>CM060687.1:193052067-195752067 GCA_030686995.1 Artemisia argyi | reverse complement strand
CAATTAGGACCTGACACGAAAGTATTCCATATTATCGGGAAGCCAGTTGGACATAGCAAATCACCTTTGTTATACAATAAAGCTTTCAGATCATTTGGGTTTTAATGGTGTTTATATACGTTTGTTGGTGGATAATGTAAAGAATTTTCTTGATACTTACTCGTCTACAGATTTCGCGGGGTTCAGGTTGTGTCTTGATCTTTTTTTATTAGAGCTAGTGTTTCAGTCATGTATTTTTAAAATTTTTGATGGGAACGTAGTTAAGGAAATTATTTTAATAAGGCAACATTATTTGAAATTTAATGCGGGAAATTAAAATAATAAAACTTGTCATTTAAACATTTAAATTTAAGAATAAACATTACTTAAATTTTAAGCTAAGTTTAAAAAATGCATATGCATACATTATAAGTAGTACTAGTAGGGTACTCGTGCGTTGCGACGGCGGGTACCTAAAATAAATTTAATGGCACCAAGTATCTAGTAGCATGTCCGTCACGGGCAGATAATTAATATATCAAATGCTTAACGATATCTTATAAAGTGCAACAATTGAATAATATTCGTTTATTGATGATACTACAAATTCATATGAGGTTTTTATTTTGGAAGCTTATTAGATTATACATTGTGGTTAAATAGTTGTATATTTTGCTGAATGAATAAATTAAATTGTGTATTAATTGTATGTATTGAATAGTGTATTTTTAGTTTTATTTGTGCTTCAAATATTGTTAAATGATGCTTCTTTACTTGTATTTGCTTAAAAATCTATTTGAAAAAGTCTTAAAAAATTAATAGGAGGGAAGGTGCTAAATTATTTACAAGTGGTTTAAATATATAATAGTTAATGCGATTTACAATTTCAATTTCACTTACTTCTTCACAGATTTGGTAGCTTAAAAACGAGCAATGATTGTATCGTTACAAATACCATCTTAATAATCATGCATAAAATTCTCTTATCTAAATAAACTAACCTAACAAGAAGTAACAATTTAACAATAATATTAATCTTTTATATAATAAAGGAAAATCTCAAATGGGGACTTTTGTATTTTCGAAAGCAAAAAGAATGTTTCCTTATTATGCAATAATTAAATTATTATTTTTTTTATTTTTACAATAGTTTTAATATAAAAAAATCCTAAATATTTCCTAATTTGGAAAAAAAAAAAAGGTTAATAAATTCATTTTTACGTATTCCTATGTCAAAAGAAGTAAGAATGCACATGTACTTACTAGCTAATCATATGTATAGTTGTGGGCTAAATCGCAATATATATTGAAGTGAAAAAAACGGAACCACCGGATTTCTCTTATCTTCTACATTCATTCAACACAATTAACGAAACATCACCAAACAATTATTCTATCACTTGCGATTAAAGGTACTCTTATTTATTTTTGGTTTTAAAAAAGTCTTGAATAAATGCTTGCAAAGTTATACGTTTGATGAGTGTTGATATAGGTTCAGAAAAGTATGTTTGGCCCTTAAAGTATGTTCCTTTCTTATGAATGTTAAACCAATGGAATTGTTTTCTATGTAAGATGTTTATTAAGGATTTATGATAATATAGCTCTTTATCTATTTAGTGCTTAATGTCTTAGTTTTAGAGGCCTGACCATTAATAAGGTTATTTACAACTCATTTTTATCCGCGTTGGTTGTAGTGGTCTCCGTATTTGGCTTGCCTAAAGGTCTTAATTCAAATTTATTTTCAACAGGTACTTCTAAAACATAGCAAAATAATGATACTATTGCATTTGTGCTCAGCTGCTGTGGTATCAATGCATATACTATAACTATTAATACATTTCGTGCTTGGATTAGCTAATGATATCATCTGATAGGAGGATTCAATGGGTTACTTAATAGTTAATACTACTACTTTTGAAATATATCAAAACTACTACAAAGGTTTATAAATTATAACAGAACTTTGAATTTTCTATTAAGGTCAAACACTTACAGACCGTAGTTCAAATGGGATTATGTTTGTTTTTGCCTGTGCGCTCCTTTCGCATGGGAACAAAGGCTCTATTCACATGATGTATAGGCTCCAAGAAGGTATGTGCTTATTCACATTGTGCCAAAAGTTTAGCAAGTTTGATAACTAAATAGAGGTGGCAATTTCACCCATTTTTATATGAAAAGGTCACTCACGAAGATCTTGAACGAGCGGAAAACGATTATTAAAAGAGAGATTGCAAAAGTTTCTGGGCATGTCGTGAATGGAGTATAGGATAGCCACAATGTGTGGAAATTAATTGATATAAAAAAGAGAAGGTTTCTACTCATAAAAAATGCATTTACAAATTTTTAACTTCACTACTATTTAATAAGAATCGGGCTTTTGTGCTTAACTTTGTTTCGTAAGCTTAAGGGATTTTGGTTTAATAATCTTCATACATTTCTTATTGGGTCAAAATTATGTTTTAAGTTTACACTAATACATTTTGGCACTTTTGTTAACTAAAGAGTTAATAATGTTACAATAAAACAGTGAGCATGCCAAATTTTTAGGTGTTGCTTCTTTTTATAAAGTTGCAAGGAAATCTTGGTAGTGTGTTGTTGGTTCTTTTTCTAAAGTGGTTGGTTAGTCCCATTAATACCCACCGTTAACTGTCATTGTGCTATTCGACAGTGCAAGAAGGTAACAAGGAGCATAAGTTTCAAAGCATTGCTTAGCTTACCACATGGGAATGATGGGATACTTACATCCATTGACCCTCAATAACTAAAACCCGTCTTGCTGGGCAAGTTTGGATTGATCAGCAACCTATCAAAAGGTTCTTTACAACCATTGGCTCTCAAGAACTTAATTCCGTCTTGCAAGTTCATAGATGCAATCCTGAAGGTCAGAGTTGTTATTGTCGTCAGAATTGGTGTCTATTAATGCCTATGTGGGTTCATTATTATGTGATTCATGTAGACAAACATGAAAAGCTATTTATAAGATGACTGCATATGTTAAAATACTACTCAATGTATATCTAAATTCTTCAATAACATGTGGGCAGATTCCGGATTTCATTAAAAATACATGTCACAAAATCTGAATTAATTACTCTGTAAGAGACTAGCTATTGTGACACTCCTTGCTATGCTCTCCGTGCTTATTTGAGGGGTAGTTAATGGAAATGTTTTAGCAGAAAATGAAGAGAAACTACTTTAAGCTTATGCAATTGCTGGTGGGAATAGAGCATGAGTTTCTTCAAATAAAATAATTCATTCATATGTTAGAGAGGAAAATATTGTAATGTGGTTTTCAACTACAATAAATCAAACAAGGTTTACTGAAGATAATGGTTTTTGGTAGCATTGGAATCAAATTTGCTATTTTCACACTTGTGAGTATTAGCCGAATAGATTTACTATATCTTTATTTGTATTTGTCTAGTATTAGTTCTCTATTAGTCATTATTAGCCCAACCCATTTATGCTCTTGGGGAATACGTTTTGTATCTGTATAAATATTTGGTTAATACGTGAATGAAGATTAAGGGGATTACAACATTTAATATGGTATCAGAGAGGGTTTGATTCTATGACCTAATCAGCCGTCATGAGCCGCTGTCTCTCTACCACCCGTCAAATTTTCTTCTTAACAACTCTATCCTTCTCCTTCATTCTCCATTATCCGGTACAATAATAATTGTTACCATTTATCTTCTTTTGTAATATTGTTTTTAAAGGAACAATTACAACTCTGTTTTCTGTTAACTTTTTTATTCCCCTTACCCTCCCAAAGAATGGCAGCCACGGATGGCATCTATGAAGGTTTGAATTCCTTTGTTTAAACAATATTGTTGTTAATTTGCATATATGGTTCTTTAAATCCTTTGTTTCCTTCGAATTAATTTGCATTTATGAAGGTGGGCACAACTTTTGATGATCCTACCTTATATCGAAGTTTAGTTGGTGCCCTTCAGTATCTTACCTATACGCGTCCAGATATTTCATATGCAGTTCAACAGGTCTGTCTGTATATGCATGACACTCGAGATACACATTTTCATGCTTTGAAACGTATATTACGCTATATTCGTGGTACTATTGATCATGGTATTTAGCTGTATGTTTCTTCTACTACTCAGCTTATTGCTTATACGGATGCGGATTGGGCAGGTTGTCCGGTCACTCGCCGGTCTACTTCTGGTTATTGTGTTTTTTTGGTGATAATTTGTTATCTTGGTCGGCTAAAAGACAGGTTACGTTATCTCGGTCCAGTGCTGAGGCCGAATATCGTGGTGTTGCAAATATAGTGCCTGAGACAGCTTGGATTCGCAATCTACTACGTGAGCTTCATCACCCTTTGTCTACAACTACTCTTGTCTATTGCGATAATGTCAGTGTCGTATATTTATCGACGAATCCTGTTCAACATCAACGTACGAAACACATTGAGATAGACATTCATTTCGTCCGTGATTATGTTGCTTCGGGTCAAGTTCGTGTGCGTCATGTTCCGTCACGTTTTCAGTATGCTGACATCTTTACTAAGGGTCTTCCTGCTGCATTGTTTCTTGATTTCCGCACCAGTTTGAACGTTCGAAGACCTCCCGCTCTAACTGCGGGGGAGTATTAGCCGAATAGATTTACTATATCTTTATTTGTATTTTTCTAGTATTAGTTCTCTATTAGTCATTATTAGCCCAGCCCATTTATGGTCTTGGGGAACACGTTTTGTATCTTTATAAATATTTGGTTAATACGTGAATGAAGATTAAGGGGATTACAACATTTAATAGTGAGATGGTAGAGAGCCATCTTGGTCATAAATAATGAAGCTAGACTGCTAGAGGTAGAGAGTATATTACTCAGAATCCTTTACATACTATATTTACTTACAAATGGGTCGATTTGGGTTGTGTTTTTATCTCAAACAGGTCAATTGGCGGAAAAAAATTTATTTACCTAAAAGGCAGCCAATTCAATTGGTCAAATGGACCCGTTAATGTTTCTAAAATGTATGATATGTTTCTAAATTGTATGTCTTGAAATATAGGTATTGGTACTATGAGGTTGTTGATGCATAATCTGGCGCGGACTGGATTCGACGACTCTCCTTGGGCCGTTAGTCGTCTTCACAAGCCCTGAGTAAACCTGTCAACAAAGAGAACCCGTTAGGAGTAGACCCGAGGCCGTAGCCCCGGGATCCACCTCCGACGGTCAAGTTAGTGTCGATGCGTAGTAGCATATATGAGAATTAGGTTTAGAGTAACCTGTCTGCCGGACCTGGCCCATGTAGGGTCCAGTCCGGACCATACGTCCACAGAGGTCTTTATGGACACTCAGTTATTCTTTAGTTTTTATCATAAGCTAAAGTGAAACATTTGTGGATTTGAGTTTGGTTATATCATAAGCTAATGTGAAACATTTGTGGATTTGAGTTTGGTTATAGTAGATAGTGTTTATACTACTTGAAGTTGAAGCAATCAAATAGTCAATAGTCGGTATGAGTATTTGGCAAACTATCACTATTAAAGAATTTGCATGTGGTATGAGAAATAATGAGACAATATGACACATCTTGATTATACCCAAACACATTGACATGAAAACACAATGATCATATATAGTAATTATATAACTTACTAAAAACATTTCGGAATATGAAAATCTTAGCCACTCATATATTTAAAGTCTTAATATTGATTACTAAGACACTGCAGGTTGTGATTACGAGTTTACAAATTATAAAATTATAACATACACTACAACAATGACTACTTTTCCCGGGGACATTTTGAAGCTTTCAGCGGGGACTTGTCCCCGTCCAATACTTTTGGCGGGGACATGTCCCCGCCGAAAGTTCCCCGGCAAAACCCCTTCGCTGTAACCTTTTGGCGGTGACGGACACCACTTTTGGCGGGGACACGTGGGACCCACACTGCCAGCGTGGACAATTTTGGTCAGGTCAAACATGCCAGCATGGCACTACTTTCGGCGGGGACATGTCCCCGCCAAAAGTGTTTTCTGTTGTTGTGATTAACCCCTTAATCCTTGATTTAAATAATAATTACCTCACTTTCCGCGGGGACATGTCCCCGCCAAAAGCTGTATCCAAAGATATTGTAGCAAACTTTTGGCGGGGACATGTCCCCGCCAAAAGTGACTGACCCATTTTGCAGCAAATTGCTGCAAAATGGGTAATTTCCAGATTTTTTCCGGAAAAAATCTACAATAACCCAACCTGTGTTACAACCACAAACATGCTACAACATCACAAAATATGCTACAACACCACAAAATGGTTCAAATTCGCTAAACATAATATTATAAATTAGAAATTCGTCAAACGATTCAAAAACGGAATATCGTTTTATTCATTGCATCACAAATAAATTTCGTGTCTGAAAAAATTAGTAGAAAGCGTCAACCTAAATTGTAAACTTTAAAATATAGAACTCTAAGTATCCTCCAAAAGTAACTTTGCATCTCTTAACCATCATAACTACCTGCGAGAAGAAAAACACCATTGATCAGTTGCGAATCAATAATCAGTTTTGCAGCTCACACGAAACTAACTATTTGACACTTAATTCAAAAATAGTTCAGGTCATTCAATAAATGTACTCGAAAGTTCACAAAAGTCAAACCACAAAGGATACTTGCGCAACCATATTCACAAGAGCAATCGTAATATTTTGCTACAACCTACAAGTACACATAAAGAAACAACGCACCATGAAACACGAGACATACATACTTTAATCTTTATTTGCTAATTCAGTCTTACAACTACCATTAAAACCACATATAATAACGAAAGCCGCCAAGCAATAACCTTACACCACTCTACTTTGACAACTTCAAACACAAACTAATCCATTAAAATACTTATCTAATTATCACATTATCCGAACAATTCACACATGCTTCCACAATACTTGAACATACTACCATTTCACACATTTACGCATACTACACATTATATAAACACTACCAATTCATGCACTTTCAACGCGAACTCTTAAATGGACAATCAAACAATAACAACTCAATAATCACACATTTAAAACTAACTATACATTATACAAAATTATAACTACTAAATAAATTAACAAAAAAAATAAATTACTTACAGTAGCAATAAAGGCGGCGGCGTGTTGTGGTGGTGAACAGCTGCAGTGCGTCAACGTCGGTGTGTCGTGGTGGTGCTAACAAACCAAAACTATGATTATTTACATAAACCAAAATAAAATTAACACAAACACAAACCAAACTAAAAAACATTTTACCTATTGGTGGTGGGTCGTCGACGGCAGCAGCTCGTGGTGTTGGGTCGGCGGCGGCAACAACTAATAAATCAAAACAAACACAAACCATAAAGCAAATTTCAATACAAACAAAAATAATAAAACAAATTAAAAATAAAATCAAACAAACATAAACCAAAATCAATACATATGGTCCGGCTGTGGTGGTGGCCCGGCTGTGGTGGTGGTGGTGCGAGTGTGGGGGTGCTGTGGTGGAGATAGTGGTGCTGGTGCAATGAAGTAGTGGTGGTGTAGTGGTGGCGTTGTGGTGTAGTGGTGTGGTGGTGTTGATGGTAGTAGTGGTGTAGTGGTGGCGTTGTGGTGTAGTGGTGTGGTGGTGTTGATGGTAGTGGTGGTGGTGCAGCAGATCGAGCAATGGTGTGTTTGTTTTTTTATTTTTTGTAAGTGTTGACTACTAGATCTGCATCTGTTAATAATTGAGATCATATTTTTGGCGGGGACATGTCCCCGCCGAAAGTTTTTACCAATCGCCAAAAGGTTTGGCGGGCTAAAGTAAATGTACCGAGGGAAAATCAAAAAATTTTGGTGAAAACTTTTAGCGGGGACATGTCCCCGCCGAAAGTTTTTACCAATCGCCAAAAGGTTTGGCGGGATAAAGTAAATGTACCGAGGGAAAATCAAAAAATTTTGGTGAAAACTTTTAGCGGGGACATGTCCCCGCCGAAAGTATTTTTGATAAAAAAAATTTATTTTATACCATGTTAATTAACTTAAATCAATATTAATTAAATCATTTAAATTTAAATAATTTTTTTCTAAATCATCTTTAATTAATTTAAATACTTTTAAAATTATTTACATCACTTTTTAAAATTATTTACATCACTTTTTAAAATAATTTATATCATTTAAAATAATTTAAATCATTTTAATTAAGTTAAGTCAATATTAAATCTTTTAATTTCAATTAAAAAAAATTTTAAAATCATCTTTAATTAACTTAAGACTTTTTAAAATTATTTACATCACTTTTTAAATCATTTAAAATTATTTTTGATAGGTCCTTGGTTAAAAGAATGAGTCGGGATGATATGGTCATACATCAGATGTTAAACAAATGAGTCGAGATGATATGTTATACATGAGATGTTAAACGGACGAGTCGAGTTGTTATAGATACGCATAATACGTTAAACGGATGAGTCGAGTAGCTATGGATAGGCATAACATGTTAAAAGAATGAGTCGAATCGTTATGGATAAGCATAACATGTTAAACGGACGAGTTGAATTGTTATGGATATGCATAATATGTTAAACGGACGAGTCGAGTTGTTATATATATGCATAACATGTTAAACGGACGAGTCGAGTTGTTATGGATATGCATAACATGTTAAATGAATGAGTCGAGTCGTTATGGATAAGCATAACATGTTAAACGGATGAGTCGAGTTGTTATGGATAAGCATAACATGTTAAAGGGATGAGTCGAGTCATTATGGATAAGCATAACATGTTAAACAGATGAGTCGAGTTGTTATGGATACGAATAACATGTTAAACGGACGAGTCGAGTTGTTATGGATACGCATAACATGTTAAACGGACGAGTCGAGTTGTTATGGATACGCATAACATGTTAAACGGACGAGTCGAGTTGTTATGGATACACATAACATGTTAAACGAATGAGTCGAGATGATATGGTTATACTTCAGATGTTAAACGAACGAGTCGTGATAATATGGTTATACATGATATGTTAAACGAATGAGTTGAGATGATATGGTTAGACATCAGATGTTAAACGAATGAGTCTAGATGATATCGTTATACATGAGATGTTAAACGAATGAGTCGAGATGATATCGTTATACATGAGATGTTAAACGGACGAGTCGAGTTGTTATAGATACGCATAATACGTTAAATGGATGAGTCGAGTTGCTATTGATAGGCATAACATGTTAAAAGAATGAGTCGAGTCGTTATGGATAAGCATAACATGTTAAAAGATTGAGTTGAGTTGTTATGGATATGCATAACATGTTAAACAGACGAGTCGAGTTGTTATATATATGCATAACATGTTAAACGGATGAGTCGAGTTGTTATGGATAAGCATAACATGTTAAAGGGATGAGTCGAGTCGTTATGGATAAGCATAACATGTTAAAGGGATGAGTCGAGTCGTTGTGGATAAGCATAACATGTTAAACAGATGAGTCGAGTTGTTATGGATACGCATAACATGTTAAACGGACGAGTCGAGTTGTTATGGATACGCATAACATGTTAAACGGACGAGTCGAGTTGTTATGGATACGCATAACATGTTAAACGAATGAGTCGAGATGATATGGTTATACTTCAGATGTTAAACGAACGAGTCGTGATAATATGGTTATACATGATATGTTAAACGAATGAGTTGAGATGATATGGATAGACATCAGATGTTAAACGAATGAGTCTAGATGATATCGTTATACATGAGATGTTAAACGAATGAGTCGAGATGATATCGTTATACATGAGATGTTAAACGGACGAGTCGAGTTGTTATAGATACGCATAATACGTTAAACGGATGAGTCGAGTTGCTATGGATAGGCATAACATGTTAAAAGAATGAGTCGAGTCGTTATGGATAAGCATAACATGTTAAACGAATGAGTTGAGTTGTTATGGATATGCATAACATGTTAAACGGACGAGTCGAGTTGTTATGGATACGCATAACATGTTAAACGGACGAGTCGAGTTGTTATGGATACGCATAACATGTTAAATCAATTAGTCGAGTTGTTATGGATACGCACAACATGTTAAATGGACGAGTCGAGTTGTTATGGATACGCATAATATGTTAAACGGCCGAGTCGAGTTGTTATGGATACAAATAACATGTTAAACGGACGAGTCGAGTTGTTTTGGATATGCATAACATGATTAACGGACGAGTCGAGTTGTTATAGATATGCATAACATGATTAACGGCCGAGTCGAGTTGTTATGGATATGCATAACATTTTAAATGAATGAGTTGAGTCGTTATGGATAAGCATAACATGTTAAACGGATGAGTCGAGTTGTTATGGATACGCATAACATATTAAACGAATGTATCGAGATAATATCGTTTATTTTTGAATCATTTATTTTTATTTGAAATCATTTTTAATTAGTTTAAATCGTTTTTAATTTATTTAAATAAATTTTAATAATTTTAAATGATTTTTAACTTAATTAAATCATTTATAAATAAAATCAAATTTTTTTTTAATATCCCACTTTCGGCGAGGACATGTCCCCGCCAAAATGTCAGAATTTATTCAAAAAGTGTTGGAGGGAAAAAAACGCGGGAACAATTAGCCAGCGAGGGAGAATAAGAAAATTTGGTCAAACTTGGGCAAACTTTTGGCGGGGACATGTCCCCGCTAAAAGTTCGCGTTGAATTTCTCCTACTCGGTCAGCCATTTGGTGTGCCAGGTCAGCATGGTTTTTGTCATTTAGCGACTTTCGGCGGGGACATGGGTGTCCCCGCCAAAAGTCTCCTCGCCCGTCCTACTTATTGTTGTAGTGATAGAGATGCTGTTATAACATAGATATTGTTTTCGTAGTACTAAAAACAAAAGAAGATAATGTATTTATCATAGGAATTACGGTGTTAATATATCTGATTAATTAAACATATATTGTGTAGTACTATAACAAAAAATAAATAAATAAATAAAACAAAACTAACAAACTATAAAGATAGATCATTAAAAGACCTAAAACAGCCACACAAATAGCAAATAAAAACGAACATTCAAAACCATTAAACAGAGTTGTTATATCATATATGATACCAGGGTAAAAAAGACAGAGACAGCATTCTCGAAAGTCAATACAGCATGGTCTTTTGGAAGTGCAGTACAAAGTGGAATTTCTAGATAAGAGAGAGAAAAGGGGTGTGTGTGTGTGTGTGTGTGTGGGGGGGGGGGGGGGGGGGGGGATGAACAGTATATATCTTTTGAGAGTGTCCCCCTATCCCCTCCGCCTCTTTGCATACTCTGCCACAGCAGCTTCAATAAACAGCAATACCTCTTTAAATCGCACTATTCTGAATAGATGCAGCATTTCATAGAAATAAGCAGGGTCTTGCTGTTGTTGACGACGCTCCACTTCACCTAACTCTCTAGTTGGACAACCTTGATCAAGTGCTTCCTTCCATTTGATGAGACATGCTAACGCATCCACTATGCATGCTCCAGCCCGCTCAAGCCAAACCTACCTTGCCACTTCAGGAGATACAAGCTCACCTCCATCAATCCTAACTAGGCGGTCTGTGTCTTGGTCAATACTAATCCCCACAGCGACACCCAAACAAAAAATAGCTTTCTTTAGCCACTCCCAGAAGGCTACATCAAAAGTGAAACGTTGGCCATCTCCTATATCACGACCAGCATCAGCAAACGGAACATCATCATCTGCTGGTAATATATCCTGATGGCAAAAAAATTTTTAAAAAAAATGATTAAAATAACAAAACAAAATCAAAAATGATAGCTTAAAAAGCTAAGAGTAAAAACTGATCAAGCTAAAGAAAGGCTATAAGCTAAAAGCTGGTGACTAATTAAGCTACTAGTGACCTAAAGCAATCTAAATAAGCAAACTAGACCTAATTAAGCAGCCCTAATTCACTAAAAAGCTAAACAGCAATAATAAGCTAAGTGCTAAATCTGAAAAACCAAGCAGCCCAAAGGGGCAATTTTAAGCTAATGGCAAAAGCTATCAAACTGATAAGCTAATCTCTAAAAGTACCAAAACTGCATTCATAAGCAACAAATGAACTTGTAGACTTAATTTCAGACATTTTGGACTTATATTGAGCTTTTAAATTAGCTGATAATGAGGCTTATTCAGACACTTTTTGATTTTTTTTTTTTTTTTAAATTGACAGACTTGAACTTACTACTTTTAGAACTTCGAATAAGCTATTAAATGACTTGTAAATAAGCTAAAAAGTTTAAAACAGCATAGTATTATGTAAATCATAAGCAGGAAGAGAAACTTACATGATGTTTCTCCAAAACGTGAGTGAGCGCATCAACTATATCACAAGCAGATTGATCAACACAAACAGGGCACTTATCATCAACAATCTGGAAATCCGAGATCGGGAGATCATAATAGTCGCTCTGCTAACTGCCTAAGCTCTGCCACAACAGCAGCTGCTTCAAAATTTTGGCTAGAGTATAGCTGGAACAACCACTGTCTAATCAAATCCCAAGTAATCAGGAGGAGCTCTAATCTCTGACGCAACAGCACTTGGTGCCATCTTTGCTATGCCGTCAACAATTGGAACAGCCTGCTCCATCAATGGTTGAATGCATATTTTAAAATAATCAGCATAACATATAAGCAATCAGATTTATTATCACAATTTTGTAAATTATAAAAATTATATAGTTAGACAACAAGAGCTCACCACACTCTCATTACGTGACACATCAGCTACGCCGTCCACATTTTGAAGAGCCTGCTCCACCATCGGCTGGATATATATTTTAAAACAATCAGCAAAACATATAAGCAATAAGATATTATTGTAAGCAATCAGATATTATTGTTCCACAGCATAACATAGTAGTATATCATAAATTTGTAAATTATCATTATATAGTTAGATGACAAAAGCTCATCACAATCTCATCAAGTGACACATCAGCTACCCCGTCCACATTTTGAAAAGCCTGCTCCACCATCGGCTGAATACATATTTTAAAAGCTGATGACTAATTAAGCTACTAGTGACCTAAAGCAATCTAAATAAGCAAACTAGACCTAATTAAGCAGCCCTAATTCACTAAAAATCTAAACAGCAATAATAAGCTAAGTGCTAAATCTGAAAAACCAAGCAGTCCAAAGGGGCAATTTTAAGCTAATGGCAAAAGCTATCAAACTGATAAGCTAATCTCTAAAAGTACCAAAACAGCATTCATAAGCAACAAATGAACTTGTAGACTTAATTTCAGACATTTTGGACTTATATATTGAGCTTATAAATTACGTAGCTGATCTTATTCAGACACGATTTTTGATTTTTTTTTTTTTTTTTTTTTGAAAATTGACAGACTTGAACTTACTACTTTTAGAACTTTGAATAAGCTATTAAATGACTTGTAAATAAGCTAAAAAGTTTAAAGCAGCAAAGTATTATGTAAATCATAAGCAGGAAGAGAAAATTACATGATGTTTCTCCAAAACGTGAGTGAGCGCATCAAACTGACAAGCTAAACTCTAAAAGTACCAAAACAGCATTCATAAGCAACAAATGAACTTGTAGACTTAATTTCAGACATTTTGGACTTATATGGAGATTATAAATTAGCTGATAATGACGCTTACTCAGACACTATTTTTGATTTTTTTTTTTTTTTTTTTTTTTTTTTTTTGAAATTTGACAGAGTTGAACTTACTAACTTTAGAACTTTGAATAAGCTATTAAATGAATTGTAAATAAGCTAAAAAGTTTAAAACAACATAGTATTATGTAAATCATAAGCAGGGAGAGAAACTTACATGATGTTTCTCCAAAACGTGAGTGAGCGCATCAACTATATCACAAGCAGATTGATCAACACAAACAGGGCACTTATCATCAACAATCTGGAAATCCGAGATAGGAAGATCATTAAATAGTTGCTCCGCTAACTGCCTAAGCTCTGCCACAACAGCAGCATCCGCTGCTTCAAAATTTTGGCTAGAGTATAGCTGGAACAACCACTATCTAATCAATCCCAGGTCATCAGGAGGAGCTCTAATCTCTGACCCAACAGCACTTGGTGCCATCTCTGCTATGCCATCAACAATTGGAACAGCCTGCTCCATCAATGGTTGAATACATATTTTAAAACATCACATCACAATTACATTCAGCAAGAACTGCTGAGAAACGATATTCACATTTTGACATAGCTACAAGACATAAAAACGATACTCACATCATTCAAAATCTACTGAGAAACAACAGCTAAATACCAGCAGCTGTTGGCACATCCTGATAATAAAGAAATTCAGAATTGATAGCACACTTAAATATTGATACTACTAGTATATTTGAACAAGTCGCTTACATATTTATGGCAAGCATCTACAAAGTCATAAATGAATTGCAAATAATAAAGTAGTTTATTTATGGCCAAAGTTCCGGTTGTGACCATCGCCTTCGATGCAAGCATCAAACTATGGCAAAGGCACATCAGGACGTACTAGTTTGCATCACAACAATGCGCGCGGTAACATTTTCGATACAAATATTATACATTCACAATTGATCAAAAGTCAAAACTGACCTAACATAAAAAAATCTGAAAACATCACCGATATTAACATTTTTCATAGCTACAAACCGGTACGTTCTATTCATTCACATCACATCATAAAAATTAACACTCTCAAAACATAAATTAACATCTACTTTATGTCAACATTTTCATAGCTACAAACACACACTTAACAATTAGTTTTTCACGCAGAACCTAACATTTTCCAAAAATGTTGTTAAATTTATTCACCTCACTTCATTATTTAAGTAAATAACATTCGGCTAACTACAAATTCACGTTTTGATATAGCTACAATAAGACATAAAAACGATACTCACATCGTTCAAAGTATCGGCACGAGTAAGGCCATCAATAGTCTCAGAACACACATCCACCAGTTGCAAATAAAATTATCACAGCAACTTATTATTAATGATATACTAGAATCTATAAAGTTATTATAATAAGACATAAAAACAATACTCACATCATTCAAATTCATAATTCAGTATCATTGTACAATTATATCAGAGTTACTTGATTAACATCATTCACAAATATTTTTAAAAAAATAATAATAATAATAATAAGTTAAATGAATACAGTAATAAATAAGGAAACTGACCGGATGAGATGTAGAAGAATGTTCAGATCCATCCTGTGAAAAAAATATATTTATTACTACGTAATTAACAAATTAGTGTAATAGATAGTAGTGTAATTGTACATTAACAAATAATACGAAAATTACTTTGTGTGCAAAGTGAAGATGATCAGTGAGTGATCATCGAACTTAGCTTTACAAAATTTACATATGCATAAAACGAAGGAAGACATTGATAAAGGTTTGTGTTCTGATTGTTTTTATGTGTTTGTTATTTATTTATTTTTTGGGGGTATTTATAAGATGAGGTGAGTGAGTTTAAACAATTTATCCCTCCAAAACAAATTTGAATGTCAAACGAAAATGAAATTTTCAAGTTCCCGCTTATATTTATGTTTCATATATATTGAACCGGTCGAGCTCAACCGGGTTTTTGAACAAAACCGGCTTCGCGGTTCAACTTGGGTCAAAGATTAAACCGGGTTTTTGAAAAAACCGTCTTCACGGTTCAACCCGGGTTTGAGAAGAAAAAAAAACGTGGCTACCTAGTAAGGTCAGGTTCCACTCACGTGAGTTGACTATTCCATCTCTTGACTTGAGCACACGATACTGGTTGTGATGAAATGACCAAAAATCAACCTTGAAACAAATCATTGTTATTCCTTAAAATATATTTCATCTTTGGTTTTCTTGAAAAAGATATAATAAAATGAAACATTTTTCGAAGCCGACCAAAGAAAGATATATGAAACGATTTTTCCGAGACAACCAAAGAAAGATTGTTGTTTTTGTTTAGATCTGAAGGAGGGTTTGTGTTTCAAGAAGTAAACTGAAGATAAACCCCAATTTACAATAACCTGGCCTCTTTTACCATCCCTCCTACCAAACAACAAATAATTTTAAACCATCAAACACCATGTTAAACCCATAATTTGTTGTTACAAAGCAACCTATGTTTTTTTTGGACAATACAAATACAATGGTTGATCAACTCTTAAATTCAATGATCTTACACATGTAAAATGCTCAGGCATTTCACAAACACTCATGTTCAAATTCGTTCACTAACATGTCTTCTTATAACACACTTTACCTTAACAACAGGAACTCATCATAACCTAAATAGCTATAATTAAAAAGCTTAGAAAACGAGATAATAAAAGTTGAGATCGAGATTAAAAAACTTACAATGCTTTTATGAAGGTGGTCTAAACCACGTAGCAAACCAAAAAACCCTCCAGTGATATGGCGAGGTGGGTGATGACAGATTATCATCTTCACAACATCGGTGAGGGGAGAGTTTGGTAGGTATAGTAGGGTTTGGTGTGGCTTTTAATGTGGGTTAGGAAAAGTTAAAAGTAAAAAGGGTGGAACTGACTTTTTTTAAGTGATGTAATAAATTGCCTTCTGTGTAGTACTGTAGTGCACTTAATTTAGGATTTATAAATAACTTTTTTTGAGCAAGGATTTATAAATAACTAAGGGTACGCTTGGTTCAAAGTGGGGAAAGATAAAGGAATTCAAAGTAATGAGTGAGGTGATAATCAATACCTTACCCCTTAATTCACTCTATAATGGTTGATTACCCACTACAGGTAATCAATACCTTTGACCCTTACTAACCAAGCACAAACAATGAGAAATGTGGGCCCTTAATTAATCCTTTACCCATTCCCCACCTCCTTAACCCCTCACCAAGCACTCCCTAAGGCTCCGATTGTGGAAGGAATTAATGGATTTGTATTTTAATTTCCCGAAAATATTGTGTTTAGTAACATAAATGGGTGAAATTAAAATTCTATGAATTGACAAAATGGGAGAAATTAAAATAACTTCATAAAGTGAAGAATTTTCATTTACCTTGAAATTTTTTTTATAATTTTTTTCTTATTGTTTTTTATAAACTTTTAAATAGAATATTTATGATTTTTTTATAAACTTTTTTTATAAACTTTTTTTATAAATGTTTTTTAAATTTTTTATAAACTTTTTTTATAATTTTTTTTATAAGTTTTTTATAAAAATTTTATAAACTTTTTTTATACTTAATTTTTTTATAAATTTTTTATAAACTTTTTTGATAAACTTTTATTATAAATATTTTATAACTTTTTTATAAAAAAAATTTACAAACTTTTTTTATAATTTTTTTATAAACTTTTTTTTATAATTTTTTATAAACTTTTAAATAGAGTATTTATGAAATTTATATTAAAAAAATAAAAAATATATATATTTATAAATTTTTGTCAACCAAACATACGAAGATATTTTAAATTCCGAAATTTTTAATTCTCCGGAATTTAAATTTTTCTAGAATTTAAAATTCCGGAACTTCAAATTCCCCGACCAAACGCCCCTAAGGGTATGTTTGGTAGCAAGAAATGGAAGGGAAGAAATGGAAATGGCTTTATTTCTCATGTTTGGTAATTGGTACCTTAGAGAATTCATAAAGCGGAGAAATTCAAATTCTCAAGAATTTGTTCCTTTGTAAAATGATTTCCAATCTATTTGGTAGAAATTGAAGCATCTGCGTAATTTTGGATGGGTTAATACCATAACAATACAGATACAGAGCATTAATAATCCTAAAAAGGCATGATTTTTAATTAAGAAATCCAAGCATATAACATATGGAGCATTACACCTCAAAAGATGGGATTTTTATTAAAAGATTATAAAAATCAAGCATCAAGAAAACATCAGTGGCAGCAAAAACATCAAATTAATTGGTAAAAACCTATAAAAGTGCATAAAGCTTATAAAAGTTTGGATTTTTATCATCAAATTAATCAATAAAGAGTTATAAAACCTAAAAAAGTTTAGATTTTTATTAAAAACAATTACAAATCAAACATCTAGAACACATGAGTAAAAACATGAATTAAATTAAGTGTTAATGCATGTAATAGCAACGTACTTTTCCATTTGTGTCATTATTAGATACGAACCCAAAATAATACAACAATACCCATCCAACTTTCAAATTTTTGTTTCATTATCAGATACGAACTTTAAAATATCAGACATCAGATGTGAACTTTAAAAAAAATTGTTTAATTAGCAATGCACTTTTTTTATTTGTTCAAAATTGTTTACCCTAAACCAACAAAAATAAAACCATTCACAGTGACCATGTTTTGTTTTCAGTTAGTGTATATCTAAACGGAAAGAAGAAGAAGAAAATGGTGCCTAACAACAACATAGTTAAAGATGTGAAAAAAACCGAATTGTCTTTTATGTATGTTTTGCATTCCTGTGGCTAGCTAGGTGTGTGTTGTAACGTTATTCGGTCGGGTTAGGTAACTCGGGGAGGCTAAAAAAAACATATATAAACCCAATTTTGTTTAGAAATCGAATCATTCGGGTCGGTCGGTTCGGGTCGGGTCATATCGGGTTCGGATCTTGGTCGTTTAAAAATTATATAATTTTGGTGTTTGCATGCAAATTAGAAGAAAAAAAATGAAACTCAAGTCACTTGGGTTGACCCAAACCCGAGTAAGAGACATTTATTAAACCTGAACCCGACCTTGTTTAGAACTCGAGTCAATTCGAGTTGACCCGATTGAACCGAATATAATTTTGGACCCGATTAACCCGACCCGAAAAGTCATATTCGGGTTCGGGTCAGGTCGGCTTTTATGACACCTCTAGTTGTAACTTATAAGACCAATGCTAATCACCCCTGCCATCTTACCATCATCTTAGATTTCTCTCTCCGAGACTATACACAAAATATAAACAAGTAGTAAAGTAACTCTATTCACAACCAAAAAAAAAAAAAAAAAATTACACACACAAACACAATTGAAAGTTATGGTTGGGTACCAGACCACAACTTCATTCCAAATGAGGGAGCCTGCGGTCTAGCGTGGTTGATAATGCTCAAATCGAGTATATTTTTAGGTGCGTTATCCGTGTTTTTATACATGATATTTGGTTGATTAACAAGCTTTTGCAACTAATTTGCACAAAGATGGGTTTTTCATGTTCACAGCTAGCGAAGTTGAAGAAAAGCATGAAAAAGAAGTCAAAATGAAGAATTATGCATATATGAAGATTTCCCGTCTAGCACAAGTCTCGTGGAAGCTTTTTCAATAGGGAATACCACTTGGAGGTCATTTTCGAAACTATGGGGGGATGTATTAAGGACTTCGGAATCATATAAGTCAACCACGATCAAAGGATGAGCGCCCGACAAGTGAAAACGAAAAAAAAAAAAAAAAAAAAAAAAAAAAAAAAAAAAAAGTGCGCGCAGGGAATCCATCCAGCTGATTTGGCACTTATGTCAGCCAAAACCAATCTTAAGTTTTTGTACTTACGAGAAAAAAATTGTGCAAAACCTTTAAAAAAAATTAAAAAATTGTATAACACTCTCTTAAAAATATTAAGTTGGTTCCGGCCCTATGATATGTGTTCATACTTACTCGATCAACTCATAATCTTTTATGGTACAATATATCTTACCCATGCAATTTTTATATAATCAAACATGTCACGTAAGAGTTGTAAGTAGCCCATATCGTGAAAACACATGAACTTTGGTATTCAAAGTTAAAATAAATTACATTTACATGAAAAGCAACATTAAGTTCTACAAGTATGATACATTTAACCTTGAGACAAATTTATACATAAATGGAGAAATGATGATATAGATTGATCGATAATCACATGTTTGATTTTATTCGTTTCTCATATTGTTTTTTCTACAAAGAAGTCTTCAACTGACTCTCAATTTCTATAGTTTTATCGGTTTCATAGATGCATATTCCATAGATCTAAACAGTTTGAAAGCGCAAAACCCGCTAAAAAGGTAATATTCAAAAGGCGTCGTTTTAAAGTTTGGCTTTAGATCACCCGAGAGGCTTGAGTCGCCCTTGACTGGATACTTCTATACATATATTATGTTTCATACTTCATTGTATTAACTTTAGAGTAAATTGCAAAAGTCGTCTTTGTTGTTTCTTCATTTGGTAAATGTGATCTCTTTAACTTTGAAATTGTAAAGCATAGTTCATCTGATCGATGTGAACTTTTGGTTTGAATACAAGTATTCTAGTCAACTCACTTTGGTTATTTTAAAAACTTAAAATGAAGAAACTAAATTAACGGTTTTTGCAATTTACTCTTGTGAAAATATTAAAATGGTATCTAAACAATCATATAACCATTACTGTAATATTTTTGTAGGTTGGTAAATGGATATCGGGCTTTTATTACTTTTCTTTTTGAAAGAGAAAGAATAAATATCGTTTAATGAAAATATAAATATTTTTTGTTAAATAATCACCTTCTTCTTAATAGTTTAACTGTTGAAAAGCTGTAAACAAGTAAAAACATTACCAAACTAAAATGACACTCGATTCAAGTAATAATAATTGAGTTCTTTCTATTAAAAATCTACTTATGTTTGGTAAGTCAAACTTAAAATAATTGTCTACTTTACTTTTTTTATATCTCAACATAATTGTCTATTTTAATAAAAAAAAAAAAAAAAAGAAAAAAAATAGAAGAATATTATATTTGACTGGTTGTAAATTATAGTGGTCTCACTTTTTATTAAATTGTGTGATTTTTGTCACATGACAATAATTTTAAGACAGGCTACAAAATCACTTGAGAAAATTGATTATCAAGTCACTCAATTTTTATTACTCTCACTTTCTCGACATTTATCAGCTTAATGTTTTGTATAACTTGGCAAAATAACTCATTCATCCTTGTATCCGCTATAGTAAGTCCATTATACAACAATGACAATGAACTAATCATCTACAAGTTCGTTATTTAAAAAGTGTACATTGCAAAAAATAAGAGTAAATTGAAAAAACG
Organism: Artemisia argyi; assembly: GCA_030686995.1. NCBI lineage: Eukaryota > Viridiplantae > Streptophyta > Magnoliopsida > Asterales > Asteraceae > Artemisia > Artemisia argyi. The sequence continues at coordinate 195,731,084 of CM060687.1, read as the reverse complement.
ATGTGGTTTGTTTAAATTGCAAGCGCAATTTATAAAACTTTGAAAGTACATGTAGCGGGTTTTAGGGGAATCTTTGTTCATTTTTCCGTCCTTGCATAAGAGCAGTGGGTGTGGCTCGTCGTTGGAGCTTGCCGTGCCAACATGGCCTTCATTGCAGCTCGCCACCACACCATCTGCCCCTCGCCGTTCACGACCTCCTCGTCTGCAAGACGAGGTTTGTTTTTCTGCCACTTTTTTTTTTTTTTTTTTTTTTTTTTTTTTTTTTTTTTTTTGTGAAGATCCGTTCAAAAGAAAAAAAAAATGGGAGGAAGATCTGTTCAAAAAAAAAATAATAATAAATAATAATGGGAGGAAGAAGATGAAGAATGTTACAGTTTTGGTCCTTCGAGTTTACCTGCTTATAACTAGTTTCAACATATACGAATGAATAACTTATGTTTAGTCATTTGGTTTTGCATGTATATTTGTTTGGTTTGGGCCTTAAACTTGGGTTCAAAAGTTTGGGCCATAAACAAGAAAATCAAGTACTAAAACTAACATAAAACTAGTTTTAGATTTTATTAAAATTGTTTGTTAGTGATTTTTTTTAATTAACTTTTTTTTAATAATGTTTTATTTAAAGAATGAATAAAATTTTATTTTTAATGAAATGGATTTAGTTTATTTAGAAATTTGAATAAAAAAAATAAAGTTGTAAGTGGTGGGCCCCAAATGAGTAAGTTGAGGTTAGTTGTGAGTGAGGAAAGATTAGTTGTGAAGAGGTGTTGGGATGATGTGGCACCCTTGGGTCTCAAATGAGGAGGTGAAGCTTTGTCACGACACCTTCCACTCTAAGTGAAATGACTATTATCATTTGGGAAAAAATGTTGCATCTTGGTTATTGTCAAGAACGAAAAGAATCAAATTTTCTTTACAAAACTACACTTGTAATTCTAAAGTTATGGGGTGTACGTCTTTGATTTGAACCAATTACAGGACATATGTGCAATTTACTTGTATAAATTGAAATGCACCATCAAAATTTATGTGCATATCATGAAATCATATTCGTAATGCACATGGTATAACATCGCGTATGCATGTTTGTGTTTCTTATTTAAATTTTCAGTACTATTTATTATTATTATTATTATTATTATTATTATTATTATTATTATTATTATTATTTACATAAAGGTGGAAGGTCAACGAAAAACAAGCTGCGCCGTTAGCGCTTATTAAATTGCAAAACTAATTTTTTTGATAACAACATTTGTTAATCTAGATTCTAGAGGTTATAACATTAATGTGCATAACCAATGTTTTCAAACCCGGGTTGACCTGGCGTGTTCAACCGGTCAGACTGATGCCCAGGGACAAAAACGGGTAAAAAAACCCGGGTTTCTAAAACCGGGTTAACCGGTTAGACCCGCTGAGTTTTGAGTGACCCGGGTCAACCCGGGTTTTGAAACCCGACCGGATATGGTTTTATTCATATTTTTTAAATAAACGGGTTTGGTTTTGAAACCCGGTCGGGTTGACCCGACGGTCGAACCAATTGAACCAGTATCCAGTGACTCGACCAGGTTGATTAAAAACCCGATTTTTAAAACATTGTGCATAGTTGATTGGACTCCCTTGATTAAGTAAGCATCACACAAAGGTCATTCTTTCTCTTTCTTTACTAGTTCAACGTTAGAAACAGTAAAAAAAATCCCCAAAATTTTAATTTCCCTCTAAAAAAACCCCCAAAATTTCATCAAATCCCCCAAACCAATTCAAATTCCCTCCACTTTTCCCCCAAATCAAAACCCTAACCCTAACCTTTCAATCCCACAAAAATCAACCTTCATTTCATTAAAAGATCACATTTTTATGTAATATCTCCTATCTTTTCACAAAACCCATCTCTTATTTCCATCAATTTCATCAAATCTATGAAAATTAATGATTTTTACTGTTTTTTTTGCAGGTGAGATTGATAAATATGGGTGGTGAAGATGAATCGGATAGTAGTACTACTTGGGATTTTGGCGCTGAAGAAACCCAGATCTTTGATTCGCCTAATTCTTCTTTTGGTATTCAAATTTTAGGCCTTTTTGTTTTTTTTTGTTTTGTTTTTTTTTTTTTTTTTAATTTATTTATTAATGTCAGCATATTTACATTTTATTTTTAAACTTTATATTACAATGTTGTCATTTCACTATACAGGGTTTAGGCCGTATAACAGACACGTACTTTAAGTAATGTCCCATCTCTGAGTATCTGAACTAAAAAGTGTCCCGTTAAATGTTACAAACTTTCAAAAAGTGTTTCAATATGCACTTTTTGGTGACGTGTCATGTAAAAGAAAAGTGGCGCGTGTCGCGCCACATTTGGGGGTATGACATGTCACCAAAATGTGCATATTGGAACGCTTTTTGAAAGTTTGTAACATTTAATGGGACACTTTTTAGTTCAGATACTCAGATAGGACATTAGGTAAAGTACGCGTCTATTTCACGGCCTGAACCCTATATAGTAAAATGACAACGTTGTAACATGAAAAAAAAAAAAAAAAAAAAAGTGAAAATGTGTTTGTATGTTGGTGCTGTTATTTTAGATAAAATTGTGTGCAAATGAGAATGTGAGTTGTGGTTAAGTACAGAATCATGATCAAATAAGAACTATAAGACTAATATAATGCTTGAATTTGAATCATATAAGTCGACAAATGACAAAGTTTACACTTTCATATTTCCCCATTTGTAGTGTTTGATAAAACTTTGGAGCACAATCCACAGATTGAATCTTTCGACTTTTTGTATGGATAATGCTTTGAAGCTGTATCAACCACTTTTGACGAGATATACAATTATTAATTTGTGAATATGCTAACTTAGATGGGACACTTTTTAGTTCAGATACTGAGAGATGGGACATTACTGAAAGTACTGTGTCTTTTTTATGGCTTAAACCCTATATAGTGAAATGGCAACTTATATCATTTGAATTCAAAATACTGATTAGTTTCTACCAATATATGAACTCTAGAAGTAACTCGGGCACAATGAAAAAAATAAGGTTCGGGGTACTTTTAATGGAGATTGGATATTACAGTCTACGAAACGTTTATTTGACCAGTATACATAAACATATCCATTTCCTGCAACATCTTTTATTTTGTGCATTTTGTGGTCTGGATGTGTCTATGGTATGCAATTTGATTGGTTATATGATTTACTAAGGGAATATTATTAGTTCTTCAGTAGTTTGCTGCTTTAAAATATGTATGAGTAGTCTTATTTCTGATTCAGTTCTTGCAAAACATAACAGTAAAAGTTAAATGTTCATCTGTCCGGTGTTTGGTATTGCTTATTAAAACTACTTATCTGCTCATTTCACTTACAATGATTTTTATTTATTTTTTTTAATTTTTATTTTTTTAATCGCAAACACCCCTCAAAACTGTTTATTTGTTGTATAAAAAAGCAATAAGCAGTTAAAATAAGCAGTTCCAAACACCCCCCTAGTTTTGTCAAAAACAGGGCATTAGTGCCACTTGATTGTTTCATTAGTATATTTATTCAACTTGGTAACTGGAACAACACTTTACGATTGATTGACTGATTGATTTTTTTTTTTTATTTTTTTTTATCTCTCTCTCTCGTGAACTAGGTACTAAATTTAATGGTGATGATGCTGACCCGTTACATACGCTACAAAGCACTCTTCCATTTGAGGACACAGTCAGGTGTGAAGATGAGTTAGCAACCCAAGTGTTGGACCTCGAGGGTGAAACCCAACCGTTTAATCTTGCAGGCGAGACCCAAGTCGTGAACTTTGAGACCCAAGTGGTGAACTTTGATGACGACATTGAAGAGATGGATATTGCTGACACTATTGAAAACAACGAGACACAGCTATTTAATGATTGTGATACTGAAGAAGTTTCAGATACTGATAACGAAGGAACTGAAGTATTGGTTGTCTCTGATGAGGAGACTGATGATGATTCCGCAAGTCACCTATGCAAGAATGATAGAAAGGAAAATGAGTCGGAAACAAATTGCAGAACGAGTGAACAACTTACATCAGGTAGTTTGTTAAAGGATTATTTGCATAAAATATTAACGTACTTTTTAATTTGTTCGATTGGAGTCACTGTACTTTTTCTTATCTGTGTTTTTCTGATTGAGTTTTATGGTATTCAAGTGACAGGAGGTGGCTTGAAAACATTTACCTCGATTCGTGCAGCATCCCTAAGGGCATCTGGTCTTGCAGCACTTAAAAAGGCTTCTCAAGAAAGTCAGAGTCCATCATGTCTTAAATTAAGTTCGGAACCAGACATTGAACATCAAAGAATACTGCTTGAGAAGCATGACAAGTTAATCGATCGGCCTGGAAACGGAAGTAAGTCTGGATTTGGAAGGTCAACTGCAAGGAAACTGTTTTCTGATGACTCACTTGATAATACAAATGACGATATTGCCCTTGGTGGCTTGAGTTACATTGATTCTCAAGAGCCTGGTGACGCATCACAAGCAAACGCCCTTGACTTTGTGGATAACTTTTTGAAAGTCAATATCGAGTCTGGTGAAAAATGTGACATCAGTAAGTCAACTGGAGGAAAGTCGAAGCCGGTTTTAACTGCTAAAGGGACTCAAGTCTTTGCTAAAAGTGCGAGTCTTATTAGTGCAGTTGATAAAAGATCGATTTTTAATTTTGATGATAACAGTGAAGATGACGGAGAAGCTGAATTTTTCAAAAAAAAGAAAGAAGTGTTTTTTGGTAGTGGAAGTCGGAAGGCAAAATCGTCCGTTTCTTCCGGAAAAGGCCGGAAGGTGGGAGAGCCACGACGCAAGAACATGACCGGTTTAGTTTGCTCTGACTCGAAGGTGGTTTTGGGTCTTCCAAAATCAAGTGATAAACCAAAGAAAAGCTTAGGAACACACATAAAGGATTTGACATTGCGGAAAAATCTTATTAATGAGTTGGATGAACAATCAACAGATAAATTACTGCCAAGTGGCACGGATATTCAGAAAAACACAGAGGCTCGTTTCGACACACAAATGGCTGCCGAAGCAATGGAAGACCTATGCACAATTCAAACTCGGGCCCCACCTTTGCCTAACGAGGAAACCAGAACAACACGTTCAAAGTCAAAGTCAAAGTTGGCCAGTGACCAGCCAAAGGAAATGAAGAAGTGGACCAAGTCAACTGCTAAAAGGAAAGTTGCTGTCAGTGAAAGCAAGAATCTTGACAAATCTGGCATGGCGAAAAGAAAAGGAAATTTGTCTTTGAAAAGACGCGCAGCTGTTGCACCTGAAACTGTTGTTGACCAAACATCGGTCAAGAAACAGTGTATACAAAATGTTACGCCAGTAGCTCGTCGAACAAGAAAGTCCATCGTAAACAAGTCAAACAAAGCCGAAATTGCTCCTAGTTGTCCCACAGAGACGATCAGTATTCCAACTGGATTCCATCCGAAAGGCAAAAGAAGTAGCCCAAAATCGTCAACCACGAGATTAACACGGTCAAATGCTGCTATTTCTAGTAAGCAAGAAAAAGGCTCACTAAAAGAAAGATGTGAACCAATTTCTTCAACGTGTACTACACCAGTCAACCGTGCAACGCCTGTTAAGGATTCATCTCCAGTTTGTATGGGAGATGAATATCTTAAGCAGTCATGGAGGAAGAGTCGTATACGGGCGTCACTTATAGAAGAAGTCCGTAGCTTATCTCCTGTGGGAACATCGATTCTGTCTCCAAACAAAGATACACGTGAGAGACGAGATATATCTTTGATTCGTGTTTTGTTTAGTCGCCACTTAGATGGCGATATCATCAAGCAGCAAAAAAAGGTTTCTATTTTTAGACTCGCCCACCTGAGCAAATCTTTAAGTACCTTGTGATATGGTATTTTGTGTCCCATTTGATCATTTTTTACCAATAACCTGTAAAACCTGGCTTCCAAAATTTGACTTTGTAAAAATGTCAAATATATAATAAATAACAGAAAGAATCCCTGTGGTTTGGTCAAAAGAACCGAAATAGTTTCTTGTCGATACAGTTTGCATAAATGGTCACCAAACCACATGGACAATTTATGTATTTTACTCTTACATTTATCTATAAAAGTGGCACACCAATTTATAATGTCATTTTATGAATAAAAACGCTGATAAGGGTTACAAAATGGCACAAAACCATCTTTAAATGACTTGGATATACAAAAAACTGTGACATGATGAAATGGGACTAGTGAAAAAGTATGTTGGTATTTTGCGCAATAAAATAAACTTTAATCTTAATCATTGCTCGATATAATGGCTATATACAGATTTTATCTCGGTTGGGGGCTTCTGAGACATCGTCTATGTCAGATGCAACACACTTCATAGCAGATGATTTTGTACGTACAAGAAATATGTTGGAAGCAATTGCGCTTGGGAAGCCAGTAGTTACACATCTTTGGCTCGAGAGCTGTGGAGAAGCTTGCTGTCATATTGACGAGAAAAGTTTCATACTGAGAGATGCTAAGAAGGAGAAGGAAATCGGGTTTATTCTTCCTACTTCATTGGCACATGCACGACAAAGTCCACTGTTAAAGGTAATAGACTACTGTTATTGGATGTATATCATATATTGTAGATGCAGTTTATTTTTTATTTTATTTTATTTATTTTATTATTATTTTATTTTATTTTTTATTTTTTATAATAGATTGTAAATTTTGTAGGGGCAAAGAGTCTTGATTACACCAAATACAAAGCCTGGTAAAGAGATATTATCCAGCTTGGTTAAAGCGGTTCACGGAGTGGTACGAAGTTTTCTTTTGCTGTATTTTGGGACTACCAAATAACTAAAGAACTTTTGATTTATTTTTTTGTTCATAGAGTTTCAACTTTCAACGTTTACATGTCTCCGATTCTTAGTCATTGTACTATTTATGTACATCTTGAGTCGGTAAAGAGACAGTTTGTGTCCGGTTTGGGTCATTTTCTTATATAAAAACCGTTAGATTGATGTATATCAATGATAGATATATGTGAATTGTTGTTTGAAAACACCAACATTGAGAGCTACACAATGACCCAAACATGACACAGAACCATCTTTGAATGACTCATGTACAGGAAAAGTATGTTGATATTTTATAGAAAAATTTATTTATTTACTTTTTTTTTTTTTTTTTTTTTTTTGGTATAAACTTTTTCTGTTGTTATATATTTGAGCAACAAGGGTGACGTGTAAATTTATTTTCAGGTGGTTGAGCGAATGGGCAGAACTGGCATGAATGATGATAAAATTTCTGAGGGATTATTGATTCTCTCATGTGAAGAAGATTATGGAGTCTGTGCGCCCTTCCTTGAAAAAGGTCTTTACTGTTTTTCTGAAATACTTTCGGTAAATACAGAGTTATGTTATCATTTGTTGAACCGTTTAATGTCATCTTTATGCAGAAGCAGCAATTTATAGTTCAGAGCTTCTCCTCAATGGCATTGTTACCCAGAGACTGGAATACGAAAGGTGGGTCCTTTAACTTTATTTAGTGCAAGTGGCAAATATAAGGCATTTATTAGAAAATGGGTAACTACCCACTGGTTGTTGATAACGGGTCAAAACTTGCATAATCTATTTTGAAATGCATAACTAAAGTGTTTAACTAAAAGTATTTATCTTATCATTTGAAACTAAAAATTGTTTTTCTTATTTACAAATACAAAGTAGGCAAAAGAGCGTTGACGGGTTGGTCTAACCTGACCCTACTAGTTTGGCCCACACATAAAATTTACCCATACTGACCCATCACCAAGCGTGCCTGCTATGCCACGCCTGATATCCATATATTTATCTATTGGCCAACAATGAGTCCTTAGTGGAATGATTGGTTTAATTGGTCTTATTTTTCATGGTAGGCATCGCCTCTTTGTGGAACATGTGAAGAAAACTCGATCGACAATGTGGGTGAAGAAAGATGACAAGTATAAGGCTGTTAGCAAAGTGAAATAAACGCCCTTCCCATCCCAACAGTTTTCTTCGCTACCTGCACATTTGTTGTTTTATCTTTCCTTCTGCGTTTTCCATGTTTTAGTTTAGTTTGTAAATGTGGGGAAAGAGTACAGTTTGTAGTAGTGGAAAAGCTTATATATTTGTTTGTACTCCATGCTGTTATGTTTTCTGAAATTTTCTCAAGAGGTTACTTCAAACTTTTTTGCAAAATCTAAAACTTTAGGCTCTTTTGAAAGTGGTAAAGTAGTCTTTAGATGGACCTTTTAATTAACAAAATAATAATCTCATAGAAATGCATACATTAAGCTTTTGGTATTATACTATATACAAGGTTGCAAAAATCGTGAATCGATAGTCGGGCGGTCGACCCCCCGTAGCTTGTAATCGGTCTAAGAGGGATTAATCGGTGATTAATCGGATTGACATTTTTGACAAGTTTTATGTATTTTCGGCAAGTTTTATGCATTTCTGGCAAATTTTAGGTATTACTGGCAAGATTTTTTCTTAAAAAAACATCTTGAAATAGATATAAACAAGTATAACATATTAAACAATTTTACGGTGAGTTTTGAGTATTTCCAGTAAGGTTTGAAGGTTTCGGGTAAGCTTGACCACTGTTGACCGCCATTGATCACGGTTGACCGAGTTGTTTGACCGATTTACAGAAATCGAAAAGGTTGGTGGTCTTGTAGTACTTAATCGGTAATTAATCGGCCTTGTAGGCCTTGTTTTGCAATATTGCTATTATATGAAAACTTTAGATTTTTACACGTAACTCTATAAGGTTAATTTGAAGATTAGTTTCTTTTTAAAGTTTTGGACTTGATTAAAAATTTCATTAAACAATAAGATTGTAATGGTGTTTTTTTAACTAAATCATTAAAAAAAGATGCAATCTCCCAAGTGCTTGTGTGTTTTGCTTACTCTAAAAAAGATTTCAATTTGATTGCTATTGGCCATTTAGGTTCAGTTTGGCACATGGCAAAATGAGCAATCTGATTGGCAAAATGAGCAATCTAAAATGCAATGTTTTGAAAACCGGGTTCGAAATCGACCCGGTCGAGTCATTAGGCACCGGGTTAACCGGTTCGACCGCCGGGTCAACCCGGTTTTCAAATTTTTTTTTTTTATTTTTCGACCGGGTCAACCGGTTTGACCGTCGGGTCAACCCGGGTTTTCATTAAAAAATTTTGAAAAAACAAAACCCGGCCGGGTTTCGAGAACCGGGTTGACCCGGGGCACTCAAAACCCGGCGGGTCTAACCGGTTAACCCGGTTTTAAAAACCCGGGTTGTTTGTCCCTTTTTTCCCGGAATCGGTCAAACCGGTTAACCCGGCCGGGTCGACCCGGGTTTCAAAACACTGCTAAAATGATGCAACTCTCTTATTGTATACTGTCAATTGTATGAAACATAGATCAAATAGATGAGAAATGATGAGATCATGAGAATAACAAACAAAAATATGGTTGAATCTTTTTCATCATGAAAAAGTTTACAACAAATCCAAACACAACCTCCAAAAATAAGAAATGGGAATTTTCCAAATCTGGGGATGTTTTTTTCTTCTACTTAATGAGAGCTAATTGTGGGAATCAGATAATGGTTTTTCCTAAACGTTTAAAGGGTTCGACATGGCTTATTAGAATATGCATATGAATGCCATATGAATATATGCACACCACATGACATCGAACCCTGAAATGACTAAAAAGGAACTCGGGTCCTATCAAAAGGCTCACATTCTCACAACAACAAAAACAAAAGATCATGTGTTAGCCTCGTAAAATTCAGTTTGAGTGAGCGTCACCAGCACCATGAGTAGTACTATTACTACTACCCGTTGATTGTGAAATTTGCATGCTTTTTGAGAAACTTGATCCAACGGTAGGGTGTTCATGCCTTAGTTCTGATGAAGAGGATGACGGTGCTAAAGTGGCGATGTAAGAACCGACAGGGTAAGGTACAACTGGCATATCAGATAGTGAAGATGTGGATGGGCTATAACTTAGTGTTCCCATTGGGTGATCAAACTTGCACGATGGCCCAAACTTACACACCCCATTTTGAGCATAATGTAAACAAAGAGGCGAACCCTGCAGAATGAGGAATATGATTTAACACTATTAGAACAATACAGCAATATTTAGACTCTAACGAAGTCCACGAAACTGCAAGTTTCTTTATCATTCACAATGTTAAGATTGGATACTTACAGGACGAAGAGGAAGGCCCATGGGACTAAGGCCAAAGTTAGTGTTTGGTACAATCAAGTCTAGTGGATGATGGTATCTACACGAGGAACCAAATTTACAATCCCCGGTCTTGACATAGTGTTGACATTCAGGTTCACCAGGTCGCTGTGGAAATACATTCTCCTTTTGACTATTGGTCAAAGAGTATGAAGGAATGGAGGTAGATAACTGAGTCATAGCATAAACCGATCCTCCAAGAATCGGCTGTGGATTAGGAGAGACTGCCGGATGCATAGGTGCCTGCATAAAATGAGGTACATACGTGAATTAGAGTATGTCTGAATCCACATTTTGGAAATAACTATGAGATGCTGAAAGTTGTAATAATTTATAAAATCATATGTTTGAGGGGGTGGGTGTTTGAATGTGCTTTTTTGAGACTGAAGGAGATACGAATATGGTGTTTGGAAATTCTCATTATTAAGTAACTACGTAGTAATAAATAAGATGAACTCAAAAGGCATTCTTTTATAATGGAAATAATTTACCTGGTAAGGATTCCAACCAGGAAACGGAACCATTCCAGGGGGAACCAGCATTGGACCGTACGGCCCTGGAAGATACGAGCCAGGAAGGACAGGAGGCCTAGCAACGGGCCAATTGCCGGCCAATACACCATACGGCTGAGAAGAAATAACAGAAGATTGTACATTTTGGTAAACAGCAGAAGGCAACGGAGACAACTGTCCAGCTGAGACTGCTGGTGCTGGTGACGGTACCATGCTAGTAGGCTGCGGATGGTGAAATTTACATGTGACACCAAACTTACATTGACCTGTTTTTACATAGTATGAACACTCTTTCTCACCCTGCGTGAAAGAAAAAAATTAGGCAAGAAATTTGCAATATGGGCATATATGGATTTACGAGAATATAGGAACTGACCGGACGAAGTGGATATCCAGATACATTTAGTGCCACCGGGCTGGATGATTCAGTGCCTTGCCTAGGATGATGATACTTGCACGAAGAACCAAATTTGCACAATCCGGTTCGCATGTAGTACTGCACTCGTGTCACATAGTTAGCATTTATGAGATTTTAGAGTTCATAATATTTCAACACGTAAGCAGTAAAACAATTTCGATACAGTATGCATGACTTTCGACCCGTTAGACCCATTTGACCTTTTTAAGATAGAATAAAACCCAATCAATCCATCATACAAGTACACAGATCAAAATTGCTAAAACGAATGGTTAGATGCGTCTCATTGTTAATATCATAGATCATGAGCCAAGACTTTGGATTTTACTCCTTGTTAAAAAGGCATGTAACTAGTTTAGACAAAAATTTAAATTCTATACGAATCAGTAGATAAAAGTAACTATATCCAAAAGATAAACAAGCAAATAGAGTAGATTTACTAATTTGGAAACAAAGAAAAAGACGAATTTGCTAACTTTAGATCAGAAGATCTATACAGGAGTCCATAAATAATCCAAATTTAACAAGAACATGCATCAAACAGCTTCAAGTTCGGAAGCATTAATAAAGACGAACTATTGAGCAGCATATATACATTCTATTTAGTGCATAAAGCAGAAATTTTGAAATGAAGTACCTGACACACAGGCTGACCAATTCGCTCGGGATACTCCCCATCACTACCTCTCATTGCTCCAACAAGCTATCAAGCAATCAATTATCAAGAATTAGTGGTTGCACCCGAATTGTTCACTTAGCATCAAAACAGAAGTAATAGTATACCCAAATAATCAAATCTAAAGATAAACTTTCCCTTTTCGAGAATTTCATGATCAAACTAAAACACACAACAAAACGCACAGCAATTCAAGAAAAAATATTCCCTTTTCAAGAATTCCACAAATGCTCACACTCAAACACACAACGAGGCTACAAAATACTCAAAATATCACATTAAACCACACAAAAACTCGCCAAAACGCACACGCCCAAACACACCATCAACATAACAAATGCACAAACTATATATCAAAACCAAATACCCCACATATAACTAAATCCAAACCAAAACATTCCCTATTTCACAATTCCACAAATAATCACACAAAAGCATCCAAAAACCTTACCGAGCCAGCACGGTCACGCGGATGATTAAACCGACACCTAGAACCATACCCGCAGACACCATTCCTCAAATAATAAATACAGTCAGCTTCATCAGGTCTTTCAGGATACACCTCATTCTCATTCTCATTCTCGTCTTCTCCTAACCCCAATTTCCATAAAGGCTCTGCATTTATCACCAAATCACACAAAACAAAACATACCCATTACTCCAAATCCACATTCCATCCATAAAAACCAAACTTTACAAAAAAATTATCCAAAATTACCAAAAGGGTAAATTAGTAAAACAGTAATTTCCATAAAGGCTCTTCATTTCTCATCAAATCAAACAAAACAAAACATACCCATTACTTCAAATCCACATTCCATCCATAAAACCAAACTTTACAAAACTTTACCAAAATTTACCAAAAGGGTAAATTAGTAAAACAGTAATTTCCATAGAGGCTCTACTTTTATCATCAAATCACACAAAACAAAACATACCCATTACTCCAAATCCACATTACATCCATAAAAACCAAACTTTATAAAAATTTACCAAAATTACCAAAAGGGTAAATTAGTAAAATAGTCATTTCCATAAAGACTATCCATTTCTCATCAAATCACACAAAACAAAACATACCCATTACTCCAAATCCACATTACATCCATAAAAACCAAAATTTACCAAAAGGGTAAATTAGTAAAACAGTAATTTCCTTAAAGACTATCCATCTATCATCAAATCACACAAAACAAAACATACCCATTATTCCAAATCCACATTCCATCCATAAAAACAAAACTTTATAAAAATTTACCAAAAGGGTAAATTAGTAAAACAGTAATTTCCATAAAGACTATCCATTTCTCACCAAATCAAACAAAACAAAACATACCCATTATTCCAAATCCACATTCCATCCATAAAAACCAAACTTTATAAAAATTTACCAAAATTTACAAAAAGGGTAAATCAGTAATTTAGTAGTTTTACCTTCTAGGCCTATTCCATCACTCCATTCTGCAACTGGATCCGACATTGTAGATACAAATATACTATTTATATAAATGTTATATAAACAAGTGTACAAATATGTTTATATATATGTGTGTGATCAAGCAAGCAAATAAGCAATCTATGAACAAAAGTTAAAAGGGTAAAATCTTGGGGTGTTTTTGGGACTTGATCGGGTTTAAAAGTGTGAAAAAAAGAAGAGGGTTTTGAGGGTTTGTTTGTGTTTTGTTTAGACACATTAACTGAACAAAGACAGGACAGTTTGTGTTTGTGAGTTTGTGTATGGTTTTGGGTTTGGTTTTCTCTCTCTGCTTTTTGTTTTACTTTTGTTTTTTTTGTTTTTTTTTTAATAAAGTCTTTGATTATTTAAAAGACATTAAAAAAATAAATGAATGTGTAAGTAGCTTCCAAAATTAGACCTTTGCTTAGAAAGTTAAAAATAGTAAGATAAATTAATGGGTGATGTTATAGGTACCTTCTTATTTTATTTTTATTTTTTTTACGGCGAGTTAGTACAATACTAAGTTAGTTATTTAATTCTACAGTACTTACCCAGAAGGTGATCACTGTCAACCTTGAATGATAATTAGTGATTTGATTCCACAGTACATACCCAGAAAGTACCTCCTTATCATCATGATAAAACAATTTTTTATTATTTTTTGTTTCGTAAAACTTTTGTCTTGTCAAACTTTATTTTTTGTTCCGTACTTTAAGTTCCGTAGTTTTATATAAAAAAATTATAAAAATAAAAAGTTTTAAAAAAATAACAAAAATTTAACAAATAGAAAAAAGGTATTAGAATCATTTTAGGTTATTATTAACTTAACAAGCAAAGTTGGATCAGTTGAAAAACACTTCTCCTTTGGACACAATGGTGGATGATTCGATCCTCGCTCTCTGCGAAAAGACCGGAGGTTTTCTGGAAGCATTCTTTTACATTTGAATAGAGGTAAAGCTATCTACATTCTACCTCCTCTATATCGTGTGGAGGACCGTATTGAGTTAACCTAACATTAGGTTATTAATAACATTTTTTTTTCAGAGTAAACTTTACCTAAACATTTTTATTTTTATTTTATTTTTTATTATTTATTTATTATTATTATTATTATTATTATTATTATTATTATTATTATTATTATTATTATTATTTTGTAACAAAGTAAACTTTACCTAAACAAACATATTGTAAATTTGTGACGAGTGAACAAGTTGAAAATGTTACACAGAACAAGTGAAATCTTGAAAAAATATCACAACATTTTACTGATCAACCACTTGTACGAAAATTACCTTAACTTTACATTTCTACCATTTAAATTACGTAATGAAAATATTCTCGAAGGTAATGTTATATTTTTATATTTATTTTTACTAATTATAGTATTTTTGTTACAAGTAGCTAGAGTTATATACACAATTTTTAGGGGATAATTCCTAATATGCTCTGATTGCCTAATTAATTTACTTTTTTGCCTCAGAATTCGGAGGTTTTTAATTTAGGCAAGGGCAACTGGTCAACTGAATCTGCAAGTGACAAGTGTCACTTTTCGGATTATTTTTTAGTCAATTTTTATACTTTTTGGGCAACTGACGGACACTTGGCGTCGTATGAGTCGAGTTGCCCAGTTTCTCGGTCTAAATTAAGAAACTCTGAATTTTTGTACAAAAACGCAAATTAATCGGGCAATCGAGCCATGTTAGGTATTATCCCCAATTTTTAGATTGTAGTAAAATGACACATGAGCAGTTCCTTAGTATTATTGATGATGTTTATATTTAACCAAACTAATACATGCTATACATTTAAATAAATTTGATATCATGTCATAATCCTAAAATAAGAATTAGCTATACATGATTTTAAATTTCACGAAAAATATATACCCCAAATTACGTGTTTGACTTTTTGTTTTATAAGTTTTCTTTGGGTTGTTAGTTAATATACGCGCCAAATACAAATATAAAATATTTGGTTCGTTAAAAGCTTATGTTTCGAGAATATATATACGTGACAATGTTGTCCTTTAAGTATATTACACGTGCACCAAGAACAACTTCACCATTCATATTTTTTTCTTGTGAGTCAAAGGTATATATTGGTGAATGGTGAAGAATAAATATTAGATAAATGATATAATGGATTTAAAAGTGCACGTAATTATAATTTTAAAAACACGTATGTCTATACAAAGAGACCCACTTATTTTACAAACTAACAAGATCATGTCACATTTTTTTAAATCCACAATTAAATGCATTTTAGATATGTTTGTCACACAAGATTGTTGAGAGATTATACTTATTATTTTAAAAAATAAGCTACTTGAAAAATAATATTTGTTTGGCAGATATAACTTATAAGAGATTCTAAAAAAATAATCTCTTGTAATCTCTTAAAAAAATGTTATTTCATGTAGCTTATAAAAATAATCTCTTTTTATAATCTCCAACACCAGCACCATCTCCAGTTGCAGCAACAGTTACTTTCGCCAAACATACCCTTTTAGGTCTACGTATCATTTCTCTAAAAATTAACATCATCATACTTTACGTCCACTAGCCGGGTACCCGCGCGTTGCAGCGGCGGGTACCCGTGTAACCAAACAACCCAGAATACCATACAATTGAATCATCACAATCATCTTTATACACTATAGTAGTACATGAGCAATGCATCGAAACCAAATAGAAAGAAAGCAACAATGGTGTTGTTTTGGTATATAGTAATAGTGATGACACGTCGTATTTGGTGATAATGTGAAGAGAAAAACAATGTCAATTCTTAGTATTGCAAAAACTTCGTGGTTGACTTCATCATCTCGAGCCAACATATTTTATTTCACCACATTAATAAATTCACTTTCTAAAATGACTCCATCATCTTTTTATGGTCTTTTTTAAACTAAAACAAATTATACACATTCACTTTTTAAAATGACTCTATCATCTCTTTATGGTCTTTTTTAAACTAAAACAAATTATACACATTCACTTTTTAAAATGACCCTATCATCTATTCATGGTCTTTTTTATACTAAAACAAATAACCTATAATTTATTATGAATTTAAAATTATGTAACCGAAAGTTAATAATGTATATTTATTTAATTATAATTTAAATGTTTTCGGTTACAATCACTTATATTATTAAACACATAATTTAATTTCATTTTAAAGAACATGTCAGTTACTAATTTTAGCATTTGACCAAATCTTTCTATTATAGGTAAGTTGTTTTTTGAATTTTGAAGCCTTTCTATTTAGAAAAAGTGTGTTGGCTGCATTTTTAAATCTTTGTATTTAGGCCAAGTGTGTTGGGTGAAAACATTACAAATAAAATTTTCTGTTTCTGATAATATTTATAAAAAGAAAGAAAATGTATCAGGCCATTATGGGTTTAAAATTGATTCGGGCTAACTCACATGCATGAGAAGAAGTACAGTAACAACCCACATATTACATATATAAAAGTCGAGCCCAACTACTTAAATAAAAATGATAACGTTATGCTATGTTGCATTTCGTTACAAACTTCAAAAAATGGATAATAAGGGATGGAGAAGCTTCAAGATATTCGAAGACTTCTTTCACTTTCTTATATCTCTACTTTGACACCAAATACAAAATTGTAAGCACCACAATCTCACTTTCATTAAAATCAATGTTCTTGGTATGATTTCTCTTTCTAAATGTAACTCTACACTAACTATCCATTATCTCTACACCTAAACTCACTCTCGTTTAATCACACGAACTAAACACAATATATACTCATCTTTTTTCCTTTGCGGTATCCCTTAATCTCGAATCACCAAAAAAGAGTACGGCAAAGATTTTGATAGTCTTCAAGGGTCTTCAAATGGAGCCGACCGACCAATTGGTCACCACAACGTCTATTTCCCATTGTGCCATCACCACAACGTCTATTCCCACCATGACACCCACCGGGTGCCGCCACCGTTGCAGGTCAAACGACCGCTGCCTTTTTTGTCATCTTTGTTTGGTCAACTATGATGTTTGAGGTACTAATTAATTCACGAAGTGCGAGGCAAAAAGAATGAAGTAGGTGAAACAACGTGTTTGAAATAGTAGATTATTTCAAAGGATTTGCATTGTGATGAGTAAACTTAGTGTTGAAATGAGTATTATCAAGAGAAGCCACTACCAGATGTTTATTGTTACACAAAAGGAGCAATTCATTGCATAATATTGTCTTAACATGTATGAATCTCAAATTTTCAAATCACTTTTGCTACTTTGGAAAATGTAACTTAACAAGCATAGGAAGTTCCGCAAGGTCCAACAATGGATCCACAAATAATTACAAGCATTGCAAACGGCTTACAACTTGATACATTATTCGTTCACTAAAAAGTAACAATAACCAATCTGTTGTCCCCTATAGCTCTATGAGACGAAGTAAGTATAGCCCGTAGCCAGTGCATGGGTAATCACGTTTCATCCAATGGATAAAGATATCTGGATCACTGTCCATGATCTTTTTTAAAGACCATCAAGGACAACAGGCTGTGCTAGGCACAAACTCAAGAAAAATCAATCGGTTTGTATGGGGTGTGGAGACACCGACTAAGGTTTTATAGCTGATGGAAGTGTGGTAGTAGGCAACCTGCTTGGAATCTGTGAATAGGTAAGAAGGCTTGTATGTGGGAGTAAACCGAAAACCAAAACCGAACCGAACCGAAAATAACCGAATCGAATTTATAACCGAACCGAATTTGCCAAAACCGAACCAAACCGAACTTTTAATTCGGTTCTCGGTTTGGATATGGTTTTGGTAATCAAAACCGAAAACCGAACCGAAAACCGAATTCATATAAATTTATATATTTATATATATAAAAAGATCAATAAACGTTATATATATATTTATATTTATGTTTATATATATATATAAATAACAAAAAAATTCTATCCTAATATTAAAAAATACTTTTTATGTTTGAAATAACTTTTTTGGCAAAATATATTTGTATATTTTTCTTTTTTTTTAAATAAAGTGTGTAATTTGGTTAAACCGAAAACCGAACCGAACCAAACCGAACTAGAATTTAACCAAACCGAACCAAAAACTGAATTTGAATTCGGTTTGGTTTGGTTCACGGTTTGACCCTAAAATTTTTTTTAACCGAATTAACCGAACCGAATTAACCGAATAACCGAAAACCGAACCGATCAACACCCCTAGGCTGGAGGGAGTAAATGGGCTGTTACAAGAGTAAGAGTAATTGGGCTGTTACAAGTCAAATGATTTGGATTTAATTTTCAATTGATTTGGATTTAATTTTCAGAACCAAAACGTCTGCTTCCGATGTAATAACTGAATTTATAAGCCTTATGTGTAGTATTGATTTATTAGCATTTGTAAAACACTTCTTTCTAATATAAGTAAGATGTTGAATCTGAATTTTTAAGCCTTCTATTTATAGCATATCCCAAATGCTTTATAAAGTAGTATAGATCGACAACTTTCTATTTAGTTTACAACTTTATAGGAACCGACATTGTAATTTTCAAATGTAAAACATTAGTTTATATGGTAAGATCATGCTCCTTTTGATAATTAAATTAGTTTTATTTAATATATCCTTTGACCTCTTCTCCCACCTACGTATGTTCTTTTTGTATTTTATGCATATACAGAATAACTATGTTTAGAATGTTGATTCGTGTTGGTAATTATATTTAGGGTAAATTGCAAAAATGGTCCTTAACGTTTTACGAAATTACAAAAACGGGACCGAGACAAAAAGTAGCGCAAAAAAGACACCAACGTTCCACATTTTCGCAAAATCGCCACCGAGAGGCCTTTTCCGTTAGTTTCATCGTTAAGTGCCATGTCACCGAGGGTATTATCGTTATTTCACTGCTTTAAGGTCCACGTGGCATATCACTATTGATTCAGGGACTAAATTTGCAAAGTTATTTTTATCTTTTTTGCGCTACTTTTTGTCTCGGTCCCGTTTTTGCAATTTCGTGAAACGTTAAGGACCATTTTTGCAATTTACCCTTATATTTACGAGGTTATTTTAGATACTAAACTTTTCTTAGACTCATCTTCACCGTTTATCTAAAAATAAATCAATGGTTGAGATTAAAAACATTTTAATATTTTATATATTTTTTATAATTTACATATTTTCTTAAACCATTAATCGTTAAGCGAAAATAATTACACCATCGCGACGAGCATTTAATTATCTTTCTATAGACGGACACTTTGATATACTTTCAACAAAAATTTTCTTTTTAATTTTTTCACATTTTTTTTCGTTAATGAAATTTAAATGAAAAAATCATATATGATATATCATATGTTATATGTAATATCACATGTGATATTAGTGTTAAATCACATATGATACATGTGATATTAGTGTTAAATCACATATGATTTTTTTATGAAAATTTCACCAAAAAAAGTGAAAAACACGAAAAAAAATTGTCGAAAGTATATCAACGTGCCTATCTATAGAAATATAATTAAATACTCGTCGTAACGGTATATTTTTCTTCGTTTAACGATTAACGGTTTGAAAGATATTAATATTTGAAAAAAAAGGATGAAAATGGAGGTTTTTTAAATTGTTGGGATTAATTTCATCCATTAGATCAAATAAAGATGGAGGGTGGAGATTAATCCCTTGGTATGTAAAAAATTTTGATATCTTAAATCTATATTTACTTACTTATATAATGTCATATGCTATTTTTTTAGAATGTGTTAATTCAACAATTTAATCATATTACGGGGTTTTGTTAACAATAACCTTATCATGTTATGGTTAAACATTCCGTACTTAGAAAAACAGTAAATGAACTTATAGTTTTCTAATTGTACATTTGTGCACATCTAATCATTTTAAACATTGAGTGTGTTGATAAATAAGAAATGTTTTTGATGTTTATTAGTTGTTGATTTTTTAATTAAAAAATGTTTAATCGTGACTCATAAGGGTGACTCATAAGGGTTATGGTTAACAAAACAATATCATGGTTACCAGTATATTACTACTAATTTAACATTAGCGAGTATTTGTGCATAATCGAGATTTTATAGCGGTAGATAGTTATAGTTGTGACACTTTACTTAAGTATTTCGTGTGTCGTTTTATGCATACGACGTAAAATAATATATATTTAATAGAAAAATGTTGTAACATATGATAATTCAAATGAAAGAACATGTTTTAAAATGTATAAAAAAAACGTATATTTGATTTAGTAAAACTAAAAATAAAAACAATTTTTTCTTAGTCGTGCATGGTTACAATAACGTAAGTCAACTTTTTTTTTTTAAACATAGTCAACTATTTTATTAGGATATTAAACAAAAATTGAAATTTAAAACTATCAAATTAACACATTAAAATTAAAAGGTATTTTAAGCTTAACATATTACTCAATTAAGTTAAAAAAAACATTAATCTCTTATGTGTAGTTAATTTTTTTTTTCTTGATGTCAAACTTATTCATCTAAACTAAATCATTTTAAAACAAAATTGATTTTGTTGATCTATTAAACATAGTTACCAAAACATCACTTACTAATGACATCAAAAGTGTATATGAGGACTTTAGAACAGATTTCCAAAACCATCTTTGAATTTGTAAGTTGTAACTAATTAAGGCAACACGACTTTATATGGCGGCATTTGTTTTTGATAAAACGTGTCGGGTTTTAATATGCCAAAAATTCTTAATTCTTTCAAGTTAACACATGTTTTAATCATGATTGCTTCAATGCATGTTTAATAATCTTCAAACAATTTAAATAACCATTAAGACTTTTTATAATCACAATGGCTTTACAGTTGTTTGTAATACTCCGTAACACATTATGTCCAACAATATTATCATGTTTAGTTATATGAATAACCTTTTGGTGATTTTAGTGTCATCGACTATTTTAGATAGTTGTGATTTACTAGAGGCTAAAGAGATTTTATATCATGCTCGAATGTGAGTTAGGAAAGTGTGAAATACATACTCGTTTGAGCTAATATGTTTCCACCACGACAAACCCGCAAAGGTCAAAGGGATTGCTCCCCCTTGTAGGGTCAAACAGTTGTGATTGTTGGTTTTTAACCAACTTTAACTGCTTTTAACTGTCATAATAATATGTTTTTAACAGGTTCATTTGGTCTCATTTTAACATACGAAAATTCATATAAATCCTCTTTGTTTTTCTTAGCTTTCTTGAGACTACAAACTCAGTGTTCTTCTTGAATTATCCCAATAAGGATTTCGTGATACACATTCATTAAAGGATCGAAATACTTTATTCGAAAAGTGAACAAACACGACTAAAAAAAAATTATCAAAGATTATCATCACACCCTAACCCCAAAATCTAACATAACCAACCAATGTGTACATTGTAAGACATGAATTTCATTTATTATAGAAAAAAGGGTAGTTACGTTTAAAAAAATCTGTTAGCATTAAAGAAAAGTGATTGTCATTTTACGCTTAGGAACTTTGTAACTAATAATAGAATATGTAATATTTAGTTAATGGCAGGGACGGAGACAGTGGGGGAGCCAGGGGGTGTTTGGCCCCCTCCAATACGCCCAATCGCTTTAATATTTACCTTATAAAATTTAAAAATATGACGCAACTATAGGCAAATGACCCCCTTAACCTTTAGTTAAATTACTTCGTTAGCTTGAGAAAAAAATTTCGGCCTCCCTTATTCATAATTCCTGGCTCCGTCACTGGTTAATGGGTTCGTGGATTTGGATAAACTAATATGTTAGTAGTTGAATACGTAAGCCTTATGTAATATCCAAGTCCATAAACAAAAGCCCAAGCCCATACAAAGGCCCATAAGTGGCGCTTAGGTTTTAAGTATAAATACCCTCAAATAGTATCATTTGAGGGTGCTTGAGAGTGTATTGTATGTGTTTTGATAATAAAGTTCAAGTCTATTTCTCTCTTTCTCTCTCTATTCACGCCTCTCTCGCTTGTCATCATATTGTGCCTTATTTAGTGTGTTAGAAGTTAGATATAAAGGGTATGTTTGGCGAAATGGGCTGGGGCTGGGGCTAGGACTTATATTATAAGCCGAAATTAAAATTTGTATTTTTATAAACTTGTTTGGCAAATGAGCTGGGGCTGAGGCTTATTATTGCAAAATTACTAAAAATGACATAATTAAACGAGTTTTTGTATATGTTAGATATTTTTGTGGGTAAATAAGTAATTTATTCTTCAAAAGCCCCTGACTAAAGTTTTTAGCCCCTTTTATGGGGCTAAAGTTTTTAGCCGACTTATTTTATAAGCCCTTCAATAAGCCCCATGAATGATACTTATTTTATTAGCCGGCTTATTTCAAAAGCCCAAGCCCCAATAAGCCTCATTTAAGCCCCTGCCAAACATAGCCAAAGTAATACAAAATCGTATTTTGAAGCAACCATAGAGCATGTACAATGGCACCATTCTTGTTCGAGGTAAGAGAGCTCAGGTTCGGGGTGGTTCTTGGTGACCGGCGAATGTTTGGTGGTAGGTTTGCATCGGATCTAATTTAAAACAAAGAAAAGCGTGTCATCCGTGAACTTAAGAATAAACAAGTTAAATAGAATAAACAAGTTAAATAATTAACTTGTTTAAAAGAAAAAAATTTGCAGAGTATTAAATGAACATATAAGGTTTAAAACTCGTATTTTATAAGACTAAAATACATTTTAATAATAGTGAGGGTAGAACTTAAATTAGTATCATTTTTATGTGGCATAGAGTATATTCAATCAAAATCTTAAAACAAAATCTAAGTTAAATTTTTTAGAAAATTAAAGGGTTTGAAATGTAATAAAAAGATTAAAAAAGAGTACATCATCTCTTTTTTACTTTGCAACTCACCCGATTATCACAAAAATCAAGCACAAAAATTATTTTCTTCTTTCTCTTTTCCATTTTCATCTTCTCCAACGTTTCATCCTCTTCAACATTACAACATGTTTTTTCTTTCTTTTTTTTAAGAGGAGGGGGATTTACAAAAATACCTTTAAAATTTAAAAATAGCTACACACAATTTTTTTAGAAGAGGGGCACGTGCCCACCCTGCCCTCTCCCTACCTCCGCGGCTCCGCCACTATAAGCTCGGCGTCAGTCGCTCGTGGTCACAAGCCTGAGAAAAATTCTTGTTTCTCTCTTTTTTCTATTACATATTTTAAATTAGTTAGTGACGGGTATTGACGATTGCTAGTAAATATAGTTAGAAATTTGTTAGAAATAATATGATAACGTGGCACTGAGATGATAAGTGATGAGGAATGATCGCTTCAAACACCGTAGATGTTGCTATATGAAAGTAAATTTGCATAAACATGATTCATAATTAAAGGAGTAAATTGCAAAAATAGTCCTCGTGGTTAGGTCAAATTGCATGTTTCGTCCGTATGATTCGGAAAGTACATGCGGCCTCCCTATTAGAAAACCTTTGGCCCGATTTCGTCCTTGCCAAAGTGAAATGTGTGCCATCGTCTTCAACTGCATTAATTTCCTTTTTAAATTTATACTTTTCCCAAAATAAAAATCATATCTTCAATTTACATTCCCATATTTTTCCAATAGAATCTAAATACTTTTTAAGATAATAAATCAAACCCACCGCAACTAATCTAAAGATTATATCTTCAACATGCCAAATCTTTTCAAATCACTTTAACAACTTCACAACTAGATCTGTTAAATTCAAATCTGGATCTGACATATATTAAGATTTTCAATAGCCCGCAGATTCGTATATTTATTAAGAAGTCAAATGCGAAGGGAAAAAACTCATTTTCAAGCGGAATGTAGCCAACGAATCTAAAACCAACTGGAGGATGAAGAAGTCAAATTTGGTTGCTAAGAGCTCAAATTTGTCAAAAATTGTTTCAAGACCTCTTAGATATGAAGGAAGCCTAAAGAGATCGGGGCCCCAAGTTCTAAAGTGTGGTGGTAGTGGAAAGATGATGGGCATTAAGCGATGACATGGTATTTTCATTTTGAATGAGTGGAGTGTGGGTAAAACAAAGTCAGGATTACGCTTAAAACTAAACAGATGAGGGTGATCAGAACTATCAACTTTGTACCTCAGAGGGTACTCATCGTGTAGCAGCTTCTGGTCGAATAGGGAAAAAGGAACTATGATTTCGTAGATGAAAAAGATTAAAAAGAATAGATCTTCAAAGGAAAAAGAAAAGAGTAAGAAAACAAGGGCACATAAGTCTTTCACTTTGGCAACGGACAAATCAGACCCAAGATTCCTTCACAGGGAGGCCGCCTGCACTTCTCAAACCATTCGGACGAAAAATGCAATTTGACCAAACCACAAAGACGATATTTGCAATTTACTCTAATTAAAGAGAAAAGGCATTAATTACGCTTGAATAAACATACAAAAAATTGAAGCATAAGATGATAACAACATAGTGATTGTACTTCACATTTATTTTGAATATTGTGTTTGTTCTCTTTAAGCTACGAATAAATGTATGGCTCGACAAGTTGAGTTGGATAGATTAAATGATGGTTTAAATAATGATTAATTGTATAATGGATCACATCATCATGTCAAAACATAATCTTAACAAATATTGTTACAGGCTTCGCTTAAATTGAAATTTCAAGGTTGGAGAACTCTGTATTTATGTTATGAGCAAATTTCGTATAGCAGTCTATTCACTACAACAGTAGCCACAATCCTCGGGGACAGTTTCAGGCTTTTCTCGAGGACGAGTCCTCGCCAAAAAGCCTTCGCTAATACCTAGTCGCAGATTCTTTTGGCGAGGACAAGTAGGGCCCATAGCTGTTTCTTGGTCAAACTTTGCCCAGTGTGGCAACCCACTTTTAGCGAGGACATGTCCTCACCAAAAGGCTAATTAATTAAGTTGTTAGTGTTAAATTAATCAACCTTTTGGCAAGGACACGTCTTGGCCAAAAGTATTAAAAATATTAATAAAAAATTATGAGTTTAGGCTTTTGGCGAAGACATGTCCTAACCAAAAGTCTGAACCATTAAAACTGATTTAGACTTTTGACGAAGAGTTGTTCTCGCCAAAAGCAACTGACCCATTTTGCAGCAAATTGCTACAAAATGAGTAATTTTCAAACCAAACCTATTTTCACAACCTATAGTCCCACAGATATGCTACAACACCACAACTGGTTTAAATTCGCTAAAACATAATATTATAACTTAGAAAGTCATCAAATGGTTCAAACACCGTAATCCCTTACACATAATCCACAAAACTATCCATAACCTATCCACAAATGGTACAAAACTATCCGCAAACCATAAACATATTAACTATCCATAAGAAGGCATCTCGCTCGCTAGCCGTTCGACCCAACCCGGCTGACTCCTCAAAAACTCCATCATCAAATTAACTTGAGTTCCTCTCGTGTTGAGATCCTCCACTTGTTTCTTCACTGTTTCCTAAAGCGAGGACATGAAGGCTTGTTCGCAAGGACATGTCCTCGCCAAAAGGATTGGCGGGAAAAAGGCGTGGGAGCAATTAGCAAAGCAAGAAAGGATACAAATTTTGGTCAATGTAACACCCCCAAAATTTGGTACATCGGAAGACTCAACAAGCTTTCGGGGTGTTACGGGGATTGGTATCCAACACAAGACATAACAGAACGAGATAAAGTAAACATAAGAAAAACACAACCAAAACGGGATTTTAAAGTTTACATTTATCCCAACATCATTCAGAGTCAGGCCCAAAAGAAATAAACGTAGGTCCACAATTAAATATCAGAGTTTTAGAAAAATAGATCCATAAACCAGGTGCCTTAGCCGAGCCTTCCAATCCATGCATCCAAATCATTACTTAATTACCTGAGAAAACGTGCTAAAAGTCAGCTTTCGCTGGTGAGATCATAGGTTAAATTCATAATTCAATATAGTGGACATATACGCAAAACGCTTGCTAGCTATACTAGGGATTCACTACAGCCTGCGGATACCCTCCGCTCCATCATAAATACACGGATACCCTCCGTAATAAACCTGCGGATACCCTCCGCTCCATCATAAATACTCGGATAACCTCTGAAGTATCAATAACCTATAGGTGCACACTATAGTATCCAAAATCCTCAAATAAGCCAATC
Organism: Artemisia argyi; assembly: GCA_030686995.1. Lineage (NCBI taxonomy): Eukaryota > Viridiplantae > Streptophyta > Magnoliopsida > Asterales > Asteraceae > Artemisia > Artemisia argyi. The sequence continues at coordinate 195,704,664 of CM060687.1, read as the reverse complement.
TCGTAATCCAACCATTATTTTGTCCACACGCGATGGTTCACTATGTGGCTAGGGTTGATGTAACTCATCAAACCAAATCTAGTCCACACGCGATGGTTCACTATGTGACTAAGGTTGACAAATCTTCCTAGTTCCATATGCATAGCAAGTTTTGAAAAAAAAATAAAAGCGATAATAGTCCACATAAAATAATTTGCACGTTTCTCACCCCAAGTATTGAAAATGAAGTTCAAGAGTAAAAAGTGGGGCTATGACTCACCTCAAGTCCAGAAATCAACAAGAAGAAATCGGTAGAAGTAAGACGTATAGTAACTCAAAAGACGGCAACTACGGACTCGACACGACCTAACAATGTCAACTCGTTCAGAAATCATTTCTTCAAAATCGAATATTCCCAAACCCGAACGTATTCCATTTTTATTTTCCGAAAATCCATTTCTCGTAATAGTTTGGAGTTTGGTGTTTGGTATCCATACGGGTGGTGGGTCGACACAAACAAATCAAGAAGTCACACAAAAGAATAATAAAACAATCTATAGGTCTAATATTAGCCCAATATATTATTTAGATAAATCATCGAAGTTTATCAAATCCGTCGATTCGATAATCCCCATATTTATTTACGTAACATACCGTTCCAAGATTACACCCAACCTAAAGCACATAGCACAAAAATACTATATGGTATATATCGTAGTCTAATAAATTCCTTATATACATCGTCAAATTGGCCAGATTCCACGATATATATATAGTAATTTATTATCCTAATACATGTACCACAACCTATGGGCGTCGTGGGATACGATGCCCATTAATATACTCATTTCATATAGCCAAATAACTCGGTTTAACCTGTCGATTAAATAAGTTATTTAGTTATAGAAAATGTTTATATTAATCGTCACATATCCGTGACAACACAAAAGTCACAAATAATAACCCACTTGGATTCAAGTGACCACGACCCCGTATAACTCGATAGTTTTCCTCGTTATATATAAAAGATATTATTTCATTTAATATTTAGTCAACGTCGAGAATTCCTCGTTATTTATAATATTTATTCATAATAACGCTTCCAATAATATTACTCTACTCTCGTAGCATAATATATTTAGTCGCGTTATAGTTATAATACTACTCGTGATTTTTGTTATTATTAATATACGCATTTATATATTTATATATACGTTATTCACGTCTATATATTTATATAAACGTTTATATTACCAATAATATTATTACGAGTTTTTATTATTTGCGTATGATTATAAATATTTATCGAGTCATACGAAATGGTCACATGTCCGAGTCATCACTCTCGGCTCATTGTCTAAGTCCAAAAATAACATAATCATGTCATAAATAAGCAATCCAACTCCGTCCAAATCAATCCCAATACACGTGCTACAACAATAGGGTCCGACTACGGCACCCGACTAACCTATCTCCGTCAATCTAAGTGACCGTCTCACAATCGGTCCCCGCTTTACCATTCGTCAACAACTCCTCAATATCACAATAAATCCATTGTCGAGACCACAAAGGGTCTCGACTCATCAAAAGCATTCGGCCGAAAACAAAAGTGCCACAACAATATCAAGTCAACATGAAACATAACAAGGAAATAAAAGTATCACAAGGACTAATTCCGGGTTGGTTTACCAAGCCAAACCCGAGCCTTTTGACTCACTTGAGTCTCGGCATACCACACGAGTCACCAAGACTCGAACCAAGACCATGAGGTCTCCAACCATACGCTCGAATGAGCATCCCAAAACTGTCCAAACAACCCTCTTGGGTCGCGACATCAACAACAACAATTCGGCCAAAATCATGACTCAATCGAGTCGAGTCAATCACCAACGCAAACAAACATGAAAACCAAGAATCCAAGGTCAAATATCAAGAAAAATAACGAGCCCTAGGCTCGAACCCACATCAAGCCGTGAGTCCAAGACTCACGGTTCACTCGACCCAACAAGATTTCACCAAGACCCGGATACCAAACTCATTTTTAATATCAAAATCATTATTTCCCAACATAATCTTTCGATTCCCATAAAAACCTTCCATGTTCCCACAGATTTATCACCATGTCGAGGCACCCAAAGTGCCAAAACGGGCTTACTCACCTTCTTGATCCTCCAAACTTTCGGATCTAGTGAAAACAGTAAAAACTCGACCGGATCTTTAAAGATTTCGTGGTGTTAATGGGTGTTTTAGGGCGCGTATGATATGTCAAAAGAAAGAGGATGAGATGGGGAGTAATATGGTGGTGTTGGTTTTGTGATGAGGTTGGCGGTGTGATGGGTGGTGACCGGAATTAGGGTGCGGCGGCTAGGGTTAGAGAGAGGGGAGAGAGAGAGTTGGTGAGGGTGAGTGGTGATTTTGTGTTTGTGTTGTGTGGTGAAGTAACACAAGGACGATTTTTGTATCTTTACTCTAAAAAAAAAATTATTTTTATAATAATAATAATAATAATAATAATAATAATAATAATAATAATATTACTAGTATTATGGGTAACACGAGTGGGTGTAAAATACACGGTCCAAATCCCGAAACTCATTTCAAAACGTTTTATATCTCGCGAAACGTTCCCTAAGTAAATAAATATATATATTGTCGAACTCGTAAAAATCAAGACATAAAATTCTGTTAGGTTATCCTAGTGCCGGAGTCAACGTGGTACAAAATGAGAATTTCAAAATAAATCACCACGTATATTTCCATATCAAATCATTAAATAAATCTCAAATCTCATAACGATTTTAAATATAATCAACCATAAAATAGGTCTTACAAGTTCGTTACGAATAAAATTCCAAATAAAAATTTATAAACGAACTCTAACGTAATGCGGGTTTTCAAAATGGCTCCCTAATTTGCCGGTTGTCACAGTCAAACTTTGCAAACTTTTGGCGAGGACATATCCTCACCAAAAAGTTTGCGTTGAATTTCCTTGTTTATGTTCTTCTTGGCGGTCAGCAGAATTTTTGTCGTTTTGCGACTTTTGGAGAGGACAAACATGTCCTCGCCAAAAGTTCTTCGTCCATTCTCTGTTTTGTTGTAGTGCTAGTTGTGTCGAATTCTGTTTTTGTTCGATCAATCTATCCCTTTCCGTATTCAGAAGTTGTCGGGGAGCTAAACGACGGTACCGGTCCCTAAACATATATTACATCAATCAATAATGCATGTATGCCCAGGAAAATAGTCTATTACATATACTAACAAATCAGTGGCCAAGAGTTTTTTGGCCGATTTAAACTTTTGGATACATATACTAAAAGGAGACCATAAAATTTGATATCTAGTTAGAACTTGACTAAATTTCATAGTAGAAAGGGAAAAACATGATAAATTTAAAAAAAACAAGTCTTATAAAAAACACGTGTTTCCTAATTCATAACTCAATCATTTTCATGACATTAAACTTTAGTTGAAATTTATCTCATAATCTTTGTTTTCAGGTATAGAACCAAAAACTAATGGATTTGTTGGTTGAGTTGTGTCATTCAATGTTTCCTAGTATTGTCTCAAGAAACTTTTTTCCATTACAACTTTTCAGAACCAATAACCAGAAATGAATAATGTTTAGACAATATAATAACTATTCAATCACTTTTAAAATCTTAAAACTTTCTTTGAATCTACAGTTTGATCGTAGTTGTTTTTGTACCTCTAAATTCCATAGAACATCTCTTCGTAAAAACGAAAAGAAATAAAATATTACGATGTGTAAGAATTTGGGAGTTTCTTTCGGCTCCATTGATGTGTCGATTTTCATTGATAATAAGGTAGCATTTGGTTTTTACTATTGGTATGGATTGACACTAACTCGCTAAGCTCAAATGAGTTTTCCATATCCATCGTGTATTGCGGGTTTGCGAATTGAGTATGAATCGATATTTTTAGGTTTCATTCATGACTTAGAAACTCGTATGGATTAACTAAACACCCATATGAATCCTGCATTCTCACGTATTTCCTTATTCCTATACTCTTCAACCAAATACAACTAAGAAAACGAATAAGTCGATTAGGTGAAAGAAATAGACGTGCAAAAGCATAATGGTTAGGTATAGTATAGAGGCAGTCCATAAGCATATAAAGCCGAGACTCGTCATGTCACACACGAGAAAGCCACACATCAAACACTCTATTCCAATTCTCGATCACGTTCTCTTGGTTATTTATCGATTTTTCCTCTTGAAACAGTACGTAATCTTGGTTTACTTATTTTGAAAGTACTCTTATTTACAAACACAAGCATTGCAATTCAAGTTTTGGTTCAAGTCAAGTAGCAATTCCGTTTAAAATAGAAGAATCATTTACCTACACGTTTTAAAATTCTTCTTCAACACAGACGTTGAATATGAAATTAGACGCCAATTAAGCCAGAAATCGCATTATAAACGAAAATAGTTTCACCAACGTTATACACTGTTATCATAAGCAGAAATCAAATATTTTACATTGAAACAATGGCAAAATAGCGGTTAAAAAGTTACAATTGAGAGATACGCTAATATATATACACAAGGATTACTGAAAAACACGTTACCCTAAAAAATCTGTGTTTTTCACATACTTTACAAGAATCTAGAAATAAATAGATCAAGAAGATGAAGTTATGTGAAATGACCAGATTACTCTCAACACACAAGCTAGATCGTGTAGAATGAGAATATTCATAGTACGTTAACTATAATGTATTTTGAGGGATAATATATAAAGTATTTTTACAATTCTCGATCCGTTATCTTGCTTATTTGCAAACATTTATCGATTATATACGGTGAAGTCTCTTTGAGTTAGTTGGAACATGGATTCGTTCTAAAAGTAGGGCTCTTGATGATTCTTATTTTGTCATGTCAAAGTAAAAAGTATTGTAATTATGGTTTTGGTAAGATTTTGTGAAACTTGATTATATGATCGCATCTTGTTCTTGTGATGACACTTCAATGGCGAAGAATGTGCAACGCAGAACAGATCGAGGTCATGCGTTCAAATTGTCTTTGTGAATATGATGTGATGTGGACTATCGCCTTATGTTAGCCATGTGACCAGTCACTGTGACACCCGACGCTGAATCGGTTTCCCTTGATTATATCATCTTTTGCTTGAAAACAAAATGTTCAAATTGCTTTTGAAAATTATTCGCATCATCACACAAAAAAGTTTCGGTTAACTGGACCGAGCCCAAGTAAGAAGTTGGAGTTTTGTGGGTCAAATTAGCCCACCCACGATATTTTGTTCTACTAAATTACACGTTTGAGCTCAAGCTTTTATAGATGCGGCTTAAACTATACATATATGGTCCTAGGTTAAACAAATACAAACATACACATTCCATACCTCATATTTTTGTTTGTTTGTTTAGGGTTTGCATGGCAAAGGAGGTGTGTGTCCCTAGTGATATATATAGTCGAGCAGATACTAGCAAGATTGGATGTCGATGATCTGATCCGATGCAAACGCGTGTGTAAGTCATGGCTATCCTTAATCTCTGACCCTTTTTTCGTTAAAATGCATCTCATCCATAGTCATAACAAAGATCGTAAGAATAATGACACTCGAAGGATTGTTATGGAGTGGTTACCCTATGGTTTTTACTGGCAAAGCATCATGAGCAGTAGTTATAATGGATGTTATATCCTCGGTTCTTCCAATGGCCTTGTATGCTTATTTACAATGGATGCTAAACAAATTCTTATAGCCAACCCCTCCATTAGACAAGTCAGACAACAACTCCCAAGGCCGCCAATTATCATTGCAGATGAAACGGTTTTATGTGGTGGTTTTGGTTACGATTTCTTCAAGGATGATTACAAGGTTATACTTGGCGACGAAACATGTTTTCAAGTGTTATCATTAAAATCAAGTGTTTGGAAAGTTATTCAAGTCGAATATAGGTTTATTAGTGAAGTTGGTGTTTTATGTAACGGCGCTCTTCACTGGTTTGTGAAAGACCATAACGAGAAGGTTTTAATTGTTTCATTTGATTTGTCTAAAGAAGAGTTCAAAGAAATCCCCCAACCTGATGATTCACGCTATCAATGGAGGTCTTGTCATCAACTAGGGATTATGAACGAATGTCTATCCATATACAATTATTATGGACCCGATCCTCATCCTACTGATCACGTATGGATAATGAACAACTACAATGTTAAGCAGTCTTGGGAATTGTTACCACGTGATTGTGTGGCTAATCGTCAAGTCATACACGCCTTGTGTGAACTGCGTGAACCGCAGAATGACAACATTCCATGTGTGAGTGACAAGTCCTTTGGCCAGCAAATTTCAGCAATTCACTCACGTAGATATATTGGTGCTCCCATATTTGTGCAGAGCCTTGTATCTCCCCATGTTAAAGCTAGCCAATCAATGAATAAGCATCGTAAGTTATCACATATACTGTGATTTTTTTCTTACTTATTGTTGTTAGTTGATGATTATTTCTTAAATCTTTAATAAACTATGAAGTATTTATTTTGACATTGATCCAGCTTAGGTTTTTCTCACAACTATTGTGATTGGTACCGACTATAGTAACTCTTCTGCATTTATTATTCTAATATATGATCTATTGCAGACGATAATTGCTTATCTGGTTTGCAATTTCGTCCATATTATGACACACAAAAATTTAATTCTTATGATCATTTAACTATCCTGTACTAATGACCTTTTACATCTCTAGATTTGGTAAAATACCTTGCTTGGTTTGTATGAAAGCTTTATATGCTTGTATGGTGGTTGTTTGTTTAGCGCATGTTGTGTATGTGATGTATAAGCACGTATAAACTAGTAGCGAAATTGAAGTTAATAGAGCACTCAGCATTCTGTCCATAATACTCGTAACTAAGGGGCACTTTAGGTACATTGCTTACTTTCCTTGTATTTGTGAGCTCTGCGCCCTTTCAAGGGAAATTTCTTCCTTTTGTCTTTTTACCGCCCTCTCTCAATGGTTCCTTTCTTTCTTCACTTCTGCTATATTCATACACATGGATCCGACTACGGTTATTTGATCCCCTCTTCTCCATGTCAAGAATTTGTGCCTCTAAAGCATGTCAGTTTTTTTATGTCTAAAAAAATGATCTTAACTAGCATCGTTATTAGGCTTAGTTTACATTAAAATTTCAAGTGTAGGGAAATCTGCATTTATGTTATGACTAGCCTATTTTGTATACCAATTTAGTCGCGTTCATCTGTTTTTGTTCGATCAATCTATTTCTTTCCGTTTCCTAGGATTGTCTAGGGGGGCTAAACAACTGCAGGTCCTTAAAGTGTTTTACATCAACCAAGTTCTATATATATGCTGATTGGAGTGGTTCTTGTACCTCTAAATTCCATAGAACAATAGCGGACCGAGATGCTTTTATACACTAGCTTATGTCATCTCTTACATAAAATGAAAAAAAAAAAAATACACTAGGAAGCTTAGAATTTATGAGTTTCTTTCGGTTCCATTTATGTGTCGGATTTGGTTTATAATAAGGTAGGATTTGGTTTGCGGTCTAAACCAATTAATGGCGTTGTGGTCTAGGACAAAGCCTACTTCAAGTGAAGAAGATGAAACCTGATCATAAGATGATCTCAAGATTTGTTACCAGGTTAAATACCAAGAGATAGGAATATAATTTTACAATTTTAATAAGAATAGCCATGTAATCTTTTTACCAATGCTAGCTACATATTTCGACCTCTAACAACCACTATCATTGCAACTTTATCCCTAACTCATATAATAAGATCATGTTAGCAACTTAAATTCATAGTTTCATCATTTAACCTATGTTAGCAACATATTTTCATCTTCAAACCAATACTAGCAACAAATATTTATCTATTCACAACTATTAGCATAGCATCATACAACTAACTATTATGTAAGGATGTGTTTGTCTATGCTTATTTGATGAGCTTAAACTTCAAGAAATTCATAAGCTCGTAAAATAAGGGAAAAGAACACTCAAGGAACTTACTAAACGAGTAAACGGAGAATGATCCTATTTAGCTTTCTCAGCCAAGTCAAGCCTTCTTACTCTATTGTCCGCGGTTATCCGGTACTCTAGTGGTCGTTTATGGACTTTTCCATACCCATCCCAACATATCCCAATCAGTAGCGGACGCTGGTCATAGGGTATGCAATAAATTTTGAGTGTACACATTTAGCGTTAAACTTTCAAAAATCATTTGACAGTACGAATGCTAATGATGTGTTATATAATGGAAAGGTAAGTTTAGACCCAGTCATTTCATGTCATCATAAACTATTTTTTCTCCTATAGTGACTAAGATAAATATAAGCAGCGACTATAAGTGATTAAAACATCGTTTTTGGTATTTCCGGAAAGATTTTTCTTGAAAGACATCGTTTAATAAATATAAGCAACGACTATAAGTGATTAAAACTAGTTTACGATGAGTTTTTGGTATTTTCGACAAAATTTGTAAGTTTTTGGCAACTTTGACCATTGTTGAAAGTCGTTGACCGTCATTGACCATGGTTGACCGATATGTTTGAACGATTTACACTAATCAGAAATGTTGGTGACCCAGTAGCGCCTAGGCAGTTATTAATCGGCCTTGTAGACCTTGTTTTGCAACACTAGATAAAAGTGAATGCTGATATGAAACTGATGTGATAATATTTCCCTCTTGGTTCATTCACCATTCTACTACTCCCGTAAATAAATCCTTGTTTTGGTAGATCGAATATGGCCCTCAATCATTTTCTTGAAATTTCATTCCGGGTCGTTAGGACCAATGCATGAGTAGTTATACTTCTAACAGATGTTTTATCCTTGGTTCTTCCAATGGCCTTGTATGCTTACTTACTATGGACGCTAAACAAATTCTTATAGCCAACCCCTCCATTAGACAAGTCAGACAACAACTCCCAAGGCCGCCAATTATCATTCCAGATGAAACGGTTTTATGTGGTGGTTTTGGTTACGATTTCTCCAAGGATGATTACAAGGTTATACTTGGCGACGAAACATGTTTTCAAGTGTTATCATTAAAATCAAATGTTTGGAAAGTTATTCAAGTCGAGTATAGGTTCATTACTGAAGTTGGTGTTTTATTTAACGACGCTCTTCACTGGTTTACGGAACACCATTACGAGAAGATTGTAATTGTTTCACTTGATTTGTCTAAAGAAGAGTTCAAAGAAATCCCCCAACCTGATGATTCACGCTATCAATGGAGGTCTTATCATCGACTAGGGATTATGAACGAATGTCTATCCATATACAATTATTTTGGATTCGATCCTCATCCTGATAACATATGGATAATGAATAGCTACAATGTTAAGCAGTCTTGGGTAATGTTGCCACATGATTGTGAGGCTGAGCATGATCAAGTCATACACGCCTTATGTGGATCGCATGAACCGCAAAATTACAACATTCCGTGTGAGAGTGACAAGTACTTTCACCAGCAAATTTCCGCAATTAACTCACATAGATATATTGGTGCAGAGCCTTGTATCTCCCCATGTTAAAGCTAGGCCATATCGATAAATAAAAGGCGTAAGTTATCACATACAGTGTAAATTTTCTTATATATCATTGTTTATGATGATTTCTTAGATCTATAATAAAGTATGAAGTATTTATTTTAGCATTGATCTGCTTAAATAATTTTGACTTACAACTATTGAGATTGGAACCGACTAAAGTAACTCTTCTGCATATTTCTATCTGCTGCACAATAATAAGGCTCTATGTTGAAAATTTTGATAAGCTGGCCCGAAAACTAATATCATTTGGTTGAGAATGAATACGGATTGAAAAGAATATCTTTACTACCCTAATATGATCTATTACAGACGATTATTTGCTTAATTAATTTGTAATCTTGTCCATAATATGACACACAAAACTTGAATTCTTATGATCGTTTGACTATCCTGTACTGATGACCTTTTACATCTCTAGATTTGGCAAAATACCTTGCTCCGTTTGTTTAGAGTTTGTTGTGTATGTGATATCGAAGCACGTATAAACTACTAACTAATAGCGAAATTTAAGTTATATAGAGCACTCAACATTCTGTCCATCTTACTGGTAACTAAGTAGCACTTTGAGGTACACTGCTTTCTTCCTTTTTCTTTCCACCCCTTCTTTCAATGGTTTCTTTATTTCCTCACTTCTGCGATAATCATACACGTGGAAATAGCGAAATGAAAAAATAGTACGAAGCATAAGAACTTGGAAGTTTCTATCGTTTCTTAGCGAGTTGAGACAACCCAAATTTTTACGTTTCATTTATGATTTAGAAACTCATATCTAATACGCCTGTAGGAATTAATCCTGCATTCCCACGTATTTACTTATTCTTATGCTCTTCAAGCAAACACCACTAAAAAGACGAATAAGTCGATTCAGTCAAAGAAATAGACGTATACAAAAAGCATAATCGTTAAGTATAGAAGCGGTCCATACTCCATAAGCATATAAAGCCGAGACTCATCATGTCACACATGAAAAGGCCACATATCAAACATTCTATTCCAATTCTCAAACATGTTCTCTTGTTCCGTCTCAAAATTATAGTCCATATTTCTTTTTGGAGATGTCTCAAAATAATTGTCCACTTTTTATTTTCAGTAATAAAAAGAGAATTTAGTGAGGGATATTCTATTTTGAGTGATTGAAAATTACGGTTGTCCAACTTTTACTAAACTTTTTGATTCTTGTCTCCTATAATAATTTTGAGACGAAGGAAGTAACTGTTTTTCCTCTTCCAAGAGTCTAATCTTGGTTTATATCTTTTCCGAGTACTCTTTCAAATCATGGTTCGAGTCACGTACCAATTCCATCTCAAAAGTAGAAAGATCATTTATCAGCATGTGTCTAACTTCAATTACTACAACCCACATAATGGACTCGAAAGTTAGCTAGACGCGATTAAGCCGAAAAGCACATTAGTGTATTACAAATGAAAACAGTCACGCCCAAGCTATATAGTTGCCATAAGCAAAACTCTGAATGTTTAACATCACATGATCACAAGTTCACAACAAAGGTAAAATAGCGGTTAAAGGGACTTGGCATGTGAACTACATATTATATTGCTTTCTCAAGTACAAAATAAAACTTACAATTGTGACATCACGTGAGTTTTGATACCATTTTAATCTCATTTGTTGTACAATTTCTTTTTATCTTCTTAGGTCGGGTGTAATGGTGACCCGACCATTGCCTTAATATCAGCGCCAGCTTTTTAACACATCACATTTTCATCATCTTTAGAGACGTAGTGGGCACCACCTAGTCACATAAAAACACATCATCATTTTATAAAAACATACCTCACAATTTACCTCACACACACTCACAAACATACCCATTTTCCTTCTTTTATGTTAGGTGAAAGAGACCACCTAGCTAACCTCACTCTCCTCCCTTCGTGCGTCAACCAACCCAATCCATCATGGTCTTCGCGCGCCAACCTTGGCCTTCACACGTGGTGAAAGATCACCATAACGGTTGGCCTTAAGTTGTTCTGCACATTGTGAATGTTCCATTCTTCCGGTGATTTTATCAACAAAACCAGTGGATAGCCCATAAACTAATTAAAGTACATGATCTATTTTAAATTGCGATGATTTTTTTTTCTCCTTTTCTTTAATAATCATCAAGGATACGCATAGGACATAAAATATGGCAGTTGATTGACGCATGTACTTTTGATTTACATACCCCAAAATAAAATCAAAATAACGATATGTGACAAATATAGTTTACAGGATGAGATCAATTATGTAAATGAAGATGGAGGGTATGTTTGGCGAAAATAGTGTAACTGTGAGCATCAACAATTACAGCTTTAAGTAGTATCAGTTAGCGGTATCTCTAAGTAGTCGCCATGAGCACCAACAATAATAACATGTAAATTATAAGTGTAAAATGATGTAAACGGATATTTACATAGTGTAAGAAAAAACTTATCAGACAAATAATAAGTATATCTTAATTTTGTATATTTATTGGGCAGTGAAAAAGAAATGCTTCTTCAAGAAGCATTAGAAAAAAGATAGGTGAAACAAAAACGGTAATGCTTCAAAACGCTTCGCGTCAAACATATCATAAATATGTTCAAACCACCTCCGATGAAAAATATATAAACATAAACGAATGAGGTTTTACCTGGGGATGGTGAGTTTTTTTTTTTTTTTTTTTTTTTTTTTTTTTTTTATGTTGTCTCACCATGTTAATGTCGAGACTATTTCTGAACTTTCCCTAACCACGCCAGATATATACACCTAAAAAGGTTTGAAACCTTAACTTTTCGTAAAAAACTAGAATCCTTACCACTTAGGCCTTTTGATGGTAGTTCCATATTAAATACATACAACAACCACCAAATGGCCTAGTAGTAGTAAGGTCTTTAGCTTCAAACAAGAGGTTAAAAGTTCAAACTTCATTAAGTATGTACATTTAGAGATGGTCAGAAAAAGGCCGAAAACAATACTGAAAATAACCCAGTTAAGCCACGTCCATATGAGTCAAACCACATTTCTTTCATCCATACTAAATACATACAACTTCTATTTTTAGCACACTTGAAACACTTTGAACATGACATCTAATTGTATACAACTTTTCCACAATAACTACACATGAAAAAGCAACGTTTTGAAACCCGGGTCGACCCGGCCGGTCGAACCGGTCGGACCGGAACCCGGTCAAAAAACGGGTTGTTTTGACCCGGGTTTCTAAAACCGGGTCAACCGGTGTGACCCGCCGGGTTTTGAGTGACCCGGGTTGACCCGGGTTTTGAAACCCAGCCGGGTTTGGATTTTCTCTATATATATATATTTTTTTTTTTTTTAAATTTAAATTTTGACTCTTTTTTATTTATTTGTCATTATTAAGGTGCTATTTTTGTTTGATATGACTTTCTTATGGTGTTTATTCACTCATATTTGTGCGTAAAATCGATTTATGGAAATGTGCGTAAAACCGGGTCTAACCGGGTTGACCCGGGTTGACCCGGTGACCCGGTGACCCGGTAACTCGGCCGGGTCGATCCCAAACCCGGGTTTCAAAACATTGTGAAAAAGCCTCAACCACCCATTTCTATCCAAACCCTATCCACATGTCGCCTCCTCATTGGCTCCCATCTCCAAACAGATAACACCCTCAGATTCCCATAAAACCAATCACAAAAAACTTTTAAAAAAAAACCAAACACTTCAAAAAACCATAACATAAAAAAAACATGCCTTCACCAACAATAACAAATGCAACAACACTACTATGTGATTCATGCAAAACGACGTCGGCCAGCTTATACTGCAAAGCTGACTCAGCATACTTATGCATCCCATGCGACACCACTATCCACCACGCTAACAAGCTCGCGTCACGCCACGCGCGCGTCTGGCTCTGCGACGTCTGCGAGCACGCGCCGGCGCGTGTCACGTGCAAAGCCGACGCGGCGAATTTGTGTGTTGACTGCGACCACGACGTCCACGAGGTGAACCCCCTCGCGAGGAGACACGAGCGCGTGGCGGTGGAGGAGTTTTACGACTGTGTTGCGGTGGCGCGTGAGGCGCGTGAGTGTGAGTTTGGGTTTGGGTTTGATGTGAATGTGGCGGCGGAGGAGGAGGCGGCGTCGTGGTTGAGGTGTGGTGATGACGTGGTGGATGTGAAGAAGGGTGATGGTGACGTGGCGGGGAAAGGTGGTGGTGGGTATAGTTTACAGAGTGATGGTGTGGTGCCGGTGGGTGGTGGTGGTGGATATGATGACGTGGCGGTGGTGGATGTGGTGGAGGGGTTGCCGGCGTATGACGTGGAGTACGGTGGAGTTGGTAATAAGCCGTTTATGTATAATTTTACTGCACAGTCAATCAGTCAAAGTGTAAGTTTTAATTTGTCTTAAATTTAATTGGTTAAAAAATAGGTTTGATTATTTTTAGCGGTGGAAACTAGCTGAGCCGTTCGTGAAAAGCTCGGGATCTCGAACGAGCCGAACCTAAACGAGCTCGATCCTGAGCTCGAGCCCAAGTTTGGGCCGATTTAATAATCGAGCTCGAGCTCTATACAAAAAGCTCGAGTAGGCTCGCGCGAGCCTAAACGAGCTTTAGAAATATATACGTATATATATTGTTTATACGTATAAACGAGCTCGAGCCTTATGTAATTAACGAGCCGAGCTCCATTTTAACTTTGTTTTCTTTAAAACATCATACAAATTAGTTGAGCACGAGCTCGAGCTTGTGAAAATTTTCACGAGCCAAGCTTGAGCTCAAAATATTAGGCTTGCTCGAGCTTTATATCTATAAACGAGCCGAACTCGAGCTCAGGCTCAGGCTCAGGCTCAGGCTCAGGCTCAGGCTCGTTTTCGCCCCTAATTATTTTATTGTGCTTTTAGGTTAAATATGAGAGTAAAAAGTCATTTTACTTCAATATCTAATAAGTATAGAAAAACTGCTTATTTGCTTATTATAAAGCAAAAAAAGTAGATAAGTTCATTGGATGAAAAAAGTGCTTTTGTCCTTAAAGAAACAAAAAATAAGCAATCCCAAACACCTTTTTAGTAACTTTATAAGTAAAGGATGTTTAAATATATGTGTGGGCTTACGAGCTTATTTGATTTTGGCTTATATTTCATAGGCTCGGACTGGCTTAGTTTGAGACTTATGGGCGTAAGCTCATAAGTCTCAAAATTATATAAGTCCATATGTCTCGTACTAAGCCAAAAACTCAAAGCATATGAAATTTAGATGGAAATTAAATAAGCTTATATGCCAACGTAGCTTAAACAAATACCTCATTAAGGTGAAACATTATGATAAAAATATTAGAGTTACCTCTCTTACATGGGGTATATTTGAGTCAAATAAAAAAGCTCGCTTTACATGAACAATGGAAACCTCATTTGAAATTCGTTTGTTTGGTTAGTAATGCTGTTTATGAACGTTTTGCTAGAAAATATTTCAATAGGATTGGTGTGGAAATAGCTGAAAGTATGTTGCTAGGGTTGGTTTAAAGATGGTAATATGTTGCCAACTTGCTAACATAAGTAAATTGATGAGGATGAAAGAGCATTGCGATATTAGTAAAAACAAAATGCAAGTGCGTTGCAAATAGTGGTAGAAAGATGAAAAGATTACAGTCAACATGGTAAAAAGAACTGAAAATTTTGTAGTAAATAATGGTGATGATAATTTTGTATCCTACTATCCTAGCATCTGGTAGTATGTGTTTCTGTATTGTGTTTCTTGAGATTACGGAGTAACGTCTATATCATTTTGTGAAAGTATTTTGCTAGATTTTACGTTATCAACCCTTTCATAAGATCAGCAACTAATCATGTGATCATCTTATAATCAGGTATCATCTTCTTCACTTGAAGTAGGCGTTGTCCCAGACCACAACACCACTATGGCAGATGTATCAAACAACCACCACCACAACCAATCATCAACAGAGGTTTATCCAACGCCATTAATGGGTTTAGATCGTGAAGCCAGGGTTTTAAGATACAAAGAGAAAAGGAAGAACAGAAAGTTTGAGAAAACAATCCGATACGCTTCAAGGAAGGCTTATGCAGAAACAAGGCCAAGAATTAAAGGAAGATTTGCCAAGCGAACAACAGATGAGTCCGTGATCTCACAGGATTCATCATATGGTGTTGTTCCATCGTACTAATAATGTTTTCGAGATGCTTTTGCTGTGTTTGATGTGTGTTTTTAATTAATCTGTGTGTGTATATATTAGTGTAACTCTTAATCTTTGACTGTTTAACTGCTTTAGCCTTTGTTGTAATGTAACATATTCTACCCATGGCAATTATATAGCTTGCGGTGAAAGTTCATTTTATCATCTATAATGTGATTTTTGGCCTAATCGGCATAGTATTTTAAGTTAGAAACATGCTAGTAATGACTTCTACTTTTGAGTAAAGGGTTTCCCGATAAAATAAATGACTTCTACTTTTGAGATGAAAAATTTGTGCTCTACCAGAACCAAAATCTGAATTGCATGGATTGTCTAAACTAGTGTTATAAGGTTCGTGAATATCCTTTTTAAAACTTGAGAGTTCTCAAGTTCAATTCCCCTTTGAATTGGTCACACCAATCTTAATGAAAAGTGGGTCTTAGCCGGTTTGATTATGTGTGTGTTGGATTCAAAGCCCTTGAATTAGTTAGCTAAAAGGTCAGCATTAGTGAAAAATAATAATATAAGACATTAAGACTCCTGCATAAAAGATATAGACTAGATGAATCCGTTTTTAAGAACAAGAGAACATGTTTGCGAACCGGAGAGGAATGTCGATGTGTGGCTTTTTTTTTTTTTGTGAGATCAGCAGTCTCGGCTTTATATGCTTATAGATTGCTTCTATACCTAACGATTATGCTTTTGCAAGTGTCTATATGTTTCACCTAAATGACTTATTCGTTTTCTTTGTGGTGTTTGGTTAGTCACTTAATGGTATAGGTATAAGGGAATACGTGTGATTCTTTACAACTTGTTAACGACAATTTGAATTGTAATTTTTGTTTATATATGGTATGCAAATATGTTTAAAGATGAGATGGAATGGGAATGGTTTTGTTGTTTGGTTTCTCGTGTAGAATGAAAAAGACCCGATGAGATTGATAAGGATCAAGAAGTTCGGGTAACACTTAAACAAAGACCATACTTTAACTTTACTGCTGTGAGGCAACATTTGCCCAAGTGTGTGAAGCTTGTGAAGTTATGTGTGTTATTCTCCTTTTATGAAGACGCTTATAGGGTATCGAGATAAACCATTTGAGGATGATCGACGGGTGTCATTCGTCCTTTATCTCGTACAAAGTGTGCTTGTCGTGTGTCTCTACTGCACAGTGTCAGATGATACATCTTAACCGCTAGTGACATTTGGGGAGCAGTAATACTATCATGCTCAGTCTAGCCTGAGAGGATTTATCAGGCCCTACGCGGCATAGAATTTAAGTCAGGCTTCCATCAAGTGTTTGTTGATGGGTCTTGGTAATGAGCTTGATACGAGCATGTAATTAGTAGGTTTGGGTCGCTATAATTGATACACTATCAATTTATTAATGAAATTGTTCAGAATAATTATTTTTGTAGAAGAATTTCACAGGATAAAAAAACATGTATAACTAAAAATCAGTGTTGCAAAAAAAGGTCTACAAGGCCGACATATCGTCCCCTAGGCACTACAAGGACACCAACCTTTCCAATTTATGTAACTGGGTTAAACAGATAGGTCAAGCGTGGTCAACGGCGAACAACGATGATCATTGGTGGTCAAACTTGCCGAAAACCTGCAAATCTTACCGGAAGTACCCAAAACTCACTATAAAATTATTTTGATCACTTATAACAACTAGTTAAATCTATTACAAGTTGTTTTTTTAAAAAAAATGTCTTGCCGGAAATACCTAAAACACGCCGAAATACACAAAACTTACCGGAAAAACCCAAAATTTACCAGAAATGCCCATCCGATTAATCACTGATTAATCCCACCTAGACCGATTACAAGCTATAAGGTGGTTGACCGCCCAACTACCGATTCACGATTTTTGCAACCTTGCTAAAAATTATAGTCCGTCGAAAATTTTAATCAAATAGTATACGTCTCCGAAACACAAGGAAAAGATAAAGTTTATTATACACTAGAGCTGGCAATTCCTGACACGGACCTGTTAACACGACACGACACGACCTGCTCTTAACAGGTTTCATGTCGGGTCTTAACAGGTTTCGTGTCTTAACAGGCTATAATAAACTTTATATATATATATATATATATATATATATATATATATATATATATGTGTGTGTGTGTGTGTGTGTGTGTGTGTGTGTGTGTGTGTGTGTGTGTGTCCAAATCCCACCTATATATACCCATGTTATAATAGTTTAGGGTTTCACTACCCTCTCTCTCTTTCAGCCGCACCCACCCAACTCCTCTCTCTCTCTATTTTTCCGGCAACAAAAACAGGCCAAAGCACCACTACCACCGCGAGTGGTAACGCACCTCTACCACCATCACACGCCAAATTTGATCCTCTTTCTTTTGAACTATATCACGCGCCGTATAACTCACCCAAACACTCTCTCACTTGAAGTTTTGGTCACGAATTCTACAACATCACCACCCTTTTTGTGTTTTCTTGATACTTGAAGACCAAGGTGGGTCTAACTCACCTTTTAGGGGGCGTTTGTGCCTCGATTCGACTCAAAACCTTAAGGTTTTAAGGGATTCTTAATAATAACAAAGTGATAACAAGTCAAATAAGCTAATAATGGTTGTTTGGTATCATTCTTAATAAGATTTGTAGTTTTTTTGTTGCTGGTTCTCGGATTTAGGCAAGGGTTTAGAGTTGGGATAGATTGGGAGTGTTTTTGGAAGTGTTTGTGTGTGGTATGAGTGTTTGAATTCGGTTTGGGTGATGGATTTGGTCATGGATGGTGTTGCCGAGAGTAGTTTTGAATTTGGGAAGCGTTGGGATTATTGATGTTCTTGTGGTGTTGTTATTATTGTTGTTTGTTAGTTGTTGTTCTAGTTAGTATACCCATGTATATAAATTTAGTATTTTTGCCTTGCTATGTATTTGGTATAAATTTAGTATTTGCCTTGTTATGTATTTGGTATAAATTTAGTATTTTTGTTAACAGGTCCCTTAACAGGTTCGTGTCGTGTAACCTGTTAATTTTCGTGTCGTGTTCGTGTTCGAAAAAAATGACACGAATTGTTATCGTGTCGTGTTCATGTTCGACCTTAACATGTTCGTGTCTTAACAGGTTCGTGTTGTGTCGTGTCATGTCGGATCTATTATGCCAACTCTACTATACACGATATACTTCTTTGAGCTAATTACATAAACCACCCATGTGGATTATGTTAGTTTTAATGGATTATAAATTAATATATCATGACCGGACTCGAACTTGAGACTTCGGGATTGCACACTTTACGTATGAGTTTTAATTAATTAATAATTATTGTTTTGGTGGCGAATAATTATTAAATTCACGAAACAAGCACTTAACGGTGACTAACGACTGTTAGACGAAAGTTAAAGGACTAGAGATGAAATAAGAAGGCAAGAATGATCTAGAACCCCCCCCCCCCCCCTTGGGCCTAGGATCGGCCGAACACCCCTATCCCACATGGGATGGGATTGCCTTTTGCTCCAAGTTTGAGGTAGTATAAATACATAGCCTCATGGATTCATTCTTCTCATCCCTTGGTTCATTAGCAAGCCAATTCACTTTCTTTCATCTCTTTTCTTTGAGCTATAGAAGATCCCTCGTGATCAACTAAGGCTCATTAGTAGTGCTTGCTTGTGAATTAAGAACCTAGCTTTTCTTATTGAAACGCTAATAGTACGTGTATTCGAGAACGAAGTGTTAGCATACTTTTGTTAACAAGGTGATTGCCTTATTTCGACTAACCCTAGTCGATCCACCTACAAACCCTAATTAGGTTTATAGTTCTTGTTCCATTGGTTTCTTGTTTTTGCTATAAATCACAAAGGTACGCTTCTTTATATTCGGTTAATTTATTATTTGTATTTGATCTTTTCCGCTGCGTACTCTTTGATGTTTATGTGTTTATATTATTGTTATGATTCACATATTCCAACAGTGGCATCAAGAGCCGTTAATACATTATAATGAATTACCGAAACACATAAAATTGAATCGTTATGATTATTACATGCTTGGTGTTCTTATGTTTTTCAAAATTTTCTTAAACCCTAAATTTTTTTTTTATGTCGATTACTATTTATTTATAAATGTCGATTTTTTTTTTTATTTGAAAAGAAAATTAGGGTTTTTGAATTTTATTATAAAAACTTGTAGAAACCCTAGGTTGCATGTAATATTTATGTGTATATAAATGGATATTGGTGATATGCCGTTTGGTTGTGTACCTTATTGACATGATTATATGTTTATAATATGTGCTATTTGGGCATCCATGACATGTGTTGTCTTGGATTATGATGATTTAGTTTTTATATTTCATGATTATTATGCAATTTTATTATAACAAATGCAACCACTCTACTATGTGATTCATGCAAAACGACGTCGGCCAGCTTATACTGCAAAGCTGACTCAGCATACTTATGCATCCCATGCGACACCACTATCCACCACGTTAACAAGCTCGCGTCACGCCACGTGCGCGTCTGGCTCTGCGACGTTTGCGAGCACGCGCCGGCGTGTGTCACCTGCAAAGCCAACGCGGCGGCCTTGTGTGTCGACTGCGACCGGGATATTCGCGAGGTGAACCCGCTGGCGAGGATACACGAGCGCGTGGCGGTTGAGGAGTTTTACTACTGTGTTGCGGTGGCGCATGAGGCGCGTGAGTGTGAGTTTGGGTTTAGGTTTGATGTGAATGTGGCGGCGGAGGAGGAGGCCGCATCATGGTTGAGGTGTGGTGATGAAGTGGCGGATGTGAAGAGGAGTGGTGGTGGTGGTGGTGATGATGTGGCGGATGGGTATGGTGTGGTGCCGGTGGTGGGTATGATGACGTGGCGGTGGTGGATGTGGTGGAGGGGTTGCCGGCGTATGACGTCATCAATAATAATAATAATAATAATAATAATAATAATAATAATAAGCCGTTTATGTATAACTTTACTGCTCAGTCAATTAGTCAAAGTGTAAGTTTTATTCTGTCCTAAACAAATTATGTGCTTATTTGATTTCGGCTTATATTTTATAGGCGCGGATTTTTTGGCTTAGTTTGAGATTTATGGGTTTGTATAAGCTTATTATACCATAAGTTTCAAAATAAGTCAGGAAATCCGAGCTTATTACATATAAGCCGAAATCAAATAAACTTATAAGCCCACATATAAGCTTAAACGCATACCTTTAAAGGTGAAACATTATGGAAAAGATGTTATAGAGTTTTGTTTGATACAGTGCGTATATTTGAGTCAAAACATTAGTTTGTTTGGTCAACAACGCTGTTTATGAATGTTTTGCTAGAAAATATTTCAATAGGATTGGTGCGGAAATAGATGAAAATATGTTGCTAACATAAGTAAATTGATGAAGCTAAGTTCCTAACCATTAGGAAAATGATGAAAGAACATTGCTATATTAATAAAAACAAAATGCAAGTGCGTTGCAAATAGTGGTAAAAAGATGAAGATTACACTGTCAACATTGGTAAAAAGAACTGAAAATTTTATAGTAAATATTGTTGATGATAATTTTGTATCCTAGCATCTGGTAGTATATGTTTCTGTATTGTGTTTCTTAAGATTACGGAGTAATGTCTATATGCTCCGTATTTTGGTTACTATTCTTATGAAACGATGCGAAAGTATTTTGCTATATTTTAAGTCATGAAGTCTTTCATAGATAAGCAACTAATCATCTGATAATCAGGTATCATCTTCTTCACTTGAAGTAGGCGTTGTCCCAGACCACAACACCACTATGGCAGATATATCAAACAACCACCACCACAACGAATCATCAACAGAGGTGTACCTGTTGGAATTATTATATCATAACATTCATAAATTATAAACCAAACACATCAAGTAAGCATAGCGGAAGCAATTATAACAAGATCAAATAACATGTAATTAATTAATCAATATTTAAATAGTAAACATACCTTTGTGATTCTAGCCCGAACAAGAATCAAATTGCAATCTTCAATCAAGAACCCTAATTAGGGTTTATGTGGATTACAAGAATTACCCCTTACCTCTTTTGTAATTCAATCCAAGAATCAAACAATAGTGTGTTTGATTCACGTTCTTGTACACACGTACTAATTCAAGAAAAAGTTTATGCAAGTAATTAAACACAAAACTTTGTAGATCAAGAAAATCAAATCCCTTAGGGGATAAGTTTGATGGATCGACCAAGGGACAAAGAAGAGGAGAGAAAACACCAAGATGTGTGTGTACAAGTTATGAGAAAATAATGCATCTTGAGTTTGCTTATATACTATTCAAAAATTGGAGCTCAAGGCACAAAGGAGGTGGAGAACCCCCTATGGCCGATCGGTTTGGAGTCCCGTTAGAGGATTCCGGAACCTTCCCTTGTTTCAAAATTTTCCTTAGTAATTAGTCATTTATCATTAAATACTAATTACTATTACTTGTTTTGTGTTTATTAATAATTACTTATAACATTTTATAAATAATTATTTCTTTTTCTCTTCATACGTATGGTGTGCAATCCCGTGATCTCAAGTTCGATCCTAACACACGGCTATTATTATAATGTCTATAAAACCAACAGCTCCCACTTAGACATATCATAATAGTGTGATCACATCGGTTAGCGTCTTGCAATACGCTGATGCCTCTAGTACAACTTGAGTAAGGCTCCTGGAAAACCTTTTAATGATTTCTCATTATTATTATCCCTTTGTTTTTAATACCATGTTAAATAAGGATATGGATCTAGGTCATTCCTTAATTAACCATTCTGTTTCTCGTTGTTAGAAATTGACAAGATTACCAAATCTTCTGAACCTTTCAGGAAAGACCTGGGGCGTGGTCACGCAAACACCTTGACAACCCTACGAGGGCCCCAGCAGTATTAAACTCCAAAAATTAATGTGAAGGAACAAATTCTATATTGATTACAAGCAAAACACACAAACTTTGTAACACTTCCAAAAACAACCCTTATGACTACCAGTTACGTATAGCGTTAAGTTATTCCACAAAAATGTACTACATTCATGACCGTTATCTTGTATCTCAAGTCTAAGGATAACTTCTTATGATTTACTTAATGACAAGATCCATAAAGTAACATCATATAGTTGGGATAAGTCCTATATTCAGTTGATGCGTGGGAATCGCACCTTGCTTTACCTCTCGAGGGATCTCGAGAAGCTTACAACCCCCACCAGGCAGTGTACCTGATCGTTGTAGTATAGTATAGTGACAAGTACCGGGGGATTGATCGTTCAGCTTAGGAATAGTGTCGCTAGGATTAGAAAACCTAATTAATAGTTCTAGAGGTGAAAGATGATTATTTTTGTATTTTTATATTTTTATGAAAGCAAGTAAAATCTCGGGTTTTGGAAGAGTGGGCGGAATTAGTTGCTATTCAACTAACCCAAAGCTATTAAATAATTAAAATAAACTAATGAAAATGAAATTAAACTAAATTAAACTAAGGTTGTGAGCAGTGGTTGGAGAAATTGTGTTTACTTAGACTTCATTACTCCCTAGATATCTTTTACATGTTAATTACTTGTTACACTTGTATGGATGACGGATTGTATTCCTTAATACCATTCGTGGGGTGGCATACATAACTCCCCAACTCTATGAGCTCTTATCTCCTCCTACACCATGACCAGCACAACTATAGGGATTGTAAACAGTGGCTCATGCATTAAATACAACCAATAAAGACCTAGTACGCCTCGGTTCATGTTTCTTAAGACGTTCAAGCATGTTACCATTTGGAGATCTGCCAGTTTTCTTAAGCCTAACATATAATATCATTCATCCAAAATAAGAATAGACAAGTAATCAACACATAATCAACATCTAGGTTTCATTAGATCTAAGCAAACACAAAGGAAATCTAGCCTAACATAGTAGAATTAAGACAAGAACAAGAGATAAACAACCAACACATAGACATATTGATTGAATTGAAAGTACACTTATCTCAATTACAATGCAAGGTCTCAAGGGTTTGGAACCCTTGAAAAACCTGTAAAAGAGGCACCAAAATCGTCTTTAGGGTTTCACCAAAACTTCCCCTTCTTTATGAAAAAAACTAGAAAACTATATATAGGAAAAACAGGCTGACGGCGTCAAGAGTTACTTCTGACGCCGTCACCTCGCCGCCATATACTTCCTCGGACGGCCTTGATCCACTTATGACGGCCTATGTGACGCCGTCACCACCCACGGTATTTAATTCTTGCCACTTTGACGCCGTCATAAAGCCTTCTGACGCCGTCACCACCTACGGTGTTTAATTCTTCATGTCTGACGCCGTCACCTTGTATCTTCAGCATGGATTTTTGGTACTTTGCCGTTTTCTTCACTTTTATGCTCCAAAAACGTCCAAAATGGCTTCTTTTCCAGAATTCACTCTCCAAACACCTAAAATCACAAAAGGAACGATTTAGGGCAATATTTGATCAAATAAAGTCGGATTCGGGCTTAAATGACCCCCTAAAAACGGATCATTTTTCGCCTCATCATATACCCTTACACTTGAGATTTGCTTGTCCTCAAGCAAATGAGCTTTTATTCTACTCAAAAGACAAGTTAGGGGTCATTTAACACTAATATAAAAGTAATTACAACAAATAATCGTTCCACTAAAGACCAATAGAAAAGCACGGAGGTCATACACATGCACCTCACAAATAGTGTTTAGATACTCACATCTCTCAGGTGTAATAAAGTAATATAACATTATGGAAATGGAAGATATCTCTCACTACCTGTCATAGCAAAATAGATTACCATAGGCTTGGGAAAGGATCAAACCTCCACCACATGGCGTAAGCACCTAGGATAAACTATCAAAGAGGTCTTTTAAAGGGTTATAACGTTAGGTGTAGGGATATGAATTACACGGTTTTGTTGGATAAAAGAAGTTTTACTGGTGGCGAGTTAACAATCTTGGTTAATTACATGTACAAGATGGCGTTGCTAAGCCAAGACTAGACTCGACTTAAGCTAATAAATGAAAAATAACAAAAACATAAAATGAACATAGAATGAAAACGGGATGGTAGTCCGTATGTTTTTTTCTTTTTTTTTTTCCTTTTTCTATTTTTTTTCTTTTTCTTTAATTTTTTTTTTCGATTTTTTTTTTTTTTTTTTTTTTTTTTTTTTTTTTTTTCATACACTCTTACCCTACCATCCAAAATAATATATCATAGGGGTATGAGCAATCCCCTTACACTTGAATCTTTACATACTTTACATTTAACTAATCTAATGACTCGAATTAAGAAAATCAAAACACTTGGAGCACTTTTAAGATTAACGTACATATGGGGGTAATAATATGATGTTCTTCCCCATTACTCCATAAAATAAGTACTTACCCATGAGTCCCAATCGTCCCAAAACAATATGTACAAGGATATGACTCGACTTAGCAACCATGTAATCAATTAGAAAGTTAACTTAGGGTTTAACAAATAACAATAATGCACTAGAAATGAGCGCATACACGGAAGGCTAAGGCGATTTGGGTGTACATTTAAGTGGGGTGTAACAAATTTTTCCTTTAAGTAAGATGCTTAAAGTTAGAAACGAAAAGATAGGCTCGGAGGGGTGTACTAGGGGTTTCGTGTACTAAAAATGAGTACAACGCTAAGGGTGTGGGAAAAATTAGTTGACTTAACTAGCCAAGTAATATGACTTAAATGGTCAAGTAATTATGATACGGGTTTAACACAAGGGTGATCCTAATGCCTCTTATCATGTAGTAAATCCTACTACACGAATGTAGTCTCACTAGCGGTCTCGGGATGCATCACTAACGCAAGTTCTAGAATCTAAATGCTACCGGTACACTCATAAGCACCAATAATAAATGCTTTTCCTATCAAATCTAAAGGCGAACCTCACATTTTTGGGTGGAAATTTTTTCTGAATATACGGTCATGTGCTAGTCATACAACCTCCTATCCATGAGACGCTTGCTATGGCTAAAGTTTCACTCCTAAATGTTGTAAAAAATTTTAAATTTGGCGCTAAAATTGCACTAACAAGTATTTCTCATAGTTTTATTACTCATCTACTATCAAACAAAACAAACTCAAGCGAAAGTGCATATGTAAGGTATCATCTTTTTACCCTCCCCTTACACTTAGGATGAACATTGTCCCCAATGTTCAAGTAAAGAATGTAAAAGTGAAAAAGTAAAGAGAATGAAATCAAATACTCCCCTGATTCGCTCGGTATGGATTATAGGTTGGCCAGGTTAAATCTTCCTCCAAGAAAATGAACAATCAAAGCTTCCCTTCCAGAATATAAATCATCTTCTTGTCATACATAACCTGTAAATCCTGACAACAATAGACAAGGCAACCTCGCGTAAAATCAGCGGCATCCTATATAAGTTACTAAATCCTAGAAAACAAAGTAAGATATAATGCTTGTGGAATGAAGTTTGCAGATTTCCTGGAGATTATAAAACTTAATAATTCACAAAAACCATAAGACTCCGTTAGAAAAACAAAACCGGTAAAATTTCCAGGATTTTAACTCCTGACGCCGTGAAGAGTAATACTCTGACGCCGTCAGAATGGACCTGCTGAAATTCTTATGTTAAGTTTCCGGAAAATTTCTGGAAAAACTTTGTCCTACTTCCTGGAAAATCCTGCAAAACTTCATTATGACTCAATACAAGCATTTGACTCTAACAAATATGAATATACATGTTCATTTAATATCGTGGAGAATCATGATCGGTTTGTTTCTTAAAAACATATTTGGGGTTTCCCCTTACACTTATCTTTTGCAAAAATACCTTTAGGTTGAAGTTAAGACTAGGCCAAACAACATAATAAAGTATTTCCACATTTTAATTGAGAAACATGATCAACCAACAATAAAAATAAAACATGCATACGGAAGCAAATAACTATCAAACAAATAAAATCACACAAAACATGGGTTGCCTCCCAAGAAGCGCTTGTTTTTGTTCGAGTCACGAGCCTGACTCTACCCTTATTTCACGGATAAAGGTGAGGTTTTCCCTACACTTAAGATTAAGTGCGGGTGAAAGTAGCGATACACACCCTTAGGGTGGAAATATCCCATGTGAGGAAAGAGTGGTGGATGAATTATATGCTCAAAAGGGTGTGCTCCTATCATCATAACCTTACCAAATTCAATCGGGTTAATGGGTGGATTAAGATTTTCTCCTAGAAAAGGATCATTCTCTATCAACTTCAAGAGACTACTAGTTGGGGATCCATCTTGACCTAATAAACCCGGTTTAAACCCATAATGTTTCTTGTGATCAGTCATAAATGGGTGATGTAAGCATGTAAGGTCATTTTCCACTCCTATATTGGCTTCCTCTCTACAAGGCTTAGAGTCCACTACCTTTATCATAAGACTACTCGGACTATATGGTTTGATGGGTGGATCGGAACCTATCTCAATTCCTAAATTCACATCCAAGAATGGAAGATTAGGTAACAGTTTTGGTTGAGGCTCCGGTTCATCAAAACTAGGAACTTCCCTAGAACTAAGAGTAAGGTTATCATTATAAGTATTCAAACCTATATCCTCTAGTTGTGCTTGGTCCAAGGGTTCTACCTCAATTGGGGTTCCTATAGTCTCTTCTACTTCTTCCGGGTAAGTCATGGGCGGTGTGTGTGCCTCAAATGATGGTTGAGTATTTTGTGGGCTTATGTTGTTCACCTCATCATTCCATGTGTCAGGATCTAGCCCTAACATTCTCCCAAGTATCTCACGTGCTTCTCTAGGCATCTCAACTTCTATGTCCGAGTCATAAGGATCATCCTCAGTATTATGACTACTATATACAAATTGCCCAAGAGATTCATCATCTATTTCTTGAGATTCGTCATCATTGATCATAAAATCTAGGTCTTTTTGATCAATGTGATCATGCTCGGCTACATCCTCCATTACATCAAGGTCACCTATGTGTTCATCCTGTATTCTGGTAGGGCCTAACCATGACATGCAGCTAGGTGGCTCATACGAAACTATCCTAGGTGAAGGCTCATATGGTGCATAGGTTTCACTAAGTGAGGCATTTTTAGGGGTTAATGAAGCTCTTAAGGTGAATTCTCTAAAAGCATTATGCACTTGGCCTCTTTTCTCAAGGTACTCAATAAAATCAATATAAGATCCAGTCCTCCTCATTTCGTTCCTCCATCTTGTAATATCCAAACTAGTGTAATTATATTTTTTCTGGTAAAATTCTAGTGTCGGACTTGGTGGATTCGCGTTCTCCATAATGGCAAACGGAATAGTCAATGGAAAGGTTTTTACAAACAAAGACACAAAGAAAAGATAGACTAACGAAAACCTAAAAATAAAAATAAAATCTTACTAGAAAGGAATCTAGCAAGTAGACCTAATAAAAAGAAATTCTAACCTAGACAATAACTATTCCCCGGGCTGCGGCGCCAAAAACTTGATGCGTGGGAATCGCACCTTGCTTTACCTCTCGAGGGATCTCGAGAAGCTTACAACCCCCACCAGGCAGTGTACCTGATCGTTGTAGTATAGTATAGTGACAAGTACCGGGGGATTGATCGTTCAGCTTAGGAATAGTGTCGCTAGGATTAGAAAACCTAATTAATAGTTCTAGAGGTGAAAGATGATTATTTTTGTATTTTTATATTTTTATGAAAGCAAGTAAAATCTCGGGTTTTGGAAGAGTGGGCGGAATTAGTTGCTATTCAACTAACCCAAAGCTATTAAATAATTAAAATAAACTAATGAAAATGAAATTAAACTAAATTAAACTAAGGTTGTGAGCAGTGGTTGGAGAAATTGTGTTTACTTAGACTTCATTACTCCCTAGATATCTTTTACATGTTAATTACTTGTTACACTTGTATGGATGACGGATTGTATTCCTTAATACCATTCGTGGGGTGGCATACATAACTCCCCAACTCTATGAGCTCTTATCTCCTCCTACACCATGACCCAGCACAACTATAGGGATTGTAAACAGTGGCTCATGCATTAAATACAACCAATAAAGACCTAGTACGCCTCGGTTCATGTTTCTTAAGACGTTCAAGCATGTTACCATTTGGAGATCTGCCAGTTTTCTTAAGCCTAACATATAATATCATTCATCCAAAACAAGAATAAACAAGTAATCAACACATAATCAACATCTAGGTTTCATTAGATCTAAGCAAACACAAAGGAAATCTAGCCTAGCATAGTAGAATTAAGACAAGAACAAGAGATAAACAACCAACACATATACATATTGATTGAATTGAAAGTACACTTATCTCAATTACAATGCAAGGTCTCAAGGGTTTGGAACCCTTGAAAAACCTGTAAAAGAGGCACCAAAATCGTCTTTAGGGTTTCACCAAAACTTCCCCTTCTTTATGAAAAAAACTAGAAAACTATATATAGGAAAAACAAGCTGACGGCGTCAAGAGTTACTTCTGACGCCGTCACCTCGCCGCCATATACTTCCTCGGACGGCCTTGATCCACTTATGACGGCCTATGTGACGCCGTCACCACCCACGGTATTTAATTCTTGCCACTTTGACGCCGTCATTAAGCCTTCTGACGCCGTCACCACCTACGGTGTTTAATTCTTCATATCTGACGCCGTCAAGATGGTGGTCTTGACGCCGTCACCTTGTATCTTCAGCATGGATTTTTGGTACTTTGCCGTTTTCTTCACTTTTATGCTCCAAAAACGTCCAAAATGGCTTCTTTTCCAGAATTCACTCTCCAAACACCTAAAATCACAAAAGGAACGATTTAGGGCAATATTTGATCAAATAAAGTCGGATTCGGGCTTAAATGACCCCCTAAAAACGGATCATTTTTCGCCTCATCATCAGTATCATCGAATATCGTCTGAAATGGCATGACTACGCATCAATACACTTTAAGTATATTATACCAACTTCAAATTTGTCTTAATTTAATAATATTCCCATATTATTAACTGACAACGGACAATTTAGAATAACTCTTATTCATGGATTTAAACATGCAAAAATAGGACAACAATAATTAACAATAGAAATAAACATACCAACATACTTTATTTTATTAAAATAATAATTGTTTACAATATCCTTTATCCAAATACTAATCACAGTTAGGCATGAAACTACTGGCTAATTTAAGCCTAATTCCATTGGCCAATTCATTAAGCTTATCTTTCGCCAAAGCCTTAGTGAATGGATCAGCTATGTTATCATCTGTGTGAACTTTCAGTAAATTTATTTCACCTTCGTTAACCTTTTCACGAACAAAGTGATACTTCCGTAGAAAATGTCTGGTGCCTCTCATGACTCCTGGTTCATTGGCAAATATGATTGCAACAGAATTGTCACAATACATATTAATAGGTAATTCAATTGAAGGCATAACACCAAGCCCTGAAATGAATTTCCTAATCCAAACAGCCTCCATAGCAGCTTCTGAAGCAGCAATGTATTCAGCTTCTGTTGCAGACATCGCAATTGTACTCTGCTTCTTGCTCCTCCGGTCTACTGCTCCTCCATTAATAACAAAGACATAACCCATCTGAGACTTTGAATCATCTTTATTACTTTGAAAGGACGCATCGCAGAAACCTGTAACACAAAGTTTTGCAGCTGGATCTCCACCATATACCAAAATCATATCTTTTGTATTTCTCAAATACTTAAAAATATGCTTAACAGCAATCCAATGTTTTTCACCTGGATTCTGTTGAAATTGACTGGTAATATTTTGAGCAAATGCCACATCTGGCCTTGTGCACTTTACCGCATACATAATAAATCCTACAGCCGAAGCATAAGGAACTTTACTCATGCGAGCCACCTCAGCAGGTGTTGAAGCACAAAACTCATCACATAAGCCATGTTTTACTTCCATCGGCAAATATCCTTTCTTGGAATTTTGCATATTGAATCTTTTCAATATTTTATCAATGTAAGCACTTTGACTTAATCCAATTAACCGCCTTGATCTATCTCTATAGATTTTGATTCCCAGAATGTATGCAGCTTCTCCTAAATCTTTCATAGAAAAGCACTTTCCAAGATATGCCTTAACCTTTTGCAAACTTGGAATGTCTTTTCCCATGATCAATATGTCATCAACATATAAAATTAGGAAAATTACATTATCACTCCCACTAGCTTTGTGATACACACATGGCTCATCAAGGTTTTGAGTGAATCCAAACTTTTTGATCTCAGCATCAAATCTCTTGTTCCATTGTCGTGATGCTTGCTTCAATCCATAAATGGACCTTTTAAGTTTGCATACACGATTTGGAAACTCTGGATTTTCAGACCCTTCTGGTTATGCCATATAGATGTCTTCATCTAGATGACCATTTAAGAAAGCAGTTTTCACATCCATTTGCCAAATCTCATAGTCATAGTACGCTGCTATAGCTATGAGAATCCTTATAGCTCTTATGTCTGCTACAGGAGAAAACGTCTCCTCGTAATCAATTCCAAAAGTTTGAGTAAAACCTTTAGCAACTAGACAAGCCTTATAAGTGTGTGCATTTTCATCCATGTCAGACTTAATCTTGTAGAGCCACTTACTCCCAACTACCTTGGCACCAGGAGGTAAGTCTACTTCTTCCCAGACTTCATTATCATGCATTGATTGTATTTCCCCATCCATAGCAGCTTTCCATTTAACCTTTTCAGGACTATTAATGGCAGCTCTATAACTAGTAGGTTCATTAAGATCCCCTAGTAAATTCTCATCAACCTCTACATTAAGACATAGACGGTCAGGAGCTTTCACAGATCTTGAAGATCTGCGAATGGGAACTACTTCAACTTCCGGTGGAGGACCCAGACTTTCCAGTTCTACAGGAAGTGTGCTAGTGTTTTCTGAAGGTAATGCATTATCTTGATCATATTCTAGATTATATACTCTCCCACTGACTTCTTGAATTACAAAATCACTTTCAAGAAAGTCACCATACCTAGCAACAAACACTTTGTTCTCAGGTGGGTAGTAAAAGTAGTAACCCATTGTTTCCTTTGGGTATCCTACAAAAATGCACTTTACAGATCTTTGTTTGAGTTTATCTTGTGAGTCACGTTTAACATACGCCTCACAACCCCAGACCTTTAAATAAGACAAGTTTGGAGCTTTTCCTGTCCACATCTCATATGGAGGCTATGTTTGGCAAAAGTAGCTGTGAGCAGTAGCATTGAGCAGGAGCAGTGAGCAGTAGTTGTGAGCTGTGAGCAGTAGCCAAAAAAGCTCACAGCTTCATAAAGAAGCATTGGGAAAATGAGCTTTCCTAAAAAATAGCAAAGCCCACAGCTCTCATGCCAAACAAACATCAAAAATAAAAAAGCTCATTCTCACCGCTCATTACCCAAAAAAGCTCCAAAAAAGCTTCGCGCCAAACATAGCCGGAGTCTTATCAACCTTCTTGGTGGGAACCATATTCAAAATACGAACAGCTGATTCAAGAGCATAATCCCAAAAAGACAAAGGAAGATTAGTAAGATTATACATTGATCAAACCATGTCCAACAATGTACGATTCCTTCTCTCAGATACACCATTTTGTTGTGGAGTATATGGAGATGTGAGATTCTGGACAATTCCATTCTCAGTTAAGAAATCTTTAAAATCTTAACTAAGGTATTCACCACCTCAATCAGAACGAAGAGCTTTAATCTTCCTTCCCAATTGCAATTCTACTTCTGCTTTGAAAACTTTAAATGTTTCAAACACCTCATGTTTATGCCTAAGTAAATAAACATAACCATAACGGCTGAAATCATCTGTAAAAGTTAAGAAGTAAACAGCACCTCTCCTTGACACATGTCTAAGTGGTCCACATACATCCGTATGTATCAAACCAAGTAGATCTGAAGCTCTTTCCATATTGTTATGAAAAGGTTTTTTCGTCATCTTCCCAGAAATACAAGACTCACACTTATCAAATGACTCATCATTGATATTCTTCAAAAGCCCTTCTCTTTGCAGCTTTTGCATGCGAGTCTTGCCTATATGGGCAAGTCTACAGTGCTAAAGGTAAGACGAATTCAAGTCATACTTCATTCTCTTACTTATGCTGTACATCGAATTATTATTATTGTTGGAAACACAATCATTCATTTCAATTTCAAACACACCATTCACAGCAACATCATTAAAATAAAATACACCATTTAAAGAAACCAAAATTTTATTGCCATCAATAGTATGAGTAAAACCAAGATCCAACAAACATGAAAAGGAAACAACACCTCTAATTATAGAAAGTGCATAATGACAATTGTTTAAACAAAGTACTAAACCCGAAGGTAAAACTAAATTAAACACTCCTACGGCTTCAACTTCTGCTTGTGCTCCATTGCCCACATGCATAAATTGCTCCCCATAAGCTAGTCTCCTTTCCTCTCTAAACCCCTGTATTGTATTACAAATATTAATACCACATCCAGTATCATATACACAGGAATTTAATTTATGAGATAAAGTAAATAATTCAATGACAAATAAGTTACCTGAAGTACTACCGCCCATGTGCCCAGCCTTCTTAACCTTATTGTTTCGCAAGTCATCGAGATAAAGAGGACAGTTCCTCTTCCAGTGACCCATCACTTTGCAGTAATGGCATCCTTGATCCTTCTTTGGATTATTCTTCACAGGAGGGTTCTTCTTAGGTTGAGGTGGTTGATAAGCCATAACTTGCTTATTCTTATCAGCCTTCTTCTTTCCTTTACCCTTCTTCTTGTTCGCATTTGGCTTGTTAATTCTACCCCCTTGAATAGCAAGTACTTGGGGCGTATGAGCCTTTGGTGTTAACCCTTTCTCATAATCAATGAGCAGTGCATGCAATTCACTTACTATCTTTCCCACGCAATGCATATTGAAGTTCCTCACAAAACCACTAAAATCCTTGTTAAGGATCTATTGATTAAGTTCACAGCCATATCATTGTCATAGGGTTTCTTAAGTGTTTGTAGTTGATCCATGAAACTTTTCATCTTCAACACATGAGCACTCACAGGTTCACCATCACCTTGCTTACAACCACGTAGAGCCTCCATCAAATCGTAAATCTCTACATTTGATGGTTTCTCATATAGTTTCTTGAGTTCATCAATCATGTTCATGGAGAAATACTCTTCAAACTGCCTATGAAGAGGTGTAGACATCGCCCCTAACATCATTGCGGCCACATCAATATGTTCCTTACATGCAAGATTCCATTCAGCCTTGGCAGCATCAGTAGCTGCAGGGCCTTCAGGTTCAGCAGGACAAGGCGTTTTCAAGATTTCAAGTTGACCAGTCACTCGCTGGACAATCCTAAGTGAACGATACCAATCATTGAAATTCTCTGAGCCAGTCAATTTTTCTCGTTCGAAATAAGTTTTGAACACAGAACGAAAGTTGGTGTTATCAGTTTGAGCCATTTCTACAGATAAAGAAAGTTCAAAACATTAGTATTTTTGATAATACAATTTTTCAAGAAAATTAAAATACCCAAGGAAATCATATCCATATAATAATCTTGAAAACTAGGATCCTCCATAAACATAGTTTTATCACATCAGTTGATCTGCTAGTAATGAAAGTATAATATGAGGTAACTTGTCGTACAAGTAATTGGCATAACATTTGTCCAATTCCTAGATATATGGGATTTACAATCACAAAACATTTGTATTGTAAGCATGTTTAGTCCCCATCTTAATGCCTTGAGTCCAAGATCTCACTTACTACTCAATTTAAGTCGTCTCACTTAAAAAATGCAAACTCACAAATCCATCACATCAGTTGATCTGCTAGCAATGAATTCATGAAATTTACCTCTCCATTGCAATCTCGCCAAGTTCTCACATGACGTAAATTACAACTTCAAGTGTTCTTAATTAGATGGCATTTGACTTAATTTTATAAGGGTGTTAATTTTGATGTGATCAAAATAATGTATGAAGAAGTATGCATACAACTTCATAACATTGGTTTTACAAAACATTGTTATTACCAATTTGCTAAGAGTAGAATAACAAAGTTTTGATTGAGGTATCGGGTTCACCAATTAAAGAATTACCATCAATTATCGTCCACTATAACGTACTTTTGCATAAGCCCGAAGGCTTAGTGTTTCGGATAATCATTGTGGAATTGTGGTTAATTCACCCTTAAGGTGACAGTGTACATAATATAGTGATATAGGTAAGTCTAGGGTCGGCAACCAGGCAGTTGTAGAGAACCAGTAGGTGCATGAGCTTTAAAAGCCCCTCTCTACAAGTACGTTGGATGGCAACCTTCGGTCCGCCTTTCGCACACTATGTACAAAAACATCAATCAACCAATCCTTTGAATTTACTCTTAAAAACCAAAACAATTTCGCCATTTATTTAGTCCATATTATTTTTCTATTCAAAAATTACCCTTTTCGTTTATAAACATGTCTAACATAATATTAAACAAAACAAGTAATGTAAAATAAAAAATAAAACAACTAAATAAACAAATATACATAATCATAACAATTAAATATGTATAAAACATGTAGCCACATGCAAAATCTTATTCAATAGTCCTATTAATAATCAAATCTAGGTGTACAACGTATTTATTCAATTAAGACTTTCTTCTTTTAGAAAAAAGAGCCACATACATCGATAAATCGATTGCGTAAGCCAAAACTAAATAAATATCACATAGCACATAATTGATTACTTAATATTGGAGTCTTCCCCAATTCGACATCTATTAATAAATTTACATGTTTCGATATAACTTAACCATTAATTCATATATATATATATATATATATATATATATATAATTTAAACCATTTAAATTATCACATAATATAAAAATCCATGCAAATATGCACTTTTTCATGGATTTAGCTTAATAATTAACATATTGCACCAAGATCGTTTACTAAAACGCATAACAAATTACATGACATCCTAGAGTTTCTAATCAAATTAAAAAATTAAAAACCATAAACCCTAAAACCCTTAAGGTCAAATCGACCCAAAAAAAATTTAAGGTTAGGAATCTAACAAAAAAACCCTAAAAACATGTAACTAAACGAATCAAGATCCAATTTTTATCCGTTTCGATAATTAATTACACATTATAAACCAAACACATCAAGTGAGTATAACGAAAGCAATTATAACAAGATCAAATAACATGTAATTAATTAATCAATATTTAAATAGTAAACTTACCTTTGTGATTCTAGCCCGAACAAGAATCAAATTGCAATCTTCAATCAAGAACCCTAATTAGGGTTTATGTGGATTACAAGAATTACCCCTTACCTCGTTTGTAATTCAATACAAGAATCAAACAATAGTGTGTTTGATTCACGTTCTTGTACACACATACTAATTCAAGAAAAAGTTTATGCAAGTAATTAAACACAAAACTTTGTAGATCAAGAAAATCGAATCCCTTAGGAGATAAGTTTGATGGATCGACCAAGGGACAAAGAAGAGGAGAGAAAACACCAAGATGTGTGTGTACAAGTTATGAGAAAACAATGCATCTTGGGTTTGCTTATATACTATTGAAAACTTGGAGCTCAAGGCACAAAGGTGGTGGAGAACCCCCTATGGCCGATCGGTTTGGAGTCCCCTTAGGGGATTCCGGAACCTTCCCTTGTTTCCAAATTTTCCTTAGCATTACTTTCCTAATCTTCGTTAATAGGTCATTAGTCATTTATCATTAAATACTAATTACTATTACTTGTTTTGTGTTTATTAATAATTACTTATAACATTTTATAAATAATTATTTCTTTTTCTCTTCATACGTATGGTGTGCAATCCCGTGATCTCAAGTTCGATCCTAACACACGACTATTATTATAATGTCTATAAAACCAACAGTACCCAACGCCATTAATGGGTTTAGATCGTGAAGCCAGGGTTTTAAGATACAAAGAAAAAAGGAAGAACAGAAAGTTTAAGAAAACAATCCGATACGCTTCAAGGAAGGCTTATGCAGAAACAAGGCCAAGAATTAAAGGAAGATTCGCCAAGCGAACAACAGATGTGTCAGTGATCTCACAGGATTCATCATATGGTGTTGTTCCATCGTACTAATAATGTTTTCGAGATGCTTTTGATGTGTTTCATGTGTGTTTTTAATTAATCTATGTGTATATATTTTAGTGCAACTCTTAATTAATCTTGACTGTTTAACTGCTATTTTGCCTTTGTTGTAACGTAAGATATCCGAGTTCTGCCCATGGCATTTATATAGCTTGCGGTGAAACTATGTTCATCTTATCATCTATAATGTGATATTTTGGCCTAATCGGCATCTAAATTTGAGTTCATTGTGTGTGTTGTAATTTTGAAGTTAGAAAACGTGCTAGTAAATGACTTCTACTTTTGAGATGAAATTGGTACTCGAATTTGAATTGCATTGATGGTCTCAATTAGCGGTAAAAAGTTTGCGACTATCATTTCTTAAATGTGATGGGTCTTAAGTTCAATTCGAGCTAGGTGTAAACAACTTTGAATCGCCACACCGATTCTTTGAAAACGTGGGTTTTACCCGATTTAAATATGTGTGCGAACTCGTGAATTAATCGGCTAAAATGAAAAATAACAATATCGACATTAAGGGGTTTTTTTTTTTTTTTTTTTTTTTTTTTTTTTTTTTTTTTCCTTTTTAAAGGGTTTTTTTTTTTTTTTTGTTAGATAAAAGAATGGCTCTACAAACCCATTTAATATAATTTCTTTTCTAAGTGGGACCAATTATTTTCCTTTGTTGGTCTATATCCACAAGGCATGAATTGTAATGTCCTCAATAAATGGCTCATATAGATGTGGATCACGCATAAAAAAAAAAGTTAAATTAAAGTGTCTATTTTGTAGGTTGAATAAGGTGTCTGAATTAGAAAAAAAAATATATTATTTTACCCATTTATTTTAAATAAAGTTAAAAAGTGGAATGGTAAATATGTAAAATTATGATAAAAATAATGGATTTAATTTAAAAACCCTCATCTCACTGACTTTTTCTAGTTTGTCAATGTTAGTTTTAAGCACTAAATAAACATCCATTTGGTGACTTAATTAACTTACCTACTTTTCAGTTAAGACACTTTAAGTTGTTATCAAACACTACTTAAGACTCCTTCGGAAAAGATATAGACTAGATATATCTGTTTTAAGAACAAGAGAACATGTTTGCGAACGGGAAAGGAATGTCGATGTGAGGCTTTTTCAGTGAGATTACCAGTCTTGGCTTTATATGCTTATGGACTACTTCAATACATAACGATTATTCTATTATAAGCGTCTATTTGTTACACCTAAATGACTTGGCTTGTTTGTTTATTTTTTTATTAAGTCATGTTAAATTAAAGTGTTTGTCTACATATACGCTTTTTATTTTAGATGAATAAATGGTTGTTTGTTTTGTGTGCTGAATAAAATGTTTGAATTAGAAAAAATTACTGTTATACTGTACCATTTTATTTGAAATAAGTGGGATTAGAGGGTAAGAAATGAGAGGGTAAATATGTAAAATTAAGATAAAAGGAATAACTTAATTTAGAGACCCTCATCTCACTGCCTTTTTCTAGAAAGTCATATGTTAGTTTTAAGCATTAAACAAACATCCATTTGATGACTTAATTAAGTTACCAATTTTTAATTAAAACACTTTAAGTTGTTATCAACACTATTTTGTTTGTGGTGTTTGGTTAGTTACTTAAATGCTATAGGAATAAGAGAATACGTGTGATTCTTTACAACTTGTTAATGACAAATTTTATTATTGAAATTGTTCAGAATAATTATTTTCGTATTAGAATTTCACAAGATAAAAAAACATGTATAACTAAAATTATTGTCCGTTGAAAAATACAGTATTCGTCGTCGAAACATGCGAATAACATAAAGTTTACTATATACGATATACTTCTTTGAGCTAATTACATAAATCATCTATGTGGTTTACATACTTTTTAACATTTCGTCCTAAAACTTCAATAATTACACAGCTCTACTATGGATGTTCGTGGGTTTTGTATAATCGTGTTTAAATCAATTTTTGCTAATCAAGTGAGTTTTGACTTTTGAATATTTTGAATTGATGTTTGGTTAGAACTAATAAATATGTGTTTGGATTTTGCAATTGTGCTTGTATTTATTTTGTTATTGAATTAATGTTTAATATTTGAATTGTGTTGATATGGTGTTAAAGTAATTTATATATTTCAAACAAATGAAAATTGAAAATCATTTTAAAGGTTGAAGATGAAGAAAAACAAAAGGACAAAAGTATATGATTAAATGCAAAAAAGACTAAAATACCCTTACACGCATAGAGTTAACGGGATAAACTAACGAACTAATGATTGAATAATCGGTTTGTTACAAAACGAAAAGTGCAGGGACGAACAGTGGAATTATTGAAGCTTTAGGACGAAAGCTGAAAAAGTATATAAACCAAATGGACAATTTATGTAATTAACTCTACTTCTTTAGAAAACCTACATGAATATGATTTGGGCCTGACCTAGCCCAATTTGTTGACTATATATTCATCGCTATTGTAGAGACTTTAACCATATTGAATCTTTGTTTAGCCGCAGCCGTTTCCACCTTTATTTTACCCCTAAATTTCTTACTAAATTCTTCCTCTTTCAAGCGATTGGATACAAACTTCCTCGTTTAGAATTGATAACGGGTAAGGTCTACTTAGATTGGTTATTATTTATTTCCTCATCTGCAATTCATAACGGATAAGGTGTACTTAGAGCATCCACTATAGTGGTTTATAAGTCTAAACTTTTTTGAAGAGATCTATAAATTTGTGAACCATATTGAGCAACTATTTTATCCAATGTAGAATGAAAAAGGTCTACGATCCTAAAGATGTTTAAACTATTTTTTAATTCTTATTTATTTTTATTTTTTAAAATGTTGATTGTGTTTTATGATATGAATTTTGTTTTAAATAGGTTTATCCATATTAGCAATAGGTTTATAATATGAATTTTTTTGTAAATTGATGTTATATTAATTTCCTTAAAGTGGGTATTATGTGCTTGGATTGATTGATCATTAGAAAAGCGTGTATTTCTTGTTATTTTTTCATGTGTGTTATGTAGAACGGAATTTATTTGAATAGGATACTTTTTCATTTAGTTAAATCTGGTCTGTTACGAATCCATATACATAAGTGTAAGCCTTTGTAGATTTTTAGTTTATTGGATTAACGTTTAACCCTTTTATACCAAATAGCTTATTTCTTCATATTCTTTTTCTTTTGTCTTAGGTGAGAACAAAGAAAGAAAAATTCAAGAAGCCAAAGCATTGGAGTTCCGTTAGTGAGATGAGAGGCGACACCACTGATAAGTTATTTATCACATCTTTTTAATGATAATAGTATTAAAATATATATAACTCAATATTTATTATTTTTGTTGTGTATTGAATTAACTTTTTTATTTAATATACGGAATTTTTAATATTTGTTTGTACGTATTTTACAGGTAAAGTTTGACACATTTTAGAATGATTACCAATTTAAATGCATCGAAATTTCCCGTGAAGATAAAAACAATATTGTAAATATAAGTTTTGTGTGTTTAATAAGATAAAAAACTGTGTGATACAAACTAAAAACATGAGTATAAATTTAGATACATTTTTATACTATTATCCCATCTCTTTATCCGTATATCTATCAAGTTTGTCATGTAATTATTATTATTATTATTATTGAATAGCAATTTTATTAGAAACTAGCAAGGAGCTAGAAGAGATTACAAAGAAAAGTATCTAGGACATGTCATCTTATTCATATTAACCATCTTACTATTGTTTTTTATTAATCTAGATTGAGAAGTTTTGTCACTTAGTTTTTAAAAACCAGGTTTCAAAAGGGTCCGAGTTTAGGTTATCTTAGCATTATGAGAGTAAAAACCCTACTCATACTCTCTAGTGATACACTCATTACAAAAGTATCGTGTTTCATGCATCAAACACTTGAAACGAACATGATAGCAATGTAATGTGTGAA
The DNA here is from genome assembly GCA_030686995.1 of Artemisia argyi. Lineage (NCBI taxonomy): Eukaryota > Viridiplantae > Streptophyta > Magnoliopsida > Asterales > Asteraceae > Artemisia > Artemisia argyi. The sequence continues at coordinate 195,663,939 of CM060687.1, read as the reverse complement.
AATGGTATCAAAACTACTAAACACCAGGTGTAATCACCCAACCAACCACCCCTTGGTGACTTATCTTTATTATAACAATATACACAGTAGACTTGTCCCCAACACGGATTCAAGTCAAGTACAATACAACTGAAATCTAGTAGTCCCTCTAGCTGGTGCTACTTACAATACTCACACACTAAACCAAACCCAGTAAACCAAACTATACCAGAAACACAAACCTACAATCAAGAAGATCTTGATGTACAATTACTAAACCAAACTACTACTAAACCCAGATGACAACCAATATTTGAGAGAGAAAGACTGCGTGAGAGATCAGAGAAACAAATGAGCAAAAAGATATGAAACCTAGCTCCATCTCAATCCTTATATAGCCCAAAGTTACACATAAACCCCTGCACATACAAAACTAACAAAACTAACACCAAAGTTAAGTATTAGTAAATAAAGCTAAAAAACCTTTCATATTAGACCCTCAAGTTTAATAAGTTTGACATAAAAGATATTTTCCAATACCCTCCCTCAAACTTATTAAACACATAAGTTTAACATGCCAAGCTTTTTAACCAAAAAAGAATGTTGTGCAGAACCAAGAGCCTTAGTAAAAATGTCAGCAATTTGAATTTTAGAGTCAACATGCACATTTTTAATAAGACCGGAAGCAACCTTTTCTCTAACCAAGTGAACATCAATATCAAAATGTTTAGTTTTTTCATGCATCACAGGATTATCAGCAATTTGAATAGCAGATTTATTATCACACAACAACTCAACTGGAAGTAACTCAGTTACACCTAGATCTTCTAAAATCTTCAAAACCCACATAATCTCACAAGTAACAGAAGCCATACTTCTATATTCTACTTCAGCAGAAGATTTAGAGAGTGTGGCTTACTTCTTGCTTTTCTAAGAAACCAAGTTATCATTAACAAACACACAATATCCTGAAACAAATTTCCTTGTTATAGGACACTTAGCCCAATCAGAATCAGAATAAGCAAAAACTTTGAACCCATAACTACATTTATCAAAACCAATTCCACTTCCAGGAGCAAGTTTCAAGTATTTAAGAACTCTTAAACCAAGATTAAAATGAGACTGTAAAGGAGCATGCATATGTTGACTCAAACAGTGAACAACATAAGATATATCAGGTCTGGTTAAAGTGAGATAAATAAGTTTTCCTACCAGCTTTTGATAACTAGTAATATTTTTTAAAAACTTATCATCACTAAACTCTTTATGTTCTAAAACAATGTTTTCAGGTAAAGGAGTCAAAACAGGTCTGCAAGCTAACAATTCAAGCCATATTTTCTTTGGTTTAAGCACAATCCAGTTTTAGTTCTTAAAACTTCAATTCCAAGAAAATATTTAAGCTCTCCCAAATCTTTAATTTTGAACTTGGTTTTTAAAAACTGTTTAACATTTTCAATTTCAATATCACAATCACCAGTAATAACCAAATCATCAACATAAACAAGCAAGAAAACAACAATCTTGTCATTCCTCTTAATAAACAAGGAATGATCATTCTTAGACTGTACAAACCCAGCTTCAAACAAAGCTTCAGACAACTTATGGTTCCATTGTCTAGGAGCTTGTTTAAGCCCATATAAAGACTTTTTCAACCTAAGAACCTTGTTACTTTCTTCTTTAAAATATCCTGGTGGAGGAAGCATATATACTTCCTCTTTTAGGTCACCATATAAAAAAGCATTATTCACATCCATTTGCCCAAAACCTTTAGCTACCACTCTAGCTGTATACCTTTCAATTTCACCATTAGATTTTAACTTGATTTTCCAAACCCATTTGCTACCAATTGGTTTTCTACCAGCTGGTAACTCTGTTTCTTCCCAAGTATCATTTTCAAGTAAAGCATGAACTTCCTCATTCATAGCATTAATCCACCTAGGATTTTTGCTAGCCTCATTATAACTACTTGGTTCAATAGACTTATTCAGATTAGACACAAAACAACAATTCTCAGCACTTAATAAACTATGATTAGCATACTTATTTAAACCATATCTAATCTTAATATCAAGCACATAATCATTCAATTTAGCAGGCAAATTTAAAGTCCTTTTAGACCTTATTTGGCTAACTTCCTCATTATTTTCAAAAACATTTTCAGAACCAACATTTCCCTCAGATCTTATATTATCACCTAAGGGAGTTGCAGGGTGTGTCTCATCATATCCAGATGACTGTGAGTCACTCCAAGAACCTGGAAAATGTATCTGTTCAACCATTCCAGGTAACTGAGTAATCACAGTCTCCTCTTGTTGATGATCCCCACCTTCTCTACCAACAGATGTATTTCCTTCTCTATTTATATCATCATTGGGAGGATCAGGAGTAGAAGTTTTAGGTGTAGTTTCAGACTCAACATTATCAAAAAAGTTTAAACTTGAAATCTCAGATTCACACTCAGAAACAATATTTTTACTTACTTTATAAGGAAACACAGTCTCATAAAACTTAACATCCCTAGAATATAAAACATTTCTGTTTTCAAGACTCAAAAGTTTATATGCCTTTTTACCACTAGCATATCCAATTAAAACACATTTTTCAGACCTTGAAGAAAACTTATCAGAAGTTTTTAAAATGGTAACAAAACACAAACACCCAAATCTTCTGAGATGGGACAGATTAGGCTCACTTTTATAAACCATATAGAAAGGATATTTGCCATTCAGAACAGAGGAAGGAAGCCTGTTAATCAAATAGGTAGCAGTTAGAATACACTCAGGCCAAAAAACAAGAGGAACCCCTCCCTGAAACATAAGACTTCTAGCAAAATTTAATAGATGTCTATGTTTCCTTTCAGCATACCATTCTGTTGTGGTGTGTATGCACAAGAAGTTTGATGGAAAATACCCATAGTATTAACAAAATCAGTCATTTTATGATTTATAAACTCTATTCCATTATCAGATCTAATCATTTTGATTTTCTTATCAAACTGTGTTAAAACCAGGTTATAAAAATTAACAAACATTCCAAACACCTCATCTTTAGTTTTAAGCATATACACCCAAACAGACATGCTATAGTCATCAACTATAGTAAGGAAATACTTAAAACCCTCCCTGCTAATCACTTTGTAAGGACCCCATACATCAAGATGTATTAGTTGTCCAAAAACAATAGACTTAGTTTCACTTAAAGGAAAAGGATCCCTACTCTGTTTTGCCTTATGGCAAACCTCACAAGGACCTTCATGATTCACATTAGTCAAGTTTAAAGAAGATTTTAATACTTTCAAAACCTGATTAGCAGGATGCCCAAGTCTATTATGCCAAACTTCCTTAGACACATAGCATATAAAGAACTCACTCTTATTCAAAACAGCAGAACTAATACATTCATTGTCAAACATGTAAAGACCACCAAATTCACTACAAGTCCTCAGAACTTTCTCCTTTTTCAAATCCTGAATGTAACATTTAGTTTCATCAAAACCAACACACAACTTACTATCTTTAATCATTTTATGAACAGATAGAAGACTAACAGAATATTCAGGAACAACCAAAACATCAAACAACACCACATTATTATTTAATCTCAAATTTCCCACATGGGTAATTTTGGCCAAAGTACCATTAGGGTGTCCAGCAGTCATTTTTAAAACAGATATATCAATAACCCCAAACATTTTATCAATATTATTAGTCATATGCTGGTTAGCACCTGAATCAATAATCCAACCCAAGTGATAACTCACACCATTAACCTTTAAATTGGCACAAAAGAACCTATAGAAATTTTGATTAAAAAACACATGGCAATTAAAAAAGGAACAAGAAGCACTACCTGCCATATTGGCATGTGCAGAGGTACTGGTTTTGTCATTCAAAAGACTCATCAACTTTACCACCTGTTCATTAGTGAAAGACAGAGTACTAACATTTTTACCATCACTATTAACATCAACATTATTGCTTTTATTAAACTCATTAACATGTTTCAAGTTAGGGTTCCTTTTGAACCCAGGTGGATAACCTATTAGTTCAAAACATCTGTCAATAGTTTGACCTTTTAAACCACAATGCTTACAAATCAAATTATCACAATTCCCTCTATTACCATTCACATTGTTACTAGGCCAGTTGTTATTAAAAACTTTCTTATTATTCCCATTTGGTCTAGACACAAATGCAGAAACCTGAGCCTTCTCAGATTTCATAGAGGTACTAGGAATCCCTCTATGAGATTCTTCCTTAGAAATTATGACAAAAGCATCTTTAACTTCAGGAAGGATTTCCCTAGTTAAAAGACTGCTCCTTATAGGTTGATAAATGTCATCAATGCCCATAAGAAATTGCATAAGTTTTATTAGTTTAGCATGATCAATTAATTCAACTCTAGCCTCACAAACACAATCAGGTAACTTGGTGAGAATATCAAACTCTCTCCATAAAGAATTTAACTTGTGATAATACTCAGAAACAGGTAAACCACCTTGTTTAAAGTTGTTAATCTTTTGAAGCAAGTTAAATACTATAGAATAATCAATTCTATCATAAGTATATTTTAAATCTTTCCACACAACAGAAGCATTATCAGAAAACACATGACCAAGATACACATCTTGAGACAAAGAAGTTAATATCCAATTTAACACAACAGCATTACACCTATCCCATTGAGCTTCTAGCAAAGGACTAGCAGCATAAGCAGATCTAAGACAAGTACCATCAAGAAACCCCATTTTATTCTTAATTTGTATGACCAATTGAATAGCACTAGCCCAAATCCTATAATTCTCAACTCCAGTCAATTTAACAGTCACTATAGAAGCACAATTAGAATCATTAGGATGAAGATGCAGAGGATTACTCTGATCTAAAATACTAATCATGATAGCCATAGAAAAAACAGCAAGAAACAACCAGAAACCAACCAAGAAACAAATAAACCAACAAGAACAGCAACAAGCACCTAAACCAATTAAACGGATATAAACTCACACCCAAGAAGACCAAGAATCCAGCAGAGCAGACTAGGACAGATCAGAGCAGGTTTCCGTACCAATCAGAGTTGGCAGGTCAAGATGTTAATCTGCCTGTTTGCACCCACTCTTACTAAGATAATGGTTTCTTAAGAGAAAAAGAAAGACTTACAGTGCTATACACCAAATGCAGCGGAAAAATCACAACAGCTACTCTAGATTCACTTAGTCTAGAGTAACTGAATCAAGAACCAGCCCAAAATCATAGATCCACAAGATTCCACAAAAACCCCAAACAGTCAAAATAGGGCTTTCTAAGAATCAACCCAAGAATCAACAGAAAATTGTTAATTCTTCAAGAATCCACCACCAATAGCTCTTAATTGAATCAGGAACAAAAAACCCCCAAAAATTAGGGTTTCAAGAAAAAACCCCTTAACTGAATAAGATCCAACCACCAATTCGTTGAATCAACCACTACCAAACCAAAAATCGATCAAGAAGACCAAGAAACCAATGTAACTAACTGATCAGAACCTAGGGCTCTGATACCATGTGAAAATGGTATCAAAACTACTAAACACCAGGTGTAATCACCCAACCAACCACCCCTTGGTGACTTATCTTTATTATAACAATATACACAGTAGACTTGTCCCCAACACGGATTCAAGCCAAGTACAATACAACTGAAATCTAGTAGTCCCTCTAGCAGGTGCTACTTACAATACTCACACACTAAACCAAACCCTGTAAACCAAACTATACCAGAAACACAAACCTACAATCAAGAAGATCTTGATGTACAATTACTAAACCAAACTACTACTAAACCCAGATGACAACCAATATTTGATAGAGAAAGACTGCGTGAGAGATCAGAGAAACAAATGAGCAAAAAGATATGAAACTCTAGCTCCATCTCAATCCTTATATAGCCCAAAGTTACACATAAACCCCTGCACATACAAAACTAACAAAACTAACACCAAAGTTAAGTATTAGTAAATAAAGCTAAAAAAACCTTTCATATTAGACCCTCAAGTTTAATAAGTTTTACATAAAAGATATTTTCCAATATAATGACAAAAATGGCATTTTTTATGTTCTTGTTTGCAACTCTTTAAAGTTCGCTTTGATATTCAACAACATCAACGTGTTTAAACATAAACCGGTAAATACTAGTAAATCAAGAAGAGGTTTTATAAACAAAAACAACATGATTAAGCATAGACATTTGACAATATGCTAAGAAAAACATAAATACGTCACGTATATACATATATATGTGGATTAAATTATTTTATACCTATTTCACCCGAGTGTCTTTCGGTTTTTCTTACCAAAATTTTAATATATGCGATGTCTTTTGGTTTTTGTTACCAAATTCTTAAAACTTGCCTCAACATAATCATATTGTTTTTGTTCATAGAATTTCTTGATATACTCAATTCGTTTTCACTTATGCACGTAGACGTTGCTCAGTATCAAAGCGTACGTTAAAGCAACTACAAACAAGAACGCAAAAAATGTTGTTTGTGTCATTACCGAGCTATCTTGTTCCTTTCAGGTATTCAATATGAAAAACACAGTAATTTGTGATAAGTGTACAACTAGAAAGCACGGTTTATTTGCAATGGTATTTATGTTGTGTGACTAGCTTCACAGCCAAATAGTTATGGGTTCAAGTTTCGCTTAAAACATATAAGATAAATTTATTTTTATTATGTATATATATTTTAAGATAGTTAGCTAGTTATTGTTAAAAAGAAAAACGAAAAAAACATTTAACCTTTTATGTGCTTTTTTACACACACACGTTTGACATGTAGCAACCTGAATTGAATGACAATCACTAAAAATATTTCCTTTCCTTCATTGTTGGATTTGTTTTAGAAATATTTATATTCGTTTAGCTTTTTTTCCTTTTTCTTTTCTTAGTTAAGGAAAAAAGTCAAGGAGCCAAAACAAGTGGAGTTCCGCCAACGAAACGAGAGTCGACACCATCGGTAAGTTGTCTATTACATCTTTGAGAGAATCTAACTTCACAAATTTTTTTATTGCATATCAAGTTAATAAAATTTTCGTATTTGATACACGGTTAATCTAACTTGAGATGGTTCCGCCAAATACCATTTTTTTTATCACGGTTTTCAAATGATTAGTCATATGTGGGATCTTCTAATAAAAATACTTAAATTTGGTCAAAGGTGATTACTTTATAATATTTCTATATTGTTGTATTTTGTTATTTTATGTATGCCTAAGGGGTGTTTAGGTTAAGCATGTTATGAGCTTACAAACACCTCATGGCTTTGTTTTAGCTTTTTTGTGATGGGCATATTTCATTGGATAACTAAAGATTTGTTTAAAAATACATGCTTTTCTGTTTTTGTTAAATTTTGGTCATGTATGTGGGTTGTTTTCTTGATTCAAAGTTAATTATAAAAAAATTGTATTTTCATTGGTTGTTTTTGTTTAGTTGCATTTTTCAACTCCAATTCATAAGTGTGATCATCCTAATTTGCCTAAAGATAATGAAGTTTGGTTAAAGGTGATTATTATATAATCTTTCTTATATTGTTGTATCTTGTTACTTTATGTATGCTTAAGGGGTGTCTGTGTTACGCATGTTATGACCGTACAAATAACTGATCATGGCTTTGTTTTAGCTTATTTTGTGATGGGCATGTTACGTTGGATAACTAAAGAAGAGAAACGAGTATGGAAAGGTATCCTTTATTTTGATGTGTGCTTTAAACTCTTAAACGGATTCATACTCTTGTGTTCATTATGTTGTTGTGTTTCGTTTACATTTTCATGCCAAGGATAGTTTTCGGGTTATTTGAGGTGATAGTTAGTATTTTATTATTGAATTAACAAGTTGTCCTCTATTGCTTTACACCTATTTTAGGTCTAGAAAATAGAAACATTTCATTAGCTTAAAGGTTTCATTTATGCATATAAATTACTGAATAATGACTTTTAAACTAAATTTTTTATAAATTTTTATCTGTGACGGAAAGCAGTAGACCTCCTCTACCTCCAGGGTTTGAGGAAAAATAGTCCAAACTTCCAGAGATCTTTGAGTTAAATGATGATGATGATGTTGTTGAGATGATCACGACGATTATGATATAATGGAAATGAACATAACTTCATAAAAAAAGTGGGTTTCATATCATATTAGAAGAGGTGACACTGATGATGATAATGCTAAATGTATTTCAGTTTTGAGAAGAAAAAGACAATGTCCATTCTTTGATAGCAGTTCAGATTCAGTTGATGGAAAAACCAAGATCAGTGATAAAATGGACTTACCCAAAAAAGATGGGAAACAGAAGAAGATATGGTGAAAGAATGAAGTTAGTCCTTTTCTTTGGGTATGTCCATTTTATTACCAATGTTGTCTTTTTCATCATCTGAATCTAAACTGCTATTAAAAAATGGAGTTAGTCCTTTCTTCTCAAAACCGAAATATATTTACCATTATCATCACCAACGCCACTTCTTTTAATTTAATGTGAAACATGCTTTATTTTTTATGAAGATATTTTTATTAAATCACAGTCATCGTGCTCATCATCGTCTTCATCACCATCATCATCATCATTTATCTCAATGATTTATGGAAGCTTGCATTCTTTTTCCTCATACCCTCGTGGTGGAGGAAGTCTACTTTTTGTCAGAGATAAATATTCATAAAATTAAAATTCTTGACCATTTTTCATGAAGGAGTTGAGCTCATATGGGGCGAGAGTTTGACTAACCAGGTTGGGCTTAGAAGTGAGTATAACTATTATGTAGTGCCTCTTTAAAAGTGAATATCATCACACTTTCCATATGCTTTCCTCAATCTGAGAAGGCATGCACTAGCTTACAATTGAGTTTCAAAACCAGGAAAAACCAGAACTAAAGTAATTAGACTTATAATCGATAAAATATATCATCATGTAGAGGAGTAAATATGGGGGCGGGCAGATTATGCGGTTATGGTTTCTTCTCACTCTTTTCATTTTAAATTTATTCATCATTTGAACTTAACTCTCACTTCAATTTTTTTAAGTAAAAGTAAGTATGTTATCTAATCTAAAAAATAAATAGATAGGATTAAACCCTTGGTATGTAAATAAATTTCCGATACATATATGATAAATGAACTAAAATCTATATTATAGTATTCTAAAAAAAATAAAAATTATAAAAAATATTAATTATGTGTACCATAAAAAATTGATAAAATACTAGTGTACTCTTTTTGAGTATATACTACCTCTGTCACTTATTAACTTTCTACTATGACTTTTTTTATTTATCTTCGACGTTAACATTAAATACATTTGTTTGTGTTATATAATACTTACTGAAAATTATACAATGAAAATACATTTAAAAAACATAATCCATTAATATATTTTGCATCAATTATTATTTAACACGAATAAAAATATTTAAATTCAAAATTGAAGATAAAAAAAATTTAAAAAGTTACGTGGACATTTAATGTCGGATGGAGGGATTACTTTTTTTTTTTATTAACCAGAGGTTGTGTTTAAACATTCTATAATAAAAAAAAATAGCATTAAGTGAACTAGTGTATTCCATAATTATACACTTTTATTAATTTTAAATATGAAATATATGATGTTCCTGGATTGTTAATTTTTTTAATTCCGGAATATTTAAACACAACCCTAATATGAAATGCGATGTTAAATATAGAATATTTGATGTTCATGGTTGTTAACAATACCCTTACTCATCATACAATCTACATAAACAAAACTTTACTAAAATAATAGTTATAATGTTGTACCTCTTGTTTAAAGAAATAATTCAACATAATCCACCTACTCATCGTACAATCTACATGAAAATATAACATGTGTTTAACACTTATTATCTATCTTCATTTAAACCGTTAATTCTAGCATATATCAGAACGATATAAGAACAAACGATATGGATGCGCCATAGGCCGAAAACACGACCTATGACGCGAGCCACCATAGGCTCTCGCGCCTAACCACTGTGTGAGTTGTTGGTATTTTTTGTCTTTTATTTGACTCTTTGAGGGTATATGTGTTTGTGTTTGTTTAAACGAATTATGTTTTGTATGTGTTTCGAGTGTGTGTAGAGGGAGGGAGAGAGGAAGATGCGATGGGCAAGGAGGAAAATGTGGATTTTTTTTTTTTTTTTTTTTTTTTTTTTTTTTATTATTTTTTTTTTAATATTAATAGATACTTTTAGTTTACTTCCATTGTAATTATAACTTACTTGTCTTAGTCTCTAACACTATGTTCCGAGTTTTGAAATGAAAAAAAGAATAAAAGAAAAGAAAAGAAGAGACAAAAATGGATACAAGAAACGGATAAGAATGTCATTTTCTTGAGTAAAAGGGACTTTCCACCCTGGTAAAATATATTAACAAAAAAAACCGTTTAAAGTACAATGGAATGTAGCTGAAATGTCACATTAACCTCAAGCAACCGTTTGAACAACCACTAGATCATTTATGACATGCCATAAATGAACAATTAGAACATCCACTAAACAACATAAAAAGCCAGCCAAGAAAATAAACAGATCAAATAAAAGACTATTTCCTCGAACGGCCTTGAAGCTTGAAATCAAACTGATTACTAAATTCAGCAAATTGCCCAGGTAAGTTGTAGACCTGAGCCACATAATCATCAGAAAGATAACTTTCAAGCTCGTTATGACCTCCTGTTGATGAAAAATAATTGTCCATAGGATCTTTTGGCTCGAACACCTCATCATCATCATTATCTGAATCAACCACTTCACCCACCTTAGAGAATGGGTTGCCCTTCCTTTTACCATCACCGGCCGGAATAGGATTGCTCATCATAGTAGACGACGACAGAGTAGTAGAAGAACTAGGACTATTAGTAGGCTTACATGTAGTGTCAGTCACAGGTTCCAAAACCAAATCTTGCTCCGTGAACACACCAAAATCATTCTTCAAATCAACAAGGTTAATATCATCCTTCCAATTATTATTCTTACCTTGAACATTCTGAGAAGGGGTCGTACTACTAGTAGGCCAAGTATTTGAGTTATTACAAGGAGAACCAACATTAACTGTTGGTGAATCCCCATCATTAGTAGGTTTAGCTCCTCCAGTAGATTTAGTAACCGACCTATAGTAATATGAAACTTAAGCTTTTGAAATCGCAGTCCATCAATCTTCCGATTCATAACTTATTGCTTACATTTACCTTTCTTCTTATTAGCTTCAATGAAACCCTCATCATTTCTAACCAACAGTTTCTCAACCGGTATAACCCTTTTAGGACAGCCATCATCATTGTGGTCAAAAAATTTTGCATCTGCCACACCTTGAAGGTTTCCATTCGTATTCGATCTCTAATGTTTCCATGGAATGACCAGAACCATCGGGAAAAGGAATCACCACAACAAGATCAAGGATGCCTTAGAAGATACTTCAACAAGAGCACGCACATAATAATTACGACCCCAAGATTTGAGACACATAGAGCTAGTATACGCATCAAGCATAATTGGACGACCAATCTGCGTTGTAATTAAGCTCAAACCAACTTCCGAATATGCAACAGTCGGAACATTATGTATCTTAACCCAAACAGGCCAGTTGTAATTTCATCTTTTGTAAGTTTGGAATTAGGAGTCCAAACATTTAAGAAAATAGGAATAGATCAAATAAACCAAGGACCATTTTCCAATGCCGTATCCATGCCATATTTGGTTTCAAATTGGAACATAAAAAAAGGCATTATTAAGCATAACCCTTTGTAAACCAAACTTTGCCCATATATTTCTCACATAATTTTCAACTGCTTCCAACAGAATGGCAACATTAGCACCATCGACAAATTGCTCATTCCTTATCTCAGAAATCTTAACAATCTTCTTAGGCGTTCTATAGTTTTCGTTACCGCGATATCTTTTTTTTGTTTTTTCATTGTTCCCAGGTATTTTTTGGGTAATCTGCTCCCATGCTGCAAACAGTCAAATCTGAATCTCCTCTTCTCTATCTCCCCCTTTTTTGCCTTCGGCTATTACCGGCTGGCAACGCTTGGCCCAACATTGGATTTGTTTGAAAACAATACAAGCAAGGTGGCGTTCATTCAATCAAAACTTTTATGCCCTAGCACTAATGACTCTCTTTGGAAAGAAAGGAATGCAGGGAACAAGTCAAACACATCCGCAAAGGAAGTAGTAGTCGAACCAGCCACATTCAAGCTAGGTTTCACAACCTTATCACCTATACCTTCCATGTTCGATAACTTGAGTAATGAGAGAACCTCTTTTTGGGCTAAGTCATAAGTTATGAGTTATAGGATGAAAATCTGACGTGACATCATCTTTTGCTATAATACGAGCATATGGGTCGACACTGCACCTATTACTCTAACTATGAGGATGATTAGAAATCTAAAGTAATACTCCTTCGGTTCCAAAATTATTGTCCTCAGACAAAATGCATAATTTTAAAATAAAATAAAATGAGTCCAATTATACTCTTTAATCAATCAAATATCATTATCTTTATTAATTTTTTTTTGATTGATTGACACAAAAAGATAAATACTCCCTCAATCCCAAAATGACTGTCCCACGACAAAAAACACACGGTTTAAGAAAAAACATAATTATTATTGCTTTATCTCTCTTACTTTTTATAAAATAACAGTTTTAACCTTAACTAATTAATCAGTATCTTCTTTAGGTAATTGTCTAGTTAAGAAAAAGTAAAGAGGAATGCTAAATCCACTCACAAATTCCACACAAATCACTCACACGCTGAGATGCCATCCACTTATTGGTGGAATGAGAGAGAAGATAAAAAAATTATAATAAAATCCATCAGTCAATGGTTGACACTTTAGCGTGGGTGATTTGTATGAAATTTATGAGTGGACGTAGCATTCCTAAAAAAGTAAATATATATATCCTTGATTAAATTAGTTACCAAGTCGACCCGTGAAAGACATCGAACCTGGCATGAAATCCGGTCCACATAAGCCGGCCGTTGACTTTTACCAAACAATTTACATAGTGGGCGGGGTAGGCCGGCATTTTCGTTCTTCTTCTATTTTGTCATCTTTACATCATCATCATATAATATAATAATATATCATTAATAACTAATTAATAATATTCCATATTTAAATAAATAAAATAAACCCAAATAAATAAATAGTGGATGAGATTAAAAAGTGTCATAAAACAAAAAAAACTCATCATTTGTGTAAACCTTTATCTAAGAGGCATTTTGGAATTAGGTGAAAACTGCCCTAATCTTTTGTTGTTTTGTTTTTCATATTCATCAATTGATTAGGGTTTATTTACTAGGTATATTCATTATCGTTCATTTCATATGTTTGTGTTGATCATGTTTTTTTAATATAGGATTATTATTGTTTTTTATATGATGATCAGAATAAACATGCAAATGATTGTTTTGTTCTTGATGATTGAATTACATGTTTTTTTTTTTTTTTTTTTTTTTTTTTTTTTTTTTTTTTTGTTTGGGTTGGGGGGGGGGGGGGGGGGGGGGGGGGGAAGTAATCATGGTTTTTGACTCGCGGCCACACGGACTCAAACCAGGTAAAGCGTCTCCCTGTGCAGGAGGTTGGCGTGATTAGTTTGTTAATTATGGATTAGGTTGGTAGATATGTTTTATATGATTTTGGTTTATTTGTGTTAAATAGTATTTTTTTTGGTAACCATGGTTTTCGACTTTTTGGCTGACTAATCTACGGGGTTTTTAAACCGGGTAAAGCCCTCCTTTTTCGGAAGGTTGGCGTGATTAGTCTGTTAATTATGGATTAGGTTGGTAGATATGTTTTTGATGTTTGGCTAACTTGGTGAAATGGTTTGGTCTATGATTTTATAAATAAACGCGTTTTTCTGAAGTGGCCACGCCAGCCTCCTAAGAAGGGAGGCCTTTACCCAGTTTGAATCTGTCTGAGTGGATTAGTTGGCCAAAAGGTCAGAAACCATGGTTACCCGGAAAGAAGAACAAAAGACGTGTTTTAATTATTTACAATATTAGACGAGATAATTTTGATGGTGAAATGGCGGGATTAGGTGGTGTTTGGGATTGCTTGCATATTGGAAATGGTTATATTGCTTTTCAAATAAGATAAGAATATGGGAATATAAGCAACTAGATACTGCTTATTCGAAACACTTTTAGAAAAGTTTTTTATGCAAAACACAATACGTTGATGGGCGTTTTTTAATAAGCATTTGTAAGCATTTTCTTAATTGATTTGCCCTGTTTTTTATATGATTCATGTATTTTGTCTTGAGAGGAATTATATTCCGTATGATGATAAAACATGCTCTAATAATGCTAGATATGTTTATGTGTGTTTATGTAAAATAATGTTGGTTGAATTGCATAAGGATTGTATCGTTTTGTGATTTTATAGAGGTTTAGCCCGCAACAATTGAATATTGTGAATTTGTGATCTGGTTTTGAAAATTTGGTCTATAGTTAGTTAGGGGCTAACGATCGTTTTCATTGCTTTCGCTATTAGGCCAACACTTTTATTACATCAACTCTTTGACTTGAAACATAAGAATTGAGGGGTTCGAATATTCTAATAATAAGGTTTTGTGGCAGGTAAAGGTGCTAAAATACACGGTTATATGGATGTGTATTCTAGTAAACGACCCGTTGGTGGGATTGCTGCCACAAAAAAGAAACCAGTCGCCGCTTTAAAAGATACCGCTGGCTCCCAAAGTGGACCTACTCAAGTATGCAGTCGAGTTGGTTGCTGTGGTGGCAGACTTAACAATGCTAAAGGTACTAAAAATAAATGCATAGAAAAGCCCAAACCTTTGAAACCTGCGTCCCGTTCATCATCTAGTAAAGAAGTAAGCGCTGCTAGTTCTTCCAAAAATCCCACTCCAATTGTGAAAAAGCCTCTCGTTGAATCAGATAAAAAGTTGCCGATTAAGATAGGAACAGTCCCTACTGAATCAAAAAGTGTTTCAAACGAGCCTGAAATTTCAGATCGTAAGTCCGTAAGAAGTCAAACCCAATTAAAGCTGAAGTCTAGAAGTTCGATCGCTGATCAAAACAGTGAGATAAGCAATGTTAGGAAAAAGCGATTCACTCAAGGAGAAAGCAGCTCGTCTGGTAAAGGGAAGAATATCGTTGGGGTATCACCGAATGAAGGGTGTGTTTCTGATCCCAAAATCTTAAGAAATGTGACATCTGGCAAAGCAAGTAATGTTCCGTCAGCCAGGACTAAAAAGTCATTGACTCAGTTGCACGGGGATGATTTTTCACTGGTTAAGTCTACTAATGTGATTCGCGAGATGCCACGTATTCAGGAATTAAGTGATAATGGTGGTGGAAGTAGCAGTGATACTTCTGTTAATTTTAGAAATCGTTCTGTTGTCCGCTTTATGAATGAGAATGGATCACCACACTATAACATTGATGGGATTGCAGATGTAACGTCTCTGAGTTTTTCACTAAGCTTATTATTATTTTTTAAACGTGCTGTATATTAATGCTGTGTTTTGTTACATGGTGCTTTGCAGGTACTATTGGCACTTGATAGGATCGAACAAGATGAGGAGTTAACATATGAGGTAATTACTCGATTGTTTTTTGAACAAAAGAAATAGGTTTACGGGGTGTTTGGGTTTGCGTTTTCGAACATTATATGCGGTTTTTGCAACTTGTAGTTGCAATAATAAGTTATTAGTACTTCATTCAGTATTGCATAATTGTTATCAAATCGCACATCCAAAGACCACCCCAAGTATGCATATCGTTTTTTACTGTACTTTCTCCATTTGCAGCAATTACTGGCGCTTGAAACAAATTTATTCCTTGGTGGTCTGAACTTGTATGATCAACATAGGGATATGCGACTGGATATTGATAACATGTCATATGAGGTTTCTTTTCTTGTCTCTGATGCTATTAAGTATCCAGAATACCAAACAGAAGTTTTATGCTAAACTTGATTGTCATCTGCTTTTACGTAAAGGAACTACTCGTGCTTGAAGAGAAAATGGGTACAGTGAGCACAGCATTATCTGAAGAGGAATTGTCTAAATGCATCAAAACAAGCGTATTTGAATCTGTGCAATTAGAGAAGGAAAGAACAGGGTGCAATTCGGGTGTAGATGACAGCAAATGCAGCATCTGTCAGGTGAGATCCTAGTTATTACGTAGTATTAATTTTTTATGTTTAGTAGTTTAAAAATCACTTTGAATGGTTAGTGTAAATGTTTACGCAAAAGAAGGTATCCCTGTGGTTCTGGTTTTGGTTAGCAACCGGTTTATGTACTCATATGTGAATAATGTACTCATATGGTTTTGGTTAGAGTCGGTTATGGGTGAATAAGTCGATTTGGGGGTATAATTTTTTCTAACGGGTCAGATGGGTGGAATTATAAAACCTCCTCAGGCGTATAAGTTTACCATTTCTGACACGAACCCACTCTCACCCGTTACCAGACCTACCCATTTGCCACATTTAATCGTGCCCTTGTTTAAGAAAAAGAAGCATCGAGCTATAGCAGATATCTCATGTGAGAACCAGGCCATCCCCTTTAAGATCAAAATAAGAGTATTCACGAGCTTATTTCATATATCAAGTATCTTTTACCAGAAAAGGTTGCATATTAGTAAAATCGGTAAAATTAATGCTCCAATTTTTCGTATTCATGAACTTTCCTAATATTTCAATTATCCTTGCAGGAGGAGTTTGTGAGAGGAGATAAATTAGGAAGCCTGAAATGTGGACATGGGTACCATACTCCATGTATAAACCAGTGGCTGCAACTGAAGAACTGGTGCCCCATTTGCAAGGCGTCGCCAAAACCTTCATCATCCTCTCCTGCTTAGAAAGTTAGATGGTACAGATCCCATTTGCGTTTCTTTTCTTGTCATATGTACATACATAGGGGGTGGTTTGTTTTTTGCATCAAGCACTTGATGATATGGTCTAAAAATCTGATCAAGTCAGACATTTTACTGATTCCAGATTGTTTGCCAAAACATTGTACCCAGGCTTCTTAGCCTTGTGGACCCGATTCAATGGCAATTACTCTTTCATAATTGGTTTCTGTGTTTGTTGTTTGTGATTCCCTTTACTTTTTCATACCAGTTGGTTGTTTGCTTACCTGTTATACTGCGGGTTTTATGATTACATAAAGGCAGTGTATCGAAATAGTGTCAGTTAGTGGAGTTGAAGACACAATTGCATTAACGTATCTCGCGAGCAGTAAATTTGAGTTTCATGAGACTTCATACGACCTGCATACCTGCCCATTTTTAAAACGCAGGCCTATGCACGTATGTTATTTATCTTTTAAGTTAATGTAGATAATATAAGTTGATTCATGCATGAACTAGAGGACGTAACTTTTAGATATGATGCCTCATTCCCGCTCTAGGACAGTGTGACTTATCTTTCCCATGTTGGTCATAAATCAATCACACCCAATCTAGTCAATGCCAGTTTTTACTGTAGAAAACCATCTTAAGTTCTGTTTGAATGTTGAAAAACATACGTAGTACCACATTTATTTTATTTTATTTTAAATGAAACAAAATATCGGGTAAAAATGTGGTGTAAGTAGTCAAAGAAGGTTATAACCATTTTGAGCATGTATATCCGCAACTGTCTTGAAAACGATTCAAGCTATAAACTAGAGTGATGGCTCAAACAGGATTTGCAGTGATAATTTTCTTTTAGGTTCTGAATAATGATTAGTTAAAGTGCACTTTAAACCTTTGTTGATTTCGTTGAGGATGCGCTACAGAAAGAAACTAGATTATACCAATATCTAAACGTAAGGCAAGGATAGATCATAGATGTATCGGTGATCCATCAAAACACAGCTTCTGTCACCCTTTCGGTAAGTCATGGTGATAACTTAAAAGGATGTAGTGGTGGTGACTTAAATGATGATGGGTCTCACGCATGAATTACCTATTATAAGCTCACAACTTTGTTTTTATGGAATTCATGTAAAAACTTCTTGACAGGTCACTTAAACTTTGTTTTTATGGAATTCATGTAAAAACTTCTTGACAGGTCACTTAAACTAGTATTACTTTCACATAAGCATGCTTAACTGCAGAGTTCTCGAAAACTTTGCCCTACTCGCAATTGACCACAAAGCAATATTATGTTATAAACCCATCACCTCTCCAAGCCACGACCAACATGGGATTTACCTAGAGTGTTTGAGACTAATGTAAAGTAGTACTTTCACATTAAAAACGTTCAATTGACGATCAATGAAGCCTTTGAAAAAAATATACACGTGGTTCGGGTTTTCTGTTGAGTTAAACCAGTGTTGAAAAAATAAATAAATAAATAAATAAATAAAATTCTACAAAGCCAATTAATCGCCACCTAGATGCTAAGATACAAATCAGTAATGGTGGTTAACGGTGATCAAACTTATTGAAAACCCGCAAATTTATCCTAAACATGCCAGAAATTTGTTTTAATCATTTATAGTCACTCTTATATATATATATATATATATATATATATATATATATATATATATATATATATATATATATATATATATATATATATATATATATTACAAGTTGTTATAAGGCAAATCTTTTCGTAAGTACCTACAACTAGGGGTGAGCATCGAGTCAAACTCGACCCGAACCGACAAAAACCGACCAGACTCGAAAACTAAAAAAGGAAAAAACTCAAACCGAGAAATAGATATCAAAACTGAAACCGAAACCAAAATAAATATACAAAACTAAAACTGAACCGAAAAAGGTCAGTTCGGTTCGGTCAGGTTTCAAGTGGATTTACTCGACCCTACCTAGAACTCACCGAAAATACTCGAAACTCGCTAGAAATACCAAAACTTTCTGAAAACGACAATCCGATTAATCACAGTTAATCGCGCTTGCAAAAGAGTCGACTACCCGACTACTTTCTATTCGCGATTTTTGCAACTTTGGTTTAAACATATGGATAAAGTACCGTTGAATTGACCATTTGGTTGCATGCAAAGTACTATTAACTTCTTCACTTCACTTAAAATTTTTTAAAAAATGGCAACTTTATCTTCCTTATCCTTCACCATCTCCCCCATACTCTCACAAGCTCGTTCCAATAAACCCCGTAAAACCCCTAACCCTAACCCTAAAAAACCACCCACCACCATCTCCACCACCGCCACCGGCGGCCAAGCCACCACTTACACCCGCCTCCCTCCTATCGACCTCTCCGACTCCTTCCCCCAAATCAAACTCTCCGACCTCCCAATCCCCCCTAACCCTAAAATTTCAAAATCAGAACATAATGCTGATGAAATTGATGACGTTGATGACGTGGCACCTTTTGATTACAGCCAATTTGAGCTATTTGAGTCCAATTATGGTAAAAATGTAAAAAGCCCCAATTTTGGTCAAATTGATGACGTGGCACATCTGGGTATCGGTCAATTTGATGAAAAAACAAAAAGGCCCAATTTTTATGAGGTTGCTGACGTGGCAGATGAAATTGATGACGTGGCACCTTTTAATTCTGTTAAAAAAGTAAAAAATCCTAATTTTAGTAATAAGGTGGAATTTGATGAGGATGATGAGTTAGGTAGTGAGGATGAGGATTTTGAGGATGAGACGGTTGATTATGGTAAATTTGAGGTGTACGAGGTTGGTTCGGATGAGGAGGGGGAATTTGGTTGTGATGATGAGGAGGAGGGGGAGGAGGTGAGGGAGAAGGAGAAAGGAGTACCGGCGGTGATGAGATGTTTTGACCGGGCGAAGATATACGTGCGGTCGGGTGACGGAGGGAACGGAGTAGTGGCGTTTCGTCGGGAGAAGTTTGTGCCGTTAGGTGGGCCGTCGGGTGGAGACGGAGGGAGGGGTGGGAATGTGTATCTACAAGTTGACGGGGCTATGAATTCGTTGTTGCCGTTTAGGAATAGTATTCATTTCAGGGCGGGGAGAGGGAGTCATGGACAAGGGAGTAAGATGAATGGGGCGAAAGGGGAGGATGTGGTGGTTAAGGTTCCGCCCGGGACGGTTGTTAGAGCGGTTGGGAAAGACGGGGTTGTTGGTGACGTGTTGTTGGAGTTGTTGTATAGTGGGGATAAGGCGTTGTTGTTGCCGGGTGGACGAGGTGGGAGAGGGAATGCTTCGTTTAAGTCGGGGACGAATAAGGTGCCCAGGATTGCGGAGAATGGTGAAGAAGGTCCTGAAATGTGAGTTTAGTATGGCTTTTACAATGGCATTTCGTTTTGTTTTTGGTTTATAAGCTCATATATACTTGCGTTTTTCTCACTTAGGTTACCATTCTATTTTTTGTTCACTTAGGTTATTAGGGGGTGTTTGTTTAAGCTTGTATGTGGGCTTATGAGCTTATATGATTTCGGCTTATTTTGAGACTTGTGGGCTTATATAAGCTTATTTTGATATAATATGCTTATATAAGCCCATAACTCTCAAAATACGCCACAAAATTGGGGCTTATGAATATAAGCCGAAACCAAATAAGCTAATAAGCTCACGTATAGGCTTAAACAAACATCCCCTGAACTTACAAAAAATGGGATTTTAGATCAATTCTCAAAAAAGTCGGTGTTAAAACAAGTGATCTGAAGGTACAATGAAGTAACTTGGATTTTATGTTTAACATGTTCTGTGACTTGAGCGTATAATTTTAATAACTTAAGTTACCTGAATACCGTGTTTTATTAGTTCAATGACTTAAGTGAGCCAAAAACTAGTAGAGTAACCTTGGCGCGTATTACTCTTTGATTATAATAAGACAGAATAGTGTTGTTGAGATAATATGTTTCAAAATGCAATTCCAAACACTGCTTTAGAATTGGAAGGGTAGCTGCTTTTATTGTGTATGCTTTTTGTAATGATCGATAGTGATTGGTGTATTTTGCTAGGTGGTTGGAATTGGAGCTTAAGTTGGTTGCAGATATTGGAATAGTGGGTGCTCCGAATGCAGGAAAAAGCACTTTTCTGAGTGTTATTAGTGCTGCTCAACCAAATATTGCAAATTACCCCTTTACGACACTGCTTCCCAATTTGGGTGTTGTTTCATTTGATTATGATGCTTCTATTGTGGTGGCGGATCTTCCAGGTTTACTTGAAGGAGCGCACAGAGGTTTTGGTTTAGGTCATGAGTTTCTTCGGCATACAGAAAGATGTTCTGCTCTGGTATAATTCTTTATGCATTGACTGCACATCTTTTATTTTAAGTTATAGATAGAATTTACGGAGTATATAATTTTATTCTCTTGATTATGAGAAATAAATGGCCCCGTGGTATTTTTGTACTTTCATACGGGGTTAGATCTAATTTACCGTTATTCGTATTGATTTAAACTGATTATTGTGACTTGATATCGCAATTATCTTTATGCATGCTCCACAGATAATACTAATGTTCTTATCAACGTATTTATTGTTAATTATATTATTGCGAATTAATAGTGTTATTATCGGAATGGAGGCATAGGTACACATTGTTGATGGTTCGTCTCAACAACCAGACTACGAATATGACGCAGTTCGTCTTGAGCTAGAAATGTTCAGTCCTGAAATTGCTGAAAAGCCATTTATAGTTGCATACAATAAAATGGATCTTCCTGATGCATATGAAAAGTGGGAATCATTCCGGGATTACCTTCGTTCACGTGGGATTGAGCCTTTTTGCATCAGTGCAATTAATAGAGACGGGACCAGAGAATTGATCACCGCTGCTTATGAGCTTGTACGACAAGGAATTGAAGATAGAAAAGATGAAAGTAAGCACGTTTCATCTTTTAACTAACATTAATGGCTATATGTGGTCTGTTACTTAGCTACGGCCACACTTGTCTCATGTAGGTTGGAGAGATCCTGTACAATTTAGTCATGTGGCAGAAATGGTGAAAAAGCAGCGAACTGCCCCCATTAACGAGTTTGAGATCTCTCATGATAGCTCTTCTGATACATGGCATATCGAAGGAGCGGGTTTGCAACGGTTTGTTCAAATGACCAACTGGAAGTAAGTTTGAGTGACTAACATGTAGTTAGGATAATATTGAGTTTGAAATCATATCACGTAATCGAACCATATCATCATGTATTGTCTCACAAGAGTAAGTTTGATACATGCCATAATCTTGACATGGGGTTTTGACTACAACTCAAGACATGCCATATCCATAACACTTACTGTAGTCATATCCCGTATATTTGCTTTTTTATATAATATATAATTGTAATAATGTAAATTGCAACTGAACAATTGAAGCATTTATTTTAGTTTACACTTTTTGATATTTTAAAAGAATTTGAGCTTCTTTTTGCAACTAAATTCTTGTATTGATGGTTAATATTGTCTCTGTTTTTTTTACATACCTGATATGATATTGACGTCTACTTTTTCTACAACAGATATATGGACTCTGATGTAAGGTTTCAGCACGTGCTAGAGGCATGCGGCGTTAACAAGTCTCTAATTAAACGTGGTGTGAAGGAAGGTGATACGGTCATCATAGGCGAGGTACGTTGCCTGGCTCTCAAACTAACATAAAAATGGATTTATTTTGCTCATATTTCTGCTAATATCAAGTTATTGGGTAAAACCGTAAAAGTATAAAATTTAAAGAAAAAAAAGAAACTAGTTGATCGATTTTAAGTCACCCGAACTATGCATAAGTAGTCTAGTGCTTACCTCAAATTATTAAAAAAAGGTGTGCTATGAAACTCAAAAAGGAATGGTGGGTCAACCCAACCTATTTTGACATGCCTCTTAAGGCCCCAATAGTATCCCTGTATTGACCCAAATCCGTCGCGTAACTTTGCCCATTTCGTGTCCTATATAATATTATATATATGTTCGCATTTATTACAATCTTGGACTAATTGCAAGTCTTTTCGTTAATGCTAGATGGAGATGGTATGGCATGATTCTGCAACCACTTCTGGCCCCAACAGGAAGCTCTCAACAGAATCTGTGAAGTGGGCTAATTGGAAATGATCTATTTGGGATTAAAAAAATAGATTACATGCTAGTTAACAATAGGCGCTGGTTATTTATGAAGGTATACATCGTCAAACAACATATTTCTTGAGTTTATTTATTAATTCTTGCACAAGTCCTGGAAATCATACTCATGATGCTGAAACTTTTGGCACATCATTATCAAAAAGCATATAGTTCACTTGCTATTTTGCAATACATAAAGAACATATACTAACCAGGACTTTTATATGATCTTAGAGGTGGAAATTCTGGCCCTTTTACTTATGAGTTTGTCGATTTGGTAATAGTTTGTCCCTAATGGGTCACATGAAAAGTCTAGCGAAAATGGAAATGGGTCTAAATGGTCGACGGGTTGAAAGATAATCAAAGTGTTCTTAATGCCCACAATCTAAGTCGATTTACTTTAAGAAATTAATGCTATAACATTTTTAATGAAAATCTTCACGGCTTGACCCGACCCGGACCATCGGGCCACCACATATGCCTGCTTGTTTTGCCATCTCTATGTTATTGCAAAAGACTAAACCACTTGATCAAACGTTACTGGGCATTCTTGGCTTTTACGTTATAATTATGCTCATTGTTGCCGCTTTCGCTAGCTTAAAATATGTTTTATATCGAGCATGAGCATATTCTGTTATCACTTTGTTGAACCTAATATGTCTGCATTATTGCACAGTACATGGCAGATGGTTGGTTGCAGAAAAAGGATCATCTGCAGATGATCAGAGCAGCAGTTCAGATGTAAGTTAATGGAGCAAAGTTGTTCATGTGTTTGTAGTGTGTTAGTTGATGTATTTCTAGTCTTTCAATAGGATGACACTATTTATGTATTTATCATGTTAAGTCATGTTAAGTTACATACAAGTTTTGATCGTTTCTGGGAATAAACATCCATACTTGAAACTAAGAGCAAATCAGACTGGTCAGCCTTTTGTAAGTTGATAATTATTCTCTAGAAAATTTGTAAGACCCCCAAAATTTGATACAGCGGAAGACTCAACAAGCTTTCGGGGTGCTACGGGGATTGGTATCCAACACAAGACAATATAGAACGAGATAAAGTAAACATAATAAAAACACAACCAAAACGGGGTTTTAAGGTTTACATTTATCTCAACATCATTCAGAGTCAGGCCCAAAATAAAGTAACAATAGGTCCAAATTTAATTATCAGAGTAGAAAAATAGATCCATGAACCGTGTGCCTTGGCCGAGCCTTCCATTCCAAGCATGCATCTCAACACTTAATTACCTGAGAAAACGTGCTAAAAGTCAGCTTTCGCTGGTGAGATCATAGGTTTAAATTCAACTAACAATATAGTGGACATCTACGCAAAACGCTTGCTAGCTAGACTAAGGATTCGCTAAAAGCCTGCGGATACCCTCCGCTCCAACAAAAACACACGGATACCCTTCCGTACTAACATAGATATTCGGGTAGCCCCCGCAATACCAATAATAACTCGGATAACCTCCGGAATATTAATAACCTATAGGTGCACACTATAGTATCTAAATAAGTCAACCTTGAATAGTACACACAACATATATGTGACTAAAGCTGACAATTCCAAATAACCAAATAAGCCAACCTTGAATAGTACACACAACCTATATGTGACTAAAGCTGACAATCCACCAATAACCAAATAAGCCAACCTTGAATAGTACACACGACATGTGTGACTAAAGCTGACAATAGATCCTAGTCCATACGCATAGCAAGTTTAGAAAGAATATAAAAGCGATAATAGTCCACGTAAATAATTTGCACGTTTCTCACCCCAAGTATTGAAAACATAGTTCAAGATTAAAAAGTGGGGCTATGACTCACCTCAAGTCCAGGAAATATCAAGTAGAAGTCGGTAGAAATAAGATGTATGATAACTCACGAAACAGCAACTACGGACTTGGCACGACCTAACAATATTAACTTTTTCAGAAATCATTTCCTCAAATTTATAATATTCCCAAACCCGGACGAGAATCCGTTTTATTTCCGAAAATCCATTTCGTATTAGTTTGGTGTATTTGCGTTTGGTATCCATACGGGTAGTGGGTCGACTCAAAACAAACCAAAAGATCACACAAAGCATAATAAATAAACTATGGATCTAATAGTAGCCCAATATATTATTTAAATAAATCGCCGAAGTTTATCAAGTCCGTCGATTTGATAATCCTCATATTTATTTACGTAACATACCGTTCCAAGATTACACCCAACCTAAAGCACATAGCACATAATTACTATATACTATAGTTTAATAAATTCCTCATATATATCGTCAAATTGGCCAGATTTCCCGATATATACACTCGCAATTTATTACACTTTACATATACTACAACCTATGGGCGTCCTAGGATACGATGCTCATTAATATATTCATTTCATATAGCCAAATAACCCGGTTCAACCTTACGGTTAAGTGGTTATTTAGTTATAGAAAACGTCTATATTAATCGTCATATATCCGTGACAACACGAACGTCACAAATAATAACTTACCTGGACCCGAGTGACAACGATTTCGCATAACTCAATAAGTTTATCCGTTATATATCCGAAATGACATCTTATTAAACGTTTAATAATTGTCGGGAGTTTCCCGTTTTATAACACACTTTTATAGTAATAATACGTTCAATAATATTACGCCACTTTCGTAGCCTAATATATATCTAATTGTATTATTTTTAATACGACTCGTGATTATTATTATTATTAATATACGCGCCTATATAATTATATATACGTTATTCACGTCTATATATTCATATAAACGTTCATATTATCAATAATTGTTATTACGAGTTTTATTATTTACATTTCAATTTTTAATAGTTATCGAGTCATACGAAATGGTCACATGTCCGAGTCATGACTCTCGGCTCATTGTCCAAGTCCAATATAATAAGTAAAAGTCCTAAAATAATACATCTCCGTCCAATCAATCCCAATCCACGTGCTACAACATGAGGGTCCGACTACGGCACCCGACTAACCTATCTCCGTCAATCTAACGACCGTCTCACAATCGGTCCCCAATCACACTTTTCGTCAACAACTCCTCAAAACCAATAACCATTGTCGAGACCAAACGTGGTCTCGACCCACAAGTATTCGGCCAACAATAAAACCAAAACCAAAACCAATACAAGAAGTTAATTATTAACAAGTCACATTTGGGATGGTTTACCAATCCAATCCCGGGTCTATACGACTCGAATGAGTCTCGGCTCTAAACCACGAGTCACACGGACTCGAGCCAAACATACAAATAATCAATTAAACTCCCATGAGCAAAAACAATTATAGCCATTCGACCCATATGGTCATTCGGCAACAACAATAATAACGCGGCTATTAGCCGCGACCCACAAGGGTCGAACCACAGTCATTTCGAGCTCAAGGCTCGAACCACGACCAAACGAGAACCCCCATATGGGTCTCGACTTGGTTATACGAGCAACCATCGGAAACCCCGAGACCTCATGGGTCTCGGTTAGGCTCGGGTCGAAGAGCAAACCCTCGACAACAACCAAACTACCAAAACCAAAGAACCAAAGCCCCTCCAAGGCTCGAATCAATAATAAGCCGAGAGCATAGGCTCTCGGTTCCGAGTCACCCACGTCCAAAACCAAGAACCCGGATACCAAACGTGAGTTTTATCATCAAAACAACATTTCCTATCAAGATAAATTCGATTCCCATCAAAATAATCCGTGTAGCCACGGATTAGTACCAAAACGTGGCACCCAAAAACCAAAACCCAATCCTTCTCACCTTCTTGGACCTCCAAATGAACGGATCTTGTAAAAGTAACAAAACTCGAATGGATTTTTAAAAGTTTGGTGGTGTTAATGGTGGTTTTAGGGTATGTATGATATACCAAATGAAAGAGGATTTGGAGAGGAAGAAGATGGTGGTATTTATTTTGTAGGGTGGTCGGTGTAGCGGCGGTGGTGGCCGGTTTTGTGGTTCGGCGGCTAGGTTAAAAAGATGGGGGAGGAGATGAGTTTAGAGAGAGAGATGAAAAGTGGTGAGGGTTTGTGTGTGTGTGGGTGAACCGAACCAAAAACACCTTTTATTATTATTATTATTTTTTTTATTATTTTTTTTTTACAAGTTATTAATAATAATAATAATAATAATAATAATAATAATAATAATAATAATAATAATAATAATAATAATAATAATAATAATATTACTATGGTGTTGAGCGGGTAACGTGGGTAAATGTGAAGACATGTGACCCGAACCCGAATTCATTTCAAACTTCAATATCTCTCGAAAACATCTCGTAATTAATTAAAATATAGTCGGACTCGTAAGACGAAGCATAAAACTTTTGTTAGGTAATCCTAGTGCCAAAGTCAACGTAGTACCAAGTGAGAATTCAAGTATACATCACCGAGCATTAAATCAAAAATGAATTATGAACATAATTCACGAATTCCATAACGGCATTAATTAGAAATATCCATAAAATAGGTCTTACAAGTTTGTTGTGAAATAAAATTTCAAATAAAAAAAATTGTAAACGAACTTAAATCGTAATGCGGGTTTTTAAAATAGCTCCCTAAACTGCCGGTTGTCACATCCTCCCAGTCTCAGAAGGAAACCCGTCCCGGGTTTCACTCGGAAAAATTCATCTACGAAGTGAAAAGCTTCGGATATCTCTTCCTGAACTCGTCCTCACGTTCCCACGTAAATTCTGGTCCATGTCGGGAATTCCAACGAACCTTGACGAGCGGAATGCGATTTCGCTTGAGTCGTTTAAATTCACGATCTAAAATCTCAATCGGTTCTTCCACGAAATTTAGTTTCTCGTCAACACGAATATCCCTCATTGGAATGACGGGCACCTCATCTGAAAGGCATTTCTTCAAATTACTCACGTGGAACACGTCGTGAACTTTACTCAGTTCGGATGGTAATTCCAACCTATAAGCCACGGGCCCAATTCTTTCTAAGATCAAGAATGGTCCAATGTAGCGTGGGTTGAGTTTACCACGTTTCCCGAAACGTATAACACCTTTCCAAGGCGAGACTTTCAGCATTACTTTGTCTCCAACCTGGAACTCTAAAGGTTTACGTCTCTGATCGGCGTAGCTCTTCTGCCTATCTCTGGCTGCTTGCAATTGATCACGAATCTGAGCCACTTTCTCTGTAGTTTCTAAAATAAGCTCAGAGCCTGTAAGTTGGCTATCTCCAACTTCTGCCCAACCAATAGGCGAACGACACTTTCTGCCATACAAAGCTTCGAATGGTGCAGCCTTAAGACTTGTGTGGTAGCTATCATTATAGGAGAATTCCGCAAGGGGTAAATACTTCTCCCAGCCTTTACCAAAGTCTATGATGCATGCACGGAGCATATCCTCTAACGTCTGAATGGTCCTCTCACTTTGACCATCGGTTTGGGGATGATATGCAGTACTCATATCAAGCCTCGTCCCCAAAGCCGTTTGAAGTGATCGCCACAAAGCTGACGTAAAACGACTATCACGATCCGAAATAATAGATATCGGGACTCCATGACGCGAAATAATTTCCTTCACATATAACCTCGCAAGCTTATCCACACTATCATCTTCACTAATAGCTAGGAAATGAGCAGAATTTGTCAGACGATCCACAATTACCCAGATAGTGTCACAACCGCTAGCTGTCCTCGGTAATTTGGTAATGAAGTCCATAGTAATCCGCTCCCATTTCCAGACTGGAAGTTCTGGTTGCGTTAGTAATCCTGACGGTCTCTGGTGTTCAGCTTTAACCTTAGCACATGTCAGGCACTTACTAACGTACGATGCTATATCTGCCTTCATATTTGGCCACCAATAGAACTTCTTAAGATCCTGGTACATTTTATCGGACCCAGGATGAATGGAGTACCTTGACTTATGCGACTCATGCATAATCAACTCCCGAATTCCTCCATGCAAAGGTACCCAAATCCGATCTCTAAAACATAACAATCCATCAGATCGCTTAACAAATCCTTTCTCATTCTCAGCCATCCCAAATATATTCTCGGCAGATCTATTTTCTGCTTTTAACGCTTCCGTTTGAGCTTCAAGTATTTGAGACGGTAATGGCGATACGATAGTCATTCCCAATGACCTAACTCGTAATGGTGGTACTCTTTCCTTTCGACTAAGAGCATCAGCAACAACGTTTGCTTTACCAGGGTGGTAGCGAATTTCACAATCATAATCGCTTAGCAACTCAATCCAACGTCGCTGTCTCATGTTGAGCTCTTTTTGATTTAAGATGTGTTGTAAACTTTTATGGTCAGTAAATACAACACACTTTGTTCCATACAAGTAATGTCTCCATATTCTTAAAGCAAAAACCATAGCACCTAGCTCTAAATCATGGGTAGTGTAGTTTTTCTCATGCTTTTTGAGCTGTCGG
Organism: Artemisia argyi; assembly: GCA_030686995.1. Lineage (NCBI taxonomy): Eukaryota > Viridiplantae > Streptophyta > Magnoliopsida > Asterales > Asteraceae > Artemisia > Artemisia argyi. Next base: position 195,634,524 of record CM060687.1, on the reverse strand, counting down.
GAAGCATAAGCTATCACCTTCTCTCGTTGCATTAACACGGCTCCCAAACCTTTATGTGAGGCGTCACAATAGACGACGAAATCCTCGTTACCTTCTGGTAACGCTAAGATAGGAGCACTACACAACATTTTCTTAAGCAATTGAAACGCTTCCTCTTCTTTATCTCCCCATTCATACGTAACACTCTTTTGAGTCAATTTGGTCAATGGTTTAGCTATCTTCGAAAATCCCTCAATGAATCTTCGGTAATAACCAGCCAAACCCAAAAATTGACGAACTTCGGTTGGGGTTGTAGGTGCAGCCCAATCTTTTATCGCCTCAATCTTAGCAGGATCCACATGGACTCCTTGTCTATCAATCACATGACCCAAAAATTGTACCGTTGGAATCCAGAATTCGCATTTCGAAAACTTGGCATAAAGTTTCTCCTTCCTGAGTAATTCTAAAATGAGTCTTAGATGCTCCTCATGCTCCTTCTCACTCTTTGAATAAATCAGAATGTCATCGATGAACACAATCACGAACTTATCTAAGTAAGGCTTACACACACGATTCATGAGATCCATGAATATTTCCGGTGCGTTAGTCAACCCAAACGGCATCACCTGAAACTCGTAATGCCCGTAACGGGTTCTGAAAGCCGTTTTCGGAATATCTTGCTCGCGAACTCGAAGTTGATGATATCCCGATCTCAAATCGATCTTTGAATACACACTCGATCCTTGAAGTTGATCGAACAAGTCGTCGATCCTAGGTAACGGGTATCGATTCTTCACCGTTAACTTATTCAACTCTCTATAATCAATACACATACGAAACGATCCATCCTTCTTCTTCACAAATAAGACTGGGGCTCCCCAAGGTGAAGAACTTGGTCTTATGAATCCTTTTTCGGCTAACTCCGCCAATTGTTTCGACAACTCTTCCAGTTCGGTAGGTGCAAGACGATAAGGTGCTCGTGCTACAGGTGCAGCACCAGGTATCAACTCAATCTGAAACTCCACTTGTCTAGTCGGCGGGATTCCCGGCAAGTCATCGGGAAACACATCAGGAAAATCACGAACTATAGGCACATCTCCAATGCACCTTTCCTTTTTCTTCGTCTCTCCCTTCTCAGAAATTTGAGCTAAGAAAAGGTAACATCCTTTCTCCATTAGCTTCGGTAACTTTGTGCAAGATATAACTGCTAATCGGGATGGGCTCCTAAAATCCTTTCGGTCTCTTAATATATTTAGGACTTCCTTTCCGTATGGTACACGCACGATCTTCTCGTCGCAAAGTATGTGAGCACGATACTTCGACAACCAATCCATACCAACGATGACATCAAAACTTCCTAACGTGACGGGTAGAAGATCTATGTTGAAAGGGTGGTTCAAGAAATTTAACGTACAACCGCGAATGATGGTATTAATCCTTTCTAGGTTTCCATTTGCTAACTCAATATCGTATCCAATTCCTAAGGCCATCGGGGTTTTCTCTAGTAAGGGTGCAAACGTAGTGGACACAAAACTCCTATCGGCACCAGTATCAAATAGTATGGAAGCATAACGATTATTGAGAAGGAACGTACCAGTAACGACGTTCGGATCTTCTCCTCTCTCGTTCCCGATTGCATACACTCTTCCCTGAGCAGCTCCAGCTTCCACACGTTGGTCCCCATTATCTTGTCGTCCACGGTTTCCTCCAGCTCCACGGTTTCCATAATTGTACCCATTACCACCCGAGCCTTGATTTCCACGGTTCCGCGATTCTCTACACTCATTCCTATAGTGTCCCTTCTTTCCACACCCATAACAAGTAACATCTGCCTTATTTCTCATCTCAGGAGCAGCTTGAACCATAGCAAGAGGTCGAGCTCTACAGTCCCTAGCTGTGTGTCCTTTCTTTGAGCAATTCTGGCATTTCACACTACACCATCCAGTATGATGCTGGTGGCAACGATCACACTTAGGTGCATCACCGTTCTGATTCTTCTTATCTCCATTCCCAATAGCATAAGCCTTAGCTTGTCTCTTGCTTCGGTGATCATTACTCTTAGAGTGACGGTCTCTCTTTCTCTTTCCATTCTTCTCCTTATCAGCTTCTTCTAATTCCAACGAATCCATAAGTTGTTGAGCAATTGTGATTGCCTCATGGATGTTTGCAGGCCTAGCAGAAATCACATCATTTCTCGTAGCTACAGGCAACCCATCAGTATACCTCTCGATCTTTTGAGTCTCAGTTTTCACCATATCTGGGCACAACAAGGCTAATTCCTGGTAACGACGATTGTAAGTCGCCATGTCAGTACCTTTCACCTTGTGGTTCCAAAACTCAATCTCTAGCTTCTTGACCTCATTCCTTGGGCAATAAGTCTGAATCAGCAAGGACTTAAATTGCTCCCAAGTCATAGCATAAGCTACATCACTCCCAACTGCATTTCGGTAGTTGTTCCACCAAGTCAAAGCTTCATCCTTGAAAGTAAAAGAAGCAAACTTTACCTTCGCATTCTCTGCACAACCGCTGACATTAAACACTGACTCAGTCTTCTCAATCCATCTGACTAAGTAAACCACTCCTTCAGTTCCACCAAACTCAATGGGTCCACAAATCTTGAATTCCTTGTATTGACATCCATTAGCACGAACAGGTGGAAAAGTTCCAGCAGAATTGTTGGAATGATTTGACTCAGCTAGTAGTTCAGCAACTCTTTGCTCCACGAGTTGGTTGATCATTGCTTGATTTACAGTAGGTGCATTAAGTGGAACATGATCATTGTCTCCCTGAACATCAACATTTTGATTCCTGTTGTTGCGGTTAGTGGTGTCCAGGTTGTCAGGAGTAGGGGTTTCAACATTTCGAGTAGGTCGACGACCTCGGCGACCAGGAGTAGTCACAGCAGGACCAGTTCTGGTAGACCTAACAGGGTTTCGACGTGGTGCCATTAATCTGTAACATCATACAAGTTCATGAGTCTCCAATAGAACTTATCGATATGCTCAACAAAACATCTCAACGAAATCAAGTCATGGAAAGAATAGCAACAATACACCACGTAACAACAAATAAGCGAATAAGGACTCAATTTCCATAACACCCAAAATTACATAATACCATATACTAATAATCATCAACCATATAATAGCGATCTAATATCGTTCCAACTAACGGAAAACACAAAACATACTAATCGTTCCAAAAGAGACGAATACTGAGCAAAATACATCAAAATATGATAAATAGCTTTTCTAACCGAACACTCCTCGGTTAAGAAAGCAAAAAGATAACATAACCCAAACAACTAGCCACGTGGCTGGCGGAGGCTCCTCAACTCCTGCCTTAAGCTATCAAGATCCCTCCATAACGATCCTAGCTCCACGCTATGGGTGTCTCAGTCTCTCTTGAGGTCAGCCACCTCCTTCTCTAGCTCGGCATTCCTTTGCCAAAGCTTGCGGTCGGCCTCACGAGCAGTAACAAATCCGCGCTGCAAACTATCGATATGCTCGTGGACATCCATCATAACTCTCCTCAGCTCAGTAGTCCTGCCCACAACGACAGTCAAATCAACTCTCAAATCTGCTAAAAACTCTCCAATAACTCTCTCAAGTCGATCAGATACACGTGCAACTCTCTCACTAAGCTCAGTAATCCGAGCCCACAACCTGCCAATCTCACCCAACTCTGCATGCTCAGCAGAAACCTCAGAAGATGCATCCGACTCAACGGGACTACCAGGTGGCAACTCAAACAAGAACGGATGATCAGGTGAATCAGGCTCAATCGGGTGTACAGGTGAATCAGGCTCCTCAGCCTGAGCTGGTGGTAATAACTCATCATCATCATCATCAGGCATCTCATCCTCCTGAGGGTCATCCTCCTCCTCAGGGTCATCATCATCACCCTGCTCAGCCTCCTGAGGGTCATCCTCCTGCTCAGGGTCATCAGCCTCATCCTCACCCTCGTACTCCTCCTCCTCCTCATCGGAAGAGTACCTCATCACTCGTCGTCTCCTACTAGGTGAACCATGTGGAGATGTAGTAGGTGATCTAGGACGACGACGCAATGATGTGGGTGGCGTCTCAGACAGAAGAGAATGAGCATCAATCTGTAAAGGTGATGGAGTAGGGCGTACCGACATGCGTGCCGTAGCTCGGTGGGCAAAGCGTGGTGCCACACGAGCCAAAGCCTGATGAAGAGTAAGCTGCCTCGATGTACCAGGGAGCCCTAAAGAAGATGAGGGTCCCTGCGTAGATGCAGCAGGTAGTGCTGAAGTGGAAGCTGCCTGTGATACAGTAGCTGAAGACATGGCCATCTGGTAAGGGTCATCAGATGCCATAGTGAACTGTGCAGGTAAAACCGGTGCAGTAAGAATATCCTCGACGACATCGGGCATATGGGAGGCCATAGTCTGTGACAACGGCGTAGGGTAGGTGTAAGTGTTTCAAAACAACAAAATCACAACTCATAATACCATACCAAATATACTCATCAAATAGTTCAATATATAATCTCAATAAAAGAATTTCAAACACCGCATTACTAAAATGTTTATAAAACATATAGACCATATAAATCCTCGAGAACGCCATCTTATTACTAAAATCCATAAACCTCAAATCATCTCAATAAATCCCAATTCTAACAATCATCTCAAATATATCATAATACCTCAAATAATAGAAGATGCTTCGGCTTGGCGGGCTGGCGGGCGGTGGTCAAGGATCATTTTCTATAAAAATACGGTTATAGTTTAGGCGTTTATTTACCTAGTTCTCTATAACCTTGGCTCTGATACCAATCTGTAACACCCCCAAAATTTGATACAGCGGAAGACTCAACAAGCTTTCGGGGTGCTACGGGGATTGGTATCCAACACAAGACAATATAGAATGAGATAAAGTAAACATAATAAAAACACAACCAAAACGGGGTTTTAAGGTTTACATTTATCCCAACATCATTCAGAGTCAGGCCCAAAATAAAGTAACAATAGGTCCAAATTTAATTATCAAAGTTTAGAAAAATAGATCCATGAACCGTGTGCCTTGGCCGAGCCTTCCATTCCAAGCATGCATCTCAACACTTAATTACCTGAGAAAACGTGCTAAAAGTCAGCTTTTGCTGGTGAGATCATAGATTTAAATTCAACTAACAATATAGTGGACATCTACGCAAAACGCTTGCTAGCTAGACTAAGGATTCGCTAAAAGCCTGCGGATACCCTCCGCTCCAACAAAAACACACGGATACCCTTCCGTACTAACATAGATATTCGGGTAGCCCCCGCAATACCAATAATAACTCGGATAACCTCCGGAATATTAATAACCTATAGGTGCACACTATAGTATCTAAATAAGTCAACCTTGAATAGTACACACAACATATATGTGACTAAAGCTGACAATTCCAAATAACCAAATAAGCCAACCTTGAATAGTACACACAACCTATATGTGACTAAAGCTGACAATCCACCAATAACCAAATAAGCCAACCTTGAATAGTACACACGACATGTGTGACTAAAGCTGACAATAGATCCTAGTCCATACGCATAGCAAGTTTAGAAAGAATATAAAAGCGATAATAGTCCACGTAAATAATTTGCACGTTTCTCACCCCAAGTATTGAAAACATAGTTCAAGATTAAAAAGTGGGGCTATGACTCACCTCAAGTCCAGGAAATATCAAGTAGAAGTCGGTAGAAATAAGATGTATGATAACTCACGAAACAGCAACTACGGACTTGGCACGACCTAACAATATTAACTTTTTCAGAAATCATTTCCTCAAATTTATAATATTCCCAAACCTGGACGAGAATCCGTTTTATTTTCGAAAATCCATTTCGTATTAGTTTGGTGTATTTGCGTTTGGTATCCGTACGGGTAGTGGGTCGACTCAAAACAAACCAAAAGATCACACAAAGCATAATAAATAAACTATGGATCTAATAGTAGCCCAATATATTATTTAAATAAATCGCCGAAGTTTATCAAGTCCGTCGATTTGATAATCCTCATATTTATTTACGTAACATACCGTTCCAAGATTACACCCAACCTAAAGCACATAGCACATAATTACTATATACTATAGTTTAATAAATTCCTCATATATATCGTCAAATTGGCCAGATTTCCCGATATATACACTCGCAATTTATTACACTTTACATATACTACAACCTATGGGCGTCCTAGGATACGATGCCCATTAATATATTCATTTCATATAGCCAAATAACCCGGTTCAACCTTACGGTTAAGTGGTTATTTAGTTATAGAAAACGTCTATATTAATCGTCATATATCCGTGACAACACGAACGTCACAAATAATAACTTACCTGGACCCGAGTGACAACGATTTCGCATAACTCAATAAGTTTATCCGTTATATATCCGAAATGACATCTTATTAAACGTTTAATAATTGTCGGGAGTTTCCCGTTTTATAACACACTTTTATAGTAATAATACGTTCAATAATATTACGCCACTTTCGTAGCCTAATATATATCTAATTGTATTATTTTTAATACGACTCGTGATTATTATTATTATTAATATACGCGCCTATATAATTATATATACGTTATTCACGTCTATATATTCATATAAACGTTCATATTATCAATAATTGTTATTACGAGTTTTATTATTTACATTTCAATTTTTAATAGTTATCGAGTCATACGAAATGGTCACATGTCCGAGTCATGACTCTCGGCTCATTGTCCAAGTCCAATATAATAAGTAAAAGTCCTAAAATAATACATCTCCGTCCAATCAATCCCAATCCACGTGCTACAACATGAGGGTCCGACTACGGCACCCGACTAACCTATCTCCGTCAATCTAACGACCGTCTCACAATCGGTCCCCAATCACACTTTTCGTCAACAACTCCTCAAAACCAATAACCATTGTCGAGACCAAACGTGGTCTCGACCCACAAGTATTCGGCCAACAATAAAACCAAAACCAAAACCAATACAAGAAGTTAATTATTAACAAGTATCATTTGGGATGGTTTACCAATCCAATCCCGGGTCTATACGACTCGAATGAGTCTCGGCTCTAAACCACGAGTCACACGGACTCGAGCCAAACATACAAATAATCAATTAAACTCCCATGAGCAAAAACAATTATAGCCATTCGACCCATATGGTCATTCGGCAACAACAATAATAACGCGGCTATTAGCCGCGACCCACAAGGGTCGAACCACAGTCATTTCGAGCTCAAGGCTCGAACCACGACCAAACGAGAACCCCCATATGGGTCTCGACTTGGTTATACGAGCAACCATCGGAAACCCCGAGACCTCATGGGTCTCGGTTAGGCTCGGGTCGAAGAGCAAACCCTCGACAACAACCAAACTACCAAAACCAAAGAACCAAAGCCCCTCCAAGGCTCGAATCAATAATAAGCCGAGAGCATAGGCTCTCGGTTCCGAGTCACCCACGTCCAAAACCAAGAACCCGGATACCAAACGTGAGTTTTATCATCAAAACAACATTTCCCATCAAGATAAATTCGATTCCCATCAAAATAATCCGTGTAGCCACGGATTAGTACCAAAACGTGGCACCCAAAAACCAAAACCCAATCCTTCTCACCTTCTTGGACCTCCAAATGAACGGATCTTGTAAAAGTAACAAAACTCGAATGGATTTTTAAAAGTTTGGTGGTGTTAATGGTGGTTTTAGGGTATGTATGATATACCAAATGAAAGAGGATTTGGAGAGGAAGAAGATGGTGGTATTTATTTTGTAGGGTGGTCGGTGTAGCGGCGGTGGTGGCCGGTTTTGTGGTTCGGCGGCTAGGTTAAAAAGATGGGGGAGGAGATGAGTTTAGAGAGAGAGATGAAAAGTGGTGAGGGTTTGTGTGTGTGTGGGTGAACCGAACCAAACACACCTTTTATTATTATTATTTTTTTATTATTTTTTTTTACAAGTTATTAATAATAATAATAATAATAATAATAATAATAATAATAATAATAATAATAATAATAATAATAATAATAATAATAATAATAGTAATAGTAATAATAATATTACTATGGTGTTGAGCGGGTAACGTGGGTAAATGTGAAGACATGTGACCCGAACCCGAATTCATTTCAAACTTCAATATCTCTCGAAAACATCTCGTAATTAATTAAAATATAGTCGGACTCGTAAGATGAATCATAAAACTTTTGTTAGGTAATCCTAGTGCCAAAGTCAACGTAGTACCAAGTGAGAATTCAAGTATACATCACCGAGCATTAAATCAAAAATGAATTATGAACATAATTCACGAATTCCATAACGTCATTAATTAGAAATATCCATAAAATAGGTCTTACAAGTTCGTTGTGAAATAAAATTTCAAATAAAAAAAATTATAAACGAACTTAAATCGTAATGCGGGTTTTTAAAATAGCTCCCTAAACTGCCGGTTGTCACAAAATTCAATAAAAGGGTAAACTACTATATACTAATTTCATTTCAGGTGTACTTTATTTATTATCAATATGACAATACATCACCCGTAAATGCAGATGCTATAATGTAGCACATCTTAAGCGTAAAAAAGACGATCCTAACCCTGAAAAGTCTCTTGATAAGGGTAATTGAGTCACTCCTTGTGTCCTCTCTCGGTAAGTAGATTACAGTGATATGTTATGATGAAATTATATGATATAGCATAGTCACGTTTCCGAGCAGGAGATGACACACTCTATTGAATATGCACCGATTAACGTCGCCTTTTACATTTTGATACTATTGTTCTTGGGGGTGTTGGCCGGTAGGAGTTGGCGCATATCAACATGTTTGTGAATATAGTTATTTGGATTTAATATATATGCCAATGTGCCACGTTTGCTTAAATTTAGTTGACTAGCTGTTATAATCTTAGAATTTATTACGACTACATCTCAAAATTATCAACGGATTCTGTAGATATAGAAATTTTTGTTACTAAGACGTTTGTATGTAGCATCTTATTGTAGGGCGTTGGGGGTGGTTGAGCACATGATGTTCCTTTTAAGCTCTGCCCTATATATGTAGTACATACAAGGGTTTATAGATAGATAAGTTACTCAACTTTCTAACTTTATTCACCTAAGTTACTAAACTTTTTTTTTTTGTTCAAACGGGGTATTGGACTATACGATTTTGACATTCAGGTTACTGAACTTACCAAAATATACGTAAACATCACTAGAACATGTAAAAACACGACATGTTACTTAATTTACCCAAAAATATATGTTCAGGTTACTCAGAGTACACTGAAAATATGAGGTGTATGCTACCCAAAAGTTCAGTAACCTAAGTGAATAAAAAAAAAAAAAGTTTGGTAACTTAGATGAATAAAGTTGGAAAGTTAGGTAACCTATCTATCTATAAACCCTACATACAATACTCTTGGTGCATGTATGCAGTCTATACTGAGGACCGAGCTATTACAGGAATACGAGGATGTTCAGCTATCCCAATGCTCCACGATGAGATGCTATAATACCATCGTTCACAACCTATGCCAATGCTCCACGATGAGATGCTATAATACCATCGTTCACAAGCTATGCTGGTGATTTGTTGTTCCTTTTGAGCAAAATTAGCCTTTCCATTGTTACAATTTAGACACTAAATTAGCCAATCTACCAACAGATTTGGATTTTCGGTGCTGACAAATGTTACATTTCTAGTAGTAGTCAACCTGGTTAACGAGTTTTTTTGGCTCCACCGTTGACGTTATCATGAATAATATGTTTACTCAAGCTAAGTTAGCTAAGCTAGAACATTGCTGTTGTTAACTCATGCCATATTCTCTTATCTCCTATAAGACGGCTAAAAACTATATTGCATGTTTATTTTTGTTTCACTTTAATTAAATATCGATGCATCTTCTAACTAAAACATCTATGTTCGCAATGGTACTAATGACACTACGGTTTGCACGAGCTTTCTAACTTATGATGGTGAATGTGGCAGACTCGTAACTTAAGTTGAGTGGGCATGTCAACGTTCGTGTATCCTATACCCGTTAATCCTATTCAATCTCAGTCAATGCTATAGCTTTCCTTTCAAACCATTCATAGTTGTCTGAAATCGAACATGTAAATCACAAATTTTTGTTTAGGGATTTTCTAATATGTGCCATCATAAAAGTTTAAATACATAGATTCTGTTACCACTACATTCGTCTCAAAATTAGTTTCCATTTTGAAAATAATTAGTTTCCATTTTGAAAATAAACAAAGTCTTAAGTAATCTTGCTAATTATACTTTCCGTCAATTAAATATTATTTTTACCTACTAAATTACATTCATTACGTTACAAAATGTACACTTATTAGTAAAAAATTTCAAATAAGAATATAAAAAATTATTTTAGGACATAGGAAGTAGCATTTACATTCAAGAATTTTACCATGTTTAGTAACTTGAGGTTGATAGTGTCAAATAACAGATATTAGGCTACTAGGCAAGGCATTTGTTTTTTCACCTGACACATCAGCGCCACATCAGCTTTTTCTCTTCTCTTACTCTCTTTCACCACTCTTCACCAATTAGTGGGCAAGAGATATGTTTTTTCACCTTAACTCTCATTTTTTTTACTTACACAATTAAAAACATAAACGTAATTCATTTGGAAAATAAAATGAATGAGATATATGTTGTTTGAGATTGTGACAGTCTCAATGGTTATGTTTACAACATTTGAACATTCAGTGGAACTTATTTACCGATAACATAGTGTCATCTTTATATAACAAAAAAGCTAACACAGTGATGCAGGTATGATCCTTGTTTAACTTGATAACAGATGTGTTATTAGGTGATATAAATAATAACAGAGATGATATTTTCAGGTTGCAAAGAGTATTGGGTTGATGAATTTGTTCACTAGAATTAACTTTTGTCTTGTTCAGATACATGTAGTACAACATATAGTTGATTAAATGGTGATTTAATGATAGTGGGTCCCAAATTAAATTGCAAAACAATAGGTGGTCGGACCACCAATTCTTTGTTTGGGAAAAGTGCATGGCGCGTGAACTTTGGAGGAAGGCAAGGGGTTTGCTGCATGATGTGGGGCCAATTGGTGAAACCATCACCCCCTTGCACATTAGCCTTAATATCCTTTGCTTTGTTTTGGAGTTTGTGCTTATATACACAACATGACAAAACAACTACAACCCTTAACTTTGCTAATACATAAAGTTTTAATAAGAGAAATGCTAAATCCTCTTACTAAAACCTCTTACTTATCTTTCTACTCACATGATCCTAACAAGTGTCAGAACTGACGGTTTGGATGAAGAGAGAGAATGAGTGGAAAAAATATATACATAATATTCTTGTATGTGTAGGAGGATTAATATGAAGATATTGTAGGAGGATATAGCAATGCTCTTTTAATAAATGAACAACCTTAGTTAAATGAGTAAGTATTTAATTGGTCTTAATCTCTGCTACTTATACTGTAGGGGAGGTGATTCGCACACTATTTTTTTTTTATTATTTAATCACACTCAATGCATCAGTGTTGTATTGTGTGCTTTCTGTGCATTACAGTGTTTTACAAAATGGTGAAATAATAAAAAGAAAATGGTTATAATACGTTACAAACAAGTTTAAATGACAAGTTTTACTAAGTTAATTACAAAATAATATACTCAAGTAGTAACAAAATTTACCATTAAATTAATAGTTTAAATACTGTTTAACTATCAAACTTTTATTATTTTTCATTGTTAGCGCAAAAATCTTTTTTTCTAGTAATAATTACAAATTAAACCCGTAAGTGTTGCATCAAAGGTCATACTATAGAACCACAAGTTCGCAAGTATAACTATTTGCAGCTATATATCATCATTTTACGAGTGTATTAATCTAGTTACAATAAATTGGTGGCCTATATGTAAAAAACTAAAAACTCAGGTGGACTTAGCATATATTATCTCTTACTAGACCAATACCCGCACAAAGCGACGACGTATAGCGGTAAATAATTATACCTGTGATCTTGTGGTTTTGGTGTGACTCTTAATGCAATTCTTATGTGTTTAATTTGTAATCATTGGGAGAAAAAACATAAGTATGTATGTTAAAAACGAAAAATAATAAAAGTTTAAATATGAAACAATATTTAAATTATTAATTTAGTATCAGACTTTGTTACCATGTATATAATGACTATAGCGGTTTAGTTTATATATATGGTATATATAATGCTTTATAAATAGTATTACATAAGAATACAAAACATAAACAATACGTTAACCATCTTTTTTTCATCAATAATAAACCCTAACTGCAGTTCGATAGTTCGATCTATTCAATGGCTCAAGAACGCTGCCCTAATATATCAGCCAACACCACCTCGGTACGTTCTTTTTATTCATATCTTACGCAACTTTTTATTTTGTTTTATATGTAGTAGGGTTTACGAATGATCATTATGTTCGTAAACAGGTTATCACCAAAACATTACTTGATGATGCACAAAAGGGTTTCAAGAATGGAAATTTTGTTTGTTCACCATTGTCACTTGATATCGTATTGGGAATGCTGACTGTTGGAGCCGAAGGGAATACGTTGAAACAGTTGTTAGGGTTTCTTAGATATGGAAACATCGACCAATTTCTTTATCAGTCACCGAGTGCTAAACTTTTAGCACAGAGTTTATCGAACCGGAAGAGTGATGGTCTTGAATTCATTTTAGCGAATGGTGTTTGGGTAGACAAATATGTAAAACTTGAATCTCCTTACGAAAGGATTCTTGAAGCTTTTTACAAAACACAAGCCAAATATGTGGACTTTAAGGACAAGGTAAATATATATCAAGTGTTTTGCTTTCTTTCTTTGAAATCTATATAGTTAAAAAATTCATTCTTATATTAATCAATATGGTTTTTTAGGTGAAGCTTAATGAAGTAGTTGGAGAAATTAATTCATGGATAAAGAAGGAAACTAAGGGTTTGATACCCTCAGTTGTTAATACGAGTGATTTTAAGGAAGATGACTTTCTTGTGTTGGCGAATGTTTTGTATTTTAAAGGCGATTGGCATAAACAATTTGCAGCACAATTGACAACTACTTATGCCTTTGGTCTCATCAATGGGGACACAGTTAATTCAGTCCCCTACATGACACTGCATAAACCAAGTTTCAATTATGGTTCCTTCCAGGGCTTCAAGATGATCAAACTTCCGTATAAAATTAACGACCAATCAAACAGTTTCTCATGTATATCTTTCTCCCAGACAGGCAAGATGGATTGCAGGATCTACTTAAACATTTTCATTCTAATGATGCTTTGTTTCATGGAGATTTTGACCTTAAACAGACGACATTTCGTCACCTATGGATACCAAAGTTTAAAATATCTAATACATTTGATCCTGAAGATGTTATGAAACAAATGGGATTAACATTGCCTTTTCTAAAAACAAATACAGAGTTTAGCGGGATAGTAAAGAATGAAATGATCTATGCGTCGAAGATACTTCAGAAATCTATTATTGAAGTTGACGAAAAAGGAACAGTAGCTGCTTCTTTTAGTATGTTTATGGGAGGTTTTGGTTGTCCTCCACCGCAAATTGATTTTGTGGCTGACCATCCGTTCATGTTCATGATAAGAGAAGACACTTCTAAAGGTGTTTTGTTTGTCGGAGTTGTCCTCAACCCTAGTCTTAACTAGCTATTTTCTTAGCTGGACTACTCCACTTTATATTTCAGTAATGAATTGAATTCAGTCCAGATTTTATGTTTTTTCTTAATATTTGTATATTTTGTTTTCCTATAGAACGTCGTATATTGAAGGTTTTTGGAGAATCCAGTTAATTAACTGGATTCATAATTTGCTTGTTTCAAGTCTTTAGCGAACACCATCAAATTGAAGCGTTGATCAGTACTTGTGTATATTGTATTAAGGACTAAGTTTGTAGATACGCAATATACTTTCTCAAAAGTACCAAAATACGTAACCTACTAAAAAAAGTCTGTAGATCGCTAACAAACTTTCAAATTTGGAACAATGTACGCAATATGACCTGGAACCAGCAGGTTACCAGGTTTCAAACTTTGAAAATTGACAGGAATAGTCCCTGTGGCTTGCGTTGACTTTCGCTGGTCATCCTTGGACTTTTTTTCACCTACAAAAGGTACAATAACGGTCCCTATGGTTTGCGTAGACTTTCACATTAGTCCGTTTTTATACTTTTTCACCCGTTCTCTTACGTTTTTATCCGTTTTCGTCCGTTTTTTTTACCTTTTCGTTCGTTTTTATACAATTTCATCCGTTCTCTTACGTTTTCGTTCATTTTTTTTTACGTTTTCGTTCATTTATATACGTTTTTACACACGTTTTTACACTCGTTTCTACACACGTTTTCACAAACATTTTTACACACGTTTTTACATACGTTTTCACACACGTTTTTACACTCGTTTCTACACACGATTTCACAAACATTTTTACACACGTTTTTATATACGTTTTCACACACGTTTTTTCACACGTTTTTACATACGTTTTCACACACGTTTTTACACACGTTTTCGCACAGGTTTTTACACACGTTTTTATATACGTTTTCGCACACGTTTTTACACACGTTTTTATATACATTTTCACATACGTTTTTACACACGTTTTCACAAACATTTTTACACACGTTTTTACATACGTTTTTACACTCGTTTCTACACACGTTTTTACACACGTTTTCACAAACATTTTTACACACGTTTTTATATACGTTTTCACATACGTTTTTACACACGTTTTCACAAACATTTTTACACACGTTTTTACATACGTTTTTACACTCGTTTCTACACACGTTTTCACACACGTTTTCACAAACATTTTTACACACGTTTTTATATACATTTTCACATACGTTTTTACACACGTTTTCACAAACATTTTTACACACGTTTTTACATACGTTTTTACACTCGTTTCTACACACGTTTTCACAAACATTTTTACACATGTTTTTATACACGTTTTTACACACGTTTTTATAAAC
Source organism: Artemisia argyi (assembly GCA_030686995.1). NCBI lineage: Eukaryota > Viridiplantae > Streptophyta > Magnoliopsida > Asterales > Asteraceae > Artemisia > Artemisia argyi. Next base: position 195,619,492 of record CM060687.1, on the reverse strand, counting down.
GTTTTCACACACGTTTTCAAAAACATTTTTACACACATTTTTTTATACAATTTTACATACATTTTTACACATGTTTTAACACACGTTTTCGTTCACATTTTTACACACGTTTTTTCAGAAATTCCGAAAAAAATTTCTGAAAAAAATTCCGAAAACGTTTTTACACACGTTTTTACACACGTTTTTATATACGTTTTCGCACATGTTTTTACACACGTTTTTATATATGTTTTCACACACGTTTTTACACTCGTTTCTACACACGTTTTTTGGAATTTTTTCAGAAATTTTTTTCGGAATTTTTTTCCGATTTTTATTTCTGATCTTTTTTTGAAATTCCTTACAATTTTTTTTGTCAAAATTCTTTTTCTAATTTTTTTATGGACGAACACTTAAAAAAAATGGACAAAACGTGTGTAAAAAAATTAGGAAAAAAACCCGAAACAAATTATGAAAAAAGTTCCGAAAAACGTGTGTAAAAATGTTTGTGAAAACGTGTGTGAAAACGTGTGTAGAAACGAGTGTAAAAACGTATGTAAAAACGTGTGTAAAAATGTTTGTGAAAACGTGTGTAAAAACGTATGTGAAAACGTATATAAAAACGTGTGTAAAAATATTTGTGAAAACGTGTGTGAAAACGTGTGTAGAACCGAGTGTAAAAACGTATGTAAAAACGTGTGTAAAAATGTTTGTGAAAACGTGTGTAAAAACGTATGTGAAAATGTATATAAAAACGTGTGTAAAAATGTTTGTGAAAACGTGTGTGAAAACGTGTGTAGAAACGAGTGTAAAAACGTATGTAAAAACGTGTGTAAAAATGTTTGTGAAAACGTGTGTAAAAACGTATGTGAAAACGTATATAAAAACGTGTGCAAAAACGTGTGCGAAAACGTATATAAAAACGTGTGTGAAAACGTATGTAAAAACGTGTGTAAAAACGTGTGTGAAAACATATATAAAAACGTGTGTAAAAATATTTGTGAAAACGTGTGTAAAAACGTATGTGAAAACGTATATAAAAATGTGTGCAAAAACGTGTGCGAAAACGTATATAAAAACGTGTGTAAAAACGTGTGTGAAAACGTATGTAAAAACGTGTGTAAAAACGTGTGTGAAAACGTATATTAAAACGTGTGTAAAAATGTTTGTGAAAACGTGTGTAGAAACGAGTGTAAAAACGTGTGTAAAAACGTATGTAAAAACGTGTGTAAAAACGTATGTGAAAACGTATATAAAAACGTGTGTAAAAATGTTTGTGAAAACGTGTGTAGAAACGAGTGTAAAAACGTATGTAAAAACGTGTGTAAAAATGTTTGTGAAAACGTGTGTAAAAACGCGTGTACAAACGAGTGTAAAAACGTGTGTGAAAACGTATATAAACGAACGAAAACGTAAAAAAAATGAACGAAAACGTAAGAGAACGGATGAAATTGTATAAAAACGAACGAAAACGTAAAAAAACAGACGAAAACGGTTAAAAACGTAAGAGAACGGGTGAAAAAGTATAAAAACGGACTAATGTGAAAGTCTACGCAAACCATAGGGACCGTTATTGTACCTTTTGTAGGTGAAAAAAAGTCCAAGGATGACCAGCGAAAGTCAACGCAAGCCACAGGGACTATTCCTGTCAATTTTCAAAGTTTGAAACCTGGTAACCTGCTGGTTCCAGGTCATATTGCGTACATTGTTCCAAATTTGAAAGTTTGTTAGCGAGCTACAGACTTTTTTTAGTAGGTTACGTATTTTGGTACTTTTGAGAAAGTATATTGCGTATCTACAAGCTTAGTCCTTGTATTAATTGATGGTGCGACTGATTTTAGAACTGTCTTCTTGCTGTGCAAATACAACATTTGTAGCACCCATGATAAACATATTCCGAATATATGCAAAATGTTGTAGATTTCATAGAACTCATATATCCTTAATAATCAAAATGTTTGGTTAATAGGAGCGATCTTCATATATATTTGGTAAAAATGCTATAGATTTCACAGGGATAGTCGATGATCGACTAAAGGGTTCCCTTGGTTAAAATGCTTCAGCTGATTTCTCAGGGTTAGTTGATGATCGACTAAAAAATTAAGTTTAATTTTGCTATTCCTAGCATCACTTTTTTTTTCTTCTTCTTCTCAAAATGTGTTTTTGTAGCTGTTAATTACATGGGCTTTGAGCCTTTGGTGTATGTGTTTATGTTTATCATGTTTAAACTATAATGTGACGAGTATGTGTGTGGTATGATAGAAAGTTTTGTTGGTGGGTTTCTAACAAGGGTTGTGCCCACTAGAGTAAATCTTGACTGTAGGGGTATTAACTTGCCCACGTTTAGATATACGTTGGCGGCTTTTTAAAACTGTTTTGTTTGTTGGAGCTGTTCTCAACCCTCATGATAATGCATATGTAAATGACAAATCAAAGTGCATATTAACATGGGTGTTGTTCTCCTAATTGAAAACTCATTGTCGCCATGGAAGTTTCTAATTAGGATACCAACATCCATGTTAATATGATTTGTCATTTACATATTCATTGTTCGATTCTCGTTTGATCTGACTTGATATGACATCATGCTAATTAAGACACAGAAGCCTTAAGCTATTATATTGAACATGATTAAAAACATATGGAAGCTGTTAAATTGTTTATACTTCACCAGCAAAAGCCGTTTGATATTTCCAAATTAACCACACCTGCATAAAAAGCACCACATTATACTGGTTCTGGACTTCTGGTTCTTCATTGTCTATGGTGGAGATCAGTTATATTGGGTTAAAAATTTTGAGGTGAGATCAATATCTCTATCACAAATTCTCTAAAAATTAAACGAGAAAATCTTGGCCATTCATTTTTTTCATAAAAACTAAAAATATAGTTTTCTGACATTTTTTTTTGAAAACAAAATATTTTGTAGATGGTAAATCGTCAAGTGAAAAAAATACATAATCGCGATGATAATATTTTTTATCTTTCAGTGGACGGACACTTTGATATATTTTCGACGAACTTTTTTTCTAGTTTTGAAATTTCCGACATTAAAATTAAAATCACAGGTGATTTGTAAAATCACTTGTGATTTTTATTCTATAAATCACGTGTAATTTCACAAATCACATGTGATAAAAAGTTAGTCATTTGGAATATGGTTTTGGCATGTGTTGAAACACAGACTATACCACATTACCACCCTAAAACATTCAAGCGGTTCCTAGTTGAGCCACAATCAATACGCAAATAAAGTTCATAGGCAAACGAGGCAAAAACTACACCAGTAAAGTTTATATAATTCAATGCGTGCCAAGTTTGCCAAAATTAATATTTTTCTTCTACGTATTTTGGCTACTAGAAAACTTTTAACCAACGAAGAGACACAGTTTCAAGCTAAATAGATAAATGAAAAATGTTAAATAAATAAAAGGCAACCTCATAGATTATTTAAGATCGTCTTATAGAGATAGTAAAGCTAGTGTCGGATTTTGCATATACTGTCTTTTGGTGATTTTGATTGACCAGTTGTTTTAGATTATTTAGCTCTAACAAAAACCATTTGTAATGTGGCTCGCTCATTATTAAGCTTTCTACAGACAATTATATTGTTGTTTGTCTGATTCCGTGGTTTATGTTTGATAGATAGCCGCGTGATGTTGGGCATGCCAGATAGATGGTTCCCATTAATCCGAGTGTGCAAAAGTTCAAGTACACGACTTGTATTGTGGTCACATGTTGGATACGTTTCTGCCTGGCCCTTAGGTGCCTTTTGACAAGGGGGGTTACGTGTTAATACACACTACACAAGATATTAGTTAAGATTTGCTATAACGCGCCACCATCTCCATCTTTTAGGCTAATTTTGAGGGGCCGATACCACAATGTAAGAAATTTAATCCTTTATACTACCTGTTCAATTTGAAGGTTTTGAGTAGTCTATTAGTTGACAATAAGTTGGCATGATAAGAATATAGTGATTGTAATTGATTTAGTGATAAGAATAGAATTAATGTAATTGATTTAGTATTTAATGGGTGATTTCCACTTACCCATAATAGGAGATGTATTGTAACTATATGTACTCCATTTGTTAGCATGAATGAGACACAAAAAATTATCCATTCAATATGGTATCAGGCTAATTATACGATCCTCTCCTATAATCTCTCCCAAAGCTCATTTTCCCCCTACCTCTCCTCTCCAACTCACCACAGCCTCATACAAAAACATAAAATAAAAAAAATGGCAGTCGACTCTACCGCTCCACCACCTCCTCCTCCTACATCAGCCGATAAGTTAATTCGCTTCAGTATCACCAATAAAGTTCCTGTCAAACTCAGTCTCGCAAAATATAACCATAACTCATGGAGCTCCTTCTTTTTAATCCATCTTGGAAGCCTTGGTCTAAAGTCTCACGTTGAGGAAAAAGCATCTTCAAGCGAACACAGCCCCTCGATACCAGGCCCAACAACACTCATACCAGACCAATCCACAGGCCTTTACAGCGCCTGTTTACCCAGCCCAACAGTACCCTCAACAAGCCCAACAACCGGCCCCTTTTGTACAGCCCATATATGCCACGCCACAGCCAAATCAAACTAGTGGATCTCGGTCCTGCTCCTGGGTTTTACTCGTCACAGCCTACTACCTTACCAAGTGCATTTAGCACTATGACTTTGCAAGACCCGACGTGGAACATGGATACAGGTGCTTCTTCCCATTTAAATTCCAATGCAAATAATTTAAGTACAATTTTTAATAAACGTTTATTCCCATCTGTGCACGTTGGTGACGGAAATTCTATACCCGTTACTAACACCGGACATAGCATTATTCCATCTACTCATCGCCCAATTCATCTTCATAATGTTCTTGTCACCCCAATATTATTAAAAATCTCATCTCTGTGCGTCAAATTACTAGAGATAATAGTCGCACTGTCGAATTTGACGCTTTTGGTTTTTCTGTGAAGGACTTCTGGACTCGCCATATCCTCCTTCGATGTGATAGTTCGGAAGATCTCTATCCCGTCACCAAGCCAAGTTTCACCTCTACCACTCTTCTCTCAACAAGTTCCTCCACGTGGCACCAACGCCTCGGTCATCCAGGTGACGAAGTGCTATGGTCTCTTGTTTCTCGTCAATTTATTTCATGTAATAAAGAAAAGCCTCCACATGTATGTCATGCATGCGAACTTGGCAAACATGAGAAGCTTCCTTTTCATAATTCTACATCTATTGTTGAACACTGTTTTGATATTATTCATTCCGACTTATGGACATCTCCCATTATTAGTAAAAGTGGTTTTAAATACTACGTCTTGTTTCTTGATCATTTCTCTCATTATTTGTGGATTTACCCTCTTCGTAATAAATCTGACATGCTTGATAAATTTTTGCACTTTCGTAATTATGTTAAAAACCAATTTAAATGCGAAATAAAAAGCTTCCAATGTGATCATTGTAGTGAGTTCGACAATAACCGCTTACATACACTTTTTGCTAACCACGGTATACAATTTAGATTCTCCTGCCCAAAGACTTCACAACAAAATGGCAAGGCGGAACGCATGATAAGAACCATCAACAATGTCATTCGTACGCTTTTGTTTCAAGGTCACCTACCCCCCACTTTTTGGGTCGAGGCCCTTCATATGGCCACTTATCTGCTAAACCTTTTACCCTCTACCGCAATCAACAACGAGATCCCCTACACAAGACTTTTCCACAAAGCACCCGACTATTCTAACTTACGTATATTTGGGTGTCTATGCTATCCTCACCTTCACTCCCCTCACAAACTTGCCCCACGAGCAACACCATGCATCTTCCTGGGCTATCCCGCCTATCACCGAGGTTTCCGATGTTTAGACCTTGAAACAAACAAAATCTTACTTTCCCGACACGTCACATTTGATGAAACCCAATTTCCTTACCGCTCAATGACACCCGACTCTCTACCTTCATACACCTTTTTAGATTCTACACCATCCCCTCTACTTCACCAAGTACTCTCTAACCCCCCAACACCAAATCCAGTACAAGAAGACCTTAATACCTATCATGAGCCCATCACACCCAACAACCCACTACCCACACCTCAACAGCAGTCCAACAACCCACCAACCGTAGCCCAAAATCAACCATCACCAACCCAACAACCCCCTACGCAGACAACCAACCCCGACGCCTCGACCCTACCTCCACAATCCCCCACCGAACCACCTCGTACTCACCTCATGGTCACTCGGTCTCAATCGAGCATTGTCAAACCCATTGATCGTCTCTCGCTTCATACTTCTCCTATCTCGCCCCTTCCCAAATCCCCCTTCCTTGATCTTCAAAACCCTCATTGGAATAATGCCATGTTTGATGAGTATAACACGTTAGTTAAAAATGGTACTTGGATTCTTGTAACACGGCCCTCTGGTGTTAATTTGGTGAGATCTATGTGGTTGTTCAAGCATAAATATCATGCTGACGGGACTTTGAGCCGCTATAAGGCTCGTTTGGTTGCCAATGGTAGTAGTCAGCAACTTGGTATTGACTGTGATGAGACCTTTAGTCCGGTTGTCAAACCGGCTACCATTCGCACTGTTCTTAGTCTTGCGGTATCCCGCAAGTGGCCTATTCATCAGCTTGACATTGAAAATGCCTTTCTTAACGGGGATTTATCTGAGATGGTATATATGCATCAACCACCAGGATTTGTAGACTCCCGGAACCCTCATCATGTCTGCCTTCTGCAGAAATCTTTATATGGTCTAAAGCAGGCACCTCCTACTTGGTTTAAGAGATTTGCAGGTTATGCTACTCGAGTTGGGTTTTACCATAGTCGCTGTGACTCCTCGTTATTTATTCTTCGACAGGGCTCTCATGTAGCTTATTTACTGATTTATGTGGATGACATTATACTTACAGCCTCCTTTACTACTCTCTTACAGCAGATCATTGCCTCCTTACACAATGAGTTTGACATGACTGATCTTGGAGCACTTAATTATTTTATGGGCATTTCTGGTACTTGATATTCTACAGGTCTCTTTCTATCTCAGCAGAAGTACGCTACTGAGCTTCTCGAGCGTGCTCACATGACCAATTGTAACCCTTCTCGCACACCAGTTGATACAGAATCCAAACTGGGGCCCGAAGGTGTTCCAGTTCAGGATCCTACTTTATATCGCAGTCTTGCAGGTGGTCTTCAGTATCTCACATTTACCAGACCGGATCTCTCCTACACTGTTCAACAGATTTGTCTTTACATGCATGATCCTCGAGAGCCACATTTAGTTGCCCTTAAACGTATTTTATGATACATTCGAGGGACCTTGGAGTTTGGTCTACACCTATATTCATCCTCTACCACTTCTCTTGTTGGATATACAGATGCAGATTGGGCGGGTTGCCCATCCACACGACGGTCTACTTCGGGATATTGTGTTTTTCTGGGTGATAATCTTCTTTCTTGGTCATCTAAGCGTCAACACACCATCTCCCGTTCTAGTGCCGAAGCCAAGTACCGGGGTGTTGCTAATGTTGTAGCTAAAACTGCATGGCTTCGTAACCTTCTTCATGAGCTGCATTCTCCTCTTTCTTCAGCCACTCTAGTCTACTGTGTTAATGTTAGTGCCATCTACTTGTCTGCCAACCCTGTTCAACATCAACAGACCCAACATACTGAGATTGATATTCATTTTGTCCATGACATGGTTACTGCTGGTGAGGTCCGTGTTCTCCATGTACCTTCTCGTTATCAGTACGCAGATATATTTACCAAAGGACTTCCTTCAGCCTTAATTGAAGATTTTCTGGCTTCCTCCTGCTCCAACTGCGGGGGAGTATTAGTTGACAATAAGTTGGCATGATAAGAATATAGTGATTGTAATTGATTTAGTGATAAGAATAGAATTAATGTAATTGATTTAGTATTTAACGGGTGATTTCCACTTACCCATAATAGGAGATGTATTGTAACTGTATATACTCCATTTGTTAGCATGAATGAGACACACAAAATTATCCATTCAATATAGTCGAGATCTATTAAGCTTGAATTTATTTTTGTATCGCTCGGTAGAAAGAAAATATTAATTAAACATGTTTTTTTATAGAAGAAGTGTATAAACTTATAACTAACCGAAACCAAATGGAATTTACTCAATGCACTGGATTCCTACATTTATAAAATGCACATATAATTCGTTTGTACAATAAAAGGTGCAGAAATGATATTCAGAAAACGCATTCAATTCGTTAAGTTGCTGAATAATACTAATAACTATTGGTTCAGAGATTTAAATTTAAGTAACCCAAATTAGATATATCATATTAAATCATCAAAGTACAATAAATGACATACTTATTTGGTCATTCTAAACATAGAATCATCCATTATAAAAACTACTTCATCTACAATACATTTAGACTATGGCTATGTTTGACACAAAGCTTTTTTAGGCAATGAGCGGTGAACAATGAGCTTTTTGATTTTTATTGTTCGTTTGGCATGAGAGCTGTAGGCTTTGCTATTTTTTAGGAAAGCTCATTTTCCCAATGCTTCTTTATGAAGCTGTGAGCTTTTTTGGCTACTGCTCATAGCTCACCGCTACTTCTCACTGCTACTGCTCACAGCTAATTTTGCCAAACATAGTATGTTTGGCAAAATTACTATGTTTGGCAAAATTTGCTGTGAGCAGTAGCCACAGCTCACTGCTCACAGCTTCATAAATAAGCATTGGAAAAATGAGTTTTCTAAAAAACAGCAAAGCTCACAGCTCTCATGCCAAACGAACATTAAAAATAAAAAAGCTCATTGCTCACCGCTCATCACCTCAAAAAGCTCCAAAAAGCTTTGCGCCAAACATAGCCTTAATGATAATCAGGTATTCTACATGACACGAAAAGCCTTCTTAAATTTGATCAAATGGATTCTTTTAATTGTCATAATCCTCTTAAGCATTACGTCCATTTATGGTGTTCATGGTGGTCTCGGCCGCCTAGAAGCTCAACCTCGATTAATGTCAAGCCCCTAGAACTCAATAATTGGCTTACGTAAGTCTCTCTTATGTTGAATATTAACTTGGACTCGATCTTTGTTTGTAAAGTGGGCAATGGTGCTTCATTTAAATTTGGGAGGACACTTGGCATGGGGATACTTCTTTCAAAGATATTTATCCAAGACTCTACGCACTGGAATCCTCAAAATCTTGCAACATTAATGAAAGGTGTAACAACTCAAATGGCCCTCTCACTAGATCATGGGCTTGGAGGCGTCCTCTCAGATTAGGGCTAGAGATGGAACAACTTGTGGGCCTTACAAACCTTCTACTCATTTTGACATAACAAACTGTCCAGATTCATGGGTATGCTCCAAGAAAACAATAAACCCTATCGTATTTGTGCCATGAGGAAGGTAATTGAAGGCTGCATTCTAGAATCGGGTGTTGATAATATCAAATGGAACAAATCAGTGCCTTTTAAAATTAACATCCTCTCTTGGCATTTGAGTAGCAATTGGCTACCTACTCGAATCAATTTAGATGCACGTGGAATCGATCTACACTCGGTTCGTTGTCCGATTTGTGATGAGGATGTGAAAACTTCTCAACACTTGTTCATGATAGCAAACTGGTGGGGAATTGATGACTTCCCAAAGGATCTTCCTAATCTTATTACTTGGGGCGACACGGCTAATCTACAACAATCCTTAAAGGTATGTTTTGACGTGGTTATCCATACCACGTTATGGGTTATTTGGAGGTTCAAAAATCGAATTTGCTTTGAGGCAAAACTTCCAAGGAAAGACACTCTTGTAGATGAGATCAAAATATTATCTCATTTATGGATTAAAATTAAACATAGGAATAAGAATTTCAATCCTAACTGGATTAAATGGATTTGTGATCCAAAAGACGCTTGTAATGTCGTTTTGTAAGTTCTTTTCTCTAGTATCTTGCGAGAGTTTTAAAATATATTGTCGTTCAAAAAAAATAATCCTCTTTAGCATCTAATGTTTTTTTTGATAACTTTCCACGGTCTAACTATTTGTAAGTAATATTTATGAATAACTGTAAACTTGGAGATATACTCATATAATGAGTATGTCGCAAGGCATCACATATCAACTATATATTAACATTTCATAAATTCAAAAAATGTACTTGTTACAAACATAATGTTAACAATTTGCTAAATAAAATGAGGTACATGTACCTAAAATTCAAATTTTGTTAGTATTTTCAGGTATCACTTCTAGAATGGGAAACGGGTGAGGAAACTTTTGGTGAGCACATCATGTACTCGTGAAAAGTCGCTAAATGACAAAAATACTCCCTTCCAGACTTTGACTTTGTCAAAAAGTAATTTGACTAAAACAGACATGTCCTCGCCAAAACTTTTTAGCGAGGAAATGTCCTTGCTAAAAGCTTAAAAAAGTCCTCGCCATTTGGCCCATTTGTTGTAAAACCATATTCGTGAAGAAAATCTTCATACCCGAAAACAACTTGGATATGAATAGTTAAATACGGAGCACAAATGGTTAATTTACCATATTCGTGTTGTTAAAATAATAATGTAAAATGCCCCATTGTAGGAAGAAGCATATGGATTATTGATTGATGGAAGTTGCGAATATGGAGGTATAGATAATGAGTTTTCATGTTATGGTGGGTGAATTTGAGAGTATGCAGCTATGGGTGGCCTGATACTCTATGAATGTGATATCTTTTCAGCTATGGGTGGCCTCTGGCAAGATAGAGTATATCAGATAGAATGTATGTTGTCGTTAGTGCAATTGGATGGGAAATGTCCATCTCAGTTGATTGAATATCTTGTAATGTTGATGAATATTAATATAATTCACCCTTTGCACCAAAAAATAATAATGTAAAAGTAGTTGAATTATTTCCAATAAAAGTAAATAAGCTACCATTGGATGGATGTGTAAATTCAATAGGTCAAAGAATTGACTGTTAGTTCACTCATCTTTGTAGTATAAAAATGGAGTCCCTATGTTGTTACAACATGCACAAACACAACACAAATGGTGAGTGTTAGTAAATATTTTCTTCTTATCTTAGCAGTCTTTTTAGTTGTGTTCGTTAGTACAACTATAACACATGGTTCAAGACAACTTGTGGAAAAACATGAGGTCCATGAGGATGATCATAAAATGGCAGTTCTTCAAGATAATGGGGGCGCCGGAAATGGCGATGGCTCAGAAAGTGGAGGTGGTAAAGGTCATGATTATGGTGGTGGTTCTGGCAGTGGAGAGAACACAACAGAAGTGTTGGATGAAAAAAGTCCGTGGCCACCAATTTGGTGCGACTGAGATATCGAGTCTCCGTAAGAGATAGTTTAAAAAATGAAAGGCAAAGAAAGAAAGTTGGGTGATAAACTCACAAATAAATGCATGTAATAATCATATGATTATTGGTTTGTATCATGATTATATGTGACTGATATTAATATAACTATTTATAATTATATTTGAGTAATATAAATGTGATTTTCTGATGATGACATATTACAACATGTTTGACCCATATTCAATATTGAGTTACTCTATTGACAAGAAGATTTCGGATCGCAAATCTGATCAAACCACTTGGGTTTATAAGATCTACTTCTATTAGTAATCCACGAGTGGGGATAACCTTGATTTCATCCATAAGCATGTCCTTTGTAGGGTCTTTAATCAAAGCAAACCCGTTTCTAAATCACCATGGGATCCAAACGTCATTGTTTGGACTACCATGTTGAAGCAAACTTTTGTTGGGTTGTTCAATTTTAGCGTACCACCCAAGTAATTAGAGAAGCCAACGAGCTTGGATGATCACTAAAGCGACCCCACCAAGCCACAACCAAACCCCAAAGATTAGTAGCCATTGGGCATTCGAAAGTTAATTGTTGTGAAGTTTCAACAGCACCATCACAAGCATCGAGGTTAAACCTAGTAGGGAGCCGATCCAAAGAAAGACGCCAAGAGTGTATGTTGACCTTTATAGGAAGAGTACGTTAAAACTACGATATTTACATACAAAAGGACCATATTGGTTTAGATTGAACCATCGCCAGATCTTAACAACCACTCCAGAGGGTAACTTTTTGTATCTTCAAATTTCTTGAGCCTCAACATTTGCTCCAATGACCTTCATCAGTTCTAACATTTTCGTGTCTCAAGCAGTTGAAAATACCATCGCTTTCAATCAATCACAAATCTCCCGGTGGTTATGGGGTCGGTATTTTCAAGTTTATTGTTATGTTGTGCTATGACGGGTTTATATGCATGCCAGGTGACAAAAGATTTGCGCAGTTTTTTGTTTTCAGGATATCACAATGATTCCATCCTACTTAGAATTGGTTTTTGTTAGTTTATGGACATTATTTTAATAGTCGTATGTTAGGATCGAACTCGAGATCACGGGATTGCACACTTTACGTATGAGAATCGATGTTAAATAATTAATATATAAATAGTTACATTTAATTATTAAATCACAAATAAAGTAACTAATACATAAGGGACTTATTAGTATGAAACCAAACCCATGGGGTGTTAGTTAATATCCGTCGAAACAAGAAAAGGAATGGAGGGGTCCAAGTGTCGTTTTGTGGAACTTGAGGAGGTGATAGACTCTAACTTGGAGAACAAGTTTGATGGCTATATAAACACCCCATTAGCTTCACAAGTATATACGATATACAACCCTTCTATTTCTTTAGATATTATATGAATCGAATATTGATTTCTATCTGTATATATTACACATGCCATGCATGCTAATTCAATATGTATGTCATGTGCATGCATAATCATATCTCTTGTCTTTGATAGTTTGACATATTAAATAAAAAAGGGTTCGACCCAAATTTATTTAATAAATGGCTAAACATTGTTTGTTTGGTACTTTATTCGTATTCAAGAACTAGCATTCACATCGAATCGCTATTAGTACGTGTGTACAACAACGTGATATAACCAAACTATTGGTTATATCTTGGATTGAATAACAAAAAGGTAAGGGGTTATTCGTGTAATCCATATAAACCCTAATTAGGGTTCATAAGTTGAAAATTGCTTTAATTGATTCTTGTTCGGGCTAGAATCACAAAGGTATGTTTACTATTTATTATTGATTAATTAATTACATGTTATATGATCTTGTTATAACGCTTCCGCATATGCTCTCTTGATGGGTTTGGTTTATTTTATATGATTGTCATGATATAATAATTCCAACAGTGGCATCTAGAGCCGTTATAATGTGTAATTAATTATCGAAACGCATAAAAATTGAATCTTGATTCGTTTAGTTACATGTTTTTAGGGTTTTTTTGATTCCTAACCCTAATTTTTTAATTGGGTCGATTTAGACCTTTTAGGGTTTTGGTTTTGATTTTTTAATATGATTAGAAACCCTAGGATGTCATGTAATTGGTTATGCGTTTTAGTAAACGATCTTGGTGCAATATGTTAATTGTTAAGCATAATCCACGAAAAAGTGCATATTTGCATGGATTTTATTATGTGATAATTTAAATAGTTTAAATTGGATATATGAATTAATTGTTAAGTTATATCGAAACATGTAAATTTATTAATAGATGTCGAATTGGGGAAAACTCCAATATTAAGTAATCAATTATGTGCTATGTGGTATTTGTTTAGTTTTGGCTTACGCAATCGATTTATCGATGTATGTGGCTTTTTTTCCTAGAAGAAGAAAGCCTTAATTGAATAAATACATTATACACCTAGAATTAATTATTAATAGGACTATTGTATAAAATTTGCATGTGGCTACATGTTTATACATATTTAATTGTTATGATTATGTATATGTTTATTTGGTTGTTTTATTTTTTATTTTATATTACTTGTTTTTTTGTTTATTATTATGTTAGACATGTTTATAAACGAAAAAGGGTAATTTTTGAATAGAAAAATAATATGGACTAAATAAATGGCGAAATTGTTTTGGTTTTAAGAGTAAATTTCAAAGGATTGGTTGATTGATGTTTTTGTACATAGTGTGCGAAAGGCGGACCGAAGGTTGCCATCGAATGTACTTGTAGAGAGGGGTTTTTAAAGCTCATGCACCTACCGGTTCTCTACAACTGCTTGGTTGCCGACTCTAGACTTACCTATATCACTATATTACGTACACTGTCATCTTAAGGGTGAATTCACCACAATTCCACAATCATTATCCGAAATACTAAGCCTTAGGGCTTATGCAAAAGTACGATATAAGTGGATGATAATTATTGGTAATTCTTTAATTGGTGAACCCGATACCTCAATCAAAACTTTGTTATTTTACTCTTAGCAAATTGGTAATAAAAATGTTTTGTAAAACCAATGTTATGAAGTTGTATGCATGCTTCTTCATACATTATTTTGATTACACGTCAAAATTTAATACCCTTATAAAATTAAGTCGAATGCCATCTAATTAAGAACACTTGAAGTTGTAATTTACGTCATGTGAGAACTTGGCGAGATTGCAATGGAGAGGTAAATTTCATAAATTCATTGCTAGCAGATCAACTGATGTGATGGATTTGTGAGTTTGAAGTTTTAAAGTTAGACGACTTAAATTGAGTAGGAAGTGAGATCTTGGACTCAAGGCATTAAGATTGGGATCAAACATGCTTACAATACAAAAGTTTTGTGATTGTAAATCCCATAAATCTAGGAATTGCAATATGATATTGGCAATTATTGTTCGACAATTACCTTGTTGAATACTATCATTACTAGCAGATCAACTGATGTAATGGTACTATGTCAATTAGGATCCTAGCTTTAAGAAAATACTATGGTTTATATGTATATTTACCAATGGGTATTTTATTTTCTTAAAGATCTAATTATCGAAAATACTGAAATTGAATTTTGTAATTCGTTTTAATGTATTAATGCAACGTTCAAACCGTAAACGAACTTTGGGCTTTGGTAAATTGATCTCGTTCTGTTTTCAAACAAATGTTTAATTAAGAATAATTTACTTAAAAGACAAAAGAAGTCTCCTTTATATGAAAGAAGAGTGAGACAAAATCATGTTCCTTTTCATGAATGAGAAAGGATAATAGGTATATTAGATATGTCTAAATTCTAATATAACTCATAGAAAATTTTTTAATAGTTAAGAAAATTGCGAATATTTTTCATGGAGATTTTATCATCTTCATTTGGTGATTAAATTCTTAGTAACAAATATAATATTTGGTTAACAGAAAATTATGTATGACATTTTATGAGTTATTATAATTTAGAAGCTAGACTAATTACCGCAAAATGTTTAAAAATAAACTAGTTGTTTTGACTATTTTAAAGGTACTACATATATTGAAGGATGGTAGACCTATTAAGAAAGAAATTGCATGCCCAATTTTTCAAGTTAATCGTATTTTGTGGATAGTCCATCATTTATGTAGTAGAATACACTTTTAGTACATAAGTAATTGTTACGTATGGACATTCAAAGGTGTAGGAAAGTTAAAAGCACATTATTTTCTTTCACTGGATATGAAACATTTACAATGTTGTCAAATTTAGTGGGAGTATTGTGTTCTTATTACTGAATAAGGAATTATTGTAATGATCCTTAATTCAGTGGGAGTTACAAGCTTTGACATCTTGGTAGCTAAAGATAATTACTTTCCAAGTGTATACACTCAAACTTTTAAGGATAGTCTTGTACGTTTCCTTACTAGACATTGTTGTTCTACATCTACTTGCTATGCTAAAATCTATGACACAATCATATTGATCACATAAACAAATGCATGGCGTGTTGTTTATCAACTATATGAGGTTGTTCCATGCACAAGTGGGAGAAATGTTATCTTTAATGTGTGCAAGAAACAACTCATAAAGATATGATTTAATGGATTCTCTTGACTACAACGTAGGAGAATAAAGTTCTAATATGAATTATACTAATCTAATTTAAGAAACACTTGGTGTTACAATTTATGTTATGTGAGATCTTAGCTAGATTGCAACAACAAGGTGAATTTCATATTTTTATTACTAGCAGATCAACTGATGTAATTGAACTATGAGAATTTACAGTTTCTAAATTAGATACCTATTAGAACATGTGTCAATATGATATTAAGACTACTTTACTTAGTATATTTATGAATTCATGGAATGACATAAATTAATTAAGTAATCTAATGCTGCTTCAATCTGAATATTTATGTGTTCTTGGAATGCATAAATAAATGAAGAAATAATGTTATTTACATTATTGTGAAGTAATAAATTAACTTGAAATTATTATTGAAACCAAAAGATGGTGTTCATAATTACTTTAGTTAAACATGTTTATGTTTCGTTGTTAAATATAAACATAAAGTCTTTTAGCTGTTACAAGACTCATAATAAAGTAAGATGTTATATTGTTATGTTTTTTAATTAAGACATATACATGAAGTTATTAAATTGTTAAATAACTTATAACGTATAGTGGGATTATAACAGTTTATGTTTTCTTGTAGAGACATGAACATGAAGTGACTTTGTCAAAAGTACTTGTGTTATAAAGCATGTGATTGACTTGAAAATATTATTATACCATTAAAATGACTTAGTTGGTAAATAGACAAGCCAAAAGGAAATATGGTTATCTTAAATATTGTTAGATTGTCTTACAATATTAAAACTAATGAAATACCAAATGTTTATGGTATGTTCAGTTAGGAAAATCAAACTCTAGTTATACTGTTTGATTAAAGATAACTATGACTTCTTTTCTTCCAAAAGTTGTCAAGGTTAGAATGTTAAGTATGACTTGGACATATTTAATAAAACTCCAACCTAGAAGATTAATAAGACATCATCATATGATGGAATGTGATGAATGTGATGAATTACATTAAGTCTTAAATTGAAGTTCTAAATTTGTTTAACTGCTTATGAAGAGGTTATTAACAAAGTAAAGTCAGGAACTGTCAATATGTATTTGTAATATCCCAAAAGAGAATATTGTATTGTTGCTTTATTTACTAAGTATTTAAAGATAGTCTTTAAATTGCTAAAAGCAAGTGGGAGTTTTGATCTTTAAAAGATAAAATTACAAGATACATAATCTTCTAAAATACACTAGTAAATATCATGATGAAGTTTGACATTTGAATGTTAAATCTCAATATGATAATAAAGTTTGATATTTAAATGTTAAATTTCAAGATGACGGAATTCTCATTCATAGAATAGCAAAATATCTCAGATATTTGATTAATATGCCGAGGGCTATGATTTACAGGATTATTGTAAACCTGATAATCATTATGATACATTATCAAATATGTAATTGGGTAAAGTATACATGATATGAATGATTAAGATGCTGTCCATAAAGATAATCAATTTTTTGAAATTTGATTTATCTTAATAGTTAGACTAGAAAATGAAGATGAGTTTCTTCAAAGATAAGGTAACACTTGTTGTTTAAATCTTTGTATAGAAATCATATGGACAATATTGTGCACGTATTTAATGCATGACAAGATTATTAATCACACTTAAGCAATTAATTGTGATTGAATATTCTTTTCTAAATACATTATATATATATATATATATATATATATATATATATATATATATATATATATATATATATATATATATATATAAAGATTATGATTGTCATATTTATGAAATTGACAATAGAATATCAAAACTCTTTCTTGAGTGATTACTTGAGCGAGGACGATAAGTAATCAAAAGGAGTTTATGAATTCAAATAAATCTTTGAAAGTGTACATGGTGCAATAATCCATGGATGGATAAATGCATGCATCTAGAAGATTACTGTAACACCCCCAAAATTTGGTACAGCGGAAGACTCAACAAGCTTTCGGGGTGTTACGGGCATTGGTATCCAACACAAGACATAAAAGAACGAGATAAAGTAAACATAAGAAAAACACAACCAAAACAGGGTTTTAAAGTTTACATTTATCCCAACATTCATTCAGAGTCAGGCTCAAAAGAAATAAACGCAGGTCCACAATTAAATATCAGAGTTTTAGAAAAATAGATCCATAAACCAGGTGCCATAGCCAAGCTTTCCAATCCAAGCATCCAAATCGTCACTTAATTACCTGAGAAAACGTGCTAAAAGTCAGCTTTCGCTGGTGAGATCATAGGTTTACATTCATAATCAATATAGTGGACATATACGCAAAACGCTTGCTAGCTAGACTAGGGATTCACTAAAAACCTGCGGATACCCTTCGCTCCAACATAATACACGGATACCCTCCGTAACAAACCTGCGGATACCCTCCGCTACAACATAGATATTCGGGTACCCACCGCAATATCATAAATACTCGTATAACCTCCGAAGTATTAATAACCTATAGGTGCACACTATAGTATCTAAATAAGCCAACCTTAAATAGTACACACGAAACTATGTGACTAAAGTTGACAATACATCAGTATCTAAATAAGCCAACCTTGAATAGTACACACGAAACTATGTGACTAAAGTTGACAATACATCCTAGTCCATACGCATAGCAAGTTTTAGAAAGAATATAAAAGCGACAATAGTCCACATAAAATAATTTGCACGTTTCTCACCCCAAGTATTGAAAACATAGTTCAAGAGTAAAAAGTGGGGCTATGACTCACCTCAAGTCCAGAAATCAGCAATAAGAAATCGGTAGAAGTAAGATGTATAGTAACTCAAAAGACGGCAACTACGGACTCGGTACGACCTAACAATATCAACTCGTTCAGAAATCATTTCCTCAAAATCAAATATTCCCAAACCCGAACGTATTCCATTTTACTTCCGAAAATCCATTTCTCGTATAAATCTCGTATTAGTTTGGAGTTTGGCGTGTGGTATCCATACGGGTGGTGGGTCGACACAACTCAAACCAAGAAGTCACAACAAAAAGGATAATAAAACAATCTATAGGTCTAATATTAGCCCAATATATTATTTAAATAAATCATCGAAGTTTATCAAATCCATCGATTTGGTAATCCCCCATATTTTTTTACTTAATATACCATTCTAAGATTATACCCGAATCGTAGGTCACACATTGCACATAAAGTACTATATGGTATATATCAAAGTTTAATAAATTCACTAATTATGCCGTTAAGCTTACAAAATTCGTCAATTTGGCAACCTCATGAGATACTTAGTAATTTATTATTCTCGTACACATACCACAACCTATGGGCATCGTAGGATACGATGCCCATTAATATACTCAATTTAAATAACTAAATAGCTCTTATTTAACCCGTCGATTAAATAAGTTACGTAGTTATCGAAAGTGAGTGTATTAATTGTCATATATCCGTGACAACACGAATGTCACAAATAATAAACCACTTGGACTCAAGTGACCACGACCCCGTATAACTCGATAGTTTTCTTCGTTTATTAAAAGATATTATTTTATTTAATATTTATTCAACGTCAAGATCTCATCGTTATTTATAGTGTTTAATCATAATAACGCTCCCAATAATATTACACTACTTTTATAGCATAATATTTATAGTCACGTTATTATTATAATATTACTCGTGATCTTTTTATTATTAATATACGCATTTATATATTTATATATACGTTATTCACGTCTATATATTTATATAAACGTTTATATTACCAATAATATTATTACGAGTTTTATTATTTGCGTTTAATTATAAATAATTATCGAGTCATACGAAATGGTCACATGTCCGAGTCATCACTCTCGGCTCATTGTCCAAGTCCAAAAAAAAATAACATAATCAAGTTATAAATAAGTAATCCAACTCCGTCCAAATCAATCCCAACATCACGTGCTACAACAATAGGGTCCGACTACGGCACCCGACTAACCTATCTCCGTCAATCTAAGTGACCATCTCACAATCGGTCCCCACATTTACCATTCGTCAACAACTCCTCAATAATCACAATTGTAACAATATTCCCATTGTCGAGACCACAAAGGGTCTCGACCCAACAAGAGCATTCGGCCAAAACATAATAAGCCGCAAAAATCAAGTAATAAAAATAACCATATCACCACATTAGTGAGCACCAAAAATCTGGAAACAAAACATTAACCATTGCCGGACCCAAATGGGTCGCGGCTAACCACAGATTCGAAAGAAACATGAGGCACGAGCCCATAGGGGTCTTGGCCTGATTTCCATCGAACCAAAACCAAGCCAAACGGCTCCTAGGGGTCGCAACATAACCCAAAACAACCAAACTTCAAACAAATAATCAATCCAAGCAAGACCCCGACAAGGATTTATACAAATCCGAGTCAAAACCACACCAAAATGGATACCCATTTTATTTTCTTATCAAAATCTTTAAAAGAAATCATGTATCTTTAAATCCCATCACAAAATAATCCGAGTTTGACTCGGCTTAGTCAAACCCACGCGTAAAAACGCGTTTCCTCGCCTTCTTGAACCACGGAGCTCGCGGATCTAGTGAAAACAATAATACTCGAACCGGATTTATAAAGATTTTGTGGTGTTAAGATGGGTTTTAGGGCGCGTGTTATATGTCAAATGAAAGAGGAGAACATAAGGGTCAAAATGATGGTGGTGGTATTGTTGTGGGAGCGGTGGTGTGGCTGTAATGGCCGGAAATGGGTGGCGGCGGCTAGGGTTGATGGTGTGGAACCAGGCAAACCACAAGGACGTTTTGTAGTTATACTCTAAAAAAATATATATATTTTTTCTTTTCTTTCTTTTTATTCAAACAATAATAATAATAATAACACTAATAATAATAATAATAATAATAATAATAATAATAATAATAATAATAATAATAATAATAATAAGGGTATTATTAATACTTAGGGTTAGGTGGCTAGGTGTAATTTACACGGACCAAAACCCGTAACCCGTTTCAAAACATTTAATATCTCACGAGACGTTTCACAAATAAATATATATTGTCGAATTCATAAAATCAAGACATAAAATTTTAGTTAGGTTATACTAGTGCCGGAGTCAACGTAGTGCCTAATGAGAATTTCAAAATAAATCACCACATGTATTTCCATATCGAATCATTGAAATAAATCTTCAAATCCCATAAAGATTTTAAAATATAATCAACCATAATATAGGTTTTACAAGTTCGTTACGAATAAAATTTCAAATATAAATTTATAAACGAACTTTTACATAATGCGGATTTTCAAAATGGCTCCCTAATTTGCCAGTTGTCACAATTATTCTTATGTTTAATTATTAAATTCATGTTTTGATTTATAATTGAAATAAGATAATTTCTAAGTATTCCTAAAAGCTAGTGGGAGTATTACGTTTAATTTCTTAAATCATATATGTTGTAGAACATATAAAAGGTAACATTCCATATAAGTTAAAAGTTAAGTCTTAGTTTGGAGTGAAACTTTACTTGAAAGATTTAGAAACTAAGATATACAACCTTGGAATCAATGTTTATAGTTGAAACATGTGCGGTAAATAAATCTAATATAACATGATATATTATTTAGAAAGTCTAAATAGATATGTATGACATAAATAAAATCTAAGTATGACTCATAGATTTTTCATGTACATCATGTTTTGTTGTATCATACTTGATTACAAGATGATTTGACAATATTAATATCTAATTAAAAGTTATTAGATAACTTGCGTAATATTCTAAAAGGAATATGTTTGATTATAGAATTACATCCTAAATCTAGAAAAGCTTCCAAATTCTATAAATGAACAAATTTTCAATTGTTGTGAAAATTGTTATAGCCAACAAACTTGAAAGTTTGAAGGGCATCAAACATTGCACAATAGATATTAATGTTTACGGGAAGTTTTAATAGCATATTGCTGTTGTATACAATGATGCTAATGAAATTGAGATGACACTCAATACTAGTTATGGTAAGGATTTCATCCTTGACTATATATACTAGTTGTGCTTACTAAAAGCATAGTTGCATTATACATTAAGAGAATAAGAATAGTTCAAACTTTAAAATGTTTGGAAGTTGATTGTCATAAATTGGTGGTTAAGGATGTCACACATTTTATGAAATATTATATTGTCAAAATAGTTGAGTATGCACATACAAGAACTTCACTAGTTGAATTCTTGAAATAAGTATTCTTAAAATTACAATAGATCAAAGTTGGATGATTTATGCCTTGTCAACAAGTATGAATGTCATTACTTGAGACATAATTCATCAACAAGATTTATCATGCATTGATCTATTTTGTATTTGGATAAGGGATGTTAAACAATTATTATAAATTGAAATACATGGTATGTTTAATTTATAATATATTGTATCCTATATTTGTATGTTTAATCCATGAATAAATGTTATTCTAAATTGTCCGTTGTCAGTTAATAATATGGGAATATTATTAAATCAAGACAAATCTGAAGGTTGGTATAATATACTTAAAGTATATTGATGCGTAGTCATGCCATTTCAGATGATATTCAATGATACCGAATATAGGACTTATCTCAACTACATGATGTTATTTTATGGATTTTGTCATTAAGTAAATCATGAGAAGTTATCCTTAGACTTGAGATGCAAGATAAGTGTCATGAATGTAGTACATTTTTGTGGAACAATTTAACGCTATACGTAACTGGTAGTCATAAGGGTTGTTTTCGGAAATGTTACAAAGTTTATGGGTTTTGCTTGTAGTCAAGAAAGAATTTGTTCCTTCAAATTTATTTTGGAGTTTAATACTGCTGGGCTCCTCGTAGGGTTGGTAAGATGTATGTGTGGCCGCACCCAAGATCTCCCCTGAATATGTTCAGAAGATTTGGTAATCTTGCTCAATCACAAA
Source organism: Artemisia argyi (assembly GCA_030686995.1). NCBI lineage: Eukaryota > Viridiplantae > Streptophyta > Magnoliopsida > Asterales > Asteraceae > Artemisia > Artemisia argyi. Next base: position 195,596,656 of record CM060687.1, on the reverse strand, counting down.
CAACGAGAAACAGAATGGTTAATTAAGAAATGACTTTAATCCATATCCTTATAAACGTGGTATTAGAAACAAAAGGATAATAATAATGAGAAATCATTAAAAGGTTTTTCCAGGAGCCTTACTCGAGTTGTACTAGAGGTATCGAAGTGTTGCTAGACGCTAACCGATGTGATTACACTATTAAAATATGTCCAAGTGGGAGCTGTTAGTTTATGGAGATTATTTTAGTAGTCGTATGTTAGGATCGAACTCGAGATCACGGGATTGCAAACTTTACGTATGAGAATCGATGTTAAATAATTAATATATAAATAGTTATATTTAATTATTAAATCACAAATAAAGTAACTAATACATAAGAGACTTATTAGTATGAAACCAAACCCATGGGGTGTTAGTTAATATCCGTCAAAACAAGAAAAGGAATGGAGGGGTCCGAGTGTCGTTTTGTGGAACTTGAGGAGGTGATAGACTCTAACTTGGAGAACAAGTTTGATGGCTATATAAACACCCCATTAGCTTCACAAGTATATACGATATACAACCCTTCTATTTCTTTAGATATTATATGAATCGAATATTGATTTCTATCCGTATATATTACACATGCCATGCATGCTAATTCAATATGTATGTCATGTGCATGCATAATCATATCTCTTGTCTTTGATAGTTCGTCATATTAAATAAAAAAGGGTTCGACCCAAATTTATTTAATAAATGGCTAAGCATTGTTTGTTTGGTACTTTATTCGTGATTCAAGAACTAGCATTAACATCGAATCGCTATTAGTACGTGTGTACAACAACGTGATATAACCACACTATTGGTTATATCTTGGATTGAATAACAAAAAGGTAAGTGGTTATTCGTGTAATCCATATAAACCCTAATTAGGGTTCATAAGTTGAAGATTGCTTTAATTGATTCTTGTTCGGGCTAGAATCACAAAGGTATGTTTACTATTTATTATTGATTAATTAATTACATGTTATATGATCTTGTTATAAAGCTTCCGCATATGCTCTCTTTATGGGTTTGGTTTATTTTATATGATTATCATGATATAATAATTCCAACAGTTTTAACAACATATCATTTGTACAACATTAATATCAAAGCAAAACAGGTCAAGCTAAGTGAGATGATACAATACATGTTGGAAACAGAAAAAAATGCCCCAAGAATCTGGCAACGTTCAACAGAGTCACTAAGGACTATTACAAAACAACTGAATCCACAAAAATCATAATGATATCATAATACTCCGTTTTATGATCTGCTGCTGCGGATATTGTTAACAGATACCAGTAGCATACCAGGGAAATACACTTTCAAAAGGCCTATTATTAAACACAAATAAGCATAATAACGCTTGCTAACTTGATTAGCCACTCTTGATTCCACACAGTTATCATTTCTTTTGCCACTAGGCACTAGTATCCCTTATGACCTGTCTAACATTTATTGTTGCTGTCATATTAATGTTTGTTGTTTTTTTATTTATTGTTTTCAAACTTTGAATTATTCAATAAAAGGGACGTTTCCTATCCGTTATAGACAATTTGTGTGAACTTAATACTACTTCAAAAAGTCAATAGTCTACTACAATAAGACATGCAACTACCAGACCTCCATACATTAAAGATAACAAGGACCCCACACGCTTCTCCACATCTTCTCTATATACAAGCACATACCGAACAGATTTTTATGTATATCACCCAAATACTCCTTCACTTCTTTTTTGTAACAAACAGAAACATAATAATGTCTTCAGTCAATCATGACGACTTTGCTCACTTAAAAATCCCCCTTGAAATTATACAAACCGCCACCAACAACTTTGCTAAAAAGAATTTCTGGGGAGAAGATGATTTTGGAAAGCATTACGTGGGACAGCTCTTGTGGTCCGGTGAGTTGATTAAAATCCAAGTTCGGAGATGGTTAAATGAAGAAAGGGATGATGAAAAAGAACAAGAGTTTTGGATGGAGATTTTCATGCTTTCTACTCTCAAGCATAAAAATCTGGTTTCATTAGTTGGGTTTTGTGATGAAAATGATGAGTTGGTAACCGTTATCAAGCTTGAGACCAGGTTTAGTCTCGACAACTATCTAAGTGATGACCCGATGTCGTTGACATGGGTGCGAAGATTGGAAATATGTGTCGGTGTTGCTCATGCATTGAGCTACATTCATTACGACGAGCCACGCGATTTTAGCGTTATACATCGAAACATTGACAGTGCGACAATTTTATTAAATGATGAATGGGAACCCAAGTTATCTGATTTTCAACTTTCCATGCAGATTGAAGCATCTCAGAGGCTTCATTCATTCCGTGTTGATTCAGTTTGGTCTACGAAGGGGTATACAGATCCAACATATATAAAGACTAACACTGTCAACCACAAGTCAGATATGTATTCCTTTGGGATAGTGTTGTTTGAGCTACTGTGTGGTAGGGAATCAATAATCGCCGACAACAATAATAAGTATTTGGCTCCGCTAGCCATTACTCATTATAGAGAGAAAAAATTATATGATGTAATTGATCCAGATCTGTGGAGACAAATGGATCCGCAATCATTCAACGTTTTCGCAGAAACAGCATATGACTGCCTGAATGAAGACCGATCTCAACGGCCAAATATTGATGACATTGTCACCAGACTTGAACAAGCTTTGAGTCTTCAATTGGAACGTGAAAATGCTGTAAGACGTTTTTTTCTCTCTTTCATCTTTTATCACAGTAAATACTCTATATTTATTAATCTACTTAATTATTACTGTATCAATTTAGTTGTATTAATTTCTTCGTCCACATTTTTTTTCTTCTAAAAAATAAGTGTTCACTTACATTTCAACAAATCAAATAAGACGTTAGTATGTAAAGATAATATTTGATTAATAGAGAGTAGTTAAGTCGAACTTATGGCAGTTGGTAAGTCGATGTAAGAGAGAAAAATGTCACCTATAGAGTTTGGAACAAACTTTTTGGCATGTTTGAGAAAATATTGTTTCTCTTTTAGTATAATTTCTTTTATATTAAATCTTATCTGCTTGCTCATTATACACGAAGTGATATTTGTCAAAACAAGAGAAAATTCAAGGATAAATCAAGATTAATGATTAGATACTAAAAAGGGGGAAATTGTAGACTCTACATTTTTACATATGTTTCACCTAAGAAATATTCAAACATGACTACATGAATAGATTCTAAGAAACATAGCATTTGAGTAGATTATGTTATCATGTTTACAACTCTTCATGTGAAATATTAATGATGAGATTCTAAGAAACGTTCCACATGAATAATTGTTTAACCCTGTGAATCTGCACATGCATTTGATAGGGATCAGTGAGCTTCATATCCGCAGGCGTTGAATCCCATGTCACCAAAAATATAAAAAGAGTGGACGCAAAATATAAAAAGACTGGCGGTGTGACCCATAAGTCAAATGTTTATTCGTTTCGTGTTGTATTTTCCGAAGCCATGAGCGGAAGGAGTGCAGTTCTTCCTGATCAGAAGTTGGGAGTGGGGTTATTAAGTCACCTGAAAAAATCTCATTTGGATCTTCCATATGCACGTCAGGTTGTCAAAAGATTTGATATGGTGTCGAGACTGCAACCGATATATGAAAATCCAGTAAGCTAATCAACTTGTTTATCTACTTTATGTGCTAATAATTGTTATCCCATTTATCAACTCAGTTCCTATTCTTTTGCAAATTTATTTTAGGAACTTCCAGTGAATGCAGTTGACGATACATCCTCCAATTACAATCACCTCAGGGTAATTCATTTCTTTATAGTTTGGTTTGCGTCTGGTCATCCTAATAATAATAATAATAATAATTAAAAAAAAAAAAAAAAAAAAAAAAAAAAAACATTTGAATGGTCCATGTGGAAGCACGTTTTGCGTCCTTTGTCTAAATAATTGGGGATTTCGAGTTTGTTGTATCACTTTGTATGTTCTGTTAACATCACAATTAGTACATGATTCTGAATCTTTTCTAATTCAATCATTATATTTCATTACTTGTCCACAATGTTGCAGTGGAAGAACTTGGAACACTTGAAGATTGCACTTAATGATATCAAGTTGGCAACCGAGAATTTCGCCTACAAATATCGCATCGGGAGAGGCGGACAAGCTATCATATACAAGGCACAACTCGAACATTTTGATAGCAGTAATTCATCTTCCATAAAAGGGAAGAATAAATGTGATCTTCCTAAGAAGCGTAGCACGGTAGCCATAAAACGATATACTAACAACGTTGGATACGGAGAACAAGGGTTCATTGCAGAAATTGAAATTCTGACTAGCTGTAAACATGAGAATATAATCTCTCTTCTTGGTTTTTCTGATGAAGATCGTGATCACATGATCCTTGTCTATGAGCTTGCTTCTAAAGGTAGTCTTGCTGATTATATGGGAAACAGTAATAAAATGACTAATCTTACTTGGGTGCAACGGCTAAAAATATGCCTTGATATTGCACATGGCATGAATTACATTCACACCAACACGGATCACGGAAAACAAAAGATGATACACCGTGACATCAAGAGCGATAATATTCTATTGGGAGATAACTGGGACGTGAAGATTTCTGACTTTGGGCTCTCTGTTATAATCCCAGCAGATCAAGAGGCCGACAGTCTCAGTGTCAATGAGATTGTAGGTACACAAATGTATTTGGATCCAGAATATGAGAAGTATGGAAGAATAAGTACAAAATCAGACATCTACTCTTTTGGAGTAGTGTTGCTTGAGATCTTGACCGGGAAATTGGCCTATGATTCTGTATACACCATGGTGAATGAGATTGGAATTGCACCCATTGCAAGAGATAATTTTGAAAAGGGAACAATAATGGAAATTGTTGATCAAAAGATAAAGGAAGAAACCGATGAACATGTCTTTCCTCTTAGCAAAGGACCCAATAAGGAGCCTTTGGACATATTTTCAGAACTCGCGTTTCAGTGTGTAGCAGAAACTCAAGCGGAACGTCCAACAATCGAAGTTGTCATCAACGAACTTAAAAAGGCGTTATACTGTCAGGTAAGTCAATGCTTTCAAGATATAACTTTGAGTAATATAAGCAGATGTCCATGTGGTCAAATTACAAATAGGAATTTTATTATTTATCTTTTCACTTTTGACGCCTAAATTTCAAGCCAGTAACACAAGTAATCTCTAATTCTGGTGTATATTAAAATACCCAAAAATGATAAAAACTAGAGGTGTTAATCGGGTCGGGTTTAGGTCCAAGTCGGGTCGAGGCTAAAAATAATATACCCGAACCCGACCCTATTTGATCTCGGGTTAGTTGGGTTCAGGTCAAATCGGATCGGGTTTGGGTGTATGCCATTTACAAAATCATAGAATTTAATTTCTTAAACAACACATGTATAAATGACACATTTTTCTTGTTGCATTTGTTTGTTACATACTTATAGACTTGGCCACTTTTCATGATTTGGTTCAGTAACTTGTTTTGACAACCAACTTGTGATTATGAGATGCTTAGGGTTACGTTGTGCTTGTTTGGTGGTAAAAACGTCGACCCTCACTCATTACCAGCTAAGCTGCATGTCAATGACATCTATTATTATTATTATTATTATTATTATTATTATTATTATTATTATTATGTAGAGGCACACTTTTGTGGAGTTGCAAGAGACCGAATCTTATTTATACTTGTAAAGTTTTGCTCGAACAAATACATTTTCCCTCCTAAATACAAATCCTACTACATATGAAACGTCTTTTTCTGCCCCAAAATATGAACAAATACATTTTCCCTCCTAAATACAAATCCTACTACATATGAAACGTCTTTTTCTGCCCCAAAATATTCCATAAACATGTGATCTATCAAAACATTTCACCCACAAAAAACTATCTTTCACTATCAGTATAATCTTTTAATTCATATATATGTACTGCATGCATATTGAATGTTTTTATTTCATTATAAATGCCTTTAAACATATTTTAAAACAACTTTAATCGGAGGGTTAATTCTATATAGGTAACGAACTTTCCAAAATTTCTAGTGTTAGGTAATTTACTATCAAAAATACTATGTTAGGTAATGAAACTTTAATCTTTATTCAATATTAGGTAATATGACCGTTTTAACTATCAAATGAATGTATAAATAAGTGAAATGACAAAAACACCCTCATCTTCAACCTCTATTTATGAAAAAACCTGAATCCAAAATAAACACACACCCACCACACATAAACCGACAACCAAAAACACCCAATTCACCACTACAAAAAAACCCATATCTCAATCCTCTGTCAAAAAAAAAAAAAAAAAAAAAAAAAAAATCCTCACTGCAATAAAAAATCATCACTCAATACACAAAACGAATCATGGATTCCAAACTAAACCCTCACTCTGTTTGTATCTTCAACACATTAAACACTCACAAATTTCCCTCAAAACAATCCAGTCGTCTTGTTTTCTCTTATTATTTCACAAACCCAATTTCATAATTCATCAAACCCCCCCAAAAATGTTATAAAAAATCCACTCTTTATTAGTCTTGACTAACACCCATATTTCTCCGTACTCTTTAAAAAAAACCAGAATGTTATCATTGATGCAGTTTCTGTATACAAGATTGGGGGTTGACCCAATCTTGCTTTTAATCTTATGTTTGTAATTTTTGTTGAAGTTTAATATAATACATTCACCTTTTGCAGCAAAAAAAAAAAAAAAAAAAAAAAAAAAAAAAAAAAAAAAAGGTTATAAAAATCCAATCTTTATTATTTTTGGTTTATACATTTCTCCAAACATTATAAAAAAAACCAAAATTTTTATAAAAATATAATCTTTTTAGTTTTTAGCAATCATGGCTGCTTGTGTAGTTGCTTTAAGGTCAAAATCATCAAAAATCAAATCTTTATCACAATTTAGATACTTTATTTCAAGTAATAGTATAATACCCAATACCCATATCAAATCTTTAAAAAAAACTAAATGAAAATCACCAATTTACAAGACCTTTTTCAGTTTCTGCTAAATTAGTGATAACAGTGAAAAGTTGGTTAATATGGTTGGTGTGGGTGTTTATGGGGACCCTCTACCTGGTGGTGGGATTGTTCCGAATTCGGGTGTTAAGGTTGTTTCGGGTGGGGATGAGCCGAATACTGGTGATGGGAGTTGGGGTGGGTCTAGTTAATATGGTTGGTGGGGGGTGTTTATGCGTATTTGTGTGTTAAATAAGCAAGGTTAGGGAGTTGCTTATTAGAATTGTTTGGAGTTGCTTATTAGTTATTAGAATTATTTGTCCTAGTTAGTTTACCTCTTAAATCCGTAGATTAGCATAATTGCCACACACTCAAACGGGTGCTTATGCGATTATTATATTTTGTTGGTGGAGGATAGGTTGGTGGAGGTCTTAGTGTTGGTGAATGGATGGTGGTGGTGTTAGCGTTGGTGGTGGATGTGGGGATGGTGATGGTGATGACAGATCAGATGGTGGTGGTGGTGGTGGCGGCGCAATAGTGATGACGGTGTGGTGATGACAGCGGTGGTAGTAGTTGTGGTTGTTGATGGCGGCCGGATAAGATGAGGGAGAGAGTTTGAGTGGAGATAAGCTTATTAAAATACATGAAATGACAAATATACCCTTCAACTTACCAGTTTAGTAGGTCACAAGTTGCAAAAATACCCAAGATTACCTAACATTGAACAAAGATTAAAATTTCATTACCTAACATAATATTTTTGATAGTAAATAACCTAACATTGAAAATTTTGGAAAAGTTCATTACCTAATAGTAGAATTAACCTTTAATCGGACTTTTAAAGAAGACATTTCAACAATTAAAAAAAAAAAAAAAAAACCTAACTCGGGTTATTCGAGTTGACCCGAACCCGAATAAGCAAAGTATTTTGACCCAATACCCGACCCTAGTTGGTACTCGGGTTGACCCGATTGACCCGAGTTAGATTTTTGACCCGAGTAACCCGACCCGATTATCCTTATTCTGGTTCGGATCCAGGTCGGTCGGAATTTTTGACACCTCTGCACATAATTTTTACACAATGAGTTGTAGAAGAGAGAGAATGTATATAATTTATTTATTTTTTTCTTTTTTAACAAATACGCGTAGTAACTATATGAGAACTCATTATGTGAAACTTTTTAAGTCAAAATTATATTAGCGTAATATATATGAAGTAGATATATTCCTTTTTCCTTAACCCATAAGCATGTTTTTACACTTTTCCACCCACTATTGTTCCCCGACAGTTTATAACTATTCGTACCGCACATTATTGCAAGTTTATTATTTTATTATCTAGTTGCTAGACTAATTTTTAAACTATTTAATACTGGTTTTGCTAATTATATTTGCCCACTGAGCACAAGTTAACGTGTAATTAATAAATAAAAACATTTTAAATTAACAAAAAAATGCATTTTTAATACAGATTAAATAAAATGATAAATTACTATATTTGAAATTAAGTATCACTTGCATAAAACAAAAGCATTTTTTTAATTAATATATTAATACGTGACCACCGGATATATGTTAGCAAAACTCACTTAAAATATATATTTATCAACATAACATTTCCACAATTAGTCGTTCTGGCATATCACTATATCAATTACGGAGTATATACAAAGCTTATTATTTAGTGTGAATAATCACAGTTATATTTTATGACTAATAACAATATATTGACTTTGTACTTGCGAAATTAATAATAATAATAGGCTAAAGACATCGTAATGTATCATACTTGTCATTTGCACTTTTAATATGTATCGAACAAATTTTTTTTTTACTATTTTATGTACTAAACTTGATTTTATTGTATTTTTAATGTACTTTATGACAACTATGATACATATAGTAGCCAAAAAATGAAGGGTAAAATGATAATAAAGTACACAAAAAATACAATAAAATCAAGTTTAGTACATAGAATAGCAAAAAAAATAAAAAAAAATAAAAAATTAAAAAGAAATCGATACATATAAAAGGTACAAGTGACAAGTATAATACATTACTGTGCCATTAAGCCAATAATAAATAATTGAGTTTGTACTTGCTAAATTGTTAACAGTAAATATATTCTTAGAGCACTGGGTGTGGCAACAAACCACAAGCTCCCCATTTCAGGCCCCACCATGCCACATCACCAAAACACCCCAACTTCAACAAACCACAACAAACCCCCCCTCACCAAACAACAAACCTCCACTTCCCCATTCGGGCCCCACCTCTTACACACTTATTTTTTTTATTCATTTTATTAAAAAAAATTAAATTCTTTTCACAAATACTTAAAAATAACATAACACATTAATTTTATTTCATCAAAAAAAAAAAAAAAAAAAAAAAAAAAAAAAAAAAAAAAAAAAAACTACTCAACAGTGTAAAAAAAAACAAAAAAACAAAAAACTGATGCTTTTTCTTTTTCTTCTCCAACCAAAACACACACTAAAACCATAACCATATTTTTTTTTCTTTCTTTCTTCTTGTTCGAACAAACAAAGCATCCATATTTCTTTTTCTTTCTTTCTTCTTGTTCGAACAAACCCAAAACACATACATGGTGAGCTCAATTTATAAACGGTTAATGTCCCATTTTAGCACAAATAAAACAAACAAACCCAAAAGTAAACCTGCAAGTTTGTCAGACGAATTGCTTCGCCGTGGCCACGGCGAAATAGCCAACGGCGAGCAACGGCGAGCCTCCTCCGGTGTGGCGGCGAGCAACGGCTCGCCGTTGGAGGTGCCAGCTCGGACGGCGAACCCTCTTTCGTTGTCCGCACCCAGTGCTCTTAAACTTATTAACTAAATATCGTTTTTGTACCCGTTAAATTGATAATAATTAATTTAGTTAATTAGAATGATAAAAAATAATAATTACTAATAAAGAAGTTTTTTTTGTCAAGTTTGAAAATATAGCTTGCTTAACATTTTATTTAAAAATAGTAATTAATGATTGATTTGAAAACTGTATATTATTAAGAAGAGGATAATAGAATCTGTGATCTGAATAACAAGTTTAAATTTTAATATGTAGTAAAATATCATGACAATCATAACATAGCTTATCGGAAAAGCAGTTATATAGACTATGTTTTGCACACAAGATTGTTGCGAGATTGTACTTATTTTTTCAAAAAATAAGCTACTTCAAAAATAATCTTTGTTTGGCAGACATAACTTATAAGAGTTTCTAAAAAAAATAATCTTTCATAATCTCTTAAAACCAAAGGTTACTTCATGTAGCTTATAAAAATAATCTCTTTTTATAATCTCCAGCACCAGCACAATCTTCAGCACCAGCACCAGTTCCAGCAACAGTTATTTTCGCCAAACATACCCATAGAAAACTTTATAATTTTATGTACAAATAATAATATAGCAAAACTCTTTCGGTAAATGTGTATATCGAGATTTCCTAATCATGTGCGTGTGATGTGTTATTTGAGATAATATATAATTTTAAGATGTAACAAAACTTTTATATATAACTAATTTTGTTTAATTTGTATGATTTCATCAAAATAAGTCTAATGATTCATATTTTTTCGTTTAAATGTGGGGTTAGTGTTTTAGACAAAATAATACTAAACTTTTTTTTATTTTTTTTTATTTTATTTTCTTTTAACAACAAAATATATTAAACAAAAGCCGAAGCTAAAACATCAAAATAATACTAAACTTACATTGTAGTATAACAAAACTATCGGTGTAGGTAGTGGGCCGGGTATAGTAGGTGTCGGGCTATGTAATGGGTTTGTAGCTGGTGTATTTATGTTTAGGCCCATTAGTGTGTTATATAAACCGAAATACCGAATGTTTATTCATGCATAATGATTTACATATTTGTGTTTACTAAACGAGTACCCATACATATTGACGAGATTTTATACGACATGTTGTTTTAGTGATTAAAAAAATTTTATAGGTTATAAACGAAAAATAATAAAAGTTTGAAGATTTGAGGATTAAATATAATGTTTTGAAACTCAGTTCGACCCGAGTGCTTCAACCGGTTGAACCGTTCCAGTTAAAAAATTGGTCAATTTAAACCGGGTCAACCCACCGAGTTTGAAAATTACTCATAATTAATTAATTCATTTTTAATTTTTTCAACATTACATTGACTTTTTATTTAGAATTTTGACCATTTTAGTTTTATAGATAATATAGATATAACACACTAACGGGCTTAAACATAAATACAATTCACTTAAAACAAATAAAACCTGGCATTTACGTTAATTAACGTACTATGTGAACCCACTCAAGCAAAGCTCAGTCAAGATACGCCTAATACTTGTAGTATGAAAGCACTAGGTGAGGTATTGTTATACGTATGAATTATAAAGGTAGAGCCGTTGAGGGTGTGGAGAGAGTTTTCTATCACATCATGATGTTTCACATTATCAAAAAGTATTTTTCTTTTTTCCTTTTTTTTTTCAACTTTTCAACACATTCTCTCTTTTCTTTTATATTCTTTTTATTTTATATTATTTAAAAATACTCTCAATACACACGCAACCACCAGAATAACCAATAATATAAAATATCTCTTCAAAACCACAATATTTTTCTCAATGTTTTAAAAAAAGGGTTTTTAATCGACCCGGTCGAGTTATCGGGCACCGGTTCGGCCGCCGGGTCAACCCGGTTTTTCATTTAAATATTTTTTTAATTTTTTCGACCGAGTCAACTGGTTCGACCGCCGGGTCAAACCGGGTCAATCTGGTTTTTATAAAAGAAATTGAAAAAAACCAAACCCGGCCGGGTTTCATGACCCAGGTCACTCAAAACCCGGCAGGTCTAACCGGTTATCCCGGTTTTAAAAACCCGGAATTTTGTGGTCGGGCACCGGTCTGACTGGTTGAACCGGCCGGGTCGACCCAGGTTTGAAAACATTGATTTTTCACACTATATTTACTCTCGAAATTTAATTCCAGTCCCGCAAAAAGAAAGTTTTTGGATCTTTCCTGCTATAATGGTCTGATGGTCCCGCAAGGAAATGAACAAATAATAGTTTCCTGCGGGTTTTTCTATGTCCACACCCACAACACTAAGGGCACGTTTGTTAGAGAGAATTTCAGAGAAATGAAATTAAGTAGAGAATAGAAATTCAGAGAATAGAAATCAGTATAGAATTTTGTTCAATTCTAATGTTTGGTAACAACAGAGACTTAACCCGAAAAATTAAATAACATTTTATCATATGAGACTCACATGTATTTGTTTGTTGATTTTTTTTAAAGAATTTATTTTTTCTAAATAACAATTTTAAATATATATATATATAAAATTTTTTAAAATTTTTAATTTTTTTAAATTTATTTAAAAAAAACGTATTTTAAAAAAAATTATTTTTTTTAATTTTCTTAAAGTTATTTTTTATAAAATTAATTAAAAAATATTTTAAAAAAATGTTTTTTTTTTCTAAATAACAATTCTATAAAAAAAATATATATATTTTTTAAATTATTTTTGTAATTTCTGTTAACAAAGTACACCATTTAAAAAAATTATCGTTTGAAAAGATGATGAAAAAAAAAAAAAAAAAAAAAGAAAAAGAAAAAAAAAGAAAAAAAAAAACCTCATTTCTCTAAATTCTCCACCAAAAGGATGGAAATAGAGGTTAACCAAATTACATTACCATTTCTCTCCAACTCTCCATCAATTTCCCTTCAATTCTCCACTTTTTCATTTCTCTCTACCAAACAAGAGAATTCAATCCAATTCCATTTCTCCTCTTTCTTTTCTCTCTACCAAACACACCCTAAGGTGTTGTTTGTTTATTCAGAGGCTCTGAATCTAAATCACATATCTGAATCTGAATCTGAGGCATAAATATCTGAATCTGAATCGAAAATCTTGTTAAAGTAAGGTGTTGTGTCATTTGCTTGCTCGTACCATTTTTTTTTTTTTTTTTTTTTTTTTGACAACAAGAGACATTAAGACACCCCTCTCAAGTCTAGACCATTAAGATGTAACTTCCTCTGACCGCGTCTGAACAGGGAAAAACCGGTTTGAACACCCAAAACGTTTGACCGATTAAGAGGTTTGGCTCGTTAATAGAGATTAAGAGGCTGTTAAGATATTACTAAAAATAAATAAATAAATAACCTAAGTTAAGATGTTGTCATGTTAACTCTTTTACCTGTAACACAAATTCTTATACGTAACATGAAGACAACATTCTTTATATTCTTGGTGTTATGGGTACACCAGAGAGACTAACAAATCTTTTGTTTTATAGACTTTAAAAAAATACAGCATTTTTATTAAAATAATATATAAATAACATTAAAAATATAAAAAGCAAAGTGCAAATAAAGAAAATACAAATGGTACCCTAGTTGTGTGAGAAGATCATCAACCAAATAGTTGTGGGTTCAAGTCATGTGAGATAGTTATGCATACAAGCACCAATTTTATATTATTTTGTTTACTAACTAGTTATAATACCCACGCACGCGCGGGTTTGTTTTTTAAATTTTTTTTGAAATAATTATTTAAAAATTTTAATCCTATTATTAATTGCATCTTATCTATATTTTTTGTATTTATCTTTTACTTGTGTTGTGGATAAAGATAAAATAAATAATATTTTTTTAAATATCTTATCTATATTTTTTGTATTTATTTTCCACTTGTGTTATGGATAAATATAAAATATTACATAATAAGAAAATAATCTTTTTTTTTAATAAAATTATTACTAAATTAGGTATGAATTGATTTTTTTGAAATGCAAAATTTCCAGTGGTTTTATTTTATTATATAAAAGATTTTATCGCCTTGTTATTCCGAAAACTTCCTTTTTGTAACTCATGGTTTACTTGCTAATTAAACAGATAATGTCTTTGTCCAGCAACGACTTTGCTCACTTATATATTCCTCTTGAAGAGATACTATCCGCTACTAACAACTTTGCTGATGAAAATCTCACCCGCGATGATGGATTTGCAAATGAATATAAGGGACAACTCTCGCGGTCCGGTGAGTTGATTAGTATCGCTGCTCGGAGGTTAAAAAAAGAATTGGAAGGAGGAGAACAACAGTTTTGGATGGAGATTTCCATGCTACATCATCTCAATCATAAAAACCTGGTTTCATTAGTTGGGTTTTGTGATGAAAATGGTGAGAAGATCATAGTTAACAAGCATCAGACCAGGGGAATTCTCAGAAACTATCTAAGTGACTCGAGGCTGACATGGGTGCGAAGATTGGAGATATCTGTTGGTCTTGCGCACGCGTTGAGTTACATTCGTTATGATGAGTCACGCGATTTTAGCTTAATACATCGGAACATTAGCAGTTTGTCATTTCAATTAAATGATGACTGGGTACCCAAGCTATTTTATTTTTTCCATTCTATAAAGAGTAAAGCATCTAAAAGGCACCATTCATTTTATACTGATACACTTGAGTATACGGATGGGTATTTAGACCCAAAATATTTAGACACAGGTAGAGTGAGCCACAAGTCAGATATGTATTCCTTGGGGATAGTGTTGTTTGAGCTACTGTGTGGCAGGGAATCAATAATCGCCGACAACAATAATAAGTATTTGGCTCCACTAGCCATTACTCATTATAGAGAGAAAAAATTATATGATGTAATTGATCCAGATCTGTGGAGACAAATGGATCTGCAATCATTCAATATTTTCACAGAAACAGCATATGACTGCCTGAATGAAGACCGATCTCAACGGCCAAATATTGATGACATTGTCACCAGACTTGAAAAAGCTTTGAGTCTTCAATTGGAACGTGATAATGCAGTAAGACCTTTTTTTCACTCTTTCATCTTTTTATCATAATAGTTACCCTATACTTATTAATCTACTTATTACTGTATCAAATTGCTTAAGGTTTAGACATAAGTGACATTTTTTTTTTTTTAAAGTATGGTTTTGATACACGAACTTTAAAATGTCTCACTAAATGTTACAAAATTTATTTTAATGATACACGTATAACTAATGGCACATGTCCAATTTTATAGCATAAACCCAATTACTTATTATTATTATTATTATTATTGTTATTATTATTATTAATGTTAATGTTGTTGTTATTATTATAATATTTATTATTATCATTATCATCATGATCATGATCATGATCATTATCATTATCTTCATCCAACTAATAATGCAAATTTTGTACGTATGTAACTCTTGTAGTAGCTGGTAAATTTTTAAAAGATAGCAAAACGTCAAGTAGAGTTTGAAATAAACAATTTTATTTTAGCATGTAAGAAAAAATACATCTCTTTTAGTATTTTTTACTACCTGCTCATTATACACGAAAAAATATTGTTCAAAACCAGAGAACATTCAAGGACAAAGAAAGATTTATGATTAGATTCTATAAGGGGAAATTACATAGACTATAGTTTTTACATGTCTCACCTAAGAAATATACCACATGAATAGATTCTAAAAAGGGGAAACTACAGAGTATGAAGATACGTGTAGTTAAAAGAAAACACGCTTGTTTTTCCACCAAATGTTTTGTACAAAACAAAGAAAAAAAATAGAAATTGCGTTTAAATCAAATATTTTGCATCAAATTATCTATAAATTCGTTTTATATGTTTTGTGAAAATTTAAATCCCCTATTTTCGTTTATATATCCAAAAATAAAAAGATAATTTTTTTTCTCTAACTAAACGTACCGTAACGTGTCTCACGTAAGAAATATCCCACATGAATAGATTCTAAGAAACATAGCATATGAGTAGATTTTGTATCATGTTTACAACTCTTCATGTGAAAGATTAATGATTAGATTGTATTATTCTAACATGCCACATGAGTAATTAACCTCACTAAAGTGTTTAACCCTGTGAATCTGCACATTTGATAGGGATCAGGGAGCTTCATATCCGCAGGCGTTGAATCCCATGTCACCAATTTTTTTAAAAGAGTAGATGCAAAATATAAAAAGACCAGCGGTGTGACACATAAGTCAAATGTGTATTCGTTTCGTGTTGTACTATCCACAGCCATGAGCGGAAGGAGTTCATTTCTTCCAGATCAAGAGTTGGGAGAGGGGTCATTAAGTCAACCGAGAAAATCTCATTTTGATATAGCCTCGAGAGTACTGCAATCGATATATGAAAATCCGGTAAGCTAATGAACTTACTTATCAACTTTATGTGCTAATGATTGTTATATTTATCAATTCAATTCTTATTCTTTTGCAAATTTATTTTAGGAACTTCCAATGAATGCAGTTGACGGTACATCATTCAATTACAATCACCTAAGGGTAATTGATTTCTCTACGGTTTTAGTTTGAGGCTTGTCATCCTTGTGTAAAACCACAGTTAATCCATAACAAGTTTTTTAATATGGGGGCAGTTTTATCTTCTTAACATTTATTTACACATCTAAAGCACCTTATCACCAACCTGCAACTCATATGTTCACTCCTTTGACACCCCCTCTCCCCTTCAATTGCCTTCCAGCCACCAACTACTTACTAACCACCACATGATCAACACCCAAAATCAGAAAATAAAACACCATCTGCGCCAAACATGAACCATGGACATGCACACATAATCACACTACTCATCAATCATTTTCATGCATAAAAATCCGTAACTGATATCCAAGAATAAATTTGGAATTTTGAGTTTGTTATATCACTTTGTAAGCCATATAATCATTTTATTCTAATATGTGTAACATCACAATAATTACAGATTCTGAATCATTTATGTCACCATGTCAGTACATTGTTACTTTTCCTGTATCTTACTAGTTTCTATTGGGTGCAGCATAGCTCCAAAATGTTGCATTGGGAGAACTTGGAACACTTGAAGATTGGACTAGATGTTATAAATGAGGCTACCAAGAATTTTGACTATGCATATTGCATAGGTTCAGGGGGATACGGTAAAGTATATAAAGCAGATCTAGAACATTTAGATAGCAGTAATTCCTCATCGATAGAAGGGGTGGATCAATGTGCTTTACCCAGAAAACGAAGCACGGTAGCCATAAAGCGCATTGACAATCAAGAAGGAAAACACGGGTTCATTGTAGAAATTGAAACTCTAAGTACTTGTAAGCATGAGAATATAATCTCTCTTGTTGGGCTTTGTTATGAAGGTAACGATTCAATGATCCTGGTTTATGAGTATGCTTCCAAAGGAAGTCTTGAAAAGTATTTGGGAAGCAGTGATAAGATGACTACTTGGGTGCAACGTCTGAATATATGTCTTGATATTGCACATGGTTTGAATTACATTCACAACAGCACAGATCATGGCAAACAAAAGATGATACACCGTGACATCAAAAGCGATAATATTTTGTTGGGAGATAATTGGAAGGCAAAGATCGCGGATTTTGGGCTCTCCAAATTCCACCCAGCACATCAAGCGGCCAGCACTATCTATACCAATTGGATTGCAGGTACATATGTGTATTTGGATCCAGAATATGAGAAGACCGGTAAACTACATAAGAAATCAGACATCTACTCTTTTGGAGTAGTGTTATTCGAGATCTTAACCGGGAGGTTGGCCTATGATTCTGTATACACCAAGCTGAATGAGAAGGGAATTGCACCGATTGCAAGAGATCATTTTGAAAAGGGAACAATAATGGAAATTGTTGATCCCAAGATAAAGGAGGAGACCGATGAACATGTTTTTTCTTTATGTAAAGGAGCCAATAAAGTGTGTTTGGACATATTTTCAGAACTTGCGTTTCGATGTGTGGCAAAAACTCAAGAGCAACGTCCAACAATCGAAGTTGTCATCAACGGACTTAAAAAGGCGTTATACTGTCAGGTAAGTCAATTCTTTAAAGATATAATAACTTTGATTAATATACGCAGATGCCCATGTGGTGATGTCAAATTACAAATAGGAATTATATATTTATCTTTTTCACTTTTGACCAATGTTATAAATAGCGTGGTGTTGTAGTCAAGCCTCACGTCTTAAAGAGTCATGGCGAAGCTACGGTGTTGTCTAAAGCGTGACTTAAAGCGACACAAAATATTTATAGATTTATATATTTATATCATATTTAATATACATCGAGTTTGCAAAAATTGTTAAACATAAATAATAAAGTCAAGGAATTATCCTTGCATATAATTTTTTTCATTTCTTAAAAAAAAAAAAAAAAAAAAAAAAAAAAAAAAAAAAAAAAAACAACCTTGGCCCATATTGTAGCCAGATTCTTTAAAAACACCTCAAAAAAGGCAGAATGCCTCACACTTTATCACGCATTTCCAGCTCTTATTTCATGTCACGCCTAGAGCTGGCACCTAGGTTTATTTCGTAACATGAATGTTACGTCTCACGCTTTAGCGGCGCCATGACACGCCTTTTAAAACCATGCTTTTGTCACCTATATTTCAAGTCAGTAACACAAATAATCTCTAATTCACACAATTTTCACATATGGAGTTGCATGTAAATTTTTACATTTACATAGAAGAGAGAAAATGTATATGAGTTTTTTTAGCGTTTAACATTATGACAACCATTATACATGAGCGTAAGATATTAACTTTAGATATATTCCCTTTTCCTTAACCCTTACACTTTTCCACCCACCGTTCTTCCCCCGCCATGTTGTTAACTCCGCACGTTATTGCAAGTTATATTATCTGATTATCTAGTTGCTAGACTTATTTTTATACTATTTAAATATACTTATATTATCAACATAACGTTTCGGACAAGTACTCGTTCTAGTATATCTATCTATCAATTATACAGAAAGCTTATTATTTTGCGTGAATAATCACAGTATTATTTTATGACTACTAACCAAATATTGACTTTGTACTTGCAAAGTTAATAATAATAAATTATTGATTTTGTACTTGCTAAATTGTTAACAGTAAATATATTCTTAAACTTATTAACTAAATATTGATTTTGTACCAGTTAAACTAATAATAATTAAGATAGTTAATTAGAATGATAAGAAATAATAATTGATAAGAAAGAAGTTATTTATTGTCAAGTTTAAAAATATAGCTTGCTTATTAGAAAATAACTCATTTAACATTTTATTGAAAAATAACAATTAGCTTTTATAAAGAAGATCGAGGATAATAAAATCTATAATTAGAATAACAATTTAATACCAAGTAAAATATAATGAAAATAATGACATAGCATATTAATTAGAAAAGTATATTTAAATACAAAAATTAATAATTTTATATATAAAGATAATAATCGGTACATGATAGCAAATCTCTTTTGCTAAATGTGTATAATCTCTCATTAGAGATATTAAAAAGTTTATTTAGTCAAGCATATCGTACTGAAACTTATATCATGAGATTGAACTATTTGTTAGTATAAAAGTTAGATTAGTTTTCATTTTTTTGAAAATTAATTATATGTTATATATAATTTTTTCGAATAAATATATTATTAAAAGAACTTAATGAAAATATTGCTGACTTACTATACAAAACCTACCATTTATACTTACTTTGTGAATCCACTCAAGCAAGCTCAGTCAAGAAATGCCAATACTTGTAGTATGAAAGCACAAGGTGAGGTATATTGTGTTATATATACATATGTGTCAACTCATAAGTAAAAATGTTTTCACATTAGCCTTTTTACCTCTAACAGCACTAGGAGTGATAACTTGAGTTAACATAAAAAACAACGTCACGTCAGCGTCATATCATTTTAACATCAAATAACATCACATTTTGAGACTCACTTTTAAAAAAAATAAAATTTACAAATTAACCTCTTAACTAATATTTCAATCCTTAAATAAAACCTTAACTATATATATATATATATATATATATATATATATATATATATATATATATATATATATATATATATATATATAAAACGCATGCACAAATTTAAAAACTAATACATAAACTAAAGAAACATGCAGAAAGTTAAATGCAAATACATAAACTAAAGAAACATGAGTAATCTTCATCTACTTCAACAAAATCTACACGTGTACGTCAAATATGTTCCACAAGTTGTCGCTGGAGATTAAGATGCGTATCTTTGTCACGTATTTCTTTTGCCTTTCGACTTTGCATATCACATCTGTCGACCCATCTTTGTTGCCTATGTCGTACCAGATTCATCCACAGTTCTTTGTACTCACTTAGTGCAAACTTTTGATCTTTTAAAATCATGTTATGCAATAGGATGCAAAAATATATGATTCTACATATCCTGTTAACATGGTATTGACATGCTGGTTGTTGTATTATTCTTCAACGTCCTTGGAGAACACCAAAAGCATGTTCGACATCCTTTCGTGCACTTTCTTGACGCTTTTTAAAGAAAGTGTGTTTATCGTCTAAGGAATTTGAGAAAGATTTGACGAAAGTAGCACACTGTGGGTAAATTCTATCGGCTAAGTAATACCCCTTTTCAAACGCAACTCCATTTACCTCATACGGAGCTACATGGGCGACATCATCAAGAATGTCGTCGAATAACGGCGAATTATCTAAAACATTTATATCGTTATTCACACCCGTTACACCAAAAAATGCATGCCAAATCCACAAATCGTGCGATGCAACAACTTCAAGCATTATAGTCAGGTATCTTTTATCACCCCTTATATATTGCCCCTGCAATGACATCAGACAAATTTTCCATTCCCAATGCATATAGTCGATGCTACCAAACATTCTTGGAAAACTGAGGTTGGATTTCAGACCAGTTTTACTATTTATATTTTCTCGTCTACCTATGCTCTACCTATGCACTAACGGGCAGAGAACCCGGTCGTGTGTAGTGTAGTAATCCGTAAAGTCGGGGTCATCCCAAGAGTTATAAGTGCGGATCCTAATTTATGTCTAATGTCACTATTTTTAAAAAGGTTTTGAATTGATTATAAATTAAATTAAGAAATGAAAATAACAAAATACGAAATTAAATGACATTATATCAGTAGGAAGAAATGTGCTAACCTAGTTACTAATCTTATTATGCCATGATCAAGTTTTACTAATTATGCCTTCTACCACTTCATGTGGAATTAAAATTCACTAGACTCCTATGGTCAATTCGTCTACTCTATGTCCCATAGAATCCTACTACGGCTCAAAGGTCTATGTCAAAACCTTTATATCGACAGAGATTGTGGGTAGACCTATGTTGAGTCATTAAGTACGCTACAGTCTAGACTTGTTCTAACGAAACCCGGCCTCTCGGAACTTAAATTTCCCCTAACTTCTTAAGCGTGTCCAATCGGTAGGTGATTCTTTGGTCAATTCACACATAAGGACTTTGGTAGTCCTATGGTCAATTCTTACCAATCCTTGCAACCTACTCGACTAGGGTCCTATGGTCAATTCTCCTAGCTTCCTACATACTACCGAGCTTCAATACTACCAAAACAAGAGGTTCTATGAACAAGCAAATAAACTAAACACTAGAAGCGAAAAAGAAAGCGCGAAAACATAATTAAAGCAATAATAATTTCATAACAAGGCTAGCACCAAAGGTGCTTAGCCAATCATACTAAACATAACAGCCAATTCAATGTTTAACATCATAAATGAAGACATGGAATTAAATGCTAATGATTGATATGAAAACACTATAACTTATGTAGTAATGTGTGAATTATCCTATTGAAGATGCTCCATATGCTACTGGAAATCATTCCCTTGAAGCTCTTTTTCTTCCTCTGGTGGTGTGTGGTGAAAAAGTTCTGAAAATGCGAATTTAGGGTTTGTATTTATAGGCTAGACTAATTTACGGCATAACCTAGATATTTGGTTACGCCATAACTACCATATCTCTGACGACCTTATCCACAATAGATGATTACGGCGTAACCTTACAAATGGGTTACGACCGTAATCTCCTCGGTGTGACTTTTACGCCGTAACCTTGTAAGTGGGTTACGGCGTAATCTTCTTGACCATGAAATTCTTCTAAGTCATTGGATTACTATGGCGTAACTATATGTGTGAAGTTATGCTGAAACCTTGAGCTGCATTGACTTTGGTCTTCTAGTGTAAATCCTAGTTACGGTGTAAGTGGAGAGTGGATGTCACGCTGTAACCTTCTTCTGGTCTGCATACTTGTGTATATCTTCGTTAATAATCTTCCAATTCCGCGTCTCTTTGTTCCTATGCTCATTTATAATATGAAAATGAAATATAAAGAAATAAAGGCATATATCCAAGTAAAATGATACAATTGATGAGCAAAATATGGGGAAATTGACACTAAAATATCAGGACTATTTGATGTTATCACCACTTGAATTATACATGACCTCAAGTAGACCTTATTAGAATCATTTTTAAAAAAATATCTCCCAAATGAATTGGAAAATATGAAATTAAAAACTTTCCCTAAATGGGAAACAAAACACTCATACCCTCCCTAATCTAAGTGTCAATTTTGGGGTGATCACTCATTGCACATTCATAGAATGTATTTTATCATAGGCTTGGCGGTTACACAAATCTCCACCACTAGAGCTAAGGTCAAGACAATATTTAAAGGAAATGTTGGGTGAATAAATTATACGGATAGGGTGAATTGTCATTACTAACATATTACGGCGAAGGCGGCAAAGACCATCAGTACATAACCAAATTCATGGCCAAGACACCAATGACTACTCAAATCCCTCGCCTAAGCATGATTCAAGACTAGAGAGTAGGATAAGACATGTGATACACATAAATGGTGAAAAATAAAAATAACAAGCAAATAGTCTTAGCCTATAACCAAGTCGTCACCGCCCGCCATCCGTCCAAAGTCCAAGCTTAAAGGCGCGAAAACCGGATCATCATACAATAAGTTAGTGTGCCATTAGTGGATGTTATGATATGTGCACTAACTTGGTTTTCATGAAGCACGTTGGCGTAGATTTTTTACCAACTCATATCTTCAATCGAATATGATCGATGTAGTCTCCTCAATACTAGTCCAATAAGCTCAATAACATTATAGTGTTTACAATGATGCACTATTCTTTCTAAAAAAAGTAACACACATTTTTTTAATCAACTAATACATGAACAACAAATAAGTCATACCCCCACTTGAGATGAATCATATGTAAGGAATATGGGGGTCTTCAATGATCTTCAAATTTGTGTCTTCAACATAGGCGTGATTTCCGAATCTCTCTACCCAAACCTCAAACTTAAGTAAACGGCAACTTCCTAATCATAAACTAAGACTACACGGTAGGCTAAGGTGAATATGTATAACGAAACAATACTTGATAAGGGTTATGAAATGAAAAGAATGGCTCGGAAGGGTGTATCTAGAGGTATCTTGCACTAAAGGTGAGTGCAACAAAAGGGTTTTAACATGGGGTCGAAAAGTCAAGGTGACTAATCGATAAACACACACAATTTCACGTGTATGGGCTATTTGGGTGTAAATCTTAAAACATTGCCTTCTCAAATTATCCTTTCCAAATGTATCAAGCTAACTCGACACACTACTCGTCTATGGTCTCGAAATGATGTAAAGGCCAAGTTCTAAAGTTTACATATTACTGGCACACTCAATATTTGGTGGATTTGAGCAATATGGGGAAACGGAAAGGCTAAATCTCACCAAAGAAAATTAAGGGTTATAGTGTGCTCGGCTTACGTCTATTCTAGTTAGGTTAAGAAAAACACGTCAAAATTTTAAAAATGGCATAATTTTTCAAAATAAACTAAAAAAACGAGGGCAAATAAGTTCAAGTAATAATTCTACTCCCGTCCCCCCCCCCCCCCCCCTCTCACTTGAAATGTACAAAGTCCCTTTTGTACGAAAATATGTAATAATAAAGAGGAAAAAGTAGAATTGAAACGAAAACTCCCCTAAAATTTGCTCCAAAATTGTAGAAGGATCACGTTGAAAAGACGTGCCTTTGCTTCGCCTCCATGAGCAAACGTCAAATCCCTGAAATCACGACACTACAAATAAAAACAAATAAAATATTAACTCACTTTCATAGGAATCACGGTTGCATTTAGCATATGCAACAAGCCTTTTAAATCACTAGACGTCCCGAGTGGACGAGTGAAGTCTCGTAAGGGTTTACAGGGAATACACCTACAACGTTCATTTAGTTACTAATACAAGGAAATGTTATGTAAGTTGTATGAAAATAAAGTTATGTTACATAGGAGATTACAGCGTAAACTCATGAGCTGAGTTACGTCATAGGTAATTAAACTTGACAATTGTCCGATATCTGAGGATGGTTACGACATAATCATATAGATGGGTTACGCCTAAAACGTTCTGAGGACCGATTCCAGGATTGCTTCAATCCAAAGTAAGTTTGACGCCATCCTCCTTTCTCTCACACATGCAAAAAGTAAAAGTAAACATACCAAAACAAACTATTCTAATGAAGAAGAAAAGAAATGGGATAATTCGGGCTGTCTGCCGAAAGAGAACTTTTGTTTATTAACGAGTCTTTAAGTTAGACTTAAAGCCACGGGTTCAAGGTTCATTACGAAAGTGCCCATCCGTGTCCATTTCCAGCTGCGTTCTTTTCCATGTAGCAAAAGATAAGCTCAAAGCTACTAAGTTCCATCTCTCCCTTAGATACATTGAGAAAAGGAAGTAATGTTATGTTTCTTGTGGAAAATTCGCCTTGGCCCAATTTTACCTTATTTAACGGAGGGTCCCCAAATTTTACCTTGACCCAATCTTCAAACGATATACAAAGATACCCAATGCTACAACTTTTATGCTCATTTAAGCATGCCCATTCATTTGTGAACCTTTTGAGCATGTTTTCTTCCGGTAACTCTCCTCCATTACAGTCATTTAGAAAGGGATTTCAGGCCATGCTTGACTTACTCCTCTCCCATTTACTATTACAGGCTTGCAGAAGTGAACTATCCATTGGACCTTCTCATTAAGATTAGCACTCAGGAAGTTTGTACCATGTTTCTTTGATTACCTTTTCTTCCAAAAAGCACCACCATACCCTTGCTTCCTTATCCATTTGTCTTATTCTTATTATTCCCCCACCATTGCTTTCATCGACCAAGGGGTCGCACGTTGGCAATGTTAGTTTCTCTCTGTCATTCCTAATAGTCTGATACGTGGGAATCGCACCAGGCTTTACCTCTCAAGGGATCTTGAGAAGCTTACAACCCCCACCAGGCAGTGTACCTGATCGTTGTAGTATAGTATAGTGACAAGTACCGGGGGATTGATCGTTCAGCTAGGAATAGTGTCGCTAGGATTAGAAAACCTAAATACTAGTTCTAAAAGAGAGGGATGATTATTTTTGTATTTTTATATTTTTTTAGAAAGCAAGTAAATATCTCGGGTTTGAAGGATTTGGGCGGAATTAGTTGCTAATCAACTAACCCAATACTAATGATGCAATCAAAATAAAATACTAGAAATGAAAATAAACTAAATTATACTAAAGTTGTGAGCAATAAGTGGAGAAAATGTGTTTACTTAGATTTCACTACTCCCTTGACATCTTTTATACGTTAATTACTTGTTATAGTTACATGGATGACGGATCGTATTCCTTAATACCATTCATGGGGTGACGCACTTAACTCCCCAATTCTATGAGCTCTTATCTCCTCCTATACCATGCCCAACACAACCATAGGGATTATAAACAGTGGCTCATGCATTAAATACAACCAATAAAGACCTAGTGCACATCGGTTCATGTTTCTTAAGACGTTCAAGCATGTTACCAATTGGAGATCTGCCAGTTTTCTTAAGCCTAACATATAAATCATTCATCCAAGACAAGTATAAACAAGTAATCAACACATAATTAACATCTAGGTTTCATTAGATCCAAGCAAACACAAGATAGATCTAGCCTAGCATGATGGAATTAAGTCAAGAACAATATATAGACAACCAACACATAGACATATTGATTGAATTGAAAGAACACTTATCTCAATTACACATGAAAGGTATCAAGGGCTTGGAACCCCTTGAAAAACCTGTAAAATTCGCACCAAGTTCGTACTTAGGGTTTCTCCAAAACTTCTTTCTTTTATGTGAAAATTAGAAAACTATATATAGGAAAAGGGGTCTGACGGCGTCAAGACCAAGCTTGTGACGCCGTCACCTCGCCGCCAAAACTCTTCTCGGACTGCCTTGATCTACATTTGACGCCGTCATGTAATATTCATTTCCAGGCCGTCATGACTTTTACTCTTGACGCCCTACTTCGTGACGCCGTCAAATCTGTACTGGATCATCATGGAATTTTGCTCTTGACGCCGTCAGGATGTTACTCTTGACGCCGTCACCTACTGTTCCCAGCATGGAAAATTAAGACTTTGGCGTTTTCTTCACTTTTATGCTCCAAAAACGTCCGAATTGCTTCCTTTTCTAGATTTCACTCCCAAAGTACCTAAAATCACAAAAGGAACGATTTAGGGCAATATTTGATCAAATAAATTCAATTCCGGGCTTAAATGACCCCCTAAAAGTGGTTCATTTTTCGCCTCATCATATACCCTTACACTTGAGATTTGCTTGTCCTCAAGCAAATGTGCTTTTATTCTAGTCAAAATACAAGTTAGGGGTCATTTAACACTAATATAAAAGTAATTACAACAAATAATCGTTCCTCTAAAGACCAATAGACAGGCACAGAGGTCATACACAAGCACCTCACAAATAGTGTTTAGATACTCACATCTCTCGGGTGTAATAAAGTGTAAATTATAATATGGAAACGGAAGATATCTCTCACTACCTGTCATAGCAAAATAGATTACCATAGGCTTGGGAAAGGATCAAACCTCCACCACATGGCGTAAGCACCTAGGATAAACTATCAAAGAGGTCTTTTAAAGGGTTGTAACGTTAGGTGTAGGGATATGAAATACACGGTTTTGTTGGATAAAGGAAGTTTTTACTGGTGGCGAGTTAACAATCTTGGTTAATTACATGTACAATATGGCGTTGCTAAGCCAAGACTAGACTCGACTTAAGCTAATAAATGAAAAATAACAAAAACATAAAATGAACATAGAATAAAGAGGGATGGTAGTCCGTATGTTTTCTTCTCTTTTTCCTTTTTCTATTTTTTTTCTCTTTTTTTTCTTGATTTTTTTTCGATTTTTTTTTTTTTTTTTTTTTTTTTTTTTTTGTTTTTTTTTTTTTGTGTGTGCATACACTCTTACCCTACCGTCCAAAATAATACATCATAGGGGATGAACATTCCCCTTACACTTGAATTTTTACATACTTTACAATAAACTAATCTAATGACTCGAATTAAGAAAATCAAAACACTTGGAGCACTTTTAAGATTAACGTACATATAGGGGTAATATATGATGTTCTTCCCCATTACTCCATAAAATAAGTACTTACCCATGAGTCCCAATCGTCCCAAAACAATATGTACAAGGATATGACTTGACTTAGCAACCATGTAATCAATTAGATAGTTAACTTAGGGTTTAACAAATAACAATAATGCACTAAAATTGAGCGCATACACGGAAGGCTAAGGCGATTTGGTTGTACATTTAAGTGGGGTGTAAGAAATTCTTCCTTTAAGTAAGATGCTTAAAGTTAGAAACGAAAAGATAGGCTCGGAGGGGTGTACTAGGGGTTTCGTGTTCTAAAAATGAGTACAACGCTAAGGGTGAGGAAACAATTAGTTGACTTAACTGGCCAAGTAATATGACTTACATGGTCAAGTAATCATGATACGGGTTTAACACAAGGGTAATCCTAATGCCTCTTATCATGTAGTAAATCCTACCACACGAATGTAGTCTCACTAGCGGTCTCGGGATGCATCACTAACGCAAGTTCTAGAATCTAAATACTACCGGTACACTCATAAGCACTAATAGTAAATGCTTTTCCTATCAAATCTAAAGGTGAACCTCACATATTTGGGTGGAAATTTTTTCTGAAAGTACGGTTATGTGCTAGTCATACAATCTCCTATCCATGAGACGCTTGCTATGGCTAAAGTTTCACTCCTAAATGTTGTAAAAAAATTTAAATTTGGCGCTAAAATTGCACTAACAAGTATTTCTCATAGTTTTATTACACATCTACCATTAAACAAAACAAACTCAAGTGAAAGTGCATATGTAAGGTATCATCTTTTTACCCTCCCCTTACACTTAAGACGAACATTGTCCCCAATGTTCAAGTAAAGAATGTAAAATTGAAAAAGTTAAAAAGAATGAAATCAAATACTCCCCTGATTCGCTCGGTATGGATAATAAGGTGACCAGGTTAAATCTTCCTCCAAGAAAATGAACAATCAAAGCTTCCCTTCCAGAATATAAATCATCTTCTTGTCAGACATAACCTGTAAAACCTGATAAAATAGACAAGACAACCTCGCGTAAAATCGGCGGCATCCTATATAAGTTATTGAATCCTAGAAAACAAGATAAGATATAATGCTTGCGGAATGAAGTTTGCAGATCTCCTGGAGATTATAAAACTTAATAATTCACAAAAACCATAAGACTCAGTTAGAAAAACAAAACTGGTAAAATTTCCAGATTTTTACACTTGACGCCGTCAAGAGTTAACTCTTGTCGCCGTCACAAGTGACCTGCAGAAATTCTTATGTTAAGTTTCCGGAAAATTTCTGGAAAAACTTGGTCCTACTTCCTGGAAAATCCTGCGAAACTTCATTATAACTCAATACAAGCATTTGACTCTAACAAATACGAATATACATGTTCATTTAATATTGTGGAGAATCATGATCGGTTTGTTTCTTGAAAACATATTTGGGGTTTCCCCTTACACTTATCTTTTGCAAAAATACCTTTAGGTGGAGTTAAGACTAGGCCAAAACAACAAAGTAAAGTATTTCCACTATTTAGTTTAGAAACATAATCTACCAACAATAAAAATTAAGCATGCATACGGAAGCAAATAACAAACAAACAAACAAAATCACACAAAATAAAGAACGTCACCATGAGCACCATTAATTATTTCAAACAAACGTAAACATGAAAATAAATTGTTCAAGGCCAACAGAGGCCGCATCCTAAGCTATTACAATACCAAATGTTTCAAATTACACAACCATCAATAAATTTTTCAGAAATAACAGAAATCAAGAGGAATCACTGGGGTGGAGGACCAAAGCGGTAGTCATAGCCAGGAGGGAGGTGTCCGGTGTACCCGTAGGGAGGGTAGTCAGTCTCACAGCCAGGGAATGGGTCAATCTACAGGTGAGGCTCAAGCTGATCTCGGGTGGAGAGGTGTTGCATCTGGCGAATGGTGTGATCATACATCCAATCAAAGCGCTGGTAAGTGGTGGTCCGCCATGCGTCCACCTGACCCATCCAGACACCCTGGTGTGCCTGCCAGTCTCCCCGACTCATGTGTCGGTAGTAGTCAGCTGTCCCCTCCTCATAACCCTGGAACTGATGCTGCTGGGGCCCTACCTCATCATCAGCATCCTCCTCAACATCAGGCCCCCTGCCTTATACAAGTTATAGGTCCCGTTCCTCTCTAGCATCACAATGCTCATCTGACTGAGGGATTTAGCCCTCACTACCCTACAAGCCTCACAGTCGCTCAAGTACCCCATGATTGGAGGAGTAAGAAGATCATAGGAACGAGCCAACCGGGTCACGAACATCCCCCCATACACCTTGTCTATATCCCTCTCACCTACACTGGTCCTCAAATAACTAGCCACCCAAAATGGGATGTTGCAGTAGACATCCGCTGAAAAGATGGTGTACAGGTAGAACAGATCTGAAGAAGTGACACGGTGAGTGGTGCCATGACGTCCTGACAGGCTGTATGTGATGCACCTGTGGACCAACCTAACTATGGGGTCCCTGATGGATGCTGCCCCAGTAGTCGAGGTGTAAACCCCGTCGCCTATGGTCGGCCAAAAAGTGATACACCTCATCTCACTCCTCTGAGTCTCCCCATGTAACAACCTTTGCATAAAAGTCCCATCAACCTCCTCCCTAGTATACAACCCAATCCTCCAACCAAACTCAGTGACTGAACATGACCGCAATTCTCCTCCTAGCCTCAGCCTGATCAAAATGGAAGGTCGCAAAGAACTCCCTCACCAACTCACTATACACTGTCTCTCTAATCCTAAACAACCTCTCCCACTGAGGACCCGCAAACCCATCAGTGTGGATCCTCTCCAAAAATGCAGCTTCCAACCCTTGGGCCCTAAGAAACTCCCAATCAACCACAGCCCCAGCTTCAATATGGTGGTTACAAAGTTCCGCATACTTGGTAGTGGCGCCAACGGTGTCAAACTCGCTCCAACTATGGACCAATTCTCCATAATTAACCCTTTGGGACCTAGAGGAACTGCCCCGATGTTGACGAGATCTCTTGCTCATTTTCCTGGAAAAAGGTAGAGTGAACGGAAACGATTAGAACGAGAATTTTAATGACTTTCTTGCTGTCAGACACATCTGACGCCGTCAGGAGTAGTCCTGACGCCGTCTGACTTAGCAGAATCCGAATCCATGCAAATGCGAGGGAAAAATCAATTTTCAAACTCTTAACCCATTACCCAAACGCTCCTTTAATCAGAAAACATGGGTGGGGGGTCAAAGAATCCGTGGCATGAGTGGCTTTCCCTAAACTAATGCATGATTCGAGTGGGATAACATAATCAACGGGTAACCCCATGTTTACAAATCACCAAATGGATGGCATTACGATTTGTTAATGATGGGTCAAGAATGGGGTTTCGGGCGAAAGGGGTTTTCCAAATTGATAGATCCTAAGGACAATTGATCGAAAAAGAATGAAGAAAAATCACTTACCAAGTGAAGATTGGATGCGGAAGACGTCGAATTGAAGGGTGGAGATTCGGAGTAGTAGCAGCACTCTGGGTGAGATTTGTGGGGTATGGGTTGAAAGTGATTGGTTTTTGGGTTAATAATGCTGATCCATCGAGGTGACGGCGTCAAGAGTTATGTCTGACGCCGTCAGATGCCCGTGTGAGGTGAGAAATGGAGTAATTCCATGTTTAGTCCCTGCACCTTGTGTGAATAGCTAAACATTAGTAAAACCCATGAGTAGCTATTCCGTTAACGAGGTCCACCAAGGTCGAACGTCTCATTACTGTCACGGAAAGAGGTGAGGTTGTAGAAGGGGTTGGGTGATGTTTTGGCTAAGTTGTAACCTGTGCACGGGTCACTGGTGTGTAAAAAGGGATGTTGTTCATAGAGGGTTTCAAATCAGTGGTTTTTTTGAGGTACAACCTCTTTACACTGGGTTTAAAACCAAAAGAACGTCTCTTGGATAAGTTCGGGAATGTGGTTCGCAAGCATCCAACAAAAATGTTATGGAATTGCGAATTCTTCTCTGCATGGGGATGCTCATGAGAACGGGGGGTAGTTAATGGTGAAGCACTTGGGGAAAATTTCCCGCTATCCTCTTGGTCAAACACCAAAGGGGTTGAAACCTCGAAGACTTTTTCAATTTTTTTAGGTACGGGATTTTCTTTGATCTTTTCTTTGACCCTTGATACGAATTGGTTTGCTAAATTCATAAAAGCTTTGTGAGTGCTTTCCATGCGTGCTTCTAGGTGCTGAATTTGTTTTTCCTGATTATCCATGAAGGTTAGCATTATCCATTCGAATTCCTCTTGTCGTGAACGTTCAGGAAAATTGTGGTCGATAACCGTATTCCTACGTAAATTAGGATTCCACATGGGTTCAGCAGCAAGCTTCTCAATACTCATTAATTCTTTTACCTGCTTCTCGATGCTTCCTAACAACTGTTCTTGGGTGGCGTATGCGTGGTCAAGTTTTCCCTTGCTTGGAAACATCGGGTCCTCCCATCCTTCTTCTTCGTATTGTGCCAACCCCTCAAGAACTTTCCAGCACTCGTCAATGCTAAGTCTATTTAGCCTGCCCTTGGCTGCGTAATCAATGGCTCTCCTTGTTTGATAGTCCACTTTATCGTAAAAGATTTGGATCTAGAGCCATGGTTCGAAGCCATGATGAGGGACTTTTCGGAGCAGGTCTTTATATCGAGTCCATGCTTCATAAAAGGTTTCATTTTGACGTTGTTGGAACATCAAGATGTCATTTCTAAGCTTAGTAGTTCTCCCCGGTGGGAAAAATTGAGCAAGGAAACGAGTGGTGAGATCATCCCATGTGGTGATGGATCCCGCGGGTAAACGCTCAAGCCATTGACTAGCTTGATCCCGTAGAGAGAATTGGAATAGGCGTAATCGGGTTGTCTCTCTAGTTGCAACATCTAGGTCTATGGAATCTACGATTTTGAGGAAGTCCTTAAGATGTTGGTTTGGATCTTCGGAACGAAGTCCATGGAATGCACATCCGCTTTGCACCAACCGGATGGTGTCGGATCGCAAGGGGGTCACATTGGCTCCGGTGAGCTCAATGGTGTTTCGGTAGCCTTGGTGGCTAGGTCGGGAATACTCTCCTAAGGTTCGGGGCCTAAGGGGTTCTAATGGTGGGTTTTGTTGTGGTGGGATGACGGGTTCAAAGATGTTCCTATTGTCCATGATGTTGGGTGGTGAAGAGTTACGAACAAAGGCACAAAGAAATAAGATAGACTAAAGAGAACCTAAAAAAAATAAAAATAAAATCTTACTAGAAAGGAATCTAGCAAGTAGACCTAATAAAAAGAAATTCTAACCTAGACGATAACAATTCCCCGGCAGCGGCGCCAAAAACTTGATACGTGGGAATCGCACCATGCTTTACCTCTCAAGGGATCTTGAGAAGCTTACAACCCCCACCAGGCAGTGTACCTGATCGTTGTAGTATAGTATAGTCACAAGTACCGGGGGATTGATCGTTCAGCTAGGAATAGTGTCGCTAGGATTAGAAAACCTAAATACTAGTTCTAAAGGAGAGGGATGATTATTTTTGTATTTTTATATTTTTTTAGAAAGCAAGTAAATATCTCGGGTTTGAAGGATTTGGGCGGAATTAGTTGCTAATCAACTAACCCAATACTAATGATGCAATCAAAATAAAATACTAGAAATGAAAATAAACTAAATTATACTAAAGTTGTGAGCAATAAGTGGAGAAAATGTGTTTACTTAGATTTCACTACTCCCTAGACATCTTTTACACGTTAATTACTTGTTATAGTTGCATGGATGATGGATCGTATTCCTTAATACCATTCATGGGGTGGCGCACTTAACTCCCCAATTTTATGAGCTCTTATCTCCTCCTATACCATGCCCAGCACAACCATAGGGATTATAAACAGTGGCTCATGCATTAAATACAACCAATAAAGACATAGTGCACATCGGTTCATGTTTCTTAAGATGTTCAAGCATGTTACCAATTGGAGATCTGCCAGTTTTCTTAAGCCTAACATATAAATCATTCATCCAAGAAAAGTATAAACAAGTAATCAACCATAATTAACATCTAGGTTTCATTAGATCCAAGCAAACACAAGATAGATCTAGCCTAGCATGATGGAATTAAGACAAGAACAAGATATAGACAACCAACACATAGACATATTGATTGAATTGAAAGAACACTTATCTCAATTACACATGAAAGGTATCAAGGGCTTGGAACCCTTGAAAAACCTGTAAAATTCGCACCAAGTTCGTACTTAGGGTTTCTCCAAAACTTCTTTCTTTTATGTGAAAATTAGAAAACTATATATAGGAAAAGGGGTCTGACGGCGTCAAGACCAAGCTTGTGACGCCGTCACCTCGCCGCCAAAACTCTTCTCGGACTGCCTTGATCTACATTTGACGCCGTCATGTAATATTCATTTCCAGGCCGTCATGACTTTTACTCTTGACGCCCTACTTCGTGACGCCGTCAAATCTGTACTGGATCATCATGGAATTTTGCTCTTGACGCCGTCAGGATGTTACTCTTGACGCCGTCACCTACTGTTCCCAACATGGAAAATTAAGACTTTGGCGTTTTCTTCACTTTTATGCTCCAAAAACGTCCGAATTGCTTCCTTTTCCAGATTTCACTCCCAAAGTACCTAAAATCACAAAAGGAACGATTTAGGGCAATATTTGATCAAATAAATTCAATTCCGGGCTTAAATGACCCCTAAAAGTGGTTCATTTTTCGCCTCATCATAGTCATAGGTGCACAGCAGTGTAATTTTCCAGTGGCGGTCACAAAAACTTTTTCACTATCTCCTTCCTCTATTTTGGAATCATGTTCATCATCAAACCAAAAGGACCTGTCTTCGCTGCATTCATCGCATTCCTGTTCAAATCCTAAGCATGTAGGTGATTGATTATAAAAAAGATCATCAGAAATTTCAGGAATACCCGATGGTTCTTCTTCAACTAGGGCGTCGACCATATATACTTTAGCTATCTCATTAGTTGTTTGATGATGGAGAACATGATGTACGTGGGAATTGCACCCTCGCAACAGGTTTTACCTCTCAAGGGATCTCGAGAAGCTTACAACCCCCACCAGGCAGTGTACCTGATCGTTGTAGTATAGTATAGTGACAAGTACCGGGGGATTGATCGTTCAACTCAGGAATAGTGTCGCTAGGATTAGAAAGCCTATTAAACTAGGTCTAGAGGTGAAAGATGATTCTTTTTGTATTTTTATATTTTATGAAAGCAAGTAAAAATCTTGGGTTCTGAAGGATTGGGCGGAATTAGTTGCTAGTCAACTAACCCAATTAATCTAAATATGCAATCAAAATAAAATAACAAAAATGAAAATGAAACTATTATACTAATGTGGTGAAACAATGATGAGGAAAGTTGTGTTTACTTAGGTTTCATTACTCCCTAGATATTTCTTACAGGTTGATAGCTTGTTACAATTGCATGGATGACGGGTCATATTCCTTAATACTAGTTGTAGGGTTGTGTACAATATTCCCTAACTCTATATGATCGTACTTCACTCCTATGTCGAGCCGTTAGAAGCTCCTAAAATGGGATCATTAGAATTCTCCTACGCATTAAATACAACCAAAAATCGTAGTACACCTCCGATCATGTTTCTTAAGACGTTCAAGCAAGTTACCAATGGAAGTCTGCCAGTTTTCTTAAGCCTAACATCGAATACAATCATCCATAACAATTATAAACAAACAATCAACCCATAATTAACATCTAGGTTTCACTACATCTAAGCAAACACAATGAAAATCTAGCCTAGCATGTTAAATAGAAGACAAGCGTAAGATATAATCAAACAACACATTGACATATTGAATGATTTGAAGGAATACTTATCTTTAATTGAACATGAAAGATTCAAGGGGTTAAAACCCTTGAAAAAGTGATAAAATTCGGACTAGGGTTTTTTCCCTCAAAGTTGCAAACTAGTGAATGAAATTTGGAAAACTATATATAGATTACACATCGTGACAGCGTCATGTGTTAGATTGTGACGCCGTCAACTCGCCGCCAGTCTTGACACCGTCAGGTACTGTTCCAGCAAGAAAAATTGAGACTTTGCCGTTTTCTTCACTTTTATGCTCTAAAAACGTCCAAAATGCTTCCTTTTCCAGATTTCTCTCCAAAAGTATCTAAAATGACAAAAGGAACAATTTAGGGCAATATTTGATCAAATAATCACGAATTCGGGCTTAAATGACCCATTAAAAGCAGTACACTTTTCGCCTCATCCGAACACAGAATACTTAAACAAACTATTAGCTCCAATAATAATAATAATAATAATAATAATAATAATAATAATAATAATAATAATAATAATAATAATAATAATAATAATAATAATAATAATAATAATAATAATAATAATAATAATAATAATAAAAGCAGTACACTTTTCGCCTCATCCGAACACAGAATACTTAAATGACTCAGAGGTACATCACTAGGTTTTACAACTTGAAGCTCTATGAATTGATACATATTATTGAAAACCGATATGTCTAAAACCCTAATCTAGGATCTCCTTTTATAGGATACAAGGAGTCCTTTACAAGATAAGTATATTCTAACAGAATAAGATATACACCAAATCTTTTCAATATTTATCTTCTCATTCTGTCGTTATCACATAGGCAGTTGTAACTTTGTACTAGCAGTGGTAATAATGTTTCCACTGCTAGTGTAGTATTCCAGCAGTGGGAATGATGTTTCCACTGCTAATGTATTTGACCAGCAGTGGGAACTCCAACACTAGCAGTTTGTACTGTTAGTTTAATTCCCAACAATCCTCCCCTAAACTTGTGATTCCTCTACAAATCCACAAGTTTCTTAAATTAAACTTCATCCTTGATGTTGGAGGGATTCTTCCAAACACTTATCTTTTCAACCATGCAGTTCTCATCTCTCAAACTGATGAACTCTTCTGTATGCATTATAGTACAACCTTTCTATTTCTTCATTAGCTTTTCCTTTCAACTGAGCAGCTGTCCATCCTTCATTCGTGGTTCTTTCTTCTTCTGCTTCAATCATGATACCTTTACCTTTGCCTTGAATTGCTACCATCAGTATAAACTGGTATTTTATCTGCAGAAACTTGTGCATCAGCATAGCTTCCATATCTGCATCAAATTGAGTTTCTTTGACCTGAGAGCATTCTTACCTAGTTAAACTAGATAGTACTTTTCGACCACCCATATGTTTCATTTAGCTTGGGATTCCACCATTTGTATCCAATCCAAAAGAACGAGACACATTAGGTGTTGCCATGGTAGAGGTCTTATTGATGTTATCTTTGTCCTGTGAAGCTATTAAACTTGACACAGTAGTGATAGCCCTTTTCCATACAATTAGCTAAGCAGTATAAATAACACTGCTCATAACCTTTAAAAAATACTTATAATTTTGAGCAAATTACCAGCTATCAACGGATTTGAGATGTCTTTACCATTAGCCGTTTGCTATGGACTAGCCAACTCTTCACTGTGAAGCAAGGTGAGTTGATAACCATATAGTTTTTGGTCAACTATCAACCATAAACGGATTTGATGAGTCTTTACCAGAAACCGTTTGCTTTGGACTAGTTGGTTCCTTGTGTGGGTCAAACATGGTGAACCAATTACCATTTGTTGTGTGTCTAGTTCACATACTTCAAACTCTATATCAGCATACAGTCCAATTCACATATCAAGCAATCTGATAGTTCCAAATCATTTGCTTTATCAACCTGCATTGTTAGTCCAAAACCAAGAAAATACAAGACAAAATATTTTCCATTTAACAATAATGAGTATGACTAACAAAACATACTAAAACAGACAACTAAACATTTGAAACCCAAGCCATTACTGACTTGACACTCCCTCTTGCATCAATATAAGTGTGTTTCTTTAATACCATAGATGCTTTGTCACCTGTTATTGGTCTCCAAACCCATTGTGCTGTATCTTTCATGCCATTTCTCATATTACCCTTAACAGCTTTCTTTTGCCTATCAGTAGAAACAACCTTAGGCATCCATTTTTTATTATACCTAGTTGTTTTATTGAAAGAGTTTTGTTAACTATTTGTGCTTGATTTGAAAATCTTGGTTTAGCACTTGGAACAGTTTACTTGGGGTAAAGAGTCTTGTTTGGCCTAGCAGGATAAAGAGGTTTGGTGCCAGACATTACATTTAAATACCCAAATGCCCTAGTATACATATTTACCATCCTATCCCTATGATGATAACTACATCTAGCCTGCAAGTGATCAAAACTTACACAAGTATAGCAAGCTTTATTGTTCATTACAAACTCATTGCCTAGTTGCTGTGACTTAAGGTTGTTCAAGTTTCTCTGATTACCCCTAGGAACTTGAGACCTACTGGGTAACCTATACATCTCAGCATACCTAATTGTTGACCTAGCTTGTTTTACTTCTTTTCTGGGTTTAACAGTCTCAATCTTAACCACTTTAGGAACTATTGTTTCCTTCTTAACTTCTAACACAACTTCTTCATTAATTGAGGAATCACTTGCACTCTTAAAAGACTCAATTTCCTCATTAGTCTTTTCTATCTTAGAACTGTCACTAGCTTTTAGTCCAGACTTAAACTTAGGTTCTTGAAATTCTTCTAAACCTGTGTGTGCTAGGTCAATTCCAGGAGGTGAAGGTACACCCCTGTATGGTGGAGGAACAGACTTATAACCTACACCTGACTTAGCCTTATTAACCACCTGAGCTTCCCAAATTTTATTAATTTCTTTTGAGGCATGAGCTAGTGTGTCTACAGTAATCTGCACATTATTATTAGCATTCTTGGTCTTTTCTAATGCTTCTTTAAGGGCCTCATTAACAGCATTTTTGTATTCTAAATCTCTTTTTAATACAGCAATATCATCATTAAACTTAGACTCATTTTCTCTATAATTCAAAATCTGTTCTTCTAAAACAGATATGCCTCTTTTATGATTTAATAAGTTATAGCGTGCCTCATTTAGCTATAACAGTTGATCATCAAAATGCTTTTTAAGTTTTTCATATTCTTTTAAAGCAGAAAATGATTTAGCACAACTAATTATAGAATGTACCTTTGAGTCAGAAAATGCCATCTTTCTTGTGAATAAACTGTTCTTCTGGATCTTCTAATTCAAAGTATCAGAACCTGTCTCTGATACCACTTGATGGATCTAAACACACAACTTGTGTTATAATAATACTTTGAATAATACCAACAAGTATGCGGAATATACTTATTAATACTTAGAAGGTTTGTATGTGAGTTTGATTGTGAGTTGTATATGAATGAACAAAGTTGTATGAACACATAATACTTAAACAAACTATTATCTCCAATATTATTAATAATAATAATACGAGTGATCTAGAGTATCACTAGGTTTTACAACTTGAAGCTCTATGAATTGATACATATTATTGAAAACTGGTATGTCTAAAACCCTAATCTAGGATCTCCTTTTATAGGACACAAGGAGTCCTTTACAAGATAAGTATATTTTAACAGAATACGATATACACCAAATCTTTTCTATATTTATCTTCTCATTCTGTCATTATGACATAGGCAGTTGTAACTTTGTACTAGCAGTGGTAATAATCTTTCCACTGCTAGTGTAGTCTTCCAGCTGTGGGAATTATATTTCCACTGCTAATGTATTTGACCAGCAGTGGGAACTCCAACACTAGCAGTTTGTACTGTTAGTTTAATTCCCAACATTTGACACAGAATTCTGTCCATAGTAAACACTATTCTATCTTCCTTTATTCCTAACGAGATATCCCATTCAAAAACCTTAATTCGGGCATGTGAGGTAGCAAGGAAGGGTCTTTCTAATATGATGTACTCCTTGGGCACATTAACTATATCTATGACTACAAAATCAGTCGGGAAAACAAAATTTGTTTATTTTAATTAGCACATTTTCAACAATCCTAACCGGAGTTGTCCTAGTCATATCAGCCATTTCTACTATCAATTTGCTTTTTCTTAGACGTGTCAGCTTAAGGTTTTGAAATAGCAAAATAGGCTTGACATTTAAACTAGACCCTAAATCTGCTAATGCCGTTAAGTCACAATTACCGATGGTACAAGGAAGAGTAAAACTTTCTGAGTTATTCTTCTTATCTAGTAACTGGCTTTGTATAGTTTCTTGTGGCTTAGTGTCATCCTCCAAAAAAGAAACCCCACAAATTTGATTTGAATTATGGAAGTTTTCGTTGGAGTCTTTTACCTCTTTGTCAATAAAGATTGCTTTGCAGGATCTGACAGACTTATTGCATAATCATCATGACCAAGAAGACTTTTGTTAGTGCTTTCTTGAAAACTCTTCAACCAAACCTTGATCGTCTTGCTTTTTGGTTGAGTCTTCTAGGTACTTGTTGATAGTTTTTTCAAGATTAGATATTCTTTCGCCATAGGGTGCTCGATTGTAGTACCCCGTTGGTCCTACACGGTATCCA
Source organism: Artemisia argyi (assembly GCA_030686995.1). NCBI lineage: Eukaryota > Viridiplantae > Streptophyta > Magnoliopsida > Asterales > Asteraceae > Artemisia > Artemisia argyi. The sequence continues at coordinate 195,556,793 of CM060687.1, read as the reverse complement.
TTGCTATTGCCATTGTTCCATTGGAAAGGTCTATTAGCTTCTCTATAATTAACCTCTTCAACTCCTTTAATTTCTTCCTTTAAAAGGGCAATCCTTGGCGAGATGAGTTCCTCCACAAGTGTCACATCCAACTTGATTGGCATGCACATTTTCTTTCAGTTTTTTCATATCCCTGCCAAGACATTCAAGTTTGTTAGTAATTGCCGCAATACTGTACACATTTCCTCCCATACTTCTACTACTGCCCCCATCATGCCATTTTTTCGAGTGGTCTACCATGTCTTGAATAGCTTCAAGGGCTTGAATAGGAGTCATCCCAGGGATCGGCCCCTGAGAGTCAAGCATCTGCCCTGTTGTAATGTTGAGACCTTTGTAGAATATGTTGACCACCTGCTGCTTATTGAGGTCAGGAGTTGGGCATCTGTAAAGAAGATCATTCTACATGTCCCAAACTTGGTACAATGTCTCGTCACCTTCCTGTCTGAAGTTTTGAATCCCCTCAAGTTGCTTTGCCGTCTTCAAAGGAGGGAAATAACGTTGAATGAATGCCCTTTTAAGGAGATTCCATGTGTTGATGGTTCTAGCAGATAACCTATCAACCCATCTTTTTGCGGCTCCTCGTGAGTGCCATTGGGAACACCCGAAGCATAATTGCATTGCGAGAAACACCTGGGATATTGAAAAGGCTCACGATGTCCAATATGTTTTCGACATGCTCGTAAGCATCCCCAATCTTCTTTCCAGAAAAGGGATTTTCTCCTAACTCCCTTATGAACTGATTCTTGATTTTGAATTGCACTTCCGCTCCAATGGCCGGCCTGACAAGCCCCGACCCTTGCTCTTCTCGATTCATAGCTAGGTACTCCTCGAGTTTGAGGTTATCAATATCCAAGCCATTATTCCTGAAAGTTAAAGAAAGAAGTGAGACAACATAACATCAATTTAAAAATTTAGATAAAAATCCTAAAATAGTTCCCTTACAGCGTCGCCAAAACTTGATGCTGGATTTCAGACCAGGTTTTACTATTTATATTTTCTTGTCTACCTACCTATGACGGGCAGAGAACTCGGTCATGTGTAGTGTAGTAATCGGTAAAGCCGATGTCATCCCAAGAGTTATGAGTGCGGATCCTAATTTAAGTATAATGTCACTATTTTTAAAGGGATTTTGAATTGATTATTAATTAAACTAAGAAATGAAAATAACAAAATAAGAAATTAAATGAGACGAGATGAGGAGGGAAAAATGTGCTAACCTAGTTACTAATCTTATTACGCCATAATCAAGTTTTCCTAATTATGCCTTCTACCGCTTCAGGTGGAATTAAAATTCAATAGACTCTTATGGTTAATTCGCCTAGCCTATGTCCCATAGAATCCTACTTCGGCTCAAAGGTCTGTCTCAAAGACCTTTATATCAAGAGAGATCATGGGTAGACTATGTCGAGTCATTAAGTACGCTATAGTCTAGACTTGTTCTAATGAAATCCGGCCTCACGGAACTTAGATTTCCCCTAACTTCTTAAGCGTAGCCAATCGGTAGGTGACCCTTTGGTCAATTCACACACAAGGGATTTGGTAGTCCTATGGTCAATTCTTACCAATCCTCACAACCTACTCGGCTAGGGTCCTATGGTCAATTCTCCTAGCTTCCTAGATACTACCGAGCTTCAATACTGCCAAAACAAGAGTTTCTACGAACAAGTAAAGAAAGTAAACACTAGAAACGAAAAAGAAAGCACGAAAACATAATCAAATCAACAATAATTTTATAACTAGGCTAGCACTAAAGGTGTTTAGCCAATCATACTAAACATAACAACCAATTCAATGTTTAATATCATAAATGAAGACATGGAATTAAATGCTAATGATCGATATGAAAACACTAAACCTTATGTAGTAATGGCGTCAATTATCCCTTGGAAGATGCTCCGTATGCTGCTGGAAATCGTCCCCTTGAAGCTCTTTTTCGTCCTCTGGTGATGTGTGGTGAAAAAGTTCTAAAAACTTCGGATTTAGGGTTTGTATTTATAGGCTTGACTAATTGTTACAGCATAACCTATTTGGTTACGCCGTAACTACCGTATCTCTGACGACCTTATCCATAATAAATGATTACGTTGTAACCTTACAAATTGGTTACGACCGTAATCTCCTCGATGTGACTTTTACGCCATAACCTTGTAAGTGGGTTACGGCGTAATCTTCTTGACCATGAAATTCTTCTAAGTCATTGGATTACTACGGCATAACTATATGTGTGAAGTTACGCCGCAACCTTGAGCTGCGTTGACTTTGGTCTTCTAGAGTAAATCCTAGTTACAGCGTAAGTGGAGAGTGGATGTTACGCCGTAACCTTCTTCTAGTCAGCATACTTGTGTATATCTTCGTAAATAATCTTCCAATTCCACGTCTCTTCATTCCTGTGCTCATTTATAACATGGAAATGAAATATAAAGAAATAAAAGCATATATCTAAGTAAAATGATACAATTGATGAGCAAAATAGGGGAGAAATGACACTAAACTATCAGGACTATTTGATGTTATCAAAAACTATGTAGACGCTCATGTATTACATATAGATTTTGAATGTTTTGCAAAGTTGGTTTTCTTAAAAACTCTGGACTAAATCAAATGAATAACGCACATATTGAAATTATCCAGACAATCACGTCCGGTATGTTCACTCATTTGCAAATATTCATCAAACACATGGGTTAGGTGCCATATGCCAATTTGCGTATGGGCATGTGCATTTTATGATAACACTAATATTCATTCGACCCGTACAATCGGGTGCTTGGCTAAAGTATTTAAAATGATCTAGAAGAGGATCGGCAGTATAAGATTCAATACCTTTGACTATTTTTGGAAATAGTTTCTGGCTCATACGAAATCTTCTTCGAAAGTTTGAATGCGGATACTTGGATAAAAATAGTTGGCCATCAAACGCTCCTCTACAAGCGAACGTTCACGGTAAATTGGGTTACGGGTTAACCGGAAAGATGATTGTGTTTCTTCTTATTGTAATCGTTGGTACTCGTAGACGGCCATAATTGTTAAAGCGTCAGTTTTGTCTTCGACATCGGAAAGGGTCATATGTGTGGTGCAAGTTGGATGCGGATCCATTGTGAATGAGTTTTTTTTTTTTTTTTTTTTTTTTTTTTTTTTTTTTTTTTTTTAATATAAAGAGGGTTTTAATTTTGTGTGTGAAAAATGGTTAGATAGCGGGGGGGAAGGGGGGGGGGGGGGGGGGGGGGGGGGTTTATATAGACGCATCACTTTTACATTATTTTGTGTATTAATTCAATATCGTCTCACATCCTTTTGTAACCGAAAACTTCTTTATGTAACTCACGTTTTACCTGATAATTAAACAGATAATGTCTTTGTCCAGCAACGACTTTGCTCACTTGTATATTCCTGTTGAGGTTATACGATCCGCTACCAACAACTTTGCTGATGAAAATTCCACCCGCAAAGATGATTTTGCAAATGAATACAAGGGACAAATGTTGTGGTCTGGTGAGTTGATTAATATCTCTGCTCGGAGGTTAAATAAAGAATGGCAAGGAGGAGAACAACAGTTTTTGATGGAGATTTCCATGCTTTATACTCTCAAGCATGAAAATTTGGTTTCATTAGTTGGGTTTTGTGATGAAAATGGTGAGAAGATCATAGTTAACAAGCATCAGACCAGGGGAAGTCTCAGCAACTATTTAAGTGACCCGCTGCTGACATGGGTGCGAAGATTGGAGATATCTGTTGGTCTTGCGCATGCATTGAGCTACATTCATTATGATGAGTCACGCGAATTTAGCTTAATACATCGAGACATCAACAGCTACTCAGTTCTAGTAAATGATAACTGGGAACCCAAGTTATGTGATTTTGAACTTTCCATGAAGATTAAATCAACACAAAGGCACCTTTCATTCAATGATACTCTTTGTGGTACGAAGGGGTATACAGACCCAGCATATATAAATACTCGTAGTGTGAGCCATAAGTCGGATTTGTACTCATTTGGGATAGTATTGTTTGAACTACTGTGTAGTAGGAAATCAGTATTATCTGACTACTGTGATAATATGTATTTAGCTCCGATGGCCACTTTCCATTATAAAGAGAAAATACTCCATGATATAGTTGATTTGGGTCTATGGAAACAGATAAATCCTCAATCACTCAATGTTTTTGCTGATACAGCGTATGCGTGTCTGAATGAAGAACCATCTCAACGCCCAAACATAGATGAGATTGTTACAAGACTTGAGAACGCGTTAAAGCTTCAACTGGAATGTCAAAAAAGGGTAAGACGGTTTTTCTATTTGATATTTTTATCATAACAAGTACTACTCTATATTTATTATTATTGATTAATGATAATTACTTATTAGTGTATTTATGATTTAAATGTTAAAGGAACATTCCATAGCTGCAGCTGAAGTTGAAGATACATCATCCAGTCAAGACAAGGTAATTATTTTCTTTTAATTCTTGTTGTAAGTCACTGAAATTTAAAAGACAGACGTCATCAGTAGTTTGTAACAAACATTTTACCAAGTAGGAGGACACATCATTTATTTTCTTTATAAATGTTAAAATTGCGCAACTAAACTCACTAAAGTGTTTCACCCTGTGAATGTGCACACAAGTTAATCTCTTAGTGTTTGATACATTTAGGGATCAGTGAACTTCGTATCCACACGGGTCGTATCCGGAAAAAATACAATATCTTCCCGTGAAGATCTTTCTTTCTTTAAACTCAGTATGGAAGATATAAAATCAGGATTTGCTCTTGAAAACATCATCAAAGAAACTAGGCGTGGAATAATTTACAAAGGCCGTCTCTTGCGTTCCAATCAGTTCATCGATGTTATTGGAATGTCGTTCTTTTCTAATTCTGCAAAAGATGAGAGCAGAGCATTTCGGACGGAGATTTCGATGCTTTCTAGTCTGAAACATGAGAATCTAGTGTCTTTTATTGGGTTTTATGACGAGGAGAGCGAGAGGACTATCATATACAAGAGGGAGGCCAACGGAAGTCTTGCAAAACATCTAAGTAACCAGGCCCTCACATGGATGCAAAGGTTGCAGATATGTGTTGGTGTTGCGAAGGCATTGAGTTACATCCATTATGATCCTGGACGAGATTTTAGTGTCATACATTGCAACATCAAGAGCTCCAAAATTTTACTAGATGACAAATGGGTACCCAAGTTATCCGGTTTCGAAGTTTCATTGAAAAATACAGTAGCTCGGAGGTACCGTCTCCTTCTTACTCGTGATATTATTCAGAATGTATACATGGACCCAAAATATAAAAAGATCGGCGGTGTGACGCACAAGTCAGACGTGTATTCATTCGGTGTTGTATTATTCGAAGTTTTTTGTGGAAGGAGTGCAAATCTTCCAGATGAACATGAGTTGGGAGAGGGGTTATTAAGTCAAGTGGAGAGATCTCTTTTGGATGATATGATTGATCCACATTTACGAAAACAGATGGACCCAGAATCATTACGAATCTTCTTAGACACAACATATTACTGCTTACAAGAGGAAAGAGCAAAGCGTCCGTATATAGACCAGGTTGTCAAAAGACTTGAGAAAGCTTTGGAACATCAGCGGAAACATGAAAATCCATTTGACCGTACATTTTTCAATCGCTTGAAGGTAAGTAATTTCCTTAAACTTTCAATTTTAAGCCGATTATGGATTATCTTAACTAATAAACAAGGGTTACTTATATTATTAATTGTAATGCTGGTTTAACCTATAACCACTATTTCCTCATTATATCAGATTTTTACACAAAGATGAGTAATAATGTAAGAAACTGTATGCATGTGATTTTTATTTTACATTAGAAAAAGGCTATACCTTTTCCTTAGAGCTATGTTTAAGAAATAATTCTAAAATGCTAAAATGGTTTGTACCTTCACACTAACCACCCACCTCATAAATTTAACTATCCTAACTAACTAAACGTGCCACACCTTATTGCATGTTTTTAACTTTTTAACATAGCACGTAAGGCTAAAAATAGCAAAAACCTTTACGTTATTATGTTTTTAAACATTGTATTTTTCAAGGAAAGGCAGGTCCCCGCTTCATTATTGCGGGTATAATTGACTAAGACGTTGGACGTCATTTTGGTTGACATGTGCATAACTTATTTTCTTTATACTTATATGCCTCATAGACTCGTAAACAATAGAACTGGGTTGAGTTATTGTTCACTGCAAAATCGTACACATTGTAATATTTGATTCAATTTCACATCGTAAATGATAAAATCGTACCAAAGGCCTCTTGGCCCAACGAGTGGCCTACCAGCCTAGAGGTTTGGGTTCAAGTCTCGTTAAAGACATGTGGGATAGAATTTGTGAGATAAGTGGTGTAGTAAAAATTTGACGTATATAAAGAAGAAAAAAAAAGGAAATGAAATTATAATTAAAACTTAACAAACTATTCAAGTAATGATGTAACAAGCGTGTTGTGTTTTTTAAATTAAAAATATGTATTCAATAGATAAAATTTTATTATTCCATAATCATTTGTGAAAATCTTATATAGGCAATCATTTTGGAGTTACCATTAATAAAAGATTAAATGTAAGTCAGGATTAAGCATTTTAGGAGGTAGGAACATTTATGGGTATGATATAATATGTTTGCTGTAAGGAATGACCGTTGTGTTCCCGAGTTTTATAGGGATCATAAGCTATGGGTTTTTTAAAAGCGTGGTGATTTGCACACACAATATTTTGATTCACATATTTAATCAAAAGCTTTAAATAGATGCACATATGTCATATAGTGCCTATTATACATGCATATATGTGCTAATAAAAAGATAGTATGTGCAAATCACCTTCCTTTCTAACATCAACAACCTTAGTGGGTATTACTATTCTTTTCCTAATTTCACATACTATGACCAACTTTATTTTTTCTATCGTTTTTCATAGCTTTTCCCTTCCCACAATCTCTAATAAAATATAAAATGTAACTCTTTTATGACTTTTATAGCTTTTCCCTTTCCACAACCTTTAAGACGGAGGCATAATAAATTAAATGAGAATGAACTAATTTTCCATCTGAAAATGATTCAGAACAAAAGGAAATAAACCCTTTAAACCAATGGAGAAGTGTTTTACTTAATATCCAATTTGACTTCCCCTATCATTTTGAAACATGCCATATTTACTCTTAGATACTCTTCATTTTCAATTTTTACATTAATTTAGGGGTGAAATCATTTTCATGCTAGCTAGTTAACTCGAAACAAAGCAACTGTTGCTTTTGAACGTTTTCATATTTTCTAAATGTTAATCAATTAGAAAGAACTTTTTTCGTTATTTCACTCCAATCCTTACTAACATTAATGAGGTGATGCATGACTCCATAATGTTGCAGGAGAAGAACTTTGAACACTTGAAGATTGGACTAGATCTTATAAAAGAGGCTACCAAGAATTTTGACAACACATATTGCATCGGGTCAGGTGGATACGGTAATGTGTACAAAGCAGTTCTTGAACATTTTGATATCAGTAATTCCTCGTCGATTGAAGGTGTGAATAAATGCGATTTACCTAGAAAACGAAGCACAGTAGCTATAAAGCGCATTTACAATCAAGAAGGAGAACAAGGGTTCATGGCAGAAATTGAAACTCTAACTACTTGTAAGCATGATAACATAATCTCTCTTCTTGGCTTTTGTTATGAAGGCAATGGTTCAATGATCCTAGTGTATGAGCATGCTTCGAAAGGAAGTGTTGAAAAGTATTTGGGAAATAGTGATACAATGACTAATCTTACTTGGGTGCAACGTGTAAAAATATGTCTTGATATTGCACATGGTTTGAATTACATTCACAACAACACAGATCACGGCAAACAAAAGATGATACACCGTGACATCAAAAGCGATAATATTCTATTGGGAGATAATTTGGAGGCAAAGATTGCTGATTTTGGGCTCTCCAAATTCCACCCAGAAAACCAAGCGGCCAGCACTATCTATACCAATATGATTGCAGGTACATATGTGTATTTGGATCCAGAATATCAGAAGGGTGGTAAACTACATAAGAAATCAGACATTTACTCGTTTGGAGTAGTGTTGCTTGAGATCTTGACTGGGAGGTTGGCCTATGATTCTGTATACACCAACGTGGATGAGAAGGGAATTGCACCGATTGCAAGAGATCATTTTGAAAAAGGAACAATAATGGAAATTGTTGATCACAAGATAAAGGAGGAGACTGATGAACATGTCTTTTCTTTAAGTAAAGGACCCAATAAAGAGTCTTTGGACATCTTTATAGAAATCGCATTTCGATGTGTGGCAGAAACTCAAGCGCAACGTCCACCAATAGAAGTTGTCATCAAAAAACTCAAAAAAGCTTTAAGTTGTCAGGTAAGTCACAATGAATATTTTAGATAGCAGTTTCAGTTCATTTTTTACTTGTCAAATCAACTTACTGACCTCATGATTCACAGGAGAACCATAAGGACAACCTTAAACTATCACTTGAAGACGTAAAGTTAGCCAACAAAGACTTTAGTCAAGACAATATCCTTGGACATGGAGATTTCGGGAATGTTTACAGAGGAGTAGTTACTCATGATCATGGACATAATATTATTGCGGCAAAGCGGTTGGATAAGAAGTCTGTTGCAGAAGATGCTGAATTTATGACAGAGCTGGAAATCCTTATGGAGTATAAACATGAAAATGTCATTGTTCCTGTAGGCTACTGTGATGAAGAGGATGAAAAAATCATCGTATATGAGTATGCATCCAGAGGTAGTCTTGATAAGTACTTGAGCGATGATAGCCTTACGTGGGTGATGCGGCTTAAAATATGCATCGATATTGCAATTGGGGTAGAGTTTCTTCATGGAACTGTTTCAAGTCCAGAAATGGTAATACATAGGGACATCAGCAGCAGCCACATTCTTCTATTTGATGATTGGAAAGCAAAGGGCTTTCCTTAGTATGTCCAAATCAGAAAGTAGACTATGCCATCGACAATGTTACAGGCACAATCGGCTATCGTGACCCACTACACTCAAAAACAGGCTTCTTAAATAAAGAGTCTGATATATTCTCATTGGGTGCGGTTTTATTTGACATATTGTGTGGGAAACTATCATCCGAAAAGCTAGATGATGAGTATCTTTATTTACCCTTTTTGGCCAAACACCACTATTATGTTGAAAAACTTGATAAGTTAGTGTTCGAGGGTATTAAAGAGCAAATTGTGCCACAGTCATATATTACATTTACAAGGATTGCCCTTCAATGCTTACATCACAGGAGAGAAAGACGCCCAACAGCTGATGAAGTGGTCATACAACTCAAGAAAGCATTGGAATTTCAAGTAAGTTTCTATATTTTGGCAAAATTGGCTAACTTTTGATTCATGTATATCTAAACTATGGCCTTTAACTGTTTTAAAAACTGTAAGATATAAAACATGAGCTTATTGATTGATTAATGTATATTCAGGAGGATTATGAGAAGTGGGAGCCCAAATTGCCTAAAGACTACAAAGAAATAATCAAGATGTCAAAGTGCCCTGAAATCTATTCTACCATCAAGAAAGAGGAAGTTTACAACACTTTTACTAAGGGAATACTCCTTCAACAGGACAAAGTGGTAATCAGTTCATTCTCATATCTCAATATTTTATGTTTCCTTTTGGTTTGTATCTTCTACTTTTTGAGGGATAGTTCAAAATCACACATGCATTTACAAATCATAGAAAATGTGGCTGATTTTTTTTTTCTTTTTTGTTGTATAACAGATGCTGTCAATTGATGGTGACGGAAAAAGAAATGAATTGGTATCAGCAACAACATTTACATACGTAAACAGTTGTCCACATAAGTGGCGATCTCTTAAAGAATCACGGTTCCTCTCTCTTTCTCTCTACCCCTGCTTGAATTTTATTGGGTTTGGGACATACATGGGACATTAGGCATTTATATGTTTCATGATACAATAAAGTTAATTTTGAGTTTAAGTTCTAGTCCCACTTCCCCAAATAAATTATTTGGCATTTATTTTTGGTCAAAAGAAATACTAAATTCAAAAGTAGAAGTGTGCATTTGAGGGAATAATGACTATGTCCTGTGACTCAAATTTATAATATGCAGGTTTGAGAAAGTAGCGGAGATGTCAGATATTTTCAACTTGAACATCGAAATTATGACAGACACTCAATTGTTATCTCCAAAGATTGTTTATGGGGTCTATTTAGTCTTCAAACTCTGTGATTCAAGAAAATTTTCATCTAAACCGATGTATGTTAATCTAAAGTATAGGAAGGAGAGTGAAACTCTACAAGCATATTTTGCAACACAGAGAGACGAAAATTGGATGATGATTGAGTTGCACCGATTCTTGAATCAGAACGAAGATGCCGTTTTTAAGTTTCTACTAGAGAGCTTTTCATCGTATTATTGTGGTGATGGTGCAATTTATGTTGAAGGCATTGAATTTCGGGCCATTGACAAAGTAAGTTTGAAAATATCCCTTGGCTCGTTCCTCCTATCTTCTGTAAATATGGTTGTATAAAGGGGTTGGATGCATGGAAAAAAAAAGTTTAAAATAATCATGTTCTTTGTTGTATACCTTACATGATTTGCACACAGGTGAAATATGATGATATCGAATATTTGAAGGAAGTCCAGCAAGTATTGAAATCAAACTTCAATGTGGATCAGGTGCAACAATTGCCAACTGAAGAAATATCAAAAATACACAACAATCATGATGAGTTGTTCTGGTTGGGCAAATTAAACGGAAAGAAACTTCTTGTGCTTTCGGCAAAGGCAGCTTTATACAAATCTTCTAATGTGGATCTTTTTACTTCAAAACCATCAACTGAGTCCAGGTTTGATTTCTATTTGAACAAATTTTGTTACAGTTTCCTTTAACCGCTAATCTTTTTCAAATTGTACATCCACAATGCACTTATCTATACTTATACAAATATTTTAACACGTCTCACGAAGAACTAGGTTTGATAATTATTGGTCATAATCTTCCTTGTTGTAAGTAATCATGTTATATATGATACATGCAGATTTCAAGAGGTGATTGAGCTCTTGCCACAACAAGTATTTTATATCAACTGCACGTTTAGAAGTCAAATGTTGTCACTGGATACAGGATACGTGTGTTACCTTGTGTTCAAGATTTCAGAAGAAAATCAAGGGCTGCATAATCCGGTGAGAGTACGAGATTTACTCCGTGAAGAAAACGAAGAGGCAGAACTTTTTATTTATCTTATAACCCCAAGTCAGTTAAATATTCATGATTTTAGTGGGGTTCCAAAACAAAGGGAAGATGGATGGATGGAGATTCAACTGTGGAAATTTAACTCAACCCATGAACTCAAGGAGGACTCCCTTTCTATTAACATGAGATTTACAAGTCTCGAAGGGATGTTGTCTGGCCTCATTGTATGTGGCCTCGAGTTTCGGCCAATGTAAAAGAACTTTTCCTGTACTTATTAGAATTTGTTTATATTTAGTATCAGTGATCGGCACTTATATTATATACCGAGTATTTTATGGTGCCGCGCTTCTATGTGGGTGAATGAGGCTTCCGCTTTTCATCTATTGAGTTTTAAAACGTAAGTAATCAAAAGATTACGTAAAAAGAGTTGGTTTGTTAGATCGAACTTAAATTATAAATAGTTTCTACTTTTACTTTTGTCTATTATATATGGACTTAGTTAATTTCGGATTATATATCAGAATAAAATACAGTTAGTTAGAATTATTAAAGGACTACATAACCAATCCTATAAAAAGGTGTCAAAATTCTATCATAATTTATACAAAACTAACATGTTAAAGATTAATAACAGTTTATAAGAATGCTACTGTTTTCTCACTTGGCCGGTCCCTTTCTTAACAAATTTAAAGTTATCAGTATTGTTGTATTTGATTAAGAAGATAAGTAGAATGTTCAATGTCTACAAATCATAAAAGAATGTGACCAATGCCTCTTAAATAATATAAGAGAATATACAAAGTCTGCAAATGGATATTTTGATTAACTAATGGAAAACTTTGATTTTGAATTCGAGTATTCTGATTCACCAATATAATGTTGGTAATTTTAGTGTTATCAACTATTTTGGGGCTGTGTTTTACTTGAGACCAACAGGCCTTATATAAGTTTTAGCTCAAGACGAGTTAGGAGGTACGGAGTGCACACTCGTTATAGTTAGCTTGATACCGCTAGGACAAAGACGTGGGGGTCAATGGGCAGCACCCCTAAACGGTTTTTTCTAATCACTGTTAACAGTTTTACCCGCCAAAACTCAACAGATGCATCTTTTACTAATCAACACAATGGTTGGTAGATAAACAAAATGACTATAGATGGCAATTCTGATCCAATCCACCAGACATGGATCGTTTTGGGTTAGTTTTGTTTCTTACCTTGTGACGTTAAACTTTTGAAACTGGGTGACGACTGAATGTGGTAGATCATACGGGTCATCATTAGTTTTTTTATTGATCCCGACCACACCTAGTAATGACCCGTTTCTCAAAAGTAACCTGACTCGCCTTTTTTTTTCCACCTATAGCATCTCAAGAGAACTAGTTCTTGTCCCAAAACAACTCATTTAAAAACACTCAAAACTATTATAATGTTTCTATCTGATACTGCAAATAAAATCAGTTGCATACTACCATTTTTGCTGATGATTTAATGGTAGAATTATATATAGGTGCACCAATATGCTTTCTTTTGTTTTACATGTAAAGCTTACATGTGTGAGTGTACGTACGTATGTGCTCGTCAATAATCATAAAATTGCTAAGACAGAGAGGTTAGTTGAAAGCAAAATCCTAAGCTTTAGCTGAGTATATCGCAAAATTACATCAAAAAAAGATGCAAAAGGTTTATAATACAAAATAAAGATGACAATAATGACTAATGGGGTTAGCTTACTAGGACCAACTTGGTTCAATCCAAGTATGAGGGTAGGTCTTATAAGTTATAACGACTTATTCTGCTAAAATGTTCTCTAGTGCCCATGGGATCGAATGTGTCATACTTGCATGTTTCGAGTGAATAGAAGACTATCCTCTTGTTCTTGGAATGCAGTTCTGGAAAATAGATCTTGTTCTCCATATGTTGAGATTTGGCTTCAATGCAAAGACATGTTGTACTGCAAATAAAAATCATGTTCCTTCCTAAACTATGTAACTTCCCCCATTCTTTTGTAGAATCGTTCATCTTGAATACCTCAACCGACTCTCCAGACAGCCCTACAATTACTAGTAAAAGATGTTGATGACATTTCGTAAGGAAATGTTGCGCCTTTGAAGTGCAACAACTTCTTGGGGTTTCGGCTATAACTGCCTCCCAATAGAAATCATCTTCACCTAAATCCAAATTTTTGAACACATCAAGCACTCCTTCATCAGACAAGGCATAAAGATCCCGACCATAAAATGTTGGAAAACGAAAGGTATATGAATAATAATGAACGCCAGGATGGCTCCCCGCCTACAAAGTGGACGTAAGCATATTGGTCACCTTTTGGAAGTAAAACAACCATACAATCGGGGGAAGTAGGTGGTGCTGAGAAACAAAAGCTTCCATCAATATAACCTAAATATGGAAGCTCGCGAATATCATTTGTGAAGGTGTTATAGAAAACCAGTGTCTTCCAGGAACCGAGGTAAAACAACAACCAACCAAAGCTGGAATAACATATTCTGTCAAGATAGATTGGTAAATCTAATTTGTTCATAAAGAAAATGTAACCAGACATGGGATCAGTAAAAGTGAATATGCCTTGTTCTTTGTCAACCTCCATTAGCCAGGAGGGTGAAAGTAACAATTTATCACTCCATTTTATTGTAGGTGCTGCTAAATGACAATACTTGCATGTAGCACGAAAGTTCATGTATTCCAAACCAACACAATATTCGATGATCGTCTCCAAAATATGAAGCGGAAGATTGAGTAGATGTGATTCGCTAAACAGCTCATCATCCCTTGATCTTCTTACCACCATTACGTTGTCCCTGTCCTGTAGTTTTGGATTAGAATTATCACTCTCCAGCCTACACAGCAAAATGTTCTTCTATAAGAAAATGTTTCCATAGTTTTAATAAATGATATAGACAAACACAAATTAAAGCAATACCTGCATTCCCACAATGACACATGGCTTGTTGGCAGAACTTGAGGATGCATCAAAGATATGGAGATTGTTTTATCTTTCACATGACACGAGTGTATCATTTTGCCCGTTTCACCACGGATGTGTATATAACCCGCTAACTCTTGGGAGAGTTCAGGGCTAAAAAAGAAAGAGTAATCTTGAGCAGGATCTGTGGAAATTGCAGGGCTATAAAAGACAGAGTAATCACGAGTAGGATCAACAAAAAAGCTAGCGCCCTTGAGGTCTAATATATCTTCCCACATCGAACCAGTCATGCTCAAGTATTTGAGCTCTTCCTCTTGCATTACTTCACAAGTAATATTAGGCATGTCCCATTCTTTAAGGCATTGATATTCTTCCCACTTTATTCTAGACATATCCAGTTTATGCAGAGATACAGCAGCAAGTGTTTTCTTTTTTTTTTTCTCGTTATACGCCATTACAATGCAAAATAGTATTGAGCCAGATCCTTTTAGAAAATAATTTTTCTCGTCGAAAGAAAATAAGTAATGACCGGTAGGACATGCCCCAAATAACATTAGTTCTATCTTAACTTCTCTATCCTTAACAGCAATGTCAACGTATATGACAAAAGGAGCAATATTACCATCCATATTCAACGCAAATACTTTACCATCACAACAAGCTAGGCTATGTATCAAATAACTTCCACCACCAGTTGTTATTTTGAGTTGTTCAAAGTATGACAGTTCGGTCCATCTTAACCGCGATTGGTCATGCTCAATATGACAAAAAACAAAGTTAGGAACTGTGGCTCTTGTTAACAAGAGAACTGAACTTGGATCATAAGGAGCAGACGACAAACAACAATGGTTGATATCGTCACGATTTCCATAATTCAATGGGGGAAGATGAATGATCTCACCAGTTTCTGGATTCCAAAGAGACCACATGACTTTGTTGGAGAGAATTACCCAGCCATAGAAACAACACCCTCTAATGCGTCTCCCATGCAACTCATGGATTCTATAACGAGAACTAAACGTTGGGTCGTTTATGTTGCAGAAAGTCTGGCCGTCTTTGCCTGGGCTTTGAGAAATCAACCATGGATACTTTGCAGATAAGTCAGGAAATCCATCATATACGAAAACACAGTCTTGCACCATCTAACAATGTTATAACAGTGTTAAGAGCTTACGTAAGTAATAGTTTATAGTTGTCACATAAAACTACATATCATGTGAACAGATTTAATGAATGAATCACTGAGTTAAAATTTAAATTCATAAAAAACAATTTTTAAAGAATTGTACAAGTAAACATATTTCACAAACAATGTAATATGTGTAATACTTAAACAACCAACAAACCTGAAGAGTTGTGCGCATACTTACTCTGTGACATTTTTTTGAATGAACACTGATCACGTTAGATAAACAGAAAATCAGCAGTTGTGGCCTTGTGGGCATATCTTCAAAGAAACTAACAAGACTCCTTTCTACCAAAGGCCTTTAGCCGCACATGTGAGTGGCACATGTTGAAAGACACCTCTATCAACTAAGAGGTCGTGAGTTCAGGTCTCATTCGAGACATATGTAAGATAGTATATGCGAGATATGTGGTGTAGGTTGTAATATAATTTCCTTTTATCAGCTTGTTCATAGAATCAACACTACACATAATCACAAACAGAATAAAAAAATCAAGTTGTAGGTTTAAAAACAATATTAACAACAACAACAACAAAACTTTGCATCCATGCATCTTAAACAATTAAAAGATACGTACTGTATATAACAATTGTAAAGTAAACACATATACAAGAGCAACTAACTAAGATGTATGTCAACTAAAACTGAGCAGAAAATATAATAATAGTATTTGCAGCAAAAGAAAACACGTATTTATACAACTTTGCAAAACATATAACAATGTTGTATAATCAGTTATTAACACATCATCAAACTAAATACTACGTATTAGACTTTATAGACGTTTCTAATGCTAAGTGAGTAAATATTTTGGAGAAAGATTTACCTTAAATTCACTTGAGGTTCTTTAGGGTTTATGGTCGATTTTTGCATGGTGAATATAGTGGCATCGTTCCCTTTATATATAAGGCTTATTTTCTTTACATATGTATAATTTTAGTTTATGGCATCGTTCCCTTCTTGAATCACATTTCCATATTTCATCGTAGACATTTAAATATTGGTTTTAAAAAAAAAAAAATAATAAAAAAAAAAAAAATAAGATTGATTGATTTTGCTGAATAAATTACTCAAAGTAATGCCAACTTTTTTCTTAGTCATGTGTGGCTCTTATTAATTTTGATCATTAAAGATGCTTTTTCTCCTCGATCACTTGGGTCATTGAGCAACTAACATACGGTTAAAAACGAGTCGATTCAAGCTTTAGCGTAAAACTTGGTTTAATAACTCAACAAGTTCGAGTTATAAATAAAAATTTTACCTAATATTTTTCACTTAATACTCTACATCTTTCTAACTTTTCTTTTCCAATTAATTTTATATAAATAAAAATTTTACGCGTAACATCAGTATATTTTTACCGCAACGCGTGAACAACAAATTTCTTATTACCTTGATGCCTTATAAATTGTATTATAATTCACAATTTTATTGAGGTGCTAATGTTCAAATGAAACTCGGCTCGGGCTCGACTAATTTATATGACACGTTAAAGTAAATAATGTTTTAATGAAACTCGGTTCATTAATCGCAGTAGCCTCGAGCTCGTTTATTTCTTTTAAGCTCTTTTACACATAGTTATATATTTATATGTATAGACAATATATACACGTAAATATTTCTAGGTCTTGTTTAAGCTCATGAGCCTGATCAATCTTTACATATAAAACTTGATTAGGCTCGAGCTCATTTAGGTTCAGCTCATTCTAGGTTTTTACTATGATACAGATCTTTTCACCAATAAATAAATACCTCTTAGACTATAACCATAGCCAGATCCCTTTAAGGGTGGTAAAATAGAACTCTATGAATATATTTATTGGGCCAAATATAATGGGCTTATAAAACCAAGTCTAATAGACAAAAAATCTTGAAAAACAAAACCCAAAAAGCAATCACCTTTATGAACAATTTCACAAATTAAAAGATACCCATTAAGGAATCTTGAAACGGGTATGGCCCAATTTGATTAAACTTTCATTTTCCCAATTCAATTTCAAGAATCAAGAAAATATTAGGGTTTAAGCAAAAAAAGATTTAAAAATTAAAAAAAATGCAGCGTTTGAAATCATTATCAGTATTGAAAAGGTGGAAATGTAGTAACAGTTTTTGTTTGTACTCTACTTCTGCTGCTCAACGTGAACTTAATCATTTTCAAGATGAGGTATATTTATATATATAAATCTTGATTTTATTTATTTATTTATTTTTTTTTTTAATTTGAAGTTTGTGATGTTTGATATGTTTGATTATTAAGGGTTTAAGGGGGGTGTTTTGGATTAGCTTGTTTTTTTGGGCTTATGAGCTTATTTGAAATTGGAAAAGCTCATAAGCTTGGTTTTCTCAGCTTATGAGGTTGAGCTTATGGACTTGAGAAGCTCAAGTAGTTCATAAGTCCGAGAAATTAGCTAATCCAGACAATGGGTATGATTTATGGGTGGTACATTTAAATATTGGTTAAAAAAAATGGATTTTGCTGAATAAATTACTCTCACAGTAATGCCAACTTTTTTCTTAGTCATGTGTGGCTCTTATTAATTTTGATCATTAAAGATGTTTTTCTCCTCGATCACTTGGGTCATTGAGCAACTAATATACGGTTATAAACGAGTCGATTCAAGCTTTAGCGTAAAGCTTGGTTTAATAACTCGACAAGTTCGAATTATAAATAAATTTTTTTACTTAATATTTTCACTTTTAATACTCTACATTTGTCTAACTTTTCTTTTTCAATAAATCTTACATAAATGAAACTTTATGCATAATATTAGTATATATTTTTAGCACAACGCGTGGACAACAAATTTCTTTTTACCTTAATGCCTTATAAATTGTATATATATTTTTAGGTCTCATTTAGGCTCACGAGCTTAATCAATCTTTATATATAAAGCTCGATAATTAAATGAGCCCAAACTTAAGCTCGGTTCATTCAAAATCTTACCAATCCGATCTTGGGTTTTTCATGAGCGGCTCAGCTCGTTTCCCCCAAAATAAATAAGTACAGTAATATCTTTAAACTATTAGGGTGGTGAAATAGAATTCTATCAAATATTTATTGGGCCAAATATAATGGGCTTATAACCCAAGTCAATAGACCAAAAATCTTGAAAAATAAACCCAAAAAGCAATCACCTTTATCACCAATTTAACAAATTAACAGGTACCATTAAGGAATCTTGAAATGGGTATGGCCCAATTTGTCTAAACTTTCATTTCCCCAATTCAATTTCAATTTCAAGAATCAAGAAAATATTATTAGGGTTTAAGCAAAAAAATATTTTAAAAATTAAAAAAATGCAGCGTTTGAAATCATTATCAGTATTGAAAAGGTGGAAATGTAGTAACAGTCATTGTTTTTACACTACTTCTGTTGCTCAACGTGAACTTAATCATTTTCAAGATGAGGTATATTTATATATAAATCTTGAATTTTTTTTTTTTTTTTTTTTTTTTTTTTTTTTTTTTTCTTTTAATTTGAAGTTTGTGATGTTTGATATGTATGATTATTAAGGGGTTAAGGGGGTGTTTAGGATTAGCTTGTTTTTCGGGCTTATGAGCTTATTTGAAGTTGGAAAAGTTCATAAGCTTGGTTTTTTCGGCTTATGTTATGGACTTGAGAAGCTCAAGTAGATAGTTCATAAGCCGAAAAAGTTGAGCTTATAAGTTTTTCGATATCAAATAAGTTCATAATTCTGAAAAATTAGGTAATCCAGACAATGGGTCTGATTTATGGGTGGTTTGGATTAGCTTATTTTTCGGACTCATGAGCTTATTTGAAATTGGAAAAGCTCATAAGCTCCGTTTTCTCGGTTTATGAAGTTGAGCTTATGCACATGATCAGTCCATAAGCTCAGGTTGATAAGGGCGTGAGCCGAAAAAATGAGCTTATGAGTTTTTTCAATTTCGAATAAGCTCATAAGTCCGGAAAATAAGCTGATCCTGGCACCCCTCAAATGTTTTGTGATGTTTGGTGAGTTAAGGGGTGATTGGATCAGCTTGTCTTCCGGGCTTATGGGCTTATTTGAAATTGAAAAGGCTCATAAGCTCATTTACTTCAGCTTATGAAGTTGTGCTTATGGACTTGAAGCGCGCAAGACGAAAAAAATGAGCTTATGAGTTTTTCCAATTTCAATTAAGCTCATAAGTCCAGAAAATAAGATGATCCAAAGACCTCCTTAAAAGTTTGTGATGTTTTATGGGTATGATTTTTAAGGGGTGGTTTTGATTAGCTTGTTTTTTGAGCTTATGAGCTTATTTGAAATTGGAAAAGCTCATAAGCTCATTTATTCAGCTTATAAAGTTGAGCTTATGGACTTGCTCAAGTCGATAAGGTCATAAGCCAGAAAAATGAGGTTACAAGTTTTTTCAGTTTCAAATAAGCTCATAAGCCTGGAAAATATGCTAATCCAGACACCCCTCAAAAGTTTGTGATGTTTGATGGGTTGGGCTGATTGAATGAGCTTGATTTCCGGGCTTACGAGTTTATTTGAATTTGAAAAAAGCTCGTAAGCTCACTTTTCTCCGTTTATGAGGTTGAGCTTATGGACTTGAGAAGCTCAAGTCGATAAGGTCATAAACCTAAAAAAAATGAGCTTATGAGTTTTTCCAATATCAAATAAGCCCATAAGTCTGAAAATTAAGCTGATCCAAACACCACCTTAAAAGTTTGTGATGTTTGAATTTATGTAATGATGCAGGTTTTGGTGGAAGGAAGAGCTTTTTCAAGAGTTGCTATACTTAATAGACCATCTCAGCTCAATGCTTTTACTACTTCTATGGTATCCCTTCAATCCCTTATGTTTTTTATGCAAATGTTTCATCGATTTTACGCACTTTCAATATTTTCTTAAACTTTGAAGTTTTAGTCTAGGTTCATTGCCTTGAATTTGTTTGAAATACTAACCCACAAATTAGCCATTACCGATTAGGTTAGGATGTTAGATAAGTTGATGCCGCATGTGTTAGACTTATGTTCCTTATACTTTTTGAAAATTACACTTAAGTATCTTTTACTTTTTGAGGTAAAGTTCAAAATCACACTTCAAAGTATGGTTTTCTTTTGTTGTATAACAGTTGTTGTCATTGGCTGGTAATGGAGAAAGAAATGAAATGGTTTCAACCACAATGTTTTCCTACATAAACAGTTGTCCACAATGGTTTCAACCAAAAACAATGAAAATTAAGAACCCAGCCATTTGACTATGCTCTCATTTTGCCCCTGTATTACACTTAATTATCACATTGACTACCTGCACAGCTGCACTTAATTACACAAAAAATATTAGAATCCCTTTTATTATGTTCTATTGGCAATGCTGGGATCCCTGCACAAATCAAACAGAGCTAAATAGATTTTTTTTTTCTTTTTTTTTTTTTAATCTTTTGCTCTTTTACACTTGAGACCAAACGTTCTATATGACTAAATTTCATGCCTCATTTCATGAGCTTAGTAACTAGTGGTGTGTAACAGAATATATAATACTCAATATAAACCTTTTAATAAGGTGGTTGAGGTATGCCCTTGTTTTGGGTCATCTGCTCTCATGACCGTGCATTATTAATTTTGCTAGCATCTTGAAATTAAAGTCTTTTAGATAGAAATTTTACCATACAGTAAGTTTTAATATAGAATCTAAGCTCTTGTTCCAGAAAAATTATTTTTGTCGTTTGTTTGGAATTATGAAATTCAAGAGTAGAAGTGTATGGGAATAAAGGCTGTGACTGATTAAGGCTTGGATATCTATAATATGTGTGTAGGTTTGAGGCAGTAATGGAGATATTGGATATTTCCAACATGATCATCGAAATCAAGACAAGAGCTCAATTTTTATCACCAAATGTTGTATATGGTGTCTATTTAGTCTTCAAATTTTGTGATTCAAGAAACTGTTCAAGTAAACCTATGTATGTTAACCTCAAGTATAGAAAGGGACATGAAAGTTTGCATGCATATTTCGCAACATGGAGAGATGAGCAGTGGATGATGATTGAGTTGCACCATTTCTCAAATCAGAACGAAGATGTCATTTTTGAGTTTCTACTAGAGAGTTTTTCAATTTACTATTGTGGAGATGGTGCGATTTTTCTTGAAGGCATTGAATTCCGAGCCATTGACAGAGTGAGTTCATAAATATTTCATGGATCCATTTTATATTGTATTCAAGGGGTTGGATGCATGGCGGAAAAAAATTAATGTTCTATGTTGCATATTTAACATGATTTTTACACAGGTGAAACATGAAGAATTTAGAATGTTGAAGGAAGTCCAACAAGTCTTGCAATCAAACTTCAATGTGGATCAGGTGCAACAATTGCCAACTAAATTTGAAGAAATATTCAAGATACAAGCAAACTATGACGAGTTGTTTTGGTTGGGCGAAGTAAACGGAAAGAAACTTCTTGTGCTTTCACCGAAGGCAGCTTTATACAAATTCTCTAATCTGGATCTTTTTACTTCAATACCATCAGCCGAGTCCAGGTTTGCTTTTTTAAACCAATTTTGTTACACTGTACTTTAAGCGTTAGACTTTCTCTAATCGTACATGCACAATGTGATCACCTATCTTTATTCGAATATTCGAAAATGTCTCACCAAAAACTTGGTTTGATAATATTATGTCATAATCTGCTTTGTTGTATATTTAAATACCAAACTAGGATTCGTAAATATATATGGTTGACATTAGTGTCACTTCTTGGATTCGGTATTTTGTGTCTTCAACTTTTACTTTATTTCTACAAATTTTGTAATCATATTATATATTGTACATGCAGATTTCAAGACGTGATTGAGCTTTTGCCACAACAAGCATTTTTTCTCAAATGCACGATTAGAAGTCAAATGTTGTCACCGGATACAGAATACGTGTGTTACCTTGTGTTCAAGCTTTCAGAGACATGTCAGGGGCTTCATTATCCAGTAAAAGTACGAGACTTCCTCCACCAAGAAAATAACAAGGCTGAGTTTGTTTATTTTATAACCCCAAGCCCAGTAAATATACATGGTATTACTCGGATTCCAAAACAAAGGGAAGATGGATGGATGGAGATACAAGTGTGGAAATTTAACTCAGCTCATGAATTCAAGGATGGCTCTCTTTCTATGAATATGAAATTTACAAGTCTTGAAGGAATTATGTTTGGCCTCATTGTGAGTGGCCTCGAGTTTCGGCCACTGTAAAAGAACTATTAATTTGCCAAATTTAGTATTATTTGTTGTTACTTGGTGTATCAGAAAAAGGCTCTCTTTACTGTATGTTGTAAGTGAAACAAAATGGGCTCTGCAGAAATTTTGTTTAAAATGACTTTACGTATGTATGTAAGTATGTTAGTCTATAACAGATACGGGTCTCTTTTATTACAGTATTTCTCAATATAATATGGAAATTTACTGTAAAATATGAGAAGATCTTGCTACTGGAAATAGGGGTTTAAAAATAATCGGTTCGGGGAAATTTAATTAGTACTGTATTTGTTTGACATGTGAAAGTTGAAAGAAAAATACTACTAGTGTGTACTAGGAAAACAATGGTGCAACTTGATGCTCAAATTTTGAACCTTGAACTTTAATCTTTACCCTTGAAAGTTGAACTTTGAACCTTGAATATCGGAATTTTCAACTTAGCATCTGGAAAAAAGGGTCACGAGGTGGGTGGGACTCGGGCGGATCTAGCTTAATCACATGTATGCACGTGCATACCCTATGTAAATTTTTAGTAGTGAAAAAAAAAATTTGTTTTTTCACAAATTTGACTATAAAATGCACTAAAAGTTTATGCATGCATACCCTCTAAAAGACACGAAAAATATAAGTGAATACCTTAACTCAACTCATCACTGGTTGAAAGAGAAAAAAATAAGGGAAAATTTCATATATATATCCTTGAAAATTCCAAAAATTTCATGTATATCTTTTTTACTAGTTTTTTATGCATAAAGTACAATGTATTTAATGCATCAAAAGGATATATATATGAAATTTTTGAATTTTGCAAGGATATGAATGAAATTGCCCCAAGAAATAAAATAGAAAAGGCAGCGTAATGTATAAGCAGAGTTAGCAGGCGGCAGTTTGAAGAAGAAGAAGGCATATATATATGAGACATTAGGATTTAGGTCAAATGGTTAATAATTTAACTTATGTGTGGCCCAATTTAGGTCAAATGGTCAATAATTTAACTTAAGAATTTTTTTTTTTTTTTTTTTTTTTTTTTTTTTTTTTTTTTTTTTTTAGGGGGGGGTTCAAAATAATTTAAAGTACGTTAGCAAGTGTTAAAAAAATATCATAATATATAACTATGTAAAAATTTTGCAACAAATTTGTTCATTTATATAAAAATTAATATAAAATGATGGACAATTTTAGCACAATAATAATTCCTATATAATTTTTAAATGGACTAACAAAGTGTACTATTTTTTAAGGTGGGTCAAAAGTAAATACAAGATATATTTTAGTATATTGGACTATATAATATGATATTTATGTACAATTATTAAGGTTATGTGGGTGGGCTATGACCCACCTTTGCACCCATATAGCTACGCCACTGCCAATTGTTATGATGTAAGGTTGTGGACTTCAAGTTACCTATATGGCCCAATTCACTCAAAATGTCTACGCATATATAACTTTTAACATTGCCTTTAATTTTTAGCTTTATTTTCACTGTTGTTTCGTTAGGTTATGTCTGATGTTAAGCGACAGAAAGTACATATTGTGATGAGTAATTTATTATCTTTTAGCATACGGACACTTCAATATATTTTCAGCGATCTCTTTTTCGAATCTTTTTTGAACTGATATTTACGCTTTGAAAAATACATGTGATTTGTTCTTTTAAAGATCACGTGTAATCTAAATCTCGAATAGTGGCTCGCATATACCGAAACTTACAAACCAAAACAAGTTTAATAACTTGGATACATAAAAATTAAATTGTGTCTAATCTAAATCCCGAAAAAACGAACCCGGAAAACCTAACCCAAACTACCGAAAAAATTAGATTTATTACTAACACTCCTAAAGATCGACATTGCATACCTTATTTCGAATTCCTGGATCCGCCACTGGTGGGACTATTGTATTTTGGTAAGCATCTGGAAAAAAGGATTGAACCCTAATAGCATACGGTATGATAACTCACCAAGTGAGTTATTGCTTAACTTTGGTGCGTTCGAGTGGGTTATACCATACCGTCCCCCAAGTTAAGTTAAGCTTTAACTCCCAATGTTAGCCACTTAACGTAGCATTAAGGAGGAGGTTTTTGGTGAGTTAATCTTTAACTCATAAAGTTATTATATCGCTCCTCAAGTTAATCTTTAACTCAGTTTTTTTTTTTAATGATAAAAGTAGGGTCCAAAATGTTGAGTTAAGCTGTAACTCAAAAATGTTAACAACGTAACATACTTTTTTTTTTTTTTTTTTTTTTTTTTTTTTTTTTTTAGTTAAGATAAAATGATTAAAACTGATGTGGCAGTTTAACACCAAGTTACCTTACCTTATGCTCTCTAAACAAAGGGTCAATTCCGACATTCCCCCTAAAGCAAAACCCCAAAGTTACTAGAAAGTCAAAATTAGAAGATAATGATGATTTTGATGACGTGGCACCTTTGGATATGGGTCAATTTCAGTTACTTGAGTCTAATTCTGTCAGAAACCATAAAAATACAAACCGCGCCAAATTTTATGATATTGATGACGTGGCACCTAATTTTAGTAATGGTCAATTGCGACCTTTCAAGTTGACGGGGCTATGAATTCGTTGTTGCCGTTTAGGAATAGTATTCATTTTAGGGCGGGGAGAGGGAGTCATGGACAAGGGAGTAAGATGAATGGGGCGAAAGGTGAGGATGTGGTGGTTAAGGTTCCGCCCGGGACGGTTGTTAGAGCGGTTGGGAAAGACGGGGTTGTCGGTGATGTGTTGTTGGAGTTGTTGTATAGTGGGGATAAGGCGTTGTTGTTGCCGGGTGGACGAGGTGGGAGAGGGAATGCTTCGTTTAAGTCCGGGACGAATAAGGTGCCCTGGATTGCGGAGAATGGTGAAGAAGGTCCCGAAATGTGAGTTTAGTATGGCTTTTACGATGGCATTTCGTTTTGTTTTTGGCTTATAAGCTCATATATACTTGCGTTTTTGCTCATTTAGGTTACCATACTATTTTTTGCTCACTTAGTTTACTAAGGGGGTGTTTGTTTAAGCTTATATGTGGGCTTATGAGCTTATATGATTTCGGTTTATATTTTATAATCCCCAATTTTCGGTTTATTTTGAGACTTGTGGGCTTATATAAGCTTAGTTTGATATAATATGCGTATATAAACCCATAACTCTCAAAATACGCCACAATATTGGGCCTTATGAATATAAGCTGAAACCAAATAAGCTAATAAGCCCACGTATAGGCTTAAACAAACATCGCCTAAACTTACAAAAAACGGCATTTAGATCAATTCTCCAAAAAGTCGGTGTTAAAACAAGTGATCTAAATGTACAATGAAGTAACTTGAATTTTATGTTTAACATGTTCAGTGACTTGAGCGTATAATTTTAATAACTTAAGTTACCTGAATACCGTGTTTTATTAGTTCTATGACTTAAGTGAGCCAAAAACTAGTAGAGTGACCCTAAGTGAACAAAAATGCAATGTTTAGTAACCTTGGCGCGTATTACTCTTTGATTATAATAAGACAGAATAGTGTTGTTGAGGTAATATGTTTCAAAATGCAATTCCAAACACTCCCTTAGAATCGGAAGAAAGCTACTTTTATTGTATGCTTTTTGTAATGATGGTTTGTGATTGGTGTATTTTGCTAGGTGGTTGGAATTGGAGCTTAAGTTGGTTGCAGATATAGGAATAGTGGGTGCTCCGAATGCAGGAAAAAGCACTTTTCTGAGTGTTATTAGTGCTGCTCAACCGAACATTGCAAATTACCCCTTCACGACATTACTTCCCAATTTGGGTGTTGTTTCATTTGATTACGATGCTTCTATTGTGGTGGCGGATCTTCCAGGTTTACTTGAAGGAGCACACAGAGGTTTTGGTTTAGGCCACGAGTTTCTTCGGCATACAGAAAGATGTTCTGCTCTGGTATAATTCTTTATGCATTGACTGCACATCTTATAGATAGAATTTACAGAGTATATAATTTTATTCTCTTGATTATGAGAAATAAATGGCCCCGTTGTATTTTTGTTTTTTCATACGGGTTAGATCTAATTTACTGTTATTGCCTTGTTGGTATTGATTTAAACTGATTATTTATCTTTATGCATGCTCCACAGATACTACTAATGTTCTTATCAACATATTACTGTTAATTATATTATTGCGAATTAATAGTGTTATTATCGGAATGGAGGCTTAGGTACACATTGTTGATGGTTCGTCTCAACAACCAGACTACGAATACGACGCAGTTCGTCTTGAGCTAGAAATGTTCAGTCCTGAAATTGCTGAAAAGCCATTTATAGTTGCATACAATAAAATGGATCTTCCTGAAGCATATGAAAAGTGGGAATCATTCCGGGATTACCTTCGTTCACGTGGGATTGAACCTTTTTGCATCAGTGCAATAAATAGAGACGGGACCAGAGAATTGATCACCGCTGCTTATGAGCTTGTACGACAAGGAATTGAAGATAGAAAAGATGAAAGTAAGCACGTCTCATCTTTTAACTAACATTAACAGCTATATGTTCTGTCTGTTACTTTGTTACTTAGCTACGGCCACACTTGTCTCATGTAGGTTGGAGAGATCCTGTACAATTTAGTCATGTGGCAGAAATGGTGAAAAAGCAGCGAACTGCCCCCATTAACGAGTTTGAGATCTCTCATGATAGCTCTTCTGATACATGGCATATCGAAGGAGCGGGTTTGCAACGATTTGTTCAAATGACCAACTGGAAGTAAGTTTAAATGACTAACATGTAGTTAGGATAATATTGAGTTTGAAATCATATCACGTAATCGAACCATATCATCATGTATTGTCTCACAAGAGTAAGTTTGATACATGCCATAATCTTGACATGGGGTTTTGACTACAACTTAAGACATGCCATATCCATAACACTTACTGTAGTCATATCCCGTATATTTGCTTTTTTATATAATATATAATTGTAATAATGTAAATTGCAACTGAACAATTGAAGCATTTATTTTATTTTACACTTTTTGATATTTTAAAAGAATTTGAGCTTCTTTTTGGAACTAAATTCTTGTACTATTGATGGTTAATATTGTCTCTCTATGTTTTTTTTACATACCTGATATGATATTGACGTCTACTTTTTCTACAACAGATATATGGACTCTGACGTAAGGTTTCAGCACGTGCTAGAGGCATGCGGCGTTAACAAGTCTTTAATTAAACGTGGTGTGAAGGAAGGTGATACGGTCATCATAGGCGAGGTACGTTGCCTGGCTCTCAAACTATTACAAAAATGGATTTATTTTGGTCATATTTCTGCTAATATCAAGTTATTGGGTAAAAGTATAAAATTTAAAGGAAAAGAAAGAAACTAGTTGATCGATTTTAAGTCACCCGAACTATGCATAAGTAGTCAAGTGCTTACAACCTCAAAGTTATTAAAAAAAGGTGTGGTATGAAACTCAAGAAAGAATGGTGGGTCAACCCAACCTATTTTGACATGCCTCTAAGGCCCCAATAGTATCCCTGTATTGACCCAAACCCGTTGCGTAACTTTGCCCATTTCGCGTCCTATATAAATTATATATATATGTTCTCATGTATTACAATCTTGGACTAATTGCAAGTCTTTTCGTTAATGCTAGATGGAGATGGTATGGCATGATTCTGCAACCACTTCTGGCCCCAACAGGAAGCTCTCAACAGAATCTGTGAAGTGGGCTAATTGGAAATGATCTATTTGGGATTAAAAAAAATAGATTACATGCCAGTTAACATTAGGTGCTGGTTATTTATGAAGGTATACATCGCCAAACCACATATTCGTTGAGTTTCTTTATTAATTCTTGCACAAGTCCTGAAAATCATACCCATGATGCTGAAACTTTTGGCTCATCATTGGCAAATAGCATATGGTTCCCTCGCTATTTTGCAATACAAAAAGAACATATTTAACGAGGACTTACATATTATCTTAGAGGTGGAAATTTTGGCCTATTTACGTATGAATTTGTTGAAGGGTCACATGAAAAAGTCTGGCTAAAATGGAAATGGGTCAAAATGGTTGATGGGTTGAAAGATAATCAAAGTGTTCTTAATGCCCACAATCCAAGTTGTTTACTTTAAGAAATTAATACTATAGTTTTTTGAATGAAAATGTTCACGGCTTGACCCGACCCGGACCCCTCGGTCAACCACATATACCCGCCTGTTTTGCCACCTCTAGGTTATTGTGAAAGACTAAACCACTTGATCAAGTGTAACTGGGCATTCTTGGCTTTTACGTTATGATTATGCTCATTGTTGCGGCTTTCGCTAGCTTAAAACATGTTCTATATCGAGCATGAGCATATTCTGTTTATCGCTTTGTTGAACCTAATATGTCTGCGTTATTGCACGGTACATGGCAGATGGTTGGTTGCAGAAAAAGGATCATCTGCAGAGGATCAGAGCAACAGTTCATATGTAAGTTAATGGAGCAAGGTTGTTCCTGTGTTTGTAGTGTGTTAGTTGATGTATTTTAGTCTTTCAATAGGATGACACTATTTATGTATGTATCATGTTAAGTTACATACAAGTTTTGATCGTTTCTGGGAATAAACATCCATACTTGAAACTAAGAGCAAATCAGACAGGTCAGCCTTTTGTAAGTTGATAATTATTCTGTAGAAAATTCAATAAAAGGGTAAACTACTATATACTAATTTCATTTCAGGTGTACTTTATTTATTATCAATATGACAATACATCACGGGTAAATGCAGATGCTATAATGTAGCACATCTTAAGCGTAAAAAAGACGATCCTAACCCTGAAAAGTCTCTTGATAAGGGTAAATGCAGATGCTATAAGGGTAATTGAGTCACTCCTTGTGTCCTCTCTCGGTAAGTAGATTACAGTGATATGTTATGATGAAATTATATGATATAGCATAGTCACATTCTCAGCATGAAATAACACTCTATTGAATAGGCACCGAGTGACATCGCCTTCTACATTTTGATACTATTGTTCTTGGGGGTGTTGGCCGGTAGGAGTTGGCGCGTATCAACATTTTTGTGAATTATAGTTATTTGGATTTAGTATATATGCCAATGTGCCACGTTTGCTTAAATTTAGTTGACTAGCTGTTATAATCTTAGAATTTATTGCGACTACATCTCAAAATTATCAACGGATTCTGTAGATATTTTTTGTTACTAAGACGTTTGTATGTAGCATCTTATTGTAGGGCGTTGGGGGTGGTTGAGCACATGATGTTCCTTTTAAGCTCTGCCCTATGTATGTAGTACATACAAGGGTTTGTAGATAGATATGTTACTCAACTTTCCAACTTTATTCACCTAAGTTACCAAACTTTTTTTTGGTTCAAACGGGGTATTGGACTATACGATTTTGACATTCAGGTTACTGAACTTACCAAAATATACATAAACATCACTGAAACATGTAAAAACACGACATGTGACTTAACTTACCCAAAATTATATGTTCAGGTTACTCAGATTACACTGAAAATATGAGGTGTATGTTACCCAAAAGTTCAGTAATCTAAAAAAAAAGTTTGGTAACTTAGGTGAATAAAGTTGGAAAGTTGGGTAACCTATCTATCTATAAACCCTAGATACAATACTCTTGGTGCATGTATGCAGTCTATACGTACGACCAAGCTATTACAGGAATACGAGGATGTTCAGCTATCCCAATGCTCCACGATGAGATGCTATAATACCATTGTTCACAAGCTATGCTGGTGATTTTTGTTCCTTTTGAGCAAAATTAGCCTTTCCATTGTTACAATTTAGAAACTAAATTAGCCAATCTACCAACAGATTTGGATTTTCGGTGCTGACACATGTTACATTTCTAGTAGCAGTCAACCTGGTTAACGAGTTTTTTGGCTCCACCATTGCTAGACGTTATCATGAATAATATGTTTACTCAAGCTAAGTTAGCTAAGCTAGCTAAGCTAGAACATTGCTGTTGTTAACTCGTGCCATATTCTCTTATCTCCCATAAGATGGCTAAAAACTGCACTGCATGTTTATTTTTGTTTCACTTTAATTAAATATCGATGTATCTTCTAACTAAAACATCTATGTTCGCAATGGTACTAATGACACTACGGTTTGCACAAGCTTTCTAACTTATGATGGTGAATGTGGCAGACTCGTAACTTAAGTTGAGTGGGCATGTCAACGTTCGTGTATCCTATACCTGTTAATCCTATTCAATCTCAGTCAATGCTATAGCTTTCCTTTCAAACCATTCATAGTTGTCTGAAATCGAACATGTAAATTACAATTTTTGTTTAAGGATTTTCTAATATGTGCCATTATGGTATATGTTTATGTGTATTTATTAAACACTATTTTCTAAAATTATGTTAATTTCCATATAAAACAATATAAAATATGGTAAATGAAAGCAAAATAGGAAATTATTAATTTCAAGTAAGAGTCAAACATGGCAACTTATGTTACCACCATAGCACAAATTAAAAAAAGACTTGTTTAAACAGTTTACCACTACATTCGTCTCAAAATTAGTTTCCATTTTGAAAATAAACAAAGTCTTACGTAATCTTGCTAATTATACTTTCCGTCAATTAAATATTATTTTTACCTATCAAATTACATTCGTTACGTTACAAAATGTACACTTATTAGTAAAAATTTCAAATAAGAATATAAACAATTATTTTAGGACATAGGAAGTACTTACATTCAAGAATTTTACCATGTTTAGTAACAGTTTATCGACCTCTCCGACTCCTTCCCCCAAATCAAGCTCTCCGACCTCCCAATCCCCCCTACACCAAACCCTAAAAACCCAAAATTAGACCATAATGCTGATGAAAATGATGAAGTTGATGACGTGGCACCTTTTGATTACAGTCAATTTGAGCTATTTGAGTCCAATTCTGGTAAAAATGTAAAAAGCCCCAATTTTGGTCAAATTGATGACGTGGCACATCTGGGTATCGGTCAATTTGATGAAAAAACAAAAAGGCCCAATTTTTATGAAGTTGCTGACGTGGCAGATGAAATTGATGACGTGGCACATCTGGGTAACGGTCAATTTGAGGTGTACGAGGTTAATTCTGTTGAAAAGGTGAAAAGCCCCAAATTTGGTGAAACTGATGACGTGGCACCTTTTAATTCTGTTAAAAAGGTAAAAAATCCTAATTTTAGTAATAAGGTGGAATTTGATGAGGATGAGGATTTTGAGGATGAGACGATTGATTACGGTAAATTTGAGGTGTACGAGGTTAATTCGGATGACGAGGGGGAATTTGGTAGTGATGAGGAGGAGATGGAGGGAGAGGAGGAGGTGAGGGAGAAGGAGAAAGGAGTACCGGCGGTGATGAGATGCTTTGACCGGGCTAAGATTTACGTGCGGTCGGGTGACGGAGGGAACGGTGTGGTGGCGTTTCGTCGCGAGAAATTTGTACCGTTAGGTGGGCCGTCGGGTGGAGACGGAGGGAGAGGTGGGAATGTGTATCTACAAGTTGACGGGGCTATGAATTCGTTGTTGCCGTTTAGGAATAGTATTCATTTTAGGGCGGGGAGAGGGAGTCATGGACAAGGGAGTAAGATGAATGGGGCGAAAGGGGAGGATGTGGTGGTGAAAGTGCCGCCCGGGACAGTTGTTAGAGCGGTTGGGAAAGACGGGGTTGTCGGTGATGTGTTGTTGGAGTTGTTGTATAGTGGGGATAAGGCGTTGTTGTTGCCGGGTGGACGAGGTGGGAGAGGGAATGCTTCGTTTAAGTCGGGGACGAATAAGGTGCCTAGGATTGCGGAGAATGGTGAAGAAGGTCCCGAAATGTGAGTTTTGTATGGCTTTTACGATGTCATTTTGTTTTGTTTTTGGTTTATAAGTTCATATATACTTGTGTTTTTGCTCACTTAGGTGACTAACCTTCAATATTATGTTTAATAAGTTCAGTGACTTGAGCTTATAAATTTTATAAGTTAAGTAACCTACATATCGTGTTTTATAAGTTAAGTGACCTAATTGAACAAAAACGGAATGTTTAGTAACCTTGGTGCGTATTACTCTTTGATTATAATAAGACAGGAGAGTGTTGATGAGATAATATGTTTCAAAATGCAATTCCAAACACTCCCTTAGAATTTGAAGGGTAGCTACTTTTATTGTGTATGCTTTTTGTAATGATGGTTTGTGATTGGTGTTTTTCACCAGGTGGTTGGAATTGGAGCTTAAGTTGGTTGCAGATATTGGAATAGTTGGTGCTCCAAATGCAGGAAAAAGCACTTTTCTGAGTGTTATTAGTGCTGCTCAACCGAACATTGCAAATTACCCCTTTACGACATTACTTCCCAATCTGGGTGTTGTTTCATTTGATTACGATGCTTCTATTGTGGTGGCGGATCTTCCAGGTTTACTTGAAGGAGCGCACAGAGGTTTTGGTTTAGGTCATGAGTTTCTTCGGCATACAGAAAGATGTTCTGCTCTGGTATAATTCTATATGCATTGACTGCACATCTTTTATTTTAAGTTATAGATAGAATTTATGGAGTATATAATTTTATTCTCTTGATTATGAGAAATAAAGGGCCCCGTTGTTTTTTGGTTCTTTCGTAAGGGGTTAAATCTGTTTTAATGTTATTGGTATTGATTTAAACTGATTATTGTGACTTGATATCACAATTATCTTTATGCATGCTCCACAGATAATACTACTGTTCTTATCAACATATTACTGTTAATTTTATATTATTGCGAATTAATAGTGTTATTATCGGAATGGAGGCTTAGGTACACATTGTTGATGGTTCGTCTCAACAACCAGACTACGAATACGACGCAGTTCGTCTTGAGCTAGAAATGTTCAGTCCTGAAATTGCTGAAAAGCCATTTATAGTTGCATACAATAAAATGGATCTTCCTGATGCATATGAAAAGTGGGAATCATTCCGGGATTACCTTCGGTCACGTGGGATTGAACCTTTTTGCATTAGTGCAATTAATAGAGACGGAACCAGAGAATTGATCACTGCTGCTTATGAGCTTGTACGACAAGGAATTGAAGATAGAAAAGATGAAAGTAAGCACGTTTCATCTTTTAACTAACATTAATGGCTATATGTTCTGTGTGTTACTTAGCTACGGCCACTCTTGTCTCATGTAGGTTGGAGGGATCCTGTACAATTTAGTCATGTGGCAGAAATGGTGAAAAAGCAGCGAACTGCCCCCATTAACGAGTTTGAGATCTCTCATGATAGCTCTTCTGATACATGGCATATCGAAGGAGCGGGTTTGCAACGATTTGTTCAAATGACCAACTGGAAGTAAGTTTGAATAAATAACATGTAGTTAGGATAATATTGAGTTTGAAATCATATCACGTAATCGAACCATATCATCATGTATTGTCTCACAAGAGTAAGTTTGATACATGCCATAATCTTGACATGGGGTTTTGATTTCAACTTAAGACTTGCCATATCCATAACACTTACTGTAATCATATCATGTATATTTGCTTTTTTATATAATATGTAATTGCAATAATGTAAATTGCAACTGAACAATTGAAGCATTTATTTTAGTTTACATTTTTTGATATTTTAAAAGAATTTGAGCTTCTTTTTGCAACTAAATTCTTGTACTATTGATGGTTAATATTGTCTCTATGTTTTTTTACATACCTGATATGATATTGACGTCTACTTTTTATACAACAGATATATGGACTCTGACGTAAGGTTTCAGCATGTGCTAGAGGCATGCGGCGTTAACAAGTCTTTAATTAAACGTGGTGTGAAGGAAGGTGATACGGTCATCATAGGCGAGGTATGTTGCCCGGCTCTCAAACTATTACAAAAATGGATTTATTTTGGTCATATTTCTGCTAATATCAAGTTATTGGGTAAAAGTATAAAATTTAAAGGAAAAGAAAGAAACTAGTTGATCGATTTTAAGTCACCCGAACTATGCATAAGTAGTCAAGTGCTTACAACCTCAAAGTTATTAAAAAAAGGTGTGGTATGAAACTCAAGAAAGAATGGTGCGTCAACCCAACCTATTTTGACATGCCTCTAAGGCCCCAATAGTATCCCTGTATTGACCCAAACCCATTGTGTAACTTTGCACATTCATTGTTATCATCATTTTTAGAAGTCGAACATATATGCACACGCGTAGCCGTCAACACTTCTTCAAAAGTTGGACATATATGCACACTTATAGCCGCGAACATTCTTCTAATTACACCTGATAAAAAAAATGACAATAATTAGCAACAATAATATTATTAAAACATATATGTTTTCGGCATTCCATTTATAAGCAATCATTTTTTAAAACATACATGTTTTAAACCATACATGTTTTGAAACATACATGTTTAGAAATACATATATGCAACTACTAAAACATGTATGAACACTTGTTAAGATACATTCTTGTAATAATTGCAAACACAGTCTTTGGAAAAACAATAATTAGACTTGCTAAATAAAAAACATGCATGTTTTAAGCATTTCATATATAGCAATCATTTTTTAAAACATTCATGATTACTGCTTTAAAACATACATGTTTTTAAAACATACATGTTTTTAAAACATACATGTTTTTAACATACATGTTTAAAAATTATAACTTGACATATCACAACATGGTAACATGATAACGTAGGCCCACAAAAGTAACAACAAAACATATATGCACTTACTGCTATGACCCGAGAGCCTGAGATGATTAACGGATTCCTCCCGGACCATTCCAAAGCTCTTTGAACGAATCAGTCCTGCATATATTTTAACCAAAACTTTTTTAAGTTTTATTCTTTATTTTTAAAGAATGCTTCATTTTATAAAATATACGTGTAAGAAATTAAGCTAATAATAGATCGATAGCAAGAACGGAAACCGGAAAAAGAATGAACAACAATCCAGAACCTTACCACTTGACCGTAAGTAATAAATACCACTTTGAACCTACAATCGAATCTGGAAAAATAATGAACAAATTCTAATAATAATCACTCTAATAACAAATCGATAGCAAGAACATAAGGGAAAAAAATAAACGGATAATCATGCTTCTTAGGGTTTGATGTTGATCGACGGTTAGTGAGAGAAAACCCTAAACGAAAAACCATAAAATTTTAAACTTTGAACAAACAATCGATACATGAAGCCTTTTGAGTCAGCTGGAATGATCTTATACATACCACATTTTTCCCTGCTGCTTACTTGAAGTGCAGCTTTATCTAGGCCTTCATTTCTGTTTGCCCCTGCAACCTACCCACCCATTTCATCTACTTGTTCTTTCATAGTCAAACCACTCAAAACATCTTCAACCTTCTTCCACCATTAACATCAAGAATGCTGTACCTCTAGTTCTCGGTCTTGATCGCATGAACTACGACATCTAGAGAGAATTATTTGAAACCCATTGTCTTGGGTTTGGAGTCTTCGATCACTGATGGAGTCAACTTTATAACAACCCTCTAATAATGAGACAGAGGAGTAAAATCTTCTAAATAATAGTAGGATGGTGGTCCTTTTTGTTTTTGCTCATCAAGTAATTCAACAAAAGTGCGTGTATCGGTGGGATGATCATTAAGGACCGGGGGCCGGTTTCTGGAAGGTGTTATGTAGGAGTTCCGGGACTGAGGTGAACTAATCGGGAACGAAAAGGTAGTAGCTGTGACTGAGTTGTGACTGAGTTGTGACTAAGTTGGGGCTGCGAATTAATCGGGGACGAAAAGATGGTAGCTGTGTCAGGAGACCACTAAGGTGAATGCTGGTAGCTGTGACTGGAGAGGGCATGCGAATTAATTGGGGACGACAAGATGGGTGAATGCTGTGACTGAGGTGAATGCTGGTAGCTGTGACTGGAGAGGGGCTGCGAATCATCTAGTTTTAAGGACTTTCTAATGAACTCAACGGTTTTACAGTCTTTCCAAAGCGTAAGCGCCCGTGCGTAAATTTTTTCATAGTCCTGGTTCGAATCACCCTTGTTCTGTTTAAGCTTAATATCTCGTGGGTTCCAATCAACTGATTTTCCCACATACTCCTCAAGCCCCTGAACTGCTTTAGATGAATAAGTGGTCGATGATACGCCACAAAATTCATGCATATCACCGGGGCAAGACAGGTCACAAAAGGAAGCTGGAGCTGCATACCATCATCCAACATCTCGTCATCGTATGGATGCCATTTTATTTCCTTTTTTATACAAAGAATATATATATATATATATATATATATATATATATATATATATATATATATATATATATATATATATATATATATATATATATAGAGAGAGAGAGAGAGAGAGAGAGAGAGTGAGACTTGCCTCATCTTTAAGATTTGCTAAAACTGAAGATACTATCCCTTTATAGTTATTTATTTTGTTTACTGAAATTTTTTGCATTCCTGTCATACATTCATTCAACAATGGAACTTGATGGTTCTCCAGGTTGATACGAAAGTCAAGTACTTCAGAGTTTTGGAATGCGAATACAGAAAAAACCCTGCAATAGAAATATATATATATATATATATATATATATATATATATATATATATATATATATATATATATATATATATATATATTAATCAATACCAATTTGTAATTGAGATACAAAAAGAGGCTGTCTTACGGTCTTACCAAAAGAGGCCAACAATTGGCATCAACAGATTTCTTCTTATTCTCAATCGCATAGCAGTAACGCCGCTCTCCAAGCGTAACTATCTACTTCATCAAGTTTTTCCACAAACTGGACTAGATAATTATGGATGATATAATCATCACACGGGAGTAACAAAGCAGACAATTACTATCAAAAGAAGGGCAATCAGCCGTTCCTTGTTTTCTTTACTTTGGATTTCTACTATTTTCTTCAATGGGCACAGTCACTTTCTCATTTCTGTCAAGTGAAGTAAACACTCTTTCAAATGCCTCTTTATCCCGGCTGGTTGACGAGATTATTGCCTTTCCATCAATGGGCAAACCAGTCAAATACAAAATGTCCTCAAGTGTCACATTTAAATGATGGCCATTTATCTTGAAGTAGTGGTTCTCCCTATCATATTTCTTCAATAACGAAGATAGCAGTGTAGTTAGTTGGAGTCTGGGTTGTACTTGTGAGCCGCAACAACCTCAGTAAACAGTGACCATCCCCTTTGCTGTCAATGATATGATCAACGACTCTCTTAAGTGCAGGGTCTAATGAATTGTAGACTGTCCCCAATGAACCAACTTTTCCGGTTGCTCTGTACTGAGACATTTAATCTGTAGTACAGTTTGAAATCATGCATCAGACGAAAATTTTTAATAAACAAGAATTCAAAGCATTTGTGGCTAACTGGCTATTATAATTTCAATTAAAAACCATGTACAGATCATTCTCATTTGTAGCTACAGCATATTCAATTAGAAAACACTCTTGCCCATTTCCATTCAATTGTTGCCCATTTCCATTCCATTGTTGCATATTTCCATTTCAGCTTCCATTGTAATGTTGTCCATTTCCTTCTTAAATCTTTCTGCACCTTCCACAACAACTTTTACAGTTTATTCCTGTTTTGCCCTTCCAAGTTTAGAAACCATAAACAGAATGATTAACAATTTCTCATGTCTTTCTTCAAGAAACCACAAACAGAATGATTTAGAAAACCCAATTTTTATTAGTTGATTGATAAATTAAAGCAAACCACCTCCCAAAATTAAAGCCATAAAATGAAATTAAAATATATAAGCAAGTTGAAATCCAACCAATGACTTGCAGAGTACAACTCAGTGACTCACAGATCACCATGCTACACAAACATTTGACATTATTAAATGCTAGACTAGAAAGCAATCCCCACATAACAGCAAGCTCAAGTTCACGTTCAAGAGCAACCAAAGCTATACATTGACAACCAACGAACAAGCAAAATGTACTTATGCATTTAAGAGTCGTTGATCAAATCATTGACAGCAAAGGGGATGGTCATTGTTTACTGAGTTTGTTGCGGCTCACAAGTACAACCCAGACTCCAACTACACTGCTATCTTCGTTATTGAAGAAATATGATAGGGAGAACCACTACTTCAAGATAAATGACCATCATTTAAATGTGACACTTGAGGACATTTTGTATTTGACTGGTTTGCCCATTGATGGAAAGGTAGTAATCTGATTAACCATCCGGGATAAAGAGGCATTTGAAAGAGTGTTCACTTCACTTGACAGAAATGAGAAAGTGACTGTGCCCACTTTGAAGAAAATAGTAGAAACCCAAAGTAAAGAACACAAGGAACGGCTGATTGCCCTTTTTTTGATAGTAATTGTGTGCTTTGTTACTCCCGTGTGTGATGATTATATCGTCCATAATTATTTAGTCTAGTTTGTGGAAAAACTTGAAGTAGATGGTTACGCTTGGGGAGCGGCGTTACTGTACACCTTCTACTGTGCGATTGAGAATAAGAAGTCTGTTGATGTCAATTGTTGGCCTCTTTTGGTAAAGACCGTAAGACAGCCTCTTTTTGTATCTCAATTACAAATTGTTACTGATTATATATATATATATATATATATATATATATATATATATATATATATATATATATATATTGCAGGCTTTTTTCTGTATTCACATTCCAAAACTCTTTGAAGCACTTGACTTTCGTATCAACCTAGAGAACCATCAAGCTCCATTGTTGAATGAATGTATGACAGCAATGCAAAAAATTTCAGTAAACAAAAGAAATAACTATAAAAGGATAGTATCTTCCGTTTTAGCAAATCTTAAAGATGAGGCAAGTCTCACTCTCTCTCTCTCTCTCTCTCTCTCTCTCTATATATATATATATATATATATATATATATATATATATATATATATATATATATATATATATATATATATTTTTTTTTCTAATATAATTCTTTGTATAAAAAAGGAAATAAAATGGCATCCATACGATGACGAGGGCTATGTTTGGCAAAAGTAGCATTGACCAATAGCTGTGAGCAGTAGCCAAAAATGCTCACA
Source organism: Artemisia argyi (assembly GCA_030686995.1). NCBI lineage: Eukaryota > Viridiplantae > Streptophyta > Magnoliopsida > Asterales > Asteraceae > Artemisia > Artemisia argyi. The sequence goes on along the minus strand of CM060687.1, from coordinate 195,517,215 downwards.
GCTTCATAAAGAAGCATTGGGAAAATGAGCTTTCCTAAAAAATAGCAAAGCCCACAGCTCTCATGCCAAACAAACATCAAAAATAAAAAAGCTCATTCTCATCGCTCATTACCCCAAAAATCTCCAAAAAAGCTCTGTGCCAAACATAGCCGAGATGTTGGATGATGGTATGCACCTCCAGCTTCCTTTTGTGACCTGTCTTGCCCCGATGATATGCATGAATTTTGTGGCGTATCATCGACCACTTATTCATCTAAAGTAGTTCAGGGGCTTGAGGAGTATGTGGGAAAATCAGTTGATTGGAACCCACGAGATATTAAGCTTAAACCGAACAAGGGCGATTCGAACCAGGACTATGAAAAAATTTATGCACGGGCGCTTACGCTTTGGAAAGACCGTAAACCCGTTGAGGAGTTCATTAGAAAGTCCTTAAAACTAGATGATTCGCAACCCCTCTCCAGTCATAGCTACCGGCATTCACCTCAGTCACAACATTCAGTCACAACATTCACCCATCTTGTCGTCCCCGATTAATTCGCAGTCCCTCTCCGGTCACAGCTACCAGCATTCACCTCAGTCACAGCGGTCTCCCGACACAGCTACCATCTTTTCGTCCCCGATTAATTCGTAGCCCTAACTCAGTCGCAGCTACCACTTTTTCGTTCCCGATTAGTTCACCTCAGTCCCGGAACTCCTACATAACACCTTCTAGAAACCGGCCCCCGGTCCTTAATGATCATCCCACCGATACACGCACTTTTGTTGAATTACTTGATGAGCAAAAACAAAAAGGACCACCATCCTACTATTATTTAGAACATTTTACTCCTCTGTCTCATTATTAGATGGTTGTTATAAAGTTGACTCCATCAGTGGTTGAATACTCCAAACCCAAGACAATAGGTTTCAAATAATTCTCTCCAGATGTCGTAGTTCATGCAATCAAGACCCAGAACTAGAGGTACTAGTTCACCTCAGTCCCGAAACTCCTTTAATGATCATCCCACCGATACACGCACTTTTGTTGAATTACTTGATGAGCAAAAACAAAAAGGACCACCATCATACTATTATTTAGAAGATTTTACTCCTCTGTCTCATTATTAGATGGTTGTTATAAAGTTGACTCCATTAGTGGTCGAAGACTCCAAACCCAAGACAATGGGTTTCAAATAATTCTCTCCAGATGTCGTAGTTCATGCAATCAAGACCGAGAACTAGAGGTACAACATTCTTGATGTTAATGGTGGAAGAAGGTTGAAGATGTTTGAGTGGTTTGACTATGAAATAGTTCTAAGTAAATGAAATGGGTGGGTAGGTTGCAGGGGCAAACAGAAATGAAGGCCCAGATAAAGCTGCACTTCAAGTCAGCAGCGGGAAAAATGTGGTATGTATAAGATCATTCCAGCTGACTCAAAAGGCTTCAAGTTATCGGGTAAAAGTATAAAATTTAAAGAAAAAAAATAAACTAGTTGATCGATTTTAAGTCACCCGAACTATGCATAAGTAGTCAAGTGCTTACAACCTCAGTTATTAAAAAGAGGTGGTATGAAACTCAAAAAAGAATGGTGGGTCAACCCAACCTATTTTTACATGCCTCTAAGGCCCCAATAGAATCCCTGTATTGACCCAAACTGTAACGCCTGACTCTAAATTTATATTTTAACATTGAATAGCCTTATAGGTTCTGTCCTATACGCCGTATCGATCTGTACTTGTGAAAATTACTAAACTAAAAATCTGAATAAAACACATCATAATTATATAATACATAAACGTGGTACTTAAATTATGATAGCGGAAGCGTAAAACTATAAATGCGGGTGTTAACCCAAATACCCCTATTTTTACCCATTTTCAAATACATGTTATATATATATTTACACATTAATATCAAAATATGACTTATATGATTCTGACACTTAATCATAAAGTTTGGGGCGTTAACAAGCTGAATAACAAAGTATGGTTGAGATGCTCGTCACCTATATACTCGAGCATTGCCGATCTCCTAAGTCGTCTTCTTAATCTACCAGCCCCGACGTCCTTAAGACTTAACCTGCAAAACATGAAAACTGAGAACGGTAAGTCCTGATGACTTAGTGAGTACACGGGTCGGAGTCTATATCTAAATCTGAATCTAAAACGTGATAGTTCTAGCTATATCTAAATTAACACTTGCGATTCTGAACATAAATGTATTTCAAATGCTATAAATGGTACGACTAATAGTCGTCTTACTACTTGTACATTCTGAATTCTTAATCCTACATGATATCTGAGCACGTGCATTCTGACTAGACGATGCTTAGTCGTCTTGCTATGAGTAAGAACTTCCCTAACCAACGAGTACTCTTCTTGGGGTTCTAACTTGTCATCATGCTTTTCTGAACTAGGGTCATCCACTAAGGATGCTTGTTCGTATCTACTTGACATGCCAATACTATATTTAGGTCATCCACAAAGGATGTGAATACTAATATAAGCAAGGGTCATCCACAAAGGATGCTACTATGGGAGTTCTACATCGTGCACTTCTTGGGCACGCTACTTGACATTTGGTGCGTTTCTTGGGAACTCTAAACTTGTCAAATCATGATTCTTGTGAGCATACTATTCATGGTTTGTTTCGGCTATCTCTGAAACCTTGCACAAGTTCCATCGTCATGTTGAATCTAGTAACATAAAGCTAATGAACCGTTACTCACCTCTAGGTCTTGTTTAGCCTTCCGTAAGGTTTCCACGAGCACCTACTCACATGATAACCATTCTAATGCTATTAGAACTTGCTAAAACATTTATCTAACATGTATTGAGTCTAAACAACTTAAACATGATCGCTTAAGGTGCTATTTCATCATTTAAGACACTTTTACAAAAACACTTTTAGTGCAGAATTTTCTGGGTTGCTGCTGTATTTCTAACTTAAGACCAATTTAACTTCCAAACGAGCCAAAACTTAAAGAAGAACAATTAAAGTACACTCAGAGAGCTACAACTTTCGTTTAGACCTCATCTTAATTCGACGAACGGTTTATACTCAGCAGCCCTTCTAAGTCTCTGCATTTTCTGAAAAACCTTGCTGTCCCAAATTTAAATATCACCAAAACGACCCAAAACTCATGGTAAGCTATTCCACTTATTACCAAACTTATATTACAGCTTATATAACATGTCAAGATAATTTTTCGTCAGGCCCATAAGCTATCTTGCTAGTTTAAGCACTTAATAAGCTTGTTCCAAACACTCCTTAACTAGGCATACTTCATCATCAACAACAACTAGCATCATAAATCTTTCTATATCATTAACCATAACTTGGGTACATGATTCCTAACATATTTATAGCATAAAAAGAATACTTCTAATTCTAAATACATCATGATTCATCATAATCAAAACTAGGTTTCCATAAGTCTTCAATTAAACATACTCTTATAATTTCATATAAATATAATCTTAAACATGATCTTACCTTGAATGGAATAGAGTTATAAGAACTTGAATATCTATAAATCATAAAGAACACCAACCTTAATCATGAAGAACACTAAACCTTTGCACTTGAATTCATAAAACTTGTATAAATCTTGATAAATGAAAGAACTAATAATATTTTTCTTCCTTTTTGTTCTTGTGAAGCCACGTTCCATCAATACACATACATACTTGTTTTATTTTGACTAAATTCTGAGATTACTTCATCATAAGGAAATCAATATAAGACTTATCAAGTATGTTTCTAATTTGGCAAGTGTAGTCCCTGTTTTTAAATATTTTGCACTATTAGTCCTAATTTCTATAAAATACCAACATAAAGATTTTTCTACTTTTCTAATAGCATATGTAATTCTATTTTTGAAACTTATAAAAATCGGGTTGTTACACAAACCCGTCGCGTAACTTTGCCCATTTCGCGTCCTATATATATTATATGCATATATGTTCGCATGTATTACAATCTTGGACTAATTGCAAGTCTTTTCGTTAATGCTAGATGGAGATGGTTTGGCATGATTCTGCAACCACTTCTGGCCCCAACAGGAAGCTCTCAACAGAATCTGTGAAGTGGGCTAATTGGAAATGATCTATTTGGGATTAAAAAAAATAGATTACATGCTAGTTAACAATAGGCGCTGGTTATTTATGAAGGTATGCATCATCAAACCACATATTTCTTGAGTTTATTTATTAATTCTGCGCAAGTCCTGGAAATCATACTCATGATGCTGAAACTTTTGGCTCATCATTATCAAAAAGCATATAGTTCACTTGCTATTTTGCAATACATAAAGAACATATACTAACCAGGACTTTTATATGATCTTAGAGGTGGAAATTCTGGCCCTTTTACTCATGAGTTTGTTGATTTGGTAAAGGTTTGTCCCTAATGGGTCACATGAAAAGTTTAGCGAAAATGGAAATGGGTCAAAATGGTAGACGCGTTGAAAGATAATCAAAGTGTCCTTAATGCCCTCAATCTAAGTCGATTTACTTTAAGAAATTAATACTATAAATTTTTTAATGAAAATCTTCACGGCGTGACCTGACCCGGACCATCGGGCCACCACATATGCCTGCTCGTTTTGCCATCTCTATGTTATTGCAAAAGACTAAACCACTTGATCAAACGTTACTGGGCATTTTTGGCTTTTACGTTATAATTATGCTCATTGTTGCAGCTTTCGCTAGCTTAAAATATGTTCTATATCGAGCATGAGCATATTCTGTTATCACTTTGTTGAACCTAATATGTCTGCGTTATTGCACAGTATGTGGCAGATGGTTGGTTGCAGAAAAAGGATCATCTGCAGATGATCAGAGCGGCAGTTCATATATATGTAAGTTAATGGAGCAAGGTTGTTCCTGTGTTTGTAGTGTATTAGTTGATGTATTTTTAGTCTTTCAACAGGATGACACTATTTATGTATGTATCATGTTAAGTCATGTTAATTTACATACAAGTTTTGATCGTTTCTGGGAATAAACATCCATACTTGAAACTAAGAGCAAATCAGACAGGTCAGCCTTTTGTAAGTTGATAATTATTCTGTAGAAAATTCAATAAAAGGGTAAACTACTATATACTAATTTCATTACAGGTGTACTTTATTTATTATCAATACGACAATACATCACCGGTAAATGCAGATGCTATAATGTAGCTTATCTTAAGCGTAAAAAAGATGATCCTAACCCTGAAAAGTCTCTTGATAAGGGTAATTGAGTCATTCCTTGTGTCCTCTCTCGGTAAGTAGATTACAGTGATATGTTATGATGAAATTATTTGATATAGCATAGTCACGTTTCCCAGCATGAGATGACACTATTGAATAGGCACGGAGTAACATCGCCTTTTTCATTTTGATACTTTGGGGGTGTGGGTCGGTAAGAATTGGCGCGCATCAACATTTTTGTGAATATAGTTATTTGGATGTAGTATGTATGTCAATGTGCCACGTTTGCTTGAATTTAGTTGACGAGTTATGATAATCTTGGAATTTGTTACAACTAAATCTCAAAATTATCAACGGAGTTTGTAGATATAGAAACTTCTGTTACCAAGACGTTTGGATGTGTAGTTAGTATCTTATTGTAGGGCATTGGGGATTATTGAGCACATCTTGTTCCTTTTAAGCTCTGCCTATAGAATACTCTTGGTGCATGTATGTAGTACATGCCAAGGACCGAGCTATTACAGGCATCACAGGATGTGCAGCTATCCCAATGCTCCACGATGAGATGCTATAATACCAACGGTCACAAGCTACGCTGGTGATTTGTTGTTTCTTTTGAGCAAAATTAGCCTTTCCATTGTTACAATTTAGAAACTAAATATAGCCAATCTACCATGTTACCTTTCTGGTAGCAGTCAACCTGGTTAACGAGTTTTTTTGGCTCCACTGTTGCTAGACGTTATCATGAATAAAATGTTTACTCAAGCTAAGTTAGCCAAAGCTAGAACATTGCTGCTGTTAACTTATGCCATATTCTCTTATCTCCCATAAGACGGCTAAAAACTGCACTGCATGTTTATTTTTGTTTCACTTTAATTAAAATCGATGTATCTTCTAACTAAAACATCTATGTTCGCAATGGTACTAATGACACTACGGTTTGCACGAGCTTTCTAACTTATGATGGTGAATGTGGCAGACTCGTAACTTAAGTTGAGTGGGCATGTCAACGTTCGTGTATCCTATACCTGTTAATCCGATTCAATCTCAGTCAATACTATAGCTTCCTTTCAAACCATTCATAGTTGTCTGAAATCGAACATGTAAAGCACATTTTTTTTTTGTTGAAACAGTTTAAATACATAGATTCAATTACCACTACATTCGTCTCAAAATTAGTTTCCATTTTGAAAATAAACAAAGTCTTAAGAAATCTTGCTAATTATACTTTCTGTCAATTAAATATTATTTTTACCTACTAAATTCTGTTAACATTGGTTACGTTACAAAATGTACACTTATTAGTAAAAAAATTCAAATAAAAATATAAACAATTATTTTAGGACATAGGAAGTAGCATTTACATTCAAGAATTTTACCATGTTTAGTAACTTGAGGAGTTGAGGTTGATGGTGTCAAATATCAGATCTTAACATCCTTTGCTTTGTTTTGGAGTTTGTGCTTCTATACACAACATGAGAAAACAACCGCAACCCTTAACTTTGTTAATATATAGAGTTTCTTATTTTTCGTTTTTCGCACACAATTTATTATTTCACCACAGTACAACACAGTGTTGTACTGTGTGCTCTCTGTGCATTAAAGTGATGTACAAAATGATGAAATAATAATAAAAAAATGATGTGCGAATCACCTCCCATAATGTAGGAGTATGTATTTGTTATTAAATTTCAAAATTTTAAATTTGAATAATGTGTAATGCTTATAATACGTTACAAACAAGTTTAAATGACAAGTTTTACTAAGTTAATTACAAAATAATATAATATTTATTAAAAGTAGTAACAAAATCTACCAAAATAAATTAATAGTTTAAATACTGTTAAACTATCAAACTTTTATCATTTTTCATTGTTAGCGCAAAGCCTTTTTTCTCACAATGACTACAAATTATACCCGTAAGTGTTGCATCAAAGGTCATACTACAGAACCACAAGTTCGCAAGTATAATTATTTGCAGCTATATATCGTCATTTACTAGTGTATTAATAAAGTTACGATAAATGTGTGGCTTATATGTAAAAAACTAAAAACTTAGATGGACTTAGCATATATTATATATTTTTTACTAGACGAATACCCGTGCAAAACAACGACGTATAGCGGCAAATAATTATATTTGCGACATTGTGGTTTTGGTGTGACTATTAATACAATTCTTATGTGTTTAATTTGTAATCATTGGGAGAAAAAAATAAGTATGTATTTTAAAAACGAAAAATAATAAAAGTTTAAATATGAAACAATATTTAAATTATTAATTTAGTATCAGAGTTTGTTACCATGTATATAATGAATATAGCGGTTTAGTTTATATATATATATATATATATATATATATATATATATATATATATATATATATATATATATATATATATATATATATATATATATATATATAATGCTTTATAAATAGTAAACATAATGAATACAAAACATAAACAATTACGTAATACGTTAACCATCTTTTTATTTATCGACAAAAACCCTATAACTGCACTTCGATCTATATTCAATGGCTCAAGAACGCTGCCCTAATATATCAGCCAACACCACCTCGGTACGTTCTTCTTATTCATATATATATATATATATATATATATATATATATATATATATATATATATATATATATATTACGAATAACTTTTTTATTTTGTTTTATATGTAGTAGGGTTTACGATGATCATTATTTTCGTAAACAGGTTATCACCAAAACATTACTTGATGATGCGCAAAGGGGTTTCACGAATGGAAATTTTGTTTGTTCACCGTTGTTACTTGATATCGTATTGGGCATGCTGTCTGTTGGAGCCGAAGGGAATACGTTGAAACAGTTGTTAGGGTTTCTTAGATATGGAAACATCGACCAATTTCTTTATCAGTCACCGAGTGCTAAACTTTTAGCACAGAGTTTATCGAACCGGAAGAGTGATGGTCTTGAATTCGTTTTAGCAAATGGTGTTTGGGTAGACAAACATGTAAAACTTGAATCTCCTTACGAAAGGATTCTTGAAGCTTTTTACAAAACACAAGCCAAATATGTGGACTTTAAGGACAAGGTAAATATATATCAAGTGTTTTGCTTTCTTTCTTTGAAATCTATATAGTTAAAAAATTCATTCTTATATTAATCAATATGGTTTTTTAGGTGAAGCTTAATGAAGTAGTTGGAGAAATTAATTCATGGATAAAGAAGGAAACTAAGGGTTTGATACCCTCCGTTGTTAATACGAGTGATTTTAAGGAAGATGACTTTCTTGTGTTGGCGAATGTTTTGTATTTTAAAGGCGATTGGCATAAACAATTTGCAGCACAATTGACAACTACTTATGCCTTTGGTCTCATCAATGGGGACACAGTTAATTCAGTCCCCTACATGACACTGCATAAACCAAGTTTTGATTATGGTTCCTTCCAGGGCTTCAAGATGATCAAACTTCCGTATAAAATTAACGACCAATCAAACAGTTTCTCCATGTATATCTTTCTCCCAGACAGGCAAGATGGATTGCAGGATCTACTTAAACATTTTCATTCTAATGATGCTTTGTTTCATGGAGATTTTGACCTTAAACAGACGACATTTCGTCACCTATGGATACCAAAGTTTAAAATATCTAATACATTTGATCCTGAAGATGTTATGAAACAAATGGGATTAACATTGCCTTTTCTAAAAACAAATACAGAGTTTAGCGGGATAGTAAAGAACGAAATGATCTATGCGTCGAAGATACTTCAGAATTCTATTATTGAAGTTGACGAAAAAGGAACAGTAGCTGCTTCTTTTAGTATGTTTATGGGAGGTTTTGGTTGTCCTCCACCGCAAATTGATTTTGTGGCTGACCATCCGTTCATGTTCATGATAAGAGAAGACACTTCTAAAGGTGTTTTGTTTGTCGGAGTTGTCCTCAACCCTAGTCTTAACTAGCTATTTTCTTAGCTGGACTACTCCACTTTATATTTCAGTAATGAATTGAATTCAGTCCAGATTTTATGTTTTTTCTTAATATTTGTATATTTTGTTTTCCTATAGAACGTCGTATATTGAAGGTTTTTGGAGAATCCAGTTAATTAACTGGATTCATAATTTGCTTGTTTCAAGTCTTTAGCGAACACCATCAAATTGAAGCGTTGATCAGTACTTGTGTATATTGTATTAACCCATAGTCAAAAATGACCCTGGTTTTGAGTCATTGATGGTGCGACTGATTTTAGAACTGTCTTCTTGCTGTGCAAATACAACATTTGTAGCACCCATGATAAACATATTCCGAATATATGCAAAATGTTGTAGATTTCATAGAACTCATATATCCTTAATAATCAAAATGTTTGGTTAATAGGAGCGATCTTCATATATATTTGGTAAAAATGCTATAGATTTCACAGGGATAGTCGATGATCGACTAAAGGGTTCCCTTGGTTAAAATGCTTCAGCTGATTTCTCAGGGTTAGTTGATGATCGACTAAAAAATTAAGTTTAATTTTGCTATTCCTAGCATCACTTTTTTTTTTCTTCTTCTTCTCAAAATGAGTTTTTGTAGCTGTTTACATGGGCTTTGAGCCTTTGGTGTATGTGTATATGTTTATCATGTTTAAACTATAATGTGACGAGTATGTGTGTGGTATGATAGAAAGTTTTGTTGGTGGGTTTCTAACAAGGGTTGTGCCCACTAGAGTAAATCTTGACTGTAGGGGTATTAACTTGCCCATGTTTAGATATACGTTGGCGGCTTTTTAAAACTGTTTTGTTTGTTGGAGCTGTTCTCAACCCTCATGATAATGCATATGTAAATGACAAATCAAAGTGCATATTAACATGGGTGTTGTTCTCCTAATTGAAAACTCATTGTCGCCATGGAAGTTTCTAATTAGGATACCAACATCCATGTTAATATGATTTGTCATTTACATATTCATTGTTCGATTCTCGTTTGATCTGACTTGATATGACATCGTGCTAATTAAGACACAGAAGTCATAAGCTATTATATTGAACATGATTAAAAACATATGGAAGCTGTTAAATTGTTTATACTTCACCAGCAAAAGCCGTTCGATATTTCCAAATTAACCACACCTGCATAAAAAGCACCACATTATACTGGTTCTGGACTTCTGGTTCTTCATTGTCTATGGTGGAGATCAGTTATATTGGGTTAAAAATTTTGAGGTGAGATCAATATCTCTATCACAGATTCTCTAAAAATTAAACGAGAAAATCTTGGCCATTCATTTTTTTCATAAAAACTAAAATATAGTTTTCTGACATTTTTTTTTGAAAACAAAATATCTTGTAGATGGTAAATCGTCAAGTGAAAAAAATACATAATCGCGACGATAATATTTTTTATCTTTCAGTGGACGGACACTTTGATATATTTTCGACGAACTTTTTTTCTAGTTTTGAAATTTCTGACATTAAAATTAAAATCACAGGTGATTTGTAAAATCACTTGTGACTTTTATTCTATAAATCACGTGTAATTTCACAAATCACATGTGATAAAAAGTTAGTCATTTGGAATATGGTTTTGGCATGTGTTGAAACACAGACTATACCACATTACCACCCTAAAACATTCAAGCGGTTCCTAGTTGAGCCACAATCAATACGCAAATAAAGTTCATAGGCAAACGAGGCAAAAACTACACCAGTAAAGTTTATATAATTCAATGCGTGCCAAGTTTGCCAAAATTAATATTTTTCTTCTACGTATTTTGGCTACTAGAAAACTTTTAACCAACGAAGAGACACAGTTTCAAGCTAAATAGATAAATGAAAAATGTTAAATAAATAAAAGGCAACCTCATAGATTATTTAAGATCGTCTTATAGAGATAGTAAAGCTAGTGTCGGATTTTGCATATACTGTCTTTTGGTGATTTTGATTGACCAGTTGTTTTAGATTATTTAGCTCTAACAAAAACCATTTGTAATGTGGCTCGCTCATTATTAAGCTTTCTACAGACCATTATATTGTTGTTTTGTCTGATTCCGTGGTTTATGTTTGATAGATAGCCGCGTGATGTTGGGCATGCCAGATAGATGGTTCCCATTAATCCGAGTGTGCAAAAGTTCTAGTACACGACTTGTATTGTGGTCACATGTTGGATACGTTTCTGCCTGGCCCTTAGGTGCCTTTTGACAAGGGGGGGTTTCGTGTTAATTATACACACTACACAAGATATTAGTTAAGATTAGCTATAACGCGCCACCATCTCTACCTTTTAGGCTAATTTTGAGGGGCCGATACCACAATGTAAGAAATTTAATCCTTTATACTACCTGTTCAATTTGATAGATCATGTTCAATTTGAAGGTTTTGAGTAGTCTATTAGTTGACAATAAGTTGGCATGATAAGAATATAGTGATTGTAATTGATTTAGTGATAAGAATAGAGTTAACGTAATTGATTTAGTATTTAATGGGTGATTTCCACTTACCCATAATAGGAGATGTATTGTAACTATATGTACTCCATTTGTTAGCATGAATGAGACACAAAATTATCCATTCAATATGGTATCAGGCTAATTATAGGATCCTCTCCTATAATCTCTCCCAAAGCTCGTTTTCCCCTTACCTCTCCTCTCCAACTCACCACAGCCTCATACAAAAACATAAAATAAAAAAAATGGCAGTCGACTCTACCCCTCCACGGCTCCACCACCTCCTCCTCCTACATAAGCCGATAAGTTAATTCCCTTCGGTATCACCAATAAAGTTCCTGTCAAACTCAGTCTCGAAAAATATAACCATAACTCATGGAGCTCCTTCTTTTTAATCCATCTTGGAAGCCTTGGTCTAAAGTCTCACGTTGAGGAAAAAGCATCTTCAAGCGAACACAGCCCCTCGATACCAGGCCCAACAACACTCATACCAGACCACTCCACAGGCCTTTACAGCGCCTGTTTACCCAGCCCAACAGTACCCTCAACAAGCCCAACAACCGGCCCCTTTTGTACAGCCCATATATGCCACACCACAGCCAAATCAAACTAGTGGAATTCTCGGTCCTGCTCCTGGGTTTTACTCGTCACAGCCCACTACCTTACGAAGTGCATTTAGCACTATGACTTTGCAAGACCCAACGTGGAACATGGATACAGGTGCTTCTTCCCATTTAAATTCCAATGCAAATAATTTTAGTACAATTTTTAATAAACGTTTATTCCCATCTGTGCACGTTGGTGATGGAAATTCTATACCCGTTACTAACACCGGACATAGCATTATTCCATCTACTCATCACCCACTTCATCTTCATAATGTTCTTGTCACCCCCAATATTATTAAAAATCTCATCTCTGTGCGTCAAATTACTAGAGATAATAATTGCACTGTCGAATTTGACGCTTTTGGTTTTTCTGTGAAGGACTTCTGGACTCGCCATATCCGCCTTCGATGTGATAGTTCGGGAGATCTCTATCCCATCACCAAGCCAAGTTTCACCCCTACCGCTCTTCTCTCAACAAGTTCCTTCACATGGCACCAACGCCTCAGTCATCCAGGTGACGAAGTGCTACGGTCTCTTGTTTCTCGTCAATTTATTTCATGTAATAAAGAAAAGCCTCCACATGTATGTCATGCATGCCAACTTGGCAAACATGTGAAGCTTCCTTTTCATAATTCTACATCTATTGTTGAACAGTGTTTTGATATTATTCATTCCGACTTATGGACATCTCCCATTATTAGTAAAAGTGGTTTTAAATTCTACGTCTTGTTTCTTGATCATTTCTCTCATTATTTGTAGATTTACCCTCTTCGTAATAAATCTGACATGCTTGATAAATTTTTGCACTTTCGTAATTATGTTAAAACCCAATTTAAATGCGAAATAAAAAGCTTCCAATGTGATCATGGTGGTGAGTTCGACAATAACCGCTTACATACACTTTTTGCTAACCACGATATACAATTTAGATTCTCCAGCCCAAAGACTTCACAACAAAATGGCAAGGCGGAACGCATGATAAGAACCATCAACAATGTCATTCGTACGCTTTTGTTTCAAGGTCACCTACCCCCCACTTTTTGGGTCGAGGCCCTTCATATGCCACTGTAACACCCCCAAAATATCGCAGCGGAACGATAGTGTCATTGGGATGCTACTTCAGGGCACAAAGTACAAGATATAGAAAACGACCTCTAAATGAGACGTTTTTAAAAGTTACCATTCGAATAGATAAAAGTCATAGTTTACAAAAAAAAGATCCCAAAGTAGAATAATACATAAGTTTTTAAAGTATATCGAATGGTAAACGATAAAAGCGAAAGTCTCCAAAAGCATGCCCTAAGACTCTCAGCTCCACACACCTGCTATCGCCTTACAAACCTGAGATAAACATGCTTAAAAGTGTCAACACAAAGGTTGGTGAGTTCCTAGAGTTTGTTTTAAAACAGTTAAGCAATTAGTCATGAGTCTACACTTCATCTCCGAAGACCTCACGTGTATGATGTATCATAGCTAATGGACATCCAACAACTTAATTTGGAGCCACTAGATAGTCTCAATGGTCATCCAACAACTTAATTTAGAGCCACTGGCAGTCTCAATGGTCACCCAACAACTTAATTTGGGGCCACTGGAAGTATCACAATTTAGTATAACGCAGTTAAGTATAACACAATCATGTATGTATGAAATCAAGTATAAGTGTTGTCAAAAAAACCAATGTAATCAAGTATAGATGTTTTGAGTATATGTACAAGTAAGCAAGTAGTTTAGCATGTATCTCCCCCAAGTAGTTTAAAACGAGTAGTAAAAGAGTAAAAGCGGGGCTATGACTCACCTCGAAGTGATAGTACAATGCAATGGAATGATAAGGACAATAAGGACTGAATCAACCACAACCTACGATGAATGAATATGATCTAATTTAGATCATGAAATGATGTAGAGAATATGCATGCACATGTTAACTATACCACTCATGACTTGAAAATATACTAGTTATAGGCTTATGAAAATACATTCCATACTTGAGAAAAATAATAAGTCTTAACTAGACTTGTGTAAACTTGTCGTAATATATATGTATAGAAAGTTAGTGTTATATACTTCGTCTTGAAAACCTTGAAGTAACATCTAATGGTCGTAAAAATAAGCTCATAAGCATAAGTACTTCGTTAGTTATAAATTTCGGCAATTTAATAGTATTTCTAGAAAATCTAGAATTTAGTACGTAGAAGTAGTATTATTATTATTTCTATTAAAAGCTGCCAATTATAGTGAGTTTTTCTCGATATTGAAACGTGAATATCTTTGTCGTTATAAGTCCGTTTTACTTGTTCTTTATATCCACGGTTACGTCTTAGTATGTAGTAATATATTTTGGAAAGTTTGGCTCCTCCGGGTTACGTCTAAAGCCTCTTTTTGTCCGACAAAAACGTCCAACAGCATGTATTTTCAGAAAAATAGTTTTCGTCAATAAACTTGCAAAAATCATATCTCCTTCGTTATAAACTCGTTTTAACCCGTTCTTTCGCCTACGGCTTCGTTTTTGAAAGTATTTTCTAAATATTAGGTCAAAAAGTAATTTAAATTTCCTGAGTTTCCTGGGTTTACCATTTTGGGACAGTAGGTAAATAAACTTGTTCCAAATCCATTTCTAGTGTTCTAAACTAGTTTCTAATCCACCCAAAACACTTCCAATCACCACAAATCTAGTCTAATTCTACCATACACCTTCTTAGGGTGTCATGGGTTCTTAAACATCATCAATCTAGTGGATCTAACAAGGAAATCCAAAATAAACATTTCTAGGGTTTATAAGTTAATAGTTTATAAAATGAAGTGGTATAAGCTAACATATGCATGAGATCTTGTATGAAAACCATATGATCAATATAAATACTTGAAGAAATGATGAAAAGAAATTTTGTAAACTTACTTTGAATGGGTTAGTTGTTTAGATGAAGAAAACCTTGTAATCCTTGAGTTTATATTACAAAACCCTAACAAGGATCACCATATGAACTAGAAAATAGCTTGATCTTCAAAAATCAATGGATTTTGGTCTTGAATCAATTTTGGGTCGTGGGTTTTGGAGAGGAGAGGAAGAAGAATGAGTTAGATATTTTTATTTTTGAGAAAATGAAGTAGCAAAATGAGTTTTTGATACTTAGAGGATATTTAGCTAGCTAGGGTAAAGTTGTAATTAATTGGTCAATGTGAAGACATGGGAAGGAGGGGGGGGGGGGGGGGTTGTGTGGCCGGTTTTACATGAGAAAAAGAGAAGAAAAATCAGTTTTGGTAACTTAGTAAATTCTATTGTAGTATTAGTTGTAGTTTTTAGTTAGTTTAGTTATAATCGAGTACCGGGTTTGCTAGAATTAAATTTTAACGAAGTTAATCGGGACTTAATAAAGTCATAAGAATGATAAAAATATGTTGGGTATAAAAATTGAGCGTTTGGATAATTATCGTTTAGTTTCCACGAAAACCGTCGTAATTTTAATAAACTTACGATATAAATTAAATAAATTTCCAAAATACTGGGTAAATGAATTTTATAACTTTTATGATGTTATAAGGGATATAAAAATGTATCGGAACCATCGTGGGGATTTTTAGATATGTTGGTTATATTTATTTATCGCGGGTTAACGTTTAATTAAAAGAAATAAACGTAAAACGTTAAACGTATTAAAAATAATAATATGAATATTCTACGAGTGGTATAGTATGCACATGCTATTATGATAATATGTAGACTATTTCTAGTCCGTATGAAATGTCCCTAATGATAATGTATGAATTCGCACCTGAACCAATACGGTTACGCGAATTTAAGTACTCGTAAACTAAATTTACGATGAAATGAACAATGCACGTGAATAGTATTTTCTTTCCGGAAATGAATAGTGTTTGGTGAATAGTAAATTTTTTGAATGCTTCTCAAAATATCAAATTGACCTCGAAAATGATGAATAGTAAAACGATGAATAGTGTTTTGATGAATAGTGATTTTGAAAACTTCGAGAAATGACCAGAATTTTACGAGTTGTGACAGTCTCCCACCCTAAAAGGAACTTCGTCCTGAAGTTCAACTCATTTGTTCCACATATGTGCCTAGTGGTCTGATTCGATAATGCAAAAGGTCTATTGAAAGATTGGCTCGATTTTGGAATTGCTTACACTAATCAAATCAACTACTATCAATATGACTAAGGTTAATGATGCTAGGTCTCAGATTAGTCGATGTCGTGTATAAGTCCTATACTAAGACTTAAGTGCTACGAAAATAAGATAGTTGTTCAAGAGAATGTACCCGTTATGCTACCGCGGACATGTTGGGTGATAGGATTTCCTAAGAAGTAAGCTCTGCCAAGTGCGGGTGGAATCTCATTGGCCTCATCTCGTGGCCCTTCAATTGCTGCTGCTAAGTTTGGACGATTGCCTCCTTGGTTAAGATTCCTTTTCAACTTAGGACAGTTGTTCCGAAAGTGATCCGGGCTGTTACACTCGTAGCATGTCCTTTGGTTGTTCGTCATATTGCCCACATTTACTGGTTCTCTACACTGGTTTATATAATGACCAGACTGTCTGCAATTTGCACACATACGGCAGGGCACAGTCTTTTGGTGATGAAAATTACATTTCGTACATTTAGGATGCGGGCCTAAATACTCTCTCTGACCAGAACTAGTCGCCGCAAAGGTCCTTGCCCTTTTGTTGTCAGCTATTGTGCCCATTTGCTTGTTCAACTCGCTTGTTCCCTTCCTTTTATCACTGTTCCTCAAGCTTCCATTTCTAACCATCTCATCTGTCAGAGTCCCTGCTCTCAATATTGCACTCTGAATTGTAGAAGGCTCAGTTGTTTTTACAGTCCCACGAATTTCTGGGACAAGGCCATATATGTACCTCTCGATCCTCTTGGATTCAGGGGTAACTAGATGTGGAACTAGTCTGGCTAATTCATGGAATCGATCTGTGTAGGCTGCATGACCAGCCCCTATCATAGAGTGATGATAAAGTTCATCCTCCAGCTTCTGCATCTCGTTGTCCGGGCAGTATTCCTCCTTCAGTAATGCCTTAAAATCGTCCCATGTCATACCTACAGCTGCCTCTCTACCCCTAGCTTGAGTCTGCGTATTCCACCATGTCAATGCCTTTCCTGACAGCAAGCACGCGGAATACTTCACCATTTGATGTGCTGCACAGTTACTAATGTCGATCACCGACTCCATCTTTTCGACCCATCGAGTATACACCAACGCGCCTCCTACACCATTGAAATCAATTGGCTTGCATGACGTAAATTCCTTATACGTACATCCAGTCCTATTGTTGTTGTTGCCATTACCATTCTGGCCTACACCATTGATGTTGTTAATTCCGCTTTCGTGGTTTGCCAAGTTATTCATATGATCGCCAACTTGAGTGACAATAGTGGGGAGAAAGTTTTGAAGTTGTCGAGCGATGATGGCTTCAAAATCAGTATTTCCACCGTCGTTGTTATCATTGTTTTCAACGCCGCGACCACCTCCTCTACCTCCACGTCCACCAGTTCTTCCACCATCGTTACTAGGGTTACTAGTGTCATGAGCAGCTCCTCTACCTCCACGTCCACCAGTCCTTCCACCCCTTGGTGTTGCGCCTCCTCGACCAGAGCTACGAGTCACTCTCCTTGGTGCCATGATTTCCTGAGAGGAAGGACATTTAGTGAACGTCAGAGATGAGGGAAAACCGTTGATTATCCGAAGTCAATACTTAACATCCTCATACATATTACCACGCCACCAGTTGTTTCCTAAGTTGTGCCAACACCGATCTACATAAGCATAGTCATATGTCCACGTGGGTCATGAAGCACTTATAATTATGTTGGCCACCACAATTATAAATGTTTCCTTTCACAGGTGTACATATCACCAGGCACATATATCTCAGTGGTAGACGTTGCTTAAATGGGAATCTAGGGAATGTCACGCTCAGTACGAAGGAACAAAGGATTCTCCCTTAAGTGCTAAAGTCACTAGGAAGTCTAGTTTCTAACGGTTTCTCAAGAGTATCCTCAAGAGAACCCCCATCCTCGGGCAAATCATCAAATCTCTACAGCTAAGTAATAATCTTTATTTAACTCGGTCTCATGTCTCATCAAACAAGAACTGTCACAAGATTAAGTTAAATAATTAGTTATTGTTAGGTCACCATTTAGTAAACACAAGTATAATGATAAGAGAAATGAGATGAGAATGAGAGTGGGATGATTATGAGAAATTTGAGAAAGTGAAATGCAA
The DNA here is from genome assembly GCA_030686995.1 of Artemisia argyi. NCBI lineage: Eukaryota > Viridiplantae > Streptophyta > Magnoliopsida > Asterales > Asteraceae > Artemisia > Artemisia argyi. The sequence continues at coordinate 195,498,756 of CM060687.1, read as the reverse complement.
GAGTTTCCTTAATGTTTTCAAATAACCAACCAAGTTTACAAATGCCTAAGACTAGTATTTATAGGAAAGGAGCTAGGGCAACATTCCTACTCCTTCCCTTCACATAAATCGTATGGGCTTGAGGCCCATGGACCTCATTCTTAAGCCTAGTAAAGTTAATACAAAATGTAAATGATAGTAAATAATAACTAAGCAACCTAGCATTATTACAAATGACCGAGACTTCATAAAATAGTAAAACTATGGTTCCAACAATCTCCCCCTAAGGGTCGGTCATCATGGTTGCTTGACGTCTTTGTCGTAATCTTTGACTTTCATAGTTTCAGACGTCTTCAGAAATGACTAGAATAATGATGAATATACTTTGCTCTTTGTCTTTGTTCTTTGATGATGTTGTAGTGATTGCATTACAAAGTAATCTGCCATTCGTCACTCCAGCGTCTGTGGTGGTTGTCCGCCATTCCAACATACTCATACATCTTTGAACTTAGACTTTCACGTATAAGAAGTTCCTTTTCATACATTGAGATCTTTAGTCCTTAAACCTTGTAGATTCTTCTTTATTGTTGTAGAATCTTTCTTTGAACTTTGTGTTGCTAAGATCTTTGGGGAGCTTTCTTTGACTTCAAGATGTATGTATGAGCATGTTGGAATCTACCATCATGGAAGTGAGGTACCTGCGAGTAAACAGTTAGCAATAAATCAACCGGTACTTACGGATAAGGAATTAGAGCTCGTCAACAGCATAGTGTGAAGACTCCTTCTAATCCTTATCCAGGCCGTTCCCATATCAGATACTCCCGAGGGAGCTTACTAGACCTACTATGTAGCTCAATGACTGGGTGAGTCGCTGGGGATCACTCCACGACTGTAGACCGTAATAGAACCACCGCAAACACTAAGCGTAACCCTTGTGGGGTTACCGAAGTGACCTGCTGTCAGGGCTGTTTAATGATGACCCTGGCAGGATTTCCGTTCAATCATTGAGAAATACCTAAGTAATCCTCTCATAAACGTTCTAGGCAGATTGCTAAGATCTGCGAAGGACTCGATAGTTTACAACTGATGCCCATTGATGTAGAACATCAGTCGTAGAAATACTAAGTGTTCCTAAGAGATCTTTGATGTATCTCAAGGCTCTAGACTCTATAAGTGCACACCTAGGTTTCCTATGCGGAGACTGGGGAGGTGTCTCCTGCTTCAATACCAACTGTCTCTAAGAGACAGGTCGATAGGTTACGCGGGTTCCCCGTGAGAATGAAACAAGTCCTTTTAAGAGAACTTGAGTGGTTAAGAAGGTTTAGTGCATCGCGTCACTGGGTCCATGACGACTTAGTCTTCAATACCGGTGTTGTCTTTTGCAACAGCCAGTAGCATATGAATTGAACCCAGTGTCTGCCCTAAGGTTGAACATATGGAGGGCTATTTCTTTTCACCCTTTTCTTTGCTTTTCTTTTTAATTCTTCAACTCCTTCTTTCCCTTTCATTCATTTCTCCTTTTTCTGTATCATGCCTAAGGACTTCTAATTCTAACTATGGGAGATGTCCTTGGGTAGATCCCTCCGGCTCTGGCGGATCATAGGACGGATATTCCTATCTTAGTCACCTTATAACTCCGACAGTAGCCAAGAAACCTTTGATAGAAAATCTCTCAAAGTGTTTGTGATAATCAAATAATTTGGTTAACACTTTGAGAGTTTTGTGTACACTTTTGAAGGGCTCCCCCTGCACATGTGCTCATAAGTATTTAATAAATTTGCACATGCGGGAGGAGCAAGCACTTTTGAATTGATCCACTTTCCGTGAACAAGACCGATTCGAGACACGCTTACATCACTAGTTAGACTAGCTTGAAGTTATTACCCGGCCTGGTCAAATCCACAAAAAGTTTCTCGAGACGGTACGTTTCTACTGAGACAAATCCTTTTCGAGACACGCTTACGTGGTTAGTTAAAGAGATGCATTGTCAGCTTTTAGGTGACAACTAGCTCTGGTAACTAACTTGATGTTATTACCCGTCGAGGATATGTCCTTTCGATATTACTAACTTGTATTATCTCGTCAATTCCTGGGTCAGTGCTGAGTCTAGCTCGCTTATGATACAACTTTAAAGCTTTGACTTTGTATGTTTTAATCACTTTTCCATTTTCTCCCCCTCAAAAATAGCATACAAAATGGTGTTTTTGACAAACTTTAAGATTAAAATATGCCTTTTGAGTCTTACGGGGAGATTCACCACGAACATTTGATATTGAGCAAAGTATTTTGTTTTGACAAGTGCTCCCCCTCAACAAGTGATTAGGTCTTATTGAGGTGAAATACTTGTCCTTTTGAGCAGAATTATGAAAAATCAGAAAAGTTTGATTAATTCTACTCAAAAGTAAGAAGCTTTCGCTCCTTATAAGAGGATTGAGGCACTGAAGCGTACCTCAAGGTCCTTTAAATACAAGCACGGGTTGTACACTGTAATGTGTGCACAAGCCATAATGGAAAAATCATTCAATCAAAATGAAATAATCAAATGTACCAAGTTACTCTTCGTCCGGAAGTGGAGCATCAAAGTCAGTGAACTTGGGTTCAGGTCTTTCGAAGTTTCTGACAGGAAATGATGGTCTGACGCCGATGTAACTTTCCAGTCGTCTGATCTGTTCCCGTCGAAATAACCTTTCCTCAATCTTTAAGACAAAATTCCGAACTTGTCTTCTGATGCTGGATTTCCATCTCGGTTGTTCCCCCTTAGCAATCTTTCGTCGGTCATCATTCAACCTTTTGACCAGCCCATCACGAACAGTTTTGAGGGTAACATCACAGAATTTATGCACCTCATCAAATCTCATGAAACTTTGAAGTTGTTTGCTGTTGATGTAGGTGAAACCAAAAGGGTCTTGGTTGAGAGTAAACTGTGACGTTTGATAAATTCCATCAAACGTGAATTGCGGCTTAGTCAAATTTATCTTCTGCTGATAACTTTCCACACCCAGTTGAAGATCTTCCACCCTTTCTTGAACTATCAGTCGTCGGATGTAGAGAAGTAGTGATGCCATGAAGTTGTACTGTACATCTCTGTCGAAACCCCGCATTCTTCCTTTAACCTTTTCGAGATACATATCTTCGATGTCATTCAGATAAAGGTCTGGAAAGTCTGCTTCGGAGAACTTATACTTCTTTTCATCCTGACGTTTAACCACAATTTCACGCATGAATTTGTAGTTAAACCGTTGTGACTCGTGAATCTCCAAGATGGCGATGATCTTAGATTTATGCTTCACATCTTCCAAGGATTTCTCTCCCAATCTGCTAGTGTACCCGAGACGACGACGGTCTGGCCAGTGTTGAATACCATGTAGGGCATCTCTGTCGTAAGCTACGATGGAGTTGCTGAATACACGAGTTGTTTATTCGATGGCCGGGATTTCGTATCTGGCGGCTGGTACGGAGATTGTGAGTGATGAAGCATATTTCTTCTTGTTTTTCTCTTGGGTGAGTTTGATATTCTGAAGATCTTTGTTGAAGAAATAACTGTAGGGTAACTTGGGCTTATCTGGAAATCCTGTCAAAGGCAATGGTTTTGTCCAGTCGGTGAAGTAAGGTTTCTCATGGTTCTTTGAACTGAAGTCGATATTCATCTCAGGATTTAGCCAGTCAAATTCGGCAGACATTGCACTGGCTATATTATGCAAATGATATTCGTATTCACCTTTGTTCCCAGATCTTTTCTTGAGAAAATCTTGTGCGTCCTTATTGATTCTTCTCAACTCCGTCTTTGTAAGTTTGTTGATCTGAAGATCCTTCATGATAACTTGGGTAAACTGTAGAGTATTGCCCGGAAGGGGTTCTTCATCTTCTAGAGGAGGTTGTGCTTGAACCATGTCTGTCAACCAGTCGTTAAGAGGAGTATCGTCATTGTCGAGCCATGTATGACGGCTTTTCTTCTTGGATTTCTTAGACTTAGATGGAGCATCTTTGTCTTTAGCTTTGGACGGTGACGATGGTCCAGCACGAGAATCATGAGTTGGTGGAGCACGGTAATCGGTGTCAAGTTGATCCTGGAAGTCATCTGTGTGTTCCATGAAAATTTCTTCATCTTCGGTTTGACCTTTACCAGTAGTAGAGGGTTGTTGTTGAGTTCCCGGAGGAGTGGAGTCCTTTTGCGGCAGTAGAGAGGATGATGGACCTATTCCAGACTTGGATTTCTTGCCTTTGGAGTTTGGGTCAGGATCGTCATCTTTTCTTGTCCGTTTACGGGTTCCAGCAGCTTCTTTGCATGACTCTTTTGACATGTAAGCCACCATAGCATCATGTAGGGCCTTTTCTTCAGCTGTCTGTGTGGTTTTGGTGGCAATGTTGTCAAAGAGTTTGACAAGCATGTCATTGAAGGACATTTCTGGGACGGTTGGAGCCATAGTAGAAGGTTTAGCGGTGTGAAGTGTGAATGGTGTAGTAGACAACATTTTCCTTGTAACACTTCTGATTCTGTGATCCAAGTTGTCATTGATAGGTTCAAGAAGGTTTGCTACTGTAGGAGTGATCATATCAACCAGATTTTCAGTGAGAAAATCATGTGTTGCAGTTCTGATGAATCCTTCGTAGTCAGAGTTCAAGAACTTATCGATCAGCTGCTTTGACTCCTGGAATTCCTCAACTTGTTTGGTGAGATTGGTAACAATGTTGGTGAGTTTGTTCACTTGCTCCTGAAGATCAACTGGTTGTTTTGGTTCATTGATCGACTGTTGTTTAGATTCGGTCTCAGAAGGTGTGGGTGATGAGTGCTCAGGTGATGATTCGGACGATGACTCGTTTTGAGAGTCTGAAGAAGATGCAGGAGGAGTCGGATCCTTTGGTGGAGAGTCTTGTGGAGGTGGAGGTTGTGCTGAGGAAGTCTGTTGAGAAGATGAGTGAAGAAATATGTTGGTGTCGAACGCGTTCTTCTCTTCGTTTTCCTTTCTGCGACGTTCCTCTGCTTCCTCTGCTTCTCGTGCAAGAAACTCTGGAGTGATGAGATATTCGTGTTCCTGATCCGTAGCAGTGTGTTCTTGTCCGCCAACATTCTCCTCTAAATTAGCAGTCTCTGTCATGTGGACATCTTCAGCCTTGTCAGTATCCTTAACGTTGTCATCAGGTTGTGGAGCTGATTCTGACGTTGTGGGAGGAACCATGCTGCTTGTAGCCCCTTCATGTTCTGACTGATCGATAGGTGGTGGTGTTGGAGGGTGTGATAGAAGTCGGCTTTCAAGACTTGCTTTCCTTTGTTCTTTGAGTAGTCGCTTTTCTTCAGCTCGAGTGTCGACAACTATACTCTTGAGTTTGCGTTTATCGACCAACGGTTCAACGATTGGTTCGTCTTCATCATCATTCGGCTCATTGATAGTGACTCCTTTTCTTCTCCTTGTCTCTTCTTCATAAGTTTCAAGACTTTGTTGTACGGCAATCTCTGTAGCAGGAAATCCTTCATCAGGTGCTCTGTATCTCAGTTCATAGTCTGGTTCTTCTTCATCAGATTCCGTATCAAACTCGGATTCGGTGTCAGAAGGTGGAGGTGTTGGTTCATCACGAAGAGTGTATTTGGGAGTTACCTTCTTCTTTGGCTTGGTAGCAGGTTTGGGTTTGGATGTAGGTTTAGGCGTGGTAGTAGTCTTGGGTTTTGCCATTGGAGCAGACTTAGATCTTGTGTGAGGTGATCCAGTGGTGCTTGTAGTACTCCCAGACTTTGCACCTCCCTTGCTACGAGTCTTTATTGTTGCTTCTTCCTGTACACCTTTGTAAGCGTTGTCATACAGCTTGTAGTTCAGACTCTTCTTGATTTTATCATTCAGTAGGTATTCTGGAAGACTCATTCCCTTGATCTTTGTAGAGGAAGTGGTCGTTTTGATGAATGAGGTGGTGAAGTCGTCCTCGAAGAGGTGCTTCGGCTCATTAGGATCAGCCATCCTCTTAATGAATTCTGGAGAACTTTTGCAGAGATGTTCAATGATAAGCTTGGTGAATCTTGTGAATGGTATCATAGTCTTCACACGTTCAGTCTGAATACTGTGTACGATATCGTTCATGATAGGAACTGCAAAGTCAATCGGTGTCAGAGTCACCATTCCCCAGAATGTTTGCAGGTGTTCGAGCCTTGGATGTTCATGACCACTTTCCCTTCCAGATATAGATCTTACCACCAACAGACAGAATGTTCTCCAAGGCTGAGGGATATACTTGACATTAAATTTGGAAAGCTTGACTAGAGGTACATCATCGTCAACCTCATATCCTAATTCAATGAAGAAGTCAAGAAGTTCCAGGTCAGGTAGTATAGGAGCAAATTCGTTGTCAGGTTGTGGCATGAGAAGGGCTGTTCGAAGAACGTCATGATCTACAGAGTATTCTTGGCTATCTAATGTAACAGTGAAAGATTCATCATCCAAGTTGGCCTGAGCAGTAAGCCAGAACTGATGAAGGTAGAACAGCGGAACTGAGGTAGAACAGGCGAGCAAAGGTTTGCAAGGATGTGCCAGTAGGATATCTTTCACAATCATGCATGATTTCTCTGTGATATTCAACTTGTTGAAATCAATTCGGGGATTGTTGTTGCCAATCGTGACATTGTAGTTCTCGGGAGTGATGTCATCCAAGGTGAGTAATGGAAGAGGTTGTTCTGCGACGTTCTCATTGTGTTCAGCCATGTTTATCTGAAAAGTATCACCATAAACCAATTATCCAAATTTGTTACGTGTTAGCACAGTTTAGAGTTTGGATACAGATATGTACTTGAGACAGTTAATCACAGATGTGTCATTTTGTTATGAGACAAATAATGCATATTGCAAATAAGCACAACATGACAATCATAATTCACAACAACAAGGTAACATTGATAATGCCAAACAAGATTTCGAAAAATATATCATTGAAATAGATTTCGACAAAATGTAATAGTGAAACTTTATCGAGAAATTGACTTCTCGAAAAAATTCCACATTATTGACTTTTATCGAGATCTTTTTCTTTTGAAGTTTTCGAAAAAACATATTGTTCACTGAATGATTTCGAAAAATGATATAGTGAAAATTTATCGAGAAAGTAACTTTTCGAAAAAAATTCCTCAGAACTGACTTTTATCGAGATCTTTTATCGAGATTTCTTTCTTTTTCGAAAAAATTGATGTTTTCGAGAAAAACGTCTTTAATCAACTTGTCGAGAAACTGATGATATCGAGAAAATGTAGTTCACAAAAAGATTTAGAAAAAATGATTGTTTTCGAAACAAATCTGAGCTTTGAACAATGAGTGATTTCGATAAAACTCAGGTTCTCGAAAAAAATGAATGATTTCGAAGAATGATAGTTTCTCGATAACTTTGAAAAGATTTCGATAAACTCAGGTTCTCGAAAATAATTCTTATACAAGAATTAATTCGAATTGTGTTGAAGTCACACGTACATTTCTTTCACAAAGTACTTTTCCAATGATATTGGCCTGTCACCAAGGTAGATTAAACACTATTTAGGCAGAAACACAAAGATTTCGATAATGTTCAAGAACATGTTTTCGATAACTTCACGAATTTGAGACAAATGAGTATCACGGAGTTCTAGCATATCACAACTACTTGTATAAAGCTTATAATGTCACATAACACAGTAGTCAACACATAAGACACATTTATCTCGAAATTATTAACGAATGAAGCGTGCAAGCTTATCGAGAAATAAGTTACAATGATGCATATCTACAAAACTAACTCTAATATCCATGTAAGAGACCAAAGAAACATATCCCACCAATAAAATCAAACAAATAAGCATTGAACCATATAAACCCACTTCGACTCGAACCTTCGATTTCAAGATTGAGGCAAACATGATGGAATGTATAGATAGATGATAAGGAAGTGTTAGAAACAAGCATAGCAACTAAACCCTATCAAGAATTAAACATCACAACACGTTAATAGCAATTTTCGAAATCCTAACCCTAGTTCTCGACATCAAGAAATCAAGAAATCGAACCGTTGAAAAACCAATTAACCAAGATCCTATGTTTGTTATGCCCTAGTGATTACATAGGAACTTACAATTTAATGATCAAGGTCGTGGATTACTGGATCGAATTTGAACCGTAGGTTTGGAAAAGGGTTTTAGAGGTTTAAGAGTTTTGAAATCTGTGGGTTTATGTTGGTACGGTTTGTTTGTTTATTTGTATTTGAAATTTTAAGTTTTTAACACTTTAGGTCCCTTAACTTTAATATATGTCTATTAGAGTCCTAAATTAACTAGCAAGACTATTTAACATTGAGATATGTATCCGTTAAGCTAACTTATGAAGACGTAAAATAAATGAGACAAAGTGATGTAAAGGAAATCATCCACACACTCTCCGAACCGTTAAAAATACGAGAAACATGCAAGTATACCAATTAAAATTGGTAAAAGATTTAAGCGTGACTCCCCCTCAACACTTGTAAAGTATGAACAAGGTGTTGAATGGAAGCGATATACTTGCATTTTTTTTTTAAATAAATTGTGAAAAATCTTTTTGTGTTTAGATTAATTTGTAGTAAAGAAAAAACAAATATTATATAGAGATAGTTGTGATGTTTGACGATCAGTTGTATTTTAAAAACTTTTCCAGATCCTCTGGTGTCAAACATCTCATACCAATTTGGTGAACTAAACTAGCAAACCTTGATGGTGCCAAAGATTTGGTAAGTAAGTCCGCCAATTGGTACTCAGTTCCAACAAAATAAAGTTCAACTGTACCCCTTTCCACATGCTCTTTGATGAAATGATAACGGAGATCGATGTGTTTGGATTTGCAATGATGCACAGTGTTGCAGGAGATAGCAATTGCACTCTTTGAATCACAGTAGATAGGAATCTTGTTGAATAGGTAGCCATAATCTTTAAGTTGTGATCTCATCCAGATGACTTGAGCACAACAAGCAGACATGGCTACGTATTCAGATTCTGTAGATGACAAAGACGTGCAGTCCTGCTTCTTAGATTGCCATGACACAAGTTTGTCTCCAAGAAACTGTAATCCACCAGATGTACTTTTGCGTGTGTCTAAACATCCTGCATGATCAGCATCTGAAAAAGCAATTAGTTCAAAACCAGAATCCTTCGGATACCAGATCCCCAAGTTAATGGTTCCCTTTATGTATCGAAGGATTCTTTTGACCTCACCGAGGTGTTTTTCAGTTGGTCAGGACTGATAGCGGGAGCACATGTAGACAGCAAAAACTATATCAGGTCTACTAGCTGTGAGATACATGAGGGACCCAATCTGTAACAATTCGCATTTTTCAGGATAATTACTATTCCCGGAAAATTTCACTATTCACTTTTACTATTCATTTTTCCCGAAAATTTTCCCGAAACTTGATTTTTATTTCTTGGGCTGAAGTGATAAATCATTTCCATGGCAAATTAAAAGTTTGACATTCATAAGCTCATTTTCGTGAAAATTATTAAGGAATTACACGGAATTACACGTTTTAGGGTAAAACGTCATTCAGAAATTCTACGTACAACGAAACTCGACCGCGTTAAGTGACCCCGCATCAGAAAAATGTTTGACACACTCATGATTTATTTGAGAATTAATCGTGACTGAGAAAAACATGACCAAAGACTTCCCGGCAGGTCACCCAAGCTTGTACTAATCTCACATGAGCACGCTTAACTGTTTGGGCGATTAACCGTTAGACCACAAAACGCGTTTTTAAGACAATTTGAGTTTTCAACTTATTAGAAAAAGTCAACATACTTTTTCCCTCCTCCATTGACCAAAAAAATCATCCCTTGATGTTATAAGTCATTTCGTGATTTTTAGGCTTACGATTTGATGTCTAAAAGACATTTAATACCAACCGACACTAGACTGAGCCCAGTCTAGACATTATAAGTCATTTTAAATCAATATAATCCTATTAGAAAAGTAACATTTTACTTTTCTCAATTTTACGCAATATTCGTACATTTTACGAATTACGCGTTTTAGACCCGTGTTTCCAGTTTTTAGCAGGGTTTTAGCACCCGATAGATCCTACCACTCATTTTATATTTTATTATAGACTATATGGACATGTTTAACAATACTTTCAAGTTCCATAATTTTACGACACCCGGTTTTACGTTTTGAGGCTTAATCATTTGCGATTGGCATTTCCCGGAGTCAAAACTAACCAAGTATCTTGGATAATACCAAGAAAAGTCCACACTTGCTCCCCAAGCTTGACCAAACCGCCCTAGGAGGGGGGAGTCACAACCATGTGGCTTCATCTCATGAATATACCCCTAGATCACCATTATATTACAACTTGGTCACCAAGTTTTAGTAATTTCCTAGCACTTTCCTAACCTCCTCATTTTTGGACTATAAATACTCCCTCCCCTCCCCTTTGTTGCCGTGCATCCCCAACCCCATAACCATCCCATTCTTAGCTCATTTCCTTCTAGTTTCATGCATGGTTCAAGTGATTCTTCAAGGTAGAAACCCTAGATAGGTTATCATTCATCAAACACTTCCATAACCTCATATACTTGGTGATTTCTCTTGAGTTTGAATCCACTCAAGTCACCTCAACCTTCATCATCCATCTTTCAAGATTACAAGAGTAGAAAGATTGCATGAAGTGAAGTGGGTTGAAGCAAGTCTATCAAAGTCCTATCCTTACATGTTAACTTCCTTTCATCTTTGAAAGCCAAAAAGTTGTGAGCCAAACCCTAACTTGATTCTTGTTAAATAATCATGTTCATGTTATTTACCTATTATTCATGCTATATTATGTCTTGTATGCATGTCCATGATGTATAAAAATGAACAAAACAAGTTGTTGTAATTGATTGTTAATATAAGTTCATAAAACAAGTAAACTAGTGACTTTGTTGGTATAACCTGATCAAAATGGTAAAAATATGATATTGGATTATTACATAATACAGTAGAGGACTTAACAAGGAAACCATAGCAATTTGAACCACCTAAAACGAGTATACGAGTCAAAAGTTACGCCGATTTGAAATTACCAAAACTTTGCGGCAAACTGCCAAATACCATTCTGATCAAAATTGGGTTTTGAAAGTCATACTTCTGGTCCGATTCATCAAAAAGTTAAAACACGAAAGTTGTCCGGAACGACGTTTTCGTTCAGGTACAAAGAAGCTCGAGACCTAAAAACGCTTTCCGAGTGATAAAATTCTTCAAAATTCTAAACAGCTCATTTTTAGGCGAAAGTCACTAGATTATGGTTATACTTTGAAAGGAACAAGAGGTCTTATGACCTATAATCAAGACCACAACCATGGCTAGAGCCAAGGTTGTGTCTCATGACCTTGAAACAAGGACTAAAGGTCATGGATAGGCCATGACGAAATGACCATAACAACTTACATAGGCGTAAACATGAAACAATGAATTAGGCGATATCATGAACAAGCAATTTGGATCTACTTCACTTAAAAAGAAACCATGAGATATTACCAAGAGAAAATGGTCATATAAGACTTATGAAACTACCCCTAATAACAATCTTCATGTACTAATAAACTTTCCTAAGTTTATTCAAATATCGGACATGTAACTTTTCGGATCAAAACTTATATCTATATATTTTATCAACTACTACAATAGTAGGGAGCCTCATGTGAGGAGTTCATTATGTAAGCCGTCGAGATGAGTTGTGGATTTACGAGTTAAAGTGTCCTGGCTCCTCGAACGCTTACTAACATGACTTCTGAAATATGTCAGCCCGAACGGTAGTAAACGATATACAAAACATACATGTTCATGAATCTTTTCTTTCAAAGACATACAATATACATCATACCACATCATGGACTAAATGCAAGATATATATATAGGCACTACTTCATATTCTTTACTCCGATCCTAAGTCGCAACATTCTATTATAGGTTGCTCATAGAAACCTACACGATCCAACCATCACCTTCATTACTTGCTATTCTACTTAAGGTGAGTTCGTAGCCCCACTTTCTATTGTTTAACTATTTTACAAACCCATGGGGGGAATACATGCTATTATTTTTCTACTCGAACACGATGCTTTCTAATGTATGCTTCACGACGATGTTTTATTATCACTAAGTAACGATTGCCATGTTCGAAGTCCCTATATCATGAACCATTAGTCACTACCTTTAGTGAGCGCGAATATTGTGAATAGATCTATTGGGATTGACGAATCCCATTTGTGTTGAACAACGACGAGTTCACACAAATGCACTATATTTGAGATTTAGCGGTATAACGGCAAAAGTACCTTGATAGGGCTTCTATAATGCCAATTTTGTTGGTTCGATGTTAATGTTTTGGTTGCATGAGCTTAGTGAAATAAATAACGATTTTTGTTTTCCAAACATTGGTGTGAGCCTATAACTCACACTACGATTATTGTGTTCAAACGATTTAACTAAACTCTACGAATTCCACTCAACCTTTGTGTTGACCTCTCTAGCATGTATTTCAGGTTCATGACGATCAAGGATGGTACGGAAGGACACGGATACTCAAGAGGGCTATAAATTTTATTATCATTCAAAAACTCACTTAATGTGATTTGTAAACATTGAACCAATTGGGACCTCATTTTGTAACCTCTGATATTTATATAATTTGAATGATAAATCTTTTTAATACGACTCGGTTAGAGATCGTTTTCTATTATTGTGACTATTGTGCCGTCAAGTAACACCCAGTTCGAATTCCGCTGCAACCATGAATTGGGGGTGTTACAGATTGGTACCAGAGCCATGGTTATAGAGAAACGGGTCTAATTGAGACCTAAACTATAACTACAATCACAAGCAAAAACATTTTTATAGCCTTCCGCTCTCCGTGTCTTCCATCCTCCAGACGATTATGGACTTAGTAAGCATGTTATGCTACACAAACATATTAGTATATTCATATATACCCATTTTGAACATTTCCCCGTAGACATTTTGTGCTACACAAACATAATTGCATATTGATATATGTACCCTAAACATAATTGAGCAATTCCCCGTAAGCATTAGTATATTGATATATAAACTCGGTTTATTTTCAATCATTTATCTAAACAATGGACTAAACATATCTGTGTATGCCTATTCTAAGGCATTTCGGCACAGCCACACTCTCCCAATCATGTTCCTACTCCAACATTATATGTCCAAGACATTGTAACTGATTGCAATGGTCTCATTCATTTTTCAAGACATTGTGAGATACAATGGTCTCATTCATTTTCCAAGACATTGTGAGATACAATGGTCTCATTCACTTTTCAAGACATTGTGAGATACAATGGTCTCATTCATTTTCCAAGACATTTTGAGATACAATGGTCTCATTCATTTTTCAAGACATTGTGAGATACAATGGTCTCATTCATTTTTCAAGACATTGTGAGATACAATGGTCTCATTCACTTTTCAAGACATTGTGAGATACAATGGTCTCATTCATTTTTCAAGACATTGTGAGATACAATGGTCTCATTCATTTTCCAAGACATTGTATGATACAATGGTCTTAATCATTTCTCAAATGTTTTGAGTCACACAATGGCCTAACCTACTTCCCAGACATTGTGAATTGCACAATGGTCTAATTTACTTCTGAGACATTGTGATTTACGTAATGGTCTCTGGAATTATTCCATCACATCATCAATATCATTTCATATGATATCAAAAACCCATCACAATCTATCGATTTCCAAACAAGAAATATGAGATTTTTAAAGGACAAACAAATCCATCACCTACAAAAGCTGAAGTTCAGCCTTACATTCATCAAAGTTTTCTTCTGAAACCTTCATTATTAAAAGCTCGTGATCCTGGCCAAGTATGTTCTATTTTGGAACTACTTAAAACTTCCTTTCCATACGTACCTACCCTTACTATCTTCTATGCAATGGAATATGAAAACATACGTTACAAGTCTTATATCGACGGGACTTGCAACTTAAGGGTTTGACATCGCCTTTGTTTAGTGGACAGTTTCCCGAAAGCAACGGACATATCACAAGTATACCTAATTTAGGTATTTCAAAATTTTATCGAACCTTGGCTAAATATAGACTAGTCACCTATATTTAACCTAAGGACAGTGGAATATAGTCTGACTAACTATATTCGACTTAAAATTTTCAAATATTGAGAGTAGTTGTACTAGGGTTATGTTTAGGTTGATTTCCTACTTGAACACGATAAACCACCAGAATTCTTTAAAACGATCTAGAGACACGATAGTGTCTTACCACTCAGCGAAATCTTAACACCTTATCTGTATTATCTAATTTCATTCTTGATTTTTTTTTTTTCATTTATGAGATAATCCGAACTACTATCTTGGGATAGTTATCAATTATTCTCTTCATCCTGTAGAAGTACTATCCTGTTTAGGTCCTAAGGATACCATTCCGTCATAAACCTTTAAAATCTCTTAAGATTTTCAAAACAAACTCAACATCTATGCCTAAGAATACAGATTAGGCATACACTACACACTTTTGTTCACCAACATATCACATCATTATCTTCACAACCGTGGCAAACACAAGCTCATTAACAGATCTTGATGCACTTTTAAAGCTCAAATCATCCTTAGTTACACCACAAGCACCCTTATCAGCTTTACAAGATTGAATATTCATCTTGCACTTTTGGAACACCAGTATCATCTCGTAATACCCTACCTTGTAACTCACCGGCTAATTGTGAATGTTGTGTTGGGAATTCTTTAGTAGGATGATTTGTAATTATTTGAATGGATTGGGATGCCTTTTCATTTAAATAAAGACATTGTAAATCACCGAACCATAAGTTTATATTTCCCTATTTACATTGTTTGGGATGCCTCTCTATGTAAATAAAGAATTATAAATAAGTGGGCTTGTTTGTGTCCGAAATAACATAAGTATGAAGTCAATAAACACTAGGTACAACAACCGATTACCTACTAGGCTGTGATTGCAATTACTATATCAATTCTTATTAATATTCGACTGCTATATCAATTTCCTTTGATATTCGACTATTACCATACCTTTCCTACATAAAAATATGCCTGATCCTACACCATACACTGAAACGACAAATCAAATTACATCACCGGTAATCCCAGACTTTAGTCATCATAAGTAACCACACCTTTTCATCGACACCACTCCAACATATGACACACAAAGAACTTCGGGACGAAGTTCCCCGTAAGGGGTAGAGACTGTAACAATTCGCATTTTTCAGGATAATTACTATTCCCGGAAAATTTCACTATTCACTTTTACTATTCATTTTTCCGGAAAATTTTCCCGAAACTTGATTTTTATTTCTTGGGCTGAAGTGATAAATCATTTCCATGGCAAATTAAAAGTTTGACATTCATAAGCTCATTTTCGTGAAAATTATTAAGGAATTACACGGAATTACACGTTTTAGGGTAAAACGTCATTCAGAAATTCTACGTACAACGAAACTCGACCGCGTTAAGTGACCCCGCATCAGAAAAATGTTTGACACACTCATGATTTATTTGAGAATTAATCGTGACTGAGAAAAACATGACCAAAGACTTCCCGGCAGGTCACCCAAGCCTGTACTAATCTCACATGAGCACGCTTAACTGTTTGGGCGATTAACCGTTAGACCACAAAACGCGTTTTTAAGACAATTTGAGTTTTCAACTTATTAGAAAAAGTCAACATACTTTTTCCCTCCTCCATTGACCAAAAAAATCATCCCTTGATGTTATAAGTCATTTCGTGATTTTTAGGCTTACGGTTTGATGTCTAAGACTATGTTTATCAGTGAACCCTCCAACCGATTGGAGAGGTAAAAAACAAAAATATATCAATATTATATTCAAAATACACAAAAGAAAGAAAGAGAAGCAGCCGACCAGTTCGTTTTGTGACTTGCATATTTCTGATCCAACCTTGCCACATGTCACGTTAGGAATGGCTATCCATGTTTTACTTTTAAATTCCTCTTTATTCTCAGCTTTCTT
The DNA here is from genome assembly GCA_030686995.1 of Artemisia argyi. Classification (NCBI taxonomy): domain Eukaryota; kingdom Viridiplantae; phylum Streptophyta; class Magnoliopsida; order Asterales; family Asteraceae; genus Artemisia; species Artemisia argyi. Next base: position 195,482,757 of record CM060687.1, on the reverse strand, counting down.
TAAATTCCGATTCACTGGTTCTTATTTAGAGGGTTTTGTTTCATATTTCTGAGGGTGGGCGGCTGGAAAGGAGAAAATGGTGAAAGAGAGATTAGAGATGAGGGTGGGTAGGTGGCTGGAAAGGAGAAAAGGGGTGAAAAGTTATGTGGGTGGGTTGCTTTGTTTCATTGACTATGTTTATTGGGTCCTTTGTTTCATTGAAATTCTTTTTGAACTAACTCCATATGTTTAATTGAAATTCTTTTTTTTTTTTTAATTAGTAGTTTACTTGAAATTCATACACTTTATTCTGATAATCCTATTGGTAAATATAAATATAAAAGAAATAATGTTATATGTTAGGTTGGGTTGGGTTGTTGATAAATAGTGAAAAAGTTGAGATTGGTTGTATGTATTGGTTGTATATGTGGAAGAGTAAGAAAATAATATTTTAATATGAGATTGGGTTGGATGAGATTGTGAATAAAGATAGTCTAAAAGACATTTAATACCAACCGACACTAGACTGAGCCCAGTCTAGACATTATAAGTCATTTTAAATCAATATAATCCTATTAGAAAAGTAACATTTTACTTTTCTCAATTTTACGCAATATTCGTACATTTTACGAATTACGCGTTTTAGACCCGTGTTTCCAGTTTTTAGCAGGGTTTTAGCACCCGATAGATCCTACCACTCATTTTATATTTTATTATAGACTATATGGACATGTTTAACAATACTTTCAAGTTCCATAATTTTACGACACCCGGTTTTACGTTTTGAGGCTTAATCATTTGCGATTGGCATTTCCCGGAGTCAAAACTAACCAAGTATCTTGGATAATACCAAGAAAAGTCCACACTTGCTCCCCAAGCTTGACCAAACCGCCCTAGGAGGGGGGAGTCACAACCATGTGGCTTCATCTCATGAATATACCCCTAGATCACCATTATATTACAACTTGGTCACCAAGTTTTAGTAATTTCCTAGCACTTTCCTAACCTCCTCATTTTTGGACTATAAATACTCCCTCCCCTCCCCTTTTTTGCCGTGCATCCCCAACCCCATAACCATCCCATTCTTAGCTCATTTCCTTCTAGTTTCATGCATGGTTCAAGTGATTCTTCAAGGTAGAAACCCTAGATAGGTTATCATTCATCAAACACTTCCATAACCTCATATACTTGGTGATTTCTCTTGAGTTTGAATCCACTCAAGTCACCTCAACCTTCATCATCCATCTTTCAAGATTACAAGAGTAGAAAGATTGCATGAAGTGAAGTGGGTTGAAGCAAGTCTATCAAAGTCCTATCCTTACATGTTAACTTCCTTTCATCTTTGAAAGCCAAAAAGTTGTGAGCCAAACCCTAACTTGATTCTTGTTAAATAATCATGTTCATGTTATTTACCTATTATTCATGCTATATTATGTCTTGTATGCATGTCCATGATGTATAAAAATGAACAAAACAAGTTGTTGTAATTGATTGTTAATATAAGTTCATAAAACAAGTAAACTAGTGACTTTGTTGGTATAACCTGATCAAAATGGTAAAAATATGATATTGGATTATTACATAATACAGTAGAGGACTTAACAAGGAAACCATAGCAATTTGAACCACCTAAAACGAGTATACGAGTCAAAAGTTACGCCGATTTGAAATTACCAAAACTTTGCGGCAAACTGCCAAATACCATTCTGATCAAAATTGGGTTTTGAAAGTCATACTTCTGTTCCGATTCCTCAAATAGTTAAAACACGAAAGTTGTCCGGAACGACGTTTTCGTTCAGGAACAAAGAAGCTTGAGACCTAAAAACGCTTTCCGAGTGATAAAATTCTTCAAAATTCTAAACAGCTCATTTTTAGGCGAAAGTCACTAGATTATGGTTATACTTTGAAAGGAACAAGAGGTCTTATGACCTATAATCAAGACCACAACCATGGCTAGAGCCAAGGTTGTGTCTCATGACCTTGAAACAAGGACTAAAGGTCATGGATAGGCCATGACGAAATGACCATAACAACTTACATAGGCGTAAACATGAAACAATGAATTAGGCGATATCATGAACAAGCAATTTGGATCTACTTCACTTAAAAAGAAACCATGAGATATTACCAAGAGAAAATGGTCATATAAGACTTATGAAACTACCCCTAATAACAATCTTCATGTACTAATAAACTTTCCTAAGTTTATTCAAATATCGGACATGTAACTTTTCGGATCAAAACTTATATCTATATATTTTATCAACTACTACAATAGTAGGGAGCCTCATGTGAGGAGTTCATTATGTAAGCCGTCGAGATGAGTTGTGGATTTACGAGTTAAAGTGTCCTGGCTCCTCGAACGCTTACTAACATGACTTCTGAAATATGTCAGCCCGAACGGTAGTAAACGATATACAAAACATACATGTTCATGAATCTTTTCTTTCAAAGTCATACAATATACATCATACCACATCATGGACTAAATGCAAGATATATATATAGGCACTACTTCATATTCTTTACTCCGATCCTAAGTCACAACATTCTATTATAGGTTGCTCATAGAAACCTACACGATCCAACCATCACCTTCATTACTTGCTATTCTACTTAAGGTGAGTTCGTAGCCCCACTTTCTATTGTTTAACTATTTTACAAACCCATGGGGGGAATACATGCTATTATTTTTCTACTCGAACACGATGCTTTCTAATGTATGCTTCACGACGATGTTTTATTATCACTAAGTAACGATTGCCATGTTCGAAGTCCCTATATCATGAACCATTAGTCACTACCTTTAGTGAGCGCGAATATTGTGAATAGATCTATTGGGATTGACGAATCCCATTTGTGTTGAACAACGACGAGTTCACACAAATGCACTATATTTGAGATTTAGCGGTATAACGGCAAAAGTACCTTGATAGGGCTTCTATAATGCCAATTTTGTTGGTTCGATGTTAATGTTTTGGTTGCATGAGCTTAGTGAAATAAATAACGATTTTTGTTTTCCAAACATTGGTGTGAGCCTATAACTCACACTACGATTATTGTGTTCAAACGATTTAACTAAACTCTACGAATTCCACTCAACCTTTGTGTTGACCTCTCTAGCATGTATTTCAGGTTCATGACGATCAAGGATGGTACGGAAGGACAAGGATACTCAAGAGGGCTATAAATTTTATTATCATTCAAAAACTCACTTAATGTGATTTGTAAACATTGAACCAATTGGGACCTCATTTTGTAACCTCTGATATTTATATAATTTGAATGATAAATCTTTTTAATACGACTCGGTTAGAGATCGTTTTCTATTATTGTGACTATTGTGCCGTCAAGTAACACCCAGTTCGAATTCCGCTGCAACCATGAATTGGGGGTGTTACACAATCATACTTCGGTATTTGGTAGGGTCAACTGGAGTCCCATGTAAATCAGCATCTAGTTTTGTGGTATAGCCCATTGGTGTATTATAAGTATCACAAGACATCATTCCATATTTCTTTAAAATTTCAAGAGCATATTTGGATTGATTTACAAAAATTCCACGGGGTGATTGATGAACTTGTAGTCCTAAAAAGAACGAAAGTTCACCCATTATGGACATTTCAAAATTATCTTTCATTAATTTTGCAAAATCATTAGAATAACTTCTTTTTGTTGAGGCAAAAATGATGTCATCGACATATATTTGAACAACAAGTAAGTCCTCCCCGTAGGTTTTTGTAAATAGTGTGGGATCCACCGATCCTTTAAAGAATTTATTGACCAGTAAGAAAGTGGACAGTTTATCATACCACGCCCGTGGGGCTTGCTTGAGTCCGTAGAGAGCCTTTTTGAGTCGGTAGACGTGATTAGGACGCTCAGGATCAACGAAGCCTTCAGGTTGGCTGACATAAACTTCTTCACGGAGTTCTCCAATCAGAAATGCAGTTTTCACATCCATTTGGTAAACCACCATATTCCTATGAACAGCATAAGCCAAAAAGATCCGAACAGCTTCATGTCGTGCCACTGGAGCAAAGGATTCAGCAAAGTCTAGACCTTCAAGTTGGGAGTATCCTTTCGCTACCAGACGTGATTTGTTGCGGATGACTGTCCCTTCTGCATCAAGCTTATTCTTCCAGATCCATTTTAACCCGATGACAAAGACTCCGTCAGGTCTTTCAACTAATTCCCAGACTTCTAGTCTAATGAATTGCTGAAATTCCTCTTGCATAGATTCAATCCAGTTGTCATAAGTCATTGCTTCTTTAATGTTCTTGGGTTCTTCATGACAAACTGTGAGTGCGTAGATGCAAGTTTCTCCATCTGTGTGAAGTCGTTGTCTTGTCATAACAGGTGCATCTGGATGACCAATAATGTGAACAAGTGGATGGTCACGAGTCCATTTATGTGTTGAAGGGTGTAATTGATACGTATCTCGCATGTTGGCAGGATCCAAGTTGCGTGTGGATGACTCAGCTATATCAGGAACTGTAGTAGCTGGTGCAAACGGATTAAAGAACGCATCAGGATCATGCTCTGCGGATTGTGGAACTGATAGTTGTGGTGGATCTTCAGCTGAAAGACGGGAAGTAGAACCAGTTTGTTCTGCTGTAGATGGTGATACAATTGGGGGACCGTCTCTCTCAACACTTGTTGAAGTTTGTTGAGGTGAGTCTGGTACTTGAATGTGATCAGGTTGAGCAGCGGAATTTGGTGAGACCTCAGTAGGACGGTATTCAATTGTGTCATCAAATAGTGGAGCAAACAAGGTTTCTAACTCTTTGCGGTTAAGTGGCAAAGGTTCAGCTGAAGATGCCGGAGAGTTAAGACGGTTAAATTCGGGTCCTAAGCTGTGTTGCACAGAAGCCATTTGAGTGAGTTCATCAAAATTAGCGTGAATTGTTTCTTGAATTTCTCTTGTTCGACGATTCCATATCCGAAAACCTTTGGAATTTTCACAATATCCAACGAACACACCGATGTCTGCCTTAGCTTTGAGTTTACCTAAATCATCACGATCATTTTTCGGATAGCAAAGTGCTCCAAATACATGAAAGTAATCGATGTTCGGTTTTCTTTTGTGAACAATTTGATATGGTGTTTTGCGATGGCGTTTTGTGATCATGCAACGGTTTTGAGTATAACATGCGGTTGAAACAGCTTCTGCCCATAAGTAATCTGGTAATTGAGCATTAATCAACATTGTTCTAGCAGCTTCCACTAACGTCCTGTTGCGTCTTTCAACCACACCATTCTGTTCTGGGCTTCTAGGAATAGATGTCTGATGTTCAATTCCCACTTTCTCATAATAAGACCGAAGTGTTTGATTCTTAAATTCAGTTCCATTGTCAGTTCTGACGATTCGTACTGTGTTGCGAAGCTGAACTTGAATTTTGGTGAGAAAGGTGATGATCATCGAAGGAGCTTGATCTTTACTTCGTAGAAAATAAACCCAAGTCCATCTGGAGAAGTCATCCACAATTACTAGTATGTAGCGTTTACCGTTGATACTTTGAACACGCATCGGTCCACACAAATCCATATGTAGCAGTTGTAAGACATGATTCGTACTTTGCTCAGGTTTAGACGGAAAATGAGCACGAGTACTTTTGCCTTGTTCACAGGCTGGACATAAGTGATCTTTGGTGAAACGGAATCTTGGAAATCCATCGACAAGTTTAAAACGAGCAAGGTCAGTCATGGTTCTGAAATTCAAGTGCGAAAGACGTTTGTGCCACAACCAAGATTTAGTCGATTCAGCTTTAGAGAGAAGACATATCGGAGATGTTGCGATCATATCTGACATTGAGATTATATAAAGATTGGAGCCGCGTGAGCCAGTCATTAGATCGTTGCCTTGTAAATCACGAACAAAGCAAGTTTTCTCACGAAATGCAACTTCGAGATCCCCATCACAGAATTGACCAACAGAGAAAAGGTTGTGTCCAAGGCCTTCCACGTAGTAAACACGACTAATTTCAATGTTCCCGCTGATATAGTCACCATATCCCATGATTAGAGTGTAATGATCATTCCCGAATCTGACAGTTCCAATAAACTTTGAGACAAAGTTGTGTAGCAGTTTGAGATTGCCTGTCATGTATCGGGTGCATCCGCTATCAACAATCCAGAGAATGATCTGAACTACCTGCATCACAAGAAGAGGACACAGATGGAACAGAAGTAAGGGTGGAACCCAAAGATAGTGCGGGTTCCTGTTGGTTAGACACACATGTATTCAATAGTTTAGGAATCCATTTAAATTCTGGTTTGTATTGTAACCAACGTTGCCAGTTCCAGGTAGTTTTTGCCTTCTTAATGTTAAATGCATTAGTCGTTGGATCATTCCTAGATTTGTTCTCGGCACCTATGGGGGTGACTGCAACATCATTAGAAACCGTAGAGGACGGCTTTCCTAAGTTAGACTTAGAGGCAATAGTGGGCCTAGAGGGAATGTGTGTCCTACGTTTCTTATGACGAGTGAGAATAGAATTAGCTATACATTTTGTATGATCACCAGATGAGACGCTTTTACGACAAAACACACAAGATGCATTAATATTCAAAACATTTAACGGTTCATCATTTGTTACATTTGGATTTTGATTACAATTTGCCAGACTAGAATCTAAATCTGATGCAACATGATTTTTATTCAAATTCCTAAGTTGATCTTCTACTTCTTGAGCTTTTAGTTGTCCTCTCTTACATTGCAAGATCCTATTCTTCTTTTTACTTTTACGCTTGGGTCTGCTAACGCTATTAGTGGAGACTAGTCCTGTAGAAGTGGAGTTATCAACATTAGTGGTTTGAACAATGTTCCCTTTAGTTGTTTTGTCTAATTGATACAATCCTGGTGCTATCACCGTGGTGTCAACCATTTTACCTTTTTGAAATAGCTTAACTTTCTCTTTTAAATCAATGATGATGTGATTTTTGTCTTGAATTTCAGACTCAAGTAAACCATTGCAATATTTGATGTCATCACAGTTTTGTTGCCATTCGGCGTTTTCAATTTTCAAATCCGCAATTTCTTTCTCGTATTTGAGACACAAACTTTTGAGAGACTCATTGTTTTTGCAAAGCTGACAAGAGTTAGAAAAATTTTGACTTTGAAACTTCAATTCCTTTTTAAGACTCTGAGCTTGACACCATTCAAGCCTTTGTTTGAGTTGACAAATTTCTTTTGAAAACTGTTTTGTCACATCATCATTCTTTTTCCTCAGATTTTCATTCTCATGTTTAAGTGTCTTTATTTCCACGTTCAACGAATTGTTATCAACACAGAGATCATCGACAAGCATAGAAGTACCAGATTTATAGAGATCATTCATGATAACAGACAAAATATCAGCACAGAGAACATGTTCCAAGAGTCGATCAACATCATTTTTGAAAACTCGAGTTTGTTGCTTTTGGACCAAAATCTCATTTCAGTAGCATTGAAAACGTTTATCATATTTTTGACCTCCTTTTGAAGTTCCTGATCCCAACGTGTAGCACATAGACGGAGGTGTTGAACAATTGGTTTCAGTTGTTTTTGAAAAATATCTCTCTTTTCTCGCTCGTAAGCGGATTGAAAAGTTTCAATTTTTATTTCAGAATTGCGTTCAATTGTTTCCTCCAAAATTTCGATGTCTTCCATAAAGGTTTTGAAATAATTTAAGACACGACATTTTGGTAAAGGTGAAAGTTCACCGGATGATGGTAAAGGACCATTTATTTGTGCTATATGTGGGACAGGAGCCACATTGTGAGATGAAACATATGACTCTTCGATAAACCATGATTTCTCAGGTAATTCCTTTTGAGTAACAAAAGATTTTGAAAGTGGAGGAGCTTTTGAATAGTCATATGGTGTCCAATATTGAACTTGACTCATTTTAGATCGACTCTCTTCTTCAAGTTCTTCTTCTTCCTCAGTATCAAAAACAACAGCACGCACAATTGTATTATCAAGAAAATAATCCATACTGTAAATTTTTGGAATTTCTTTGAATGCCGTGTGAAGAAACATTGAATTGTAATCACCAAGTGCATATCCGGAATTGGGTCTCGGTTTTAAAGTAAATTTCTTAATTGTTGTGACAGAGTTCCCGTGTTTGTAAACAATGTGACGAAATTCTTTGAGTTGTTTTTCAAGATCAACAATATCACCGAGTAAGTTATCTATGTACTTCCTTTTCCGTATTTTATGTTCATGAAAATCCTTTTGACAATGATTGGCTCCAAACGGTCAACCTAAATTGACCAAGGAATGGTCAACAAGGTCAAAGGCCTAGAATCAATGCTCCGTGGAATATAGGGTTTCCCCGGGTCGTTATGTCCCGACGAGGTGTGAATGGTAAACAAACGGTTTCGTGATCGGGTGAATTTGGATGAAAAGGAGTTTTGAGATTGATTGAACTAAGGAATTTACAACGAATTAGCTTAAACAAGCTATATGAACAAGACGGGAAAGGAGGAAAAACCAAAAATGATTAAAACCTAAAAACGCGTACGTTACGTTTAAATAAACGTAGACGTACGAAATAAAACGCGAGTTTTAGTAAAATAAAATACTTACAAAAGTGAAAATCACATTTTTACAATCCTAATAATAAAAGAAACTTTTTAGAAAATTAAAATTACTTTTTACACTATTTAATTATTTAATATTAAATAAAAACTATTTAATACTTATTATTAATACTTAAATAACTAAAATACACTACAATATTATTTAAATACTAAAAAGGTGAAAATAAAATTTCTAAAACTATAAAATAACTAAAAATAAGTTTTAAAAATAAAAATAAGTGTTTTTGTCTTTTTGTGATTTTTCTATTAATTAATTACTAATTAATTACTAATTATCTAATTAACTATTTTAAATTAAGAAAATTAGCAAATGAACAGTAAAAACTCTAAGAAAATTTCTCAAATTATTTTATAACATATAAAAGCTATAAAAAATATAAAAACAAGGTTTTGCTTAATAAAAACTAATTATGCTATTTAAAACTAATTATTAATTAATTATTAATAAAACTAAAATTAATTCTAATAAATACTAAATAACAAAATAAAAATCTGAAAAATTTATTATAAATGCTTTAATATATGAGGAATTTAATAAAAATATAAAAAAGCTAAGTACTTAATTAAAATTTAAAAATGAAAATTAAAATTAAATTACATTAAATAGAAACTATCACTTAATTTTAAATTGATTTTTTTTTGGATTTTTATTTTTAAAAACTAATTTACAACTAAAAACAAGAACTTTTTGTAAAAACTAATTTTTTGTAACTTAGAAATAAGCTGGAAACAAGCTTATATGTGAGACAGTTGACTTTGGTCAACTGTCAATAGCAAAAGCTGATGTGGACCACTAGGGGGACCCACCAAGGTGAAATCAGATCTAAATAAGCTAGGAGGACCAAAATAAGGTGGAAGGAACAATATTAGACCTCAGGTTAAGCCAAATAAGCTGTTTGAGCTTATCCAAAACCAAACTGAAAACACAGACAAGGGACAAGGTTATGTGGTGATTTCAAGTGGGTCCCAGTGGGTTCAAGGTCAAACCAGTGGTCAACATAAGAAGCCCACCAGGGGGGGGGGTTGAAAGGTGCAAGGATGATGGCCTGGGGCCCACTGAGGTGGTAGGAAACCACCACCAAAGGGTGGTGTTTGGGATGGTGCTGCTGTGAACAGGGGACTGCACAGCCCTGCAGCCCACTTTGGGTGGCTGTGGGGCCCTTAAACAAAATCTCAAAAATGAAAAGAGGGGGGAAATCAGTAGTTGGGGTGGTAGACTTCAATTAGAAACAAAAATAAACTCCTAAATCAACACACAAAAATCTATTTAAATCCTTGAACTTTTGGAAAAACCTGAAATGGCATGAACTTTGACTTTTGTAAAAACTACTTATATTGACTTTTTTGGATTTTAATCCTACTTTACTGATTTGTTATGAGATATTAGGCTATAATGATATGGAATTAGACTACAAACACATCTTATGCAAACAATTGGAGGTATTTGGATCAAAATACCCCAACAGTTAACTGTTGGGGGTTTTGGATTGTGATTTTGACTATTATTGAGATTATGACCACAAAGATGAACAAAATAACTTTACTTGGACCCAAGGAACTCAGTTGAACCAACAAATGTCATAAACAACAACCAAGACCTACCCAAACTGTATTAACCAAACACCCCTTAAACTAGCTGGTTTTGTGATTTATAGTACAAATTAGTGATCTAAGCCAAGGAACTGATTTACTATATCTTATTATGAGTAAACAAACTTATATAAGTGCAAAACAACAATTTAAGCAATTTATTAACACTAAGACATGGAATTGCTAAAAATGAATAGAAACAGCTTACACTGATTCATCTGAGCAATGAGCAACCAGGAATCAAGTTACCACCTAAGGTCTCCCATGAGACACTACACCCATTAAGATTCCAAATTCCACAGATTCCATTACTTCTTCACCCTTCTTTTTGTATTTTTGAATTTAAGCTATTTTTCTTATATTTTTAGTATTTTAGTGAAACTGAATGGAATGCTTGCTACACTTTTACACAGCTTATAAGTAAGCTAGAATAAGCTCAAAGACACAGAAAACAACTTGATTTAACAACTTAACAAGCTAAATGGGATTTTTAAATTTTAAACTGCAAATACTAAATTAAGACTGAATAATGCAAATTAAGGAGATACAAAGTTTTTGTTAAACTAATATGACTGATTACAGGCTTTTGAAACTGAAAAGAACAACTAGGAATTAAAATTAAGCTAAATCGATATTTCTATACTAAGCTACAACTACACTACTCTAATTACTCTCTTTTCTCTTCTTTTTCTTTTCTTTTATACACCCTGGAGACTTCCTTGGACTTTCCCACACCTCCTAGAACCGTAGGATGAGCTTCTTTTGATCCAAGCCGTTTAAACACCTTTTGGCGGGAAAAGTGGTATGGGCAGTTGTGGGTGGTTTAGGTGAGATAATAAATGAGGAGGGGGGTTGGTGTGTTGTAGGTGAAGGTTTTTATTAAGTTTGGTGAAAAGTAGAGGAGGGGGAGGGAACCAGTTGCAGAAAACGGGGGTGTGGGGTTGGAGGAGGTGAACAGTGGTCGGGGTTGTGGTGTTGACTGGGGTGTTGACCCTGCTCGTTGACTGTTTGACCCCAGGTTTATTAGTTTTAGGCAATGGGCTTTTGGTGGTGGGCTTGGGGAGTGTAACTGGATCAGATCATGTGTTTTGGGGTAAGGGTGGTTTGTTTGTTTTTAATTTTTAAGGGTCCATTTGGAAAATAGTAAACAACAAGGACCAATTTTGTAATTTGGAAAATTACAAGGACTGAAAATGTAAATGTTCTAAAGTTATCACAAGGTTGAAAATTGACAACTTTAATAACCCAGGGATCCAAAATGTGTTTTTTTTTCAATGTTAAATTTCCCGGGGACCATTTATGTAATTTTCCAAACATGAGGGACCAAACATGTAATTTCCACAAAACTTTCACCCAGGGATCATTTTTGATAATTTGTGATTTTTAAGGACCAAAAATGATTTTTCATTCAAAATTATCCCACCAGGGACTGAATCTGCCAAAATCTGAAACTCCAGGGACTAATTTCGTAAATTTCCAAAACTTTCCAATTTTTCACCAAAGGACTAAATATGACAACTTATGATTGTAAAAGGACCTTTGGTGATAATTTTCTATATTTTGAATATCCAGGGACTAGATTTGTAATTTTATGAAAGTTGAGGGACTGAAACTGCCAATTTTGCAAACTTTGTGCGTTTTTCATTTGTTTTTACTCGTATTGCATCTAAAACATATAAAACACAATTTTGGAGTATTTTCAGTATTTTGATGCATTACTGAGTGTTTTTGTATGTTTTGCAGTTCAGATTAGACCAAAAATGATGAGTGTTTGAGCACTCATCAATCCCCCACACTAAACTATTGCTAGTCCCTAGCAATACTGTTTTGAAAACTTGATGGATTTGAAAAACTCTTTACCAAAAGCCATCACTTCTGGAGTAGCCAGGTGTAAGAACTGTGGCACACCTGATAACCGTGTGATTTTGAGCAAACCACCAGCTTTCAACGGATTTGTTAAGTCTTTACCAGGAGCCGTTTGCTCCTGGACTAGCCAGCTCTTGATGGACCTAGTCAACATCTTGGTGAGCTGATTACCAATTATGGATTTTCCACGGCCTTTACCACAAGCCATAATCTTGCGGGCTAGCCAACTCATTTGTTATCGGGGAGTTGATAAACCATACAATTTTGGGCAAATTGCCAGCCGTCAACGGATTTGATATGTCTTTACCAAGAGCCGTTTGCTCCTGGACTAGCCAATCCCTTTTGTCGTTTAGACAAGGCGGACTGATTACCACAAAAATTTTGAAGCACCAGTGAAAAATTTTTGAAAATTTTGAAATTTTGGCAAAAACGGGGGTATTATATAGTAAAATGTGATAAAATTCGCTAGAATAGCGAATACCCCCCCACACTTAGGATGAATATTGTCCTCAATATTCAAAATCCCGGCTATTATGCCGACATTTTGAACATAAAAGGACAACATTACAAGCTAAGCGTGGAAAACACCATTTTGTATTTTCACTTCTGTAACCATAGCATGGGGGACTCCCCCACACTTAGGGTGAAAACCCTATAAGCATGCTATTGTTTTTGTTTACCGAGTCGCTAGCTTGACTCGACCCCGAATTCATTTGTCCATGGGGAAGCATGATGTGGAAGAAACAATCTCAATCGGACTTTCATTCAAGATGTTTGGATAAACATTTGAAGCACGTGAAAGTTCCACACCGATGAGATAAGTATCCGGCTCAAGATAATGATACATGAAAATGCCGGGATCAAAGATGGTGTCCTCACTCCCGAAGGAGTGAAGAACAAGAGAAGTCACCCTGTAGGTGAAGAAAAGGAAGAAAATCATGATAAAAAGCATGATTTGATCTTCTTCCTCAAGAGGAGGCTCAATAGCCTGAGTTTGGATTTCAAAGGGTAAGCTCGTAAACAACCCGGGAGGGTGGGTGGGATTTTGCAAATTCTCAATATTGAGAGCATCTCCCCCCGGGCAATCAAACTCTAGAGGAGTTTTGATATGATGAGTGAGTTCACAGGAGAACTCCTCAAAGGCGAATGAATCATATATGGGAAGAGAATTATGAGAATGAGAAGTGGTAGTGCCACTAATCTTCTCTCCCATATGATCAAAGCTGAAGGCTTCAAATTCCGGTATAGGATCATCGGAAAGAATCTCACTATCCTTTATGAGGATAGGGGAAGAAATAGGTTTCATATTGAAAGCCTCGATTTTAGAAATGAGGAGACTGACATTCAATAATGTAGCACGAAGGGCTTCATCTTTGATTTCAGTGTCAATCTCATCATTCTCTTCTTCCAAGCTGACTAGCTCAGAAGGTAATTCTTCCATGTAACTGATGTCTCCACAAGATAACAAATCGTCATCATCAGAATCGGAGAACATCTCAACATTATCATTCGGGAAGACAAGAGGAGGAGGGATATCACACATATGATCAAGAATTCCCTGTGACTCTCTTGGGATTGGGACAAGGTTCTCAACACTAGACTTTATAAATTCGTCCGATTCCTTAACAGGAACAGTGTCAAGATGCTCGTCCCCCATGCTCAGAGAGTGAGTGTGAATCTCGGGCGTGATAACAGCAGACTCAGGGAGTTGAGAAGGACTAGCAGTCATGGATTCTACAAGTTCCATTATTTCTACTGCTAGTGATTCAGTTATGTTCTTTTCTCCCTGTATGTTTACTGAAACAGTTTCAACTGAAGTCGAATCAGAAGGTTCCTCAGTCACCTTTGGGATTGGAACAAGGTCATTTATTTCCTCAAAAGGATTGACTTGAACTTCCTTGTCCCCCATTATCAAGATATCTGAAGGTTCCTTTGAGATTTCTTCTTCAAAGGGTTCATCCTCATCACTTTCATCCTCAAAATAAAATGAGTTAACAGGAGGATTTTGTCTCATGTGAATCAGACCTTTAAGACAGTTTATTTCCTCTTGAATGTTCTGGTTGAATTGAATTTGATTGATCATCATTTTATTAATCAATTCAGCTCTAGCTAACTCGTCTTGAGGAGGTGGTTGAGGGGTTGTGTATTGTGGAGGCTGGTTAAAACCAAATTCATGATTGTTACAAGGAACCTGTTCATAGGCAAACTGATTCCTCGTTTGACAATCAGAGCCGTAGTGAGGGCCTCCACAATACTGACAACAGTAAAACTGCTGGGTATCATGGTGTGGAAGCTGATGGAATAAATCAGTCGTGTCATGGTAGGAATATGGATTCTGGTTATAGACAGACCCGTTTCCTGACTCTACCATGCCACAACCGGGGCAATTACCACCATTATAAGAGCTACCACACCATTGGCAAACAAGAAGGTGTGGGTGAGACATAGAAAGAATCAAAGGGTTTTGGAGGGTAAGAAATGTAGAATCAAAAATGTAGGAGGGTAGAGATGGATATTTTTGAGATTTTGGAAAAACATTTTGTACAAATGAGAAAGAAAATCTTTTTGGGTTTTGTTTTTATGAAAATATGAACAAGGATGAATAAATGTACAATGGAACGAATTCCAAAGACACTAATCAGAAGAACCGTTTAGATACGCACACAACCTCCCCGGCAACGGCGCCAAAAATTGATTGGCTCCAAACGGTCAACCTAAATTGACCAAGGAATGGTCAACAAGGTCAAAGGCCTAGAATCAATGCTCCGTGGAATATAGGGTTTCCCCGGGTCGTTATGTCCCGACGAGGTGTGAATGGTAAACAAACGGTTTCGTGATCGGGTGAATTTGGATGAAAAGGAGTTTTGAGATTGATTGAACTAAGGAATTTACAACGAATTAGCTTAAACAAGCTATATGAACAAGACGGGAAAGGAGGAAAAACCAAAAATGATTAAAACCTAAAAACGCGTACGTTACGTTTAAATAAACGTAGACGTACGAAATAAAACGCGAGTTTTAGTAAAATAAAATACTTACAAAAGTGAAAATCACATTTTTACAATCCTAATAATAAAAGAAACTTTTTAGAAAATTAAAATTACTTTTTACACTATTTAATTATTTAATATTAAATAAAAACTATTTAATACTTATTATTAATACTTAAATAACTAAAATACACTACAATATTATTTAAATACTAAAAAGGTGAAAATAAAATTTCTAAAACTATAAAATAACTAAAAATAAGTTTTAAAAATAAAAATAAGTGTTTTTGTCTTTTTGTGATTTTTCTATTAATTAATTACTAATTAATTACTAATTATCTAATTAACTATTTTAAATTAAGAAAATTAGCAAATGAACAGTAAAAACTCTAAGAAAATTTCTCAAATTATTTTATAACATATAAAAGCTATAAAAAATATAAAAACAAGGTTTTGCTTAATAAAAACTAATTATGCTATTTAAAACTAATTATTAATTAATTATTAATAAAACTAAAATTAATTCTAATAAATACTAAATAACAAAATAAAAATCTGAAAAATTTATTATAAATACTTTAATATATGAGGAATTTAATAAAAATATAAAAAAGCTAAGTACTTAATTAAAATTTAAAAATGAAAATTAAAATTAAATTACATTAAATAGAAACTATCACTTAATTTTAAATTGATTTTTTTTTGGATTTTTATTTTTAAAAACTAATTTACAACTAAAAACAAGAACTTTTTGTAAAAACTAATTTTTTGTAACTTAGAAATAAGCTGGAAACAAGCTTATATGTGAGACAGTTGACTTTGGTCAACTGTCAATAGCAAAAGCTGATGTGGACCACTAGGGGGACCCACCAAGGTGAAATCAGATCTAAATAAGCTAGGAGGACCAAAATAAGGTGGAAGGAACAATATTAGACCTCAGGTTAAGCCAAATAAGCTGTTTGAGCTTATCCAAAACCAAACTGAAAACACAGACAAGGGACAAGGTTATGTGGTGATTTCAAGTGGGTCCCAGTGGGTTCAAGGTCAAACCAGTGGTCAACATAAGAAGCCCACCAGGGGGGGGTTGAAAGGTGCAAGGATGATGGCCTGGGGCCCACTGAGGTGGTAGGAAACCACCACCAAAGGGTGGTGTTTGGGATGGTGCTGCTGTGAACAGGGGACTGCACAGCCCTGCAGCCCACT
This sequence comes from Artemisia argyi, assembly GCA_030686995.1. Classification (NCBI taxonomy): domain Eukaryota; kingdom Viridiplantae; phylum Streptophyta; class Magnoliopsida; order Asterales; family Asteraceae; genus Artemisia; species Artemisia argyi. Next base: position 195,466,546 of record CM060687.1, on the reverse strand, counting down.
TTGGGTGGCTGTGGGGCCCTTAAACAAAATCTCAAAAATGAAAGGAGGGGGGAAATCAGTAGTTGGGGTGGTAGACTTCAATTAGAAACAAAAATAAACTCCTAAATCAACACACAAAAATCTATTTAAATCCTTGAACTTTTGGAAAAACCTGAAATGGCATGAACTTTGACTTTTGTAAAAACTACTTATATTGACTTTTTTGGATTTTAATCCTACTTTACTGATTTGTTATGAGATATTAGGCTATAATGATATGGAATTAGACTACAAACACATCTTATGCAAACAATTGGAGGTATTTGGATCAAAATACCCCAACAGTTAACTGTTGGGGGTTTTGGATTGTGATTTTGACTATTATTGAGATTATGACCACAAAGATGAACAAAATAACTTTACTTGGACCCAAGGAACTCAGTTGAACCAACAAATGTCATAAACAACAACCAAGACCTACCCAAACTGTATTAACCAAACACCCCTTAAACTGGCTGGTTTTGTGATTTATAGTACAAATTAGTGATCTAAGCCAAGGAACTGATTTACTATATCTTATTATGAGTAAACAAACTTATATAAGTGCAAAACAACAATTTAAGCAATTTATTAACACTAAGACATGGAATTGCTAAAAATGAATAGAAACAGCTTACACTGATTCATCTGAGCAATGAGCAACCAGGAACCAAGTTACCACCTAAGGTCTCCCATGAGACACTACACCCATTAAGATTCCAAATTCCACAGATTCCATTACTTCTTCACCCTTCTTTTTGTATTTTTGAATTTAAGCTATTTTTCTTATATTTTTAGTATTTTAGTGAAACTGAATGGAATGCTTGCTACACTTTTACACAGCTTATAAGTAAGCTAGAATAAGCTCAAAGACACAGAAAACAACTTGATTTAACAACTTAACAAGCTAAATGGGATTTTTAAATTTTAAACTGCAAATACTAAATTAAGACTGAATAATGCAAATTAAGGAGATACAAAGTTTTTGTTAAACTAATATGACTGATTACAGGCTTTTGAAACTGAAAAGAACAACTAGGAATTAAAATTAAGCTAAATCGATATTTCTATACTAAGCTACAACTACACTACTCTAATTACTCTCTTTTCTCTTCTTTTTCTTTTCTTTTATACACCCTGGAGACTTCCTTGGACTTTCCCACACCTCCTAGAACCGTAGGATGAGCTTCTTTTGATCCAAGCCGTTTAAACACCTTTTGGCGGGAAAAGTGGTATGGGCAGTTGTGGGTGGTTTAGGTGAGATAATAAATGAGGAGGGGGGTTGGTGTGTTGTAGGTGAAGGTTTTTATTAAGTTTGGTGAAAAGTAGAGGAGGGGGAGGGAACCAGTTGCAGAAAACGGGGGTGTGGGGTTGGAGGAGGTGAACAGTGGTCGGGGTTGTGGTGTTGACTAGGGTGTTGACCCTGCTCGTTGACTGTTTGACCCCAGGTTTATTAGTTTTAGGCAATGGGCTTTTGGTGGTGGGCTTGGGGAGTGTAACTGGATCAGATCATGTGTTTTGGGGTAAGGGTGGTTTGTTTGTTTTTAATTTTTAAGGGTCCATTTGGAAAATAGTAAACAACAAGGACCAATTTTGTAATTTGGAAAATTACAAGGACTGAAAATGTAAATGTTCTAAAGTTATCACAAGGTTGAAAATTGACAACTTTAATAACCCAGGGATCCAAAATGTGTTTTTTTTTCAATGTTAAATTTCCCGGGGACCATTTATGTAATTTTCCAAACATGAGGGACCAAACATGTAATTTCCACAAAACTTTCACCCAGGGATCATTTTTGATAATTTGTGATTTTTAAGGACCAAAAATGATTTTTCATTCAAAATTATCCCACCAGGGACTGAATCTGCCAAAATCTGAAACTCTAGGGACTAATTTCGTAAATTTCCAAAACTTTCCAATTTTTCACCAAAGGACTAAATATGACAACTTATGATTGTAAAAGGACCTTTGGTGATAATTTTCTATATTTTGAATATCCAGGGACTAGATTTGTAATTTTATGAAAGTTGAGGGACTGAAACTGCCAATTTTGCAAACTTTGTGCGTTTTTCATTTGTTTTTACTCGTATTGCATCTAAAACATATAAAACACAATTTTGGAGTATTTTCAGTATTTTGATGCATTACTGAGTGTTTTTGTATGTTTTACAGTTCAGATTAGACCAAAAATGATGAGTGTTTGAGCACTCATCAATCCCCCACACTAAACTATTGCTAGTCCCTAGCAATACTGTTTTGAAAACTTGATGGATTTGAAAAACTCTTTACCAAAAGCCATCACTTCTGGAGTAGCCAGGTGTAAGAACTGTGGCACACCTGATAACCGTGTGATTTTGAGCAAACCACCAGCTTTCAACGGATTTGTTAAGTCTTTACCAGGAGCCGTTTGCTCCTGGACTAGCCAGCTCTTGATGGACCTAGTCAACATCTTGGTGAGCTGATTACCAATTATGGATTTTCCACGGCCTTTACCACAAGCCATAATCTTGCGGGCTAGCCAACTCATTTGTTATCGGGGAGTTGATAAACCATACAATTTTGGGCAAATTGCCAGCCGTCAACGGATTTGATATGTCTTTACCAAGAGCCGTTTGCTCCTGGACTAGCCAATCCCTTTTGTCGTTTAGACAAGGCGGACTGATTACCACAAAAATTTTGAAGCACCAGTGAAAAATTTTTGAAAATTTTGAAATTTTGGCAAAAACGGGGGTATTATATAGTAAAATGTGATAAAATTCGCTAGAATAGCGAATACCCCCCCACACTTAGGATGAATATTGTCCTCAATATTCAAAATCCCGGCTATTATGCCGACATTTTGAACATAAAAGGACAACATTACAAGCTAAGCGTGGAAAACACCATTTTGTATTTTCACTTCTGTAACCATAGCATGGGGGACTCCCCCACACTTAGGGTGAAAACCCTATAAGCATGCTATTGTTTTTGTTTACCGAGTCGCTAGCTTGACTCGACCCCGAATTCATTTGTCCATGGGGAAGCATGATGTGGAAGAAACAATCTCAATCGGACTTTCATTCAAGATGTTTGGATAAACATTTGAAGCACGTGAAAGTTCCACACCGATGAGATAAGTATCCGGCTCAAGATAATGATACATGAAAATGCCGGGATCAAAGATGGTGTCCTCACTCCCGAAGGAGTGAAGAACAAGAGAAGTCACCCTGTAGGTGAAGAAAAGGAAGAAAATCATGATAAAAAGCATGATTTGATCTTCTTCCTCAAGAGGAGGCTCAATAGCCTGAGTTTGGATTTCAAAGGGTAAGCTCGTAAACAACCCGGGAGGGTGGGTGGGATTTTGCAAATTCTCAATATTGAGAGCATCTCCCCCCGGGCAATCAAACTCTAGAGGAGTTTTGATATGATGAGTGAGTTCACAGGAGAACTCCTCAAAGGCGAATGAATCATATATGGGAAGAGAATTATGAGAATGAGAAGTGGTAGTGCCACTAATCTTCTCTCCCATATGATCAAAGCTGAAGGCTTCAAATTCCGGTATAGGATCATCGGAAAGAATCTCACTATCCTTTATGAGGATAGGGGAAGAAATAGGTTTCATATTGAAAGCCTCGATTTTAGAAATGAGGAGACTGACATTCAATAATGTAGCACGAAGGGCTTCATCTTTGATTTCAGTGTCAATCTCATCATTCTCTTCTTCCAAGCTGACTAGCTCATAAGGTAATTCTTCCACGTAACTGATGTCTCCACAAGATAACAAATCGTCATCATCAGAATCGGAGAACATCTCAACATTATCATTCGGGAAGACAAGAGGAGGAGGGATATCACACATATGATCAAGAATTCCCTGTGACTCTCTTGGGATTGGGACAAGGTTCTCAACACTAGACTTTATAAATTCGTCCGATTCCTTAACAGGAACAGTGTCAAGATGCTCGTCCCCCATGCTCAGAGAGTGAGTGTGAATCTCGGGCGTGATAACAGCAGACTCAGGGAGTTGAGAAGGACTAGCAGTCATGGATTCTACAAGTTCCATTATTTCTACTGCTAGTGATTCAGTTATGTTCTTTTCTCCCTGTATGTTTACTGAAACAGTTTCAACTGAAGTCGAATCAGAAGGTTCCTCAGTCACCTTTGGGATTGGAACAAGGTCATTTATTTCCTCAAAAGGATTGACTTGAACTTCCTTGTCCCCCATTATCAAGATATCTGAAGGTTCCTTTGAGATTTCTTCTTCAAAGGGTTCATCCTCATCACTTTCATCCTCAAAATAAAATGAGTTAACAGGAGGATTTTGTCTCATGTGAATCAGACCTTTAAGACAGTTTATTTCCTCTTGAATGTTCTGGTTGAATTGAATTTGATTGATCATCATTTTATTAATCAATTCAGCTCTAGCTAACTCGTCTTGAGGAGGTGGTTGAGGGGTTGTGTATTGTGGAGGCTGGTTAAAACCAAATTCATGATTGTTACAAGGAACCTGTTCATAGGCAAACTGATTCCTCGTTTGACAATCAGAGCCGTAGTGAGGGCCTCCACAATACTGACAACAGTAAAACTGCTGGGTATCATGGTGTGGAAGCTGATGGAATAAATCAGTCGTGTCATGGTAGGAATATGGATTCTGGTTATAGACAGACCCGTTTCCTGACTCTACCATGCCACAACCGGGGCAATTACCACCATTATAAGAGCTACCACACCATTGGCAAACAAGAAGGTGTGGGTGAGACATAGAAAGAATCAAAGGGTTTTGGAGGGTAAGAAATGTAGAATCAAAAATGTAGGAGGGTAGAGATGGATATTTTTGAGATTTTGGAAAAACATTTTGTACAAATGAGAAAGAAAATCTTTTTGGGTTTTGTTTTTATGAAAATATGAACAAGGATGAATAAATGTACAATGGAACGAATTCCAAAGACACTAATCAGAAGAACCGTTTAGATACGCACACAACCTCCCCGGCAACGGCGCCAAAAATTGATTGGCTCCAAACGGTCAACCTAAATTGACCAAGGAATGGTCAACAAGGTCAAAGGCCTAGAATCAATGCTCCGTGGAATATAGGGTTTCCCCGGGTCGTTATGTCCCGACGAGGTGTGAATGGTAAACAAACGGTTTCGTGATCGGGTGAATTTGGATGAAAAGGAGTTTTGAGATTGATTGAACTAAGGAATTTACAACGAATTAGCTTAAACAAGCTATATGAACAAGACGGGAAAGGAGGAAAAACCAAAAATGATTAAAACCTAAAAACGCGTACGTTACGTTTAAATAAACGTAGACGTACGAAATAAAACGCGAGTTTTAGTAAAATAAAATACTTACAAAAGTGAAAATCACATTTTTACAATCCTAATAATAAAAGAAACTTTTTAGAAAATTAAAATTACTTTTTACACTATTTAATTATTTAATATTAAATAAAAACTATTTAATACTTATTATTAATACTTAAATAACTAAAATACACTACAATATTATTTAAATACTAAAAAGGTGAAAATAAAATTTCTAAAACTATAAAATAACTAAAAATAAGTTTTAAAAATAAAAATAAGTGTTTTTGTCTTTTTGTGATTTTTCTATTAATTAATTACTAATTAATTACTAATTATCTAATTAACTATTTTAAATTAAGAAAATTAGCAAATGAACAGTAAAAACTCTAAGAAAATTTCTAAATTATTTTATAACATATAAAAGCTATAAAAAATATAAAAACAAGGTTTTGCTTAATAAAAACTAATTATGCTATTTAAAACTAATTATTAATTAATTATTAATAAAACTAAAATTAATTCTAATAAATACTAAATAACAAAATAAAAATCTGAAAAATTTATTATAAATACTTTAATATATGAGGAATTTAATAAAAATATAAAAAAGCTAAGTACTTAATTAAAATTTAAAAATGAAAATTAAAATTAAATTACATTAAATAGAAACTATTACTTAATTTTAAATTGATTTTTTTTTGGATTTTTATTTTTAAAAACTAATTTACAACTAAAAACAAGAACTTTTTGTAAAAACTAATTTTTTGTAACTTAGAAATAAGCTGGAAACAAGCTTATATGTGAGACAGTTGACTTTGGTCAACTGTCAATAGCAAAAGCTGATGTGGACCACTAGGGGGACCTACCAAGGTGAAATCAGATCTAAATAAGCTAGGAGGACCAAAATAAGGTGGAAGGAACAATATTAGACCTCAGGTTAAGCCAAATAAGCTGTTTGAGCTTATCCAAAACCAAACTGAAAACACAGACAAGGGACAAGGTTATGTGGTGATTTCAAGTGGGTCCCAGTGGGTTCAAGGTCAAACCAGTGGTCAACATAAGAAGCCCACCAGGGGGGGGGTTGAAAGGTGCAAGGATGATGGCCTGGGGCCCACTGAGGTGGTAGGAAACCACCACCAAAGGGTGGTGTTTGGGATGGTGCTGCTGTGAACAGGGGACTGCACAGCCCTGCAGCCCACTTTGGGTGGCTGTGGGGCCCTTAAACAAAATCTCAAAAATGAAAGGAGGGGGGAAATCAGTAGTTGGGGTGGTAGACTTCAATTAGAAACAAAAATAAACTCCTAAATCAACACACAAAAATCTATTTAAATCCTTGAACTTTTGGAAAAACCTGAAATGGCATGAACTTTGACTTTTGTAAAAACTACTTATATTGACTTTTTTGGATTTTAATCCTACTTTACTGATTTGTTATGAGATATTAGGCTATAATGATATGGAATTAGACTACAAACACATCTTATGCAAACAATTGGAGGTATTTGGATCAAAATACCCCAACAGTTAACTGTTGGGGGTTTTGGATTGTGATTTTGACTATTATTGAGATTATGACCACAAAGATGAACAAAATAACTTTACTTGGACCCAAGGAACTCAGTTGAACCAACAAATGTCATAAACAACAACCAAGACCTACCCAAACTGTATTAACCAAACACCCCTTAAACTGGCTGGTTTTGTGATTTATAGTACAAATTAGTGATCTAAGCCAAGGAACTGATTTACTATATCTTATTATGAGTAAACAAACTTATATAAGTGCAAAACAACAATTTAAGCAATTTATTAACACTAAGACATGGAATTGCTAAAAATGAATAGAAACAGCTTACACTGATTCATCTGAGCAATGAGCAACCAGGAACCAAGTTACCACCTAAGGTCTCCCATGAGACACTACACCCATTAAGATTCCAAATTCCACAGATTCCATTACTTCTTCACCCTTCTTTTTGTATTTTTGAATTTAAGCTATTTTTCTTATATTTTTAGTATTTTAGTGAAACTGAATGGAATGCTTGCTACACTTTTACACAGCTTATAAGTAAGCTAGAATAAGCTCAAAGACACAGAAAACAACTTGATTTAACAACTTAACAAGCTAAATGGGATTTTTAAATTTTAAACTGCAAATACTAAATTAAGACTGAATAATGCAAATTAAGGAGATACAAAGTTTTTGTTAAACTAATATGACTGATTACAGGCTTTTGAAACTGAAAAGAACAACTAGGAATTAAAATTAAGCTAAATCGATATTTCTATACTAAGCTACAACTACACTACTCTAATTACTCTCTTTTCTCTTCTTTTTCTTTTCTTTTATACACCCTGGAGACTTCCTTGGACTTTCCCACACCTCCTAGAACCGTAGGATGAGCATCTTTTGATCCAAGCCGTTTAAACACCTTTTGGCGGGAAAAGTGGTATGGGCAGTTGTGGGTGGTTTAGGTGAGATAATAAATGAGGAGGGGGGTTGGTGTGTTGTAGGTGAAGGTTTTTATTAAGTTTGGTGAAAAGTAGAGGAGGGGGAGGGAACCAGTTGCAGAAAACGGGGGTGTGGGGTTGGAGGAGGTGAACAGTGGTCGGGGTTGTGGTGTTGACTGGGGTGTTGACCCTGCTCGTTGACTGTTTGACCCCAGGTTTATTAGTTTTAGGCAATGGGCTTTTGGTGGTGGGCTTGGGGAGTGTAACTGGATCAGATCATGTGTTTTGGGGTAAGGGTGGTTTGTTTGTTTTTAATTTTTAAGGGTCCATTTGGAAAATAGTAAACAACAAGGACCAATTTTGTAATTTGGAAAATTACAAGGACTGAAAATGTAAATGTTCTAAAGTTATCACAAGGTTGAAAATTGACAACTTTAATAACCCAGGGATCCAAAATGTGTTTTTTTTTCAATGTTAAATTTCCCGGGGACAATTTATGTAATTTTCCAAACATGAGGGACCAAACATGTAATTTCCACAAAACTTTCACCCAGGGATCATTTTTGATAATTTGTGATTTTTAAGGACCAAAAATGATTTTTCATTCAAAATTATCCCACCAGGGACTGAATCTGCCAAAATCTGAAACTCCAGGGACTAATTTCGTAAATTTCTAAAACTTTCCAATTTTTCACCAAAGGACTAAATATGACAACTTATGATTGTAAAAGGACCTTTGGTGATAATTTTCTATATTTTGAATATCCAGGGACTAGATTTGTAATTTTATGAAAGTTGAGGGACTGAAACTGCCAATTTTGCAAACTTTGTGCGTTTTTCATTTGTTTTTACTCGTATTGCATCTAAAACATATAAAACACAATTTTGGAATATTTTCAGTATTTTGATGCATTACTGAGTGTTTTTGTATGTTTTGCAGTTCAGATTAGACCAAAAATGATGAGTGTTTGAGCACTCATCAGACAACTTGACAATTCTGTTTCTGTTTTTGAAAGTTTATTTTGTAGACATTCAACTTGTTTTTTCAATTCACACTTCTCACTTTCAAGTTTCGAAATCAACTTTCCGTTTGACTCAATTAAATCTTGCATTTTTCGTTGAAGATCTTGTTCTTTGTTGTAAGAATCTTGAAAAGCTTTTTCAAAACTTTTAGTGTGTTTAATCTTATCTTCCTGATTAGAAAGCTGAATTTTATAACACTCAATGTCTCTTGCAAGTGCTGCATTAGTTTCTTTTAAAACGTTGTTTTTCTCGTTGCACTTTGCAATTAGAAATTGTTGAGCATTCAGTTGTTTAGATAACATTATGAGGTCAGGGTCTGGATCAAAAGATGGTTCATGTTGTTCTAACGGATCATATTTATCATTCTCAATAGGATCATCAAATGAAACAACTGTGTCATCATCAAATATGACAACTGTGCTTATTTGTTCATCTAATTGAGAGGATGAAGATGATTTAGATGGAACAACTTGCACCATATCTGATTCAGAAGCAGAGGGTGAGATAATATCATTAATAAAGCATGCATTGAAGTCATGTACCTGAGACAAGCCGTCAGTGTCATACACTGGACCTGAATCATTGAGCTTAAGTTCCTGCATGTTGGCCATAAGCATCACAGCTGCATTAGCTTCTAGATCTTCAATGTCATCATCATTGTGTACATTTGCCATGAAGTTGTTGTCTTGTTCAGGGAAATGTCCATCCTTTTCATCTTGAAGAGCCATGAGTAATGCCTGCTTGTGAAACTTACTACCCCGAGTACGCGGTTTAGGACATGCAGTCGCAATATGACCTTGTTCATTGCAGTTATAGCACCATACTGCATTCCCTGAGTTGGAGTTTCTTGTTGCAACTGGTTCAGACCTTTGCTGAGAAGATCCTGAGTTGTTCCTGAACCCTCCATTGTTACTAAACCTCTGACCATTCCCATAGTTTCCTGAAGAGCTTCCCGAACCAGATCGACCATAGCTACGATTCTGAATTTCCACTCTTCCATCATTAACAACAGCGTGATTCCTTGTGTTAGAAGATGAACATTGACGGTTGTTTGTTTTGTTGGAGAATTTTCTGAAAGCACGAGCAATAAGAGCAAGTCCCTGATTCAACGTATTAAAGTCATCATCGTCATCATCATTGGAGTTGGAGTAGTACACAGCATCATTGTTGTTTGACGGAACAAGTTGAGTAGAAGAATCTTGTGGAGATGAATCATAAGGGACCATTTGATTCGAGGTGGAATATTGTGGATAACTGAAGTAGTTCTGCTCTTGAACATATGCATGATTTGACATTGGTGGTGGAGCATAGGGAGATTGAGCTACGAGAGCCAAAGAGTTTGGTGTTGATGTTGGTGTGTATCCTCCTCGTAGAGCTCTATCTTTGTCCACTTCAGGTTCATGGTGTTTCAGAAAATCATACAACAAGCCATATGGAGCATCATGAAGATTCTTCGTTTGACGAACGAATGTCACATATTTATGCCAATCAGGGCCAAGACTACCAACAAATTTGGAGTTCACAGCGATCCTTGGTACAGTGATTTTGTAACGTTCCAGATCATTGACCACATTTGTGAAACGATGATAGTAGGATTCAAGTGACTCTCCAGGTTCAATTGTGATGTCAGTGTATTCCATGTATAGCTTGGATTCCATGTCATCTTTGTTCAATTGAGTTCCTTCCATGAGGAGATGAACGTGTTCCCACATAGCTTTGGCTGTTTTCTGAGCATCGACACTGCGATAGATCGGATTAGGTATACCTTGAAGTATATAAGCCATTGCATACTGATCAGCTTCACGATGTAGTTTCTGTTCTTCAGTAAGTGCAGTTTCTGGAAGAGGTCTATCACCAGGAGGACGTGGAGGATCAGCATTTGGATCACCAGCTTCAAATCTTGTTGGCCACTCAAATGGTCCTTCAAGTATCACTTGCTTCAAGAATTGCCCATGAGGTTTCTTTAGTTGAAGAAATCGTAGGAATCGACTTGACCATTGCACATAGTTACCAGGTGTTACCATTGGAGGTGTCTCAAGTGATCCTGCCTCATGTCGGGATTGTTGAGTTGTAATAACTTCACACATTCTGTCAAACCAGTGAGGTTGTTTGGAGGAAAACTGAGTGTTTTGTTGTGGCACTTGATATGGTTGTTGTTGAGGAATGATATGTTGTTGTTGCATCATTAGGTAATGATGTAGTGGATTGTATGTTTGTCGTTGAGAAGGTTGTTGATTCATCTGGTGCGGAAGGTAATGTTGTTGCTGATACTGCTGAGGTTGTTGTTGCTGAGGTGGATGTTGTTGAACATGAGGAAAGTAGTGATTAGGTGGCTGAGACATCTTAGAACACTTGTGTAGAAATGGATCTGGTAGAAAGTGTAGAATTAACCAATTATCGAGAAACTTAGCACAACTTCAGATTGTGAAATATGAGATTTCGATAATAGGGTTTCAAAACTTGGCAGATTTTCGAGAAATACTGTTTTCGAAAACTTTGTATATTTTATCGAAAGACAAGATTTCGAAACTTGGCAGGGTTATCGAAAAGCAAGGTTTTCGAAAACTTTGTAGCTTTTATCGAGAAACTTGGCAGGTTTATCGAAAAACAAGGTTTTCGAAACTTTTAAGTTTATCGAAAAAAATGATTTCGAAACTTAAATAAGTTTTTCGATAACTTTGTGATTTTGAAAAAAATGTAAGTTTTTCGAAAACAACACAAAATTTGCGAAACACAGGTTTCGAAATTATACAATTTCGAAAACTTTCCCAAAATTCGAAGTACTTAACTTTCTTATACAAAAAAGAAAATACCGAGTCCACACAAACGAAGTCGAGGTAGTGCACTTTGAGAAGATCTCGAAATAGGGAACTAGCAGGTTCTCGATAACTTGTAATTTTTGTTTTTCAAAGAAAGCAATCCTAAAACTCGTTTTTATTTCAAGATACTTGTACTTTTGTATATAAAATGAGTAGATCTTAAAGAAAGTAGGAAACTTTAAGAAATTTTTTCAAACTTAATAAGATTTCGATAATAGTACAAATAATCAAATTCGAATAGTTTAGTGAAAAGTTTGGAACTTTTTGGTTTGTTTTGATTTTAAACACAAGTTTGTAAGCAAAGATGTGAGAAAAACCAAGAAACTAACAAAAAAGTTTAAAATTTTCACAAAAGATTCGATAAAAACGATTATTTTAAGAAAGAAATCAATGAAAACAATAACTACACCTTCCTCTAGCGAATGATACCACTTGTTAGGTCACCATTTAGTAAACACAAGTATAATGATAAGAGAAATGAGATGAGAATGAGAGTGGGATGATTATGAGAAATTTGAGAAAGTGAAATGCAAGAGTTTCCTTAATGTTTTCAAATAACCAACCAAGTTTACAAATGCCTAAGACTAGTATTTATAGGAAAGGAGCTAGGGCAACATTCCTACTCCTTCCCTTCACATAAATCGTATGGGCTTGAGGCCCATGGACCTCATTCTTAAGCCTAGTAAACTTAATACAAAATGTAAATGATAGTAAATAATAACTAAGCAACCTAGCATTATTACAAATGACCGAGACTTCATAAAATAGTAAAACTATGGTTCCAACAGTTATTACCGAGCTCCATATTTCTGATGACTTGTCTAGATTTTGGGACTTCCCCATCGGTACCACAAAATATCTAATAGCGTAGGTCTAAAAAAATTACCAGCAAGCGTATGTGTATGTAAAGTGCAAGGCGATAGGGAGGAGAGTCTAAATGTATGTAGTTATAGTCTAGGCTCTAAAAACAACCTAGTTCTCTATAACCAAGTCTCTGATACCAATCTGTAACACCCCCAAAATATCGCAGCGGAACGATAGTGTCATTGGGATGCTACTTCAGGGCACAAAGTACAAGATATAGAAAACGACCTCTAAATGAGACGTTTTTAAAAGTTACCATTCGAATAGATAAAAGTCATAGTTTACAAAACAAAGATCCCAAAGTAGAATAATACATAAGTTTTTAAAGTATATCGAATGGTAAACGATAAAAGCGAAAGTCTCCAAAAGCATGCCCTAAGACTCTCAGCTCCACACACCTGCTATCGCCTTACAAACCTGAGATAAACATGCTTAAAAGTGTCAACACAAAGGTTGGTGAGTTCCTAGATTTTGTTTTAAAACAGTTAAGCAATTAGTCATGAGTCTACACTTCATCTCCGAAGACCTCACGTGTATGATGTATCATAGCTAATGGACATCCAACAACTTAATTTGGAGCCACTAGATAGTCTCAATGGTCATCCAACAACTTAATTTAGAACCACTGGCAGTCTCAATGGTCACCCAACAACTTAATTTGGGGCCACTGGAAGTATCACAATTTAGTATAACGCAGTTAAGTATAACACAATCATGTATGTATGAAATCAAGTATAATGCAATCAAGTATAAGTGTTGTCAAAAAAACCAATGTAATCAAGTATAGATGTTTTGAGTATATGTACAAGTAAGCAAGTAGTTTAGCATGTATCTCCCCCAAGTAGTTTAAAACGAGTAGTAAAAGAGTAAAAGCGGGGCTATGACTCACCTCGAAGTGATAGTACAATGCAATGGAATGATAAGGACAATAAGGACTGAATCAACCGCAACCTATGATGAATGAATATGATCTAATTTAGATCATGAAATGATGTAGAGAATATGCATGCACATGTTAACTATACCACTCATGACTTGAAAATATACTAGTTATAGGCTTATGAAAATACATTCCATACTTGAGAAAAATAATAAGTCTTAACTAGACTTGTGTAAACTTGTCGTAATATATATGTATAGAAAGTTAGTGTTATATACTTCGTCTTGAAAACCTTGAAGTAACATCTAATGGTCGTAAAAATAAGCTCATAAGCATAAGTACTTCGTTAGTTATAAATTTCGGCAATTTAATAGTATTTCTAGAAAATCTAGAATTTTGTACGTAGAAGTAGTATTATTATTATTTCTATTAAAAGCTGCCAATTATAGTGAGTTTTTGTCGATATTGAAACGTGAATATCTTTGTCGTTATAAGTCCGTTTTACTTGTTCTTTATATCCACGGTTACGTCTTAGTATGTAGTAATATATTTTGGAAAGCTTGGCTCCTCCGGGTTACGTTTAAAGCCTCTTTTTGCCCGACGAAAAACGTCCAACAACATGTATTTTCATAAAAATAGTTTTCGTCAATAAACTTGCAAAAATCATATCTCCTTCGTTATAAACTCGTTTGTTAGGTCACCATTTATGTAAACACAAGTATGATTTAGAAAGAAATAAGATGAGAATGAGAGATGGTTGATTATGAGACAAATTGAAAAGTGAAAGAGCAAGAGTTTCCTTAAGATAATCAAATAACCAACAAACATTATGTTTACATAAGCTTTCTATTTATAAGGGAGGAGTTAGGGCAACACTCCCTTCCTCCCTTATCTCTCTAATTCGTGGGCTTTCAAGCCCATAGGGCTTTAATACATAAGCCTTGTAACATGAAACATAATGAAATAAATACTAAAGCAACCTATTACAAAAGGCAATAACCGAGACTTGACTAAAATACAAAAGTATGATCCCAACAATCTCCCCCTAAGGGTCGGTCATCACGGTTGCTTGACGTCTTCATCTTTGTCATTGACTTGTGACAACTAAAACTCTAGACGTCTTCAAAATGGTTGAATGATAATGAATGTACTTTGCTCTTTGTCTTTGTTCTTTGGTGATGATGTAGTGATTGTGTTACAAAGTAGTCTGCCATTCGTCACTCCTGCGTCTGTGGTGGTTGTACGCCATTCCAACATACTCATACATCTTCGGACTTTGACATGCACGAAGTTCCTTTTCATACTATGAGATCTATAGTCTTTAAACTTTGTAGATTCTTCTTTATTGATGTAGAATCATTCTTTGAACTTTGTGGTGTTAAGATCTTTGGGGGAGCTTTCTATGACTTCAAGATGTATGTATGAGCATGTTGGAATCTACCATCATGGAAGTGAGGTACCTGCGAGTAAACAGTTAGCAATAAAAAAACCGGTACTTACGAATAAGGAATTAGAGTTCATCAACAGCATATTGTGAAGACTCCCTCTAATCCTTATCCTGGCCGTTCCCATATCAGATACTCCCGAAGGAGCTTACGAGACCTACTAAGTAGCTCAATGACTGGGTGAGTCGCTGGGGATCACTCCACGACTGTAGATCGCTATGGAACCACCACAAACACTAAGCGTAACCCTTGTGGGGTTACCGAAGTGACCTGCTATCAGGGCTGTTTGATGTTGACCCTGGCAGGATTTCTGTTCAATCATTGAGAAATACATAAGTACTCCTCTCATAAACGTTCTCGGCAGATTGCTAAGATCTGCGAAGGACTCGATAGTTTACAGCTGGTGTCCATTGATATAGAACACCAGTTGTAGAAATACTAAGTGTTCCTAAGAGATCTTTGATGTATCTCAAGGCTCTAGACTCTATAAGTGCACTCCTTGGTTTCCTATGCGGAGACTAGGGAGGGGTCTCCTGCTTCAATATCAACCGTCTCTAAGAGATAGGTTGATAGGTTACGCGGGTTCCCCGTGAGAATGAAACAAGTTCTTTTAAGAGAACTTGAGTGGTTAGGAAGGTTTAGTGCATTGCGTCACTGGGTCCATGACGACTTAATCTTCAATACCGGTGTTGTCTTTTGCAACAGCCAGTAGCATACGTATTGAACCCGGTGTCTGCCCTAAGGTCGAACATATGGAGGGCTATTTCTTTTCACCCTTTTCTTTACTTTTCCTTTTAATTCTTCAACTCCTTCTTTCCCTTTTATTCATTTCTCCTTTTTTCGTATCATACTTAAGGACTTCTAATTCTAACTATGGGAGATGTCCTTGGGTAGATCCCTCCGGCTCTGGCGGATCATAGGACGGATATTCCTATCTTAATCACCTTATAACTCCGACAGTAGCCAAGAAACCTTTGATTGAAAATCTCTCAAAGTGTTTGTGATAATCAAATAATTTTGGTTAACACTTTGAGAGTTTTGTATACACTTTTGAAGGGCTCCCCCTGCACATGTGCTCATAAGTATTTAATAAATTTGCACATGCAGGAGGAGCAAGCACTTTTGAATTGATCCACTTTCCGTGAACAAGACCGATTCGAGACACGCTTACATCACTAGTTATACTAGCTTGAAGTTAATACCCGGCCTGGTCAAGTCCACAGAAAGTTTCTCGAGACGGTACATTTCTACTAAGACATATCCTTTTCGAGACACGCTTACGTGGTTAGTTAAAGAGATACATTGTCAGCTTTTAGGTGACAACTAGCTCTAATAACTAACTTGATGTTATTACCCGTCGAGGATAAGTCTTTTCGATATTACTGACATTTATTGTCTCGTCAATTCGTGGGTCAATACTGAGTCTATCTCGCACATGATACAACTTTTAAGCTTTGACTTCGTATATTTTAATCACTTTTTCATTTTCTCCCCCTCAAAAATAGTATATAAGATGATGTTTTTGACAAACTTTTAGATTAAAATATGCCTTTTGAGTCTTACGGGGAGATTCACCAAGAACTTTTGATTTTGAGCAAAGTATTTTGTTTTGACAAGTGCTCCCCCTCAACAAGTGATTAGGTCTTATTGAGGTGAAATACTTGTCCTTTTGAGCAGAATTATGAAAATTCATAAATATTTAATTCTACTCAAATGTAAGAAGCCTTCGCTCCTTTTATTTAGGATTGAGGCACTGATGCGTACCTCAGGGTCCTTTCTTTACAAGTTCGGGTTGTGCACTGTAATACGTGCACAAGCCATAATGAAGTATATGATTGACAAATCAAATCAAACTCTTACAATTATCTACCAATCAGGTCTCTGAAACGTCAACACCGGAAACTTCTGTCTGCCTCCCACATAACTTTCCAACCTTCGAAACTGATCCCTGCGCCTCAATCGGTTCTCGATCCTTAAGATGAATCTGCGGGTATCCCTGACCTCAGTCGTATTCCACCGTTTCGATTTACCCAAAGCAATGTCATCTACTCTGCTTTTGATTCCATCTCTGACGAACTTCAATGTTTCATCACAGAACTTCTGAATTTCGTTGTAAGCCATGAAGCAGTTGTGACCATTAACACTGCGGTAGGTGAACCCAAATGGATGCTTGATCAAGGTGTATTGAGGTAGATGTTGAAGGTCGGGGATGTCGAACATGTTGGGTTTGGTGAGATTGAGCTTCTTCTGATAACTTTCCACTCCTAATTGAAGATCTTCTACTCTTTCTCTGATGACTATTTGCCTGATAAAGATTAGGAGAGCTTGGATAAAGGCAAGTTGTATCTCTTTAGGTAAGCCACAGAGTTTTCCTTGAACTTTGAGTAGGTACATGTCTTCGATATCATTGAGAAGTAGTCGTGGAAAGTCTGACTCGGAAATATCGTACTCCTTTTCATCAAGTCTTTTCAGTGTGATTTTGTTGAGGAAGGGGTACCCAAAGTGAGTGACAGTCGAGATGAACTGAATAGAGACTATCTTCAAATCACTTGTCACATCGCCCATCGTCTGATTAAGTCTGCTGCTTCGATAGTATTGTGCCCGGTTGTCTGGCCAATGATGAATACCGTAAAGTGTGTTCGGGTCATATTCAACAATTTTATCAACCAATAATGCTGAAGCTTCTTCTTCGATGGCATTGTTGAGATATCGAGCTGCAGGGAGAAAGGCGAGTGAGGTAATGTACTTCTTCTCAATCGTACTGCCAAGTTTCAGAAATTCGAAGTCTGTGTTGAAGAAGAACATGTACGGGATCTTTGGTTCCTTAGGCCTCCCAATCATTGGTAGTGGTTTCAACCAGTCAGTAATGTAGGGTGCGGATTTCTTTGTGACCGGATCGACAAAAGATTCAGGATTGATCCAGTCAATATCGCTTGACATTGCTCGAGCAATATTTTCCAGATGATACTCAAGCTCGATTGAGTTTGCAGACCGATCTTTGAGAAGATTAAACGCTTCATTCTTAATTCTTCGCAACTCTTTCTTATTCATCTTCTTCATCTAAAACTTGTGCTGAATTAATTGAGCGTATTCCACTGTTCGACCATCTTGAGGTTCTTGATTGTCTTCCAGTGGTGGTTGTGAATTGATCATCTTTTCAAACCAGGAGTATTCGGCAGTCTCATCTTTTTCTAGCCATTTGAGGACGGTTTTAGGTTTCTTAGGTTCCTTTCCTTTTGATGAGGTGTCCGGTTTGGGTTGATGATGCTTTTGATGCGTGGGAATCGCACCTTGCTTTACCTCTCGAGGGATCTCGAGAAGCTTACAACCCCCACCAGGCAGTGTACCTGATCGTTGTAGTATAGTATAGTGACAAGTACCGGGGGATTGATCGTTCAGCTTAGGAATAGTGTCGCTAGGATTAGAAAACCTAATTAATAGTTCTAGAGGTGAAAGATGATTATTTTTGTGTTTTTTATATTTTTATGAAAGCAAGTAAAATCTCGGGTTTTGGAAGAGTGGGCGGAATTAGTTGCTATTCAACTAACCCAAAGCTATTATCTAATTAAAATAAACTAATGAAAATGAAAATAAACTAAATTATACTAAGGTTGTGAGCAGTGGTTGGAGAAATTGTGTTTACTTAGACTTCATTACTCCCTAGATATCTTTTACATGTCAATTACTTGTTACACTTGTATGGATGACGAATTGTATTCCTTAATACCATTCGTGGGGTGGCATACATAACTCCCCAACTCTATGAGCTCTTATCTCCTCCTACACCATGACCCAACACAACTATAGGGATTGTAAACAGTGGCTCATGCATTAAATACAACCAATAAAGACCTAGTACGCCTCGGTTCATGTTTCTTAAGACGTTCAAGCATGTTACCATTTGGAGATCTGCCAGTTTTCTTAAGCCTAACATATAATATCATTCATCCAAAACAAGAATAGACAAGTAATCAACACATAATCAACATCTAGGTTTCATTAGATCTAAGCAAACACAAAGGAAATCTAGCCTAGCATAGTAGAATTAAGATAAGAACAAAAGATAAACAACCAACACATAGACATATTGATTGAATTAAGAGTATACTTATCTCAATTACAATGCAAGGTCTCAAGGGTTTGGAACCCTTGAAAAACCTGTAAAAGAGGCACCAAAATCGTCTTTAGAGTTTCACCAAAACTTCTCTCCCTTTTTTTAATGAAAAAACTAGAAAACTATATATAGGAAAAACTGGCTGACGACGTCAAGAGTAACTTCTGACGCCGTCACCTCGCCGCCATACACTTATGACGGCCTATGTGACGCCGTCATCACCTACGGTATTTTATTCTTGCCACTTTGACGCCGTCATATAGCCATCTGACGCCGTCACCAGCTACGGTGTTTAATTCTTCATGTCTGACGCCGTCAAGAAGGAAGTCTTGACGCCGTCACCTTGTATCTTCAGCATGGATTTTTGGTACTTTGCCGTTTTCTTCACTTTTATGCTCCAAAAACGTCCAAAATAGCTTCTTTTCCAGAATTCACTCTCCAAACACCTAAAATCACAAAAGGAACGATTTAGGGCAATATTTGATCAAATAAAGTCGGATTCGGGCTTAAATGACCCCCTAAAAACGGATCATTTTTCGCCTCATCAGCTTTCCTTTCCTTTCTTTCTTCTTCTTCTTAGATGACGGTTCTGGAACTTCATCGGGTTGAGGAATCTCGTCACCACCGGTGTATTCGAAGTGGTCGTGTGCCTTGGGAGCAGAACCTGATACCTTAGGTTGTTGTGAGGAAGTTGTTGTTGTTGGAGGGATGACCGGTGTTTTAGATTGAGATGAGGGTCCTTCGGCTTGTTTCTGTTTCTTTGCCTGAGAATTAGGATCCCTGTCTTCATCATCTCTTTGACGCTTCAGTTTATCGGCATCTGTGCTGCAAGTTTCTTTGTTCATCTTGTCTTTCAATGCTTCTAGGACTTTGGCTTTTTCAGGAGTCAAGGTGAACTTGTTTGCCAGCTTGTCCAAGAGTTGAGCTTCCAATTCATCCAGAGATAGCCCTGGTAGTGGAGCAGTAGACTTATCGGCTCGAAGAGTAAATGTTGTCGATCGAATTACTTTCTTGACAGCTTGCTCTGCGAACTTGGTGAGTTCATCTCTCATGGGTGCCAGCAGATCTTTCAACTCAGCAACTAAGTGTTGTGCCATGTATTCTTGTGCTTGAGCTGCTAATGTGGCTTCCAAGTTCTCTTGTACGCCTTTAGCTAAGAAAGTATCAACTTTATCTTGCAGCTCTTGGACGTTCGAGTTCAGCTTCGTCAATTCAGCAACTTGGGTTGCTAGTGTTGCAACCTGATCTTCCAGTCTGCTTCTCTTCTTTTCATGTACTCTTCTGAATGCTGACTTAAGCAACTTTGATGCAGCAGAGGCTTTGGTGCTTGGTTTCTTGATTGATTTGTCATGTGTTGATTCTGATGCAGGAGGTGATGATTGTGAGGATTCAATGATGGTAGTAATGTCTTTGTCATCTCCTTTCTGTGGTTCGGGTTGTTCAACTTTCTTTGCTTTGGCTGCTTCTTCTTTCAACCTTTGTTCTTTAACCAGTTTATCAGCTTCGGCCTTAACCCTTAGTTCTTCAGCAAGCCTGGCTTCTTCTTCCTTTTTCAACTTTTCTTCAGCCAGCTTGGCTGCCTCTTCTGCTTTCCTGCTCTCTTCCATTCGGATAGTTTCTGCCAGTTTAGCTTGGGCAATCTCTTCAAGCCTGGCCTCTTCAGCTTCCTGTTTTCTCTTAAGTTCCTCTTCCTGAGCCCTTTCTCTGAGCTCCATTTCTTCCATAGTCATTAACCTTGGAGCATCAGTATCCATGGGATCTTCCTCTTCTTCTTCTCCCATTGCCGTAGTCATTTCAATGTCTGTGGGAGATACCGAGGGATTGTCGTAAGCAACTAAGTCTGTGTTGATCCCTGTGGTAGGCTCAGGAATGCTGCTTGATCCGCCAGCTTCGGTGGTTTGAGAGAACACTGGAGGTGGAGGTAGATCAGCATTGAATGTATCAATTCGGCTGTGGAGGAGACCCAGATTGAGAGCCCTTTCATTTTCTTCTTCGACTGAAAGGCCTACAGTCTCTTGTTCAGCTGTTACTGGTTCCTTCATCTTTTCTCTTCTAATCCTTTCTTCTTCCAAAATTGTCTGAGCTTCGGTGAATGGTCGTTGATTGAGATATGCGGGGTATTCAGCATGATCAGCAAATTCGTCAATATCCTTTTCCCAATCTTTGAACGTCAAATCCTTGTCGTCAATGTCATCAAGATTCACATCCTTATCAATGTTAGAGTAAGCTTCTCTATACACTGGACCTTCGTCGGATTCGGTTTGTTCAGAGTCAGAGGGTTTTGGAGAGGATTGTGGTGAGGGAAACCACCCAGGTTCAGGAATAGATGCAGGCTTCTTGGCAGGAGTCCTTCTCTTGAGAGTACCCTTCTTCTTCTTAGACTGAGTGGAACTGCTGGAGCTCCCAGTCTTACTGCCTTTCTTACCCTTCTTTTGCATGCAGGAGGGTAGAATAACTTCGTCAAGGAAACCAACTTTTTCAGCTTCAAGAGCTTGTTCGTAATACTTGTAATTCTTGCAAGCCTTAACTTTGGCATTCAAGAGACAATCGGGAAGTTTCTTTCCCTGCTTGCGTGTGCTGGTGTCCATTCTCTTGATGACTCTGAGAGTATATTCATTTCTGAACGTGTTCTTATCTTTGTCATCAAGTCTCTGTGGGATATCATCATACTCACAAAGGAAGCTTTCGATGAGTAGTTTTGTGAAGCGGACAAATGGAATGTTGGTTGTCTTGTGTTGAATGTGCCACACAAGGTCTTCCCAAATGATACTGGCATAATCAACTTTCTTCACATTAGCCACACCCCAGAAGAGTTTGAGGTGTTGGAGCTTTGGGTGTTTGTGGCCAGTATCTCTGCCAGATAAGGACTTGGCAATCAGAATGTATAGGGTTCTCCATGGTTGTGGAAGATACCTAATGTTGACCCTAGAATGTCTTGTAATAACTTCTTCTGATTCGTCATAGCCAATATCCCTTAACCACTTTATCAGCTCTTCTTCAGTGGGGACTGGATCATATTCTTCATCTGGGCCGAGTTCTGGTAAACCAAGTACATTCCTGAGCATATCAATGTCCACAGTGACCTGACGGTTATGAAGCATACAGGTGAAGGAAGCCTCCCCAAGATCTAGCTGTAGTGTGTGCCAAAACTGGTGGATGTAGAAGCAGAAGACTGAGGCAGACTTGGTGAACAACAGCTTATTCGGGTGATAAAGAAGAGCATCTACTGCAACAATAAAAGATGACTCGTTGCAAGTGATTTTGTTGAAGTTGATTCGGAGGTTGTTCTTTCCAATCTTCCTGGAGTAATCCTCTGGAAATGTCTCTTCCCATGAAAGTTTGGGTTCAGGTTCTGGTCCGTAAGGAATGTCATTGTGTTCTGCCATCTGAATTGATCATAAACAAACACAAACATGGCAATTGTTTACTGTGTTAGCAAAGACATTCAATTATGGTGCACACATTTTAGATTTGCATGTTATACATTGATCAGTGGGTGTTTGTGTGTGTGATAACTTTTGATATATGAAAAACTTGAGTTATATTACATGGTAGAAACTTATAACAATTAAGTTACAACACAATTTTATCATTACAAGAAGTTACACTTTGTAAATTTTACAACACTTAGAAAAATTCTTGATTTGGACAAGTTTACGCGTAACTTGAAGAATCTACGCGTAACACGACATAAGCGTAAGAACTGAATTTAGGCATAAGTGCAAAGTCTACGCGTAAACTTATAAGTTACGCATAAGGTGAATCTTAAGCGTAGGGTCAATCTTACGCGTAAGATAAATCTTAGGCGTAGGAATTGAACTTATGCAAAGGATTACCCTTAAGCGTAAGGTATAACTTATGCGTAGGTTATGACTTATGCGTAAGTTCAAGACTTGTGCGTAAGGTCAAACTTATGCGTAAGAATTCTCATTTAAGAGTAAACTTTGTCTTATCCAAGACAAAGTTTGTCCACGTGTCGAATCTTACGCGTAAGATTCAATCTTACGCGTAGGATGAACAATTAGCGCGTAAAGACACCATTTTTCCAGAAAATCACCTTTCGAAATTAGAGTTGTTTGATTCCTGAAAGTGTAAAACACACAACCACTGATCAATAATCATTTTAACACACTTTAATACCCATTTTCTATGCGTAAACATGCATTTATATGAGATATGCGTAAACACACAATCATAATCACAAGCAAACATGATTCTGGGTTGTTCTAAGCATAGGGCAAGTGTTTCTTACACACTAAGGAGCATATGGTCCAAGTTATAACACAAATTGACCATAAAAACAAAATATCATAACTGCTAGTGCGTTCGAACCCTAAACCTATGATTCTTGATCAATTACACGTTTCTGAAACAATTAAACCATAGTAGCATGATCCTAGGCCTACAAGAACACTATCCCCATCATCAATTTCAATCTAAACGCACAAAATCAAGAACCCCTAAATTCATCGTAAAAACCCTAATATATAAATCGATTAATTGATGTTTCTGGGTGAGTTTAAAGGTTGGATACATAGTAACTAGCATCTAAATACCATTTCCCATCAACCAATTTAACCTCAAACACATAAAAATCTGGGTTCATGATTTACGCATAACCCAAAGAATAATTAATCAATTGTGACTAATTGAACCGTTGGATTAAGTTAAGATTAAAAACCCTTGTTTGAAATAATGATCACAACATGTTTCAACTTACAGATTAAAAGATTGATGCTTGGATTAGTAGAATGATTGTGAGCCGTTAGATCGATTAGGTGAAAGTGATAAATGAATTTGCAGGTGCAGTAAATGTGTGGGTCAAATGGGTTTTGACCAATAGTAACACCTGTTTCTCATATTGACAAGTATGGCCCCTTAACCTCATTTTACTTACACACCTAATGCCTAAACTCACTAACTTATTTAACTTTCGTTAATTACACCAAGATATGATAATAACAACTTGTGGTACTCCCCCTCGACCTTAGACCGTAGTCAAAAAATACTGAAATATTTGTTATATTGGTCAAGGAGAGTAACCCGAAACACTTATTGAATCAACACTTTTTATAAAAACGTATTATTTTTGGTAAAGTGCAAGTATAAAAGTTAATATTTTTGAGAATTTTGAAAATATTACTTTTCCTCCCCCTCAACACTTGTTTTAAATAATTGTTAACATTTTATAAAATAGTGTTGAAAGAGATGGTTTATACTTGCATTTTTTTTAAATAAGAACCAAAAAAAATCTTTTTGCGTTTTTGATTGATTTTCTATTTTTGTATTTTGTTTTTGAAATAAAAAAATATATGCAAAAGATAGTTATGATGTTTGACGATCAATTGTGTTTTAAAAACTTTTTCAGATCCTCTGGAGTCAAACATCGCATACCAATTTGGTGAACTAAGCTAGCAAACCTTGATGGTGCCAAGGATTTGGTAAGTAAGTCCGCCAATTGGTACTCAGTCCCAACAAAATAAAGTTCAACGGTACCCTTTTCCACATGCTCTTTGATGAGGTGATATCGGAGATCGATGTGTTTGGATTTGCAGTGATGTACTGTGTTGCAGGAGATAGCAATTGCACTTTTGGAATCACAGTAGATAGGAATCTTATTGAATAGGTAGCCATAATCCTTAAGTTGTGATCTCATCCAAATGACTTGAGCACAACAAGCAGACATGGCTACGTATTCAGATTCTGTAGACGACAGTGATGTGCAGTCCTGCTTCTTAGATTGCCATGACACAAGTTTGTCTCCGAGAAATTGTAATCCACCAGATGTACTTTTGCGTGTGTCTAAACATCCTGCATGGTCAGCATCTGAAAAAGCAATTAGTTCAAAACCAGAATCCTTCGGATACCAGATTCCCAGGTTAATGGTTCCCTTTATGTATCGAAGGATTCTCTTGACCTCACTGAGGTGTTTTTCAGTTGGTTTGGACTGATAGCGAGAGCACATGTAGACAGCAAATACTATATCAGGTCTACTAGCTGTGAGATACATGAGGGACCCAATCATACTTCGGTATTTGGTAGGGTCAACTGGAGTCCCATGTAAATCAGCATCTAGTTTTGTGGTATAGCCCATTGGTGTATTATAAGTATCACAGGACATCATTCCATGTTTCTTTAAAATTTCAAGGGCATATTTGGACTGATTTATAAAAATTCCACGGGGTGATTGATGAACTTGTAGTCCTAGAAAGAACGAAAGTTCACCCATCATGGACATTTCAAAATTATCTTTCATTAATTTTGCAAAATCATTAGAGTAACTTCGTTTTGTTGAGGCAAAAATAATGTCATCGACATATATTTGAACAACAAGTAAGTCCTCCCCGTAGGTTTTTGTAAATAGTGTTGGATCCACCGATCCTTTAGAAAATTTATTGGCCAGCAAGAAAGTGGACAGTTTGTCATACCACGCCCGTGGGGCTTGCTTAAGTCCGTAGAGTGCCTTCTTGAGTCGGTAAACGTGATTAGGACGCTCAGGATCAACGAAGCCTTCAGGTTGGCTAACATAAACTTCTTCACGGAGTTCTCCATTAAGAAATGCTGTTTTCACATCCATTTGGTAAACCACCATGTTCCTGTGTGCAGCATAGGCCAAAAAGATCCGAACAGCTTCATGTCTAGCCACTGGAGCAAAGGATTCAGCAAAATCAAGTCTGTTGGGTTTTGACCAAGTGACACTGCTGCTATGTGACTCTGCTGCTGAGTAACACTGCTGCTACAATGAAACTGCTGCTGGTGTTAATGACTCTGCTGCTGAAGACAATCTGCTGCTTGGTGAAACTACTGCTGAAAGGATTAACATTGTATACGATAGGATAATTATAGAATAGATTCTGTGTATAGTATATCTATTTAGATTATTCTTATCTTGTAGAGAAAGGTATTGTAAACCTAGTAGGACTCCTTGGCCTATAAAAGGAGGATCCTAGGGTTAGTTTATGTACGTATTATTATTCACTTCAAGGTTGTAAAACCCTAGCATTGTTGAGTGCTCGTATTAATAATATTGAAGTGTTGAAAGAGAATTCTTAATCTTCTTAAGTTAAGCTTTTATATTCCGCGTTTAAGCTTAAGTGTTTGTCTAAGTTAACTTCTATATAAGATCGTATTAGCTCAACTGGGATCAACAAGTGGTATCAGAGCTTGTGATCTAGAAGTTATAATCAAGAAGATTTTGTTTCTTTAAAGTTTGCTGTTCCAAATCGTTTGCTTAAGATGGGTGATGAAACTCATATGGTGACTGCTTCAAGGGTACCTATGCTCAATCCTTCTGAGTATGAGCTATGGAAGAGGAGGATCAGACAATACATTCGCATGATCGACTTCAACATGTGGAATGTGATTGTTAATGGTGATTCTGAACCTGTGAAGAATACTGAAGTTCCAAAGAAGACTGAAGAATCAAAGTCTGCAATGGTAGCTTGTGATGGGCTGGGAGAATATGACTGGAGTGATATGGCTGAAGAAGAACCAAATTTCTCTTTGGTTGCTGCTGTTCAACCCAAAGTGCATAACTTTGCACTTATGGCATATGGTTCATCATCAGGCTCTGACTCTGAGGTATCTAATGATTCTGAATCATCTGGATGTTCTTTTAAATCTTGTTCTGACACTATAGAAGTACTTAAGGCTAGGAATGAGAGTTTAAATAGAGAAGTTGAACATCTAAAACTTGATAACTTAGGTTATAAAGTAGGTATTCAAAATGTTGAGAGAAGGTTAGAATATCTCAAAGAGTGTGAAAAGGAATATGTAGAACAACTTAATCTCAGAGATATAGAAATTTTTAAGAAAAATAGTGAAGTAGAAGTTCTTAAAAATAAGTTAGAAGAAGCTGAAAAAGAAAAAGAAGCTGCTCTTGCTGAAAAAGAAAAACATGTAGTAAGAGTACAAAAACAACAATTTGCTTCTGATATGGTTAATAAGTCTATAGAGAGCACCTTGATGAGAAAAGGCAGTGGAATTGGATATAATGAAGTGGCTCCTCCAGCCAAAAGTGCTTATGCTCCACCAGGAAAAGAGCTATCCTTCATTAGTGAGCTAGAAATTGGAAAACCTGTAGGTGAAAGTAGCACAAGTACTATAGAAAAACCTAAGGTTGAGACTAGAAAGTTTCCTGAGGCTCCAACTATTGAAGAATGGTATTCTGATAGTGAAAGTGAAGAAGAACAGGTTCAACCAAAACTAACAGTTAAAAAGGAAGAGATTCCTACTCAGGTTAAACCTAAGGTAGAACAGATTAAGTTTGTCAAGCCTGTGTTAGGAAATAAACTTGCTAGGAGAATGGTTGAGTACAATGAGGTGTCTAGAGAACAAATGAGATGTCTTGATAATAAGCCTAGAGGTAACCAAAGAAACTTCAACAACCTAGTTTCACAAAGATTAGGTAACCAGTTTGAATTACAAAAGAAGGCTTGTTATAAGTGTGGTAGTTTTGACCACTTGATTGGTAGATGTCCTCAACACCAAAGACCTGTTTGGAATCAATACACAAGGGTGAATCACAAATATGTTACAAAACAAACTCACCCTCATCCTAATAGAAACATGGTTCCTAGAGCTGTTTTGTTGAGATCTAGTGCTACTAGATCTATTTATGCTGCTAAACCAAATGGTGTTTTCAAATCAACAACTAGTTCTTCTAATGGCTCTATTGCTAGTAAGCATTCTGCTGCCAGTATGCACTCTGCTGCTAGCAAGCAACCTGCTGCTAGTACAAAACTTTCTACTTCTGAGCCAAAATATCTTCCAAATACAGTTGTTGGTAATCACTTTTATGCTGTTAAGGCCTCAGCTTGCTGGACTTGGAAACCAAAAATCTAATGTTTCAAATACTGTTTCCAAGAATAGTAATGCATCAAGTGATTTAAAGAAATTTGATTATACTGATGCACAGGGCAGATCCAAGTCAGTAATGGCTTGGGTCATCAAGAGAAACTGATTTCTCTATTTTTCATGTGCAGGTCAATCTACTGGATGAGCTTAAGGATATGGTTATTGTTGACAGTGGATGTTCTGGACACATGACAGGGGATGAGTCTCAACTTGAAGATCTTGAGGCTTTTGATGGTGGTTATGTAGGTTTTGGGAATGATCCAAAAGGTGGAAAGATTGTTGGAATAGGAACATTAAGAACTGGAAATTTGGACTTTGAGAGGGTGCTCCTTGTGAAAGGACTTAAGTTTAACCTTTTTAGTGTCTCACAAATGTGTGACAAAAAGAATTTTGTTCTTTTTACAGACACTGAGTGTATGATTCTTTCTCCTGATTTTCAATTACCAGATGACAAATCTGTGTTACTGAAGGTCCCTAGAAAGGAAAATATATACAGTGACCATATTAAGAATATTATTCCTAAGAGGGCTTTGACTTGTCTAATTGCAAAGGCCACTATTGATGAGTCCAAATTATGGCATAGAAGACTGGGACATCTGAACTACAAGACTATGAACAAATTGGTGAAAGGCAATCTTGTGAGAGGCATGCCTACAAAGATTTTTGAGAATTGTGAAACTTGTGTTGCATGTCAAAAGGGTAAACAACACAGAGTTTCTTTCAAGTCCAAGACTGTAAACACAAATACTGTGCCACTACACTTGGTATACATGGATTTATTTGGGCCTGTATTTGTGAAAAAGTCTGAATAAGAAGTCATATTGTCTGGTTGTCACTGATGACTTTAGCAGGTTTACTTGGGTATTCTTTCTTGCAACCAAAGATGAAACTCCAGGAATACTCAAAGCTTTCATTACAAGAGTTGAAAACCTGCACAATCACAAGGTAAAGATTATCAGATGTGACAATGGTACTGAGTTCAAGAACAGTGAGATGAATCAATTTTGTGTGGGAAAAGGAATACTTAGACAGTACAGTGTAGCAAGAACTCCACAACAAAATGGTGTTGCAGAAAGAAGAAACAGGACACTTATTGAGGCTGCAAGAACTATGCTATCTGATTCAAAACTACCTGTACCTTTTTGGGCTGAAGCTGTGAACACTGCATGTTTTGTGCAAAACAGAAGTAAGGTAGTCAAGCCTCATAACAAAACTCCATATGAACTATTTCATGGAAAGAAACCAATGATTGATTTTCTCAAACCATTTGGATGTCCTGTTACTATCTTAAACACAAAGGATCAGCTAGGCAAATTTGATGAAAAAGCTGATGAAGGAAATTTGGTTGGTTACTCTGTAAATAGTAAAGCCTTCAGGGTATATAATAAGAGAACCAAACATGTTGAGGAGAATCTGCATATCAAGTTTAGTGAAAACACATATAATTCTGCAGGGAAAGGACCAGAATGGTTATTTGATGTTGATATTCTTGCCAAAACAATGAACTATGTTCCTGTTATTGCTAGTGTTGATAAACCACAGGAAGAGTTTGTTGTGATTGAGAAATTGAAGATTGGTCCAACCTTTGTACCCCTTCAGAAGGAACAAAGCTCTCAAGATGATGTTGTTTCTCATGAAAAACCTAAGGAAACTGAAGAAGGTATTGTCATACCTAATGAAGCAGAAAAAGAAACTCCTGAAGTTCCCAAGGTAGTTGTTGATGTCTCTCCTACACAGCAAGCAGACTCTACTGCTGACTCAGAAGACTCTACTGCTAGGACAAAAGATACAACTACTGCTTCACCACATTCTGCTTCTAAGCCCACTAACTCTACTGCTACTTCCTTGTCTCCTAATTTGGACACTCAGGGTAGATCTATTGATGATACTATCTATCCTGATGATCCAAATATGCCTGATCTGGAAAATATCTATTATGACACAGACAATGATGCACTTGATGGTAAGTTATTTGGAGCTGCTGCTGATTATACTAACTTAGAACTCAATATTCCTGTTAGTCCTACAACTACCACAAGAATACACAAGGATCATCCAAAAGATCAAATCTTAAGTGATCCACAATCATCCATTCAAACTAGGCAGATGACTAAAGCCTTGAAAGATCTTCAACATCAAAGTTTCTTTGCCAGATCTCTGCATCAAAGAAATAGTCATAAAGATCTTCAAAATTGCCTGTTTGCATGCTTTCTCTCTCAAATTGAACCCAAAAACACTTACAAAGCCTTACAAGAAGCAAGTTGGGTAGAAGCAATGCAGGATGAGCTTTTACAATTCAAGCTGCAAGAAGTGTGGACTTTGGTTGAACTGCCAAATGGTAAAAGAGTGATTCGCACAAAATGGGTTTTCAGATGCAAAAGAGATGAGAGAGGAATTGTCATAAGAAATAAGGCAAGATTAGTAGCACAGGGATACACACAGCAAGAAGGGCTTGATTATGATGAAGTATTTGCACCAGTGGCAAGAATAGAGGCTATTAGAATATTCTTGGCTTATGCTTCATACAAAGACTTTGTAGTGTATCAAATGGATGTGAAAAGTGCTTTTCTGTATGGGACCATTACTGAGGAAGTTTATGTGTCTCAACCACCAGGCTTTGAAGACCTTGATCATCCTGACAAGGTCTACAAGGTTAATAGAGCAATGTATGGTCTACATCAAGCTCCTAGAGCTTGGTATGACACCTTGTCAACCTACTTGCTAGAGTCTGGGTTCAGCAGGGGTAAGATTGATAAAACTTTGTTTCTCAAAAGACAAAAGGATGATATTTTGCTGGTTCAAATCTATGTTGATGACATCATCTTTGGGTCTACAAATAAAGCTATTTGTGTTAGTTTTGAGAAGCTTATGAAGGACAAGTTTGCTATGAGTTCAATGGGAGAACTCACCTTCTTCTTAGGTCTGCAAGTTACACAAAAAGAAAATGGCATCTTTATCAGTCAGGATAAGTATGTCAATGATATTTTGAAGAAGTTTGGCTTTGAAGATGCTAAGCCTGCCAAGACTACCATGGAAAAAGATAAACCATTGCTGAAGGATGAACATGGAAAGGAAGTGGATATACACTTGTACAGGTCTATGATTGGCTCATTGATGTATCTTACAGCATCAAGGCCTGATATCATGTTTGCAGTATGTGCCTGTGCAAGATTTCAAGTGTGTCCCAAGGAATCACATCTCAATGCAGTGAAAAGAATTTTTAGATATCTGAGGCATCAACCAAAATTGGGCCTTTGGTATCCTAAGGATTCACCATTTGATTTGGTATCCTACTCAGATAGTGATTATGCTGGAGCTTCTTTGGATAGAAAGTCTACAACAGGGGGTTGTCAGTTCCTTGGAAGCAGGTTGGTGTCATGGCAATGCAAGAAGCAAACAGTGGTGGCTAATTCAACAACAGAAGCTGAGTATGTGGCTGCTTCAAGTTGTTGTGGACAGGTTTTATGGATGCAGAATCAATTACTGGATTATGGGTACAATTTCATGAATACAAAAATCCATATTGATAACAACAGCACACTTTGCATAATTAAAAATCCAGTGTTTCATTCTAAAACAAAACATATTGAGATAAGGCATCACTTTATAAGGGATTGCTATGAAAAGAAGTTGATTCAAATTGTTAAAATTCATACTGATAACAATGTTGCTGATCTTCTCACTAAACATTTTGATGTGGGGAGGTTTCAATTTTTAATTGCAAACATTGGTATGATCAATCTTTGAAAAACTTATCTCTTTGTTTTTGTTAAAGTTTGTACAATGCATGTGCTGCTTGTTATTCTGCTGCTTGTTAATGAGTATATGTTTGAGATATAATGTACTATGCTGCTCATTGATTTTCTAACTCTACTGCTAGTACATATGTTGGTTGTTTGCTTTGTGGTGTTTGGTCTAACATTTTGCAGGTATATGATTGGTGATTTGCAAGAAATTGAAACAAGAAAGTTCTTATCATTCATTCATTCAAGAAAGTACAAAGATCCAACATCAAAAGACAAAATACAAAAGCTGAAATCATAACCTAACACCTAAATCTTCATCACTTCCTAGGGCATGGAAGCCCAAGCACAACCTCTCTATCCTTTGGGAGAGGAGGGTTTTGTTTTGATGGTCCAAGAGAAAGACCAGGTGATGGTTGTGGCCTCGACCTTGAAGATTGTGGCCTTGGCCTTGAAGATTGTGGCCTTGAAGGAGTGGCAGGTGGATTGGTTGGTGGTTCTTCCTCATCTTCCTCTGATGATGTGTAGATGAAGGGAGATTGATATTGATGCACTGGAGGAGGTGGTTGCACAGGGATCCAAGCTTGGTCATCTGATGATTCTGATGATGCTGGAGCCTCAGGGGACATAGGTTGTTTACCTCTTGAGGTGCTTGGAGTCTGATTCAGGTTGAGAAGATCTTTAAACACAGGAAGATCATGCTTCCTCTTGCGTGCTTGTTCTTTTGTTCTACAACCAAATCGTGGAGGACGAAACGGTGGAACATAGGGTTCCATTGGGGATTCATCCTCTGATGATGAATCGGATGAGATATTGATTATTTCGGGTGTTGATTTCATTGTGTGGTGATTTGATTGTAAAGATGGATAGTATTGATTATGAGTGTGGCGTTTTTAAAAGAGATTAGGGTTTGATTGCATAATTTGGGGAAAAGATCTCGCCGGTTTTATAGGGATTACGGAGTGATATGTGCATTAATTGTTATGTATTGTTGACCAAGGTCTATAGTCAACTCTGCTGCTGGCTCCAGTTCACTCTGCTGCTAGTTCTATCACTCTGCTGCTAGTTGTGCATGACACGGCTCTGCTGCTATGGTTGTAAGTAAGAGGGTGTTATGTGTAACTTTCATCCATTAGTTTAAAACCTAATTGATCTTCATAATTGGTTTTCATATGTTCTCAATTGAAGTTATCACAAACCCTTACACCTAATCATTCCAATAATCACAAATCCCCAAATTCACTAAAACCTAATTCATGGAGCTATCACGTATCTGGGTTGAGCAACACAACAGTGTGGTCGTTTTGAATGAAGAGTTAGTTCCTGAAGGTTTCACAGACATGGTAAAGTTTTTGAATGCTACTTCTCTTAGGTATGCACTCACTGTGAACCCTACTATATATGTTTCCTACATCAAACAGTTTTGGTTTACCGCTAAAATCAAAACTATGAATGGGGAAAAACATGTCAGTGATTTTGTAGATGGGCAAAAGGTTCGTGTGACTGAATCATCTATAAGGGAATCTCTTCTCTTGGATGATGATACAGAAACCACTTGTCTTGAAAATGATGCTATTTTTGCTGGTTTAAAAGAATTGGGATATGAGGGGAAACATACCAATTTAAAATTTCAAAAAGCTCTCCTCTGTCCTCAATACAAGTTTTTGGTACATCTATTCCTTCATTGTTTGAGTCCTAAAATATCTGGGTGGCATGAGTTCAGTACTACCATTGCTTCTGCAATGATATGTCTGTGCAAAGGTCAACCATTTAATTTTTCAAAAATGATATTGGCTGGGTTATTTAAAGGTGTTGAAGATGGTTCTTATTTGCTATATCCAAGATTTCTTCAGATCTTTATTGAAAAACAAATTTCTAAAACAAGAACCCATGTTGTTGAATATGATGCTCCAAAATTGGCTTCAAGGACTTTTACCTTTTTGATTAAGCATGGCAAAAGTTTTTCAGGTGCACATACAAATCTTACTTCTTTCATGGAACAAATTGTGCACAACAACCAGGGTGAAGGATCAGGAAATCCCACTGATTCCCATCACACACCCAATGTTACTACATCTGTTACCCAACCTACAAAACAATATTCCCGTAGGAAAACAAAAAAGAACACTAATCTACCTCAGGATAGTGTTAGTATGGCTGTACCAGATGAGGCTGTCCTAGGTGATGGAGAGGACATGTTGGCAAGGGCTGTCACTACTGCTTCTAGCTTAGCAGCAGAGCAGGATAGTGATAACATCATTAAGACCCAAACCAAGGCAACATCTAGAGAAAAGGATTCTTATGAGTCTGCTTCTCAGGATGGTAACCCTAGCCAAATGGAAAACATAGGGGGCTCAGATGATCAAACTAGGTTTGATACTGAGTTTTTGTCCCAAGATTCACCTCTCGGACCAGGTCACACAGGTCGAAGTGATGAGGACAGGCCAGTGACTCATGAATTGACGGATCCACTTGTACATGATGACAATGTCAGTGATTCACCTCTCGGACCAGGTAATACAGGTCGAAGTGATGAGACTACAATGCAACTTATAAAAGAATTGACGGCTACTTGTACCACTTTGGGGTTGAAATGTAAGTCTTTGGAAGAGCAGGTTCTTAATCTATCTGATGTTGTTGCTGGTCAAGCCAAGGTCATCATCAAAATGCGAAAACAGATTAAGAGCTTCAAGAAATCAAGATCTTCAACCTCCTTGAAAAGATTGAAGAAAGTGGGGACTAATCAGGTTGTAAGTTCTTCTGAACCATCTACTCATTTGGAAGAGGATGCTTCCAAACAGGGGAGGAATGAAACTATCATGGATTCAGGGGAGGTAAATTTTGAAAAAGTTGATAATGTTCAAAATATGGATGCTGGAATAGTTTCAGGGGAGGTTCCAGTGATTGAAGACATGGATGTGGATAGTCCTCAGAATGATGAAGACTTTGTGGTTGCTGATAAGTCTGGGAATGAAGTTGTTATGGAAAAGGTGGTTGCTGCACAAGAAAAGGTGGTAGATACTCTTAAAACTTTGGAGTCTGAGCAACTAGTGAAGGCAACAGGGTTGATGGGTAATGTGTTAAAGACTTTGGAAGATTCAGTGGAAAATGCTGCTATTGCTGACTCTACTGCTGTTCATAATTCTGCTGCTAGTGGAATAGTGAATACTGCTGAAGTACAAGAATCTGCTGCTGGATCTATGGATAATGCTGCTGCAGAGGCAATGGTTTTACTAAGTAAGAAAACTACTGCTGACTCCCATACACCACAGTTACCAACTCAATCATCATCACAACCTATCACAATAACAAACACAACATCAGCAACAAGAAAACCTCAAAAAGGAATAACAATAAGAGAACCTGCTGCTACTCAAAAGAAGACAATCACATCATCTTCTTTAGATAAGGGTAAAGGCAAGCAAGTTGATGTTCAGAGGTGGATATATAAAGGGGTTGATTTTACTGATGTACCTTTTGATTCTTGGCCTAAGCCATTGCAAGTCGAACATGATGAAGCTGCTGCTATTAAAGCACAAGAGGTGTTTAATTTGGAAGATTAGCAGCTGGCTGAGAAGGAGGCTGAAGGCTTAAGAAGGTATGATGAATGGGATGATGAAAAGATCAGAATTGCTGCTGATATTGAATTAAACAAGCTAATCAAGATTGAAGAAAATGAAGTTCCAAATTTTGATGTGCAATCTTGGTATAGTAACTTTACTTCTAAGAAGAGAAAAGAGAATGCTCCTGCTAGAAGAAAGGTTAAAATATTCAAAGGTCCAACAGTTAAACAGCAAAGGAAAGAATATGAAAGGTATCTAAAGAATATGGGTGGATGGACATTGGTGCAGTTAAAAGCTTATTCTGACAAAGAAGTTTTTGATTTGTATCAACAAACAAAGAAGAGAACATATACTTTTTATAATATGGGATGTGCTGAGGACTTGGAGCAAATTGCTCAGATGAACAAGAAGTTGGTGCCTGAAAAGATAGCTGAAGCAGAGCAGATTCAAGAAGCTAATGTTGTTGAAAAGCTTGAAAGTGATGCAGCAAAGACTACTTCTTCTGTGCAAGGTGATAAAAGAAAAGGTGTTGTTCAAAAATCAATTGCAAAGAAGAAAAGAAAGATTGGAGAAGGAAGCAGTTCTATGCCAGAAGGAGATATGTTTCAACATGATCTTGATCACATTCCTTCTGAGCATCTTAAAGAAAAATTGAAGGTGTATACTGTGGTTGGCAAAATGGAAGATCCTGAAGTTGTTGATGCTAAACCATTAGGAGTCAAATATCCCATTGTCAAAGTAACTACAGGGTATGATACTAATATTGGAACATTTCATGATGTCCAGAGATCTGATGGTAAGTCTCACAGATTTCTCAGATTTCAACAAATGCTACATTACTTTGATAGAGAGGATGTTGAAGACTTGTGGAAGTTATACAAGGCAAAGTTTGGAGCTAAGAAATTTGATGGTAAAAAGTATGAGATAGATCAAATTGATCATGTCTTAACTTCTTCTGATAATATTTTGTGGAGAGCTCTTAAACTTATGTTTGAACCTTCAATGGATGATTATGAATGGACAGAGATAGCTGATTACAAGGTAAAAAGATGGAGACTTTTTCAAGATTCTGGAGTTCATATGTTAACTATTGGACCAATTACCTTGTATATGCTAGCTGAAATGGATTATCCAGTGGTAAGATACTGAAATATTGTTAATCAGATGGTTAATAATGATAGAACACTTAAGCTGCAGAAAGACTATGATTATGATGATCAAGCATTCAATTTGTTGACAAAGTATAAGAAGATATTTGATCAGATGAATTCTCAAGGGATGAAGTGTTTGGAAGCATCCTCCTAGTAATATTTTGAGCTTTGAAGAAACTTGAATATTTAGAAATAAATATTAAGTTTAGGGGAGGATTGTTGGGTTTTGACCAAGTGACACTGCTGCTATGTGACTCTGCTGCTGAGTAACACTGCTGCTACAATGAAACTGCTGCTGGTGTTAATGACTCTGCTGCTGAAGACAATCTGCTGCTTGGTGAAACTACTGCTGAAAGGATTAACATTGTATACGATAGGATAATTATAGAATAGATTCTGTGTATAGTATATCTATTTAGATTATTCTTATCTTGTAGAGAAAGGTATTGTAAACCTAGTAGGACTCCTTGGCCTATAAAAGGAGGATCCTAGGGTTAGTTTATGTACGTATTATTATTCACTTCAAGGTTGTAAAACCCTAGCATTGTTGAGTGCTCGTATTAATAATATTGAAGTGTTGAAAGAGAATTCTTAATCTTCTTAAGTTAAGCTTTTATATTCCGCGTTTAAGCTTAAGTGTTTGTCTAAGTTAACTTCTATATAAGATCGTATTAGCTCAACTGGGATCAACAAAGTCCTTCTAGTTGGGAGTATCCTTTCGCTACCAGACGTTATTTGTTACGTATGACAGTCCCTTCTGCATCAAGCTTATTCTTCCAGATCCATTTTAATCCGATGACAAAGACTCCGTCAGGTCTTTCAACTGATTCCCAGACTTCTAATCTTATGAATTGCTGAAATTCCTCTTGCATAGATTCAATCCAGTTGTCATAAGTCATTGCTTCTTTAATGTTTTTAGGTTCTTCATGACAAACTGTGAGTGCATATATACAAGTTTCTCCATCAGTGTGAAGTCCTTGTCTTGTCATTACAGGTGCATCTGGATGGCCAATAATATGAACTAGTGGATGGTCTCGAGTCCATTTGTGTGTTGAAGGGTGTAGTTGATAAGTATCTCGCATGTTAGTAGGATCCAAATTGCGTGTTGACGACTCAGCTATATCAGGAACTGTAGGAGCCGGTGCAAACGGATTAAAGAACGCATCAGGATCATACTCTGTGGGTTGTGGAACTGATTGTGGTGTTGGATCTTCAGCTGGATGGCGTGAGTTAGAACCAGTTTGTTCTGCTGTAGATGGTGATACAATTGGAGGACCGTCTCTCTCAACACTTGTAGTGGTTTGTTGAGGTGAGTCTGGTACTGGAATGTTATCAGGTTGAGCAGCGGAATTAGGTGAGACCTCAGTAGGACGGTATTCAATTGTGTCATCAAATAGTGGAGCAAACAAGGTTTCTAATTCTTTGCGGTTTAATGGAAATGGTTCAGCCGAAGATTCCGGAGAGTTAAGACGGTTGAATTCGGGTCCTAAGCTGTGTTGCTCAGAAGCCATTTGTGTGAGTTCATCAAAATTAGTGTGAATGGTTTCTTGAATTTCTCTTGTACGACGATTCCATATCCGAAAACCTTTGGAATTTTCACAGTATCCAACGAACACTCCGATGTCAGCCTTTGCTTTAAGTTTACCTAAATCATCACGATCATTTTTCGGATAACAAAGTGCTCCAAATACATGAAAGTAATCGATGTTCGGTTTCCTTTTGTGAATAATTTGATAAGGTGTTTTGCGATGACGTTTTGTGATCATGCAACGGTTTTGGGTATAACATGCGGTTGAAACAGCTTCCGCCCACAAGTAATCTGGTAATTGAGCATTAATCAACATAGTTCTAGCAGCTTTTACTAACATCCTGTTGCGTCTTTCAACAGCTCCATTCTGTTCTGGGCTTCTAGGAATAGATGTTTGATGTTCAATTCCCACTTTCTCGAAGTATGACCGAAGTGTCTGATTCTTAAATTCAGTTCCATTGTCAGTTCTGACGATTCGTACCGTGTTGCGTAGCTGAACTTGAATTTTAGTGAGAAAGGTGATGATCATTGAAGGAGCCTGATCTTTACTTCGTAGAAAATAAACCCAAGTCCATCTGGAATAATCATCCACAATTACAAGAATGTAGCGTTTACCGTTGATACTTTGAACACGCATCGGTCCACACAAATCCATATGAAGCAGTTGCAGAACATGATTCGTACTATGCTCAGGTTTATTTGGAAAATGAGCACGAGTACTTTTTCCTTGTTCACAGGCTGGACATAAGTGATCTTTGGTAAAGCGGAATCTTGGAAATCCATCAACAAGTTTATAACGAGCAAGGTCAGTCATGGTTTTGAAATTCAAGTGCGAAAGACGTTTGTGCCATAACCAAGTTTAGTCGATTCCGCTTTGGAGAGAAGACATATCGGAGATGTTGCAATCATATCTGACATTGATATTGTATAAAGATTGGAGCCACGTGAGCCAGACATTAGATCGTTTCCTTGTAAGTCACGAACAAAGCAAGTTTTCTCACGAAATGCAACTTCTAGATCCCCATCACAGAATTGACCAACAGAGAAAAGGTTGTGTCCAAGGCCTTCCACATAGTAAACACGGCTGATTTCGATGTTCCCACTTACATAGTCACCATATCCCATGATTAAAGCGTAATGATCATTCCCGAATCTGACAGTACCAATGAACTTTGAGACAAAGTTTTTCAACAGTTTGAGATTGCCTGTCATATGTCGGGTGCATCCGTTATCAACAATCCAGAGAACAATCTGTACCACCTGCATCACAAGAAGAGGACACGGATGGAACAGAAGTAAGGGTGGAACCCAAAGAAACTGCGGGTTCTTGTTGGTTAGAAGCACATTTATTCAACAATTTAGGAATCCATTTAAATTCTGGTTTGTGTTGTAACCAACGTTGCCAATTCCAACTAGTTTGTGCTTTCTTAATTGTGAATTCACTAGTGTTTGGCTGATTCCTAGACTTGTTCTCTGCACTTATGGGGGTGACATCAACATCATTAGAAATCATAGAAGGCGGCTTTCCTAAGATAGACTTAGAGGCAGTAGTGGGCCTAAGAGGAATGCTTGTCCTATGTTTCTTATGACGATTAAGTAGAGAATTAGCAATACATTTTGTATGATCACCAGATGATACACTTTTACGACAGAACACACAAGATGCATTAATATTCAAAACATTCAAAGGTTCATCATTCGTTACATTTAGATTTTGATTACAATTTGCCAGATTAGAATCTAAATCTGATGCAACATGAGTTTTATTCAAATTCCTAAGTTGGACTTCTACTTCTTGAGCTTCTAGTGATCCTCTTTTACGTTGCCAGAGCCTATTCTTCTTTTTACCTTTTCGCTTGGGTCTGCTAACGCTACTAGTGGAGAGTAGTCCTATAGAAGTGGAGTTATCAACATTAGTGTTTTGAACAACATTTCCTTTATCAGTTTTGTCTAATTGATACATTCCTGGTGCTATTACCGTGGTGTCAACAAACTTTCCTTTTTGGAGTATCTTAATTTTCTCTTTCAAATCAATGATGATGTGATTCTTATCCTGAATATTTGACTCAAGTATACCATTGCAATATTTGATGTCTTTGTGGTTTTGTAGAAATGCGTCATTTTCAATTTTTAAATCCGCAATTTCTTGCTCGTATTTGAGACACAAACTTTTGAAAGACTCATTGTTTTTGCAAAGCTGACAAGAGTTTGAAATATTTTGATTTTGAAGTTTCAATTCCCGTT
This sequence comes from Artemisia argyi, assembly GCA_030686995.1. Classification (NCBI taxonomy): domain Eukaryota; kingdom Viridiplantae; phylum Streptophyta; class Magnoliopsida; order Asterales; family Asteraceae; genus Artemisia; species Artemisia argyi. Next base: position 195,426,558 of record CM060687.1, on the reverse strand, counting down.
CAAGACTTTGAGCTTGACACCATTCAATCCTCTGTTTGAGTAGACAAATTTCTTTTGAAAACTGTTTTGTCACATCATCATTTGTAATTCTCAACTTATCATTTTCCTGTTTGAGTGTCTTAATTTCCTCATTCAACAAGTTATTATCAACACAAAGATCATCCATAAGCATAGAAGTACCAGATTTATAGAGATCATTCATGATAACAGACAAAATATCAGCATTGAGAACTTGTTCCAAGAGTCGATCAGCATCATTTTTTAAAATTCGATTTCTTTGCTTTTGAGCCAAAATTTCATTTTCAGTTGAGTTGAAAACGTTTATCATATTTTTGACCTCGTTTTGAAGTTCCTGATCCCAACGTGTAGCACAGAGACGGAGGTGTTTGACAATTGGCAGCATTTGTTTTTGAAAAATATCTCTCTTTTCTCGCTCGTAAGCGGATTGAAAAGTTTCAACTTTTATTTCAGAATTGCATGCAATTGTTTCCTCCAAAATTTCGATGTCTTCCATAAAAGTTTTGTAATAGTTTAAGACACGACAACTTTTTGGTAAAGGTGTAAGTTCACCGGAAGATGGTAAAGGACCATTTATTTGTGCTACAGTTTGGACAGGGGCCGCATTAGAGGATGAAACATATGACTCATCGACAAACCATGATTTCTCAGGTAATTCCTTTTGAGTAACAAAAGATTTAGAAATGTGAGGAGCTTTTGAATAATCATATGGTGTCCAATATTAAACGTAACTCATTTTAGATCGACTCTCGTCCTCAAGTTCTTCTTCTTCTTCAGTATAAAAAACAACAGCACGCACAATTGTATTATCAAACATGTGGTCCATACTGTAAATCTTAGGATTTTCTTTGAATGCTGTGTGAAGAAACATGGATTTGAAATCGCAAAGTGCAAATCCTTTATCGGGTCTCGGTTTTAAAGAAAATTTCTGAATTGTTGTGACAGAGTTCCCGTGTTTGTAAACAATGTGACGAAATTCTTTAAGTTGTTTTTCAAGATCAACAATATCACCGAGTAGGTCATCTATATACTTCCTTTTCCGTATTTTTTATTCACAAAACTCCTTTTTACAACTTGACAATTCTGTTTCGGTTTTTGAAAGTACTGTTTGAAGACGTTCAACTTGCATTTTCAATTCACACTTTTCACTTTCGAGTTTCGAAATCAACTTTCCGTTTGACTCAATTAAATCTTGCATTTTGCGTTGAAGATCTTGTTCTCTGTTGTAAGAATCATGAAAAGCTTTTTCAAAACTTTTTGCATTTTTAATCTTGTCTTCCTGATTAGAAAGCTGAATTTTATAACACTCAATATCTCTTGTAAGTGACGCATTTTTCTCTTTTAAAACTTTGTTTTTCTCGTTGCATTTTATGATTAGCAATTGTTGAGCATCCTGTTGTTTAGATAACAATATGAGGTCAGGGTCTGGATCAAATGATGGTTCATGATGTTCTAAATGATCATGTTTATCATTCTCAATAGGATCATCAAATGAAACAGCTGTGTCATCATCAAATATGACAACTGTGCTTATTTGTTCATCTGTTTGAGAGGATGAAGATGATTTAGATGGAACAACTTGCGCCATATCTGATTCAGAAGCAGAGGGTGAGGCTATTTCATGTATTAGGCATGCTTTTTGGTCATGTACCTGAGACAAGCCGTCAGTGTCATACACTGGACCTGAATCATTAAACTGAAGTTCCTGCGTGTTGGCCATAAGCATCACAGCTGCATTGGCTTCCAGATCTTCCATGTCATCATCGTTGCACACATTTGCCATGAAGTTGTTATCTTCTTCAGGGAAATGTCCATCTTTTTCATCTTGAAGAGCCATGAGTAATGCCTGCTTGTGAAACTTACTACCCCGAGTTCTCGGTTTGGTACATGCTGTCGCTATATGACCTTGTTCATTACAATTGTAGCACCATACTGCATTCCCTAAGTTGGAGTTCCTAGTTGCAACCGGTTCAGACCTTTGCTGAGAAGACCCTGAGTTGTTCCTAAACCCCGCATTGTTACTAAACCTCTGACCATTCCCAAATTTTCCTGAAGAACTTCCTGAACCAGATCGACCATAACTACGATTCTGAATTTCCACTCTTCCATCATTGACAACAGCTTGATTCCTTGTGTTAGAAGATGAACGTTGACGGTTGTTTGTTTTGTTGGAGAATTTGCTAAAAGCACGAGCAATAAGAGCAAGTCCCTGATTCAACGTGTTAAAGTCATCATCGTCGTCGTCATTGGAATTTGAGTAATACACTGCATCATTGTTGTTTAATGGAACAAGTTGAGTAGAAGCATTCTGTGGAGATGAATCATATGGGACCATTTGGTTCGAGGTAGAAGATTGTGGATAACTGAAGTAGTTCTGCTCTTGAACATATGCATGATTTGACATTGGTGGTGGAGCATAGGGAGATTGAGCTACGAGAGCCAAAGAATTTGGTGTTGGTGTTGGTGTGTATCCTCCTCGTAGAGCTCGATCTTTTTCAACTTCAGGTTCATGGTGTTTCAGGAAATCATACAACAAACCATATGGAGCATCATGAAGATTTTTTGTTTGACGAACAAATGTCACATATTTATGCCAATCTGGACCAAGACTACCGACAAATTTGGAGTTCACTGCTATCCTTGGTACTGTGATTTTGTGATGTTCCAGATCATTAACCACATTTGTGAAATGATGATAGTAGGATTCAAGTGACTCTCCTGGTTCAATTGTGATGTCTGTGTATTCCATGTAGAGTTTGGATTCCATATCATCTTTGTTCAATTGAGTGCCTTCCATAAGGAGATGAACATGTTCCCACATAGCTTTGGCTGTTTTCTGAGCATCGACACTTCGATAAATTGGATTAGGTATTCCTTGAAGTATATAAGCCATTGCGTACTCATCAGCTTCACGGTGTAATTTCTGTTCTTCTGTGAGTGCAGATTCTGGAAGAGGTCTATCACCAGGGGGACGTGGAGGATTAGCATTTGGATCACCAACGTCAAATCTTGTTGGCCACTCAAATGGTCCTTCAAGTATCACTTGCTTCAAGAATTTCCCATGAGGTTTCTTTAGTTCAAGAAATCGTAAGAATCGACTTGACCATTGAACATAGTTCCCAGGTGTTAGCATTGGAGGTGTTTCAAGTGATCCTGCCTCATGTCGGGATTGTTGAGTTGTAATAACTTCACACATTCTGTCAAACCAGTGAGGTTGTTTAGAGGAAAACTGAGTGTTTTGTTGTGGCATTTGATATGGTTGCTGTTGAGGAATGATTTGATGTTGTTGCATCATTAGGTAATGATGTAGTGGGTTAAACGGTTGTTGTTGTACGTGTGATTGTGAAGGTTGTTGATACGGTTGTTGCTGATGGTATTGTTGTTGCTGATACTGCTGATGTTGCTGTTGCTGAGAATGAGGGAAGTAGTAATTAGGTGGTTGAGACATCTTAGAACACTTGTGTAGAAATGGATCTTTGTAGAAGATTGGAATGCACGTTCCTTTGAGCAAGTCCAAAATCCTTGGAGTAAGTTGAATTCTTACGCGTAACTTTAATCTTACGCGTAAACTTTTAGGTTAAGCGTAAAGAGTAGTTTAGGCGTAAACAAAAGAGTTTAGGCGTAAGTTTACTCTTTACGCGTAAGCTTTGGCTTATGCGTAAGTTTAGACTTATGCGTAAGGTTAAACAACCAAACAAATCTTCCAAACTGATGCGTGGGAATCGCAACAGGCTTTACCTCTCGAGGGATCTCGAGAAGCTTACAACCCCCACCAGGCAGTGTACCTGATCGTTGTAGTATAGTATAGTGACAAGTACCGGGGGATTGATCGTTCAGCTTAGGAATAGTGTCGCTAGGATTAGAAAACCTAATTACTAGTTCTAAAGGTGAGGGATGATTATTTTTGTATTTTTATGTTTTTTAGAAAGCAAGTAAAATCTCGGGTTTTGGAAGAGTGGGCGGAATTAGTTGCTATTCAACTAACCCAAAACTAAGATATAATCAAAATAAAATACTAAAAATGAAAATAAACTAATTATACTAAGGTTGTGAGCAGTAATTGGAGAAATTGTGTTTACTTAGACTTCACTACTCCCTAGATATCTTTTACACGTTAATTACTTGTTATAATTATATGGATGACGGATTGTATTCCTTAATACCATTCATGAGGTGGCATACATAACTCCCCAATTCTATGAGCTCTTATCTCCTCCTACACCATGACCCAGCACAACTATAGGGATTGTAAACAGTGGCTCATGCATTAAATACAACCAATAAAGACCTAGTACGCCTCGGTTCATGTTTCTTAAGACGTTCAAGCATGTTACCATTTGAAGATCTGCCAGTTTTCTTAAGCCTAACATATAAAATCATTCACCCAAGACAAGAATAAACAAGTAATCAACACATAATCAATATCTAGGTTTCATTAGATCTAAGCAAACACAAAAGAGATCTAGCCTAGCATAATGGAATTGAGACAAGAACAAGATATAGACAACCAACACATAGACATATTGATTGAATTAGAAGAACACTTATCTCAATTACAATGCAAGGTATCAAGGGTTTGGAACCCTTGAAAAACCTGTAAAAGATGCACCAAATTCGTCTTTAGGGTTTCACCAAAACTTCTCTTCTTTTTTAATGAAAAAACTAGAAAACTATATATAGGAAAACTGGGGTGACGGCGTCAAGAGCAATGGTGTGATGCCGTCATCCCGCCACCAAATACTTCCTCGGACGGCCTTGATCTACTTATGACGACCTATGTGACGCCGTCAGCAACCACGGTATTTTATTCTTGGGACTCTGACGCCGTCAAGAGCAATTCTTGACGCCTTCATGCACTGTTCCCAGCATAGAAATTTGAGACTTTGCCGTTTTCTTCACTTTTATGCTCCAAAAACGTCCAAAATGGCTTCTTTTCCAGAATTGTAGCCACTCGTAATTTTCCCAACGGTTAGCAAATACTTACAAGTTATTACGTTATTTAAATACCCACTTTTACGTATGACAAATTTTTTTTTATATTAGACTTGATATATAAATCACAACGGTAAAATGTGAATTATCTTTTGCTTAGAAACATTGCTTGCACACAAACCTAGATAGTCTAATTATCGCGAATATATATTTTAAACGTTTATATTTTTATAATATACGTTTCGATTAAATACCATACAATATTTATATATTCCCGAAGCTTACGAAAATTCCCGAGACCACTCACTATTATATCTCGAACTTATCCCGACTCCCTAAACCTTCTATGTGGACCCCACACCTAAATGGACCCCACATTCTAGTGTTAAACCTAAACCGGACCATGTTCTATTTTTTTTTCTTCTCTTTTCTATTTTGGGCCGAAGCAACCCAAAACCCACAAGCCCATTTCCCAGTCCATTTTCTTTTCTTTTTCTTTTGTTTCCAGCCACGATCGAGCCAAGGAACACCCTTAGTTACTTCATTTTTCGACACACAACCCATGTATATTATTACATAACTTGTTTCATCACCTAGCTAACTTTCATGAATGACAAATCTCGTTCAATTACACCTTCAATTGTCACTTCAAAACTGTCTCAAGTAAACTCCCAAAACCATGTGACACATAAAACCAAAACGTATCAGAAACTCTTCACAAACCCCCCATGATCCCCAATGACAACAATGCTATCTATGTTCATGTCAGGAATGTATAGTAGATTGTATGACACATTCTCCTTGTTAGCTAATGATCGATTGGGCAATAAGTGAGGTGCTACACACGTTTACAAACCAATGAACCCTTCCCATGTTACCTTAACACTTATCATAACCTTAGAACTCCCTATATAAAGTTCCCATGCAATCTCAGTTCCTTTCACAAACACATACGTACCAAATAACTATCATACGTGAAGTGTAGCCATCGAGTTGGGACAAGAAGTTTGGAACAAGAACGAGGCATAGAAGTGATCCAAGGAGGAACCAAATAGCTCGTTGTGAACCTTGCTAGGAGTGAACCATTGTACCAATGATCCTTTGATCTAACTCGAACCATACGTACCATTTTACCCCACCTTTTGAGGTGAAGTAAGCCAACTCGAAACCTTTATATATATATTTTTTTTTCATCTCATTATATTTTTTCACATTTACTTTGACCCTTTAATTTTGGAATATTAAAACATAACATATACATTTTATCTATCATACTCTATTTTAACCATGCTAGAAATTAAGTGACATAATAATTTTGAACTAAAATTGTCATACACATAATAAATATAACACGTTCCTAATGTACATAAACCTAGTCGAGAGACTTAAAATTTTTCTAAGTCTTTAAACATTTTCAGTTACAAATTCGATCATAAGCTTTGGCCTCGCAATTTCTAAATTCGACCCACGACCTACATGTTTTATTGCTCGACCCCATTGTCACCTTGGTAAACAATTAGAGAACACTTTTCATTTGACCTAACTAGCTCGTATAACTACTTTACTCGACCCCTTTTGTCTCGACAAAAACCAGATTTTACAAAACTTTTATAAGCCAACGTGGGCTTATGTAAAGCCCACTAAGCTTATGTGATATACTGGGCCTAGGAGCCCAACACCAGTGTTTTTAGTATCCTAAAATGAGTCCAAGGTCAGGCCCAAACCTTTCGTAAGCCCATTGGATCACAAAACGTTAACGGACCTTTAAATTTACACGTTAAGCCCATTAGGTGAAAAATAAGCTTTTTAAGCAAATAAGCTGAAGAAATAAGCTTTTTCTGAATATTATGAGCTTAATCTAATAATGAAAATGATAAACTTTTAATTGGGTGAAATTTGGACCAAGTTTGCAAATTTTTCAAATCGAGGGACTAAAAGTGTCAAAATGGTAAACTATGGGTAGAAACTGTCAAAACGTAAAACTTTGAGTTCTAAACTGTTAAAAATGATAATTAGAGTTGAAAAATGTAAATATTGATGCTTTTGGACCTAAAATGTAAATTATATATATTTTGGACTAACGGTGTAAAATATATATAGTTAGGGTTAAAAAAGTAAATTTTGGAAACTTAAAGGAATTTTCAGTAAATACTATTTTATAAAAATAAATATTAACCTTTTACATATATAAACATATAATTAAACTAAGACATATATAAACATAAACTTATATATATATACGATATATATTCGTAATTAGAATTAAACGATATAACGATACATTATCTATTTCTTGTAAAACGATACGTATATTTTATTTCCATATAAAAACTAACTTTATATTAATCATCAATCATTTTTTTACTTACAAGTTATATGTATATATAACTTTGTTTTTGAACTTTAAACATTTAAACAAACACGAGATTTATTCGTAACTAAATAACAAGTAATCGCGATAAAACCAGATTTAGACTATCAACTGAAACTTGCATTATCTTTTAGGTTGTGTTGTGTGAAGCCGTTTCCTTGCTTTGTTGAGACTACGATACCACTGTACTACTAAGGTGATTTCATAGCCCACTCTTTAACTATTTTCCCGTGGGGAGATACATGCTTAAAACTCGATCACAAGTCTTTTATACCGGGTATTGAAATACCGTCAGGCCAATGTTATTTGCTTAAGTTACTATTGTCAGAAGTCCCTCGATCATGAACCTTAATCACCTGAAGGGTGGACGTAAATAATTGTGGATAGTACTATTAGTGATTGACAATCCTCGTTTGGTTGTTGGAGAAAACACCAGGCGCACTTTATTGTTCTTATAAATAGGTTATTGACAAATACCTATCTTTGAGGGCCTATTACTTACCATCATAATTCATATTTATGATTGGCTGCTAATCGTTGAGTATCATGAGCTTAAGGCAATAACAGGAACATTGATTTTTCTTAACATATTGATTGTATGTGATTACAATACATTCTTAACTTGTGATTCAACTCTTAAACTCAAACCTATGGATATCACTCAACTTTATGTTGACTTTAGCATGTTTATCTCAGATAACTAAACAAGATGGATCTGGATGGTACGGAGTGGGCAAAAGCATGACAAGAACCATAATAAACTACTTATTTTCCTTCAGAATAAAACACGTTCTTAACTTAATAATGTTTTGTATCCCAGATATTTGGTATTTTGAAATAAATTAAACTTTAATACTTCACTTTGTGTTGTCTGCTGTGATTGTGACAAAGATCCTTGAAGTAACACCCCGAAAGTCTTCCGCTGACATGTTAAGTCTTCCGCTGTTATTAACGACTTTTGGGGGTGTTACAGATTGGTATTCAGAGCCACGGTTATAGAGAACCAGATGTTTTTAAACATTGGACTATAACTACACTTTAACTGGACCATTTTTACAAAATACCATTTCATGCCCTCCGTGCCTACATTCCAACATCTGGTAGAAAAGTTACTTCTTATTATTTCTTACTTATATAACTTGATATATGCTTACATGTTATGATTATGCTAATAACTATGTTTACTAATCGGGATTATTACAGTACCATGTCTTCCAAACCCAACTTCATCGTTTTATTATCGGATTCGGAAACTGAGAGCTCTACACCTATTGTACCAACTCTTGCTCCAATGACTGTGTCACCTACAACAGACAAGAATAAGGAAAGTCAGCAATCCTTTACTTCACCTCAAGCATCATCTGGTCCAATCAGACGCAGTAAGCAAACTTCTCCATTCCAGCCTTATGAACCAGCCACTGCTGGAAAAGCTCTTTCATATGCTGAAGAAAAAGACATCTGGGATGATACTAAATGGAAAAAGGAAGTTGCTCCAACTGCAGAACCAGTGATACTACCTAGTATATTTTATCAGCAGACTACTACTGTACCAGTGACAATCAACAGTCCACCACCTATGAAAACTTCCAGTGCTCCTCTGCCTTATCAACCACGGAATTACCAGATTCGTCCTACCTCCTCAGATCCTTACTATTATGCAAGAACCAACCATAAGGCTCGTAAGCGGGTCAATGCTCGCAAATGGTCATTTCTACTACCAATCCTTAAGTATTGGAGATCTCAAGAAGGTACTCCCACCAACAGAGAACTTGGTGAAAGATCATCATTTGCTGCATCTAAGATCCTTCCAGTCACTGGAGAACCCATTCACCATACCATACCACTCTTGGCAGCTAGGTTAGTAAGACATGAAGACATGTTAGACGCCATAGCCACCTTGGTGAACAACATCCCTAATGAATTGATAGAAGTCATGTCAGCCGAGATAGAACAACTTGTGATGGGACACCTAGAGATGGGAACCATGATTGAACAACTAAGTACCCAATTCGGTGAAGCTATGGAATTCATCGGATTACTTTGCTCTGCTAACACCGTAAACAAGGACATCATGTGTGACATCGATCAAGCTCTCGACACCACAAGAGCCCAAGTCATGTCTCTGAGACGTGCACAACAAGAAACACAAGCTAGGGAGAGAGACCGAGACCAAATCATAGAAACCATGGCCGCCAAAATTCAGGAACTAGAACGTCGTCTTGATGATAACCAAGGAAAACCCTAGAATGCCATAGATTGTCGATGTAGCCTCACCCACATCACAGTAATAACTTGTATTTGAATGTCCTAGAGATATGTCAACAAGAATAAATAAGTGATGTAAACTCAAAACGACAATCTAATCAATGATGTTATGTTTGCTTTATTTTCATAAGTGTTATGATATCGTATATTGCATCGTAATATATGTAACACTATTATAACTTTGAACCTATTGATGTTACTAAATGGTCTAACACAAGATGGTTATTATAAAAATTCTGAAAATATATTCTCATTTTTAGGAATATGGCACCTAAGAGAACCGTGACCACTACCTCAGCAGCAACCATGACCCCGGAAGAGATCCAACAAGCAATCACCAATGGAATCAATGCAGCCTTAGCCGAACAAGCAAATGCTAACGCACAACCGGCAAGAAATGTTGCTCCCGCACCTCGCCAATGTACCTATAAAGATTTTATGGCTTGTCAGCCGACTTACTTCATGGGTACTGAAGGGATAACTAAACTCGCCCATTGGTTCGAGAGATGCGAAACGGTATTCCAAAGGAGTGGATGCTCAGAAAACAACAGGGTCACATTTGCCACAGGAACCTTAATGGATGACGCTTTGTCATGGTGGACTGATACAACTCAAACTTTAGGTACAGAAGCAGCGTACCGACTCTCTTGGACGGAATTCAAAGCCAAGATCCTAAAGAAGTACTGTCCTCGATCTGAAATAAGGAAACTGGAAGACGAATTCCATGTCCTTGCAGTCAAAGGAATCGATCTTAGGGCTTACAACAGGAGATTCCACGAGCTAATGGCATTATGTCCTTCTATCGTACCAGATTTAGAGAAAACTCTGGAAAAGTATATTGAAGGTCTTCCCCGGAATATTGAAGGGAACGTCACAGCATCCAACCCACCATCACTAGAAGTCGCAATGGAGCTAGCACAAAAACTCCTAGACCGCGAAATCAAGTGCAACGAACTCAAAAGAAAGCTCGATGACAGGAGAACCACCTACCATCAAAACCACAATCACTACCACAACGGCCATCGCAACAACAACCATCACCACAACAACAACAACAACTACAACAGGATCAACCAACAACAACATCAGAACAAGAACCCACATCGTCAACAGCAGAACCAACGACAAGAACCTCCTAAGGTATTTACGGCAACCAATGGCAATGGATACCAAGGTATTAAGCCACAGTGCAACAGATGTAAGCTTCATCACAATGGTGCTTGTACAGTAAAATGCCATAAATGCCAAAGGATAGGTCATGCCACAAAAGATTGTAGGACCCCTGCTACCGGCAGCAACCTACAACCAATAGCACCAACATGTTACTCATGCGGAGAAACCGGACACTTCAAGAACCGCTGTCCAAAAGGAAATGGTCAGAACACTGCACGAGCAAGAGCATACGTGATGGGAAATGAAAATGAACCACAAAACCCCGACGTTGTCACGGGTACGTTCTTATTAAATCATCATAATGCTAGAATATTATTTGATTCTGGAGCAGATAAGAGCTTCGTGTCAGATACGTTTGCCCCTTTCATTAACTCTAACCCTTCTAAGCTAAACACCACATACGAAATAGAAATGGCCAATGGGAACTTAATTAGCACCAACTCTGTTTTAAAAGATTGTACCTTAACCCTCGTAGGAAAATCTTTTCCTATTGACCTGATGCCTGTCCAACTCGGTAGTTTTGATGCTATCATCGGAATGGATTGGTTATCCAAACATCATGCTAAGATTCATTGTGACGAGAAAGCCATACACATTCCTTTTAAGAATGAAACCCTCGTTATCCATGGCGACAAGAATAAAAACCGATACGGAATCATCTCATGCCTCAGAATGATAAAATACATGAACGAAGGATGTCATGTATTCATGGTTCAGGTGACGGAAAATAAGTTAACCAAGAAACAACTTAAAGATGTACCTATCGTTAAGGAATTCCCCGAAGTATTTCCTGAAGATCTACCCGGTCTTCCACCGACTCGTCAAGTAGAGTTCCAAATTGAACTAATGCCTGGAGCGGCACCAGTAGCAAAAGCACCTTACAGGTTGGCACCTTCCGAAATGGAGGAACTATCGGAACAACTAAAGGAATTATCCGATAAAGGTTTCATTAGACCAAGTTCATCACCTTGGGGAGCCCCAGTTCTATTTGTTAAAAAGAAAGACGGATCATTCCGAATGTGCATAGATTACCGAGAGTTAAACAAACTCACTATAAAGAACCGATATCCTTTACCTAGAATAGACGATTTGTTTGATCAATTACAAGGATCGAGTGTATACTCGAAGATTGATCTAAGGTCAGGATACCATCAATTGAGAGTTCGGGAAGAAGATATTCCCAAGACAGCCTTCAGAACCCGTTATGGACACTATGAATTTCAGGTAATGCCATTTGGTCTAACAAACGCACCCGCCGTGTTTATGGACCTAATGAACCGAGTATGCAAGCCATATTTGGACAAATTCGTGATAGTATTCATAGATGACATTCTGATCTACTCTCGTAACAAAGAGGAACATGCCAATCATTTAAGAACAATCCTAGAGTTACTTAGGAAAGAAAAGTTGTACGCAAAATTCTCAAAATGCGACTTTTGGATTCCCACGGTGCAATTTTTGGGACACGTAATTAATAGTCAAGGAATCCACGTGGATCCTGCAAAAATAGAGGCAGTTAAAGAGTGGTCATCACCTACAACTCCCACAGAAGTACGTCAATTTTTAGGTCTTGCAGGTTACTACCGGAGATTTATTGAAGGTTTCTCTAAAATCTCAAAACCATTGACCAAGTTGACCCAAAAGAACGAAAAGTATGTCTGGGGACAAGAAGCAGAATCAGCCTTCCAACTGTTAAAACAAAAGCTTTGTGAAGCTCCAATACTAGCATTGCCCGAAGGAAACAAGGATTTCGTGCTATATTGTGACGCTTCGTACCATGGTTTAGGTGCAGTTTTGATACAACGAGATAAGGTAATAGCTTATGCCTCACGTCAACTGAAGAAACATGAGGAAAATTACACAACCCATGATCTAGAACTAGGAGCAATAGTATTCGCTCTTAAGTTATGGAGACACTATCTATACGGCACTAAGTGTATCGTGTTTACAGATCACAAAAGTCTCCAACACATCCTAGATCAAAAGGATTTAAACATGAGGCAACGCCGTTGGTTAGAATTGCTTAGCGATTATGATTGTGAAATCCGTTATCACCCAGGAAAGGCTAATGTAGTAGCAGATGCATTAAGCCGAAAAGAAAGACTAAAACCTCTCAGGGTTAGATCGTTAGGCATGACTATTTGTTCACCCCTTCCAACACAAATCATTATCGCCCAGAGCGAAGCTCTCAAGAAAGAAAATCGACCAATTGAAAAGATTTTTGGTATGCCAGAAAACGAAAACGGATTTGTGAAAAGATCAAATGGAATGCTTTGTTTCAAGGAAAGAAGCTGGATTCCTCTCTTCGGGGGTATTCGTGACCTTATCATGCATGAGTCTCACAAGTCAAAATACTCCATTCACCCAGGTTCCGACAAGATGTACCAAGATCTTAAGAAACTATATTGGTAGCCGAACATGAAAGCCGACATCGCTGAGTACGTCAGTAAATGTCTAACATGTTCAAGAGTAAAAGCAGAATATCAGAAACCCTCCGGATTACTCACCCAACCCGAACTCCCCATGTGGAAATGGGAACGTATTACAATGGACTTCATCACCAAACTTCCCAAAACCTCTACTGGCTACGATACGATATGGGTTATCGTTGATCGTCTCACCAAGTCAGCTCACTTCCTACCAATTAAAGAAACTGATGAAATGAACACACTTGCTCAGATATATCTGAAAGAAATTGTGTCAAATCTCAAGAAGTGTTTATCCGATGAATCTTTGGTCATTCCATTGAAAGAATTACAACTTGATGACAAACTCGTTTTTACCGAGGAACCAGTAGAAATCATGGATAGAGAAGTCAAACAACTGAAACAAAACCGTATCCCTATCATAAAAGTTCGATGGGACTCTAAACGAGGACCAGAGTATACTTGGGAACGTGAGGACCAGTTTCGCACCAAGTACCCACACCTCTTCTCTTAGACACCCTTGGCAACTCTCCTAAACTCGAATTCCGGGACGGAATTCACTGTAAGATGTATGTACTGTAGCCTCTCGTAATTTTCCCAACGGTTAGTAAATACTTACAAGTTATTACGTTATTTAAATACCCACTTTTACGTATGACAAAATTTTTTTTATATTAGACTTGATATATAAATCACAACGGTAAAATGTGAATTATCTTTTGCTTAGAAACATTGCTTGCACACAAACCTAGATAGTCTAATTATCGCGAATATATATTTTAAACGTTTATAATTTTATAATATACGTTTCGATTAAATACCATACAATATTTATATATTCCCGAAGCTTACGAAAATTCCCGAGACCACTCACTATTATATCTCGAACTTATCCCGACTCCCTAAACCTTCTATGTGGACCCCACACCTAAATGGACCCCACATTCTAGTGTTAAACCTAAACCGGACCATGTTCTATTTTTTTTTCTTCTCTTTTCTATTTTGGGCCGAAGCAACCCAAAACCCACAAGCCCATTTCCCAGTCCATTTTCTTTTCTTTTTCTTTTGTTTCCAGCCACGATCGAGCCAAGGAACACACCTAGTTACTTCATTTTTCGACACACAACCCATGTATATTATTACATAACTTGTTTCATCACCTAGCTAACTTTCATGAATGACAAATCTCGTTCAATTACACCTTCAATTGTCACTTCAAAACTGTCTCAAGTAAACTCCCAAAACCATGTGACACATAAAACCAAAACGTATCACAAACTCTTCACAAACCCCCCATGATCCCCAATGACAACAATGCTATCTATGTTCATGTCAGGAATGTATAGTAGATTGTATGACACATTCTCCTTGTTAGCTAATGATCGATTGGGCAATAAGTGAGGTGCTACACACGTTTACAAACCAACGAACCCTTCCCATGTTACCTTAACACTTATCATAACCTTAGAACTCCCTATATAAAGTTCCCATGCAATCTCAGTTCCTTTCACAAACACATACGTACCAAATAACTATCATACGTGAAGTGTAGCCATCGAGTTGGGACAAGAAGTTTGGAACAAGAACGAGGCATAGAAGTGATCCAAGGAGGAACCAAATAGCTCGTTGTGAACCTTGCTAGGAGTGAACCATTGTACCAATGATCCTTTGATCCAACTCGAACCATACGTACCATTTTACCCCACCTTTTGAGGTGAAGTAAGCCAACTCGAAACCTTTATATATATATTTTTTTTCATCTCATTATATTTTTGCACATTTACTTTGACCCTTTAATTTTGGAATATTAAAACATAACATATACATTTTATCTATCATACTCTATTTTAACCATGCTAGAAATTAAGTGACATAATAATTTTGAACTAAAATTGTCATACACGTAATAAATATAACACGTTCCTAATGTACATAAACCTAGTCGAGAGACTTAAAATTTTTCTAAGTCTTTAAACATTTTCAGTTACAAATTCGATCATAAGCTTTGGCCTCGCAATTTCTAAATTCGACCCACGACCTACATGTTTTATTGCTCGACCCCATTGTCACCTTGGTAAACAATTAGAGAACACTTTTCATTTGACCTAACTAGCTCGTATAACTACTTTACTCGACCCCTTTTGTCTCGACAAAAACCAGATTTTACAAAACTTTTATAAGCCAACGTGGGCTTATGTAAAGCCCACTAAGCTTATGTGATATACTGGGCCTAGGAGCCCAACACCAGTGTTTTTAGTATCCTAAAATGAGTCCAAGGTCAGGCCCAAACCTTTCGTAAGCCCATTGGATCACAAAACGTTAACGGACCTTTAAATTTACACGTTAAGCCCATTAGGTGAAAAATAAGCTTTTTAAGCAAATAAGCTGAAGAAATAAGCTTTTTCTGAATATTATGAGCTTAATCTAATAATGAAAATGTTAAACTTTTAATTGGGTGAAATTTGGACCAAGTTTGCAAAATTTTCAAATCGAGGGACTAAAAGTGTCAAAATGGTAAACTATGGGTAGAAACTGTCAAAACGTAAAACTTTGAGTTCTAAACTGTTAAAAATGATAATTAGAGTTGAAAAATGTAAATATTGATGCTTTTGGACCTAAAATGTAAATTATATATATTTTGGACTAACGGTGTAAAATATATATAGTTAGGGTTAAAAATGTAAATTTTGGAAACTTAAAGGAATTTTCAGTAAATATTATTTTATAAAAATAAATATTAACCTTTTACATATATAAACATATAATTAAACTAAGACATATATAAACATAAACTTATATATATATACGATATATATTCGTAATTAGAATTAAACGATATAACGATACATTATCTATTTCTTGTAAAACGATACGTATATTTTATTTCCATATAAAAACTAACTTTATATTAATCATCAATCATTTTTTTACTTACAAGTTATATGTATATATAACTTTGTTTTTGAACTTTAAACATTTAAACAAACACGAGATTTATTCGTAACTAAATAACAAGTAATCGCGATAAAACCAGATTTAGACTATCAACTGAAACTTGCATTATCTTTTAGGTTGTGTTGTGTGAAGCCGTTTCCTTGCTTTGTTGAGACTACGATACCACTGTACTACTAAGGTGATTTCATAGCCCACTCTTTAACTATTTTCCCGTGGGGAGATACATGCTTAAAACTCGATCACAAGTCTTTTATACCGGGTATTGAAATACCGTCAGGCCAATGTTATTTGCTTAAGTTACTATTGTCAGAAGTCCCTCGATCATGAACCTTAATCACCTGAAGGGTGGACGTAAATAATTGTGGATAGTACTATTAGTGATTGACAATCCTCGTTTGGTTGTTGGAGAAAACACCAGGCGCACTTTATTGTTCTTATAAATAGGTTATTGACAAATACCTATCTTTGAGGGCCTATTACTTACCATCATAATTCATATTTATGATTGGCTGTTAATCGTTGAGTATCATGAGCTTAAGGCAATAACAGGAACATTGATTTTTCTTAACATATTGATTGTATGTGATTACAATACATTCTTAACTTGTGATTCAACTCTTAAACTCAAACCTATGGATATCACTCAACTTTATGTTGACTTTAGCATGTTTATCTCAGATAACTAAACAAGATGGATCTGGATGGTACGGAGTGGGCAAAAGCATGACAAGAACCATAATAAACTACTTATTTTCCTTCAGAATAAAACACGTTCTTAACTTAATAATGTTTTGTATCCCAGATATTTGGTATTTTGAAATAAATTAAACTTTAATACTTCACTTTGTGTTGTCTGCTGTGATTGTGACAAAGATCCTTGAAGTAACACCCCGAAAGTCTTCCGCTGACATGTTAAGTCTTCCGCTGTTATTAACGACTTTTGGGGGTGTTACAAGAATTCACTCTCCAAGTACCTAAAATCACAAAAGGAACGAATTAGGGCAATATTTGATCAAATAAAGTCGGATTCGGGCTTAAATGACCCCCTAAAAACGGATCATTTTTCGCCTCATCATATACCCTTACACTTGAGATTTGCTTGTCCTCAAGCAAATGCGCTTTTATTCTACTCGAAAGACAAGTTAGGGGTCATTTAACACTAATATAAAAGTAATTACAACAAATAATCGTTCCACTAAAGACCAATAGACAAGCACGGAGGTCATACACAAGCACCCCACAAATAGTGTTTAGATACTCACATCTCTCGGGTGTAATAAAGTAATATAACATTATGGAAATGGAAGATATCTCTCACTACCTGTCATAGCAAAATAGATTACCATAGGCTTGGGAAAGGATCAAACCTCCACCACATGGCGTAAGCACCTAGGATAAACTATCAAAGAGGTCTTTTAAAGGGTTGTAACGTTAGGTATAGGGATATGAATTACACGGTTTTGTTGGATAAAGGAAGTTTTACTGGTGGCGAGTTAACAATCTTGGTTAATTACATGTACAAGATGGCGTTGCTAAGCCAAGACTAGACTCGACTTATGCTAATAAATGAAAAATAACAAAAACATAAAATGAACATAGAATGAAAAGGGATGGTAGTCCGTATGTTTTTTCTCTTTTTCCTTTTTCTATTTTTTTTTCTTTTCTCTCTTTTTTTTATTTTTTTATTTTTTTATTATTTTTTTATTTTTTCGATTTTTTTTATTTTTTTTTATTTATTTATTATTTTTTTTTTGCATACACTCTTACCCTACCATCCAAAATAATACATCATAGGGAATGAACATTCCCCTTACACTTGAATCTTTACTTACTTTACATTAAACTATTCTAATGACTCGAATTAAGAAAATCAAAACACTTGGAACACTTTTAAGATTAAGCACATATGGGGGTAATAATATTATGTTCTTCCCCATTACTCCATAAAATAAGTACTTACCCATGAGTCCCAATCGTCCCAAAACAATATGTACAAGGATATGACTCGACTTAGCAACCATGTAATCAATTAGAAAGTTAACTTAGGGTTTAACAAATAACAATACTGCACTAAAAATGAGCGCATACACGGAAGGCTAAGGCGATTTGGGTGTACATTTAAGTGGGGTGTAACAAATTCTTCCTTTAAGTAAAATGCTTAAAGTTAGAAACGAAAAGATAGGCTCGGAGGGGTGTACTAGGGGTTTCGTGTACTAAAAATGAGTACAACGCTAAAGGTGTGGGAAAAATTAGTTGACTTAACTAGCCAAGTAATATGACTTAAATGGTCAAGTAATTATGATACGGGTTTAACACAAGGGTGATCCTAATGCCTCTTATCATGTAGTAAATCCTACCACACGAATGTAGTCTCACTAGCGGTCCCGAGATGCATCACTAACGCAAGTTCTAGAATCTAAATGCTACCGGTACACTCATAAGCACTAATAATGAATGCTTTTCCTATCAAATCTAAAGGCGAACCTCACATTTTTGGGTGGAAAATTTTTCTGAATATACGGTTATGTGCTAGTCATACAACCTCCTATCCATGAGACGCTTGCTATGGCTAAAGTTTCACTCCTAAATGTTGTAAAAAAATTTAAATTTGGCGCTAAAATTGCACTAACAAGTATTTCTCATAGTTTTATTACACATCTACTATCAAACAAACTCAAGCGAAAGTGCATATTTAAGGTATCATCTTTTTACCCTCCCCTTACACTTAAGATGAACATTGTCCTCAATGTTCAAGTAAAGAATGTAAAAGTGAAAAAGTAAAGAGAATGAAATCAAATACTCCCCTGATTCGCTCGGTATGGATTATAGGTTGGCCAGGTTAAATCTTCCTCCAAGAAAACGAACAATCAAAGCTTCCCTTCCAGAATATAAATCATCTCCTTGTCGAACATAACCTGTAAATCCTGACAACAATAGACAAGACAACCTCGCGTAAAATCGGCGGCATCCTATATAAGTTTCTAAATCCTAGAAAACAAAGTAAGATATAATGCTTGTGGAATGAAGTTTGCAGATTTCCTGGAGATTATAAAACTTAATAATTCACAAAAACCATAAGACTCCGTTAGAAAAACAAAACCGGTAAAATTTCCAGATTTTAACTCCTGACGCCGTCAGAATGGACCTGCAGAAATTCTTATGTTAGGTTTCCGGAAAATTTCTGGAAAAACTTCGTCCTACTTCCTGGAAAATCCTGCAAAACTTCATTATGACTCAATACAAGCATTTGACTCTAACAAATATGAATATACATGTTCATTTAATATTGTGGAGAATCATGATCGGTTGTTTCTTGAAAACATATTTTGGGTTTCCCCTTACACTTATCTTTTGCAAAAATACCTTTAGGTTGGAGTTAAGACTAGGCCAAACAACATAGTAAAGTATTTCCACATTTTAATTTAGAAACATGATCAACCAAAAATAAAAATAAAACATGCATACGGAAGCAAATAACAATCACACAAATAAAATCACACAAAACATGGGTTGCCTCCCAAGAAGCGCTTTTCTTTATTTACGAGTCTTGTAGCTAGACTCAAGGTCATGGGTTATCACGTGATTTCATCATTGGTTCCACTCTCTAGGTCGTCTTCTAAACCAGTTTTGTATTCCGGACCTAGTTGCAAGCACTCTTTGTAGAAACCAAGCATCCTATTTCTAACATACTCTACTCCTCTACGTCTATCCTCCTCATTCCTATAATAAGCCGCTTGCTTATGTTCCTTTTCGAAATTAGTGAGAAGGCGGTATTGTTCGATCTTGTAGGGCATTTGATAAGCAACCTCATCATTCTCTTTCTTGAACCTAACTATCCCTAAAGTCGGATCATAACTCATCCTAGTTGTCTCAACAAATGGTTTTCCGAATATTATTTGGCTTAGGCAAGCATCTATCACCAGACGAGTGTCTTCCACTATCATAAAATCAATCTTATAGGTGAGATTCCCTATAATCACATGTACTCCCTTAACTCTCCCTACAAAATTACTTATCAGATTTTTACCGGGCATCTTCCTAAAATTAAGTTGCTTCTTCATCACCCAATTGTAATAGGTCCTAGTCATGATGTTCACGGGGGATCTAAGGTCGAAGTAAGCTTTCGATATATGCATGTGCCCGATATTACATGGGATGTTAATGTTAGAGGGGTCTCCCATTTTGATAAGGGGGTCGCCAAAGATATATGTTCTCTCGGGACCATCGAATAAATCCTTATGGTATTCCCGTTCTTCCTTGGTTGGCAACTTATCAAAGTATTCTTCTATAGGTTCTACCTCCTCTAATTCTTCACCCTTATTAACCTCAACTTCCCTACTCTCATCCTTACTATCGGCTTCTACTCTAACTTCATCCTTGTCACTCTCCTCTATCTCCTTATCTATCGGCTTAATGGTGACAACATTGACAAAGTGGACATGTTTGGTTGTTGAGGGCTTTCAACAAGTTGTCAATCTTGTTGGTCATCTCCGTTTGTTGTTGGTTGAATTCGGTTTCGAACCTAGCTATGCGGGCTTCTTGAGATGCCATGAACTTTGACATCAATCCTTCAAGATTGTTGGTACTACCATAGTTGTTAGAAGGATTGTTGTTGAAAGTACGGTTGGATGGTGGACCGTTTGGTTGGTAACGATTAGGCGGATTGGAGGAATTGGGTTGATTTTGTCTCCACCTAAAGTTTGGGTGATTTTTCCATGAGGGGTTGTATGAATCACCATAAGTGTTTGGCTCGGGCTTGAAAGTGTACCACTTATCTCCCGCTTCGTCGGTACGCGTGGATGCGTAGTCCGCAAAAGCTGTTCCAGGGAGTTCCACACAATCACGAGTGTCATGGGGACCACTACATAATTCGCATGAAGAAGTGATTTTGTTCACTTGGCTTGAAGGCTTCGGAGCTTCGTAAGATTTCATGAGAAACTTGACTTGGTCCTCAAGTTCCATGATCCTACGGTCGGGAGTGCTAGAATTGTTCGAAGGCAAAGATATTGCCTTGACCGTTTTGTTCAAATCACGGGGATCATTCCAACTTTCGTTGTCATAGAGAGCAAGTTCTTCTATGAGTTCCCATGATTGTTCCGCACTAAGATCACGTAGCTTACCACCGGCCGATTGGTCAATGGTTCGCCTCGTGGAGATGTCGATATGGTCATAGAAGATTTGGACTTGGAGCCAAAGATCTATGCCATGATGAGGGACTTTTTGGAGTAAGTCCTTGAAACGAGTCCATGCTTCATAAAGAGATTCATTTTGACGTTGTTGGAACATCAAGATGTCATTCCTAAGCTTAGTAGTTCTCCCCGGTGGGAAAAATTGAGCAAGGAAACGAGTGGTGAGATCATCCCATGTGGTGATGGATCCCGCGGGTAAACGCTCAAGCCATTGACTAGCTTGATCCCGTAGAGAGAATTGGAATAGGCGTAAACGGGTAGTCTCTCTAGTTTCAACACCTAGGTCTATGGAATCTACGATTTTGAGAAAGTCCTTAAGATGTTGGTTTGGATCTTCGGAACGAAGTCCATGGAATGCACATCCGCTTTGCACCAACCGGATGGTGTCGGATCGCAAGGGGGTCACATTGTCTCCGGTGAGCTCAATGGTGTTTCGGTAGCCTTGGTGGCTAGGTCGGGAATACTCTCCTAAGGTTCGGGGCCTAAGGGGTTCTAATGGTGGGTTTTGTTGTGGTGGGATGACGGGTTCAAGGATGTTACCACCTTCCATGATGTCGGATGGTAAAGAGTTACGAACAAAGGCACGAAGAAATAAGATAGACTAAAGAAGACCTAAAAATAAAAATAAAAATCTTACTAGAAAGGAATCTAGCAAGTAGACCTAATAAAAAGAAATCCTAACCTAGACAATAACTATTCCCCGGGCTGCGGCGCCAAAAACTTGATGCGTGGGAATCGCAACAGACTTTACCTCTCGAGGGATCTCGAGAAGCTTACAACCCCCACCAGGCAGTGTACCTGATCGTTGTAGTATAGTATAGTGACAAGTACCGGGGGATTGATCGTTCAGCTTAGGAATAGTGTCGCTAGGATTAGAAAACCTAATTACTAGTTCTAAAGGTGAGGGATGATTATTTTTGTATTTTTATGTTTTTTAGAAAGCAAGTAAAATCTCGGGTTTTGGAAGAGTGGGCGGAATTAGTTGCTATTCAACTAACCCAAAACTAAGATATAATCAAAATAAAATACTAAAAATGAAAATAAACTAATTATACTAAGGTTGTGAGCAGTAATTGGAGAAATTGTGTTTACTTAGACTTCACTACTCCCTAGATATCTTTTACACGTTAATTACTTGTTATAATTGTATGGATGATGGATTGTATTCCTTAATACCATTCATGGGGTGGCATACATAACTCCCCAATTCTATGAGCTCTTATCTCCTCCTACACCATGACCCAGCACAACTATAGGGATTGTAAACAGTGGCTCATGCATTAAATACAACCAATAAAGACCTAGTACGCCTCGGTTCATGTTTCTTAAGACATTCAAGCATGTTACCATTTGGAGATCTGCCAGTTTTCTTAAGCCTAACATATAAAATCATTCACCCAAGACAAGAATAAACAAGTAATCAACACATAATCAATATCTAGGTTTCATTAGATCTAAGCAAACACAAAAGAGATCTAGCCTAGCATAATGGAATTGAGACAAGAACAAGATATAGACAACCAACACATAGACATATTGATTGAATTAGAAGAACACTTATCTCAATTACAATGCAAGGTATCAAGGGTTTGGAACCCTTGAAAAACCTGTAAAAGATGCACCAAATTCGTCTTTAGGGTTTCACCAAAACTTCTATTCCTTTTTAATGAAAAAACTAGAAAACTATATATAGGAAAACTGGGGTGACGGCGTCAAGAGCAATGGTGTGACGCTGTCATCCCGCCGCCAAATACTTCCTTGGACGGCCTTGATCTACTTATGACGGCCTATGTGACGCCGTCAGCAACCACGGTATTTTATTCTTGGGACTCTGACGCCGTCAAGAGCAATTCTTGACGCCTTCATGCACTGTTCCCAGCATAGAAATTTGAGACTTTGCCGTTTTCTTCACTTTTATGCTCCAAAAATGTCCAAAATGGCTTCTTTTCCAGAATTCACTCTCCAAGTACCTAAAATCACAAAAGGAACGAATTAGGGCAATATTTGATCAAATAAAGTCGGATTCGGGCTTAAATGACCCCTTAAAAACAGATCATTTTTCGCCTCATCACAAACTTATCCAAGCTTGAAAGATATCCGAAGTCGAAGTATTCCACTAACTTATCCAAGCTAGGGAAGTACTGAGTCACCGTAACACAAGGAGAAGATCTTTGTTGAAAGTTAAGCGTAGATTCTGAAACTTACGCGTAAGATAGACTTATGCGTAAAGTTTAGGCGTAGGATCTGTCTTATGCGTAGGAATTCACACTTACGCGTAGAAATTGAATTTACTCGTAGATTTTAGGCGTAGACTTCCAAGTTACTCGTAAGAACAGGGTTTGGACCTGAGTTACGCGTAGGAAAAGGGTTTTAGCCTAAAGTTACTCGTAGAAAGGACAAAAAGTACTGTTTACAGCTGTATAATCGTACTGTTCACTATAGTTATGCGTAAACTGGTCAGAAACTTGAAAAATCTTAAATTTTTGAAGAAAAATGCTTAGAAATAAGGTACTTTTGATCAAATAACTTCACCAATACTTAGAAAACACTAACTATTGAAGATTTTGCTACCAAAAACTAGTTTTCCAATATCAAAGAAGCTATAAAACCTAAAAAAATCACAACTTTATGCAAAAACTAAGCTTCAAATCACTATATCAACCTTGACACTTATCCAAGCTTCAAGATTTTAGTGAAAGAAACCAAGAAAAATGCAAAAAAATGAAGAATAAGCCCCTAAACCCCACGTTAACTATAGAAAGAACACTTCAATCTCTATTTGGCGAATGATACCACTTGTTAGGTCACCATTTATGTAAACACAAGTATGATTTAGAAAGAAATAAGATGAGAATGAGAGATGGTTGATTATGAGACAATATGAAAAGTGAAAGAGCAAGAGTTTCCTTAAGATAATCAAATAACCAACAAACATTATGTTTACATAAGCTTTCTATTTATAAGGGAGGAGTTAGGGCAACACTCCCTTCCTCCCTTATCTCTCTAATTCGTGGGCTTTCAAGCCCATAGGGCTTTAATACATAAGCCTTGTAACATGAAACATAATGAAATAAATACTAAAGCAACCTATTACAAAAGGCAATGACCGAGACTTGACTAAAATACAAAAGTATGATCCCAACATCGTTTTAACCCGTTCTTTCGCCTACGGCTTCGTTTTTGAAAGTATTTTCTAAATCTTAGGTCAAAAAGTACTTTAAATTTCCTGAGTTTCCTGGGTTTACCATTTTGGGACAGTAGGTAAATAAACTTGTTCCAAATCCATTTCTAGTGTTCTAAACTAGTTTCTAATCCACCCAAAACACTTCCAATCACCACAAATCTAGTCTAATCCTACCATACACCTTCTTAGGGTGTCATGGGTTCTTAAACATCATCAATCTAGTGGATCTAACAAGGAAATCCAAAATAAACATTTCTAGGGTTTATAAGTTAATAGTTTATAAAATGAAGTGGTATAAGCTGACATATGCATGAAATCTTGTATGAAAACCATATGATCAATATAAATACTTGAAGAAATGATGAAAATAAATTTTGTAAACTTACTTTGAATGGGTTAGTTGTTTAGATGAATAAAACCTTGTAATCCTTGAGTTTATATTACAAAACCCTATCAAGGATCACCATATGAACTAGAAAATAGCTTGATCTTCAAAAATCAATGGATTTTGGTCTTGAATCAATTTTGGGTCGTGGGTTTTGGAGAGGAGAGGAAGAAGAATGAGTTAGATATTTTTATTTTTGAGAAAATGAAGTAGCAAAATGAGTTTTTGATACTTAGAGGATATTTAGCTAGTTAGGGTAAAGTTGTAATTAATTGGTCAATGTGAAGACATGGGAAGGAGGGGGGGGGGGGTTGTGTGGCTGGTTTTACATGAGAAAAAGAGAAGAAAAATCGGTTTTGGTAACTTAGTAAATTCTATTGTAGTATTAGTTGTAGTTTTTAGTTAGTTTAATTATAATCGAGTACCGGGTTTGCTAGAATTAAATTTTAACGAAGTTAATCGGGACTTAATAAAGTCATAAGAATGATAAAAATATGTTGGGTATAAAAATTGAGCGTTTGGATAATTATCGTTTAGTTTCCAGGAAAACCGTCGTAATTTTAATAAACTTACGATATAAATTAAATAAATTTCCAAAATACTGGGTAAATGAATTTTATAACTTTTATGATGTTATAAGGGATATAAAAATGTATCGGAACCATCATGGGGATTTTTAGATATGTTGGTTATATTTATTTATCGCGGGTTAACGTTTAATTAAAAGAAATAAACGTAAAACGTTAAACGTATTAAATATAATAATATGAATATTCTACGAGTGGTATAGTATGCACATGCTATTATGATGATATGTAGACTATTTCTAGTCCGTATGAAATGTCCCTAATGATAATGTATGAATTCGCACCTGAACCAATACGGTTACGCGAATTTAAGTACTCGTAAACTAAATTTACGATGAAATGAACAGTGCACGTGAATAGTATTTTCTTTCCGGAAATGAATAGTGTTTGGTGAATAGTAAAATTTTTGAATGCTTCTCAGAATATCAAATTGACCTCGAAAATGATGAATAGTAAAACGATGAATAGTGATTTTGAAAACTTCGAGAAATGACCAGAATTTTACGAGTTGTGACAGCCACTTATCTCCTCAACCTTTTACCCTCTACCGCAATCAACAACGAGATCCCCTACACAAGACTTTTCCACAAAGCACCCGACTATTCTAACTTACGTATATTTGGGTGTCTATGCTATCCTCACCTTCACTCCCCTCACAAACTTGCCCCACGAGCAACACCATGCATCTTCCTGGGCTATCCCGCCTATCACCGAGGTTTCCGATGTTTAGACCTTGAAACAAACAAAATCTTACTTTCCCGACACGTCACATTTGATGAAACCCAATTTCCTTACCGCTCAATGACACCCGACTCTCCACCTTCATACACCTTTTTAGATTCTACACCATCCCCTCTACTTCACCAAGTACTCTCTAACCCCCTAACACCAAATCCAATACAAGAAGACCTTAATACCTATCATGAGCCCATCACACCCAACAGCCCACTACCCACACCTCAACAGCAGTCCAACAGCCCACCAACCGTAGCCCAAAATCAACCATCACCAACCCAACAACCCCCTACGCAGAAAACCAACCCCAACACCTCGACCCTACCTCCACAATCCCCCACCGAACCACCTCGTACTCACCGATGGTCACTCGGTCTCAATCGGGCATTGTCAAACCCATTGATCGTCTCTCGCTTCATACTTCACCTATCTCGCCCCTTCCCAAATCCCCCTTCATTGATCTTCAAAACCGTCATTGGAATAATGTTATGTTTGATGAGTATAACGCGTTAGTTAAAAATGGTACATGGATTCTTGTACCACGGCCCTCTGGCGTTAATTTGGTGAGATCTATGTGGTTGTTCAAGCATAAATATCATGCTGACGGGACTTTGAGCCACTATAAGGCTCGTTTGGTTGCCAATGGCAGTAGTCAGCAACTTGGTATTGACTGTGATGAGACCTTTAGTCTGGTTGTCAAACCGGCTACCATTCGCACCGTTCTTAGTCTTGCGGTATCCCGCAAGTGGCCTATTCATCAGCTTGACGTTGAGAATGCCTTTCTTAATGGGGATTTATCTGAGATGGTATATATGCATCAACCACCAGGATTTGTAGACTCCCGGTACCCTCATCATGTCTGCCTTCTGCAGAAATCTTTATATGGTCTAAAGCAGGCACCTCCTACTTGGTTTCAGAGATTTGCAGGTTATGCTACTCGAGTTGGGTTTTACCATAGTCACTGTGACTCCTCGTTATTTATTCTTCGACAGGGCTCTCATGTAGCTTATTTACTGATTTATGTGGATGACATTATACTTACAGCCTCCTCTACTACTCTCCTACAGCAGATCATTGCCTCCTCACACAATGAGTTTGCCATGACTGATCTTGGAGCACTTAATTATTTTCTGGGCATTTCTGGTACTCGATATTCTACAGGTCTCTTTCTATCTCAGCAGAAGTACGCTACTGAGCTTCTCGAGCGTGCTCACATGACCAATTGTAACTCTTCTCGCACACCAGTTGATACAGAATCCAAACTGAGGCCCGAAGGTGTTCCAGTTCAGGATCATACTTTATATCGCAGTCTTGCAGGTGGTCTTCAGTATCTCACATTTACTAGACCGAATCTCTCCTACACTGTTCAACAAATTTGTCTTTACATGCATGATCCTCGAGAGCCACATTTAGCTGCCCTTAAACGTATTTTATGATACGTTCGAGGGACCTTGGGGTTTGGTCTACACCTATATTCATCCTCTACCACTTCTCTTGTTGGATATACAGATGCAGATTGGGCGGGTTGCCCATCCACACGACGGTCTATTTCAGGATATTGTGTTTTTCTGGGTGATAATCTTCTTTCTTGGTCATCCAAGCGTCAGCACACCATCTCCCGTTCTAGTGCCGAAGCCAAGTATCAGGGTGTTGCTAATGTTGTAGCTAAAACTGCATGGCTTCATAACCTTCTTCGTGAGCTGCATTCTCCTCTTTCTTCAGCCACTCTAGTCTACTGTGTTAATGTTAGTGCCATCTACTTGTCTGCCAACCGTGTTTAACATCAACAGACTAAACATATTGAGATTGATATTCATTTTGTCCATGACATGGTTACTGCTGGTGAGGTCCATGTTCTCCATGTACCTTTCCGTTATCAGTACGCAGATATATTCACCAAAGGACTTCCTTCAGCCTTAATTGAAGATTTTAGATCCAGTTTGAGCGTATGGCTTCCTCCTGCTCCAACTGCGGGTGAGTATTAGCTGACAATAAGTTGCCATGATAAGAATATAGTGATTGTAATTGATTTAGTGATAAGAATAGAATTAATGTAATTGATTTAGTATTTAATGGGTGATTTCCACTTACCCATAATAGGAGATGTATTGTAACTATATATACTCCATTTGTTAGCATGAATGAGACACACAAAATTATCCATTCAATATAGTCGAGATCTATTAAGCTTGAATTTATTTTTGTATCGCTCGGTAGAAAGAAAATATTAATTAAACATGTTTTTTTTATAGAAGAAGTGTATAAACTTATAACTAACCAAAACCAAATGGAATTTACTCAATGCACTGGATTCCTACATTTATAAAATGCACATATAATTCGTTTGTACAATAAAAGGTGTAGAAATGATATTCAGAAAATGCATTCAATTCGTTAAGTTGCTGAATAATACTCATAACTATTGGTTCAGAGATTCAAATTTAAGCAACCCAAATTAGATATATCATATTAAATCATCAAAGTACAATAAATGACATACTTATTTGGTCATTCTAAACATAGAATCATCCATTATAAAAACTACTTCATCTACAATACATTTAGACTATGTTTGGCAAAATTAGATGCTCACTGCTTCATAAAGAAGCATTGGAAAAATTAGTTTTCTAAAAAACAGCAAAGCTCACAGCTCTCATGCCAAACGAACATTAAAAATAAAAAAGCTCATTGCTCACCGCTCATCACCTCAAAAAGCTCCAAAAAGCTTTGCGCCAAACATAGCCTTAATGATAATCAGGTATTCTACATGACACGAAAAGCCTTCTTAAATTTGATCAAATGAATTCTTTTAATTGTCATAATCCTCTTAAGAATTACGTCCATTTATGGTGTTCATGGTGGTCTCGGCCGCCTAGAAGCTTAACCTCGATTAATGTCAAGCCCCTAGAACTCAATAATTGGCTTACGTAAGTCTCTCTTATGTTGAATATTAACTTGGACTCGATCTTTGTTTGTAAAGTGGACAATGGTGCTTGGTGCTTCATTTAAATTTTGGGAGGACACTTGGCATGGGGATACTTCTTTCAAAGATATTTATCCAAGACTCTACGCACTGGAATCCTCAAAATCTTGCAACATTAATGAAAGGTGTAAGAACTCAAATGGCCCTCTCACTAGATCATGGGCTTGGAGGTGTCGTCTCAGATCAGGGCTATAGATGGAACAACTTGTGGGCCTTACAAACCTTCTACTCATTTTGACATAACAAACTGTCCAGATTCATGGGTATGCTCCAAGAAAAAAATAAACCCTATCGTATTTCTGCCATGAGGAAGGTAATTGAAGGCTGCATTCTAGAATCGGGTGTTGATAATATCAAATGGAACAAATCAGTGCCTTTTAAAATTAACATCCTCTCTTGGCATTTGAGTAGCAATTGGCTACCTACTCGAATCAATTTAGATGCACGTGGAATCGATCTACACTTGGTTCGTTGTCCAATTTGTGATGAGGATGTGAAAACTTCTCAACACTTGTTCATGATAGCAAACTGGTGGGGAATTGCTGACTTCCCAAAGGATCTTCCTAATCTTATTACTTGGGGCGACGCGGCTAATCTACAACAATCCTTAAAGGTATGTTTTGATGTGGTTATCCATACCACGTTATGGGTTATTTGGAGGTTCAAAAATCGGATTTGCTTTGATGCAAAACTTCTAAGGAAAGACACTCTTGTAGATGAGATCAAAATATTATCTCATTTATGGATTAAACATAGGAATAAGAATTTCAATCCTAACTGGATTGAATGGATTTGTGAACCAAAAGACGCTTGTAATGTCGTTTTGTAAGTTCTTTTCTCTAGTATCTTGCTAGAGTTTTAAAATATATTGTCGTTCAAAAAAATAATCCTCTTTAGCATCTGATGTTTTTTTTGATAACTTTCCACGGTCTAACTATTTTTAAGTAATATTTATGAATAACTGTAAACTTGTTGACAAGACATAAATCATCCAGCTTTGATCTATCAGAATTTTAAGAATACTTATTTTAAGAATTCAACTATTGAAGTTCTTATATGTACATACTCAACTATTTTGATAATGCCATATAATATTTTATAAATGTGTGACATCCTTAACCACCAATTTATGATAATCAAACTTCCAAACATTTTAAAGTTTGAAGTATTCTTATTCTCTTAATGTATAATGCAACTATGCTCTTATTAAGCATAACTAGTAATAGCCAAAGATGAAATCCTTACCATAACTAGTATTGAGTGTCATCTCAATTTCATTAGCATCATTGTATGCAAACAACAATATGCTATTAAAACTTTCCGTAAACATTAATATCTATAGTGTAATGTTTGATGCCCTTCAAACCTTTTGTTGGCTATGACAATTTGCACAACAATTGACAAATTGTTTATCTATAGAATTTGGAAGATGTTCCAGATTTAGGATGTGATTCTTTAATCAATCATATTCTTTTAGAATATTACACAAGTTATCTAATAACTTTTTAATTAGATATTAATATTGCCAAATCATCTTATAATCAAGCATGATACAACAAAACATGACGTGCATGAAAAATCTTTGAGTCGTACTTAGATTTTATTCATGTCATACATATCTATTTAGACTTTCTAAATAATATATCATGTTATATTAGATTCATTTACCGCACATGTTTCAACAATGAACATTCATTCCAAGGTTGTATATCTTATTTTCTAAATCTTTCAAGTAAAGTTTCATTCCAAACTAAGACTTAACTTTTAACTTATATGGAATGTTACTTTACAACATATATGATTTAAGAAATTAAACATAATACTCCCACTAGCTTTTAGGAATACTTAGAAATTATCTTATTTTAATTATAAATCAAAACATGGATTTAATAATTAAACATAAAAATAATCTTCTAGATGCATGCATTTATCCATCCATGGATTATTGCATTTTGTACACTTCCAAATATTTATTTGAATTCATAAACTCCTTTTGATTACTTATCGTCCTTGCTCAAGTAATCACTCAAGAAAGAGTTTTGATATTCCATTGCCAATTTCATAAATATGACAATCATAATCTTTATATATTTAATGTATTTAAAAAAGAATATACAATCACAATTAATTGCTTAAGTGTGATTAATAATCTTGTTATAAGATATGCATTAAATACGTGCACAATAATGTCCACATGTTTTCTATACAAAGATTTAAACCACAAAGGTTACCTTATCTTTGAAGAAACTCATCTTCATTTTCTAGTCTAATAACTATTAAGATAAATCAAGTTTCTAAAATTGATTATCTTTATAGACAACATCTTAATCATTCATAGTATATGTACTCTACCTAATTTCATATTTGGTAATGTATCATGATGATTATTAGGTTTACAATAATCCTGTAAATCATAACCCTCAGCATATTAATCAAATATCCGAGATATTTTATTATTCTATGAATGAGAATTCCATCATCTTGAGATTTAATATTTAAATGTCAAACTTTATTATGATATTTACTAGTGTATTTCAGAAGATTATGTATCTTGTAATTTTATCGTTTAGAGATCAAAACTCCCACTTGCTTTTAATAATTTAAAGACTATCTTTAAATACTTAGCAAATAAAGCAACAATACAATGTTCTCTTTCGGAATATAACAAATACTTATTGACAGTTCCTGACTTTACTTTGTTAATAACCTCTTCATAAGCAGTTGAACAAATTCAGAACTTCAATTTAAGAATTAATGTAATTGATTACATTCATCACATTCCATCATATGATGATGTCTTATTAATATTCTAGGCTGGAGTTTTATTAAGTATGTCGAAGTCATACTCAATCTTCTTACCTTGATAACTTTTGGAAGAAAAGAAGTCATAATTATCTTTAATCAAACAATATAACAAGAGTTTGATTTTCCTAACTGAACATACCATAAACATTTGGTATTTCATTAGTGTGGAAAACTAGAAGGGGGGTTGAATAGTTATTGGATTCTTTTTAACTTGAATATCTTTAAAAACTTTTACGTTTGCTTAAAGATATAAACACAATGTTATATGTTTGATTCTTTGAAAAGCTTTTCATGTTAATAACAATTCTAACTTTACTAGTTTCATACTTTGAAAAGCTTTGCTTGTGATGATCCTAACTTTGCTTGTTTAGTTCTTTGAAAAGCTTTACTTTTGTTTGAAGATATAAACACATCTTTACTTGTTTAGTTCTTTGAAAAGCTTTATATTTAACTAGCAATTCTAACTAAAGAACAACATGTAATAAGCAAAGATAAAGAAAGAAACGATCAAACCACAACACGATTGTTTATCGTGGTTCGGATACAAGGAATCTTTTTCCTTGCCCTACATCCACGCCCCGAGTTTCCAACTCGAGAGTTATAAGCACTAATCAACAAGCTCCTTTCACCGGCGGAGAAAACCTTTACAACGTCGCTTATACTTTTACCGACACTAAGCTAGATGTCGAGTTCTTTTACACGGGTACAACCACTCCCATCGTCGCTTACACTTTTACCGACACTAAGCTAGATGTCGAGTTCTTTACCAAGGGTACAACCACTCCCGTTAGTTCTTTTACAAGGGTACAACAACTCCCGACACACTATGTATTTTGAGGCCGAAAATACTAACCACTTACTTCTACATACATGACACAAATGAAGTATAAACTACCAAAGCTTATACATGACCAAGCTACTAAGACTTGCAACTTTAGAGTTGAAGCTTGTAACTTCTTGAATGATCTTGTGAAGTCCCTTGCTACATAAGAGAATCACACAAATCAAAATGTTACTGAGTTAGTTGAGAGAGTATGTGAAAATATATCCTAAAGGGGTTACACAAAACTAACAAATGGTTTGGTATTTATAGCAAACCATTCTGCAGGTCTGGCGGATCAGGCGGAACCCTCAGATGGGTTCCGCCCGTGTACCCCTAGGGTACCGCCAGGGCTGCAGTTGGTTTTTGCAATAAATCTCCCAAACCAAACAAGGTCACATCTCATTACTCTTGCAAACCAAACAATGTCACATCTCATAATATCAAGTCAAACACTAAACTTGCAAGCAACCACTTAGTAAGTCAAACACACTTCTTACCATAAATGTATATTGACAAAGCTTGCCCTAAATGTGATGTGACCTTACTATATTAAGAAATAAATGTGATGTGACAAGACTCTTCCTAGTTTAAGAAATGAAAACAATGTTTTGTTTAAAAGGAAATGTTAACCTTAGTTAAACAAGACTTAAACACTTAAAGTGATGATTTACTTATAGCTAAACTTCATACTTTGTCATTAACAAAACTTAGCAAAGATCGTAAAATATAAATAACGTTTTTAGGCGATATTTGTATTAACAATCCCCCCCCTTTTTGTTAATGACAAAACATAAACTTTATTTATAAGAAAGTTACTAGTTTTAGTGTTAAGTCTTATAAAGTTAGTATAAAAACTTGTTTTTGCAAAGATGAGATGATAAGCACTAAAAACTTGTTTTTGCAAAGATGAGGTGATAAGCACAAGTTTATATAAATTCTCCCCCTTTTTGTCGAAGCAAAAAGAAGAGTAGCGAAGCGGAAGTATGCACTTGCTCCCCCTTGGACGATTCTCCCCCTAAATGGAGTGCCAAGAGAGGAGACATGGATTTTGAACCTACAAGAAAAATGTTAGTTGTTGCACAAGACAGGTCATGAAAGCATTTCATGTCTAAAACACAACTAAGAGTTGTGAAGTAGAATAACGCAACACTCATGCTCCCCCTTGAATATTACTCCCCTAAATGGAGTATCAAGGAAGGAAAACATGGAAAATGGTCCTACAAAAAGAAAGGTTAGTTTAAACAACATAAGATATATGTATGGTACCATAGCAAGGTATATTTCACTTATTATACCTAAATGGTCAACAAACAATGCAAACCTTGTAGTAGAATGAAACTCATTTCATGTAAAATTTTGTCTCTTAAAGAAGTCAAAGGCAAGAAATTTGGATGACACCATCCTACTTCTAAAAATAAAGAAAAACTAAAAATAAACTAAGAATATGAAAAGTTACAAGGAAATCATCATTTTCCTTAAAGAGAAACATTTTCCAAAAACAAGGCTAGGGATACTTACTTGTGCATCGTTCTTCTTTTCTGTCGATATATATAAACTGCTGGTGTGTGGTTGCTTCAAGATCGTAGTCATTCCATGCTAGTAACTAGGATTGTTGATCTACAATATCAACACCTCTTTTCAAGTTGTTGCCAAATCTCATAAGCAGTCCCAACAAACATAACAGACTTAGCAATTGACTCAGAAATAGAACACATAATCCAACTTATCACCAAATTGTTACAAGTATCCCATTGTTCAGCTAACTTTGCATTATCAAAAGATCTTGGAACAGTACCTCTAATAAAACCCAATTTACGCTTGGTAGAGAGTCTAATTTCAATGGCACGCCTCCATGATCTGTAGTTTTGTGATCCAGTGAGCTTTTCTTGAACACACAGAGAAACTGGGCCATCAGATGGAGCAAGAACAGAGGATTTTGAAACAACAAAGAAGAATCACCATAATCTCTAGAACCTCCAGCATGTGACAACCGGCAGTTTAGGGAGCTATTTTAAAAACCCGCATTACAACTTAAGTTCGTTTATAATTATTATTTGAAATTTTCATTTCACAACGAACTTGTAAGACCTATTTTATGGAAATTTTATTTAATGACGTTATGGTATTCGTGAATTATGTTCATAATTCGTTTTTGATTATGAGATCGGTGATGTATATTTGAATTCTCACTTGGAACTACGTTGACTTTGGCACTAGGATTACCTAACATAGTTTTATGATTCGTCTTAACGAGTCCGTTATATATTTTAATTAATTACGAGAGGTTCTCGTGTGATATGGAAATTTTAAAATGAGTTCGGGTTCGGGCCACATGTTTTTACATTTACCCACGTTACCCGCTCCACACCGTTAGTAATATTATTATTACTATTATTATTATTATTATTACTTTTATTCACTATCATTATTATTAATAGAAAGAAAAATAATAAAAAGAGTAAATTACAAAAGCTGGTCCTGTGTGGTCTCGGTATACACAAACCACACAAACACACTCAACTATTTTTCCATCTCTCTCAAACTCTCTCCTCCCTCACCACTTCTAACCCTAGCCGCCCCTTAATTATTCCGGCCACCACAACGTCACCGCCAGCCACCACTCTAAACCACCACCATATTCATGATCTACAACATCTAATCTACTAGATCTAGTACACCACGCGCCTCCTATCACCACTTTATCACACGAATCACCACCAAATTTACCACTAATCGTTTATTCTTGAAAGATTACCACGGTTTTGAGTTTTTAGTTCGAAGGTGAGCGAGTTTCCACTCGTATTGTTAATAAAAAACGCGACCCTTGGTCACGATTTTGTGAGATCCGAATGGGTTTTTAATTAAATACGTGATATGATGATGGATCTTGGATGAAAAACGTTTTCTTGATAGTTTGGTATCCGGGTTGGTTTATTTTTCGTCGGGTCGAGGTGTACCCGAGGGTGAAACCCTCGGATGGTGCTTGTTTGGCCGAATAGTTGGTCTTTAGTGATTATTGGTGTTCGAATGAGGTGTTTGGATCCTCGTATTGGTATTTGACCGGTTATTGTTGGTCGTGGCTCACCATGGTAGTCGAATGGAAATTTTTTGGCCGACGACCCTAGTAGGTCGTGCGGGTTGTTTGGCTCATTTAGAGCTAGCCGAGACCATGGAGGTCTCGGGTGGGAACCACACTAGTTGTGGTGAAGTGTTGCCTCGGGTTCGGCTTGGTAAACCGACCCGAACACTAATTTGGTTAATGTTATTTTGTGATAATTGTAAACTAATTGTTATATTATTATTGGTTATAATTGTCGTTGGTATATATTGTTGTGGTATTTATTTCTCGGCCGAATACTTTGGGTCGAATTGGATATTGGATTGGTTATGGTTTAATATTGAGGAGTTGTTGTCGATTGGGATGTGATATGAGGACCGGTTATGAGACGGTCGTTAGATGACGGAGATAGGTTAGTCGGGTACCGTAGTCGGACCTTATTGTTGTAGCCCGTGGTTGAGATTGTGATTGGACGGAGTTTATTGTTTATGACTTTGGTTTATTATTGGACTTGGACAATGAGCCGAGAGTCATGACTCGGACATATGACCATTTCGTGTAACTCAATAAATATTAAAAGTGAAACGAGAATAATAAAACTCGTAATAATAATTATTAATAATATGAACGTTTATACGAAAGTATATACGTGAGTAACGTATATATAACTATATAAACGCGTATATTAATAATAATAATAATCACGAGTCGTATTATAAATAATACGATTAGATATATATTAGGCTACGAGCGTGGCGTAATATTATTAAACGTATTATTACTATTAGAAATTGTGTTATAAACGGGAAACTCCCGACAATTATGAAACGTTTAATAAAAAGGTCATTTCGGATATATAACGGATAAACTTATTGAGTTAGGCGAAATTGTTGTCACTCGGGTCCAGGTAAGTTATTATTTGCGACATTCGTGTTGTCTCGGATATATGACGACTAATATAGACGTTTTCTATAAGTAAATAACCACCCAACCGTAAGGTTGAGCCGGGTTGTTTGATTATATGAAACGAATATATTAGTGGGCATCGTATCCTACGACGCCCATAGGTTGTAGTATATGTAAAGGGTAATAGATTGCGAGTGTATATATCGGGAAAGCTGGCCAATTTGACGATATATACGAGGAA
This sequence comes from Artemisia argyi, assembly GCA_030686995.1. NCBI lineage: Eukaryota > Viridiplantae > Streptophyta > Magnoliopsida > Asterales > Asteraceae > Artemisia > Artemisia argyi. Next base: position 195,389,522 of record CM060687.1, on the reverse strand, counting down.
TTTATTAAACTATGATATATACTATATAGTAATTACGTGCTATGTGCTTTAGATTGGGTGTAATCTTGGAACGGTATATTACGTAAATAAATATGAGGATTATCAAATCGACGGATTTGGTAAACTTTGACGATTTATTTAAACGATATATTGGGCTAATATTAGATCTATAGTTATTATATCTTCTACGTGTGATCTTGTTGGTTTGTTTGGAGTCGACCCACCACCCGTATGGATACCAAACGCAAATACACCAAACTAATACGAAATGGATTTTCGGAAATAAAACGGATTCTCGTCCGGGTTTGGGAATATTATATATTTGAGGAAATGATTTCTGAAAGAGTTAATATTGTTAGGTCGTGCCAAGTCCGTAGTTGCTGTTTCGTGAGTTATCATACATCTTATTGCTACCTACCTCGTCTTGCTATATTTCTGGACTTGAGGTGAGTCATAGCCCCACTTTTTACTCTTGAACTATGTTTTCAACGATTGGGGTGAGAAACGTGCAAATCATTTTACGTGGACTATTATCGCTTTTATATGCTTTCTAAACTTGCTATGCGTATGGACTAGGATCTATTGTCAGCTTTAGTCACACCTTTTGTGGGTACTATTCAAGGTTGGCTTATTTGGTTATTTGGATTGTCAGCTTTAGTCACATATATGTTGTGTGTACTATTCAAGGTTGACTTATTTAGATACTGTAGTGTGCACCTATAGGTTATTATACTTCGGAGGTTATCCGAGTTATTATTGATATTGCGGGGGTTACCCGAATATCTATGTTAGTACGGAAGGGTATCCGTGTGTTTTGTTAGTACGGAAGGGTATCCGTGTGTTTTGGTTATTGCGGAAGGGCTTCCGTGTGTTATGTTGAGAGCGGAGGGTATCCGCAGGCTTTTAGCGAATCCTTAGTCTAGCTAGCAAGCGTTTTGCGTATATGTCCACTATATTATTAGTTGAACTTAAACCTATGATCTCACCAGCGAAAGCTGACTTTTAGCACGTTTTCTCAGGTAATTAAGTGTTGAGGTGCATGCTTGGATTGGAAGGCTCGGCTGAGGCACGCGGTTATGGATCTATATTTTCTAAACTCTGATAATTAAATTTGGACCTATTGTTATTTATTTTGGGCCTGACTCTGAATGATGTTGGGATAAATGTAAACCTTAAAACCCCGTTTTGGTTGTGTTTTTACTATGTTTACTTTATCTCGTTCTATATTGTCTTGTGTTGGATACCAATCCCCGTAGCACCCCGAAAGCTTGTTGAGTCTTCCGCTGTATCAAATTTTGGGGGTGTTACAGATTGGTATCAGAGCCAAGGTTATAGAGAACTAGGTAAATAAACGCCTAAACTATAACCGTATTTTTATAGAAAATGATCCTTGACTACCGCCCGCCAGCCCGCCAAGCCGAAGCATCTTCTATTATTTGAGGTATTATGAGATATTTGAGATGATTTGAGGTTTATGGATTTTAGAAATAAGATGGCGTTCTTGAGGATTTATATGGTCTATATGTTTTATAAACATTTTTTTAGAAATGCGGTGTTTGAAATTCTTTTATTAAGATTATATGGTATTATTTGATGTGAATACTTGGTACGATTTTATGAGTTGTGATTTAAGTTGTTTTGAAACACTTACACCTACCCTACGCCGTTGTCACAGACTATGGCCTCCCATGTGCCTGATGTCGTCGAGGACATCCTTACTGCACCAGTTTTACCTGCACAGTTCACTATGGCATCTGATGACCCCTACCAGATGGTCATGTCTACAGCTATTGTGTCACAGGCAGCTTCTACTTCAGCACTACCTGCTGCATCTACGCAGGGACCCTCATCTTCTTTAGGGCTCCCTGGTACATCGAGGCAGCTTACTCTTCATCAGGCTTTGGCTCGTGTGGCACCACGCTTTGCCCACCGAGCTACGGCACGCATGTCGGTACGCCCTACTCCATCACCTTTACAGATTGATGCTCATTCTCTTCTGTCTGAGGCGCCACCCACATCATTGCGTCGTCGTCCTAGATCACCTACTACATCTCCACATGGTTCACCTAGTAGGAGACGACGAGTGATGAGGTACTCTCCCGATGAGGAGGAGGAGTACGAGGGTGAGGATGAGGCTGATGACCCTGAGCGGGAGGATGACCCTCAGGAGGCTGAGCATGGTGATGATGATGACCCTGAGGAGGAGGATGACCCTCAGGAGGATGAGATGCCTGATGATGATGATGAGTTAGCACCACCAGCTCAGGCTGAGGGGCCTGATTCACCTGTACACCCGATTGAGCCTGATTCACCTGATCATCCGTTCTTGTTTGAGTTGCCACCTGGTAGTCCCGTGGAGTCGGATGCATCTTCTGAGGTTTCTGCTGAGCATGCAGAGTTGGGTGAGGTTGGCAGGTTATGGGCTCGGATTACTGAGCTTAGTGACAGAGTTGCACGTGTATCTGATCGACTTGAGAGAGTTATTGGAGAGTTTCTAGCAGATTTGAGAGTTGATTTGACTGTCGCTGTGGGCAGGGCTACTGAGCTGAGGAGAGTTTTGATGGATGTTCATGAGCATATCGATAGTTTGCAGCGAGGATTCGTTACTGCTCGTGAGGCCGACCGCAAGCTTTGGCAAAGGAATGCCGAGCTAGAGAAGGAGGTGGCTGACCTCAAGAGAGACCGAGACACCCATAGCGTGGAGTTAGGATCGTTATGGAGGGATCTTGATGGCTTGAGGCAGGAGTTGAGGATTCTCCGTCAGCCCCGTGGCTAGTTGCTTGAGTTATATTATCTTGTTGCTTTCTTAGCCGAGGAGTGTTCGGTTAGAAAAGATAGTTATCATATTTTGGATGTATTTTGTTTGGTATTCGTCTCTTTTGGAACGATTAGTATGTTTTGTGTTATCCGTTGGTTGGAACGATGTTAGATCGCTATTGTATGGTTGATGGTTGTTAGTATATGGTATTATGTGATTTTGGGTGTTATGGAAATTGAGTCCTTATTCGCTTATTATTACATAGCGTGTTGTTGCCATTCTTGCTATGACTTGATTTCGTTGAGATGTTTTGTTGAGCAAGTCGATAAGTTCTAATGGAGATTCATGAACTTGTGTGATGTTACGGATCAATGGCACCCCGTCGAAACCCTGTTAGGTCTACCAGGACTGGTCCTGCTGTGACTACTCCTACTCCTGCTCGTCGAGGTCGTCGACCTACACGAAATGTTGAAACCCCTACTCCTGACAACCTGGACACCACTAACCGTAACAACAGGAATCAAAATGTTGATGTTCAGGGAGACAATGATCATGTTCCACTTAATGCACCAACTGTGGATCAAGCAATGATCACCCAACTCGTGGAGCAAAGAGTTGCTGAACTACTAGCTGAGTCAAATCATTCCAACAATTCTGCTGGAACTTTTCCACCTGTTCGTGCTAATGGATGTCAATACAAGGAATTCAAGATTTGTGGACCCATTGAGTTTGGTGGAAATGAAGGAGTGGTTTACTTAGTCAGATGGATTGAGAAGACTGAGTCAGTGTTTAATGTCAGTGGTTGTGCGGAGAATGCGAAGGTAAAGTTTGCTTCTTTTACTTTCAAGGATGAAGCTTTGACTTGGTGGAACAACTACCGAAATGCAGTTGGGAGTGATGTAGCATATGCTATGACTTGGGAGCAATTTAAGTCCTTGTTGATTCAGACTTATTGCCCAAGGAATGAGGTCAAGAAGCTAGAGATTGAGTTTTGGAATCACAAGGTGAAAGGTAATGATATGGCGACTTACAATCGTCGTTACCAGGAGTTAGCCTTGTTGTGCCCAGATATGGTGAAAACCGAGACTCAAAAGATCGAGAGGTATACTGATGGATTGCCTGTAGCTACGAGGAATGATGTAATTTCTGCTAGACCTGCAAACATCCATGAGGCAATCACAATTGCTCAACAACTTATGGATTCGTTGGAATTAGAAGAAGCTGATAAGGAGAAGAATGGAAAGAGAAAGAGAGACCGTCACTCTAAGAGTAATGACCACCGAAGCAAGAGACAAGCTAAGGCTTATGCTATTGGGAATGGAGATAGGAAGAATCAGAACGGTGACGCACCCAAGTGTGATCGTTGCCATCAGCATCACACTGGATGGTGTAGTGTGAAATGCCAGAATTGCTCAAAGAAAGGACATACAGCTAGGGACTGTAGAGCTCGACCTCTTGCAATGGTTCAAGCTGCTCCTGAGATGAGAAACAAGGCAGATGTTACCTGCTATGGGTGTGGAAAGAAGGGACACTATAGGAATGAGTGTAGAGAATCGCGGAACCGTGGAAATCAAGGCTCGGGTGGTAATGGGTACAATTATGGAAACCGTGGACGACAAGATAATGGGGACCAACGTGTGGAAGCTGGAGCTGCTCAAGGAAGAGTGTATGCGCTCGGGAACGAGAGAGGAGAAGATCCGAACGTCGTTACTGGTACGTTCCTTCTCAATAATCGTTATGCTTCCATACTGTTTGATACTGGTGCCGATAGAAGTTTTGTGTCCACTACATTTGCACCCTTACTAGAGAAACCCCCGATGGCCTTAGGAATTGGATATGATATTGAGTTAGCTAATGGAAACATAGAAAGGATTAATACCATCATTCGCGGTTGTACGTTAAATTTCTTGAACCACCCCTTCAACATAGATCTTCTACCCGTCACGTTAGGAAGTTTTGATGTAATCATTGGTATGGATTGGTTGTCGAAGTATCGTGCTCACATACTTTGCGACGAGAAGATCGTGCGTGTACCATACGGAAAGGAGGTCCTAAATATACTAGGAGACCGAAAGGATTCTAGGAGCCCATCCCGATTAGCGGTGATTTCTTGCACTAAGTTACCGAAGCTAATGGAGAAGGGATGTTATCTTTTCTTAGCTCAAATTTCTGAGAAGGGAGAGACGAAGAAAAAGGAAAGGTGCATTGGAGATGTGCCTATAGTTCGTGATTTTCCTGATGTGTTTCCCGATGAATTGCCGGGAATTCCACCAAGTAGGCAAGTGGAGTTTCAGATTGAGTTGATACCTGGTGCTGCACCTGTAGCACGAGCACCTTATCGTCTTGCACCTACCGAACTGGAAGAGTTGTCGAAACAATTGGCGGAGTTAGCCGAAAAGGGATTCATAAGACCAAGTTCTTCACCTTGGGGAGCCCCAGTCTTGTTTGTGAAGAAGAAGGATGGATCGTTTCGCATGTGTATCGACTATAGAGAGTTGAATAAGTTAACGGTGAAGAATCGATACCCGTTACCTAGGATCGATGATTTGTTCGATCAACTTCAAGGATCGAGTGTGTATTCGAAGATCGATTTGAGATCGGGATATCATCAACTCCGAGTTCGTGAGGAGGATATTCCGAAAACGGCTTTCAGAACCCGTTACGGGCATTACGAGTTTCAGGTGATGCCGTTTGGGTTGACTAACGCACCAGCCATATTCATGGATCTCATGAATCGCGTGTGTAAGCCATACTTGGATAAGTTCGTGATTGTATTCATCGATGACATTCTGATTTATTCAAAGAGTGAGAAAGAACATGAGGAGCATTTAAGACTCATTTTGGAATTGCTCAGGAAGGAGAAACTTTATGCCAAGTTTTCGAAATGTGAATTTTGGATTCCGACTGTACAATTTTTGGGTCACGTGATTGATAGACAAGGAGTCCACGTGGATCCTGCAAAAATTGAAGCAATAAAAGATTGGGCTGCACCTACAACCCCAACCGAAGTTCGTCAATTTTTGGGTTTAGCTGGCTATTACCGAAGATTCATCGAGGGATTTTCGAAGATAGCTAAACCATTGACCAAATTGACTCAAAAGAGTGTTACGTATGAATGGGGAGATAAAGAAGAGGAAGCGTTTCAATTGCTTAAGAAAATGTTGTGTAGTGCTCCTATCTTAGCGTTACCAGAAGGTAACGAGGATTTCGTCGTCTATTGTGACGCCTCGCATAAAGGTTTAGGAGCCGTGTTAATGCAACGAGAGAAGGTGATAGCTTATGCTTCCCGACAGCTCAAAAAGCATGAGAAAAACTACACTACCCATGATTTGGAGCTCGGTGCTGTGGTTTTTGCTTTAAGAATATGGAGACATTACTTGTACGGAACCAAGTGTGTTGTATTTACTGACCATAAAAGTCTACAACACATCTTGAATCAAAAAGAGCTCAACATGAGACAACGACGTTGGATCGAGTTACTAAGCGATTATGATTGTGAAATTCGCTACCATCCTGGTAAAGCAAACGTTGTTGCTGATGCTCTTAGTCGAAAGGAAAGAGTACCACCATTACGAGTTAAGTCATTGGGAATGACTATAGTATCGCCATTACCATCTCAGATACTCGAAGCTCAAACAGAAGCATTGAAAGCAGAAAATAGATCTGCCGAGAACATATTTGGGATGGCTGATAATGAGAAAGGATTTGTTAAGCGTTCGGATGGATTATTACGTTTTGGAGATCGGATTTGGGTACCGTTATATGGAGAAATTCGAGAATTGATTATGCACGAGTCGCATAAGTCAAAGTACTCCATTCACCCTGGTTCCGATAAAATGTACCAAGATCTTAAGAAGTTCTATTGGTGGCCAAATATGAAGGCAAATATAGCATCGTATGTTAGTAAGTGCTTGACATGCGCCAAGGTTAAGGCTGAACACCAGAGACCGTCAGGACTACTAACGCAACCAGAACTTCCAGTCTGGAAATGGGAGCGGATTACTATGGACTTCATTACCAAATTACCGAGGACGGCTAGCGGTTGTGACGCTATCTGGGTAATTGTGGATCGTCTGACAAAGTCTGCTCATTTCTTAGCTATTAGTGAAGATGATAGTGTGGATAAGCTTGCAAGGTTATATGTGAAGGAAATTATTTCGCGTCATGGAGTCCCGATATCTATTATTTCGGATCGTGATAGTCGTTTTACGTCAGCTTTGTGGCGATCACTTCAAACGGCTTTGGGGACGAGGCTTGATATGAGTACTGCATATCATCCCCAAACCGATGGTCAAAGTGAGAGGACCATACAGACGTTAGAGGATATGCTTCGTGCATGCATCATAGACTTTGGTAAAGGCTGGGAGAAGTATTTGCCCCTTGCGGAATTCTCCTATAATAACAGCTACCACACAAGTCTTAAGGCTGCACCGTTCGAAGCTTTGTATGGCAGAAAGTGTCGTTCGCCTATTGGTTGGGCAGAAGTTGGAGATAGCCAACTTACAGGCCCTGAGCTTATTTTAGAAACTACCGAGAAAGTAACCCAGATTCGTGATCGGTTGCAAGCCGCCAGAGATAGGCAGAAGAGCTACGCCGATCAGAGACGTAAACCTTTAGAGTTCCAGGTTGGAGACAAAGTGATGCTGAAAGTCTCGCCTTGGAAAGGTGTAATACGTTTCGGGAAACGTGGTAAACTCAACCCGCGCTACATTGGACCATTCTTGATCTTAGAAAGAATTGGGCCCGTGGCTTATAGGTTGGAATTACCGTCTGAACTGAGCAAAGTTCATGACGTGTTTCACGTGAGTAATTTGAAGAAATGTCTTTCTGATGAAATGCCCGTCATTCCAATGAGGGACATTCGTATTGATGAGAAATTGAAATTCGTGGAGGAGCCGATCGAGATTTTAGATCGTGAAGTTAAACGACTCAAGAGGAGTCGCATTCCGCTCGTCAAGGTTCGTTGGAATTCCCGACATGGACCAGAATCTACGTGGGAACGCGAGGACGAGTTCAGGAAGAGATATCCGAAGCTTTACACTTCGTAGATAAAATTTTCCGAGTGAAACCCGGGACGGGTTTCCTTCTGAGACGGGGAGGATGTGACAACCGGCAGTTTAGGGAGCTATTTTAAAAACCCGCATTACAACTTAAGTTCGTTTATAATTATTATTTGAAATTTTCATTTCACAACGAACTTGTAAGACCTATTTTATGGAAATTTTATTTAATGACGTTATGGTATTCGTGAATTATGTTCATAATTCGTTTTTGATTATGAGATCGGTGATGTATATTTGAATTCTCACTTGGAACTACGTTGACTTTGGCACTAGGATTACCTAACATAGTTTTATGATTCGTCTTAACGAGTCCGTTATATATTTTAATTAATTACGAGAGGTTCTCGTGTGATATGGAAATTTTAAAATGAGTTCGGGTTCGGGCCACATGTTTTTACATTTACCCACGTTACCCGCTCCACACCGTTAGTAATATTATTATTACTATTATTATTATTATTATTACTTTTATTCACTATCATTATTATTAATAGAAAGAAAAATAATAAAAAGAGTAAATTACAAAAGCTGGTCCTGTGTGGTCTCGGTATACACAAACCACACAAACACACTCAACTATTTTTCCATCTCTCTCAAACTCTCTCCTCCCTCACCACTTCTAACCCTAGCCGCCCCTTAATTATTCCGGCCACCACAACGTCACCGCCAGCCACCACTCTAAACCACCACCATATTCATGATCTACAACATCTAATCTACTAGATCTAGTACACCACGCGCCTCCTATCACCACTTTATCACACGAATCACCACCAAATTTACCACTAATCGTTTATTCTTGAAAGATTACCACGGTTTTGAGTTTTTAGTTCGAAGGTGAGCGAGTTTCCACTCGTATTGTTAATAAAAAACGCGACCCTTGGTCACGATTTTGTGAGATCCGAATGGGTTTTTAATTAAATACGTGATATGATGATGGATCTTGGATGAAAAACGTTTTCTTGATAGTTTGGTATCCGGGTTGGTTTATTTTTCGTCGGGTCGAGGTGTACCCGAGGGTGAAACCCTCGGATGGTGCTTGTTTGGCCGAATAGTTGGTCTTTAGTGATTATTGGTGTTCGAATGAGGTGTTTGGATCCTCGTATTGGTATTTGACCGGTTATTGTTGGTCGTGGCTCACCATGGTAGTCGAATGGAAATTTTTTGGCCGACGACCCTAGTAGGTCGTGCGGGTTGTTTGGCTCATTTAGAGCTAGCCGAGACCATGGAGGTCTCGGGTGGGAACCACACTAGTTGTGGTGAAGTGTTGCCTCGGGTTCGGCTTGGTAAACCGACCCGAACACTAATTTGGTTAATGTTATTTTGTGATAATTGTAAACTAATTGTTATATTATTATTGGTTATAATTGTCGTTGGTATATATTGTTGTGGTATTTATTTCTCGGCCGAATACTTTGGGTCGAATTGGATATTGGATTGGTTATGGTTTAATATTGAGGAGTTGTTGTCGATTGGGATGTGATATGAGGACCGGTTATGAGACGGTCGTTAGATGACGGAGATAGGTTAGTCGGGTACCGTAGTCGGACCTTATTGTTGTAGCCCGTGGTTGAGATTGTGATTGGACGGAGTTTATTGTTTATGACTTTGGTTTATTATTGGACTTGGACAATGAGCCGAGAGTCATGACTCGGACATATGACCATTTCGTGTAACTCAATAAATATTAAAAGTGAAACGAGAATAATAAAACTCGTAATAATAATTATTAATAATATGAACGTTTATACGAAAGTATATACGTGAGTAACGTATATATAACTATATAAACGCGTATATTAATAATAATAATAATCACGAGTCGTATTATAAATAATACGATTAGATATATATTAGGCTACGAGCGTGGCGTAATATTATTAAACGTATTATTACTATTAGAAATTGTGTTATAAACGGGAAACTCCCGACAATTATGAAACGTTTAATAAAAAGGTCATTTCGGATATATAACGGATAAACTTATTGAGTTAGGCGAAATTGTTGTCACTCGGGTCCAGGTAAGTTATTATTTGCGACATTCGTGTTGTCTCGGATATATGACGACTAATATAGACGTTTTCTATAAGTAAATAACCACCCAACCGTAAGGTTGAGCCGGGTTGTTTGATTATATGAAACGAATATATTAGTGGGCATCGTATCCTACGACGCCCATAGGTTGTAGTATATGTAAAGGGTAATAGATTGCGAGTGTATATATCGGGAAAGCTGGCCAATTTGACGATATATACGAGGAATTTATTAAACTATGATATATACTATATAGTAATTACGTGCTATGTGCTTTAGATTGGGTGTAATCTTGGAACGGTATATTACGTAAATAAATATGAGGATTATCAAATCGACGGATTTGGTAAACTTTGACGATTTATTTAAACGATATATTGGGCTAATATTAGATCTATAGTTATTATATCTTCTACGTGTGATCTTGTTGGTTTGTTTGGAGTCGACCCACCACCCGTATGGATACCAAACGCAAATACACCAAACTAATACGAAATGGATTTTCGGAAATAAAACGGATTCTCGTCCGGGTTTGGGAATATTATATATTTGAGGAAATGATTTCTGAAAGAGTTAATATTGTTAGGTCGTGCCAAGTCCGTAGTTGCTGTTTCGTGAGTTATCATACATCTTATTGCTACCTACCTCGTCTTGCTATATTTCTGGACTTGAGGTGAGTCATAGCCCCACTTTTTACTCTTGAACTATGTTTTCAACGATTGGGGTGAGAAACGTGCAAATCATTTTACGTGGACTATTATCGCTTTTATATGCTTTCTAAACTTGCTATGCGTATGGACTAGGATCTATTGTCAGCTTTAGTCACACCTTTTGTGGGTACTATTCAAGGTTGGCTTATTTGGTTATTTGGATTGTCAGCTTTAGTCACATATATGTTGTGTGTACTATTCAAGGTTGACTTATTTAGATACTGTAGTGTGCACCTATAGGTTATTATACTTCGGAGGTTATCCGAGTTATTATTGATATTGCGGGGGTTACCCGAATATCTATGTTAGTACGGAAGGGTATCCGTGTGTTTTGTTAGTACGGAAGGGTATCCGTGTGTTTTGGTTATTGCGGAAGGGCTTCCGTGTGTTATGTTGAGAGCGGAGGGTATCCGCAGGCTTTTAGCGAATCCTTAGTCTAGCTAGCAAGCGTTTTGCGTATATGTCCACTATATTATTAGTTGAACTTAAACCTATGATCTCACCAGCGAAAGCTGACTTTTAGCACGTTTTCTCAGGTAATTAAGTGTTGAGGTGCATGCTTGGATTGGAAGGCTCGGCTGAGGCACGCGGTTATGGATCTATATTTTCTAAACTCTGATAATTAAATTTGGACCTATTGTTATTTATTTTGGGCCTGACTCTGAATGATGTTGGGATAAATGTAAACCTTAAAACCCCGTTTTGGTTGTGTTTTTACTATGTTTACTTTATCTCGTTCTATATTGTCTTGTGTTGGATACCAATCCCCGTAGCACCCCGAAAGCTTGTTGAGTCTTTCGCTGTATCGAATTTTGGGGGTGTTACACAGCATTACTTGATTTAGGCGCCATTGTTACACCAGCGGAAGCTAAATAGTTACAAAGAACTCACAAATTGTACAGTTCTACTGTGATAATAGAATCAAGAACAAGAAATGATTGGAATCACGATAACGAACGCAATTTAGATGAAAAACACCATTGCTAGAGCACTGATACCATGAGAACTAATGATGATGTAAAGAAAATGAACAACAGAAAGTGAAAAGTGAATTTATGAAAGGGAAAGTTTCATTAATTGTGAAATGGAGAAGATACAAGCCTTTATATAGGCTGAGAGGGAAAATAACTGCTTCTAACAACTTTACAAACTATTTACATATTACACCCTTCTACTTTATCTTAGTGCCTTGACCGGTCCTTATACTTGAATAGAAATAGTTTTCTATTCACTGATCAACGACTTGAACTTTATCGGCTATGGTGGTTAGAAAACACGACAATAACATGGCAAGTTAAGTATATAATGGGATAAACTGCAAATTTCGTCTCTAAAGTTTGCGATTTTCATACACTAGCCACTAAAACCAAGTTTGTATTTCATATGTCCTTAAAGTCATCTTTTTATTGCAACCTAGCCCTAATGCTCATTACTTTTGCCAGTTAGTGATAGTCAAAGGCCTGCAAAATGAATAATATACCCTCGTCTTCTTCCCCACTTTGATATCTTCTTGAATTTACAATTATTCTTAATTTTCACCAATAATTTATAATTATTCTTTGGGTGCATTCTTCATCTATGCTATTCTTGTAGATCTTGTATCGAGTTTATCTAAGATTTATTATTTTCTTCATATATACCCAAATTTTCATTAGTATAAAATCATAAGGAAACGTCTAAAAGTAAATGAACGTACCTAAATATCCCTTGTTTCTTAATTTTAAGCCTTGAACTCCTATCTCACAAGATGTATCTTCCTTTTGTCACACGAGTGTCTCTTATGGTCATATAATGTACTCCATATCAGTTAAAAATGGACATCCAAATGCCGGTTGAAACATATCCACTTTCAGCTAGATTCACAGTTCCTTATACCGGTTTAATTAACAATTCTTAATTCATAATTTAGGTCATAGAATTGATATCATGGACTTTTTTCTCATGATTATAGGTACACATCAGGTGAGTTCCCATTTCCTTCCGATACCCTGCAAAATTCTACAGAATGGCTTAAAAAAAAGTATTAAAAAAAGGTAGACATACGGGTTATAATCATCAAGCCGGAATACGTGTTATTGACTGTATTCACAAGATTATAACATATAGAAAGTCTTTTCTATATTATTTTCGTATATCGTAAGTTTTTAGTATATGCTTTATAAATGAGTATAGTCAATCAAATGAAGACACGTAAAACATAATATTTTATATATTCTTTTGTTTGTCTTCATACGTTCATTTACAAATATTTTTATATATTTGTTCACTTACTTTCATCTAATTTCTAAATGAACGAACAAACAAACCCGAACAAAGGAAATTGTCCGTTCAAACGTTCGTGTCTGTTCATTTTCTTCGTAAAAATTTAAACAAATAAACATGATTCAAGTTTCTTTCGTGTTGGTCCTATTTGTTTATAGACACACATTAAAAACATAATATAAAAATGGCAGTCATTGTTCATAAATATATCTATTCATTGGAATATGTAGATTGTCACGTGATAGCTGGTATGGTACAATTTGTTTATGTTTTTTCTTTATAAAAATGGGTTATGGGAAGCACAACATTTTTGTATTTATGCTTTTTTCAACTTTATCAGCCAAAAGTCTGATATTGAAATTTGTTTATTCTTTGCACATGAGGTATGTATCTTTTACACTTTCTTTTACGTTCCTGTTTTAAGTATACATTTGTTATAGTCGTCATCCGAAATACATATACAATATGTTTTATGCTTACACCCAACCTTGAGTTCAATTTTCTTTTCAATAATATGATTTTTTATTTATATATCTATACTATATATAATGTAAAAACAGTCAAACTTGAAAAGTGAAATTCTTGAAATTCTTGAAATTGGTCAATCTTGAAAATCTTGAAATTCTTGAAATTGGTCAATCTTGAAAAAATGGTTAATTTTCAAAAGTGAAAAACTTGAAAAATCTTATTAAAAAAAAATTATGAAATATAATTAATACTCTTATTAAAACACCCAATTACTTAAAAGTACAATGATTTATTCACATTGTATAACCAATTAATACAAATCACAAACCGGATTGACCCGGGACGCTTCAAACCAGACGGGTTGAACCGGTTTAATTTGACCCGTTTTTAACCCAAGCTAGCAAGTTGACGCGGTTTAAATCGATCAATTTTTCGACCGGAATGGTTCACCCGGTTGAACCACCCGGGTCGAACCGGGTTTCAAGACATATGTTTAATTCCTAAATATTCAAACTTTTATTATTTTTCATTTATAATCTATAAACTTTTTTTGATGAATAAACTATTTGTCGAATAAACTATTTGTCGCTATAAAGAATGTATGGTCAAATTTTGAAAAGTGAAATCTTAAAAGTCAAAGGTGAGAGAAAAACATAGTATAATTAATACTTTTATTAAAACACCCCATAACTTTAAACTACAATAATTATTCACATTTTACAACCAATTAAAAGCATATATATCAAATTAAAAACAACCAATTAAAACACCCCTTACTAAAAAGTATAATAAAATTTTCAAAATGTACAATTTAAACAAGCTACAATATAATCTAAATATAAAATAATTACACACTAGCTAATGTTATTTTACACATTATACAAATTAATAAAACACACAAAGCTTCATACAAGCTAACAAGTTGACGGTACATATAGTTTTGAAAACTGGACCGGACCAACAGGTTCAACCGGGAATCGGTGTCGCCACCGGTTCGTCTAACTAATAAAAGTCATACGAAAACATATATTTCAAAATGAAACTATTAATACACATCGAAAACCGGGTTGACCTGGGACGCTTCAAACCCGGCGGGTTGACCCGGTTTAATTTGACCCGTTTTCGACCCAACCCGTCGGGTTCACTCGATTTAAATCGACCCATTTTTCATCCCGAACGGGTCGAACCGGGTTTCAAAACATTATGTTTAATCTCTAAATCTTCAAACTTTTATTAGTTTTCGTTTATAACCCATAAACTTTTTTTATCACTAAACGATCTGTCGCTATAAAATCCCGTTGCTATGCACGGGTACTTGTCTAGTACTACATTAATTTGCAAATGAACCTAACTTAAGTTCCAATGATTAATCCATAGTACGTCTTCTACATGGTATAAGTGAAGCAGAAAGCAAGACCACGAGATTGCTTTCAATACCAAAGCAACCACTTGAACGAATAAAAAAACCCTCAACAAATCGAAACGAAATTGGTTCAAACATAAAAAAGACATGAGATTTTACATCAAACCTCGTCAGTGAAATCACAATCACAATATGAATCATTCAAAATAATTCAACAACATTAATATGTTACATATTTGTTTATGTTTTCTCACTAAAATTATAAAACATTTAAAAAGATGGGATACGTAAATTAAATACAACCAAAAACAATATATGTTTCTTTTTATTTAGATAGCAACAGATTTATTTACAACCAATTAACACAGGCAGATTCTCACCAGTATGAGTGGGTTTAATTAGTAAAGATATGAATGGAAAGACCTATATGTATACCCTCATGTGCATGGCATACGAGGGGTTTCAACAAAGACATATAATGATGAATGGCGTTACATAGTTTCAAAATAAGGACAGATGATGAAAAAAACAAGTCGAGGAATGAAAATAGTGATTTCGGTATAAGCACAAGGACAAACAATGTAATTTACTCTTTATATAATATACATTTATATCACCTGACTTCTTGTTTCGATGGTTGACTACCAGTCCACCACTACTCTGATTACATCGCCCTCTTTCAGTTCTCTTTTTGATCAACATCATGATGTTTTCACCTGACGACTTTGCTCACCTTAAAATCCCCCTTGAAAATATATTATCCGCCACCAAAAACTTTTCTTACAAACATTACGCCGGCGAAGATGCATCTGAAAAGGTTTACGTGGGACAGCTCTTGAGGTCCGGTGAGGTAATTGATATTATTGCTAAGAGGTTAAATAAAGAATGGATTGATGGTCACCAACAGTTTTGGATGGAGATTTCATTGCTTTCTAGTCTCAAGCACAAAAATCTGGTTTCTCTTGTTGGGTTTTGTGATGAGAATGACGAGAAGGTCATCATTTACAAGTGTCCGTCCAGGGGAAGTCTCAGCCTATTTCTAAGTGACCCGATGTTGTTGACATGGGTGAGAAGATTGAAGATATCTGTCGGTATTGCACAAGCGTTGAGTTACATTCATTACGACGAGTCACGCGATTTTAGCGTAATACACCGCAACATCGACAGCGGATCGATTCAACTAGATGATGACTGGGAACCCAAGTTGGGTGATTTTCTACATTCCATGAAGATCAAAGCATATGAAAGGCACCAATATTTCAATACTGATAAAGTACGGATGACGGATGGGTATACAGACCCAACATATATTGAGACCAAAAGTGCCAACCACAAGTCAGATATTTACTCCTTTGGGATAGTACTGTTTGAACTACTGTGTGGTAGGGAATCAGTAAGTGAGCATCCAGATAATAAGTATTTGGCTCCCGTGGCCATTTTTCATTATAGAGAGAAAACACTCGATGGTATCATTGATCCAAATCTTTGGAAACAAATGGATCCACGATCCTTGAACATTTTTGCGGAAATAGCGTATGACTGTTTGAATGATGAACGATCCCAGCGCCCGAATGTAGATGAGATTGTCACAAGACTTGAGAGCGCAGTGAAACTTCAAATGGAACATAATGCTGTAAGACGGTTTTATTGATAATATATATTAATATTAACAAGAGTAAAATTGTTTACTTATTAGTGTATTTATGATATTATAGGAATACTCAATAGTTGCGGCCAAAGTTGAAGTTACATCATCCGATCATGACAAGGTAATTATTTACTTATTATTACTACTGTTTCAAGTCACTGGAATTTTAGAATAGTGACCTGCATATCTACACGTGTCATTTTTGGAACACTTAGTAATGTTGTCTTGTTTGGTACATATAGCGATCATTGAACTCCATATCTACACACGTCAGCAAAAAGACAAAATCTTTCCTCAAAGATCTGTCTCACTTAAAACTCAGCTATCACGATATAGCATCAGCAACCAACACTTTTTCTGTTAGGAATTTTTTCGAAGTATTTAAGTTTGGAACGTATTACAAAGGCCGTCTCTTGCATTCTGAACAATTCATCGATGTTATTGTAAAGATGTTCTATAAAGATTATGTAGAAGTTGAGAGCAAAAGGTTTTGGACGGAAGTTTCGATTCTTTCTAGTCTCGAACATAAGAATCTAGTGTTTCTTATTGGGTTTCATGCTGCTGAGGACAAAAAAATTATCGTATACAAGAAGGAGGCCACCGAAAGTCTCGAAACATATCTAAGTGACCAGACCCTCACATGGATGCAAAGGTTGAAGATATGCGTTGGCGTTGCAAATGCATTGAGTTACCTCCATTATGATCCTGGACGAGATTTTAGTGTCATACATTGCAACATCAGGAGCTCGGAAATTTTACTAGATGACAAATGGGAACCCAAGTTATCCGGTTTCGAACTTTCATTGAAGAATACAATAGCTCGGAGGCAACATCTTCTTCTTACTCGTGATATTGTTAAGAATGTATACCTGGACCCAAATTATAAAAACACTGGTGGTGTGACCCACAAGTCAGATGTGTATTCGTTCGGTGTTGTATTATTAGAAGTCTTGCGCGGAAGGAGTGTTGTAGATGATGAAGAGTTGGGAGAGGGGTTAATAAGTCAACTGGAAAAATCTCATCTGGATGATATGGTCGATCCGCATTTAAGAAAACAGATGGACCCAGAATCATTGAGAATCTTCTCAGAGACAGCATATTACTGCTTACAAGAAGAACGGGCAAAGCGTCCATATATAGACCAGGTTGTCAAAAGACTTGATAAAGCGTTGGATCTTCAGTGGAAGCATGAAAATCCAGTAAGAAAATTAACTTGTTTATCAGTTTTTTGCAATCATGACTGTTCTATCTATCTTTTATGTAATGATAACTGTTATATTATCAACTGATCAGGAACTTCCAAAGGATGCAGTTGAGGGTACCTTATCTAATCACTTGAAGGTAATTAATTATTTTATAGTTTCAGTTTAACGCTTGTCATCTTAATTAATAAGCAAAAGAGTAGATTACACGAATGATACATATGGTTAGGGGCTTTTCACATTTGATTCCTGTTACGAAGAAATTAGACAAGATGTTTCTGATGTATCATATTCATAAGTCATAACCCTGGCAGTTTAAAATGATAATGACCATTAACAAGTTTGTTGAATATGGGGCAGCTTTTATCGGGTGGTTAAATTTTTTGTGATGACCACCACACGAAACCCAAAATCAGAAATCAAAACACTATCTAAGCCAACTACCATAGACCTGACACATAGTCACACTCGCAAATCACAAATCATTTTTAAGCCGTTAATGGTATTGAAGCTTAATATCACAGTTAGTACAAAGTTTGAATAGTTTTTCATTCAATGTATTCTTTCAGTACGTTGTTGTATTTTAAATGTTCATATATACTATAAATGTCTTTCAATTATAAAACCAATTTCTTTATAATTTCACTCTCATATCTTACTAGCATTTATGCTGTTAATGTTGCAGTTGAAGAACATGGAACACTTGAAGATTGAACTTAATGATATAAAGTTGGCTACTGAGAATTTTTCTGGCAAATATTGCATCGGGTCAGGCGGATATGGTATGGTATACAAGGCACAACTCGAACATTTTGATAGCAGTATATCATCGTCAATAGATGGGGAGAATAAATGTGATCTTCCCAAGAAACGAAGCACTGTAGCAATAAAACGAATCTTCAATGGACAAGGAGAGCAAGGATTCATTGCAGAAATCGAAACGCTGACTAGTTGTAAACATGAGAATATAATCTCCCTTCTTGGCTTTTGTGATGAAGGTCGTGATCAAATGATCCTTGTCTATGAGCTTGCTTCTAAAGGAAGTCTTGAAGATTATATGGGAGACAGTGATAAAATGACTAATCTTACTTGGATGCAACGTTTGAAAATATGTCTTGATATTGCACATGGATTGAATTACATTCACACCAACACAGATCAGGCCAAACAAAAGATAATTCACCGTGACATCAAGAGTGCGAATATTCTGCTGGGCGACAATTGGGAGGCCAAAATTGCTGATTTTGGGCTTTCTAAATTCCACCCAGCAAATCAAGAGGCTAGCACTATCAATACCAATATGATTGCAGGTACAAATACGTATTTGGATCCAGAATATGAGAAGTATGGAAGATTAAATAAAAAATCAGACATTTACTCTTTTGGAGTAGTGTTACTTGAGATCTTGACAGGGAATTTGGCCTATGATCCTGTATACACAAAAGTGAATGAGAAAGGAATTGCACCCATTGCAAGAGATCATTTTGAAAAGGGAACACTAACGGAAATTGTTGATCGCAAGATAAAGGAAGAAACCGATGAACGTGTCTTTTCTCTAAATAAAGGACCCGATAAAGAGTCTTTGGACATATTCTCAGAAATTGCACTTCGATGTGTGGCAGAGACTCAAGCGCAACGTCCAACAATAGAAGTTGTCATCAACGAACTTAAAAAAGCGTTATACTGTCAGGTAAATCAATGCTTTCAAGATATATTTTTGAGTAAATTAGCTAGACAGATTTACATGTACAGTGATATATATGTCAAACTACAGATAGGATCCTTATTGTTATTATTTTTATCATATTGACATTACCTTTGTTTGAACTAGTAACACAAATGATCTCTAGTTTTGATGTCCATTAAATTACTCTATTAGATCCAAGGAACTGAGCAAGTGCAAAATTACATGAGCGTAAATATTTTAGCTTCACATAATTCCCTTTTCCTCAATCCCATAAGCATCATCTTCTTCTCCATACCTTGCCAAATTAAGGGGTACTAAAATGCATTATGGCTTTTTTCTTTTACTTATCAAATCGACTGTCTGATGATTGACAGGAGAACCACAAGGACAACCTCAAACTGTCACTTGAAGACATCATGTTGGCGACACAAAGCTTCAATCAAGATAATCTCATTGGACATGGAGATTTTGGAAATGTATATAGAGGTCATACTCATGGACATAACATCATTGCTGCAAAGCGGTTGGACACGAAGTCTGCTCAAGGTGAAGCTGAATTCATGACAGAGCTTAAAATCCTTATGGAGTATAAACATGAAAATATCATTGGTCTTTTAGGCTACTCTGATGAAGAGGATGAAAAGATTATTGTTTGTCAGTATGCATCCAAAGGAAGTCTTGAAAGGTACTTGAGAGATGATAGTCTTACGTGGGTGATGCGGCTTAAAATTTGCATGGATATTGCAATCGGTTTGGAGTTCCTTCATGGATCCGTTTTAAGTCCAGAAATGGTGATACATAGGGACATCAGCAGCAGCAACATTCTACTGTTTGATGATTGGAAAGCAAAAATTTGTGATTTTGGGCTTTCCTTAGTTTGTCCAACAAATCAGGATGTAGTCGTTGACAATGTTACACGCACAATCGGCTATCGTGACCCACTATACATGAAAACAGGCTTCTTAACTAAAGAGTCTGATATATTCTCTTTGGGTGCGGTCTTATTTGACATATTGTGTGGGAAACAATCTTCTGAAAAAATAGATGATGAGTATCTTTATTTACCCTTTTTGGCTAAACAACACTATCATGTTGGAAAACTTGATGAGTTAGTGTTTGAGGGTATAAAAGAACAAATTGTGCCGCAGTCATATACTACATTTACAAGAATTGCCCTTCAGTGCTTACATCACAGAAGAGAAAGACGGCCAACAGCAGGTGAAGTAATAATACAACTTAAAAAGGCATTGGAATTCCAAGTAAGTTTTCATAATTATTCCAAATTATGCTACCATTCGTTTAAAAACAATATGGATGGATATTCAAATAAGTTTCACACTTCTATTGTCCATGTTTAGTAGAAGGTCTTTAGTAGTTTCTTTAACGTTAGAAATGTGATTGTATGAAAAATGAGCTCATTAACTGTTTAATTAATGTACAGGAGGATTATGAGATATGGGAGCCGAAATTGCCTAAAGACTATAAAGAAATAATCCAGATGTCAAATTGCCCAGAAAATTATTCTATCATCAAGAAAGAGGACCTGTACAACATCTTTTCTGAGGGAATCCTCCTACAACAGGACAAAGTGGTAATTAGTTTATTATATCATATCTCAGTTATTTTGTGCTTGCGGTCTTTTATGTATCTTTTACTTTTTAAGGTAAAGTTCAAAATCACACTTAAGTCTGGTTTTATTTTGTTGTATAACAGTTGTTGTCATTGGCTGGTAATGGAGAAAGAAACGAAATGGTTTCAGCCACAATGTTTTCCTACATAAACAGTTGTCCACATGACTGGAAATCTCTTCCAGAATCAAGGTTATTCTCACTACCTCTCCATGTTTGATATATACTTGATGTTTGATGTCCGCAACACAAAACTATAATCAAACACTTTCGTTATATTTCCAGAACTAGAACAAATAGATCCTCAGCAAACGCCCCTAATCTCACCACAAACAATGAAAATTAAGAACCTGGCCATTTGACTAAGCTCGCATTTTGCCCCTGTATTACACTTAATTATCACATTGACTACCTGCACTTATACAAAACATATTAGAATCCCTTTTATTACGTTATGTTGGCAACGCTGATGCCTGCACAAATCAAACAGAGCTAAATAGTCTTTTATCTTTTGCTCTTTTACACTTGAGACCAAATGTTCTATATGACTAAACTTCATGCTTCATTTCATGAGCTTAATAACTAATGGTGTGCAAGAGAATATATAATACTCAATATAAACCTTTTAATACGGTGGTTGAGGTATGCCCCTATGACCGTGAATTATAAATTTTGCTAGCATCTTGAAATTAAAGTCTTTTAGATAGAAATTTTACTATACAGTAAGTTTTAATATAGAATCTAAGCTCTTGTTCTAGAAAAATTACTTTTGTCGTTTGTTTGGCATTACCAAATTCAAGAGTAGAAGTGTATGGGAATAAAGGTTGTGACTGATTAAGGCTTGGATATCTATAATATGTCCAGGTTTGAGGCAGTAGTGGAGATATTGGATATTTCCAACATGATCATCGAAATCAAGACAAGAGCTCAATTTTTATCTCCAAATGTTGTATATGGTGTCTATTTAGTCTTCAAATTTTGTGATTCAAGAAACTGTTCAAGTACACCTATGTATGTTAACCTAAAGTATAGAAAGGGACGCGAAAGCCTGCATGCATATTTCGCAACATGGAGAGATGAGCAGTGGATGATGATTGAGTTGCACCGTTTCTCGAATCAGAATGAAGATGTCGTTTTTGAGTTTCTACTAGAGAGCTTTTCAATGTACTATTGTGGAGATGGTGCGATTTTTCTTGAAGGCATTGAATTCCGAGCCATTGACAGAGTGAGTTCATAAATATTTCATCGATCCATTTTATATATATATTTTTTGTTATATTGTATTCAAGGGGTTGGATGCATGGCGGAAAAAAAATTATTGTTCTATATTGCATATTTAACACGATTTGTACACAGGTGAAACATGAAGAAAGTAGAATGTTGAAGGATGTCCAACAAGTCTTGCAATCAAACTTCAATGTGGATCGGGTGCAACAATTGCCAACTAAATTTGAAGAGATATTCAAGATACAAGGCAACTATGACGAGTTGTTCTGGTTGGGCGAAGTAAACGGAAAGAAACTTCTTGTGGTTTCGCCGAAGGCAGCTTTATACAAATTCTCTAATGTCGATCTTTTTACTTCAATACCATCAGCCGAGTCCAGGTTTGCTTTTTTAAACCAATTTTGTTACAGTGTACTTTAAGCGTTAGACTTTCTCTAATCGTACATGCACAATGTGCTCACCTATATGTTTATTCGAATATTTGAAAATGTCACACGAAAAACTAGGTTTGATAATATTATGTCATAATCTGCTTTGTTGATATTAGAATACCAAATTAGGATTCGTAAATATAGGTTGACATTAGTTTCACTTCTTGAATTTGGTATTTTGTGTCTTCAAAATTTACTTTATTTCTACGAATTTTGTAATCATACTATATATTGTACATGCAGATTTCAAGAGGTGATTGAGCTTTTGCCACAACAAGCATTGTTTCTCAAATGCACAATTAGAAGTCAGATGTTGTCACCGGATACAGAATATGTGTGTTACCTTGTGTTCAAGCTTTCAGAGACATGTCAGGGTCTTCATTATCCTGTAAAAGTACGAGACGTCCTCCACCAAGAAAATAACGAGGCTGAATTTGTTTATTTTATAACCCCAAGCCCATTGAATACACATGGTTTTACTCGGGTTCCGAAACAAAGGGAAGATGGATGGATGGAGATTCAAGTGTGGAAGTTTAACTCAGCTCACGAATTCAAGGATGACTCTCTTTCTATGAATATGAAATTTACAAGTCTTGAAGGAATTATGTTTGGCCTCATTGTGAGTGGCCTCGAGTTTCGGCCACTGTAAAAGAACTATTAATTGCCAAATTTAGTATTATTTGTTGTTACTTGGTGTATCAGAAAAAGGCTCTCTTATGTACTGTATGTTGTAAGTTTTGTTTAAAATGACTTTACGTATGTATGTATGTTAGTCTATAACAGATACGGGTCTCTTTTATTACAGTATTTCTCAATATAATATGGAAATTTACTGTAAAATATGAGAAGATCTTGCTACGTTACTGGAAATAGGGGTTTAAAAATAATCGGTTCGTAATAATTTAAAGTACGTTAGCAAGTGCTAAAAAAATATCATAATATATAACTATGTAAAAATGTTGCAACAAATTTGTTCATTTATATAAAAATTAATATAAAATGATGGACAATTTTAGCACAATAATAATTCCTATATAATTTTTAAATGGACTAACAAAGTGTACTATTTTTTAAGTTGGGTCAAAAGTGAATACAATATATATTTTAGTATATTGGACTATATAATATGATATCTATGTACAATTATTAAGGTTATGTGGGTGGGCCATGGCCCACCTTTGCACCCATATAGCTATGCCACTGCCAATTGTTGTGATGTAAGGTTGTGGACTTCAAGTTACCTATAGGGCCCAATTCACTCAAAATGTCTACGCATATATAACTTTTAACATTGCTTTTAATTTTTAGCTTTATTTTCACTGTTGTTTCGTTAGGTTATGTCTGATGTTAAGCGATAGAAAGTACATACTGTGACGAGTAATTTATTATCTTTTAGCAGACGGACACTTTAATATATTTTCAGCGAACTCTTTTTCGAATCTTTTTTGAACTGATATTTACGCTTTGAAAAATGCATGTGATTTGTTCTTTTAAAGATCACGTGTAATCTAAATCTCGAATAGTGGCTCGCATATACCGAAATTTACAAACCAAAACAAGTTTAATAACTTGGATACATAAAAATAAAAATTGTGTCTAATCTAAATCCCCAAAAAACCAACCCGGAAAACCTAACCCGAACTACCGAAAAAATTAGATTTATTACTAATACTCCTAAAGATCAACATTGCATACCTTATTTCGAATTCCTTGAACCGCCACCGGTGGGACTATTGTATTTTGGTCGGCATCTGGAAAAAAGGATTGAACCCTAATAGCATATGGTATGATAACTCACCAAGTGAGTTATTGCTTAACTTTGGTGCGTTACAGTTAGAGGTGGCAAATTATGACCCATGGGTAAAAGTTGGGTAAATATTTTCAATGGGATGGGTTTAGTTGGGTATTGTTAAATAATTTAGATGGGTCAAGATGGGTATGATGATTTTAATTAATAAATATTGATGGGTCTAATTGGGTAAAATAATACAACATGGGTATAAGTTGGGTATTTACTAAAATTCTAAAAAACACTCATAGTTTTCGTCTATTTTTTACGTTTTCGTCCTTTTTTACGTTTTCATTAGTTTTTTAAGTTTTCGTCAGTTTTTTTACGTTTTCGACCATTTTTTAAGTTTTCGTCAGTTTTATACGTTTTTGATCGATTTTTTATATTTTCATCAGTTTTTTTTTTTACGTTTTTGTCAGTTTTTTTACGTTTTGGTCTGTTTTTTACGTTTTTGTCCGTTTTTTTACGTTTTCGTCCGATTCTTTATGTTTTTGTCAGTTTCATTACGTTTTTGTCAGTTTCTTTACGATTTCGACTGTTTTTTTACGTTTTCGTTAGTTTTTTTAGTTTTTCGTCAGTTTTTTTACGTTTTCGTCTGATTTTATACGTTTTCGTCAGTTTTTTACGTTTTCGTCTGAGTTTTACGTTTTCGTCAGTTTTTTTACGTTTTCGTCAGTTTCTTTACGTTTTCAACTGTTTTTTACGTTTTCGTTAGTTTTTTTAGGTTTTCGTCAGTTTTTTTACGTTTTCGTCAGTTTTTTTACGTTTTCGTCAGTTTCTTTATGTTTTCAACTGTTTTTTTTACGTTTTCATTAGTTTTTTTTAGTTTTTCGTCTGATTTTTTACGTTTTCATAATTTTTTTTACGTTTTCGTCAGTTTTTTTACGTTTTCGTCAGTTTCTTTAAGTTTTCAACTGTTTTTTTTTACGTTTTCGTTAGATTTTTAATTTTTCGTCAGTCTTTTTACATTTTTGCCTGATTTTTTACGTTTTCGTCAGTTTTTTTACGTTTTCAACTGTTTTTTACGTTTTCGTCTGATTTTTTACGTTTTCATAAGTTTTTTTACGTTTTCGTCAGTTTTTTTACGTTTTCGTCAGTTTCTTTACGTTTTCAACTATTTTTTTACGTTTTCGTTAGATTTTTAGTTTTTCGTCAGTCTTTTTACATTTTTGTCTGATTTTTTACGTTTTCGTCAGTTTCTTTACGTTTTCGTCAGTTTCTTTACGTTTTTGTCAGTTTCTTTACGTTTTTGACTGTTTTTTTACGTTTTCGTCAGTTTCTTTATGTTTTCGACCATTTTTTATTTTTTCGTTTGATTTTTTAAGTTTCCGTCAGTTTTTTACGTTTTCAATCGTTTTTTAATATTATCGTCAGTTTTTTTAATTGCTGATCGTTTTTTAAGTTTTCATCTATTTTTTTACGTTTTAATCTTATTTTTTAGATTTTCGTCAGTTTTTTACGTTTTCGATCATTTTTTTACATTTTCGTCTAATTTTTATGTTTTTGTTAGTTTTTCTTTTACTTTTCCGCCCGTTTCTTTACGTTTTCGTCAGTCTTTATACGTTTTTTAAAACTTAAAAAAACAATCGAAAAGGTAAAAAACCTGACGAAAATGCAAAAAACGTAAAAACTGATGAAAAAGTAATAAATCGGAGTAAAACATAAAAAATAGATGAAAACGTAAAAAAATTGTCGAAAACGTAAAAAAATGTTGAAAACGTAAAAAAGGGTATCGAAAACGTAAAAAATTGACGAAAACGTAAAAAAACTGACGAAAACATAAATAAAACGGTTGAAAACGTAAAAAAATGGACGAAAACGTATAAAAAAACTGACGAAAACGTAAAAAATTGGACAAAAACGTAAAAAAACGTAAAGAAACTGATGAAAACGTAAAAAAAACGGTTGAAAACGTAAAAAAACTGTCGAAAACGTAAAGAAAAGGACGAAAACGTAAAGATACTAAAGAAAATGTAAAAAAACTAACGAAATCGTAAAAAGACTGACGAAAATGTAAAAAACTGACGAAAGCATAAAAAAATGGTTGAAAACGTAAAAAAACTGTCGAAAATGTAAAAAAATGACGAAAACGTAAAGAAACTGAAGAAAACGTTAAAAGAAGGTTGAAAACGTAAAAAATGGGGCAAAATCGTTAAAAAACTGATGAGAACGTAAGAAACTGACGAAAACGTAAAAAAAAAGGTTGAAAACGTAAAAAAACTGTCGAAAATGTAAAAAAAATGACGAAAGAGTAAAGAAACTGAATAAAACATAAAAAAACGGTTGAAAACTTAAAAAATCGGACAAAATCGTTAAAAAACTGATGAAAAAGTAAAGAAATTGACGAAAACGTTAAAAAAAATTTTGAAAACGTAAAAAAACTGTCGAAAACATAAAAAATCAACGAAAACGTAAAGAAACTGAAGAAAACGTAAAAAAACGGTTGAAATTGTAAAAAACGGTCGAAAACGTTAAAAAACAATTGAAAACGTAAAAAAACTGACGAAAACGTAAAAAATTGGACAAAAACGTAAAAAGACTGACGAAAACGTAAAGAAACTGACGAAAACGTAAAAAATTGGACAAAAACATAAAATAACTGATGAAAACGTAAAAAATTGGACTAAAACGTAAAAAAACTGACGAAAACGTAAAGAAACTGACGAAAACGTAAAAAAACGGTTGAAAACGTAAAAAAATGGTCGAAAACGTTAAAAAACAGTTGAAACCGTAAAAAAATGGATGAAAACATAAAAAAAGACGAAAAAGTAAAAAAAAACGGACGAAAACGTAAATAAAACGGAGGAAACGTAAAAAAACGGATGAAAACGTAAAAAACCTGACGAAAACGTAAAAAACAAGCGAAAACGTAAAAAACGGACGAAAACAAAAAGAAACCGAATAATTAATAATGAATAAAAGGATAAAGATGAAATACCCAAAAAAGCCCTACCCGACTCGACCCAAGACTCGTTTGACCCAAACTCATCTAGACCCATCCTTCCAAGTGACTCATCTATACCCATACCCATCTATACCCATACCTATCTAATACCCAAGACCCAACCCAACCCAACCCAACCATTTTGTCACCTCTAGTTACAGTGGGTTATACCATACC
Organism: Artemisia argyi; assembly: GCA_030686995.1. Lineage (NCBI taxonomy): Eukaryota > Viridiplantae > Streptophyta > Magnoliopsida > Asterales > Asteraceae > Artemisia > Artemisia argyi. Next base: position 195,362,134 of record CM060687.1, on the reverse strand, counting down.
GTCCCCTAGTTAAGTTAAGCTTTAACTCCTAATATTAACCACTTAACGTAGTGTTAAGGAGGAGGTTTTTGGTGAGTTAATCTTTAACTGAGAAAGTTATTATATCGCCCTCAAGTTAATCTCTAACTCAGTTTTTTATTTTTTTATTATTATTTTTTAATTATAATAAAAGTGAGGCCCAAAATGTTAAGTTAAGCTGTAACTCAAAAATGTTAAAACTTAACATAACTTTTTTTTATTTTTTTTGAGTTAAAATAAAATGATTAAAACCGAGTTACCTTACCTTATGCTCTCTTGTCAATTCCGACATTCCCCCTGAAGCAAACCCCAAAGTTACTAGAAAGTCAAAATTAGAAGATAATGATGATTTTGATGACGTGGCACCTTTGGATATGGGTCAATTTCAGTTACTTGAGTCTAATTCTGTCAGAAACCATAAAAATACAAACAGCCCCAAATTTTATGAAATTGATGACGTGGCACCTAATTTTCGTAATGGTCAATTGCGACCTTTCAATTCCCCTAAACCAAAACCCCAAAAGTTACTAGAAAGCCAAAATTAGAATATAATGATGATTTTGATGACGTGGCACCGTTTGATTCCAAACGCTCCCTTAGAATCGGAAGAATAGCTACTTTTATTTTGTCTGTTTTTTGTAATGATCGTTTGTAAATGGTGTTTTTTTTGCTAGGTGGTTGGAATTGGAGCTTAAGTTGGTTGCAGATATTGGAATAGTGGGTGCTCCGAATGCAGGAAAAAGCACTTTTCTGAGTGTTATTAGTGCTGCTCAACCAAACATTGCAAATTACCCCTTTACGACACTGCTTCCCAATTTGGGTGTTGTTTCATTTGATTACGATGCTTCTATTGTGGTGGCGGATCTTCCAGGTTTACTTGAAGGAGCACACAGAGGTTTTGGTTTAGGTCATGAGTTTCTTCGGCATACAGAAAGATGTTCTGCTCTGGTATAATTCTTTATGCGTTTACCGCACATCTTTTATTTTAAATTATAGATAGAATTTATAGAGTATATAATTTTACTCTCTTGATTATGAGAAATAAATGGCCCCGTGGTATTTTTGTACTTTCATACGGGGTTAGATCTAATTTACTGTTATTGGTATTGATTTAAACCGATTATTGTGACTTGATATCGCAATTATCTTTATGCATGCTCCACAGATAATACTAATGTTCTTATCAACATATTACTGTTAATTATATTATTGCGAATTAATAGTGTTATTATCGGAATGGAGGCTTAGGTACACATTGTTGATGGTTCGTCTCAACAACCAGACTACGAATATGACGCAGTTCGTCTTGAGCTAGAAATGTTCAGTCCTGAAATTGCTGAAAAGCCATTTATAGTTGCATACAATAAAATGGATCTTCCTGATGCGTATGAAAAGTGGGAATCATTCCGGGATTACCTTCGTTCACGTGGGATTGAGCCTTTTTGCATCAGTGCAATTAATAGAGACGGGACCAGAGAATTGATCACTGCTGCTTATGAGCTTGTACGACAAGGAATTGAAGATAGAAAAGATGAAAGTAAGCACGTTTCATCTTTTAACTAACATTAATGGCTATATGTTCTGTCTGTTACTTTGTTACTTAGCTACGGCCACACTTGTCTCATGTAGGTTGGAGAGATCCTGTACAATTCAGTCATGTGGCAGAAATGGTGAAAAAGCAGCGAACTGCCCCCATTAACGAGTTTGAGATCTCTCATGGTAGCTCTTCTGATACATGGCATATCGAAGGAGCGGGTTTGCAACGATTTGTTCAAATGACCAACTGGAAGTAAGTTTGAATGACTAACATGTAGTTAGGATAATATTGAGTTTGAAATCATATCACGTAATCGAACCATATCATCATGTATTGTCTCACAAGAGTGAGTTTGATACATGCCATAATCTTGACATGGGGTTTTGATTTCAACTCAAGACATGCCATATCCGTAACACTTACTGTAATCATATCCTTTATATTTGCTTCTTTTTGCATCTAAATTCTTGTACTATTGATGGTTAATATTGTCTCTATGTTTTTTTTTTTTTTACATACCTGATATGATATTGACGTCTACTTTTTGTACAACAGATATATGGACTCTGACGTAAGGTTTCAGCACGTGCTAGAGGCATGCGGCGTTAACAAGTCTTTAATTAAACGTGGTGTGAAGGAAGGTGATACGGTCATCATAGGCGAGGTAAGTTGCCTGGCTCTCAAACTAATATAAAAATGGATTTATTTTGGTCATATTTATGCTAATATCAAGTTATTGGGTAAAAGTATAAAATTTAAAGAAAAAAAAGAAACTAGTTGATTGATTTTAAGTCACCCGAGCTATGCATAAGTAGTCAAGTGCTTACAACCTCAAAGTTATTAAAAAAAGGTGTGGTATGAAACTCAAGAAAGAATGGTGGGTCAACCCAACCTATTTTGACATGCCTCTAAGGCCCCAATAGTATCCCTGTATTGACCCAAACCCGTTACGTAACTTTGCCCATTTCGCGTCCTATATACATTATATATATATGTTCACATGTATTACAATCTTGGACTAATTGCAAGTCTTTTCGTTAATGCTAGATGGAGATGGTATGGCATGATTCTGCAACCACTTCTGGCCCCAACAGAAAGCTCTCAACAGAATCTGTGAAGTGGGCTAATTGGAAATGATCTATTTGGGATTAAAAAAAATAGATTACATGCTAGTAGTTAACAAGAGGCGCTGGTTATTTATGAAGGTATACATCGTCAAACCACATATTTCTTTGAGTTTATTTATTAATTCTTGCACGAGCCCTGGAAATCATACCCATGATGCTGAAACTTTTGGCTCATCATTATCAAAAAGCATATAGTTCACTTGCTATTCTGGCCCTTTTACTTATGAGTTTGTTGATTTGGTAATGGTTTGTCCCTAATGGGTCACATGAAAAGTCTAGCGTAAATGGAAATGGGTCTAAATGGTCGACAGGTTGAAAGATAATCAAAGTGTTCTTAATGCCCACAATCTAAGTCGATTTACTTTAAGAAATTAATACTATTAAAATTTTTAATGAAAATCTTCACGGCTTGACCCGACCCGGACCATCGGGCCACCACATATACCTGCTCGTTTTGCCATCTCTAGGTTATTGCAAAGGACTAAACCACTTGATCAAGCGTAACTGGGCATTCTTGGCTTTTACGTTATAATTATGCTCATTGTTGCAGCTTTCGCTAGCTTAAAACATGTTCTATATCGAGCATGAGCATATTCTGTTATCACTTTGTTGAACCTAATATGTCTGCATTATTGCACAGTACATGGCAGATGGTTGGTTGCAGAAAAAGGATCATCTGCAGATGATCAGAGCCAGCAGTTCATATGTAAGTTAATGGAGCAAGGTTGTTCCTGTGTTTGTAGTGTGTTAGTTGATGTATTTTAGTCTTTCAATAGTATGACACTATTTATGTATGTATCATGTTAAGTCATGTTAAGTTACATACAAGTTTTGATCGTTTCTGGGAATAAACATCCATACTTGAAACTAAGAGCAAATCAGACAGGTCAGCCTTTTGTAAGTTGATAATTATTCTGTAGAAAATTCAATAATATACTAATTTCATTTCAGGTTTACTTTATTTATTATCAATATGACAATACATCACCAGTAAATGCAGATGCTATAATGTAGCACATCTTAAGTGTAAAAAAGACGATCCTAACCCTGAAAAGTCTCTTGATAAGGGTAATTGAGTCACTCCTTGTGTCCTCTCTCGGTAAGTAGATTACAGTGATATGTTATGATGAAATTATATGATATAGCATAGTCACGTTTCCCAGCATGAGATGACACACTCTATTGAATATGCACCGATTAACGTCGCCTTTTACATTCTGATACTATTGTTCTTGGGGGTGTTGGCCGGTAGGAGTTGGCGCGTATCAACATTTTTGTGAATATAGTTATTTGGATTTAGTATATATGCCAATGTGCCACGTTTGCTTAAATTTAGTTGACTAGCTGTTATAATCTTAGAATTTATTACGACTACATCTCAAAATTATCAACGGATTCTGTAGATATTTTTTGTTACTAAGACGTTTGTATGTAGCATCTTATTGTAGGGTGTTGGGGGTGGTTGAGCACATGATGTTCCTTTTAAGCTCTGCCCTATGTATGTAGTACATACAAGGGTTTGTAGACAGTGGCGAAGCTAGAAAATTTTGAGTGAGGGGTCGGGATCTATTTTTTTTTTCCTAACGCTATTTTTCGGGTAATATGTTCGGGTTGGTGATTCGATTCGGGTCGGGTCAAAAATTAAATAGTATTATTATAAAAAAAAAAGTTTCAATCACTAAAAAACTAAACATTTGTCCAAGACAACTAAACATTAAAAAGGAGACAAACGGTTGGTACCTGGTTCGATTCATTGAAGAAATTAGAATTCAGCCTTTCGACCTTTAACATAGAAAACAATAAGCCTTGTGTGTTGTTGGAGAATACTCTAACCAATTAGGGAATATACCAAACCAAGCAAATTTAAATCGACGAAGATTATTCTTTAGACCTCTAGGCTTATACTCTTCAAGCTTAGGTTGATACACTCCTAATTTCTACAATTCTACTAAATCCCTAACTTCTACTAAATCTCTAAATAAAAGACAAGTAGATAATAGATTTAAAGATAACAAACCTGACCAGAAGGGCCGCTGAGGTGGTGGTCGGCCGTTGGCGGTGGTCAGTGGTGGCCGGCGAGACTGCAGGAGTGAGTAGCTAGGAGGCAGGAAGGAGGGACTGTGGAAGGAGATGAGGGTCGATTGGGGGAGGGTTTGTAAGTTAGTTCCGTTTTTTTTTTTTTTTTTTTTTTTTTTTTTTTTTTTTTTTAATGGGCTAAGTAAATAAGTAATGGATTTTAGTTTGGGATTTGGTTTATTAATGGATTTTAGTTTGGGTAGATGTGTTTATGTAAAATGTAATGGATTAAAATTTTATTGCTTAATGTAAACAAAAATTTCACAATTAAAATGGGGGGTCGAAACTGAATATACCGAAATTTTTCTACACGAAAACTATATACCCCTACATCGCAAAAAAAATTTCGGGGGGTCGGGCGCCCCTCCCCGCCCCTACATAGCTGCGCCTCTGTTTGTAGATAGATACTAATTATAATGCCCGAGCACGCACGTTTTTTTTTTTTTTTTTTTTTTTTTTTTTTTTTTTTTTTTTAAATCATACATTTTTATTTATTCAATAATAAATAATTTAATCATTGTTTTGTTTGATTTATGATTTTTAATTATAGTTTTTTATTATTAAAGATAATTATTTAAAATTTTTAATCCTATTGTTAATTGTATCTTATCTATATTTTTTGTATTTATCTTCTACTTGTGTTATGGATAAATATAAAATATTACCTAATAAGAAAATAATTTTTTTTAAATAAAATTATTACTAAATAGGGTATGAATCTATTTTTTTGAAACGAAAAATTCTAATAGGGGTTTTGTTTTATTATATAAAAGATGTTACTCAACTTTCCAACTTTATTTACCTAAGTTTTTTTTTTTTTTTTTTTTTTTTTTTTTTTTTTTTTTTCAAACGGGGTATTGGACTATACGATTTTAACATTCAGGTTACTGAACTTACCAAAATATACGTAAGCATCACTTGAACATGTAAAAACACATCTTACTTAACTTACCTAAAAATATATGTTCAGGTTACTCAGATTACACTGAAAATATGAGGTGTATGCTACCCAAAAGTTCAGTAACCTAAAAAAAAGGGTAAAATGCAAAAATGGTCCTTAACGTTCCACAAAATTGCAAAAACGGGACCCACGTTCCACATTTTCGCAAAATCGCCACTGAGAGCCCTTTTCCGTTAATTTTCCCGTTAAGTGCCACGTAGTTGAGGGTAGTATCGTCATTTTACTGTTCATCGGGTACTAAGCTAGTGACACTGTAGCTTGAGGGACTAAATTTGCAAGCGATTGTTTGCCTTTTTTTTTTTTTTTTTTTTACAAACGGTACAATATCCAGTCCCAGTTAAATATGAACGTTGCAGCACATCAAAGTTTCACACTTTCCGAAATCCGGCAAAAAATATGGTCTTGATCTGTGACTGTGGGAAACAAGCAACAATCAAAACAAGCTGGATAAACAGGAACCCAGGACGACGATTCTACTGTTGTCCTTCATGTGGGTTTATTGGATGGACGGATCCTCCAATGTGTTGCCGAGCAGTTGCTGTGATTCCTGGCCTGTTGAGGGCGAGGAACGAGCTTGAAGAAGAGTTGGAGGAGCAGGTGAGGTTGATGAGGGAGAAGGATCAGCGGATTAAGAAGCTCAACAAGTTTCTTATTTTTAGTTGGCTCTTTTTTTTCATTGCCATTAAGTTGCTTTAGGTGTGTTGACATTTTTCTGGGTTGTATCATCACAAGGTATAAGGTCATCCCTGGTTTGTATTGACCTTCATGTTAATAAAAAGTGTTTAATTTGGTTGTCCTTGTTATTATAAGAAGACAAATGTAGTCAGTATTACAGAATCAATATGCAGTAAACTTGGTTTCTGGTTCCTTATCAACTTTGACTTACAAAAAGTCAAAACAAGTTTGGGTCATTCGGTATACTTATGTAGTGGGCATGTTGGGTCATTCAATATACGTAAGTATATGATGATGGCAAACCACAAATTGTGCACAACATAATACAACAAATAAGTATATGCTGATGGCAAACCACAAATTGTGCACAACATTATGCAGCAAATAATGATGGTAAACCAAAATGAAAACAAATACCATTCCTGATTAATCAAGTCTAAAAAACAAATCACGTATAAATTATTGTCTAGAAGACAGAAACTCAGTTACACAATCCATACACTCATTGTGTTAAAACACATAAACAAATAACCAACCAAAGGTTATTGCACCATCACAATTGTGTTGACTCACTTGGCGATTTTGACTTTTCTCTTGATCCTATTCTTCCTTTGACCTCCACCATTCCCAGTAGATTGTGATACATGACTTGCTTGTGTTCCAACTTGATGACTTGGCCCTCCTGCTACCTCACTTGCTTGTGTTCCAACTGGCTGACTTGGCCCTGCTCCCACCTCTGTTGCAGAAGATCCCACTGGCTGAGTTGATCTTTCTAGTACCTCATCTGGTACTCCTTCCCTTCTTCTTGTCCCTTGGTTGCCTCTTCGTCCCGTACAAGCTCTCTTATTATGACCCTGCCCACCACATGCACCACATTTGACAGTCTTGCCCCTTTTTGACAGCTTCCCATTCTTCACCATTGATTTTTTCATAACCTGTTCAGCAATCTCATCCCTTGACACTCTTCTCTTCTTCCGTGGTCTCCCAATTGGAACATGGTAGTGAGGTGGCTTTAGTTACTAGGGATAGGGCAATTGGGCCAAAAGTGTCGACCAGCAATTCCTTCAATCTTGTGTTGATACATCGCCCTCCATGTGGTTAACCAATAGCATTGGTGCACATAATCCTCTGGGATCACAACCATGTTGTCAGTTGATTCCTTGTTGTGTTTAGCCATGTCGTTGATAGCCGCAACAGCATGCTTACATGGAATACCAGTGAGTTCCCATCTCCTACATGTGCATTCCATTTTCGGCATATTCACAACACATTGGTCACCCCAACCTCCCGCACACTGGTATGTATCCCCCCCACTCCATAAAACCTTATACTCATTTGCTTCCTCCTTGATGGTTTCTAAAATTTTAGTTGCTGTTGGGGTTAAGAGACCTTCACATCTGTCTATTACATGCTACACACTAACACTTCTCTTCACAAGATACTGCCTGATGTACTCCAAACAACCAATGATTGGTTGATCTCTGCCGCCTACTAACTTGCTATTGAACGATTCACATAAGTTGTTAAGAAGGATGTCACATTTAGCTCTCCCTGTAACCAATATATCAATATCAACATCAACATCACTTTTAATCTTATTAATATTATAGATGACAGTCATAATATCAACATCACTTTTAATCTTATTAACATTACAGATGACAGTCATAATATCAAAATCATTTTCAATATTATTAATAGTACAGATGAAAGTCATAATATGTGTATAGTGTACCTGAAAAATGTGACCTTGACCATGATGATGCTGGTATCTTCCTTAACCAGTCATAAGCTTTAGAGTCGATTGATTTTAGCTCTTCCATTCCTCTATTAAACTCAGGGATTGTTGATGCTCTAGCACACCTCCAAACAAGCTCCTTGATACTCTCCCCCTTAAATAACTGCTTCATGTTGTCATATATGTGTCGCACACAGAAGCGATGTTCAACAGCAGGAAACAGTTCTGTAATGGCTGGTAATATTCCCTGTAGATTGGTACAAAACTTACTATGGTAATGAGGATTGAATTGGATTGGAAATCAACTAATTGAATTTACACAATGTTTATACCTTTTGTTTGTTGGATATAAAGGTGAAGTTTGAATTTGGTTGCAAATCAAGGTCATCTCCAAGATTGCTAAGGAACCATAACCATGAACTCTTGGACTCAGTTTCAACCACTGCATAAGCAACTGGATAGAGGCCATTATTGCTATCGACACCAACAACAGTTAAGACTTGACCAGTGTGATGTCCTTTGATTAATGCCCCATCCAGCCCTAGTATGTCCCTTCTGCCTACTTTGTAACCTTTTTTCAATGCACCAATACAAACATAGATCCGTCTAAAAACCCTTGAAGAAACACTTGAATCAGGGTTTGCTTCAACTTGAATCTTCACAGTTGTATCTGGGTTTCTATTCTTCAACTCCAAAGCGTAATCCCTAAGATTGGCATATTGTTCTTCATGGTCGCCGTCAATTTGTTTCTGAGCAAATTCCCTTGCTCTTGATATCTTTGTGGTCGGGACATCAAGCTGCAATTTTTCATTTATTTCCATTGCTATTGCAGCTGTCAGCGCTGTCCGGTCCCTAACAAGAATTTTAGCAACCTCGGATGAAAGGAATCGTGCAGTCAACAATTTAATTTTTCTTGTTTGTAGGCATTTATGTTCATCATTTAATGTTTTGACACTCCAACTCCTTTCATCACCCACTTTTGACACATGTAGGGACCATTCGCACATGGCCTTGCTCTTTTTTTTTGTAGGTTTTGGTACTTGCAAATTTGCCCTTTGACTGTGAAGAAGAAGCTGATGGTTGACAACTTCCTATATCAATTTTGCCATAACCCACAACAGTCCCTCTACACATCGCTCGAATCCTTTCTTGGTCACACTTTATAATCCTAATATCTCTTCGGGACTCCAACGCATAGATTCTGAGCTTATCTTTGATGTCCTTGCGGTGTTTAAATGTTTTTGTTACAAAAAACTCTCCCTTCTTGACATTCGCCCTACCCTCATACTCCTTCCTTATTTCTTTTAACCTTATCTTGCGTAGGGTGACAAATTTGTTATTATTGCCTTCTTCATCACTATGAAAATCATCATCAAAGTTATAGCCACTATCATGATCCGTATAATCCGCCATACACTCATCATCTAACTTTGATACATTCTCAAAGTGGGGATCAAAATCAAACTTAAAGTCCGTCATTTCCACTTGTGGCTCAATAGGGGCTGTCACATCATCCTCTTCATCTTCAAACTCAGACGCATGTACAACATGTTCTTCCTCGTTTACCTGCTGTGTTGAGGTGTCCACATCATCCCTTTCAACATCATCGATTTCAACATCATCCCTTTCCACTACTTCTTCTAAATCAACATAGTTTTTGTTGAGCTCTAAAACCACATCCTCACTCTGGTCAAGTTCTGCAACCATGTCTGTAATCAAGTCGTCTCCCACACCAACATTATCTCCAGGACTGGCAAACTGGTACAAGTCCTCATCTGTATGTTGAGATTGTTGCTCAACTTGTTCTGGGCCATCAACTTGTTCTGGGCCATCAACGCCACTTACAGGTTGTTGCGCAGCATGAGCGTCTGTGTCACCAACAACTCGACTTACATGTGGTTGCGCAGAAGGAGTGTCTGTAATCAAATCGTCTCCCACACCAACATTATCTTCAGCTTGTTGTTCTTGACCAACAATCATAGGCACAGGTGATTGACCATTGGTACCATCAATTGAAGTCTCAGCTTGTTCTGGATCGATGGTAGGATCATTTGAAGGCTCCGCCCGTACTTCATCCGTTATTTTACATTTTCGTCCTCTTTTGGGTCTTCTGAGTTTCAACTCAACATACACCTCAATCTCTCTATGCGTTGGAATCAAATCCAACATATCCATCACATCCTCATCAGACTCCAACGGGTACAACCCAACATCCAACGTCTCGCCTGGTATCCTATAATAATAGCCTGCAACCCCACCTTTCACACCTATGTCAGCTACCAACTCTTCAAAGGCGTAAAAGCTAAACAAGTCATAATCCACACAATCATACCACGAAATAACTGGATCAACATACATCCTTCCTGGTAGTGGCGTAAATTTTCCACCGTGGGTTACTTTCAGAGTAAAGTAGGTCGGCTTTGATGCTGTATGCAAACAATAAACATCAACACACACACACACTAACAACATGAAAAATCAACTTAATGTATAATCCACATCCTATTCGTACTGTTCATTACAATCTAATATCACCGTAGATAAAAAATCGATACAATTAACAATGCCCAAAACATACCGTAAAGTTGTTGAAGATTAGGGATCGGGGACGATCGTTCGCGGTTTTTCCCAAATAAACTAACCATCTTCTTCAATTTTTCCCGGTACAGAAATCGTAATTGGAAACTTTAGGGCAAAAAATGCGATTGACTTTGGGCAAGGGAGTGTTTGGATCAAGGGATTAATGTGCTTGTTCGATGGGTCTAATATTGTTTTAGGCAGGAACCGTGAAATGATGATACTACCCTCAACTACGTGGCACTTAACGGGAAAATTAACGAAAAATGACTCTCAGTGGCGGTTTTGCGAAAATGTGGAACGTGGATGGCTTTTTTGCGCTACTTTTTGTCTTGGTCCCATTTTTGCAATTTTGTGGAACGTTAAGGACCATTTTTGCAATTTACCCTAAAAAAAAGTTTGGTAACTTAGGTGAATAAAGTTGGAAAGTTGGGTAACATATCTATCTATAAACTCTACATACAATACTCTTGGTGCATGTATGCAGTCTATACTGAGGACCAAGCTATTACAGGAATACGAGGATGTTCAGCTATCCCAATGCTCCACGATGAGATGCTATAATACCATCGTTCACAAGCTATGCTGGTGATTTTGTTGTTCCTTTTGAGCAAAATTAACCTTTCCATTGTTACAATTTAGAAACTAAATTAGCCAATCTACCAACAGATTTGGATTTTCGGTGCTGACACATGTTACATTTCTAGTAGCAGTCAACCTGGTTAACGAGTTTTTTGGCTCCACCATTGCTAGACGTTATCATGAATAATATGTTTACTCAAGCTAAGTTAGCTAAGCTAGCTAAGCTAGAACATTGCTGTTGTTAACTCATGCCATATTCTCTTGTCTCCCATAAGATGGCTAAAAACTGCACTGCATGTTTATCTTTGTTTCACTTTAATTAAATATCGATGTATCTTCTAACTAAAACATCTATGTTCGCAATGGTACTAATGACACTACGGTTTGCACGAGCTTTCTAACTTATGATGGTGAATGTGGCAGACTCGTAATTAAATTGAGTGGGCATGTCAACGTTCGTGTATCCTATACCCGTTAATCCTATTCAATCTCAGTCAATGCTATAGCTTTCCTTTCAAACCATTCATAGTTGTCTGAAATCGAACATGTAAATCACAAATTTTTGTTTAGGGATTTTCTAATATGTGCCATCATAACAGTTTAAATACATAGATTCTGTTTACCACTACATTCGTCTCAAAATTAGTTTCCATTTTGAAAATAATTAGTTTCCATTTTGAAAATAAACAAAGTCTTAAGTAATCTTGCTAATTATACTTTCCGTCAATTAAATATTATTTTTACCTACTAAATTACATTCGTTACGTTACAAAATGTACACTTATTAGTAAAAAATTTCAAATAAGAATATAAACAATTATTTTAGGACATAGGAAGTAGCATTTACATTCAAGAATTTTACCATGTTTAGTAACTTGAGGTTGATAGTGTCAAATATCAGATCTTAGGCTACTAGGCAAGGCATTTGTTTTTTCACCTGACACATCAGTGCCACATCAGCTTTCTCTCTCCTCTCACTCCCTTTCACTACTCTTCACCTATTAGTGGTAAGGGATATGTTTTTTCACCTTAACACTCATTTTTTTTTACTTACACAACTAAAAACATAAACGTAATTCATTAGGAAAATAAAATGAATGAGATATATGTTGTTTGAGATTATGACAGTCTCAATGGTTATGTTTACAACATTTGAACATTCAGTGGAACTTATTTACCGATAACATAGTGTCATCTTTATATAACAAAAAAGCTAACACAGTGATGCAGGTATGATCCTTGTTTAACTTGATAACAGATGTGCTATTAGGTGATATAAATAATAACATGGATGATATTTTCAGGTTGCAAAGAGTATTAGGTTGATGAATTTGTTCACTAGAATTAACTTTTATCTTGTTCAGATACATGTAGTACAACATATAGTTGATTAAATGGTGATTTAATGATAGTGGGTCCCAAATTAAATTGCTAAACAATAGGTGGTCAGACCACCAATTCTTTGTTTGGGAAAAGTACATGGCGCGTGAACTTTGGAGGAAGGCAAGGGGTTTGCTGCATGATGTGGGGCCATTTGGTGAAACCATCACCCCCTTGCACATTAGCCTTAATATCATTTGCTTTATTTTGGAGTTTGTGCTTCTATACACAACATGACAAAACAACTACAACCCTTAACTTTGCTAATACATAAAGTTTTAATAAGAGAAATGCTAAATTCTCTTACCGAAACCTCTTACTTATCTTTCTACTCACAGGATCCTGACAAGTGTCAGAACTGACGGTTTGGATGCAGAGAGAGAATGAGTGAAAATAATATATACATAATATTCTTGTGTGTTTAGGAGGATTAGTATGAAGATATTGTAGGAGGCTATAGAAATGCTCTTTTAATAAATGAACAACCTTAGTTAAATGAGTAAGAGTATTTAATTGGTCTTAATCTCTGCTACTTATACTGTAGGGGAGGTGATTCGCACACTATTTTTTTTTAATTATTTCATCGCACTCAGTGCATCAGTGTTGTATTGTATGCTTTCTGTGCATTACAGTGTTTTACAAAATGGTGAAATAATAAAAAGAAAATGGTTATAACACGTTACAAACAAGTTTAATAGTTAATTACAAAATAATATACTCAAGTAGTAACAAAATTTACCATTAAATTAATAGTTTAAATACTGTTTAACTATCAAACTTTTATTATTTTTCATTGTTAGCGCAAAAATCTTTTTTTCTTGTAATAATTACAAATTAAACCCGTAAGTGTTGCATCAAAGGTCATACTATAGAACCACAAGTTCGCAAGTATAACTATTTGCAGCTATATATCATCATTTTACGAGTGTATTAATCTAGTTACAATAAATTGGTGACCTATATGTAAAAAACTAAAAACTCAGGTGGACTTAGCATATATTATCTCTTACTAGATGAATACCCGCACAAAGCGATGACGTATAGTGGTAAATAATTATACTTGCGATCTTGTGATTTTGGTGTGACCCTTGATGCAATACTTATGAGTTCAATTTGTAGTTATTGCGAAAAAAAATATATATGTTAAAAACTATTAATAAAAGTCGAAGATGAAACAATATTTAAATTTAGTAATAAACGATGTTTCCATGTGTATAATGACTATATCGGATTAGTTTATATATGGTATATATAATGCTTTATAAATAGTATTACATAAGAATACAAAACATAAACAATACGATTTTTTTCATCGATAATAAACCCTAACTGCAGTTCGATAGTTCGATCTATTCAATGGCTCAGGAACGCTGCCCTAATATATCAGCCAACACCACCTCGGTACGTTCTTTTTATTCATATCTTACGCAACTTTTTATTTTGTTTTATATGTAGTAGGGTTTACGATGATCATTATTTTCGTAAACAGGTTATCACCAAAACATTACTTGATGATGCACAAAAGGGTTTCAGGAAAGGAAATTTTGTTTGTTCACCATTGTCACTTGATATTGTATTGGGAATGCTGACTGTTGGAGCCGAAGGGAATACGTTGAAACAGTTGTTAGGGTTTCTTAGATATGGAAACATCGACCAATTTCTTTATCAGTCACCGAGTGCTAAACTTTTAGCACAGAGTTTATCGAACCGGAAGAGTGATGGTATTGAATTCATTTTAGCGAATGGTGTTTGGGTAGACAAATATGTAAAACTTGAATCTCCTTACGAAAGGATTCTTGAAGCTTTTTACAAAACACAAGCCAAATATGTGGACTTTAAGGACAAGGTAAATATATATCAAGTGTTTTGCTTTCCTTCTTTGAAATCTATATAGTTAAAAAATTCATTCTTATATTAATCAATATGGTTTTTTAGGTGAAGCTTAATGAAGTAGTTGGAGAAATTAATTCATGGATAAAGAAGGAAACTAAGGGTTTGATACCCTCAGTTGTTAATACGAGTGATTTTAAGGAAGATGACTTTCTTGTGTTGGCGAATGTTTTGTATTTTAAAGGCGATTGGCATAAACAATTTGCAGCACAATTGACAACTACTTATGCCTTTGGTCTCATCAATGGGGACACAGTTAATTCAGTCCCCTACATGACACTGCATAAACCAAGTTTCGATTATGGTTCCTTCCAGGGCTTCAAGATGATCAAACTTCCGTATAAAATTAACGACCAATCAAACAGTTTCTCCATGTATATCTTTCTCCCAGACAGGCAAGATGGATTGCAGGATCTACTTAAACATTTTCATTCTAATGATGCTTTGTTTCATGGAGATTTTGACCTTAAAAAGACGACATTTCGTCACCTATGGATACCAAAGTTTAAAATATCTACTACATTTGATCCTGAAGATGTTATGAAACAAATGGGATTAACATTGCCTTTTCTAAAAACAAATACAGAGTTTAGCGGGATAGTAAAGAACGAAATGATCTATGCGTCGAAGATACTTCAGAAATCTATTATTGAAGTTGACGAAAAAGGAACAGTAGCTGCTTCTTTTAGTATGTTTATGGGAGGTTTTGGTTGTCCTCCACCGGAAATTGATTTTGTGGCTGACCATCCGTTCATGTTCATGATAAGAGAAGACACTTCTAAAGGTGTTTTGTTTGTCGGAGTTGTCCTCAACCCTAGTCTTAACTAGAGTATTTTCTTAGCTGGACTACTCCACTTTATATTTCAATTCAGTCCAGATTTTATGTTTTTTCTTAATATTTCAGCTAAAATGTGTTTTTGTAGCTGTTTACATGGGCTTTGAGCCTTTGGTGTATGTGTATATGTTTATCATGTTTAAACTATAATGTGACGAGTATGTGTGTGGTATGATAGAAAGTTTTGTTGGTGGGTTTCTAACAAGGGTTGTGCCCACTAGAGTAAATCTTGACTGTAGGGGTATTAACTTGCCCACGTTTAGATATACGTTGGCGGCTTTTTAAAAGTGTTTTGTTTGTTGGAGCTGTTCGCAACCCTCATGATAATGCATATGTAAATGACAAATCAAAGTGCATATTAACATGGGTGTTGTTCTCCTAATTGAAAACTCATTGTCGCCATGGAAGTTTCTAATTAGTGTTGGAATTATTACATCATGACATTCATATAAATAAACCAAGTACATCAAAGTGAGCATGAACGAAAGCAATTATAATAGATCGAATAACATGTAATTAATTAATCATTAATTTAAATAGTAAACATACCGTAGTGATTCTAGCCTGAACAAGAATCAATGCAATCTTCCGGAACCAATGAACCCTAATTAGGGTTTATTAGGATTATATGAATTACCCCTTACCTTTTTGTAATTCAATCCAAGAATCAAACAATAGTGTGTTTGATTCACGTTCTTGTACACACGTACTAATTCAAGGAAAAGTTTATGCAAGTAATAAACACAAAACAATTTTTAGATGCAAGAAATCGAAACCCTTAGGGTGTTCGGTTTGAGAATCGACCAAGGAAAAGAAGGAGAAGAAAAACCCAAGTTGTGTGTGTACAAGTTATGAGAAAAACCTACACCTTGGGTTTGCTTATATACTACACATTACTTGGAGCTCAAGACACAAAGGAGGTGGATCCTCCCTTGGGCCGATCGGCTATGGCACCCCCTAGGGGATTCCGGAACTTTCTTTTGTTTCCATGTATTGTCTAGTAATTACTTTCCTAATCTTCGCTTAATAATCAATTAGTCATTAATCAATAATACTAATTATTATTTATTTGTTTTGTGTTTAATAATTAATTATAACATTTTATAAATAATTATTACATTTCCTCTTCATACGTATTGTGTGCAATCCCGTGATCTCAAGTTCGATCCTAACACACAACTATTATTATTTTGTCTATAAAACCAACAGCTCCCACTTAGACATATCATAATAGTGTGATCACATCGATTAGCGTCTTGCAACACGTCGATGCCTCTAGTACAACTTGAGTAAGGCTCCTGGAAAACCTTTTAATGATTTCTCATTATTATTATCCCTTTGTTTCTAATACCGTGTTAAATAAGGATATGGATCTAGGTCATTCCTTAATTAACCATTCTGTTTCTCGTTTTTAGAAATTGACAAGATTACCAAATCTTTTGAACCTTTCATAAAAGACCTTGGGCGTGGCCACGCAAACACCTTGACAACCCTACGAGGGGCCCAGCAGTATTAAACTCCAAAAATTAATTTGAAGGAACAAATTCTATATTGATTACAAGCAAAACACACAAACTTTGTAACACTTCCGAAAACAACCCTTATGACTACCAGTTACGTATAGCGTTAAGTTGTTCCACAAAAATGTACTACATTCATGACCGTTATCTTGTATCTCAAGTCTAAGGATAACTTCTTATGATTTACTTAATGACAAGATCCATAAAGTAACATCATATAGTTGGGATAAGTCCTATATTCAGTATCATCGAATATCGTCTGAAATGACATGACTACGCATCAATATACTTAAGTATATTATATCAACTTCAGATTTGTCTTAATTTAATAATATTCCCATATCATTAACCGACAACGGACAATTTAGAATAACTCTTATTCATGGATTTAAACATGCAAAAAAAGGACAACAGTAATTAACAAATAGAAATAAACATACCAACATACTTTATTTCATTAAAATAATAATTGTTCACAATATCCTTTATCCAAATACTAATCACAGTTATGCATGAAAATACTAGCTAATTTAAGTCCAATTCCATTGGCTAATTCATTAAGCTTCTCTTTCGCCAAAGCCTTAGTGAACGGATCAGCTAAGTTATCATCTGTGTGAACTTTCAGCAGATTTATTTCACCTTCGTCAACCTTTTCACGAACAAAGTGATACTTCCGTAGAAAATGTCTGGTGCCTCTCATGACTCCAGGTTCATTGGCAAATATGATTGCAGCAGAATTGTCACAATACATATTAATAGGTAATTCAATTGAAGGCATAACACCAAGCCCAGAAACGAATTTCCTAATCCAAACAGCCTCCATAGCAGCTTCTGAAGCAGCAATATATTCAGCTTCTGTTGCAGACATCGCAATTGTACTCTGCTTCTTGCTCCTCCAGTCTACAGCTCCTCCATTGATAACAAAGACATAACCCGTCTGAGACTTCGAATTATCTTTATTACTTTGAAAGGATGCATCACAGAAACCTGTAACACAAAGTTCTGCAGCTGGATTTCCACCATATACCAAAAACATATCTTTTGTATTCCTCAAATACTTAAGAATATGTTTAACAGCAATCCAATGTTTTTCACCTGGATTCTGTTGAAATTGACTGGTAATATTTTGAGCAAACGCCACATCTGGCCTTGTGCACTTAACCGCATACATAATAGATCCTACAGCCGAAGCATAAGAACTTTACTCATGCGATCCACCTCATTAGGTGTTGAAGCACAAAACTCATTACATAAGCATTGTTTTACTTCCATTGGCAAATATCCTTTCTTGGAATTTTGCATATTGAATCTTTTCAATATTTTGTCAATGTAAGCACTTTGACTTAATCCAATTAACCGCCTTGATCTATCTCTATAGATTTTTATTCCCAGAATGTATGCAGCTTCTCCTAAATCTTTCATAGAAAAGCACTTTCCAAGATATGCATTTACATCTTGCAAACTTGGAATGTCTTTTCCCATGATCAATATGTCATCAACATATAGAATTAGGAAAGTTACATTATCACTCCCACTAGCTTTGTGATACACACATGGCTCATCAAGATTTTGAGTGAATCCAAACTTTTTAATTTCAGCATCAAACCTCTTGTTCCATTGTCGTGATGCTTGCTTTAATCCATAAATGGATCTCTTAAGCTTGCAAACACGATTTGGAAATTCTGGATTTTCAAACCCTTCTGGTTGTGCCATATAGATGTCTTCATCTAGATGACCATTTAAGAAAGCGGTTTTCACATCCATTTGCCAAATATCATAGTCATAGTACGCTGCTATAGCTATGAGAATTCTTATAGCTCTTATGTCTGCTACAGGAGAAAACGTCTCCTCGTAATCTATTCCAAAAGTTTGAGTAAAACCTTTAGCAACTAGACGAGCCTTATAAATGTGTGCATATCCATCCATGTCAGTCTTGATTTTGTAAAGCCACTTACTCCCAACTACCTTGGCACCAGGAGGTAAGTCAACTTCTTCCCAGACTTCATTGTCATGCATGGATTGTATTTCCCCATCCATAGCAGCTTTCCATTTAGCCTTTTGAGGGCTATTAATGGCAGCTCTATAACTAGTAGGTTCATTAAGATCCCCTAGTGTATGCTCATCAACCTCTACATTAAGACATAGACGGTCAGGAGCTTTCACAGATCTTGAAGATCTGCGAATGGGAATTACTTCAACTTCCGGTGGAGGACCCAGACTTTCCGGTTCTATAGGAAGTGTGCTAGTGTTTTCTGAAGGTAATGCATTATTTAGATCATCTTCTAAATCATATACTCTCCCACTGATTTCTTGAACCACAAATTCACTTTCAAGAAAATCACCATATCTTGCAACAAACACTTTGTTCTCAGGTGGATAGTAAAAGTAGTAATCCATAGTTTCCTTAGGGTATCCTACGAAAATGCATTTTACAGATCTTTGTTGGAGTTTATCTTGTGAGTCACGCTTAACATACGCCTCACAACCCCAGACCTTTAAATAAGACAAGTTCGGAGCTTTTCCAGTCCATATCTCATATGGTTTCTTATCAACCTTCTTGGTGGGAACCATATTCAAAATACGAACATCTGATTCAAGAGCATAATCCCAAAAAGACAAAGGAAGATTAGTAAGATTATACATTGATCGAACCATGTCCAACAATGTACGATTCCTTCTCTCAGATACACCATTTTGTTGTGGAGTATATGGAGATGTGAGATTCTGGACAATTCCATTCTCAGTTAAGAAATCTTTAAAATCTTGACTAAGGTATTCTCCACCTCGATCAGAACGAAGAGCTTTAATCTTCTTTCCCAATTGCAATTCTACTTCTGCTTTGAAAACTTTAAATGTTTCAAACACTTCATGTTTATGTTTAAGTAAATAAACATAACCATAACGGCTGAAATCATCCGTAAAAGTTAAGAAGTAGACAACACCTCTCCTTGACACATGTCTAAGTGGTCCACATACATCCGTGTGTATTAAACCAAGCAGATCTGAAGCTCTTTCCATATTATTATGAAAAGGTTTCTTCGTCATCTTCCCAGAAATACAAGATTCGCATTTATCAAATGACTCATCAATGATATCATTCAAAAGCCCTTCACGTTGTAGCTTTTGCATGCGAGTCTTGCCTATATGGGCAAGTCTACAGTGCCAAAGGTAAGACGAATTCAAGTCATACTTCATTCTCTTACTTATGCTGTACATCAAATTATTATTATTGTTGGAAGTCAAACAATTATTCATATCAATTTCAAACACACCATTCACAGCAACAGCATTAAAATAAAATACACCATTTAAAGAAACAGAAATTTTATTGCCATCAATAGTATGAGAAAAATCAAGATCCAACAAACATGAAAAGGAAACAACACCTCTAATTATAGAAGGTGCATAATGACAATTGTTTAAACAAAGTACTAAACCCGAAGGTAAAACTAAATCAAACATTCCTATGGCTTCAACTGTTGCTTGTGCTCCATTTCCCACATGCAGAAATTGCTCCCCATAAGCTAGTCTCCTTTCCTCTCTAAACCCCTGCAGTGTATTACAAATATTAATACCACATCCAGTATCATATACCCAGGAATTTATTACACGAGATAAAGTAAATAATTCAATGACAAATAAGTTACCTGAAGTGCTGGCGCCCATGTGCCCAGTCTTCTTAACCTTATTGTTTCGCAAGTCATCGAGATAAAGAGGACAATTCCTCTTCCAATGGCCCATCACCTTGCAATAATGGCATCCTTGATCCTTCTTTGGATTATTCTTGATAGGAGGGTTCTTCTTAGGTTGAGGTGGTTGATAAGCCATAACCTGCTTATTCTTATCAGCCTTCTTCTTTCCTTTACCCTTCTTCTTGTTCGCATTTGGCTTGTTAATTCTACCCCCTTGTATAGCAAGAACTTGGGGCGTAGGAGCCTTTGGTGTCAACCCCTTCTCATAATCAATGAGCAGTGCGTGCAATTCACTTACTGTCTTCCCCACGCAATGCATATTGAAGTTCCTCACAAAACCATTAAAATCCTTGTTAAGGGACCTATTGATTAAGTTCACAGCCATATCATTGTCATAGGGTTTCTTAAGTGTTTGTAGTTGATCCATGAAACTTTTCATTTTCAACACATGAGCACTCACAGGTTCACCATCACCCTGCTTACAACCATGTAGAGCCTCCATCAAATCGTAAATCTCTACATTTGATGGTTTCTCATAGAGTTTCTTGAGTTCATCAATCATGTTCATGGGGAAATACTCCTCAAACTGCCTTTGAAGAGGTGTGGACATCGCCCCTAACATCATTGCGGCCACATCAATATGTTCCTTGCAATCAAGATTCCATTTGGCCTTAGCAGCATCAGTTGCTGCCACGCCTTCAGGTTCAGCAGGACAAGGCGTTTTCAAGATTTCGAGTTGACCAGTCACTCGCAGGACAATCCTTAGTGAACGGTACCAATCATTGAAATTTTCCGAGCCAGTCAATTTTTCTCGTTCAAAATAAGTTTTGAACACAGAACGAAAGTTGGTGTTATCAGTTTGAGCCATTTCTACAGATAAAGAAAGTTCAAAACATTAGTATTTTTAATAATACAATTTTTCAAGAAAATTAAAATACCCAAGGAAAATAAAATCCATAGAATAATCTTGAAAACTAGGATCCTCCATAAACATAGATTCATCACATCAGTTGATCTGCTAGTAATGAAAGTACAATATGAGGTAACTTGTCGTACAAGTAATTGGCATAACATTTGTCCAATTCCTAGATTTATGGGATTTACAATCACAAAACATTTGTATTGTAAGCATGTTTAGTCCCCATCTTAATGCCTTGAGTCCAAGTCTCACTTCATACTCAATTTAAGTCGTCTAACTTAAAAACTGTAAACTCACAAATCCATCACATCAGTTGATCTGCTAGCAATAAATTTATGAAATTTACCTTTCCATTGCAATCTCGCCAAGTCTCACTTAACGTAAATTACAACTTCAAGTGTTTTTAATTAGATGGCATTCAACTTAATTTTATAAGGGTATTAATATTTTGATGTGATCAAAATAATGTATGAAGAAGCATGCATACAACTTCATAACATTGGTTTTACAAAACATTTTTATTACCAATTAGCTAAGAGTAAAATAACAAAGTTTTGATTGAGGTATCGGGTTCACCAATTAAAGAATAACCATCAATTATCGTCCACTATATCGTACTTTTGCTTAAGCCCGAAGGCTTAGTGTTTCGGATAATCATTGTGGAATTGTGGATTATTCACCCTTAAGATGACAATGTACATGTAATGGTTGTTCGGTAAGTCTAATTTACACACAAACGAGCGTTAAGACAGAGTGTTGTCTATCTAAGGCCACAATTTAATGCGTTGCCATCCTTATACCCATCTTGTAGTGTGTAAACTTCGGTCGAGCCTATTTAACCATTACGTACAAAAACATCAATCAACCAATCCTTTGAAATTTTAACTCTTAAAAAACAAAACAATTTCGCCATTATTTAGTCCGTATTATTTTTCTATTCAAAAAATTACCCTTTTCGTTTATATAAACATGTCTAACACAATAAATAAACAAAACAAGTAATATACAATAAAAAATAAAACAACTAAATAAACACATATACATAATCATAACAATTAAATATGTATAAAACATGTAGCCACATGCAAATCTTATTCAAAAGTCCTATTAATAATCAAATCTAGGTGTATAACGTATTAATTTAATTAGGGCTTTCTTTTTCTTAGAAAAAGAGCCACATACATCGATAAATCGATTGCGTAAGCCAAAATTAAATAAATACCACATAGCACATAATTGATTACTTAATATTGGAGTCTTCCCCAATTCGACATCTATTAAAATTTACATGTTTTAATATATAACTTAACTATTAATTCATATAAACAATTTAAACAATTTAAATTATAACTCAATAAAAATCCATGCAAATATGCACTTTTTCATGGATTTAGCTTAACAATTAACATATTGCACCAAGATCGTTTACTAAAACGCATAACAATTACATGACATCTTAGGGTTTCTAATTAGATTTTAAAAAAAAATAAAAGCAAAACCCTAAAAACCCCTTAGGTCATTCGACCCAAAATTAGGGTTAGGGATAAAAAACATAAACCCTAAAAAAAACATGTAACTATACGAATCAAAATCCAATTTTTTATGCGTTGCGATAATTAATTACACATTATAACCTGGCTCTGATACCACTGTTGGAATTATTACATCATGACATTCATATAAATAAACCAAGTACATCAAAGTGAGCATGAGCGGAAGCAATTATAATAGATCGAATAACATGTAATTAATTCATCATTAATTTAAATAGTAAACATACCGTAGTGATTCTAGCCTGAACAAGAATCAATGCAATCTTCCGGAACCAATGAACCCTAATTAGGGTTTATTAAGATTATATGAATTACCCCTTACCTTTTTGTAATTCAATCCAAGAATCAAACAATAGTGTGTTTGATTCACGTTCTTGTACACACGTACTAATTCAAGGAAAATTTTATGCAAGTAATAAACACAAAACAATTTTTAGATGCAAGAAATCGAAACCCTTAGGGTGTTCGGTTTGAGAATCGACCAAGGAAAAGAAGGAGAAGAAAAACCCAAGTTGTGTGTGTACAAGTTATGAGAAAGACCTACACCTTGGGTTTGCTTATATACTACACATTACTTGGAGCTCAAGACACAAAGGAGGTGGATCCTCCCTTGGGCCGATCGGCTATGACACCCCCTAGGGGATTCCGGAACCTTCTTTTGTTTCCATGTATTGTCTAGTAATTACTTTCCTAATCTTCGTTTAATAATCAATTAGTCATTAATCAATAATACTAATTATTATTTATTTGTTTTGTGTTTAATAATTAATTATAACATTTTATAAATAATTATTACATTTCCTCTTCATACGTATTGTGTGCAATCCCGTGATCTCAAGTTCGATCCTAACACACAACTATTATTATTTTGTCTATAAAACCAACAATTAGGATACCAACATCCATGTTAATATGATTTGTCATTTACATATTCATTGTTCGATTCTCGTTTGATCTGACTTGATATGACATCGTGCTAATTAAGACACAGAAGCTTTAAGCTATTATATTGAACATGATTAAAAACATATGGAAGCTGTTAAATTGTTTATACTTCACCAGCAAAAGCCGTTCGATATTTCCAAATTAACCACACCTGCATAAAAAGCACCACATTATACTGGTTCTGGACTTCTGGTTCTTCATTGTCTATGGTGGAGATCAGTTATATTGGGTTAAAAATTTTGAGGTGAGATCAATATCTCTATCACAAATTCTCTAAAAATTAAACGAGAAAATCTTGACCATTCATTTTTTTCATAAAAACTAAAAATATAGTTTTCTGACATTTTTTTTTTGAAAACAAAATATCTTGCAGATGGTAAATCGTCAAGTGAAAAAAAATACATAATCGCGACGATAATTTTTTTTATCTTTCAGTGGACGGACACTTTGATATATTTTCGACGAACTTTTTTTCTAGTTTTGAAATTTCCGACATTAAAATTAAAATCACAGGTGATTTGTAAAATCACTTGTGATTTTTATAAATCACGTGTAATTTCACAAATCACATGGGATAAAAAGTTAGTCATTTGGAATATGGTTTTGGCATGTGTTGAAACACAGACTATACCACATTACCACCCTAAAACATTCAAGCGGTTCCTAGTTGAGCCACAATCAATACGCAAATAAAATTCATAGGCAAACGAGGCAAAAACTACACCAGTAAAGTTTATATAATTCAATGCGTGCCAAGTTTGCCAAAATTAATATTTTTCTTCTACGTATTTTGGCTACTAGAAAACTTTTAACCAACGAAGAGACACAGTTTCAAGCTAAATAGATAAATGAAAAATGTTAAATAAATAAAAGGCAACCTCATAGATTATTTAAGATCGTCTTATAGAGATAGTAAAGCTAGTGTCGGATTTTGCATATACTGTCTTTTGGTGATTTTGATTGACCAGTTGTTTTAGATTATTTAGCTCTAACAAAACCATTTGTAATGTGGCTCGCTCATTATTAAGCTTTCTACAGACCATTATATTATTGTTTTGTCTGATTCCGTGGTTTATGTTTGATAGATAGCCGCGTGATGTTGGGCATGCCAGATAGATGGTTCCCATTAATCCGAGTGTGCAAAAGTTCAAGTACACGACTTGTATTGTGGTCACATGTTGGATACGTTTCTGCCTGGCCCTTAGGTGCCTTTTGACAAGGGGGTTCCATGTTAATACACACTACACAAGATATTAGTTAAGATTAGCTATAACGCGCCACCATCTCTACCTTTTAGGCTAATTTTGAGGGGCCGATACCACAATGTAAGAAATTTAATCCTTTATACTACCTGTTCAATTTGATAGATCATGTTCAATTTGAAGGTTTTGAGTAGTCTATTAGTTGGCATGATAAGAATGGGAAATGCTATTAGGTGCCCAGTGGGCATTACATAAAAGTAATTTAATAACCCATCATTTCCATCATTAACACCATCACACATTAATTGAGTTCAAGCAATTTGTTTATACCCATTTTAACCTTTCCTTATTTGATGTATTCTCACATTTCCACAAAATCATACGTTTATTTGATGTGTGCACTTATTTTTACTTGATTTGATGTATCTCAAGTATTCGGACATTTTTAATGTCAAAAGATGCTAAAAAAATATTTATATTAAATATATACATATCTGTACTTATTTTTACTTTATTTTTTCACAAGTAATATTCTTTTTTAAATGTATACATATGTGTACTTATTTTTACTTTACTTTTCACAAGTCATATTCTTGCTTCTTTTTAACTTTGTCAATTTGTACGTATAACATTGCACACATTTATAATCAAGATAAAGCTTGTTGCTTAGTATTTAAAAGAATACATGAAGTAAATATGCTCAAATTTATTTCAAAATTGCAACTTTAACAAATTACTAAACTCAATATTTCAAGGAGAAAATAGGATTCAAATATTCGTTTTCCAGCATAGCTTTTTTCTTCTTTGCGGCATGTCTTGAAAAACCATCGCTCTTACCAAAAAGTTTATCCTTTTCTAGGCATGTGCTAATATTATGTCCAACACTTTTACAAAGGCTACAACGACGTATGTTTTTCGCCAATTCTATTCCTCCCTTCATTCTTTGCTTGGGGCGTCCTTTTGGTTTCGATTTTAGTGGACGTTGAATCAAATTTATTACCTCCTCGTGATCTTCATCGTTGTTCGAAGAAGTAGAATTTACAAAAAATGCTTCTTGTGACAAAGAAACTTCTTTACGACTCCATCGAGGAAGCCAATAAGTAAGAGGAATGTCTAAACAATCCTTGTGAATAAAAACACTTAATATATGACTACAAAGTATGCCTACAAATTCAAAGTTTTTGCAACTGCACTTAGCAACCTTACCATCCCAATCTACTCCATGCTTGTTATATTGTATCGCTTTGTGATGCTTAACAAAAAACGTGGTACTCGTTTTCTCCTTAACGGTATATTGAATTGCCCGCCCAAACTCCTCTTGAAACTTTTTAAATGCAAATTGGGTCAAAAAATGATGACCTTGCTCCTCTAGTGATGATTGTGACATCAAAGAAGATCCCTTGTATTTCTCCAACATAGTATCATGGATTTGCCTTTGTAGAATATCTTCTATTGCAATATCAACCTAAAGATCAAATTATTTGTAGAATAAATTATGACTAAAGAAAAGTATTATACATTGTAATTAAAACATAAAGATCGAATAATTATTTACTTGTCTAATAAATTGAATTAGACGTGTGTTGGAGGATATAAATTTCTTTATAAATGAATTAATACTCTCCGACCTTCCAGTTGTTGTCATGCCACCAAAAAAGTACTCACGAAGATACGCTGGAACCCAAAATTTTTTTATACGATATAAGCCATTTATATGCTTATTTTCGCCTAAGTCATATTTTGCGATCACTAACGGCCATTGTTGCTCAAACTCGTCAATTTTATCCAACTTGTATAAGTTATAAAAATCGGTGCACCATTTAAAGTAATCGCCTCTTAATATGGAAATAAACCAACCGCTGAATTTAGCGGTGATGTGCCATATACAAAATGCATGCTTTGTAGAAGGCATTTCTTTTGCAATTGCCTCCGTCATCCACAAATCTTGATCTGTTAATATTGTATTTGGTGCCTTTTTCATGAGCAAAACAAATTTCTGAAATTTAAAAAGAGCAAAGTTGATAAGACATATACAACTATTACAAATAACTAACTATTCTTAAAAATTTAAAATAAGATACACATAATTTTCAATACCTCCATGAGCCATTTAAATGTCTTTGTTGTCTCATTGCGTAAAAGTGCACATCCAAATAATATGGTCCTTCCATAATTGTCAATACCAACGAATATGCCAAAAGGTATGTCATACGAGTTAACCTTGTATGTAGTATCAAATGCAACCACGTCTCCATATTTTTGGTACCAATCAAAACATTGACTAGAAGACCAAAATACGTGTTCTAACTTATTTTCATCGTCAATTGTATATGCATATTGAAAATTAAAATTTTCACTCTTACTTTTCATGCAATATGTCAAAAGGTCTTTTGCATCATTATGTGCATACTTTTCATGAATTTTGGTGAAAAAATTACGAACATCCTTACTAAGAAAAGATAGTTGTCCATGACTTACATTTTTCTCAAGTTCCATGACACGCATAATTTGTCTAATCGACAAACCACCTTCTTTGAGCAAGAGTATACGTTTTTCATCTTCCGTTGTGATGGTACGATATGAAGGAAGAAATCGAATCTCATCCATGGACAACATTTCATAATTGTGCACTAAATTTAAAAGAGTGACTTGCCATTCTTCCGGAAAAATTTCATTTTCCCTTTTTTAATGTGATGCTCATATAAACCTTGCATCCACGTTTTGAAGACGTTCGATTTCTTTGTACTTTTGAGTAATCTACCTCTTTAGCGTTTGGTTTACCTTGACGGTGACAAACGAAATCCCGTCGTCTCTTTTCTCCATTTTTGTTTTCGAACCTTCCATATCGAATCAAAAAACCATTTTTTTCGCAAAATTTTGAAAGAATGCAAAGGCTTCTTCTTCACTAAGAAAATATTGACCTACAAATGGTTTATCAAAAACTTCTTGCATACTTTGTTCATCTTCTTCAAAAAAAACTTCATTTTCATCATTATCAATAGGATTTATATCTTTTGGAACTTCATTTAAATCAAAAGAAAGTTTATTAGTCATCCTACTAAGAAAATGCACTATAAAAATGAAAATGTTTTTCTTTTAAACACTAAGACATCAGTTTGACGTGAAGGAGATGCAATAGATATTGAAAGAAAAGTTAAAAAAAAGTGTTTTGCTTTATATGAGTATAATAAACATACTAGTATATAAATACTTGTATCATTGGCGCCAAAGATGCCATCATAAATATTGAAAATTAGCAAAAGTTAAAAAGAATGATATTTTTAGAATCTCAAGACATAAAGAAAAAAGATTAGCAAAGCTAAAAATCTTCATATTCTAAATAAATTAGTCAATGTAAATTTTTTTCTACTATACTCATAAATATTAGAGCTGTGGAAAAGATTGGCACTAGTAAATATAAAAGATTGGGATAAGAAAAGATTGGCGCCAATTTATCTTTTCTGATAAAAAAATGTCGATTACACTTATTCTTCAAGATAACATATGATTTTGTGGAAATGTTAGAATACATCAAATAAGGAAAGGTTAAAATGGGTATAATCAAATTGCTTGAACTCAATTAATGTGTGATGGTGTTAAGGATGAAAATGATGGGTTATTAAATGACTTTTATATAATGCCCAGTGGGCACCTAATAGCATTTCCCATATATATAGTGATTGTAATTGATTTAGTGATAAGAATAGAATTAATGTAATTGATTTAGTATTTAATGGGTGATTTCCACTTACCCATAATAGGAGATGTATTGTAACTATATGTACTCCATTTGTTAGCATGAATGAGACACACAAAATTATCCATTCAATATGGTATCAGGTTAATTATACGATCCTCTCCTATAATCTCTCCCAAAGCTCGTTTTCCCCATACCTCTCCTCTCCAACTCACCACAGCCTCATACAAAAACATAAAATAAAAAAAATTGCAGTCGACTCTACCCCTCCACCACCTCCTCCTCCTACATCAGCCGATAAGTTAATTCCCTTCAGTATCACCAATAAAGTTCCTGTCAAACTCAGTCTCGAAAAATATAACCATAACTCATGGAGCTCCTTCTTTTTAATCCATCTTGGAAGCCTTGGTCTAAAGTCTCACGTTGTGGAAAAAGCATCTTCAAGCGAACACAGCCCCTCGATACCAGGCCCAACAACACTCATACCAGACCACTCCACAGGCCTTTACAGCGCCTGTTTACCCAGCCCAACAGTACCCTCAACAAGCCCAACAACCGCCCCTTTTGTACAGCCCATATATGCCACACCACAGCCAAATCAAACTAGTGGAATTCTCGGTCCTGCTCCTGGGTTTTACTCGTCACAGCCCACTACCTTACCAAGTGCATTTAGCACTATGACTTTGCAAGACCCAACGTGGAACATGGATACAGGTGCTTCTTCCCATTTAAATTCCAATGCAAATAATTTAAGTACAATTTTTAATAAACGTTTATTCCCATCTGTGCACGTTGGTGACGGAAATTCTATACCCGTTACTAACACCGGACATAGCATTATTCCATCTACTCATCGCCCACTTCATCTTCATAATGTTCTTGTCACCCCCAATATTATTAAAAATCTCATCTTTTTGCGTCAAATTACTAGAGATAATAATTGCACTGTCGAATTTGACACTTTTGGTTTTTCTGTGAAGGACTTTTGGACTCGCCATATCCTCCTTCGATGTGATAGTTCGGAAGATCTCTATCCCGTCACCAAGCCAAGTTTCACCCCTACCGCTCTTCTCTGAACATGTTCCTCCACGTGGCACCAACGCCTCGGTCATCCAGGCGACAAAGTGCTACGGTCTCTTGTTTCTCGTCAATTTATTTCATGTAATAAAGAAAAGCCTCCACATGTATGTCATGCATGCCAACTTGGCAAACATGTGAAGCTTCCTTTTCATAATTCTACATCTATTGTTGAACACTATTTTGATATTATTCATTCCGACTTATGGACATCTCCCATTATTTGTAAAAGTGGTTTTAAATACTACGTCTTGTTTCTTGATAATTTCTCTCATTATTTGTGGATTTACCCTCTTCGTAATAAATCTGACATGCTTGATAAATTTTTGCACTTTCGTAATTATGTTAAAAACCAATTTAAATGCGAAATAAAAAGCTTCCAATGTGATCATGGTGGTGAGTTCGACAATAACCGCTTACATACACTTTTTGCTAACCACGGTATACAATTTAGATTCTCCTGCCCAAAGACTTCACAACAAAATGGCAAGGCAGAACACATGATAAGAACCATCAACAATGTCATTCGTACGCTTTTGTTTCAAGCTCACCTACCCCCCACTTTTTGGGTCGAGGCCCTTCATATGGCCACTTATCTCCTCAACCTTTTACCCTCTACCGCAATCAACAACAAGATCCCCTACACAAGACTTTTCCACAAAGCACCCGACTATTCTAACTTACGTATATTTGGGTGTCTATGCTATTCGCACCTTCACTCCCCTCACAAACTTGCCCCACGAGCAACACCATGCATCTTCCTGGGCTATCCCGCCTATCACCGAGGTTTCCGATGTTTAGACCTTGAAACAAACAAAATCTTACTTTCCCGATACGTCACATTTGATGAAACCCAATTTCCTTACCGCTCAATGACACCCGACTCTCCACCTTCATACACCTTTTTAGATTCGACACCATCCCCTCTACTTCACCAAGTACTCTCTAATCCCCCAACACCAAATCCAGTACAAGAAGACCTTAATACCTATCATGAGCCCATCACACCCAACAGCCCACTACCCACACCTCAACAGCAGTCCAATAGCCCACCAACCGTAGCCCAAAATCAACCATCACTAACCCAACAACCCTCTATGCAGACAACCAACCCCGACGCCTCGACCCTACCTCCACAATCCCCCACCGAACCACCTCGTACTCACCGCATGGTCACTCGGTTTCAATCGGGCATTGTCAAACCCATTGATCGTCTCTCGCTTCATACTTCTCCTATCTCGCCCCTTCCCAAATCCCCCTTGATCTTCAAAACCCTCATTGGAATAATGCTATGTTTGATGAGTATAACGCGTTAGTTAAAAATGGTACTTGGATTCTTGTACCACAGCCCTCTGGTGTTAATTTGGTGAGATCTATGTGGTTGTTCAAGCATAAATATCATGCTGACGGGACTTTGAGCCGCTATAAGGCTCGTTTGGTTGCCAATGGCAGTAGTCAGCAACTTGGTATTGACTGTGATGAGACCTTTAGTCCGGTTGTCAAACTGGATACCATTCGCACTGTTCTTAGTCTTGTGGTATCCCGCAAGTGGCCTATTCATTAGCTTGACGTTGATAATGCCTTTCTTAACGGGGATTTATCTGAGAGGGGATATATGCATCAACCACCAGGATTTTTAGACTCCCGGTACCCTCATTATGTCTGCCTTCTGCAGAAATCTTTATATGGTCTAAAGCAGGCACCTCCTACTTGGTTTCAGAGATTTGCAGGTTATGCTACTCGAGTTGGGTTTTACCATAGTCTCTGTGACTCCTCGTTATTTATTCTCTGACAGGGCTCTCATGTAGCTTATTTACTGATTTATGTGGATGACATTATACTTACAGCCTCCTCTACTACTCTCCTACAGCAGATCATTGCCTCCTTACACAATGAGTTTGACATAACTGATCTTGGAGCACTTAATTATTTTATGGGAATTTTTGGTACTCGATATTCTACAGGTCTCTTTCTATCTCAGCAGAAGTACGATACTGAGCTTCTCGAGCGTGCTCACATGACTAATTGTAACCCTTCTCGCACACCGGTTGATACAGAATCCAAACTGGGGCCCGAAGGTGTTCCAGTTCTGGATCCTACTTTATATCACAGTCTTGCAGGTGGTCTTCAGTATCTCACATTTACCAAACCGGATCTCTCCTACACTGTTTAACAGATTTGTCTTTACATGCATGATCCTCGAGAGCCACATTTAGCTGCCCTTAAACGTATTTTATGATACGTTCGAGGGACCTTGGAGTTTGGTCTACACCTATATTCATCCTCTACCACTTTTCTTGTTGGATATACAGATGCAGATTGGGCGGGTTGCCCATCCACACGACGGTCTACTTCGGGATATTGTGTTTTTCTGGGTGATAATCTTCTTTCTTGGTCATCCAAGCGTCAGCACACCATCTCCCGTTCTAGTGCCGAAGCCAAATACCGGGGTGTTGCTAATGTTGTAGCTAAAACTACATGGCTTCGTAACCTTCTTCGTGAGCTGCATTCTCCTCTTTCTTCAGCCACTCTAGTCTACTGTGTTAATGTTAGTTCCATCTACTTGTCTGCCAACCCTGTTCAACATCAACAGACCAAACATATTGAGATTGATATTCATTTTGTCCATGACATGGTTACTGCTGGTGAGGTCCGTGTTCTCCATGTACCTTCCTGTTATCAGCACACAGATATATTCACCAAAGGACTTCCTTCAGCCTTAATTGAAGATTTTAGATCCAGTTTGAGCGTCTGGCTTCCTCCTGCTCCAACTGCGGGGGAGTATTAGTTGACAATAAGTTGGCATGATAAGAATATAGTGATTGTAATTGATTTAGTGATAAGAATAGAATTAATGTAAGGGATAATGATTTCTAAATGTATCCAACTTACCACGTTTTACTAAGTTGTGTATGGAACTTTTAATTTTGCTAACTTGAGGTCTGAACTTACTAATCTTTGCTATTTTGTGTACTCAATCCACATGGCAAGGATTATAGCTGAGTTGGCAAGGTGGCCCAGTGTTGACTCCGTTATATTATTAAAAAAACCCGTTATTCTATCCCGTTTTCCGTTTTTTTCTTTTTTTTTTATAATACTTTTACTTTTTTATAATCCCAAACCCAATCCATATTATTCCCACTCCAACCCTAACCCTAGTAAACACTCTCCACCTCTCTCCCACATATATCCGGCCGCTACTATAGCGCCGTCGCCACCACTGCCGTACTCCATCAACATCGCAGCCACCATCATCCTCACCTTCATCTATTACCATCAAGCAACGAAGCTACCACACCAACATCAACAACACAAACGCCGTCGCCACCACCACGCCATCGTGAGCGCCTCCATCCCCACCATCATCCTCACCTTAATGTACAGTATAAATTGATCAGAAAGTTTAGTTACCTAGTTTCATTTCATTGTTGTTGATGTTGTTGATTTTGATTAAACAACAAACAAATTGTTGGGTTGTTAACCTCTCACTCTCATTTGTTAAAACCAGTCCCTTCGGTTGTTAAGTTGTTTGGTCGTTGACTACCCTTCCAAGCAACAATCTTTGTCATTTCTTATTCACAATCAATTGAGTTGATCATGTTCTTTTGATTAAAGAAAAGGGTTTTCTTAGTTTTTGTTGTTTGATTCATCTAAAGGGGTTTATGGGTGGATTTAAACAGTTTTGGGTTTTGTTCTTGCTGTTGTTATCAGTAATTTTGTTTCAGGGTGTTGTTGGATTAAGGCCTTTGAGGGAAACTGCGCGTTCTGATTAGGTTTATTTCTTATCCGGATTATGTAGTGAAAGAAAATGATTTATGTGCATTCGGGTAGAAGGGGATGATTTTTGGGTGCGAGTGATCAAAAGTATTTATGGCGATCTTGGTGGGTTGCATAACTCAGATGAGGGGCATATTGTTAAAGAGTGGACGGTGAGAGATAGATAGAATAGGAATTGGTCTCTTGCTTTTGATGGTGTTTTCTCAGTCAAAGGTTTTAAAGAGGCAATTGATTAGAAAATTCTTGTCTCGGGTGGTAATGTTGAAGAAACAATTTGGTGTAAAGATGAAGATGAGGGTGTTTCGTCACTTTACCCATTTAATTATTAGAAACCAAAAAAGGGCCAGCGTGGATGCAAACGTGGATGCCAACGTGGCAAGAAAAATCGTAAAACCCCTTAATCACCTCGTTAGTACACAAGATAGCAAAGATTAGTAAGTTCAGACTACAAGTTAGCAAAATTAAAAGTTCCATACACAACTTAGTAAAACGTGGCAAGTTGGATACATTTAGAAATCATTATCCCTTAATGTAATTGATTTAGTATTTAATGGGTGATTTCCACTTACCCATAATAGGAGATGTATTGTAACTATATATACTCCATTTGTTAGCATGAATGAGACACACAAAATTATCCATTCAATATAGTCGAGATCTATTAAGCTTGAATTTATTTTTGTATCGCTCGGTAGAAAGAAAATATTAATTAAACATGTTTTTTTATAGAAGAAGTGTATAAACTTATAACTAACCGAAACCAAATGCAATTTACTCAATGCACTGGATTCCTACATTTATAAAATGCACATATAATTCGTTTGTACAATAAAAGGTGCAGAAATGATATTCAGAAAACGCATTCAATTCGTTAAGTTGCTGAATAATACTCATAACTATTGGTTTAGAGATTCAAATTTAAGTAACCCAAATTAGATATATCATATTAAAGCATCAAAGTACAATAAATGACATACTTATTTGGTCATTCTAAACATAGAATCGTCCATTATAAAAACTTCTTCATCTACAATACATTTAGACTATGTTTGGCAAAATTAGCCGTGAGCACTGCTCACTGCTCATAAAGAAGCATTGGAAAAACAAGTTTTCTAAAAAACAGCAAAGCTCACAGCTCTCATGCCAAACGAACATTAAAAATAAAAAAGCTCATTGCTCACCGCTCATCACCTCAAAAAGCTCCAAAAAGCTTTGTGCCAAACATAGCCTTAATGATAATCAGGTATTCTACACAACACGAAAAGCCTTCTTAAATTTGATCAAATGAAGTTTTATAATTGTCATAATCCTCTTAAGCATTACGTCCATTTATGGTGTTCATGGTGGTCTCGGCCACCTAGAAGCTCAACCTCGATTAATGTCAAGCCCCTAGAACTCAATAATTGGCTTACATAAGTCTCTCTTATGTTGAATATTAACTTGGACTCGATCTTTGTTTGTAAAGTGGGCAATGGTGCTTCATTTAAATTTTGGGAGGACACTTGGCATGGGGATACTTCTTTCAAAGATATTTATCCAAGACTCTACGCACTGGAATCCTCAAAATCTTGCAACATTAATGAAAGGTGTAACAACTCAAATGGCCCTCTCACTAGATCATGGGCTTGGAGGCATCCTCTCAGATCAGGGCTAGAGATGGAACAACTTGTGGGCCTTACAAACCTTCTACTCATTTTGACATAACAAACTGTCCAGATTCATGGGTATGCTCCAAGAAAACAATAAACCCTATCGTATTTCTGCCATGAGGAAGGTAATTGAAGGCTGCATTCTAGAATTGGGTGTTGATAATATCAAATGGAACAAATCAGTGCCTTTTAAAATTAACAGCCTCTCTTGGCATTTGAGTAGCAATTGGCTACCTACTCGAATCAATTTAGATGCACGTGGAATCGATCTACACTCGGTTCATTGTCCGATTTGTGATGAGGATGTGAAAACTTCTCAACACTTGTTCATGATAGCAAACTGGTGGGGAATTGATGACTTCCCAAAGGATCTTCCTAATTTTATTACTTGGGGCGACACGGCTAATCTACAACAATCCTTAAAGGTATGTTTTGACGTGGTTATCCATACCACGTTATGAGTTATTTGGAGGTTCAAAAATCGGATTTGCTTTGATGCAAAACTTCCAAGGAAAGACACTCTTGTAGATGAGATCAAAATATTATCTCATTTATGGATTAAACATAGGAATAAGAATTTTAATCCTAACTGGATTGAATGGAGTTGTGATCCAAAAGACGCTTGTAATGTCGTTTTGTAAGTTCTTTTCTCTAGTATCTTGCTAGAGTTTTAAAATATATTGTCGTTCAAAAAAAAAATAATCCTCTTTAGCATCTAATGTTTTTTTTGATAACTTTCCACGGTCTAACCATTTGTAAGTAATATTTATGAATAACTGTAAACTTGGAGATATACTCATATAATGAGTATGTCGCAAGGCATCACATATCAACTATATGTTAACATTTCATAAATTCAAAAAATGTACTTGTTACAAACAGAATGTTAACAATTTGCTAAATAAAATGAGGTACATGTACCTAAAATACAAATTTTGTTAGTATTTTCAGGTATCACTTCTAGAATGGGAAACGGGTGAGGAAACTTTTGGTGAACACATCATGTACTCGTGAAAAGTCGCTAAATGACAAAATACTCCCTTCCAGACTTTGACTTTGTCAAAAAGTAATTTGACTAAAACAGACATGTCCTCGCCAAAACTTTTTAGCAAGGAAATGGCCTTGCTAAAAGCTTAAAAAAGTCCTCGCCATTTGGCCCATTTGTTGTAAAACCATATTCGTGAAGAAAATCTTCATACCCGAAAAAAACTTGGATATAAATAGTTAAATACGGAACACAAATGGTTAATTTACCATATTCGTGTAAAATGCCCCATTGTAGGAAGAAGCATATGGATTATTGATTGATGGAAGTTGCGAATATGGAGGTATAGATAATGAGTTTTCATGTTATGGTGGGTGAATTTGAGAGTATGCAGCTATGGGTGGCCTGATACTCTATGAATGTGATATCTTTTCAGCTATGGGTAGCCTGATACTCTGGCAAGATAGAGTATATCAGATAGAATGTATGTTGTCGTTAGTGCAACTGGATGGGAAATGTCCATCTCAGTTGATTGAATATCTTGTAATGTTGATGAATATTAATATAATTCACCCTTTGCACCAAAAAATAATACGGAGTAATGTAAAAGTAGTTGAATTATTTCCAATAAAAGTAAATAAGCTACCATTGGATGGATGTGTAAATTCAATAGGTCAAAGAATTGACTGTTAGTTCACTCATCTTTGTAGTATAAAAATGGAGTCCCTATGTTGTTACAACATGCACAAACACAACACAAATGGCGAGTGTTAGTAAATATTTTCTTCTTATCTTAGC
The DNA here is from genome assembly GCA_030686995.1 of Artemisia argyi. Classification (NCBI taxonomy): domain Eukaryota; kingdom Viridiplantae; phylum Streptophyta; class Magnoliopsida; order Asterales; family Asteraceae; genus Artemisia; species Artemisia argyi. Next base: position 195,324,924 of record CM060687.1, on the reverse strand, counting down.
AGTCTTTTTAGTTGTGTTCGTTAGTACAACTATAACACATGGTTCAAGACAACTTGATGATCATAAAATGGCAGTTTCTTCAGGATAATGGGGGTGCCGGAAATGGTGATGGCTCAGAAAGTGGAGGTGGTAAAGGTCATGGTTATGGTGGTGGTTTTGGCTGTGGAGAGGACACGACAGAAGTGTTGGATGAAAAAAGTTTGTGGCCACCAATTTGGTGCGACTGAGATATCGAGTCTCCGTATGAGATAGTTTAAAAAATGAAGGGCAAAGAAAGAATTTTTGGTGATAAACTCACAAATAAATGCGTGTAATAATCATATGATTATTGGTTTGTATCATGATTATATGTGACTGATATTAATATAACTATTTATAATTATATTTGAGTAATATAAATGTGATTTTATGATGATGACATATTACAACATGTTTGACCCATATTTAATATTGAGTTACTCTATTAACAAGAAGATCTCGGATCGCAAATCTAATCAAACCACTTGGGTTTATAAGATCTACTTCTATTAATAATCCACGAGTGGGGATAACCTTGATTTCATCCATAAGCATGTCCTTTTTAGGGGCTTTAATCAAAGCAAACCCCGTTTCTAAATCGCCATGGGATCCAAACGTCATTGTTTGGACTACCATGTTGAAGCAAACTTTTGTTGGGTTGTTCAATTTTAAGGTATCACCTAAGTAATTAGAGAAGCCAACAAACTTGGATGATCACTAAACCGACCCTCACAAAGCCGCAACCGAGCCCCAAAGTTTAGTAGCCATTGGGCATTCGAAAAATAAATGTTGTGAAGTTTCAACAGCACCATCACAATCATCAAGGTTAAACCTAGCATGGAGCCGATCCAAACAAAGACGCCAAGAGTGTATGTGACCTTTTTAGGAAGAGTATGGTATAACTACCATATTTACATACAAAAGGACAGGGCTCTTGATTTTGGCCCTTAAGCGTATTCTTCGATACATTCGTGGTACTCTTGATTTTGGCCTTTAGTTGCATGCCTCTTCTACTGCTCAGCTTACCGCTTACACAGATGCTGACTTTGCTGGTTGTCCAGCCACTCGACGTTCTACCTCTGGCTATTGTGTGTTTCTTAGGGATAGCTTGCTTTCGTGGTCTGCTAAACGCCAGGCTACATTATCTCGGTCGAGTGCTAAGGCTAAATATAGGGGTGTTGCAAATGTTATTGCTGAGACTGCTTGGGTGCGTAATCTTTTGTGTAAGCTGTATGCCCTAGTTTTTACTGCTACTATGGTTTATTGGGACAATGTTAGTGCTGTTTATTTGTCTTCTAATCTGGTTCATCATCAGCGCACTAAACATATTGAGATTGATATTCACTTTGTGCATAAATTTGTGGCAAAAGGTCTTATTCGTGTCTTGCATTTTCCATCTCGGTTCTAGTATGCTGATATTTTTACGAAGGGTCTTCCTACTGCTCTGTTTAAAGATTTTCGCTTCTGTTTGAATGTTCGAAGGTCTCCCGCTCAAACTGGAGGGGTGTATTAGCCGACTCGTGATATGTTCTAGGCCCAGTTATTATATGATGTGTCCAGCCCAATGATTGGCTTGTTTATCAAGATTGACTTTTGTATTATATACGGATGATTATGCTAATAAGAGATTCAAGGATTGATATCAATTCCAATATTTTTGTGCTCTAAGAAATTCTATCACAAACTAAGCCTACATGTTCTAAGAAATTGTTTGTTTATATATCTTATACTTTCATAAAATACTTGCGCGTGCAAAATTTAACAACTAGTTTTAGGTAAATATGATTTTCAAAAACTTTATTTTCTTGTCAATTCAGGAATATTATTAAATTTTATGGGTTTGTTAGATTGTTTTTATCTTTTATATAATAAGAGAACTACATTATTTTGAGAAAAAAAAATTGTCTAAACATTTTATTGAAAAGAAAATTTGACCCAATTTGTTTTACGGGGCATTTAGATTTATATCCTTGCAAAACTTAACAATTACACAAATATCCTTTCAAATTTCATAATTACTTCAATATCCTTTTAAAATTTAATAATACACATATATATCCGAAAATATATTTAAATAGAATTAACCTAACAGGTTTTTATAAAAAAGAAATTTAACATGTCTTATTACCTTTTTACCCTCCTTCCTCAATTAAACAAACTCAAATCTGGAAGAATTTTGTTGCAATTGATATTGCCATTAAAAACAACCGTTCTTTGTAGATGTTACAAGTCATTTATTATGACATAAGCCAAATGTGGTAAGATATTGGGGGTAATTTGGTAATATGATTAGGCATGTTTTTATGAAAGAGAAAATGTGAAAGACAAGTGTCATTTAGTGATATGATTAGGCATGTTTTTTAGGCCAATTGTTTAGGCATTCATATCACTACTTTTTAAGGGAAATGATTTATGTGCTTAAACCATATGCTTAAAGATATGCCTAAGTATAAGATTACGACATATGACAGGATTAAAAGTGAGGATAAAGAAAGAGAAAATGTGAAAGACATGTGTCATTTGGTGATATGATTAGACATGTTTCTAGGCCAATTTAGGCATCCATATCACTGCTCTTTAAGGGAAATAATTTATGTGCCTAAACCATATGCTTAAAGAATTGCCTAAGTATAAGATTGCGACATATGTCAGGATCAAAAGTGAGGATAAAGAAAGAGAAAATGTGAAAGACATGTGTCATTTGGTGATATGATTAGGCATACTTTTAGGCATCCATATCGCTACGCTTCATTTAATTTTTTTTTGAACGGCAAGATGAATTAAAAAACTAGCAAGAAGCTAGAAACAATTACAAAAGAAAATTAATCCAGTCATTCCAACTACTATGGATACCGCCTCTAAATTTACACCATGAAAAAGAATACAAACGAATGTTATCAAAAACGTCATTTTTCCTCATAACTTGAGAATGAAAAGTTACGCAATTACGATAGCGCCAAATCATCCACAAGGTAGCCGAAATAATGCCATACATGCAATCCTTACGAGACTTTGAAGTATGCCAATTATCAAGCCAAGCGATCCACTCAGAATTCGAACCAAATCTCGGCATCGCAACATCACACCAAACACGAATTTTGGTCCATATATTTACGGCCACGTTACACGAAAAAAAGAGATGATCATTGGATTCCATAAAGCCATCACATACCGGGCATGATATGGAGTTAATTTCCAAACCACGGGCGGACAAATTCACCCTATGAAGTAATCTATACAAAAGAAGACGCCACATAAAAACGTTTACCTTTCTCGGCAAAGTAGTAGACCATCTTGTAGATGTAGGCAACGTTGGAAGCAATTGAGCATCAATATACCTCCTTGTGACACCCACTGAAAACAACCCACTTATATCTAAACTCCAAATGCAAGTATCCGGACCTGTACCGAGATCTACCAAGCCGATTTCTTCCAATAGCAATGCTAACGATTCTGTATGACGGGTTCCAAGCGACTGTCTACACCAGTCCCATGACCATACTCCATTTGAAAGTCTATCTCGAATTACACATTCTTCATTACGATCTATTCTAAATAATCTGTTGAAACGAACCTCAAGAGGGCCATTACCTAGCCAATTATCTTTCCAAAAACGTATCGTTGATCCACAACCCACTTTAAAACTAAGTGTTTCCTTTGGAATAATTCCGCTAGAGTGCAAATAATTAACAGTCCCAACAATCTTGGCCCAAATTCCCTGCGTTTTACACCCCACCTCATCCAAACCGGCATTATTACCATGGATCGCTTTGATTAATCTAACCCACAAATGACCTGGGTTGTTGACCAACCTCCAACGCCACTTTGTAAGAAGAGCAAGATTAAAAGCTTTTAAACTACCCACTCCTAACCCGCCTTTATCCAACGAGGCCATGACAGTATCCCATTTCACCCAAGCAAGCTTTCTTCTATCAGCATCACCACCCCAAAAAAACTTGGCTCTAATGCTTTCTAACCAATTAATAATACATACTGGTACCTTGAAAATAGACATGTAATAAATACCGATACTTCCCAAAATTGATTTAATTAAGGTCAGACGACCGCCAATAGACAAAAGCGATGCTTTCCATGACGATAATTTAGTCTGAAACCGATCAACAAATCCTTGCCAATGAGAAATGCGATTCATCTTTGAACCAACGGGCAACCCAAGATAAATAAAAGGAAGGTTACCCGCTGCACAACCTGTAACTCGAGCCATAACATTTACGTCTTCCATTGGCACGCCAACTCCAAAAATGTTTGATTTTTGGACATTAATTTTTAGACCCGAAGCAAGATAAAAAACTTGAAGCACGTGAATAATGTTCTCTAAATCCCGAGCACTCCAATCTGAAACTATGACTACATCATCAGCATAAAAAAAATGAGACAAAGTAAAAGAAGGTGCACCTGCCTTGACACCATGAATTAACTTTGATTGAACCGCCTCTTGTAACGCGATATGCAAGCCTTCCATAACAATAATAAAAAGGAACGGCGATAATGGATCTCCTTGTCGTAACCCACGTTTCAATGAAAACTCTGAAGTAGGACTTCCATTTACTATTATAGACGTTCTAGCCGAATGTAAACAAACATGTATCCACTTTCTCCATTTAAGGCCGAACCCAAGAGCTTGTAACACGAAGTCTAAATATTTCCAACTTACCGAATCATAAGCTTTCTCAAAATCAACTTTGAATATCATAAGTTTCTTTTTCCACTTTTTGTACCAATCAATAACTTCACTCAACATAAGTGGACCATCGAGAATTTGGCGCCCCTTTATAAAAGCCAATTGTTCATTGCTAACAATTTTATCAATAAATTTTGACAGCCTGTTTGCAAGAATCTTGGCTATAATTTTATACTGAACACCGATCAAAGAAATAGGCCGAAAGTCTTTAATGTATAGTGGATTAGAAACTTTTGGTATCAAAGTGATGAATGCAGAATTCGCTCCCTTTGGCATCGTGAACTTATAAAAAAACTCAGTCACAGAAACCGCGACATCATTCTTGATGAGATCCCAATACGTTTTTATAAAAAGAAATGAAAAACCGTCTAGGCCCGGTGCCTTGTTGCTACCACAATCCCATACCGCTTCTTTTATTTCATCCATCGATACGGGACGCTCTAAACTAAAACAGTCTTCATCAGTAAGTATCGAAGTAAAGTTCAAATTAGGCATACTTACATTATTGTCTTGACATTGGAATTTCTCTTTGTAAAAATTAAGGAAAGCCATTTTAACTTGACTAGGATCTTCAACCCAATTCCCATCAATCATAAGCCCTTGAACCATTTGATATCTTTGTTGTTGTTTAATCATACCGTGAAAGAATTTAGTGTTTTCATCCCCCTCGACGTCCCATTTGATACGAGCTTTTTGAACAAAATCCATTGCCTCCCTTTTTTGAATTTCGTCACACTCCTGCAACAGAGATCCACTGTAGCACAACTACTCAAGCTACGCTTCATTTAATTAAGCAATGCACAAGCTCATTGAGGAAAAAAGTGAAAGCCACCTGACGCCTTCATATTTGACACTTAGATTAATATTAAAGGAAATTGGTGTAGTGAAAGGGTATGTATAAGAATATGAAAGCTCGATACTACGATTTGATTGAAGATAATGGTGTCCAACAGTCCATGAACAGTATATAAGAGTTTCAATGAACATATACATCGAGTAACGAGTTATGTTATTAAGACCCCCTATGATGTGACAATAGGAGGTTTTGGTCAAAATGTACAAATCGTGATGTATATCGTACAAACTTGCAATGCATAAGGCCTCACGAAACCCTCCTTATGAGAGGGTCTCTATAAACTCCCCCTAGTAATTTACTTATGTACTAGAATTAATTTTACTATAACTTGTTACAAGTGGGTAAAAAGGTAATATAACAATTGAAATAATACTTATATAACATCTTTTAATATTAAGCTCATTTAGATACAATAAAAATGCGATTTTGGATATAAGTGTGTATTACAAAGTTATATAAGGATATAGAAGTAAATACAAAATTTGAAAGAATATTAATGTAATTTAAAGATTTTGCAAGTATATCAACGTAATTCTCCTTTGCTTTATTTTGTCACATGATTAATAATGAAACTTGTAAAAGCATGCAGAATAGGGTATTGATTAAAGTGTTATGTATGGTCAAAGGTGCTGTTTATTTATTAAGAGGCTTTGAATCTAATTTGATTTGCACATTTGAATCTGAATATGCGGTATAAAAGTCTAAATCTGATTCACATCTTAATTTGAATAAGTTGTTCAGAAATCTGAATCTAACTCAAATAAAACTGTTTGTTTTCTAAAAATATCCGAATGTGTTAAACTATTAGTTTTTACAATTTAAATATAAAACCAATGCATTCGCTCAATAAATACATTTTTTTAAATATAGGAAACCAAATTTAATAATATAATCAATTTAAAGTTAAAAGTATTTTAAACAAAACATGCAATTTCATGTTTACTTGACAAAAATAAACGTGTCATAGTTTAAATTGAACTTTTTAAAATGATTAACTATATGGATCGTGTTAGAGTTGAGATATATAAGTCCGAAATCGAACCCTTCAACTTGAAAAAAAAATTAATCGTTACATATCATCTTATACATTCTTTATCTAACAAAACATATGCGGTGGTTGTATCTAATACTTTTGATACGAAAAATAAAGGTAAAACAAGACAAAAAAACAAAGAAATGAAAAAATAAAAATAAATAAAGAATAACAAAAAATAAAGTAAAAGAATTAAAAAAAAAAATTAAGAATAAAAAATGAGACATTAAGAGGTGTTATGACACCCCCTTCATATCTAGTTCAATAAGAGGTTTATGCCTCTTACTGCCTCTTAATTAGGGGTGTCATAAATCCCGACCCGACCCGGACCCGAACCCGAATAAGGATAATCGGGTCGGGTTACTCGGGTCCAAATTTTAACTCGGGTCAATCGGGTCAACCCGATTAACCCGAGTACGAACTAAGGTCGGGTATCGGGTCAAAATATTTTGCTTATTCGGGTTCGGGTCAACCCGACTAACCCGAGTTAGGTTTTTTTTTTTTTTTTTTTTTTTTTTTTTTTAAATCTTTGCCAGTAAACTTGATAAAGCTGTCAAAAATATAGTACATCTTTTTCCTAATAAAATAAAATCCCTAGTGGGGACTTTTTCATTTCAAAAAAATCAAATCATACTTTATTTGGTAACATTATATTTATTTTATTATACTTTTTTAAAATATGTTTAATTAAAAAACCCTAAATACTTCTATATTTGGCCAAAATTTATAAAAAATAGTTTTCATACGTTTTTTTCACTAAAATTATGTACAAAAATTTATGTGTCAAAAGTGTAACAAAAGAATACTTTAAAGAAGGCGGAGTCAATCCACATAAAACGTAGGTGTCAAAATGAAAATTACAACAAACAAAACGTGCCTTTGAAACGAAACTTCCAAAGCTCACATCCATCTGAAAATTTGAAACGGAACACATCGAATCGGTTTGTTTAATGGTGTCACTCTTAGAAAATCCTAATTCGGTGTCTCAGTCAATTAGAAAACCCACGACTCAGTAATATCCTCAATTCTCGAATGGATATAAAACACAAAAATAGGTCATTGATGATTGAAAAACCTTATTGCTAAATCATGAATTGGATGTTGTGTTCCGGTGATGGTAAGCTAATTCCCTTTTTTTTTTTTTTTTTTTTTTTTTTTTTTTTAATTCACCTATAGTTTTAATCTCATAGTAGTAAGTCCTATTTTGCAGACGTTGATTCACGTTTTGGCTCAATCGATCAATCGTGAATCCCTTATTTTTAAGGATGGATTTATGGAATCTTTTAAATCACTTGCTTTTCTGTAAGTACATAACTGTGTATAGTGTTTGTTTGTGTTAATTTAATAATTCGATCCACTGAATTTGTTGCAACATTTATTTTGTTCTTTATGATTTCATTGATTTGTCTAATTGTTTCTTACATCCAATTGTAAGTTGTGAGATGAGGTTGAGAGAATCATGACACTTTAAACCAATGACAATCAACTGTGGTTAATTTTTATCAAGCTTATTTCTTGGTGAGTTTTATTTAGTTTCAATGATTGAAAACCCAAAAATTGAAGTAATGAGCAAATTGGTATGTGTTAGGTTATTAAATCAATAGTGAGTCTAAGCCTATTCGGCGTCATCACCTCGAAAAGCAAGCTAGCTTTTATGGGCCGCCTGCACTTAGCCTAACCGCCAGCATTGTGTATGTTTGGCATCTTTGTTTCGTTCTATTACTGATAAAAAAAAGTAGATCAAGTATCTATACATCATAAAATACATCAACACACTACTTCAGTAACAAAAGTAAACCCATACATCTATTTCTGAAGTTATGCTCATATATGAAACAATGCATATTTTTGGGATCCTTGATAGTATTCTTAGTTGGTTAATTGGTGATTGTGATCAGGCAAGAAAGATTACTACGAAAAGCAATATTATTTTTATGTGAAAACAAAATTCGATGATGATGAAGAACAAAAATTGATAGAACAAGCTCAACATGAAAGAGAAATCAACGTTGCAAATTAGGGTAACATATTTTTACTTGCACTTTAGGTAAACTGATTTTCAGTATACATTAATCAAACAACAATTTTTTTTCCTGTAATATTTTTGGTCATTAGTTTGATCTTTGCAACACAGATTTATGCTACAGTACAAAGTAGATATCCGGCGATTGCAGCATCGACACTGGACTCATTGCTTGATCTCATGGCAGGCGGAATTCTATGGTTTACTTATTGCTCAATGATAACCGTTAATATTTATAAATACCCTTTGGAAAACTACAAGTGCAACCTGTTGGAATTATCATATTTGCCGCAATTATGGCCACGCTTGGTATGTTCATGATTCATTTTGATTTTGAAGTGGAAAACGTATATTTGTAATTAGTATCGCTTACGTATCATGTATGCACAGGGTTTCAGGTGCTAATACAGGCAGTGGAACAGTTAATTAAGAATTTACCATTTGAAAAGACGAGTGATTTTCAATTACAGGTTAATTTTATATGTTGTTGCAGGTGTGGGTATAAATACTTTTATGGGTGTGGATAAATATAAAACTACTTTCTATATCAAGCTTTAACCAAACAATTATCTGCTTATCTAATCTTGCTTCGTTAAGCTGCAATAGGCTCATGAACGAAAATAAATTTAATGGCCTAGAACGGTACGTGTGTCACCATATACGCAATACATGTCATAACGGTTACTAAGAATCGTACATATGTTACTAATAAACTGAGAATATATCCTCCCTCACCACAATCAGCATACATCCACATATTTCAAACAGGGTATGTTTAATAATCACCACCATCATACATCCACCATCACCTCCATCAGCGGTGAAGAAACCCAATCCCAAAATTGATATTGTTGAAATAGTATAAGAGTGATTGATTCGTATACATCAATACCGTCTTTTTATAATCACGGGATATGTAGGTGTTGTTGGCAAGCTAGAAAAGCCCCAATTCTGAAAGCGTGGATCCAAAGGTACGTTTATGATTCAAGGCTGCATTCAAATTTTCTAATTTACTATAAATTGTTATTACTAAAAGGGTTTCTGAAGAGAGAAACATAACCACCTTTTATGTGAATTACTTTTGTGTATCATATCTAGAACATTAGTAGTTAAGAAGGGGAAAGTCGAGTTCAAAGCAGACAAAACACATGAATTATTCACTTGCTAGCATAAGTGATCTTTCTTGTCAAACTAATATATTCTTCACAGTTTTCACAAAATCTTTATTGTCAAGCTCAGCTCTATTTAAATACCATATTTTTGAATCCTTGAACTTTATTATTCAGGCATTGAAGGATGCAGAGCAGTTTTTGACTTCTAAACTGGAGCCATGAATGCATTGGTATGTATTTGCTAATTACTATCGTTATAAGAGTGTTTGGATTTTTGTCTCATAATCACTTGGAGGACACTACAATTTAATGCAGATAAGGGTGTCGAGAAAGATTAGCAATGGACCAATAATCCTGAATGTCGACTGTGATATGTACTCAAACAGTAGTGATACTATAAGAGACACGCTTTGCTATTTAATGGACGAAGAGAAAGGCCACGAGATTGCTTTTGTTCAGTACCCGCTATCTTTTGAAAACCTTACTAAAAATGAACTTTATGGTGGTTCGCTTAGAGTAATTCGTGAGGTGAACGATATAAATATACCTATAACGTTTGATTTATTTAAAATGTTGTTAAGAGCGTTTAATAGGTTTTTGTTGATTGATGAAGATTGGTTTTGATGGTATGGGTGGGCCTTTGTAGGTGGAACTGGTTGCTTTTACCGGAGAGAAATTCTTTCTAGGAAAGGTTTATATGATGGAAAACGAATCGATGGAACCTGGTTAATGATCACAAAGAGGCGACATGTGAAATCACAAAAGAACTAAAGAAGCTTGCGACATGCACCTTCAAAATTGATACTGAATTGGGCAAAAAGGTTTTACTTTTTTGTTTTCCGTTTCTAATTGTAAGCCAACCTAACACAACCTGGCATGTTTTCAAAATACAAAATTTACCTATTGACATTTTGCCACCTCTAGGCCCTTGCTATCTCATATTTTAGAATTAAATCATCGTCATAATTCAACAACTTAACATTATAGCAATGTACTTTTGTATTGTAGATTGGTTTGAAATATTGATGTCAACATGCACCTTCAAAATACAAAATTTACCTATTTTGACATATAGCAATGTACTTTCTTGTGCAGGTTTAATTGAAATTTAACATTGGTTTTATTCTTGCTCTAGGTAATCCATCTGACTTATGACCAAACACTTTACTTTAAGTGTGGAGCATAAAAGGATACTTAAAAAAGTGTTTGGTTTGTATACACATACAAGAAGTGTATCATCTTTTACTGATGTATTAGTTCTGATTGTGCTTATTCTTTTGGTTCTCATCAGGAATTGAACCATGTACTTTTCTCCCAAAATCTTAGAGATGCTATCTTTATACCGCTGGTTGCGTCCATCAAGTTAGGATTTTGAAGGTATTTCACTTGCTACTACGTTTTAGATTATGTATTAGAATTTCTTAACTCACCAATCTCTAGCTTTTTACTTCTGCAAATTTTTTGTTAGTTTATTATTCTCTTACCCGATGAAACGGGTAGTCAGACTTGCACCAAACCAAAAACCAACTCAAAGGTCATAATCGGATCCGGTCCAGTCCGGGTATAAATGGTGGTTAGCAGATGAACCTGCCATAATGTGAATTGTTTGGGTTTTGGTTAGTGGCTATTATGGTCCTATAAAATATATTGGTGATTTAAGTTTAAGTAATAGATAAACTGATGTTCCATTCGGGTTTTTGTATGGTTCAAACAACTACATTGTACAATAGAAAATACTTTTAGCCAATACCCTCTTGGTTCGTATTTACTTTCTATGCAAGTGGCTGGTAGGATCCATGAAAAGGAAGCACGAGCAGGAGGTGGTTCGTGTTATGGGGTTTATTGCTTTATGCTTTCATTTTCATGTTTGCTGCGGTAGGCGGTTTTCGGGTGTTTGTTTCATTAGTGTTGTTATTCCATACAAGGGGGTTTTATGCATTGATGATTCATAGACAGTCAAAGCAATTGCATGAGTAGTGAGGAAAATAGAGGACAAGTTCATTATTGATGCGTGATCAGTAAAGTAAAACAAAAACAATTACCGAAAACCAAAGATCATGTAAATGAGTGTCATAAAACTCATGTTTCAGGATACGCGAATTGTTAGAATAATGGGCTTTTGGCACTTGCTTGTGTCAAAGAAAGATGTACAAGTAATGTTTTGTTAAATGTTGTATATACCTTTCTTAATTCATTTATTTGATTGATACTTATATCTTAATATGTTTAAAGGTATGGAATTTAGTCAAAGTTACCTAAAAGATCCAGTTCACTATCCATGCCCAATCCTTAGTAAGGACCAATCACACAACCATACTCTTTCAGGTTATATACTTACATTAACATATATATATATATATATATATATATATATATATATATATATATATATATATATATATATATATATATATATATATATATATATATATATATATATATATATATACCACACTAAATATTTTGTACACGAAAATACAATAGTAATTTAGCTTTGGCAAAAGAGAGAAATATCTGAATGAATTGAAGCTACAGTAGTAGTATATAACCAATTTACGGTTCAACCTCATTATGCAAGTTACAAACATTAACTGAAGTTTTTAGGTGGTATGCTTGGATGGTTGTGGTGAATGATTTTGTTAACGAGTTAAGAGGATTAGCAACTGTTTTTAAAAACTTCTATGTTAAAAACAATGCTAATGATGGTTGGTTGAATTGATTTCACTTATAGCATTATGGGTAATTAGGTATGTTATTTTCAAATATCATGCTTATTATCGTTGAAATGCATATTGTTTCTCTAAACAAGATGAATTTTGCATTATGTTTAAACTTTGAAGTTGAAAATAGAAAGTGCCAACATACCTCGAGCGTAGTGGATCCTAGGCAACTAAAATGTTAAACATATAGCTTTAGACAATTCCATTTAAATGTCAAAATATGATAAATCTAAACATATTATACAAGTGCTCTTTATTGTTTAATTATAAAATATTATAATAGCTGAACTTATAATGGTGACATGGTAACGCAACCATTAATATTTCAGCATAAGTTTAAAAAATAAATTGATCTAAATTATCGATACACAAATACAACATACGATAGATAAAATTTGTATATAAAGATAACTATGTCGGTGAAAGTACTATATGAACTTTTACCATGTATATCGAACATAATTACAATGTTGCAAAACAAGGCCTACAAAGCCGATTAATCGGCGATTACAAGCTACAAGGCCCTGGAACTTAGTGAGTTTTACAAGGTAATCGGCCGATTAATCGGCGATTACAAGGTTTTGGGCCAATTAATCGGCTAAAAAACGCTACAAGGCCTCCGACCGCCTCAGTACCGATTCACGATTTTTGCAACATTGCATAATTATAAATCAAAATTAAGAATTATAATTAAAACAGAAAACAAAAACATTAAGCTATTTATTTTTTAATAAATAAAAATATATTATTGAAAATTTTAGAAAAAACCCCGCGCGTGCGCGGGTATTATAACTAGTATAATTTACGAACTTAGTGTTGCACATGCAAATGACGTAACAATGTAGCAAATGACGTAGCAATGTAGCAAATGCGTATACTGATTTGCTTGGGCATTCGATATATGAGTTGCGATCCATTGAAGAGTGAAAAAGATTAAAAAGTCTAGAAAGCCATTCATAGTGTGACAAGTGTCCCCCACTCTAAATTATACATAAAATCCGCCCAGGGGTAATATGGTTATTTGACTCGTTTTTTTAATTCCACCTTAAATTTCAAACGCACATTACTCTCAAACGACAAACTTTTAGAAAAAACCGATTTCACCAAAAATTTTAAAATTTAATCCTCTTTAATTTGGTATAAATCTTTTTAATTTTTTCGAAACTTTTTTTTGACATATTTATTGGGTTATGATTTTCTTGATATTTTTGCTATTTTTTACCTTGAAAATTGCCGAATCATAAAATACTTAAAACACGAAAGTTGTAGATTTTGATTCACTCTTTACCCAGAAATTTGAATCACTCAAATCCGATGTCATATGAGTAAGATATCACACGTTAAATATGGTGTTTTACTCATATTTATTGCATACAAGGTGTTTGATGAAATGTCTAGCTTAGATTTTTAGTGTTAAAATTGAGCTAAATGCTCTAATTTTTGTCCCACAACGCATTATTAATAATTTTATTAATGTAACATTCAAAAAGTGATGTTTTTTAATCATTATTATTTTTAAATATACATTTAGTTCATCAGTTACGTTATTAGGTTCATCAGTTAGGTTATTAGGTTCATCAGTTAGATTATGTTTTGTTCATCAGTTAAGTTATGCATTGTTCATCAGTTAGGTTATAGGTTATAGGTTCATCAGTTATAGGTTCATTAGTTAGGTTACAGGTTCATCAGTTAGATTATGTTTTGTTCATCAGTTAAATTATGTATTGTTCATCAGTTAGGTTATAGGTTCATCAGTTAAACTATGTTTTATTTATCAATTAAATTACTTATCGTTCATCAGTTACGTTATAGGTTCATCAGTTAGATTATGTTTTGTCCATCAGTTAAATTATGTATTGTTCATAACCTAACTGATGAACCTATAACCTAACTGATAAACCTATAAATGATGAACCTATAACGTAACTGATGAACGATAAATAATTTAATTGATAAACAAAACATAATCTAACTGATGAACCTATAACCTAACTGATGAACCTATAACGTAACTGATGAACGATAAATAATTTAATTGATAAACAAAACATAATCTAACTGATGAACCTATAACCTAACTGATGAACCTATAAATGATGAACCTATAACGTAACTGATGAACGATAAATAATTTAATTGATAAACAAAACATAATCTAATTGATGAACAAAACATAATCTAACTAATGAACCTATAACTGATGAACCTATAACCTATAACCTAACTGATGAACAATGCATAATTTAACTGATGAACAAAACATAATCTAACTGATGAACCTAATAACCTAACTGATGAACCTAATAACGTAACTGATGAACTAAATGTATATTTAAAAATAATAATGATTAAAAAACATCACTTTTTGAATGTTACATTAATAAAATTATTAATAATGCATTGTGAGACAAAAATTAGAGCATTTACCGCAATTTTAATACTAAAAATATAAGCTAGACATTTCATCAAACACCTTGTGTGCAACAAATATGACTAAAACATCATCTTTAACGTGCGATATCTCACTCATATCATATCGGATTTGAGTGATTCAAATTTTTGGTTAAAGAGTGAATCAAAATCTACAACTTTCGTGTTTTAAGTATTTTATGATTCGGCAATTTTCAAGGTAAAAAATAGGGTCGAAAATAGCAAAAACATCAAGAAAATCATGACCCAATGAATATGAAAAAAAAAAGTTTCGAAAAAATTAAAAAGATTTATACCAAATTAAAGAGAATCAAAATTTAAAAATTTTGGTGAAATCGGTTTTTTTTAAAAGTTTGTCGTTTAAGAGATATATGCATTTGAAAATTGAGGTGGAAAAGAAAAAACAAGTCAAATGACCATATTACCCTAGGCGGATTTTATGTATAATTTAGAGTGAGGGACACTTGTCACACTATGAATGGCTTTCTACACTTTTTAATTTTACTCACTTTGCAAGGGATCCGGTGTCTTCGATATATACTTGTGTTATACTTATCTCTCTTAGTTTCTTTTATTTCTAATTCACTATACAACTTAAGTCTATGAGTTTATGACTAAATGCAAATGACGTAGTAAACTTGTGCTACCCGAACCCGAACCCGATATGGACTAAAAAATTCTGACTATGCAAAAATCAAATTTTACGATTTGTGATTTGGTAAATGGCTCATACCCGAACCCGACTTAACCCAACCCGACTTGACCCGACCCGATTTGACCCGAACCCGACTAACCCGACCTCAAATAAGGTCGGGTTCGGGTATATTATTTTTAGTCTCGACCCGACCCGTATGACCCGAACCCGACCAACCCGACCCGATTAACACCCCTACTCTTATTGGTAAAAAAATATATAATAATAAACGCTCTTAATAAAGATTGCCTCTTACCACATCTGAATAACATGAAAAAAACAAACAGTCTTAGTGACCTAAATGTCTGACCGCGTCTGAATGAATCAGATTAAAATGTTGTTACGACACATTTTTTTAAAAACAAACACCACCTTAATGGCAAAAGCATGTAAAGGATCACCTAAACAATAAACTAAGACTACATCTTAGCGCCTCTGAATGACTTGTAAAAAACAAACAATCTTAGTGACATAAATGTCTGATCGCGTCTGAACGAATCAAATTAAAATGTTGTTACGAGACTTTTTTTAAAAAACAAACACCACCTTAATGGCAAAAGCATGTAAAGGATCACCGAAACAATAAACTAAGACCATAAAGACCTATTTTGCTGAAAGCATGTAAAGGATCACCTAAACAATAAAGTAAGATCATAAAGACCTATTGCTGAGAAAGTGTATCGTACTGTTTTTGTTGTTTTGTTACTAGTATTTATTATACTATTCACACTTTGAATTATCTTAACTACATTATAATGTATTTAGGTCATTTCTAAAAAAGAAGTCTTAAAAAATAAGACCAAAAACATTTATTTAATTGGAAGGATTTCAAACTAATCTTAACTACATATAAATATTAAGAGTTAAGTTACATTATGAATTTTAATCTCTTTAATTGTATGAGCCACTAATATTTATAAACCTAATTAACTTGCAATAGCCCATTTAATGAATGTGATATAACAACCCAATTAAAAAAAATGCAATGTGATTTTAAAAAAAGAAACGTGTATACTATAACTAGCTTTTAATGCATATTTATATATATAAAACCTACAAACTAATCCACAAACTAAAACAGTTTCAGCTCAACTTCTAAACACACACTACACTATTAATAATTTAAATATTATACTTTTAAAAAACATATATTTACTACGTTTTAAAGTATTTGAGACAATACTAAATAAGGAAGGTTTAAAATGAAAAATATTTGCTCGCCACAAACATAGTAACCGGGTATCGGCCGCCGCATTGCGCGGGTACCCTTCTAGTTCAATAAAAGTTACCTATGCGCTGTAGACAATTTGTGTAATGTTAATGGTCAAAAAGTCAATGGTCTACTAGTAGTACATATTACAATAATTATGCAGAACCCACACACACTTGTGACTTGTCCACATCTTCTATATCACATACCGAACACGTTTATGCAGCTTCGCTTTTTTTTTTTTTACATACATGTCTTCAGTCAATCATGACGACTTTGCTCACTTGAAAATGCCCCTTTAAAGAGCATCTCTAATGTTTGGAGTAATGTAAGAGAACTATGTATAATAATTGTCTTTTGACGAGTTAAAATTTGTTGGCGGGATCAAGTAATGGTTTAGCTTGGTCGATATATTTAAGTTAAGCTTCAGTTTATGCCTCCAAAGAGTTTGAGATGTCCTTACTTATTTTAGTTGTATTCTTGTTTAGTGAAGGAAATTTAACTTCATATCATACGGGCTTCATATAATGTAACTTAAATTTTGTCTTACCTATTGATATAGAAACAGACTTCATTTTTATACGCGTGCTATTTTTGTTTCTTAATTCTTTCACAAACCAAGCCTACATATTAGAAGAAGAAATTGTTCGTTTATATCTTATCGAGGTGAGATCTATGCAAAACAAGTATCACTTAAAAAACAAATAAGCCAATCTCAACCATCCATACACCTTTCATCTAATGGCTAAGATCAAATAAAAAAATAACAAAGGAAGGGCAAAATTGGCATTTTACCTCATTTAATATAAAACACACTTTCCACCTTTTTTTAAAAAATGACATATATTACAAACGGTAAATCTTCAAGTTACGAAAAATACACCATCGCGACGAGAAAAAAATTATCTTTCTATAGATATGCATTGTTATATACTTTCGACGAACTTTTTTTTTCAAAATTTCGTCTAGAAAAATCCCACGGGATTCGTAAAAAATCCCATGGGATTCGTAAAAAGACGATTTTTTTTTTCAAAATTTCCGTCAAGAAAAATCTCACGGGATTCGTAAAAAATCCCATGGGATTCGTAAAAAACGATTTTTTTTTTCAAAATTTCCGTCCAGAAAATCCCACGGGATTCGTAAAAATCCCATGGGATTCGTAAAAAGACGATTTTTTTTTCAAAATTTCCGTCCAGAAAAATCCCATGGGATTCATAAAAATCCCATGGGATTCGTAAAAATCCCATGAGATTCGTAAAAAGACGATTTTTTTTTTCAAAATTTCCGTCCAGAAAAATCCAATGGGATTCGTAAAAATCCTTTGGGATTCTTAAAAAGACGATTTTTTTTTTCAAAATTCCCGTCCAGAAAAATCCCACGGGATTCGTAAAAAGTCGGTAAATCACAAAGGATTCAATATGAATCCCATGGGATTCTTTGGTGCATCCCATGGGATTCGTAAAAAGACGAAATTTTTTTTTTCAAAATTTTCATCCAGAAAAATCCCACGGGATTCGTAAAGAAATCCCACAGGATTCGTAAAAAGATGATTTTTTTTTCAAAATTTCCGTCAAGAAAAATCCCATGGGATTCGTAAAAATCCCATGGGATTCGTAAAAAGACGATTTTTGTTTTTTCAAAATTTACATCCAGAAAAATCCTACGGGATTCGTAAAGAAATCCCACAGGATTCGTAAAAAGACGATAAATCACAAAGGATTCATTATGAATCCCATGGGATTCATTGGGGCATCTCATGGGATTTATTGTGAATCCCATGGGATTCTGTATGAAACCCATGGGATTCTTTGTTGCATCCCATGAGATTCATTGTGAATCCCAAGAGATTCTGTATAAATCTCAAAAGATTCGTCAAAAGAATCACTAGACTAGATGCAACAAACACGTTTCAAAAAATTATTTTCGTATAGTATATACCGTAGCTCAAATTGATGCTTTTAGTATAAAAACAAACATGCTAGTTATTTATAAAAGTAGAATAAATAACATTATTTTAGATGGATAACACATTTTTATATGGGAGGGAAAATTTGAATGAAGATGCATCCATTTTTGTAGGTGCATCTTGAATGTGTGGTTGTGGTTACTTCTTATCCTTTCTATTTTAATTATTCTTCCTATTTGATCCTAACTCGGATAATATATACTGTAGTTCAAATTGATGCTTTTGGTATAAAAACAAAAATGTTCATGAGAAAGCAATCGTACAAAAATGTTTCTTATATCTTCCAAAAACCTACTATTTTCAAAAGTCACACTCACACTAATCACTATCTTCCAAAAACCAAACTCCATCTCCTAGATCTTGATCGCTCCTTCTTCAAAAAATACAACAAACACCTCTAACACAATGTCAAATCATCACATTTCCAGATCCAAACACCACCACAATGTCGACAACCACACAATCACCACAGTCTCAAACACCCCCAGACACCGATTACCAGCTTCCTTCTTCGCTCCTCCGCCACATCAACGGCGGACGGCAGACTAACGGAGGACGACGAACTGACGGCAGATTTTACCTTTTTCTTCATAATTGAATTAAATTGAACGATTAGGAGGCAAAATCGATCTCTCAAGCGGATCTAAAATTCCAGCCGACGGAGGCGAACCGGTGACCGGCGCCGGAGAAGATTCGGTAGTTTGTGGTGGTGACGGTTACGGTTTGGGGATATGAGTTTGGGGAGAGAACGTTTTTTTGTGTGTGTATGTTTTGGTGTGAGTGTGTGTGAAAAAAAGGTTTTATTATGAAATAGAAAGTGACTAAATTACCTCTCAGAATATTTTAATTTTAAATTGATAATTAATCTAAACCATTGGATGGAAGAAGAATGGATGGTTGAGATCTTGTGGTTTGTACTTTAGATAAATATTGTTTCGTATAGAACTTTTCTCATATCTTATACTAGTAGTACTTTTGTTGGCGTATTTCTGTAATTATTCATCTATAATCAAAAATCTGAAATTTTTTGTTTCCTCAAGTTATAGTTATGGTTTTTCTGTAATTATAATTTACTGCCCGTAAAATTCGAAGGTTCAAAAAGTCAATAATGCAAAAAGCAGACCTACATCCATTAAATCACACCAGCTACCTCACCATACCAATAAAAGAGACCTAATTTATAGTTAATGTATTGAATGTTATTTACGCTCTCAACCACACCCATAAATACAAGAGCACTCACTAAACACATTTATATTACACCAGCTACCTCAACCATCTGCCACCACCATTCCTTGGCATCCTTTTGTAACCCAAACGCCCCTTTTTTATTATTCAGTTAACTGACACATACATGATGTCTTTAGTCAATCATGACGACTTTGCTCACTTAAAAATCCCCCTTGAAGATGTACTCTCCGCCACCAACCACTTTGATGAAAAGAATTTCTGGGGAGAAGATGATTTTGGAAAGCATTACGTGGGACAGCTCTTGTGGTCCGGTGAGTTGATTAAAATCCAAGTTCGGAGATGGTTAAATGAAGAAAGGGATGATGAAAAAGAACAACAGTTTTGGATGGAGATTTCAATGCTTTCTACTCTCAAGCATAAAAATCTGGTTTCATTAGTTGGGTTTTGTGATGAAAATGGTGAGTTGATAACCGTTATCAAGCTTGAGACCAGGTTTAGTCTCGACAACTATCTAAGTGATGACCCGATGTCGTTGACATGGGTGCGAAGATTGGAAATATGTGTCGGTGTTGCTCATGCATTGAGCTACATTCATTACGACGAGCCACACGATTTTAGCGTTATACATCGAAACATTGACAGTGCGACAATTTTATTAAATGATGAATGGGAACCCAAGTTATCTGATTTTCAACTTTCCATGCAGATTGAAGCATCTCAGAGGCTTCATTCATTCCGTGTTGATTCAGTTTGGTCTACGAAGGGGTATACAGACCCAACATATATAAAGACTAACACTGTCAACCACAAGTCAGATATTTATTCCTTTGGGATAGTGTTGTTTGAGCTACTGTGTGGTAGGGAATCAATAATCACCGACAACAATAATAAGTATTTGGCTCCGCTAGCCATTACTCATTATAGAGAGAAAAAATTATATGATGTGATTGATCCAGATCTGTGGAGACAAATGGATCCGCAATCATTCAACGTTTTCGCAGAAACAGCATATGACTGCCTGAATGAAGACCGATCTCAACGGCCAAATATTGATGACATTGTCACCGGACTTGAAAAAGCTTTGAGTCTTCAATTGGAACGTGATAATGCAGTAAGACTTTTTTTTTAACTCTTTCATCTTTTATCACAGTAAATAATCTATATTTATTAATCTACTTAATTATTACTGTATCAATTTAGTTGTATTAATTTCTTCGTCCTAGAAAAATGTTCACATTTTTTTTTTCTTCTAAAAAATAAGTGTTCACTTACATTTCAACAAATCAAATAAGACGTTAATATGTAAAGATAATATTTGATTGATATATAGAGAGTACACTTATTTGCACTTATTTTGATACCATGTAGTTAAGTCGAACTTATGGCAGTTGGTAAGTCGATGTAATTATTAAAAGAGAGAAAAATGTCACCTATAGAGTTTGGAACAAACTTTTGGCATGTTTGAGGAAATATTGTTTCTCTTTTAGTATAATTTCTTTTATATTAAACCTTATCTGCTCATTATACACGAAATGATATTTGTCGAAACAAGAGAAAATTCAAGGATAAATCAAGATTAATGATTAGATTCTAAAAAGGGGGAAATTGTAGACTATAAATTTTTACATATGTTTCACCTAAGAAATATACAAACATGACTACATGAATAGATTCTAAGAAACATAGCATTTGAGTAGATTATGTTATCATGTTTAAAACTCTTCATGTGAAAGATTAATGATTAGATTCTAAGAAACATACCATATGAGTAATTAACCTCACTAAAGTGTTTCACCCTGTGAATCTGCACATTTGATAGGGATCGGTGAGCTTCATATCCGCAGGCGTTGAATCCCATGTCACCCAAAATATAAGAAGAGTAGACGCAAAATATAGAAAGACTGGCGGTGTGACCCATAAGTCAAATGTGTATTCGTTTGGTGTTGAATTGTCCGAAGCCATGAGCAGAATGAGTGCAGTTCTTCCTGATCAGAAGTTGGGAGGGGGGTCATTAAGTCACCTGAAAAAAACTCATTTGGATCTTCCATATGCACGTCAGGTTGTCAAAAAAACTCATTTGGATCTTCCATATGCACGTCAGGTTGTCAAAAGATTTGATATAATGTCGACACTGCAACAGATATATGAAAATCTGGTAAGCTAATCAACTTGTTTATCAACTTTATGTGCTAATAATTAGTGTTATCCCATTTATCAACTCAGTTCCTATTCTTTTGCAAATTTATTTTAGGAACTTCCAGTGAATGCAGTTGACAATACATCATCCAATTACAATCACCTCAGGGTAATTCATTTCTTTATAGTTTAGTTTGAGTCTGGTCATCCTAATAATAATAAATCTTTTGAATGGTCCATGTGGTTAAGCACGTTTTGGGTCCTTTGTCTAAATAATTGGGGATTTCGAGTTTGTTGTATCACTTTGTATGTTCTGTTAACATCACAATTAGTACATGGTTCTGAATCTTTTCTAATTCAATCATTATATTTCAATACTTGTCCACAATGTTGCAGTGGAAGAACTTGGAACACTTGAAGATTGCACTTAATGATATCAAGTTGGCAACCGAGAATTTCGCCTACAAATATTGCATCGGGGAAGGCGGATATGCTACCATATACAAGGCACAACTTGAACATTTTGATAGCAGTAATTTAACTTCCATAGAAGGGAAGAATAAATGTGATCTTCCCAAGAAACGTAGCGAGGTAGCCATAAAACGGATTCACAATCGAGAAGGAGAACAAGGGTTCGTAGCAGAAATTGAGATTTTGACTAGCTGTAAACATGAGAATATAATCTCTCTTCTTGGTTTTTGTGATGAAGATCGTGATCACATGATCCTTGTCTATGAGCTTGCTTCTAAAGGTAGTCTTGCTAATTATATGGGAAACAGTAATAAAATGACTAATCTTACTTGGGTGCAACGGCTAAAAATATGCCTTGATATTTCACATGGCATGAATTACATTCACACCAACACGGATCACGGAAAACAAAAGATGATACACCGTGACATCAAGAGCGATAATATTCTATTGGGCGATAACTGGGAGGTGAAGATTTCTGACTTTGGGCACTCCCTTATCCACCCAGCAGATCACGAAGCCAGTACTTTCTATGCCAGTAATATTGCAGGTACGCGAATGTATATGGATCCAGAACATGATAAGGATGGAAGAATAAGCACAAAATCAGACATTTACTCTTTTGGAGTAGTCTTGCTCGAGATCTTGGCCGGGAGGTTGGCTTATGATCATATTTTCACCGACATCGACGAGAACGGGATTGCACCTATTGCACGACATCATTTTGAGAAGGGAACACTAATGGAAATTGTTGATCTCAAGATAAAGGAAGAAACCGCTGGACATGCCTTTTCTCTTAGCAAAGGACCCAATAAAGAGCCTTTGGACATATTTTCAGAACTCGCGTTTCGATGTGTGGCAGAAACTCAAGAGCAGCGTCCAACAATCGAAGTTGTCATCAACGAACTTAAAAAGGCGTTATACTGTCAGGTAAGTCAATGCTTTCAAGATATAACTTTGAGTAATATACGCAGATGTCCATGTGGTCAAATTACAAATAGGAATTCTATTATTTATTTTTTTTCACTTTTGACGCCTAAATTTCATGCGAGTCAGTGAATCCAATATAAAAGTTCTATGAAAAGGTCTAAAAACTATAAAAATGATTATCTTTTGTTTCAACCAAAGTGAGATTGTGGTTTATATCTATGTTGCATGAAGAGGTCCAAGATCCTAGACTTTTTTCATAATTTAATGCATGTGTTATGGTTGAACATTTTATATAACTAGCAGGGTACCCGCGCGTTGCAGCGGCGGGTACCCCGAAATGAAATTTTTCGATAATAATGTATTTTAATTTATTATGTTCTTTTTGATAATAAATTTACAAATAAGAATTTTGTATAGCCCGTGCCCCGTTGGCCCGTTCGTGTTCGTGCTCGAGCCCGTTTGGTCCGCGCCCGTTTAGGCTCAAGCCCATTTGGCCCGTTGGCCGTTCAGGCTTGAATATTTGTATAATGTGCTTTATTATTTGTGGTAGTGAAATTTAATACAGAAATTGTGTTTAATTTGTTTGATATGTTGGAAATTAATTGTGAATTGGGTTCAAACCAGTGATACATACAAACGAAGTCCACCTAGAGATTTGTATAATTTGTATAGTACATATAATAATTGGGTGCAAACTATATAAGGCATATGATAAATTGATGAGTACATATTTGGTATTTGTCTCACTCACTATTACAAAGAGCTAAAGACATTCTTGCAAACTATATCAGGCATAAGTACATATAATTTTTGTTTATTTCACACAAATAAACACACACACTCATTCTCTCTTTTCTCTCTCTCTTTAACCCACCGCCGACTGCCTTTTTTCGGCGACACAAGCAGTTTTCGGCCGCCGAAAATATTTTCTGGCCACCACTTTTTATTATCTCAACTTGTAGATCGGGAAACCCCCGTTCACCCCGTACCACTCACTCACCCCCACTTGCCACCAAACGCCGCCACGCGCCACCACCACCCACTGCCTTGTACCACCGAGACGCCGCCACCCCTCCCCCTTGTTTTCGACGGTAACATGCGTCCCCACGCGCCCTTATCTTCATTTTTAATAAACATTTTCAAAACCCTAATTTTTATACTTTTATTTAATCCGATTTTCCAAACTTTTCTTTTATAAAACTTGTTAAAACTTGTTAAATATCACTCTTGTGGGCCCCTTTGGTTGCGACTCGCCTCGACTCAGACGAACTCACCGAGTCAACTCGGTGAGGTTTTATTATTTTGAGAAATATATAGAGGGTTGTACATTATGTTCTAATAATGGTAATATTATGTTTAGGAGTGTTTTTAATGGTATTTAATGTATAATTATATGATTTTGGTCTGAATTTCGAGTTATGCTTGTTTTTGTTGTACATAATGTTTTTCTTGTTGTACTTATGAAAAATCCTTACTTTAAAGTGTTGTAAACATTGCATATTTTTTTGTACAATTGAAATTTTTGGAGAGAGAGTTGTTTGTCTATTATATGTAGTATAGATTATTATAAAATATTTATACATAGTGGTAATATGTTTATAGTTTATAAATTAATGATTTGGCATATTATAAATCTATTTAAAAGGTCCATCATTGTAAATGCTCTAACAAAAGTAATCTCTAAATAAATGATATAACCACACAATTTTACACAATGAGCTGTAGAAGAGAGAGAATGTATATAATTTATTTATTTATTTTTTCTTTTTTAACATATAACCATATGAGAACTCATTATGTGAAACTTTTTAAGTGAAAATTATATTAGCGTGATATATTTGAAGTAGATATATTCCTTTTTCATTAACCACATAAGCATGGTTTTACACTTTTCCACCCACTATTGTTCCCAGACAGTTTATTACTCCCTCCGTCTCATATTAAGTGTCAGTAATAGAATCTTTGTATGTCTCAAATTAAGTGTCCACGTGTACCTTTCAACCAATAAAAGAAGACTTTAGTGGGTAAAAATAATATCTGATTAGTGAAGAGTTTAATTAGTGGAATCTCCTAAAACTTTGTGCATTATGAAAATAGACACTTAATATGAGACGGAAAGAGTAACTAAGTTTATTCGTACCGCACATTATTACAAGTTATATTATTTTATTATCTAGTTGGTAGACTAATTTTTTAAACTATTTACTAATACTTATTTTGCTAATAATTGCCTACTGGGCTACTGGCACAAGTTAGCGTATAATTAATAAACAAAAACTTTCTAAATTAACAAAAAAAAAATGCATTTAATACACATTATATAAAGTGATAAATTGTTATATTTGAACATAAGTTTCACTTGCATAAAACAAAAACATTTCTTTTATTAATACCTATAAGTCAGCAAAACTCACTATATATATATATATATATATATATATATATATATATATATATATATATATATATATATATATATATATATATATATATATATATATATCAACATAACATTTCCACAATTAGTCGTTCTAGTATATCACTATATCAATTATATAGAAAGCTTATTATTTTGTGTGAATAATCACAGTAATATTTTATGACTAATAACAATATATTGACTTTGTACTTGCGAAGTTAATAATAATAAATTATTGATTTTGTACTTGCTAAATTGTTAACGGTATATATATTCTTAAACGTATTAACTACATATCGTTTTTGTAACCGTTAAATTGATAATAATTAATATAGTTAATTAAAATGATAAACAATAGTAATTACTAATAAAGAAGTTTTTTTGTCAAGTTTGAAAATATAGCTTGCTTATTAGAAAATAAATCATTTAACATTTTATTTAAAAATAGTAATTAATGATTTATTTGAAAACTGTATATCATAAAGAAGAGGATAATAAAATCTATAATCTTAATAACAAATTTAAATTTTAATATGTAGTAAAATATTATGACAATCATAACATAGCTTATTGGAAAAGCATTTATATACAAAACTTTATAACTTTATATACATATAATAATTGATACATAATAGCAAAACTCTTTCGCTAAATGTGATATGCGTGTGATGTGTTATTTGAGATAATATATAATTTGAAGATGTAACAAAACTTTTACATATAACTAATTTAGTTTCATTTGTATGATTTCATCAAAATAAGTCTAATGATTCGTATTTTTTCATTTAAATGTGGGGTTTGTGTTTCAAAAAAAAAAAAAAAAAAAAAAAAGGACCCAAAATTTACGTTGTAGTATACCAAAAACTGTAAATATGAAACTATCGGCTTTGATCTGATTTAACTTTTGTGGTATCAAGTTTCGCATAAAAAGATAGTATGAAGTTTGATATGTACAAATTATTAAAACACGTAATGTTTTTAAATAAAGTGTACAACTTTTGATCTCAAACATCATAAAAATCAAAACAAAAACCCTTTTATTGTATAAATGAGAACATCTTTATCCCATAAGTCATTAAATATACGTAAGTGATTTAAAAGGATCGTGGCCGGGTTTTTATTTTTATAATTATTATATTTTTTCGTGTTTCATAAAGATATGCATGAATTACAATAAATTATATATGTAAATCTTTTGATAAATAGTTAAAAGGTAATTCTTTTACGTGCTTATGCGATCAACAAAAAGAAGGTTTTAAGTTGTACAATAGACGTGTATTTTCTCAAATGTACAATTATTGTACGTGCACTAAAAACCTATTCATCTAATACTTGAACTTCATGTTTTTATATAAATGTGATACTTGAAAACTTGTTTGGTACTATATTATACGTAACGCTTACTTGACGTTTATGTGGGCGCTTACATAATTTTTTTCTTTATTACCACCAATAAAGATCTTTCCAAACACACTCTTTTTCTCCCCTTCCCTCTATTTTTCCGGACCAAAGAACACTTTAAATTTGTTCAATTCATTAAAAATTAAAAAAAAAATTAAAAAAAAAAAGAAAAGAAAAAAGGAAACAAAAATCCAGCAAACATCTTCATCTATATATTCAAATTGAACCAGATCCATAACACAAATTCCTACCCAAATTAAATAATTTATAAACCCATATTTAAATTAAACCGTGATTGAAATGAGGATCCTATAAAACACAAATACAAGAAATTTTCGTATTCAAGAACCTTTAGCCCCATTATATAAAAGTTTCCTTTTCAACTTTTAACATTCAATCTCCATCGAGTTTCGACGGCAACAATGGCAACAACGACTTTCCAACGAAGGTGTTGGTGATGTAGGCGGTGGATTTGGTTTAAAGTTAAAAAACGTGTGATTTTAGTTTTTGTAGGTTTCCCAAAATCCTCCAAGATCTAAAAGTAAAAGTATATTAGGTTCTGATATTTTTCTTTTACTTTCAAAATCATCCAAGATCCAAAATTAAAGTAAAAGATAGTTTTAAAAGGAGGTTGAAGATGAATTCATGTAAAAAAATGACAAAAAAGTCTTCGTACATGTAACTTACAATAAAGGGTTTAAGGGTTCGTTTACTTTATTTTCCTTTACTTTTCTTTAATAATAAAACTTAAGAAAACAGTGTAAAGGACACTAATCTAGAGGGCTTTATGAATCTTTTATAAATTTGAAAAGGCATTAATGAAAGATAGTTAAATTGTGAAAGTGAAATGATTTTAATATACACATCTCTTCAAAAATCAATAATTGCATATATGTCTTACTTAAACTCATAATTACATATCAAAACTTTAAATATTGCATATATATCCAAATAATTATAATATACATTAAATAAAATCATAAAATACATGATAATTATTATCTACCTATAACTTACCAACTATACCCTTTGTTCTTCATCTCTTAATATACAAAATAACACAACAAAACATAACCAATTAAATTAACATAAGTTCCTGAGTTATCATATTTAAAGAAAGTATAAATACTAGCTATAATTTTATGAGACTTCAAAGAATAGTCGTGTTTTTTCCAATGAGCGCCGAAATGAAACGATAACACAAACTGAAGTTTTATCAAATTGAGAATTTAAAGAAGAGTTTCACAGTTTAATTTAGCATGGTGAAAATATAATAGTGCTTCAAAATAATATATGTGGCTATGTCATATTGAAACCCATTCAGAAATATTGATTTTGAAAACAAGCATCTAAGCTTCCCAACCAAATAGCTGTGGGTTCAAGTCTTGGACATGTGAGATAGTTTGTGATTGTATATTATCATATATAGTTAGTTGTCGTTCTAAAAAATATTAATAATAAATAAATAAATAAGTAAATAACCCAATATCTATACATAATATGCATACAAGCATCAATTTTTTATTATTTTGTTTATTAATATTATCACCACGTTATTCCAAAAACATCCTTTTTGGTAACTCACGGTTTACTTGATAATTAAACAGATAATGTCTTTGTCTAGCAACGACTTTGCTCACTTATATATTCCTCTTGAAGATATACTATCCGCTACCAACGACTTTGCTGATAAAAATCTCACCCGCGAAGATGGATTTGCAAATGAATACAGGGGACAACTCTCGTGGTCCGGTGAGTTGATTAATATTGCTGCTCGAAGGTTAAAAAAAGAATTGGAAGGAGGAGAACAACAGTTTTGGATGGAGATTTCCATGCTACATAATCTTAATCATAAAAACCTGGTTTCATTAGTTGGGTTTTGTGATGAAAATGGTGAGAAGATCATAGTTAACAAGCATCAGACCAGGGGAAATCTCAGAAACTATCTAAGTGACACGATGCTGACATGGGTGCGAAGATTGGGGATATCTGTTGGTCTTGCGCAAGCGTTGAGTTACATTCATTATGATGAGTCACGCAATTTTAGCTTAATACATCGGAACATCAGCAGTTTGTCACTTCAATTAAATGATGACTGGGAACCCAAGCTATTTTATTTTTTCCATTCCATAAAGAGTAAAGCATCTAAAAGGCAGCATTCATTTTATACTAATACACTTGAGTATACAGATGGGTATGTAGACCCAAAATATTTAGACACAGGTAGAGTGAGCCACAAGTCAGATATGTATTCCTTTGGGATAGTGTTGTTTGAGCTACTGTGTGGCAGGGAATCAATAATCGCCGACAACAATAATAAGTATTTGGCTCCGCTAGCCATTACTCATTATAGAGAGAAAAAATTATATGATGTAATTGATCCAGATCTGTGGAGACAAATGGATCCGCAATCATTCAAGATTTTCACAGAAATAGCATATGATTGCCTGAATGAAGACCGATCTCAACGGCCAAATATTGATGACATTGTCACCAGACTTGAAAAAGCTTCGAGTCTTCAATTGGAACGTGATAATGCAGTAAGACTTTTATTTTTATTTACTCTTTCATCTTTTTATCATAATAGTTACCTTATACTTATTAATCTACTTATTACTGTATCAAATTGCTTAAGGTTTAGACATAAGTGACATTTTTTTTTTCTTTTAAAGTATGGTTTTGATACACGAACTTTAAAATGTCTCACTAAATGTTACAAAATTTATTTTAATGATAATGGCACATGTCCAATTTAATAGCATAAACCCAATTGCTTATTACCGTTTTATTATTATTATTATTATTATTATTATTATTATTATTATTATAAACCATCACTTTTATTAACAATAAATAGGGTTTTACAAGAAATTATTATTATTATTATTATTATTATTATTATTATTATTATCATGATCATGATCATCATGATCATGATCATTATCATTTCATGATCATGATCATGATCATTATCATTATCATTATCTTCATCCAACTAATAATGCAAATTTTGTACGTATGTAACTCTTGTAGTAGCTGCTAAATCTTTTATATAATAAAATAAAAACTCCTATTGGAATTTTGCATTTCAAAAAAATCAATTCATACCTGATTTAGTAATAATTTTATTTTAAAAAAATATATTATATTTATCCATAATACAAGTAGAAGATAAATACAAAAAATATAGATAAGATATTTTAAAAAAAGATTATTTATTTTATATTTATCCACAACACAAGTAGAAGATAAATACAAAAAATATAGATAAGATGGAATTAACAATATGATTAAAATTTTTAAATAATTATTTCAAAAAATTAAAAAAAACAATTTTTAAATAATTATTTCAAAAAATTTTAAAAAGACCCGCGCGTGCGCGGGCATTATAATTAGTTTTTAAAAGATAGCAAAACGTCAATTAGAGTTTAAAATAAACAATTTTATTTTAGCATGTAAGAAAAAATACATCTCTTTTAGTATTTTTTTACTTCCTGCTCATTATACACGAAAAAATATTGCTCAAAACCAGAGAACATTCAAGGACAAAGAAAGATTTATGATTACATAGACT
Source organism: Artemisia argyi (assembly GCA_030686995.1). Taxonomy (NCBI): domain Eukaryota; kingdom Viridiplantae; phylum Streptophyta; class Magnoliopsida; order Asterales; family Asteraceae; genus Artemisia; species Artemisia argyi. The sequence goes on along the minus strand of CM060687.1, from coordinate 195,294,038 downwards.
ATAGTTTTTACATGTCTCACCTAAGAAATATACCACATGAATAGATTCTAAAAAGGGGAAACTACAGAGTATGAAGATACGTGTAGTTAAAAGAAAACACGCTTGTTTTTCCACCAAATGTTTTGTACAAAACAAAGAAAAAAAAATAGAAATTGCGTTTAAATCAAATATTTTGCATCAAATTATCTATAAATTCGTTTTATATGTTTTGTGAAAATTTAAATCCCCTATTTTCTTTTATATATCCAAAAATAAAAAGATAATTTTTTTTTCCTCTAACTAAACGTACCGTAACGTGTCTCACGTAAGAAATATCCCACATGAATAGATTCTAAGAAACATAGCATATGAGAAGATTTTGTATCATGTTTACAACTCTTCATGTGAAAGATTACTGATTAGATTCTATTATTCTAGGGTTAATTATGGCAAAACGTATCATACTTGCCCAAAATATTAGTTTTGAGTAGTGAACAAAAAAAAATCGTATCTAAGCACTAATGTTGACACTTTTGTCTTTCTTTAAGTATTATGACAGTTTTACCCTTCCAAATTACATAAATGGTCCCTGTTAGTTTGTGAAAATTGCATCCACCGTCCTTAGCCTAAATTACATAAATGTTCCCTGTTGGTTTGCGAAAATTGCGTCCACCATCCTTATTCTCTTTCCAATTCTTTTTTCCGAAATTCTTATTTTTCTGATTTTTTTTTTTTAATTTTATTTAAATAACTTCGAAAAAAATTCATGAAATTTTCGAAAAAAAAAATATTTTTGAAAAAAAAAATATTTTCGAAATAAAAATATGTTCGAAAAAAAAAATATTTTCTAAAAATAAAAAAATATTTTCTAAAAACAAAAAATTGGAAAAAAAAAATTATTTTTGAAAAATGAAATATTTTCGAAAAAAAAATTTGGAAAAAAAAATATTTTTAAAAAATTTGAAAAAAAAAATATTTTCGAAAAATTTGAAAAAAAAATATTTTCGAAAAAAAAATATTTTTGAAAAAAAATATATTTTCGAAAAAAAAATCTTTTCTAAAAATAAAAAATATTTTCGAAAAAAAACATATTTTCGAAAAAAAAATATTTTCGAAAAAAAATATATTTTCTAAAAACATAAAATTGGAAAAAAAATATTTTTGAAAAATGAAATATTTTTGGAAAAAAAAATTTGGAAAAAGATATTTTCGAAAAATTTGAAAAAGAAAACTATTTTCGAAAAAAAAATATTTTTGAAAAAAAAATTTCGAAATAAAAATATTTTTGAAAAAACTATTTTCGAAAAAGAATATTTTTGAAAAAAAAAATATTTTCTAAAAATAAAAAAATATTTTCGAAAAAAAAAATCAAAAAAAAATAGAAAAAAAATAAGGACGTTAGATGCAAATTACAAAAACTTAAGGGTAAAATGGTCTTTACAAAAAAATTATTTGTCTTTACTACTCAAATAAAGACAAAAATGTCAACATTATTGCTCAAATAAGTATTTTTTTTTGTTCGCTGCGCAAAAGTGATTTTTTTGACAAGTATAGTACGTTTTGAAAGAATTAACCCTTCTAACATGCCACATGAGTAATTAACCTCACTAAAGTGTTTAACCCTGTGAATCTGCACATTTGATAGGAACCAATGAGCTTCATATCGGCAGGCGTTGAATCCCATGTCACCAATAGTTTAAAAAGAGTAGACGCAAAGTATAAAAACACCAGCGGTGTCACACATAAGTCAAATGTGTATTCGTTTCGTGTTGTATTATCCGCAGCCATGAGCGGAAGGAGTGCAGTTCTTCCAGATCAAGAGTTGGGAGAGGGGTCATTAAGTCAACTGAGAAAATCTCATTTTGATATAGCGTCGAGAGTACTGCAATCGATATATGAAAATCGAGTAAGCTAATGAACTTACTTATCAACTTTATGTGCTAATAATTGTTATATATATCAACTCAATTCCTATTCTTTTGCAAATTTATTTTAGGGACTTCCAATGAATGCAGTTGATGGTACATCATCCAATTACAATCACCTAACGGTAATTAATTTCTTTATAGTTATTTTAGTTTGAGGCTGGTCATCCTAATTAACAAAAAAAGAGTAAATCTTTTGAATGGTCCATCTGGTTAAGCATGTTTCGTGTCCTTGTTACGAAGAAATTAGACAAGACATTTCTGATGCCACATTTTCTGACGCTGGCACTCTAAAATGATAACCGCTGTTAATCCATAACAAGTTTTTAAATACTGGAGCACTTTTATCTTCTTAACATTTACACATCTAAAGCACCTCTAACAACCCCCCACCCCCGCCCCGGTTCAATTGCCTTCCAGCTACCAACCACTTACTGGCCACCATACAATCATCACCCAAAATAAGAAAATAAAACACCATCTGCGCAAAACATGCACCATAACTGATATCCAAGAATAAATTTGGGATTTTGAGTTTGTTGTATAACTTTTTAAGCCATATGATCATTTTATTCTAATGTGTGTATTAGCATCACAATAACTACAGATTCTGAATCATTTATGTCACCATGACAGTACATTGTTACTTTACCTGCATCTTACCAGTAAATTTTTATTGGGTGCAGCATAGCTCCAAAATGTTGCAGTGGAACAACTTGGAACACTTGAAGATTGGATTTAATGATATCGAGATGGCAACAGAGAAGTTTGCCAACAAATATTGCATTGGGTCAGGCGGATATGGTATGGTATACAAGGCACAACTCGAACATTTTGATAGCAGTATATCATCGTTGATAGATAGGGAGAATAAATGTGATCTTCCCAAGAAACGAAGCACTGTAGCCATAAAACACATTTACAATCGACAAGATCAACAAGGAAAACTAGGGTTCATTGCAGAAATTGAAGCTCTAAGTAGTTGTAAACATGAGAATATAATCTCTCTTCTTGGTTTTTGTAATGAAGGTAATGATTCAATGATCCTGGTTTATGAGCATGCTTCGAAAGGAAGTCTCGATCACTATTTGGAAAGCAGTGATAGCAAGACTAATCTTACTTAGGTGCAACGTCTAAAAATATGTGTTGATATTGCACATGGCATGAATTACATTCACACCAACACGGATCACGGCAAACAAAAGATAATACACCGTGATGTAAAGAGCGCGAATATTTTATTGGGCGATAACTGGGAGGCGAAGATTTCTGACTTTGGGCTCTCCTTTATCCACCCAGCAGATCAAGACACCGACACTCTCAATATCAATGAGATTGCAGGTACACCAATGTATATTGATCCAGAATATATGAAGTCTGGAAGACTAAGTGCAAAATCAGACATTTACTCTTTTGGAGTACTCTTGCTCGAGATCTTGGCCGGGAGGCTGGCCTATGATCGTATTTTCACGGGCGTCAACGAGAAGGGGATTGTACCTATTGCACGACATCATTTTGAGAAGGGAACACTAATGGAAATTGTTGATCACAAGATAAAGGAAGAAACCGCTGGACATGTCTTTTCTCTTAGTAAAGGACCCAATAAAGAGACTTTGGAAATGTTTTCAGAACTCACGTTTCAATGTGTGGCAGAAAGTCAAGCACAACGTCCAACAATCGAAGTTGTCATCAACGAACTTAAAAAGGCGTTATACTGTCAGGTAAGTCAATTATTTAATTGTTTGACTTCGAGTAATATACGCAGAGTGTTTGTCACCTAACTTACTCAATAGAAGTTGCATGTCATAGTGTGTGTCATCTAACTTACTCATCTTACCACCTCTCATAACATGTCATGACTGAAAAAAAAAAAGTAACCCGTACCGTGCTATCAGATATTTAATCACCTTTCATTACCGTTTGATACCACACCAAAATATATCTACTGTTAAAATTAAAGTTGCATAATTATTTGATGCTTAAGAGTTGCATATACTACGAGTAATAGCTTTTGGCCAAAATGCATTTTAATGCCTTGAAGGCTTGAACTTTGTTGAGTACAATTTGGCTCCATGACATTGAGGAACAAGATCTGCTTCCTAATGGTTTTTTTTTTTTTTTTAACTAAGAGGCTTATAAATATATGTGAGATCCACGTTTATTAGAGCTACTTATTAGAGAGGAGTTAACAGGGGCGAAGCTTCATAGGGGCCGGGGGGGGGCGCCCGACCCCCCGAAATTTTTTTTGCGATGTAGGGGGTATATAGTTTTCGTGTAGAAAAATTTCGGTATATTCGGTTTCGACCCCCCAAAAATTTCGGTATACCTGAAATATAGCCTTAGGAAGAAAAAAAATTAGATCCCGACCCCCCACTTACAAAATCCAAGCTTCGCCACTGGGAGTTAACATTTCTTGCCTCAAGGATATAGAGAAAATAAGAGAAATAAGTGGGTCCTACTTATAAAAATGTTATTAAATATTTTTGTAGGCTCAATCTCTTAGTTAATGGTAAAAAGAAACACCCTTAAACTATACAAAAGTAAATAATTTTTTAATAATAAAAAGATATATTTAATTAATCAAGCATATCATTGATATAATAATGAAAGTCATATTATGATATTAAAATATTTGTTAAGATTTGATGAGTTTTCATTTTCTTAAAGTTAATAATAAATTATAATTAAATTTTGGGAATAATTATACTACTCCTTTCATCCCAAAATAATTATACTGATCTTAGGATCTTACGATTTTACGATTCTACGAAGCAAAAACGATCCGGATCTTACGTAGGATCTTAACAAGCTTAAGATCTTATAGGATCCCGGTCTTGACCATAGGATCTTAAGATCTACTCCGATCCGACCTTATTTTTTCGAACCGCAAACTAAAAAACTACAAATTTATGGTTTATGATTTTATATAATTTAAAAAACAACATGTGATTCTTCTTAAACATTCCATATTCATAATTTAGAACAACATTTTCATAAAGTATTCTTATAATTTCATGTTTATAATATGGGTTTTGCTAACATGTGCCCACTGGGCACGTGTTAACGTGTTTTTAAAAGGTATATTATGGTTCATTTAAGAGAAAATTATGTTCAAATATAGTAATATATCACTTTATTTAATATGCATTTAATGCATTTTTTGGTAAATTATAAAATTTTGTGTTTATTAACTACACACTAACTTGTGCCCAGTGGGCACTTGTTAGCAAAACCCTTATAATATATAATAATTTGTATATTTGAATAATATTACAAAGATCATTAAAAATAGCATTATAGTAGGATCTTAGGATCCCGGTCCGCTCTTACTATCACGATCTTGCAAAGACGAAAACGATCCTTGGTAAGATCCCGATCTTGAAAACCTTGCTTTAGATTCTTATTTTAGAGCTAATACAAAAATGGTCCATGAGAAAAGTTCAAAGTAGATCCAATATTCTATAAAGATCAAATAAGCCAATGCTAGCCATTCATTTTTTAATCTAAAAAAAAATGTTCAAAAATTAAAATAGTATATGCTTTCAAGGGGAAAAAAAGGTTCAAAAAATTCTGAATCTTTTCTAATTCGACCGTTATTATGAGAAAATAATCATACAATCACGACGAGAGTTAAACCATCTATTTATAGAGAGGGACTTCTAATGTTGCAAAAATCGTGAATCGGTCTCGAGGCGGTCGAGGGCCGTGTAGCGATTTTTGGCCGATTAATCGCCGATTCCAAGGTCTAAGGCCGATTAATCGGCCGATTACCTTGTAATTCGCTCCAAGGTCCAAGGCCGTTCAGCTTGTAATCGTCGATTAATCGGCCTTGTAGGCCCATTTTTGCAACACTGGCACTTCTATGTACTTTCAAAGAATTTTTTTTTGACATTTTTTTGTAAGTGTTGAAATTTATATCTGAAGAAATAACATGTGGTTTGATATTTTAAAATCACATGTGATTTTATGAAATCATAAGTGATTTTATAAAATCACATGTGATTTGTACATAAAAAATCACCCTGTGATTTTTTCAGTCGAAAACTTTAACACCAAAACAAAACTCGAAAAAAAAAGTTCATCGAAAGTATATCGAAGTGCCCGTCTACTGGAAGATAAAAAAAATTCTCGTCTTGATTTTTTTTTTTTATTGCTTAACGATTTCACCGTTTCCAAGGTGAAAATGATTTGTTTTTTCTTTTAATTTTGATTAAAAAAAATGAATGACCAAGATTAGTTTATTAGGTCTATAGAGAATTTTAGGTCCATATTGATCTCAACTTAATTGTCCATAATGCTCTCACATATTGATAAATTTCGTTCATTTTTCGATAAAAGAGATTCTAAAATGATGAAATTTTCCTCACGTTATTCGCATGTGTAACCACTTAACGGGTACAACTTGTGATCAACTACACGAACTACCCCCTTAATTAAAAACATGTAAACCAGTGACCATTTTGAAATTAACTCTCATTCTGATACACCCCAGTTGGTTAGTATCGATAGATTGCACTACTTTAACCGAGCGCTAGCTCCTTGAGAAGAATATTAAGAGAAGTGAATTGATTAAACTGTAAAACTCTGAGTTTTTATTGATCAACTGATTCGGTATTTATACCGAATAAACCATAACCTAACTTGTACCACAAACCAATACAAGATAAACTTATAAAATTAAAAGATATTTTCCTAATAAAACTTGAATGCAATATAAATAAAAGATAGATAAATATTAGCCCATGACATAATCTGTATGCCAAGCTGGACTAGACTTCGCCCTTTTGGGCCGACCTCCTACTTGAGACTTAGTCGTATCATTCTTCCCCCCCTTCTAAAACCACCTTGTCCTCAAGGTGATGAGTCGGATAAGCTTTCTTGAAGTCTGATAACCATTCCCAAGTGGCCTCCCGTTTTTTTCTCCCTATATTGATAGATCAAGGGCCCTCCTGCCGTCGTTTCAGTGAGTCATAGGGCTTCCCCTCAGCTCAGTATTTTTGGTTCTTGAGAATGGTCGCCACCTCTCCCAGGACCGGAATGATTATCCCTGCCCGATGGGTCTATATCCATCCCTGAATGTCGTCGGGTACTGTTAACTTCCCCACCATTCTTGTAACTGTCACCTGTAATCCGCGCAGGTGTGCCCGCAACCCCCCCCCCCCCCTTGAGTGGACGAGAAAGAAGCGAAGCGGGCTGCTTGTCTTGCCTCGAGCCCATAAGAGAAGTACAAAATGGACTAGGATGGTGTTGTTCTGCTTAAAACTAGGCTAGGAAATGGGCCTACTCTGTACCTATTGCGCTGATATCTTCTCTTATTGTTTTCGCGCATTAAGCTTAGGAATACGTTTATTCTGAGGCTTAGGAGAATGAAGCAGCCCCGGGTGTGAGTGAACTCCCCTCTACTTCCAGGTAATAGGACTAAACCTAAAGTATATTCTCTTCTCCGGTTCTAGCTTACGTTTGAGTTTCCTCTGACTACAAGGGAATTTCTCAGCTGGAGCAGAAGTGGACGAACAACACCTCCTTTCCTTGCATTAGTGCCCGCTTTTCCACATCCACTTCAGGGAGAGAGCAAGTATAAATCATCGTCCTTCCCTGGATATGCTGTGTCCTCTACATTCGCTTCGTCCTCCGCTTTTGACTCCTCTACTGCCCAAAGATTTTGATCCCCTGTTTAGTGAGTCGTGAAAGCACCTACCTTATGTTTAGACGTATTGGTTTCAGTGAAAAGCCAAATAGAGAGTTTTACGTGTGCCTGCTTTCGTAAGAGTAAGGAAAAAGCTTGAAAAGCGTACTTGCTTTAACAACGGAAAGAGGTTCCTTCAGCGGTTCAGCTTTAGGTCTCGGTTCAGGTGCTTTTCATGATTGTGGTGTTTGATTGGGAACGCCCACTACCAAGCCATTGAACTGAAATCTGTTGAGTCGGATTCCTATTTCGCAGCACATCACGCGAAGCGCAAACTGCCAATGGTTGTTCCATTAATTGTCCCTCATTTTCTACTTCTGGTAACTCAGCCATACCCCCGTCCGTTGCTCCTGTAAATGGCTTTAACAAAGACACATGAAAGACTGGATGTATCTTAATTGTGGAAGGGATACCTAATTGATATGCCACTAGTCCAATCCGCTCCAACACTTCAAATGGACCATAATATTTCTTTGCTAACTTATTGGATAGTCGTTTGGCCAATGAAACCTGGCGATAAGGTTGTAATTAACGAGTACCCTGTCTCCAATATTAAACTCCACATCATGCCGCCTGCAATTAGCCTTCATTTCCATTCGATTTCGAGCAGCTAATAAATTCTCCCTAAGCCGCCTCAATAACACATCCCTTTCTACTAACAACTCATCGACAACGGCTACCTTTGAGGACCCTGCCGGATACGGAATAATAGCAGGAGGCATACGCCCATACAAAGCTTGATAAGGAGTCATCTTACTACTACAGTGGAAACTGGTGTTGTAACTATATTCTGCCCAAGGCAACAACCGTACCCAATGATGGGGCTGTTCGGATACCATAGCTCGCAAGTACTGCTCAAGCCCTCTGTTAACAACTTACGTCTGCCAATCCGACTGAGGATGGTAAACCGAGCTATGATTAAATTGAGTACCGCTTGCCACAAACAACGCCTTCCAAAAACCGCTAACAAAGATGGGATCTCGATCGGATACGATTGTTTTAGGAAACCCATGTAGCTTGACAACCATATCAATAAATAATTCGGCCACCTTGGATGCATTGAAATTGGTAGGCAAGGCACCAAAGTATGCATATTTAGTAAAACGATCAACAACCACCAAGATAACCGTGAATCCCTTTGAAGCCGGCAAACTCGTAATGAAATCCATGGAAACATATTCCCATACGCTAGTTGGAATCGGTAAGGGTTGTAACAAACCCCCTGGTGCTTGTGTCGAGTACTTAATTTGCTGACAAACCACACACTTCTTAATGAACTCCTCCACTGCTTTACGCATACCTTTCCAGTAAAATAGTGCCGCCAACCCAACAAGCATCTTCTTGGAACCTCCAATAAAATACCGTCCTTGATATAGAAGTACCCCTTGCTCATGACGAAATCCTTCCAAATTTTCTCCTTCATCCAAACACCGATGAATCTGACATAATTCTTCTAAAGTTTCATTTTCTTTCTTTAAATCATCAAGCAATCCCACGATGGGATGACTTACAGCCATAAAGGCTGCTGCCACCTCTTCCTCACTTTCTTCAAAAGATCGTGACAACGCATCTGCCACGACATTTGCTACCCCCGACTTATATTTAATTTTAAAGTCAAAACCCAAGAGTTTACGCACATACTTCTGTTGAATAGGCGTTTGAATTACCTTTTTCATGAGCTCCTTGAGACTTCGATGATCCGTGCGAATAATAAAAGTAAGCCCCACTAAATACTGACGCCACTTATAAACAGCCTCCACAATTGCAAATAACTCTTTCTGATACGTTGCAGCTACGTGCATGCAAGGTCCTAGTTTGCGATTAAAGTAGCCGAGTGGCTGCCCCTTTTGACGTAACACGGAACCTATACCTATTGCCGAAGCGTCGGCCTCCACAACAAAGGTCTCATCAAAATCAGGTAACACAAAAATCAGGGCCTAAGTTAGCCTAGTTTTAAGTTCATTAAACGTCCGAGCCTCGAGTTCACCCCACTTAAAGCCATTCTTTTGTAGAGGATTAGTTAATGGTGATGCCATAGTAACATAATCTTTAATAAAACGACGGTAATATCCCGCAAGCTCGAGAAACCCGCGAACTTGTCGTTGAGACGTTGGGACAGGCCATTCACGAACCACTACTACTTTTCGTGGATCCACCTTAACAACTCGTCCCGAGATAATATGCCCCAAGTATTCAAGCGATGCCACGCCAAACACACATTTAGTCTTCTTTACAAAGAATTGATGTTCCTGTAAGTACTTAAAAACACAGTGAAGATGTTCTAGATGCTCCGCAAAAGATGTGCTATAAACCAATATATCGTCAAAAAATACGATCACAAATTTTTGTAAATAAGACGAAAACAACCAATTCATTGTTGCCTGAAATGTGGACACTGCGTTGGTAAGACCAAACGGCATTACCAAAAACTCATAATGGTCGTCGTGTGCACGAAAAGCCGTTTTATATACATCACGATCATGAACACGAATCTGGTGATATCCTGCGCGTAAATCAAGTTTAGTAAAAATGATAGCACCACCTAATTCGTCAAACATCTCTTCCGCTGTTGGAATTGGAAATTTTTCTTTGACTGTTGCTTCATTTAATGCTAGGTAATCCACACAAAAACGATAAGTCCCATCCTTTTTTTAACAAGTAAAACAGGCGAAGAGAAAGGACTATGACTAACGCGAATAATCCCCTGATCTAACATCTCATTCACTAGCTTCTCCATCTCTCCCTTTTGGTAATGAGGGTACCGGTATGGTCGTACATTGATCGGTTTTGTGTTGGGATACAAATGGATTTGGTGGTCCACACTGCAGTTTGGTGGTAACATGGTAGGCATCTGGAACAAAGACTCATACCGTACCAAAAGCTGCTCCATCTCTGGTGATAGGACGATGTCAGACGCGTGCGTGTGACTCTCTTCAGCTCCACCTCCATTTAATGAATATAATTCATATATACCATAAACATCGTCAGTCTCCAACAAAGCCCGCATATGAAGCAAACTAATGCGCTTCATGCGCAAGCTTTCCTCCCCACACAATGTATACACTTGATCCGCCCATTTAAACTCCATGGTCTGCTGAGAATAGTCATGAGTTACTTTCCCCAACTGTTGTAACCATTGGATACCTAATACAATATCCGGGCCCTTCATTGGAAGCACATATAAATCCACCTCCATACGCAATCCCTACATATCGATTGCAACCTTGCCACACATGTTCTCACACAATAGAGTAGCACCACTGCCAATGTAAACCTTAAAAGGTTTTGTACCTGAAATTGGCAATTGCATGCGTTCAGCGACTCCCGGTTGTACAAAATTATGAGTACTCCCATTGTCGATGAGAATGTGTACCTTACCTGCTCCCAACGCACCCCATAATTGTAACGAACATGGACTGCCGTGTCCCACCAAAGAGTTCAAGATCGATATGTCCCCACTTTTCATTACATCCTCCTGCCCTATATCTGGTAAAACCGCATCATCATTGGCCATAAGCAAAAGAAATTTGCCTGGGAATTTATGTCCATGCACCCACTTATTATCACAATTAAAACACAAGCCTTTACTCAAATGTTCCTGCTGCTCAGCAGGCGATATCCACTTAATTGGAAGACGTGTGGCCCCAGAATTGTCATTCGAAGCAGAAGGTGTCGGCAACAAAGGAGGCTTAGAATTTTCTAGGAGAGGTGTGCCAAAACGAGATGTCAACTTGGAAAGGTTTTGAGCTACACTTGTAGTGGCTGACCTGCTGGTTCCTTGATCATCTAAACGTGCTTCCGTAACCCGCGCTAAAGAGAAGGCATCTTCAAGTAAAGTTGGTTTGTTCACCAGGATTTCTCGCTGCAACATGGGTTTAAGTCCAGAGATATAAAAAGAAATCAACAAACCTTTGGATACATCTGTGACACGATTCATTTGTTTCTCAAACTCGCTTTGATACTGAGCCACGGTGCCTTTTTGCAATCGTTTGGAGAGTCCCCCTTGAGGGTCTTCATATTTGCATGGTCCAAAGCGATTTTTAACACTTTCCAAAAATCCATTCCATGTCGTAATTAACTTATTACGCGTCATCTAACGAAACCACTCCGCCGCATCGCCTTCAAGATTAAAACCCACAACACGAAGTCGTTGCTTGTCTGATGTGTTCAACAGGTCAAAATACTCGCTGGATGGAGAAAACCCAACTATCCGAATCATTCCCTGAAAATTTAGGCACGACAACCTCATGGAACGATGTAGGGTTAATGCATGGTTGTCACCACTGCCCTCTCCCGAACGTCCTACCTAAATCATTGCTCTAGTCTTCTGTAACTCTACCTGTAACGTTGCAAATTATGCTTGAAGAGCCTCGATCTGTCGTTGGTGAGCCGCGGCATGGTCCTTAAGCAACAACCGAATTTCGTCCGCATTCATGATGAAAGCACCAGTTGATACGCCCTAGTTGGTTAGTATCGATAGATTGCACTACTTTAAGCGAGTGCTAGCTCCTTGAGAAGAAGATTAAAAGAAGCGAATTGATTAAACTATAAAACTCTGAGTTTTTATTGATCAACTGATTCGGTATTTATACTGAATAAACCATAACCTAACTTGTACCACAAGCCGATACAAGATAAACTTATAAAATTAAAAGATACTTTCCTAATAAAACTTGAATGCAATATAAATAGAAGATAGATAAAGATTAGCCCATGACATAATCTGCCAAGCTGGACTAGACTTCGCCCTTTTGGGCCGACCTCCCACTTAACAGTCGTATCACATTCATGTTACATATGTGTTTGAGTTTCATATTCGTATAAAAATTTAGTTTTATTTGCAATATAAACACCAAACGGTTTGTCTCATAATGATACTCTCATGTTGTGTGAGAATTTACTCAACTAATAATAGACTTGTGGTATAAATATTGTGAGATGTTTAAAAATATAAACAATTTGTAGAAGGAATCGTTGTTATTTGAACAACATCTTTTTGTCCTTTTCTGAAATGGTTTAATTTGCATATATAGTCCATTTGGTTTACCTAGCGTTAAATACGATAAAACGTCTCTAGGGGCTATCTATGGAAGAAAAAAAATTACATAAAGCGTCAATCATCCTTAATTTATTTATTTATTTTAACAACAATTGTATATAGACAAATATAACCAACATAAACTAACTTACAATTTCAATCTCACATATGTCTTTAACGAGCCTTGAATCCACAACCTCAAAGTTATTAAGCCACTCACATACCGTTATGTTATTAGGCTACTCACTGTTAGACAAAGAGGCATTTGGTAATTTTAAAATTTAATAATTTTGGCTATAGTTGCAATAAAGTTCAAAAGTTCAAAATCTTGCTTCCTTTTTACTTTCTAATATTAGTTTTTTACTCTTCTTGTTACTTTATTTATTAATTTTACATGCATTTTTAACTTTTTATTAATATTCAAGTAATAACTAAATATTCGAATTACATTGACTACAAAAGTTTTGAGTTCGCGATGTTTTTAAATAAATGCATATTAGTAAAGTTAAGCAACATCTGATTTAGAGTTAACGCAAGTATAAAATAAAAATGATTTTACCACTCACCCAATTAGGTACGATTGACCTTTTTAAATTACATAAAGAGAATATATAAATTGAACAAATAAAATTTTAAGTTGATCAATGAGAAAACTCAATTTTAAGTTTTGTTTGCTTTTCTGACAAAGTCACTTAATATCTCTTAATGGTTTATAAATCTGAATCGTTAAGAGCTTATGACAATTATTATTATTATTATTATTATTATTATTATTATTATTATTATTACTATTACACTATCACTATCACTATCACTATCACTATTGAGGTGTTAAGAGCAATGTTGCAAAAATCGTGAATCGGTAGTCGGTCGGTCGACCACCATGCAACGATTAATCGGTCAAGGCGGGATTAATCGGTGATTAATCGGATTAGCATTTTCTGCATGTTTTGGGTATTTTTGGAGAGCAAACTAAAGATCTTAACTGATTCCAATCCTATTATGTTTCTAAACCTCAATAAAAAGGCTCCAATTCTTATTATGTTGCCCATTGTTTGTTATAAGTGAAATAAACGATCCCCAAATTAAGTAGAATGCCTAAATTTTTATTTTATTAAATTTGACCGATTTGGCCGATTTTTGGCGATTCGGCTTATTTTTGGCGATTCGGCCGATTTTGGCTGATTCGGCCGATTTTGACCGATTTTTTCCCATTTTTTTGCCTAAGCCCATTTTTTCACCGATTTTCAAAAATCAACAAGGTGAATGACCGATTAACGATTAATCGGCCGATTCGACCGATTTTTGCAACATTGGTTAAGAGGTTTAAACCTCTTGCCCAACAAGACTTGAAAAGGGATCTTGTTGTCTCTTAATCTATACTACATATAAAGCATATTGGACTCTCTCTCCAAAAAATTAAGATGTACAAAAAAGTATGCAAGGTTTACAGTACTTTAAAGCAAGGAATTTTCATAATTACAACAAGCAAAGCATTGTGTACAACAAAAACTAGCATGAATAGAAATTCAGATAACTTTCCTTAGAATTCTACATTAATAGCATTAAAAACACCACTACACCCAATATTACAATCATTTAAACACAATGTACAACCCTCATTCTACATTAATAACATTAAAAACACCCCTCCACCCAATATTACAATCATTTAAACACAATGTACAACCCTCATTCTACATTAATAGCATTAAAAACACCCCTACACCCAATATTACAATCATTTAAACACAATGTACAACCCTCATTATACATTAATAGAATTAAAAACACCCCTACACCCAATATTACAATCATTTAAACACAATGTACAACCTCATTATACATTAATAGCATTAAAAACACCCCTACACCCAATATTACAATCATTTAAACACAATGTACAACCCTCCATCTTAACTTAGACACGAACCTGTAACCAAGACTCAACTCAATAAAACTCGACTCGATACACAAGGTTGTGAGCTCAAGCTCACGGCATCCCTTGTTTTCGCGACTCAATAACAACGACAACAATAAAAAGAAAGAAAATGATACCAAACAATTATTTAGCTTCATATTTATTAGTTTTAATATTTATTTAATCAAAAAATCTTGAAAATTCATGTACTTATCCCCCACCGTCGCTAGAACGACAAAAAGGGTGGTGGGTTTTCCTACCTCCGACCGCCATTATCAACAAAACGGGAGAGATGGTTTTTGTGATGAACTCGAGCTGTGGTGGTGTTAATCGTGGTGTTCGGAAGTGTTTCTTGGTGCGTGATGTACGTCAAAATGATGAGGAGGTTGTAAGGAGTGTGGTGGTGGTGGCGGTGAGTTTAAGTGGCCGGCGGTGGTGTTTGTTTGGCCCGAAAAATGACTGGAGAAGAAGAAGAAATAGGGTGCGGCTGGTTTGAGAGAGAAAGGGTGTCAAACCCTAAGTGATGGTATAATGAGGTTCGTACAACTTCAAAGACTGGCCCCGTGTTTCATATTGTTTCAACCATAGTTGTCAGGATCCCGATCCTGATCTTAGGATCTTACGATTTTACGATACTGCAAAGCAAAAACGATCTGGATCCTACATAGGATCTTAAGAAGCCTAAGATCTTACAGGATCCCGATCTTGACCATACGATCTTAAGATCTAATCCGATACGATCTTACTTCTCTCGGATTACAAACTAAAAAACTACAAATTTATAGGGTTTTTTTTTTTTTCTAGAATTCAAAAAACAAAATGTTAATCTTTTTAAACATTTCATAATCATAGTTTAGGACAACATTTCTATGAAACATTCATAGTATTTTGTGTTTAGAATGTATAATAATTTGTAGATTTGTATAATCTTAAAAAAGCTATTAAGAAATAACATTAGAGTAGGATCTTAAGATAGCGATCCGATCTTACGATCACGATCTTGCAAAGACGAAAACGATCCTGAGTAAGATCCCGATCTTGAAAACCTTGGTTTCAACTATTAACACAAGAAATTATAAATACACAAACGGCCCATGTTGTTTCTCTTTATAAGATTAAGTAAGAAGATTCGGACAAGCAAACTTTTTTTTTTTTTTTTTTTTTTTTTTTTTTTTTTTTTTTTAAATGGTGTTGAACAATGGCTCATATTATTTATCTTTATTAGTTTAACGGTTTAACCCATACATGTTTGGATTTTAAAATTAAATACGACCAATATAATTATAAATAAGAATATAAATATCAAAATAAAGGCACAAGTGCACAACCCTATGTAAATACGTAATTACTCTTTAAAATTAAAATAAAGATAATATGCAGCAAAATGCATATTAAAAACTCTTCCTTTAATATCGAAATTCCATGTATTTACACCAAAATTCGCCTCTATTATATTTTTCATGAACAGCCTCTAACTAGAAATTTTTAATGATATGGGTTAGTTTGCTTTATTAATAAACCTAAAAAAATGAGTAGAAACATATATATTAAGGAAATTATATTATTTTGTTATGTTACTAAACTTAAAAGGGTTAATTTGCTATATTACTGAAGTATAAACATATATATTAATGGGTTTAGAGGTTAATTTATTTTGTTAATAAACATAAAAGGATGTTAAAGTATGAAGTTTAATTAGTTAAGGGCTAATTTGCTAATTAAGTAAAGTTTATGAGGGTTTTTTTTTTTTTTTTTTTTTTTTTTTTTGTATTTTACTAAGCTATAAAGAGAGAATGATCAAACTTTTGTCTTGCTTAAAAAGTTTCTTTTATTAAATAAGTAATATTGGTTGACTAAAATACACTTAATATATAATAGGTAATATAGTCTATTAAATATAAGAGCACCCGGTGTGACCCTCGCCTTAGTTCGTCGTGCCACGGTGGCAGACTTGTTGTGCATCGCCGTGACACCGCCCCCTTGTTTCTTTCTTCGCCATTTGAACCTTCGTCGTCTGCATGGCGAGGGTAAATTCTCTGCCATTGTCTGTTTTTTTTTTTTTTTTTTTTTTTTTTTTTTCATCTTTTGTAAATATGTAATGTTTTTATTTGGAAATTTGAATAAAAATAAATAAAGTTGTAAATGGTGGGCCCTAAATGAGTAGGTTGAGGTTAGTTGTGAGCAACGTTACAAAAATCGGCCGAATCGGCCAATTAATCGTTAATCGGTGATACACCTTGTTGATTTTTGAAAATCGGTGAAAAAATCGGCCTAGGCAAAAAAAATCAGAAAAAATCGGTTAAAAATCGACCGAATCGACCAAAAATCGGCCGAATCAGTAGAATTTAAAAAAATAAAAATTTAGGAATTGTACATAATTTGGGGATTGTTTATTTCACTTATAACGCACAATGGGCCTCATAATCAGAATTGGAGCCTTTTATTGAGGTTTGGAAGCATAGTAGGCTTGGAATCAGTTAAGATCTTTAGTTTGCTCTCCAGAAATACCCAAAACATGCAGGAAATACCAATCCGATTAATCACCGATTAGTCCCGCCTTGGCCGATTAATCGCTGCAGGGTGGTCGATCGCCCGACTACCGATTCACGATTTTTGCAACATTGGTTGTGAGTGAGAGGTATTAGTTGTGGAAGTTTAGTAAAGTGATGGGGCACCCCATGAGCCCCAAATGATTAACTTACCCTCTTCATCACAGCAAGTGCTCTAATTTGACCCACAAACTTTCACAACTCTCACTTGCACCCATAATACACAATGAAATAAAATAAATACATACGCAAACAAATTAACACTACTATAAATTATCATCGATATTCGCGAGTAATCGTCTAGTCAGTAAATAAAAATGCATACATGCGCCACGTTGTATTATTTATGTAATTATTCAACATCGTCTCATATCCTTTTATAGATGGACTTTAGTAGAGTTCAGGAGGTTGGGTTAAAAACACACAAGTTTGGTCTTCCCAAACTAGATATAAATTATGTTTGGCAAAATTAGATGTGAGCAGAAACAGTGAGTAGTAGCAGTGCTCAGAGCTTCTTAAAGAAGCATTGAAAAAATGAGTTTTCCTAAAAAAAAATAGCAAAGCTCACCTCTCTTTTGCCAAACGAACACAAAAAATCAAAAAGCTCATTGCTCACCGCTCATCGCCCCAAAAAGCTCTACGCCAAACATAGCCATAATATATCATTTGGCCAATGAGAATAGTTAAACACTTTTTATCTAAACAACAAATGGGTGAATCTTAGCCATTTATTTTTTTATCAAAAGAAAACCTAATTTCATTTTTTTCAATTAAAATATCTCGCAAACTATTAATCATTACACGAAATTAATTATATCATCGCGAAAAGAATTAGATTATCTTTCTATAGATATGCACTTCTATATACTTTTGAGGATTTTTTTTTTTCTCAAAATTTCCGCATAAAAAAATCACATGTAATTTATTACTTTAAAAATCACATATGACTTGTGAAATCATATGTGTGTTTTCTTAACCTGTGTTTACGACTCGACATTGCGAGCCGGCTAAAATTACATGGGGACGTGATTTTAAAAATAAAAAATCACAAGTGATTTTACGAATCACGTGTGATTTTTCTTGGCGGAAATTTCAACACTAAAAAATAGTCGAATGTATATCAAAGTGTCCGTCTACTGAAAGATAATAATATATCGCGATTGTCTATTTTTTGTAGATTAAAGATTTACCGTTTACAAGATATGTTATTTTTTAAAAAGAAAAGTTAGAAAATGAGTTTTTTTGTTTGATGAAAAAAATGGATTACTAGGATTCACCCATTTATTCTTTAACAAAAAATTGTTATCGATCCATCTTTTTTACCCGAACTTCCTTTCTGTACTCACATTTTTTACTTGATAAACAGATAATGTCTTTGTCCAGCAACGACTTTGCTCACTTATATATTCCTCTTGAAGATATACTATCTGCTACCAACAACTTTGCTGATGAAACCCGCAAAGATGGGTTTGCAAATGAATACAAGGGACAACTCTCGCGGTCTGGTGTGTCGATTAATATTGTTGCTCGGAGGTTAAATAAAGAATGGGATGGAGGAGAACAACAGTTTTGGATGGAGATTTCCATGCTATATAATCTCAAGCATAGAAACCTGGTTTCGTTAGTTGGGTTTTGTGACGAAAAGGGTGAGAAGATCATAGTTAACAAGCAACAGACCAGGGGAAGTCTCAGAAACTATCTAAGTGACCCAACGCTGACATGGGTGCGAAGATTGGAGATATCCGTCGGTCTTGCGCATGCATTGAGCTACATTCATTATGATGAGTCACGCGAATTTAGCTTAATACATCGGGATATCAATAGCTGCACAGTTCTATTAAATGATAATTGGGAACCCAAGTTATGTGATTTTCAACTTTCCATGCTGATTAAATCATCTCAAAGGCATCTTTCTTTCAATGATTCTCTTTGTGGTACACAGGGGTATACAGACCCAGCATATGTAAGAACTCATAGTGTGAGCCATAAGTCGGATTTGTACTCATTTGGAATAGTATTGTTTGAACTACTGTGTAGTAGGAAGTCAGTATCTGACTATGGCGATAATAAGTATTTAGCTCCGGTGGCCACTTACCACTATAAAGAGAAAATACTCCATGATATAGTTGATTTGGGTCTATGGAAACAGATAAATCCGCAATCACTCAATGTTTTTGCTGATACAGCGTATGCGTGTCTGAATGAAGAACCATCTCAACGCCCAAAAATAGATGAGATTGTTACAAGACTTGAGAACGCGTTGAAGCTTCAACTGGAATGTCAAAAAACGGTAAGACGGTTTGTCTATTTGATCTTTTTATCATAACAAGTACTACACTATATTTATTATTCTTGATTAATGATAATTACTTATTAGTGTATTTATTATTAAATGTTAAAGGAACATTCCATAGCTGCAGCTGACGTTGAAGATACATCATCCAGTCAAGACAAGGTAATTATTTTCTTTTAATTCTTGTTGTAAGTCACTGAAATTTAAAAGACAGACGTCATCAGTAGTTTGTAACAAACATTTTACCAAGTAGGAGGACACATTATTTATTTTCTTTATAAATGTTAAAATTGCGCAACTAAACTCACTAAAGTGTTTCTCCCTGTGAATGTGCACACAAGCTAATCTTTTCGTGTTTGATACATATAGGGATCAGTGAACTTCGTATCCACACAGGTCGTATCCGGAAAAAAGACAATATCTTCCCGTGAAGATCTTTCTCACTTTAAACTCAGTATGGAAGATATAAAATCAGGATTTGCTCTTGAAAACATCATCAAAGAAACTAGGCGTGGAATAATTTACAAAGGCCGTCTCTTGCGTTCCAATCAGTTCATCGATGTTATTGGAATGTCGTTCTCTTCTAATTCTGCAAAAGATGAGAGCAAAGCATTTTGGACGGAGATTTCGATGCTTTCTAGTCTGAAACATGAGAATCTAGTGTCTTTTATTGGGTTTTATGACGAGGAGAGTGAGAGGACTATCATATACAAGAGGGAGGCCAACGGAAGTCTTGCAAAACATCTAAGTAACCAGGCCCTCACATGGATGCAAAGGTTGCAGATATGTGTTGGTGTTGCGAAGGCATTGAGTTACATCCATTATGATCCTGGACGAGATTTTAGTGTCATACATTGCAACATCAAGAGCTCCAAAATTTTACTAGATGACAAATGGGTACCCAAGTTATCCGGTTTCGAAGTTTCGTTGAAAAATACAGTAGCTCGGAGGTACCGTCTCCTTCTTACTCGTGATATTATTCAGAATGTATACATGGACCCAAAATATAAAAAGATCGGTGGTGTGACGCACAAGTCAGACGTGTATTCATTCGGTGTTGTATTATTCGAAGTTTTTTGTGGAAGGAGTGCAAATCTTCCGGATGAACATGAGTTGGGAGAGGGGTTATTAAGTCAAGTGGAGAGATCTCTTTTGGATGATATGATTGATCCACATTTACGAACACAGATGGACCCAGAATCATTACGAATCTTCTTAGACACAACATATTACTGCTTACAAGAGGAAAGAGCAAAGCGTCCGTATATAGACCAGGTTGTCAAAAGACTTGAGAAAGCTTTGGAACATCAGCGGAAACATGAAAATCCATTTGACCGTACATTTTTCAATCGCTTGAAGGTAAGTAATTTCCTTAAACTTTTAATTTTAGGCCGATTATGGATTATCTTAACTAATAAACAAGAGTTACTTATATTATTAATTGTGATGCTGGTTTAACGTATAACCACTATTTCCAATCATTATATCATATTTTTACACAAAGATGAGTAATAAAGTAAGAAAATTTTGATTTTACATTAGAAAAAGGCTATACCTTTTCCTTAGAGCTATGTTTAAGAAATAATTCTAAAATGCTAAAATGGTTTGTACCTTCACACTAACCACCCACCTCATAAATTTAACTATCCTAACTAACTAAATGTGCCACACCTTATTGCATGTTTTTAACTTTTTAACATAGCACGTAAGGCTAAAACTAGCAAAAACCTTTACGTTATTATGTTTTTAAACATTGTATTTTTCAAGGAAAGGCAGGTCCCCGCTTCATTATTGCGGGTATAATTGACTAAGACGTTGGACGTCATTTTTGTTGACATGTGCATAACTTATTTTCTTTATACTTATATGCCTCATAGACTCGTAAACAATAGAACTGGGTTAAGCGACCTATCAACTTAGAGGTTTGGGTTCAAGTCTCGTTAAAGACATGTGGGATAGAATTTGTGAGATAAGTGGTGTAGTAAAAATTTGAAGTTAAAAAAAAAAAAAAAAAAAAAAAAAAAAAAAAAAAAAGCTTTTAAAAAATATCCAATTATCTTTGAGTATGTCAGAGGTCTTCCTGAGTCTCCATACTCTTCGGGTTATCCTGGTGTATGGTAGGATCTGTTTACATTTTACCTCCCCATACACTGCCTCGACAAGATTGGGTATGTTGTTGTTATTATCTTTGAGTAAAAGTTAAATTAATATATGATACTTTCATTTCTTTTGTTCTTAGTAAATAATAAATGGTAAAGTGTGAGAAAAAAACTTTAATACCATTTATGAAAGAACTACATATTTAAGGGGGTTTTATATAACTTTGTCATGAAAACGGAACAAACGGAGCATGGGTAAGTTTGTAATGAATGGTAACTCAACCCTATTATATTTCCTCTGAAGGACACCAAATGATCATTTAGCATCTATATGTATTGCCTAAATTGCTCTTAATTAATAATCCTAATATATCTATGGCAACTCATAAATGATTAATATATATAATGCATTTCTAACTTTATATTAAGGATTTTTACTTTTAACAAGTTTTTGTGTATATATGGCATTTCTTTGATTTTTTTTAAGTATGTAGCTCATAAATATCTTGTTTCATGATTCATGTGTTGGTGTCCCTGAACACGTATTACTATTGAGGAAGATGATATTTTGTTTTCATATCTATTGAAGACGTATATTCTAAAAAATTCAATTCATAAATACATCATATCTTTTAAGAAAATCTTTTAGTAAAGAGAATTTGAGACAAACAAATAATTACGAAAGGTAATGAATATGACATGTTTTAAAGTGTGTTTGGTGATAGAATGAAACAAGTTTTGACTATTATTTGGTACTAGACGAATACCTGTGCAAAACAACGGGATTTTCTAACTTGATGTTTTGTGTAATCAAAATATCACTATAATTATTTGTCGCTATAAAATCTCGTTGCTATGCACGGGTACTCGTCTAGTAACTTTAAATAGTCTTAAATTAAATGAAAAATTACCAAATGCTAGACTTAAATCCTACAAAGTTGAGGGGCTTAAAAGATCCGACTTAGGATCTAATGAGAAGAAATCTTAAAATAAAAAGGATGAGAAATAACTATAACCACACATTAGAGATGCATGGACTTATATTATATGCATCTCTAATCTTTTAGATGCACCCTAATATATTTTCTAGCTAAAAATTAGATGTATATACATATACTAGACGCATTTTAGCAAGTTAGGCAAATCCTGTGTATTTTTCGCCCTCTACGGGTCAAATTGGTTGCAAGTACTACTTTGCATCATTTTCACGTCAAAATCACTTTTGAAACTAATTGGGATGCATCTAAATAAGTAAAGATGCATCTAATTCAAGTCGACGCATCTCAAATATATGGTTATAATTATTTATCATCCTTCTCATTATAATTTTTCTTCTCACTGGATCCCTACCAAAAAAGATCATAGGTGTATAAAGAAGAAAAAAAAAAGGAAATGAAATTATAATTAAAACTTAACAAACTATTCAAGTAATGATGTAACAAGCGTGTTCTGTTTTTTAAATTAAAAATATGTATTCAATAGATAAAGTTTTATTATTCCATAATCATTTGTGAAAATCTTATATAGGCAATCATATTGGAGTTACCATTAATAAAAGATTAAATGTAAGTCAAGATTAAGCATTTTAGGAGGTAGGAACATTTATGGGTATGATATAATATGTTTGGTGTAAGGAATTACCGTTGTATTCCCGAGTTTTATTGGGATCATAAGCTATGGTTTTTTAAAAGCGTGTTGATTTGCACACACAATATTTTGATTCACATATTTAATCAAAAGCTTTAAATAGATGTACATATGTCATATAGTGCCTATTATATATGCATATATTTTCTAATAAAAAGATAGTATGTACCAATCACCTACCAATCACCTTCCTTTCTAACATCAACAACCTTAGTGGGTATTACTATTCTTTTCCTAATTTCACATACTATGACCAACTTTATTTTTCTATTGTTTTTTATAGCTTTTCCCTTCCCACAATCTCTAATAAAATATAAAATGTAACTCTTTTATGACTTTTTCCTAGAAATGACAATTTTTTTACCGGCAACAACATAAGGGTAAAAACCTTTAAGACGGAGGCATAATAAATTAAATGACAATGAACTAATTTTCCATTCGAAAATGATTTAGAACAAAAGGAAATAAACCCTTTAAACCAATGGAGAACTGTTTGACTTAATATCCAATTTGACTTACCCTATCATTTTGAAACATGCCATATTTACTCTTCGATACTCTTCATTTTCAATTTTTACATGAATTTTAGGGGTGAAATCATTTTCATGCTAGCTAGTTAACTCAAAACAAAGCAACTGTTGCTTTTGAACGTTTTCATATTTTCTAAATGTTAATCAATTAGAAAGAACTTTTTTCGTTATTTCACTCCAATCCTTACTAACATTAATGAGGTGATGCATGACTCCATAATGTTGCAGGAGAAGAACTTTGAACACTTGAAGATTGGACTAGATCTTATAAAAGAGGCTACCAAGAATTTTGACAACACATATTGCATCGGGTCAGGTGGATACGGTAATGTGTACAAAGCAGTTCTTGAACATTTTGATATCAGTAATTCCTCGTCGATTGAAGGTGTGAATAAATGCGATTTACCTAGAAAACGAAGCACAGTAGCTATAAAGCGCATTTACAATCAAGAAGGAGAACAAGGGTTCATGGCAGAAATTGAAACTCTAACTACTTGTAAGCATGATAACATAATCTCTCTTCTTGGCTTTTGTTATGAAGGCAATGGTTCAATGATCCTAGTGTATGAGCATGCTTCGAAAGGAAGTGTTGAAAAGTATTTGGGAAATAGTGATACAATGACTAATCTTACTTGGGTGCAACGTGTAAAAATATGTCTTGATATTGCACATGGTTTGAATTACATTCACAACAACACAGATCACGGCAAACAAAAGATGATACACCGTGACATCAAAAGCGATAATATTCTATTGGGAGATAATTTGGAGGCAAAGATTGCTGATTTTGGGCTCTCCAAATTCCACCCAGAAAACCAAGCGGCCAGCACTATCTATACCAATATGATTGCAGGTACATATGTGTATTTGGATCCAGAATATCAAAAGGGTGGTAAACTACATAAGAAATCAGACATTTACTCGTTTGGAGTAGTGTTGCTTGAGATCTTGACTGGGAGGTTGGCCTATGATTCTGTATACACCAACGTGGATGAGAAGGGAATTGCACCGATTGCAAGAGATCATTTTAAAAAAGGAACAATAATGGAAATTGTTGATCACAAGATAAAGGAGGAGACCGATGAACATGTCTTTTCTTTAAGCAAAGGACCCAATAAAGAGTCTTTGGACATCTTTATAGAAATCGCATTTCGATGTGTGGCAGAAACTCAAGCGCAACGTCCAAAAATAGAAGTTGTCATAAAAAAACTCAAAAAAGCTTTAAACTGTCAGGTAAGTCACAATGAATATTTTAGATAGCAGTTTCGGTTCATTTTTTACTTGTCAAATCAACTTACTGACCTCATGATTCACAGGAGAACCATAAGGACAACCTTAAACTATCACTTGAAGACGTAAAGTTAGCCACGCAAGACTTTAGTCAAGACAATATCCTTGGACATGGAGATTTCGGGAATGTTTACAGAGGAGTAGTTACTCATGATCATGGACATAATATTATTGCGGCAAAGCGGTTGGATAAGAAGTCTGTTGCAGAAGATGCTGAATTTATGACAGAGCTGGAAATCCTTATGGAGTATAAACATGAAAATGTCATTGTTCCTGTAGGCTACTGTGATGAAGAGAATGAAAAAATCATCGTATATGAGTATGCATCCAGAGGTAGTCTTGATAAGTACTTGAGCGATGATAGCCTTACGTGGGTGATGCGGCTTAAAATATGCATCGATATTGCAATTGGGGTAGAGTTTCTTCATGGAACTGTTTCAAGTCCAGAAATGGTAATACATAGGGACATCAGCAGCAGCCACATTCTTCTATTTGATGATTGGAAAGCAAAAATTACCGGTTTTGGGCTTTCTTTAGTATGTCCAAATCAGAAAGTAGACTATGCCATCGACAATGTTACAGGCACAATCGGCTATCGTGACCCACTACACTCAAAAACAGGCTTCTTAAATAAAGAGTCTGATATATTCTCATTGGGTGCGGTTTTATTTGACATATTGTGTGGGAAACTATCATCCGAAAAGCTAGATGATGAGTATCTTTATTTACCCTTTTTGGCCAAACACCACTATTATGTTGAAAAACTTGATAAGTTAGTGTTCGAGGGTATCAAAGAGCAAATTGTGCCACAGTCATATATTACATTTACAAGGATTGCCCTTCAATGCTTACATCACAGGAGAGAAAGACGCCCAACAGCTGATGAAGTGGTCATACAACTCAAGAAAGCATTGGAATTTCAAGTAAGTTTCTATATTTTGGCAAAATTGGCTAACTTTTGATTCATGTATATCTAAACTATGGCCTTTAACTGTTTTAAAAACTGTAAGATATAAAACATGAGCTTATTGATTGATTAATGTATATTCAGGAGGATTATGAGAAGTGGGAGCCCAAATTGCCTAAAGACTACAAAGAAATAATCAAGATGTCAAAGTGCCCTGAAATCTATTCTACCATCAAGAAAGAGGAACTTTACAACACTTTTACTAAGGGAATACTCCTTCAACAGGACAAAGTGGTAATCAGTTCATTCTCATATCTCGATATGTTATGTTTCCTTTTGGTTTGTATCTTCTACTTTTTGAGGGATAGTTCAAAATCACACATGCATTTACAAATCATAGAAAATGTGGCTGATTTGTTTTCTTTTTTGTTGTATAACAGATGTTGTCAATTGATGGTGACGGAAAAAGAAATGAATTGGTATCAGCAACAACATTTACATACGTAAACAGTTGTCCACATAAGTGCCGATCTCTTACAGAATCACGGTTCCTCTCTCTTTCTCTCTACCCCTGCTAGAATTATATAGGGTTTGGGAAATACATCGGACATTAGGCATTTATATGTTTCATGATACAATAAAGTTAATTTTGAGTTTAAGTTCTAGTCCCACTTCCCAAATAAATTATTTGGCATTTATTTTTGGTCAAAAGAAATACTAAGTTTAAAAGTAGAAGTGTGCCTTTGAATAATGACTATGTCCTGTGACTCAAATTTATAATATGCAGGTTTGAGAAAGTAGCGGAGATGTCAGATATTTTCAACTTGAACATCGAAATTAAGACAGACACTCAATTGTTATCTCCAAAGATTGTTTATGGGGTCTATTTAGTCTTCAAACTCTGTGATTCAAGAAAATTTTCAACTAAACCGATGTATGTTAATCTAAAGTATAGGAAGGAGAGCGAAACTCTACAAGCATATTTTGCAACACAGAGAGACGAAAATTGGATGATGATTGAGTTGTACCGATTCTTGAATCAGAACGAAGATGCCGTTTTTAAGTTTCTGCTAGAGGGCTTTTCATCGTATTACTGGGGAGATGGTGCGATTTATGTTGAAGGCATTGAATTTCGAGCCATTGACAAAGTAAGTTTGAAAATATCCCTTGGCTCGTGCCTCCTATCTTCTGTAAATATGGTTGTATAAAGGGGTTGGATGCATGGCAAAAAATAAGTTTAAAAAAAATCATGTTCTATGTTGTATACCTTACATGAATTGCACACAGGTGAAACATGATGATATCGAATATTTGAAGGAAGTCCAACAAGTATTGAAATCAAACTTCAATGTGGATCAGGTGCAACAATTGCCAACTGAAGAAATACCTGAAATACACAACAATTATGACGAGTTGTTCTGGTTGGGCGAAGTAAACAGAAAGAAACTTCTTGTGCTTTCAGCAAAGGCAGCTTTATACAAATCTTCTAATGTGGATCTTTTTACTTCAAAACCATCAACTGAGTCCAGGTTTGCTTTTTATTTGAATTATTTTTGTTACAGTTTCCTTTAACCGCTAATATTTTTCAAATTGTACATTCACGACGCACTCATATACTTATACAAATATTTGAACATTTCTCACAAAGAAATAGGTTTGATAATTCTAGGTCCTAATCTTCTTTGTTGTATAGTAAAATAGTGAAGATTTGTGAATATATGGCTGACAAAAGTTTCATTTCTTTGTGTCTTGAAATCTTACTATGTTTCTTTGGTATGTAATCATATTATATATAATACATGCAGATTTCAAGAGGTGATTGAGCTTTTGCCACAACAAGTATTTTATATCAACTGCACTCTTAGAAGTCAAATGTTGTCACTGGATACAGAATACGTGTGTTACCTTGTGTTCAAGATTTCCGAAGAATATCAGAGTCTGCATAATCCGATGAGAGTACGAGATTTACTCCGTGAAGAAAACAAAGAGGCGGAATTTTTTATTTATCTTATAACCCCAAGTCAGTTAAATATTCATGATTTTAGTGGGGTTCCAAAACAAAGGGAAGATGGATGGATGGAGATTCAACTGTGGAAATTTAACTCAACCCATGAACTCAAGGATGACTCCCTTTCTATTAACATGAGATTTACAAGTCTCGAAGGGATGTTGTCTGGCCTCATTGTATGTGGCCTCGAGTTTCGGCCAATGTAAAGGAACTTTTCCTGTACTTATTAGAATGTGTTTATATTTAGTATCAGTAAAAGGCTCTTAGAGTACATACCGGGTATTTTACAGGACCGCGCTTCACTGCGGGTGAATGAAGCTTCTGCTTTTCGTCTATTGAGTTTTAAGACGTAAGTAATCAAAAGAATTGGTTTGTTTAGATCGAACTTAAATTATAAATAGCTTTTACTTTTACTTCTACCTATTATATATGGACTAATTAGTTGATTTCAGATTATATATCAAAGTAAAAAGTTAGTTAGAATTATTAAAAGGACTACATAACCAATCTTATAAAAAGGTGTCAAATTTCTATCATAATTTATACAAAACTAAAATACAAAAGACTAATAAAAGTTTATAAAAACGCTACTGTTTTCTCACTTGGTCACTTTTTCAAAAAATTTAAAGTTGTCAGTATTGTTGTATTTGATTAAGAAGATAACTAATGGGAAGACTTGATTTTGAAATTGAGTCTTCTGATTGGCCAATATAATGTTGGTAATTAGTGTTATTAACTATTTTAGGTGATTAACCCAGACAATTACTTTACCTACAATTAATGAAGGATCAAGAGATAAAAAGTTCTGGATTTCTAATGATGGCAACAGTGTGAATTACTCTACAAACAGAGTTTGGAAAGATTGGAGATGTAGTGGTCCTAAAGTTGCTTGGGGTGATATTGTTTGGTTCTCAAATTGCACTCCAAAACACTCTTTCATATTATGGATTGCAATTAATGGAAGACTATCTACACAAGACAGATTGAGTAAGTGGTACCCTGATAAGATAATGGCTTGCTCCCTGTGTAAAATGTGTCCTGATTCCTTGAATCACTTGTTTTTTGAGTGTCCATATGCTAATGTGTTATGGGTGGATTTAAAGAAAAGGGCTAACATGACCACAGTTACTGATTCTTGGGAGGATATTATTAGAGTCATGGCTAATCTGCAGCATAATAGATCTATAAGAAGTATCCTGAGAAGGATTGTACTTGGAGCTTGTGTATACTACATATGGAATGAAAGAAACAAAAGGATGTTTACTAATGAAAGAAGAGAGGCTGTTGAGTTACTGGCAATTGTGATTAACCACATCAGACTTAAACTGTCTAGTTTGTATGTGAAGAAAACTGCACAAATTGTGGAGGTTGAAAAAGAATGGAGAGTTACTATGAATGTTAACAAGGACTGCAGACTTTTGCTGGAAGAAATTTGATCCTGACAACAACACCACAATACAAGCTCTTGGCTCTTAAAAAAGGAATTCTGGATAGTGGAATGTTTCAATGGAATATTTGTTTGGCACAGATGATTGAGGGGTGTTTGGACACCTGTATAACAGCAACAGATGCCTCACTAATTTGTTGCAGTAAGCATAATCAGGTCATTACAGTAACTAGACACCTTGTACCTTGGAGTTCCTGTGCTGTAAGACTGTACCTATGATAACCTCTTTGACTGAATCAATTTGGCCTTGGGGGGGAATTGAAAATCAGTCTTGGTTGGCTAAGTAGGGGTCTATATCAGTTGGAATGTACCATAAAGTAGGGTCTATTACTGTGAAGGGTAAATGGCCTTGGAGGATGATGTATGATGAATGGAATAGAGAGGTGTGAAAGATGAACCTTCTTGGTCCATTCAATACATCATCACAGGAGGTAATGGGTGGTCCTCCCTCAAGGAGAGTGTTTCTAAAATGTGTGAAGCCATTTGAAAAGATGGAAATGTAGCACATTTGGAAGAGCCCTTGATTGGAGGGGTTATGGGTTCCAAGTGAAGCCTCAATCCATATCTACTTCTCTACTGTGGTTGCAGGATGAGTGGTTAAGTAGATTGGAGATGGGGAATGTAACTAGATGGTAGGTGCCTAAGTGGTGAATTGACTTCAAAAGCTGAATGTATGCAGCAGTTATGAAGATAGATTGAAAGTATTTTGAAGCTTTATGCTCTGGTTTGACAGAGGAATGTATGGTCTGAGATAGTATTAGAATTGTCTGAAAGTTGACAATTAGAGTATAGGAGATGGTATAGTTTCAGTTTGTTTCAAGCTTGGGTGATGTCCAATGCTTGTTCCTATTCTTATAAGTTGTACATTTGATGGAGATTAATATAATACATTCACCTTTGCACCAAAAAAAAAAAAAAACTATTTTAGGTGATTGTGTTTTACTTGAGACCAACGCCTTATACAAGTTTAGCTCAAGATCGATGAGTTAGGAGGTGAAGAGTGCACACTCATTATAGTTAGCTTGATACCGCCACTAGAAAGACGCGGGGGTCAAGGGGCATCACCCCGAAACAGTTTTTTTCTAACCGTTGTTAACAGTTTTACCGCCAAAACCCAACAGCTGCGTCTTTTACTAACCAACACAATGGTTGGAGATGGCAATTCTGATCCAATTCACCAGACATGGATCGTTTTGGGTTTGTTTTGTTTCTTACCTTGTGACGTTTAACTTTTGAAACTGGGTGATGACTGAATGTGGTAGATCATACGGGTCATCATTAGTTTTTTTATTGATCCCGACCCAACCTAGTAATGACCCGTTTCTCAAAAGTAACCTGACCCGCCCTTTTTTTCCACCTCTAGCATCTCAGGAGAACGAGTTCTTGTCTCAAAACAACTTATTTAACAAAACTCAAAATTACTATAATGTTTCTATCTGATACTGCAAACAAAATCAGTTGCATACTACCTGCTGCTGATTTAATGGCAGAATTATATATAGGTGCACCAATATGCTTTCTTTTGTTTTACGTGTAATGCTTACATGTGTGAGTGTACATATGTGCTCATCAATAATCATAAAATTTCTAAGACAGAGAGGTTAGTTGAAAGCAAAATCATAAGCTTAAGCTGAGTATACTGCAAAATTACATATCTAAAAAAGATGTAAAAGGTTTATAACACAAAATAACAATGATAATAATGTCTAGTAGGGTTAGCTACCTAGGACCAACTTGGTTCAATCCAAGTATGAGGGTAGGTGTTATAACGACTTATTCTGCTAAAATGTTCTTCACTGCCCATGGGATCGAATGTGTCATACTTGCATGTTTCGAGTGAATAGAAGACTATCCTCTTGTTCTTGGAATGCAGTTCTGGAAAATAGATCTTGTTCTCCATATGTTGAGATTTGGCTTCAATGCAAAGACATGTTGTACTACAAATATAAATCATGTTCCTTCCTAAACTATGTAACTTCTCCCATTCTTTTGTCGAATCGTTCATCTTGAATACCTCAACCGACTCTCCAGACAGCACTACAATTACTAGTAAAAGATGTTGATCGCATTTCGTAAGGAAATGTTGTGCTCTCGAAGTGCAACAACTTCTTGGGGTTTCGGCTATAACTGCCTCCCAATAGAAATCATCTTCACCTAAATCCAAATTTTTGAACACATCAAGCTCTCCTTCATCAGACAAGGCATATAGATCCCGACCATAAAATGTTGGAAAACGAAAGGTATATGAATAATAATGAAGGTCAATCCTACGCCAGGATGGCTCCCCGCCTACAAAGTGGATGTAAGCATATTGGTCACCTTTTGGAAGCAAAACAACCATACAACCAGGGGAAGTAGGTGGTGCTGAGAAACAAAAGCTTCCATCAATATAACCTAAATAAGGAAGCTTGCGAATATCATTTGTGAAAGGGTTATAGAAAACCTCCAGGAACCGAGGTAAAACAACAACCAACCAAACCTGGAATAACATATTCTGTCAAGATAGATTGGTAAATCTAATTTGTTCATAAAGAACATGTAACCAGACATGGGATCAGTAAAAGTGAATATGCCTTGTTCTTTGTCAACCTCCATTAGCCAGGAGGGTGAAAGCAACAATTTTTCACTCCATTTTATTGTAGGTGCTGCTAAATGACAATACTTGCATGTAGCACGAAAGTTCATGTATTCCAAACCAACACAATATTCGATGATCGTCTCCAAAATATGAAGTGGAAGATTGAGTTGGTGTGATTCGCTAAACTGCTCATCATCCGTTGATCTTCTTACCACCATTACATTGTCCCTGTCCTGTAGTTTTGGATAAGAATTATCACTCTCCAGCCTACACAGCAAAAGGTTCTTCTATAAGAAAATGTTTCCGTAGTTTTAATTAATGATATAATAGACAAACACAAATTAAAGCAATACCTGCATTCCCACAATGACACATGGCTTGTTGGCAGAACTTGAGGATGCATAAAAGATATGGAGATTGTTTTATCTTTCACATGACACGAGTGTATCATTTTGCCCGTTTCACCACGGATGTGTATATAACCCGCTAACTCTTGGGAGAGTTCAGGGCTAAAAAAGAAAGAGTAATCTTGAGCAGGATCTGTGGAAATTGCAGGGCTATAAAAGACAGAGTAATCACGAGTAGGATCAACAAAAAAGCTAGCGCCCTTGAGGTCTAATATATCTTCCCACATCGAACCAGTCATGCTCAAGTATTTGAGCTCTTCCTCCTGCATTACTTCACAAGTAATATTAGGCATGTCCCATTCTTTAAGGCATTGATATTCTTCCCACTTTATTCTAGTCATATCCAGTTTATGCAGAGATACAGCAGCAAGTGTTTTTTTTTTTTTTTTTTCTCATTATACGCCATTACAATGCAAAATAGTATTGAGCCAGATCCTTTTAGAAAATAATTTTTCTCATCGAAAGAAAATAAGTAATGACCGGTAGGACATGCCCCAAATAACATTAGTTCTATCTTAACTTCTCTATCCTTAACAGCAATGTCAACGTATATGACAAAAGGAGCAATATTACCATCTGTATTCAACGCAAATACTTTACCATCGCAACAAGCTAGGCTATGTATCAAACTTCCACCACCAGTTGTTCTTATGAGTTGGTCAATGTATGACAGTTCGGTCCATCTTAACCGCGATTGGTTACGCTCAATATGACAAAAAACAAAGTTAGGAACTGTGGCTCTTGTTAACAAGAGAACTGAACTTGGATCATAAGGAGCAGACGACAAACAACAATGGCTGATATCGTCACGATTTCCATAATTCAAATGGGGAAGATGAATGATCTCACCAGTTTCTGGATTCCAAAGAGACCACATGGCTTTGTTGGAGAGAATTACCCAGCCATAGAAACACCCTCTAATGCGTCTCCCATGCAACTCATGTATTCTATAACAAGAACTAAAAGTTGGGTCGTTTATGTTGCAGAAAGTCTGGCCGTCTTCGCCTGGGCTTTGAGAAATCAACCATGGATACTTTGCAGATAAGTCAGGCAATCCATCATATACGAAAACACAGTCTTGCACCATCTAACAATGTTATAACAGTATTAAGAGCTTACGTAATGAAGTAATAGTTTATAGGAGTACTTGTCAACATAAAACTACATATCATGAGAACAGATTTAATGAATGAATCACTCAGTTAAACTTTAAATTCATAAAAAACTACTTTTAAAGAATTGTACGAGTAAACATATTTCACAAACAATGTAATATGTGTATACTTATACAACCAACAAACCTGAAGAGTTGTGCGCATACCTACTCTGTGACATTTTTTTGAACGGACACTCGTCACATTAGATAAACAGAAAATCAGCAATTGTGGGCATATCTTCAAAGAAACTAACAAGACTCCTTTATACCAAAGGCCTTTAGCCGAACGGCATGTGAGCGGCACATGTTGAAAGAGAACTCTATCAACTAAGAGGTCGTGGGTTCAAGTCTCAGGTCTCATACGAGACATATGTAAGATAGTATATGCGCGTTATATGGTGTAGATTGTAAATATAATTTCCTTTTATCAGCTTTTTCATATAATCGACACACATAATGCCTTAAACAGAATAAAAAAAAATCAAGTTGAGTAAAAACGATATCAACCAATGTTTTGAAAACCGGGTCTTTAATCAACCAGGTCAGTCAATGGGTCACTAGGTTACCGGTTCAACCGGTTCGACCACTGGGTCAACCCGGTCTTCCAAAAAAAATATTTCCAATGATAAAGTATATATATAAATCACGACTATTCCATATATTGAGCCTAAAAACCATTTACTACAAATATAACATGTAAAACTACAATTAAGTCGCAAATATATATGATTCACTCACTTTATTTGGAAAAAAAAAAAAAAACCGACCAGGTCTCGAGAACCGGGTTGACCCGGGTCGTCTTAAACCCGGCCGGTCTAACTGGGTTTTGAAAATGAAAAAAACTGTTTAATTTGACCCCTTTTTTTTACCGGAACCGGTTCAACCAGTCAAACCGGGTTTCAAAACATTGATATTAACAACAGCAACAAAACTTTGCATCCATGCTTCTTAAACAATTGTAAAGCAACCACATATACAAGAGCAAATGGCTAAGATGTATGTCAACCAACAAACTGAGCAGAAAATATAATAGTATTTGCAGCAAAAGAATACACATATTTAAACTAACTAGAAAGGTGCCCGCGCGATGCGGGGGCGGATTGTTGGGGTGAAGAGGAGGGAGGTGGGGTGGTGGAAAGTGGTTGTTGGGGTGATTGTTGAGGTGGTTATAAATTGTTGAGGGTGGTTGTTGAAGTGGTTATAAATTGTTGGGGGTGATTGTTAGAGGTGGTTGTTTCCATAATTAGTAAGTAAAAGTCTGAATTTTTAAGCCTTTCTAATTATAGAATAGTCCCAAATACATTATATAGTAGTATAGATAATTTAGCATTAACAACTTTGCAAAACATAACAATGTTGTATAATCAGTTATAATACTTTTTTTTTCTTTTTTTGAACGGCGAGTTATAATACTTATTAACACATCATCAAACCAAATATAGACTTTATAAGCGTTTCTAATGCCAAGGGAGTAAATATTTTGGAGAAAGATTTACCTTAGAATTCACTTGAGGTTCTTTAGGTTAATTTATGGTCGATTTTTGCATGGTCAATATCAATGTTGCAAAAATCGTGAATCGGTCCTGAGGCGGTCGAGGGCCGAGTTGCGTTTTTTAGCCGATTAATCGGCCTAAAACCTTGTAATCGCCGATTAATCGGCCGACTTCCTTGTAAATGTCTCCAAGTTCCAGGGCCTTGTAGCTTGGAATCGGCGATTACAAGGCCTTGTAGGCCGTTTTTTGCAACATTGGTCAATATAGTGGCATCGTTCTCCCTTTATATATAACTCTTATTTTCTTTACACATTGTAAGAACAACCCTATTTACCTTATTTATAATTTTAGTTTATGGAACAACCCCTTAAATCACGTTCCATATTTCATTGTAGACATTCAAAAGGCTTAAAAAAGATTAAAAATGTTTTTTCTTCTCACTTGGGTCATTAAGCAAATAACATCGGTTATAAACGAGTAGATTCAAGCTTTCGCGTAAAGCTTGGTTTAGTAACTCGACAAGTTTGAGTTATAATTTTTTTACTTAATTTTTTCACTTTTAATACTCTACATTTGTCTAACTTTTCTTTTTCAATAAATCTTATATAAATAAAACTTTACACATAATATTAGTATATATTTTTACCACAACATGTGGACAATAAATTCCTTGTTACCTTACTGCCTTATAAATTGTATTATATATACGTATATATTTAGGTTCACGAGGTTAATCGATCTTTACATATTAAAGTTTGATTATTAAATGAGCCCAAACTTAGGCCTCGGATTTTTCAAAGTTTTTATCGATATGATCTTGAGTTTTCTACGAGCTGGCTCAGCTCGTTTCCACTATGAAATTATGAGGCTGGTGAAACAGAGCTCTATTGAATACTTGATGGGCCAAATATAATGGGCTTACTTCCAAGTCTTATGTACCAAAAATCTTAAAAAACAAAACCCAAAAAGCAATCACCTTTATGATCAATTTCACAAATTAACAGAAACCCATTAAGGAATCTTGAAATGGGTATGGCCCAATTTGATTAAACTTTCATTTCCCCAATTCAATTTCAGTTTCAAGAATCAAGAAAATATTAGGGTTTAAGCCAAACAAATAAATTTTAAAAAAATGCAGCGTTTGAAATCATTATCAGTACTGAAAAGGTGGAAATGTAGTAACAGTCATTGTTTTTACACTACTTCTGCTGCTCAACGTGAACTTAATCATTTCCAAGATGAGGTACATATATGCTCAACGTGCATATATGTCCTACTTCTAAAAATAATGATAACAAGAGTGTACGTGCACATGTATCCATTTTGTGTTGAATATTTATTCGTGCTCACGTGTATAGATCAGTTAGATTCATGTATTTATGCTTTTTAGAAATTTGTATTTTAAATGTATTACAATCGATATCGAAGTTTGTGTATAACATTTATGTTCTTGGTTTACTATAGATTTCATTATATTAAAAAGTCCATATGCTAGTTTCGGAAACATATATTGTACTACTAAATCTAAAAATTTGTTGTCTTAAAAAAAACATATATGTACTAAACCTGCAAAAAACATATATGCACTAAATCTGGAAAATAATTAAAAAAAAAAAAAAAAAAAAAAAAAAAAAAAACTGAATTTTAAGATATAAAAACGGGAATTATAAAAAAAATAAAAAGTAATATGAAAATATTTTTTACTATTATACCCTTTTGAATTAAATAAAAATAAAAAAATGCTATGGAGCATTAAATGAAGTACATTGTGTATTATTAGTTGTAAAAAGGTAATTTTCGCAGTTCTTGCACTTAAATTGGTTCTCGTAAGAAACGGACCCTATATATATATATAGTGTAGCGTTCAATGCAGAACCATTTTTTTGTACAGAACCACTTTTAAGCAATATAAACCGTTAGATCTATTTAATCAATGGATGAGATGACTTGTGCCATTAGTGTAAATAAGATAACTAAAAGGATTGTAAAGTGAAGCTTTTAAAGTGAGTTAGGGGCATTAAAGGGATTTCGAAATTATTATTTACAAAAAACTGTCCCATATTTTTAGGGATTAATTAGTTAATTTCGATGTGCATCTCTTTCTCTCTCACATTTCTCCCTCTCAAAACCCTAATTAACCTTTTATCACATCCAACCACCACAAAATCTCAAGAAAAAAAAAAAAAAAAAAAAAAAAAAAAAAAAAAAGCATCGTATACCATCACTAAAACCAACCCATCATCAAACACCTTATACAATCATTAAAACCAACCCATCATATCTTTGTTTTCTTTTTATTTCGAGAAAAAAAAACAACTGAAAACAGATGGGTCGATCAAAATTGTTGCCGCCGCTTGTCTCGCCTGAAAAGGCGATTGCCGCCGCTTGTGTTGCCGGAACAGTTGTTGCCAACTTGCCGCTGCTGGTTTGGTGTTCATATCACAAATGGGTCGATCTGAAAAAGTGCAAGTATCTTTTTTAAGTCATTATAATGGATCATCAATTTGTTGAGTGGGTTTAATGGATATACATGATTTTAATAATGGTGGGGCTGGTGATGCATATGGGTCGGAATATTTTGTTGCTGGGTACCAGTGAGAGGAAAAAAGGTTTGCTGTTGTATACATTGGTTTTTGTTTTTAAGGTTATTTTTGTGTTTTGATTTGTTTTGTGAATGATATTTTGATTATATGAGGTAAAAACTATAAAGGGTTATGTATTTGTTAAGTGATGGCAATGGGCGAGAAAAAACCCACAACCCGTGGGTACCCGCCATAAATGGGTGGGTAAACGCGTCAATTTTCACCCACGGGTGGGTCATGGGTGAAAATCTTTACCCATCGGTGGGTGGCGGGTGGGTGACGGGTGAGGCATACCCATCGCGGGTAAACCCATGACACCCATTTAAAATACTCACGGGTATACCCGTCAAAATACCCGTAGGTGTACCCATAAACCCATGTTAAAATTAATTATACTAATTAAAATATTTATGATGTTGCAGGTATACACATTTAACAGTTACCACCAAGTCTCAAAAAACCACATTAATCTAAAAGTTTGTTTAAGTTTCAAGACTAAAAAGAGAGTATGAAAGATCAAATAATCAAAGTTGTATTTCGCAAATTGATTGGTATCTTTTTACGCAGTTTCATAGTTAGTTTTCATATCATCGTTTTGTAATTTTGTTTCATAACGCTAACCCATGGGTTTACCCATGGGCAATAAATACCCGCGGGCAAGGGCATGGGTAGAAATTTGTACCCATTGGTGGGTGACGGGTGGGTGATGGGTGAGAAAAAAACTACGTGGGTGGGTGACGGGTTAGAGGTACCCGTGCCCATTACCCACGGGTGCCATCCCTAGGACTTAAGTCCTAGAAAAATCCATACACAATAAAAATAAATACATGATCGACAAAAACTTTATTTCTGACATACAAATGGAGTAAACTTCGATAAGTCACCCACCATATTTGATTACTTTATTCAACAAGTCTACCATGTCAGTAAAAAGAAATAATTAGCAGGCAAAAAAAACATTCAACATTATTCCAAATTAATTTCCATCTTTGCGTACGAATCTGTAAATATAAGGCGGTGAATATATGTTTCAAGGTTAATATAAAATAATGGAAGAGTGCACATGTGTTTTAAGGTGTGCATATGTGTTTTAAGGTTGTATAAAATCAGTGAAAAGAGTGTGCATATGTGTTTTAAGGTTGATATAAAATCAAAAAAATATTTGTGCATATGTGTTTTGCTAGTGTTCATGATATAAATAATAATAATTGTTTGTAAATTTCAGGTATTGTTAAAGATGGGACCAATACACATCTGTTTTCCGGCAAGTACATCATTTATGAAGAAAACTTGATTACGATAAAGATGGCGTGCATCTATGTTTTAATAAATTTGTTGAGAAAGAGAAGCGTGCACCTATGTTCTTGAAAGAATGCACCTATGTTTTGAAAGAGTACACACATATTTTTGAATGATTTGCACATCTATATTTAACAAGATTCATTTGTATTTAAATTGTGTTTCACCGATATCATTTTTTGTGTATACTATTCATGTTTTTGTTTGTAATAAATTTATAGATTACATGTATTTGTTTATGTTTGTAGTTATAAATGTCCAAGATTAATGAAGATACGATGAAAACATATGTGCAATTATCATTTTAAGCAAAAAAATGTTTGATAGCTAAACAATGCATGCAAGAGACATAAATTTACGATATTTAAAAAAACATATATGCACCGGATTTTTTTTTGAGAACATGTATGTTAAAAAAAAAAAAAAAAAAAAAAAAAAAATCTGAAAATTAAGATGCTTAAAAAACGTTTTTTGATTAAAAAATGAAAAAAAAATGAAAATGTTTTTTACACTTATACCCTTTTCATTTAAATGTAAATATTTAATAATACTAGATTCTTATTGGCCTAAATGGTTCTGTAAAGTTCTGTACAAAATATTGGTTCTGCATTGAACATGACCCTATATATATATATATATATAATCCGGATCGATTGAGAAGAGTTTGAGATTGAGAAGATTGAGAAGCAATCTTAACCCTTGATCTCATCAAACCAAGTCAAGGGTAAGGTTGGTAATTAACAATTTTCATTAATTAATGTTTTGGTTCATTTAATATTTAAATGCAATCGTTTTTGTATCCATAGTTCGCTGGTGATTCATGATCAATGTCGCTAGTGATAATATATTTATGATTGAGTAGTCAAGTATCACTATCGTTTAACCATTCATGATTCATATTTATTTAATGATTCAATATTCAATGATCCCATGTAACGATTCATATTTATATTGTGAATCCAATTTAGTGATTC
Organism: Artemisia argyi; assembly: GCA_030686995.1. NCBI lineage: Eukaryota > Viridiplantae > Streptophyta > Magnoliopsida > Asterales > Asteraceae > Artemisia > Artemisia argyi. The sequence goes on along the minus strand of CM060687.1, from coordinate 195,254,230 downwards.
AATTTAACAATTTAACGATTCAATGATTCAATATTGAATGATCAATTAACGATTCATATTTCTCCAAACTAATATTGAATCCATCTTTGTAACATTGTGAATCTTCATGGTATTACAAAGTTATATTACTGTTAATATAACATAAATAAAAGATAGCGATTAAAAAAAGTGGAAAAAAAAATTAACGTGTAAAAAACAAAAGTAGCATCCAAGTAGCAGTTTATGGAATATTGGAGCCCAAAATTGTAAGAGTCAATTCAACTAAAATTTTGCTTCATCTAATTACTTATTTACCCTTAACACTATTTTAAATGCCTTACTAAATGATTTAAATTTAAAATAATTGGATGGCTAAGATTTCTTCTTAATCTTCTTAATCTCAAAACCTTCTCAATGGAACCGAAGTCTATATATATATATATATATATATATATATATATATATATATATATATATATATATATATATATATATATATATATATAGTGAGACTTTCTTACGAGAACCATCTTGTCTGCGAGAACTGAGAGAACCACCAAAAACATACATGCACGCCTCCAATAATTGTATTTTTGCACATATGTTCTAAAAACAACATATATGTTTTTAAAAAAACATAGTTGTTTTAAAGAATTTGATAAGAAATTGGAAATACAAAATTTTTCTTTGAAGGTGTGCATGTATGTTCTTATAAGGTGTGCAACGACAATATTGTGGCCGCGTTTAAGGTTTTTATAAAAAAAGAGGATGAGTTCATGATGATATTAAAGAACATAGGTGGATACTTACGATTATTTATGATTTACATGTATTTTATTTTATTTTAAAAGGCGTGCATGTATGTTTTTGGTGGTTCTTTCAGTTCTTGCAGATAAGATGGTTCTCGTAAGAAAGTCTCCCTATATATATATATATATATATATATATATATATATATATATATATATATATATATATATATATATATATATATATATATATAGGGTGGGGTTATTATAAAAAGGGTGTTATAATAAAAAGTGTAGGAAGTGATCTCAACCATTGGATTTAAATTACAAATTTATAAAAACGGAGTGGCGTTTATGTAAATATTACAAACTTGAGGGGCAATAATGCATCAACTTAAAACATACACCTAACTCTCAAATAATCAAAACCATCTCATTAACTCCCCATTCCGATCATTTCTTTCTCTCTCTCGTTTCTATTATCTTTCTAAAAACCCTAAAAATCATCTCCATTTCATTCCGATCAATCAAAATTAGTGCATCGATTGATTAATGAATGGCGAGTAAGAATCTACCACAAAAATCATTACCTCGTAAGTTTTTTATAAAAATATATCATTATGTACTGCATCGATTTGTTATTATTCATACTAATAGTTCATTTTTTTTTATGAATTTAGCAAAAAAAAAAGAGTTTAAAGATGAATGTTGAAGCAGAAAAAAGAAAAAAAGTTAGAAAACAAGCGGAATCGAAAAAATTGATAGCAGAACCATCAGGTAAAAGTTATTTGTGATGCAGTAGAATTTATTTTGAAATAAGTTAGGGTAAATAAAGTTTATTAGATGTACGAAGTGATTTTGTATGTTTCATGCCTTATATGATGTATTAGTAATTTATATGTGATGCAGTAGCATTTATTTTGAAGTAAATTTGATTAAATAAAGTTTATGAGATGTGCGAAGTGGTTTTGTATGTTTTCATACCTTATATGATGTATTAGTAGTTTATATGTGATGCAGTAGCATTTATTTTGAAATAAGTTACGGTAAATAAAGTTTATGAGATGTGCGAAGTGATTTTATATGTTTCATGTCTTATATGATGTATTAGAAGCCTAACTGAGATGCATTGCTACTTGATTTGGGGCATGTGTGGATAAGTTAGGGTAAAGGTAGCTTATGTGATGTACGAAAGAGATTTAGAAAGCTTGATGTCTTATATGATGTATTAGAAGCCTAACTGAGATGCATTACTACTTGATTTGTGGCATGTGTGGATAAGTTAGGGAAAATGTAGCTTATGTGATGTACGAAAAAGATTTAAAAAGCTTGATGTCTTATATGATGTATTAGAGGCCTAACTGAGATGCATTACTACTTGATTTGGGGCATGTGTGGATAAGTTAGGGTAAAGGTAGCTTATGTGATGTACGAAAGAGATTTAGAAAGCTTGATGTCTTATATGATGTATTAGAAGCCTAACTGAGATGCATTACTACTTGATTTGGGGCATGTGTGGATAAGTTAGGGTAAAGGTAGCTTATATGATGTACGAAAAAGATTTAAAAAGCTTGATGTCTTATATGATGTATTAGAAGCCTAACTGAGATGCATTGCTACTTGATTTGAGGCATGTGTGGATAAGTTAGGGTAAAGGTAGCTTATGTGATGTACGAAAGAGATTTAGAAAGCTTGATGTCTTATATGATGTATTAGAAGCCTAACTGAGATGCATTACTACTTGATTTGGGGCATGTGTGGATAAGTTAGGGTAAAGGTAGCTTATGTGATGTACGAAAGAGATTTAGAAAGCTTGATGTCTTATATGATGTATTAGCAGCCTAACTGAGATGCATTACTACTTGATTTGTGGCATGTGTGGATAAGTTAGGGTAAAGGTAGCTTATGTGATGTACGAAAGAGATTTAGAAAGCTTGATGTCTTATATGATGTATTAGAAGCCTAACTGAGATGCATTACTACTTGATTTGTGGCATGTGTGGATAAGTTAGGGAAAATGTAGCTTATGTGATGTACGAAAAAGATTTAAAAAGCTTGATGTCTTATATGATGTATTAGAGGCCTAACTGAGATGCATTACTACTTGATTTGCGGCATGTGTGGATAAGTTAGGGTAAAGGTAGCTTATATGATGTACGAAAAAGATTTAAAAAGCTTGATGTCTTATATGATGTATTAGAGGCCTAACTGAGATACATGGCTATTTGATTTGCGGCATGTGTGGATAAGTTAGGGTAAAGGTAGCTTATGTGATGTACGAAAAAGATTTTATAAGCTTGATGTCTTATATGATGTATTAGAAGCCTAACTGAGATGCATTACTACTTGATTTGCGGCATGTGTGGATAAGTTAGGGTAAATGTAGCTTATGTGATGTACGAAAAAGATTTTGTGTGGTTGATGGTTTATATGTTGTACTAGCTGTTTAACTGAGTTGCAGTAGCATTTAATTTATATGATGTTTTAGTTGATTAAATTAGTTTCAGTACCTTTTATTTTACAGCGTATGAGGATAAATTAGGGTAAATATAGATTATCTGATTTGCAAAAGTTATTTTTTATTTTTGATGATGGTTTAATTGATGTACTAAAAATTGAACTGAGTTTCAATTGGTTATTATGAAACAGATGACGAAGAATCAGACGAAGAAGAATCTGTTAAAATAGCAGCTTTTAAAGAGGCTGCTAAAGAAAAATGGAATGAACTACTTCGTAGTCTTGTTTTTGAACATGCTGCAAAAAAGAAGAAAAATGCAGCCGGAAAGATTGTTGAATATTCTGCACCAAAACTGAAGAAGAAGAAAACCATTTCTGTTACTGAATGCAGTACAAGTGAAAAGAAAAGAAAGGGTAAAAGACCTGCAATAGAAATGGATTCTGAATCAGATTTTGAAGACTCGTATTCAAAAATGGCTCTTGTAAGACAGAAGAAAGTTAAAAAGGAAAAAGTTAAATGTGAAGACGAAGGTTTAAAACAAGAAGTTAGAATTAATGAACCCAAATCTATCAAAATAAGAATGTCACCGAGAAATCTGAAGAAGGTTCTAGAGAATTTAAGAAGTCAACAGGTGGAGGAATTAAGAAAGATGGGATTTGGCGAGTTTCATAATAACTTCAATTTTTATTCTATACCATCCGAATTAGGGTTGTGGGTGGTTAGAAATTTCGATTCAGAAACCTGCTCGATTACAATGAATGATGGAAGAAAAATAAAAATTACTCGAGAATTGGTTAGGGATATGCTCGGAATCCCAATGGGTGATATGAAAGTTGAAGCACTTGCAGAGAAAAATCTTTATGAGGAGACTACTGCAAAATGGAGAGAAATAATGGAAAGTATTGTTGTTAAAAAAAAATTTATATATCGAAGTTGGAGGAACATTTGTGCAGTCTAACTGAAGTGGATTGGGAGTTTCGGGTTGCTTTTCTTGTACTGTTCTTCTCCATATTTGGCCAAGGAAACAAAGATGGGGAGGTAAATGAGAGAATTATACCAATTCTCTCTAATACTGATAACGTGTCTCGTATGGATTGGTGCTCGTACGTTGTAGAGTGTATGGTCAAGGAGTGTTCAGGATATCAGCCATACAAATTTTTCAGTGGACCATTACTTTTGCTTGTTGTAAGTTTTCTATCTTTTCTTACATTGTGATGCACTAATTAGGAAAAGTATGATGCAGTATATATAGATATGTGATGCACTAATAATAAATAGTATGATGCAGTATATATATATATATATATATATATATATATATATATATATATATATATATATATATATATATATATATATATATATATATATGTGATGCAGTACAATTTGAAACACGGATGCATTAGATATAAAAAATATGATCGTCTGATTCAAAATAATATGATAAGAGAGTATATATAGATATGTGATACACTAATAATATGTGATGCACTAGAAAAATTATGATGCAGTATATATAGATATTTGATGCACTAATATTCACTCACATACAATAAAAATTAAGATTATTTTTTAATACAAATTTATTTGTTGCAGATCATATATGTTAATTCAACGACATCTGAGACTGTCAAAGTGGAGAAAACAGTACCAGCGTTCAAGGCATGTAGTTCAAAACTTTTGTTAGAAAGACAAAAAGAAGAACTCGCATTGGGTTTTGGATGTCTACCAATTGCGGAAGGTGTTGAGGTGATTGAACCACCGATGAAAATGATTGAAGGACCAATGAAAAAGAAGAAATTGGGTAAAAAACAAAAGAAGAGTGTAGCAGGTATAATATATAAAAATATTAAAAAACTGAAGAAGAAGAAGAAAACCATTTCTGTTACTGAATGCAGTACAAGTGAAAAGAAAAGAAAGGGTAAAAGACCTGCAATAGAAATGGATTCTGAATCAGATTTTGAAGACTCGTATTCAAAAATGGCTCTTGTAAGACAGAAGAAAGTTAAAAAGGAAAAAGTTAAATGTGAAGACGAAGGTTTAAAACAAGAAGTTAGAATTAATGAACCCAAATCTATCAAAATAAGAATGTCACCGAGAAATCTGAAGAAGGTTCTAGAGAATTTAAGAAGTCAACAGGTGGAGGAATTAAGAAAGATGGGATTTGGCGAGTTTCATAATAACTTCAATTTTTATTCTATACCATCCGAATTAGGGTTGTGGGTGGTTAGAAATTTCGATTCAGAAACCTGCTCGATTACAATGAATGATGGAAGAAAAATAAAAATTACTCGAGAATTGGTTAGGGATATGCTCGGAATCCCAATGGGTGATATGAAAGTTGAAGCACTTGCAGAGAAAAATCTTTATGAGGAGACTACTGCAAAATGGAGAGAAATAATGGAAAGTATTGTTGTTAAAAAAAATTTATATATCGAAGTTGGAGGAACATTTGTGCAGTCTAACTGAAGTGGATTGGGAGTTTCGGGTTGCTTTTCTTGTACTGTTCTTCTCCATATTTGGCCAAGGAAACAAAGATGGGGAGGTAAATGAGAGAATTATACCAATTCTCTCTAATACTGATAACGTGTCTCGTATGGATTGGTGCTCGTACGTTGTAGAGTGTATGGTCAAGGAGTGTTCAGGATATCAGCCATACAAATTTTTCAGTGGACCATTACTTTTGCTTGTTGTAAGTTTTCTATCTTTTCTTACATTGTGATGCACAAATTAGGAAAAGTATGATGCAGTATATATAGATATGTGATGCACTAATAATAAATAGTATGATGCAGTATATATATATATATATATATATATATATATATATATATATATATATATATATATATATATATATATATGTGATGCAGTACAATTTGAAACACGGATGCATTAGATATAAAAAATATGATCGTCTGATTCAAAATAATATGATAAGAGAGTATATATAGATATGTGATACACTAATAATATGTGATGCACTAGAAAAATTATGATGCAGTATATATAGATATTTGATGCACTAATATTCACTCACATACAATAAAAATTAAGATTATTTTTTAATACAAATTTATTTGTTGCAGATCATATATGTTAATTCAACGACATCTGAGACTGTCAAAGTGGAGAAAACAGTACCAGCGTTCAAGGCATGGAGTTCAAAACTTTTGTTAGAAAGACAAAAAGAAGAACTCGCATTGGGTTTTGGATGTTTACCAATTGCGGAAGGTGTTGAGGTGATTGAACCACCGATGAAAATGATTGAAGGACCAATGAAAAAGAAGAAATTGGGTAAAAAAACAAAAGAAGAGTGTAGCAGGTATAATATATAAAAATATTAAATATTTTTAGAAAGATAAACTTTTTGAAAAACTTGTTTATTTTTAATTTTATTTTATTTTTATGTACTAACAGGGGACGAAGAAGGAAACATTGCATATCAACTGCAGACTCCTAAAATTGATCTTAAATATGGACTTTATGGAACAATTGATATGGAAGAAGCAAGTAAAGAGTTCAGATCAAAGTCTTTTGAGGTATTATTAATTAAAAAGTATTATATTCTGTGATGCACTAGATATTGAAAGATGTACTAGAAGTTTAACTGTGATGCACTAGATATTGAACTTAGATGTATTAAACTACTTCTGATGCACCAAGTGCCACTGCAACAAAAACTTCATTTTCTTACAAGAGCCATTCTTATTATTTTAATTTATTTTGCTGCGTGTTAGAAGTTGAATGCTTGACTGTTTATGTGATGCACTAGAATTAGTATTTAGATACAGTAGTGATATACTAAACTTAATTTTCTAGTACTCGTGATGTACTAGAAAATGAAGTTTAATACACTAGCATGTATGTTGATATGTATGATTTAGGCTAAGTCAGAATATAAATCGATTATGAGATGTGCGAAAGATATTTTGTATGGTTTATGTCTTATATGATGTATTAGATGCTTATCTGAGATGCACTGATATTTGATTTGCGGCGTGTGTGGCTAAGTTAGGGTAAATGTAGCTTATGTGATGTGCAAAAGAGATTTAAAAAGTTTGATGTCTTATATGATGTATTAGAAGCTAAACTGAGATGCACTGCTATTTGATTTGCGGCGTGTGTGGATAAGTTAGGGTAAAGGTAGCTTATGTGATGTGCGAAAAAGATTTTAAAAGTTTGATGACTTATATGATGTATTAGAGGTCTAACTAAGATGCATTGCTACTTGATTTGCGGCATGTGTGAATAAGTTAGGGTAAAGGTAGATTATGTGATGTACGAAAGAGATTTAGAAAACAGTTCTGTGATGCACTAGAAGTTTAACTGTGATGCACTAGATTATGAACTTAGATGTACTAGAAGTTTAACTTTGAAGCAGTACATTTAATTTATAAAATAATAAAAACACTGTAATGCAGTAAGCTAATTTTGTTTCTTTTAAATGTTTAGGAAATGAAGGGAATTATAAGAGACAATATGGTGTTGTGTAATCAGTTGATGCTGGATATTGATTACAAGTTGATGATAGCTTCGAGAATAAACCCTGAGGATGAAGAGTTGAAAAAACTGGTTGAAATTAGGAAGGATTTGTTTGCTGAATCTTATAATGAACATGGTCATAAAAATGGTGATGATGCAACAAATGATTATGAAAATGATGGAAATTGTTGGGAGAATGTTGATGTTGCAAAAAATCAGAATGAACAAATGGGTGATCAGAATAAAGAAGATGGTGGAAATGATGGGGACAAAGGCATAAATAAAGATGGGATTAAAGATGATTTGAATGAGTCACGAAACAAAAAGACATCTTTGAATGAAAGTCATGATTTGATTGATATGAAATACTTTCTGGAAAAAGTGAGTAATAAGGAAAAGAAGGATGATATATTTGGGACCAACCGTGAAGTTTCGGGACAAGATTTAGTAGCAACAAAATACAATGCTATAGTTCCATTTGATATTGATTTAAATTCAAGTCAAGGCTTATCTCAATCAACAAATGAGAATGAAAATCAATCACAAGAGATGCAGTTTGATTACCTTGAAGATATTGTACAGTTGCCCGAATCTCAGGAACCGAATCTCATGGAAAATACATTTTCAAGTAATAACAAAAGAAGAAAACTGGATGATGAAGATGTTACACTATCTCAGCTAAGTTGGGCAATTAAAGACAAAGAAACTTTGAATGAAACTGAGATGGTTGACCAAATAGTAAAACTGCCATTTCTGTCAACCGGTATAACAGATGAAGCAAAACAGTTAGCTGCTGATGCACCAAGTGCCATTCATGATAAATCAAGTGCTAATGCTGATGCACCAAGTGCCATTCCTGATGCACCAGGTTCAAATGCTGATGCACCAAGTGCCAATGCTGATGATGCACCAAGTGCCACTTATGATGCACCAAGTGCCACTGCAACAAAAGCTGCAATTGCGACTCAGCCATACCATAGTACCAAGTTAAAGCTAAAAAGAAACAGTTCTGGAAAGTATGACGTTGAGAAGGATGGTAATTCAAATGAAGCCAAAAAGACAACTGTTGATGCGGCAAAAGAATCAGCTGTTCATGTGATTAATGCGATTCCGGTGAGTTCTGTTGCGCCTGTAAGTTATATTCCATTTGAGAAAATAGAAAAGGAAAAAGAAGTTGCTGCAGCAACCAAAAAGCAACCGGTTAAATGGGCAAAGAAGGTAGCAACCAAAGAGGAACCGGTAAAAAAGGGAAGGGGTAAAAAGGAAGAAACAAAAAAGGAAATGGTTAAACCTCAAAAAGCTCCCACGAAAAAGCCTGAGCCTAAAGCAGATAAAGAGGATATACAAAAAGTTAAAAGAGTCCAAAAGAGAGGCGCAAAAGCTGTGGTAGAGGATAAAGAGGATGATATATTGAAGGAAAAGCGTATAGTAAAGCCCTCTAATGCTATGAAGTCACCATACTATGATAGGAAAGTTCATATCTATAAAAAATGGAATGAAGCAGATATGAAACTTATTGAGTACATGTGGAGTGACAGCTGTCCTGAAAGGTAATATTTTACTGCATCACTATTCATAAGATACTGCATCAATGGTTATATGTCATTGCATCTGTTTTTTATTTTACTGCATTATAATATATATTACACTGCATCAATAATAAAAATTTACTGAATCTTAAATGTGCAGTGAAATTGTATTTGAATCAAATGGATTGCAAATAGAGGGTGTCTTTTTCTTAAGCCTATACCCTGAGGTTGAAGTTGCTGCACCTGTCATAGATATATGGAGCAAAATACTAAACTATGAGGAGCGATTCCGAGATGACATTTCACAAAAGAGAAGTGTTTATTGTTCTACGTTAATGCTGGTGCGTAATTCAACTATATAATATAGCTAAAATTAAGATGTAACATATTTATGCTTATAAAACGTTTCTTATTTATAAAAACAGCCGCATCGTATGGTGGATTTTGAAGAAGGAAATGAATTGGAGAGAAGAAGAAAGACATTTGAAGATAACCTTAACTGTGTTTTGAAAAATTCAGGAGTGAAAGATATTAATGATGTTGGTTTGGTAAGTAAAATAAGTTGATTTATTATTATGAGTTCCAATAATTTAATTTTTATAATTAATTCCAATGATGACTAAGCGTAAAAATGTCTGCAGATATTCTTTCCTTGCATTAAGATCACTGAAAGTGGGTCGAATCATTACTATCTCATATGCTTTAATATGAAGAATGGTAATATCGACATACTTGACAACGTGGACAATGGCATTGAAGATATCTCAGTTCGATATGGGAAGTATGCACAAGCTCTGGTCAGTATACCAAAAAATAAAAAGAATGTTTTTTACTGCATGAAAATGAATTATTTACTACATTGTAAACTTTTTACTGCATCATAGTGTTATATTTAGTGCATATAAGTTAAACTTTTGTCATATTTAGTACATATAACACTATGATGCAGTAAAAACTTTTGTCATATTTACTACATTGTAAACTTTTTACTGCATCATAGTGTTATATTTAGTACATATAACACTATGATGCAGTAAAAAGTTTACAAATATGCAAACAGTTAAAATTTAGTACATCTAAGTTCAACATCAAAGTTAAAAATCTAGTACATCATATTTTATAAGTTTTAACAAATATGCAAACAGTTAAACTTCTAGTACATCTAAGATCAATATCTAGTGCATCACAGGGTAATAAAAAAAAATTAATTTAACAAAATCTTATTATTTTTCACAGATTGATACATTTGTCAATTACCTTGAAAGGATAAAGCATCCAAAGATTGCTGAGATATGGTTGTCGATCCCAAAAATGGTGCCATTAAAGTGGAAGACAACTTACAATGCTGCTGACTGCGGAATCTTTGTCATGAGGCACATGGAAACCTACCTCGGGGAAGGTGTATTTTTGTTTGAACTACAAGATGAAGGGGTACATCTGAAACAACAAGTAAAGATGCTTCGCGCAAAGTACCTGGCAAAGATTTTACTAAAAGATGTTAATGACCAAAAGAAGAAATTGATGAAAGAAGCAGAAGCTTTTTGCAAGAAACAAGGAAAGAAATCAAAGATCTTAACTCATGTTGATGTTAAAGTTGATGCAAACTTGATGAAGATGTTTAACGACACTCTAATCAAGACTCTTGAATAGATCAGTGTTGGGAAGTTAGCGTTGGATATATTTTAGATCAGTGTTGGGAAGTTAGTGTTGGATTACTTAAAAACTGAAATCTTTTGGATATATTTTAGACAATGTTTCTATGGTTATATTTGGTTAGTGATCAGTGAATGAATTGTACTTTGGAATTTAGACAATGTTTCTATGGTTACATATGGTTAATGATTGAACAAAATTAACAGCTTAATGATCCGTGTTTGTTATTACTTTTATTTATGGTTTCTGTTTTATAATTATTGCATCAATATATAATTGTTACTGGATTACAGTTCATTATAATTACTGCATCAATATATACTTGTTACTGCATTACGGTTCATTATCATTACTGCATCAATGTATACTTGTTACTGCATCAAATAGATCATTCATACTGATGTACTAAGACAATAATAGCATGTTGAGAAAACTAAGCCAATCTTCCATTAAAACTGTATGATGCACCTTTCTTCCTTTACAATTGAATTGAGTTTTTTATGGGTAAAAAAAAAAGGAAAAATGTAGAATGTTTACAAGTGAATCATTTTTTTATTCGTAAAAAAAAGAAAAAATATAGAAAAAAATGTTCATTTTTTGCGCGTAGATTCTCTCAAACCAGCTCTTTTTGTTGTATCTTGTTGCTTTGGTTTCTTCGATGGTCGAGCCTGTTGACAAGTCCTGGAATTGTGTCCTTCCTTCTCTCCACATACCCCACATGCCCTTCTCTTTGACAGTTCTTCAGCAGATACTTCGACTCTTGGCTTCATTCTTGAAAAGACACCGGTTCCTTTAGTTTTACTCTTCAATGGATTGTTCATTGTTTTTTCTTCAGGCTCTTTAACACCAAGCATTGAACCAATAACAGCTTTCCCATTCATTTTCGGAACTGTCGGAATATCACTAACAGCTTGATTCAATAACTCTTGCATCTTCTCTTTGTAGATATCTAACTTGCTTAAGTCATGTACCAAACGATCAACAGTAGATTCAAAAATATCATATAATTCCAAAACTTCATTCCTTACTGCATCTGATGCACCACTGATTCTGGGAAGAGCTAATTTTGAAGGTTTCACGTTCTTTAACCACCGTTTCTCTAAGTAGTTTCGGGGAAACTCCTCTACATTGTTCATCCTTAGAACATAGAAACAATGGCGACATAACAGGCCATAATACTCGTACCGATTACAGCTACAATGAAGTTTCATCTCAGACTTACAAAATTCAACCTACAAAAAAAAAAATTGAAAAATTAATAAAACCTATGATGCACTAGATGTATAACTATGATGCAATATATACAAACTATGATGCACTAGATTTATAACTATGATGCAGTACATATAAAAAAGTGATGCAGTAAAATATGATACCTGATAAACATTGTCAACGAGCTTTCTCTTCTCAAACTGGGAATCACGAACTGAATATTTTTCCATACTCTCACTTTGAACAACGTTCAATGCAATACAGAACTTATAAGAAGCAAGCATCTCATCTTGCACATCAAAGAATATAGTTCTTGTATATAGGTTAGATGCGTCTTGTTCCATCAGAAGGTCTGTTTTGAATTCTGGAGATCTATACCTTGAATCATGGTCATTCTTACGCTCAATGTACCTCTGATACTCGATAGCAGTGTCGTGGTGGCTTAAGAATTCAACAAGGGAAAGATGGGGGCTGGTCCATTTACCAAAAAAATGGTTCTCACTTTCGGATCTTGAAGTGGTACGCATTAGCCCTGCCATATGAACATCACGCAAATACGCTGGTATCCATCTCTCTCTCATTACAAACATTTCACCTAACCATTTATTATCAACAAGATCAAAATCATTTATCATTCTCTCCCACTCTTTCTCAAATACTTCAGGTGAAATCTGGTCGGTCCAAACAATATCGCATATGCGCTTTTTAAAATAAGGCCCACTAAATAGATCAGAACCAACCTGGAAAAATCAGAAAATTGTTAATATAATAAGAATGGGAATGGATATAAATTATTTTACTGCATCAGTTTATGTAATAAATAAAATTGCATCAATTTGAAAAAAATTAATACATCAACGGTTTTCAAAATATAAAAATCTTTTTAGTATTAATGGATAAGAAAAATTAACTGCATCATCTAATATAAGCTACTGCATCATAGGCATAAGTACTATAAAGAAATACCTTCGTACTCAATTTCTGCATAATATGCCACATACACAGTCGATGCCTTGAATTCGGGAAGCATTCTTCTATAGCTATCTTCATTAATGGATCTTGATCTGTAATAACAACATTTGGATCCTTCCCAAAAGCATTTTTGAATTCAGTAAGTAACCATATGTACGCTCCGGCAGACTCATCAGCAAGCAACCCAGAAGCAAATGTAAGACAACGATTATGATGGTTGATACCCGTAAAAGGAACAAATACCATTTGATACCTACATTTTATAACATATAAAAACAGTATATATAAGTCAATAACAAATAAAACAGTAAATAAAAAAAAATTCAGAATACGGAACAGAATGTACTTGTTAGAACGAAATGTCGCATCAAAGGATACTATATCACCAAATGTTTGGTAGTCACTAATAGCTTCTTCATCAGCCCAAAAAAGACCAACCAACCGATCGTCATCACCTAAAACAAAAAATTAAAATAATAATAATAATAATAATAATAATAATAATAATAATAATAATAATAATAATAATAATAATAATAATAATAATAATAATAATAATGTGATGCACTAAATATTATAACTGTGATGCACTAGAAATTATAAGTGTAATGTAACGAATAAGTGAATCACCTTTATAATAATTGACATAAAAGCCAGGTGAATGAAGCTTTCGACTAAGCAGCTTTTCAACAGCCATTTGTGCATCTCGGTCTCCAATAAAAACACTAATTTTCTTCTTATTGTTCTTACAGTCACTCTTTGTAACACCAACTCTATCAAAGCCACCATACAACTGTTTCAATAACCTAAAACCGATTGCAGGACCAAAATTTGCATTCGAAACTTGGTAAAGAAAATGCTGCTTTGTATATCCAATATTCCTAGAATTCTTCATAAAAATCATATCCTTTTCTGCTACAAGAGGATGGTTATGTCCGTCTTCAAAATTAGTAACTTCATAAACATTTCCAATTTTCTTAAGAGTAAGTGAGGCTAAACAGCCACATCTAAAAGAAGCCTTCCTCCTTTTTTGCTTATTCTTAAACTCGCCAAACTTAATAGAACCATTACTGGATTCACCTTCTTCAGAGATATTGGCATTTGAATTTTCATCCACAGATTTCCCTTTCAAAGGTAACCCTTCTCTTGAGCAATAGAAGTATTTTATAGTTGTCTCTTTTGTACCTGCAGCCTGGTACTGTCCACCTTTCCTAATATCAAAACCGCCTTTTTTACCATAAGCTACGTAGAAACTATAAGCCTGATCAATTGAAACAAACTGACAACCTTTTATAGGTTTTTCGCCACAATCAGGATACCATGTCCTATTGCCATTATCGTCACAAATATAATAACCAACGTGATCTCTAACTCGAACACTTTCGACCTCAACATCTGAAAGGATTGCATCACAATTTTAAATATATTGCATCACATATAAAAAATCATTGCTCAGATTTAAAAAAAAAAAAAAAAAAAAAAAAAAAAAAAAAAAAAAAAAAACTATCTACTAGAACATCAAACTCTTAAAAACCACTAAATAATAAGTAATAAAATTTCAAAAAGTACAATAAAATAAATAAGTGCATCATAGAAATATTTCTAGTGCATCAGAATTACTAAAAACATTATTTATTTATTTCTAACAGCGCATAATTGATTACAAATACATATATCTATTGCATCATACATTTATATCTACTGCATAATACTATTACGTCTACTGCATCAACATTCAAAAACATTCAAAAACTCTTAAAACCAATACATAAATATAACATAAACAATCAGAATGAAAATCAAACTCTTAAAACCACTACATAATAATATTAAAGATAGTAATAAAATTTCAAAAAGTACAATAAAATGAATAAGTGCATCATAGAATTATTTCTACTGCATCACAATTATAAAAATATCAAAATGATGACATTTAATACCTGATCAAAAAAATGTACCTATAAACTATAAACTATGCTTAACATCAGAACTAGTGCATCAAAATATATAATCTAGAACATCACACATATATTAATTTAATCTATTTGAGAACAATTTGAACTATAAAAATTTTGATTAATGAAATACAAACTTTCAAACTAAAAATCAAAAAATTAAAAATAAAAACACTAAATTCTAATATATACTGCATCAAACACTATTAAGTAGCAATCAATAGAAAAAAGCTTTAATAGGAATCTTACTATCAGAAACTGATGATGAATTACTTTCGTTATTAACAGAAACTGAGGATTCAATGGTTGATGATTGAATACTCATCTTCAACAACGGAGATAAACGGTGGGAAACGGTGGGAATACGGTGGGAAACGGTGGGAATACGGTGGGAAACGGTGGGGAATGGTGGGAAACGGTGAGGAATGGTGGGAAACGATGGGGAATGGTGGGGAATGGTAGGAAACGGTGGTGGAATGATGATGGGAAAACAGAGAGAAGCGTAGGGAGAAAACGGTGGGAAGGAGAAGAGTGATGAATGAGGAAAAAAAAAGAAATTATATACCCTATTTGGGAATTGACAAAAATACCCTTGAAAGCATAAAAAAAAGGAGGGGACTAAGGGGGACACATGGCAGCATGTGGTGGCTTCCTACACTTTTTATTATAACACACTTTTTATTTTAACCCAAATCTATATATATATATATATATATATATATATATATATATATATATATATATATATATATATATAGGGCTCGTTTAGGCTCACGAGCTTAATCGATCGTTACATATAAAGCTCGATAATTAAATGAGCCCAAACTTAAGCTCGGCTCGTTCGAGGTTCTTACCAATTCGATCTTGAGCTTTTCACGAGCGACTCGTTTCCACCCTGAATAGAATAAGTACCATCTTAAACTATGAGGCTGGTGAAATAGAGCTCTATTGAATACCTGATGGGCCAAATAAAAATGGGCTTATAACCCAAGTCTAATAGACCAGAAATCTTGTAAAAGAACGCAAAAAGCAATCACCTTTATGATCAATTTAACAAATTAACAGATACCCGTTAAAGAATCTTGAAATGGGTATGGCCCAATTTGATTAAACTTTCATTTCCCCAATTCAATTTCAATTTCAAGAATCAAGAAAATTTTATTAGGGTTTAAGCCAAAAAAATATTTTAAAAATTAAAAAAATGCAGCGTTTGAAATCATTATCAGCATTGAAAAGATGGAAATGTAGTAACAGTAATTGTTTTTACTCTACTTCTGCTGCTCAACGTGAACTTAATCATTTCCAAGATGAGGTATATTTATTTATATATAAATCTTGATTTTTTTTTTAAAGAAAAATGTTTAATTTGAAGTTTGTGATGTTTGATATGTATGATTATTATATTGAGGGTTTAAGTGGGTGTTTTGGATTAGCTTGTTTTTCGGGCTTATGAGCTTATTTGAAGTTGGAAAAACTCATAAGCTTGGTTTTCTCGGCTTATGAGGTTGAGTTTATGGACTTGAGAAGCTCAAGTCGATAAGGTCATAAGCCGAAAAAATGAGCTTATGAGTTTTTCGATATCAAATAAGTTCATAAGTCCGAAAAATTTGCTAATCCAGACAATGGGTATGATTTATGGGTGGTTTGGATTAGCTTATTTTTCGGACTCATGAGCTTATTTGAAGTTGGAGAAACTCATAAGCTCGGTTTTCTCGGTTTATGAAGTTGAGCTTATGGACTTGATAAGTCCATAAGCTCAGGTTGATAAGCGTGTAAGCCGATAAAAATGAGCTTATGAGTTTTTTCAGTTTCAAATAAGCTCATAAGCCCGAAATGTATGATTATTAAGGGGTTAAGGGGGTGTGTTGGATTATCTTGTTTTTCGGGCTAATGAGCTTATTTGAAATTGGGAAAACTCATAAGCTCTGTTTTCTCGGTTTATGAAGTTGAGCTTATGAGTTTTTTCAGTTTCAAATAAGCTCATAAGTCCGAAATGTATGATTATCTTGTTTTTCAGGCTAATGAGCTTATTTGAAATTGGGAAAACTCATAAGCTCTGTTTTCTCGGCTTATGAAGTTGAGCTTATGGATTTGATAAGTCCATAAGCTCAGGTTGATAAGGGTAAGCCGGAAAAATGAGCTTATGAGTTTTTCCAGTTTCAAATGAGCTCATAAGTCTGAAAAATAAGTTGATCCAGACACCCCTCAAATGTTTGTGATGTTTGATGAGTTAAGGGGTGAATGGATCAGCTTGTTTTCCGGGCTTATGGGCTTATCTGAAATTGGAAAAGCTTGTAAGCTCACATTTTCGGCTTATGAAGTTGAGCTTATGGACTTGAGATGCTCAAGTGGATAAGGTCATAAGCCGGAAAAATGAGCTTATGAGTTTTTCCAATATCAAATAAGCTTGTAAGCCCGAAAAATAAGTTAATTCAAACACCCCTTTAAAGTTCGTGATGCTTTATGGTATGATTTAGCGTTGTTGGGATTAGCTTGTTTTTCGAGCTTATGAGCTTATTTGAAATTGAAAAAGCTCGTAAGCTCATTTCTTCGGCTTATGGACTTATAAGTTCAAGTCGATAAGGTCATAAGCCGAAAAAATGAGCTTATGAGTGTCTCCAATATCAAATAAGCCCATAAGTCTGAAAAATAAGCTGATCCAAACACTCCCCTTAAAAGTTTGTGATGTTTGAATTTATGTAATGATGCAGGTTTTGGTGGAAGGAAGAGCTTTTTCAAGAGCTGCTATTCTTAATAGACCATCTCAGCTCAATGCTATTACTACTTCTATGGTATCCCTTCTATCTCTCTTTTTTTTTTTTTTTTTTTTTTTTTTTTTAAACAAATTTTTCATCGATTTTACGCACTTTTTGATATGTTTTTAGAGTTGGAAGTTTTTAGTCTAGATTCAGTGTTTTGAATTTGTTTGAAATACTGACCCACAAGTTATCGTCACTATTACCGGTTAGGTTAGGATTTTACATAAGTTGATGCCGCGTCTGTTAGACTTAAGTTCCCTATACATGGATTTTGTGGTAATACATGTTACGGGTCATACTTTTTAAAAAGGTAACAACATCGAAAGTTGAGCAATTAAACCTTTAAAAAAATGATCACATAAGTGGAACAATGGTGAAGTTTCTTTGATACGTTTTAACCACTCAAGTTTCAGTTTTGATTCACTATTATGCATTCTTATTGAACAATGAAACCGCCCCCTATATTATCGATTAGAAATGTTGACATGGCGTGATATTATATAAACATGATGGTGTGGCGTCCATTCTACAATGGACATCCATGTCATCTAGCTTATATATAGTTGGCACGTCGTGTCAGCATATGTAACCGGGTAATACGAGTGGCGGGTGAATTTTTCAATAAGAATTCACAACATTTATCATAATCGAAACTTGATTGGTTAAACATATTTAAAAAAAGTAGTCATGTATTTGTTCTTGTTCTATAATGATCTTTTGTTACCTAATCTTTTGAATGTTATTAAAATTTCATATGTAGGCTGGTCGGTTACAAAGACTTTACGAGTCATGGGAAGACAACTCGCAGATTGGCTTTGTGACCATGAAGGTATTTCATATGCTTATATGAAATTTATTAACTTTTTACATTGGCATAGGCATTGTTTGTGTCTCTAAACGTCATCTGAATTTAATGAAGGGTAGTGGTAGGGCATTTTCTTCCGGCGGAGACATGGTAACCATCTATCGTTTGCTCCAAGAAGGTAGACATTCCATTTATTTATTTTATTTTTATAAATAGTTATATGTACATATACGAATGAAATTATTGTTTATAATGATTATCCGGTTGACATATGTACAGGCAAAGATGCAGAATGCAAAGAATTTTTCAGGACGTTATATCAGTTTATGTACCTTGTAGGGACGTATTTGAAGCCAAATGTGAGTATCCAACTTTTTTCTCTGAGAAAAAGCGTAATTTGTGAAACCTACTGGCTACTGCTAGTATAATAGTGTCGAGATGATAAGATCCACGATAATTAAAAGAGTATACGAGTTTACTGCATTGAAGTATTTTCTATTCATTAACATACTTTTTTCATAGTGTATGTAAAGGTTGGTGTTTGACTATTGACCTAATGACAGTTGACTATCTTGGATGGTATCACGATGGGCGGTGGTGCAGGCATCGCAGTTCCTGGAATGTTCCGCATAGCAACCGACAAACTGTATGAAGTATCCTCTTTTAATCAGTCTTTGATAAAACTTGTTGACTTACAAAATAAAGTGACTATATGTTTGAACTACCCGCTTGCAGGTTTTTGCAACTCCAGAAGTTCAATTGGGCTTCCATCCGGATTCAGGGGCTTCGTTTTATCTTTCTCTTCTCCCTGGTTATGTAGCCTCCACTTAGGTTTAAGACAATCATCAAGCATAGTAATTCGTATTCGTTATTACATAATACTAGTGGTTTCACGAGGTATTTTTGAACCCCGGGTTTGCTTTCTGCTAAGATTTTTCAGTCATTTAACAGTAATTAGAGAAACTCTTTCAGAAGAATTTGTTAATAGATGAAAGATTAATATGAGTCGAGCTTTTAAGCATATTCTCTTCAAATGGTTTGGATCATCGCGGAAACTCTGATCACGTGCATCTCTTTTGAGTGTCAATTGACCCTTCTCCAATGACTGAATGACCTAACCCAAGGCAATAAACAACATATGTTCCAGTAATCTTACCATGAAGGAGTGATTACCAAATAGAAAACAAAGTTAACTTGTTTTTATACACTATATAACGTGCCTACTTACAATTTTTAAAATGACTTGGCTTGCATCTAAATAATTTTTATTCTTAAATCAAACAGCACTAAACTTGCTTATAAGAAACAAAAAGTCAACTTGCAATAACGTGTGGTGATAACTTAAAGACGTCCTTATTATTTGTTTTTAATTTTTATGCTACAGACTATCATATAAAAGTTAAAACAATGACGATTTGAACATCATCTACCTCGTCATTTAACTACACTTGTTTTACAAAGTTATGCGTTCATGTTAAGTTGGACGATTAATTCTTCCACCCCAGTTACCCATCATTAATACGTATGACGATTAATTTTGTTAATATATAATGAAAATCTGAAAGCCTTGATCCAAATATATGAGGTCATGATAAGAGCTATGTTAAAAATAAATAAATAAATAAAAATCACAAAATGAGATGTAATGTTTTGATTAAGTTAATTAAAAAGAACAGAGAGAAATTATTGCAAAATCCACCGGTCAAAACATAACATCTCATTTTGTAAATGTGTTTTTGTAAATCTTTTGTGATTGTAGCATGCCTTGTCATGATATTCTCATACTCTTAATCTATACCTTATTAATTTGGATTGTATTGCATTGAAAGAAGTTTTTTTTTTTTTTTTTTTTTTTTTTTTTTTTGGCCTTAATCCTTAGATATAAAAAATGCGAAAACAAGTAAAGCTTCATAATAAATGGTAAGTACGTATCTTTTTATATATCGTAGCATATATAAATCTGAATTGAATAAAATAACATGCAATGATGCCATTGCTTTTAATTTATTCCATGAATCGTTATCTATATAAATATTACGGAGTAATATACTTTTATGGTCTTATTATATTAATATGTCATCTTTGACTATGATTACCGTATATCAAGGTCGATCATGTTGTATAGTTAATGCATCATATTTTGCAAGTAGACAAGATGTGACCAAATCCACATGTTGAATTTTTTTAATTATCACCATCTCCAACATGATTTATTTAAATGATTCTTCTGATAGATAGTTTATGAAAACAAAGATATATCTTTCATTCTTATGACTTTCTTCATTTTCTGGGAGAATATGGTGTAGTAATAAAGATTGACATATATATGTATTGTTGCTTGTTTAACAAACACAAACCTTGACAATCTTTTATATAATAAAAGAATTATATCATTTCGGAATGTTTTTGCAAATCCCTTCTCATTGAAAAAAAAAATTGGAACAATAGCAGAGCTCGATTATGCCACTGATGAGTGCTTATTCACACATCCTTTTTAGACCTTAAATCAGACCAAATACACGAAATACTAACCAAATATGCCATGAGAATGTGTGTTTTTGTATTTGTGTATGTGCAGGTACGGATATGAGAAAAATGAACGAAAACAAAACAAAACCGACAAAAACGAGCACGAGATTGGAAAAGGTCAAAAGACTAAGCCGAGGAAGAAATTTATCCAAGAAAAGCCCATAACGACAATTCTAATTCTTAAATATTCAAAGAATGACAAAAGCGACCCTTGGTGGATGCGTGAAGTTATTGACATACTCCAAGTATTCACAAGCTGTCAACTTTGATCCTTTGAAGAACTTAGGAAGAAAAGTCAACTCTATTCCTCCAAGTTACTAGGTCGTTACGTTTAATATTAAGTGTATTAGTTACATTTTAAAATGTTTAAGCTTGTATTTCATGTTTTGTAAAGGTCTAGGGGCTAAATGTGCAACAATGTAAAAGATAGGTGAAGCCCTAGCCCCTAGCCTATAAATAGAGTAGCATGCCTCATTTTTGAGGTTGGTCTTTTTATTAGTAAGTTTTAGTTTTAAGCTTTGGTAGTTGCTCTTTATTTTTTTTATGCTTTAAATTTTCTTGTCAAGTCTATTTTATTTTACTTCCTCTCTTTAAAAAGCTTTATTGTTCTTAAAGATCTTTAATTTCAAGTTGTTAAATTTATGTTTTTAATGATGGGATTTAAAGTTTATGGTTAAATTAGTTTGTTTGGTCATAGATTTGGTTAAAAACATTAGTTTTTAGGCATTATTTTGGATCAAAATGGTGTTTTGTTATGGTTTTTATCGAGTTTGAATTTTTTTTATCGAGATTCAAAAAAAAAATAAAAAAATAAAAAAAATAAAATAATATATCGAGTTACAATTTTATTGTTTATCGAGTTTGAAATAGTGATTATCGAGTTTGAGTTTTTGGTTTATCGAGTTAGGATACAACTTTTCGAGTTAGGCCTAAAAAGAATAATATCGAGTTACAGTTAAAAAAAAAAAAAAAAAAAAAAAAAAAAAAAAAAAGAGAACACATCGAGTTAGAGAAATGAATATTACATATCGAGTTAGATTTTTGAAATAGGGACTATTTTGCAAAAAAAGCATTTCGAGTTAGCAGATTTTGGTTAAGGACCATTTTGCAATTTTTTTATTTAGAGTTTAGTTTGTAAGTTATAGTAGCTTTCGAGTTTGAAGTTTTTTAAAAGTCTTTCGAGTTAGGATTTTTATTACTTTCGAGTTTGAGTTTCTTTTGGCGAGTTAGCCAAGATTATCGAGTTCGATAATCGTTCCCTCATCGTTTATCGAGTGAGGTTTTCTTTGTTTAAAATCTAAACGAAACTCTGCCGAAATTTTCTAAAATTTTATCAAGTTAGGTTTTATTACATAACAAGTTAGTTTCTTTTATTTAGTCACGTTATCTAGTAAACATTTTTTAGTTTAAATATAAATAGTTTTTATTTCTTTTACTCATTTCTTTTTAATTAATCTTTTTATCCTTTTCTTTTATAAAAACTAAAAAGCCAAAAATATAATTTTCCTTTTACGTTATCAAGTCTTTTATTTCTTTTATCAAGTCTTTTTATTTTATCGAGTAACTTTATTTTATTAATATGATTTTCGAGTAGTTTTTTTTAGTGTTTGCTTGGTGGCCCGAGTTTGTGAGTTAAGTGTGGCCATAAAAGAGGATCGTGATTAATAATTGTTATGATTATTTAGATTTGTGATTTTATTATTTGAAGGGCAAAAGCCGGAGAATAATCAAATTACAAATCTAGTAATTATTTTCTTTTTAAAGGATTATTTTCAAAATAAACCAACGTTGTGAGAAAATAGTCTTGTTTAAGGAAAATAATTCGTCGTCAATCCTTGGCCCACACTTGATGAACTTATTTACGTCACTTAGCAAACATATTGTCTTTAAATTCATTTCCTGTCTTAATTTCTTTTAACGTTTTAAATCTCGTTTTCTTTAGTCATTTTATCTTACACTTGTTTTAGTTGTTTGTTTTTACTTTGCGTCGTTTTATTGTTTCCTCTTTACTTTAACTGCGATTTAAATCTTTTTAGTAGTGCAATCTAAAACCAAACAAAATATCTCTTCTACCCTTATTCACTTCACAAGATTCACAAACCGTGTCGACAAGATCAATTCAACGCTTCGTTGGGAAAACGACCCGGGGAACATACTTTCACCGGTATTTCTTCGGAAAAACAAAACTATACACGCAAAAAGACCTTCTATCAGCCACGTAGACAAAATCGAGCAACGTGATTGGTCAATAAAAAGTCAAAATTAAATTGATTTTGGTCAAACTAAATAAATTTGGTGGAGAAATTTGTTTAAGAAAAAAAATACATAAAAATATAGGTGTCAAATTTATGAAAACAAAAACTTAAAAAAAGATGAAGTAATTAATAAAACTTTAGTGATTGAATTTTAAATAATTTATATAGAGTAAAATGTAAAATTACAAGTTTCCATGTTTTTTAATAACTTTATAAAAAACACAAATAACCCCTTACACTTTATACCCTCTATACTTTATAATATTAACTTTATTTAAAATTATGTGAGTATTAGTATTAGTTTTTAGACTTTCATCCATTAAAATTACAAAATTTGATAAATATGTGAATTAGTTTTAATATACGTTAAATATTTTTTTAAACTAATGTTAGTTTTAAAATTTCATCTATTAGAATATTTTTTTAAATAAGGACTCATGTTATTATTTAAAAGTTTAATTTATGCGTACACGAGTTGTTGAAATATGGCTAAATTATTAGTAACGGGAATATAAATATCAAATAGTAAGCACGAGACTGTGATATGAAAATTAATATACGCGATTCTACTTATAACAACGACTCATGAATTGTTATTTAAAATTTTTATATAGATATCCATAAAAACATTTTAAAAACTTTACGGATCATATTTTATGAATTTTAAATAGAATATTTATGAATTTTTTTATAAATTTTTATAAACTATTTATAACTTTTTTTATAAATTATTTATGCATATTTTATAAACTTCTTTTTAATTTTTTTAAAAACCTTTTTTATAAATTTTTTATAAACTATTTTTATAAATTTTTTATAATTTTTATATAAACTTTTTTATAAACTTTTTTTATAAACATTTTTATAAACTTTTTTTATAAATTTTTTATAAACTTTTTTTATAAATTTTTATAAGGTTTTTTTTATTAACTTTTTTTATAAATTTTTTATAAATTTTTTATGATTTTTTTTATAAATTTTTTATTAAATTTTTAAAAACTTTTTTTATAATTTTTTTTTTATAATTTTTTATAAACTTTTTTTTATAAATTTTTAATAAACTTTTTTTTATAAATTTTTTAAAACTTTTTTATAAATATTTTATAAACTTTTTTTATAAACTTTTAAATAGAATATTTGAGGATATGATGCCTACTTTATAAAGTAGGCAAGTTACCTACTTTCTTTTGTAAAAAAGGTAGGGACATGAAATGATCTGTATCAAGGGCTTATTGCAGGGACTGAACTGTACATTTTGAAAACTTTTTTCAATGAGAATGTAGGCAATTGTCTACATTTAAATGTAGGCTTCATTTCCTCAGAATATTTATGAAATTTATATTAAAAGAATGATATATATATATATATATATATATATATATATATATATATATATATATATATATATATATATATATATATATATATATATCAACCAAACATGCAAAGGTATTTTAAATTCCAGAATTCTAATTTCTCAAGAATTTATAGAATTTAAAATTCTAAAATTTTAACTTGCTCCAACCAAACGCCCCCTAAGCTTCTAAAAAAAGCTTATAGCTTTATCATACACTTATTGTGTTATGGTAATTGAATAAGCCAATAAGCACATTTAATAAGCATAACCAAACACCCTTTTAGTTCTAATATGAAGTTTTCTTATTTGATATTATGACTAACTTTGTTGTTATCTTCACTATAATGCAATATGTTAGTGGTTTTTGCAATTTTATCATCTTATCGCACACACTAAAGTGTAATGCAATTTGTTGTGTGTGTTTTTTAGAGGAGGATTAAGTATCAACACATGATTATCGTGGAAGGATTTTCTACGCCTGCTCAAGGTATGAATGTATAATTTAGTTGAGTTGCTGATTTAGATAATACATAATGTATTTTAATGTACCAAAGATGTGTTTTAGTGCCTATGTGGGGAATTTTATGGTATGAATTTTTTTCGGAGTGTAATTTATCTTTGAATGAGTTAATGAAACTTAATAGGTGTTTGCTGTCATTGATAACATTATGGGTGTCAACCAACGGTCTAAAATATGGGTGTCTTTTACCTTGATGGTTTAGGCCAATTGTAAAGAAAGTTGCATTAAAGTGAAAGGTCGGTAAGGATTCAAACAATCCTAAAAGACTTGCGAATGTACTCTTTGTCATTTTTTTCATGCATTTATAATTTACTTATACAAGTAATAATAATTTCCTTATATAGTTCGGGCTTAGAGAAAAATTATTCTTATATATTATACATAAACATAAGATTAAATTTGAGTTCTATCTATTACATCTTTTTTTGTTTCTCTTTATGTAATAAAGAAGCTATAGTGTAAGAATCTATATTAATTTGATAATTTTATGATCAAACATGAGAAGTAAATAACACAAACTTATGAAAATACAAATTTCCAAACAAAAATGTACATTAGCAAAAATGATCTGATGGTTCTTCATAATCAAGGAAATGAATCAATCTTCAAAGCTATCTAAATATGCTATATATTTTAACGAAAATATAAGTAAAAGAAATACCACAATTACAAAACACATCGTAATTTGATAGCACGGGTTTGCAAAACTAAAAGCATATATCACTAACATCTCATGCAAGTCAAGTATCATCATGTGATTTTTCTTGAATAATAAAATATAATTTTTAATCCAAAAGCATTCTCCTAAAATAATAGATAGGTTATAACATATACATATGATTTTTTACTTTTAGTCCACAAAGTAAAACCATTTGAAACATGTTAAGTGGTTCATTTCTTAATCGATAATAATACATAATTAAAACGAAATTTTAAAAACCCTGTGCGTGCACAGGTATTATAACTAGTTCTAATGAAGATAAGAATGTGATGAGTTGGAAATCTGTTAGTAATTTTAAGGTTTATTTATGTAAGGTTTTGCGCATTTTAATTAATTTTATCTTTATTTTGGCTTATTTGTTCCTCCTATAGTTTTTAGGTTGAATCATATGCACCGGCGTGTTTTGGACGATCTTTAACTTACACTCCATTCTCAAGTTTGTTTTTTAAGTGAAAAAGAAAGGTGAGAAAAAGTAAGTAGAAAAAAGTGAGGTAATGAAAGAAAGTGTATAAAAATATTTGTGTTCTTAAGTTAAAATAAAAATAAAAGAAAGTAAAAAAAACTTATACTCTTTCATGTTCAAGTTGGAGGAAAATTAAATGAAAGAAAGTGAACATAGTTACAATAATGTTTTGGGTTATTGGCAAAAAAAGGCACTATACTTGCCACCTTTTGTCATTGTATGTGTCATACTTTTTTTTTTTGATTATAGCACCAACTTTTCTAAAAGACGCCATTGTGTGTACTGGTGACTTGTTTCACCTGCTGCAGCAGGTTGAGTTAACGAGCGTTTGTTTTTTTTGCAGCGTTAGTCCTTTTTTATTGCAGCGTTAGTCCTTTACACGTTTTTGTCCGTTTTTCGTCCGTTTTCGCCCGTTTTCAAAGGGTTTTGTCCGTATTTACACGTTTTCGCCCGTTTTCGCACATTTTTGTCCGTATTTACACATTTTCGTTCGTTTTCGACCGTTTTTACACGCTTTCGTCGGTTTTTTCACGTTTTCGTCCGTTTTTTCACGTTTTCGCCCGTTTTCGCACGTTTTTGTCTGTATTTACACGTTTTCGTCCGTTTTTGTCCGTATTTACACATTTTCGTTCGTTTTTATACGTTTTCGCACGTTTCTGTCCATATTTACACATTTTCACTCGTTTTCAACCGTTTTTACACGTTTTCGTCCGTTTTTTCACGTTTTCGACTGTTTTCGCACGTTTTTGTCTGTATTTACACGTTTTCGTCCGTTTTTATCTGTATTTACACATTTTCGTTCGTTTTTACACGTTTTTGCCCGTTTTCGCCTTCTTTTTCCGTATTTACACATTTTCATGCGTTTTCGACCGTTTTTACACGTTTTCGTCCGTTTTTTCACGTTTTCGTCCGTCTTCGCACGTTTTCGAAAAAAATTTGATTTTTTATTTCCCGAAATTAAAAAAATTTTGAAAAAAAAAATTAAAATAATTTTTTATTTTTCGAAAAAAAAATTATTTTTCGAAAAAAAATATTTTTTTTTTATTTTTCGAAAAAAAAAATAAAAAAATTTTGAAAAAAAAAATTAAAATAATTTTTTATTTTTCGAAAAAAAAAATATTTTTCGAAAAAAAATAATTTTTTTTTTATTTTTCGAAAAAAAAATTAAAAAAATTTTGAAAAAAAATTAAAATAATTTTTTATTTTTCAAAAAAGAATATCTTTTTTTTTTCAAAATATTTTTAATTATTTTTTCAAAAAAAAATATTTCGAAAAAAAATATTTTTTTTTTCGAAAAATAAAAAATTATTTCGAAAATATTTTTAATTTTTTTTTCAAAAAAAAAATATTCCGAAAAATAAAAAATTATTTTAATTTTTTTTCAAATTTTTTTTTTTAATTTTTTTTTTTTCGAAAAAAAAAATTTGAAAAAAAATTAAAATAATTTTTTATTTTTCGGAAAAAAAAATTTATTTTTTTTTCAAAATATTTTTAATTTTTTTTTCAAAAAATAAATATTTCGAAAAATAATTTTTTTTTTCGAAAAATAAAAATTTATTTTAATTTTTTTTTCAAAATTTTTTTAATTTCGAGAAATAAAACGGTCGAAGACGGATGAAAACGTGTAAATACAGACAAAAACGTGCGAAGACGGACGAAAACGTGAAGAAACAGACGAAAACGTGTAAAAACGGTCGAAAACTAATGAAAATGTGTAAATACGGACAAAAACGTGCGAAAACGGGCGAAAACGTGAAAAAACGGACGAAAACGTGTAAAAACGGTCGAAAATGTGTAAATATGGACAGAAACGTGCGAAAACGTATAAAAACGAACGAAAATGTGTAAATACGGACAAAAACGGACGAAAACGTGTAAATACAGACAAAAACGGGCAAAAACGTGAAAAAACGGACGAAAACATGAAAAAACCGACGAAAACATGTAAAAACGGTCGAAAACGAACGAAAATGTGTAAATACGGACAAAAACGTGCGAAAACATGTAAATACGGACAAAACCCTTCGAAAACGGGCGAAAACGGACGAAAAACGGACAAAAACGTGTAAAGGACTAACGTTGCAATAAAAAAGGACTAACGCTGCAAAAAAAACAAACGCTCGTTAACTCAACCTGCTGCAACAGGTGAAACAAGTCACCAGTACACACAATGGCGTCTTTTAGAAAAGTTGGTGCTATAATCAAAAAAAAAAAGTATGACACATACAATGACAAAAGGTGGCAAGTATAGTGCCTTTTTTTGCCAATAACCCTAATGTTTTTCATATGGGAATTGATTTGCACACTTTCTATTTTGATTGTGACACTCCAAGTACCGAATCAGAAAGTTATATCATATTTACATCATGTTTTAATAACTTGTAATGTGAATGTGAAAAAAAAAATTAAATAAATAAATAAATAAATAAAAGTGTGTGCAAATTAATCAGCTCTCTTCTTATATACATTTTATCATTCAAGTAGTGCATTATAAGAAGGGTAATTATGGTATTTTATATTGGGATTTAGCCGTACAATAGCAACATACTTTTCCAAATGTTTCATTCTAGTACGCGTACTTTTTTTTGTCCCACTCAATGTAACGTACTTTCATTTTCTGTTCCATTCTTCCAAAAAGTTACCGGTTACCGGGAAAAAAGTTTGAAAACCGGGAAAAATGCCTACGTGACATATTTAATACTAGAGTAAATAGCAACGTACTTTTTCAAATGTACCGATCTAGTACGCGTACTATTTTCGTCCGTTTTTATAAGTTTTTATACGTTTTTATACGTTTTCATTCGTTTTTATACACCTTTTCATCTATTTTTAAACGTTTTCATCCGTTTTTTCATATTTTTGTCCGTTTTTACACGTTGTCATTCGTTTTTACACGCTTTTGTCCGTTTTTACATGTTGTTTGTTTTTGCACGTTTTCGTCCGTTTTTACACGTTGTCATTTGTTTTGCACGTTTTCGTCCTTATTTACACGTTTTCATCCGTTCTTACGTTCTAGTCCGTTTTTACATGTTTTCGTTCGTTTTTACACGTTTTTGTCCGTTTTAACACGTTGTCATTCGTTTTTGCACGTTTTATCCGTTTTTGCCCGTTGTCGTTTGGTTTTGCACGTTTTCGTCCATATTTACATGCTTTCCTCCGTTTTTTTCACGTTTTCATCTGTTTTTAAATGTTTTCATCCGTTTTCTTACATTTTAGTCTGTTTTTGGCATGTTTTGTTCGTTTTTACACGTTTTTGTCCGTTTTTACACGTTGTCGTTCGTTTTTGCATGTTTTTGTCCGTTTTTACACGTTGCCGTTCATTTTGTTCACATTTTCATCTATTTTTACACGTTGTCGTTCATTTGTACACGCTTTTGTCCGTTTTTAATTCGTATAAAAATGTATGAAAACGGATGAAGACGAATAAAAATGAACGAAAACGTGTAAAAACTAGTGAAAACGTGTAACAACAGATGAAAACGTATAAAAATGGAGAAAAACGTGCAAAAACTGACAAAACGTGAAAAAAAAGACGAAAACATGTAAAACCGAACAAAAACGTGTACAAAAGTATGAAAACATGCAAAAACGGATGAAAACGTGTAAAAACAGGAGAAAACGTGCAATAACGGATGAAAACGTGTAAAAACGAGTGAAAACGTGCAAAAACAGAAGAAAACGTGTAAAAACGGGAGAAAACGTGGAAAAACGGATGAAAACGTGTAAACAGACGCAAAAGTGTAAAAATGGACAAAAACATTTGAAAACAAACGAAAATGTCCAAACCGGATGAAAACGTGCAAAAACGAATGAAAACGTTAAAAAAACCAAATTTTTAGTTATTTTCGACACACGTACCATATGAGTAAATTTTAGAAAGTATATGGCTATTTGATGGCTTTTACAAATATAGAATATATAGTGGAAATCCAACGTGGCAGCTTTTGTGGGAAAAAAAACTTGCTAGTCGGTTAAACAAGTTTCATGGGGTAGATTGGTACAAAAGTTGAAAGTACGTTACATTGAGTGGGACAAAAAAAAATACGCGTACTAAAATGGAACATTTAGAAAAGTATGTTGCTATTGTACGGCTAAATCCCTTTTATATTTTCTTTTATTTTTGTTCCTTTCTTTTCACCCCAAAAGTGGGTTGAAATTTAGTTTTGAAACCAAAAAACCCCTTCTCACCCCTTTGCTATCCTTTTCTTTACTAGCAGAAAAAAAAAAAAACCCCCTTAAGAACATAAGTTTTATCATATCCCATCACTTTTTTCCCCCACCCTTTTACCCAACTTTAGAACATAGTTTAGGCTTATTCGGATGAAGATTGGAAGAAAAAAAACAAAAGTTGAAGTTGTGATCGGCAAGGCTGACGCCGTCTCAAATAAGGCCCATAAAGTGAAGTTTTCGACAATTTTGTGATCGAGCAGTGCTCTCAGTTGACCAAGCAGATGGCGTCCCAAAAGTGCCTGACGGCGTCACATTTAACTAGTGACGTTGTCACTTAAAGTCGATGAGAAAAATCTTAAAGTCAGAATCCTCGGGGTGACGGCGTCACATTTAACAAGTGATGCCATCACAATTATTTATAGTATATATTCCTTTTAAATTTTCGTGATTCGTGTAAAAACTTTGGAGAAACCCTTGTCGATTTAGATGCTCGTTTTAGTCATTTTCTTTAATGTAACTAAATTATAACTTTTAGATAAGTTTATTCATTTATAATTTATTCATGTTCAGCCTTTCATGCTTTTATTGTGACTTTACTTGTTCTTTAATTGTTATGCTAGGCTAGATCACTTAATATTTATTTAGGATTTCATGAAACCTGTCAATAATTAGTTGGATCTTATTTATTTGGCGAGTGTTTATCTAATCGCTGGAGGGACCAATACGAAGGTACTACAGATAACTGTTAATTGTAGAAACTAAGAACCACATAAACCTTAGAAATTGCCTTACAGGTTTTGTTGAGTCACTTAGGGGGTGGCAACCCTTCGGCAAATGGGGTTCGGCAAGTGTTGCCGATCGGCAAAACACATTGCCACCCAATCGGCAAACTGATTTCGGCGAGGCTTGCGGTTCATGCTACCGAATCGGTATGGTGATTATCAAGAAGGAATATAACCGTTGGCAATTAATGGGGGGAGCGTGTGTTCGATTGAAAAAAAAAAAAAAAAAAAAAAAAAAAAAAAAAAAAAAAGTCCCTATAAATATACAACATATTATTTCAAACACACAAACCAAATCAAACTCACAAAACAAATCACAAATCGAATCAAAAAAACAATACACAAATTATTTAACCATGTCAATGTCTTCTTCCTCATCGGACGAGATCATTATTCCCCCGGATTCATCCGAAGAATGGTTATCCGGAAGTACGTTTGAAACCTTTTTAGCCGCAATCGAAGGTCTTGAAGATACGGCTACCTCTACCGACACCCGTGGTTATGTCCAACGTTTTCGTGAAAAAGCTTTAGAAACTCTTTTGAATGATTATTTTGTTGAACAACCAAAGTTTAACGAAAGCGTTTTTCGTGATCGTTTTCGTATGAGTAAAAATTTGTTTTTAAAAATTGTTGATGATATTGAAGCCCAATTCGAATGGTTTCAACCGGGTCAAGACGCGATGGGCCAAAATAGTTTCACGGCATTACAAAAATGTACATCCGCAATTCGACAACTCGCAACGGGTGAACCTCCGGATAGATTTGATGACTATCTAAACATGGCACGAAGAACGTCAGGTTGCTATTTTAATTAAATTATTTCGTTATTAAATTTTTTAATATTTCGTTTTTATTATTATTTTTTTAAATTATTTCGTTATTATTTTTTTTTATAATAGTTTAGTTATTATTTTTTCATTATATATTTCGTTATTATTTTAGGAGAATGCCTTGATAAATTTTGCGATGCGATTATAAAGTTATATGGTCGAGAGTTCTTACGTAGGCCTACAAGCCATGACGTAGCATGCTTATTCAATGTACATGAAGAAAAACATCATATTCCGGGAATGCTTGGTAGCATTGATTGTACGCATTTTGTTTGGCGCAATTGTCCTAGACACTTAAGAGGCCAATATAAGAGAGGTGATCACCAATACCCGACTATTATGCTTGAAGCGACTGCTTCATATGATTTGTGGATTTGGCATTCGTTTTTTGGTCCTCCCGGTTCGAACAACGATATAAATGTTTTGAATCAGTCTCCATTGTATGTTAATGAACGAAATGGAACAGCACCAAACAGTTCATTTTTATTGGGTGGAAGGCTTTACAAACGTGGATACTATCTTACCGATGGAATCTATCCAAAGTATTCAACATTGGTTAAAGCATATCCGTATCCAACTGACCCAATGGAAAAGAGATTCAAGAAATTACAAGAGTCTGCAAGAAAGGATGTTGAGCGAGCATTTAGTCGTCTAAAAGGAAAATGGATGATTCTCAGTCGACCTCTTCGAGCTATGTCGGTTCAAAAGATTCGGCAAGTGGTTTATACGTGCATTATATTGTGCAATATGATTTTGAAAAACGATGGTATGACAATATCACCGGTTCATATAATGGATCCTCCGGTAACTCCAGTTTACGATGATACTGTGCTACATGAGTTACTCGACGAAGATATCCATAATCGTCTTCGATATGATCTTACGGAGCACGTAGCCGCTCAAGACTTGTCATACCTAGATGATTAGTGGTTTCCTATTTTTTGTTGAATTTATGTTTTTTTTAAGTATTATGTAATAATTATTGAATTATTATTAATAAAATAGTTGTTTTTTATTTATGTTTTTTTAATTTAAATTTTGTTATTAATAAATGTAATTAATGCTTGACTAGGCAAAAACTTAGGCAAGATTGCCACTAAAAATGAAGGTTTAGGCAAGATTAGGCAAAAAATGAGTTGGACAAGCTTGATTGGTTGTTTGGTTTAAAAGAGGAGGCAACTTGAGGCAAGGTTGCCACCCCCCTTAGGGTTCTTTGCTTGTTTATTTGCGACACACGCGAACCAAGTGGTGTCAGCTTGTGATAGGTTATACAGGATGAACACTTAATGCTTATTTGGTAGTTTTACTAAGAACCGGATCAAAACACTAAGCAATCATCTATAGGGCATTAGAGGACTCACCAACAGAAAAGACATGGCATAATATGATGTTCATCATAACCAACAGTTGAGGCGTGACAAGTGTAATTAGTTATTAAGAAATAGTAGTGCACCCTAGGTAAATACACTCTCTTAATTATAATTTACACACTCAATTACTTTTCTTTTATTGTCATTAAGTTAATGTTACCAAATCTCTCAAAACCCTTATACAGTAAAACCTCTATAAATTAGTACTCGATAAATTAATAACCTCGATAAAATTAATAATTTGTCCAGTCCCAACTTGGGACCAGTACAAATTTTAACTATAATCGATAAAATAATAAGATAATAATTTTTTTTAAAACCCAGTGTATATATATTAGTCCCAACGAAACTATAAATTAATAATTACTTAAAATTTCATATATATGTATATATGTGTGTGTGAGAGATACACTTCAAAATCATGATATTTTTTAGCATAAAAATAATTCATTTTCATTTATTATTTTTGGTTGAACATCAAATCTATATCGAGTTTATCTCAAAATCTCCTTATTGCACTAAAGTGTTAGTGTGTTGTTTTCTTGT
This sequence comes from Artemisia argyi, assembly GCA_030686995.1. Classification (NCBI taxonomy): domain Eukaryota; kingdom Viridiplantae; phylum Streptophyta; class Magnoliopsida; order Asterales; family Asteraceae; genus Artemisia; species Artemisia argyi. The sequence goes on along the minus strand of CM060687.1, from coordinate 195,220,131 downwards.
ATTTTAACAAAAAGTGTTGATTTTATTTTTATAAAGTGTGAATATGAATTCATAAAATTTTAATTGAAACTTATTTTTCAAATTTATTTTTTTATCTCTAACGAGTATACACTATAACTAGCATATTACACTTGAAAATTTAAAGGTCATATGTAAAACCTCTTTAAATTAATAAATTATTAATTTATCGATATAATAATATCTCGCTAAATTAATAAAATATTCCGGTCCCAACAATATTAATTTATAGAGGTTTTACTGTAATTTATTGCTTTCAATTAAAATACAAAGACACGTACAATATATATCTTTTAGAAAAAAATGTTGCCTTCTCTAAAAATATGTAAAATTACACCAAAATAATCTTCTCGTCTTCGATCAAATTGTAAAGCTTAGGTTGATATTCGCACATCATAATAATTGTATAACTTTATATTATTAATTAAAGCGCGGGGTAATTTTTGTAACTTATTATATAGGTTAAGGATGTAGTACAAAACTTGATTCACATATTAGGGTCCATTGTGTAAAATTAGGAGTAGCACAACTACGTTGTTCGCTATGCCTAGCGTATATATGTGTATTAATTGAGATGAAAATGTGTGGTATACTGGTATATAAGTGAAAAGAAGACCTTAATGATTTTACAACCGTGTGGAAGACTTAAAAACAATCTGCATGCGTTTCCACAACTAATGAGACTATGAGAGAAGGGAAATGATTTGTGAATAATTTTTTTTTTGGCTATACACTACTAAATCACACTAGTGATCCATATAATACAACACCGCTATGCATAATTTAGTGGTGGATGACAAAAAAAATGGTGTACAAATCACCTCCCATGAGAGAAACCTCACTTGTTTATTTAATAATTAAATACGAATCTTGTGGATGTTACGCTTGGGCTTGACGAAAGAGAAAGTCATCAGAAAACATAGATTGTCTTTATACAATTAATTACGTGAAAATACCACAAGCTTAGGGCTTGACGAAAGAGAAAGTCTCGGCATTAAAAGTATGAGATTAGCTGTGAAAGATTTTCATTCAGCCAACTTTCTATCTCGATTAATTTTCCCTCTAAATCGCAACTAATCCAGTATCATTTTTTAGAAACGTAGTTTTTCACACCCAATTCATACGTATAACACTATCTTACAAATGTTTCCAACGAGACATGAACCCACAACCTCTCAATTAATAGGCTCACTCACATATCACTAGCGAAAGCGCTTAGGCACGTCTTTTATTTTTGCTTCATTATTAACACGCATTGCAACGCTTTGTGTTGATAAACTCCCATGAATCACATGGGAATTGAACTTTTATAGGGTTGAAAGTCGCTTAATTGTATTTTCAATACATACATGAAATGTTTCTTTTATGTATATATATATAGTATATTCATGCATAACTTACATACAAACGAATTTATAAGTTTACTTAAAATGACAATACTTTCGTGTTTCATTACTTTTGCTTCATCCACTCTCCTTAACTTAACATGTCGAGTTTACCGTATATCAAGTGATCGATCAAATTTGTTGCTATCATAGTTGATTATGAAAAACTAAAAAGTACTATTAATCCTATTTTGCTAGATTGGATTACCGACCCAATTGCTAAACTGTTGTAATTTTTTTGTTTCATCATTTTTCGTCTGCTAGTTACTTGCTAGTTAGTGTGTCATAATTTTTCCGATTAAAAATAAAAACTCCTTAATCAAAACTTTGTCAACGAGAATATATATTTAGGAGTGCCCCAACGACAATAAGCAATGGATAATAATATTTATTTTGTTGCAAGTTGGATAATATTATAACACAATATATTAATGGCTTAACAAATACTACCTCCGTCCCATTACAATTTACAAGTGTCCAGTTTGACTTTTTACGGTCTAACTTGTTCAACTTTGACCTTGAATACTTTTATGTGTGTTATATAATACTTGATGCAAAATATATGAATGGATTGGATTTTAAACGTATTTTCACTGATATAATTTTCATCAAGTATTATATAACACAAATAAAATTATTTAAGGTCAAAGTTAAATAAGAAAGACCAAGAAAAGTCAAACTGGACACTTATAATGGGACGGAGGGAGTAAATTTTATGACAAAAGCAAACCCTGCTAAGCTTTATATACAAAATGAATATAAATGCTTCTGAACAATTCCCGTAGTATAGTAACTTACCAAGCAGTTTTGTAAAATTGATATATTTATAACCAAATTGTATTTCAATCACATGGACACAAAAAATCATCAACGTTTTTCTACCAAAAAGATAGTACCGATATCAAGATAATAGTCTAACCACCAAATTTAGCACTAAGGTTGAAGTCTCAGTTTAGAAAATCTTGTATCGAAGGTTTATGATGTGCGACTATTTTTCTTTGAGAAAACAATAATCTATATATAGTAATGATAAATAGGCACATTTCAACACCAACAAACAGGAAATAACACATATATTAACCAGTTTCATTGTAGCATATTGAGTAGTATCCAAATGAGTTCAACATGCAGGTTGCTTCCACTGCGCTGCCATCACATACTAATTAAGTCATAAATAGGTGCAAATGGGTCCAAGGAACATGTGCAGAAACTTCCGAATGAAATAGCAAGGTCTCTAACGACCATAAAGAATATTGGTCAACAACGTTACTTAAAGTCTTTCTGCTAGTTATGCATATATAGTGTTAAACAATGATCTTTTAGTGTGTGTTGATGATGGCTCAACCAGCTCCAAGCTGTCCGATTTCAGTGATAGGGCCTCAGTTTGTTGCACCATCTCAACTTGAGCTTATAGTCGAAACACATGCACCAGGGAACCTTGTGATCACTGATACTGATCACAAGATTTTGCTCAGAGTAAAACCAGCCGACACAACCTTCCATCGCAAGCGGTTGTTACTCGACCCTGATTACACACCCCTTTTACTACTTCAAGAGAAGGTGATATGAACTTTTCTTGATTTATTCAGATCTTTTTTGTTTGTTTAGGAAGTCTGTTTCTTGATTTGAAGCTGACATTGACTATATTTTACTTCCAGAACTTGAGTGCACATCAACGATGGAATGTATTTAGGGGTGAAAGCAAATCGGATTCGGATCTGATTTTTACCTGTAAGCATAAACACATCAGCCAGTGGTTTAAGATGCAGATAAATGTATTCTTGGCAAATAAAAGTAGTAGCGAGGATAATTGTGATTTTAACATTAAGGGAAGTTGGTCGGATACAAATTGCACCATTCATATGCAAGAATCTTCAACACCAATAGCCCAAGTATGTTACGTTATTTTGAGTTATTTAAAAGCTGATATATTTTCTTACTTCATATATTTACCTAAAGCTATGAGAACATTGACTAATCAATTTATATGGCTGATTCTTATATGTAGATGCATAAATTTCAACCATTAAAGAATGCCAAACTTGCCAAGGGAAAATACATGATAACAGTTAATCCTAATGTGGATTATGCATTTGTGGTCGCACTAATTGCGATCCTCGATGGTATGAACAACGATGAGAAAAAAACATCTAACGCTCATGTTGTTGGGGGAGTTGTTGACGTACTTGGTGCTTTGGCTTCATCGTAAATTGAAGTATGGTTACACATCAGCTCATAGTTTGGTTCAACATCTCATCTGTAAACTTTCTTATGATCTTATCATTGTGGTATAATTATTGTTGTAGATGGCATGTGGAAAACATTCATAGCAAACCATCAAAAAAGTGTAAAATAGTTAAAAAAATAAAAATAAATAAAAAATTACTGAATGTGTTTTATGATCGACTAAACAAGTAAGATCGTGTCTATTTAGACACATAGTTTCTACATAATTATAATCGTAAATTTAATCAACTCAAGCCTACAGTTGGGTTTCCGCTAAGGTATTAACCTAATGATTCAATACCCCCTCTGCAGTTTGAACACGAGTTGTCTGCATGAGTAATTAATGTTAAAAGCTTGAGTAATTGTTCTCTTTGCATGTTGAAGACATCTCCTTCTTTCTTTCTTTTTCATTTCTTATGTTCTTCTTTTTTATCTGGTTGCACGAAAATAGTGTTACATTTGGTAGGGGTGTTCACGGGGCGGTTCGGCTCGGTTCGGTTGCAGGTTTGAACTATCCATCGTGGGGCGGGTAGTTCATTTAATTATTATCCGAAACCGAACAATACTATGCTGATAACCGGACAGGCGGGTACCTGAAATGAGCAGGCACCTAGTACCCTGTTGTAGTGTATATCATTCTTATCGGGGAACTTTAAGTCCAAATTTGTATTCTCAATAATGTTAAATCTACCAGGTATATGGAAAACTGAAATGAAAACGATAATAAGTGTGAGGGTCATCCAAACAATATTTTGAGTAGCACCATGTTGCACGAAACAGAACTGTATTAACCAACTAAATAATCTCAAACTTTCCAAGAGCATGACGCTAAATGTTTACTACCCAATGCAGATTTTGGGTGCAAACAGGTCCGCTTGCTATGTGATTGGCGCAATTTACTACCGTCAATTTAGCTATGTAAAATAAGATATTGCATGTTCATTTCAATGGACAGTAAACCCAAATCATTGTTGTTCTACAATTCACATTAGGAAGACTATGTAATGGCTATCTGCATCTAAAAAATCAAAGAAAATGAAAAACGCATATGTGCTGAAATTCAGATGCACTCTTATATACGCAATGGATATTATCATTTATATATCCAATAAAAGACAAGTAACTAGCTGCAATATCCCAATGAAACAAGAGTCTGCAAGCATTTTTAACCACCAACCAAACAAACTATTCCATCAACACTACGCCTAATTTATATCTGTTGGAATATGTGAATCATAACAATAATATAAACACATAAACACATCAAGTACGCAGCGGAATAGGATCAAATACATATAATTGAAATTAACCGAATATAAAATAAATGCGTACCTTTGTGATTTCTAGCAAGAACAAGAAATCAATTGAACAAGAACTTATAAACCCTAATTAGGTTTATGATGGTCGAGCATGCTTCGTCATCTTCAAAGTCTCATGTCAAGGGAAAAGGTAAGGGCAAAGAGAAGAATGACAAGAAGAGCAAAGGGAAGTCTGAGTACCTTGCTCCTAAAGCTGCAATTGTGAAACAGCAGTTCCAAGGGGTGTGTTTCAATTGTGACCAGCCAGGTCACCGTGCTGCTAACTGTAAGATATCGAAGCGGGTGACTCCACGCGAGGCAAATATGGTGAATGATGTGGACATGATTGCTATAGTTTCTGACGTCATTGCCATGATCTCTGAACTTAACCTGGTAGGTTCCAACAACAGGGAATGGTGGGTTGATACTGGGGCTACCCGTCATGTGTGTGCTGATAAGAGTATGTTTCACTCTTTCAGAGCGGTTGACAATGGAGACAAGTTGTACATGGGCAACTCTGCAACTGCTGATATCAAGGGCGAAGGAGATGTAATCCTGAAGATGACATCCGAGAAAGAGCTCAAGTTGACTAATGTCTTGTATGTTCCATAGATTTGCAAGAATCTTGTGTCTGGGTGGCTGTTGAACAAGTTTGGTTTTCGTCTTGTTTTTTAGTCTGATAAGTTTGTTCTTTCTAAGAATCAAATGTATGTTGGTAAGGGATACGCCCTGAATGGTATGTTTAAGCTCAATGTAATGGTTGTTAAGAATGATATGAATAAAATGAATTCTTCTGCTTATTTGATTGAGTCTTCTAATGTGTGGCATGGCCGTCTTGGACATGTAAATTTTAATTCAATGCGTCGTTTGATTAAATTTAACTGCATAGCTAATTTCCATATTGACTCAAAATATAAATGTGAAACTTGTGTTGAAGACAAACTTACAAGAGCATCTTTCAAATCGGTTGAACGGAAAACCAAACCATTTGATATGATACACACTAACATATATGATTTGAAATCACTACCCACAAAAGGTGGCAATAAGTATTTTATCACGTTTATTGATGATTGTACAAAGTATTGCTATGTTTACTTGTTAAAAAGTAAAGATGAAGCAATAGACAAGTTTGTTCTATATAAAAATGAAGTTGAGAATCAACTTAATAAGAAAATCAAGGTTGTACGAAGTGATAGAAGAGGTGAATATGTGTCTCCATTTGCCGATCTTTGTGCGAAACATGGAATCAAACACGAGTTCACTACTCCTTATTCAGCTCAACAGAACGGTATTGCCGAAAGGAAGAACCGTACCTTGAAGGAAATGGTTAATGCCATGTTGATAAGTTCTGGTTTAAGCCAGGACATGTGGGGGGAAGCCATTCTAACGGCTACTTATCTTTTAAATAAGATACCTCATAAAGAAAAAGAAGAGACCCCTTATGAACTATGGAGGGGAAGAAAACCATCAAATTAGTACTTACGAGTGTGGGGGTGTCTAGCAAAGGTAGCTATACCGACTCCCAAGGCTCAAAAGATTGGACCTAAATTTATGAATTGTTTATTCATTGGATATGCTAGGAATAGCAGTGCTTATCGTTTCATTGTACATGATTCAAAAAATCCGGATATACAAAAGGGTTCTGTAATGGAATCAAGGAATGCTTCCTTCTTTGAAGATATATTTCCTTGTTTAAAGAAGGAAACTGGAAGTTCATCTAGAATAGATGACGATGTTGTCCAAGATAAGAGACAAAGAGATGATAATGATCTCCAAGATGAGAGACAAGATCAAATCGAGGAAGAAGAGGTTGAACCTAAAAGAAGTAAAAGGGCAAGAACCGAGAAATCGTTTGGACCTGATTTTGTTTCTTTTATGGTAGAACATGAAACTACTTCTTATCGAGAAGCGGTAACTTCCTCAGAAGGGCCTCAATGGAAAGAAGCCATTAAAAGTGAAATAGATTCTATTTTACAAAATCATACTTAGGAGATTGTAGATTTACCTCCTGGTTGTAAACCACTAGGCTATAAATGGATCTTCAAGAAGAAGATGAAAGCCGATGGCACCATTGATAAGTACAAAGCAAGGTTGGTAATCAAAGGATTTAGACAACGTGAAGGTCTAGATTACTTTGATACATATTCGCCTGTTACGTGAATAACATCGATCAGGATGATACTTGCTATTGTCGCTTTAAGAAATTTGGAAATTCACCAGATGGATGTGAAAACTGCTTTTCTAAACGGGGATTTAGAAGAAGAAATCTACATGAACCAACCTGAGGGTTTCGTAGCTCCTGGACAAGAGAACAAAGTTTGTAGGCTTGTTAAGTCATTATATGGCTTAAAGCAAGCTCCCAAACAATGGCATCAAAAATTTGACCACGCCATGCTAGAGAGTGGATTCAAAATTAATGAATGCGACAAGTGTGTTTATATAAAAGACACAAGTAGTGGATATGTAATCTTGTGTTTATATGTTGATGATATGCTTATCGTTGGCAGTAACGACAAGATGATCAAATCTACTAAAGACATGTTGAAATCAAAGTTTGACATGAAGGATATGGGTTTGGCTGATGTGATCCTTGGAATAAAGATCATACGAACTCAAAATGGACTTGTGTTGAGTCAAGCACATTACGTGGACAAAATTCTGAATACTCATAATGCGGGGGATTCCGGCCTAGCTAGAACTCCAATTGACACCAACAAGCATCTATCTAAAAATAGAGGCGCGGGTGTTGCCCAATTAGAGTATTCAAGAATTATTGGCATGTTAATGTACTTGATGACAAGTACCCGACCTGACTTAGCATATGCTGTTAGCAGGCTAAGTAGGTATACTAGTAATCCAATTTATGCACATTGGGGAGCTATGACTAGGTTACTTCATTATTTGAGATACAGTCGCGATTATGGGCTGCATAATGAAAGATATCCAGCTGTTATAGAAGGATACAGTGATGCAAATTAGATATCTGACATAAAGGATTCTAGATCGACTAGTGGATATGTGTTTACACTAGGAGGGGCAGCTATATCTTGGAAGTGTTCCAAGCAAACGGTTATAGCTAAGTCCACGATGGAATCAGAATTTATCGCGTTAGATAAATGCGGACACGAGGCGGAATGGCTAAGACAATTCGTAGAGGACATACCAAGGTGGCCTAAACCGGTAACGGCCATTAGTATACATTGTGATAGTCAATCAGCAATTGGCAGAGCTCATAGCATAATGTGTAATGGAAATTCCAAACATATCCGTCGTCAACATAATTCGATACGATAACTACTCTCAACAGGAGTTATCTCAATTGACTATGTGAAGTCAAAGGATAACATTGATGAGGCGAAAAATGAACCGTTTTTAGGGGGTCATTTAAGCCCGAAATTGAATTTATTTGATCAAATATTGCCCTAAATCGTTCCTTTTGTGATTTTAGGTACTTTGGGAGTGAATTCTGGAAAAAGAAGCATTTTGGACGTTTTTGGAGCATAAAAGTTAAGAAAACGGCAAAGACTTAATTTTCCATGCTGGGAACAGTACCTGACGGCGTCAAGAAGGAAAATATGAAGGCGTCAGAAGCCAAATGCATGACGACCCAGAGAAAACCTGAAGGCGTCAGAAGTAGGGCGTCAAGAGTTATTTTGGTGACGGCCTGGAGCAGGATTACACATGACGGCGTCAGACCCAGATCTAGGCAGTCTGAGAACTTTATTGGCGGCGAGATGACGGCGTCAGAAATTTACTCTTAACGCTGTCACCTCACAAAATCTATATATACTTTTCTATTTTTCATTCATTAAAAGAGGAACTTGTGTGGAGAATACTAGGGCCGAACCTAATAAACCCTAGGTCGTTTGTAACAGTATTTTCTAGGGTTTTCACCCCTTGAAACCTTTCATGTTCAATTAAGATAAGTCTTCTTTCAATTCATTCAATATGTCTATGTGTTGTTTGAATATATCTTATGCTTGTCTTGATTATAACATGCTAGGCTAGATCTATCATGTGTTTGCTTAGATGTAATGAAACCTAGATGTTAATTATAGGTTGATTGCTTGTTTATAGTTGTAATGGATGAATGATTTCAATGTTAGGCTTAAGAAAACTGGCAGATCTCCATTGTGTAACTTGCTTGAACGTCTTAAGAAACATGAACCGATGTGTACTAGATTTTTATGATTGTATTTAATGCATGAGCGAATTCTAGTGATCCCATGTTAGGAGTTTCTTAGCCGGCTCCACATAGGAGTGAAGTAGGAGCTTATAGGATTGGGGAAGTAAGTACGCCACCCCATGAATGGTATTAAGGAATACAATCCGTCATCCACGCAACTGTAACAAGTAATTAACCTGTAAAAGATATCTAGGGAGTAGTGAAATCTAAGTAAACACAATTCTCCCATATATTGCTCACACCACTAGTTTAATTTAGTTTATTTTCATTTTTGTTATTTTATTTTGATTGCATCTTAGTCATTGGGTTAGTTGACTAGCAACTAATTCCGCCCATTCCTCTAAAAACCGAGATTTTAATTGCTTTTATAAAATATAAAAAAAATACAAAAAGAATCATCCCTCACCTCTAGATCTAGTCTTTAGGCTTTCTAATCCTAGCGACACTATTCCTAAGTTGAACGATCAATCCCCCGGTACTTGTCACTATACTATACTACAACGATCAGGTACACTGCTTGGTGGGGGTTGTAAGCTTCTCAAGATCCCTCGAGAGGTAAAGCCTGGTGCAATTCCCACGCATCAAGTTTTTGGCGCCGCAGCCTGGGGAATAGTTATTGTCTAGGTTAGGATTTCTTTTTATTAGTTCTACTTGCTAGATTCCTTTCTAGTAAGATTTTATTTTTATTTTTAGGTTTTCTTTAGTCTATCTTATTTCTTTGTTTCCTTTGTTCGTAAACTATATCGATAGATAACAATAACATTGATCGTTTGATTCCTGTTATTCGTATTTTTCGTCATAGGATTTTCCAAATGCCCGCCCCAATCCCTTTAGTGGAAAATGAGAACCCACCTAACCTATTGCCTAACCACTACTTTGACAATAATTCTGAAATGGAGGAGTCTGACCACGATGATGACTATAGGGCTAGTCCTTTTTACTATTCAGACTCCGATGAGGATCTTGATGATGGTGATGTGATTAATGAGGATAGGATGGAAGATGTAGTGAACCCTCTTAGGTATGTCGACCCTAGAACAAGGATTGAGAGTGATAGCTCATTCAATATGCAATTTCCTTGTAAGATTGGATTTAGGAGCTTTAATGCCTACCTTAACTCATCTCTCCCAATGAACATAATCTCGCGTAGTGAATATAATAAAATCATGGTAGACGAGTTAGAATACAAAGGAGATAATGTTATTGCTAGGGCAATGTCATTGCATGTGTTTGTAGGAAGCTTCGTTTATCTTGTTGAGTTCATGGTTATGGAGAATCTAGGAGAATTTATCGATAGTAAGTTAACCCAAGTTGTGTTTGGAAAACCTTTCAAAAGGTTGACCAACCTTGATGAAAAACTTATGGAAGGGTTAATTACATTCTCGGATGGGGATGAAGATTTTGTCTACCAAATGCCCCGTGCACACCCTAGGTTCAAGGATTTTTCCATGGAGAAGTGTAGTAGGTATCCGCCCCTAGAAATGCTAAGTGAGAACGATAAGAGAAAAGGGCTTAAATACACTCATGAAAAGAATAAAAGGTATTATCGCGGATGTTTAGAGTTAGGTGATGATTATAAGAAAGATGAGGCGACTATTAGATGGCTCACCCTTGGTTATGTGAGCATAAGCGACACACGATAACCTATGACCTTGAGTCTAGCTACAAGACTCGTAAATAAAGAAAAGCGCTTCTTGGGAGGCAACCCATGTTTTGTGTGATTTTTATGTTGTTTGATTGTTATTTGCTTCCGTATGCATGCTTTATTTTTATTATTGATTGATCATGTTTCAAAACTAAAATGGTGAAAATACTTTACTTTGTTGTTTGGTTTAGTCTTAACTTCATCCAGAGGTATTTCGCAAAAGATAAGTTGATGAGGCGAAAAATGAACCACTTTTAGGGGGTCATTTAAGCCCGGAATTGACTTTATTTGATCAAATATTACCCTAAATCGTTCCTTTTGTGATTTTAGGTACTTTGGGAGTGAAATCTGGAAAAGGAAGCAATTCGGACGTTTTTGGAGCATAAAAGTGAAGAAAACGCCAAAGACTTAATTTTCCATGCTGAGAACAGTGTATGACGCGCGTCAAGAAGGAAATCCTGACGGCGTTAAGAGTAAAATCCATGACGACCCAGAAGAAACCTGAAGGCGTCACAACAAGAGCGTCAAGAGTTAATTTCATGACGGCCTGCATAAGGAGTACACATGACGGCGTCAGACCCAGATCTAGGCAGTCCGAGGAATTATTTGGCGGCGAGATGACGGCGTCAGACATTTGTTCTTGACGTCGTCACCTTCCAAACTCTAAATATAGTTTTCTATTTTTCATTCATTAGAAAGGAACTAGTGTGGAGAAACCCTAGGGCCGAACCTTGTACGTATTTTACAGCTTTTTCAAGGGTTTTCAGCCCTTGAATCCTTTCATGTGCTATTGAGATAAGTCTTCACTTAATTCAATCAATATGTCTATGTGTTGGTTGTCTATATCTTGTGCTTGTCTTGATTTCAACATGCTAGGCTAGATCTATCTTGTGTTTGCTTAGATCTAATGAAACCTAGATGTTAATTATGTGTTGATTACTTGTTTATGATTGTATTGGATGAATGATTTCAATGTTAGGCTTAAGAAAACTGGCAGATCTCCAATTGGTAACATGCTTGAACGTCTTAGGAAACATGAACCGATGTGTACTAGGTTTTATTGGTTGTATTTAATGCATGAGTAAATTCTAATGATCCCATGTTAGGAGCTTCTTAGCCGGCTCGACATAGGAGTGAAGTAGGCACTCATATGATTGGGGAAGTAAGTACGCCACCCCATGAATGGTATTAAGGAATACAATCCGTCATCCACGCAACTATAACAAGTAATTAACGTGTAAAAGATATCTAGGGAGTAGTGAAATCTAAGTAAACACATTTCTCCCACATATTGCTCACAACTTTAGTTTAATATAGTTTAATTTCATTTTTAGTATTTTATTTTAATTGCATCTTTAGTATTGGGTTAGTTGACTAGCAACTAATTCCGCCCAAATCCTTCAAACCCGAGATTTTAATTTGCTTTCCTAAAAATATAAAAATACAAAAAGAATCATCCCTCATCTCTAGACTTAATCTTTAGGTTTTCTAATCCTAGCGACACTATTCCTAGCTGAACGATCAATCCCCCGGTACTTGTCATTATACTATACTACATCGATCAGGTACACTGCCTGGTGAGGGTTGTAAGCTTCTCAAAATCCCTTGAGAGGTAAAGCCTGGTGCAATTCCCACGCATCATAAGTGTAAGGGGAAACCCCAAATATGTTTTTAAGAAACAAATTTGATCATGATTCTCCACAATAATTAAGTGAACATGTGTATTCGTATTTGTTAGAGTCAAATGCTTGTATCGAGTCATAATGATGTTTTGCAGGATTTTCCAGGAAGTAAGACGAAGTTTTTCCAGAAATTTTCCGGAAACTTAACATAAGAATTTCTGCAGGTCACTTCTGACGGCGTCAGGAAGAAATTCCTGACGGCGTCACGTGTAAAATTCTGGAAATTTTATCAGTTTTGTTTTTCTAACGAAGTCTTAAAGTTTTTGTTGAATCTTTGGTTTTATAATCTCCAGGAGATCTGCAAACATCATTCCACAAGCATTATATCTTACTTTGTTTTCTAGGATTTGTTAGCATATATAGATTGCCGCCGATTTTACGCGAGGTTGCTTTGTCTGTTTTCTCAGGTTTAACAGGTTATATATGATAAGAAGACGATTTATATTCTGGAAGGGAAACTTTGATTGTTCATTTTCTTGGAGGAAGATCTAACTTGGTTACCATATTATCCATACCGAGCGAATCAGGGGAGTATTTGATTTCATTCTTTTACCTGTTTTACTTTTACATTCTTTACTTGAACGTTGGGGACAATGTTCATCCTAAGTGTAAGGGGAGGGTAAAATGATGATACCTTACAGATACACTTTCGCTTGAGTTTGTTTGTTTGATGGTAGATGTGTAATAAAACTATGAGAAATACTCGTTAGTGTAATTTTAGCGCCAAATTTAAAATTTTTTACAACATTTAGGAGTGAAACTTTAGCCATAGCAAGCGTCTCATGGATAGGAGTTGTATGACTAGCACAAAACCGTACCATTCAGAAAAATTTTCCACCCAAATATGTGAGGTTCGCCTTTAGATTTGATAGGAAAAGCATTTACTATTAGTGCTTATGAGTGTACCGGTAGCATTTAGATTCTAGAACTTGCGTTAGTGATGCATCCCGAGACCGCTAGTGAGACTACATTCGTGGGATTTACTACATGATAAGAGACATTAGGATCACCCTTGTGTTAAACCCGTATCATAATTTCTTGACCATTTAAGTCATATTACTTGGCTAGTTAAGTAAATTAATTTTTCCCACACCTTAGCGTTGTACTCATTTTTAGTACACGAAACCCCTAGTACACCCCTCCGAGCCTATCTTTTCGTTTCTAACTTTAAGCATCTTACTTAAAGGAAGAATTTGTTACACCCCACTTAAATGTACACCCAAATCGCCTTAGCCTTCCGTGTATGCACTCATCTTTAGTGCATTATTGTTATTTGTTAAACCCTTAGTTAATTATCTAATTGATTACATGGTTGCTAAGTCGAGTCATATCCTTGTACATATTGTTTTGGGACGATTGGGACTCATGGGTAAAGTACTTATTTTATGGAGTAATGGGGAAGAACATCATATTATTACCCCCATATGTATGTTAATCTTAAAAGTACTCCAAGTGTTTTGATTTTCTTAATTCGAGTCATTAGATTAGTTTATTGTAAAGTATGTAAAAATTCTAGTGTAAGGGGAATTTTCATTCCCTATGATGTATTATTTTGGATGGTAGGGTAAGAGTGTATGAAATGAAAAAAAAAAAAAAATATATATATATATATATATATATATATATATATATATATATATATATATATATATATATATATATATAGAAAGAGAAAAGAGAAAAAACATACGGACTACCATCCCGTTTCATTCTATGTTTATTTTATATTTTTGTTATTTTTCATTTATTAGCTTAAGTCGAGTCTAGTCTTGGCTTAGCAACGCCATATTGTACATGTAATCAACCAAGATGATTAACTCGCCACCAGTAAAGATTGCCTATATCCAACAAAACCATGTATTTCATATCCCTATACCTAACGTTACAACCCTTTAAAAAGACCTCTTAGATAGTTTATCCTAGGTGCTTACGCCATGTGGTGGAGGTTTGATCCTTTCCCAAGCCTATCGTAATCTATTTTGCTATGACAGGTAGTGAGAGATGTTTTCCATTTCCATATTGTGATATTACTTTATTACACCCGAGAGATGTGAGTATCTAAACACTATTTGTGAGGTGCCAGTGTATGACCTCCGTGCTTGTCTTTGGTCTTTAGTGGAACGATTATTTGTTGTAATTACTTTTATATTAGTGTTAAATGACCCCTAACTTGTATTTTGATTAGAATAAAAGCACATTTGCTTGAGGATAAGCAAATCTCAAGTGTAAGGGTATATGATGAGGCGAAAAATGAACCGTATTTAGGAGGTCATTTAAGCCCGGAATTGAATTTATTTGATCAAATATTGCCCTAAATTGTTCCTTTTATGATTTTAGGTATTTTGAGAGTGAATTCTGGAAAAGGAAGCATTTTGGACGTTTTTGGAGCATAAAAGTGAAGAAAACGGCAAAGACTTAATTTTCCATGCCGGGAACAGTACCTGACGGCGTCAGAAGCCAAATGCATGACGACCCAGAGAAAACCTGAAGGCGTCAGAAGTGTTAGAGTTTGACAAACAAAGTACACATATTGCGGAAGCTAGGATCAAGTAATAACACGTATAAAGATTAACTAAAACATAAATAGTAAACGTACCCGATGCACTTCAAATAAACCTTGATTCTTGTACAAATAGATCAATGATAAACCCCTTACCGTTTTGTTTATTGATCTCTTGATAATTACTAAAGTAAGTAATTACCTCGTTCTTGTACACACAAACTACCAACGAATAAAGGTTTGATGCAAGTAAACAAAACACTTAATTTTTGCTTAGAAAAAATCTATCCAAGAACCCTTGGAGGGGGTTGATAGATCGGCCAAGAAAGAAACAAGGGAAAAGAAAACTTTAAGGTTTTGTGTGTGTGCACAAGAGATGATTAGGTTTAACCCCAAGGCCTTGTATTTATACTAGGTGAATCTTGGAGCTCAAGAAAGCATGGGTCGACCCATCTTGGGTTGAGTTCGACCGGCCTAGGCACCCCATGGGTGTTCTAGATCCTTCTTGACTTCCAAATTACATCCTAGTCCTTTTCCTTTTGTCCCTAATGATAGTTAGTCCATACGTTTAATAACTAACGACCATTTAGTCCATTAAGTGTTTATAAATACATATATACGATACATTTAACATATATATATTTATTATACATTATTCTTATTTGTAAAGTGTGCAATCCTGAGGTCTCGGGTTCGATACTAGACATTTACTCATTAATGTTTATACGTAACATTTAACAGCTCCCACTCGTATATCCATTAATAGTAAAATGACATTGGTTAGCGTCTTGCAACACTCCAATGCCCCCAGTTCGACCCGAGCTAGATTTCCTGGAAAACCTTTAATGATTCATCATTATTATTATCCTTTCGCCTCTAATACTACATTAATAAATATGTGAGGTCCTTTATTAAATTCTGTTTCTCGTCTCTTTATGATTGAACAAAATTACCAAAACATCTGAACGTATTCCAGACAGACTTTGGGCGTGGCCACGCAAACATTTTGTCAACCCTACGAGGGGCCCAGCAGTATTAAACTTCTGAACAAATCAGAAGGAACGAATTCTCTCTTGACTACAAGAATAACCCATGAACTTTGCAACATTCTGAAAACAACCCTTATGACTTCCAATTACGGTAAGCGGTAGATTGCTCCACAAAATGCACTACATCCATGACACTTATCTGGTATCTCAAGTCTGAGGATAACTCTTAAATATGATTCTCACAATAAATTTAAATCATATTGTTGGGATAAGTCCAATACTCAATTCATTGAATATCATGTGAAATTGGTATGACTACGCATCAATATACTTTCAAGTATATCCTTAACCAATACTCAAAATTGTCTTAGTTTAATGATATTCCCATATCATTAATCGACAACGGACTATTTAGAATAATAAATTATTCACGGATCTTAAACATGCAAATATAGGATATATTATTAAGACAATGAATAAATAAACATAACCAATATTTTATTTCATTAAAAATTAATAATTGTACATTACATCCTTTATCCAAATACTAATCACAAATGGGCATGAAACTATCAGCTAATTTAAGTCCTATTCCTTCAGCATGCTTGTAAAGCTTGGTGCCAGGTAAAGGCTTTGTAAATTAATCAGCTAAGTTTTCATCTGTGTGAACTTTGAGCATTTCGATTTCACCTATCTCAACTTGTTCTCTGACATAGTGATGCTTAATCGGGAAATGTCTGGTGCCTCTCATGATTCCAGGTTCATTGGCAAATGTAATTGCAGCTGAGTTGTCACAATACATTTTTATAGGTCGCTGAATCGAAGGCATAACCCCAAGCCCTGAAACAAACTTCCTAATCCAAACAGCTTCCATTGCAGCTTCTGAAGCAGCTATATACTCACTTTCTGTAGCAGACATCGCTAGTACACTCTGCTTTCTGCTCCTCCAATCAACAGCTCCTCCATTAATGACAAAGACATAACCCGTCTGAGACTTCGTATCATCCTTATCACATTTCCAAGAAGCATCACAGTAACCTGTAACATCAAGTTCTGCAGATGGAGTACCCCCATAACCCAAGAACATCTCTTTAGTAGCCCTAAGGTACTTAAGAATATTCTTAACAGCAGTCCAGTGTTTTTCACCTGGATTCTGTTGATATCGACTGGTTAAATTCTGAGCAAACGCCACATCAGGCCTTGTGCTTTTCACCGCATACATAATAGATCCCACAGCCGAAGCGTAAGGGACTCTCTTCATGCGTTGCACCTCTTCAGGTGTTGAAGCACAAACTTTGTTGCTCAAGCCATGTTGCTCTTGCATCGGCAAATATCCTTTCTTGGAATTTTGCATACTGAATCTCTTCAATATTTTATCAATGTAAGCACTTTGGCTTAATCCAATTAATCGCTGAGATCTATCTCTATATATCTTGATTCCCAGAATAAATGCAGCTTCCCCTAGATCTTTCATAGAAAAACAACTTCCAAGATGTGCCTTAACCTTTTGCAAACTTAGAATGTCGTTTCCCATGATCAATATGTCATCGACATATAATATAAGGAAAATTACATTACTCCCACTAGCTTTGTGATATACACATGGCTCATCAAGATTTTGAGTGAATCCATACTTCTTAATTTCACTATCAAATCTCTTATTCCATTGTCGTGATGCTTGCTTTAATCCATAAATGGATCTTTTAAGCTTGCATACACGATCTGGGAATTCTGGATTAACAAACCCCTCAGGCTGCGCCATATAGATGTCTTCATCTAGGCAACCATTTAAGAAGGCGGTTTTGACATCCATTTGCCAAATCTCATAGTCATAGTAAGCGGCTATGGCTATAAGAATCCTAATTGCCCTTATGTCAGCTACAGGAGAAAAGGTCTCCTCATAGTCAACACCAAAAGTTTGAGTATAACCTTTAGCTACCAAACGGGCCTTATAGGTGTGTACAATGCCATCCATATCAGTCTTTTTCTTGAAGAGCCATTTACTCCCAACTAGCTTGGCACCCGGAGGTAGGTCTACTTCTTCCCAGACTTCATTGTCTTTCATGGATTGCATTTCCCCATTCATAGCTCCCTGCCATTTTTCCTTTTCAGGACTATTCATAGCAGCTTTATAACTTGTAGATTCATCAAGATCCCCTATCAAGTTGTCATCACACTCCATGTTTAGACATAGACGTGTAGGAGCCTTCACAGATCTTGAAGATCTGCGAACGGGAACCACTTCAACTTCTGGTGGAGGACCTAAACTTTCAGGTTCTTCAGGAAGTTGGCTAGTGTTTTCAGAAGGTGTTACATCTTCATGATCGTCTTCCAGATCATATACTCTCCCACTGAATTCTTGAGATATGAGCTCCTTTTCTAAGAAGTCTCCATACCTTGCAACAAAAACTTTGTTTTCAGTTGGGTAATAAAAGTAGTAACCCATAGTTTCCTTAGGGTATCCTACGAAGATGCACTTTACAGATCTTTGTTAGAGTTTGTCTGCTGAGTTACGTTTAACATACGCCTCACAACCCCAGACCTTTAGATAAGACAAGTTAGGAGCTTTTCCAGTCCATACCTCATATGGAGTCTTATCAACCTTCTTTGTTGGAACCATATTTAAAATGCGAACTGCAGATTCCAAGGCATAATCCCAAAACGAGTAAGGAAGAGTTGTTAGATTAAACATAGTTCGTATCATGTCTTGCAATGTACGATTCCTTCTTTCAGATACACCATTTTGTTGTGGAGTATATGGAGAAGTAAGGTGCTGGACAATTCCCTCTTTTGCTAAGTAATCTATAAACTCTTGACTCAGGTATTCACCACCTCTATCGGATCGAAGAGCTTTAATCTTCTTTCCTAGTTGCAACTCTACTTCTGCTTTAAACACTTTGAATGTCTCAAACACCTCATGTTTATGCTTAAGTAAATAAACATAACCATAACGGCTGTAGTCATCCGTAAATGTTAAGAAGTAGCTAGCACCTCTCCTTGACACATGTCTAAGTGGTCCACACACATCTGTGTGAATAAGACCAAGTAGATCATTCGCCCTTTCAATCCTATTTTTAAAGGGTTTCTTAGTCATCTTCCCAGCAATGCAAGATTCGCATTTATCAAATGATTCATCATTGATCTTTTCTAAAAGCCCATCATGTTGCAGCTTTTTCATGCGATCTTTGCCAATGTGAGCAAGTCGACAATGCCAAAGATAAGACGAATCCAGACCTTTCTTGATTCTTTTATTGTTGATGCTATACATTGAATTATTTTTAACAAATGCATTATCATTATCATTCATATCAATTTCAAAGACACCATTCACAGCAATAGCATTAAAATAAAAAACACCATTTAAAGAAACCGAAATTCCATTGCTAGAAATAGTATGCTCAAAACCAAGGTTCAACAAACATGAAAATGAAATTACACCTCTAAAAATTGACGGTGCATAATGACAATTATTTAAAGATAGTACTAAGCCCGAAGGCAACACTAAATCATAAACTCCTATAGCTTCAACTCCTGCATGCGCTCCGTTACCAACGTGCAAGAATTGTTGTCCATAGGCCAGCTTTCTCTCAACTCTAAACCCCTGCAAGGTATTGCAAATATGAATGCCACATCCCGTATCATATACCCATGAATTCAATTTAGGAGTAAGAGTGAATAATTCAATCATAAAGAACGCACCTGATGAGCTGGGGTTACCAGCTTCATTCCCCTGCTTCTTGAGTCGCAAGTCATGAATGTAGAGAGGGCAATTGCGCTTCCAATGGCCCTTTTCATGACAATGGTGACATGCCTGATCCTTCTTGTTTGGTGGATTCACCTTTTTCTGCTTAGGCTGATGTTGCTTCATCTTGGGTTCAGGTTGATAGGCCATGACCTGCTTGCCTTTGTTACCCTTCCCTTTGCCTTTGTTCACATGCGATTTCTTCTGGATTCTCCCACCATGAATAGCCAACACTTGCGGGGTAGGAGCCTTGACCTTGGCTGGTAGACTTTTCTCATACTCAACAAGCAGTGCAAGTAATTCAGATACTGTCTTCCCCGAGCAGTGCATGTTGAAATTCTGCACAAAACCAGCAAAGTCCTTGTTAAGGGACCTGTTGATCAAGTGCACTTGCACATTGTCAGGGTAACCAAATCCAATTCTGTGAAGCTGATCAAAAGATTCCTTCATCTCAGTCACATAATCTTCAACTGGTTTACCATCACCATGCTTGCAGTTGTGTAGCTTGTCCAGTTCATCATACAATTCAATTGCAGGTGGTTTCTCATAAGATTGCCTAAGTACCTCAAGCATATCTTTAGGGAAAAAGTACTCAAACTTCTTTTGTAACTGAGCACTCATGCTAGTGAGCATTAAACAAGCAACCTCATTAAATTTAGCATGTTCCACCCTCCATGCCGCCTTAACTGCTTCTGGTTCAGTAGCAGCAGGCTCAGCTAGGCATTCTTCGGTCAAATAATCCATCTTACCGGTCGACCTCAAGACAATTCTAAGTGAGCGGTACCAATCATTGAAATTCTTTCCAGTCAGTTTTTCTCTCTCAAGATGACTCTTGAAAGCAGAAATCACAGATGGGGTATCGGGTTGAGCCATATCTACAGATAAAAGTTCAAACATTAGTATTTTCGATAATAAATATCTTCAAGAAAATAAAATACCCAAAGTTATATTCATATAACCACCAAAATTTTCTTGAAAACCTAGGATCTAACTTTACATAGTTCCACCACATCAGTTGATCTGCTAGTGGTGAAAGTACAAAAGATAGTAATCTGTCGAACAATAATTGGCAAACAAGATTTCCAATTCCTAGATCATTATGGGAATTACATTAAATTGATTCATCAATTTGCCTTGTAAGCATGTTTCATCCCATCTCATGCCTTAAGTTCTAGGTCTCACGCACAACTTAATTAAGTCGTCTACCTTATAAACTGTAAAATTACAATTATGGTCTCACGCGTTAAAAGAATTTTACCTTGTTATAGTAATTTAGCCTAGGTCTCACGTTAATAAATTAAAATTCCAAGTGTTTCTTATAGATAGATGGAATGTAACTTAAATTATAAGGGTATTTATTTTTGATGTGTAAATCAAAATATGTATAAAGATGCATGCACTCATCTTTATAGCATAAGTTTTCAAAACCTTTTTATTACCAATTCGTGAAATTAATACACAAAGTTTTACTTGAGGTTTAACAAACCCTAAGATGACTTTCTACAATTATGATTTTAAAAGTAATTCGTTTAAAACATATTCAAGATTGTGATAACCAAGGCAGACTCTAAGGCTCTTTTCTAAGCCTTCAAATCACGGTTATGAATATCGTCTTAAAGGACTTAATTTTAAAAGCATATTTGTACAAAACATCAATCAAGCAAAAGTTTATGGATTCAATCTCAAAATCATGTAATAAAGTATGAATTTTGCTAGTCTCGCCTGGGAGCTGATTACCGTGCGAATCGGACCACTATCGGCACTTAAGACCTTGCAAGATTCTTACTTTATCACTTTAGTTTCACCGTTATTAGTCCATATTATTTTCTTTTATGAAAATCACCCTTTTTATTGCTTACATCAAGTCAAACAATTAAGAAAACAATAAAAACAAGTAATTTAAAGAAAAATAAACAACTAATAATAAAACGTGAAACAATTAGCCACATGCAAACCTTATTAAAAAGATTCTAATAAAATCAATTCTAGGTATTATAACGCATGTAATCAATTAAGGCCTTCTCCTCTTGATGGAGGAGAGTCACATACATTGACGTATCAATTGCGTAGGCCAAAATCAATATACACACCACATAGCATATAAATTGATTTTAATATATTAATTAATTGGAGTCTTCCCCAATTTTAGATCTATTTAAAACATGTGACAATTAAATAATCAAACAAGATCCATGACTAACATGCATGTTTCGTCATGGAATAACCTAACAATTAGCACATAGGTCACAAGTACGTTCACAAAAACCGGTTTAAGACCTAGGGTTTCTATATGATTACAATTTAATCAAGAAAACCACAAACCCTAATTAGGGTTTATAGTGGAAATCGACCCCCTCCCCAAAATTAGGGTTAGGGTTTAAATTTTATAAAAAAATTTAAAGAAAACCCTAGAAAAAAAAACATGTATCTAAAACAATTAAAGATTCGATTTTTATTACGTTTTAGTAATCAATTACATGTTATCCATGGCTCGTGATGCCACTGTTATAGTTTGACAAACAAAGTACACATATTGCGGAAGCTAGGATCAAGTAATAACACGTATAAAGATTAACTAAAACATAAATAGTAAACGTACCCGATGCACTTCAAATAAACCTTGATTCTTGTACAAATAGATCAATGATAAACCCCTTACCGTTTTGTTTATTGATCTCTTGATAATTACTAAAGTAATTAATTACCTCGTTCTTGTACACACAAACTACCAACGAATAAAGGTTTGATGCAAGTAAACAAAACACTTAATTTTTGCTTAGAAAAAATCGATCCAAGAACCCTTGGAGGGGGTTGATCGATCGGCCAAGAAAGAAACAAGGGAAAAAAAAACTTTAGGGTTTTGTGTGTGTGCACAAGAGATGATTAGGTTTAACCCCAAGGCCTTGTATTTATACTAGGTGAATCTTGGAGCTCAAGAAAGCATGGGTCGACCCATCTTGGGTTGGGTTCGACCGGCCTAGGCACCCCATGGGTGTTCTAGATCCTTCTTGAATTCCAAATTACATCCTAGTCCTTTTCCTTTTGTCCCTAATGATAGTTAGTCCATACGTTTAATAACTAACGACCATTTAGTCCATTAAGTGTTTATAAATACATATATACGATACATTTAACATATATATATTTATTATACATTATTCTTGTTTGTAAAGTGTGCAATCCTGAGGTCTCGGGTTCGATACTAGACATTTACTCATTAATGTTTATACGTAACATTTAACAAGAAGTAGGGCGTCAAGAGTTATTTTGGTGACGGCCTGGAGCAGGATTACACATGACGGCGTCAGACCCAGATCTAGGCAGTCCGAGAACTTTATTGGCGGCGAGATGACAGCGTCAGAAATTTACTCTTGATGCCGTCACCTCAGAAAATCTATATATAATTTTCTATTTTTCATTCATTAAAAGAGGAACTTGTGTGGAGAATACTAGGGCCGAACCTAATAAACCCTATGTCGTTTGTAACAGTATTTTCAAGGGTTTTCACCCCTTGAAACCTTTCATGTTCAATTAAGATAAGTCTTCTTTCAATTCATTCAATATGTCTATGTGATGTTTGAATGTATCTTATGCTTGTCTTGATTATAACATGCTAGGCTAGATCTATCATGTGTTTGCTTAGATGTAATGAAACCTAGATTTTAATTATAGGTTGATTGCTTGTTTATAGTTGTAATGGATGAATGATTTCAATGTTAGGCTTAAGAAAACTGGCAGATCTCCATTGTGTAACTTGCTTGAACGTCTTAAGAAACATGAACCGATGTGTACTAGGTTTTTATGATTGTATTTAATGCATGAGCGAATTCTAGTGATCCCATGTTAGGAGCTTCTTAGCCGGCTCGACATAGGAGTGAAGTAGGAGTTTATAGGATTGGGGAAGTAAGTACGCCACCCCATGAATGGTATTAAAGAATACAATCCGTCATCCACGCAACTGTAACAAGTAATTAACCTGTAAGAGATATCTAGGGAGTAGTGAAATCTAAGTAAACACAATTCTCCCATATATTGCTCACACCACTAGTTTAATTTAGTTTATTTTCATTTTTGTTATTTTATTTTGATTGTATCTTAGTCATTGGGTTAGTTCACTAGCAACTAATTCCGCCCATTCCTCTAAAAACCGAGATTTTAATTGCTTTTATAAAATATAAAAAAAATACAAAAAGAATCATCCCTCACCTCTAGACCTAGTCTTTAGGCTTTCTAATCCTAGCGACACTATTCCTAAGTTGAACGATCAATCCCCCGGTACTTGTCACTATACTATACTACAACGATCAGGTACACTGCCTGGTGGGGGTTGTAAGCTTCTCGAGATCCCTCAAGAGGTAAAGCCTGGTGCAATTTCCACGCATCAAACATCGCGGATCCTCTTACGAAAGGCTTAAGCAGAGAGTTAGTTAGTAAGTCGTATAAAGGAATGAGACTAAAGCCCTTGAAGGAATGAGTTTCTATGAAGGAAAACCTAACCCATTTGACTGGAGGTCCCAAGATCTGGGTTTAATAGGACAACCTAATCATAGAAATGTGGGGGAAGTCACGTCAATGTGGGGGAGTTACTTATATATTGTAACTTCCTAGTCCATTCCTATAACAAATGTGACTTGTTGAGAGGTTAAACATATGGCTTTAATGATTCAGGATGAAATCATAAATCATAATGATTCAAGATGAAATCACAAAACATATGTTTTTAATGATTTAAGATGAAATCACCTATGTGAGAGAGAAGTGGGGTCGCTTCGAAGGGAATTGTGGGGGGCGCAATTCCTAAGAGCTTTTGCAGAACCAGGCTAGTATTCATGACCATAACGAATACGACTATGAGGACTTGACAAGGTCAGGGAGAGTCTTGTGTGAGTATGTATTGTCGTCTATGTAAACAGAGGCTGAGTTCAAGGACATCGCGTCTACTCAGATCTAGGAGACTAAGTGCATCTCACAAGGGAAGATTCAAAGGGTCAAACCTACATATCATATGCAAGACTTAACCGCAGAAATTTCGTTGAAACTTTTATGTGTTTTCGACCGATCTCTATTCATGTGGGGGATTGTTGGAAAAATGAATTTTGCAAACTTTGGACATTATTTAATATATGTATATGTTACATATATTTGTGTTACTTGGGGGTGTTTTGTTCTCCTCCAAGAGAGCTTTGCAACGACCTAAAGTATGTCCAAATTAGAGTTGAAATGAATGAGATATCGTGTCTCAAAGTGAGGCACATGAAACACAAAAATTGGAAAAGTAGAACTACCCCACATCGCTTAGAAAAGTAAGTGGAGACTAGTTTATAAGGGAATCCTTGTACTAGCTTTCAAATTCCTTTAGGTGAGCTATGCTCCCACTCCTACGTGCGCGCGCGAGGGGGTGCAGAAAATGGGATTTCTGGGCCAAAATGGGTTCGAAGCTTCTGAACTCATGCGAGCCCGCGCGACCTGCGGACACGAATGCAGCTCTGAAACCTCGCCTACGTGCGTATCTTTTTGCTGCCAGTTCGGGTTAATCTTTTCTAGTAATTCTGCAAATCTATTTTAGGAATAGATTTGAAACTTTTAGACAAAGTTTACAGAATATTGTTGTGTAATATAATATACGCAAATCGTGTTTTAATTTAACAGATATGTTTAATTATAGAGTTTATTTAGTCTTGGAGGACAAGAAATTTTTTTAGTATAAATAAAGCCATACCTCATTTGGTTTTACACACAGAAAAAGTGCAACTCTAGCAGCCGATTTCCAGCATTCTTTTTGATCAGAAACACACAAGTTTTCGTGATCATTCAGGCAAGTAAGTCAAGTCCGGCTGTACAACAACTTTGGACGTTGTACCCTGGGAAACAGATGACGAATCTGTTTTAAGGGAATCGTGTCTAACATGAGCCTCATCATTTACAGCTTATTATTTACTTATCGTTCATAGTGTCTGTCTTCTGCTTCTACTCCATTTTGTCTGTATTTTATTTTCGGTTATTTACTTTCTGTTAATTTTATTATTGTAATCTGATTTATTAATAAAAGTGTACACAGTTTCCCACAAATATATCATTTATTTTCTTTTTGATAAATGTTAAAATTGCGAAACTAAACTTACTGAAGTGTTTCGGCCTGTGAATCTGCACACGTGGTAATTTTTTCGTGTTCGATACATATAGGGATCAGTGAACTTCGTGTCCACACGTGATGTATCCGGAGAAAAGGTGATGTCTTCCCACGAAGATTTTTCTCACTTTAAACTCAGTATGGAATATATAAAATCAGGATTTTCTCTTGTAACATCATCAGAGAAACTAGGCGTGGAATAATTTACAAAGGCAGTCTCTTGCATTCCAAACAGTTCATCGATATTATTGGATTGTCTTTCTTTCCTGATTCTGTAAAATATGAGAGCAAAATGTTTTGGACAGAGATTTTGATGCTTTCTAGTCTGAAACATGAGAATCTCGTGTCTCTTATTGGGTTTTATGATGAGGAGGGTGAGAGGACTATCATATACAAGAGGGAGGCCAATGAAAGTCTTGCAAAACATCTAAGTAACCAGACCCTCACATGGATGTAAAGGTTGAAGATATGTGTTGGTGTAGCAAAAGCATTGAGTTACATACACTATGATGCTAGACGAGATTTTAGTGTCATACATTGTAACATCAAGAGCTCGAAAATTCTACTAGATGACAGATGGGAACCTAAGTTATCTGGTTTTGAACTTTCGTTGAAAAATATAGTAGCTCGGAGGCATCGTCTTCTCCTTACTCGTGATATTGTTGAGAATGTATATCTGGACCCAAAATATAAAAAGACTGGCGGCAGTGGCGAAGCTAGAAAATTTTCAGTGGGGGGTCAGGATCTATTTTTTTTTTCCTAAAGCTATTTTTCAGGTAATACCGAAATTTTGGGGGGTCGAAACCGAATATACCGAAATTTTTCTACACGAAAACTATATACCCCTACATCGCAAAAAAAATTTCGGGGGGTCGGGAGCCCCCTCCCGCCCCTATGTAGCTGCGCTAATGACTGGCGGTTTGACCCACAAGTCAGATGTGTATTCATTTGGTGTTGTATTATACGAAGTCTTGTGTGGTAGGAGTGCGGTTCTTTGAGATGAAGATAAGTTGGGAGAGGGGTTATTAAATCAACGTGCGAAATCTCATTTGGATGTTATGATTGATCCGCATTTACGAAAACAGATGGACCCAGAATCACTCAGAATCTTCTCAGAGATAGCAACTTGCTACATAAAAGAGGAAATTGTATTATAATTCACAATTTTATTAAGGTGTTAATGTTCAAATGAAACTCGGCTCGGGCTCGACTAATTTATATGACACGTTAAAGTAAATAATGTTTTAATGAAACTCGGTTCATTAATCGCACTAGCCTCGAGCTCGTTTATTTCTTTTAAGCTCTTTTACACATAGTTATATATTTATATGTATAGACAATATATACACGTAAATATTTCTAGGTCTTGTTTAAGCTCATGAGCCTGATCAATCTTTACATATAAAACTTGATTAGGCTCGAGCTCATTTAGGTTCAGCTCTTTCTAGGTTTTTACTCTGAACTCTTCACCAATAAATAAATAAGTACCTTCTTTAGACTATAACCATAGCCTGATCCTTCAAGGGTGATAAAATAGAACTCTATGAATATTTATTGGGCCAAATATAATGGGCTTATCAAACCAATTCTTATGTCCAAAAAATCTTGAAAAAAAAAACCCAAAAAGCAATCACCTTTATGAACAATTTTACAAATTAACAGAAACCCATTAAAGAATCTTGAAATGGGTATGGCCCAATTTGATTAAACTTTCATTTTCCCAATTCAATTTTCAATTTCAAGAATCAAGAAAATATTAGGGTTTAAGCCAAAAAAAAATTTTAAAAATAAAAAAATGCAGCGTTTGAAATCATTATCAGTATTGAAAAGGTGGAAATGTAATAACAGTCATTGTTTTTACACTAGTTCTGCTGCTCAACGTGAACTTAATCATTTCCAAGATGAGGTATATTTATATAAATCTTGATTTTTTTTTTTTTTTTTTTTTAAGAAGAATGTTTAATTTAAAGTTTGTGATGTTTGATATGTATGATTATTAAGGGGTTAAGGGGGTATTTTGGATTAGCTTGTTTTTCGGGCTTATGAGCGTATTTGAAGTTGGAAAAGCTCATAAGCTTGGTTTTTTCGGTTTATGAAGTCCGAAAAATTAGCTAATCCAGACAATGGGTATGATTTTGGGTGGTTTGGATTAGATTATTTTCCAGACTCATGAGCTTATTTGAAATTGGAAAAACTCATAAGCTCACTTTTCTCGGCTTATGAAGTTGAGCTTATGGACTTGATAAGTCCATAAGCTCAGTTTGATAAGCGTGTAAGCCGATAAAAAATGAGCTTATGAGTTTTTTCAATTTCAAATGAGCTCATAAGTCCGAAAAATAAGCTGATCCAGGCACACCTCAAATGTTTGTGATGTTTGAGGAGTTAAGGGGTGATTGGATCAGCTTGTTTTCCGGGCTTATGGCTTATCTGAAATTGGAAGAGCTTGTAAGCCCATTTTTTTGGCGTATGGAGTTGAGCTTATGGACTTGAGAAGCTCAAGTCGATAAGGTCATAAGCTGAAAAAATGAGCTTATGAGCACTTCCAAAATCAAATAAGCCCATAAGCCCAAAAATTAAGCTAATCCAGCACCCACTAAGTTTGTGATGTTTTATGAGTATCATTTAGCGGTGTTTGGATTAGCTTTGTTTTTTGACCTTATGAGCTTATTTGTAATTGGAAAAGCTCGTTAACTCATTTTTTCGGCTTATGGATTTAATAAGTTCAAGTCGATAAGGTCATAAGCCGAAAAAACAAACTTAGAGTTTTTCCAATATCAAATAAGCCCATAAGTCTGAAAAATAAGCTGATCCAAACACCCCCCTTAAAAGTTTGTGATGTTTGAATTTATGTAATGATGCAGGTTTTGGTGGAAGGAAGAGCTTTTTCAAGAGCTGCTATACTTAATAGACCATCTCAGCTCAATGCTATTACTACTTCTATGGTATACCTTCTATCTCTTTTTTTCCCGCAAATGTTTCATCAATTTTACGCACTTTCGATATTTTTTACGAGTTTGAAGTTTTAGTCTGATTCAATGTTTTGAATTTGTTTGAAATTTTGACCCACAAATTATAATAACTGTTACCGATTAGGTTAGCATGTTACATAAGTTGATGTCACATGTGTTAGACTTAAGTTCCCTATAAATGGATTTGTGGTAATACATGTTTCGGGTCTTATTTTTTAAAAAGGTCACAACATCGAACGTTGAGGGATTAAACCTTCAAAAAAATGATAACATAAGTGGAACAATGGTGAAGTTTCTTTGATACGTTTTAACCACTCAAGTTTCAGTTTTGATTCATTGTTATGCATTCTTATTTAACAATGAAACCGCCCCCTATATTATCGATTAGAAATGTTGACATGGCGCGATAAACATTTAGTCCTTATTATATAAACATATGATGGTGTGGCGTCCATTCTACAATGGGCATCCATGTCATCAAGCTTATATAGTTGGCACGTCGTGTCAGCACATGTAACCGGGTAATACAAGTGGCGGGTAAATTTTTCAATAAGAATTCACAACATATAACAAAATTGAAACTTGAGTGGTAAGAACAGTTGTTAAGATTTAAGAACCAAAACTGACCCATGTTTAATCACAAATACGCTCTTGTTCTATGATGATTTTTTGTTACTGAGAAACGTGTGAATGCTGTAATGTTTCTGAAAAATTGTACACAGGCTGGCCGGTTACAAAGACTTTACGAGTCATGGGAAGACAACTCACAGATTGGATTTGTGACCATGAAGGTATTTCATATGCTTATATGAAATTTATTACTCCGTAATTATTTACGCTAGGCATATGCATTGTTTTTGTCTCTAAATGTCATTCGAATTTATTGAAGGGTAGTGGTAGGGCATTTTCTTCTGGTGGAGACATGGTAACCATTTATCGTTTGCTTCAAGAAGGTAGACATCTCTTTTAATTGCCTTATATTTATAATTATGTGTATATATACTTATTGTTGATCTTAACAACTTCCGGTGACATATGTACAGGCAAAGATGCAGAATGCAAAGAATTTTTCAGGACGTTATATCAGTTTATATACTTTCTTCTCTTAAACAAAAAATAATATACAAGTTCTTATGTCAATCTCTAACGTATGTAGTTTTCTCAAGTTGTGAGATAAATATCTGGCATATATATCAGGACAATGAAACGCCAGATTGTTACTGACATGTGTATATAGTCAATATTATTCAAACAATGGTGATTATCTATATCCATGTTGAGACACAATTGGGCCGAGATGATAATATACACGATAATTAAAAGAGTATATTAGTTTACTACATTGAAGTTATTTTCTATTCATTGGCATACTTATTTCATGCCAAAAGTTCCATGTAGATCTAATATTTACCAAAGATCCCATCCATTCATCTCGTCCGTCCATTTCTTTTCCTCCCAGCCGTTAGATTACTTTGTTGTTTGTTTTTTTTTTTTTTAGTAATAACCAAAAGGGTAAAAGTGACAATTCACTTATTAATATATACGCTACTCAAACCCTCCCATTTTTCATAACTCAAACGGTTATATTGGTCCGTCTCTCACCCACCCCATTCAAACCCTCCCATTTCAATCTCAATCTCTCTCAATAACCGTTAGCCGCCGTCGCCACCATTAACCGCCGCCGTTAAACCGCCGTTAAACGTCTTAGTTGTTGAATTAATGAAGTCAGTTGCTGAATCGATGGGTAAAATTGCTTATTTTGTTTATTATTTACGTTTTGTTTATTTTTTTGCTTATTTTGTTTCTTATTTTGTAGATTTTTATCTATTGCAGATGATTTTATTGTATTATTAAGCTATTTTGACCTAATTTTGAATCTGATGCTGATTAGATTAGGTTTGTATTATTTTGTAGATTTTTATCTATTGTTGATGATATTATTGTATTATTAAGCTATTTTGACCTAATTCTGAATCTGATGCTGATTAGAGTAGGTTTGTAGATTTTTAGGTTTGTTGATGATATTGTTGCTGTTGTTAATTGATCGATATGTGTGACTGTCGTGTTGAGTGTTGAGTTTTTGATTAGATTAGATTAGGTTTGTAGAGTTTTTGTTTTTGTTATTGTTGCGTTGAGTGTTGAGTGACTGTCGTGTGTTGAGTGTTGAGTGACTGTCGTGTGCTGCAAGTGCTTTGAGTGTTGATTGACTGTCGTGTGTTGAGTGACTTGCTGAGATGTAATTAGATAGGGACTAGCATACACGTGAGAAGTGTGCATTTGAGTAGAAATACTTTTAATATTAGGCGTACAAGTTTCTTGAATTTATACAGCTGAGAGATGTATATAGCTGCAAGTATCCAGACACGTGAGAAGTTTTTAGTGTTATTTCAGCTAAAGAGGTTGAAACTTGTGATACTTTATACTGTTATTGTGATAAATATTGCATCTCAGCTGTAACGTTTGAATTGAGATTGTGAGTTCTGATTGTTAATTGTTATATTTTATTGTTGATTTAGCTTCTATCGCTGTTAGTGTAACTGTTTTGATCATCTGTTTGGTAGCCTGTAGTTGTTTGATTCAATTTTTAGTTTTAGTAGTTAGAATAAGGGGTGTTTGGCTTAACTATATATTAAGTAGAATATTTGTTTGGTTGCTGATTTGGTATTTCACATAGGTTGCATAAGAGTAGTAATAGATTCTGAGTGAATCATGTATGATTCTGAGTGAATCATATATGATTCTGAGTGAATCATATATGATTCTGAGTGAATCATGTATGATTCTGGGCTAGTCACTTTCCTAAGGAAACTTTTGAACAATGTACCTATGAAGTTAAGTGCCTTACCACTAGGCCGTTTGTGATGTTTTTTCATATATATACTTAGTTATATGCAGTTAAGTTAGGCGTTCGTGTCATATATACTTAGTTATATGAGTGAATCATATTCTGATTTCATGCAGCCCACAGGCTGCTGAACTTACATCTTTTTAGGGAAATTTATGGTTAAAACTGAGTATGATTTTAGCTGAATTGTGTTCTCAGTAGTTTAGAGTGTGATTTGCCCCCAAAATATTGTAGCTTAGAGCTTATTAGGTGCAACTTATTGGATCTGATAAGTAGTTGTTTGGACCTGTTTTCTGACTTGTACAGTTAGGGCTGTTTTCTGATAAGTAGTTGTTTGAGTTTGTATTTGTGTTTTATCAACTGCTTATTGTCAAATGCTTATTTAATTGATGTATATGATGTATTTTCTTTATAAGTGTATTTTGTCATATATTATGATTCTATGAGAATCATATATGATTCTGACAAAATCATATATGATTCTATGAGAATCATATATGATTCTGACAAAATCATATATGATTCTGTGTGAATCATATATGATTGTATTAGATTATTTTATGGTTATTAACATTTAAAATTTTTATGCAGGTCGATCAAAAACTTATGCACGTAAGCCTAAAGATAAGATAACAAATGAATCATCTAAGAAGGCTACGACTTCTGATAAACCAAAGTTAAAAGTTGTCAAACCTAAACCTCAACCTTCTCCTGTAAAACAAAAAACTCAACCTCCTCCTGTAAAATCAACTAGGTTTAGGTCTGATAAGAAAAGTGAGTCTAAGGATGCGTCTGAAGAAGAGTCTGAAGAAGATGAGTCTGAAGAAGAGGTTGAAGAAGATAAGAAAAGGGAGTCTAAGGACGAGTCTGAAGAAGATGAGTCTGATGAGGTTGAAGACGATAAGGAAAGTGAGTCCAAGGACGAGTCTGGTGAAGGTGAAGATGTTAAGGATAGTAGTGAAGATGTTAAGGACGAGTCTGATGAGGGTAAAGAAGGTGAAGGTGTTAAGGACGAGGACGAGTCTGATGAGGGTGAAGAAGGTGATGATGAAAGTAGTGAAGGTGAAGAAAGTGAAGAGGAGGCAGTTACAAATTATAAATCAAAGGTTGTAGTGAAGAAAACAAATGTTAAGAAAGTCGTTTCTGAGTCTGATAGCGATTCAAAAGAAAAGATGGCTAAAAAACAGAAGCGTGTTGCAACAAGTAATAAACGAAAGCGTGTTTCTGACTCAGATTCTTTGGTTGAAGAAGAAAAGGTCTCAAAGCCTAAGAAGAAATCTTTGAAAAAGGCTATTGTTGAAGTGAAGTCTGAGAATGTTTTGAAGCCGAAGGAGCGTGCAGTAAAGGCACAAGAGAAGGTCTTGAAGCCTAAGAAAGTTTTGAAGCCGAAGAAGCTTAAGTCAGAACCAAAGAAGGTTAAGTCAGAACCAATTGAAAAAAAGAAGAAACCAGTTTCCGATGCACAAATTAAGAAGGAAGAGTATTTGAGAAAATTTCCGGCTCTCCTTTCTAGGACAGTACCTGCGAGCTTGTTTTCTACTATTCGTGATGCAAGAGTTGATATGAAATCTTTCTTGGAGGATATCGGGTTTTCTTCACTACACAAGGTTAATATAGAGTCAGTGCCTTCTCGTATGGCAGGGTTTGTGGTGGCAAATTTTAATAAACAAACTTACGAGCTTGTGTTGGAGAAGGGGAAGATTCTCGTGACTCCTGAGAAAATCCATGAGATTTTAGGAGTCCCTCTTGGTGGAATAAAGTTTTTTGAGTTACCCGAGAGATCTTTGGATGATCCTTTTGTGATGTTGTGGCTTAACCAATTTCATCCAAAGAAGTATAAAGAAATCAGAGCTAGTGATGTTGCTGGAAAGTTGATCACTGCAACGGAAGTTGACTTTATGTTTAAAGTTAACTTCCTTACTCTATTTGCCAATGTTATGGCCAAAGCTCATACAATGAAGGCGCTTATAGATTTGACGGTTGTTAGGCGTATTACTGAAGAAACTATCATTCCAAACATTGATTGGTGTGATTATATTTACCACTGTCTTAAATACAGTGAAATACCTAAAACGTCTTCAGGCTTCTACAATGGTTCATTGTGCTTCTTGATTGTAAGTTTTTCCCTTTTTGTTTATAGATTTTGTGATTACTTTTTATGATCTCATTGTGTGTTATTTCCTATTAACAGCTCCTGTACTTTGATTCCACAAAATTTGAGGGTTTGCCCATTATTCGTTACCGTCCTGCTATCCGAAACTGGAGCTCAAGTTTGATGAATCAACGTCAGGAGCTTGAGATTGAACGAGAGGAAATAGGTACAATGGAATTGCATGGGGAATGGAGCGAATCTGAAGTACAAGGTTCCGAAGGTTTTTTTGGTGGTAGTGTCAAAGTGAGCCCAGCTCGTAGTTCCCGTGTGCCTCCTACCGACAAACAGGTTCGACTATTTTCTGTATACTATGTTTTGAATTTTTTGTTTGTACTGAATTAATTAAAATCATGTATGATTCTGAGTGAATCATATATGATTCTGAGTGAATCATGTATGATTCTGAGTGAATCATGTATGATTCTGAGTGAATCATGTATGATTCTGAGTGAATCAGCTGGGCTAGTCACTTTCCTGAGGAAACTTTTGAACCGTGTACCTATGAAGTTAAGTGCGTTACCACTAGGCCGTTTGTGATGGTTTTTTCCTATATATACTTAGTTTTTTCCTATTTAACGGATAAGCACATACAAATGAACGAGATGTTTTGTAGATGAAGAATTTCTGTGGTATTTTGAGATGTTGCATCTTTGTGTTAGGTATCGAAATGTGTACATACTAATTAATGAGATGTTTTAGAGCTGCTGTAGTTTCAAGCTGTTTAGAAATAGTATATGTTGCACACTAATATATGATATGTTCTGAATTGTATGCAATTAGCTTATCGTTTGTGTGGCATATCGATTTGCATATACAAGTAAACGAGATGTTCTGACCTGCTGCTATTATGAGTTGTTTTGATATAGTATAAGTTGCTCAGATTAGTAAATTATATATTGATATGCATACTGTCATTATTTAAGGCAGTTTATTCTGAGTGAATCATGTATGATTCTGAGTGAATCATATATGATTCTGAGTGAATCATGTATGATTCTGTGTGAATCATGTATGATTCTGTGTGAATCATGTATGATTTTATTTATTTATTTATTATTATTATTATTTATTTTTATTATTTTTTTTTGCAGAATTTTTGCAGAATGATTAATGAGAAGCTTTCAAGCATATCTCGTCAAAAGGTTGAACTTGAGAATCTTCTGAAAAATGCTAATACTGAGTTCCCAAACGACGAAGATGTGCTTGAATTATACAACAAATATGGAGCTCTTTTCAAGGAAACTGTAGCTCTTAAAGATCTTCATATTGATCATTTTGAGCCACAAGATCGACAAGATGATGATAGCAATGATCGTGGCAAGAAAGATGTTGATGCTGCTAAGAAAGATGTCGGGGTAGACAAGGTGGTTTCTGAGAATGTTGGGGTAGATAAGTTGGTTTCTAGAGACTGTTGCTGCTAAGAAAGATGATGGTGCCACGAAAGATGCTGAAAGTGAGCGAGAGTTGAGTGACGAAGAAGAACCAATATTGAGTCAAGACAGTTTTACGCAGTGGCTCCAAGATAACATTGACTGGATTGGAGAGGTGATTGACTGCATTTACGATGCATACTATGATGTTTGTATCGGTCAGTTTTTTTAAATACTTTTCTTTTTATTAATCTATTTAACTATAAATTTGTTTTGATTCAGGAGGATTTCCTAAACTGGCCTCGGGTTGTACAGCCGCTTAACACTGATTGTCCTCGGACTCCAGAACGAGCGGTTACTCGTTCATCTCCAAAGAAAAGAACTGTTAAGCCATCTTCTTACCTGTCATCTCCATATGAAAATAAGCCGACAAAAGTTATTGCTATGGTTCAGAGGATTGAATTTGAGTTGGGCAATAGTTTGTTTGCAATGCAGGGTGATAAGATGTAAGTTCACTGTTTAATTCCCCCTGCCATAATTAGCCATATCTACATAATAGTGTTCTAATAGTTATTTGATTGTTTCTAGTGTTCAATAAGCCTTTAATACAGTTAATAGATATGTCTTGATCATTAGTTTAGGCATTGAGAGCTTAATTCTTAGAATCATAGTGTAACTGCCATTTGAGAGGGTGTTTGGATTAATTGAGAATGGTGTGTTCTAGTTGTTTGTGTTAGGTGTATTCTGCAACCTTAGACTCATTTAGGGACATGTAGGATAAAACAAGCTTAGTTTTGCAGGTTACTACATCTAAAGTCAAAATTGCATCAAATAACAATTTCTTTCTTCCTTAGTTGTTAACTGATCATACTATTCTACTCAGTCAGTGGATTATGTTATTGTGTTTATGTTTTTAGTGCTTAAACCAGTTAAATAAACATTTAGGGTAAGATCTGAGCTATCAAAATTGAGATTGGTCAAAGTTCTTGTGCAAAATAAAAAGTCAATCCTGCATTTGACCTGTCCCAACACCAGCTGATCTGAGGTCATTTTAGAGGCTCAATTGTGAATTAGAATTAGGGCTTTTGGCTTATTTAGGTAGCTCATAGTATAGGCTTGTAGGATTTACTTTTAGGTTTCACTAAATTGCTTATTAGATAGCTCATAATTAAGCTGCAAGTGGGGGTCTTAGAGCACTCAAATCTGTCAACTGCCTCAGGACTTCTTAGCTTATTGGTTTAGAACTGCTTATTCCAAAGTGCTTTTTGGACTGCTTCTTTGCCATTCTGCTTATTCCAAAGTGCTTAATGAGTGAGATAAGTGGTTTAGTGTTTTTCTAATGTATAGAATTTTGTTAAAATTATATATGATTCACACAGAATCATACATGATTCACACAGAATCATACATGATTCACACAGAATCATACATGATTCACTCAGAATCATACATGATTCACACAGAATCATATAATATGTAATTTAAAATTAATCTAAGAAAGTTTGCTATAATGATATGTACTTATTCTAATTCACTTTTTTGTTTTTCTAATTTTATTTAGGGAAACAGTTTTTCAAACTCGTTTTGGTGATCATGAGGTATCAGCTGTAAGAGTGAATATGGAGACATTGGCACCAGGTTTGTGGATAGATAACAATGTCGTTGACTGTTGGGGAGCTATATTGAATTATGAAGAATCTGTTAAAAAGGATCCAGCACCCAAAAGGCATTTTTTTCCAACTGGTTGTATTGTAAGTGTTTTAATTTTTATGTATAATATGTTTACTTTTATTATCAAGTGTATTTATTTTTACACTTCTTGTTTAATACAGACAGATGCTATGGTGGAAGGTACTATTGGTAAAAATGAGCAGTGGGATGTATTTTTAACAGAGATTACGGCTCATTTTAAAAATGTCAATGTCCCTAAGTTTCTTGCAGAAATTGAATTGGTAATTTCTCATTTCATTTACATATATAATTTTTGGAACTCTTAATTGGTTTTTTAAGTTTCCTTTTTTTTGTTTTTATAGGCGTTCTTCCCAATTCAAGTCTCCAATCATTTTTACGTTGTTGTTTTTAACATTAAGAAGCCTGTTTTATCAATGATCATCCTTGATAATTCTCCACAGACGTATGTCTCAAAGTACAAGGGTGCGTGCGATATTCTGGTAAGTATTTTATTAGACAGAGCTCATGAATAATGTTCTTATGATTATGCTTATGATTTTCTAAAATGATATATTATTTTCTGATTATTTTTTGTTTCTACTACAATCATGAATCATATATGATTATGTGTGAATCATATATGATTCTGTGTGAATCATATATGATTCTGTGTGAATCATAGTATATGATTTTACAAAATTCAGACAGATACTACATTTATTAACGTATTTTTTGTTTTTCTTTTTTGTAGAAGGACTTTTTTTCCAGGTTTCTGCTGCTACAGCGACATCCAAAAGTTGATGACGTTGTAAATGTTAGACCACGGGTTCTTCAGCCGAAATGGAAGACTAAAAACAACTATTCTGACTGTAGAGTTTTTGCAATGATCCATATGGAGTCCTATATTGGTGAAACTGCCTTAAAATGGGATGTTGGTTTGTGTAAAGAATCAGAGAAGCAAGTGTCGTTGTTGAGGCGAATGAGGTTCAAAATTGCCACCAAGATTCTCTTGCATAAGTTGAATTTGCATTCGCAAAAGATGTATGATTTGGCTTACAAGTTCTAGTCAGAGATAGATGAACAAACAAGGATCTCGATTATTGTGAAGGCAATCAGGAACAGGGCTGCTCGTGATCCAGGAAAAGATGTTCATAAAGAAGATGTTCTTAACATTGATGTTGATAAATAGATGTCATTAACTGATTGAAAACTGATGTCGTTAACTGATGCTATTTGTATATTTTGAAAACTGATGGTAGTATTGAGAACTGATTGTATGATGTCGTTAACTGATGCTATTTGTATATTTTGAAAACTGATGGTAGAATATGAAATGGTAAATTGATGCTATATTGATGTTTTAAATTTTCTGATGGTATTTAGGTGCATCTCTTATTTTTAATAACATATATATTTTCCAGAATCATATATGATTCTGGAGAATCATATATGATTCTGGAGAATCATATATGATTCTGGAGACTTTTTCTTAATATATATGGCACAAGTAAAGACTTTTTTTTAATGACATGTAAAACAAGTAGACGAAACCAACAACAAGAGTTTGGTTGATGCAATTAAATTAACATTGAATCCACTTCATGACACAAGAATGAAAAATAAAAATAAGTCCAAAACCAACATGTCTAAATCTAGTTCATTTTGGATTTTGTACAAAAAACAAATCTGCTTTCTTGTTTAGATTAAGCGTTTTCATACATACTAAGCGCGGAAAAGGGATAATGTTGGATTATATGAAATTTTGCAAGTTCTAAAGTTCTAAAAATAGAGTATGAACAGAATCATGTGAAAATGAGTTCGAAATATGACTTTTATGATTGCAAAGGTGAATGCTGATGGAACAAAAGATCCAAATATGCATGCCTTACTCATAAAAATACTACATGATGGAACAAAAGAATCATATATGATTCTGGAGAATCATATATGATTCTGGAGAATCATATATAATCATATATGATTCTCCAGAATCATATATGATTCTGGACAAAAGTTGTCCTTGTCTCAAATTCTCAAAACCTGAACCAAATTTAAATTGTTTCATATAAGATTTAAAGTGCAATAAACAAATTTTTCCAACAGTGCAATAATAATAAACAAATTTAAAGAAATTGTTATTCAAGAAGTGTTAGTCGCTTTTTCAGTTGCGACATTTCTTGTTTGTTGTACACCAGCATCAGTTCCACCATTTTGTGCAGCAGCAACTCTCGCAAGTTTTGCAATATACTTTGGATTTTTTGGACATGTCGACTTTGTGTGCTTGTTAGTATTCTCACCACAGTATCCACATTTCCTTTTCCGCTTAGATGATTCTTCAAGTGCTATTTCTCTTGCACTCTTTCTACGTTCTTCTTTAGACCAACCTTTGGTTTTAGCTCTGGATGGATTGTTGACAACTTGTTTATCAGGTTTCTTAACTGCATATACATCCTCAAGCACATTCTCAATTTCTTTTTTCCGTGAAGGAGGTTTAGGCGCTTCATCCTCAATTTCTTTCTTGATTGATTTCAATTGTTCCACAAACTTCCCTAACTTTCCTTCATCTTTACCCAACAAATATAGACACTCGTCTACCACGAACGTAGCCTCATTTGTTAATTTCTCAACTGGTATATTCTTTTCACCATACCTATTTGTCATTCTTCTCAATGCAGGTGGTATTATGTCCCTCCTCCAACGTCTCAAGATGTACTTTTCAGGAATCATTTGAACATCACGGTTCTTCAAAGCACAGAATGCATGTCTACATAAAAATCCAAACCGAAGAAAATGCCTACAAGTACATTCCACTGACCCGCCTTCAAGAGAACGTATAACCTTATTACAGAAAAGAAAGGGAAGAAAATTAGAACCTATATTATTCATTAACAACTAATGTTCAGAATCATATATGATTCTGTAGAATCATATATGCAAGTAAATTTACCTTGTATTCTACTACTTTTTCACATTCCTGCACTTGTTCTTCTCCTTTTTCTTTATAAAGTGTCCTATAAGCAGCCGCATTTCTATCTCTAATCCTAAGCATCTCACAGCCCTCTTCCGTTCTAAACTCTTCTATTGTGCAATTCCAACAAGCTTCCTTTAATTCCTTTTGAACAAGCAGAAACATTGTTCTTGTGTATACTTTAGATGCATGACGTTCCATACTCAATTGTGTAGAAAATTTTGGAGCTGAGTCATATGTGTTAAAGTCCATTTGTTCTTGCCGATACCTTTGCCTCTCCATTGCAGATTCGAAGCACATCATGAAATGAACCAATGTTGATCCGTGATTTGTGAAATTTTTGAAGAATGCGTTTTCACTCTCAGACCTTGAAGTAGTTCTCATTAATCCAAACAGTGGTGAGTCAATAAAATACGCTGGTATCCACATTGCTCGAAGTCCAAACATCTTCTTCATCCATTTGTGGTCTTGCAATTCAAAATCTTCAATCAATTTTGCCCATTTTTCTTCAAACTTCAATGGTTCAATGAACATATTCCACATAATCTTGTTCAAACGCTTTTTGAAATCAGTTTCATCATATATTTCTTTACAAATCTGAAAAAAAAAAATTATGTTATTCAGTTGATTCTTCAAAAATCATATATGATTCTATGAGAATCATATATGATTATATGAGAATCATATATGATTCTGTGTGAATCATATACGATTCTCATATAATCATATATGATTCTCATAGAATCATATATGATTCTCATAGAATCATATATGATTCTATGCATAGTCTGTGTTTGGATTCAGTAAAATACCTTTCCTGGAATTTTTTGTGAGATATGCCACATGCATAGTCTGTGTTTGGATTCAGTAAGTACAGCTTCAATTGCTAACTTCATGGCTCCATCTTGATCCGTTACAATCATTTTTGGTTGTTTCCCATGTGCCTTCATGAATGATTTCAATAGCCATGTGTAAGCTTCTGTATCTTCTCTTAGAAGCATTCCCGCACCAAAAGTCACACACTTTTTATGATTATCTACCCCGGTGAATGGAACAAACACCATTTCGTACCTGAATATCATCAGTTTCACAAAATAATTTCAAGAATAGAATCAAGAGTTTCAAAATAATTTCAAAAATAATTTCACAAAATAATATATGAAAAGTTACTTACTTGTTAGTTCTGTATGTTGCATCAAATGACACTACATCTCCAAATTCCTTATAGTTGCATTTGGCAACTTCATCCGCCCAAAAAAGTGCAACCAACTCACTTTTTTCAACCATATAATGAAATGTAAAGTTCGGCACATAATTCTGTCGATTTTCCATTTTGTTTATCAGCATTTGCGCGTCACTTTCACCTATACATACATTTATATCCCTTTGATGATTCTTGAAATCACTGCTTGTGCCATGAACATATTGATAACCACCTTTAATACCACATAACAAATGGTGTGCCTTTGTCGCACCAAGTTTCATATTTGAAGATTTCACAACGAACACCTTTTCCGCTTGAGTCATCTTCCTTTGTTTTTTTGTTAGATGCTGATACTCTTTTGGAATCATTAAATGATTGTGCTTAGAATGGAATTTATGAACTACATATTTTCCAGAAACCTCATCCAAAGTTATTAATACTCGCGCCATACAACCTGTTACCCGTTGTCTTGTATTTCTTACTTTCTTGTCACTGTTTTCAGGATCCAATGTGTTTATATTTATCTCTTTTGGAATCCCTTGCCTATTACACATAAGGTACTTACTTTTTACCAAACCACTTGTATTTTTTTGCGCCGATTTTTTAACTTCAAATCCTGCTACTTCAGCATATTTGTTATACATTTCAACGCATTCCTCTATCGTATTATACTTTTTCCCCTCAACAGGTATATAAATATCATCAACTACTGGTTCCCAAGTAACAGATCCCCCGGGAGTTTCTTCATGTGCGTATAAAGTTGGCCTTGGTGTTGTCACAGATGCTGAAATATAGTATTTTCATTAGAATCAGATATGATTTATGAAGAATCATATATGATTCTTGAAGAATCATATATGATTCTACAAGAATCATATATGATTGTTTTCTTTTCTTTTTTTTTTATTTATAGATAGTATAAACCAGATTCCCAAAAAGAATCATATATGATTAAACAATAATCATATATGATTCAACAATAATCTATTAATAAGATTAAAAAGCAAAAAAAAAAAAAAAAAAAAAAAAAAAAAAAAAGCTAAATCAATATTACCTTGAATAACAGCAATATTTTCTTCTTCCACATTAGCATCTACCAATATTTCATCAATATTTTCTTCTTCCACGTCAGCAATATTTTCTTGTTCCACATCAGCATCCACCAATATTTCAGCTTCATTCATAACCTCATCATCCACCATAACGATCTGAGATTATGTTTTTTAAGAAAATCGCATGTGATTTTGTTAATATATATATATATATATATATATATATATATATATATATATATATATATATATATATATATATATATATATATATATATATATATATATTATTTACATTACAACGATCAAATACTCTTTATTTTCTGAATAGAATCATATATGATTCCACAAGAATCATATATGATTCTGTTACATATAAAACAGAATTTATTCAAACCTTCACATCTGATCTACATTTCATATAAGCTTAAAAAGCAAAAAAATAAGCTGATTTTACATTTCATATCTGATTACTATAAAAACAAAAAAAAAAAGAAACACAGAAGCTACCATATCTGATTCTACTATATATATATATATATATATATATATATATATATATATATATATATATATACAGAAACTACCATACCTTCATCCACATCAGCATCCACCATACCTTCTTCCACATCAGCATCCATCATACCTTCTTCCATATCTGATTCGACGGTTGTGAATGACGACTGTTGGGGATGACGACGGTTGGGGATGACGACGGTTGTGGATGGCGACGGTTGGGGATGAAGATTGGGGAGGTTTTCGACTGGGGATGACGATTGGGGAGTTGCTGAACGGTTGGAGATGACGGTTGGAGGTGGTGAACGGTTGGAGATGATGGTTGGAGATGACGGTGGAGGTGGTGGACGGTTGGAGGTGGACGGTGGAGGTGGAGGTGGAGGTGGGGAACGCATCTTGGAGAAGAGGGTGTAAAAAAACACACCGGTGTGTGTGTTTTTTTTTTTTTGAAGAATGATGTTAATGAATTTTTTTTATTATGTAATTGCCTTTTTTGCCCCTCTAGTGTAAATATTACATCTAATCTAAGCCATTGGATCAAATTAGATTGTATGGTTATGATTTGTTGATTGGATCTATGGCAAAGAGGGGTTCTTCATGGATCTCAACTCCTTATTTCATATGTAAAGTTTGACTATTGACCTAATGACAGTTGACTATCTTCGATGGTATCATGATCGGTGGTGCAGGAATCACAGTTCCTGGAATGTTACGCATTGTAACTGACAAAACTGTATGTAGTATCCTCTTTTCACCAGTCTCTGATAAAACTGTTGGAATTATTATATCATGACCTTCATATAAATAAACCAAGTACATCAAAGTGAGCATAAGCGGAAGCAATTATAATAGATCGAATAACATGTAATTAATTAATCAATAATTAAATAGTAAACATACCTTTGTGATTCTAGCCCGAACAAGAATCAAAGCAATCTTCCGGAACCAAGAACCCTAATTAGGGTTTATAAGGATTATAAGAATTACCCCTTACCTTTTTGTAATTCAATCCAAGAATCAAACAATAGTGTGTTTGATTCACGTTCTTGTACACACGTACTAATTCAAGAAAAAGTTTATGCAAGTAATAAACACAAATTAGTTTTGATCTTATGGAAATCGAAACCCTAAGGTTTTGTTTGATAAGAATCGACCAAGGAAAAGAAGGAGAGAAAAAACACCAAGATGTATGTGTACAAGTTATGAGAAAAACATACATCTTGGGTTTGCTTATATACTAATCAATACTTGGAGCACAAGGCACAATGGAGGTGGAATAACCCCTTGGGCCGATCGGTTATGGAGTCCTCTAGGGGATTCCGGAACCTTCTCTTGTTTCCAAATTTTGCCTAGTATTACTTTCCTAATCTTCGTTTAATAAATAATTAGTCATTAATCAATAATACTAATTATTATTATTTATTTTGTGTTTAATAATTAATTATAACATTTATAAATAATTATTACTTTTTCTCTTCATACGTATTGTGTGCAATCCCGTGATCTCGAGTTCGATCCTAACATACGTCTACTAAAATAATGTCCATATTCTAACAGCTCCCACTTGGACATATTTTAATAGTGTAATCACATCGGTTAGCGTCTTGCAACACGCCGATGCCTCTAGTACGATCTCGAGTAAGGCTCCTGGAAAAACCTTTTAATGATTTCTCATTATTATTATCCTTTTGTTTCTAATACCACGTTAATAAGGATATGGATTAAAGTCATTCCTTAATTAACCATTCTGTTTCTCGTTGTTTATGATTGATCAAGATTACCAAATCTTCTGAACATATTCAGGTGAGATATTGGGTGC
Source organism: Artemisia argyi (assembly GCA_030686995.1). Taxonomy (NCBI): domain Eukaryota; kingdom Viridiplantae; phylum Streptophyta; class Magnoliopsida; order Asterales; family Asteraceae; genus Artemisia; species Artemisia argyi. The sequence continues at coordinate 195,175,761 of CM060687.1, read as the reverse complement.
GGCCGCACATGCATCTTACCAACCCTACGAGGGGCCCAGCAGTATTAAACTCCAAAAATAAATTTGAAGGAACAAATTCTATCTTGACTACAAGCAAAACCCACAAACTTTGTAACACTTCCGAAAACAACCCTTATGACTACCAGTTACGTATAGCGTTAAGCTGTTCCACAAAAATGTACTACATTCATGACACTTATTTTGCATCTCAAGTCTAAGGATAACTTCTCATGATTTACTTAATAACAAAATCCATAAAGTAACATCATGTAGTTGGGATAAGTCCTATATTCAGTATCATCGAATATCATCTGAAATGGCATGACTACGCATCAATATACTTTAAATATATTATACCAACCTTCAGATTTGTCTTGATTTAATAATATTCCCATATTATTAACTGACAACGGACAATTTAAAATAACATTTATTCATGGATTAAACATACAAATATAGGATACAATATATATTATAAATTAAACATACCATGTATTTCAATTTATCATAATAATTGTTTAACATCCCTTATCCAAATACTAAATAGATCAATGCATGATAACTCTTGTTGATGAATTATGTCTCAAGTAATGACATTCCTACTTGTTGACAAAACATAAATCATCCAACTTTGATCTATCGGAATTTTGAGAATACTTATTTCAAGAATTCAACTATTGAAATTCTTATATGTGCATAGTCAACTATTTTGATAATGCCATATTTCATAAAAATGAGAGACATCCTTAACCACCAATTTATGATAATTAAACTTCCAAACATTTTAAAATTTAAAGTATTCTTATTCTTTTAATGTATAAAGCAACTATGCTTTTAGTAAGCATAACTAGTAATAGCCAAGGATGAAATCCTTACCATAACTAGCATTGAGTGTCATCTCAATTTAATTAGCATCATTGTATGCAACAACAATATGCTATTAAAACTTTCCGTAAACCATAATATCTATTGTATAATGTTTGATGCCCTTCAACATTTCAAGTTTGTTGGCTATGACAATTTTCACAACAATTGAAAAAATTGTTCATCTATAGAATTTGGAAGCTGTTCCAGATTTAGGATGTAATTCTATAATCAAACATATTCTTATTAGAATATTACACAAGTTATCTAATAACTTATAATTAGATATTAATATTGCCAAATCATCTTGTAATCAAGCATGATACAACAAAACATGATGTTCATAAAAAATCTTTGAGTCATACTTAGATTTTATTCATGTCATACATAACTATTTAGACTTTCTAAATAATATATCATGTTATATTAGATTTATTTACCGCACATGTTTCAACAATAAACATTCATTACAAGGTTGTATGTCTTAGTTTCTAAATCTTTCAACTAAAGTTTCATTCCAAACTAATACTTAACTTTTAACTTATATGGAATGTTACCCTTTATATGTTCTACAACATATATGATTTAAGAAATTAAACATAATACTCCCACTAGCTTTTAGGAATACTTAGAAATTATCTTATTTTAATTATAAATCAAAACATGAATTTAATAATTAAACATAAGATTAATCTTCTAGATGCATGCATTTATCCATCCATGAATTATTGCACTTTGTACACTTCCAAAGATATATTTGAATTCATAAACTCCTTTTGATTCCTTATCGTCCTCGCTCAAGTAATCACTCAAGAAAGAGTTTTTGATATTCCATTGTCAATTTCATAAATATGACAATTATAATCTTTATTTATTTAATGTGTTTAGAAAAGAATATTCAATCACAGTTAATTGCTTAAGTGTGATTAATAATCTTGTTATAAGACATGCATTAAATACATACATAATATTGTCCATATGATTTCTATACAAAGATTTAAACCACAAGGGTTACCTTATCTTTGAAGAAACTCATCTTCATTTTCTAGTCTAACTATTAAGATAAACCAAGTTTCTAAAATTGATTATCTTTATGGACAGCATCTTAATCATTCATATCATGTATACTTTACCCAATTTCATAATTGATAATGTATCATAATGATTATCAGGTTTACAATAATCATGTAAATTATAGCCCTCAGCATATTAATCAAATATCTAAGATATATTATTATTCTATGAATGATAATTCCATCATATTGAGATTTAACATTTAAATGTCAAACTTGATTATCATCTTGAGATTTAACATTCAAATGTCAAACTTCATTATGATATTTACTAGTGTATTTTAGAAGATTATGTATCTTTTAATTTTATCTTTTAAAGATCAAAACTCCCACTTGCTTTTAGTAATTTAAAGACTATCTTTAAATACTTAGCAAATAAAGCAACAATACAATGTTCTCTATTGGGATAATACATATTGACAGTTCCTGACTTAACTTTGTTAATAACCTCTTCATAAGCAGTTAAACAAATTTTAGAACTTCAATTTAAGACTTAATGTGATTCATCACATTCATCACATTCCATCATATGATAATGTCTTATTAATCTTCTATGTTGGAGTTTTTGTTAAATATGTCCAAGTCATACTCAACATTATAACCTTGATAACTTTTGGAAGAAAAGAAGTCATAGTTATCTTTAATCAAACAATATAACAAGAGTTTGATTTTACTAACTGAACATACCATAAACATTTGATATTTCATTAGTATTAATATTGTAAGACAATCTAACAATATTTAAGATAACCATATTCCTCTTGGCTTGTCTATTTACCAACTAATTCATTTTAATGGTATAATAGTATTTTCAAGCCAATTACATGTTTTATAACACAAGTACTTTTTACAAAGTCACTTCATGTCCATGTCTCTTCAAGAAAACATAAACTGTTATAATCTCACTATACGTTATAAGTTATTTAACAATTTAATAACTTCATGTATATGTCTTAATTAAAAAACATAACAAGATAACGTCTTACTTTATTATAAGTCTTGTAACAATTAAAAGACTTTATGTTTATATCTTTACAATGAAACATAAACATGTTTAACTAAAGTAATTATGAACACCATCTTTTGGTTTCAATAGTAATTTCAAGTTAATTTATTACTTCACAATAATGTAAATAACATTATTTCTTTATTTATTTATGTCATTCCAAGAACACATAAATATTCAGATTGAAGTAGCATTAGATTACTTAATTAATTTATGTCATTCCATGAATTCATAAATATACTAATTAAAGTAGTCTTGATATCATATTGACACATGTTCTAATAGGTATCTAATTTAGAATCTGTAAATTCTCATAGTTCAATTACATCAGTTGATCTGCTAGTAATGAAAATATGAAATTCACCTTGTTGTTGCAATCTAGCTAAGTTCTCACATAACATAAATTGTAACACCAAGTGTTTCTTGAATTAATATTAGAACCTTATTCTCTTACCTTATAGTCAAGAGAATCCATTAAATCATATCTTTATGAGTTGTTTCTTGCACACATTAAAGATAACACACTACTAGAAAATCAAGCATCAGCAACGACAGTTTGTATAGCTATTTTGTCACTAAAGCCCTTCAACGACAGAATTGTGACGGATATATTCCGTCACAAAAAAGGGCCTCGCAAAATTTTAGCAACAAGTTTTGTGACAAAATTTTTAGAATTTTGGCGACGGATTTTCCATCTCGAGCCCCTAACTAGAGCCTTTTTAAAGTTACCTAAATTAAACTTGATTCGACCATCAAGTGACGGCTTAGCGACAAACTTTATGTTGCTAAATTTGATTTCCAATAGTATTAATGACACATTTACCACAATAACTAGTTACAAATTGTTGTGTAGCTAGGAGAATAATTTAAATAATGATCCAAAAATTTCATAATACATTCATTCAAATTCATACTAAAACACGTAAAATATCGATCAAACATTCGAATTACAACTTCAAGATAACAAAATGTCTACAATGCTAATATCCGATATCCTACTACAAAGACTTAAGGGTTACTAGGTAGAAGGGGATATGATGATCTTCCAAGCATACTCTTTTGGAACTCCCTAAGGTTATCTTGCCTTTCACGATGATCCTCCTCTCATTTATTTATTGTTGCTTCACGATCCTCGATCTTTCCTTTGAGCGCTTTCACGAGTAACATGTTCTTGTTTTTGTAGCTCCATCTTTTCTTCTAACCGAATTACCTACAATTTAAAAATATCATAAACATACAAACAACCTAAACCAACCCATTTACTCAATATGACTAGTTTTCTGCCTAAACCAACACATTTACTAATTAACAGCTATTAAAATTTAAAAACCTCACTCATGGATGTTGAGCCCTAACAATGAGGATGGGGATTACTGGATGATCGAGTGGAAGGCATACACGTCACCACATAATGGGGATTTGAGGAAAATGAACTAGTACCAAATGTTCTCCCCTTTATTTTCCCTCCGGTACACTCATTTCAGAGATCCACATCGCCTGCTGGATGATTAGTCTTATCCAGGCCATGCTTTGCCAAAAAATTCTCCTTGTATGCATTCTGTTATAGATAAAAATATGTAAGAATTATTTAGAACGAGGTGGTTGCACCCGCGCGTTGCGGCGGGTTTTTTTTATTTTAGTTTTTATGTTGCTTGTATTTGGTCATATGTTTGGTGCATAAATTGTGTCTGAAAATCTCTATGTAAATGTGGGTGTACTTAGCTGCCTAATTTAGAATGCATGTTACTCACTCTTTACATTAAAATGCTAGTGATAAATTGTTTAAGTGCAAGTGGTTATAGCTTATTGTTCATGTTAAAGCGTAAATGGAAGTACCGACAATAAAACGATGATCAAAATAAGGATATCAACAGCTGAAAAAACAAAAGCGATTTGGACCAATTTATCAGATTATGATATTATTGAGCACTTTGGGCGAGAAGACAAATAACTCCAAGTATTGCATTTATGGTATCAAGTTTATCAGTAAGTGTTAGTGCTAAAAGATTGGTACTCTACCCCTAAATCTACCCTCTTGGATCAGTATCACAAACTAATTTTAGCCTAACATGAGAAACATTGCTAAGTAGATCATATAAACTACCAAGAATCTGTTCTTACAGGATTGAGCTGAAGTTTCGAGGAGAAGGTAGGTAACAGATATCTATGTATGCAATTGAGATTTTCATACCTCAAGAACATAACAGTGAACGCACAAATTCTTCTAGCCTGTCCCAAACATCAAATGTCTGAAATTTCCTGCAAGCCTGATCCCAAATCTTCATGGACAGAAAAGTCAGCAAACTGTTAACGATGATAAGTGGCTAGAACCTTAATCTCCTTTTCGCAGCTTTTGATTACGCCTAAAACTTGATCAGTTTGACAAACAACAAAGCCATCTCGTCTACATAATTTTTTATATATATATTAGCAATAATTACATATTTTTTATTACAGACGATTGCCTAATTCTGATTATTCAGTATCATAGTTCCATACAGTTACAGTTAGCTAAACCCGCATACCTTGTCTTGGCAAGATAACATTTTCCTTGTTCACATTACAATCCACATTTGCAACTTTTATTTTTCTTGACATTAGTAACAGGTGTCTTCATCTACAACAAAATATATAATTTAAAGCATGAACATGATAGATAATTTGACCAGATGGTTGTGCCTGTGGTTGTGGACCTCGTCATATACACTCCAACTATGCTCACAACCAAAGGACGAGCATGTTTGGCTATGCGTATAGCGATCTGTTGTAGCTCTAAGCAGTGTATGCCATGTTGTTGCCACCATGCAGCTAATTAAACATAATCAATGCTACTGCTCATTAACTAATTAAAAATAATGCATCATGTAATCATCTTTAACAAGCATACCAGTACCATTACCTAGATTTACTTCCGCGTCCTGTGTTAATAGCCAATTCAGTTCCAAAATAAGCTTTTGCAGAGCCAAAATCTGAAATCTGCAGCAGTAGCAAATCCTGTAGACAATTGCAACCTGGCCTTTTGTATAATATGGAAGTGATGGCCGTTCACATTTACTTGCTTTAATGCTGAAACCCTTGTTGCAGTGTTTGGCTCAAACCTAACAATGCATGAATTTAGTCCACACACAACTTCACGATACTAAATAAACCACCGAAATTTAAAAAGACATAAGAACTTTGGTTATAAGTGGGAAACAAAAGGTTTTTTTTATAATTATTATTATTATTAATTATTCGTTCAAGTGGAGATCTCTTACTAGAACGGAATCAGGTCGATATATGTAAGATGGATTTAGAAAGTAAGCAGCAAGATACAACGGATGATTGAGAGAATAATTCCAGTTATTGTCTATTATGCTCCATATGTTACCATTCATGGAAGGAACAAAACCTGGATTGTCAACAAACCTACACAATGGAAACAATTTAGATTAAATTTCATAATTCATTTGGTATTACAATGCATAAGTGTGTACACATACTCAGTATCAATAACCCAAATCTCCGCCCGTTGTAGGAAAGGAATGTATCTCTGAATCTAGGAGCATATCATCTGTTACATCAGCACCCTGAACTAGTGAACTAATGGTACATCCACCTGCTCAACTATTGCTACTTACATATACAGAGGGACGCTTTTTAAAGCCACTAGTACTTCTTTCCTCCAAAAGTCCAAAGTACGCCTGTTACCTATAACATAATGAGAAAATAGTTAGCAATCAAAAGTACATCATTTAAACTTGATGAATATATTCAAAAGATGCACTTTAAACAAAATTATTAACATGAACCCTTAACTGACTAAATCAACCATGACAATGTATAAACATAAAACATCTCCTAATTGACTATAACAGTCCCTAAACTAATTAAGTAATTAACAAACAGAAATTCAGATAATAATAAGAATTATTCAACCTTTTGACAAAGCACAACCATGAACATACATATAAAAAAACCCATAAATGACTAAAACAGCCCCTAGTTACTCAAATAGCCCCAAATTCAAAACCTTAAGTGATATAACAACCCTTAAGTGACTCAAACAGCCCCAAATCAAGTTTCACCATTTTCCCTTTTTGGTTACAAGGCCGTTTTTCCAGAACTATGCATATTATTTACTTTTTTTTACCATAACCAAACAGTTTATTACAAGTCCTATAACAAATACATGTAATATTCCAAATTAAGCATGGAATGAGAAAATAATACACGAAATATACATGTAATAAGCATCAATTGTAGCAGATCAAACGTTATAAGGTTATACAGATTCGGGTTCACATAAACCCTAAATTGGAAAATCACCAAAACAAGAAATTGACCCATGTACACCTCAAATTAGTTATGGAACTGAAGATATATGACATTAAAATACCTGATTTATAGACTAGTGGACTTGAAATTGGTGGTTAATGACTTGGAATTGTGGTCCGTAACTTGGGAGAATGGTGGTTAAGGACGTGAAATTTATAGACCGGATGGTGAATTGGTGGTTAATTTGGGCGATGGAGACCGGATGGGGTAAATACAAAATTAGATGAAAAGTATAAGTGTTGGTGAATAAAGTGAATATTGAGGGATAATGGGAATGGAGGGAAAATGAAAATTTTGGTGAAACACTAGGCGGGACAAACAAAAATATTTAGAGGGGATTATAAAATTTTATTAAAGCCAATTTGTAGTTAACCTATCGCTAATCCGTCACTGCGAACTATTTTTCTGTGACAAACTAATTTCATTGCTAATTTCCGTCGTTGTTGTTCAATATTCTAGTAGTGACATTTCTCCCACTTGTGCATGGAACAACCTCATATAGTTGATAAACAACATGCCATGCATTTGTTTATGTGATCAATATGATTGTGTCATAAATTTTTGCATAACAAGTAGATGTAGAACAACAATGTCTAGTAAGGAAACGTACAAGACTATCCTTAAAAGTATAAGTGTCTACACTTGGAAAGTAATTATCTTTAGCTACCAAGATGTCAAAGCTTGTAACTCCCACTGAATTAAAGATCATTACAATAATTTCTTATTCAGTGATAAGTACACAATACTCCCACTGAATTTGACAACATTGTAAATGTTTCATATCAAGTGAAAGAAAATAGTGTGCTTTTAACTTTCCTACACCTTTGAATGTCCATACGTAACAATTACTAGGCACTAAAGAGTGTATTCTACTACTTAAATGATGGACTATCCACCAAATGCTATTAACTTGAAAAATTGGGCATGCAATTTCTTCCTTAATAGGTCTACCATCCTACAATGTATGTAGCACCTTTAAAATAGTAAAAACAACTAGTTTGTCTTTAAACATTTTGCAGTAATTAGTCTAGCTTCTAATTATAATAACTCATAAAATGTCATACATAATTTTCTGTTAACCAAAAATCATATTTGTTACTAAGAATTTGATCACCGAATAAGGATGATAAAATCCCTATGGAAAATATTCGCAATTTTCTTAACTATTAAAAATTTGCTATGAGTTATATTAGAATTTAGACATATCTAATATTCCTATTATCCTTTCTCATTCATGAAAAGGAATAGGATTGTGTCTCACTCTTTCTTCATAGAAAGGAGACTTATTTTGTCTTTCAAGTAAATATTTCTTAATCAAACATTTGTTTGAAAACAGAACTAGATCAATTTACCAAAGCCCAAAGTGCGTTTACGGTTTGAACGTTGCATTAATACATTAAAACGAATTACAAAATTCAATTTCAGTATTTTCGATAATTAGATCTTTAAGAAAATAAAATACCCACTGGCAAATATTCATATAAACCATAGTATTTTCTTAAAGCTAGGATCCTAAATTGACATAGTACCATTACATCAGTTGATCTGCTAGTAATGATAGTATTCAACAAGGTAATTGTCGTACAATAATTGCCAATATCATATTGCAATTCCTAGATTTATGGGATTTACAATCACAAAACTTTTGTAATGTAAGCATGTTTCATCCCCATCTTAATGCCTTGAGTCCAAGTCTCACTTCCTACTCAATTTAAGTCGTCTAACTTAAAAAATGCAAACTCACAAATCCATCACATCAGTTGATCTGCTAGCAATGAATTTATGAAATTTATCTCTCCATTGCAATCTCGCCAAGTCTCACTTAACGTAAATTACAACTTCAAGTGTTCTTAATTAGATGGCATTCAACTTAATTTTATAAGGGTATAACTATTTTGATGTGATCAAAATAATGTATGAAGAAGCATGCATACAACTTCATAACATTGGTTTTACAAAACATTTTTATTACCAATATGCTAAGAGTAAAATAACAAAGTTTTGATTGAGGTATCGGGTTCACCAATTAAAGAATAACCATCAATTATCGTCCACTATATCGTACTTTTGCTTAAGCCCGAAGGCTTAGTGTTTCGGATAATCATTGTGGAATTGTGGATTATTCACCCTTAAGATGACAATGTACATGTAATGGTTGTTCGGTAAGTCTAATTTACACACAAACGAGCGTTAAGATCTAAGGCCACAATTTAATGCGTTGCCATCCTTATACCCATCTTGTAGTGTGTAAACTTCGGTCGAGCCTATTTAACCATTACGTACAAAAACATCAATCAACCAATCCTTTGAGATTTAAACTCTTAAAAACCAAAACAATTTCGCCATTATTTAGTCCGTATTATTTTTCTATTCAAAAATTACCCTTTTTGTTTATATAAACATGTCTAACACAATAAATAAACAAAACAAGTAATATACAATAAAAAATAAAACAACTAAATAAACACATATACATAATCATAACAATTAAATATGTATAAACATGTAGCCACATGCAAATCTTATTAAAAAGGTCCTATTAATAATCAAATCTAGGTGTATAACGTATTAATTCAATTAGGGCTTTCTTTTTCTTGGAAAAAGAGCCACATACATCGATAAATCGATTGCGTAAGCCAAAATTAAATAAATACCACATAGCACATAATTGATTACTTAATATTGGAGTCTTCCCCAATTCGACATCTATAAAAAATTTACATGTTTTAATATAACTTAACCATTAATATATATATAAGCAATTTAAACAATTTAAATAACACAATAAAATCCATGCAAATATGCACTTTTTCATGGATTTAGCTTAACAATTAACACATTGCACCAAGATCGTTTACTAAAACGCATAACAATTACATGACATCTTAGGGTTTCTAATTAGTTTTTATAAAAAAATAAAAGCAAAACCCTAAAAACCCTTAGGTCATTCGACCCAAAATTAGGGTTAGGGATAAAAAAAAACATAAACCCTAAAAAAAAATGTAACTAAACGAATCAAGATCCAATTTTTATGCGTTTCGATAATTAATTACATATTATAACGGCTCTAGATGCCACTGTTGGAATTATTATATCATGACCTTCATATAAATAAACCAAGTACATCAAAGTGAGCATAAGCGGAAGCAATTATAATAGATCGAATAACATGTAATTAATTAATCAATAATTAAATAGTAAACATACCTTTGTGATTCTAGCCCGAACAAGAATCAAAGCAATCTTCCGGAACCAAGAACCCTAATTAGGGTTTATAAGGATTATAAGAATTACCCCTTACCTTTTTGTAATTCAATCCAAGAATCAAACAATAGTGTGTTTGATTCACGTTCTTGTACACACGTACTAATTCAAGAAAAAGTTTATGCAAGTAATAAACACAAATTAGTTTTGATCTTATGAAAATTGAAACCCTAAGGTTTTGTTTGATAAGAATCGACCAAGGAAAAGAAGGAGAGAAAAAACACCAAGATGTGTGTGTACAAGTTATGAGAAAAACCAACATCTTGGATTTGCTTATATACTAATCAATACTTGGAGCACAAGGCACAATGGAGGTGGAATAACCCCTTGGGCCGATCGGTTATGGAGTCCTCTAGGGGATTCCGGAACCTTCTCTTGTTTCCAAATTTTGTCTAGTATTACTTTCCTAATCTTCGTTTAATAAATAATTAGTCATTAATCAATAATACTAATTATTATTATTTATTTTGTGTTTAATAATTAATTATAACATTTATAAATAATTATTACTTTTTCTCTTCATACGTATTGTGTGCAATCCCGTGATCTCGAGTTCGATCCTAACATACGTCTACTAAAATAATGTCCATATTCTAACAAAAAACTTGTTGACTTACAAAATAAAGTGACCATATGTTTGAACTACACGCTTGCAGGTTTTTGCAACTTCAGAAGTTCAAATGGGTTTCGTTTTATCTTTCTCGTCTCCGTGGTTATTTGGATAACTTTTGTAATTTGAAATATGTAGCCTCCACTTAGGTTTAAGATAATCATCAACCAAAGTAATTGGTAGTCGTTATTGCGTAATATTAGTGGTGCATAATATTAGTGGTCTCACGAGGTATTTTTGAAGCCCCGGATTTGCTTTCTGCTAAGATTTTTCAGTCATTCAAAAGTAATTAGAGAAACTCTTTCAGAAGAATTTGTTAATAGATTAAGATTAATATAAGTCAAGCTTTTAAGCAATTAAGCATATTCTCTTCAAATGGTTTGGATCGTCACGGAAACTCAGATCACGTGCATCTCTTTTGAGTGTCAATTGACCCTTCTCCAATGACCTAACATAACATGCCAACTTACAATTTTCAAAACTACTTAGCTTGCATCTAAATAATTTTTATTCTTAAATCAAACCATACTAAACTTGCTTATAAGAAACGAAAAGTCAACTTGCAATAACGTGTCGTGATAACTTAAAGACGTCCTTATTATTTGTTTTTAATTTTTAATTTTTACGCTATATACTATCTTATAAAACAATGATGATTTGAACATCATCTACCTCGTCATTTAACTACATGTTTTACTATGTTATGCATTCACGTTAATTTGGACGGTTAATTCTTCCACCGAGTTACACATCATCAATACGTATGACGATTAATTTTGTTAATATGTAACGAAAATCCCAAAGCCTCAATCCAAACATATGAGGTCATGATAAGAGTTATGTTACAACCATAACATATTAAAAAATAATAATAAATAATAATAAATAAAAATTCCAAAAAAATGAGATGTAATGTTTTGATTGGGTTTATAAAAAGAAGAGATAAATTATTGCAAAATCAACCAATCAAAACATAACACCTCGTGGATTTTTTTTTAAACCTTTTGTGATTGTAACATACAACTCATTATGATATTGGTATTCTTAATCTACTAGACGAGTACCCGTGCATAGCAACGGGATTTTATAGCAACAAATAGTTTATTGATAAAAAAAAGTTTATAGGTTATAAATGAAAAATAATAAAAGTTTGAAGATTTGGTTAAACATAATGTTTTGAAACCCGGTTCGACCCGGGTGGTTCAACCGGTTGAACCGTTCCGGTCAAAAATTTTGTTGATTTAAACCGGGTCAACTTGCTAGGTTGGGTCGAAAGCAGGTCAAATTAAATCGGTTCAAACAGTCGGGTTTGAAGCATGCACCGTTCCGGTCGAAAATTTTGTCGATTTAAACCGGGTCAACTTGCTAGGTTGGGTCGAAAACGGGTCAAATTAAACCGGTTGAACCCGTCGGGTTTGAAGCGTCCCGGGTCAACCCGGTTTGTCATTTATATTAATTGTTTTAATTGGTTGTATTTAATTTGGTAGATATAAAGTTTGAAGATTTGAGAATTAAACATAATGTTTTGAAACCCGGTTCGACCCAGGTGGTTCAACCGGTTGAACCATTCCGGTCGAAAAATTTGTCGATTTAAACCGGGTCAACTTGCTAGGTTGGGTCGAAAAAGGGTCAAATTAAACCGGTTCAACCCGTCAGGTTAGAAGCATGAACCGTTCCGGTCGAAAATTTTGTCGATTTAAACCGGCTTGCTAGTTTGGGTCGAAAACGGGTCAAATTAAACCGGTTCAGCCCGTCGGGTTTGAAGCGTCCCGGGTCAACCCGGTTTGTCATTTGTATTAATATTTTTAATTGATTGTACAATGTGAATAAATCATTGTACTTTTAAGTAATGGGGTGTTTTAATAAGAGTATTAATTACATTTCATAATTTCCTTTAATAAGATTTTTCAAGTTTCAATGTTTGACCAACTTTCAAGATCTCACTTTCAAGATTGACCATTTCTCTATTATAGATAGTTATAAGATACCTTGTTAACTTGGATTGCACTAAAAGAATGCTTGCACAAGGTTTTTTTTTTTTTTTTTTTTTTTTTTCTTCTCTCTCGTTGCCTTAAATATAAAAAAGGCAAAAAAATAAGTGAAGCACGGAGTACATATATTTTTATATATAGTGCCATATATAAATCTGAATTTAATAAAATAACATGCAATGTTCTTTGAATCGTTGTCAATATTAATTTACTTTTATGGTCTTATTATATTAATATGTCATCTTTGACTATGATTAATTGATTACCATACATCAAGGTCGAATCATGTTGTAGTTAATGCATCACATTTTGCAAGTAAACAAGATGTGACCAAATCCACATGTTGAACATTTCTATTATCACGATCTCCTACATGATTTATTTAAATACACAAACATTGAGAATTCTAATAAAGATAAGAATGTTTAAAAATACAATGCTTTTAAAACATCATTTGAGTAGATATGAAATTTTCATAGTTTTGTTGGATAGATACGAAAATGCCCGTAAAAATAAAATTTGTGATAACCAATTTACAACTGTTTTCCAAATGTGTTCCCATAGTATGCTAACTTACCAAGCAGTTCCTATAGTATTAGGCTATGTTTGGCAAAAGTAGCAGTGAGCTGAGTAGTAGCTGTGAGCGGTAGCCAAAAAAGCTCACAGCTTCACAAAGAAGCATTTGGAAAATGAGCTTTCCTAAAAAATAGCAAAGCTCACAGCTCTCATGCCAAACGAACACTAAAAATAAAAAAGCTCATTGTTCACCGCTCATTACCCAAAAAAGCTCCATAAAGCTTTGTGCCAAACATAGCCTAACTTACCAAGCAGTTTTGTAGAATTGATATAGTAATAACCAAATTGTATTTCAATCACATGCACACAAAAAATCATCAACATTTTTCTACCAAAAAGATAGTAGCGATGTCAAGATAATAGTCTAACCACCAAAATTAAGGTTGAAATCTCAGTTTTGAAAATTTTGTATCGAAGGTCTATGATGTGCGACTATTTTTCTTTTAAAAAACAATCTATAGAAATGATAAATAGGTACATTCTAACACCAACAATACGAAATGCATGTACGACATGTCATCTTCGCACATGACCGGATCTTCAGCTGGAGAGACAATGTAACAAAATGAAGAACAAAATAAAGAATTTTACGTACTGTTATGATAATATAAAAGTCTTATACATGTCGCTTCCATAAATAAGCAAATAACACATATATTAACCTGTTTCATATTAGCTTGAGTTTGGCTTTTGAGACCATTCAATTAGCAAGGTTGAATTATAAACTTTTAACGAAGTTAAAGTGTTGTAGGTATGAGAAAAATAAAAACTCAAATACAAAGTAACTTAGATAACAAAACTTGATTACATGTTATCATCAGTAATACAACTTATTCAAGTATTAAAAGAAATCGGTGTTTGATTTTAGTATCAATGGTTGTTATGGATATAGAATTGTTATAAAAAATACGTAAACAAATTAATAGCCATAGCGAAATTTGCATATCTACTAATAGTATATAAAGTAGTTAACACTCTTGTCTCTGGAGACAGAGGCCAAGGTTTCGATCCTCACCTCTTGCAAGGCCGGAGGTTTTTTTCTATCTTTGATAGAACCGGAAGCAGTCTCTCTGCCTTAGATAGAGGTAATGTTGTTTATGTCTCAATATCCTCATACACCGTGAAAGACGGTATTGGGAGTTACTTTACTTTTCTTTACTAATAGTGTATAAAAAAGAGGACGGTCGGTGGAGGTTGACTCTATAGATTATCATATGTAATAAATCATGAAGAGATAGTTTTTTTTTTTTTTTTTTAACAAATGACAAAAAAAATACATCGAACTTGACACTTTGTAATTGTGTATAGCCAACTATTTTTTCTTATTGTGTGTACTGAACTTTCAAAATTCGATCATTGTGTGTATATTGTGACCATTTCACCCTTACTTTTTTTAAAGAGTAAACTTCAAAATACATCCCTGTGGTTTGCCCAATTTCGCACCATACATCCCCCTCGAAAAAGTTGCAAAAAATACATCCCTTCGTTAGTAAAAGTGAACCAATATACATCCACGAGGACGAACGTTGCAAATGTTGTGTCGTTAACTTGGACATGTGGCAGTTAAGTAAGGGTAATTATGTCATTTTATGTTTCACACCAACTTCAAATCATAAACCCAAATCTATACTACATTATAAAGCATTTGGGACATTCCTAAAATAGAAGGCTTAAAAAATTAAGATTCAACACTTACTTATAATGGCAAATTTTAATAAGTACATCTTTAATAGCATTTGTTGCAACCCTTTAAAGCACTTTTTGTAGACAATTTTTTTTAAATATAAAAAGAAAATACAAAGTAATTTAATGTAAGGAAAAAAAACGTCTATAACAATAATTATCTAATAAATGTTATTTTTAAAACACCCCTAATATGAAAAATACTTGTTATTATACATATTGTACAATATAATAAAACACACAAAGCTTCATACAATTTATATGTAAAAACAAGTTAATGGTACATATGGTTTTAAAATACGGACCGGACCAACGGGTTCAACCGGGAACCGGAGTCACCACCGGTTCGGCTAGCCCATAAAAATCGTCCGAAAATGATATTATTAAATCAATAGAGTTTCAAAATGCATACTAATTTACAATATTCAAAAAAATATTATTAAATCGCAAGAGTGCCTCGAGAAACAACATATACACCTTTTAGAATTGTTTTGATAAAACTTACCATAAAAACTAAAAACTTTGTTTTATAAAAATCGAACGATTTTTTCAAAGCAAAGTATGCAAAGGTGCAAAGTGCTAATTGTTAATTTATATGATTATACACATTTACACATATCTATCTATACTACATTATAAAGCATTTGGGACATTCCTAAAATAGAAGGCTTAAAAAATTAAGATTCAACACTTACTTATAATGGCAAATTTTAATAAGTACATCTTTAATAGCATTTGTTGCAACCCTTTAAAGCACTTTTTGTAGACAATTTTTTTTAAATATAAAAAGAAAATACAAAGTAATTTAATGTAAAGAAAAAAGACGTCTATAACAATAATTACCTAATAAATGTTATTTTTAAAACACCCCTAATATGAAAAATACTTGTTATTATACATATTGTACAACATAATAAAACACACAAGATTCATACAATTTATATGTAAAAACAAGTTAATGGTACATATGGTTTTAAAATACGGACCGGACCAACGGGTTCAACCGGGAACCGGAGTCACCACCGGTTCGGCTAGCCCATAAAAATCGTCCGAAAATGATATTGTTAAATCAATAGAGTTTCAAAATGCATACTAATTTACAATATTCAAAAAAATATTATTAAATCGCAAGAGTGCCTCGAGAAACAACATATACACCTTTTAGAATTGTTTTGATAAAACTTACCATAAAAACTAAAAACTTTGTTCTATAAAAATCGAACGATTTTTTCAAAGCAAAGTATGCAAAGGTGCAAAGTGCTAATTGTTAATTTATATGATTATACACATTTACACATATCTATCTATACTACATTATAAAGCATTTGGGACATTTCTAAAATAGAAGGCTTAAAAAATTAAGATTCAACACTTACTTATAATGGCAAATTTTAATAAGTACATCTTTAATAGCATTTGTTCCAACCCTTTAAAGCACTTTTTGTAGACAATTTTTTTTAAATATAAAAAGAAAATACAAAGTAATTTAATGTAAGGAAAAAAAACGTCTATAACAATAATTACCCAATAAATGTTATTTTTAAAACACCCCTAATATGAAAAATACTTGTTATTATGCATATTGTATAACATAATAAAACACACAAGATTCATACAATTTATATGTAAAAACAAGTTAATGGTACATATGGTTTTAAAATACGGACCGGACCAACGGGTTCAACCGGGAACCGGAGTCACCACCGGTTCGGCTAGCCCATAAAAATCGTCCGAAAATGATATTATTTAATCAATAGAGTTTCAAAATGCATACTAATTTACAATATTCAAAAAAATATTATTAAATCGCAAGAGTGCCTCGATAAACAACATATACACCTTTTAGAATTGTTTTGATAAAACTTACCATAAAAACTAAAAACTTTGTTTTATAAAAATCGAACGATTTTTTCAAAGCAAAGTATGCAAAGGTGCAAAGTGCTAATTGTTAATTTATATGATTATACACATTTACACATATCTATCTGTACTACATTATAAAGCATTTGGGACATTCTTAAAATAGAAGGCTTAAAAAATTAAGATTCAACACGTACTTATAATGGCAAATTTTAATAAGTACATCTTTAATAGCATTTGTTGCAACCCTTTAAAGCACTTTTTGTAGACTATTTTTTTTAAATATAAAAAGAAAATACAAAGTAATTTAATGTAAGGAAAAAAAAACGTCTATAACAATAATTACCTAATAAATGTTATTTTTAAAACACCCCTAATATGAAAAATACTTGTTATTATACATATTGTACAACATAATAAAACACACAAGATTCATACAATTTATATGTAAAAACAAGTTAATGGTACATATGGTTTTAAAATACGGACCGGACCAACGGGTTCAACCGGGAACCGGATTCACCACCGGTTCGGCTAGCCCATAAAAATCGTCCGAAAATGATATTATTAAATCAATAGAGTTTCAAAATGCATACTAATTTACAATATTCAAAAAAATATTATTAAATCGCAAGAGTGCCTCGAGAAACAACATATACACCTTTTAGAATTGTTTTGATAAAACTTACCATAAAAACTAAAAACTTTGTTTTATAAAAATCGAACGATTTTTTCAAAGCAAAGTATGCAAAGGTGCAAAGTGCTAATTGTTAATTTATATGATTATACACATTTACACATATCTATCTATACTACATTATAAAGCATTTGGGACATTCCTAAAATAGAAGGCTTAAAAAATTAAGATTCAACACTTACTTATAATGGCAAATTTTAATAAGTACATCTTTAATAGCATTTGTTGCAACCCTTTAAAGCACTTTTTGTAGACAATTTTTTTTAAATATAAAAAGAAAATACAAAGTAATTTAATGTAAGGAAAAAAGACGTCTATAACAATAATTACCTAATAAATGTTATTTTTAAAACACCCCTAATATGAAAAATACTTGTTATTATACATATTGTACAACATAATAAAACACACAAGATTCATACAATTTATATGTAAAAACAAGTTAATGGTACATATGGTTTTAAAATACGGACCGGACCAACGGGTTCAACCGGGAACCGGAGTCACCACCGGTTCGGCTAGCCCATAAAAATCGTCCGAAAATGATATTATTAAATCAATAGAGTTTCAAAATGCATACTAATTTACAATATTCAAAAAAATATTATTAAATCGCAAGAGTGCCTCGAGAAACAACATATACACCTTTTAGAATTGTTTTGATAAAACTTACCATAAAAACTAAAAACTTTGTTCTATAAAAATCGAACGATTTTTTCAAAGCAAAGTATGCAAAGGTGCAAAGTGCTAATTGTTAATTTATATGATTATACACATTTACACATATCTATCTATACTACATTATAAAGCATTTGGGACATTTCTAAAATAGAAGGCTTAAAAATTTAAGATTCAACACTTACTTATAATGACAAATTTTAATAAGTACATCTTTAATAGCATTTGTTGCAACCCTTTAAAGCACTTTTTGTAGACAATTTTTTTTAAATATAAAAAGAAAATACAAAGTAATTTAATGTAAGGAAAAAAAACGTCTATAACAATAATTACCTAATAAATGTTATTTTTAAAACACCCCTAATATGAAAAATACTTGTTATTATGCATATTGTATAACATAATAAAACACACAAGATTCATACAATTTATATGTAAAAACAAGTTAATGGTACATATGGTTTTAAAATACGGACCGGACCAACGGGTTCAACCGGGAACCGGAGTCACCACCGGTTCGGCTAGCCCATAAAAATCGTCCGAAAATGATATTATTTAATCAATAGAGTTTCAAAATGCATACTAATTTACAATATTCAAAAAAATATTATTAAATCGCAAGAGTGCCTCGATAAACAACATATACACCTTTTAGAATTGTTTTGATAAAACTTACCATAAAAACTAAAAACTTTGTTTTATAAAAATCGAACGATTTTTTCAAAGCAAAGTATGCAAAGGTGCAAAGTGCTAATTGTTAATTTATATGATTATACACATTTACACATATCTATCTATACTACATTATAAAGCATTTGGGACATTCTTAAAATAGAAGGCTTAAAAAATTAAGATTCAACACGTACTTATAATGGCAAATTTTAATAAGTACATCTTTAATAGCATTTGTTGCAACCCTTTAAAGCACTTTTTGTAGACTATTTTTTTTAAATATAAAAAGAAAATACAAAGTAATTTAATGTAAGGAAAAAAAAACGTCTATAACAATAATTACCTAATAAATGTTATTTTTAAAACACCCCTAATATGAAAAATACTTGTTATTATACATATTGTACAACATAATAAAACACACAAGATTCATACAATTTATATGTAAAAACAAGTTAATGGTACATATGGTTTTAAAATACGGACCGGACCAACGGGTTCAACCGGGAACCGGATTCACCACCGGTTCGGCTAGCCCATAAAAATCGTCCGAAAATGATATTATTAAATCAATAGAGTTTCAAAATGCATACTAATTTACAATATTCAAAAAAATATTATTAAATCGCAAGAGTGCCTCGAGAAACAACATATACACCTTTTAGAATTGTTTTGATAAAACTTACCATAAAAACTAAAAACTTTGTTTTATAAAAATCGAACGATTTTTTCAAAGCAAAGTATGCAAAGGTGCAAAGTGCTAATTGTTAATTTATATGATTATACACATTTACACATATCTATCTATACTACATTATAAAGCATTTGGGACATTCCTAAAATAGAAGGCTTAAAAAATTAAGATTCAACACTTACTTATAATGGCAAATTTTAATAAGTACATCTTTAATAGCATTTGTTGCAACCCTTTAAAGCACTTTTTGTAGACAATTTTTTTTAAATATAAAAAGAAAATACAAAGTAATTTAATGTAAGGAAAAAAGACGTCTATAACAATAATTACCTAATAAATGTTATTTTTAAAACACCCCTAATATGAAAAATACTTGTTATTATACATATTGTACAACATAATAAAACACACAAGATTCATACAATTTATATGTAAAAACAAGTTAATGGTACATATGGTTTTAAAATACGGACCGGACCAACGGGTTCAACCGGGAACCGGAGTCACCACCGGTTCGGCTAGCCCATAAAAATCGTCCGAAAATGATATTATTAAATCAATAGAGTTTCAAAATGCATACTAATTTACAATATTCAAAAAAATATTATTAAATCGCAAGAGTGCCTCGAGAAACAACATATACACCTTTTAGAATTGTTTTGATAAAACTTACCATAAAAACTAAAAACTTTGTTCTATAAAAATCGAACGATTTTTTCAAAGCAAAGTATGCAAAGGTGCAAAGTGCTAATTGTTAATTTATATGATTATACACATTTACACATATCTATCTATACTACATTATAAAGCATTTGGGACATTTCTAAAATAGAAGGCTTAAAAAATTAAGATTCAACACTTACTTATAATGGCAAATTTTAATAAGTACATCTTTAATAGCATTTGTTGCAACCCTTTAAAGCACTTTTTGTAGACAATTTTTTTTAAATATAAAAAGAAAATACAAAGTAATTTAATGTAAGGAAAAAAAACGTCTATAACAATAATTACCTAATAAATGTTATTTTTAAAACACCCCTAATATGAAAAATACTTGTTATTATGCATATTGTATAACATAATAAAACACACAAGATTCATACAATTTATATGTAAAAACAAGTTAATGGTACATATGGTTTTAAAATACGGACCGGACCAACGGGTTCAACCGGGAACCGGAGTCACCACCGGTTCGGCTAGCCCATAAAAATCGTCCGAAAATGATATTATTTAATCAATAGAGTTTCAAAATGCATACTAATTTACAATATTCAAAAAAATATTATTAAATCGCAAGAGTGCCTCGATAAACAACATATACACCTTTTAGAATTGTTTTGATAAAACTTACCATAAAAACTAAAAACTTTGTTTTATAAAAATCGAACGATTTTTTCAAAGCAAAGTATGCAAAGGTGCAAAGTGCTAATTGTTAATTTATATGATTATACACATTTACACATATCTATCTATACTACATTATAAAGCATTTGGGACATTTTTAAAATAGAAGGCTTAAAAAATTAAGATTCAACACGTACTTATAATGGCAAATTTTAATAAGTACATCTTTAATAGCATTTGTTGCAACCCTTTAAAGCACTTTTTGTAGACTATTTTTTTTAAATATAAAAAGAAAATACAAAGTAATTTAATGTAAGGAAAAAAAAACGTCTATAACAATAATTACCTAATAAATGTTATTTTTAAAACACCCCTAATATGAAAAATACTTGTTATTATACATATTGTACAACATAATAAAACACACAAGATTCATACAATTTATATGTAAAAACAAGTTAATGGTACATATGGTTTTAAAATACGGACCGGACCAACGGGTTCAACCGGGAACCGGATTCACCACCGGTTCGGCTAGCCCATAAAAATCGTCCGAAAATGATATTATTAAATCAATAGAGTTTCAAAATGCATACTAATTTACAATATTCAAAAAAATATTATTAAATCGCAATAGTGCCTCGAGAAACAACATATACACCTTTTAGAATTGTTTTGATAAAACTTACCATAAAAACTAAAAACTTTGTTTTATAAAAATCGAACGATTTTTTCAAAGCAAAGTATGCAAAGGTGCAAAGTGCTAATTGTTAATTTATATGATTATACACATTTACACATATCTATCTATACTACATTATAAAGCATTTGGGACATTCCTAAAATAGAAGGCTTAAAAAATTAAGATTCAACACTTACTTATAATGGCAAATTTTAATAAGTACATCTTTAATAGCATTTGTTGCAACCCTTTAAAGCACTTTTTGTAGACAATTTTTTTTAAATATAAAAAGAAAATACAAAGTAATTTAATGTAAGGAAAAAAGACGTCTATAACAATAATTACCTAATAAATGTTATTTTTAAAACACCCCTAATATGAAAAATACTTGTTATTATACATATTGTACAACATAATAAAACACACAAGATTCATACAATTTATATGTAAAAACAAGTTAATGGTACATATGGTTTTAAAATACGGACCGGACCAACGGGTTCAACCGGGAACCGGAGTCACCACCGGTTCGGCTAGCCCATAAAAATCGTCCGAAAATGATATTATTAAATCAATAGAGTTTCAAAATGCATACTAATTTACAATATTCAAAAAAATATTATTAAATCGCAAGAGTGCCTCGAGAAACAACATATACACCTTTTAGAATTGTTTTGATAAAACTTACCATAAAAACTAAAAACTTTGTTTTATAAAAATCGAACGATTTTTTCAAAGCAAAGTATGCAAAGGTGCAAAGTGCTAATTGTTAATTTATATGATTATACACATTTACACATATCTATCTATACTACATTATAAAGCATTTGGGACATTCCTAAAATAGAAGGCTTAAAAATTTAAGATTCAACACTTACTTATAATGGCAAATTTTAATAAGTACATCTTTAATAGCATTTGTTGCAACCCTTTAAAGCACTTTTTGTAGACAATTTTTTTTAAATATAAAAAGAAAATACAAAGTAATTTAATATAAAGAAAAAAGACGTCTATAACAATAATTACCTAATAAATGTTATTTTTAAAACACCCCTAATATGAAAAATACTTGTTATTATACATATTGTACAACATAATAAAACACACAAGATTCATACAATTTATATGTAAAAACAAGTTAATGGTACATATGGTTTTAAAATACGGACCGGACCAACGGGTTCAACCGGGAACCGGAGTCACCACCGGTTCGGCTAGCCCATAAAAATCGTCCGAAAATGATATTGTTAAATCAATAGAGTTTCAAAATGCATACTAATTTACAATATTCAAAAAAATATTATTAAATCGCAAGAGTGCCTCGAGAAACAACATATACACCTTTTAGAATTGTTTTGATAAAACTTACCATAAAAACTAAAAACTTTGTTCTATAAAAATAGAACGATTTTTTCAAAGCAAAGTATGCAAAGGTGCAAAGTGCTAATTGTTAATTTATATGATTATACACATTTACACATATCTATCTATACTACATTATAAAGCATTTGGGACATTTCTAAAATAGAAGGCTTAAAAAATTAAGATTCAACACTTACTTATAATGGCAAATTTTAATAAGTACATCTTTAATAGCATTTGTTGCAACCCTTTAAAGCACTTTTTGTAGACAATTTTTTTTAAATATAAAAAGAAAATACAAAGTAATTTAATGTAAGGAAAAAAAACGTCTATAACAATAATTACCTAATAAATGTTCTTTTTAAAACACCCCTAATATGAAAAATACTTGTTATTATGCATATTGTATAACATAATAAAACACACAAGATTCATACAATTTATATGTAAAAACAAGTTAATGGTACATATGGTTTTAAAATACGGACCGGACCAACGGGTTCAACCGGGAACCGGAGTCACCACCGGTTCGGCTAGCCCATAAAAATCGTCCGAAAATGATATTATTTAATCAATAGAGTTTCAAAATGCATACTAATTTACAATATTCAAAAAAATATTATTAAATCGCAAGAGTGCCTCGAGAAACAACATATACACCTTTTAGAATTGTTTTGATAAAACTTACCATAAAAACTAAAAACTTTGTTTTATAAAAATCGAACGATTTTTTCAAAGCAAAGTATGCAAAGGTGCAAAGTGCTAATTGTTAATTTATATGATTATACACATTTACACATATCTATCTATACTACATTATAAAGCATTTGGGACATTCCTAAAATAGAAGGCTTAAAAAATTAAGATTCAACACTTACTTATAATGGCAAAATTTAATAAGTACATCTTTAATAGCATTTGTTGCAACCCTTTAAAGCACCTTTTGTAGACATTTTTTTTAAATATAAAAAGAAAATACAAAGTAATTTAATGTAAGGAAAAAAAAAACGTCTATAACAATAATTACCTAATAAATGTTATTTTTAAAACACCCCTAATATGAAAAATACTTGTTATTATACATATTGTACAACATAATAAAACACACAAGATTCATACAATTTATAAGTAAAAACAAGTTAATGGTACATATGGTTTTAAAATACGGACCGGACCAACGGGTTCAACCGGGAACCGGATTCACCACCGGTTCGGCTAGCCCATAAAAATCGTCCGAAAATGATATTATTAAATCAATAGAGTTTCAAAATGCATACTAATTTACAATATTCAAAAAAATATTATTAAATCGCAAGAGTGCCTCGAGAAACAACATATACACCTTTTAGAATTGTTTTGATAAAACTTACCATAAAAACTAAAAACTTTGTTTTATAAAAATCGAACGATTTTTTCAAAGCAAAGTATGCAAAAGTGCAAAGTGCTAATTGTTAATTTATATGATTATACACATTTACACATATCTATCTATACTACATTATAAAGCATTTGGGACATTCCTAAAATAGAAGGCTTAAAAAATTAAGATTCAACACTTACATATAATGGCAAATTTTAATAAGTACATCTTTAATAGCATTTGTTGCAACCCTTTAAAGCACTTTTTGTAGACAATTTTTTTTAAATATAAAAAGAAAATACAAAGTAATTTAATGTAAGGAAAAAAGACGTCTATAACAATAATTACCTAATAAATGTTATTTTTAAAACACCCCTAATATGAAAAATACTTGTTATTATACATATTGTACAACATAATAAAACACACAAGATTCATACAATTTATATGTAAAAACAAGTTAATGGTACATATGGTTTTAAAATACGGACCGGACCAACGGGTTCAACCGGGAACCGGAGTCACCACCGGTTCGGCTAGCCCATAAAAATCGTCCGAAAATGATA
Organism: Artemisia argyi; assembly: GCA_030686995.1. NCBI lineage: Eukaryota > Viridiplantae > Streptophyta > Magnoliopsida > Asterales > Asteraceae > Artemisia > Artemisia argyi. The sequence goes on along the minus strand of CM060687.1, from coordinate 195,150,459 downwards.
TTATTAAATCAATAGAGTTTCAAAATGCATACTAATTTACAATATTCAAAAAATATTATTAAATCGCAAGAGTGCCTCGAGAAACAACATATACACCTTTTAGAATTGTTTTGATAAAACTTACCATAAAAACTAAAAGCTTTGTTTTATAAAAATCGAACGATTTTTTCAAAGCAAAGTATGCAAAGGTGCAAAGTGCTAATTGTTAATTTATATGATTATACACATTTACACATATCTATCTATACTACATTATAAAGCATTTGGGACATTCCTAAAATAGATGGCTTAAAAAATTAAGATTCAACACTTACTTATAATGGCAAATTTTAATAAGTACATCTTTAATAGCATTTGTTGCAACCCTTTAAAGCACTTTTTGTAGACAATTTTTTTTAAATATAAAAAGAAAATACAAAGTAATTTAATGTAAGGAAAAAAGACGTCTATAACAATAATTACCTAATAAATGTTATTTTTAAAACACCCCTAATATGAAAAATACTTGTTATTATACATATTGTACAACATAATAAAACACACAAGATTCATACAATTTATATGTAAAAACAAGTTAATGGTACATATGGTTTTAAAATACGGACCGGACCAACGGGTTCAACTGGGAACCGGAGTCACCACCGGTTCGGCTAGCCCATAAAAATCGTCCGAAAATGATATTGTTAAATCAATAGAGTTTCAAAATGCATACTAATTTACAATATTCAAAAAAATATTATTAAATCGCAAGAGTGCCTCGAGAAACAACATATACACCTTTTAGAATTGTTTTGATAAAACTTACCATAAAAACTAAAAACTTTGTTTTATAAAAATCGAACGATTTTTTCAAAGCAAAGTATGCAAAAGTGCAAATTGCTAATTGTTAATTTATATGATTATACACATTTACACATATCTATCTATACTACATTATAAAGCATTTGGGACATTCCTAAAATAGAAGGCTTAAAAAATTAAGATTCAACACTTATTTATAATGGCAAATTTTAATAAGTACATCTTTAATAGCATTTGTTGCAACCCTTTAAAGCACTTTTTGTAGACAATTTTTTTTAAATATAAAAAGAAAATACAAAGTAATTTAATGTAAGGAAAAAAGACGTCTATAACAATAATTACCTAATAAATGTTATTTTTAAAACACCCCTAATATGAAAAATACTTGTTATTATACATATTGTACAACATAATAAAACACACAAGATTCATACAATTTATATGTAAAAACAAGTTAATGGTACATATGGTTTTAAAATACGGACCGGACCAACGGGTTCAACCGGGAACCGGAGTCACCACCGGTTCGGCTATCCCATAAAAATCGTCCGAAAATGATATTATTAAATCAATAGAGTTTCAAAATGCATACTAATTTACAATATTCAAAAAAATATTATTAAATCGCAAGAGTGCCTCGAGAAACAACATATACACCTTTTAGAATTGTTTTGATAAAACTTACCATAAAAACTAAAAACTTTGTTTTATAAAAATCGAACGATTTTTTCAAAGCAAAGTATGCAAAGGTGCAAAGTGCTAATTGTTAATTTATATGATTATACACATTTACACATATCTATCTATACTACATTATAAAGCATTTGGGACATTCCTAAAATAGAAGGCTTAAAAAATTAAGATTCAACACTTACTTATAATGGCAAATTTTAATAAGTACTTCTTTAATAGCATTTGTTGCAACCCTTTAAAGCACTTTTTGTAGACAATTTTTTTTAAATATAAAAAGAAAATACAAAGTAATTTAATGTAAGGAAAAAAGACGTCTATAACAATAATTACCTAATAAATGTTATTTTTAAAACACCCCTAATATGAAAAATACTTGTTATTATACATATTGTACAACATAATAAAACACACAAGATTCATACAATTTATATGTAAAAACAAGTTAATGGTACATATGGTTTTAAAATACGGACCGGACCAACGGGTTCAACCGGTAACCGGAGTCACCACCGGTTCGGCTAGCACATAAAAATCGTCCGAAAATGATATTATTAAATCAATAGAGTTTCAAAATGCATACTAATTTACAATATTCAAAAAATATTATTAAATCGCAAGAGTGCCTCGAGAAACAACATATACACCTTTTAGAATTGTTTTGATAAAACTTACCATAAAAACTAAAAACTTTGTTTTATAAAAATCGAACGATTTTTTCAAAGCAAAGTATGCAAAGGTGCAAAGTGCTAATTGTTAATTTATATGATTATACACATTTACACATATCTATCTATACTATATTATAAAGCATTTGGGACATTCCTAAAATAGAAGGCTTAAGAAATTAAGATTCAACACTTACTTATAATGGCAAAATTTAATAAGTACATCTTTAATAGCATTTGTTGCAACCCTTTAAAGCACTTTTTGTAGACATTTTTTTTAAATATAAAAAGAAAATACAAAGTAATTTAATGTAAGGAAAAAAGACGTCTATAACAATAATTACCTAATAAATGTTATTTTTAAAACACCCCTAATATGAAAAATACTTGTTATTATACATATTGTACAACATAATAAAACACACAAGATTCATACAATTTATATGTAAAAACAAGTTAATGGTACATATGGTTTTAAAATACGGACCGGACCAACGGGTTCAACCGGGAACCGGAGTCACCACCGGTTCGGCTAGCCAATAAAAATCGTCCGAAAATGATATTATTAAATCAATAGAGTTTCAAAATGCATACTAATTTACAATATTCAAAAAAATATTATTAAATCGCAAAAGTGCCTCGAGAAACAACATATACACCTTTTAGAATTGTTTTGATAAAACTTACCATAAAAACTAAAAACTTTGTTTTATAAAAATCGAACGATTTTTTCAAAGCAAAGTATGCAAAGGTGCAAAGTGCTAATTGTTAATTTATATGATTATACACATTTACACATATCTATCTATACTACATTATAAAGCATTTGGGACATTCCTAAAATAGAAGGCTTAAAAAATTAAGATTCAACACTTACTTATAATGGCAAATTTTAATAAGTACATCTTTAATAGCATTTGTTGCAACCCTTTAAAGCACTTTTTGTAGACAATTTTTTTTAAATATAAAAAGAAAATACAAAGTAATTTAATGTAAGGAAAAAAAACGTCTATAACAATAATTACCTAATAAATGTTATTTTTAAAACACCCCTAATATGAAAAAATACTTGTTATTATACATATTGTACAACATAATAAAACACACAAGATTCATACAATTTATATGTAAAAACAAGTTAATGGTACATATGGTTTTAAAATACGGACCGGACCAACGGGTTGAACCGGGAACCGGATTCACCACCGGTTCGGCTAGCCCATAAAAATCGTCCGAAAATGATATTATTAAATCAATAGAGTTTCAAAATGCATACTAATTTACAATATTCAAAAAAATATTATTAAATCGCAAGAGTGCCTCGAGAAACAACATATACACCTTTTAGAATTGTTTTGATAAAACTTACCATAAGAACTAAAAACTTTGTTTTATAAAAATCGAACGATTTTTTCAAAGCAAAGTATGCAAAGGTGCAAAGTGCTAATTGTTAATTTATATGATTATACACATTTACACATATCTATCTATACTACATTATAAAGCATTTGGGACATTCCTAAAATAGAAGGCTTAAAAAATTAAGATTCAACACTTACTTATAATGGCAAATTTTAATAAGTACATCTTTAATAGCATTTGTTGCAACCCTTTAAAGCACTTTTTGTAGACATTTTTTTTAAATATAAAAAGAAAATACAAAGTAATTTAATGTAAGGAAAAAAGACGTCTATAACAATAATTACCTAATAAATGTTATTTTTAAAACACCCCTAATATGAAAAATACTTGTTATTATACATATTGTACAACATAATAAAACACACAAGATTCATACAATTTATATGTAAAAACAAGTTAATGGTACATATGATTTTAAAATACGGACCGGACCAACGGGTTCAACCGGGAACCGGAGTCACCACCGGTTCGGCTAGCCAATAAAAATCATCCGAAAATGATATTATTAAATCAATAGAGTTTCAAAATGCATACTAATTTACAATATTCAAAAAAATATTATTAAATCGCAAAAGTGCCTCGAGAAACAACATATACACCTTTTAGAATTGTTTTGATAAAACTTACCATAAAAACTAAAAACTTTGTTTTATAAAAATCGAACGATTTTTTCAAAGCAAAGTATGCAAAGGTGCAAAGTGCTAATTGTTAATTTATATGATTATACACATTTACACATATCTATCTATACTACATTATAAAGCATTTGGGACATTCCTAAAATAGAAGGCTTAAAAAATTAAGATTCAACACTTACTTATAATGGCAAATTTTAATAAGTACATCTTTAATAGCATTTGTTGCAACCCTTTAAAGCACTTTTTGTAGACAATTTTTTTTAAATATAAAAAGAAAATACAAAGTAATTTAATGTAAGGAAAAAAAACGTCTATAACAATAATTACCTAATAAATGTTATTTTTAAAACACCCCTAATATGAAAAAATACTTGTTATTATACATATTGTACAACATAATAAAACACACAAGATTCATACAATTTATATGTAAAAACAAGTTAATGGTACATATGGTTTTAAAATACGGACCGGACCAACGGGTTCAACCGGGAACCGGATTCACCACCGGTTCGGCTAGCCCATAAAAATCGTCCGAAAATGATATTATTAAATCAATAGAGTTTCAAAATGCATACTAATTTACAATATTCAAAAAAATATTATTAAATCCCAAGAGTGCCTCGAGAAACAACATATACACCTTTTAAAATTGTTTTGATAAAACTTACCATAAAAACTAAAAACTTTGTTTTATAAAAATCGAACGATTTTTTCAAAGCAAAGTATGCAAAGGTGCAAAGTGCTAATTGTTAATTTATATGATTATACACATTTACACATATCTATCTATACTACATTATAAAGCATTTGGGACATTCCTAAAATAGAATGCTTAAAAAATTAAGATTCAACACTTACTTATAATGGCAAATTTTAATAAGTACATCTTTAATAGCATTTGTTGCAACCCTTTAAAGCACTTTTTGTAGACAATTTTTTTTAAATATAAAAAGAAAATACAAAGTAATTTAATGTAAGGAAAAAAAACGTCTATAACAATAATTACCTAATAAATGTTATTTTTAAAACACCCCTAATATGAAAAATACTTGTTATTATACATATTGTACAACATAATAAAACACACAAGATTCATACAATTTATATGAAAAAACAAGTTAATGGTACATATGGTTTTAAAATACGGACCGGACCAACGGGTTCAACCGGGAACCGGATTCACCACCGATTCGGCTAGCCCATAAAAATCGTCCGAAAATGATATTATTAAATCAATAGAGTTTCAAAATGCATACTAATTTACAATATTCAAAAAAATATTATTAAATCGCAAGAGTGCCTCGAGAAACAACATATACACCTTTTAGAATTGTTTTGATAAAACTTACCATAAAAACTAAAAACTTTGTTTTATAAAAATCGAACGATTTTTTCAAAGCAAAGTATGCAAAGGTGCAAAGTGCTAATTGTTAATTTATATGATTATACACATTTACACATATCTATCTATACTACATTATAAAGCATTTGGGACATTCCTAAAATAGAAGGCTTAAAAAATTAAGATTCAACACTTACTTATAATGGCAAATTTTAATAAGTACATCTTTAATAGCATCTGTTGCAACCCTTTAAAGCACTTTTTGTAGACAATTTTTTTTAAATATAAAAAGAAAATACAAAGTAATTTAATGTAAGGAAAAAAAACGTCTATAACAATAATTACCTAATAAATGTTATTTTTAAAACACCCCTAATATGAAAAATACTTGTTATTATACATATTGTACAACATAATAAAACACACAAGATTCATACAATTTATATGAAAAAACAAGTTAATGGTACATATGGTTTTAAAATACGGACCGGACCAACGGGTTCAACCGGGAACCGGATTCACCACCGGTTCGGCTAGCCCATAAAAATCGTCCGAAAATGATATTATTAAATCAATAGAGTTTCAAAATGCATACTAATTTACAATATTCAAAAAAATATTATTAAATCGCAAGAGTGCCTCGAGAAACAACATATACACCTTTTAGAATTGTTTTGATAAAACTTACCATAAAAACTAAAAACTTTGTTTTATAAAAATCGAACGATTTTTTCAAAGCAAAGTATGCAAAGGTGCAAAGTGCTAATTGTTAATTTATATGATTATACACATTTACACATATCTATCTATACTACATTATAAAGCATTTGGGACATTCCTAAAATAGAAGGCTTAAAAAATTAAGATTCAACACTTACTTATAATGGCAAATTTTAATAAGTACATCTTTAATAGCATTTGTTGCAACCCTTTAAAGCACTTTTTGTAGACAATTTTTTTTAAATATAAAAAGAAAATACAAAGTAATTTAATGTAAGGAATAAAGACGTCTATAACAATAATTACCTAATAAATGTTATTTTTAAAACACCCTAATATGAAAAATACTTGTTATTATACATATTGTACAACATAATAAAACACACAAGATTCATACAATTTATATGTAAAAACAAGTTAATGGTACATATGGTTTTAAAATACGGACCGGACCAACGGGTTCAACCGGGAACCGGAGTCACCACCGGTTCGGCTAGCCCATAAAAATCATCCGAAAATGATATTATTAAATCAATAGAGTTTCAAAATGCATACTAATTTACAATATTCAAAAAAATATTACTAAATCGCAAGAGTGCCTCGAGAAACAACATATACACCTTTTAGAATTGTTTTGATAAAACTTACCATAAAAACTAAAAACTTTGTTTTATAAAAATCGAACGATTTTTTCAAAGCAAAGTATGCAAAGGTGCAAAGTGCTAATTGTTAATTTATATGATTATACACATTTACACATATCTATCTATACTACATTATAAAGCATTTGGGACATTCCTAAAATAGAAGGCTTAAAAAATTAAGATTCAACACTTACTTATAATGGCAAATTTTAATAAGTACATCTTTAATAGCATTTGTTGCAACTCTTTAAAGCACTTTTTGTAGACAATTTTTTTTAAATATAAAAAGAAAATACAAAGTAATTTAATGTAAGGAAAAAAGACGTCTATAACAATAATTACCTAATAAATGTTATTTTTAAAACACCCCTAATATGAAAAATACTTGTTATTATACATATTGTACAACATAATAAAACACACAAGATTCATACAATTTACATGTAAAAACAAGTTAATGGTACATATGGTTTTAAAATACGGACCGGACCAACGGGTTCAACCGGGAACCGGAGTCACCACCGGTTCGGCTAGCCCATAAAAATCGTCCGAAAATGATATTATTAAATCAATAGAGTTTCAAAATGCATACTAATTTACAATATTCAAACAAATATTATTAAATCGCAAGAGTGCCTCGAGAAACAACATATACACCTTTTAGAATTGTTTTGATAAAACTTACCATAAAAACTAAAAACTTTGTTTTATAAAAATCGAACAATTTTTTCAAAGCAAAGTATGCAAAGGTGCAAAGTGCTAATTGTTAATTTATATGGTTATACACATTTACACATATCTATCTATACTACATTATAAAGCATTTGGGACATTCCTAAAATAGAAGGCTTAAAAAATTAAGATTCAACACTTACTTATAATGGCAAATTTTAATAAGTACATCTTTAATAGCATTTGTTGCAACCCTTTAAAGCACTTTTTGTAGACAATTTTTTTTAAATATAAAAAGAAAATACAAAGTAATTTAATGTAAGGAAAAAAGACGTCTATAACAATAATTACCTAATAAATGTTATTTTTAAAACACCCCTAATATGAAAAATACTTGTTATTATACATATTGTACAACATAATAAAACACACAAGATTCATACAATTTATATGTAAAAACAAGTTAATGGTACATATGGTTTTAAAATACGGACCGGACCAACGGGTTCAACCGGGAACCGGAGTCACCACCGGTTCGGCTAGCCCATAAAAATCGTCCGAAAATGATATTATTAAATCAATAGAGTTTCAAAATGCATACTAATTTACAATATTCAAACAAATATTATTAAATCGCAAGAGTGCCTCGAGAAACAACATATACACCTTTTAGAATTGTTTTGATAAAACTTACCATAAAAACTAAAAACTTTGTTTTATAAAAATCGAACAATTTTTTCAAAGCAAAGTATGCAAAGGTGCAAAGTGCTAATTGTTAATTTATATGGTTATACACATTTACACATATCTATCTATACTACATTATAAAGCATTTGGGACATTCCTAAAATAGAAGGCTTAAAAAATTAAGATTCAACACTTACTTATAATGGCAAATTTTAATAAGTACATCTTTAATAGCATTTGTTGCAACCCTTTAAAGCACTTTTTGTAGACAATTTTTTTTAAATATAAAAAGAAAATACAAAGTAATTTAATGTAAGGAAAAAAGACGTCTATAACAATAATTACCTAATAAATGTTATTTTTAAAACACCCCTAATATGAAAAATACTTGTTATTATACATATTGTACAACATAATAAAACACACAAGATTCATACAATTTATATGTAAAAACAAGTTAATGGTACATATGGTTTTAAAATACGGACCGGACCAACGGGTTCAACCGGGAACCGGAGTCACCACCGGTTCGGCTAGCCCATAAAAATCGTCCGAAAATGATATTATTAAATCAATAGAGTTTCAAAATGCATATACTAATTTACAATATTCAAAAAAATATTATTAAATCGCAAGAGTGCCTCAAGAAACAACATATACACCTTTTAGAATTGTTTTGATAAAACTTACCATAAAAACTAAAAACTTTGTTTTATAAAAATCGAACGATTTTTTCAAAGCAAAGTATGCAAAGGTGCAAAGTGCTAATTGTTAATTTATATGATTATACACATTTACACATATCTATCTATACTACATTATAAAGCATTTGGGACATTCCTAAAATAGAAGGCTTAAAAAATTAAGATTCAACACTTACTTATAATGGCAAATTTTAATAAGTACATCTTTAATAGCATTTGTTGCAACCCTTTAAAGCACTTTTTGTAGACAATTTTTTTTAAATATAAAAAGAAAATACAAAGTAATTTAATGTAAGGAATAAAGACGTCTATAACAATAATTACCTAATAAATGTTATTTTTAAAACACCCTAATATGAAAAATACTTGTTATTATACATATTGTACAACATAATAAAACACACAAGATTCATACAATTTATATGTAAAAACAAGTTAATGGTACATATGGTTTTAAAATACGGACCGGACCAACGGGTTCAACCGGGAACCGGAGTCACCACCGGTTCGGCTAGCCCATAAAAATCATCCGAAAATGATATTATTAAATCAATAGAGTTTCAAAATGCATACTAATTTACAATATTCAAAAAAATATTATTAAATCGCAAGAGTGCCTCAAGAAACAACATATACACCTTTTAGAATTGTTTTGATAAAACTTACCATAAAAACTAAAAACTTTGTTTTATAAAAATCGAACGATTTTTTCAAAGCAAAGTATGCAAAGGTGCAAAGTTCTAATTGTTAATTTATATGATTATACACATTTACTCGTATCTATCTATACTACATTATAAAGCATTTGGGACATTCCTAAAATAGAAGGCTTAAAAAATTAAGATTCAACACTTACTTATAATGGCAAATTTTAATAAGTACATCTTTAATAGCATTTGTTGCAACCCTTTAAAGCACTTTTTGTAGACAATTTTTTTTAAATATAAAAAGAAAATACAAAGTAATTTAATGTAAGGAAAAAAGACGTCTATAACAATAATTACCTAATAAATGTTATTTTTAAAACACCCCTAATATGAAAAATACTTGTTATTATACATATTGTACAACATAATAAAACACACAAGATTCATACAATTTATATGTAAAAACAAGTTAATGGTACATATGGTTTTAAAATACGGACCGGACCAACGGGTTCAACCGGGAACTGGAGTCACCACCGGTTCGGCTAGCCCATAAAAATCGTCCGAAAATGATATTATTTAATCAATAGAGTTTCAAAATGCATACTAATTTACAATATTCAAAAAAATATTATTAAATCGCAAGAGTGCCTCGAGAAACAACATATACACCTTTTAGAATTGTTTTGATAAAACTTACCATAAAAACTAAAAACTTTGTTTTATAAAAATCGAACGATTTTTTCAAAGCAAAGTATGCAAAGGTGCAAAGTGCTAATTGTTAATTTATATGATTATACACATTTACACATATCTATCTATACTACATTATAAAGCATTTGGGACATTCCTAAAATAGAAGGCTTAAAAAATTAAGATTCAACACTTACTTATAATGGCAAATTTTAATAAGTACATCTTTAATAGCATTTGTTGCAACCCTTTAAAGCACTTTTTGTAGACAATTTTTTTTAAATATAAAAAGAAAATACAAAGTAATTTAATGTAAGGAAAAAAAACGTCTATAACAATAATTACCTAATAAATGTTATTTTTAAAACACCCCTAATATGAAAAATACTTGTTATTATACATATTGCACAACATAATAAAACACACAAGATTCATACAATTTATATGTAAAAACAAGTTAATGGTACATATGGTTTTAAAATACGGACCGGACCAACGGGTTCAACCGGGAACCGGATTCACCACCGGTTCGGCTAGCCCATAAAAATCGTCCGAAAATGATATTATTAAATCAATAGAGTTTCAAAATGCATACTAATTTACAATATTCAAAAAAATATTATTAAATCGCAAGAGTGCCTCGAGAAACAACATATACACCTTTTAGAATTGTTTTGAACTTTTGATAAAACTTAACATAAAAACTAAAAACTTTGTTTTATAAAAATCGAACGATTTTTTCAAAGCAAAGTATGCAAAGGTGGAAAGTGCTAAGTGCTAAGTATATATTTTATATTTATTATATATATTTATATAATAATAATTTACGAATTAAATAACCCACATGGCTTCTTGAATATGTAGTTTTTTTTCTCTCTTTATAAGTAGTGTTTTACTTGTATCATCCTTCTATGTGGGATAAATATAACTATAATGTAAGTGATTTTTAAAATTTTCTATGGTGTTATTATTTAATGATAACTTGTGACTATAGGTTATTGTCAACTTATTTAACATCATATCTTTACAATATAACAGCTACCGATTCAGTATTATCACAATATCACGTGGATAATCTACAGTTTTTATATGAAAAATATTGTTATTATATAAAATGATTTAAAACTTAAATTGTCGTAATCCGTATATCTATGTATCATAAAATATAGAATTAATAGAAATTTTCGCAAAATATTACAATTGCATGGTACCCGCCGCTGCAACGCGCGGGTACCCTGCTAGTCATAAACCAAAATCAAAAACATAAACACAAACAAATAACAGCCACCACATTAACCAAATCCACCCTTTTTTTTTCTCTTGTTTCTTTGTCACAACCGAACATAAACCAAAATCGAAAACACAAACACAAACAAATAGAGATCTATGATGGGTTATGTTCAAAGACTTAAAGTCTTTAAACTTTAAAGAGTATACTCTTTGAACAAATCTCAGATCTTGTCTCCTTTTCTTTTTATGGTTCGAATCTTAATTGTTGTTGTTGTGAGATATGGGTTTTGTAGTTGGTTAAGGTAATACTTTTTTTTTTCAAAGCAAGATCAATGATGGGTTATGTGTAAGCTCTAAAGATCCTTCGAGATCTATTCTTTAAAAGGATTTTACCTAATAAACCCACATCTTTCTCAAAAAAATTAAACGAAAAAAAAAAAAAAAAAAAAAAAAAAAAAAAAAAAAAAAAAAAACTCTCGGGTTTGGTTTTCAAAACACTCAAAGATCATTAAAGATCCAACAAAACCTTCATTGATCTTGGAAAAAACAAAACTCTAAACCACCTACCTGGTTCGCGACTCACAAACAAGATTCCAAGAAGTTGTTTTTATTCTTTATTTTCATGGGTGAAAGATAAGAAATACAAGGGTGCTTATTGTGTTTGTATTCGGATTTGAAGACAAGTGTAGATGAGTTTTTGATTTCTGTTTATGCTGGGATTTTTGTGTTTGTTTTCCTGGTTCGCGACTCACAAATAGATGAGTTTGTGTTTGTTTTTTGGATTAAAGAATGCATGGATTTTGGGGCTGGGATTTTTGGTGTTAAGGATTAGTGTAGATGAGTTTTTGATTTCTGTTTATGCTATGTGTTTATTATTTGGGTTTGAGTTTTTGATTTGGATTTGCTTTATTTGATTTGTGTTTATGAATTTTGTATGACAGAAAAATGTATTAAAAGAGTGGTGAGAGTAGGTGTGAGACATAAAATGATATAATTACCCTAACTTAACTGCCACATGTCCAAGTTAACGACATAACATTTGCATCGTTCGTCCTCGTGGATGTATATTGGTTCACTTTTACTAACGGAAGGATGTATTTATTGCAACTTTTTCGAGAGGGATGTATGGTGCGAAATTGGGCAAACCACAGGGATGTATTTTGAAATTTACTCTTTTTTAATATTTTGAAGATTAAAATGGTCATTTTACATGACAAAATAGTCAAAAAAAAAAAAAAAAAAAAAAAAATACACACAATGATCGAAATTTGAAAGTTCAATATACACAATAAGAAAAAAAAAATAATTGGCTACATACAATAACAAAAAGTGTTAAGTTTGTTTTTTTTTTTTTTTTTTTTTTTTTTTGTTATTTGCCTTTTTTTCAGATTAAATGTCTATGAATCTGTGTTATAAATCTTTGGGAGATGATTGGCACACTTAATTTTTTAATTGTTCACTTATATGTACAACCGGTTAAAGCACTGTACATTCACAATACAACAGTTTAATGCATATAGAGGAGTGTCCCAATAAAAAGATGGAATGTGCAAATCATTTCCCTAAATCTTTTGATGGATGGCATATGCACTAACCATTTTTTATGCATCTTAATTGCATGAAGTCATGATAGATGCTCAACTATATTCACAATGTCAATGGATGATATATATATTAGCCTAATGACATATGAAATGAATAATAAATAAAAATATTCTATTGCTAGTTGGCAAGTTTTATTATATCTAAATTCATTAACAGTGATTAAAAAGTTTGTTTACATATTCTTATGTTTCTTATGGCTTTTCTCTTTCTTTCTATCATAAGCAACACATCAGATCGTTTACTAAGTTAAAGAGATGACTTTTTGGCTAGTTTTTTGTTAGGGTAGATACTTACACTATTTTTTTATGCACACATCATAATATTACATTATTAATGTACATGTTACAACATACTATATGCATAATTGTGTTGAGCGCATCAATAAAAGTGGTGTAAGAATCACTACATTTTTTGTTGTAATTAAGTGCAAATCGAGTAAGTTGTGGAAATTAAATGTTTACAATTATATACGGTTTACGTTGATGTTGCACTTCCAATAAAAATATAGTTTTTTGTCTGAAATGAAATTCTTGATCATTTTGCGATTATTTAGTAAATAAAATACATTTTGAAATTAGTCATATTTTATTACTACAAGACTTGTACAAATTATGAAAGAAACATGTTCGGCTATTCAATTGTATAGACGCGCACTACGATTAACAAATAAAAAAAGTCAACTAAAATTGTGTGTGAACTTACAATTATTTGTTATATTCGTCTAATAACGTGCTAACTTATAACTATCATTTAAATTTTTATTCTTAAATGGAATTCTAATTAAATATTTACCAAATGCAGGTTCGACTATTTAGTCATGTTTTGGGTTAAATTAATTCAAGTTGGTGGCTTTGCAGATCAGCATCACGTCAACCCAAACACAACAATATTTAGTAAGTGTGTCAGAAAACTTGATAGTGTATAGGTCCTTCGGCCCAATCAGCTAAGGCCCACACTCTCGCACTAAGCCTAATAGCGGCCACAACCCGTCATATTAAGCTTGAGAAAGAGGCTCCCAGACAAGGCTCATGCGCCTGACAAACACTCTCCAGGCAATGACAGTCCAAAGAACCTCTACCAGGACCGTTGCAATCACTAGACACATGTCACTACCTCATTCGCTATGAGGTAGAGTTGCAATTGTATGCAGATCTTTCCACCATCTAGTATGGCCAAATAAGGCACTCCATATGTCGTCCGTTGTCCTCACCATTGGATGTCCAACACGTGGACCATCCTGGAAACTTAGATGGACTTCCAGGTAGGGTGCGAAACCTTAGGGCCATCCCTATAAATAGAAGGCTCACTTTCATAAATGAGCTAACTTAGCTTCACCACACTCACACGAGTGGATTCTCACAATCCACTCCGGATACTCCAATAAGTGTTACCCGAGCTCGTGACTTCGGTCACAACTCGGGGTCCTTACTGACCGAGGGAAACCAAATCAGATAGCCGCCTCAACCCTCCAAAACATAACATACGTAAAAACTCAACCTTAATCCACACGTGTATAACACGTATGACATGTTTATTACGTGTTTAACATGTTTAACTAAATGTGTTAAGCGGATTGATAAGTCATAGTTTAATGTTATAATTAGTTTACATCCTAAAATTATATGCTGATTAAATTGATAAAAACATATGTAAACCACGTATAAACTTCCAAAAATCTCAACGGCAACAAAAAAAAATGAATCATAGATCCAATTAATTAGGGTACATCCAACGGGTGGCAACAAAAAAAATTATATGCTGATTAAATTGATAAAAACATATGTAACATCCAACGGGTGGCAACATTCAAGTCCTTGTAAAACACGAACACAATCTGGATGTCATTAAGATCATGTTGAGGACATTTCAAAAAGTAATTCCTTAAACCTTTTGCATGCCATGTAGAAGCTTTCATATGGATCCCGTTTAAAGTTATTGATCTCCTCCATCCTGTTAGCTGTCTTAGAAGGTCGATATTATTTGCTCAAGAATTTGGCCTTCAAAATGGTCCATGTGGTGATAGTACCTTCAACTCCATTCTTCAACAAACCTTGACTAGTAAGTGTCTTAGGAAACACATGATGCATAAGTCAATATTCAGTCACGTTCAGCACGTGAAAGAAGTCAACAATCTCTAGCACCTTTTTGATGTGCTCATTTGAATCTTCATTGTCAGCCCCGCTAAAGGTGTTTTCATGAAGCTTAATAAGAAATTGGTGTTAGAATTTAACAATCAAAGTACACGTATGCGGAAGCTAGGATCAAGTATAACACATAAATATTAACTAAAACATAATAGGAACGTACCGTGGTGATTCTAGCCCGAACAAGAATCAAATTAGCAAATCTTGAATTAATTGATAAACCCTAATTAGGGTTTATGAATCAATGATCAATCCGTTACCGTTTTATTGATCGATTCCTTGATGACAACTATAATGAGTTGTTACCTCGTTCTTGTACACACAAACTAATACCGAATCAAATTAATTGCAAGATTAAAACACAAGTAATTGTTTTTATAAAACAAAAATCGAAAACCCTAAGGTTCTAGGGTTGTTCGATCGGCTGGAAACCAAGGAGAGAAAAGAGAAAATTTTAGGGTATCGTGTGTGCACAAAAGGTGAGAAACAATGACCCTTGGGTTTGTATATATACTAGTTAAAACTTGGAGAGCAAGCAAGGGCAATGGGTTGCCCCCCTTGGACCTTGTTCGACCGGCCACACACCCAAAGAGGGTGTTCCGGATCCTTCTTGTTACCAAGTTTCATTCTAGTCCTTTCCGTTTCCTTTTAACGATAGTTAGTCAGTACAATTAATAACTAACGACCATTAGTCCTTAAACTTGTGTTATTAATAAATATATCTAACAATTAATATTTATTAATCTTTGACTCTCGTTTGTATTGTGTGCAATCCCGAGGTCTCGGGTTCGATACTAGACATTTACCTATTAATGTTATACGTAACATTTAACAGCTCCTACTCGTATATCCATTAATAGTAAAATGACATTGGTTAGCGTCTTGCAACACTCCAATGCCCCCAGCACGACTCGAGCTAGGTTTCCTGGAAAAACCTTTAATGATTCATCATTATAATTATCCATTCGTTTCTAATATTACATTAATAAAGATGTGAGATTCTTTATTAATATTCTGTTTCTCGTCTCTTTATGATTTATTTTCTCAAACCCTTAATGATATACCTGATGCAATATGGTAGAATTAAGGAATATTTTGATTGGCTATTCACTTACAGATAAGAGTTGTGATTACCAAATAGAAAACAAAGTCAACTAAAATTGTGTGTGTGAACTTACAATTGTTGATGGTTATTTTTGTACAATAACGTGACAACTTATAATTTTCAGAATGACTTAGCTTGCATCTAAATAATTTTCATTCTTAAATCAAACAGCACTAAACATGCTTATAAGAAACAAGAAGTCAACTTGCAAGTTGCAATAACGTGTTGTGATAACTTAAAGACGTTCTTATAATTTGTTTTAAATTTGTAATTTTTACGCTATAGACTATCATATAAAACAATGACGATTTGAACATCATCTACCTCGTCATTTAACTACACATGTTTTACAAAGCTATGCATTCACGTTAAGTTGGATGATTAATTCTTCCACCCCAGCTTCAATCCAAATATATGAGTCATGATAATGTCATATTCTTAATCTATACATTAATAACTTGGATTGTATTGCATTGAAAAAAGGTTTGCATGATTTTTTTTTTCTTTATATATAAAAAAAGCAAAAACAAGTAAAGCTTCATAATAAGGGTTAATGGCATGTAATATAAATGTACTTTTTCATTTTTTCCATTATCATATACGAACTAAAAAAAAATACTACAATACCCATCCAACTTTCAATTTTGTTTCATTATCATACGTTTTGTTTGCACCGTTAGTCCTTTTGACTAACGACCCATTGTAATTAGCTCAAAAACATGTTTTTCTTACGTTTTCAAACTTTTCTATCCGTTTTTATACATTTTCATCCGTCTTCTTTACGTTTTTGTTTGCACCGTTAATCCTTTTGATTAACGACTGTTTGTAATTAACTCAAAAATATGTTTAAAAACGAACAAAGACGCTTGAAAACATATAAAACGTATGAAAACGTAAAAAAACATATTTTTGAGTTAATTACAAACGGTCGTTAGTCAAAAGTACTAATAGTGCAAACGAACAAAAACGTATGAAAACGTAAGAAAATTGGCGAAAACGGATAAAAACGTATAAAATGGGATAAAAACGTAAGAAAACATATTTTTTTAGTTTATTACAAACAATCGTTAGTCAAAACGTATGATAATGAAACAAATGGGAAAGTAAGTTGCTGAAACATGCCAAAAGGACTAACGAAGCAAAGAGTTGGGATGGTGATTATGGTAATTTTTTGGGTTCGTATGTGATAATAGAACAAATGAGAAAGTACGTTGCTATTACATGCCATTAACCCTCATAATAAATGGTAATTACATATCATTTTATATAAATCTGAATTGAATAGAATAACATGCAAATTGTTTTTATTCGATCCCATGAATCGTTATCTATATAAATACTCTTCGTTCATAATAATAATAATAATCTATATATATATATATATATATATATATATATATATATATATATATATATATATATATATATATATATATATATATATATATATATATATAAATTGAGTTCCTCATATTGAAAGTGAGCATTTATGTTACAAGCCAAGAAACTCAAATATGAAGTTTAAGCTCATAAATTTCGTCCAGCTCGAGCTTATTGTGTGTCATTGTGGAGCTTCTTCTTGGAGCTTTTAATGTTGCATAAATATATATATCAATAAAATTTCGAATGAAGCTCACTGTTGATATTCATACATTAAACCCAGGAAAAAGTCTCATTAGTGCGAGTATACGAAACATCTACAGTATAATACTCATCTTTTCAGTTGCTCACAAATAATTAACGACAAGTCTTTAAATGTGACTTTTCATATGAGTTTTTGATGAGTATAAATAACAACCTATCTCAGTCCATCTTCGTCTCCATCTCCGTTCAACCTCAGTCAACACCCAAACAATAAGCCACAAACAAACCGACAGTAACATAACCCATTAACAACACTCGAAACAAAATGAAAACATAATTTCAAGATCTCAGTTTTATTTCTTTCGCGCTATTCTAAGATAAATCAAGACCTTCGAAGGTCAAGCAAACGAAAGAAAATATTCATCGCCGATCTATGACAAGTATAACTTCTTCTTTTTTTTTCCGAATATAATGAAAGAAATGTAACAAGTATGTTACTTTCTTTCTTTGTTTCGTTCTAAGGCACAATAACAAAACAAAAACCATATGTCGAACCTACCGTGACCCTCCAAAGGATCTTGAAGCCTTGAAAGATGGTTTCTTGATTCTTCGTGGGTAGTAAATGAAGACAAAAGGAACATCATAAACCTACTCGAGACCTTTAATTAAAGATCTTGAAGCTTGACTGTGAGGAACATCTTCAAAGGGTTTGTGAATGGTCTTTGCTTCATTAATCGTCCAAAAAGAAGGTTGTGGTCTTCTGGTTCTTCGAAGCTAACTTAATGTAACAAGAAGAAGTGGTACTCGGGTATGGTTGTCAAATCTGTGTTTGGATTTTGATTAAACAATATTTATTATTCATTTATGATTTTTGATTATGGGAGATGAGATTTATGAGTTTTTGATTGAGATGAGATTGGGAGAGATAGGTTTGGTGAGAGAGAGAGAGAGAGAGAGAGTCAGAGAGGTGGATTATACAAAGTGTGTGTTTAGGGTTGAGTGTAATGTTTACCTAATGGGTTATACAAAGATTGGGAGAGATAAATTGGACCGGGTCTGTGAACAAAGTGACATATCATGAAATCAAGATATGGTTTATTTGGACTAGGAACACTGGGTTATAAAAAACTTATGTTGTTGGCACCGTTACATAATTATTATTCCTTTTGATATTAGACTTATCCACACATATGGTCCAATCAAAGAAGAAACAAAGCATGATGACTTGCCTCATTTACATATTAGGCAAAATGAATATAAAACGTATAGTAAACGAAATAATTGCCCCAAATAATTAAAAACGTATAATTAATGAATATCAAAGAGTTGTTATTTCTTTGTTTATTACGAGGCATATTGGAATTTTGGTACACAACTTGAGCCGAGTGAAAGTATCTTTTGGTCTGAATTGACAAATGCAAACATCAAATGTAAATGAGGTGTTTAGTAGCGGACTTTATTTTTCTTTTTAATTCACAAGAAAAGTATCATGGAACTAAAACCCAATAGACATGAAAGGGTTGATTTGTGTGCTTAAGAAAAAATATTTTAAGTTGCATCAAATTTAAAGAGGAAATATGAATAACTTTCCTCTATATCTTATTTGTCTTATACAGTAGTTATCTTGGTTGGGTTACAAGTTACGGAGTACTATATGTAGGTTTTAGGGTAAATCGTGTATCTCATTCATAATGAAACGTGGTATATAAATACCAATACAAAACTGTTCTAGACTCGGGCCTTAGCCCATACTAATATTACATGGACTCAAACTCTTAATGATAAACATACGACTAACACTCCCCCACAGTTGGAGCGGGAGGACACCGGACGCTCAAACTGGTTCTAAACTCCTGAAACAAAGCATATGGTAAACCTTTGGTAAAAATATCCGCATACTGATAACGTGACGGCACATGAAGCACTCTAACCTGACCAGCAGCAACCAAATCCCGTACAAAATGAATATCAATCTCTATATGTTTCGTACGTTGATGCTGAACCGGATTAGAAGATAAATAAACAGCACTAACATTATCACAGTAGACTAGCGTAGCAGAGGACAAAGGTGTGTGCAATTCACGTAAAAGATTCCGCAACCAACAAGTTTCAGCAACTGCATTGGCAACCCCACGATATTCTGCCTCAGCACTTGAACGAGAAAGCGTCGCTTGGCGCTTAGAGGACCATGAGAGAAGATTGTTGCCAAGAAAAACACAATAGCCAGAAGTAGATCGCCGAGTAGTAGGGCATCCAGCCCAATCAGCATCAGAATAAGCAACCAGTGAAGAAGTTGATGAAGAAAACAACTGCAAACCATAGTCTAATGTACCCCGAACATACCTCAAGATCCGCTTAAGAGCCGAGAAGTGAGGCTCCCGAGGATCATGCATGTAAAGACAAATCTGCTGCACTGCATATGAAATATCAGGTCTAGTAAAGGTAAGATACTGTAGAGAACCAGCAAGACTCCGATATAACTTGGAATCAGAAACCGGGTCACCATCATCACCCAATTTAGACTCCGTGTCAACAGGAGTCCGAGAAGGGTTACAGCTAACCATATGTGCACGCTCCAATATCTCCATAGCATACTTCTGCTGTGACAAAAACATACCTGAAGAATCACGCGTAACTGAAACACCCAAGAAATAATTAAGAGCACCCAAATCTGTCATAGCAAACTCCTTATGTAAAGAAGCAATGATCTGCTGTAATAAGCCATCAGACGAAGCAGTGAGCACAATATCATCCACATAGAGTAACAAAAATGCAGTATCATCACCCTGTTTATAAATAAATAATGAGGAGTCACAACGACTAGGAGAAAAGCCAACACTAGTGATGTAATTTGCAAAGCGCTGAAACCAGGCCCGAGGAGCCTGCTTAAGACCATACAGGGAACGCTGCAATAAACAAACATAATCAGGATGAACAGGATCACGAAACCCAGGAGGCTGATACATATAAACTGTTTCAGCCAAATCCCCATGTAAAAAAGCATTCTTGACATCCAGCTGATGTACTGGCCAATGTCGAGAAATAGCTAAACTAAGAACCGTCCGAATAGTACTAGGTTTAACAACTGGGCTAAAAGTCTCATCAACATCCACACCCTCTATCTGATTACTACCATTGGCCACAAGACGAGCCTTGTATCGACTAAGAGTGCCATCTGCTAAAAACTTGTGACGAAATAGCCACTTACTACGAATAACATTAGCATCTTGGGGTTTTGGTACAAGAATCCAAGTTTTGTTTTTAATAAGTGCATCATGCTCATCACACATAGCATTTTGCCAGTTAGGATTACGAAACGCGTCACTAGGAGACCGAGGTAAAGGAGAAATCGTAGACACATGACCAGCATAACGAGGATTGGGACGAGTAATCCCGACACGAGCACGTGTGACCATGGGGTGAATCGAACCAGTGGGTTGAGGAAGTGGTGGATCAGGTGTCTGTGGCGTTTGGGAGGTTGGTGAAACAGGTGTTTGTGGCATTTGTGGATCAGGGGTCTGTGGCGTTTGAGGAATTGGTGTTGGTGCAGGAGAAGGACTAAGAGGCTCAACAGGTGCATCAGGTGTAGGAGCTGTAGGTGGAGTGGTGGGAGAAAATCTTAGAAAATGAGAAATGACATTAGATGAATCATCCAAAAATTCATAAGAAGTAGCGGCAGTGGGAGTGGTGGTAGACGAAGTCTTAGTGGCAAATGGGAAAACACTTTCATCAAAGGTAACATGTCGCGAAAGAATAATTTTATTAGTATTCAAATCTAAACAACGATAACCACGATGATTCGTAGCATGACCTAAGAAAAGAGAAGGTGTAGCCCGAGCACCAAGTTTGTTATTAGTATCAATGTGTGGATAACAAAGACACCCAAAGGTACGTAAAAGACTATAGTCAGGTGTTAACCCAAAAAGGCGAATAAAAGGGACTTCATTTGCAATGGCACGTGATGGTAATATATTTAAAAGATAAACAGCCATATTAAGAGCCTCAGTCCAATAATTAGGAGGGAGATGTGCTTGAAATAACAAGGTACGAATAAGGTTATTAATAGTGCGAATCATCCTCTCGGATTTTCCGTTTTGTTGAGATGTACGAGGACAAGAAAAGCGAAATTGAATCCCATTATCCGAAAATAGTTTGTGAAAAGCTTGGTTATCAAATTCCCCACCATGGTCACACTGAAAAGACTTAATGTCACACTTGAATTGATTACGAACAAATGTACGAAACAAATTAAATTTAGACAAAACATCAGATTTGTTAACTAATGGATAAACCCAAACAAACTGAGAATAATGATCCAAAAACAAGACATAATATTTGAAACCAGAAAGACTCGGAATTGGGGAAGTCCACAAGTCCGAGTGTACAATATCAAAAGAAGACTTAACCAAACTGCTAGAACTGACAAACGGAAGTTTCACGTGTTTGCCAAGCTGACAAGCATGACAAAGAACGGGAGACTTCTCTTTATTACAAGAAATAGAACTACTTGAAAGGACACGACGTAGCACTTCACTTCCTGGATGTCCAAGACGCTGATGCCACGTATACTGACTCGCTAGAAACGCATGCGGAATGGTAGAAGGCGGAGTGACTGGGTAAAGATCGCCATTGCTATCACAACGGAGCAGCACCCGACGCGTTTGAAATTCCTTAACAGAAAAACCAAAAGGGTCAAACTCAACGGTACAATAATTATCACGAACGAATTGACGAACAGATATCAAATTTTTGACAATATTGGGAGTAATTAAAACATTATTTAAATGAAGGGGACGTGTAGGAGTTGGCAAAATGCTATGGCCAGAGTTGATGACAGGAATAGAATGCCCATCACCAACCGCAACAGAGGGATAAATACACATATTAAAAACATCACTAAGACAATTGATATCATCATTAATATGAGAGGACGCACCTGTATCCATATTCCAATTGCCATCGGCAGGAGGCTGAAGTGTCTCAGTAGTAAAAGCATGAGGTAAAGTGGTTTCATGACCTCCCGGAGAAGAACCCCCTTGTGGCAAACCAGTCAAAGGAAGAGACCCATGTTGTGAACCCCCTGAACCATACATAGGAGGCTGTGAACCCCCTGAAAACTGACCCAGGTGCGTTGGTGAACCCCCTGGAAGAACAACCGGAACCCCCTGATGGGCATCACGAACCCCCTGAACTCCATGATGAGCTGCGTGAACTCCCTGAACTGCCTGAACCCCTAGATGATCCCCTTGAACCCCCTGATGAGCTGCTTGAAGACCTGGAACCGCCTGAGCCCCTGGATGAACCCCTTGAAAAACACCGTGAACCCCCTGAACCCCTGGATAAGTAGCGTGAACCCCCTGAATCCCCTGATGAGCCCCCTGAAACTGATTAGGAAACGTGGGTTGGGCCAAAGTACCAAAGCCTGGTGGTGGGCTCACATAACATGCAATAGGCTGTGAAGCAGGAGAGGGTGTAGTTTGGTTTGAAGTATTCGACACATGACCCCCATTCATAACACCTTGTATACCAAGCTTAGCCAAGAGAGACTGAAGAGTAACCAAATCATTGGAGGACAATGATGTCCCGGTAGGAACAGTAGCATGAACAGTAGCAGGTGACGGGCTTTTGGAAGGATTATTATGTCTACCATCATGAAGAAACTTACAATTGACACCAAATCTACAAAAACCTTGAGCAAAAAGGAAACACGGTTTGTGTACCTTTTCATTAGAGTTCATAGTACGCCTCATATTGGAATTGGAGTTGGCCAATAAAACCATTGGGGATGACGAAGTAGAATCAACCAAAGTATCATGACCACGAGTCTTTAAACGCATCTCCTCCGTGGTAAGCATCGATCGTACCGCCTGTAGGTCCGGAAAAACTTCACGATGGGCAATGATAGTAGAGACACTATCATACTTAGCGGGTAACCCTTCCAAGGCAAAAGTAACAACATCATCATTGCTAATAGGAGAGCCCAAACTAGATAAGATAGTGGCGATGTTCTCAATCTTCCTAAAATAAGCATCAATACTTAAATCACCAAGTTTTAGAGCACGGAGTTCGGCCTTTAATGCAATAGAACGAGAGCGCTTATTGTCATGGAATATTGATGCAAGCATGTCCCATGCCTCCTTGGCCGTCTGAGGATCCGCATTAACTAGGCGTTGTTGAAGTGTGGGAGACAAGGTGATGAAAATCCAAGAGAGAACAATGGTGTCAATCTTTAACCATTCGGCATCAGGAGTTGATGGTGAAGCACTTGATGTGGCATCATCCAAAGATTTGCCCATTATATGATCCAAGATGGAATACCCTTTGCAAAGTTGCTTAAGAAAATAAGTCCATGAGGAGTAGTTCATCTCCTCGACATTCAACTTGACTGGAACGAGAGTGGGGATATTATTAATAGTCATGAGTTTGTCGGATAAAAGAATCACGGGTGATGGGGGATTGGAACCTGTCATAGTATCGTTGTGGTGAAAATAGGAAGGGATGCTAGGGTTTGGTTGTACGGTGTGGTATTAGGTTTTGGGAACAGTAATGAATGCAAGTGTTAATGCTAGGGCTGTGGTTGTACGGCAGTAGGGTAGTAATACTTTGATGTGGGGATAATAGTAATAAAGGCTAGGGCTTGGATGTATTAATGAAAGAAAAAAAAAGAACAGAAGCAGGAACCGTACCACGTTTAATAAGAAGAAACAATATATATCACACCGACTGGTTATCAAACGGAACCAACGATCGATGTACCCACAAGAATAACAGTCGACTGGCTATCAGAAGAGCCAACGATCGACAATCAACCAGAAAAAATAAGCGACAGAAAAAAAAAAATAGAGGTAGGGTTTGTTTTAGGTGGATCGAAGTAAGTCTGATACCATGTAGGTTTTAGGGTAAATCGTGTATCTCATTCATAATGAAACGTGGTATATAAATACCAATACAAAACTGTTCTAGACTCGGGCCTTAGCCCATACTAATATTACATGGACTCAAACTCTTAATGATAAACATACGACTAACACTATAAAAGTTTCGCGACTAATGTTAACACATCTAATTAACCGTTGTCACACAAATGCTACTTCATGGTACTCAAAGCCCGTGCATCGCACGGGCCATGCTGTCTCGTAATTAAAAAAAATTATCTATATAAATACTCCGTATTAATTTACTTTTATGGTCTTATTATATTAATATGTCATCTTTGACTATGATTACCATACATCAAGATCGAATCATGTAGTAGTTAATGCATCACATTTTGCAAGTAGACAAGATGTGACCAAAATCCACATGTTGAGCATTTTCTATTATCACGATCTACCACATGTTAAATAATTCTTCTAATAGATAATTTATGTCCAATGGATGATAGAGAAAAGTTATTTTGTGAACTAGTTTTTTGCTACAAACTGAAGGATAAATTCCCACCATCTATTTAATTTGATCTAAAGGTGATGATTAACCTAAGATTTAATATTCAACTTAAATCCATGTTTTTTATCTTGTCTTTTGGTCTTTCTTATTTATTTATTTATTTTTATTTATTTTTGTTTCTATTCAAGTTTTTTTTCCCCTTTTATTCTATTAACGTTTTCTTTCTTTTTTTTCTTTCTTTTTTACTTTTACGCTTTTTTCTTCTTTTTATTTACACTTTTTTTTCTTTTTTTAATAAATATTTTTTTAATTCATTTTTTTTCTTTTTTATTAAAAAATTCATGTGCATTTTTTTTAAATTCACGTTTTTTTTTCAATTTTTTACGTTTTCGTCCGTTTTCTTTCATTTTTGTCCGTTTTCATACGTTTATACACGTTTTCGTCCGTTTTCATACGTTTTCGTCTGTTTTTTCAGTTTCTGTTCATTTATAGACGTTTTCGTCCGTTTTACACATTATCGTCCGTTTTCAGACGTTTTTGTCCGTTTTCGACAGTTTTTATACGTTTTCAGACATTATTGTCCGTTTTCGTCCATTTTTTTTTACGTTTTCGTCTGTTTTTAGACGTTTTCGTCTGCTTTCGTCCGTTTTCTTATGTTCTCATACGTTTTTGTCCGTTTTCATACGTTTTCATCCGTTTTCATACATTTTTGTTTGTTTTCAGACGTTTTCGTCCGTCTTCATACGTTTCGAAAGCTTTTATACGTTTTCAGACGTTTTTGTTCGTTATCATATGTTTTCGTCCGTTTTCATACGTTTTCATCCATTCTTTTACGTTTTCGTCTCTTTTTACATGTTTTCGTCTTTTTTCATACGTTTTCTTCTGTTTTCATACGTTTTCGTCCGTTTTCATATATTTTTGTCCGTTTTCAGACGTTTTCCTCCGTCTTCATACGTTTCGGCAGCTTTTATACGTTTTCAGACGTTTTTGTTCGTTTTCATATGTTTTTGTCCGTTTTCATCCATTTTTTACGTTTTCGTCTGTTTTCATACATTTATATATGTTTTCGTCCGTTTTCATACGTTTTCGTATGTTTTCATATTTTTTCTTTCGTTTTCGTACATTTTCATACTTTTTTGTCCGTTTTCAGACGTATTTTCACGCCCTCATACGTATTCGTTCGTTTTCATCCCTTTTCATACGTTTCTAAATTTCACAATTGATATTATTAATATAACAAGTGATATTTAAAATATCACAGAATATCACTTGTGATATTAAGAATATCAATTGTGATATTCAGAAACGTATGAAAATGAATAAAAATGTACAAAATGTATGAATACGGACAAAAACGTAAGAAAGTGAAAGAAACGTGAATTAAAAAAATGTGAAATCCCTTGTGATATTCTGAATATTACTTGTGATTTTCAGAATATCACTTGTGATATTCAAAATATCACTTGTGATTTTCTGAATATCACTTGTGATATTCAGAATATCACTTGTGATTTTCATGTTACAAAATATTTGTTGAAAATCACTTGTAATATTCAGAAAATCATTTGCGATATTTAGAATATCACTTGCGATATTCTGAATATCACATGTGATATTTTGAATATCACAAGCGATATTCTGAATATCACAGGCGATATTCTGAATATCACAAGCGATATTCTAAATATCACAGAATATCACTTGTGTTATTCAGAAATGTATGAAAACGTCTGAAAACATTTAAAAACAAACAAAAATGAATGAAAATGGAGGAAAATGTATGAAAACGGATAAAAAAACGTAAGAAAACAGACAAAAACGAATGAAAACAGACGAAAATAGATGAAACCATATGAAAACATTTTCGTCCGTTTTTATGAATTTTTGTACGTTTTCAGACGTTTTCGTCTGTTTTCATACTTTTCAGCGGTTTTCGTCCGTTTTCATCAATTTTTCATAC
This sequence comes from Artemisia argyi, assembly GCA_030686995.1. Lineage (NCBI taxonomy): Eukaryota > Viridiplantae > Streptophyta > Magnoliopsida > Asterales > Asteraceae > Artemisia > Artemisia argyi. Next base: position 195,123,114 of record CM060687.1, on the reverse strand, counting down.
GTTTTCGTCCCTTTCCAGGCGTGTTTTTACGCTTTCATACACTTTCGTTCGTTTTGATATGTTTTCATCCGTTTTCATACGTTTCTGTATATCACAATTGATATTCTTAATATCACAAGTGATTTTCTATGATATTCAAATTATCACTTGTGATATTAATTGTCACACCCCCAAAATAGGGTCCAGCGGAAGCATACATGTAGCTGGGGTGTGACTCAATCGGTATCACAACACAAGTACAAAAATGGTTTTCACTTTAATTATTTAGAATAAAATCGTTTAATCAAAAATGTTGAATTTACATCATTAAAAGTAGTGCGGAAGTAGGCCCTTAAAATAGTTAAAAACAGTCCCCAAATGAATAATCAGAGTCTTCTATGACCATGCCATGCCCTGCCAAAACCTCCCGTAGCGTGCCATTGCTTAAAACCTGAAAATACATGCTAAAGTGTCAACACGAGGTTGGTGAGTTCATAGAGTTTGTTTAACAAATAAAGCCTATAGAAAAATGATCACACAGCAAAGGCATCGTAAATCCACTCAGTTGCAAGTCCCGCCATAAGAGACTTGTAACCTGTGTGTTCACAACCCACTGCTAACATATATAGTATGAGTAAAACATGTATAAGTTCATCACAACAGTTAAACAATTAGTCGTGAGTCTACACTTCATCTCTGAAGACCTTACGTTTATTGTATGTCTCAATGGTCATCCAACAACTTAATTTGGAGCCACTGGAAGTTTCACAATCATGTATGTATGATTACTGGGTGCCATTTCCCAAAGTATAAAAGTTTAAACGTTTCAAGTATCAAGTAAGTATTTGTGCATGTATCAATCATGTATGTATGAAACCAAGTATAATGCAATCAAGTATAAGTGTTATCAAGTATAAATGTTTTGAGTATTTGTACAAGTAAACAAGTAGTTGAGCATGTATTTCCCATAAAGAGTTAAAACAATTATAAAAAGAGTAAAAGCGGAGCTATGACTCACCTGATGCGATAGCTACGATGATAAAGTGGATACACAGAAATGAGGTTCGATCTCTAACCGCAACCTAATGTGAATGAGGAACGATCTAATTTAGATCATGAAATGATGTTGAAAATGTCCATGCACATGTTTCCTATACCACTCTTAACTTGAAAAATACTTGTTGATATCAAATAATACATTTTTCCAAAACTTGGGAAAATAAGGCAACTAGAAAATAAAACTAGTCGAAATGTATATATATCGTGTATATATATATGTTAGTGTTGAAATCCTCGATTTGAAATCCTTGAAATAACGTCTTGTAGTAATAAAAATATGCTTGTATTCACTAATACTTCATTAGTTATGAATTTGGATACCTGGTTATTATTTTTAGAAATCTAGAGTTACTACGTAGTAGTGGTATTATTATTTTCAAAAGCTGTCAAAATAATATATGTTTTGCCGATATTGAAACGTGAATATCTTTGTCGTTATAAGTCCGTTTTACTCGTTCTTTATATCCATGGTTACGTCTTAGTATGTAGTAATATATTTTTGAAAGCTCGGCCTATCTAGGTTAGGTTTAAAGCCTCGACTTGTCCGACGAAAAACGTCCAACAGCTTGCAATTTTCCGGAAAATAGTTTTCGTCGTTAAACTTGAAAAATTCATAACTCCTTCATTATAAACCCGTTTTAGTCCATTCTTTCGCCAAAGGCTTCGTTTTAGAAAGTATTTTCTAAAAATTTTTCCAAAGTTTACTTTGTATTTCCTGATTTTTCTGGGTTGGGCAATTTGGGACAGTATGCATATATACTTGATACAAATCCATTTTCAAGGTTCAAAACTAGTTTCTAACATCACCAAAATCTCTTGTAACCACCACAAAGCTATACTAATCCTACCATACACCTTCTTAGGGTGCCATGGGTTCCTAATCACCACTAATCAAGTTAATTTAACAAAGCAATACCTAAAACAAATTTTAGGGTTTGTATGTTCAAAAAGTTAACAAAAATAATGTGGTATAGCTAGTATGTGCATGAAATAAAGCATGAAAACCATATGATACTAGTAAATACTTGATGAAATCATGAAAATAAATTTGATAACTTACTTTGAAATATAAGGTGATTAGATGATGAGAAATCTTGTGTTTCTTGAGTTTGTATTGCAAAACTCTTAATTAGAATGATGAGTATGTGAGAAGCTTGGTGTTATCTGGTTCACGGAGTCGGTTTTGGTTAAACCGTAAAGTTTTAAATCGCGAAACGTAAATCCGGGTATCGTAAAAATATGAAACTTGAAAGAATGACTAAACTTGTAAAAATACTCCATAATAAAATATAAAATGAATGGTAAGTTCCATCGGGTTGCTTAAACGTTGTTAAAACTGGAAACGCGGGTTTAAAAACGCGTAATTCGCGTAAAACGCTGAACTGGAAAACGTAAAATTCAAAAACTCTTAGAATTGTCGTAAAATGAGAGAAAATCATATTTCTATCGTTTATAGTGTTTTACAGACATATTGGGATGCCGAAAGGACGTTTAAACCTGAAAGTAAATCTCGGACACGGCTTCGTGATTTTTGCAGAAATGATCCGACGAGCGCCAAACTCTAGGATTATCGTTAAAATAGTTTAACTTACGAGAATATAAATAAAAATTTCTGAGATGAATAGTGAAAGTGAATAGTAAAAGTGAAAAGTAAAAATGAATAGTAATCCGAAAATGCGAATTATTACATTAATAATATCAATTAAGATATTCAGAAAGGTATGAAAATGAAAGAAAATGTATGAAAACGAACAAAAACAGACGAAAACATAAGAAAGTGAAAAAACGTGAATTAAAAATATGTGAAAATCACTTATAATATTCTGAATATCACTTGTAATTTTCTGAATATCACTTTTGATATTCAGAATATCACTTGTGATTTTCAAGTTACAAAACATTAGTTGAAAATCACTTGTGATTTTCTTAATATCACTTGTGATTTTCTTAATATCACAAGTGATTTTCATGTTACAAAACATTAGTTGAAAATCACCTGTGATATTAAGAATATCACTTGTAATATTCTGAGTATCAAGGAATAATACTTTTTATAATCAGAAGAATATGAAAATGTCTTAAAATGGCCGAAAACATTTTAAAATTGACGAAAACGTATAAAAATGGATGAAAACATAAGAAAACGGACGAATATGTACGAAAACGTTTGAAAACGTACAAAGATGTTTAAAAATGGATGAAAACATCTGAAAACGTATGAAAACGAACGAAAACATATGAAAACGTATGAAAACATATGAAAACGTATGAAAACGGACAAAAATGTATAAAATGGACAGAAACGTATAAAAACGGATAAAATCGTATAAAAACGAACGAAAACATATGAAAACAGACGAAAATGTATATAAACGTATGAAAACGGACAAAAAATGAACGAAAACGTATAAAAACAGATGAAAACGTCTGAAAACGGATAAAATTAGACGAAAACGTTTGAAAACAGACGAAATCATAAAAAAAAATGGTCAAAATCGTATAAAAACAGACGAAAACGTATGAAAACGGATGAAAACATTATAAACGTATGAAAACGGACAAAAACGAACGAAAACGTATAAAAATTGACGAAAACATCTGAAAACAGACGAAAACGTAAAAAAACGGATGAAAACATATAAAAACGGACGAACACGTCTGAAAACAAACGAAAACGTAAAAAAACGGACGAAAACGTATGAAAACGGACAAAAACGTATATAAACATGTGAAAACAGATAAAACGAACGAAAACTTAATAAAGTAAAAAAATCGTGAATTTATTAACAAAAAAAATAAAAAAACTTGATATAAAAAACGTGAATTTGAAAAGAAAAAAAACAAAAAAAATAAAAAAAATAAGAAAAGGAAAAAATACACGTTATTTGGAAGAAAGGCAAAAAAAAAAGGAAAAAAATAAAAAAATAAAAAAAATGAATAATAAAAAAGAAAAAGAAAAAAAACATGGACTTAGGTTTCCCTATTTAATCTTAGGTTAATTTCCACTATTAGATTAAATTAGATGAATGATAGAGATTTGTCCCTCAGTATGTAACAAAAACTTGATACTTAAAATAACTCACCTCCATGGATGATAATATTTCTTTTATTGCAAGTTGGATCATAACACAAGGTCTATAACTATAAATGGTCTAAAAATAAAATTTGTGACAACCAATTTACAACTGTTTTCCAAATTTGTTCACATGTTCACTTCTTCAGACTCTACCCATATACACGAAATGAATATGATACTTCTGTACAATTCCCATAGTATACTAACTTACCAAGCAGTTTTGTAGAATTGATATAGTAATAACCAAATTGTATTTCAATCACATGGACACAAAAAATCATCAACATTTTTCTACCAAAAAGTTAGTAGCGATATCAAGATAATAGCATGTACGACATGACATGTCATCTTCACATATGACGGGATCTACAGGTGGAGAGACAATGTAACAAAATGAAGAACAAAATACAGAATTTTACGTACTGTTATGATAATATAAAAGTCTTATACTTGTCGCTTCAATAAATAAGCAAATTGAGACCATTCAACTAGCAAAGTTGAATTAGAAACTTTTAACGAAGTTAAAGTGTTGTAGGCATGAGAAAAAGAGAAATTCAAATACAAAGTAACTTAGATAACAACTTGATCGATTATATGTAAACATCAGTAATGCAACTCGATCATTCAACAATCTATAGAAAGGATAAATAGGTACATTCTAACACCAACAATACGAAATGCATGTACGACATGTCATCTTCGCACATGACCAGATCTTCAGCTGGAGAGACAATGTAACAAAATGAAGAACAAAATAAAGAATTTTACGTACTGTTATGATAATATAAAAGTCTTATACATGTCGCTTCCAAAAATAAGCAAATAACACATATATTAACCTGTTTCATATTAGCTTGAGTTTGGCTTTTGAGACCATTCAACTAGCAAGGTTGAATTATAAACTTTTAACGAAGTTAAAGTGTTGTAGGTATGAGAAAAATAAAAACTCAAATACAAAGTAACTTAGATAACAAAACTTGATTACATGTTATCATCAGTAATACAACTTATTCAAGTATTAAAAGAAATCGGTGTTTGATTTTAGTATCAATGGTTGTTATGGATATAGAATTGTTATAAAAAATACGTAAACAAATTAATAGCCATAGCGAAATTTGCATATCTACTAATAGTATATAAAGTAGTTAACACTCTTGTCTCTGGAGACAGAGGCCAAGTTTTCGATCCTCACCTCTTGCAAGGCCGGAGGTCTTTTTCTATCTCTGATAGAACCGGAAGCAGTCTCTTTGCCTTAGGTAGAGGTAATGTTGTTTATGTCTCAATATCCTCATACACCGTGGAAGACGGTATTGGGAGTTACTTTACTTTTCTTTACTAATAGTGTATAAAAAAGAGGACGGTCGGTGGAGGTTGACTCTATAGATTATCATATGTAATAAATAATGAAGAGATAGTTTTTTTTTTTTTTTTTTTTTTTTTTTTTTTTTTTTTTTTTTTAACAAATGACAAAAAAATACATCGAACTTGACACTTTGTAATTGTGTGTAGCCAACTATTTTTTTTATTATGTGTACTGAACTTTCAAAATACGATCATTGTGTGTATATTGTGACCATTTCACCCTTACTTTTTTTAAATTTTGAAGATTAAAATGGTCATTTTACATGACAAAATAGTCAAAAAAAAAAAAAAAATACACACAATGATCGAAATTTGAAAGTTCAATAAACACAATAAGAAAAAAAAAATTGGCTACATACAATAACAAAAAGTGTTAAGTTTGATTTTTTTTTTTTTTTTTTTTTTTTTGTTTTTGTTATTTGCCTTTTTTTTTTCAGATTAAATGTCTATGAATCTGTGTTATAAATCTTTGGGAGATGATTGGCACACTTAATTTTTTAATTGTTCACTTATATGTACAACCGGTTAAAGCACTGTACATTCACAATACAACAGTTTAATGCATATAGAGGAGTGTCCCAATAAAAAGATGGAATGTGCAAATCATTTCCCTAAATCTTTTGATGGATGGCATATGCACTAACAATTTTTTATGCATCTTAATTGCATGAAGTCATGATAGATGCTCAACTATATTCACAATGTCAATGGATGATATATATATTATCCTAATGACATATGAAATGACTAATAAATAAAAATATTCTATCGCTAGTTGGCAAGTTTTATTATATCTAAATTCATTAACAGTGATTAAAAAGTTTGTTTACGTATTCTTATGTTTCTTATGGCTTTTCTCTTTCTTTCTATCATAAGCAACACATCAGATCGTTTACTAAGTTAAAGAGATGACTTTTTGGCTAGTTTTTTTGTTAGGGTAGATACTTACACTATTTTTTTATGCACACATCATAATATTACATTATTAATGTACATGTTACAACATACTATATGCATAATTGTGTTGAGTGCATCAATAAAAGTGGTGTAAGAATCACTACATTTTTTGTTGTAATTAAGTGCAAATCGAGTAAGTTGTGGAAATTAAATGTTTACAATTATATACGGTTTACGTTGATGTTGCACTTCCAATAAAAATATAGTTTTTTGTCCCAAATGAAATTCTTGATCATTTTGCGATTATTTAGTAAATAAAATACATTTTGAAATTAGTCATAATTTATTACTACAAGACTTGTACAAATTATGAAAGAAACATGTTCGGCTATTCAATTGTATAGACGCGCACTACGATTAACAAATAAAAAAAGTCAACTAAAATTGTGTGTGAACTTACAATTATTTGTTATATTCGTCTAATAACGTGCTAACTTATAACTATCATTTAAATTTTTATTCTTAAATGGAATTCTAATTAAATATTTACCAAATGCAGGTTCGACTATTTAGTCATGTTTTGGGTTAAATTAATTCAAGTTGGTGGCTTTGCAGATCAGCATCACGTCAACCCAAACACAACAATATTTAGTAAGTGTGTCAGAAAACTTGATAGTGTATAGGTCCTTCGGCCCAATCAGCTAAGGCCCACACTCTCGCACTAAGCCCAATAGCGGCCACAACCCGTCATATTAAGCTTGAGAAAGAGGCTCCCAGACAAGGCTCATGCGCCTGACAAACACTCTCTAGGCAATGACAGTCCAAAGAACCTCTACCAGGACCGTTACAATCACTAGACACATGTCACTACCTCATTCGCTATGAGGTAGAGTTGCAATTGTATGCAGATCTTTCCACCATCTAGTATGGCCAAATAAGGCACTCCATATGTCGTCCGTTGTCCTCACCATTGGATGTCCACCACGTGGACCATCCTGCAAACTTAGATGGACTTCCAGGTAGGGTGCGAAACCTTAGGGCCATCCCTATAAATAGAAGGCTCACTTTCATAAATGAGCTAACTTAGCTTCACCACACTCACACGAGTGGATTCTCACAATCCACTCCGGATACTCCAATAAGTGTTACCCGAGCTCGTGACTTCGGTCACAACTCGGGGTCCTTACTGACCGAGGGAAACCAAATCAGATAGCCGCCTCAACCCTCCAAAACATAACATACGTAAAAACTCAACCTTAATCCACACGTGTATAACACGTATGACATGTTTATTACGTGTTTAACATGTTTAACTAAATGTGTTAAGCGGATTGATAAGTCATAGTTTAATGTTATAATTAGTTTACATCCTAAAATTATATGCTGATTAAATTGATAAAAACATATGTAAACCACGTATAAACTTCCAAAAATCTCAACGGCAACAAAAAAAAATGAATCATAGATCCAATTAATTAGGGTACATCCAACGGGTGGCAACAAAAAAAATTATATGCTGATTAAATTGATAAAAACATATGTAACATCCAACGGGTGGCAACATTCAAGTCCTTGTAAAACACGAACACAATCTGGATGTCATTAAGATCATGTTGAGGACATTTCAAAAAGTAATTCCTTAAACCTTTTGCATGCCATGTAGAAGCTTTCATATGGATCCCGTTTAAAGTTATTGATCTCCTCCATCCTGTTAGCTGTCTTAGAAGGTCGATATTATTTGCTCAAGAATTTGGCCTTCAAAATGGTCCATGTGGTGATAGTACCTTCAACTCCATTCTTCAACAAACCTTGACTAGTAAGTGTCTTAGGAAACACATGAAGCATAAGTCAATATTCAGTCACGTTCAGCACGTGAAAGAAGTCAACAATCTCTAGCACCTTTTTGATGTGCTCATTTGAATCTTCATTGTCAGCCCCGCTAAAGGTGTTTTCATGAAGCTTAATAAGAAATTGGTGTTAGAATTTAACAATCAATGTACACGTATGCGGAAGCTAGGATCAAGTATAACACATAAATATTAACTAAAACATAATAGGAACGTACCGTGGTGATTCTAGCCCGAACAAGAATCAAATTAGCAAATCTTGAATTAATTGATAAACCCTAATTAGGGTTTATGAATCAATGATCAATCCGTTACCGTTTTATTGATCGATTCCTTGATAACAACTATAATGAGTTGTTACCTCGTTCTTGTACACACAAACTAATACCGAATCAAATTAATTGCAAGATTAAAACACACGTAATTGTTTTTATAAAACAAAAATCGAAAACCCTAAGGTTCTAGGGTTGTTCGATCGGCTGGAAACCAAGGAGAGAAAAGAGAAAATTTTAGGGTATCGTGTGTGCACAAAAGGTGAGAAACAATGACCCTTGGGTTTGTATATATACTAGTTAAAACTTGGAGAGCAAGCAAGGGCAATGGGTTGCCCCCCTTGGGCCTTGTTCGACCGGCCACACACCCAAAGAGGGTGTTCCGGATCCTTCTTGTTACCAAGTTTCATTCTAGTCCTTTCCGTTTCCTTTTAACGATAGTTAGTCAGTACAATTAATAACTAACGACCATTAGTCCTTAAACTTGTGTTATTAATAAATATATCTAACAATTAATATTTATTAATCTTTGACTCTCGTTTGTATTGTGTGCAATCTCGAGGTCTCGGGTTCGATACTAGACATTTACCTGTTAATGTTATACGTAACATTTAACAGCTCCTACTCGTATATCCATTAATAGTAAAATGACATTGGTTAGCGTCTTGCAACACTCCAATGCCCCCAGCACGACTCGAGCTAGGTTTCCTGAAAAAACCTTTAATGATTCATCATTATAATTATCCATTCGTTTCTAATATTACATTAATAAAGATGTGAGATTCTTTATTAATATTCTGTTTCTCGTCTATTTATGATTTATTTTCTCAAACCCTTAATGATATACCTGATGCAATATGGTAGAATTAAGGAATATTTTGATTGGCTATTCACTTACAGATAAGAGTTGTGATTACCAAATAGAAAACAAAGTCAACTAAAATTGTGTGTGTGAACTTACAATTGTTGATGGTTATTTTTGTACAATAACGTGACAACTTATAATTTTCAGAATGACTTAGCTTGCATCTAAATAATTTTCATTCTTAAATCAAACAGCACTAAACATGCTTATAAGAAACAAGAAGTCAACTTGCAAGTTGTAATAACGTGTTGTGATAACTTAAAGACGTTCTTATAATTTGTTTTAAATTTGTAATTTTTACGCTATAGACTATCATATAAAACAATGACGATTTGAACATCATCTACCTCGTCATTTAACTACACATGTTTTACAAAGCTATGCATTCACGTTAAGTTGGATGATTAATTCTTCCACCCCAGCTTCAATCCAAATATATGAGTCATGATAATGTCATATTCTTAATCTATACATTAATAACTTGGATTGTATTGCATTGAAAAAAGGTTTGCATGATTTTTTTTTTCTTTATATATAAAAAAAGCAAAAACAAGTAAAGCTTCATAATAAAGGGTTAATGGCATGTAATTTAAATGTACTTTTTCATTTTTTCCATTATCAGATACGAACTAAAAAAAAATACTACAATACCCATCCAACTTTCAATTTTGTTTCATTATCATACGCTTTGTTTGCACCGTTAGTCCTTTTGACTAACGACCCATTGTAATTAGCTCAAAAACATGTTTTTCTTACGTTTTCAAACTTTTCTATCCGTTTTTATACATTTTCATCCGTTTTCTTTACGTTTTTGTTTGCACCGTTAATCCTTTTGATTAACGACCGTTTGTAATTAACTCAAAAATATGTTTAAAAACGAACAAAGACGCTTGAAAACATATAAAACGGAAGAAAACGTAAAAAAACATATTTTTGAGTTAATTACAAACGGTCGTTAGTCAAAAGTACTAATAGTGCAAACGAACAAAAACGTATGAAAATGTAAGAAAATTGTCGAAAACGGATAAAAACGTATAAAATGGGATAAAAACGTAAGAAAACATATTTTTTTAGTTTATTACAAACAATCGTTAGTCAAAACGTATGATAATGAAACAAATGGGAAAGTAAGTTGCTGAAACATGCCAAAAGGACTAACGGTGCAAAGAGTTGGGATGGTGATTATGGTAATTTTTTGGAATCGTATGTGATAATAGAACAAAGGAGAAAGTACGTTGCTATTACATGCCATTAACCCTCATAATAAATGGTAATTACATATCATTTTATATAAATCTGAATTGAATAGAATAACATGCAAATTGTTTTTATTGGATTCCATGAATCGTTATCTATATAAATAATCTTCGTTCATAATAATAATAATAATAGTAATAATAATAATAATAATAATTAAAAAAAAATCTATATAAATACACCGTATTAATTTACTTTTATGGTCTTATTATATTAATATGTCATCTTTGACTATGATTACCATACATCAAGATCGAATCATGTAGTAGTTAATGCATCACATTTTGCAAGTAGACAAGATGTGACCAAAATCCACATGTTGAGCATTTTCTATTATCACGATCTACCACATGATTTAGTTAAATAATTCTTCTAATAGATAATTTATGTCCAATGGATGATAGAGAAAAGTTATTGTGTGAACTAGTTTTTTGCTACAAACTGAAGGATAAATCTCCATCATTTATTTAATTTGATCTAAAGGTGATGATTAACCTAAGATTTAATATTCAACTTAAATCCATGTTTTTTACCTTCTATTTTTGTCTTTCTTATTTATTTGTTTTTTTTTTGTTTTTGTTTTTGTTTCTATTCAAGTTTTTTTTCCCCTTTTATTCTATTAACGTTTTCTTTCTTTTTTTCCTTTTAGTTTTTTTTTTCTTTTTTACTTTTACGCTTTTTTCTTCTTTTTTTTTACACTTTTTTTTCTTTTTTTAAAAAAAATTTTTTTGGTTCATTTTTTTTTCTTTTTTATTAAAAAATTCATGTGGATTTTTTTTAAATTCACGTTTTTTTTTTAATTTTTTACGTTTTCGTCCGTTTTTTTTCATTTTTGTCCGTTTTCATACGTTTTCGTCTGTTTTTTGAGTTTCTGTTCATTTATTGACGTTTTCGTCCGTTTTACACATTATCGTCCGTTTTCAGACGTTTTTGTCCGTTTTCGACAGTTTTTATACGTTTTCAGACATTATTGTCCTTTTTCGTCCATTTTTTTTACGTTTTCGTCTGTTTTTAGACATTTTCGTCTGCTTTCGTCCGTTTTCTTATGTTCTCATACGTTTTTGTCCGTTTTCATACGTTTTCATCCGTTTTCATACATTTTTGTTTGTTTTCAGACGTTTTCGTCCGTCTTCATACGTTTCGAAAGCTTTTATACGTTTTCAGACGTTTTTGTTCGTTATCATATGTTTTTGTCCGTTTTCATACGTTTTAATCCATTCTTTTACGTTTTCGTCTCTTTTTACATGTTTTCGTCTTTTTCATACGTTTTCTTCTGTTTTCATACGTTTTCGTCCGTTTTCATATATTTTTGTCCGTTTTCAGACGTTTTCGTCCGTCTTCATACGTTTCGGCAGCTTTTATACGTTTTCAGACGTTTTTGTTCGTTTTCATATGTTTTTGTCCGTTTTCATCCATTTTTTACGTTTTCGTCTGTTTTCATACATTTATATATGTTTTCGTCCGTTTTCACACGTTTTCGTCTGTTTTCATATGTTTTCTTTCGTTTTCGTTCATTTTCATACTTTTTTGTCCGTTTTCATACGTATTTTCACGCCCTCATACGTATTCGTTCGTTTTCATCCCTTTTCATACGTTTCTAAATTTCACAATTGATATTATTAGTATAACAAGTGATATTTAGAATATCACAGAATATCACTTGTGATATTAAGAATATCAACTGTGATATTCAGAAACGTATGAAAATGAATAAAAATGTACAAAATGTATGAATACGGACAAAAACGTTAGAAAGTGAAAGAAACGTGAATTAAAAAAATGTGAAATCCCTTGTGATATTCTGAATATTACTTGTGATTTTCTGAATATCACTTGTGATATTCAAAATATCACTTGTGATTTTCTGAATATCACTTGTGATATTCAGAATATCACTTGTGCTTTTCATGTTACAAAATATTTGTTGAAAATCACTTGTAATATTCAGAAAATCACTTGCGATATTTAGAATATCACTTGCGATATTCTGAATATCACATGTGATATTTTGAATATCACAAGCGATATTCTGAATATCACAGGCGATATTCTGAATATCACAAGCGATATTCTAAATATCACAGAATATCACTTGTGTTATTTAGAAATGTATGAAAACGTCTGAAAACATTTAAAAACAAACAAAAATGAATGAAAATGGAGGAAAATGTATGAAAACGGATAAAAAAACGTAAGAAAACAGACAAAAACGAATGAAAACAGATGTAAACGTATGAAAACATTTTCGTCCGTTTTTATGAAATTTTGTCCGTTTTCAGACGTTTTCATCTGTTTTCATACTTTTCAGCAGTTTTTATACGTTTTCGTCCGTTTTCATCAATTTTTCATACGTTTTCGTCCCTTTCCAGGCGTGTTTTTACGCTTTCATACACATTCGTTCCTTTTGATATGTTTTCGTCCGTTTTCATACGTTTCTGTATATCACAATTGATATTCTTAATATCACAAGTGATTTTCTATGATATTCAAATTATCACTTGTGATATTAATTGTCACACCCCCAAAATAGGGTCCAGCGGAAGCATACATGTAGCTGGGGTGTAACTCAATCGGTATCACAACACAAGTACAAAAATGGTTTTCACTTTAATTATTTAGAATAAAATCGTTTAATCAAAAATGTTGAATTTACATCATTAAAAGTAGTGCGGAAGTAGGCCCTTAAAATAGTTAAAAACAATCCCCAAATGAATAATCAGAGTCTTCTATGACCATGCCATGCCCTGCCAAAACCTCCCGTAGCGTGCCATTACTTAAAACCTGAAAATACATGCTAAAGTGTCAACACGAGGTTGGTGAGTTCATAGAGTTTGTTTAACAAATAAAGCCTATAGAAAAATGATCACACAACAAAGGCATCGTAAATCCACTCAGTTGCAAGTCCCGCCATAAGAGACTTGTAACCTGTGGTGTTCACAACCCACTGCTAACATATATAGTATGAGTAAAACATGTATAAGTTCATCACAACAGTTAAGCAATTAGTCGTGAGTCTACACTTCATCTCTGAAGACCTCACGTTTATTGTATGTCTCAATGGTCATCCAACAACTTAATTTGGAGCCACTGGAAGTTTCACAATCATGTATGTATGATTACTGGGTGCCATTTTCCAAAGTATAAAAGTTTAAACGTTTCAAGTATCAAGTAAGTATTTGTGCATGTATCAATCATGTATGTATGAAACCAAGTATAATGCAATCAAGTATAAGTGTTATCAAGTATAAATGTTTTGAGTATTTGTACAAGTAAACAAGTAGTTGAGCATGTATCTCCCCCAAACAGTTAAAACAAGTATAAAAAGAGTAAAAGCGGGGCTATAACTCACCTGATGCGATAGTTACGATGATAAAGTGGATACACAGAAATGAGGTTCGATCTCTAACCGCAACCTAATGTGAATGAGGAACGATCTAATTTAGATCATGAAATGATGTTGAAAATGTCCATGTACATGTTTCCTATACCACTCTTAACTTGAAAAATACTTGTTGATATCAAATAATACATTTTTCCAAAACTTGGGAAAATAAGGCAACTAGAAAATAAAAATAGTCGAAATGTATATATATCGTATATATATATATATATGTTAGTGTTGAAATCCTCGATTTGAAGTCCTTGAAATAACGTCTTGTAGTAATAAAAATATGCTTGTATTCACTAATGCTTCATTAGTTATGAATTTGGATACCTGGTTATTATTTTTAGAAATCTAGAGTTACTACGTAGTAGTGGTATTATTATTTTCAAAAGCTGTCAAAATAATATATTTTTTGCCGATATTGAAACGTGAATATCTTTGTCGTTATAAGTCCGTTTTACTCGTTCTTTATATCCATGGTTACGTCTTAGTATGTAGTAATATATTTTTGAAAGCTCGGCCTCTCTAGGTTAGGTTTAAAGCCTCGACTTGTCTGAAGAAAAACGTCCAACAGCATGCAATTTTCCGGAAAATAGTTTTCGTCTTTAAACTTGAAAAATTCATAACTTCTTCGTTATAAACCCGTTTTAGTCCGTTCTTTCGCCAAAGGCTTCGTTTTTGAAAGTATTTTCTAAAAATTTTGCCAAAGTTTACTTTGTATTTCCTGATTTTTCTGGGTTGGGCAATTTGGGACAGTATGCATATATACTTGTTACAAATCCATTTTCAAGGTTCAAAACTAGTTTCTAACATCACCAAAATCTCTTGTAACCACCACAAAGCTATACTAATCCTACCATACACCTTCTTAGGGTGCCATGGGTTCCTAATCACCACTAATCAAGTTAATTTAACAAGGGAATACCTAAAACAAATTTTAGGGTTTGTATGTTCAAAAAGTTAACAAAAATAATGTGGTATAGCTAGTATGTGCATGAAATAAAGCATGAAGACCATATGATACTAGTAAATACTTGATGAAATCATGAAAATAAATTTGATAACTTACTTTGAAATATAAGGTAATTAGATGATGAGAAATCTTGTGTTTCTTGAGTTTGTATTGCAAAACTCTTAATTAGAATAATGAAATGAACAACTTTGTAGCTTTGATCTTTGAAAAATAATGGATCTTTGTTGTGTTTGGTGCTTGGGTCGTGGCTAGGGAAGGAGAGAAAGGAAGAAAACCTCACTTTATGATTCTTGAAAACAATATGAATGTGTTAAAGGTGTTTTTGTATGAAATATCTAATTTAATGGCATTATTGTAAATAAATGGTCAACTTGAAGTATCTAGGATGGGGGGGGGGGGGGGGGGGGGGGGGCACATGTGTAAAATTGGATGAGTATGTGAGAAGCTTGGTGTTATCTGGTTCATGGAGTCGGTTTTGGTTCCGTTAATCGCAAACCGTAAAGTTTTAAATCGCGAAACGTAAATCCGGGTATCGTAAAAATATGAAACTTGAAAGAATGACTAAACTTGTCAAAATACTCCATAATAAAATATAAAATGAATGGTAAGTTCCATCGGGTTGCTTAAACGTTGTTAAAACTGGAAACGCGGGTTTAAAAACGCGTAATTCGCGTAAAACGCTGAACTGGAAAATGTAAAATTCCAAAACTCTTAGAATTGTCGTAAAATGAGAGAAAATCATATTTCTATCGTTTATAGTGTTTTACAGACATATTGGGATGCCGGAAGGACGCTTAAACCTGAAAGTAAATCTCGGACACGGCTTCGTGATTTTTGCAGAAATGATCCGACGAGCGCCAAACTCTCGGATTATCGTTAAAATAGTTCAACTTACGAGAATATGAAATAAAAATTTCTGAGATAAATAGTGAAAGTGAATAGTAAAAATGAATAGTAATCCGAAAATGCGAATTGTTACAGTCTCTACCCCTTAAGGGAACTTCGTCCCGAAGTTCAGTTAATGTTAATCAGTTAAGTATGTGTTTAAGTAAATGTGTCAAAGCTTATGTATGTGGGTTTCCTATCCAACTAGGTACGTTCTCGTGGTCAGACTTGATGAGGCAAACCTTCCCAATCTCGAGCATAGTCCTCAAAAGACCTCCTTTAGGTAACCGATTTTCACTTAATCCCACAACTCATCAAACAAGAACTGTCACTAGAACCAAGCTAAAAATCAAGGTCTGGATTCAACATCCTTGAAAAAGGTCTTTTGAAAGATTGGCTCGACCTTGGAATTGCTTACACACAATCCAGACAAAATATCATTATAACTATTCTCAATACTGAAAAATTCATTTCTGAGTCGGATATATGTGGTCAGCCTATGTCCTACTATCACGGGTTGAATATGAATGACTAGTCTATATTCCACCGAGGTTCCATGAATTTTGAAATACTCAGCTCAGTTATACTAATACTATGTCCTTCACAAATACCAAGACGTTTAGAAAGACTAAGGCAGGTGACCAAACTCGAGGCATGTGTAAAATTGGATGAGTATGTGAGAAGTTTGGTGTTATCTGGTTCACGGAGTCGGTTTTGGTTCCGTTAATCGCAAACCGTAAAGTTTTAAATCGCGAAACGTAAATCCGGGTATCGCAAAAATATGAAACTTGAAAGAATGACTAAACTTGTCAAAATACTCCATAATAAAATATAAAATGAATGGTAAGTTCCATCGGGTTGCTTAAACGTTGTTAAAACTGGGAACGCGGGTTTAAAAACGCGTAATTCGCTTAAAACGCTGAACTGGAAAATGTAAAATTCCAAAACTCTTAGAATTGTCGTAAAATGAGAGAAAATCATATTGCTATCGTTTATAGTGTTTTACAGACATATTGGGATGCCGGAAGGACGTTTAAACCTGAAAGTAAATCTCGGACACGGCTTCGTGATTTTTGCAGAAATGATCCGACGAGCGCCAAACTCTCGGATTATCGTTAAAATAGTTCAACTTACGAGAATATGAAATAAAAATTTCTGAGATGAATAGTGAAAGTGAATAGTGAAAGTGAATAGTAAAAGTGAATAGTAATCCGAAAATGCAAATTGTTACAGTCTCTACCCCTTAAGGGAACTTCGTCCCGAAGTTCAGTTAATGTTAATCAGTTAAGTGTGTGTTTAAAAAAATGTGTCAAAGCTTATGTATGTGGGTTTCCTATCCAACTAGGTACGTTCTCGTGGTCAGAATTGATGAGGCAAACCTTCCCAATCCCGAGCATAGTCCTCAAATGACCTCCTTTAGGTTAATCCTTTAGGTAACCCATTTTCACTTAATCCCACAACTCATCAAACAAGAACTGTCACTAGAACCAAGCTAAAAATCAAGGTCTGGATTCAACATCCTTGAAAAAGGTCTTTTGAAAGATTGGCTCGACCTTGGAATTGCCTACACACAATCCAGACAAAATATCATTATAACTATTCTCAGTACTGAAAAATTCATTTCTGAGTCGGATATATGTGGTCAGCCTATGTCCTACTATCACGGGTTGAATATAAATGACTAGTCTATATTCCACCGAGGTTCCATGAATTTTGAAATACTCAGCTCAGTTATACTAATACTATGTCCTTCACAAATACCAAGACGTTTAGAAAGACTAAGGCAGGTGACCAAACTCGAGGCATGTGTAAAATTGGATGAGTATGTGAGAAGTTTGGTGTTATCTGGTTCACGGAGTCGGTTTTGGTTCCGTTAATCGCAAACCGTAAAGTTTTAAATCGCGAAACGTAAATCCGGGTATCGCAAAAATATGAAACTTGAAAGAATGACTAAACTTGTCAAAATACTCCATAATAAAATATAAAATGAATGGTAAGTTCCATCGGGTTGCTTAAACGTTGTTAAAACTGGGAACGCGGGTTTAAAAACGCGTAATTCGCTTAAAACGCTGAACTGGAAAATGTAAAATTCCAAAACTCTTAGAATTGTCGTAAAATGAGAGAAAATCATATTGCTATCGTTTATAGTGTTTTACAGACATATTGGGATGCCGGAAGGACGTTTAAACCTGAAAGTAAATCTCGGACACGGCTTCGTGATTTTTGCAGAAATGATCCGACGAGCGCCAAACTCTCGGATTATCGTTAAAATAGTTCAACTTACGAGAATATGAAATAAAAATTTCTGAGATGAATAGTGAAAGTGAATAGTGAAAGTGAATAGTAAAAGTGAATAGTAAAAATGAATAGTAATCCGAAAATGCAAATTGTTACAGTCTCTACCCCTTAAGGGAACTTCGTCCCGAAGTTCAGTTAATGTTAATCAGTTAAGTGTGTGTTTAAGAAAATGTGTCAAAGCTTATGTATGTGGGTTTCCTATCCAACTAGGTACGTTCTCGTGGTTAGAATTGATGAGGCAAACCTTCCCAATCCCGAGCATAGTCCTCAAAAGACCTCCTTTAGGTTAATCCTTTAGGTAACCCATTTTCACTTAATCCCACAACTCATCAAACAAGAACTGTCACTAGAACCAAGCTAAAAATCAAGGTCTGGATTCAACATCCTTGAAAAAGGTCTTTTGAAAGATTGGCTCGACCTTGGAATTGCTTACACACAATCCAGACAAAATATCATTATAACTATTCTCAGTACTGAAAAATTCATTTCTGAGTCGGATATATGTGGTCAGCCTATGTCCTACTATCCCGGGTTGAATATAAATGACCAGTCTATATTCCACCGAGGTTCCATGAATTTTGAAATACTCAGCTCAGTTATACTAATACTATGTCCTTCACAAATACCAAGACGTTTAGAAAGACTAAGGCAGGTGACCAAACTCGAGGTCAATTGATGAAACTATGCAAGGAAAAACATAATGCGGTGACATATATGATACGTGAATATGCTTATATGAAAAAAAATTATAGTAATCAACTATAATAAATGAATATAATATATCAGATAATGAGACACAAATCTCATCACCTATGTCAGCGACTAACCACAAATGAGGCTTCAGCTTGGCAGGCAGGCACGTGACGGTCAAAGGGTTAAGTTTTCTTGAAAGTAGCTACAGTCTAGGTTTTAAAAACACTTAGTTCGCTATAGCCAAAGCTCTAATACCAATCTATCACATCCCCCAAAATAGGGTCTAGCGGAAGCATACATGTAGCTGGGGTGTAACTCAATCGGTATCACAACACAAGTACAAAAATGGTTTTCACTTTAATTATTTAGAATAAAATCGTTTAATCAAAAATGTTGAATTTACATCATTAAAAGTAGTGCGGAAGTAGGCCCTTAAAATAGTTAAAAACGGTCCCCAAATGAATAATCAGAGTTTTCTATGTCCATGCCATGCCCTGCCAAAACCTCCAGTAGCGTGCCATTACTTAAAACCTGAAAATACATGCTAAAGTGTCAACACGAGGTTGGTGAGTTCATAGAGTTTGTTTAACAAATAAAGCCTATAGAAAAATGATCACACAGCAAAGGCATCGTAAATCCACTCAGTTGCAAGTCCCGCCATAAGAGACTTGTAACCTGTGTGTTCACAACCCACTGATAACATATATAGTATGAGTAAAACATGTATAAGTTCATCACAACAGTTAAGCAATTAGTTGTGAGTCTACACTTCATCTCCGAAGACCTCACGTTTATTGTATGTCTCAATGGTCATCCAACAACTTAAGTTGGAGCCACTGGAAGTTTCACAATCATGTATGTATGATTACTGGGTGCCATTTCCCAAAGTATAAAAGTTTAAACGTTTCAAGTATCAAGTAAGTATTTGTGCATGTATCAATCATGTATGTATGAAACCAAGTATAATGCAATCAAGTATAAGTGTTATCAAGTATAAATGTTTTGAGTATTTGTACAAGTAAACAAGTAGTTGAGCATGTATCTCCCCCAAAGAGTTAAAACAAGTATAAAAAGAGTAAAAACGGGGCTATGACTCACCTGATGCGATAGCTACGATGATAAAGTGGATACACAGAAATGAGGTTCGATCTCTAACCGCAACCTAATGTGAATGAGGAACGATCTAATTTAGATCATGAAATAATGTTGAAAATTTCCATGCACATGTTTCCTATACCACTCTTAACTTGAAAAATACTTGTTGATATCAAATAATACATTTTTCCAAAACTTGGGAAAATAAGACAACTAGAAAATAAAACTAGTCGAAATATATATATATCGTGTATATATATATATATATATATATATATATATATATATATATATATATATATATATATATATATATATATATATATATATATATATATATATATGTTAGTGTTGAAATCCTCGATTTGAAATCCTTGAAATAACGTCTTGTAGTAATAAAAATATGCTTGTATTCACTAATACTTCATTAGTTATGAATTTGGATACCTGGTTATTATTTTTAGAAATCTAGAGTTACTACGTAGTAGTGGTATTATTATTTTCAAAAGCTGTCAAAATAATACGTAGTATATGTTTTGCCGATATTGAAACGTGATATCTTTGTCGTTATAAGTCCGTTTTACTCGTTCTTTATATCCATGGTTACGTCTTAGTATGTAGTAATATATTTTTGAAAGCTCGGCCTCTCTAGGTTAGGTTTAAAGCCTCGACTTGTCCGACGAAAAACGTCCAACAGCATGCAATTTTCCGGAAAATAGTTTTTGTCGTTAAACTTGAAAAATTCATAACTCCTTCGTTATAAACCCGTTTTAGTCCGTTCTTTCGCCAAAGGCTTCGTTGTTGAAAGTATTTTCTAAAAATTTTGCCAAAGTTTACTTTATATTTCCTGATTTTTCCGGGTTGGGAAATTTGGGACAGTATGCATATATACTTGTTACAAATCCATTTTCAAGGTTCAAAACTAGTTTCTAACATCACCAAAATCTCTTGTAACCACCACAAAGCTATACTAATCCTACCATACACCTTCTTAGGGTGCCATGGGTTCCTAATCACCACTAATCAAGTTAATTTAACAAGGGAATACCTAAAACAAATTTTAGGGTTTGTATGTTCAAAAAGTTAACAAAAATAATGTGGTATAGCTAGTATGTGCATGAAATAAAGCATGAAAACCATATGATACTAGTAAATACTTGATGAAATCATGAAAATAAATTTTATAACTTACTTTGAAATATAAGGTGATTAGATGATGAGAAATCTTGTGTTTCTTGAGTTTGTATTGCAAAACTCTTAATTAGAATGATGAAATGAACAACTTTGTAGCTTTGATCTTTGAAAAATAATGGATCTTTGTTGTGTTTGGTGCTTGGGTTGTGGCTAGGGAAGGAGAGAAAGGAAGAAAACCTCACTTTATGATTCTTGAAAACAATATGAATGTGTTAAAGTGTTTTTGTATGAAATATCTAATTTAATGGCATTATTGTAAATAAATTGTCAACTTGAAGTATCTAGGATAAGGGGGTGGCACATGTGTAAAATTGGATGAGTATGTGAGAAGCTTGGTGTTATCTGGTTCACAGAGTCGGTTTTGGTTCCGTTAATCGCAAACCGTAAAGTTTAAAATCGCGAAACGTAAATCCGGGTATCGTAAAAATATGAAACTTGAAAGAATGCTAAACTTGTCAAAATACTCCATAATAAAATATAAAATGAATGGTAAGTTCCATCGGGTTGCTTAAACGTTGTTAAAACTGGAAACGCGGGTTTAAAAACGCGTAATTCGCGTAAAACGCTGAACTGGAAAACGTAAAATTCCAAAACTCTTAGAATTGTCGTAAAATGAGAGAAAATCATATTTCTCTCGTTTATAGTGTTTTACAAACATATTGGGATGCCGGAAGGACGTTTAAACCTGAAAGTAAATATCCGACACGGCTTCGTGATTTTTGCAGAAATGATCCGAAGAGCGCCAAACTCTCAGATTATCGTTAAAATAGTTCAACTTACGAGAATATGAAATAAAAATTTCTGAGATGAATAGTAAAAGTGAATAGTAAAAGTGAATAGTAATCCGAAAATGCGGATTGTTACATTAATAATATCAATTAAGATATTCAGAATGGTATGAAAATGAAAGAAAATGTATGAAAACGAACAAAAACAGACGAAAACATAAGAAAGTGAAAAAACGTGAATTAAAAATATGTGAAAATCACTTATAATATTCTGAATATCACTTGTAATTTTCTGAATATCACTTTTGATATTCAGAATATCACTTGTGATTTTCATGTTACAAAACATTAGTTGAAAATCACTTGTGATATTCATAATATCACTTGTGATATTCAGAATAGCACTTGTGATTTTCTTAATATCACTTGTGATTTTCTGAATATCACAAGTGATTTTCATGTTACAAAACATTAGTTGAAAATCACCTGTGATATTAAGAATATCACTTGTAATATTCTGAGTATCAAAGAATAATACTTTTTTATAATCAGAAGAATATGAAAACGTCTGAAAATGGCCGAAAACATTTTAAAATTGACGAAAACGTATAAAAATGGATGAAAACATAAGAAAACGGACGAATATGTACGAAAACGTTTGAAAACGTACAAAGATGTTTAAAAATGGATGAAAACATCTAAAAACGTATGAAAACGGACGAAAACATATGAAAACGTATGAAAACGGACAAAAATGTATAAAATGGACAGAAACGTATAAAATCGTATAAAAACGAACGAAAACGTATGAAAACAGACGAAAACGTATATAAACGTATGAAAACGGACAAGAAACGAACGAAAACGTATAAAAACAGATGAAAACGTCTGAAAACGGATGAAAACGTCTGAAAACGTATAAAATTAGACGAAAACGTTTGAAAACAGACGAAATCATAAAAAGAAGGGTCAAAATCGAATAAAAACAGACGAAAACGTATGAAAACGGATGAGAACATTATAAACGTATGAAAACGGACAAAAACGAACGAAAACGTATAAAAGTTGACGAAAACATCTGAAAACAGACGAAAACGTAAAAAAACGGATGAAAACGTATAAAAACGGACAAACACGTCTGAAAACAAACGTAAAAAACGGACGAAAACGTATGAAAACGGACAAAAACGTATATAAACATGTGAAAACAGATAAAACGAACGAAAACTTAATAAAGTAAAAAAATCGTGAATTTATTAAAAAAAACAAAAAAAACTTGATAAATAAAAACGTGAATTTGAAAAGAAAAAAAAAATAAATAAAAAATAAATAAGATAAGGAAAAAATACACGTTATTTGGAAGAAAGGCAAAAAAAAAAAAAAGGAAAAAAAGAAAAAAAAATAAAAAAAGTGAATAATAAAAAAGAAAAAGAAAAAAACATGGACTTAGGTTTCCCTATTTAATCTTAGGTTAATCTCCACTATTAGATTAAATTAGATGAATGATGGAGATTTGTCCCTCAGTATGTAACAAAAACTTGATACTTAAAATAACTCACCTCCATGGATGATAATATTTCTTTTATTGCAAGTTGGATCATAACACAAGGTCTATAACTATAAATGGTCTAAAAATAAAATTTGTGACAACCAATTTACAACTGTTTTCCAAATTTGTTCACATGTTCACTTCTTCAGACTCTACCCATATACACGAAATGAATATGATACTTCTGTACAATTCCCATAGTATACTAACTTACCAAGCAGTTTTGTAGAATTGATATAGTAATAACCAAATTGTATTTCAATCACATGGACACAAAAAATCATCAACATTTTTCTACCAAAAAGTTAGTAGCGATATCAAGATAATAAGGGTGCGTTTAGTTGAGGGAAAACACCCTTGTTTTCCACAAAATGTTTTGTGGAAAACAAGGAAAACAGAGATCGCGTTCAAATAAGCGTTTTCCAACAAAATGTTTTGCAAAACACAAAATCCCCTATTTCCTAGCCTTACAAGGAAAATTACAAAACAAAATTTAGTTGTTTTCCTTTGTAACCCACAAACCTCCCTCCCTTTCTTCAAATAGAAAATGGAAACATCAACTAAACGCGTTTTCTATATTTTTAAGTATTTTGTGGAGATAAATTTCCCTTCCAAATTTTTACAAAACTAGAGATAGAAAACAAGAGAATTTTTTCTCTAACTAAACGCACCCTAAGAAATGCATGTACGACATGACATGTCATCTTCACATATGACGGGATCTACAGGTGGAGAGACAATGTAACAAAATGAAGAACAAAATACAGAATTTTACGTACTGTTATGATAATATAAAAGTCTTATACTTGTCGCTTCAATAAATAAGCAAATTGAGACCATTCAACTAGCAAAGTTGAATTAGAAACTTTTAACGAAGTTAAAGTGTTGTAGGCATGAGAAAAAGAGAAACTCAAATACAAAGTAACTTAGATAGCAACTTGATCGATTACATGTAAACATCAGTGATACAACTCATTCAAGTATTAAAAGAAATCTTTGTTTGATTTTAGTATCAATGGTTGTTTTGGATATAGAATTGTTATAAAAACAAATTGAAGCAAATTAATAGCCATAGCAAAAATTGTATACTCCTATTAGTATATAAAAAAGAGGACGGTCGGTGAAGGTTACCTTTATAGATTATCATATGTAATAAATCATAAAGAAATAGATAATTTTTGTGGTTGTGTCAGATTAAATGTCTATGAATCTTTTTTATAAATTTTTTGATGGATGGCATATGCACTAACCATTTTTTATGAAACTTAATTGCATGAAGTCACGATAGATGCTCAATTATATTCTCAAAGTCAATGGATGATATAAATATAGATTTGCCTAATGACACATGAAATGATTAATAAATAAAAATATTCTATTGCTAGCTGGCAAGTTTTATTACAGAGTATATCTAAATTCATTAACAGTTGACTAAAAAATTTGTTTACATATTCTTATGTTTCTTATGACTTTTTTCTCTTTCTTTCTGTCATAGGCAACACATCATGATCGTTGACTAAGTAAACATGACTTTTTGGCCAGTTTTTTGTTAACAATTATATCCGGTTGGAAAAAAGTTATAAATACATAATGTATTTTTCAAAAAAAATCATTATACTCTATCTACTTCACTTATTATCATAATACATAACCGTTTTCATTTTATTTGGTTATTTAATGACAGTTTGCAATAAATATTTGCACCGTTAGTCCTTTATACTAACGACTGTTTATACTTAACTCAAAATTTGGTTTTCATACGTTTTTGTTTGTTTTTCTTAAGATTTTGTCCGTTTTTCTTACGGGTTTTTCGTTTTTCTCCATTTTTATACGTTTTCGTCCGTTTTTCTTACGTTTTTATCCGTATTTCTTACGGATTTTTCGTTTTCATACGTTTTTATCCGTTTTTATATGTTTTCGCCCGTTTTCTTACGTTTTCATCCGTTTTCTTATGTTTTTGTCCGTATTTCTTAAATTTTGTCCCGATTTTTTAACATTTTTTCCTTTTTCATACGTTTTTGTCTGTTTTTATACGTTTTCGTCCGTTTTTATATGTTTTCGCCCGTTTTCTTACGTTTTTATCCGTTTTCTTACGTTTTTGTCCCTATTTCTTTCTGGTTTTTCGTTTTCATACGTTTTTGTCCGTTTTTATACGTTTTCGTCCATTTTTATATGTTTTCGCCCGTTTTCTTATGTTTTTATCTGTTTTCTTACGTTTTTGTTCGTTTTTCTTACGGTTTTTGTCTGTTTTTATACGTTTTCGTCCATTTTCTTACGTTTTCATCCGTTTTCTTACGTTTTTGTCCGTATTTCTCAAGTTTTTGTCCGGATTTCTTACGTTTTTTCCTTTTTAATACGTTTTTGTCTGTTTTAATACGTTTTCGTCCGTTTTTATACGTTTTTGCCTGTTTTCTTACATTTTCATCAGTTTTCTTACGTTTTTGTCCGTATTTCTTATGTTTTTGTCCGGATTTCTTACGTTTTTTCTTTTTCATAAGTTTTTGTCTATTTTTATACGTTTTCGCCCGTTTTCTTATGTTTTCATCTGTTTTTATACGGACGAAAACGTAAGAAAACGGGCGAAAACGTAATAAAACGGACAAAAACGTATAAAAACAAACAAAAACGTATGAAAAAGGAAAAAACGTAAGAAATCCGTACAAAAACGTAAGAAATACGGACAAAAACGTAAGAAAACGGATGAAAATGTAAGAAAATGGGCGAAAACGGATAAAAACAGAAAAAAAAAAACGTATGAAAACTGAAAGACCATAAGAAAAACGGAGAAAAACGTAAGAAAACCATATGAAAACTTAAGAAAACGAGCGAAAACGTATAAAAACGGATGAAAACGTATAAAAATGGAAAAAACGTATGAAAACGGGAAACCCGTAAGAAATACGGACAAAAACATAAGAAAACGGTTGAAAACGTATAAAAACGAACGAAAACGTATAAAACAGACAAAAACGTATGAAAGAGGAAAAAACGTAAGAAATCCGGACAAAATCGTAAGAAATACAGACAAAAACGTAAGAAAGCGGATGAAAACGTAAGAAAACGGGCGAAAATGCATAAAAACGGACGAAAACGTATAAAAACGGACAAAAACGTATGAAAACAGAAAACCCGTAAGAAATACGGACAAAAACGTAAGAAAAAGGGACAAAAACGTAGGAAAAACGGACGAAAACGTATAAAAACGGACGAAAACATATAAAAATAGACAAAAACGTATGAAAACGGAAAACCCATAAGAAAAACAGACAAAAAAAACTTAAGAAAAACAGACAAAAACATATGAAAACCAATATTTGTGTTATGTATAAATGGTCGTTAGTATAAAGGACTAACAGTACAAATGATTGTTGCAAATGGTCGTTAAATAACCAAATAAAATGAAAACGGTTATGTATTATGACAATAAATGAAGTAGATAGAGCATAATGAGTTTTTTTTTGAAAAGTACGTTATGTATTTATAACTTTTTCCCTATCCAGTTTACATTGATGTTGCATTTCCAATAAAAATCTAGTTTTTTGTCCGAAAAGATTTTTTTTTTTTTATCATTTTGCGATTATATCTAGTATATAAATATACATTTTGAAATTAGTTATAACTTATTACTACCAAACTTGTAGAAATTATGAAAGAAGCATGTTCAGTTGGAATGAGATCCTCTCAAGTTGAGAGGTACAACTTTACTCGAGTTGAATGATTGTGGGCCATTAGATTTAATTCAATTTCAAATCAAAGGAAGTTTTTTTTTTTTTTTTTTTTTTTTTTTTGAGTTATTGGATCAAATCCAATGGCTCATAATGCACTAACTTGAGTCAAGTTGTACCTCTCAACTTGAGAAGATCTTATCCCTGTTCGGCTACTCACTTGTACATACATGCACTACGATTAACAAATAAAAAAAATGAACTAAAATTGTGTGTGAACTTACAATTATTTATTGTTATTTTTGTACAATAACGTGCCAACTTACAATTTTCATTTAAACTTTTAATCTTAAATCGAAATCTAATTAAATATCTACCAAAAGCATGTTCGACTATTTAGTCGTGTTTGGGTTAATTAATTCATGTGGGTAGCTTTGTGGATCACCATTACGTCAACTCAAATACAATAACTATTTATTTATTGTGTCAAGAAATTTACTAGCGTATAGGGCCTTTAGCCCAATAAGCTAAGGCCTACACTCTCAAACTAAGCCCAACAGCGGTCAAAACCTGTCATATTACGCCTGGAAAAGAGGCTCCTAGGCAAAGCTCATACGCCTGACAAACACTCTCCAGGCAACGACAGTCCCGAAAACCTTTACCAGGGCCGTTGCAACCGCTAAGCACATGTCACTACTTCATTAGCTATGAGGTAGAGATGCAATCATACGCAGACCTTTCCACACATCTTCTGAGGCCAAAGGAGGCACTCCACGTGTCGTCCCTGGTCCTCACCATTGGTTATCCACAATGTAGACCATCCTGAAAACTTGGATGGGTTCCCAATGTTAGTGGACTATCATTGAGTGTATAATATAGTTTGTATTGGGCTAAGCCCGTCTAGCTTTTTAGTATGTTGCATCAGAAATATCTATACAAACCGTAATTTTTTCCCCCTCGTTTCCATCACAAGCACCATATACACATTTGTATTGATAATAAACAAACGATTATCCATATCCTTTTCCATAATTAATTTCTCGTTTCCATCACAGGCACCCATAATCCATATTATAATATATCAGTGTGGATTTGATATTGTTTGGGATTCCATATAATAATTATTTGATCGATTGTTGCAATCCGCATCATTCACATCAATACAATTTCATTTTTTGTTTTCTTCTTGAGTTTATTGATTATTATAATCAAAGGGACACCATGACTAATGCACAAGTCACGGAATTTCAACAAAGAGCTCTACTTCTTCAAATTGCTCAAGCACAACAACAAGTAATAGTACATTATTAGTTTCTACAAAAACTGGGCCAGACTCAACGCACTTTCCAGCAGGCTCACGTGGCCAGTCCAGTCCAATCGAGTACTCTACAAGCTTTTAATGCATTGAATCCTCAAGACTTTGTTGACACGGGTTGGAATATGGACACAGGTGCGTCTTCCCATTTAAATTCAAATGCAAATAATCTTAGTACTATTTATAATAAAAGTATTTATCCGTCTGTCTTTGTTGGTGATGGTAAATCCATACCCGTCACTAACACGGGCCATAGCTTGTTGCCTAACCCTCACCGTCACTACATTCTTCAACCAACCTTGACCAGTCAGTGTCTTAGGAAACACATGTAGCATAATTTAGTCTTCGGTCACATTCAGCACGTGAAACAAGTCAACAATCCCGCACCTTTTCAATGTGCTCATTTGCATCTTTATTGCATGCCCCACTAAAGGTGTTTTCACGAAGCTCCATAAGAAATTGGCCCTTCAATTCAAACTCAACATTTGCCTCAAAAGCGGGCCTAACCACACTTGGACAGATATTGGTTTGTGTATAGGCCATGTATTCCTCCATGGTCATGTTGTTGATGTTATTAATGGTTTCCTCTTCATCTGATTCAACTTCAAAAATGCAGTTGTCGTAAACCTGGTTCTTAGGATAAGCAAAAGGTTCTAACTCCAATGAATGCGTGGGTATTTCCTTGTCAAAAAGCTTCCTCTTGAATGCAATTCTCTCTTGGATTCGTTGAAAGGCAATAATAGATCCGGATTAGACTCTCTGGTCATGCACTTCATGAGAATAACAAAGGAATGTCAGTAGAATAAGCTTATGATAAGAGAAATACAACAAAAAATAACCACAAACGAAAACAATTTTTTTTATTTTGGTTACAGAATCTCAATACGTCATATTCACAAAATTGTGAATATGCCGCATCAGCAAGCAGGGTCGATACGCCGTATTCGAAAATTGAATACGCCGTATTGGCCACATGTAACAAAATTTTCTTTTGCACAAAAATGAATATACACACCAAATTCACAGTAAATTAAAAACACAATCAAACAAACAATCAAACACTCCACTAAATAAACAAAAATTAAATCGCTTTCATGCAGTGGCACCAAAGACTTGATGTATTAATATCTGACTTTAAATTTATGATAGAAATCGACTCAACAATAGACTAAAAATTACGGACAATGTACCCGACCGTGTATACTTTAGACCTTGTAAGTACGGGATCTTTCACGAGCAGCGAATGAATTTATTAGATATAATGAAATGACTATTTCATGAAAATATTCTATTGCTAGTTGGCAAATTTTATTAGATCTAAATTTATTAAGAGCTGATTATAAAATGTATTTACTTGAATCGATGTATTTGTTAATATTACTCATGTTTCATGGTCTTTATATTTTAATTGGTCATCGCAGACTATGCATATTATATATCATGGTATCACCATCTCCAGCTCATTTTGCAAGTTGACGACATGTAACGAATCCAAAAAGAAAATAAACCTTAATTCATACATGTATAACACGTATAACTCATTTATAACATGTGTAACATGTTTAACTAAATATGTTAAGCGGATTGATAGTCGAGAGGTTAGCGTTATAATTAGTTTATGTCCTAAAATGATATGCTAATTAAATTGATAAGACCATGCATAAACTTCCAAGATCTTAGAAAACGAATCACAAATTCAATTAATTAGGGTACATCAAACTATATATTTATAACTTCTGCTAATCATATTCAGTTTTCAATATTTGTGTTTATTTATATACTTTTAATGGTTTATGTAGTTAAATGTGTTGACGGGTTGACATGTCTAACACTTACCTAACTCGAACCTCAAACAGGCTGACATGCCTTTATCCTATGCCCGTGTATTTTAGTGTAACTTTCAGGTCCTGATTCATGTAGTGTTAGAAATTGCTGCAACTAACAAAAAAAAAATTAAAAGTCAACTTGCAATAACATGTACTTAGTAGCTAGCTTGAAGAGATCAAGAAAAACAGAAAATGCCCATTAGCCTACAAGTAATAACGGCATACCATTTGCATTAAAAAGTAATTTAGGCCATAAATTAGCAACGATCTTTATTCAAAGTCTCGTTTTGGTACATAAAATCCAAAATATATCATTAAATGTCACAAACTTTTATAAAGTATTAAAATATGCACACTATAACGTGTTGTCATACTAGAAAACACATACACGTTTCACTATTTTTAACTCTGCAATACATTAAAATGTGCATATGAACTTTATGAAAGTTTGTTACATTTAATGAAACTTTTTGAAGTTTACGAATCAAAACAAGGACTTTGAAGAATGTTCATTGTTATTTTATAGCATAAACGCTAAAAAAACTGAAAGAAGTATTGTACGTAAGCATCATCATGTCCATCCTGATCAATGTATCAAACTAAACATGTACTATTACTATGTTCTGTATTCATGTTAAGTCGGTGGATTGCTTCTTCAACCCCAATCGCGATATATTGGTAACCACAACATAGATGCATACTATTTAAAGATGGTTTACATGAGATTTATTCTAGACAAAATGGCAATAATTATTAATGCATCATAAAAACGTAAATATATTTCATTTTAGAATTAATATATTGTAACAAATATGAATTATAAAGCTAACATGCAATTGTTGTCACTGGATACCTTGAATCGATATATCTATTAGTGTTAATCATGTTTTATAGTCTTTATATATATTTATTTGAAGGCTACAGTCGTCTTATTTTAATCGGTCATCGCAGACTATGCATATTATATATCATGTATCACCATCTCCAGCTCATTTTGCAAGTTGACAATATGTAACTAATCCAACAAGTTGAATCTTTTAAGTATTTCCATCACCCCATAATTACTTTAAATGATTCTTTTAATAGATGATTTAAAACGTATTTATAAAGTTTACTAATGATAGTGCTTTACATTATATACTTACATACTTTTGCGTATTTAATTACTTTTGCATACATCCACTCTCCTTAACCCGTGCATTTTACCATATGAGCAAACGAAAACATCATGATAACACAAGGGCTGACCCTAACAAGAAGGCAACACCTAATTGTTGGAAATGTGGCAAATCTAATCACATTAAAAGGGATTGCAAAGGTGTTAAGATTGGTGATAAAACCATTGGATTAGGCACAAGTAGATCAGGGAGTGGTGGTTCTACCAACTCACTGAAAGGTCAGAATATGTTTAATAAATTTTTTCAGGTTTATCATTTTACATATGTATCTGAATCTAACTATGTGCAGGATGATGATGTTGTGTGGTGGGTTGACTCTGGTGCAACTGTTCATGCGTGCAAAGATAGACGATGGTTCAAGACTTACGAGTCACTGAATGATGGTTCTATTCTTACATGAGAAATGAATCAACAGCCCTGGTGCATGGTCATGGTTGTGTAGATCTTAGTTTTAGTTCGGGAAAGATTCTAACTTTGTTTAATGTTATTCATGTTCCTAATATAAGGAAGAAATTGGTTTCAAGTAGTGTTTTGAATTATAAACAAGTTATTGAATATAATAAATTTATATTATCTAAACATGGTGTGTTTATTGGTTTTAGCTATTTGTGTAATCAAATGTTCATGCTTAATATTGTCACTGATATTGTTAATTCAGCCTTTATGTCAACCTCTAAACTGAACGACTCTACCTTTTAGCATGCTAGACTTGGCCATGTATGCTATAAAAGGATGCAAGATATGTTTAAGGATGGGTTAATTCCTGCATTTGACATGGACACTGAAAAGTGTAAGACTTGCATGTTGACCAAAATTACTAAGAAACCTTTTCAGGGTGTAAAACGTGATACTGAGCTCTTGGAGCTTATACACAATGACCTGTATGACTTGCATGCCACTCCCTCATTGGAGAACAAAAAGTACTTTGTGACATTTATAGATGATGCTTCTAGGTTTTGTTATGTCTATCTATTACATATTAAGGATGAAGCATTAGATAAATTCAAGGTATTTAAAACTGAAGTTGAGTTGCAACTTGGGTCCTTGATCAAAAGATTAAGGACTGATAGGGGAGGTGAATACATGGATACTTTGTATTTTCAGTCTGTTGGTATAATCCATGAAACGACTGCTCCCTATACTCCTCAACAAAATGGTATCTCTGAAAGGAAAAATAGGGTACTGAAGGAGATGGTTAATTCCATAGTATCCTATTCAGGACTGAGTCAATGGTTCTAAGGTAAAGCTATGTTAACAGCTTGTTATTTATTAAATAGGGTTCCCAATAAAAGGAACAAGGTTACCCCTTATGAACTCTGGACTAAAAAGAAACCCAACCTGAATTATCTCAGGGTACGGGGTTGTAGGGCTATTGTGAGACTCCCTGATCCAAAGTTGAAAACTTTGGGTGAAAGAGGAATTGAATGCATCTTTGTTGGATATGCTGAGGATTCCAAAGCTTTTAGGTTCTATGTTATTGAACCTAATGAATATGTTTCAATTAACTTAATAATTGAATCAAGGGATGCACTCTTTGATGAGAATAGATTCTCATCAGTCCCTAGACCAAGTCAGAGGTTTCCAAATGGAACTGATGACATTGGTGTATCAGAGGTCTCTGATGAGATAGTGGTTCAACAATCTAAACCTGGGCTCAAAAAGAGCAAAACTCCAAAGTCATTTGGACCCGAGTTTCAATTATACTTAATTGAAGGTACAACGGATGAGGTATGTGACCAACACTCCTATTGCTTTAATGTTGAGGATGATCACAAAACATTTGATGAAGCAATGAAATCCTAGGATGTTGCTTTCTGGAAAGAAGCAATAAATGATGAGATGGACTCCATCATGGGCAACAACACTTGGGTGTTGGCTGATCTACCACCTAGTTACAAACCTTTGGTTTGCAAATAGATTTTCAAAAAGAAAATGAATGTAGATGGAACTATTAAAAAGTTCAAGGCTAGACTAGTCATTCAGGGTTTTAAACAAAAGTGAATGATGGACTACTTTGATAGTTATGCCCCTGTGGCTCTTATCAGTACCATAAGATTGCTAATTGCTTTGGCATCAATTCACAATCTGGTTATTCATCATATGGATATGAAGACAGCTTTCTTGAATGGTGAACTGGATAAGGAGGTTTATATGAACCAACCTCAGGGTTTCATCTTGCTTGGCAATGAAAACAAGGTGTGTATCAGTACCATAAGATTGATGATTGCTTTGACATCAATTCACAATTTGATTATTCATCAGATAGATGTGAAGACAGCTTTCTTGAATGGTGAACTGGATGAGGAGGTTTATATTAACCAACCTCAGGGCTTCATCTTGCCTGGCAATGAAAACAAGGTGTGTAAACTGATTAAGTCTTTGTAGACTAAAACAGGACCTAAGCAATGGCATAAAAATTTTGATGAAGTGGTTTTGTCTAGTGGTTATTTACTTAACCAGTCTGACAAATGTGTGTCACACCCCCAGAATCGGGTCCAGCGGAAGCTTACATGTAGCTGGGGTGTAACTCAATCGGTATCACAACACAAGTACAAAAATGGTTTTCACTTTAATTATTTAGAATAAAATCATTTAATCAAAAATGTTGAATTTACATCATTAAAAGTAGTGCGGAAGTAGGCCCTTAAAATAGTTAAAAACGGTCCCCAAATGAATAATCAGAGTCTTCTATGACCATGCCATGCCCTGCCAAAACCTCCTGTAGCGTGCCATTGCTTAAAACCTGAAAATACATGCTAAAGTGTCAACACGAGGTTGGTGAGTTCATAGAGTCTTGTGAAAAAGAATGTAATGCATATGGATGAAGTTGTCCCAGCAAAGGCATCGTAAATCCACTCAGTTCCAAGTCCCGTCATAAGAGACTTGTAACCTGTGTGTTTACGACCCACTGCCAAAAGTAATAAGTTTGGTTTGTGTAAACAAAAGTAATAAGATTGGTGCAAAAGCATCGTAATTCAGTAATAAAGTTGATGCAAAGGCATCGTATTTCAGTAATAAGACTTGATGCAAAGGCATCGTATTTCAGTAATAAGGCTGATGCAAAGGCATCGTAATTCAGTAGTAATAATGATGAAAAAGTATCGGGAATTTATCAGTAATTTTGTATGTACAATAGCCCAAGTATAAAGTAAAGTACTAAGATTTCAATAATGATACCCACATTGGCTCTTAAGCTCATGACCCCGAAGCTAGACGTACTAAAACTTGCCCCAAGTGAGTTTTTACCAGACACTCGTAATATATTAGACATGAAATGTATTCGTAATTCCGTTGGAGCAACCCAAACACGAATGGAGGAGTCACCCTCAATAGATCTATTCACTCACTCTCGCTCGTACTATAATTAACGGTCCATGAAATAAAGGGGACTTGTCGTGACGTGGTAATAAGGCTACTTAAGCAATGTAAGAACTTTATACTTTGGCATTGTACAAAAATAGTTAAAGCAACGTATTCTTCCCCATAAGTAATTCAAATCGTATAACAGCATAAAACAAGTATTGAAGCATGTATCTCCCCCAAAGAGTTTATAAAGTCATTAGCAAGTAAAAGTGGGGCTATGACTCACCTGATATGATGGTACCATGAACATGTAATGAGCTGAAAAACAAGGCGCGCACACTAGCCGCAACCTAATATGAATGATGAACGATCTACTTTAGATCATGAAATGATGTTATGAATGTCCATGCACATGTTTCCTATACCACTCTACTCTTTGAAAAATACTTGTTGTTATAAAAAATATATATTCCAAGACTTAGGAAAAATATGGCTATTAGAAAAATAAAACTAGTTGCAATATATATACTTATATATATATATCGTATGTACCAATGTTTGTGTTGAAATCCTCGGTTTGAAATCCTTGAAATAACGCCTTGTAGTAATGAAAATATACTTGTGTTCACTAATACATCATTAGTTATAAAATTGGGTACTTGGTATTATTTCTATCTTCTAAAGTTACTACGTAGTTTTAAGATTATTTTTCCAAAAGCTGCCAATTATAGAGGATTTTTGCCGATATTGAAACGTGAATATCTTTGTCGTTATAAGTCCATTTTACTTGTTCTTTATATCAACGGTTACGTCTTAGTATGTAGTAATATATTTTGGAAAGCTAGACTCCTCCGGGTTACGTCCAAAGCCTCGTTTTGTCCGACGAAAAACGTCCAACAGCATGTATTTTTCCGGAAAATAGTTTTCGTCAATAAACTTGCAAAAATCATAACTTCTTCGTTATAAACTCGTTTTACTCCGTTCTTTCGCCCACGGCTTCGTTTTTGAAAGTATTTTCTAAAAATTTTGCCAAAGTTTCCTTTGTATGTACTGATTTTCCAGAATTTAACAAAATGGGACAGTAGGTATATTTACTTGTTAGAAATCCATTTTCAAGGTTCAAAACTAGTTTTAACTTCAACCAAATCTCTTGCAAACACCACAAAGCTATACTAATCCTACCATACACCTTCTTAGGGTGCCATGGGTTCCTAATCACTAGTAATCATGTTAATTTAATAAAGGAGTACCTAAAACCAATTCTAGGGTTTGTATGTTTCAAAAGTCTACAAAAATAAAGTGGTATAGCTAGTTTGTGCATGAAATTAAGCATGAATACTATAAGATACATGTGTTAATTAGATGAAAACATGAAAATAAATTTGAATACTCACTTTGAAATAATAGGTGGTGAGATGATTAGAAACCTTGGATTACTTGTGTTTTTGTGGTATGATTCTTGATTAGGATGATGAAATGAACAACTTTGATGCTTTGATCTTTGAAAAATAATCTCTTTATCATTGATTATGGATTTGGGTCGTGGTTTAGAGTGGAAGAGATGAGGTTTTGGTGTTTTGATTCCAAGAAATTATATGAGTTATGTTTTAGGGGTTTGTAAAGATATTTATGTAAGGTTTATAGTATAATAAGATTTCATATATGCATGAGGTCAAAAGGGGGTTCATGGCTGATTTTCAAAGGGTTCATAAGCCATAATATGGACTTTGATTTACTTAGGATAGTTAGTGAATGATTTGTAGTATAAGTATAGGTTTTTAGGTGTTAAATTTAGGTAATCGTAGTTAGTTATAATCGGGTACCGGGTTTGCTAGAAATAAATATTAACGAAGTTAACCGGGACTTAATAAAGTCATAAGAATGATAAAAATATGTTGGGTACAATTACTGAGTGTTCGGGTGATTATTGTTTAGTTTTCACGAAAACCGTCGTAATATTCATAAGCTTACGTTATAAATAAAATAAATTTCCAAAATACTGGGTAAATGAATGTTATAACTTTTATGATGATAAAATGGATATAAAAATATGTCGGGACCATTGTGGGAATATTTAGATATATTCGTCGTGTATAAACCGGGTGTTAACGTTTATTATAAATAATTATAAGAAAAACGTTAATTGTATCAAATATATAAATTTGAAAATCCTAAGAGTGGTATAACATGAAAATGCTGTTATGATGATATGCAGACTGTCTCTAGTCCGTATGCAGTGTCCTTAACACTAATGAAATGAATTCGCACCTAAACCAATCCGGTTACGCGAATTTGAATACCCGTAAACTAAATTTACGATGAAATGTGTAATGCACGTGAATGATGAAATCTTTTCCCGCAATGAATAGTGTTCAATGAATAGTAAAATTTCTGAATGCTTCTCAGAATGTCAAACTGACACAAAAAATGATGAATAGTAAACTGATGAATAGTGTTTTGATGAATAGTGTTTGATGAATAGTGTTTTTCCAAAGTTTGGGAAATGACCTGAAATGATGAGTTGTGACAATGTGTGTATAGAAAATTTGATGAATCTGGTACAAGAGTCATCATTTGCGTGTTGATCGTTGGTACTGACCAAAATCAAGTTGACATGACAAAGGAATTTTTGTCATCAAGGTTCTCCATGAAGGACTTGGGGGAGGCTGATTTTATCCTTGGTATAAGGATCAAACATGAGAGTAAGGAAATTTCTATCACTCAATCTCATTATATTGAGAAGGTACTGAGGAAATTCAACCACTCTGATTGTACTCCTGTGAGTACTCTTATGGATACAACTAAGAAGCTGATGCCTAATTCTGGCAAAGCTGTATCTCAACTTGAGTATTCTATGGTGATTAGATGCCTGATGTATGTCATGACTTGTACCAGGCCTGATATTGCATTTGTAGTGGGAAAGCTTAGCAGGTATACACTCTGCAATGGCAAGCAATTTGATGAGGCGAAAAATGATCCGTTTTTAGGGGGTCATTTAAGCCCGAATCCGACTTTATTTGATCAAATATTGCCCTAAATCGTTCCTTTTGTGATTTTAGGTGTTTGGAGAGTGAATTCTGGAAAAGAAGCCATTTTGGACGTTTTTGGAGCATAAAAGTGAAGAAAACGGCTAAGTACCAAAATTCCATGCTGAAGATACAAGGTGACGGCGTCAAGACCACCATCTTGACGGCGTCAGACATGAGGAATTAAACACCGTAGGTGGTGACGGCGTCAGAAGGCTTCATGACGGCGTCAAAGTGGCAAGAATAAAATACCGTGGGTGGTGACGGCGTCACATAGGCCGTCATAAGTGGATCAAGGCCGTCCGAGGAAGTATATGGCGGCGAGGTGACGGCGTCACAATTTACTCTTGACGCCGTCAGCCTACTTTTCCTATATATAGTTTTCTAGTTTTTTCATTAAAAAGAGAAGTTTTGGTGAAACCCTAAAGACGATTTTGGTGCCTCTTTTACAGGTTTTTCAAGGGTTCCAAACCCTTGAGACCTTGCATTGTAATTGAGATAAGTGTACTTTCAATTCAATCAATATGTCTATGTGTTGGTTGTTTATATCTTGTTCTTGTCTCAATTCTACTATGCTAGGCTAGATCTCTTTTGTGTTTGCTTAGATCTAATGAAACCTAGATGTTGATTATGTGTTGATTACTTGTCTATTCTTGTTTTGAATGAATGAATTATATGTTAGGCTTAAGAAAACTGGCAGATCTCCAAATGGTAACATGCTTGAACGTCTTAAGAAACATGAACCGAGGCGTACTAGGTCTTTATTGGTTGTATTTAATGCATGAGCCACTGTTTACAATCCCTATAGTTGTGCTGGGTCATGGTGTAGGAGGAGATAAGAGCTCATAGAGTTGGGGAGTTATGTATGCCACCCCACGAATGGTATTAAGGAATACAATCCGTCATTCATACAAGTGTAACAAGTAATTAACATGTAAAAGATATCTAGGGAGTAGTGAAGTCTAAGTAAACACAATTTCTCCAACCACTGCTCACAACTTTAGTATAATTTAGTTTATTTTCATTTTTATTATTTTATTTTGATTGCATCTTAGTTTTGGGTTAGTTGATTAGCAACTAATTCCGCCCACTCCTTCAAAACCCGAGATTTTACTTGCTTTCATAAAAATATAAAAATACAAAAATAATCATCTTTCACCTCTAGAACTATTAATTAGGTTTTCTAATCCTAGCGACACTATTCCTAAGCTGAACGATCAATCCCCCGGTACTTGTCACTATACTATACTACAACGATCAGGTACACTGCCTGGTGGGGGTTGTAAGCTTCTCGAGATCCCTCGAGAGGTAAAGCAAGGTGCGATTCCCACGCATCAAGTTTTTGGCGCCGCAGCCTGGGGAATAGTTATTGTCTAGGTTAGAATTTCTTTTTATTAGGTCTACTTGCTAGATTCCTTTTTAGTAAGATTTTATTTTTATTTTTAGGTTCTCTTTAGTCTATCTTTTTCTTTGTGCCCTTTGTTTGTAAAACCATTTTCATTTGTCTTCATGGCGGATGAGATTCCATTTAGATCATTAACAATAGAGGAACAATTAGTTTACTCAGATAGATTTGCTTCCTGTTGTTCCAATGAATTTTTAAGTGATCTTAACTATATACAAGAGGAGATGGGTGTAAAGTTTGATAGGTTTGATGAGTTATGCGCATGTGTGGCCTATATTAAACTATCATTGTTAGGATCAATCCCTTTTAGTAAGACCCTTTGGAAAAAATTTGAGGAAAGCCTCCTAACCGTGAACCATGAGTTCAATGAATTGATGGGTTTGTATACATCACAACTTGAGGAAACAATTAAGGAGGATTTAGCCGAACATGATCATATTGAGCAAAAAGATGAATCCTTTAGGCAAATTGAACATTGTAATCAAGTTATTGAGGAAGGTTCTTATGAATCAGACTTAGAACTTGAAATGGCTAGAGAAGGATTTGAGATACTTAGCAACATGTTTAGGTTAGATTCTACTAAAACACGTGATGAGGATATAGGTGATGTTGAGAAAAGGAAGGATGAGGTAAATAACACAAACCTACAAAGTATCCCACAACTCCCATCATCACTTGAGGAATACACACCACCCGTGACTTACCCGAAAGAAGTAGAAGAGACTATAGGAGCCCCAATAGAGGTAGAACCCTTGTACCAAACACCACTAGAGGATATAGGTTTGAATACTTGTAGTGATAACCTTACTCTTAGTTCTAGGGAAGTTCCTAGTTTTGATGAACCAGAGCCTCAACCAAAACCGTTACCTAATCTTCCATCCTTGGATGAAAATTTAGGAATTAAAGTAGGTTCCGATCCACCCATCAAACCATATAGTCCAGGTAGTTTTACGTTGAAGGTAGTAGACTCTAAGCCTTGTAGAGAGGAAGCTAGCATAGGAGTGAACCATGACCTTACATACTTACATCACCCATTCATGATTGATCGTAAGAAACATTATGGGTTTAAACCGGGTTTATTAGGTCAAAATAGATCCCCAACTAGGAATCTCTCGAAGTTGATAGAAAATGACCCCTTCTTAGGAGAAAACTTCAACTCACTCATTGACCAAAGTGAACTAGGTAAGGTTATGATGAAAGGAGCACACCCGTTTGAGCATATAATTCATCCACCACTCTTCTCTCACGTGGCATACTTTCA
Source organism: Artemisia argyi (assembly GCA_030686995.1). Lineage (NCBI taxonomy): Eukaryota > Viridiplantae > Streptophyta > Magnoliopsida > Asterales > Asteraceae > Artemisia > Artemisia argyi. Next base: position 195,082,721 of record CM060687.1, on the reverse strand, counting down.
CCCTAAGGGTGTGTATCGCTACTTTCACCCGCACTTAATCCTAAGTGTAGGGAAAACCTCACCTTTATCCGTGAAATAAGGGTAGAGTCAGGCTCGTGACTCGAACAAAAACAAGCGCTTCTTGGGAGGCAACCCATGTTTTGTGTGTTTTTATTTGTTTGTTTGTTTATTTGTTTGATTTTATTTGCTTCCGTATGCATGTTTTATTTTTATTGTTGGTTAATCATGTTTCTTAATTAAAAATGTGGAAATACTTTATTATGTTGTTTGGCCTAGTCTTAACTTCAACCTAAAGGTATTTTTGCAAAAGATAAGTGTAAGGGGAAACCCCAAATATGTTTTTAAGAAACAAACCGATCATGATTCTCCACGATAATAAATGAACATGTATATTCGTAATTGTTAGAGTCAAATGCTTGTATTGAGTAATAATGAAGTTTTGCAGGATTTTCCAGGAAGTAGGACAAAGTTTTTCCAGAAATTTTCCGGAAACTTAACATAAGAATTTCTGCAGGTTCATTCTGACGGCGTCAGGGTATTGCTCTTGACGGCGTCAGGAGTAAAAATCTGGAAATTTTACCGGTTTTGTTTTTCTAACGGAGTCTTATAGTTTTTGTGAATTATTAAGTTTTATAATCTCCAGGAAATCTGCAAACTTCATTCCACAAGCATTATATCTTACTTTGTTTTCTAGGATTTAGTAACTTATATAGGATGCCGCCGATTTTATGCGAGGTTGCCTTTGTCTACTTTTGTCAGGATTTACAGGTTATTTATAACAAGAAGATGATTTATATTCTGGAAGGGAAGCTTTGATTGTTCATTTTCTTGGAGGAAGATTTAACCTGGCCAACCTTTAATCCATACCGAGCGAATCAGGGGAGTATTTGATTTCATTCTCTTTACTTTTTAACTTTTACATTCTTTACTTGAACATTGGGGACAATGTTCATCTTAAGTGTAAGGGGAGGGTAAAAAGATGATACCTTACATATGCACTTTCGCTTGAGTTTGTTTTGTTTGATAGTAGATGAGTAATAAAACTATGAGAAATACTTGTTAGTGTAATTTTAGCACCAAATTTAAAATTTTTTACAACATTTAGGAGTGAAACTTTAGCCATAGCAAGCGTCTCATGGATAGGAGGTTGTATGACTAGCACATAACCGTATATTCAGAAATATTTTCCACCCAAAAATGTGAGGTTCGTCTTTAGATTTGATAGGAAAAGCATTTACTATTAGTGCTTATGAGTGTACCGGTAGCATTTAGATTCTAGAACTTGCGTTAGTGATGCATCCCGAGACCGCTAGTGAGACTACATTCGTGTAGTAGGATTTACTACATGATAAGAGGCATTAGGATCACCCTTGTGTTAAACCCGTATCATAATTACTTGACCATTTAAGTCATACTACTTGGCTAGTTAAGTCAACTAATTTTTCCCACACCCTTTGCGTTATACTCATTTTTAGTACACGATACCCCTAGTACACCCCTCCGAGCCTATCTTTTCGTTTCTAACTTTAAGCATCTTACTTAAAGGAAGAATTTGTTACACCCCACTTAAATGTACACCCAAATCGCCTTAGCCTTCCGTGTATGCACTCATTTTTAGTGCATTATTGTTATTTGTTAAACCCTAAGTTAACTTTCTAATTGATTACATGGTTGCTAAGTGTGGAAAACTAGAAGGGGGGGTTGAATAGTTTTATGTCCTTTTTGAATTTATTTCCAAAATATTTTGTTGGTTATAAAAACTTTCGATTCGATCTTAAGTGAATTCAAGCAACAACCAATATAAGCAATTCAAAACTAATATTGAAAGTATTGAAATATAATGAAGAAAAGATAGAGTTAGAAAGATCAAACCACAACACGCGAATTTATAGTGGTTCGGCTACAAGGACACCTTCCTTGCCCTACTCCACTCCCCGAGTACCACACTCGAGAGTTTTCTTCACTATGTCAACAAACTCCTTATGGTGGAGAAACCTTACACACCTTGGCTTACACAAGTTAACGACACTAAGCTAAATGTCGAGTTCTAATCGTAGCTAGAACCAATCTCATACCAAATATCACACCACGTGATCTTCACACCTTAATCACACCTTCACACCTTCTTCAAGACTTCACACCGTCTTCACACCTAGTCAATCTTCACACCTTCTTCTATGCACAACTAAGTCACAACTACTAAACTAGTTTACAACACACCAAGATTCTACAATCAACAAATATACACAACACCTTTATAAATAACTATCACTAGTACTATATGAAACTAGCAATACACAACACCACTACAATAAGATGGATGTAGAGAAGTGTTCTTCTTCTTGCACTTGAATGGATGAAGCTTTGGATCACTTGGAAACAAAGACTTATGAAATATATGATCAAAGGATTTTAGATCTAGAGAAGAGGATTGGATCAGAAAGTTTATAGTGCAAAAAGGTGAGGAAAATGTGCAAAATGATCCAGTATTTAAAGGGCCAGATTTTACTGTTCGGGAGCGTTGCTGGTCCCCTTAATTATAGGCCGGTCCCCTTAATGATTAAGGGGGCCGCCTAGTAAAATTAAGGGGGCCGCCCTCCTGAACGTTTGAAAAGATTCTCTGGATAAAATTTGCCCTTTTTGGTTGGAAATTTGAAATCATATTTTTGTGGTTTAATAAAGCTTTACCAAAAATGATTTACAAATATATATAAAATGTTAAAATCATTTTATATAATGTTATGTATTAATATAAAATTTCCTTTGATCATGTAATGCATAAGTTACTAAGTTTATGCATACCTTAAGTGATATAAGATGTAGAGGTAAATATTTGTCACCAAATACTTGTTTATGTCTTATTCTTGACTTAATTTGATTTAAGTTTTGTGATTATCAAAACATAGGTTTATTGAGAAATATTAATAACATTCACAAACATTATTTATATCAACAATCTCCCCCTTTTTGATGATTACAAAACTTAAACTCATTAACTCAAAAATTAGTTTTTAAACAAGTATTTTAGTGAGTTTATATGTACTTCTCCCCCTTTTTGTTACATCAAAAAGGTTAAGCCGACAAGTTTTCATACGTGAAAATTTTGACGGGTAGAAACTCCCCCTTGATGTGTACTCCCCCTCGTTTGGGGGCACCAAGAGAACGAGCTATGGAATGCTTGCAAAACAAAAATATTAGAAGCACAAGTATAGACATGCACACAAATATAATGTAATAAGGAAAGAAAGAAGCATTCATATTAGAACAATTGTTGTGTGAAGACACAACAATGCAAGTACAAGTAAAGAAAAGTACAAGATATTGGCAATTACATAAGCTAACAACAATAGAAATACATCATCATGCAAAGGGTACATAGACTTCATAGAGCTTGCAAGCAAAATGGAGGGTAAAGGCTTTATTTATTAAGCATGTCATATGCTTAATTTGGAGAGCATGATGGTGATGGTGGAGTAATGGGTGAGAATTGTGGTGGAGGGATTATTAAAGAGGATGGTGGAGTTGGTGGTGGTGGTGGGTGGGTAAGCAAATGTTCAATATATGAAAACATATATTGAATTTCATCTCTAAGGCCAAAGATGACCGTGCGGTTATGGATGCAACAAAGACAAGTATCCCCATGGGATTCAAGTAGCCTCCAAGGTGCGGGATTGACAAAAAATGGTGGTGAAATTTGTGGTGATGAGAGATGAGCATCAAGTGGTGTTGTTGGTGAAAGTGAGATGGTAAGATGAGTAGACATGGGTTCTTGTGTAGGAAGTGGTGATGATACTTGTGGTGACAAGTGTAAGTTGATGTAGTCATTGATTGATGAGGTTGAGGGTATGGATGATGAAGAAGTTCCATGAGTGGAAGGTGTTTTAGATGGTGCATTGGGTGCACTTGGGGATGAGCATTTGGGTGGAGGTGATGGTGTTTTGTTGTCTTCATTTGTTAAGTCAATGAAGAGTTGTTTTGGTGGGATGACCACAAGTTTTTGTTTCTTGGAGGTTTTGGAGTTTGAGGTGCTTGGAGGAGTCATGATGATATGATGAAAGATGAGATGAGGAATGGTGATAATGGAGGGAATTTATAGTATGGAATTGGATAATTTAGGTAAATGTTTGAAATGGTTGAAAGAGATTCTAAAATCAGTTGGGTCAAAATGGGAAATGGTAGCTGAAACTAGAGAAAGGATTCACAAGATGCAAAAGAATACAGTAAACCCAGTTCCAGATGACCGGTCCCCTTAATTGTATGCCGGCCCCCTTAATCATTAAGGGGACCGCCTAGGGAATTAAGGGGGCCGCCCATCTGGTGTTTTCCCAGACGACCAGAAACCCAAAATTTGCAGAATTTGGCCATTTTTCAAGTTTGTTTTTCCAGCAAGCTCTATTAGAAGCATATACACTAGGAATGATGATATATGAACATATATATATATATATATATATAACCAAATTTTGCATGCAAATTAACATATTATAATCCATATTAGAAAAGAAGCATAGCATAGCATGATAATTGTTCAAAGACTAAAAAATTATTCAAGAGATGAACAAGAGCTAACACAAGTATTTCCGAGTAAGTCGGACAAGTAACAAACCATACAAATGTCAAATTAAAAACACATAATAAGTAGCAATACATCAAAATCTTCTACTTCTTCTTCTTTCCAACCATCTTTCTAAACATCTTCCCAATGGATTTGAATCCTCCTCGCATCTCTTCATGCATTTGTTGTTGTTGATTGATGATGGAGGTTTGGCGAGTGAAGAGAAGTTCATCGGTACGTTCGTGAGGAAGAGGAATTGAATATTCGGAGTAATCAAGGTCAGGAAGATCATCAACAAAGGTCGTGGGGGATGGAGTACTAACACGTGAGGTGTCTTCCTCCTCATCATCATCGTCATCACGATGAGATGTAGAACCACGACCCCTAGAGTACAAAGGAACACGAGATTTTCCTTTGTCACTACGAGGACGACGAGTACGAACACAAGTAAGTTGATTCAATGTGGGAAGGATATGAACGTAGTAGTCTCTTTGGAGATGTGGGTAATGTTCCATCACATAACGATAAAGTCGTGTGAGAAACATACCGTATGGAAGATTGGCATTAGGGGTGTTCTTGGCGGACATGATTCGATGAATAAAAAAATAAGCCAAATTGTATTGCTCTTCAGCAATAACACAATAAAGCATGTGGGCAATGCTCGCCGTGACATGATCACGGTGACCACCCGTACCAAACGCATTCTCGCGAATGAGTTCTTCCCACTTCTTCATGTCGGGGCTTAGCTCTTTGAGGAGGATTTGATTAGCATGAATGTCGACATTCTTTGATTTGATCACTCGACTAGTCGTACGACGTTCTAGTTCAAGCATTCGACGAATGTCTTCAGGACTAGGAATCTCAGAATAGTAGGGGCCATCCTGAGGACGATTTCTTTCAAGAGTGGAGAGATCCCATTCATTTGAGAAAACGGCTTGGCCGTTGAATGGAATTCTAAGAATTTGTCCGAATTGAGCAAGAGAAAGAGTGATGAATTGATTTTGAATCATGAAGGAAATGAGGAGATGACCATAGGGATCGGTTTGCACCGTCACTTGGCTATAGAAGTCGAGGATAAAACGAGGAATGATAGGTTCGTTGATTTGGAAAAGACATTCAAAGCGAATATTGGAGAACATTCGTTCGGTGTCATCAGATTCATAGAAAGATGGATCGACAATTCTTCCTTCGTGAATGTTTCTATTTTCAATAGGACGATAGAAACATGCAACGGAAGGAAACATGCCGGGAGTAGAAGAGACTTTTGGAATGTATTGTTTGGTTTTGGATACATCACCAACCGTGGTCTTAGGCATTTTCACCTAGACAATATAACAACAAAAATAGAATTAATATAAAAACAACTATCATGCGTATGTTATATATATGTATATATGATTATATGCAATATATGTGGAACGAAATTCTACTTCGACAAAAAAAAAATATTCAATGAAGTAGTTTCATAATGTTCATTTTATTTTGATTTTAAACTCGTTTAGAATATATAATATCAAAGAGTATGATATCATAATTCTTTTCGAAATAAGGCTAGATATATATTAGATTATATATCTTCCATTTCGTAAGAGTTTGACACAATATGAGTTTGTTTAAAAGATTAAAGCGCGAATTTTAGTTTTTAAAATTATCATTTTCGAGATAAACCAAACGCTCCCTTAACTAGACAACAATATCCTAAAAATATCAATATATATATTGATTATATATCTTGATGACCTTTATTGATTCTAGTATTATTAACAAAACTTATAAGCTAGTTTTAGGTTTCAAATAACTTCATATAGTTATGGTTTGTTCATGAACCAAACGCCCATGTTGTTTTCATGAACCATTTAATCAATGATTTGAAAAGTATGCTTGGATTGTTTAGAACGTTAAAACAATGTAATGTAGTAAGTTTTAAATGGTATTTAAGAGTTATATCAACAATGTGCCTTTTGAAAAATAAAATTCGACTAGGGTTTATGGGCGATTAATGATTTTGACAAGATGATATGTTATACTAATTTTGAGTTGCAAAACATCATCCTAATCCTATGGGGAGCATTTGGTAGTTCAATTTCCAGCTTCAATTACTCTTAAAATCGAATTAAAATGAATTTTAATAAAATGCATGATTATTGATTAGACACCAAATCGAATGAAATGTGATGAAATGCATGTTGGAAAACTTACAAAAGATGTTGTTATATGTTTGGTTGATGTTTGCCCCTTGCGAAATAACCCCGGATTGGTGATATGATGGAGGATTTTGAAGTTTTTGTGGGTTTTGGTTCGTACTCAGTAGCAGTGGGGAAGAACAAATGAGTGAATGGAGTGTTTGGGAATGGAAATAAGAAAGAAAACGAATTTGGAACTGTCAGATGGCCGGCCCCCTTAAACATTAAGGGGACCGCCCTCGATAACAAGCCGGTCCCCTTAATCATTAAGGGGGCCGCCTTTGAAATTTTCCAAATTTGGCGGAATTCGTTTCTGGAACAAAAATATTTATACGTATATAATTAGATTTATAATATATCAAAAATACGTAAACGTTTATTGGCACGATGATAGAATTCTTAACAATTTTTAATTACCGTTTCAATAATTAAAATATACCTTTGACAATTTTTGGATAAAATGATCAAAGTGTTAAGTTGATGAAGGGTTTGAGGTATGTTCGGGAATATGTGAATAAGTGTGTGTATATATATATATATATATATATATATATATATATATATATATATATATATATATATATATATATTATATATAAGTATAAATGTGAGTGAAAGATGGGTTGATGGGTGAGGTTTAAAAGATGGTAGCGGAGATAGGATATTGTCAGCGAGAGGAGTTTGTATCATCCATAGTGTTCACGTGCGAAGGCGTTCTTGCATTATAAAAGTCCACTTGACTCATATCCCTTCATCATCATGAGTCTCCTAGAAGAGGACTTACTAGAATAACGCGAGGGGGAAAGGAAAGGGTTCGATAAAGAACGATTTCCTGGAGTTCTAGAAAGTCAACAAATGACGTATCTAGGTTATGTGCAAGTGAATATATATATATATATATATTTAATATATTACGTATAATAGTATATATATATATGTATATATATAAGTATATATGTGATTCTAACAAATAGAAGACAATAACAAATTATATCTAAATAATTGACGAAATCAAACAATGCATATTTATCTAAGCATGGCAATGAGTTGTGAAAGAATGGCGTACCCGGTGGTCTTCAAAAGAAATCTTCAACATCATCAAGATGAAATATAGACTTTGAAAAAGTCTATGTTGATAAAAAGACCAAGATTTCCTCAAGGAATGTTCGTCTAGCCATTTGGTCTCCATTGTTCTTTTGGTCCAAAGTTGTTTGGTCCAAACATGGTTAACATTTGACTCGGGTGCATGAAAGGTGGTAGAATGCCCCAAGGATTGTAGCTTTGTTGGTAGTTCCACATTTGATTGCTATTGTTATTATAGTTTTGTCTATTTTGATTTCTTCTTGGTTGAGGTGTTTTAGACCTAGGATGAGAATTATTTGGTTTTCTAGGTGGTGGAGTTTTAGATCTTATTTTGGGTTTAGAAGATCCTACTTCGGTCTTTAAAGACGGTTTATAAAAATCTTTAACTTTTTCGTCGTTGGCAAGAGGTATTTTCTTATCATTAATAAGTATATACTTAGGATTAGATTTTAAAGGTTTTTGTTTGTTGAGTTCACTTTCAAATTTTACATTTTTAATCTCGCTTGTTGAAGCCTCATTTAAATTAAATCCTAAGCCGGTTTTGTCTCCGGATGTTCTTTGAATACTTATTATTTTACTAAGTGATTTACTACTATTTTCAAATTTGTCAAGTTTGCGAATTTCTTCCCTAAGTATTTCGTTTTCACCTTTAAGCTCTTGACATGATTTACATTCTTCAAAAATTTCTTTACCTTTTTCTAGTTGATGTATTTTAATTTTTAGTTCAAGTACTTCACTTTCTAATTGATTGTTAATGTATTTAAGTGATTTGTTTTTGGTCATTACTAGTTGTCCTAATTTGCATAGTTTAATATATTCATTATCTAGATCTTTTTCATCTAATGATATACTTTCATCACTAAAATATTCGGTTTCGGAACGTACCTCATTTGGTGTATTCGCCATGAGACATTTTTCTTCCTTTGTCGTTTCATTCTCATCATCATCACTATCACTCCAAGCACCTCCAACAAATGCTCTTTGATTTTGATCTCTTGTCATCATTGGACATTTTCCAATAAGGTGATTTGGATCTCCACACTTGAAACAATTTCTTTCAATTTTGTTGTTCTTGTCATCTTTACTCTTTTGAAATGTTTTCTTTTCATCATACGGTTGTCTTACGAATCTTCCTCGCCTTTTGAAGAATTTCTTGAAATCTCTTACGGCCATGGCGTATTCTTCGTCATCACTTTCGGAAGATGAGCTATCTTCGATACTAGATTCCTTTCTAGCTTTCAAGGCAATTGACTTGCTTTGCTCTCGTTTTTCCTTGACCATTTCGGAGTCCTTCTTAATGATGACTTCGTAGACTTTTAGATTTCCAATTAATTCGTCAAGTTGCAAGGTTGACAAATTCTTCGATTCTTCAATAGCCGTCACTTTAGCTCGCCATTTTGGATGAAGAGCCCTAAGAAACTTACTAGAAAAATTCTCATCAAGTGCTTTTAAACTTGTGATGATAGTGTTAAATCTAGCAAAAGCATTGTCAATTGATTCATCTTCCGGAATCGTGAATTGCTCGTATTGTTGAACAAGTAGATCTATCTTATTATCTTTGACTTGACTATTACCTTGGTGAGTTATTAGTAAAGAGTTCCAAATTTCTTTTGCGGTTTCACACATAAAGATCCTTTCGTACTCTTTACGTGGTAGCGCATTATAAATAACCATTTTTGCTTCATTATTTTTTGCAAGTTTTCTTTTTAAATCATCATTTTGTTTTTCAAAAGGTACGATTTCATCTTTCTTAGTTTCCGGGTTATTTTGAATAGGTAAAAAATCACCATTAGTAATAACATGCCAAAGATCTAGATCTTTTGACTTCACATAAGTTTCGAATCGATTTTTTCAATATAAAAATCCATCACTTTCAAATAGTGGTGGTCTTTGCATAGATTGCCCTTCTAAATATTTTTCAGATTCCATAGATCGTTACAAGTTTTAAAATACAATATATTTTAAAGATCTTGCTAGACGTGGCTCCTGATACCAATTGTGGAAAACTAGAAGGGGGGGGGGGTTGAATAGTTTTATGTCCTTTTTGAATTTATTTCCAAAATATTTTGTTGGTTATAAAAACTTTCGATTCGATCTTAAGTGAATTCAAGCAACAACCAATATAAGCAATTCAAAACTAATATTGAAAGTATTGAAATATAATGAAGAAAAGATAGAGTTAGAAAGATCAAACCACAACACGCGAATTTATAGTGGTTCGGCTAAAAGGACACCTTCCTTGCCCTACTCCACTCCCCGAGTACCACACTCGAGAGTTTTCTTCACTATGTCAACAAACTCCTTATGGTGGAGAAACCTTACACACCTTGGCTTACACAAGTTAACGACACTAAGCTAAATGTCGAGTTCTAATCGTAGCTAGAACCAATCTCACACCAAATATCACACCACGTGATCTTCACACCTTAATCACACCTTCACACCTTCTTCAAGACTTCACACCGTCTTCACACCTAGTCAATCTTCACACCTTCTTCTATGCACAACTAAGTCACAACTACTAAACTAGTTTACAACACACCAAGATTCTACAATCAACAAATATACACAACACCTTTATAAATAACTATCACTAGTACTATATGAAACTAGCAATACACAACATCACTACAATAAGATGGATGTAGAGAAGTGTTCTTCTTCTTGCACTTGAATGGATGAAGCTTTGGATCACTTGGAAACAAAGACTTATGAAATATATGATCAAAGGATTTTAGATCTAGAGAAGAGGATTGGATCAGAAAGTTTATAGTGCAAAAAGGTGAGGAAAATGTGCAAAATGATCCAGTATTTAAAGGGCCAGATTTTACTGTTCGGGAGCGTTGCCGGTCCCCTTAATTATAGGTCGGTCCCCTTAATGATTAAGGGGGCCGCCTAGTAAAATTAAGGGGGCCGCCCTCCTGAACGTTTGAAAAGATTCTCTGGATAAAATTTGCCCTTTTTGGTTGGAAATTTGAAATAATATTTTTGTGGTTTAATAAAGCTTTACCAAAAATGATTTACAAATATATATAAAATGTTAAAATCATTTTATATAATGTTATGTATTAATATAAAATTTCCTTTGATCATGTAATGCATAAGTTACTAAGTTTATGCATACCTTAAGTGATATAAGATGTAGAGGTAAATATTTGTCACCAAATACTTGTTTATGTCTTATTCTTGACTTAATTTGATTTAAGTTTTGTGATTATCAAAACATAGGTTTATTGAGAAATATTAATAACATTCACAAACATTATTTATATCAACACTAAGTCGAGTCATATCCTTGTACATATTGTTTTGGGACGATTGGGACTCATGGGTAAGTACTTATTTTATGGAGTAATGGGGAAGAACATCATTTATTACCCCCATATGTACGTTAATCTTAAAAGTGCTCCAAGTGTTTTAATTTTCTTAATTCGAGTCATTAGATTAGTTAATTGTAAAGTATGTAAAGATTCAAGTGTAAGGGGAATTCTCATCCCCTATGATGTATTATTTTGGATGGTAGGGTAAGAGTGTATGCAAAAAAAAAAAAAAAAAAAAAATCGAAAAATCAAGAAAAAGAAAAGAAAAAATAAATAAATAGAAAAAGAAAAAAGAGAAAAAACATACGGACTACCATCCCGTTTTCATTCTATGTTCATTTTATGTTTTTGTTATATTTTATTTATTAGCTTAAGTCGAGTCTAGTCTTGGCTTAGCAACGCCATCTTGTACATGTAATTAACTAAGATTGTTAACTCGCCACCAGTAAAACTTCCTTTATCCAACAAAACCGTGTAATTCATATCCCTACACCTAACGTTATAACCCTTTAAAAGACCTCTTTGATAGTTTATCCTAGGTGCTTACGCCATGTGGTGGAGGTTTGATCCTTTCCCAAGCCTATGGTAATCTATTTTGCTATGACAGGTAGTGAGAGATATCTTCCATTTCCATAATGTTATATTACTTTATTACACCCGAGAGATGTGAGTATCTAAACACTATTTGTGAGGTGCTTGTGTATGACCTCCGTGCTTGTCTATTGGTCTTTAGTGGAACGATTATTTGTTGTAATTACTTTTATATTAGTGTTAAATGACCCCTAACTTGTCTTTTGAGTAGAATAAAAGCTCATTTGCTTGAGGACAAGCAAATCTCAAGTGTAAGGGTATATGATGAGGCGAAAAATGATCCGTTTTTAGGGGGTCATTTAAGCCCGAATCCGACTTTATTTGATCAAATATTGCCCTAAATCGTTCCTTTTGTGATTTTAGGTGTTTGGAGAGTGAATTCTGGAAAAGAAGCCATTTTGGACGTTTTTGGAGCATAAAAGTGAAGAAAACGGCTAAGTACCAAAATTCCATGCTGAAGATACAAGGTGACGGCGTCAAGACCACCATCTTGACGGCGTCAGACATGAGGAATTAAACACCGTAGGTGGTGACGGCGTCAGAAGGCTTCATGACGGCGTTAAAGTGGCAAGAATAAAATACCGTGGGTGGTGACGGCGTCACATAGGCCATCATAAGTGGATCAAGGCCGTCCGAGGAAGTATATGGCGGCGAGGTGACGGCGTCACAATTTACTCTTGACGCCGTCAGCCTACTTTTCCTAGATATAGTTTTCTAGTTTTTTCATTAAAAAGAGAAGTTTTGGTGAAACCCTAAAGACGATTTTGGTGCCTCTTTTACAGGTTTTTCAAGGGTTCCAAACCCTTGAGACCTTGCATTGTAATTGAGATAAGTGTACTTTCAATTCAATCAATATGTCTATGTGTTGGTTGTTTATATCTTGTTCTTGTCTCAATTCTACTATGCTAGGCTAGATCTCTTTTGTGTTTGCTTAGATCTAATGAAACCTAGATGTTGATTATGTGTTGATTACTTGTCCATTCTTGTTTTGAATGAATGAATTATATGTTAGGCTTAAGAAAACTGGCAGATCTCCAAATGGTAACATGCTTGAACGTCTTAAGAAACATGAACCGAGGCGTACTAGGTCTTTATTGGTTGTATTTAATGCATGAGCCACTGTTTACAATCCCTATAGTTGTGCTGGGTCATGGTGTAGGAGGAGATAAGAGCTCATAGAGTTGGGGAGTTATGTATGCCACCCCACGAATGGTATTAAGGAATACAATCCGTCATTCATACAAGTGTAACAAGTAATTAACATGTAAAAGATCTAGGGAGTAGTGAAGTCTAAGTAAACACAATTTCTCCAACCACTGCTCACAACTTTAGTATAATTTAGTTTATTTTCATTTTTATTATTTTATTTTGATTGCATCTTAGTTTTGGGTTAGTTGATTAGCAACTAATTCCGCCCACTCCTTCAAAACCCGAGATTTTACTTGCTTTCATAAAAATATAAAAATACAAAAATAATCATCTTTCACCTCTAGAACTATTAATTAGGTTTTATAATCCTAGCGACACTATTTCTAAGCTGAACGATCAATCCCCCGGTACTTGTCACTATACTATACTACAACGATCAGGTACACTGCCTGGTGGGGGTTGTAAGCTTCTCGAGATCCCTCGAGAGGTAAAGCAAGGTGCGATTCCCACGCATCACAATTCAAAGGGTACTGAATTATTTGAAGAGAACTATGGATTATAGTCTCTCATATACTGGTTATCCTTCAGTATTAAAAGGATACACTGATGCAAGTTGGATCAGTAACACTGAAGACAATTCATCTACCAGTGGCTGGGTATTCCTACTTGGTGGAGGTGTAATTTCTTGGGCATCCAAGAAGCAAACTTGCATCACCAGTTCAACAATGGAATCTGAATTTGTAGCTTTAGCAGCTGCTGGTAAAGAAGCTGAATGGTTGAAAAACCTGCTTCTTAAGATTCCATTGTGGCCTATACCTATAGCATATATTTCTATCCGTTGTGATAGTGCAGCTACATTAGCAAAGGCTTATAGCCAGATGTACAATGGGAAGTCTAGACACTTAAGTGTCAGGCATAACATGATTTGTGAGCTTATCATGAATGGGGTGGTATCTATAGATTTTGTTATATCTCAATAAAACTTAGCTGATCACTTGACGAAGGGATTGGCTAGAGACTTGGTTATAAAGTATGCTAAAGGGATGGGTTTAAAGTCCAACTTAGTCACTGAACGCTAAAACACCTAACTCCTTCCTGAGGAAACTTGGGAGCTGAGTTCAATGTGGAAAGCTGAATATTCAGTATACTAGAGCACATGTTTTACAATCATCCCAAGGTTGTGCTCGGAACCTGCTGGAAAGGAGGATGAAGTATTTATTTCTTAATGGTTAAATTTCTTTGAAAAAGTGCTTGGCAGGAGCATGAATAAAGAGGAACCATCTATGTGAATGTTGAAGTTTTGCGGCTTCAGGGAGCTTATGGCTTTTGGCTCTTACAACATTTACGAATTGGATATGGACACATGGCTTGTATAGTGTCAGGAGCATTTAAGTGTTTGAAAACTTGTGTGTATTTTATCTTTAGGTATTCAAATGGGTTGAAGGGTTCAATTCTTAGAACACCCTGATTCTAGAATATTGGAACGTGTAATGTACTAAGATGGAAATTCAATCCTCATGATATTTTTGTTTATGCACTTGTTTTCTTTAATGCTTGTTTTTCAGGCAAAAGGAATTGTACTAAATTGGGGAGGATTGTTGGAGATTTAGTTCAATTAAGAGATATGATCATACTTGAAAATGGGTTTAGAGGTACGGAGTGTACACCTATTAAGTCCCTGATTACCCTGACTCTAATAGTGGTTGGGAGTAACTCATCAGAAGGTTCAATCCTTCAGAGAGTTACTACTGCTGGTACTATGTTAGTACTGCTAGTACTAAGTTACTACAGGAGCAAGTTACATCTGTTAGTACTAAGTTAGTACTGTTGGGATAAATATGTAACTACTTTTACCTATTCAAGTGGCAGTTAAAACTGCATTTTTTACCATGTTTAATTGATCATGTAACCACTCTTGGCTATAATGTGGATAATTATGAGGCGATTATTGGGCCGATTAATCCTCATAATTCCATTTGACTAGCTGTGAGTATTTTCCTACATATTGAAAATTATTCATGCATGAGAGATATACAGAAAACATAAACACTTGGATACGCAAGGGTTATTGATTTGTGCCTAATTCAATAACAAACATTTGGATACGCAAGGGTTATTGATTTGTGTAAATACTCATCATTTTTATCGTATCTGAACTGCCAAAACATTCAAAAACACTCAAATACGCATCAAAATACACAATTTATCCCAAAAGTGTGTTTTATATGTTTTAGATGCAAAATGTTTAAAAACAAATGAAAAACGAACAAAGTTTGCACAATTGGCAGTTTCAGTCCCTCAAGTTTCAAAAATTAACAAAACTAGTCCCTGGAAGTTTAAAACGAAAGAAAAGTCAACCCAAGGCATGGAAAAGTCAAAAATTATGAAAAACGATCCTTGGGTAAAAATTTTGAGAAAATTACATGTTTGGTCCCTGTACTTTGCAATTTGGCAAAAATGGTCCCTGCAGTTTGGAAAATTACACAAATGGTCAGTGGGGTTTTGAAATATAAAAATTATCAAAAATTGCCCTTGTACTATTCACATGTGTCAAAAATAGTCCTTGTTGCAACTTTGTAACATTGGCAGTTTTGGCCCTCAAAGGTTCAGCAGTTTGCAATTTTAGTCCCTGGGAAATTTAAATTGTAAACTTACATGAAAGGTCCTTGTGGAATTATAACATGGCATGAATAGTCCTTTGAATCAAGTTTGGAGAAGTTGTCAATTTCAGCCCCTCATTTTCAGTAAATTACAAATATGGTCCTTGTGTTAAATTTCATACAACCAAACGGACACCTTTTGCTACTACTCCCCAAATCCAAATAATAAACAATCCAGCCCACTCACTCACAACTTTGGCCCATTCCCTCACCTAGCCCAATCCATCCCCACCTTTTAATAATAAAACCAGTCAAACCCTTGACTGTTTGACCCGTTTGACTCCATCTCCCACCTCAGCCTAAACCCGTGACCTCTGCAACCTTCATCATCACCCCCCCCCCCCCTCAACACTCAACCATCATAACCTATCCCCCCTCCTACTCCAAACCAAACACTACCCTCCAAACTCACCCTTCTGGCATCAATAATACCAAAGAAGCTGACAAAGCAATTGGGCGCCAAAATATTTAAACGGCTGAGATTGCTTATTTTGATCCTAGGGTTAGTTTTGCAGCTGGGAAAGAGACAAATGAAGTCAGAAACCCTAAGTGGAGCTATAAAAGGAAGCAGAGAAGCAGTGGAGAAGGTGTTAGAATTTTTAGAGTTAATTTAGTTATTTTCAAGAATTGTAATTTCAAATTTCAATTAAGTTTCAGTTGTAATGTACTTCAATTATCATTAATATAAGACTTAATTTTCAGAAATTCAAGTTTCTATTTTCTTTTTCAGTTTCATCAAACAATAAATATAAAAAAAAAAATAAACAGAAAAAAAAATATATAAAGTGAAGACCAAGCAATGGAGCAGGGTTTATTTGGGATTGCCCTGGGTTAGGGACTCATGGGAGTCACATAAGGGTCCTTGGTTCAACTGATTTGAGGAAGGAATGCACACTGTAAGCTTTTACCCTATTTTAGCTTTCCACTGATTTAAGTACTATTCAAAGATTTTCTGTGTGTTTCTGTGTTTCCTAAGTGTAGTTAAACCATCTTGTGGCTTAATATTAGAATCTGATGCAGTGAAATCATTTGAGATTGCATATATTGTTTTCACTGTCTAAATCAAGCTTGAGTTACATCCTTTGATTTTGTGGTTAATTGTAGTCTTACAGTGTTTATTCAGCTTCTAATATAGTGTAATAATCTAGTTTGAACATTAGGTTGCATCATTTAAACCTAAATCTGCATAACTTAGTGAAAACAGTTGATATGGGGGTGTTTGGTTCTACTTGTTTCCCTATGATAACCTTTGATTCAGTAGTGATATTCAGTGTAGACATGATTGTTTAGGTTCATATAGGATGGATTAACTTAAAAACAGTAGGCTTTAAAGATAAAAAGTCAATTTTGCTTTTAATCCCACCCCTGGTGATAACTGTTGAGGATTTGGATTTCATAGGCACCCATCTAGTTACACAAGTAGGTAATTTAACCTAAACTGGTCTTAGACTAGCATAATACTTCATTTTCAGTGATTTGAGATCACTCATAACTCAAAAAAGTCAACTGTGGTGGTTAAAAGATAGAAAGTCAAAATTGTTTTGTGCAGAAAACTCAAAATTTGAGGGAATTAATTTGAATTTTGTGTTTAAGCTTAGAGTTTGAAACTTGTTCTAACTGAAAACCCCCCAGCTTTACTTTAAGAGTTCATGATCACTTGAATTTTGTGATTTTTATTGTGGGTCCCACTAGGTCTCAAAAAGAGGTGCAGGGAAAGGTTCTCCCCTGCTTCAGTTTGCAACCAATTGTCCAGATTCCATATCTTGTTCACCTTTTGAGTTTTTAGCCTGAAATTTAATGTTTTGTATAGCTTGGTAGCCTGCTTGGTTTGATCCAACTTTGTTTTGGCCTAAACTGCTTATTAGGATTGCTTAATTGACCCTTGTATTGCCTTTTAGACCCTTGGTTCTGTGGTATTCATCAGGGTCTGACTAAGCTTGTTGATTTTATGATTCATGTTGATTTTAGGTTTTTGATTGATAATGCTAGTTACTTGAGTGTTGTTTGTAATTGTGTATGCTAATTTTTGTCTTTGGTTTGTGCAATTGCTTAGTTGGTTAACTGCTTATTTTATAAAAAGTCCATTTAACCTACTAATCTCACCACTGTTAGATAAATTAGCTTGCATAAGCTTGTGAAATTGCTTACTTCAGTTTCCTTGAGTTGTTTTGTGTTCACATTAGTTATTTTCATTATTACCTCTGAGTTGTGAGCTTGTGGGATGAACCTTTGGCTTGTGCACTCTCTGAATCAACACTAACTCAGTACCTCACAAGCCCAACTCCACTAGCCTCTAACATGCTCATAAATTGAGCTTTTCCTAAGCTTGTGAGCTTTTTGAAAAGCCCCTCAGGTCCCCTCTCCAGATTCCCATTTGGTTTGGTCCATAAGTCACCCTTGTGGGGTCCACAGTGGGCTGCACATTGCCCTTGAAACCTGTTTGGCCTGAATTGGGTTTGGAAATTGCTTATTGGCCTTGTTTAGCTTATTCTGTGTACCTAGCTTGTAATTTCACTTCACTTTGTTCCTTTTAAGTTGTCTTAAGTTTGTTTTCACTATGTGGGTCCCTACATTGCTTATTTGAGCTCAATACCTTCATAATCAAGCAATAAGCTCACTGTTTGGCTTATTTAAGTGCACAGGGCTTATTTTTTAGCTTAAGCAGAAGTTACTTCACAAAAGTCTTTTATTTTAAGTATTTAATCAGTTGTGTAAAATAAAAATCCAGAAAAGACAAAAAATTAAGAAAGTGATAGCTTCTATTTAAGCCATTTTGGCTTATATTCTGCTTATTTATAAGCACTTTTCATTTTTAAATTTTTCCCAGGTTCCTTTTTAGTTAAAATAATTTTAGGAATTTTTTCAGATTTTTCTTTTGTCATTTGGTATTTTTTATAATTTAGTTTAATTTAAAATACTTAAATAATTAGTTTTAATTAATATTAAATAATTAAAAAGTAGAAAAGATAGGTTTTCTGTTTTAAAATTAGTTTTATAATATTTTAGATTTTTCTAAATTTAATTTTCATTTTTCTAGTTAATTTTCATAATTAATTAATAATTAGTTTAATTTAGTTAATTAAAAAGTAATTAGAAATTAGTAATTAATTAATCGTAATTAATTAAATAGTGTAAAAACTATTTTTATTTTTCTAAAAATTTTCTTAAGTCATTAGGATTGTAAAAATATAATTTTCACGTTCGTAGGACTTTATTTGCTCACGTTTCACTTTTTATTTTGCTTGCTCGCGTTATTTTTAACTCAAACACGCGTTTTTAGGTTTACTCACGTTTCTAGGTAATCTGATCATCAGTAATTGTTCCAATAGTATTTCTAAGTTATTTTCAATCATAATCTCGTAGTATAATCACTCAAATCAAATTCCTGATCCTCCTGTTAAATCACCCGATCACTTTAAACGTTTTTTAATACAATTGCTTACCTCGCTGGGACATAACGACCCGGGAATACACTGTACTCCTTGGTTAGTTGGTTTTAGACATTTGACTAGGTTGACCATCACCTGGGAAACTTAGTTGACCATTTAGGATCAACCAAAATTTGGCGCCGCTGCCGGGGAGGTAGCTGCGTGTTTAAAACGTTTCTTAGAGATTAGTGATTTTTCATTCGTCACTGTATAAACCCACCAACTTTTTGTAAATTCAAATCATAAAACAAAAACGTCATTAACACTTTTCCTAAAGTGTTAACAACACCAAAAAAGTCAAAAACAAACAAAACATATCGTTACGTTTTCTATATCACGTTTCTTTTAAGCTGATTCTTAAAGAAATACGATTTTGGTAAACGAATCGATACCAAAAATATTGTCCAAAAGTTTTTAACCCATACACAAAAACCCAAAAACATTCATCTCTTTCTTGTGAATAATAAACTACATAAAAACAAACCGTGTCAAACCAAGGCAGAACACCTACCAACTGGGGGTGTGGACATAATAAGTTCACAAACCAAAGATTTAAAACTTGCCTTTGTATCCTTGTGAGTGGTGTACCTTTCTTAAAGAAGCCATTCACTTGTGATTATTGGTTTAAGTTCACTGTCGATTTGCCTCGATCTTGTTTTGTTGAAATTTTGTGTTAGTGCATGCGCACTCGTTCACAATCGAAACGAAATCATCAACTTAAAAACGTAACTGAGTTACGTCCTATTGTTGAGGATCCAGTTCCGAGAATGGACGGTAATCAAGAACCACCCATCATAGATGATGCAGCTCCTGATCTCCGAACGATGGAGGAGTTGTGTCAACCCACAATGCTCGGAAGAGGCGGCCCCATTGCCCCTCTTAACATTGCTGCCACTGATTTTGGACTTAAACATTACATGATACAACAAGTCCAGAATTCGTGTCAATTCCATGGTTTACCTGGTGACGATGCAAACAAGCATCTTGATAAATTTCTTACCGTCACCCAAAGCATGAAGCAGAATGGTGTCTCCGATGATGCCCTTCGTCTATCACTTTTCCCCTATTCTCTAACCCATCATGCCACTGCATGGTTTGATCGACTTCCTAAGAACTCGATTCACACTTTCAAAGAAATGGTGACTAAATTTTTAGCCAAATACTTTCCACCATCCATGGTTTCTAAGTTACAAAATGACATTAGTACCTTTCGTCAGCATCCCGAAGAGTCTCTATTTGAGGCATAGGAACGCTATAAGCTCTCAATTGATCGGTGTCCTAACCATAACATGTTACTCGTTACCCAAATAGATACTTTCTATAATGGGTTGACATTGAGACACCGTGATATCTCAATGCTGCTGCTGGTGGGACCTTTATGAAAAGGCGCCCCGAAGAGTGCTATGATCTCATTGAGAACATGACTGCCCATCATAATTTCTGGGATTCCTCAGATGAGAGGGAAGAGTCATGTAAGTCTGTCACTCCAGCATCTTCTGAAATAGCGATCCTCACTAAAAAGATGGATGATTTCGCTACGACTATGTTGAGGATGAACCAAAGTATCCAAAATCAACAAGTCCAAAATCAACAAGCCAAAGCCGTTAGTCAAAGTTGTGAAACTTGTGGAGGTCCACATGCTTATTCCGAGTGTCCAGCCGCTAGTGGCTACCCTCATGAGGACGTATATGCTGCTCAAGGTTCTTATAACTCGGGAGGTAATAACTACCAACCGCAAGGGGACCGCAGTCTTTTAAGCTATCGTTCTAACAATTTCCTTGGACCTCCCGGATTCAATTAAAACCCTAATGTCCCAAAGCGTAACCAGAACCAAAGTCAGAATCGAACAAACCAAGGTTACCAAAACCAAGGAAATGTCAATCCAAACCAAAACCAAGGTTTCCATCATAACCAAAACCAAGGTTTCCAAAATCATGGAAACTGCAATCGAAACCAAGGTCAAAACAACTATCAGGGAAACAATTCTCATGGACATGGCAACCAACATCAGGGAAATTTTCAAAACCACGGTTCTAATCATAATAACCGAGCTCAAAATTTTCCCAATCAAAATCAAGCCATCACTACAACTACTCAGAATTACCCTAACCAAGCTCCTCCTAACAATACTCAAGCAATTGTTCCAGCGGGTCCTTCACATGAGGAGTTGTTGAGAAAATTCATGAAATCTCAGGAGGAAATGAATAGGGTGATGATGACTCAGATCGCTGACCTTGTTAAGAAGTCTTTAAATGATCGATCCTCGGGCTCAGGTAATACTTTACCTAGCAACACGATCGCTAATCCGAGTGGCGATGTTAAAGCGATCACAACGAGAAGTGGTGTTTCCTATGATGGACCCAAAGCTCCTACTACCTCTTCTTCTCCTCCCAAGGTAGTAGAGAATGAGCCTGAGGTGACAAAGGACAAGGTGCAATTTACTAGTCCACGAAGTACCGCACATGTCCACCCTCAGGTTGTACCAGAAACCGTATCAAAACCAGGAGTTGTCTTTGAACCACCAACAACTCCTGAAGAGAACCCTAAATCCAAACCTTCACTACCATATCCATCTCGGTTACAAGACCAAAAGCTCCGCGAAAAAGCAAATCATCAAATGGAAAAGTTCTTTCAAATTTTCCGAGATATTCATTTTGATATCAGTTTCGCGGATGCTCTCCTTTTGATGCCTAAATTTGCATCGACAATCAAAAATCTGTTGAACAATAAAGAGAAGCTATTCGAAATGGCACGAACTCCACTTAATGAGAACTGCTTTGCGGTTCTTTTGAAACAGCTTCCCGAGAAGCTAGGAGATCCGGGAAGATTTCTCATTCCATGTGTTTTTCCCGGAATGGTTAAGTGCTTCGCCTTGGCCGATCTAGGTGCAAGCATCAACTTGATGCCTTATTCCATATGGAAAAAGCTCTCTCTTCCGGAACTCACCACCACCTGCATGACTCTCGAGCTTGCAGACCGCTCAACATCTTGTCCCCTCGGCATTGCCGAGGATGTATTTGTAAAGGTGGGAAACTTCCACTTTCCGGCAGATTTTGTGATTGTCGATTTCGATGCTGACCCGCGAGTTCCTCTCATTCTTGGGAGAGGATTCTTAAGGACGGGTCGTGTATTAATCGATGTGCACGAAGAAGAAATAACTCTTCGTGTTGGTAATGAAGCAGTAACGTTTAACCTCGATCAAACTTCGAGGTACTCCTCTAATTATGACGCCGAAACGGTTAACCGAATTGATGTCATTGATGTTGCGTCTGAGGAGTACTCTCAAGAACTTCTTGGTTACTTATCGAGTGGCAGTCCCACTCCATCTACTGAGCCTATCATATCCGACTCTTCCCCTTCTCTCACTCCTTTTGAGGGAAGTGACTTTCTTTTAGAAGAGGTCGAGGCTTTTCTCGCCCAAGATAGTTTAATTTCGGGTGACTTTGATGAGAACTATCTTGATCCTGAGGGGGATATTCTTTTGCTAGAAAAATTGTTAAACGAAGATCCATCACCCCCTCTTCCTCCAAAAATACTTCATAAAGAGGAAGTCAAAAATGTTGAAATAACTGATGACTTGCCTGTGGTTGAACTTAAGGACTTGCCGCCTCACCTTGAGTATGCATTTCTGGAGGGTGATGATAAATTACCCGTCATAATTGCTAAAAATTTAAGTGTTGAGGAAAAGGCTGCTCTCATAAAGGTTTTGAAGTCGCATAAACAAGCATTTGCTTGGAGACTCTCCGACATCAAGGGCATTGACCCTGAATTTTGTACTCACAAGATTTTAATGGAGGATGACTTCAAACCAGCAGTCCAACACCAAAGAAGGGTGAATCCAAAAATTCATGAGGTCATTAAACAAGAAGTTTTAAAACTTCTTGATGCCGGATTGATTTACCCTATCTCGGACAGTCCTTGGGTTAGCCCAATACATTGTGTTCCAAAAAAGGGTGGCATTACTGTTGTCACAAATGAGGAAAATGAGTTGATTCCAACTCGATTGGTTACGGGTTGGCGTGTCTGTATTGACTATCGTAAGTTAAATAACGCCACCCGCAAAGATCATTTTCCTCTGCCCTTTATGGATCAGATGCTCGAGAGATTAGAGGGGAATGAGTATTATTGCTTCCTCGATGGTTTCTCGGGTTACTTTCAGATTCCCATTGATCCGCAAGATCAGGAAAAGACCACTTTCACGTACCCCTATGGAACTTTTGCTTATAAACGTATGCCATTTGGTTTATGTAATGCTCCACGCACGTTTCAAAGATGGATGATGTCCATATTTTCCGACATGATCGGGAAAACTATGGAGGTTTTCATGGACGATTTTTCGGTCATTGGGGATTCGTTTCAATCATGTCTCTCCCATTTAGACAATATGCTCAAACGTTGTGAAGACACAAAGTTATGTCTAAATTGGGAGAAGAGTCACTTTATGGTCAAAGAGGGCATTGTCCTCGGCCATAAGATTTCAAAGAATGGGATTGAGGTTGACAAAGCCAAAATCGATGTCATTGCAAAATTACCTCATCCCACTACTGTCAAAGGTATTAGGAGCTTTTTGGGTCATGCCGGTTTTTACCGTAGATTTATTCAAGATTTTTCTAAGATCGCCCGGCCTATGACCCACCTCCTCGAAAAGGATGCTCCTTTTATCTTCTCACGTGAGTGCGTAGAAGCTTTTGAAACTCTAAAGAAAAAGCTTACTGAGGCACCTATTCTTGCTGCCCCCGATTGGGACTTGCCCTTTGAACTTATGTGTGATGCTAGTGATTATGCTATAGGGGCAGTCTTGGGGCAACGCAGGTCTAAACACTTTCAGCCTATACACTATGCAAGCAAAACAATGACTGAGGCTCAAAGTCATTACACCACCACTGAAAAAGAATTATTAGCTGTGGTGTATGCCTTTGAAAAATTCCGGTCATATTTGATCTTGACCAAAAGCATAGTGTATACGGATCACTCGGCTTTGAAGTACCTTCTTGCAAAACAAGATGCAAAGCCGAGACTACTTCATTGGGTTCTCCTCCTGCAAGAATTTGATATCATTATTCGTGATAAAAAAGGAGCTGAGAACCTAGCTGCTGATCATCTCTCCCGTTTGGAAAACCCTCATCAAGATGTTTTCGAGAAGAAGGAAATTAATGAAACCTTCCCTCTCGAGACACTCAATGCGGTTGCCTTTCGTGTTTGGAAAACCCTCATCAAGTGTGTTTTATATGTTTTAGATGCAAAATGTTTAAAAACAAATGAAAAACGAACAAAGTTTGCACAATTGGCAGTTTCAGTCCCTCAAGTTTCAAAAATTGACAAAACTAGTCCTTGGAAGTTTAAAACGAAAGAAAAGTCAACCCAAGGCATGGAAAGTAAAAAATTATGAAAAATGATCCTTGGGTAAAAAGTTTGAGAAAATTACATGTTTGGTCCCTGTACTTTGCAATTTGGCAAAAATGGTCCCTGCAGTTTGGAAAATTACACAAATGGTCCCGGGGGTTTTGAAATATAAAAATTATCAAAAATTGCCCTTGTACTATTCACATGTGTCAAAAATAGTCCTTGTTGCAACTTTGTAACATTGGCAATTTTGGTCCTCAAAGGTTCAGCAGTTTGCAATTTTAGTCCCTGGGAAATTTAAATTGTAAACTTACATGAAAGGTCCTTGTGGAATTATAACATGGCATGAATAGTCCTTTGAATCAAGTTTGGAGAAGTTGTCAATTTCAGCCCCTCATTTTTAGTAAATTACAAATATGGTCCTTGTGTTAAATTTCATACAACCAAACGGACACCTTTTGCTACTACTCCCCAAATCCAAATAATAAACAATCCAGCCCACTCACTCACAACTTTGGCCCATTCCCTCACCTAGCCCAATCCATCCCCACCTTTTAATAATAAAACCAGTCAAACCCTTGACTGTTTGACCCGTTTGACTCCATCTCCCACCTCAGCCTAAACCCGTGACCTCTGCAACCTTCATCTTCACCCCCCCTCAACACTCAACCATCATAACCTATCCCCCCTCCTACTCCAAACCAAACACTACCCTCCAAACTCACCCTTCTGGCATCAATAATACTAAAGAAGCTGACAAAGCAATTGGGCGCCAAAACATTTAAACGGCTGAGATTGCTTATTTTGATCCTAGGGTTAGTTTTGCTGCTGGGAAAGAGACAAATGAAGTCAGAAACCCTAAGTGGAGCTATAAAAGGAAGCAGAGAAGCAGTGGAGAAGGTGTTAGAATTTTTAGAGTTAATTTAGTTATTTTCAAGAATTGTAATTTCAAATTTCAATTAAGTTTCAGTTGTAATGTACTTCAATTATCATTAATATAAGACTTAATTTTCAGAAATTCAAGTTTCTATTTTCTTTTTCAGTTTCATCAAACAATAAATATAAAAAAAATAAACAAAAAATAAAAAATATATATAAAGTGAAGACCAAGCAATGGAGCAGGGTTTATTTGGGATTGCCCTGGGTTAGGGACTCATGGGAGTCACATAAGGGTCCTTGGTTCAACTGATTTGAGGAAGGAATGCACACTGTAAGCTTTTACCCTATTTTAGCTTTCCACTGATTTAAGTACTATTCAAAGATTTTCTGTGTGTTTCTGTGTTTCCTAAGTGTAGTTAAACCATCTTGTGGCTTAATATTAGAATCTGATGCAGTGAAATCATTTGAGATTGCATATATTGTTTTCACTGTCTAAATCAAGCTTGAGTTGCATCCTTTGATTTTGTGGTTAATTGTAGTCTTACAGTGTTTATTCAGCTTCTAATACAGTGTAATAATCTAGTTTGAACATTAGGTTGCATCATTTAAACCTAAATCTGCATAACTTAGTGAAAACAGTTGATATGGGGGTGTTTGGTTCTACTTGTTTCCCTATGATAACCTTTGATTCAGTAGTGATATTCAGTGTAGACATGATTGTTTAGGTTCATATAGGATGGATTAACTTAAAAACAGTAGGCTTTAAAGATAAAAAGTTAAATTTGCTTTTAATCCCACCCCTGGTGATAACTGTTGAGGATTTGGATTTCATAGGCACCCATCTAGTTACACAAGTAGGTAATTTAACCTAAACTGGTCTTAGACTAGCATAATACTTCATTTTCAGTGATTTGAGATCACTCATTACTCAAAAAAGTCAACTGTGGTGGTTAAAAGTTAGAAAGTCAAAATTGTTTTGTGCAGAAAACTCAAAATTTAAGGGAATTAATTTGAATTTTGTGTTTAAGCTTAGACTTTGATACTTGTTCTAACTGAAAACCCCCCAGCTCTACTTTAAGAGTTCATGATCACTTGAATTTTGTGATTTTTATTGTGGGTCCCACTAGGTCTCAAAGAGAGGTGCAGGGAAAGGTTCTCCCCTGCTTCAGTTTGCAACCAATTGTCCAGATTCCATATCTTGTTCACCTTTTGAGTTTTTAGCCTGAAATTTAATGTTTTGTATAGCTTGGTAGCCTGTTTGGTTTGATCCAACTTTGTTTTGGCCTAAACTGCTTATTAGGATTGCTTAATTGACCCTTGTATTGCCTTTTAGACCCTTGGTTCTGTGGTATTCATCAGGGTCTGACTAAGCTTGTTGATTTTATGGTTCATGCTGATTTTAGGTTTTTGATTGATAATGCTAGTTACTTGAGTGTTGTTTGTAATTGTGTATGCTAATTTTTGTCTTTGGATTGTGCAATTGCTTAGTTGGTTAACTGCTTATTTCATAAAAAGTCCATTTAACCTACTAATCTCACCACTGTTAGATAAATTAGCTTGCATAAGCTTGTGAAATTGCTTACTTCAGTTTCCTTGAGTTGTTTTGTGTTCACATTAGTTATTTTCATTATTACCTCTGAGTTGTGAGCTTGTGGGATGAACCTTTGGCTTGTGCACTCTCTGAATCAACACTGACTCAGTACCTCACAAGCCCAACTCCACTAGCCTCTAACTTGCTCATAAATTGAACTTTTCCTGAGCTTATGAGCTTTTTGGAAAGCCCCTCAGGTCCCCTCTCCAGATTCCCATTTGGTTTGGTCCATAAGTCACCCTTGTGGGGTCCACAGTGGGCTGCACATTGCCCTTGAAACCTGTTTGGCCTGAATTGGGTTTGGAAATTGCTTATTGGCCTTGTTTAGCTTATTCTGTGTACCTAGCTCGTAATTTCACTTCACTTTGTTCCTTTTAAGTTGTCTTAAGTTTGTTTTCACTATGTGGGTCCCTGCATTGCTTATTTGAGCTCAATACCATCATAATCAAGCAATAAGCTCACTGTTTGGCTTATTTAAATGCACAGGGCTTATTTTTTAGCTTAAGCAGAAGTTCCTTCACAAAAGTCTTTTATTTTAAGTATTTAATCAGTTGTGTAAAATAAAAATCCAGAAAAGACAAAAAATTAAGAAAGTGATAGCTTCTATTTAAGCCATTTTGGCTTATTTTCTGCTTATTTATAAGCACTTTTCATTTTTAAATTTTTCCCAGGTTCCTTTTTAGTTAAAATAATTTTAGGAATTTTTTCAGATTTTTCTTTTGTCATTTGGTATTTTTTATAATTTAGTTTAATTTAAAATAATTAAATAATTAGTTTTAATTAATATTATATAATTAAAAAGTAGAAAAAATAGGTTTTCTGTTTTAAAATTAGTTTTATAATATTTTAGATTTTTCTAAATTTAATTTTCATTTTTCTAGTTAATTTTCATAATTAATTTATAATTAGTTTAATTTAGTTAATTAAAAAGTAATTAGAAATTAGTAATTAATTAATAGTAATTAATTAAATAGTGTAAAAATTATTTTTCTTTTTCTAAAAATTTTCTTAAGTCATTAGGATTTTAAAAATATAATTTTCACGTTCGTAGGACTTTATTTGCTCACGTTTCACTTTTTATTTTGCGCGCTCGCGTCATTTTTAACTCAAACGCGCGTTTTTAGGTTTACTCATGTTTCTAGGTAATCTGATCATCAGTAATTGTTCCAATAGTATTTCTAAGTTATTTTCAATCATAATCTCGTAGTATAATCACTCAAATCAAATTCCTGATCCTCCTGTTAAATCACCCGATCACTTTAAACGTTTTTTAATACAATTGCTTACCTCGCTGGGACATAACGACCCGGGAATACACTGTACTCCTTGGTTAGTTGGTTTTAGACGTTTAACTAGGTTGACCATCACCTGGAAAACTTAGTTGACCGTTTAGGATCAACCAATGTGCAAGGTGCTCAACCGCACAGGGCCTCCGAGGTTGATGGGGGCACCATGCTTATAGATGCCAATGCTTGCTTAATTTGATTTATAGCATAAATTGATACTTACGTGCTGTAAAACTAATGAATCATTGATTCTTAAAAAGAAAGAGATGAAAAACCTCTGGTTTTATGAAGAGGGGGTACAGCCCTATTTCTCGTGGAGAAGAATATGACTTTTAAGTCATTTACATTATACTCCTTATAGTTTAAAATATTTACGCCTTCCTCTAAATTTTCAATTTATTTCCACAATAGCATAATAAGATTTACAACATTGACAATTTTAGCCCAAGTTCGAGAAAACTATTACTAATATATTTTTTTAATTTAAAGACTATCATACATACTGTTTAGAAAATTCACAGAGGTTACCCAATAATATTAGCATGACGAATTATAATCATTTGCGTCTACTTTTCTAATGTTTTTAAAAACTGAAAAATAAAGTTTCTTTTGCACATTATAGACTTATTTTGCATACACATAATTCGTGTTTATAAAACTTACATTGTAAGTATGGCACAGGGCCCCCAAATACCACGGGACGGCCCTGCAAGTATATATTCGTGATACTCAGGTAATAGGGTCGAATAGTTTACTTTGGATTGTGATAACACGATTGCAAGTGATATCCGGTAACCATTCATTGGTACGTAGTGAGATCATTGATTATCTGCACCAATGCACCTTATTCTGGCCAACCACAACCAACAATATGTTTTATTTGTAATTTTGTTAGATGTTGTCAGTAGTTTTCCTTCATTGAATTTAGCATTGTTTTTCTAAGCAAAGACTGACATTGTTTTGTTAACCTCATTTAAAAAGATATTATCACATTTAACTAAGTATTTTCTGAGTGATCACAAAAGTAAGAAATTTTGACCATGTGTTTCGCCAGTTAATGCAAATCTTAGTTCTTTGCTACAACATAGTATCTTTTAGGTTAATTCTTGATTACAAGTGGATGTTGAGTCAACCAGATAATGTCTGGAAATCTTTTAAATATTTCATTTTTACTAAATCGATTGGTATAATGTTTTTTGATGAAAAATGAGCAATGAAAATCCACTCTTAGCAATTACCATGGATAAGCAGTTGTGATCATTTTTCCTATACTGAGTATATTTTATTGTGTTTTAGAATATGAGCCTTTCGAGTAACCGTTTTCTGTTATCATCTACTATAAGTAGTTGGTAGAGGAATGTCTTTTTATCAATAATATGGGTTAAACTTTCCAGTTACGTTTAACCAAAAGATTGATAGCTTTACTATTTTATATTGATTGGAGGTTTAGATTTTGCTTTTGTGAAAACTAAGATAGTAAGGCTGGTTTGTAGTTATGACATTATGATTTGTAAGTGTTGGTGTGATGTTGTTATGGTAGAAGATAGTGTGTCTTTTGGAATTGTACCTGGCCTTTTCTATAACTAATATGGCATTCGTATGCAGCCCATGGTGTTCCATTCCAAGCATCCGCTAATTCAGAAATGAAAATATTGAAAAGACAATTTGCAGTGGTTATCAAGGAAATTGAGGAAGTGAAGTATTACAATGAGAAGGAATGCCAAATTAACTGTCACTAGACAAAAATAAATAAATAAGTCACTTTTACCTTTTTTTTAGATTCCAAACATCTTAATTTAGGATCTACTTTTCTAACATTTGTAGATTCATTTCTCGCTTTTTAGTTTGATTTTTCATGTTACGAAGCTTTGTTCTTTCATAGGATCTACATAGGCATGTAGCTTTGTTCTTTCAATCAGATGGAGTTGCTTCAAGTCAATTCAAGAGGTATGTTGGTTTGTTCTTGAAATAAGTATTATTTAATCTATACTTGGTTTACTATGTTATGCACAAGTATATCATCTTGAACTAGATTAACTAAACAATGTCAAACATAATACTGTCAAACTCTGCTTGCCATGTTAATAGAAATATCATATGATGATGAGTAGCATACAAAGATACCATAATCTTGATTAACATTTTACTATGTTTTTTTACTTGTTGGATAGTTTTACAGAATGGCGTATACTATATCAACAAGTAATTTAGTTGCATTTCCTTGGTTGATGATATAATTTTTGTGTCAGTTTTAAAGTTAAAGCTACAATAGAAACTCAAAGTAAGATGAAACACCCCATGAGATTGCCACAGTAACTATTCTTCCAAATTAATAGAATGGAAC
Organism: Artemisia argyi; assembly: GCA_030686995.1. Taxonomy (NCBI): domain Eukaryota; kingdom Viridiplantae; phylum Streptophyta; class Magnoliopsida; order Asterales; family Asteraceae; genus Artemisia; species Artemisia argyi. The sequence continues at coordinate 195,052,309 of CM060687.1, read as the reverse complement.
TTTGAAAATGATATTTCATATTTGTTTGGTTGTTGAATTATTGTGTAAAACAATATGGACCATTATATATATATATATTTCCCAGGAACTTGATTAGGCCAAAAATGGGGTTAGCAAAATAATTGTCTCAAAACGTGTGGCTATAAACCCGGGAAGTTACTATTTTAAGCACTGTTCATGGCATTAAAAAATTCCAAAAATTCCTAATGATCCTCTAATTACAAATGGTTAGTGTTTTTGTGGCTGTAACATTAGGATGTTACTATTATAACCACTGCTCATGAGTTAATTATACATATATATATTCCCCTTCCCCATTCCCTTCTCAAGCAGTTAATCACATGATATTTCCCCATCTCCATAAACCCAGAATCTTCCATCCCCAAATCGCTCCTCTTGATCAATACCCGATCTAAAAAACAATCATAACCCACCTCTCTATCTCTTTGCCTCTCTCTAGAAATTTCCATAACACACTACCGACTCACATCCTCACCATAAATAATCAAAATCAGTTTTATCTAACGCATAGTATTTTCATAGTAGGCGAAAGTTACAATCAGGAAGAAGAAAAAAACACCAAAAAAATCTCGACACACAATCCATACACACCCCCAGATTCACCAACAATCGATTTCAACCATAGTGGTCAAGAGGTATTAACCCACAACTCATATTCCAGATCCATCCATATCCTACCATCCCTCCTCATCAAAACAACCGGCTCTAGGTTACACACACAAACCAAATTCCTGTCATATAAGTTATATCTAGGGTTTTTATTTGTGAGTTTTCGATTCATCAACTTTCTGATGATGAGGGTTCTTTCCCACATATCCAATAATTTTTGGCCATAACAATGGAGAATCGATGAGGTAGATTTTCAAAAACTATTGTCTCTCATATAATTTCAATTCAAGATCCTTTATTTATTTTTATTTTCATTTATTGTTTTATTTTATTTTTACACCCAAACAAACAAACTGAATTCCAGTTAATTTTTTTTGTAAAAGTTTTTTTTTTTTTTTTTTTTTTTTTTTTTTTTTTTTTTTTTTTTTTTTATGGGTTATGTAGCTATTTTCAGTGGGATTCATGCATTACAAAAAAGGATGAAATGCAAATGCCATTATCTCTTTGTTCCGTGAGTCTTTACTGCATCTTTTTCAATCTATTCAATTTTGTAAAATTTATGGGTATTTTGATTTAGTTAGGTTCACTGTATACGGAATCGGTAATGTCACCATGTGCAATATTAGTTAAACCGTTTAACAAATCAAAATACCCATAAAAACAGAATCGGTAATGCCTTTTTAGGTTTTTGCTTTGGATAATCGGTTTGAACATTTGTTGATGATTTTCGTTTGCATAAGTCTTTGAAGATGGGTATGGATGAAATTACAAATGTATAGGATTGTTGATAAAAGGGTATTGAAAAGTTTTGAGCTTTATGTAATTTGATGTTGTTTTTGTAAAAGAAATGGGTTCTACACCAAATGTTTGAAGAAATGTGTAAGTGAAAATTATACTAACACTGACGTGGGTTCGAATTCAAAGCTTCAATAGGTACAATATACTTTCTTCTTCAGCACACTGATGTGGACATAGAAAGGGATATAAAATTCTAAATTTAAGTGGGTTTTTAGTTTAGTGAACAGCAAAGATGGCAATGCAGTAACGTGGTTGAACAGCAAATTGTTCTTGATGGTTCAATAAGATTTTTAGTTCTTGATATGTTATTGTTGTGATTGGTAACTTTTTTATTAATGGGTGCGTTGATTATGTAATGGCAGATCACAAGTGGTTGGATGACCACCAGCTAGATACTACAGGAAGAACAATATTCAAGTGAAATGGACAGAAAGCAAAAGTGGGATGTATACAAATACCAATTGGCAGACTTCTGGTGCGGTCGACTTATATAATGGGCCAGCATATCCGTAATCGAGGTAAGTGGCAATTTGTGAACTCCAAATATTGTAATCAAATGATAGTTTGTTCGTGATTCGACTCACAGACTCAATATGATATTTATTTGAAGCTTGAACTATAAAATGTTTTAGTTTTTTGTCAAATAGTAAAAATATTCCCTTTGTTTTCCAATTATTTTGACAGTCAACGCTTAAACTTCAAAAGTGAACAATAGCAATGTCATAATCGGTCTCAATTTTGTTTTAATAGTAGTCATATATTCGTTCTTAGGATGAATACATCAATAGTGTTTCCAACTGTTATGTGCCAGGGATTCGAGGAAGCGGAAGACGGAAGTGAAGAGTAATTAGAATGGCCTAAAGAGAAGGCGGAAAAAGGTTGTGAACCAACTGAGGCAGCGAAAGAGGTGATGAAGCAGGTAACAACATACATTGAAGTTGTGAAGACAATCTAACATATTTCTTAAGGAGAATTAAAGGTATGTTCTTTCGTTACATTAAGAGATTTTTTTATATAAAGTCTTTGCGATGTGTTAGGATCTTTACGGCAACTGCAATACTAAAATGCTACAAAATAAATAACATGTATGCATTTTTTTTTCTTCAAGAGCAATTGCGCTTTTTTTTTTTTTTGGTTTGATGTAATGCAATTAACTTACTGTTGGCGTGCAGTGAGAGAGGAAAGGCCTCTTGCAGTAAAAAAAAGGTAACCATTAGGCTTAAACTTAAAACATTAAAGCAATAGATGATAGGAAGCATAACAGAGTGAAAAGTAAATGTATGCTTAGGCTCGAACGGGCCAGCTATTTCTATGTGACGCAAATCAGTAAATGTATGCTTAGGCTCCATTTTGCATTCAATTTTATAGGTGATGTGATAGAATTCGAGATAAAGAAGTACATTAAAAGGGAAAAATGTGGAAATCCACTTCAAAGATATTTTGTTGGTTTTGATTCTGTCATTTTTTTTTCAGAGTGAAGATCAAGTTTTTCACATGACAATGAATATTTTTAAAAGATTTTAACTGATAGCATAAACTACTATAGTTGGACGGTGTTTGGCTAAGTATAGTTTAGGTACGTAATGGTTTATTGTATTTTGAAATAAGTACTGATCACTAGCTATGCGCTTACCCAAACACCCCTGCAGGTAGCATAATATATTAATGAGTCCCGCATAATTGGTAATGCTAAATGCAAGTAAAGAACTTGGCTTTTTAAGTTTTAATTTGCATTTTGACTGATTTAAATTAGTTAAAATAAGTCACATTCTTTTCATTGTAGGTTGTATCGATACACGTTCGTTGAGGTTGGAACCATCGTTATTCGTTGCTTCACTGAAGTGGTATGGATGCCAGCGAGTAGCAGCAGCCTTTGATCCCACCAGTCAATATGCCTTCGGTCAACAACCCCGTAACTCCAATATTTTTGCAGCCATTTTAACCCCGTAACTAGACATATGTAAGTAAATCACAACCCCGTAACTCCAATATTTTGTGTTCGTTTGTGTGATTATTTTACATTGTAGAATATTTTTGCAGCCATTTTAACAATAAGTCAATAACTCATCAAGTGGTCAAATTCCTATTCAACTTTCAAATTTGTCTACTTTAATGCATTTATGAGTTCTCTTTTGTGATTTCTGTAAACTCACAATTTTTCCTCTATATCATTTGGATTAATTTGGTTACTGTATTATCTTGAATGGTTCATATGAGTTAACAATGGATAAGCGATATAGCCTTCTACATTGTTTCTGAATCAGATTTTGATGAATAGCTTTGAATAGTTTTTAGGTGTTTAAATGGATGTTTATTGTGATGTTTGTGCAGATGGCAAGCGTTTAATTGGAAGGAGTTGTTGAACCCAGTAAGCAAAGCAAGGAAAAAGGTACATAACTCATAGGTGGCATTGTCGTCATGCAAGAAAGTGTGTTTCACAAACCTTTTGAGTAAAGTGATCATCTGTGTTTTGAAGATACACAGTTTTGGAAAGACATTAGCTGATATGAATATGCTAATCAAATTAGCGACTCATTGTTTACTCCCATCAAAATCGTAGTAGTTGTTTATATGACTATTTCAATCTAAATCTATATGGTTGTTTCTATGGGTATGGCCGGTCTCATATACCAAGCACTACTGCAGCAACGCGCGGGCTACCCCGCTCGTTATAATATAAGGTACATTTGAATTACATTATCTATACTACTATATAATGTATTTGGGACTATTCTATAATTAGAAATGCTTAAAAATTCAGACTTTTACTTACTAATTATGGAAACAACCACCCCTAACAATCACCCCAACAACTACCCTCAACAATTTATAACCACCTCAACAACCACTTTCCACCACCCCACCTCCCTCCTCTTCACCCCAACAATCCGCCCCCGCATCGCGCGGGCATCTTTCTAATCTTATTACATGTAAAAGGTTGGTGTGCTTATGGGCGTTGGTTGGATGCATTGATCAAGTTGTGTTCCTTAGATTTTGTATCGAGTTGGTTTGTTCGCTTCTCCTAGCATGTGGAGGGACATTGTACCCAATTAGTTTACCCTGATACGAGTGACCTTGGTCAATAGAATTATAGTTTAAATTCACATGTTGCCTTTCATTTTAAATCCATTTCCGTTATCTAGAAATTTTAGTTATCCGTATAAAATATGATTTGCCTTTTTTCCCATTGATTTGTTTAAATATCAGAGCGAAGTGAATCATATTTTTTTTTTTTTTTTTTTTTTTTTTGGCATAAACACTATTGGAGTGAACCTTTCTTTTCATTGCAGTTATTAGTTTCATCATTCCAACAAGTTTTAGTAACACACAAATATTAATATGTATTGATTTTCCAGAAATTACAAACATTCCCGGATGAAACTCCTTAAAATTGTTTTTTTTATTGCCCGGCCCGTATTAAACACGGGTTATGAGCTATGAGCTGCTTCATAAGGCTAGTAGGCAAGGTAATGTTCTTCTCACCATTCACATCAGCATCACATCAGCTTTCTCTCTCCTCTAACTCTCCTTCACCACTCTTCACCTTTTAGTGGGCAAGGGGACCTCTCACTTCACCTTTCATTAAATACACACTTTATAAAAATATACCCCACTAAATACCCCACACACAAAATAAAAAATAATAAATGAGGCCTGATTTCCTTGTTTACCATTTGGTTGTCAGACCACCAATTGTGATGTTAAAATTTGTGCATGACTCGTGAATTGGGGTAGAGAGCAAGGGGATAATTGGGGAAAGTGGGCCTATTTGGTAAGGGTTTCATGCCCTTGCCTACTAGCCTAATGTAAATGTAAACAACTTGCGTCTACAAAGTTTAACAACTAGTTTATTTTAGCTAAACACGATTTTCAAAAACTTTTATCTTCTCGTCAATTCATGAATATTATTTTAATATATGAGTTTGTTAACTTGTCTTCATTTTTATATAAATAAAATAAAAATCATCTTTATCAATGTCAATTGAGTTGTTAGATGCTTTTCGAAAAACACAAAACAAATTAGCACTAAACACAATTTTCAAAATCTTGATTTACTTGTTAATTCATGAATATTATTTATTTTATGAGTTTGTTAGCTTGTCCAATATCAATGAGCTGTTAGATGCTTTACAAAAAACACAAAATTAAATTAGCACAAAACGACACATGCATGTTCTTCCTAATCAATTACTACTATCAATGTATATATTCTATCGCTACTTGTCTACTTTATTAATCACTGATTATACAAGTTGTTCACATGTGTGTATTTGACTAAGTGAAAGAAGACTTTTTAGGCAGTGTTTGTATAACGTTATTTGACCAGCTTATAAGTTTATTGAAATTTTGAAAAACCTATGAGCCTGAATGTTGGGACAACTCATAAGCTCTAGTCGATAAGCTTATAAGCCTAAATAATTAAGGTCAGTAGTTTTTAAAAAGTTCCATAAGCCTACAAGGCGGTTAGGTAAGCTTAAACAAACACCTCTTTAACCGATGTTCTACTGTATGTAGGTTAACTAAGAAATACTAGGTCGTTTCCTCATTATCTTACTTGGTTAATTTTTGGATCATGTACAAAACCACTAGCTTTGAATTGAAGTTTAAACTTTTTGCCGCTTGATTTGTATTTTAAAACCACTAGCATCTCTTAAAGTCAGTTTTTGTATTGTTAATAGTAGTTGCTGAGAAGTTGCATATCATATTGATGATGATGTTTCGGTTAAAACTTCAAATTACTATGTGTTTGATGTTTTGTTATTTATTTTCAAACTTTGAATTGTTTAATGAAAAGGAGGTTTCCCATACGATAGATACAATTTGTGTAGTCTTGATGATCAAAAAGTCAATAGTCTATTAATATTATTAAGGGAGATGATATATCTCTGTATAGGAATTTACTTCATACATATAGTTTTAGTGGAGCCTATATAACTTTTATTTGTAAAATTTATGTGGTTTCATTAAAATTATGTGTATAAGTAAATTCTTATGTGAAGATATGACTACTCTATTATTAATCAATATTTTGAACAGATATTATTGCTATTTAATTTTGCAACAGCCAGATCCATCCATCCATTAAATATGCAGAGGACATCTACTCACACTCATTGACTATTATATACTACCACCACGCCACCACTACTCATTCGCATCCTTTTGTGACCCAAACAACCTTTTCTTTTCACGTTACGACTTGATCAATCATGTCTTCACCCAATCACGATGACCTTGTTCACTTGAAAATCACCCTTAAAAATATATTGTCCGCCACCAAAAACTTCGATAAAGAAAACCTCATCCAAGAAGCTGTTATCGGAAATACTTACACGGGAGAGCTCTCGTGGTCCGGTGAGTTGATTGAAATCACTGCTCGGAGGTTTAGTGAAGGACACAAGGATAGAGATGAACTGTTTTGGACAGAGGTTTCGACACTTTCTAGTCTCAAGCACAAAAATCTGGTTACTATTCTTGGGTTTTGTGATGAGAATGATGAGAAGATCATCATTTACAAGTACGAAATGGCCAGGGGAAGGCTTGACAACTACCTAAGTGACTCGCTGCTGTTGACGTGGGTGCGAAGATTGAAGATATCTGTTGGTCTTGCGCATGCATTGAGCTACATTCATTATGATGAGCCACGTGATTTCAGCGTAATACATCGGAACATTAACAGTGCCACAGTTTTATTAAATGATGACTGGGAACCCAAGTTATCTGGTTTCGATCGTTTCATGAAGATTGAAGTATCTCAAAGGTACCATTCTTTCCATAATGAAACACTTCAGTATACGGATGGGTATGGAGACCCATCGTATATTGAGACCAACATAGTGAACCACAAGTCAGATATTTACTCCTTTGGGATAGTATTGTTTGAGCTACTGTGTGGCAAGGAATCAATAATCGCGGACAACAATAATAAGTATTTGGCTCCGCTAGCCATTACCCGCTATAGAGAGAAAACATTATATGATATAATTGATCCAGATATATGGAAAAAAATGGATCCACAATCATTCAACGTTTTCGCAGAAATAGCATGTGACTGCCTAAATGAAGAACGATCTCAAAGGCCAAATATTGATGACATTGTCACCAGGCTTGAAAAAGCTTTGAGTCTTCAATTGGAACGTGAAAATGTTGTAAGTCGTTTTTTTTTTCACTCTTTCATCTTTTCATCATAATAGATACCCTATACTTATTAACCTACTTCTTAGTTCTTACTGTATCAAATTGCTTACGGTTTAGGCCATACGTGACATGTTTTTTCTTTTTTCTTTCTAAAGTATGTTTTGATACGTGAACTTCAATGTCTCATTAGATGTTACAAATTTTATTTTAAAACAGTGAGTTGTCACGTAAAACTAATCACATGTCAAATTTTATAGTATGACAAGTCAAACAAAATGTGTTTTGAATATTTTTTGAAGTTTGTAATGTTTAATAGAACATTTTGTGGTTCACATATGAAAACAACACTTTAAAAAGTTCATTGCTATTTTATGGCATAAACTCAATTACTTATTATTGTTCTTTTTATCTGTCTTTTCATCCGATTAATAATACGAATTTTGTAACTCTTGTGGTAGCTGGTAAGTCGATATATATAGTTTTTAAAAGAGAGCAAAACGTCAAATATATGGAGTTTGGAACAAACAAATTTATTTTAGCATGCAAGAGAAAATACTTTTTTTCTTACCTGCTCATTATACACTAGAAAATATTGTTCAAAACCAGAGAAAAATTCAAGGATAGAGATTTATGATTAGTTTCTAAAAGGGGGAAATAACATAGAATGTAAGTTTTTACATATGTCTCACCTAAGAAATATACCACATGAATAGATTCTAAAAACTTTTTGGCACATGAGAATAACATTATGGAGAGAGTATGTTTATTTTTTTTATTTTTTTTATAAAAATAAGCCACTTAAAGTATAAGCTTTGTTTTAACAGACATAACTTATAAAGATTATAAAAAGACATTCTTTCATAATTTCTAAAAATCGAATGCTACTTCATGTTACTTATAAAAGTAATCTATTTTTATAATCTTCATCTCCATCGCATCTACAGCTTTATCTTTAGTTCCAGCAGTAGTTACTTTTGCCAAACATACCTTACAAATCTTCATGTGAAAGATTAATAATTAGATTCTAACATACCACATGAGTAATTAACCTCACTAAACTGTTTAACCCTATGAATCTTCACACTTGATAGGGATTGGTGAGCTTCATATCTGCCGGCGTTGAATCCCATGTCACCAAAAATATAAAAAGAGCGTACGCAAGATATAAAAAGACTGGCGGTGTGACCCACAAGTCAAATGTGTATTCATTCCATGATGTATTCTCCGAAGTCTTGAGAGGAAGGAGTGCAATTCTTCCGGTAAAAGAGGAAAGAGCATATGGTCCTCTAATACATGAAAATCCGGTAAGAAAATCAACTTGCTTATCAACTTTATAACGGCAAATAAATATATATGTGAAATCGTGATTTTGTTTCGACCCTTGATGTAAAGTGTGTTTTTTTGAAATACAAAACGTGTATTTTAGACAAATAAAACATGTTTACCAAACTCTCTTTAAGCACATTCAAAAAAGTCAGTTTCAGCCCCGTTAATAATAATTACCTATGAATTGGTTTTGTGTTCGTTGTTACAAGTGGATGACCAACAAAACTTTAATTAAGTTTTGTGTTGACATTTAAAAAAAATGAACATTGATTGATAACATATCACGGAATGGTATAGCGCCACAATCACCTCTCATAATTTAAGTAAGCTTACGTATAAATTATATCTACGGATTACAAAATCATAATTTCACATTTAACTTGCTAATTCACATGGTATATATATAACAGACACAAAGATCTGGTTTAAATGTTTTACCATGCAAAATGTTAACGACAATATTGATGGTGATTGTGTTTTGGCTAAAAAGTCATAGTTTCCTCTTTAAACTTTAAATAGCTAATTGAGTTTTCTCTTTAAACTTTAAACAGACATTTCAAATGCATGCATGGATAGCTTGATTTTTTTTCAACATCTAATATTTCAACTTTGACCGTTTTAACTTTATATGTAGTTAGATATATCTATCAACTCATTTCTTATTCTTTTGCAAATATTATTTTAGGAACTTCCAAGGAATGCGGTTGACGATACATCATCCGATCACTTCTTGGTAATTAAGTTCTTAGTAGTTTTAGTTCGGGGATGTCATCCTAATTAATAAACAAACTAGTAAATTACAAGAATGGTCCATTCGTTAAGCGCGCTTCGCGTATTTAGAGCACAATGTGTCATAACATTGCAAACCCCCTTTTTTGTGTCACTTTAACATTTTCCTTTTAACACAACGAACTTCATCACCCACATATCAAAAATACTCTCTCGTACACGCAAGTCAAAGCACAACACAAATACACCATTTTTTATTAAAAAAAAAAAAAAAATAAAAAAAAAAAAAAAAAAAAAAAAAACTCAAAAACACATACATGATCACGCATGCCAAGCCATGACACAAGGCATTTGGCATCGGTTTGGCGCGCGCCAAAACCTATGGCGTAGGGGTTGACGGTATGACAACCAACGCTCTTACTAAGAAATTACACGAAACTTTTTCTATGTCACATTTTCTTAACACTGGCAGTCTAAAATGATAACCAATGTTATTCCAAGTTTCTTTAATCTTTAGTACGGGGGCAATTTTATCTATACTACCTTATAATGTATTTAGGACATCTATATTTAGAAGTCTTAAAATGTTTAAGACCAAAAATATTACTTTAATAGGAAAGATGCATACACATATAATTAAAAGCCTAGAAATTTAATTGTTTTTAAAAAAGAGAGGGTTGTTACAAGTATAGCCTTGAATGCTTGTAATTTTTTAAGACTTACAAGAAAAGAAGCATAGTGTACACCACTTTAATGCATATAATTTTCAGACTTACAAGACAAGAAAGCATAATGTACATCACTTTTATGCACATAAAAAAAAAAAAAAAAAAAAAAAAAAAAAAAAAAAAAAAAAAAAACCAATGTTATTTAATGTAGTCAATTAATTAACTGGTTAATAAATACAATTGATACAGAAAACACCCATTACATAAGAAATACAAATTATCAAGCATATTGTACAACCAAATTAAACACAATTCCTGCATTAAATGTAACTAATACAAATAATAAAACACATTATATAAATATTCAAGCCCGAACGGGCAACGGGCCAAATGGGCTTGAGCCCGAATGGGTGCGGGCCAAATGGGCTCGAGCCCGAACAGGCACGAGTCAACAGGCTCGAGCCCGAATGAACACGGGCTAATCGAAATTCTTGATATCCGTAAATTTGTTGTCAAAAATAACATAAAAACTAAAATACATGATTTACCGAAAAATTTATTTCAGGGTACCCGCCGCTGCAACGCTGCAGCGGCGGGTACCCTGCTAGTGTGTTTAACATTTACACACCTAAAAAACCTTTGACACATTTTTACACCTTTAAGGGGGGTGGCAACCTTGCCACACCATGCCTCCTCTTTTAAACAAAACAACCAATCAAGTTTGTCCAACACATTTTTAGTGGCAATCTTGCCTAAGTTTTTTGCCTAAGTTTTTGCCTAGTCAATCTTGCCTAATATTAATTGCAACGTTCAAATAATTCTTGGAAATGTGGTGTGCCGAATCGGTGAGATCTACCGAAGTGAATGCCGAATTAGGCTTGCCGAATGGAAGGCAATGTGGTTTGCCGATCGGCAAAGGCTGCCGAACACAATATGCCGAAGGGTTGCCACCCCCCTAACGTCCCCTCTCCCCTTCAATTGCCTTTCAGCCACCAACCTTTTACTGGTCACCACACTACCAAAACCCAAAAATCAAAAATTTAATCACCATTTGCACCAAACATGCACGCATAATTACACTCTTAAATAATTTTCAAGCCAAAAAAAAAAACCCTTGTCCAAGCTGACCGAATCCATTGGCCTGGCCAAGAATATAGTGGGGATTTTGAGTTTGTTGTCACTTTCTAAACGATATACTCCCTCCGTCTCAATATAACTATACATATTTCCTTTTTCGTATGTCTCAAAAAGATTGTCCACTTTGCATTTTAAGTAAGAAAAAGAAAATTTAGTGGGGGAATATTCTTTTTGAGTGTTGAAAATTGTAGTGGTCTCACTTTTATTAATTTGTGTGATTCTTGTCTTATGACAATAATTTTGAGATGGATGAAGTAATAATTTTACTCTATTGTGTGTATTAACATCACAACAAGTACAAATTTTGAATCTTTCCATTCAATTATTTATGTCAATACATTGTTTCTTTTGGATGTTCACATATTCAAATTTTCTATAAATTTCTTACAATTATAAAAACATTATTTAACTCCCGTATCTTACTAGTTTATATGGGTGCAGCATAACTCCACAATTTTGCAGTGGAAGAACTTGGAACACTTGAAGATTGGATTCACTGATATCAAGATGGCAACCGAGGATTTTGACGAGAAATATTGCATCGGGTCTGGCGGATATGGTATGGTATACAAGGCACAACTCGAACATTTTGATTGCAGTAATTCCTCGCCGATAGAAGGGGAAAATAAATGTGATTTTCCCAAGAAACGAAGCAATGTAGCAATAAAACGCATTCACAATCAAGAAGGAGAACACGGGTTCGTTGCAGAAGTTGAAACTCTAAGTACTTTAAAACATGACAACATAATCTCTCTTCTTGGTTTTTGTGATGAGGATCGTGATCACCCGATCCTTGTCTATGAGCTTGCTTCTAAAGGAAGTCTCGAAGACTATTTGGTAAGCAATGATAAAATGACTTATCTTACTTGGGTGCAACGTCTAAAAATATGTCTTGATATTGCACATGGTTTAAGTTACATTCACACCAACACGGATCACGGCAAACAAAACATAATACACCGTGACATCAAGAGCGCAAATATTCTATTGGGCGATAATTGGAATGCTAAGATTGCCGATTTTGGGCTCTCCAAATTTCATCCAGCAGATCAAGATGCCTATAGGTTTATGGTCAGTATGATTGCAGGTACACCGATGTATTTGGATCCAGAGTATGAGCGGTCCGGAAGATTAAATAAAAAATCAGACATTTACTCTTTTGGAGTAGTGTTACTTGAGATCTTGGCCGGGAGGTTAGCCGATGATCCTCTATTCACAGCCGTCAACTATAATGGAATTGCACCCATTGCAAGAGATCATTTTAAAAAGGGAACAATAATGGAAATTGTTGATCACAAGTTAAAGGAAGAAACATATGAACGTGTCTTTTCTTTAAGTAAAGGACCCAATAAAGATTCTTTGGACATATTTTCAAAAATTACCTTTAGATGTGTGGCAAAATATCAAGCGCAACGTCCAAGAATGAAAGATGTCATCAACGAACTTAAAAAGGCGTTATACTGTCATGTAAGTTAATTATATATATATATATATATATATATATATATATATATATATATATATATATATATATATATATATATATATATATATATATATATATATATATATATATATATATATATAGAGGGTAAAGTTAAAATAAAAGAAAAATTCCGTACACTACGTAAAAAGATTTTTTTTTTAAGTTCGTGAAAAAATCGGAAAAAAATCCCACAAGATCGGGCATGTTGGTGTAAAAAACTTTTGTGAAATAAGTTTTTCTAATTTTGAGTTTTTATACGTTTTTTTAATGCACAAAAAGCGAATTTTGATGCGCAAAAAAATTTTGATGCACAAAATTTTCAACTTATTTTAGTGAGATGCGCAATGTTATTCTGATGAAAAAAAATCAAAAGAAGCTGGGTGTAAAAACAAATGTTTAATGCACAAACGTATTTCCGGAAAAAGTATCCTATTTTAGAAAAACTTCATTCACAACTTTTTTATGAACCAACATACCTGATATTGTGGATTTTTTTTTCTTCGCGAAATTTAAAAAAAAATCCTTTTACGTAGTGCACAGATAGTGATCTTTTTATTTGATCTTTATCCTCTCTCTCTCTCTCTATATATATATATATATATATATATATATATATATATATATATATATATATATATATATATATATATATATATGTACTAGCAGGGTACCCGCGCGTTGCAGCGGCGGGTACCATGCAATAACAGTATTCAGCCAAAAAAAATTTAGTTCAATATTTTACGATACAATAGACATACGGATGACGACAATTTTAGTTTTAAATAATTTTATGCAATAATAATATTTTTCATATAAAAACTTTAGATTATCCACGTAATGTTGTGATAGTACTGAGTTGGTAGCTGACGTATTGTAAAGGTATGATGTTAAATTAGTTGACAATGGCCCGTATTCGCAAGTTATCATTAAATAATAATACCATAGAGAAATTTAAAAGTCACTGACATTATAATGAATAAAATTTAGTTCTCTAAAAAAAATGTTTGTTATATTTGTCCCACATAGATGGATGATACAAGTAAAAGAATATTTATATAGATAAAGAAAAACTAAATATTCAAAAAGTCATGTGGGTTACTGTAAAGAGTATAATTATTATTATACAAATATATGAAATAAATATAAAATATATAATTATCACTTAGCACTTTGCACCTTAGCTTTGAAAAAATCATCCGATTTTATAAAACAAACTTTTTGGTTTTTACGGTAAGTTTTAACAAAAATAAATAAATAAATAAAAATAAAAAATCTAAGAGGTGTATACGTTGGTTCTAGAGGCACTCATGTGATTTAATGATAATTTTGAACATTGTAATTTAGTATGCGTTTTGAAACTCTATTGATTTAATAATATTGTTTTCGGATGACTTTATGGGCTAGCCGAACCGGTGGTGACTCCAGTTCCCGGTTGAACCCGTTGGTCAGGTCCGTTTTTTAATACCATATGTAAATTGTATGAAACTTTGTGTGTTTTATTAGTTTGTACAATATGTATAAGAACAAGTATGTTTCATGTTAGGGGTATTTTAAAAATAACATTAATTAGGTAATTATTGTTATAGACATTTTTTTTTTCTTTTATTATTATTATTATTATTTTTTTAAAACATGTCTACAAAAAGTGCTTTAAAGTGTTGCAATCAATGCTATTATAGATGTACTTATTAAAATTTGTCATTATAAGCAACTGTTGAATCTTAATTTTTTAAGCTTTCCATTTTAGGAATGTCCCAAATGCTTATATATATATATATATATATATATATATATATATATATATATATATATATATATATATATATATATATATATATATATATATATATCGGGATATGTCTTCCTTGTTGGGTGGAGGGCTCGGTACCAAAAAGGTACACGGACTTGAGATGGTTCCGCCAAATACCATATATATATATATATATATATATATATATATATATATATATATATATATATATATATATATATATATATATATTTAATGCAAAACCGCTTTTTTATATAAAACTTTACAGAATCACTTTGGACCAATGAGAATTTAGTATTATTAAATCTTTTTATTTAATTAAAAAGGACGTAATAGTAAAACACTTTTTTTTGAATTTTTTCAAATAAAAAAATGTCTTTTAAGTCCCTTCATTTTCGGATTTTTTTTCAACATACATGTTTTTCTAAAAAAAATGAGGTGCTTGTATTTTTTTTTTGTAATATTGTAAATTTACATATATTTTTTACGTACAATTTTTTAGACAATAAACTTGTTTCACTTAAAATGGTAATTACATATATGTCTCTAGTATACATTCTTTTATCTTCGAAATTTATAACAAAAAATATAAACATATATATATATATATATATATATATATATATATATATATATATATATATATATATATATATATATATATATATATGTAACCTCTAAATTTATAAACAACAAAAAAGACAAATAATATACACAAAAGTTTGATATCAAATGAAACTCAAATAAATTACAAATGATGTCATTCAAAAACATGTGTGCACTCTTTCAAGACATGTGTGCACTCTTCCAAGAACATATGTGCACGCTTTCGTATCTCATTATACACTTGTGTCTTGACATCTTTATCATGATCAACACTTGTGTCTTTTCGATACCTGTAATTATAAACAATTATTATTATTTTTTATTATGAATAACGAGCAAACAACGTATGCACGGAATGAGATCCTCTCAAGTTGAGAAGATCAACTTGACTTAAGTTGCACGATTGTGAGCCATTGGATTTGATCCAATGGTTCAAATCAAAAGAAGTTCTTTTGATTTGAGCCATTGGATGAGGCAGAATAGCAGAGCAAGTACAAGTATTAGTAGCATAACAAAAATGCGTTCCTCATCATTAATATGTTTGCTCGCGGCAATTGTGGCCTCTCAGGAGAATCGATGACCGCATCTTTGATGCACTGCTAGTACTAGTACTAGTACATCTGAGAATTCTTAATTGGATAGTTGTAAACAGCCCAGGGCTATGGAACAAAGGAGTATCACGGACCTACATCGGGGTGTTGACGGTGATTTTCAAATCTCCTCAAGTAGGATTTGAACCTACGACCAATCGGTTAACAGCCGACCGCACAATGTAAACACATATGCAAAAATTAAAACATATACGCATACATATTTTCTTGATTTTATATGAGCCTTAAAACACATATGCATTAATGCATACATTTCCTTGTTTGATACTTGAGATTACAAACAATTATCTAAAATTTTTATTATAAATAAATAGCAAACACATATGCACACTCTAAAACATATATACATACCTCATTTTTTTACTTTATATCAATCAAACACATATGCACGGCCCTTTCATCGACTTTAATGGCCCAGATTGAAGGTTAACCGGTGTGTGTGTTGGTGGTGATCGGAGCGGTGTGTTTGCAGAGAGAATGAATAGCGAAAAGGGGAAAAAACTATATCTATACTACATATAAAGCATAAATGACTCTCACTCCAAAATTTTAATACTTACAAGAAATTAAGCATGGTTTACAACACTTTAATGTACCAAATTCTGAGAATTACAACAAAGTAAGCATATTGTACAACAAAATAAAGCGTGCTGTCATTTTATGACCCAAATTCTATCAAACAACATTATTGCTATTAAAAACACCCATTCACAAAAAATTACAACTATTTAAGCACAATGTACAATAGTTGCAACCAATTTTCATATTTACAACAAAATAAGCATAGTGTACAAAAAATAAGCATGATGTAATTTTCATACTTACAACATTAATGCTATTAAAGTGGTCAATGTTATTAATGACTATAATGACTACTACTTACAAGAAAAGAAACATATTGTACAATACTTTAATACATATAATTTTCAGACATACAAGACAAGAAGCATAGTGTACAACAAAACACCACATTAAACACAATTCCTCATTAAATTTCACTACTACATATAATAAAACACATTATAAAAATATTCAATCCCGAACGAGCAACTGGCCAAATGGGCTTAAGACCGAATGGGCGCGGACCAAACGGGCTCGAGCCCGAACAGGCACGGGCCGACGGGTTCGAACCCAAACGGGCATGGGCTATACGAAATTTTTGATATCTATAAATTTATTGTCAAAAAGAATATAATAAACTAAAATACATTATTCATCGAAAATTTTTATCGCGTACCCTGCTAGTATACCTATTAAGAGGGTGCTTAAATGACAAAAAAGCCCTTAAGAGTAAAAAAACGAGGGGTTGGAATGGAACGCATATGTGGTGGCTTCATATATATATATATATATATATATATATATATATATATATATATATATATATATATATATATACATACATACATACATACATACATACTATATATATATATATATATATATATATATATATATATATATATATATATATATATATATATATATATATATATATATAGTCAAGCGTTCAAATGAGAAGTCCTATTTTTGTGAGAAGGTGAGAAGGGATCCTAGCCACTCATTTTATCTTTCTTTAATTTTGATCTAATGCCTAATACTAGTTAACCAATTTTTCTGAAAATTTCAAAAAAAAAATTTAAAAAAAATTTTCAAAAAAAAAAAAATTTCAAAAAATTTTCAAAAAATTTTCGATTTTTTTTTCCCGTCATTTTTCACATGTGAAAAAAAAATTCCGAAAATTTTTTTCCGAAAATTTTTTTTTCGAAATTTTTTTTTCGTGACATGTCAAAAAAATTTCACATGTGAAAATTTTCAATTTTCACATGTGAAAAAAATGAAGAAAAAAAAATTTACATGTGAATTTTTTTTTTCACATGTGAAAATTTTCAATTTTCACATGTGCAAAGAATGAAAATAAATTTTACATGTGAAAATTTTCAATTTTCACATTTGAAAAAAAAAAATTCACATGAGAAAATTTTCAATTTTCACATGTGAAAAAAATGAAAAAAAAAATTACATGTTAATTTTTTTTTCGTATGTGAAAATTGAAAATTTTCACATTTGAAAAAAATGAAAAAAAATTTCACATGTGAAAATCGAAAATTTTTTTTTTCGAAATTTTTTTTTCCGAATTTTTTTTTTTCGATTTTTTTTTTTTTTTTTTTTTTTTACTTCACATGTGAATTTTTTTTTTCAAAACTAAGGAAGGATAAAATGAGTGACTAAAATTAGTTCTCACCTTCTCACAAAAATTAGATTTCTCACATGAATAGCCCATATATATATATATATATATATATATATATATATATATATATATATATATATATATATATATATAAGAAGTCATATTTTTGTGAGAAGGTGAGAAAGGATCCTAGCCACTCATTTTTTCTTTCTTTAATTTTGATCTAATGCCTAATACTAGTTAACCAATTTTTCTGAAAATTTAAAAAAATTTCAAAAAAAATTTCAAAAAAAAAATTCAAAAAATTTTCGATTTTTTTTCCGTCATTCTTCACATGTGAAAAAAAAATTCCGAAAATTTTTTTCCGAAAATTTTTTTTTCAAAATTTTTTTTTCGATTTTTTTTTTCGAAATTTTTTTTCGTGACATGTCCAAAAAATTTCACATGTGAAAATTTTCAATTTTCACATGTGAAAAAAATGGAAAAAAAAATTTACATGTGAATTTTTTTTTCACATGTGAAAATTTTCAATTTTCACATGTGAAAAAAGTGAAAATAAATTTTACATGTGAAAATTTTCAATTTTCACATGTGAAAAAAAAAATTCATATGAGAAAATTTTCAATTTTCACATTTGAAAAAAATAAAAAAAAAAATTACATGTGAAATTTTTTTTTCACATGTGAAAATTGAAAATTTTCACATGTGACAAAAATGAAAAAAAATTTCACATGTGAAAATCGAATTTTTTTTTTCGAAAATTTTTTTTTTCCGAAAATTTTTTTTCGATTTTTTTTTTTTTTTTTAAATTTTTTCTTCACATGTGATTTTTTTTTTTTTCAAAACTAAAGAAGGATAAAATGAGTGGTTAAGATTAGTTCTCACCTTCTCACAAAAATTAGATTTCTCACATGAATGGCCCTATATATATATATATATATATATATATATATATATATATATATATATATATGTATATATATATATATACTCCTTTATAAAGTATTTAGGACATTCTAAATAAAGAATTCTTAAAATTCTTAAGACCAAAAACATTTCTTATTAAAGAAAGCCATAAAAACTTAAATGTAATTTACTTGGTCAAAACTTATAACCTGTCAAAAAAATGTCACCATATTAATACTTGTAACCGCTAAAATTTAGTTATTATCAATAATGATTATTAAAAACATGTAATCGCATCTAACATATAAATCTACAACCATTTCATATCTCTCTCACACGTCTATTTGGAGATCAAATAATTTGAATTGTTATAGGTTATAGTTATTTTAATAATTAAAAATTATCATTCTTTCATAAAGTTATCGTTAGAAGTAATGTATAAATGAACAACAGTTACTCACCACAAAATTTAATCACAGGGTACCCGCCGCCGCATTGCGCGGGTACCCTTCTAGTACATATATATATATATATATATATATATATATATATATATATATATATATATATATATATATATATATATATATCCAATGGCTCACACTTCCCCAACTTGAATCAAGTTATTTTTACAACTTGAGACAATCTCCTTCCCATTTGATATAAATCGTAACAAATGAATTTTTTAAATATGGAGAAACTGTTCATCATATAACATTACAAATGACAAAGAATAAATCATGGAACCCATCTTGGTATTTGTAAAATGTTGGCTTTCAACCGGAATACCAAGGCACAACTAATATACGTATATTTTTGGGCAAATGATTAAAAAAAAGTATCATACTTGCCACCATTTGCCCTTGTGGGTAGCAAACAAAATTTTTTGCTTTTGTTGGTACTTTCTTTCAAATTCATATTTTTTAGGTTATTTTGCAAAAAGTTTGGACATTTTTGCCCCTTTTAGCTAATAGAATTCTTTTTTGAAGGGCAAAAATGTCATATAGTACCCTAAAAAGGATGAATTTAAAAGAAAAGTACCTACAAAAGCCAAAAAATTTGTTCACTACCCACAAAAACAAATTATGGCAAGTATAATACTTTTTTTTTAATCATTTACCCTATATTTTCTAAGAAATAAATGTTTCATTTATCTTGATACCATGATATTTTTCATGAAAAAGTATATACACAGAGATTTTAGTTTGAAATTTTCAAGATACATTTAAAGGTAACTAATTGCATTTTTTATAGTATTATATTTATTTGTTAATAGGTTTCCAAATTAAGTTATTGCTAGACCATTTTAAGTTTTTTACTTTGTTTGACCATTTTAAGTTTTTCACTTTTTACTTTATAGATAGTTAATATACTTTCTTTCTTTAAATTTTAATCCAAACCCAAATCTCATTCCAACCCACCTTTAAACCAAACGGACCCTTAATGTCCCCTACATTCATGCCACTCCCTTTTCAATATCATCCCCACACGCCACATTTTAACCCAAAACCGCCTTTTCCTTGTAATTCTCACTATCATCCTCGAAATACTGCCCTACTTTTGTTTCTCCTGAAAATCTCGACTCTTTCATCTTCCCCGCCTTTCCGTCCACCGAAATCTTCATAGATTCATTCCGACCAACCTAGTCCTTTTTGAATTCCCCTTCATCCTCGTTACTAGATTCCCCTAATCACTATTCAAATCCTCATCACCCTTTCCCTTATCGGCGTCTTTTTGCATGTCATAAACCCTATTCTTTTCTTTATCTTCCCTTTCAACATGCTCCTCCATATGTCCATTGCTCACACCCATGTTGCCCGTAACAACAGTATCTCTTATTTCCTCCACGACACTTATTTATGGGTTTTTTCTTTTACTTTTACGTATAACTCCTCCTTGACCAAACCTTTGTTACACGTGTGAATCTACACCTACCCAAACAAGGTGTTATGATCACCTTCTAATCTACAATTATGAACCCCCAATACTTTTCCATGCACAACTGTAATTCTTTTGAAAGTGTTTTCACTGCAACACAAAATTGGAATGCCAAGGATGTTTATCCATGTCACCCTTCCTGCTATGCGGTCATATTTGTGAAAAACTAGAAGGGGGTTGAATAGGTTTTCGTCTTTTTAAATTTGTTGTAAAAACTTTGTTTTGCAAATAAAAACTTTGATTTGACTTTATGTGAACTCAACTCTTGCACAATATGAACAATTATAACTAAGTATGAAAGTAATGACAATGTAAGTAAAGTAATAAATAAGAGATGGAAGGATCAAACCATGATACGAAGGATTTATAGTGGTTCGGTAATGAAGCACCTCTTCGCCCTAATCCACTCCCCGGGCACCTAACTCAAGAGTTCTCTTCAATATTTCAACAAGCTCACTTATGGTGGAGAAAACCTTACAAACCTTTGCTTACACCAATTACCGACACTAAGCAAAATGTCGAGTTCTAATCCTAGCTAGAACCAATCTCACGACTCTAATCACTATTCAACTTCTTCACAACTTTATACGACTTCTTCACACCACTACTTCTTCACACCTTCACAACACTACTAACACACCACACTAATATACTCACTTATATTAACGCCTATCTAACTTATATACACACCTTTACACAAATGAATGAATGATTTACAAAATATAATACACAAACAACTTAGGTAGTAGGATCACACTAAGTTGCAATACTTCTTGTCTTGATGGATGAAAGTATTCTTCTCTTGCACTTGAATGATTTGAGCTTAGATCACTTGGAAACAAAAGCTTATGATTAAATGATTAAAGGATTTAGAAAGATGTATGGAAAGAATTTAAACAGAAAGTTTAGAGTGCAAAAGGTGAGAAAAATGCCAGGAATAGTCCAGTATTTATAGACAAACTGGGGGACAGGGGAGCGTGGCTAGTCCTCTTAAAGTGTAGCCAGTCCCTTAAAGTTTAAGGGGACCGCCCTATATTTAAGGGGGCCACCCTCCCCATAACGGCCACCAATTTGTCTTTTTCCTGGGGAGGTTTTTTCTAGAACATTTTTATCATTTTTGGGCTAAAATTTTGAATTCAAGTATTTATTATGAATTAAAAAACGTTTTTATTTTGCCAAAAATATTTTGTAAAAGATATAAAATATTTGTAACATTTTATAAAAGATCAAGTGATTGAATAAAAGTTCATTTGATCATAAAATACATTAAGCATTTATTTATTCATACCTTAAGTGATTAATTTGTTAAAATGAATATTTATGGCTAAATACTTACTTACATAATAATTTTACATTTAATAATTTTACATTTTGTGATTATCAAAACGTACAGATATCAAAAAATATTAATAACCTTTTTAGGCATTATTTATATCAACAATATTCATCCCCTCTCCTTAACTTATTCACCCATCGCCTAATACCATGGTGATTGTCATTTATAACATTACTCGTTGTTTTTTCACTATCCAACATCACCATAAACTATAAACCATCAAGCAGATAAACTTCAACTTTCTCGAAACCTTGTTCTTTGCACAACACCTACAACTTCGAAATGAAGCACATGGCTTTCACTTCCCCCACCATACTTTTTATGAGTATCTCCATGTTGATGTCTTCTTCTACTATCTCAATTGTTCTCCCCATGACAATATTGTCGCCTCTATTGTTTAAAGGTACCGGCCTGTTGTTGGTAGGAGGTTGCCCCTCTGGTCCGGAGACCATTGTGCATTCGAGTGGGATGATCCTACTGCTTTGAAGCATGAGTATCTCCATGTTGATGTCTTCTTCTACTATCTCAATTGTTCTCCCCGTGACAATATTGTCGCCTCTATTGTTTAAAGGTACCGGCCTGTTGTTGGTAGGAGGTTGCCCCTCTGGTCCGGAGACCATTGTGCATTCGAGTGGGATGATCCTACTGCTTTGAAGCATGAGTACTACTCCTTCCATTGGGAATTTTAGCATGCCCTGAGCTGTTGATGGGACCACTTTCATTTTCCTAACTCCAGGTCATCCAATGATCCCGTTGTAAGGTGATTGCGACCTTACTACCATGAAATTCATCCATGCAGAAGTTGAGTGTTCTTCGTATCCTATTTTTACCAGTAGTGTTATCTGTCCTATTGGCTGTATGACTTCACTGCGATAAGAGGGGCTGTGGCCGGGACTATCTGGCTTCTTATCTTTGGCTGGAGCCGTTTAAAACAGTGCTCATGCAATATTTCGGAAGCTGATCCTTCATCCACCAATTAACCACGTCAATAAACCTTCTGTTACCATTACTGTATCTACTACAATCGTTCTTATATCTACCCTCTTTGTGAATTTCATTAATTATGTTCCTGTTACACATGTTGTCACCTTTCGCCCCTACCAATGTGACTTCCACCGTTACCGTTGCTTATCCTATCGTACGCCACATAGACTTACAAAATGAGTAGAAACATAGAGATTAAGGGGATTGGATTATTTTGTTATGTTACTAAACATAAAAGGGTTAATTTGTTATATTACTAAACTTTAAAATAGTATAAACATATAGATTAATGGGTTTGGAGGTTAATTTATTTTGTTAGTAAACCTAAAAGGGTGTTAAAGTATGAAATTTAATTAGTTAAGGGCTCATTTGATAATTTAGTAATGTTTATGGGGTGTTTTTTGAGTTTTATTAAACCCTAAATGAAATGTCAATTTAAGATGCACCTATAAAAATAGATGTTCTCCCGTTAAAATTCTCATTTCTATTTGAAATATGTGTCTAAAAATCCCTCTTATTCTTTTAATTTTAATTTTTCTTCTTACTAGATCTCTTCTCATCTTTATTAAATATAAAGAGAGATAATGATCAAATTTTAGTTTTGCTTAAAACTTAAAAATTAATAGAATAAATAAAATAAATAATGTTAGTTGACTAAAATATCATTACTTATCAATACAGTCTATTAATTATTTAAGTACTTAAAATTACAATTTATCCACTAACTTTCACAACTCTCACTCACACCCATATGTATACAATGAAGTAAAATAAATATACACAGTTATACACAAACAAATTAAGGATATTATACATTCTCGTCGCTAGGCGCAGATAATGGTTTAGTTAGCGAAAAAAAGTCATACACGCGTCACGTTATTATTTATGTATTAATTCGACAGCGTCTCACATTCTTTTTGGTCTTCCCAAACTAGATATAATACATCATTTGGCCCTCTCAATAAGCTTATCCAGCTGCCGTTTATGCATCCTTTTTTACCCAAACTTCCTGTACTCACGTTTTATTTGATAAACAGATAATGTCCTTTTCCAGCAACGTCTTTGATCGCTTATATATTCCTCTTGAAGACATACTATCCGCTACCAACAACTTTGCTGATGAAACCCACAAAGATGGGTTTGCAAGTGAATACAAGGGACAACTTTTGCGGCCCGGTAAGTCGATTAATATTGCTGCTCGAAGGTTAAATAAAGAATGGGATGGAGGAGAACAACAGTTTTGGATGGAGATTTCCATGCTATATAATCTCAAGCATAAAAACCTGGTTTCATTAGTTGGGTTTTGTGATGAAAATGGTGAGAAGATCATAGTTAACAAGCATCAGACCAGGGGAAGTCTCAGAAACTATCTAAATGACCCAATGCTGACATGGGTGCGAAGATTGGAGATATCTGTCTGTCTTGCGCATGCATTAAGCTACATTCATTATGACGAGTCACGCGAATTTAGCTTAATACATCGGGACATCAGCAGCTACTCAGTTCTATTAAATGATAATTGGGAACCCAAGTTATGTGATTTTCAACTTTCCATGCAGATTAAATCATCTCAAAGGCACCTTTCATTCAATGATTCTCTTTGTGGTACTCAGGGATATACAGACCCAGCATATATAAAAACTCATAGTGTGAGCCATAAGTCGGATTTGTACTCATTTGGGATAGTATTGTTTGAACTACTGTGTAGTAGGAAATCAGTATCTGACTACGGCGATAATAAGTATTTAGCTCCAGTGGCCACTTTCCATTATAAAGAGAAAATACTCGATGATATAATTGATCTGGGGCTACGGAAACAAATGGATCTGCAATCACTCAATGTTTTTGCTGAAACAGCGTATGCGTGTCTGAATGAAGAACCATCTCAACGCCCAAATATAGGTGAGATTGTCACAAGACTTGAGAACTCGTTGAAACTTCAATGGGATCGTCAAAACACTGTAAGAGGGTTTTCTCTCTTTCATCTTTTTTATCATAACAAGTACCCTATAGACTATATTTATTATTCATAATTAATAATGATTACTTATTAATTAGTGTATTTATGATTATGATGTTAAAGGAACACTCCATAGCTGCAACTGAAATTGAAGGTACATCATCCAGTCAAGACAAGGTAATTATTTTCTTTTAATTCTTGCTGTAAGTCATTGAAATTTTAAAAACATACGTCATCATCAGGAGTTTGTAACAAACATTTTACCAAGTAGGAGAACATACATATCATTTATTTTCTTTTTGATAAACGTAAATATGCGTAACTAAACTCACTGAAGTGTTTCACCCTGTGAATCTGCACACATGGTAATTTTTTCTTGTTTGATACATATAGGGATCAGTGAACTTCGTATCCACGCGCGTTGTATCCGGAAAAAAGACAATGTCTTCCCACAAAGATCTTTCTCGCTTTAAACTCAGTATGGAAGATATAAAGTCTACAACCAACGGATTTGCTTCTGAAAACATCATTAGAGAAACTAGGCGTGGAATAATTTACATAGGCCGTCTCTTGCATTCTGAACAGTTCATTGATATTATTGGAATGGTTCTATCTGGTCCTGTAAAAGATAAGAGCAAAACGTTTTTGACAGAGATTTCGATGCTTTCTAGTCTGAAACATAAGAATCTTGTGTCTCTTGTTGGGTTTTGCGAAGATGTGGTCAATAAGATTATCATATACAAGAGGGAGGCTAATGAAAGTCTTTCAAAACATATAAGTAATCAGACCCTCACATGGATGCAAAGGTTGAAAATATGTGTTGGTGTTGCAAATGCAATGAGTTACATTCATTATGATGCTGGACGCGATTTTAGTGTCATACATTGCAACATCAAGAGCTCGAAAATTTTACTAGATGACAAATGGGAACCCAAGTTATCTGGTTTTGAACTTTCGTTGAAAAATACAGTAGCTCGGAGGCGTCGTCTTCTCCTTACTCGCGATATTGTTAAGAATGTATATCTGGACCCAAAATATAAAAAGACTGGCGGTGTGACCCACAAGTCAGATGTGTATTCATTCGGTGTTGTATTATTTGAAGTCTTGTGCCGAAGGAGTGCAACAGATATAGATGAGTTGGGAGAGGGGTTATTAAGTCAACTGGCGAAATCTCATTTGGATAATATGATTGATCCGCATTTACGCAAGCAGATGGACCCAGAATCACTCAGAATCTTCTCAGAGACAGCATATTACTGCTTGAAAGAGGAACGAGCAGATCGACCATATATAAATCAGGTTGTCAAAAGACTAAAGAAAGCGTTGGGACTTCAAAGGGAACATGAAAAACTAGTAAGAACATCAACTTGTGTATCAAATTTATGTAATAATAATAACTGCTAGTATATTATTAACTTGTTTCCTATTCTTTTGCAAATATTATTTTTAGGAACTTCCAAGAAATGCAATTGATGGTGCACCATCCAGTCATTTGAAGGTAATTCATGATTTTATGTCCTTAAACTCTTACACGAATGGTCCATCCATGTGGATGAGGTTCTTTACATTTGATCCCTGTTACGAAAAGATTAGACAAGACATTTCTGATGTCTCATATTCATAACCCTGGCATGCAGTCTAAAATGATAACGATCATTAACAAGCTAGTTTGTTGAATATGGGGGCAGCTTTTATCTGGTGGTTAAATTTATTGAGATGACCACCTCTGTACCCCCTTCAATATCCTTCCAGCCACCACACGATCACCACCCAAAAACCAGAAATCAAAACAAGTAAACAACATCTGCGCCGGCCAAACTACCATGGACCTGCACACTAGTCACACTCACAAATAACTGATATCTAAGCTTACGGAAACCATTGGCTGAGAATAAATAATTGGGGATTTCAAGTTTGTTGTATTACTTTGTACGTTCAATTAACACCACCATTTGTACAGGATTCTGAATTTTTTCTAATTCAATCCTTATATTTTGCAGTGGAAGAACTTGGAACACTTGAAGATTGCACTTACTGATATCGGGTTGGCAACCGAGGATTTTGCCGACAAATATTGCATTGGAGAAGGCGGATATGGTATGGTATACAAGGCAAAACTAGAACATTTTGATAGTAGTAATTCATCATCGACAGGTGGGGAAAATAAATGTGGTTTTCCCAAGAAACAAAGCAATGTAGCCATAAAACGCATCACCAGTCCAAAAGGAGAACAAGGGTTCAATTTAGAAATTGAAACGCTGACTAGTTGCAAACATGAAAATATAATCTCTCTTCTTGGATTTTGTGATGAAGGTCCTGATCACATGATCCTTGTCTATGAGCTTGCTTCTAAAGGAAGTCTTGGAGATTATATGTCAAACAGTGACAAAATGATTAATCTTACTTGGATGCAACGTTTGAAAATATGTCTTGATATCGCGCATGGCTTGAATTACATTCACACCAACACAGATCAAGACAAACAAAAGATAATACACCGAGACATCAAGAGCGAGAATATTCTATTGTGCGATAATTGGAAGGCAAAGATTGCTGATTTTGGGCTTTCAAAATTCCACCCAACAAATCAAGAGGCCAGCACTTTCAAAACTGATACGGTTGCAGGTACAAATATGTATTTGGATCCAGAATATCAGAAGGATGGTAAACTAAATAAGAAATCAGACATTTACTCTTTTGGAGTAGTATTGTTTGAGATCTTGACTGGGAGGTTGGCCTATGATCGTACTTTCACCGACATTGATGGGAATGGGATTGCACCCATTGCACGACAGCATTTTGAGAAGGGGACACTAATGGAAATTGTTGATCACAAGATAAAGGAAGAAACTGATGAACATGTCTTTTCTCTAAGTAAAGGTCCAAATGAAGAGTCTTTGGACATATTTTCGAAAATTGCATTTCAATGTCTAGCAGTGACTCAAGTCGAACGTCCATCAATAGATGTTGTCATCAACGAACTTAAAAAAGCGTTATACTGTCAAGTAAGTTATTTATTTAAAATTGAAGTTTATAATTTCTTCATCGTCATATGTGATATTTCATACATTATACAATGTGTAATTTCATCCTCAAAATTTTACTCAATTTACGATGTTACCATTTAAGTTTTTCTTGACTACTTAACTTTTATGACTTATTGTTTTAATATTAACTTAGTGATCAACCATTTTATGACATGCTAGTGATTCACCCGTAAACCTCCTCACTCCCCCCCCCCCCCCCCCCCTCGTCGTGATGTATATTAGTATCCGTAATTTTTTTCTTTAAATTTATTGTGCTACAAGCAACCATGATTTACAATTTAGATGGCAAGTGCCTTTCTAAATTTAATTTTAGATGGCAAGCTGCTACAATTTGTTTTTGACTTATCTAATCGACTGACTGTTCCATGCTTCACAGGAGAACCACAAGGACACCCTCAAAATTTCACTTGAATACATCAAGCTGGCTACAGACAACTTTAGTCAAGACAGACTCATTGGAACTGGAGATACTGGGAAAGTATATAGAGGAGTAGCTACTCACACCGACACTCATGGACATAACATCATTGCTGTCAAGCGGTTAGATAGGAAGTCTGGTCAAGGAGAAGCTGAATTTTTGGCAGAGCTGGATATTCTTTTGGAGTATAAACATGAAAATGTCATTGGTCTTTTAGGCTACTCTGATGAAGAGGATGAAAAGATTATTGTTTATCAGTATGCATCCAAAGGAAGTCTAGATAGGTACTTGAGCGATGATAGTCTTACGTGGGTGATGCGGCTTAAAATTTGCATGGATATTGCAATCGGTTTGGAGTTCCTTCACGGAACTGTTTCATGTCCAGAAATGGTGATACATAGGGACATCAGCAGCAGCAACATTCTATTGTTTGATGATTGGAAAGCAAAAATTAGTGATTTTGGGCTTTCCTTAGTTTGTCCAACAAATCAGGATGTAGTCGTTGAGAATGTTACACATACAATTGGCTATCGTGACCCACTATACTTGAAAACAGGCTTCTTAACTAAAGAGTCTGATATATTCTCATTGGGTGCTGTCTTATTTGACATATTGTGTGGGAAACAATCCTCTGAAAAACTGGATGATGAGTATCTTTATTTACCCTTTTTGGCTAAACAACACTATCATGTTGGAAAACTTGATGACTTAGTGTTTGAGGGTATAAAAGAACAAATTTTGCCGCAGTCATATACTACATTTACAAGAATTGCCCTTCAATGCTTACATCACAGAAGAGAAGGACGGCCAACGGCAAGTGAAGTAATAATACAACTTAAAAAAGCATTGGAATTCCAAGTAAGTTCTTATACTTAATTATTTCAAATTATGCTACCATTCGTTTCATATAAAAATCTAAAACTATATGCATGGATATTCAAATAAGTTTCACACTTCTGTTGTTCAAACAAGACTTTTTATTACTCAAAACAAAAAATAAATTAAATTTAAAAATGAAATAGACAACAGGTTTACATGATCCATAAAAAAATATGTTGTTCATGTTAAGTAGAAGGTCTTTAGTAGTTTCCTTAAGGGTAGAAATAATGTAAATGTATGAAATATAAGCTTATTAATTGTTTAATTAATGTCCAGGAGGATTATGAGATATGGGAGCCGAAATTGCCTAAAGACTATAAAGAAATAATCCAGATGTCAAATTGCCCAGAAAATTATTCTATCATCAAGAAAGAGGACCTGTACAACATCTTTTCTGAGGGAATCCTCCTACAACAGGACAAAGTGGTAATTAGTTTATTATATCATATCTCAGTTATTTTGTGCTTGGGGTCTTTTATGTATCTTTTACTTTTTAAGGTAAAGTTCAAAATCACACTTAAGTCTGGTTTTATTTTGTTGTATAACAGTTGTTGTCATTGGCTGGTAATGGAGAAAGAAACGAAATGGTTTCAGCCACAATGTTTTCCTACAAAAACAGTTGTCCACATGACTGGAAATCTCTTCCAGAATCAAGGTTATTCTCACTACCTCTCCATGTTTGATATATACTTGATGTTTGAAGTCCACAACACAAAACTATAATCAAACACTTTTGTTATATTTCCAGAACTAGAACAAATAGATCCTCAGCAAACGCCCCTAATCTCACCACAAACAATGAAAATTAAGAACCCGGCCATTTGACTAAGCTCCCATTTTGCCCCTGTATTACACTTAATTATCACATTGACTACCTGCACTTATACAAAACATATTAGAATCCCTTTTATTACGTTATGTTGGCAACGCTGATGCCTGCACAAATCAAACAGAGCTAAATAGTATTTTATCTTTTGCTCTTTTACACTTGAGACCAAATGTTCTATATGACTAAACTTCATGCCTCATTTCATGAGCTTATATATAACTAATGGTGTGCAAGAGAATATATAATACTCAATATAAACCTTTTAATACGGTGGTTGAGGTATGCCCCTATGACCGTGAATTATAAATTTTGCTAGCATTTTGAAATTAAAGTCTTTTAGATAGAAATTTTACTATACAGTAAGTTTTAATATAGAATCTAAGCTCTTGTTCTAGAAAAATTACTTTTTTCGTTTGTTTGGCATTACGAAATTCAAGAGTAGAAGTGTATGGGAATAAAGGTTGTGACTGATTAAGGCTTGGATATCTATAATATGTCCAGGTTTGAGGCAGTAGTGGAGATATTGGATATTTCCAACATGATCATCGAAATCAAGACAAGAGCTCAATTTTTATCTCCAAATGTTGTATATGGTGTCTATTTAGTCTTCAAATTTTGTGATTCAAGAAACTGTTCAAGTACACCTATGTATGTTAACCTAAAGTATAGAAAGGGACGCGAAATCCTGCATGCATATTTCGCAACATGGAGAGATGAGCAGTGGATGATGATTGAGTTGCACCGTTTCTCGAATCAAAATGAAGATGTCGTTTTTGAGTTTCTACTAGAGAGCTTTTCAATGTACTATTGTGGAGATGGTGCGATTTTTCTTGAAGGCATTGAATTCCGAGCCATTGACAGAGTGAGTTCATAAATATTTCATCGATCCATTATATATATATTTTTTTTGTTATATTGTATTCAAGGGGTTGGAATGTTGGATGCATGGCGGAAAAAAATTATTGTTCTATATTGCATATTTAACACGATTTTGTACACAGGTGAAACATGAAGAAAGTAGAATGTTGAAGGATGTCCAACAAGTCTTGCAATCAAACTTCAATGTGGATCGGGTGCAACAATTTCCAAATAAATTTGAAGAGATATTCAAGATACAAGGCAACTATGACGAGTTGTTCTGGTTGGGCGAAGTAAACGGAAAGAAACTTCTTGTGGTTTCGCCGAAGGCAGCTTTATACAAATTCTCTAATGTGGATCTTTTTACTTCAATACCATCAGCCGAGTCCAGGTTTGCTTTTTTAAACCAATTTTGTTACAGTGTACTTTAAGCGTTAGACTTTCTCTAATCGTACATGCACAATGTGCTCACCTATATGTTTATTCGAATATTTGAAAATGTCACACGAAAAACTAGGTTTGATAATATTATGTCATAATCTGCTTTGTTGATATTAGAATACCAAATTAGGATTCGTAAATATAGGTTGACATTAGTTTCACTTCTTGAATTTGGTATTTTGTGTCTTCAAATTTTACTTTATTTCTACGAATTTTGTAATCATACTATATATTGTACATGCAGATTTCAAAAGGTGATTGAGCTTTTGCCACAACAAGCATTGTTTCTCAAATGCACAATTAGAAGTCAGATGTTGTCACCGGATACAGAATATGTGTGTTACCTTGTGTTCAAGCTTTCAGAGACATGTCAGGGTCTTCATTATCCAGTAAAAGTACGAGACGTCCTCCACCAAGAAAATAACGAGGCTGAATTTGTTTATTTTATAACCCCAAGCCCATTGAATACACATGGTTTTACTCGGGTTCCGAAACAAAGGGAAGATGGATGGATGGAGATTCAAGTGTGGAAGTTTAACTTAGCTCACGAATTCAAGGATGACTCTCTTTCTATGAATATGAAATTTACAAGTCTTGAAGGAATTATGTTTGGCCTCATTGTGAGTGGCCTCGAGTTTCGGCCACTGTAAAAGAACTATTAATTGCCAAATTTAGTATTATTTGTTGTTACTTGGTGTATCAGAAAAAGGCTCTCTTATGTACTGTATGTCGTAAGTGAAACAAAATGGGCTCTGCAGAAATTCTATAACAGATATGGGTCTCTTTTATTACAGTATTTCTCAATATAATATGGAAATTTACTGTAAAATATGAGAAGATCTTGCTACTGGAAATAGGGGTTTAAAAATAATCGGTTCGGGGAAATTTAATTAGTACTGTATTTGTTTGACATGTAAAAGTTGAAAGAAAAATACTACTAGTGTGTACTAGGAAAACAAAGGTGCAACTTGATGCTCAAAATTTGAACCTTGAACTTTAATCTTTACCCTTGAAAGTTTAACTTTGAACCTTGAATATCGGAATTTTCAACTTAGCATCTGGAAAAAAGGGTCACGAGGTGGGTGGGACTCAGGGGCGGATCTAGCTTAATCACAGGGTATGCACGTGCATACCCTATGTAAATTTTTAGTAGTGAAAAAAAAATTGTTTTTTCACAAATGTGACTATAAAATGCACTAAAAGTTTATGCATGCATACCCTCTAAAAGACACGAAAAATATAAGTGCATACCTTAACTCAACTCATCACTGGTTGAAAGAGAAAAAAGTAAAATAGAAAAGACAGCGTAATGTATAAGCAGAGTTAGCAGGCGGCAGTTTGAAGAAGAAGAAGGCATATATATATACGAGACATTAGGATTTAGGTCAAATGGTCAATAATTTAACTTTGTTTATTTATATAAAAATTAATATAAAATGATGGACAATTTTAGCACAATAATAATTCCTATATAATTTTTAAATTGACTAACAAAGTGTATTATTTTTTAAGGTGGGTCAAAAGTGAGTACAAGATATATTTTAGTATATTGGACTATATAATATGATATCTATGTATAATTATTAAGGTTATGTGGGTGGGTCATGGCCCACCTTTGCACCTATATAGCTACGCCACTGCCAATTGTTGTGATGTAAGGTTGTGGACTTCAAGTTACCTATAGGGCATAATTCACTCAAAATGTCTATGCATATATAACTTTTAACATTGCCTTTAATTTTTAGCTTTATTTTCACTGTTGTTTCGTTAGGTTAGGTTATGTCTGATGTTAAGCGACAGAAAGTACATACTGTGATGAGTAATTTATTATCTTTTAGCAGACAGACACTTCAATATACTTTCAGCGAACTCTTTTTCGAATCTTTTTTGAACTGATATTTACGCTTTGAAAAATACATGTGCTTTGTTCTTTTAAAGATCACGTGTAATCTAAATCTCGAATAGTGGCTCGCATATACCGAAATTTACAAACCAAAACAAGTTTAATAACTTGGATACATAAAAATAAAAATTGTGTCTAATCTAAATCCCGAAAAAACCAACCCGGAAAACCTAACCCGAACTACCGAAAAAATTAGATTTATTACTAATACTCCTAAAGATCGACATTGCATACCTTATTTCGAATTCCTTGATTCGCCACTGGTGGGACTATTGTATTTCGGTCAGCATGTGGAAAAAAGGATTGAACCCTAATAGCATATGGTATGATAACTCACCAAGTGAGTTATTGCTTAACTTTGGTGCGTTATAGTGAGTTATACCATACCGTCCCCCAAGTTAAGTTAAGCTTTAACTCCCAATGTTAGCCACTTAACGTAGCGTTAAGGAGGAGGTTTTTGGTGAGTTAATCTTTAACTCAGAAAGTTATTATATCGCCCCTCAAGTTAATCTTTAACTCAGTTTTTTATTTTATTATTATTATTTTTAATTATAATAAAAGTGAGGCCCAAAATGTTAAGTTAAGCTGTAAATCAAAAATGTTAACAACTTAACATACTTTTTTTGTTTTGTTTTGTTTTGTTTTGTTTTGTTTTTTTTTTTTTGAGTTAAAATAAAATGATTAAAACCGAGTTACCTCACCTTATGCTCTCTTGTCAATTCCGACATTCCCCCTGAAGCAAACCCCAAAGTTACTAGAAAGTCAAAATTAGAAGATAATGATGATTTTGATGACGTGGCACCTTTGGATATGGGTCAATTTCAGTTACTTGAGTCTAATTCTGTCAGAAACCATAAAAATACAAACAGCCCAAAATTTTATGAAATTGATGACGTGGCACCTAATTTTAGTAATGGTCAATTGCGACCTTTCAATTCCCCTAAACCAAAACCCCAAAAGTTACTTGAAAGCCAAAATTAGAATATAATGATGATTTTGATGACGTGGCACCGTTTGATTGCAGTCAATTTGACGGGGCTATGAATTCATTTTAGGGCGGGGAGAGGGAGTCATGGACAAGGGAGTAAGATGAATGGGGCGAAAGGTGAGGATGTGGTGGTGAAAGTGCCGCCCGGGACGGTTGTTAGAGCGGTTGGGAAAGACGGGGTTGTTGGTGATGTGTTGTTGGAGTTGTTGTATAGTGGGGATAAGGCGTTGTTGTTGCCGGGTGGACGAGGTGGGAGAGGGAATGCTTCGTTTAAGTTGGGGACGAATAAGGTGCCCAGGATTGCGGAGAATGGTGAAGAAGGCCCCGAAATGTGAGTTTTTTTTAGCTTTTACAATGTCATTTCATTTTGTTGTTGATTACAGGGGTTAGTTTACTGTACTTTGCGTGTTTGCTCACTTAGGTTACTAAACTTCCAAAAAACGGCATTTAAATCAATTCTCTCAGTTTTATAAGTTCAGTGACTTGAGCATATAAATGTTACCGTATAACTTAAGTGAGCTACATATAGTGTTTTATATGTTCAGTGGTCTAAATGAACAAAAAACGTAATGTTTAGTAACCTTGACGCGTATTACTCTTTGATTATAATAAGATAGGATAGTGTTGATGAGATAATATGTTTCAAAATGCAATTCCAAACACTCCCTTAGAATAGGAAGAATAGCTATTTCTATTGTGTATGCTTTTTGTAAATTGTAATGATCGTTTGTGATTGGTGTTTTTCGCCAGGTGGTTGGAATTGGAGCTTAAGTTGGTTGCAGATATAGGAATAGTGGGTGCTCCAAATGCAGGAAAAAGCACATTTCTAAGTGTTATTAGTGCTGCTCAACCGAACATTGCAAATTATCCCTTCACGACATTACTTCCCAATTTGGGTGTTGTTTCATTTGATTACGATGCTTCTATTGTGGTGGCGGATCTTCCAGGTTTACTTGAAGGAGCTCACAGAGGTTTTGGTTTAGGCCATGAGTTTCTTCGGCATACAGAAAGATGTTCTGCTCTGGTATAATTCTTTATGCATTGACTGCACATCTTTTATTTTAAGTTGTAGATAGAATTTACGGAGCATATAATTATACTCTCCTGATTATGAGAAATAAATGGCCCCGTTGTATTTTTGTACTTTCGTAGGGGGTTAGATCTAATTTACCCTTAGATAAACCCTTTTTTTGTTAATTGCAATTGGTATGGATTTAAACTGATTATTGTGACTTGATATCGCAATTATCGTATAATTGAACTTAGAACGAAATTGCAAACACACCTAAGTCTATATATCTTTATGCATGCTCCACAGATAATACTAATGTTCTTATCCACATAAGTACTGTTATATTATTGCGAATTAATAGTGTTATTATCAAAATGGAGGCTTAGGTACACATTGTTGATGGTTCGTCTCAACAACCAGACTATGAATACGACGCAGTTCGTCTTGAGCTAGAAATGTTCAGTCCTGAAATTGCTGAAAAGCCATTTATAGTTGCATACAATAAAATGGATCTTCCTGATGCATATGAAAAGTGGGAATCATTCCGGGATTACCTTCGTTCACGTGGGATTGAGCCTTTTTGCATCAGTGCAATTAATAGAGACGGGACCAGAGAATTGATCACTGCTGCTTATGAGCTTGTACGACAAGGAATTGAAGATAGAAAAGATGAAAGTAAGAATGTTTCATCTTTTAACTAACATTAATGGCTATATGTTCTGTCTGTTACTTAGCCACGGCCACACTTGTCTCTTGTAGGTTGGAGAGATCCTGTACAATTTAGTCATGTGGCAGAAATGGTGAAAAAGCAGCGAACTGCCCCCATTAACGAGTTTGAGATCTCTCATGATAGCTCTTCTGATACATGGCATATCGAAGGAGCGGGTTTGCAACGATTTGTTCAAATGACCAACTGGAAGTAAGTTTGAATGACTAACATGTAGTTAGGATAATATTGAGTTTGAAATCATATCATGTAATCGAACCATATCATCATGTATTGTCTCACAAGAGTAAGTTTGATACATGCCATAATCTTGACATGGGCTTTTGATTTCAACTCAAGACTTGCCATATCCATAACACTTTCTGTAATCATATCCTGTATATTTGCGTTTTTTATATAATATATAATTGTAATAATGTAAATTGCAACTGAACAATTGAAGCATTTATTTTAGTTTACACTTTTTGATATTTTAAAAGAATTTGAGCTTCTTTTTGCAACTAAATTCTTGTACTATTGATGGTTAATATTGTCTCTATGTTTTTTTACATACCTGATATGATATTGACGTCTACTTTTTATACAACAGATATATGGACTCTGACGTAAGGTTTCAGCATGTGCTAGAGGCATGCGGCGTTAACAAGTCTTTAATTAAACGTGGTGTGAAGGAAGGTGATACGGTCATCATAGGCGAGGTACGTTGCCTGGCTCTCAAACTATTACAAAAATGGATTTAGTTTGGTCATAT
This sequence comes from Artemisia argyi, assembly GCA_030686995.1. Classification (NCBI taxonomy): domain Eukaryota; kingdom Viridiplantae; phylum Streptophyta; class Magnoliopsida; order Asterales; family Asteraceae; genus Artemisia; species Artemisia argyi. The sequence goes on along the minus strand of CM060687.1, from coordinate 195,015,238 downwards.
TTCTGCTAATATCAAGTTATTGGGTAAAAGTATAAAATTTAAAGGAAAAAAATAAACTAGTTGATCGATTTTAAGTCACCCGAACTATGCATAAGTAGTCAAGTGCTTACAACCTCAAAGTTATTAAAAAAGGAGTGGTATGAAACTCAAAAAAGAATGGTGGGTCAACCCAACCTATTTTGACGTGCCTCTAAGGCCCCAAGTATCCCTGTATGGACCCAAACGCCAAACCCGTCGCGTAACTTTGCCCATTTTGCGTCCTATATTATATATGTATGTTCGCATGCATTACAATCTTGGACTAATTGCAAATCTTTTCGTTAATGCTAGATGGAGATGGTATGGCATGATTCTGCAACTACTTCTGGCCCCAACAGGAAGCTCTCAACAGAATCTGTGAAGTGGGCCAATTGGAAATGATCTGTTTGGGATTAAAAAAAATAGATTACATGCTAGTTAACAATAGGCGCTGGTTATTTATGAAGGTATACATCGTCAAACCACATATTCGTTGAGTTTCTTTATTAATTCTTGCAAAAGTCCTGGAAATCATACCCACGATGCTGAAACTTTTGGCTCATCATTGGCAAATAGCATATGGTTCCCTCGCTATTTTGCAATACAAAAAGAACATATTTAACGAGGACTTACATATTATCTTAGAGGTGGAAATTTTGGCCCATTTACGTATGAATTTGTTGAAGGGTCACATGAAAAAGTCTAGCTAAAATGGAAATGGGTCAAAATGATTGATGGGTTGAAAGATAATCAAAGTGTTCTTAATGCTCACAATCCAAGTTGTTTACTTTAATAAATTAATACTATAGTTTTTTGAATGAAAATGTTCACGGCTTGACCTGACCCGGACCCCTCGGTCAACCACATATACCCGCCTGTTTTGCCACCTCTAGGTTATTATGAAAGACTAAACCACTTGATCAAGTGTAACTGGGCATTCTTGGCTTTTACGTTATAATTATGCTCATTGTTGCGGCTTTCACTAGCTTAAAACATGTTCTATATCGAGCATGAGCATATTCTGTTATCACTTTGTTGAACCTAATATGTCTGCATTATTGCACAGTACGTGGCAGATGATTGGTTGCAGAAAAAGGATCATCTGCAGCAGATGATCAGAGCAGCAGTTCATATGTAAGTTACTGGAGCAAGGTTGTTCCTGTGTTTGTAGTGTGTTAGTTGATGTATTTTAGTCTTTCAATAGGATGACACTATTTATGTATGTATCATGTTAAGTCATGTTAAGTTACATACAAGTTTTGATCGTTTTTGGGAATAAACATCCAATCTTGAAACTAAGAGCAAATCAGACTATAAATCAGACAGGTCAGCCTTTTGTAGGTTGATAATTATTCTGTAGAAAATTCAATAAAAGGGTAAACTACTATATCTTTACTACCTATAAAGCAAAAATGGTCAAAGGGGAATGTGAAAAACTGAACTTTCGGTCAATCCCAAAATTGCCCCTGTGTTAATTAGGAAATTATGAAATGTAATTAATACTCTTATTAAAACACCCTATTAGTTAAAAGTACAATGATTTATTCACATTGTACAACCAATTAAAAACATATCTACCAAATTAAATACAACCAATTAAAACAATTAAGACAAATCACAAACCGGGTTGACCCGGGACGCTTCAAACCCGACGGGTTGAACCGGTTTAATTTGACCCATTTTTGACCCAACCTAGCAAGTTGACCCGGTTTAAATCGACCAATTTTTCGACCGGAATGGTTCAACCGGTTGAACCACCCGGGTCGAACCGGGTTTCAAAACATTATGTTTAATTCACAAATCTTCAAATTTTTATTATTTTTCATTTATAACATATAAACTTTTTTTTATCAATAAATTATCTGTCGCTATAAAATCCCGTTGCTATATACGGGTACTCGTCTAGTACTACTAATTTCATTTCAGGTGTACTTTATTTATTTTCAATACGACACGTGTTTACTTAGATTTTCTTACTCCCTAGTTATCTTTTATTGACCGGTTGAATTGTCACATCCTTGTTTAGTTGGTGCATTGTATTCCATATTTTAGTCGTAGGGTGGTGCCTAGTTCCCTAACTCTATGAATGTATTGGTCTCCTCTAGAACACCCGGGATCGCCAAGTACCGAAGTATCTCCCGCGAATATCCTAGTATCAACAGCCGCAATTCACGCAATAAATACAACGGATTCCTACTAGTGCACTCTAGGGCATACAATCATTTTTAGGATGTTCAAGCTCGCAACAATGAAAGAAGAAGCCAGTTTTCCTTAATCTAACGTGACAACCAATTAAACAAGAGACAACCTATCAATAATTAATAACTAGGTTTCATTAGATTTAAACAAACACTATGTTAATCTAGCTAGACTTGTTAAAAGATGAAGAACACATGTAAACAATCAAGCAAGAATTACACATAATGATAGAAGAGATAATTAAACTTTCGATGATTAATATATGTGGTACTTGAGTTATTCATTCATATATTAATTGTGTCATGTATTTGCATGTTTAATCCATAAATAATTTATTACTTTAAAGTGTCCATTGTCGATCAATGATATGAGAGTATCGTTGAATTAAGGCAAATATGAGAGACTGGTTATATTTTTTGAATACTAAGGATGTGTCCGCCAAACTCACATGTTATCCACGTGCTATGGATATTAGATTTCCCTAAAACTACGAGTCATCACTTTATGGATTGGCGTCATTAAGTGATATCTCACAAATGGTTATTTTTATTTGTCCTTTGGCTTGAGATGCAAGCAGGTCTTGCATGTGTTGATCTTTCTTCTTGACTATAGTCAAACGCTATCCTGAACAAGGTGGTTATAAAGGCTATTCTCAGAAGTTGGTTGAAGCACATGAATGGCACGTGTAGTTAAAATAGAATTTGTTCCTCCACCTCAGTTGTTTTATGAAACCACACTTAATATACATTATTGATTGTTACAATCGCAAGTGGGAACTATTGGTTATGCGCTCATAAATTAATAGTTATACGGCCGGGATTACGTGAGCCTATTGGAGCACACATGTATATACTTAGAGAACGTTTTAGTTAATGTAATTAATATATTAGATGTATTAATTATATTAAGTAATGTTTACGAAATTATTTAATAGTCGATAGTTAACCGTTAGACGATTATTTTAACTGACGGGCTAAATTAATTATTTGTAGTGCACTAATAATTTATGATAGCCCAATGGACAGAAAGAATATTGTTAAATATTAAGAAGATTGTGTCTAACTTGTATAGAAAGCCAAGATGTTAATATATACATTAAATGCCTTGGTTCTTTGGTTATTCATGCATTGATATCTCAATATCATAACAAACGACACATTGAAAAACATCTCCACAAACTGATCGGACTTCTTATTTCTTTGAAGAATTCGATCCAAGTACTAGCATCCTGACGTTCTTGCTAGACGTGTAGTATGTGCACCAATAGAGATCAACTCACTATAGTTGATTGGTTCGTGTGTTCGTGATCAAGATCAAGACTTGGTGTTTATCTATTTTTTCAATAGATTTGAGGCTAGTATTTTTATGTGTTTTAATTCATAACATTAAACTAGAATCCGCTGTGTACTCGTGGTATTGATGGTTTTATCAATATGAATTCCCAACACGTCTTCACTTTGGTCTTACAGAAAATCAATTGACGGGTAAGGTTGGAAAGTATAGTTGATATAATGAGCAAGCTAAAAGAGATGGTGAAAGGCCGGCCGAAGACTCAACAAAGAAAAGAGGAGGGCGAGAGAAACCCAGAGGACACTAGTAGCAAAGAGCAGTTGAAAAACAAGCCGAATACGACAGGAAGCAAAGAGGAGGAGGGCGAGAGATCAAAAAACCCGAAGCTGAAGGGTGTGCTTTATTTCATGATCATAATAATCTTCTTTATTATGATAAGTAGGAAGTATTGCTTTTTTGAATGGGATTCTCTAAACATTGGTTTCAACATGAGATGTGTTTTTAAGAATATCAATTAACTTTATGAATGATATGGTTTTATGAAGAACTTATGATTTGTTTTATGTGTATAATATTTATTATGATAAGTACTATTGTTTTTATGAATGATATGGTTTTATGAAGAAGCTGTACGTGCTTTGTTTCATGTGTATAAATATTTGTGTGTCTAAAAGACCAAAAGTTAAAAGGATTAAACAGAAAAAAGAAGATGTTAGGAGGGAGGGTATTTTGACAATTTCTACTTTTCAAATTAGCTTTGTGTTATTTGCATAATTACTAGGCATCTTCTCTAACTCAGCTCTTTAGCACCAACTCAACTTTAAACCAAGTGATCATATCTCCACAAAGCCATTGTTTTTTTGCGTGATCTCAACAATTTCAACGTTGGACACCTTTTAAGTGCGCAGCACTACAACGCCATTCTTGGCCCATTGCGTACACTGTAACAAATATTACATGTAATCAAGCGTCAACTTTTATTCAGTACACATATAGGAGATAATGGTATACGGAAGTTCCTACTGGTTTTCTACAAAAATAATCAACAAACATTGTCGCGGCAATTCCAATACAAACCCTACGTGCATGTCTTGCGCAATTCATAATCTTTGACCCCCCCCCTTGAAAATTAATATCTAACAGTTCCTTCCTAAAGCAAGTGTAAACTGCAGAGCATTAGTGCCAAACTCTCTAAGGGATCTATGATGTTTCCCAAAGTTTGACATTTTTGGTCCCCGAAACAGTTTCATTATATATACAATTAGAAACATTTCTATACAAATAAATTATATAAATGATAGGTTAAGTGTATGATGCTCGCTTGAGAATCCCGAATAAGTCCATGCAGATCGACATGCGTCAATGGGACAGTCCCAGTGAACTCAACGCCCATCATCACCATACTAGCTACCCAAAAAAATAATAATATCATGCCTGTTCATATATAGTAAAAATTATAAACTCGTGCGTTTAGTTGAGCGAAAACACCCTTGTTTTTCACAAAATGTTTTGTGGAAAACAAAAAAAAAACAGAGATCACGTTCAAATTAGTGTTTTCCAATATAATTCTCTACAAAATACAAAATTCTTATTTCCAACTTTAATACACAAAACTAGAAAACAATTTTTTTTTCACCTATTTTCCTTTAAAATCCCCTAATCCGTTTTCTTCCGTTTTTTCCGTTTTCGTTCGATTTTTTGCGTTTTGGGCCATTTTTTTTATGTTTTTGTCCGTTTTTTTACGTTTTCGTCAGCTTTTTTACGTTTTCGTCTTTTTTTACGTTTTCGTCATATTTTTTACATTTTCATCCGATTTTTACGTTTTCTTCTGATTTTTTACGTTTTCGTCCGTTTTTTTTACGTTTTCATCGTATTTTTTACATTTTCGTATGGTTTTTTTCGTTTTCGTCACATTTTTTACGTTTTCGTCTATTTTTTTACGTTTTCGTCAAATATTTTACGTTTTCGTATGATTTTTAACGTTTTCGTCCGTTTGTTAATGTTTTCGTCACGTTTTTTTATGTTTTCATCCGTTTTTTACGTTTTCGTCGAATTTTTTACGTTTCTTTTATTCAGATTTTTTACGTCTTCGTCTGCTTTTTTATGTTTTTGTCCGATTTTTTATGTTTTTGTCTGTTTTTTACGTTTTCGTCTATTTTTTTTATGTTTTCGCTAGATTTTTTACGTTTTCGTCTCTTTTTTATGTTTTTGTCCGATTTTTACGTTTTCCTCTGTTTTTTACTTTTTTGTCTGTCTTTTTTTACGTTTTTGTCTATATTTACGTTTTTGTAAGATTTTTAACGTTTTTGTCTTTCTTTTTTTACGTTTTCATCTTATTTTTTAACGTTTTTGTCAGATTTTTTATGTTTTCGTCAGATTTTTTACGTTTTCGTCCGTTTTTGTACGTTGCGTTACGTTGTCGTCCATTTTCATCTATTTTTTTACGTTTTCGTGAGTTTTTTTTACATTGTCATCCGTTTCGCTCGTTTTATTATGTTTTTTTGAGTATTCGTCCATTTTTTTACGTTTTACTCACTTTATTTACATTTTCGCCTGTTTTTTTACGTTTTCGTCAGACGAAACCTAAAAATACATAGATCAAACATAAAAACGAAAAATCAGACCAAAACAGACGAAAACGTAAAAAATGAAATAAAACGTAAAAATAGGAAGGAAACGTAAAAATCAGAAGAAATCATAGAACATTAAAACATTAAATAATGGACAAAATCGTAAAAGATGGACGAAAACGTAAAAAGTGGACGAAAAGGTAAAAAAATTGGACGAAAACGTAAAAAATCTGACGAAAACGTTAAAAAACGGACGAAAACGTAAAAAATCTGACGAAAACATAAAAAATGGACGAAAACTTAAAAATCTGTTGAAAACGTAAAAAAACTGACGAAAACGTAAAAAAACGGACGAAAATATAAAAAATGGGAAAAAACGTAAAAAAACTATGACAAAAACGTAAAAAAAAGGAACATAAAAATCAGACGAAAATGTAAAAAACAGACGAAAACATAAAAAGACTGGCGAAAACGTGAAAAAACTGACGAAAATAAAAAAAATGGACAAAAACATAAAAAAATAGTTGAAAACGTAAAAAAACAGACGATAATATGAAAAAAAGACGAAAACGTAAAAAATCAGACGAAAACTTAAAAAACGAAAGAAAACCTAAAAATCTGACGAAAATGTAAAAAACGGACGAAAACGTAAAAAATTTGACGAAAAAGTAAAAAATCAGACGAAAACGTAAAAAAACAGACGAAAACATAAAAGAAGAGACAAAAACGGACAAAAACGTAAAAAATCGGACGAAAACGTAAAAAAACAGACGAAAACGTTATTTGATGTTATATTTTACTTTTTTAATTCTTTATTTTCTCGTGTTAGATTTGTTTAGTTATTTTATAATTTAGTTGGTTAGTTTATAATATTTGTTTTTGTGTTTTGAAGATGTTCTTATAATATTACTAAGGTGAATAGTGAATTGAGATATAAAATAACAACATTTAAACATATGTAGGCTATGTTTGGCACACAAGATTGTTGGGAGATTGTGATTATTTTTTCAAAAAATAAGCTACTTAAAATATAATCTTTGTTTGGCAGACATAATTTATAAGAGATTCTAAAAAAAATAATCTTTCATAATCTCTTAAAACCAAAGGTTACTTCATGTAGCTTATAAAAATAATCTCTTTTTATAATCTCCAGCACCAGCACTATCTCCAGCACCAGCACCAGTTCCAGCAGGCTATGTTTGGCACACAAGATTGTTGGGAGATTGTGCTTATTTTTTCAAAAAATAAGCTAATTAAAAAATAATTTTTGTTTGGCAGACATAGCTTATAAGAGATTCTAAAAAAAATAATCTTTCATAATCTCTTTAAACCAAAGGTTACTTCATGTAGCTTATAAAAATAATCTCTTTTCATAATCTCAAGCACCAGCATCATCTCCAGCACCAGCACCAGTTCCAGCAACAGTTACTTTCGCCAAACATACATCATGAGACAAATAGAGACTTTCAAAGTTTCAACACTATCAAAACATCTTAGAGGCATATTCTACGATTTGACAACATATAAACAAAATCAAGAATTTTAATTAGTGGCAAACAGTGTAGATATTATTACTAAGCTTCAATTCACATAGGTGCGAGTAATTCCTTTTCCAATATGACATTAACATTATAGAATATATTTATTACAAGTCATAGATTGATTTAAACAAATTATACTACAATAAAGTCATACCAATTAAGATTCACTTATGTAACAAATTTACGGTTTTTTCTGCGTGTCATCCTTGCGCAGGGGCCATGCTAATCTTCTCTGTATCGTTCCAATTTTATCGGATGTCCCCGAAGGGACTGTAACAAATTTACGGTAGTACCCATCGCACCGTGTTTCTCAATTATCATGACCCAATATTTTTCCTATCTTTACACGTTATAGTTTAATGAACTTTATCACTATAGAACAACTAGCTTTAGGCCCGGCCGTTGGCCGGCTAGCATTAAGTCTTTTTATTAAACATAAATGTAGTACAAAACGACTTAAAATATAAACTCCGTAAATGACATAATGTTTAAAGATAAATAATAAACGTAAAATGTCATTTGTAAATAATCCGGAATCAACATAACTAACTTGAATATATTGTTTAAAAGTTGAAAAGGTAAATAAATAATCCGGAATCAACATAACTAACTCGAGTGAATACTCGAACACTTAATGCCTGCAAATACTAATTGTCTCTTGCTCTTTCAAGCCACCTTTGTTGCCTGCGAAGTACATTAATAAAAATACATGTTAGTACATTGTATAGTTTATATAAATTATACACGCTTACATCAACACATTCATTCCATCAAAAAGTTTATACTAACTTCAATGAGAATCATACAAAAAAAAAAGTCATGTATCAAGGCACTGAATCAGATTTGAGCACTGTGCACCACTGCCCATGGATAGCCGCAACCTATACCTCTCTGCAACTACCATTAAAGCAAAGTTCAGATGACCATTAATACAACTCGAATCAAAACACCATCATTCTGTCTTTCTAATGAAGGTTGTCATGCTTGCATATTATGAATGTTTCTTTCTAATAAAGGTTGTCATGCTTGTTAAAAACCATAATCATCACACTATCATAAGCATACAAAATATTACCTACAAATTTGTGAGGAATAAATTTGTTGTCAGGAGTATTTTAAGTGATTTCTTAAGTATATACACAATAAACCTTAATCCATCATAACATTACCATGAACATATCCAATATTACCTTTAAATTTCCTAAGATTCAACTTCATTAAACATGGGTCACGACTATACATACTATTAAAGCTCTGTATTACAAATAAAAATGACAACAACAAAGACAACCGAGCCAATTCATAACCTCACATAAATTGGTTGCCTAAGTTACATCAAACATACATTTTACATAAACAATTTATACACTTTAATTAATGGGTATCTAAAATCCACTTATGAGTATCTATATAGTTTCCAATATCCATGGGATATATATCTTTGGGGCAACACTATTTTGGCTTGTGCATGTATACTTTATATCCAGTAAGCCAATAAACACTTAACACATTATCATAATAGCTTCAAGGAAAATACATGAACAAAATCTATCAATTATTAACTTACTTGGTTATTGTATAAGATCGAACAAATCTACTAATTAATAGCTACATGTTTCGATTACATTTATTTATATTGTTTGCTACATTATTCAAAAATGTTTGAGATATTTTGTTCAACAGAGTGCATCCAACATTGACCCTTCTGTGACAACCGGCAGTTTAGGGAGCTATTTTAAAAACCCGCATTACGATTAAAGTTCGTTTATAATTTTTATTTGAAATCTTATTTCACAACGAACTTGTAAGACCTATTATATGAATATTTCTAATTAAAGACGTTATGGAATTCGTGAATTATGTTCATAATTCAATTTTGATTTAATGCTCGGTGATGTATACTTGAATTCCCACTTAGTACTACGTTGACTCTGGCACTAGGATTACCTAACGAAAGTTTTATAATTCGTCTTACGAGTCCGACTATATTTTAATTATTTACGAGATGTTCTCGGGAGATATTGAAGTTTTGAAATGAGTTCGGGTTCGGGCCACATGTTTTTACATTTACCCACGTTACCCGCTCAACACCATAGTAATATTATTATTATTATTATTATTATTATTATTATTATTATTATTATTATTATTATTATTATTATTATTATTATTATTATTATTATTATTATTATTATTATTAATAACTTTTTATAAAAATAAAAAAATTAAAAAAAAAAGTTAACTACAAATTGGGTCCTTTGGTTTCGGTTCACCCACACAACACAAACCCACACCTCACTCACTCATCTCTCACCTCTCTCATCTCCCACCTCCTACAAACCCTAGCCGACAACAAAAGTCCGGCCACCACTGCTGCTCCACCGCCGACCACCACACTACACGACCACCACAAATAGACTCCCCATCTCATCCTCTATTCGATCTACCCCTACACGCGCCCAAACTCGTGTGTTTTAATCTTGATAACAACCTAACGCGCCCCTATTTCTTGTGTTGTCAACATCCCAACGTTTCGTGTGACAAAAAGGTAAAGGTGTGACCGAGTCACGCTCTCTTGTGACTCGGTGTTGATGAAACCGTGACTTTTAGTCACGGATTACAATCTTTCTTGACTCGGTTCTAATATAAAACGATGGGGAAATGATGATTTTGATATTAAGAATGAGTTTGGTATCCGGGTCTTGGTGATATCTCATGGGGTCGAACGAACCGTGAGTCTTGGACTCACGGATTGATGTGGGTTCGAGCCATATGGCTCGTTATCCTTCTTATTGCGACCTTGGAATCTTAGTTTTCATGATAGTTTGCTTGGGAGTTTGGCTAAGACTCGACCGAGTCTTGATTGTGGTCGATTAGTTGATTTATGTCGCGACCCAAGAGGGTGTTTGGGACAGTTTTGGGTTAGCTCGTTTGAGCTTTTGCCGAGACCAATATGGTCCTTGGTTGAGTCCTCTTTGACTCCTATTTGTTGCCGAGACCTTATGGGTCGATTTGGCTAAATTGTTGTGCTCGATGGAGCTTATTTGGTTACTTGTATGTTTGGTTCGAGTCGTTATACTCATGGTTGGACCGCGACTCATTGGAGTCGAATAGACCCGGGTTTGGCTTGGTAAACCAACCCGAATGTGACTTGGTTATAATTATGTACTTATGACTTGTATTGGTAACTTGGTTTTGAAAATTGTTTTGGTTGATATTTCGGCCGAATACATGTGGGTCGAGACCGTGTTTGGTCTCGACATTGGATATTGATTTTGGTATTGTGAAGTTGTTGACGAAAAGAGATATTGGGGACCGATTGTGAGACAGACACTTAGATTGACGGAGATAGGTTAGTCGGGTGCCGTAGTCGGACCCTATTGTTGTAGCACGTGGATTGAGATTGTGTTGGACGGAGATACTTTTGGTTATTATGACTTTTGTTATTTATTTTGGACTTGGACAATGAGCCGAGAGTCATGACTCGGACATGTGACCATTTCGTATGACTCGATAACTATCACAATTAAAACGAAAATAATAAAACTCGTAATAATAGTTATTGATAATATAAACGTTTATGTGAATATATAGACGTGAATAATGTATATATAATTATATAGGCGCATATATTAAAAATAATAATAATCACGAGTCGTATTCTAAATAATACAATTAGATATATATATTAGGCTACGAAAGTGGCGTAATATTATTGAACGTATTATTATTATAAAATTTTGTTATAAAACGGGAAACTCCCGACAATTATTAAACGGTTAATAAAATGTCATTTGGTATATAACGGGTAAACTTATCGAGTTATGCAGAGTCGTTGTCACTCGAGTCCAGGTAAGTTATTATTTGTGACTTTCGTGTGGTCACGGATATATGACGATTAATATAAACGTTTTATATAACTAAATAACCACTTAACCGTAGGGTCGAACCGGGTTATTTGGTTATATGAAATGAATATATTAATGGGCATCGTATCCTACGACGCCCATAGGTTGTAGTATATGTAAAGTGTAATAAATTGCGGGTGTATATATCGGGAAATCTGGCCAATTTGACGATATATATGAGGAATTTATTAAACTATGATATATACTATATAGTATTTATGTGCTATGTGCTTTAGGTTGGGTGTAATCTTGGAACGGTATGTTACGTAAATAAATATGAGGATTATCATATTGACGGATTCGATAAACTTCGGCGATTTATTTAAATGATATATTGGGCTAATATTAGACCCCTAGTTTATTTTATTATTCTTTATGTGATCTTTTTGGTTTGTTTTGAGTCGACCCACTACCTGTATGGATACCAAACGCAAATACACCAAACTAATACGAAATGGATTTTCGGAAATAAAACGGATTCTCGTCCGGGTTTGGGTATATTATAAATTTGAGGAAATGATTTCTGAACGAGTTAATATTGTTAGGTCGTGCCCAGTCCGTAGTTGCTGTTTTGTGAGTTATCATACATCTTATTTCTACCGACTTCTTCTTGCTATTTTCTAGACTTGAGGTGAGTCATAGCCCCACTTTTACTCTTGAACTATGTTTTCAATACTTGGGGTGAGAAACGTGCAAATTATTTTATGTGGACTATTATCGCTTTTATATTCTTTCTAAACTTGCTATGCGTATGGACTAGGATATATTGTCAGCTTTAGTCACACCTTTTGTGTGTACTATTCAAGGTTGGCTTATTTGGTTATTGGTGGATTGTCATCTTTAGCCACATATATGTTGTGTGTACTATTCAAGGTTGGCTTATTTGGTTATTTGGAATTGTCAGCTTTAGTCACATATATGTTGTGTGTACTATTCAAGGTTGGCTTATTTAGATACTGTAGTGTGCACCTATAGGTTATTAATACTTCGGAGGTTATCCGAGTATTTATTGGTATTGCGGGGGTTACCCGAATATCTATGTTAGAACGGAGGGTATCCGTGTGTTATGTTGGAGCGGAGGGTATCCGCAGGCTTTTAGTGAATCCTTAGTCTAGCTAGCAAGCGTTTTGTGTATATGTCCACTATATTGTTAGATGAATTTAAACCTATGATCTCACCAGCGAAAGCTGACTTTTAGCACGTTTTCTCAGGTAATTAAGTGACGAGATGCATGCTTGGAATGGAAGGCTCGGCCAAGGCTCACGGTTTATGGATCTATTTTTCTAAACTCTGATAACTAAATTTGGACCTACTGTTATTTTATTTTTGGGCCTGACTCTGAATGATGTTGGGATAAATGTAAACCTTAAAACCCCGTTTTGGTTGTGTTTTTATTATGTTTACTTTATCTCGTTCTATATTGTCTTGTGTTGGATACCAATCCCCGTAGCACCCCGAAAGCTTGTTGAGTCTTCCGCTGTATCAAATTTTGGGGGTGTTACAGATTGGTATCAGAGCCAAGGTTATAGAGAACTAGGTAAATAAACGCCTAAACTATAACCGTATTTTTATAGAAAATGATCCTTGACCATCGCCCGCCAGCCCGCCAAGCCGAAGCATCTTCTATTATTTGAGGTATTATGAGATTATTGAGATGATTGTTAGATTTGGGATTTATTGTGATGATTTGAGGTTTATGGATTTTAGTAATAAGATGGCGTTCTCGAGGATTTATATGGTCTATATGTTTTATAAACATTTTAGTAATGCGGTGTTTGAAATTCTTTTATTGAGATTATATGATTGAACTATTTGTTGAGTATATTTGGAATGGTATTATGAGTTGTGATTTAGTTGTTTTGAAACACTTACACCTACCCTACACCGTTGTCACAGACCATGGCCTCCCATATGCCCGATGTCGTCGAGGATATTCTTACTGCACCGGTTTTACCTGCACAGTTCACTATGGCATCTGATGACCCTTACCAGATGGCCATGTCTTCAGCTACTGTATCACAGGCAGCTTCTACTTCAGCACTACCTGCTGCATCTACGCAGGGACCCTCATCTTCTCTAGGGCTCCCTGGTACATCGAGGCAGCTTACTCTTCATCAGGCTTTGGCTTGTGTGGCACCACGCTTTGCCCACCGAGCTACGGCGCGCATGTCGGTACGCCCTACTCCATCACCTTTACAGATTGATGCTCATTCTCTTCTGTCTGAGGCGCCACCCACATCATTGCGTCGTCGTCCTAGATCACCTACTACATCTCCACATGGTTTACCTAGTAGGAGGCGACGAGTGATGAGGTACTCTTTCGATGAGGAGGAGGAGTACGAGGGTGAGGATGAGGCTGATGACCCTGAGGAGGAGGATGACCCTCAGGAGGCTGAGCAGGGTGATGATGATGACCCTGAGGAGGAGGATGACCCTCAGGAGGATGAGATGCCTGATGATGATGATGATGAGTTAGTACCACCAGCTCAGGCTGAGGAGCCTGATTCACCTGTACACCCGATTGAGCCTGATTCACCTGATCATCCGTTCTTGTTTGAGTTGCCACCTGGTAGTCCCGTTGAGTCGGATGCATCTTCTGAGGTTTCTGCTGAGCATGCAGAGTTGGGTGAGGTTGGCAGGTTGTGGGCTCGGATTACTGAGCTTAGTGAGAGAGTTGCACGTGTATCTGACCGACTTGAGAGAGTTATTGGAGAGTTTTTAGCAGATTTGAGAGTTGATTTGACTGTCGCTGTGGGCAGGACTACTGAGATGAGGAGAGTTTTGATGGATGTCCACGAGCATATCGATAGTTTGCAGCGAGGATTTGTTACTGCTCGTGAGGCCGACCGCAAGCTATGGCAAAGGAATGCCGAGCTAGAGAAGGAGGTGGCTGACCTCAAGAGAGACCGAGACACCCATAGCGTGGAGCTAGGATCGTTATGGAGGGATCTTGATGGCTTGAGGCAGGAGTTGAGGAGCCTCCGCCAGCCGCGTGGCTAGTTGCTTGGATTATGTTGTCTTGTTGCTTTCTTAACCGAGGAGTGTTCGGTTAGAAAAGCTATTTATCATGTTTTGTTGTATTTTGCTCAGTATTCGTCTCTTTTGGGAACGATTAGTATGTTTTGTGTTATCCGTTAGTTGGAACGATGTTAGATCGCTATTGTATGGTTGATGGTTATTAGTATATGGTATTATGTGATTTTGGGTGTTATGGAAATTGAGTCCTTATTCGCTTTATTGATGATACGTGGTGTATTGTTGCTATTCTTTCCATGACTTGATTTCGCTGAAATGTTTTGTTGAGCATATCGATAAGTCTATTGGAGACTCATGAACTTATGTGATGTTACAGATCAATGGCACCACGTCGAAACCCTGTTAGGTCTACTAGAACTGGTCCTGCTGTGACTACTCCTGGTCGCCGAGGACGTCGACCTACTCGAAATGTTGAAACCCCTACTCCTGACAACCTGGACACCACTAACCGCAACAACAGGAATCAAAATGTTGATGTTCAGGGAGACAATGATCATGTTCCACTTAATGTACCTACTGTGGATCAAGCAATGATCAATCAACTTGTGGAGCAAAGAGTTGCTGAACTACTAGCTGAGTCAAATCATTCCAATAATTCTGCTGGAACTTTTCCACCTGTTCGTGCTAATGGATGTCAATACAAGGAGTTCAAGATTTGTGGACCCATTGAGTTTGGTGGAACTGAAGGAGTGGTTTACTTAGTCAGATGGATTGAGAAGACTGAGTCAGTGTTTAATGTCAGTGGTTGTGCGGAGAATGCGAAGGTAAAGTTTGCTTCTTTTACTTTCAAGGATGAAGCTTTGACTTGGTGGAACAACTACCGAAATGCAGTTGGGAGTGATGTAGCTTATGCCATGACTTGGGAGCAATTTAAGTCTTTGCTGATTCAGACTTATTGCCCAAGGAATGAAGTCAAGAAGCTAGAGATTGAGTTTTGGAACCACAAGGTGAAAGGTAATGATATGGCGACTTACAATCGTCGTTACCAGGAATTGGCCTTGTTGTGCCCAGATATGGTGAAAACTGAGACTCAAAAGATCGAGAGGTATACTGCTGGGTTGCCTGTGGCTATGAGAAACGATGTGATTTTTGCTAGGCCTGCAAACATCCATGAGGCAATCACAGTTGCTCAACAACTTATGGATTCGTTGGAATTAGAAGAAGCTGATAAGGAGAAGAATGGAAAGAGAAAGAGAGACCGTCACTCTAAGAGTAATGATCACCGAAGCAAGAGACAAGCTAAGGCTTATGCTATTGGGAATGGAGATAAGAAGAATCAGAACGGTGATGCACCCAAGTGTGATCGTTGCCATCAGCATCATACTGGATGGTGTAGTGTGAAATGCCAGAATTGCTCAAAGAAAGGACACACAGCTAGGGACTGTAGAGCTCGACCTCTTGCTATGGTTCAAGCTGCTTCTGAGATGAGAAACAAGGCAGATGTTACTTGCTATGGGTGTGGAAAGAAGGGACACTATAGGAATGAGTGTAGAGAATAGCGGAACCGCGGAAATCAAGGCTCGGGTGGTAATGGTTACAATTATGGAAACCGTGGAGCTGGAGGAAACCGTGGACGACAAGATAATGGGGACCAACGTGTGGAAGCTGGAGCTGCTCAGGGAAGAGTGTATGCACTCGGGAACGAGAGAGGAGAAGATCCGAACGTCGTTACTGGTACGTTCCTTCTCAATAATCGTTATGCTTCCATACTATTTGATACTGGTGCCGATAGGAGTTTTGTGTCCACTACGTTTGCACCCTTACTAGAGAAACCCCCGATGGCCTTAGGAACTGGATATGACATTGAGTTAGCAAATAGAAACATAGAAAGGATTAATACCATCATTCGCGGTTGTACGTTAAATTTCTTGAACCACCCTTTCAACATAGATCTTCTACCCGTCACGTTAGGAAGTTTTGACGTTATCATTGGTATGGATTGGTTGTCGAAGTATCGTGCTCACATACTTTGCGACGAGAAGATCGTGCGTGTACCATACGGAAAGGAAGTCCTAAATATATTAGGAGACCGAAAGGATTCTAGGAGCCCATCCCGATTAGCAGTTATATCTTGCACGAAGTTACTGAAGCTAATGGAGAAGGGATGTTACCTTTTCTTAGCCCAAATTTCTGAGAAGGGAGAGACGAAGAAAAAGGAAAGGTGCATTGGAGATGTGCCTATAGTTCGTGATTTTCCTGATGTGTTTCCCGATGATTTGCCGGGAATCCCGCCGACTAGACAAGTGGAGTTTCAGATTGAGTTGATACCTGGTGCTGCACCTGTTGCACGAGCGCCTTATCGTCTTGCACCTACCGAACTAGAAGAGTTGTCAAAACAATTGGCGGAGTTAGCCGAAAAAGGATTCATAAGACCAAGTTCTTCACCTTGGGGAGCCCCAGTCTTATTTGTGAAGAAGAAGGATGGATCGTTTCGTATGTGTATTGATTATAGAGAGTTGAATAAGTTAACGGTGAAGAATCGATACCCGTTACCTAGGATCGACGACTTGTTCGATCAACTCCAAGGATCGAGTGTGTATTCGAAGATCGATTTGAGATCGGGATATCATCAACTTCGAGTTCGCGAGGAAGATATTCCGAAAACGGCTTTCAGAACCCGTTACGGGCATTACGAGTTTCAGGTGATGCCGTTTGGGTTGACTAACGCACCGGCAATATTCATGGATCTCATGAATCGTGTGTGTAAGCCTTACTTAGACAAGTTTGTGATTGTATTCATCGACGACATTCTGATTTATTCAAAGAGTGAGAAAGAGCATGAGGAGCATCTAAGACTCATTTTAGAATTGCTCAGGAAGGAGAAACTTTATGCCAAGTTTTCGAAATGCGAATTCTGGATTCCGACGGTACAATTTTTGGGTCATGTGATTGATAGACAAGGAGTCCATGTGGATCCTGCTAAGATTGAGGCGATAAAAGATTGGGCTGCACCTACAACCCCGACCGAAGTTTGTCAATTTTTGGGTTTAGCTGGTTATTACCGAAGATTCATTGAGGGATTTTCGAAGATAGCTATACCATTGACCAAATTGACTCAAAAGAGCGTTACGTATGAATGGGGAGATAAAGAAGAGGAAGCGTTTCAATTGCTTAAGAAGATGTTGTGTAGTGCTCCTATCTTAACGTTACCGGAAGGTAACGATGATTTCGTCGTCTATTGTGACGCCTCACATAAAGGTTTGGGAGCCGTGTTAATGCAACGAGAGAAGGTGATAGCTTATGCTTCACGACAGCTCAAAAAGCATGTGAAAAACTACACTACCCATGATTTGGAGCTAGGTGCTGTGGTTTTCGCTTTAAGAATATGGAGACATTACTTGTACGGAACAAAGTGTGTTGTATTTACTGACCATAAAAGTCTACAACACATCTTGAATCAAAAAGAGCTCAATATGAGACAGCGACGTTGGATCGAGTTGCTAAGCGATTATGATTGTGAAATTCGCTACCACCCTGGTAAAGCAAACGTTGTTGCTGATGCTCTTAGTCGAAAGGAAAGAGTACCACCGTTACGAGTTAGGTCGTTGGGAATGACTATCGTATCGCCATTACCGTCTCAAATACTTGAAGCTCAAACGGAAGCGTTGAAAGCAGAAAACAGATCTGCCGAGAATATATTTGGGATGGCTGATAATGAGAAAGGATTTGTTAAGCGTTCTGATGGATTATTATGTTTTGGAGATCGGATTTGGGTACCTTTATATGGAGAAATTCGGGAATTGATTATGCGCGAGTCGCATAAGTCAAGGTACTCTTTTCATCCTGGGTCCGATAAAATGTACCAGGATCTTAAGAAGTTCTATTGGTGGCCAAATATGAAGGCAAATATAGCATCGTACGTTAGTAAGTGCTTGACATGTGCTAAGGTTAAAGCTGAACACCAGAGACCGTCAGGATTACTAACACAACCAGAACTTCCAGTCTGGAAATGGGAGCGGATTACTATGGACTTCATTACCAAATTACCGAGGACAGCTAGCGGTTGTGACGCTATCTGGGTAATTGTGGATCGTCTGACAAAGTCTGCTCATTTCTTAGCTATTAGTGAAGATGATAGTGTGGATAAGCTTGCGAGGTTATATGTGAAGGAAATTATTTCGCGTCATGGAGTCCCGATATCTATTATTTCGGATCGTGACAGTCGTTTTACGTCATCTTTGTGGCGATCACTTCAAACGGCTTTGGGGACGAGGCTTGATATGAGTACTGCATATCATCCCCAAACCGATGGTCAAAGTGAGAGGACCATTCAGACGTTAGAGGATATGCTTCGTGCATGCATCATAGACTTTGGTAAAGGCTGGGAGAAGTATTTACCCCTTGCGGAATTCTCCTATAATAATAGCTACCACACAAGTCTTAAGGCTGCACCATTCGAAGCTTTGTATGGCAGAAAGTGTCGTTCGCCTATTGGTTGGGCAGAAGTTGGAGATAGCCAACTTACAGGCCCTGAGCTTATTTTAGAAACTACAGAGAAAGTGGCTCAGATTCGTGATCGATTGCAAGCCGCCAGAGATAGGCAGAAGAGCTACGCCGATCAGAGACGTAAACCTTTAGAGTTCCAGGTTGGAGACAAAGTAATGCTGAAGGTCTCGCCTTGGAAAGGTATGATACGTTTCGGGAAACGTGGTAAACTCAACCCATGCTACATTGGACCATTCTTGATCTTAGAAAGAATTGGGCCCGTGGCTTATAGGTTGGAATTACCACCTGAACTGAGTAAAGTTCACGACGTGTTCCACGTTAGTAATTTGAAGAAATGTCTTTCCGATGAAATGCCTGTCATTCCAATGAAGGATATTCGTGTCGATGAGAAATTGAATTTCGTGGAAGAGCCAATAGAGATTTTAGACTGTGAGGTTAAACGACTTAAGAGAAGTCGCTTTCCGCTCGTCAAGGTTCGTTGGAATTCCCGACATGGACCAGAATTTACGTGGGAACGTGAGGACGAGTTCCGGAAGAGATATCCGAAGCTTTTCACTTCGTAGATGAATTTTTCCGAGTGAAACCCGGGACGGGTTTCCTTCTGAGACTGGGAGGATGTGACAACCGGCAGTTTAGGGAGCTATTTTAAAAACCCGCATTACGATTAAAGTTCGTTTATAATTTTTATTTGAAATCTTATTTCACAACGAACTTGTAAGACCTATTATATGAATATTTCTAATTAAAGACGTTATGGAATTCGTGAATTATGTTCATAATTCATTTTTGATTTAATGCTCGGTGATGTATACTTGAATTCTCACTTAGTACTACGTTGACTCTGGCACTAGGATTACCTAACGAAAGTTTTATGATTCGTCTTACGAGTCCGACTATATTTTAATTATTTACGAGATGTTCTCGGGAGATATTGAAGTTTTGAAATGAGTTCGGGTTCGGGCCACATGTTTTTACATTTACCCACGTTACCCGCTCAACACCATAGTAATATTATTATTACTATTATTATTATTATTATTATTATTATTATTATTATTATTATTATTATTATTATTATTATGATTATTATTATTATTATTATTAATATTATTATTATTATTATTATTATTATTATTATTAATAACTTTTTATAAAAAAAAAAAATTAAAAAAAAAAAGTTAACTATAAATTGGGTCCTTTGGTTTCGGTTCACCCACACAACACAAACCCACACCTCACTCACTCATCTCTCACCTCTCTCATCTCCCACCTCCTACAAACCCTAGCCGACAACAAAAGTCCGGCCACCACTGCTGCTCCACCGCCGACCACCACACCACACGACCACCACAAATAGACTCCCCATCTCATCCTCTATTCGATCTACCCCTACACGCGCCCAAACTCGTGTGTTTTAATCTTGATAACAACCTAACGCGCCCCTATTTCTTGTGTTGTCAACATCCCAACGTTTCGTGTGACAAAAAGGTAAAGGTGTGACCGAGTCACGCTCTCTTGTGACTTGGTGTTGATGAAACCGTGACTTTTAGTCGCGGATTACAATCTTTCTTGACTCGGTTCGAATATAAAACGATGGGGAAATGATGATTTTGATATTAAGAATGAGTTTGGTATCCGGGTCTTGGTGATATCTCATGGGGTCGAACGAACCGTGAGTCTTGGACTCATGGATTGATGTGGGTTCGAGCCATATGGCTCGTTATCCTTCTTATTGCGAACTTGGAATCTTAGTTTTCATGATAGTTTGCTTGGGAGTTTGGCTAAGACTCGACCGAGTCTTGATTGTGGTCGATTAGTTGATTTATGTCGCGACCCAAGAGGGTGTTTGGGACAGTTTTGGGTTAGCTCGTTTGAGCTTTTGCCGAGACCAATATGGTCCTTGGTTGAGTCCTCTTTGACTCCTATTTGTTGCCGAGACCTTATGGGTCGATTTGGCTAAATTGTTGTGCTCGATGGAGCTTATTTGGTTACTTGTATGTTTGGTTCGAGTCGTTATACTCATGGTTGGACCGCGACTCATTGGAGTCGAATAGACCCGGGTTTGGTTTGGTAAACCAACCCGAATGTGACTTGGTTATAATTATGTACTTATGACTTGTATTGGTAACTTGGTTTTGAAAATTGTTTTGGTTGATATTTCGGCCGAATACATGTGGGTCGAGACCGTGTTTGGTCTCGACATTGGATATTGATTTTGGTATTGTGAAGTTGTTGACGAAAAGAGATATTGGGGACCGATTATGAGACGGTCACTTAGATTGACGGAGATAGGTTATTCGGGTGCCGTAGTCGGACCCTATTGTTGTAGCACGTGGATTGAGATTGTGTTGGACGGAGATACTTTTGGTTATTAAGACTTTTGTTATTTATTTTGGACTTGGACAATGAGCCGAGAGTCATGACTCGGACATGTGACCATTTCGTATGACTCGATAACTATCACAATTAAAACAAAAATAATAAAACTCGTAATAATAGTTATTGATAATATAAACGTTTATGTGAATATATAGACGTGAATAACGTATATATAATTATATAGGCGCGTATATTAATAATAATAATAATCACGAGTCGTATTCTAAATAATACAATTAGATATATATATATATATATATATTAGGCTACGAAAGTGGCGTAATATTATTGAACGTATTATTATTATAAAATTTTGTTATAAAACGGGAAACTCCCGACAATTATTAAACGGTTAATAAAATGTCATTTGGTATATAACGGGTAAACTTATCGAGTTATGCGGAGTCGTTGTCACTCGAGTCCAGGTAAGTTATTATTTGTGACTTTCGTGTGGTCACGGATATATGACGATTAATATAAACGTTTTATATAACTAAATAACCACTTAACCGTAGGGTCGAACCGGGTTATTTGGTTATATGAAATGAATATATTAATGGGCATCGTATCCTACGACGCCCATAGGTTGTAGTATATGTAAAGTGTAATAAATTGCGGGTGTATATATCGGGAAATCTGGCCAATTTGACGATATATATGAGGAATTTATTAAACTATGATATATACTATATAGTATTTATGTGCTATGTGCTTTAGGTTGGGTGTAATCTTGGAACGGTATGTTACGTAAATAAATATGAGGATTATCATATCGACGGATTCGATAAACTTCGGGGATTTATTTAAATGATATATTGGGCTAATATTAGACCCCTAGTTTATTTTATTATTCTTTATGTGATCTTTTTGGTTTGTTTTGAGTCGACCCACTACCCGTATGGATACCAAACGCAAATACACCAAACTAATACGAAATGGATTTTCGGAAATAAAACGGATTCTCGTCCGGGTTTGGGTATATTATAAATTTGAGGAAATGATTTCTGAACGAGTTAATATTGTTAGGTCGTGCCCAGTCCGTAGTTGCTGTTTTGTGAGTTATCATACATCTTATTTCTACCGACTTCTTCTTGCTATTTTCTAGACTTGAGGTGAGTCATAGCCCCACTTTTACTCTTGAACTATGTTTTCAATACTTGGGGTGAGAAACGTGCAAATTATTTTATGTGGACTATTATCGCTTTTATATTCTTTCTAAACTTGCTATGCGTATGGACTAGGATATATTGTCAGCTTTAGTCACACCTTTTGTGTGTACTATTCAAGGTTGGCTTATTTGGTTATTGGTGGATTGTCAGCTTTAGTCACATATATGTTGTGTGTACTATTCAAGGTTGGCTTATTTGGTTATTTGGAATTGTCAGCTTTAGTCACATATATGTTGTGTGTACTATTCAAGGTTGGCTTATTTAGATACTGTAGTGTGCACCTATAGGTTATTAATACTTCGGAGGTTATCCGAGTATTTATTGGTATTGCGGGGGTTACCCGAATATCTATGTTAGAACGGAGGGTATCCGTGTGTTATGTTGGAGCGGAGGGTATCCGCAGGCTTTTAGTGAATCCTTAGTCTAGCTAGCAAGCGTTTTGCGTATATGTCCACTATATTGTTAGATGAATTTAAACCTATGATCTCACTAGCGAAAGCTGACTTTTAGCACGTTTTCTCAGGTAATTAAGTGACGAGATGCATGCTTGGAATGGAAGGCTCGGCCAAGGCTCACGGTTTATGGATCTATTTTTCTAAACTCTGATAACTAAATTTGGACCTACTGTTATTTTATTTTTGGGCCTGACTCTGAATGATGTTGGGATAAATGTAAACCTTAAAACCCCGTTTTGGTTGTGTTTTTATTATGTTTACTTTATCTCGTTCTATATTGTCTTGTGTTGGATACCAATCCCCGTAGCACCCCGAAAGCTTGTTGAGTCTTCCGCTGTATCAAATTTTGGAGGTGTTACACCTTCTCACTATGAATGGGTTATAGTTTCCCACCCTACTAAAAGAGTTCATACATAACTTAGAGATGGAATAAAGTAAAGAATAAAAACTAACTAATGTAAGCATAACTTCGTTTCCATGTTCCAATACTTCTCTTTACTTTGGCTCTTCTTAAAACTCAAAACTACAATGGAATGAAAATTATTTACAGGTGGCTATCATTTACGCATTAATGTCAAGTAGGGAATCCAAACACTCATAAATAATTACAAAAAAGAGGAAAGTTAAAATTTTCATTAAATTTATTCAGGCCGGACATATTGGCATACGTATTTTCCTGTTTTGGGATAACTCTTATGCCACAAATACTTCATAAGTATTGAGATTTTTAATATCCGTTGGTTTTGTAAATATTTAAGGTTTTATACAAATACGATTTTTGTACTCTAAAAATACGTGGTATGCTTGGTATAAAATCAGCAATATTATATTTTTAGCGAATTCCAAACACACCTCTTGCAACACCAATAGTTGAGAAAAGAAGAAGAAAGTTACATGTGTAAAATGTATGGTGAAGCAAAAAAAAATCACTTTTTAACATATATTTGAATAAATACTAAAGTGACATTAAAGTTTGATGCAATGACGACTAAAAAATTGAAACCTATACTTTATTATAAAAAATGACATATTACATCATGCTTCATTATTTTTTGTTTTTAAAAGCACGATAGAAATATATGATTCAAACATGTAAGGATACAACAAAGTGTACCGCATTTAAGCAGGTCCTGTTCTATTCCTCAACTACTTATCCAGATTCATCTCGTCGATCTTCTTTTCAATCTCTACATTGCTTATTTAATTTTAAAAAACAAATATGCAAATAAACTATAAACATAAGCAAACCTAAACACTTTTGCTGCACGAGTTTCTGTATTAAAGCAGACTAAATAGAATATCGTTAAATCTACCTTAATAGACTGAGTGATCTTTCTTGGTGCAAATATCGTGAAAAGCGCCATCCACACGCCAAGCAGACTCGCTTTTACTCCATCATCCATTAAACCACTCTGGTACAGAAAAGAAAAAATACAGCATAAGTGATGTTATGAATTGCATGTTGGTTAACTTTTGAACTGATTTCTTTTAAGCTAAATTATATTTTACTCGATCGACCCATTACAGGTTGGTTAATGTTACCACTTCTACTCATGATTAAAGTTGGAAATAAGAACTAACCAAGATAACCTTCTCTGTAAAAAGATACCATCCAAAATGCCGAAGCATGCTAAAAACTTTCACAAAAACAATAAATATCACGATAAAAGGAAATTTAAAAAGAAGAAAACGTGTTACCTTGTTTTCCTTTATCTTTCTGTGTAACTTTCGAAGTGTTATTCCTAAGAATGTGGTTGATCTTCAGGTAGACTGATGTAGAGGGCTGTTTTGCTGTTGTCCGGGGGTGTTTGGATGGCTGTTAAAGAGGTTGTTTGGTTGATGTAAAGGGGTGTTTGGATGGCTGTTGTAAGGGAGTGTTTGGTTGTGGTCAGGGGGTGCTTGGATGGCTATTGTAATGGGGTGTCAGGGATTATCAACTTCTCACAAGGAATATATCTAAAAAACTGAAGAAGTCGATCAACATATACAACCTTTTTATACACCTGCAAATCAATATCCATTTATATACTAATAAACTTTTGATAACTGATTCTTTATTTGCCATTCAGCCGTTGCATATACACTTTTATCAAAGAATTTTTATACGTATGACTATCAAATGTGCCAATTAATAAAAAGATGCACGAAACTTTTATACATATTATGTTATCCCTGCGCATGGCAATTAGACAACCATTTTTTTTCAACTTCATCAGCTTCGAAGAAACATTAAGGCGATGTTTGAAAAAGCTAATTCATGGTCATTAATAGCTTATTGTGTTATCAAAGGAACAATAAGCTAAATATAGTAGGGTGGGTAAAACTCATGTTAGCAATTTTGTTTTTAGCATTTACATGGGAAGTTAGCAATTTATCATTTAAGAAAATATCTTTCACTAATCCATTAAATAACAATACATGTTCTTTTAAAGGAATCTCATAAAACGACTAAAGGTTCGCAAAAGTATGACATATTTGGACAAAAAAACGTACGAAGTCAATTCAGTCCGATCCATTTCAAGTATGTTTCTTACATTTTTAACCTGATGAGTTGTGATAAGCTCTTTATTGACATTCGATATGCAATTCTTTTATTCCTTCAACATACTTTGCATCTATATTAGTTCAAGACCTAACATATGCAAAGATTGAATGAAATAATAACATAAACATAGCATACCTTACGTCCTTTGTCATCCATCCACCCTCAAATGAACATTCACCATCACATAAGTCATCTACTGATTTGCAACTCACTTGTAACACAAAGCTATCATTAATTAATTACATATATTTTTATGATTATTCCATATAATATAACTACATCAAAAAAACGAAGCCAAGCAATCTTTAATTCCATTTCATAGCAATTCCAAGTTGCCCCTTTTAATTTTTATTAGATTCATCATTAACCATTTAACCTAAATCACAACATAATTTTTTTTCCTGAATCATTACGCACAAATAAACATAGATTTTGAAATCCAAATATACTTTACATAATTAACACAAAAGAATATTCACAAAATAAGATACCTGGTTCAATTGAAGCAGTGGTTTCCATTAGTGGGACCTTTAATCTAAAAAAAAAAAGAACTAATAATTCAAAATCTATTTGGAATGAACATTGTTGGTTGAATAAAAATTATAGCGTTTGTATCCGTTTTACGATTGGAATGAACATTGGTGGTTGATTTTTGGATCCAAAATTATAGGGTTTGTTGTGGATTGAGGGATTTTTTGATTTTTGGGTTAATTGTTGTCGATTAAAGCATTCCTTGTGGTATATTTGTTCCTGAATCAATATGATGTTATGAATCATATTTGAGGGGTTTTTTTTTTTTTTTTTTTATCTTTTTTTTTTTTTTTTTTTTTTTTTTTTTTCTTCATCCGAATGTTGTGTTTGATCGATGGGGTAGAGTATTTGGTGTGTTTTATTGTTTGCATTAATTAAATAGGTGATATTGCATTTGGTCCATTGGATCACTTTGAATATCCAGGTGTCATTATCCTGGAGTTTTGGGCAAAGCCTTCCTTAAGGAAAGCTTGTTTTATATAGTAGGAGATTAAGATGTAGCAAAGAGCAACATATATACCAGGATTTATGAGCGTAATAATATAAAAGCATGTGATAATGTTTTATAAATAGTATACATAATAAATACAAAACATAAACAATTAATACGTTAACCATGTATATAATGGGGTATGCTACATCCACATAAAATCCCCACAAAAAACTCTCACTCGCTAACATGTCATCCCACAAAAAACCAATCACCCGCTGACACGTCAGCGAGTGGGAGTTTTTTGTAGGGGTTTTATGTGGATATAGCAAAATCCGTATATAATGACTATAGCAGTTTAGTTTATATATATAGTATATATGAGAAGGGATCCAATAAGAAAGAATAATTAAAATAAGAATGGTAAGATTCTAGCTACACATTTTAATATGGGAGGGAAAATTTGAATGGAGATGTATCCATTTTTGTAGATGCATTTAGAATGTGTGGTTATGATTACTTCTTATCATTCTTATTTTTATTATTCTTCTTATTTGATCCTAACTCTAATATATATAATGCTTTATTAATAGTATACATAATAAATACAAAAGATAAAAAATTAGTTAACCATCTTTTATTTATCGACAAAAACCCTAACTGCACTTCGATCTATTCAATGGCTCAAGAACGCTGCCCTAGTATATCAGCCAACACAACCTCGGTACGTTCTTTTTATTCATGTCTTAACAACTTTTTCTTTTGTTTTATATGTAGTAGGGTTTACGAATGATCATTATGTTACAGGTTATCACCAAAACATTACTCGATGATGCGCAAAGGGGTTTCACGAATGGAAATTTTGTTTGTTCACCGTTGTCACTTGATATCGTATTGGGAATGATGACTGTTGGAGCCGTAGGGTATACGTTGAAACAATTGTTAGGGTTTCTTAGATATGGAAGCATCGACCAGTTTTTTCGAACCAGAAGAGTGATGGTCTTGAATTCGTTTTAGCGAATGGTGTTTGGGTAGAGAAATATGTAAACCTTGAATCTAGTTACGAAAGGATTATTGAAGATTTTTATAAAACACAAGTCAAACATGTGGACTTTAAAGACAAGGTAAATTTAAATCAAGTGTTTAGCTTTCTTTCTTTGAAATCTATATAGTTAAATAATTCATTCTTAGGGGGTGTTTGTTCCGGCTTATATAGTAGGCTTATGGCTTATACAGTTTTCAGCTTATGTTTCAAAATCATAAGCTCACTTTTTGTGGCTTATTTTGAAACTTTTCGACACTCATCGACATATATAAGCTTTTAAGCTTATATACATCGAAAGGTTTCAAAATAAGCCACACAAAGTGGTTTATGAAACATAAGCTCAATATCTAATAAGCCATTAGCCTACTATATAAGCCGAAACAAACACCCACTTATTAATCAATATGTTTTTTTAGGTGAAGCTTAATGAAGTAGTTGGAGAAATTAATTCATGGATAAAGAA
This sequence comes from Artemisia argyi, assembly GCA_030686995.1. NCBI lineage: Eukaryota > Viridiplantae > Streptophyta > Magnoliopsida > Asterales > Asteraceae > Artemisia > Artemisia argyi. The sequence goes on along the minus strand of CM060687.1, from coordinate 194,987,213 downwards.
GGAAACTAAGGGTTTGATACCCTCAGTTGTTAATACGAGTGATTTTAAGGAAAATGACTTTCTGGTGTTGGCGAATGTTTTGTATTTTAAAGGCGATTGGCATAAACAATTTGAAGCACAATTGACAACTACTTATTGTTGGAGTTTATGGATATATATTAATAAACGTATGTCTAGAATCGAACCCGAGACCTCGGGATTGCACACATTACAAACGAGAATTAAAGTTTAATAAATATTAAATGTTATGTATATTTATTAATTAAACACAAGTAAAAGGATTAATGATCGTTGGTTATTAAACGTATGGACTAACTATCGTTAAATGCAAACGTAAAGGACTAGAGATGAAATATATAGCAAGAAGGATCCGGAATGCCTTCCTTAGGCCCATGGCCGGTCGACAATGGGTTGGGGAAACCCAATCCCATTCAAACTTGGACAACAAGTTTACAAGGCTATATATACAAACTCAAGGGTTATTTGTTTGACACCTTTTGTGCACACAAATTATCCCTAAAAGTTTTCTCTTCTCCCTCTCTTGCAAAACCGATCGACCAAACATCCCTAAGGATTTTTGGATCGATTTTCATTATTGTAAATCCTTTGTGTTTATGTTACTAGCATCACCTTTAATTCGTTAGTAGTTTGTGTGTACAAGAACGAGGTAATTACTTACTTTAGTAATTATCAAGGGATCGATTAACAAAACGGTAAGGGGTTAATCATTGATCCATATAAACCCTAATTAGGGTTCTTCATATTGTTAAAGACAATTGCTTTTGATTCTTGTTCGGGCTAGAATCACCACGGTACGTTCCTATTTAATTTATGTTAATCTCTTATGTGTTATAGATGTTCCTATGCTTCCGCAAATGTGTTTACCTATTTATGATTGTCATGATTCTTATATTCTAACAGTGGTATCAGAGCTTGCTATAACATGTAATTGATTACATAAAACACATAAAAAACGAATTTTGATTGTTTTAGATACATGTTTTGGATCTAGGGTTTTGTTTTTTTACCCTAACCCTAATTTTGGGGGGGGGGGGGGGGGTCGATTTATTCCATGAACCCTAATTAGGGTTTGTGGTTTTATTAATTAATTGGATTAGAAACCCTAGGTTGCCTACATGTTTATGTGTTATTTGGGCGTATCCTTGACCTAATTGGTAATTGTTATGCTTTGATCCGTGACGAAACATGCATGTTAGTCATGGGTTATTAATTGTTTATTAATTGTTAAGCTTTTCACATGTTTAGATAGATCTAATATTGGGGAAGACCCCATAATTATTAAAATCAATTATGTGCTATGTGGTATGTGATTAGCTTTGGCCTACGCAATTGACTTGTCAATGTATGTGGCTCACTTCCATTAAGAGGGGAAGGCCTTAGTTGATTACATGCATTATTATACCTAGAATTGATTTTATTAGGATCTTTTCTAATACGGATTGCATGTGGCTAATTGTTTCACTTATTATTATTGGTTGTTTTGATTTTCTTTGATACTTGTTTTATTGTTTTTAGTTAGACTTGTTGTAAGCAATAAAAGGGTTGTTTTCATAAAGAAAATTAATACGGACTAATAATTGTGAAACCCTAAAGTGATAAAGTAAGAATCTTGCAAGGTCTTATTGCCAATCGTGGTCCGATTCGCACGGTAATCAGCTCCCAGGCGAGACTAGCAAAATTCAAACTTTGTTACTATTTTGAAATTGAATCCATAAACTTTTGCTTGATTGATGTTTTGTACAAATATGCTTTTAAAATTAAGTCCTTTAAGATGATATTCATAACCGTGATTTGAAGGCTTAGAAAAGAGCCTTAGAGTCTGCCTTGGTTATCACAATCTTGAATATGTCTTAAACGAATTACTTTTAAAATCATATATTGTAGAAAGTCATCTTAGGGTTTTGGCATAAACCTCAAGTAAAACTTTGTGTATTAATTTCCCGAATTGGATATAAAATGTTTTATGAAAACTTATGTTATAAAGATGAGTGCATGCATCTTTATACATGTTTTGATTTTCACATCAAAAATTTATACCCTAAAATTTAAGTTACATGCCATCTAACTATAAGAAACACTTGAAGTTATTATTTAGTAAACGTGAGACGCAGGCTAAATTTTAATGACAAGGTAAATTTCCGAGTGTGCGTGAGACCACACATGGAGAATTTGCAGTTTCTAAGTTAGACGACTTAATTAAGTTGATGCGTGAGACCTAGAGCTTAAGGCATGAGATGCGATGAAACATGCTTACATGACAAATTGATGAATCAATTTGATGTAAATCCCATAATGATCTAGGAATTGGAAAAGTGTTTGCCAATTATTGTTCGACAGATTACCATCTTTTATACTTTCACCACTAGCAGATCAACTGATGTGGTGGAATCTATGTAAAGTTGGATCCTAGATTTTCAAGAAATTAGTTGGTTATATGAATATATCCTTGGGTATTATATTTTCTTGGAAATATAAATTATCGAAAATACTAAAATTGAATTTTGTAAATTCTTTAAATGTATTAATGCAACTCAAAACCGTAAACGTAAGTTATTCTTTTAATTGATCTACACCCGTTAGGGTTTTTGGTTAGAGTCAATGTTACAAAAGAATAAATATAGTCTTCTTTCCATTAAGAGAAGTGTGAGACTTAAATCCTAATCCTTTTCATGAATGAGAAAGGTACAATAGGATGATTAGAATTATCTAAATTCTAAATACATAACTCATAGCAAACTTTAATAGTAAGAGTATATGCACCTTATGAGTTATTAAATTAGAAGACTGATTACTGCATAATGGTAAAAGACGAATTAGATTATTTTATCTAGTTGTTTTGGTTTGACCATTTACAGATACTACATACAATTGTTGGAATGGTAAATCTATAGAGGAAGAAATTGCATGCCCAGTTTTTTCAAGTTAATAGTTTGGAATGTGATGAATCACATTTATGTAGTAGATTACATCCTTTTATAACCTATATATAATTGTTTGAATGGGTTTTCTTAAAAGATGTAGGAAAGTAAACAAGTACACTATATCCTTTCACCGATTAATGAAACATTTACAATGTTGTCAAATTCAGTGGGAGTATTGTGTTCTTATGAATGAATAAGGGATTATTATTAGTTCTCTAATTCAGTGGGAGTTACAAGACTTATTGTCTTGATTGTAACTTAGATTATCTTTTGAATATCTCAAGGTAATTACTTTCCAAATATAGACACTAATATTTTCAAGGATAGTCATGTACGTTTCCTTGATTGATTGAGTAAACTCTATATCTACTAAGTTATGACACAAATCATATTGTTCACATTAACAAACGCGTGCGTGTTGTTTATATGATACATGGTGTTGTACCATGCACAAGTGGGAGAAATCTTCATTATGTGCAAAGTACAACACATAAGAATATGATTTAAAGGATTCTCTTAACTGCAAGTAAGAGATTATAATTCTAATTAGATTAATACATCTAATCTTAGAAACACTTGGTGTTGGAATTTAGTAAACGTGAGACGCAGGCTAAATATTAACAACAAGGTGAATTTCCATGTATGCGTGAGACCAACATGGATAATTTGCAGTTTCTAAATTAGACATCTATTAGAACATGTGTGTCAAATAAAAATACTACTTCAGCTTTAATATTTATGTATTATTGGAATGACATAAATGCATGAAGTAATATAATACTACTTCAATAATTATGTATTCTTAGAATGACATAAATAAATAAAGTAGTGTGTTAACTTGAAAATATTATTGAAACCAAATGATGGTGTTCATGATTACTTTAATTATACATGTTTATACTTTATTGTATAGTTATAAATATGAAGTCTTCTAAGTATTACAAGACTTATAATTAAGTAAGACGTTAGCTTGTTATGGTTTTTTAATTAAGACATATACAAGAAGTCATTGAGTTGATCAATGATTAATAACGTATAGTGGGATTATAACAAGCTTATGTTTTATAAGACATAAACATGAAGTGACTTGATTAATAAGTACTTGTTATAAAGCATGCAATTGGCTTGAAAATACTATTATACCATTAAGTTGATTTAGTTGGTAAATAGGTATGCCAACAGGAATATGGTTATCTTATATATATTGTTAGATCTTCTTACAATATTAATTCTAATTGAAATACCACATTAAGATGGTATGTTCAGTTAGGGAATCAAACTCTTGTTAGATTGTTTGATTGGAAATAACTATGATTTCTATTCTTCTAAAAGTATATCAAGGTTAGAAATTGAGTATGGCTTGAATATACTCAATTAGACTCCTAGAAGATTAATAAGACATTGTTGAACTATGAAATGTGATGAATCACATTAAGTCTTAAATTAAAGTTCTGAATTTGTTAAGCTACTTATAAGAAGGTTGTTAACAAAAGAACATCAGGAACTATCAATATGTATTTGTATTGTCCTAAAAGAGAACGCTGGATTGTTGCTCTAATTGCTAAGTACTTATATTCTATATAATGCTAAAGGCAAGTGGGAGTATTTTATCTTAAAAAGATAGAATTACAAGATACATAATCTTCTAAAACCACACTAGTTAAAATCATAATGAGGCTTAACATGTAAATGATAAACCTCAAGATGATGGAATTATCATTCATAGATCCACTTGGATATCTCAGATATTTAATTTATATGCTGATGATTATATGATGTAGTATTACCAAAATAATGAATTGGGTAAATTACTCATACTATGAGTGTTATAGATGTTGTTCATAAAGATATTCAAATTTAGAAAATTTGGTTTATCTTAATTCTTAATAGTTAGAGAATGATGATGAGTTTATTCAAAGATAATGCAACCCTAGTGGGTTAAATCTTTGAATAGAAATCATATGGACAAAATTGTACACATATCTTAATGCATGTCTTATGACAAGATTATTAATCATACTTAAGCAATTAACTATGATTGAATACTCTTTTCTAAGCACATTAAAGATACAAAGATGGTAAATTGTCATATTTATATGAATATGAAATTTGACAATGAATATCAAAAACTCTTTCTTGAATAATTACTTGAGCGAGGACGATAAGTAATCAAAAGGAGTTTATGAATTCAAGAAAATCTTTGGAAGTGTACAAAGTGCAATAATTCATGAATGGATAAATGCATGCATCTAGGAAATTATTCTTATGATAAATTATTAAATCTATGTTTAGGTTTATATTTAAAATAAGGTAATTTCTAAGTATTCCTGAAAGCTAGTGGGAGTATTATGTTTGATTTACTAAATCATATATGTCGTATAACATATAAGAAGTTACATTCCATATAAGTGAAATGTTAAGACTTAGTTTGGAATGAAACTGTAAGTGAAAGATTTAGAAAATAAAACATACAACCTTGGAACAAAAGTTTATTATTTAATAAACATGTGCGGTAAATGATTCTAATAGAATATGATATATCATTTAGTAAATGGATATACATATTTGTAAAGATAGTACATGAATATAATCTAAGTTTGACTGAAGGATTTTCATGTGCATTGTATTATTGTTGTATCATGCTTAAGTGCTTAAATGATTTGACAATATTTGATATCCAATTAAAAGTTATTATATAACTTGTGTAATAGATATTCTAATGGAAAATGTTTGAAATTAGAATAATGATCCTCAACCTGGAATAGCTCCTAAACATTACACTATGGATATTAAGTTTACGGAAATTTTAAAGAGCATATTGTGTTTAATATACAATGATGCTGGTTTAATTGAGATGACACTCAATAACTAGTTATGAAGGATTTCATGAGAACTAGTTGTGCTCAACTAAGAGCATAGTTGCATTAAACATTAAAGAATTAGAATACTTTAAACTTTAAAAGGTTTGAAAGTTTGATTGTCATAAGTTGGTGATGGAGGATATCACACTATTTATGAAAAATTATGTGGCTATATCAAGATAGTTGGATTTACACATACAAGAATTTAATTATTGGATTCTTGAAAGAAGTATTCTCAAAATTCGGATAGATCATAGTTAGATGAAATAATGCCTTGTCAACAAGTATGATTGTCATTACTTGAGGCATAATTGTCTTCAAGTTATTACTTGAGAAAAATTCATTAACTGGTATAATCATGCATTGATCTACTTTGGTATTTGGATAAAGGACATTAAGCAATTATTATTTATAAATGAATCAAAGTACTTAGTACGTTTGTTTTCATTAATAATAAATTGTGTCCTATATTTGCATGTTTAATTCCGTGAATAACTAATATTATTCTAAATTGTCCATTGTCGATTAATGATATGGGAATATCATTAAACTAAGACAAATCTGAGTATTGGTTAAGAATATACTTGAAAGTATATTGATGCGTTGACATACCAATTTCACATGATATTCGATGAATTGAATATAGGACTTATCCCAACTACATGATTTTGCTTTATGGATCTTGTCAGTAAGTAAATCATGAATTTGTTATCCTCAGACTTGAGATACCAGATAAGAGTCATGGATGTAGTGCATTTTTGTGAAGCAATCTACCGCTCACCGTAACAGGGAGTTATAAGGGTTGTTTTCAGAAGTGTTGCAAAGTTCATGGGTTATTCTTGTAGTCAAGAAAGAATTTGTTCCTTCAAATTTGTTTTGAAGTTTAATACTGCTGGGCCTCTCGTAGGGTTGTCAAGATGTTTGCGTGCGCACGCCCAAAGTCTATCTGGAATACGTTCAGATGTTTTGGTAATCTTGCTCAATCATAAACAACGAGAAACAGAATTGTTAATTAAAGAATGACTAAGATCCATATCTTTATTAACGTGGTATTAGAAATAAAAGAATGATAATAATAATGATGAATCATTATAGGTTTTTCCAGGAAACCTTCCTCGAGTTGATATAGGGGCATTGGCGTGTTGCTAGACGCTTACCAATGTCATTATGTTATTAATAGATATCCAAGTAGGAGCTGTTGGAGTTTATGGATATATATTAATAAACGTATGTCTAGAATCGAACCCGAGACCTCGGGATTGCACACATTACAAACGAGAATTAAAGTTTAATAAATATTAAATGTTATGCATATTTATTAATTAAACACAAGTAAAAGGATTAATGATCGTTGGTTATTAAACGTATGGACTAACTATCGTTAAATGCAAACGTAAAGGACTAGAGATGAAATATATAGCAAGAAGGATCCGGAATGCCTTCCTTAGGCCCATGGCCGGTCGACAATGGGTTGGGGAAACCCAATCCCATTCAAACTTGGACAACAAGTTTACAAGGCTATATATACAAACTCAAGGGTTATTTGTTTGACACCTTTTGTGCACACAAATTATCCCTAAAAGTTTTCTCTTCTCCCTCTCTTGCAAAACCGATCGACCAAACATCCCTAAGGATTTTTGGATCAATTTTCATTATTGTAAATCCTTTGTGTTTATGTTACTAGCATCACCTTTAATTCGTTAGTAGTTTGTGTGTATAAGAACGAGGTAATTACTTACTTTAGTAATTATCAAGGGATCGATTAACAAAACGGTAAGGGGTTAATCATTGATCCATATAAACCCTAATTAGGGTTCTTCATATTGTTAAAGACAATTGCTTTTGATTCTTGTTCGGGCTAGAATCACCACGGTACGTTCCTATTTAATTTATGTTAATCTCTTATGTGTTATAGATGTTCCTACGCTTCCGCAAATGTGTTTACCTATTTATGATTTTCATGATTCTTATATTCTAACACTTATGCCTTTGGTCTCATCAATGGGGACACAGTTAATTCAGTCCCCTACATGACACTTCGTGAACCAAGTTTCGATTATGGTTGCTTCCAGGGCTTCAAGATGATCAAACTTCCGTATAAAATTAACGACCAATCAAACAAATTCTCCATGTATATCTTTCTCCCAGACAGGCAAGATGGATTGCAGGATCTGCTTAAACTTTTTCATTCTAATGACGCTTTGTTTCATGGAGATTTTAACCTTAAGTGGACGAAATTTCGTCGCCTATGGATACCAAAGTTTAAAATATCTACAACATTTGATCCTGAAGATGTTATGAAACAAATGGGATTAACATTGCCTTTTCTAAAAACAAATACAGAGTTTAGTGGGATAGTAAAGAACGAAATGATCTATGTGTCGAAGATACTTCAGAAATCTATCATTGAAGTTGACGAAAAAGGAACAGTAGCTGCTTGTTTTAGTAGGGTTATGGGAGCTTTTGGTGGGTGTGCAAGTGCACCAGAAATTGATTTTGTGGCTGACCATCCGTTCATGTTCATGATAAGAGAAGACACTTCTAAAGGTGTTTTGTTTGTCGGAGTTGTCCTCAACCCTAGTCTTAACTAGCTATTTTCTTAGCCGGAACACTCTACTTTATATTCCAGTAATGAATTTAATTCATGTACATTTTATGTTTATTCTTAATATTTGTATATTTTGTTTTCCATCTAGATTTTTTTTCATATACTTTTGTTTCCCTTTTCGACTCGATGTCGCCATGGAAGTTCTTAATAAGGAGAACAACGCCCATGTTAATATGCGCTTTGATTTGTCATTTACGTATTCATTATTCGGGTCTCGTTTGATCTGACTTGATATGACATCGTGCTAATTAAGACACGATAGCCTTAAGCTATATTATATTGAACTTGATTAAAAACACATGGAAGCTGTTAAATTGTTTATACTTCACCAGCAAAAGCCACTCATTAGATTTTTTTCAAAATTAACCACACCAGCATAAAAAGCACCACATTGTACTGGTTCTGGACTTCTGGTTCTTCATTGTCTATGGTGGAGATCAGTTCATTATAAACATATTTATATCTGGTATCTTGTGGCTCTACAAACATATATATTGGGTTATAAATTTTGAGGTGAGATCAATATATATCACAAATTCTCTAAAAATTAAACAAGAATTAAAATCTTGGCCGGCCATTCATTTTTTTCATAAAAACTAAAAATAATAGTTTTCAACATTTTTAAAAAAATAAAATATCTTGTAAACGGTAAATAGTCAAGTGAAAAAAATACATAATCGCGACGATAATATTTTTATCTTTCAATGGACGGACACTTTGATATATTTTCGACGAACTTTTTTTCTAGTGTTGAAATTTCCGACATTAAAATTAAAATAACAGATGATTTGTAAAATCACTTGTGATTTTTATTCTATAAATCACGTGTAATTTCACAAATCACATGTTAGAAAAAGTTAGTCACTTGGAATATGGTTTTGGCATGTGTTGAAACACAGAATATACCACATTACCACCCTAAAACATTCAAGCGGTTTCTAGTTGAGCCACAATCAATACACAAATAAAGTTCATAGGCAAACGAGGCAAAAACTACACCAATAAAGTCTATATATTCAGTGCGTACGTGCCAAGTTTGCCAACATTAATATTTTTCTTTTACGTATTTTGGGTACTAGAAATATTTTAACCAATGAAGAGACACAATTTCAAGCTAAATAGGTAAATGAAAAGTGTTGAATGAATAAAAGGCAACCTTATAAATTGATTGTTTTTATGAAGTTAGCTGCATGATGCTGGGCATGTAGATAGATGATTCTCCTTAATCAAAGTGTGCAAATGTTCATTTACATGACTTGTATTGTGCTCGCATTTTGGTTACCTTTCTGTCCCTTAGGTGCCCTTGCCAGGGGTACTGGGGGGTTCCGTGTTAATACACGCTACACAAGATATTAGTTAAGATTAGCTATAACGCGCCACCATCTCTACCTTTTAGGCTAATTTTGAGGGGCCGATACCACAATGTAAGAAAATTAATCCTTTATACTATACATGTTCAGTATGATAAATCATGTTTAATTTGAAGGTCTTGAGAAGTCGAGATTTATTAAGCTTGAAATTTGTATCGCTCGGTAGAAAGAAAATCTTTGTTAAACATGTTTTTATAAAAGAAGTGTTATAACCGACCGAAGCAATGGAATTTACTCAATGTACCGGACTCCTACATTTATCAAATACACATATTAGTTTGTACAATAAAAGGCGCAGAACTGATTCTCAGAAAACACATTCAATTCTTTGTTGCTGAATAATAGTCATAACTATTTGTTCAGAGATTCAAATTTAAGTAACCCAAATTAGCTGATAAATCCTATTAAATCATCAAAGTACAATAAATGACTTACTTATTTGGTCATTCTAAACATAGAATCCTCCATTATAAAAACTATTTCGGCTACAATATATTTAATGACAATCAGGTATTCTACACGACACGAAAACCCTTCTTAAATTTGATCAAATGAATTCTTTTAATTGTCATAATCCTCTTAAACATCTAATGGTTTTTGATAACTTTCCAGAGTCTAACTATTTGTAAGTAATATCTATGAATAACCGTAAACTAGCTTGGAGATATACTCATATAATTGTTGGTTTGTGAATAAATATTAATATGTACATGTCTAGTATCGAACCAGAGAACTCGGGATTACACACATTGCAAATGAGAATTAAAATTTAATAAATATTAAATGTTATGTATATTTATCATTTAACACAAGTAAAAGGACTAATGATCGTTGGTTATTAACCGTAAGTACTAACTATCGTTAAGTGGAAAAGGAAAAGGACTAGAGTGAAAATAGGAGCCAAGAAGGATCCGAAATCCTCTTGGACTCCTTAGGCCGGTCGACTAGGGGTTGGGGAAACCCAATCCATATCCAACTTGTCTTTCAAGTTTCCTCTAGTATATATACAAAACATAAGGTCATTGTTTCTCACCTTCTGTGTACACACAATATCCCTAAGTTTTCTCTTTTCTTTCCCTTGATCAAAACCGGTCAACAACCCCCCTCCAAAGGGTGTGTCGATTTTTTTTAATCAAAAATCTTGTGTTTACTTAAGATCTTGCAATCTCTTTAATTCATTACTAGTTTGTGTGTGCAAGAACGAGGTAATAACTCACTATAGTTATTATCAAGAGATCGAATAACAAAATCGGTAAGGGGTTATTCATTGATCTATACAAACCCTAATTAGGGTTCATCATTTGATCAAGGTTAATAAAGTTTGATTCTTGTTCAGCTAGAATCCTACGGTACGTTCCTATTTAATTTATGTTAATCTTTAATATGTTATAGATGTTCCTTCGCTTCCGTGTATGTGTTTACCTGTTTATATGATTGTCATGGTTTTAATATTCTAACAATAATGAGTATGTCACAAGGCATCACAGATCAACTATATACTCGATAATTTTAAATAATCATAGTTCAAGCATAAAGCACGCTGAGGCAAAACATTTCATAAATTCAAAAAATGTACTTGTTACAAACAGAATGTTAACAATTTGCTAAATAAAATGAGGTACACGTACCTAAAATTCAAATTTTGTTAGTATTTTCACATCACTACAGGAATGGGGGAACGGGTGAGGACATCATGTCGTCGCCAAAAGTCATTAAATGTTGACCTTGTCAAGTGTTTGGAAAATTTGACCAAAACTATTGGTGACGACATGTCCTCTCCAAAACCTCCTTGCCAAAAGCTTAAAAAAGTCCTTGTCATTTGGCCCGTTTGTTGTAGTATGGGATACAGAGTCTTACTACTCCCAAAGAGGAGCTGGAAGTGATATATAACCATATTCATGAAGAAAATCTTTATACCCAAAAACATCTTAGATATAAATACAGAACACAAATGGTTAATTTACCAGATTTGTGTTGTTGTTAAAATAATAATCTAAAAGTAGTTGAATTATTTCCAATAAAAGTAAATAAGCTACCATTGGATAGATGTGTAAATTCAATAGGTCAAAGAATTAACTGTTAGTTCACTCATCTTTCTAGTATAAAAATGGAGTCCCTATGTTGTTACAACATGCACAAACACAACACAAATGGCGAGTGTTAGTAAACATTTTCTTCTTATCTTAGCGGTCCTTTTAGTTGTGTTCATTAGTAAAACTATATCAGAAGGTTCAACCGTTCAAGACAGAAGGAACACTCTGAAAAACAAGTCAAAATCGCACGACTATCAGAAGTATGTATGACGACAGACTATATAAAAAACATCATGGGGAGAATAAAAACCTTCTGTTGCCTTGTGTGCTTTTTCCATATCGCTCTCTGCATCGTTTGCTGCACCTGCACAATGCACATAAAGTGAAATAATGGCCCTTGTTAATAGAAAATCCAAAACTTTATTCACATGTGCAAACCAAACCAAGTCAAACACCTTTGAGGCCCTTGATCTATGTAGCACGGAAACGGGAACGGCAACGGGATACGGGAACGTTACGGGAACGGGAAACGGCAAAAATCAAAAATTCAAGATACGGGAACGGCATAGATACGGCAATAAAAAAATATATATATATATATATATTAAAGAAAATCCAAAATATATATATGTTGATGTAAATTGTAAACTCAAAAATATAAAAAATTAATAATATATTTCTTAATAGTGTGAACAACAGATTAAATTTCATAAACAAAATATATACGTACAAGTTTGTCCTCCTATTAATAATTATTTTCTATACAACTACAAAAAACATTATTAGAAAAAGAAAATTTACAAGAGTATATAGAGTACTCAAGAGTTATCACAAAATAAAAGTACTGTACATGTAATAAAATATAATTAAGTAAAGATAAGAAGCCATGTTATACTGACCACTCACCTTGTCTCTCTCTTCCCTATTTTTATCTTCTTCATTAATTTACACTTTATCATCACTAGCACCATAAACGTATGTGTGTTTGATGGTTGACCGACAGAGGCAAGATTGAAGATTTTATAAAACATAGGCCGGAAACTAATCTACAAGCTGAGATAGTTGGGCCTGTTGGGGGTGGTCGAGGACCCGCCAGCCCCCCATTAAACCCAATAGAAACTTCTTGGAATCGGCAAGTAAATACAGAAAAGTGTCCAGATACGGCTGAGAATCCAGAAACGTTTATGGATACGTCTGAGAAACGTTTCGGGGACGTTTCCTTGGCGTTCCCGTTCCCATGCCGTTCCCAAACGGGCACGTGAGCCTTCCAAGCGTTTCGGTGCATCATAGCCCTTGATGAACACACTAATTATACCTTAAGAAGCTATAGGAGGTGGATACAAAAAGTCTTAGTGATTCTCTGCTTCTTGAGATGAAATAGGTCTAAGCAAAAGCTGGAGTATAAAAGTGAACATAGCCTACGTAGAAAGCTAACCTGTCATGGTATTGTAATTGAATCTGAGGCTATTCAAGTGATGTAGCCACGTTGCCATCTTACCTGCATGCAATGTATGGCTTAAGACACCAATAAATAAATAAATAAAAAGCTGTAATTTATATTCAAATTCTGAAAATTAAAAGAAAACAAGCAACCCACATGTTTTATTTCAATATGCACAAAGTTTTTTCCAGTTATGTTTTATTTCATTTTTTTTACTTGATAAAAAACATTCATAGATGTACAAGCATATTACTACAAAGACTAAATTACAATCTAAATCGTTGAGAGCAAATCAATTCTGAAAGATGTGAACATTTTAAGTCCCTTGACTCTTAAATCAAAGTATAATTAGAAGCTTCAATTTGGAGACATGGGCTGAAACTTTACCTGTCAACTGCCCTTTTCACTTTAGTATGTATTTTAACTATACCCATTATGACCCGTTAGTTTACGATTGGTTTCTTTGAACTGGATAAATGTTGTGCTACCATAGTATAACATTCAACGATGGATTTGTAGACGCCAATAATCTCTTCTTCAATTGCCTCGATCGTCATGTAGAAGCAACAACTATCCATAAATCTTTGATATTTGCAACAATAACTTCTTGGTGATGAAGGTTGTTGTTTTTGCGCTTCTTAACATGCTATCAAATAGAACAATTGTTTAAACGTAACACTGAGCAATAAAAAATGATATCAAAAGTTAAAAGCATATGAAATGATATTATACCTTCCTGTAGTTGCACCTAATGTGGTATACTACGACGAGCACAAAAGTACTAGTTGGAGAAAGATGGAAAGAAGTATCTTGTGAACAAAAATAAGATCACACATGGTGTAGATTTGGTTGCTGCAAGTCAGATTAGAACTATTATTGCTTCTCGAAGTTTTATGATTTTACTAATTCGACTGGTGGAGTGCGACACCAAGATGCTCACCTAAACTCTGGTGTGTGTAGGGATGGCACCTGTGGGCAATGGGGACGGGTACCTCTAACCCGTCACACGCACACGTAGTTTTTTTCTCACCTATCACCCACCCGTCACCCACCAATGGGTATAAATTTCTACCCATGCCCTTGCCCGCGGGTATTTGTTGCCCATGGGTAAACCCATGTGTTAGTGTTACGCAACAAAATTACAAAACGATGATATGAAAACTAACTATGAAACTGCGTAATAAGATAGCAATCAATTTGCCAAATACAGCTTTGATTATTTGATCTTTCATACTCTCTTTTTAGTCTTGAAACTCAAACAAACTTTTAGATTAATGTGTTTTTTTGAGACTTGGTGGTAACTGTTAAATGTATACCTGCAACATCATAAATATTTTAACTAATATAATTAATTTTAACATGGGTTTATGGGTACGCCTACGGGTATTTTGACGGGTATACCCGTGGGTTTTTTAAATGGGTGTCATGGGTTTACCCACGATGGGTATGCCACACCCGTCACCCATCCGCCACCCACTGATGGGTAAATATTTTCACCCACGACCCACCCGTTGGTGAAAATTGAGGCGTTTACCCACCCATTTATGGCGGGTACCCGCGGGTTGTGGGTTTTTTCTGGCCAAGACCCGGTTAGAAACTAGTAAGACTTGGCTATTCTGGCCAAGACCCAGTTAGAACCAGGTAAGACTCGGTAAGACTTGGCTATTCTGGCCAAGACCCAGTTAGAACCAGGTAAGACTCGGCTATTCTGGCCAAGACCCAGATAGAACCAGGTAAAAAAGGCTATTATGGCCAAGACCCAGTTAGAACCAGGTAAGAATCGGCTATTCTGGCCAAGACCCGGTTAGAAACAGGTAACACTCAGCTATTCTGGCCAAGACCCAGTTAGAACTAGGTAAGACTCGGCTATTCTGACCAAGACCCAGTTAGAACCAGGTAAGACTCGGCTATTCTAGCCAAGAACCAGTTAGAACCAAGTAAGACTCGGCTATTTTGGCCAAGACCCAGTTAGAACCATGTAAGACTCGGTAAGACTAGGCTATTCTGGCTAAGGCCCAGTTAAAACCAGGTAATACTCAACTATTCTGGCCAAGACCCAATTCGAACCAAGTAAGACTAAGCTATTCTAGCCAATACCCAGTTAGAACCAGGTAAGACTCGGCTATTCTGGCCAAGACCCAGTTAAAACCAGGTAAAACTAGGCTATTCTGGCCAAGACCCGGTTAGAACCAGGTAAGAATCGGCTACTCTGGCCAAGACCCGGTTAGAAACAGGTAAGACTTAGCTATTCTGGCCAAGACCCAGTTAGAACTAGGTAAGACTCGGCTATTCTGACCAAGACCCAGTTAGAACCAGGTAAGACTCAGCTATTCTGGCCAAGAACCAGTTAGAACCAAGTAAGACTCGGCTATTCTGGCCAAGACCCAGTTAGAACCAAGTAAGACTCGGTAAGACTAGATTATTCTGGCTAAGGCCCAGTTAGAACCAGGTAATACTCGGCTATTCTGGCCAAGACCCAGTTCGAACCAAGTAAGACTAAGCTATTCTGGCCAATACCCAGTTAGAACCAGGTAAGACTCGGCTATTCTGGCCAAGACCCAGTTAGAAACAGGTAAGACTTAGCTATTCTGGCCAAGACCCAGTTAGAAACAGGTAAGACTCGGCTATTTTCGCCAACACCCAGTTAGAACCAGGTAATACTAGGCTATTCTGGCCAAGACCTAGTTAGAAACAGGTAATACTCGGCTATTCTGGCCAAGACCCAGTTCGCACCAGGTAAGACTCGGCTATTCTGGCCAAGACCTAGTTAGAACCAGGTAAGACTCGGCTATTCTGGCCAAGACCCAGTTAAAAACATGTAAGACTAGGCTATTCTGGCCAAGGCCCAGTTAGAACCAGGTAATACTAGGCTATTCTGGCCAAGACCCAGTTAGAAACAAGTAAGACTCGGCTATTCTGGCCAAGACCCAGTTAGTACCAGGTAAGATTCGGCTATTTTGGCCAAGACCCAGTTAGAACCAGGTAAGACTAGGCTATTCTGGCCAAGACCCAGTATGAACCATGTAAAACTTGGCTATTCTTGCCAAGACCTAATTAGAACCAGGTAAAACTCGGCTATTCTGGCCAAGACCCAGTTAGAAACTGGTAAGACTCGGCTATTCTGGCCAAGACCCAGTTAGAACCACTTAAGACTCGGCTATTCTGGCCAAGACCCAGTTAAAACCAGGTAAGACTCGGCTAACCAGGTAAGACTCGGCTAATCTGGACAAGACCAAGTTAGAACCAGGTAAGACTCGGCTATTCTGGCCAAGACCCAAATAGAAATTGGTAATACTAGGCTATTCTGGCCAAGACCCAGTTATAACCAGGTAAGACTCGGCTATTCTGGCCAAGACCAAGTTAGAACTAGGTAATACTCGGCTATTCTGGCCAAAACCCAGTTAGAAACAGGTAAGACTCGGCTATTCTGGCCAAGACCCAGTAAGAACCAGGTAAGACTCGGCTATTCTGTCCAAGACCATGTTAGAACCAGGTAAGACTCGGCTATTATGGCCAAGACCAAGTTAGAACCAGGTAAGACTCGGTAAGACTAGGCTATTCTTGCCAAGACTCGGTTAGAACCAGGTAAGACTCGGCTATTCTGGTCAAGACCCAGTTTGAACCAGGTAAGACTCGGCTATTCTGGCCAAGACCCAGTTAGAAACAGGTAAGACTCGGTTATTCTGGCCAAGACCCAGTTAGAACTAGGTAATACTATGCTATTCTGGCCAAGACCCAGTTAGAAACAGGTAAGACTCGGCTATTCTTGCCAATACCCCATTAGAACCAGGTAAGACTAGGCTATTCTGGCCAAGAACCAGTTTGAACCAGGTAAGACTAGGCTATTCTGGCCAAGACCCAGTTAGAACCAGGTAAGACTCGGCTATTCTGGCCAAGACCCAGTTAAAAACTGGTAAGACTCGACTATTCTGGCCAAGACCCAATTAAAACCAGGTAAGACTCGGCTATTTTGGCCAAGACCCAATTAGAACCAGGTAAGTCTCGGCTATTCTGGCTAACACCCAGTTAGAAACTGGTAAGACTCGGCTATTCTGGACAAGTCCCAGTTAGAACCAGGTAAGACTCTGCTATACTGGCCAAGACCTAGTTAGAACCAGGTAAGACTCGGCTATTTTGGCCAAGACCAAGTTAGAACCAGGTAAGACTCGACTATTCTGGCCAAGACCCAGTTAGAACCGGGTAAGTCTCAGCTATTTTGGCCAAGACCCAGTTAGAAACTGATAAGACTCGGCTATTCTGGCAAAGACCCAGTTAGAACCAGGTAAGAGTGTGTGGCTAGGGTAGCACTGACAAACTGTAAAAGTGCTAGCAAAAGTCAATGATAACGATAAACATAGTGGGTAACACTCTAAAAAGTATGAGTATCGTACACAGTACACACTACAAAAGATATGCAATTTGTATAAAAGTTTTGTGTTTCTTCACGAATCTCGACTCAGGGAAATTTAAAATTTGATGTCAAGTGTTTCTCTTATAAGCTACTAGTTTATAAACTGATCACATTATATGTGTGCAAAAGGATATAGAATCATAAGAAATTGCTTGCTTAGATGAGAAATGTTTTAAAAAAGTCTATTTTGATGTCAAAGGATTCTGTGTATTGTCAAAGGATTTTGATGTACCAGTAGACCAGATCTAAGAAAGCGTAGAACTTCTACATCTTTGGTGAACAAGGTGGCTAGAGCTGGTTAAAGGCAACAATGATGTGATCGCCAAAAACAGGAACACTACGATCCCCAAAAACCAGGTCCTCGAACCCCTATTTTTTACGGCAAATAACAATTGGACTAGAAAGTGTCAAACATGAACTAAAAAATCTAACTGGTAACAATAAATTTGAATTGAAGAAAAAAAATTACCTCAACACTTTGTGAATTGGTTTCTTCTAGCAAGTAATTGCTTTCAGCAGAGCCAATGCTAGAGAGTTTACTTAAGTAGCTTCTCATCATTATATTGTTAAAGCCAAACTTGCATTCCATAACACAAAACTTCCACTCCTAGAAGAAAAAACCATAGTCGTGATAACTTATTTTCAATAATACTAATGCTATTGTATCCAAACTTTTGAAGAAACTTTGAGGTGCCAACATGAACCACTCATTGTAAACAAATTCCGACAAGGTCAATAAAGTTAATAAGCTTTCACACCTCATAAACAAGGTCCTAAATTCCTATTTTTGACAGCAAACAACATGTTCAAACACCCTATCTGATAAGTAAAAAAATTGACCAAATGCCCCATTTATGACAGCAAATAGAAGTAGAACAACCAAAACACCCATTTAGGCATTTACAACCGATAGCATTGTCTTTTTATTGAAAATATAGATTTGCTTTAAGAATTTTATTCAATAATCAATACTTTATTACCTAATTAGATTTAAACCCCACACAGAGATTAAAATATAATTAGATTCAAGAATTTTATTCAATAATAAATACTATTACCTAACAATACAAAAAAACACATGAATAAACACAACTTATTTCAGAATCAAGCCTAACAACATCATTAATGAGATTTATTAAATTAACTGAACAACAACATCAATTGTAGCAATTTGGTACCTCCGATTTAGCTTAGTTTGTTGTTGGCTTGGTTGCGTGATGAAGGTGGCCTGGGACTACAATGGTGTGAACCAAAAGATAATCTCGATGTTACTTCGTGGAAAACGTAAAGGACCAAACTTGTAGAAACGAAACTCTACAACCGCTAGTTAGTTAAAGTAGTTAATAGTTAGTTATTTTTTGGACAAATTCGAAGGGTCATGTCGCTTGATACACACCTGTTCGAATGGACATGTTGGTTGGAACACAACCATTCGACTAGTATATATACTTATGAACTTGTAACTCTACATTGGTTAGACGAAATAAATAAGTTATCTTTGTTTCAGTATTGTTTGCAAATCATCATTTCGACTTACAGATCCAAACACATATCAGAATATTGGGACCAACATTTGGCATCAAGAGCCTTGTTTTGATACCCACTCTCGTTACATCAAAAACCAGAAACCCAAACCTGTTAACGAGAACAAGAAACAAACCAGAAAACCCACGCTGAAATTTTGCAATTTCAGGAATACACGCAATACTCTTGAACCTTGTTAATATTAGAAGAGATTGCCTAGATAACTTAGGAACACAAGAAAGCCTTGTACAACTTTATTAGTGTTGGATTTTGCAAATGGGAAGGCAACCAAACGATGTGGTGCCTTGTTTTGTTGTGATCATTGGTACGCGACAACAGAACCAAAGAAGAAGGGGAAACAATTGTTTTCAGGATTTCTTGTTGAAGTTATTACACACGACAACAAAGAAAGGGCTTGTTGGTTTACTACAATGCAACAAGGGAGAAAAAGACGTCGGAAGGTTTGTGTATTTACCGAGATACACAAGAAGAAAAAGAAGCCCAAAAATTTACAAGAAGGCGTTGCTTGGGCATATTTTGAAAGGTATACCGGTTACAAACAATCAAGGATTGTTTAGGAGCGTTGACAACACGAGAACAACAACATATAATGAAGAAGGCGGACTGATCACTCGCTGCAAAAGGAATACCGAAAAGGTATTGGGGTTGTTGGAAGTAACACGATGTGGACAAAAAGAAAGAAAAGAACGAGAAAAATATAGTGGTACAACGTATAGGAAGGAGACAAGCAACAACATTGAACGACAAACAGAAACCATTTTTTGTTTAGACGTTGGGATAATATCGTTGGATACTAGTGAAAAAAAAGGAAAAGCAATCGAATTGCTTTGGTAGAAAGAAATACCGAGAGGTATTGGCGAGGGACTTGGAGCAGGAAAACAACGACAAACATATTTTGTACGTGGCAAAAAAACACTAAGGGTGGATTTGGAAGAGAAAGCCGAGGCATAACAAGGGTCTAGGGCACGAATTGGAACCAAGTCGAGACGAACAAAAAGAAAAAACGTGAAGTGTGGTATTAGAAGGAGACGAGGAAAGAAAGGAAACGTGGTTGGTAAAAGTCTAGTTACCGATACACAAGTGGGAACTTAAAAGAGGTCATAAATTCATCATTTGGATTTCAAATTATACGTTTATAGTATAGATATTTACTTTCATACTATTAGGAAATCCCGAGAACTATATATTGATCCCGTATTACTAGGATTCCCGGATAACTATTTCTGTTCCCGTAGTAGTAGGATATACCATACTGGTTAGATTTCCCATACAAGTTAAAGGTGAAGATCGTAAACACATCTAGGATGTTGGGTGGAGATGATGACACCAATATCAATAACACTTTAGTAAAACTCATTACACAATATCAACGCCCTAAACTCAAAACCACAAACTACACTGTTTGGGCTATACAAATTAAGGTTATATTAGAGGCACATGGTTTATGGGAGACTATAGAACCTAAGGAGAACACCCAATTAGATGATAAAAAGGATAAGGCAACTATTGCCCTCCTATATCAAGCGGTGACTGAAGATGTGATATTACAAGTAGCAAGTTGTAAAACTGCAAGAGAATTATGGGAATCGTTAAGAAAGAGACACGTTGGAGAAGAGAGAGTGCAACAGGCACGATTACAATCACTGATGATTGGATTTCATACTCTTCAAATGAAGGAGGATGAAACGGTGGATGCATTTACGAACAAACTAAATGGTTATGCCACGAAGGCTAAAGAATTAGGAAAAACCATAGATGAATCACTTTTAGTACGAAAACTATTAGATTCCACACCTGATAGGTTCATTCAGATAGTCGCATCCATAGAACAGACAAGTGATCTAGAAGATATCACCTTAGACGAGATCACTGGAAAATTAAAAGCATTCGAGGAAAGGATAAAACTCCGAAAGGGAGGACAAGCAGAAAGCCAGGATGACTTATTATTCGCACAAGGCGAACACTCTAGAAATAAGAAACGGTTTAACAAGAATAGGGGTAGATCAAACTACTCACGTGGAAACTGGCAAAACAAAGGAAATAGAGATAACTCGAATGGAGAAAATTCAACTCACCATGGCAAGCCCAATAAGAATAGAGGTGAGTGGAATAATAAGAATAGAGGAAAATGTTTCAATTGCGGGAAACATGGACATTTTAAGAGAGACTGTAGAAGCAAACGAACAACTCAGAAACAATCAAACCTTATCTTAGAAGACGATGAACCATCACTGTTAATGACTACACACAAAGAAGTATTGTTAAATGAAGGACAAATACAACCCGGAAAATATGCTACAAAAGACACTAGCATATGATATTTAGATAATGGTGCAAGCAACCATATGACGGGAGTCAAGAGTCATTTTAAGGATATTGATGAAAGTGTCACTGGACGCGTTCGTTTTGGCGATGGATCGTATGCAGAGATAAAGGGTAGAGGTTCTGTATTACTAGGATGTAGAAACAAAAAGCAAAAGATAGTTTCAGATGTTTACTACATACCAAACCTCAAGAGCAACATACTTAGTCTAGGACAACTTACTGAGATAGGTTGTAAGATCATCATGGATGGAAACAAGCTGACTTTGTATGATAAGAATAGGAAGTTGTTGATGAAAGTAGAAAGACCCAAGAATAGACTATACAGTATTAGACTGCAGATAGAAGCACCTGTATGTCTCTTAGCAAATGTGGATAACCAAGCATGGTTATGGCATGCTAGATTAGGTCATCTGAACTTTGACGATATCAACAAGATGACAAGAAATGGTCTTGTAGAAGGAATACCAAGGATAAATCATGAAGGACAAGTATGTGATGCATGTTTATTAGGAAAACATAGCAGAACACCATTTCCAAATCAAGCTAAATTCAGATCCAAGAACCCATTGGACTTAGTTTATGGAGATCTCTGTGGTCCCATAAGTCCAGCCACACACTCTGGAAAGAAGCTCATTTTCTTATTAGTAGATGACTGTACACGTTTTATGTGGGCCTGTTTTTTAACATCGAAAGATCAGGCATTCAACACATTTAAGGAATTTAGACAGAAGATTGAAATGGAGTTAAGATTAAAGTTGAGAATGCTAAGAACAGATAGAGGTGGTGAATTTACATCAAATGAATTCACTAAATACTATAAGGAGAATGGAATAGCAAGACAGTTAACAGCACCATACTCACCCCAACAGAATGGAGTAGTTGAAAGAAAGAATAGGACGGTGTTATCAACTACTAGGAGTATGATGAAAGCGATGAAGTTACCCTTAACTTTTTAGGCGGAAGCAGTCAAACATGCCATTTATATACTAAATAGGGTACCTACACGAGCACTGGAAGATAAAACACCATATGAAGCACTCTACAACAGAAAACCGAACCTGAAAAACCTAAGAATATTCGGATGCACAGCTTATGCTAAATAACGATAGCTCACTTGAAGAAGTTGGATGATGGAAGCATACCGATGGTTTACTTAGGAGTAGAGGAAGGACCAAAAGCTTGTAGGCAATATGATCCAGTAGGAAAGAAAAGACATGTTAGTAGGGACGTAAAGTTTATGAAAACGAAATCGTGGAATTGGGATAAGAGGGGAGAGGATACAAGTACACACGACACATTTTGGGCAAGTTTTGTGGTAGAAGAAGTTGACAATGGAAATCCTACACCAGTAAACATAGAACACAATGATAACGTGTATCCAGTACAAGAACCAATAAAGGATCAAATACAAGATCCATACTCACCAATTACACCACCAACATATACTTACGAACCCAACTCAGAAGATGAAGAGGAAGCTACTTTTAGCTCATTAGGAAGCTCAGAACAAAGATTTGATGATACACCAGTACGAGGTTTCAAAGAGATAAAGGATATATATAGGACATCACGTATAGTTGAGACTGAAAGTCTACTATTCAAAGAAGAGGAACCCGGTAACTATAAGGAAGCATCAACAGATGAAAGATGGATTGAGGCCATGAAAGCTGAACTGGATTCAATTAATAAGAATCACACATGGACTCTAACAACATTTCTAGAAAATCAGAAGGCAATAGGACTCAAATGGGTTTATAAAACCAAAAGAGATGTACAAGGAAGGATCATCAAATATAAAGCAAGATTAGTAGCAAAAGGTTATGTACAAGAACAAGGAATAGACTTTGATGAAGTATTCGCACCACTTGCTAGGATGGAGACAGTTCGGTTAATATTAGCACTAGCAACATATCATGGATGGCAAGTACACCACTTAGATGTAAAATCAGCATTTTTACTTGGAGAATTGAAGGAAGAAGTCTATGTTACACAACCTGAAGGTTTTATTCAACAAGGATGTTGATATAAATAATTGACTAAAAACATTATTCATATCTTTCGATATCTCTATGTTTTGATAATCACAAAACTTAAACTCATCAAACCAAATATTATGACGTAAACAAGTATTTAGTGGTAAATAATCACTTTCACCAACTAATCACTTAAGGTATGAATAAACAAAGTGTTTAGTGCAATTTATGATCAAAGGGGTATTTAATCAACTAATACAAAGTTTATTTAAATTATATAAACATATTATATATTTTTGAAAAACACTTTTGGTAATAAAGAAAAATGTTTTAATCATACTAAATATATGATTTCAAATTTTTAACCAAAATCAGTTAGTTTTTCACCAAATAAACTTTCCCGACTAAAAGACAAAGATTCTGGCCGTTTCAGCTGGGCGGCCCCCTTAATTATAAGGGGCGGTCCCCTTAATTTTAAGGGGACCGGCCATGATTTAAGGGGACCGGCCACGCTCCTCTGTCAGAATCTTTTGCCTATAAATACCACCTCAAACCTGGATTTTTTCCTCACCTTTTTGCACAAAAACTTTTTGATTCAAATCTCCATTTCAATCCTAAAAATCCTTTGATCATACAATTCATAAGCCTTTGTTTCCAAGTGATCCAAAGCCTCATTCTTTCAAGTGCAAAGAGAAGAATACTCCTACTTATCAAGACTAGGAGTATTACAACTTAGTATCATCTTGCTATCTTAGTTGTTTATTTAGTTCATCTTGTATATCATTTTCTTCCTTGTGAACATTGTGAATACATTGGTTAGATAGATTTAGATATAGGATCTAGATCCATTGAAGGTGTGAAGTTGTACTAGTTGTGAAGAAGTAGAGGTGGATAGGATTAGTGTTAGAAGATATAAGTCGTAATTGCATATTGAAGTGGAGATAGTTGTGAAGACAAAGAAGTTGAAGCTTTGAAGTTGAAAAGACCTTGAAGCTTAGAAGTTGTGAAGTAGTACATATCTTGGGGTAGTGGATAGGACTTAGTAGTGAAGGTGTGAAGAAACAAGTGGTGTGAAGAAAAAGAGTTAGGAAGTATTAATTTGTGAAGAAGCTAGGAGCAAAGTAGAAAGTTGTGAAGAAATTTGAAGTGTAGAAGATTGGTGTGAAGAAGATTGGTGTGAAGAAGTTGTGTTGAAGTTGTGATTGTGGTGTGCTAATTGGTGTGTAAGGTTTTCTCCGCCATAAAGGAGGTTTTTGATCTAGTGAAGAAAACTCTCGAGTAGGTGACTCGGGGAGTGGAGTAGGGCAAGGAAGGTGTCCTTGTAGCCGAACCACTATAAATCCTTTGTCTCTCGGTTTGATCTTTCCATCTCTCACTCTTTGATTAATTACTTACTTGAATATCATTCATAGTTACAATTGCTTGTGTGGTGCGTATGTTGATTTCACATAAAGATCAAACAAAAATTCATTCATAAAACTAATTTTACAAAAACCAACCAAGTGCATAATTTTATATCACTTATACATACATATGTTTATATAAGACATAAGAAATTGTATATTCTTTGCAAACATTATACATAAGTATTGCTTATACAAAATCATAAATTAACTTGTATCTACACTTGTGCATTAAAGTGATTTGAAATTTCTGACAAATCTTAGAAGCCAAGTTTTACAAAATAAACAAAACGAAAAAGACGTAAAACTATTCAACCCCCCCTTCTAGTTTTCCACAATTGGTATCAAGAGCCACGTCTAGCAAGATTTTTAAAATATATTGTATTTTAAAACTTGTAACGATCTATGGAATTTGAAAAATATCTAGAAGAGGAATTTACGCAAAAACCACCATTATTTGAAAATGATCATTTTCTTGAATAGAAGACTAAATTTGAAAATTATGTGAAATCAATAGATCTTGATCTTTGGCATATCATTTCAATTGGTAATCTTAAAACAACCAAAATGGATTTTGAAAATCAATATAATAATCTTTAAACTAATATTGATAAAAACACTAAAGCCAAATTACTTATTCTCAAAACTCTACCAAAAGTCAAATATGAAAGATTTTTTCGTTGTAAAACGGCAAATGATATTTGGAAATGTCTTTTAAAGATTCACCAAGAGAAATGTAAAACCAAAGTTGATAAACTTGATATTGCACAAGAAATAGTCAATCTAGAAAATTTAGTAAATAAATATTTAGTTGAATTAAACACATGTACTACTAGTTCAAATGTGATCATTGAAGGTATTTACAACGAAGAATACATGAGCCAAATCAAACGAAAGAGCGTGAATAAATCATGGTGCAACAAGTGCAAAGAAAACGATGATAATACGGCTTATGAGAATATTCAAACAAATGAGAACACAAGTATTGATGGCAAGAACTACATGTTTCTAGATCCAAGTGAAACTACAAACAAAACATGGAGCGACATGGAAAATGGAATTGATCACCGTATAGCATGTCAAGAATGTACAACTACAAAGAAGGTACAATCCAAAACTAAACATTTTTACTATGATCAATTTATATTAGAATTTTTAAAAATGGAAAACAACTTCAAACATTTTTGCAACATTGACTCAAAAATTATTTTTAAGAACGAATTTTCAACATCCGCTGAAAACAACTTTGAAAAAGAAACCATTTTAGAAGATAAAATGTCTAGACTTGAAAGTAATATTGAAATCGATCTTGAATGTAAAAAATGTCGAGACTACAAACATGAAATTAAAATGGAAAATGAAAAAGCAAAAACATTGGCAAAATTCGAAAATAGTTCTAAATCTTTAAAATATCTTCTCGACATTCAAAAGCCATTTTATGATAAAACCGGGTTAGGATTGATCGTAAATGATCCTTCAACAAATGTATCAAAACAAATAAAATTTGTTAAATCTAGTGAATAAATTTAGGACTAATACTATTAACATTCATTACTTATTATTCTAGTCAAGAAAATCATTGTTTGTTAATTAAAACAAACTATTGATGAATTCTTGTACTTATCAACGACATCCCATCATGTGCATTCAAATGCGATGGATGTTCTCATCTAACCAACTAGGACCCATGAGAATCTGGGTACCAAGCTGTTTTTCATGTTTAGGTAATTATCGAACGAAGAGTCTATTACGTGTTGATTTACTCATCTCGCTCTATTACCTCTGACGGATATTGGTCTCTATCACGTTGTTTCACTTTCTGCAAATGTTTCACCTATGACGTTGTTGCGGGAACATTCTTGTCTCGGCATTTTGCTCTTCACTCTTGGAGTATTGATATTACTTGGCTACTTCGACTTGTTGTGGACTAACTCTTATGATTCCTTCTATCACCGTCATGCCCACTCTTTTTGAAAAGCTGGACCTGAGATAAGTTTTCTTTTCAAAAACTTGTCAATGTTACATTATATTTTAGATTGTTTTAATTAGTATGTGAATACGATTTAACTGATAAATTGCCATGCTTTTAGATTATCAACACTAATATATGCATGTATGATATTAGCATTATTAACCCTCTTGTTGTTTAGTCTATTATCACTTTTCTTAATCTTCTATTATCTGTAGTAGAACGCTTCCACTTAAGCTATATGATCTTACTAGTTGCATAAATAGATGCATTATAATTGATATTTGTTTGCAACTTGATATTATGATGTTCTTTGTATACATATATATTGCATTTAGATCATAAGTATCTATCATTTCACTTTAATATCTTTAGGTGTCACTAAGGATGATTATGTGTGATAATGGGCTTAAGTGATTCTCTTGAAGCATGACAAGCTTCCATTTCAAATCCTTCACTTGCAACTTCTTGATTATCATGATCAAAACATCATGTTTAAAACTTCTCTCTTTTTGAATGAAATTTTTTTTAACTAAAACTTCTTTCATAACCATTACTTTAAATCAAAAACAAGATTGCTTTTTTTTTGTTTTTTGTCTTGTTTTTCTTCACATTATGAAACAAAATTCAATCTACGTTATTGTAATGCACACTTGAATTTACTTCAAAACATTGTTGAATAAAACTAAAAACGTCTTGCTTAAAACACATTTAACTTTCTCACATGTGTCATACATCTCTATTGGAAATGACATTCACAATTTAATCAAATCATTTCATGAGAATCATGACTTGCCCATATGGATCTTGTTTGTAACAAGTCTTGAAGTCCATATAATCATATCCACCTATTTGTTACTTGTTAACAATCATCAATATATTTGTTCTAGGCTAAATGTTATCATTTTCATATAGTTGCACATTTAGCTTATTTGCCTTATTGCCTCCTTAATTGCATATCTTAATTGATAAATAAATAGATAGCATGATTATTAGAAACCTATTGCTTATTTCAATTATTTCTATATCACTCTCTACATTCATGAATAGTATGCCCTATATTGCCTCAAAGAGTTGAACTTACTTGAATCCAAATCCAAAAACACAACCTTTTTGAAAATTTTCTGCCAAAAACCCATTTCTGGCATTCTGGGAATCACCAGATGGGCGGCCCCCTTAATTATATAAGGCAGCCCCCTTAATGATTAAGGGGACCGGCCCCTAATTAAGGGGACCTGCCATCTGATGGTCGGGGATACTGTTTTCTTTATCACTTTTTGACCCAATTCAACCTATATTTCCCAAAATTCACAAACATATTTTGTCCCATGTTATCCCTCAAAATTTACATTCCTAAACCACATTTCTCATACACTATAAATACCCTCTTCCCATCATTAATGCCATCATACCCAAACATGTCATCTCCCAACAACCAAAAACCTAAGATTTCAAGAACCGCAAGGATCTCCGTCAAACCCGTTTGGAGGAGGAAACTTGATTCTTGTCATAACTTAAGTGATGTTGTTCCAAGTCAACCAACAACTAAACCTCAATCCCACACTAATGACTCATCTCACAACCTATCATCCTGCTCTCATTAATGCTTCTTCATTTGATGAGCATGCTCAATCCCAAAACAACAATCCCAACCCCTCAATCAACACCTCACATGTTGCTCATTCAACAAATACATCACCCACTCATGAAGAACCTCTCCCACACATTTCATGTTTTCATGACTATCCAAGCTCAACCATGTCTCCACCACCAAGAGTACCACCACCACATCCTACAACTTTACATGCCACTCCCATGTTGCATGTTCAAACTTTCACCCAAGACAACTATCAAGCTCCACCACCATCACCTTCCTCCGAACACTTGAAGTTCGTTGAGGAGCTAAAAGAGGCACATGAGCTTAGTGCTCTTTTAGCATTACATCTTGCTCAACGCAATTTGGATCCACCACAATCAAGCTCACCATCATCACCACATAACAAAAACCAAATTGAGAAGCATGTTAACAATTGCCCTTGTTGCATCTTCCTTCAACAACAAACCATTGCATTGAATGAGCACTTCACTTGGATTGAGTATCTTCTTACTAGATCTCAACAAACACCATCACTTGAACAACATCAAAACTCTCTACCAACAAACCCAACTTCAATTCCACCACCTCCAAGCTCCACATCTCCAAACTCACCAACATCCATGCAACCAAAAGTTTACCTCCACTAAACCACCAAGCATTTTATATGCTTATGTTTCTCACTTTCAAATAAGACTCCTCAACCATTTTGGGATTCAAGAAAGTTTGGTGAAACTCCTTGTTGGCACATTAGGATGTTCTACTTTGTTTGTAATTCTATTTTTATGGCCTTTGTAACAATGATTATGGGTTGACATAATCATTTTCTATTATTAAATGATTTAATATATGTTTCGAATTATCCTTGCCATGCTTACTAGTTGTTGATGTTATAATATATGTGTTTGCTTGTGCCATGCTTGTGCTTCTAATATTTTTCTTGCAAGAATTCCATTACTCGAACCTTTGGTGCCCTCAAACGAGGGGGAGCATACATCAAGGGGGAGTTTTCTACCCGTTTAAACTTCTCTCACGAAGCTTACTCGGCCTAACCTTTTTGATTCTACAAAAAGGGGGAGAAGTGAATGTAAACTTACTAAATACTTGTCTAAAAATTAATTTTTGGATTTAATAAGTTCATCTTGTATATCATTTTCTTCCTTGTGAACATTGTGTATACATTGGTTAGATAGATTTAGATATAGGATCTAGATCCATTGAAGGTGTGAAGTTGTACTAGTTGTGAAGAAGTAGAGGTGGATAGGATTAGTGTTAGAAGAAATAAGTCGTAATTGCATATTGAAGTGGAGATAGTTGTGAAGACAAAGAAGTTGAAGCTTTGAAGTTGAAAAGACCTTGAAGCTTAGAAGTTGTGAAGTAGTACATATCTTGGGGTAGTGGATAGGACTTAGTAGCGAAGGTGTGAAGAAACAAGTGGTGTGAAGAAAAAGAGTTAGGAAGTATTAATTTGTGAAGAAGCTAGGAGCAAAGTAGAAAGTTGTGAAGAAATTTGAAGTGTAGAAGATTGGTGTGTAGAAGATAGGTGTGAAGAAGATTGGTGTGAAGAAGTTGTGTTGAAGTTGTGATTGTGGTGTGACATTGTTGTGGTGTGCTAATTGGTGTGTAAGGTTTTCTCCGCCATAAAGGAGGTTTTTGATCTAGTGAAGAAAACTCTCGAGTAGGTGACTCGGGGAGTGGAGTAGGGCAAGGAAGGTGTCCTTGTAGCCGAACCACTATAAATCCTTTGTCTCTCGGTTTGATCTTTCCATCTCTCACTCTTTAATTAATTACTTACTTGCATATCATTCATAGTTACAATTGCTTGTGTGGTGCGTATGTTGATTTCACATAAAGATCAAACAAAAATTCATTCATAAAACTAATTTTACAAAAACCAACCAAGTGCATAATTTTATATCAAAACACTTATACATACATATGTTTAGATAAGACATAAGAAATTGTATATTCTTTCCAAACATTATACATAAGTATTGCTTATACAAAATCATAAATTAACTTGTATCTACACTTGTGCATTAAAGTGATTTGAAATTTCTGACAAATCTTAGAAGCCAAGTTTTACAAAATAAACAAAACGAAAAAGACGTAAAACTATTCAACCCCCCCCCCCCCCCCCCTTCTAGTTTTCTACAAAGGAAACCTAGGAAAAGTATACAAGCTAACCAAAGCTTTGTATGGCTTAATACAAGCACCAAGAGCTTGGAATGTAAAGCTTGATCAAACCTTGAAGTCACTAGACTTTAAGAAATGTAATCTCGAACAAGCAGTTTATACGAAGAGAAGCAAGAATTCTACACTTATAGTTGGAGTATATGTAGATGATTTGATAATCACGGGCACTCCAAAGAAGGAAATAGACTTGTTCAAATCCCAGATGGAAGATAAATTTGAAATGAGCGATTTAGGATTGCTAGCATATTACCTTGGGATAGAAGTTACACAAACAGGATGAGATATTACAATCAAGCAAACTGGATATATTAACAAGATCCTAAAAGAAACAAGTATGACAGATAGCAATGATACAAAGATACCATCGGATCCCGGCACTAAGTTGGTCAAGGCGGAAGATGGAAACCTAGTTGACACAACTTATTACCGAAGCTTAATTGGAAGCCTCAGATACTCATTACATACAAGACCGGATCTTAGTTACTCTGTCGGACTACTTAGCAGATTTATGCAAGAACCAAAGGACCATCATCTGAAGGCAGTGAAACAAGTAATCCGATATATCAAAGGAACAAAGGAACATGGAATTATATACAAGAAGGAAGGCGGCTGCAAGATTACAGGTTACAGTGATAGTAGTTATGGAATCAACACCGATCAAGGAAAAGGAACTACTGGAATAGTATTTTACTATGGAGAGTCACCTATTACCTGGTGTACTCAGAAGCAACCAACAGTGGCGCTCTCATCATGTGAATCAGAATTCATGGCGGCTACTGCAGCAGCATGTCAAGCCTTATGGTTAAAACGTTTACTTAGTGAATTGACTGGATTGGAAGAAAGAAGGATAACGCTTAGAGTTGACAACGTATCAGCAATAGCACTCGTAAAGAACCCAGTATTTCATGGAAGGAGTAAGCATATAGACATTCGCTATCATTTCATTCGGGAATGTGTAGAGAATGGTCATATTAATGTGGAACACGTTAGCGGAGAACTACAAAGAGCAGACATATTGACAAAAGCATTACCAAGACTCAAGTTTGTGACTATGTGACAAATGCTCGGAGTTCAAGACCTTGGACAAATCAACGATCAAGATTAAGGAGGAGAATAATGTGAACCAAAAGATAATCTCGATGTTACTTTGTGGAAAACGTGAAGGACCAAACTTGTAGAAACGAAACTCTACAACCGCTAGTTAGTTAAAGTAGTTAATAGTTAGTTATTTTCTTGACAAATTCGAAGGGTCATGTCGCTTGATACATACCTGTTCGAATGGACATGTTGGTTGGAACACAACCATTCGACTAGTATATATACTTATGAACTTGTAACTCTACATTGGTTAGATGAAATAAATAAGTTATCTTTGTTTCAGTATTGTTTGCAAATCATCATTTCGACTCATAGATCCAAACACATATCAGAATATTGGGACCAACAAATAGGGTGCGACAGTGGCTAAGTGGTGGTGGTAAGTAGCAGTGAAGGTTAGAGGATTAGGGTTTGTGGAAGTGAAAGGGGGAAAAGTTAAGAAATGAAAACTGTGGAGGGAAATAACGCGCCCAAAAAGATCCAAGTTTTTTTGTTTCATTTTAAAGAACCGCCTAACTTCTATAATATTATATTTTGGTTGAGTAGTTGGTGGAATAGAGCCCGGATTTGTTGAACAAAACAGGGCTCTAATGATTTTCAACATAAAGCCCGGTTTTTTCAAAGAGAACATGGCTCTATACGAGGAATAGAGCCCGGTTTTGTAAGAAAAAACATGGCTTTATACCCTTTTTCACAACTAGGAATCCCTTTAGAGCCCGTGTTTCATTAAAACAAGGCTCTATTAAGGGGGATCTATGTTCATTTTTGTAGTAGTGAGACAGCCTGTTTGGGACAGGAATATCAGCAGTTGGAATAGGTGGTTCAACAGTTTGATTAGGTGGTTCAGTAGTTGGAACAGGTTCATTGGACTCATTAGTTGATGGCTCAGTAGTTTGAGCAGATTGTGAGGGTGGAACAACGTAATCATCATACCAATGACTTTGTGAGCCCGTGTTTGGAGAAGGAAGTGGATGCATCAGTTGTAACATAGAAGAAGAAGAGAAAGGGAAAATCTGTTCATAAAACTGCACATCTCGTGATATAAACACATAATGTGTTTGAAGATTGTACAACTTATAATCTTTTTTTATGCATAGGATAGCCAAGGAATAAACAAGGTACACCTCTCTCATAGAACTTATCAGCAGACCTAGAAGGATTGCTAGCCATGGTTAAACACCCAAATACTCTCAGATGATCATAAGAAGGCTGTTCTTGTAAAAGGGCTTCATAAGGAGTTTTAAATTTCAACACTGAAGAAGGAATTCTATTGATGAGATAGGCAGCTGTAAAAGAACACAATCACCCCAAAATCTTAAAGGCAAATGAGCATGAAACCTCAATGCTCTAGCTACTTCCAATAAATGCCTATGTTTCCTCTCCACCCTTCCATTTTGTTGTGGTTTGTCAACATAAGATGTTTGATGTTCTATCCCTAAATCAGTCAAATAAGGACCAATTAAACCTTTAACAAATTCCAAAGCATTGTCTAGCCTAACAACTTTAACTTTGGTGTCAAACTGAGTTGTAACAAATTTCAGAAAAGACTTAAGCATGACAAATGCATCAGACTTATTGACCATAAGATAAGTACAAGTGGCTCTACTAGAATCATCCAAAATAGTGAGAAAGTATCTGAACTTGTCATAAGTTGCCACTTTATAGGGTCCCCAAATATCCATATGAATCACATCAAAAGCTGCAACACTATGTGACTGACTCAATGAATAAGGTAGCTTAGTGAACTTAGCCATGGAACAAGACAGACAAGAATCATGATTGTCATTAAGCATAGACTTAGGAATACATGATATGTGCTTAACTAAGTATCAGATATATGTCCTAACCTATGAGGCCACATATTATAGTTGTTATTAAACACACTATATGCATATTTATTATTCAAAGAAAGATTAGAGAACAAACTAATGTCTTTAAGAGAGGCAACTACCATTTATTATTCAAACAAACTACTGTCTTGCATCAACTTGTTCAAGAGGGATATTTAGCAGATGAATATGCAACAAAACAATTTGAATCCTCAGACAACTTTGACACTGACAGCAAGCTAAATTTGAAATCAGGCACAAGTAGAACATCCTTAAGAACTATGCCATTATTGAGTTTAGCATTACCAATATGAGAAATCACTGATGTATGACCATTTGGCAGGTTTATGTATGGTTTAAACTGTAGATAAACAGGTGTTTGCAAGTAATCTGATCTAGGGGTTATGTGATCAGATGCACCTGTATTTATTATCCATCCCTGAATGACATCATTAGAACAGGAAAGACAATAGAAACAAGATATACCTGTAACATTTTCAACCTATAATTCTTCATCAGTGTCTAATCTCTGATCTTGTGTTTTCTCAAATTGAGGCAAGCTTTTCATAAGTTGCTCAAAATGCTTAGAAGTAAACACAAAATTCCATGATTCCACACTTGCCACATTAGCTGCAATCTTCTTGAATTGACCTTGTTTGACCTGCCCTTGTTTGGCTTTGTTCTGACCTTGCTTATACTTATAATGCCAGATAGGATAACCCACATTCGCCCAACACTTTTCAGGGGGTGCCACTTAAAACCACAAATTGTACACTTATCCTTGGGCTCACTCTTTCTGTACAAAGTAGTAGAATCAACACCAGACACACTACTGAACACATCTCTTTGACTCTTTTCTTGTTGTAACAAAGAACAAGCAGTTTCAACACTTGGCAAAGGAGTACTCATGAGCAACTGACTTTTTTGAGCACCATACTTATCATCCAAACCGTTAAGAAATTGAAACAACCTCTGTTCCTCCTTTTGAGTGTTAATAGCAACCAA
The DNA here is from genome assembly GCA_030686995.1 of Artemisia argyi. NCBI lineage: Eukaryota > Viridiplantae > Streptophyta > Magnoliopsida > Asterales > Asteraceae > Artemisia > Artemisia argyi. Next base: position 194,952,610 of record CM060687.1, on the reverse strand, counting down.
GAAAGTAGAAATTTCAGGAGTAATGCGTGTAATTCTAGGCAAAACATTCATGTAATCCAATTCTTCCCACACACATTTGATTCTAGTGTAGTAATCACTGATTGAATCTCCTTGTTGCAAAATATCATAAGTTTCCCTATTGAGTTTGTACTTTCTAGAACCATCACTCAAGGCAAACCTCTTTTCAAGTTGTTGCCAAATCTCATAAGTAGTTCCAACAAACATAACAGACTTAGCAATTGACTCAGAAATAGAACACATAATCCAACTTACCACGAAATTGTTACAAGTATCCCATTGTTCAGCTAACTTTGCATCATTAAAAGATCTTGGAATAGTACCTCTAATAAAACCCAATTTACACTTGGTAGAGAGTCCAATTTCAATGGCACGCCTCCATGATCTGTAGTTTTGTTATCCAGTGAGCTTTTCTTGAACACACAGAGAAACTGGGCCATCAGATGGATGCAAGAACAGAGGATTTTGAAACAACAATGAAGAATCACCATAATCTCCAAACCTCCAGCATTACTTGATTTAGGCGCCATTGTAACACCAACGGAAGCTAAACAGTTACAAAGAACTCATAAATTGTACAGTTCTACTGTGATAATAGAATCAAGAACAAGAAATGATTGGAATCACAATAACGAATGCAATTTTGATGAAAAACACAATTGCTAGATGTAACACCCCCAAAATTTGATACAGCGGAAGACTCAACAAGCTTTCGGGGTGCTACGGGGATTGGTATCCAAACACAAGACATAAAAGAATGAGATAAATTAAACAAAATAAAATGCAACCACGCGGGGTTTTAAAGTTTACATTATCCTGAAATCATCCAAAGTCAGGCCCAAAAGAAATAAATATAGGACCACAATAGTTATCAGAGTTTTAGAAATATAGATCCATAACCAGTGCCAAATGCCAAGCCTCCAATCCCAAGCATCCGCAGAACATCACTTAATTACCTGAGAAAACGTGCTAAAAGTCAGCTTTCGCTGGTGAGATCATAGGTTTAGATTCTTAATTCAATATAGTGGACATATACGCAAAACCCTTGCTAGCTAGACTAGGGCTCAATCATCCAACCAAAATAAACCAACCAAATCAAATCATCCCTATAGGTGCACGCTATAGCTCAAATCAATCCAATCAATAGCTTACCTAGCTCAAGTCTAGGCCTCGCTCTATAATCAATCCAATAGCTTACCTAGTTCGGGGACTAGGCCTCGCTCAACAACCAAATCAATAGCTTACCTAGATCCAGTCTAGGCCTCGCTCTATAACCAAATCAAATAGCTTACCTAGTTCGGGGACTAGGCCTCGCTCAACAACCAAATCGATAGCTTACCTAGCTCAGGTCTAGGCCTCGCTCAATAACCAAATCAATAGCTTACCTAGATCTAGTCTAGGTCTCGCTCTACCTAGTTCTATAAGCATAACAAGTTTTGAAATCAAAAAGCGATAATAGTCCACATAAAGCATTTGCACGTTTCTCACCCCAAGTATTGACAACAAAGTTCAAGAGTAAAAAGTGGGGCTATGACTCACCTCAAGTCCAGAAATCCTCAAAAGAAACTATAGAAGAAAGACGTAAGAAATCTCAAGCAACTCACGTAACGGCGACTACTGACTCGGCACTTCCTAACAATATTAAACCCGTTCAGAAATCATTTCCTCAAAATCAAATATTCCCATTCCCGAACGTAATTCATTTTACTTTCCAAAATATCCATTTCTCGAATTAACTTCATATTAATTTGAAATTCGACGTTTGGTATCCATACGGGTGGAGGGTCGGCACATCTCAAACCAAAAAAAAAAAAAGCCTCAACAAAGAACAATAATAAGATAACTATAGGTCTAATGTTAGCCCAACATATTATTTAAATAATTATCGAAGCTTATTAAATCCGTCGATTTGATAATCTCCCATACTTACTTACGTAATATATCGTTCCAAAATTTTACCCAACCTAAAGCACATTGCATATAAATTTCTATTTGGTATATGTCGTAGCCCAATGAATTCCCTATATATATCGTCGAATCGGCCAAATTTCACGAGACATATAGTAATTCATTACCCTAAAATATATACCACATCCTATGGGCGTCGTGGGATACGATGCCCATTAATATACCCATTTTATATCGTCAAATAACTCGATCTAGAATAAGTCATTCGATATATAAAATGTTTATATTAACCGTCATATATCCGTGACAACACAAAGTCACAATATAAAGCCCACTTGGACATTAAAGACCCACAATTCGTATAACTCGACAAGTTTCTAGTTTTACAAACCAAACCACATTTTAAATTATTAGTTATCCGACGTATATTTCGCCATTTATATAGTTATTATTTATAATAATATCCCGACATTTATTACACTATTTGCATAGTATAATAACTATCGTTTTATTATTATACGTTTACTCGTGATCGTTTTATTATTAATATACGCATTTACATATATATATATACACGTTTAACACGTCTATATACGTATATAAACGATTATATTCTTAATAATATTATAACGAGTTTTATTTTTAATATCGACTTTTAAAGATTTATCGAGTCATAGAATTTGGTCACATGTCCGAGTCATGACCCTCGGCTCATAGTCCAAGTCCAAAACAATATAATCAAGTCACAATATAAATATATCAACTCCGTCCAAACAATCCCAAATCCACGTGCTACAACATGAGGGTCCGACTACGGCACCCGACTAACCTATCTCCGTCATCTAATTGACCGTCTCACAATCGGTCCCAAATCCACTTTCGTCAACACAACTCCAAATATACTCACAATCAAGAAATACCGCATCGCGTCCGAATAATATACCAAATGCCCATATCACAATCACAACAAACATAAATAATAAACCACAAGTAACATATTGTCCGAAAATCAAATATGCAACGGGTTGAGTTACCAAGTCAACCCGGGTCAATCATAAGCTCAAAACATGAAATGGAGCCACACCCGTGACTAGTGAGTCTCGGCTAACTCCTTGAGCTTACATGAACCAAAATAGCCCCCTTGGGGTGTTCGGCCAAAGATACCAACGACCACACGGGTCGACCAAACATAACCGAGAGCAACCAAACAAGAACCCAAGATCAAAATACATCAAATGGCCAAGAAAAATTGACCCAATACTACCCAAACCGAGAGCACAACCTCTCGGCCGGAGTTCGACCCATCGGAAAACATAAACCCGGATACCAAACCTCCATTTATCTCATTATTAACAAAAACCCATTAAATCTTGTCTCAAAATCCATCAAACCCGAAAAAGAAATGAAAACCGTGACCCATAGTCACGATTTGAACACAAACCCGAGTAAAAAACTCGGCCTACCTTCAAAAACCAAAGCCAAACGAATAGATCTCCAAGAAATAATACAAAGTGGTGATGAACTCGTGGGGAGTTAATTCGAATTAGGTGTTATAGGGGGAGTTAGAGCGCGTGGTTGGTACCAATAGATAGATCTCGAAAAGATGGTGAAGATGGTGGTGTTGTTTTTATGGTGAGGGCGGCGGTGGCGGAGCTATGGTGATATTAGGGTGGCGGTGGTGTTTAATGGAATGAAGAGAGAGAGAGAGATTAGGTTGGTGATGGTTGTGTTGTTATGAAATACGCAGGCCACAAGGACGATTCATAGTAAATAATTTTTTTTTTTTTTTTTTTTTTTTTTTTTTTTTTTTATTAGTAATAATAATAGGGAGAGTGTAGTGGGCTAAGTAGCCCCAAGTAAACACACGGGCCAAACCCGAAACCTTAAATAATCAAATCACTTTTTCCAACCGAACCCGTTCCAAAAATAATAATAATATCCGAACCCATATATAAAATAAAAATTAAAATTGTTATTTCAACCTAGTGCCGGATTCAAAGTAGTGCCAAAATAACAAATCTCAAAATAAATCATCACGAACGAATCAGACCAAACCGTAAATAAATAATCAATCCTCATAATTAACATACGATCAAAATCAAGTACCAACGTTCGTAAAATATCTCGTCACAATAAATTTTCAAAAATTCTAAATTTATAATTTCAATGTAATGCGGGTTTTATAAAACGGCTCCCTATTTTGCCAGTTGTCACATCCTCCCAGCCTCAGAAGGAACCCGTCCCGGGTTTCTCTTGAAATAACCCGTCTACGAAGTGAAAAGCTTCGGATATCTTTTTCGAAACTCATCCTCACGTTCCCACGTAAATTCCGGTCCGTGCCGCAAATTCCAACGAACTTTGATGAGCGGAATACGACTCCTCTTGAGTCGTTTGATCTCTCTATCCATTATCTCAATCGGCTCTTCCACAAAATTCAAATTTTCATCCACACGAATATCCTTGATCGGTATAACTGGTGTCTCCTCTGAAAGGCATTTCTTCAGATTACTAACATGAAACACATCATGAACTTTACTCAGTTCCACAGGTAATTCCAAACGATACGCTACGGGCCCAATTCTTTCCAAAATAAGAAATGGTCCAATGTAGCGGGGATTAAGTTTCCCACGTTTCCCAAAACGTATCACACCCTTCCAAGGCGAGACCTTCAACATCACTTTGTCTCCAACTTGGAATTCCAGGGGTTTACGCCTCTGATCGGCGTAGCTTTTCTGTCTATCTCTAGCCGCTTGCAGTCGATCTCGAATTTGCGTTACCTTCTCAGTAGTTTCCAAGATAAGCTCAGGGCCTGTGAGTTGGCTATCTCCAACTTCTACCCAACCAATAGGTGAACGGCATTTTCGACCATACAAAGCTTCAAATGGTGCAGCCTTAAGACTTGTGTGGTAGCTATTGTTGTAGGAAAACTCCGCAAGGGGTAGGTATTTCTCCCAGCCTTTACCAAAGTCTATGATGCATGCACGAAGCATATCCTCCAAAGTTTGAATAGTTCTCTCACTTTGACCATCGGTTTGGGGATGATATGCAGTACTCATATCAAGTCTCGTCCCCAAAGCGGTTTGAAGTGATCGCCACAATGCTGACGTGAAACGGCTGTCGCGATCCGAAATAATCGATATCGGAACTCCATGACGAGAAACAATCTCCTTCACATACAATCTCGCAAGTTTTTCCACACTATCATCTTCACTAATCGCCATGAAATGAGCAGACTTAGTCAAACGATCCACAATTACCCATATAGCGTCGCAACCGCTAGCTGTCTTTGGTAATTTAGTAATAAAGTCCATCGTAATCCGCTCCCATTTCCAAACCGGAAGTTCTGGCTGCGTCAACAATCCTGACGGTCTTTGATGTTCGGCCTTAACCTTAGAGCAAGTCAAGCACTTACTAACATACAACGCTATATCTGCCTTCATATTCGGCCACCAATATAACTTTTTCAAATCCTGGTACATTTTGTCAGACCCAGGATGAATAGAGTATCTCGACTTATGCGACTCATGCATAATCAACTCTCGAATTCCTCCATACATTGGTACCCAACTTCGCTCTCCAAAACATAACACTCCATCAGAATGCTTAACAAATCCCTTCTCATTTTCTGCCATCCCAAATATGTTCTCAGCAGCTCTATTTTCTGCTTTCAATGCTTCCGTTTGAGCTTCTAATATTTGAGATGGTAATGGCGACACTATAGTCATTCCTAATGACCTAACTCGTAATGGTGGAATTCTCTCCTTTCGACTAAGAGCATCAGCAACAACGTTTGCTTTACCAGGATGGTAGCGAATCTCACAATCGTAATCACTTAGCAGCTCAATCCAACGTCGCTGCCTCATGTTAAGCTCTTTTTGGTTCAGAATGTGTTGCAGACTTTTGTGATCAGTAAACACTACACACTTGGTTCCATACAAGTAATGTCTCCATATCCTCAAAGCAAAAACCACAGCACCTAACTCCAAATCATGGGTGGTGTAATTCTTCTCATGCTTCTTGAGCTGTCGGGAAGCATAAGCTATCACTTTCTCTCGTTGCATTAACATAGCTCCTAAACCTTTATGAGAAGCGTCACAATAGACGACGAAATCCTCGTTACCTTCGGGTAACGCCAAGATAGGAGCACTACACAACATCTCCTTAAGTAACTGAAAGGCTTCCTCTTCCTTATCTCCCCATTCATACTTAACACTCTTTTGAGTCAATTTGGTCAACGGTTTTGCTATTTTCAAAAATCCCTCAATGAATCTTCGGTAATAACCGGCTAATCCCAAAAATTGACGAACTTCTGTTGGGGTCGTAGGTGCAGCCCAATCTTTAATCGCTTCAATCTTAGCAGGATCCACATGAACTCCTTGTCTATCAATCACATGACCTAGAAATTGTACCGTCGGAATCCAAAATTCACATTTCGAAAACTTGGCATACAGCTTCTCCTTCCTGAGCAATTCTAAGATAAGTCTTAGATGCTCCTCATGCTCCTTCTCACTCTTCGAATATATCAGAATGTCATCGATAAACACAATCACGAACTTATCTAAGTAAGGCTTACACACTCGATTCATGAGATCCATGAATACTGCCGGTGCGTTCATCAACCCAAACGGCATCACCTGAAACTCGTAATGCCCGTAACGGGTTCTGAAAGCCGTTTTCGGAATATCTTCCTCGCGTACTCGAAGCTGATGATATCCCGATCTCAGATCGATCTTCGAATACACACTCGATCCTTGAAGTTGATCGAACAAATCGTCGATCCTCGGTAACGGGTATCTATTCTTCACCGTTAACTTGTTCAACTCTCGATAGTCAATACACATACGAAACGATCCATCCTTCTTCTTCACAAATAAGACCGGGGCTCCCCAGGGCGAAGAACTTGGTCTTACGAATCCCTTTTCGGCGAACTCCGCTAATTGTTTCGACAACTCTTCCAATTCAGTAGGCGCATGACGATAAGGCGCTCGTGCTACAGGTGCAGCACCAGGTATCAACTCAATCTGAAATTCCACTTGTCTAGTAGGCGGAATTCCCGGCAAATCATCAGGAAACACATCCGAAAAATCACGAACTATAGGTACGTCTCCAATGCACCTTTCCTTCTTCTCCTTCTCTCCTTTCTCAGAAATTTGGGCTAAGAAAAGGTAACTTCCTTTCTCCATTAGCTTCGGCAACTTATTGCAGGATGTAACCGCTAATCTGGATGGGCCTCTCAAATCCTTTCTATCTCCTGGTATGTTCAGAATCTCCTTGCCGTAAGGCACACGCACGATCTTCTCATCGCAGATTATATGGGCACGATACTTCGACAACCAATCCATACCGATAATGACATCAAAACTTCCTAATGTCACGGGTAGAAGATCTATGTTGAAAGGACGGTTCAGAAAGTTTAACGTGCAACCACGAATGATAGTCTTAATCCTTTCTATGTTTCCATTAGCTAACTCTACATCATAACCAATTCCTAAGGCCATCGGGGGTTTCTCAAGTAAGGGTGCAAACTTAGTGGACACAAAACTCTTATCGGCACCAGTATCAAATACTATGGAAGCATAACGATTATTGAGAAGGAACGTACCAGTAACAACGTTCGGATCTTCTCCTCTCTCGTTCCCAAGTGCATACACTCTTCCATGAGCAACTCCAGCTTCCACACGTTGGTCCCCATTATCTTGTCGTCCACGGTTTCCTCCAGCTCCACGGTTTCCATTATTGTACCCATTACCACCCGATCCTTGATTTCCTCGGTTCCACGATTCCCTACATTCGTTCCGATAATGTCCTTTCTTTCCACATCCATAGCAAGTAACATTTGCTTTGCTCACAGTTTCAGGAGTAGCTTGAACCATAGCAAGTGGTCGAGCTCTACAATCCTTAGCTATATGTCCCATCTTAGAGCAATTCTTGCACATCACAGTACATCGACCAGAATGATGCTTGTAACATCGGTTACATTTGGGTGCATCTCCATTGTAGTTCTTCTTGTCTCCATCTCCCATGGCATAAGCCCTAGTAGTTAGTTGTCGCTTGTTTCGACGATCATTACCCTTAGAGTGATCGTCCCTCTTTCTCTTTCCATTCTTATCTTTCTCAGCTTCTTCCAATGCCAAAGAGTCCATCAATTGTTGAGCAATAGTAATAGCCTCATGAATGCTTGCAGGCTTAGCAGAAATCACATCGTTCCTGGTAGCTACCGGTAACCCATCGGTATACCTCTCAATCCTTTGAGTCTCAGTCCTAACCATATCGGGGCAAAGTAAGGCTAACTCTCGATAACGGCGATTGTAAGTTGCCATATCGGTACCTTTTACTTTGTGATTCCAGAACTCAATTTCCAACTTCTTAATCTCATTTCTTGGGCAGTAAGTCTGAATCAACAAAGACTTAAATTGCTCCCAAGTCATGGCATAAGCCACATCACTCCCAACCGAGTTACGGTAATTGTTCCACCAAGTCAAGGCTTCATCCTTGAAAGTAAAAGAAGCAAACTTTACCTTCGCATTCTCCACACAACCACTGACATTAAACACTGACTCAGTCTTCTCAATCCACCTAACCAAGTAAACAACTCCTTCAGTTCCACCAAACTCAATCGGTCCACAAATCTTAAACTCCTTGTAGTGACATCCATTAGCACGAACAGGTGGAAAAGTTCCAGCAGAATTGTTGGAATGATTTGACTCAGCTAGTAGCTCAGCAACTCGTTGCTCCACAAGTTGATTGATCATTGCTTGATCCACAGTAGGTGCATTAAGTGGAACATGATCATTGTCTCCCTGAACATCAACATTTTGATTCCTGTTGTTGCGGTTAGTAGTGTCCAGGTTATCAGGAGTAGGGGTCTCAACATTTCGAGCTGGACGGCGTCCTCGACGACTAGGGGTAGCCGTTGCGGGTCCAGTTCTGGTAGCTCTAACAGGGTTTCTTCGTGGGGCCATTGATCTGAAACATCATACAAGTTCGTGAGTCTCCGATAGGACTTATCATATGCTCAACAAGAAATTAAATCAACGAAGCCAAGTCATGGAAAGAAAATCAACAATACACCGTAAAGCATCAATAAGGCGAATAGGAACTCAATTTCCATAATATCCAAAAACCACATAATACCATATCATAATAACCATCGACCATACACTAAAGATCCAACATCATTCCAACTACCGAAAACACAAAGATAATAATCGTTCCAACAAGACGAGTAATCAACGGAAAATACATCAAAAATAGGATAACTAGATTTTCTAACCGAACACTCCTCGGTTAAGAAAGCAACAAGACAACATAAACCAATCAACTAGCCATGCTGCTGGCGGAGTCTACTCAACTCCTGCCTCAAGCCATCAAGATCCCTCCATAACGATCCTAGCTCAACGCTATAGGTGTCTCGGTCTCTCTTGAGGTCAGCCACCTCCTTCTCCAGCTCGGCATTCTTTTGCCATAGCTTGCGGTCGGCCTCTCGAGCTGTAACAAAACCTCGCTGTAAACTATCGATATGCTCATGAACCTCCATCAAAACTCTCCTCATCTCAGTAGTCCTGCCTACAACTACAGTCATATCCACTCTCAGATCCGCTATGAACTCACCAATAACCCTCTCAAGTCAATCAGATACACGTGCAACTCTCTCACTAAGCTCAGTAATTCGAGCCCACAACCTACCAATCTCACCTAACTCTGCATGCTCAGCAGAAACCTCAGAAGATGCATCCGACCCAACGGGACTACTAGGTGGTAACTCAAACAAAAACGGATGACCAGGTGAATCAGGCTCAATCGGATGTACAGGTGAATCAGGCTCCTCAGCCTGAGCTGGTGGTACTAACACATCATCATCATCAGGCATCTCATCCTCCTGAGGGTCATCCTCCTCCTCAGGGTCATCATCATCACCCTGCTCAGCCTCCTGAGGGTCATCAGCCTCATCCTCACCCTCGTACTCCTCCTCCTCATCGGAAGAGTACATCATCAATCGTCGTCTCCTACTAGGTGAATCATGGGGTGAAGGTGTAGGTGATCTAGGACGACAACGCAATGATGTGGGTGGCGCCTCAGACAGAAGAGAATGAGCATCAATCTGTAAAGGTGGTGAAGTAGGGCGTACCGACATGCGTGCCGTAGCTCGGTGGGCAAAACGTGGGGCCACACGAGCCAAAGCCTGATGAAGAGTAAGCTGCCTCGATGTACCAGGGAGCCCTAGAGAAGATGAAGGTCCCTGCGTAGATGCAGCAGATGGTGCTGAAGTAGAACCTGTCGGTGTCATAGTAGCTGAATGCATGGCAACCTGGTAAGGGTCATCAGGGGCCATGGTGAACCGTGCTGGCAATACCGGTGTGGTAAGAATATCCTCAACGACATCAGGCGTATGGGAGGCCATAGTCTGTGACAACGGCGTAGGGTAGGTGTAAGTGTTTCAAAAACAACTAAACCGCGAACTCAAAATACCATATCCAAAAATCATCATATAATTCCAAATTGTATAAAATCAAGAAAGATTTAAATACCGCATTACTAAAACCATTCTCAAAACAATTAAGCCATATAATTCCTCAAAACGCATATAATTCCTCAAAACACATAATATCACTAAATCAATAATCCTCAAAACCTCAAGTCATCTCAAGAAATCCCAAATCTCTAATCATCTCAAATATCTCATAATACCTCAATAACAAACAATGATGCTTCGGCTTGGCGGGCTGGCGGGCAATGGTCGAGGATCGTTTTCTATAAAAATCGGTTATAGTTTAGGTGTCTATTTACCTAGTTCTCTATAACCTTGGCTCTGATACCAATCTGTAACACCCCCAAAATTTGATACAGCGGAAGACTCAACAAGCTTTCGGGGTGCTACGGGGATTGGTATCCAAACACAAGACATAAAAGAACGAGATAAATTAAACAAAATAAAATGCAACCACGCGGGGTTTTAAAGTTTACATTATCCCGAAATCATCCAAAGTCAGGCCCAAAAGAAATAAATATAGGTCCACAATAGTTATCAGAGTTTTAGAAATATAGATCCATAACCAGTGCCAAATGCCAAGCCTCCAATCCCAAGCATCCGCAGAACATCACTTAATTACCTGAGAAAACGTGCTAAAAGTCAGCTTTCGCTGGTGAGATCATAGGTTTAGATTCTTAATTCAATATAGTGGACATATACGCAAAACCCTTGCTAGCTAGACTAGGGCTCAATCATCCAACCAAAATAAACCAACCAAATCAAATCATCCCTATAGGTGCACGCTATAGCTCAAATCAATCCAATCAATAGCTTACCTAGCTCAAGTCTAGGCCTCGCTCTATAATCAATCCAATAGCTTACCTAGTTCGGGGACTAGGCCTCGCTCAACAACCAAATCAATAGCTTACCTAGATCCAGTCTAGGCCTCGCTCTATAACCAAATCAAATAGCTTACCTAGTTCGGGGACTAGGCCTCGCTCAACAACCAAATCGATAGCTTACCTAGCTCAGGTCTAGGCCTCGCTCAATAACCGAATCAATAGCTTACCTAGATCTAGTCTAGGTCTCGCTCTACCTAGTTCTATAAGCATAGCAAGTTTTGAAATCAAAAAGCGATAATAGTCCACATAAAGCATTTGCACGTTTCTCACCCCAAGTATTGAAAACAAAGTTCAAGAGTAAAAAGTGGGGCTATGACTCACCTCAAGTCCAGAAATCCTCAAAAGAAACCATAGAAGAAAGACGTAAGAAATCTCAAGCAACTCACGTAACGGCGACTACTGACTCGGCACTTCCTAACAATATTAAACCCGTTCAGAAATCATTTCCTCAAAATCAAATATAACCATTCCCGAACGTAATTCATTTTACTTTCCAAAATATCCATTTCTCGAATTAACTTCATATTAATTTGAAATTCGACGTTTGGTATCCATACGGGTGGAGGGTCAGCACATCTCAAACCAAAAAAAAAAAAAAAAGCCTCAACAAAGAACAATAATAAGATAACTATAGGTCTAATGTTAGCCCAACATATTATTTAAATAATTATCGAAGCTTATTAAATCCGTCGATTTGATAATCTCCCATACTTATTTACGTAATATATCGTTCCAAAATTTTACCCAACCTAAAGCACATTGCACATAAATTTCTATTTGGTATATGTCGTAGCCCAATGAATTCCCTATATATATCGTCGAATCGGCCAAATTTCACGAGACATATAGTAATTCATTACCCTAAAATATATACCACATCCTATGGGCGTCGTGGGATACGATGCCCATTAATATACCCATTTTATATCGTCAAATAACTCGATCTAGAATAAGTCATTTGATATATAAAATGTTTATATTAACCGTCATATATCCGTGACAACACAAAGTCACAATATAAAGCCCACTTGGATATTAAAGACCCACAATTCGTATAACTCGATAAGTTTCTAGTTTTACAAACCAAACCACATTTTAAATTATTAGTTATCCGACGTATATTTCGCCATTTATATAGTTATTATTTATAATAATATCCCGACATTTATTACACTATTTGCATAGTATAATAACTATTGTTTTATTATTATACGTTTACTCGTGATCGTTTTATTATTAAGATACGTATTTACATATATATATATATACACGTTTAACACGTCTATATACGTATATAAATGATTATATTCTTAATAATATTATAACGAGTTTTATTTTTAATATCGACTTTTAAAGATTTATCGAGTCATAGAATTTGGTCACATGTCCGAGTCATGACCCTCGGCTCATAGTCTAAGTCCAAAACAATATAATCAAGTCACAATATAAATATATCAACTCCGTCCAAACAATCCCAAATCCACGTGCTACAACATGAGGGTCCGACTACGGCACCCGACTAACCTATCTCCGTCATCTAATTGACCGTCTCACAATCGGTCCCAAATCCACTTTCGTCAACACAACTCCAAATATACTCACAATCAAGAAATACCGCATCGCGTCCGAATAATATACCAAATGCCCATATCACAATCACAACAAACATAAATAATAAACCACAAGTAACATATTGTCCGAAAACCAAATATGCAACGGGTTGAGTTACCGAGTCAACCCGGGTCAATCATAAGCTCAAAACATGAAATGGAGCCACACCCGAGACTAGTGAGTCTCGGCTAGCTCCTTGAGCTTACACGAACCAAAACAGCCCCCTTGGGGTGTTCGGCCAAAGATACCAATGACCACACGGGTCGACCAAACATAACCGAGAGCAACCAAACAAGAACCCAAGATCAAAATACATCAAATGGCCAAGAAAAATCGACCCAATACTACCCAAACCGAGAGCACAACCTCTCGGCCGGAGTTCGACCCATCGGAAAACATAAACCCGGATACGAAACCTCCATTTATCTCATTATTAACAAAAACCCATTAAATCTTGTCTCAAAATCCATCAAACCCGAAAAAGAAATGAAAACCGTGACCCATAGTCACGATTTGAACACAAACCCGAGTCAAAAACTCGGCCTACCTTCAAAAACCAAAGCCAAACGAATAGATCTCCAAGAAATAATACAAAGTGGTGATGAACTCGTGGGGAGTTAATTCGAATTAGGTGTTATAGGGGGAGTTAGAGCGCGTGGTTGGTACCAATAGATAGATCTCGAAAAGATGGTGAAGATGGTGGTGTTGTTTTTATGGTGAGGGCGGCGGTGGCGGAGCTATGGTGATATTAGGGTGGCGGTGGTGTTTAATGGAATGAAGAGAGAGAGAGATTAGGTTGGTGATGGTTGTGTTGTTATGAAATACGCAGGCCACAAGGACGATTCATAGTAAATAATTTTTTTTTTTTTTTTTTTTTTTTTTTTTTTTTTTTTTTTTTTATTAGTAATAATAATAGGGAGAGTGTAGTGGGCTAAGTAGCCCCAAGTAAACACACGGGCCAAACCCGAAACCTTAAATAATCAAATCACTTTTTCCAACCGAACCCGTTCCAAAAATAATAATAATATCCGAACCCATATATAAAATAAAAATTAAAATTGTTAGGTCAACCTAGTGCCGGAGTCAAAGTAGTGCCAAAATAACAAATCTCAAAATAAATCATCACGAACGAATCAGACCAAACCGTAAATAAATAATCAATCCTCATAATTAACATACGATCAAAATCAAGTACCAACGTTCGTAAAATATCTCGTCACAATAAATTTTCAAAAATTCTAAATTTATAATTTCAATGTAATGCGGGTTTTATAAAACGGCTCCCTATTTTGCCAGTTGTCACACTAGAGCACTGATACCATGAGAACTAACGATGATGTAAAGAAAATGAACAACAGAAAGTGAAAAGTGAATTTATTAAGGGGAAAGTTTCATTAATTGTGAAATGGAGAAGATACAAGCCTTTATATAGGCTGATAGGGAAAATAACTGCTTCTAACAACTTTACAAACTATTTACATATTACACCCTTCTACTTTATCTTAGTGCCTTGACCGGTCCTTATACTTGAATAGAAATAGTTTACTATTCACTGATCAACGACTTGAACTTTATCGGCTATGGTGGTTAGAAAACAAGACAATAACATAGCAAGTTAAGTATATTATGGGATAAACTGCAAATTTCGTCTCTAAAGTTTGCAATTTTCATACACTAGCCACTAAAACCAAGTTTGTATTTCATATGTCCTTAAAGTCATCTTTTTGTTGCAACCTAGCCCTAATGCTCGTTACTTTTGCCCGTTAGTGATAGTCAAAGGCCTCCAAAATGAATAATATACCCTCGTCTTCTTCCCCACTTTGATATCTTCTTGAATTTACAATTATTCTTAATTTTCACCAAGAATCTATAATTATTCTTTGGGTTCATTCTTCATCTATGCTATTCTTGTAGATCTTGTATCGAGTTTATCTAAGATTTATTATTTTCTTCATATATACCCAAATTTTCATTAGTATAAAATCATAAGGAAACGTCTAAAAGTAAATGAACGTACCTAAATACCGCTTGTTTCTTAATTTTAAGCCTTGAACTCCTATCTCACAAGATGTATCTTCCTTTTGTCACAAGAGTGTCTCTTATGGTCATATAATGTACTCCATATCACTTAAAAATGGACATCCAAATTCCGGTTGAAACATATCCACTTTCAGTTAGATTCACAGTTCCTTATACCGTTTAATTAACAATTCTTAATTCATAATTTAGGTCATAGAATTGATATCATGGACTTTTTTCTCATGATTATAGGTACACATCAGGTGGATTCTTTATTCGGATCCGTGAGACAATTGAAGTGGTGTTTCCTTGTTCTGGGATCCTTTATTTTTGTTTTAAATCATTGGGTTTAGACATTACTTCGGTGCTTCAAGAGAAACCATGAACCAGAATAGAAGAGCTTGCCGCACCCATGAGTAATAACATTCTTGAATTATCAAAACTACTTTGATATCTCTTTTTTAGTTTCTCTCGATTCATAATTTAGGTCATAGAATTGATATCATGGACTTTTTTCTCATGATTATAGGTACACATCAAGTGAGTTCCCATTTCCTTCCGATACCCTGCAAAATTCTACAGAATGGCTTCAAAAAAAGTAATAAAAAAAGGTAGACATACGGGTTATAATCATCAAGCCGGAATACATGTTATTGACTGTATTCACAAGATTATAACATATAGAAAGTATTTTCTATATTATTTTCGTATATCGTAAGTTTTTAGTATATGCTTTATAAGAGCACTAGGTGTAGTCTCGTTGTTCTCCCTCGCCGTCTGACTTGGCAAGCTCAACGGCGAGCCGTTGCTCGCCGCTACACCAAATGCCCTTCGCCGTTGCTCGTTGTTGGTCACCTCCCCGTGGCCACGGCGAACCAAAAGGCTGACAACTTTTGCAGGTTTACGTTTGAGAACATTTGGAAAGTGGGAAACATTACCGTTTGAGAACAACGGTTGTGTTTGTTTGTTTTTTTTTCCTACCCTCTTTTACATAACACTATAAATACTAACCTGCTTCTTCCATTCTCTTCACTACATTCAACCATCTAAACTAAAAATTTCTATACCTCTTCTCCTAAGCAAAAAAAAATGTCTCAAAACCCGAACGAAGGAGGTTATTTCACGAACCTCCTAACGTCAAACCAACGTCAATACGGGGGAGCCTCAAACTCTTCTAGTCCCTCGTCTCAAAGTCCAAACCCTTCACCGCCATACGGTTCGCAACCATTAAATCCGAATGACATTTACTGTAACCAACAATATGCGTTTCAACAAGGATTCGCAAGTCAACAACAATTCAATTCGTCGCCACAATTTTATAACCCGAATCAACCATCCACTTTTCCTCCATCACAACCACCACAACCGTCACAACCAAATCAAGGTACGTTTAAAGTACCTAAGGCAAGATCACCGCCCAAAGGCCGAGGAAAAAAAACCAAAGCCCAAAGAGGAAAAAACGTCGTAAATTTGGACACGGACGATGACGATGACTTGGAAGAAGCTGCTCATACGCGTGCGCGAAAGTTGTGGTCCAAACAAGAAGAAACGATTCTTGCGGAAGCGTGGATAG
Source organism: Artemisia argyi (assembly GCA_030686995.1). Classification (NCBI taxonomy): domain Eukaryota; kingdom Viridiplantae; phylum Streptophyta; class Magnoliopsida; order Asterales; family Asteraceae; genus Artemisia; species Artemisia argyi. The sequence continues at coordinate 194,936,109 of CM060687.1, read as the reverse complement.
AAGTTTCCCAAGACGAAGATCTGGGAAATGACAAAGAGAATGAATTCTTTTGAAACGAAATTCATGCACTTTTCAACGAGCGGACTACTGAAGCCCCACGAACCAAAAACATGCTATCTGATAAATGGTCAAGGATCAATGCTGACTGCCAAAAATTCAACACTATTTATAAACATTTAGAGCGTCGCAGGGATGAAAATGATCATGATCATGTCGAGAATGCCAAAACAAACTTCTCACAACGTTTTGGACAGAGGGGTTTCACTTTGGTTCACGTTTGGGATATCCTGAAACGCTACCCGAAATGGGATGCTGAAGAACCTCTAGACATTACATGTCTTGAGGATATATTAGGGCCGGACAAACGACCTCGTCCCGAAAGAAACAACAGGTGACCCGGAAAGAAACAAAAGTCGACGGAAACGTCGAGTGCGGCGAGTTTCGGGGGGAGTCAAACGAGTACTTTTTCGGGACAATTATCCGAAAAGTATAATCAAGCAAAAGACGCTCAAACGGCTTGTTACGAGGCGCGGAGGAAGAGGGAGGAAAAGGCGTTCGAGAAAGAAGCTGCGGCTTTGGAGTGGCAGGATACGCAGATGCTAATGCTCGATCCAAACACGGTTACTGACCCGGTTAGAGCCGAAGTAATTCGCAAGAGACAAACAAGAATAACTCAGAAATACAAAAGTGTCGACCGCGAAGATGACGCATAAAATGTTTAATTTTCGTATTAGTATCGCATGTTTTTTTTTTTTCGTATCGTATTTTCTTTTCCATATTGTATGCGTGTTTTTTTTTCTCGTATCGTATTTTTTTTCTTCCGTATTGTAACTTTTTTATTTGATGAAATAAAATTGGTATGTTTTGTTATTTTTTATTATTTGTGAAAAGAATTTAATTTTTTAAAAGAAATAAATAAAAAAATAAATGTGTAAGAGGTGGGGCCTTAATGGGGAAGTTGAGGTTTGTTATTTGGTGAGGGGGGGTTTGTTGTGGTTAGTTGAAGTTGAGGTGTTTGGTGATGTGGCAGGAGCCGGGTGGGACCCGAATGGGGAGGCAAGCCTCCCCATCTACACCTAGTGCTCTAAATGAGTATAGTCAACCAAATGAAGACACGTAAAACACAATATTTTATATATTCTTTTGTTTGTCTTCATACGTTCATTTACAAATATTTTATATATTTGTTCACTTACTTTCGTCTAATTTCTAAATGAACGAACAAACAAACCCGAACAAAGGAAATTGTCCGTTCAAACGTTCGTGTCTGTTCATTTTCTTCGTAAAAATTTAAACAAATAAACATGATTCAAGTTTATTCAAGTTTCTTTCGCGTTGGTCCTATTTGTTTATAGACACACATTAAAAACAGAATATAAAAATAGCAGTCATTGTTCATAAATATATCTATTCATTGGAATATGTAGATTGTCACGTGATAGCTGGTATGGTACAATTTGTTTATGTTTTTTCTTTATAAAAATGGGTTATGGGAAGCACAACATTTTTGTATTTATGCTTTTTTCAACTTTATCAGCCAAAAGTCCGATATTGAAATTTGTTTATTCTTTGCACATGAGGTATATATCTTTTACACTTTCTTTTACGTTCCTGTTTTAAGTACACATTTGTTATAGTCGTCATCCGAAATACATATACAATATGTTTTATGCTTACACCCAACCTTGAGTTCAATTTTCTTTTCAACAATATGATTTTTTATTTATATATACTACATTAATTTGCAAATGAACCTAACTTAAGTTCCAATGATTAATCCATAGTACGTCTTCTACATGGTATAAGTGAAGCAGAAAGCAAGACCACGAGATTGCTTTCAATACCAAAGCACCCACTTGAACGAATAAAAAAACCCTCAACAAATCGAAACGAAATTGGTTCAAACATAAAAAAGACATGAGATTTTACATCAAACCTCGTCAGTGAAATCACAATCACAATATGAATCATTCAAAATAATTCAACAACATTAATATGTTACATATTTGTTTATGTTTTCTCACTAAAATTATAAAACATTTAAAAAGATGGGATACGTAAATTAAATACAACCAAAAACAATATATGTTTCTTTTTATTTAGATAGCAACAGATTTATTTACAACCAATTAACACAGGCAGATTCTCACCAGTATGAGTGGGTTTAATTAGTAAAGATATGAATGGAAAGACCTATATGTATACCCTCATGTGCATGGCATACGAGGGGTTTCAACGAAGACATATAATGATGAATGGCGTTACATAGTTTCAAAATAAGGACAGATGATGAAAAAAACAAATCGAGGAATGAAAATAGTGATTTCGGTATAAGCACAAGGACAAACAATGTAATTTACTCTTTATATAATATACATTTATATCACATGACTCCTTGTTTCGATGGTTGACTACCAGTCCACCACTACTCTGATTACATCGCCCTCTTTTAGTTCTCTTTTTGATCAACATCATGATGTTTTCACCTGACGACTTTGCTCACCTTAAAATCCCCCTTGAAAATATATTATCCGCCACCAAAAACTTTTCTTACAAACATTACACCGGAGAAGATGCATCTGAAAAGGTTTACACGGGACAGCTCTTGAGGTCCGGTGAGTTAATTGATATTATTGCTAAGAGGTTAAAAAAAGAACGGATTGATGGTCACCAGCAGTTTTGGATGGAGATTTCATTGCTTTCTAGTCTCAAGCACAAAAATCTGGTTTCTCTTGTTGGGTTTTGTGATGAAAATGACGAGAAGGTCATCATTTACAAGTGTCCGTCCAGGGGAAGTCTCAGCCTATTTCTAAGTGACCCGATGTTGTTGACATGGGTGAGAAGATTGAAGATATCTGTCGGTATTGCACAAGCTTTGAGTTACATTCATTATGACGAGTCACGCGATTTTAGCGTAATACACCGCAACATCGACAGCGGATCGATTCAACTAGATGATGACTGGGAACCCAAGTTAGGTGATTTTCTACATTCCATGAAGATCAAAGCATCTGAAAGGCACCAATATTTCAACACTGATAAAGTACGGATGACGGATGGGTATACAGACCCAACATATATAGAGACCAAAAGTGCCAACCACAAGTCAGATATTTACTCCTTTGGGATAGTACTGTTTGAACTACTGTGTGGTAGGGAATCAGTAAGTGAGCATCCAGATAATAAGTTTTTGGCTCCTGTGGCCATTTTTCATTATAGAGAGAAAACACTCGATGGTATCATTGATCCAAATCTTTGGAAACAAATGGATCCACGATCCTTGAACATTTTTGCGGAAATAGCGTATGACTGCTTGAATGATGAACGATCCCAGCGCCCGAATGTAGATGAGATTGTAACAAGACTTGAGAGCGCAGTGAAACTTCAAATGGAACGTCAAAATGCTGTAAGACGGTTTTTTCATTTTCGTCTTTCTTTTATAAATAATCTCTATTTGTTGATAATATATATTAATATTAACAAGAGTAAAATTGTTTACTTATTACTGTATTTACGATATTATAGGAATACTCAATAGTTGCGGCCAAAGTTGAAGTTACATCATCCGATCATGACAAGGTAATTATTTACTTATTATTACTATTGTTTCATGTCACTGGAATTTTAGCATAGTGACCTGCATTTCTACACGTGTCATTTTTGGAAAACTTAGTAATGTTGTCTTGTTTGGTACATATAGGGATCATTGAACTCCATATCTACACATGTAAGCAAAAAGACAAAATCTTTCCTCAAAGATCTTTCTCACTTAAAACTCAGCTATCACGATATAGCATCAGCAACCAACACTTTTTCTGTTAGGAATTTTTTTGAGGTATTTAAGTTTGGAACGTATTACAAAGGCCGTCTCTTGCATTCTGAACAATTCATCGATGTTATTGTAAAGATGTTCTATAAAGATTATGTAGAAGTTGAGAGCAAAAGGTTTTGGACAGAAGTTTCGATTCTTTCTAGTCTCGAACATAAGAATCTAGTGTTTCTTATTGGGTTTCATGCTGCTGAGGACAAAAAAATTATCGTATACAAGAAGGAGGCCACCGAAAGTCTCGAAACATATCTAAGTGACCAGACCCTCACATGGATGCAAAGGTTGAAGATATGTGTTGGCGTTGCAAATGCATTGAGTTACCTCCATTATGATCCTGGACGAGATTTTAGTGTCATACATTGCAACATCAGGAGCTCGGAAATTTTACTAGATGACAAATGGGAACCCAAGTTATCCGGTTTCGAACTTTCATTGAAGAATACAATAGCTCGGAGGCAACATCTTCTTCTTACTCGTGATATTGTTAAGAATGTATACCTGGACCCAAAATATAAAAACACTGGTGGTGTGACCCACAAGTCAGATGTGTATTCGTTCGGTGTTGTATTATTAGAAGTCTTGCACGGAAGGAGTGTTGTAGATGATGAAGAGTTGGGAGAGGGGTTAATAAGTCTACTGGAAAAATCTCATCTGGATGATATGGTCGATCCGCATTTACGAAAACAGATGGACCCAGAATCATTGAGAATCTTCTCAGAGACAGCATATTACTGCTTACAAGAGGAACGGGCAAAGCGTCCATATATAGACCAGGTTGTCAAAAGACTTGATAAAGCGTTGGATCTTCAGTGGAAGCATGAAAATCCAGTAAGAAAATTAACTTGTTTATCAGTTTTTTGCAATAATAACTGTTCTATCTATCTTTTATGTAATGATAACTGTTATATTATCAACTGATCAGGAACTTCCAAAGGATGCAGTTGAGGGTACCTCATCTAATCACTTGAAGGTAATTAATTATTTTATAGTTTTAGTTTAAGGCTTGTCATCTTAATTAATAAGCAAAAGAGTAGATTACACGAATGATACATATGGTTAAGGGGCTTTTCACATTTGATTCCTGTTACGAAGAAATTAGACAAGACGTTTCTGATGTATCATATTCATAACCCTGGCAGTTTAAAATGATAATGACTATTAACAAGTTTGTTGAATATGGGGCAGATTTTATCGGGTGGTTAAATTTTATGTGATGACCACCTTAATTCATACTGGCCACCATCTACCATATACCTGACACATAGTCACACTCGCAAATCACAAATCATTTTTAAGCCGTTAATGGTATTGAAGCTTAATATCACAGTTAGTACAAAGTTTGAATCATTTTTCATTCAATGTATTCTTTCAGTACGTTGTTGTATTTTAAATGTTCATATATACTATAAATGTTTTTCAATTATAAAACCAATTTCTTTATAATTTCACTCTCATATCTTACTAGCATTTATGCTGTTAATGTTGCAGTGGAAGAACATGGAACACTTGAAGATTGAACTTAATGATATAAAGTTGGCTACTGAGAATTTTTCTGGCAAATATTGCATCGGGTCAGGCGGATATGGTATGGTATACAAGGCACAACTCGAACATTTTGATAACAGTATATCATCGTCGATAAATGGGGAGAATAAATGTGATCTTCCCAAGAAACGAAGCACTGTAGCAATAAAACGAATCTTCAATACACAAGGAGAGCAAGGATTCATTGCAGAAATCGAAACGCTGACTAGTTGTAAACATGAGAATATAATCTCCCTTCTTGGATTTTGTGATGAAGGTCGTGATCAAATGATCCTTGTCTATGAGCTTGCTTCTAAAGGAAGTCTTGAAGATTATATGGGAGACAGTGATAAAATGACTAATCTTACTTGGATGCAACGTTTGAAAATTTGTCTTGATATTGCACATGGCTTGAATTACATTCACACCAACACGGATCAAGACAAACAAAAGATAATTCACCGTGACATCAAGAGCGCGAATATTCTACTGGGCGACAATTGGGAGGCCAAGATTGCTGATTTTGGGCTTTCTAAATTCCACCCAGCAAATCAAGAGGCTAGCACTATCAATACCAATATGATTGCAGGTACAAATACGTATTTGGATCCAGAATATGAGAAGTATGGAAGATTAAATAAAAAATCAGACATTTACTCTTTTGGAGTAGTGTTACTTGAGATCTTGACAGGGAATTTGGCCTATGATCCTGTATACACAAAATTGAATGAGAAAGGAATTGCACCCATTGCAAGAGATCATTTTGGAAAGGGAACACTAATGGAAATTGTTGATCGCAAGATAAAGGAAGAAACTGATGAACGTGTCTTTTCTCTAAATAAAGGACCCGATAAAGAGTCTTTGGACATATTCTCAGAAATTGCACTTCGATGTGTGGCAGAGACTCAAGCGCAACGTCCAACAATAGAAGTTGTCATCAACGAACTTAAAAAAGCGTTATACTGTCAGGTAAGTCAATGCTTTCAAGATATATTTTTGAGTAAATTAGCTAGACAGATATATATGTACAGTGATATATATGTCAAACTACTGATAGGATCCTTATTGTTATTATTTTTTTCATATTGACATTACCTTTGTTTGAACTAGTAACACTGATCTCTAGTTTTGATGTCCATTAAATTACACTATTAGATCCAAGGAATGAGCAAGTACAAAATTACATGAGCGTAAATATTTTAGCTTCACATAATTCCCTTTTCCTCAATCCCATAAGCATCATCTTCTTCTCCATACCTTGCCAAATTAAGGGGTACTAAAATGCGTTATGGCTTTTTTCTTTTACTTATTAAATCGACTGTCTGCTGATTGACAGGAGAACCTCAAGGACAACCTTAAACTGTCACTTGAAGACATCAAGTTGGCGACGCAAAGCTTCAGTCAAGACAATCTCATTGGACATGGAGATTTTGGAAATGTATATAGAGGTCATACTCATGGACATAACATCATTGCTGCAAAGCGGTTGGACACGAAGTCTGCACAAGGTGAAGCTGAATTCATGACAGAGCTTAAAATCCTTATGGAATATAAACATGAAAATATCATTGGTCTTTTAGGCTACTCTGATGAAGAGGATGAAAAGATTATTGTTTATCAGTATGCATCCAAAGGAAGTCTTGATAGGTACTTGAGAGATGATTGTCTTACGTGGGTGATGCGGCTTAAAATTTGCATGGATATTGCAATCGGTTTGGAGTTCCTTCATGGATCTGTTTCAAGTCCAGAAATGGTGATACATAGGGACATCAGCAGCAGCAACATTCTACTGTTTGATGATTGGAAAGCAAAAATTTGTGATTTTGGGCTTTCCTTAGTTTGTCCAACAAATCAGGATGTAGTCGTTGACAATGTTACACGCACAATCGGCTATCGTGACCCACTATACTTGAAAACAGGCTTCTTAACTAAAGAGTCTGATATATTCTCTTTGGGTGCGGTCTTATTTGACATATTGTGTGGGAAACAATCTTCTGAAAAAATAGATGATGAGTATCTTTATTTACCCTTTTTGGCTAAACAACACTATCATGTTGGAAAACTTGATGAGTTAGTGTTTGAGGGTATAAAAGAACAAATTGTGCCGCAGTCATATACTACATTTACAAGAATTGCCCTTCAGTGCTTACATCACAGAAGAGAAAGACGGCCAACAGCAGGTGAAGTAATAATACAACTTAAAAAGGCATTGGAATTCCAAGTAAGTTTTTATAATTATTCCAAATTATGCTACCATTCGTTTAAAAAGAATATGGATGGATATTCAAATAAGTTTCACACTTCTATTGTCCATGTTTAGTAGAAGGTCTTTAGTAGTTTCTTTAACGTTAGAAATGCGATTGTATGAAAAATGCGCTCATTAACTGTTTAATTTATTTACAGGAGGATTATGAGATATGGGAGCCGAAATTGCCTAAAGACTATAAAGAAATAATCCAGATGTCAAAGTGCCCTGAAAATTATTCTATCATCAAGAAAGAGGACCTGTACAACATCTTTTCTGAGGGAATCCTCCTACAACAGGACAAAGTGGTAATTAGTTTATTATATCATATCTCTTATTTTGTGCTTGCTGTCTTTTATGCATCTTTTACTTTTTGAGGTAAAGTTCAAAATCACACTTAAGTCTGGTTTTCTTTTGTTGAATGATAGTTGTTGTCATTGGCTGGTAATGGAGAAAGAAACGAAATGGTTTCAGCCACAATGTTTTCCTACATAAACAGTTGTCCACATGACTGGAAATCTCTTCGAGAATCAAGGTTATTATCTCTACCTCTCCATGTTTGATATATACTTCATTGTTGTTTCAAGTCTGCAACACAAAACTATAATCAAACACTTTCGTTATATTTCCAGAACTAGAACAAATAGATCCGCAGCAAACGCCCCTAATCTCACCAAAAACAATGAAAATTAAGAACCCGACCATTTGACTATGCTCTCATTTTGCCTCTGTATTTCACTTAATTATCACATTGACTACCTGCACTTACACAAAACATATTAGAATCCCTTTTATTATATTCTGTTGGCAACGTGATCCCAGTACAAAACATATTAGAATCCCTTTTATTATCACATTGAGTAACTTCATGCCTCATTTCATGAGCTTAGTAACTAATGGTGTGCAAGAGAATATATATAATACTCAATATAAATCTTTTTAATAAGGTGGTTGAGGTATGCTCCTGTTTTGGGTCATCTGCTCTCATGACCTGATGACCGTGAATTATAAAATTTGCTAGCATCTTGAAATTAAAGTCTTTTAGATAGAAATTTTACTATACAGTAAGTTTTAATATAGAATCTAAGCTCTTGTTCCAGAAAAATTATTTTTGTCGTTTGTTTTATTATGAAATTCAAGAGTAGAAGTGTATGGGAATAAAGGCTGTGACTGATTAAGGCTTGGATATCTATAATATGTGTAGGTTTGAGGCAGTAGTGGAGATATTGGATATTTCCAACATGATCATCGAAATCAAGACAAGAGCTCAATTTTTATCTCCAAATGTTGTATATGGTGTCTATTTAGTCTTCAAATTTTGTGATTCAAGAAACTGTTCAAGTAAACCTATGTATGTTAACCTAAAGTATAGAAAGGGACACGAAAGTTTGCATGCATATTTCGCAACATGGAGAGATGAGCAGTGGATGATGATTGAGTTGCACCGTTTCTTGAATCAGAATGAAGATGTCGTTTTTGAGTTTCTACTAGTGAGCTTTTCAATGTACTATTGTGGAGATGGTGCTATTTTTCTTGAAGGCATTGAATTCCGAGCCATTGACAGAGTGAGTTCATAAATATTTCATTGATCCATTTTATATTGTATTCAAGGGGTTGGATGCAAGGCGGAAAAAAATTAATGTTCTATGTTGCATATTTAACATGATTTGTACATAGGTGAAACATGAAGAATTTAGAATGTTGAAGGAAGTCCAACAAGTCTTGCAATCAAACTTCAATGTGGATCAGGTGCAACAATTGCCAACTAAATTTGAAGAAATATTCAAGATACAAGGCAACTATGACGAGTTGTTTTGGTTGGGCGAAGTAAACGGAAAGAAACTTCTTGTGCTTTCGCCGAAGGCAGCTTTATACAAATTCTCTAATCCGGATCTTTTTACTTCAATACCATCAGCCGAGTCCAGGTTTGCTTTTTTAAACCAATTTCGTTACACTGTACTTTAAGCGTTAGACTTTCTCTAATCGTACGTGCACAATGTGATCACCTATCTTTATTCGAATATTTGAAAATGTCTCACCAAAAACTTGGTTTGATAATATTATGTCATAATCTGCTTTGTTGTATATTTAAATACCAATCTAGGATTCGTAAATATGTGGTTAACATTTAGTGTCGATCACTTCTTGGATTCAGTATTTTGTGTCTTCAACTTTTACTTTATTTCTACAAATTTTGTAATCATACTATATATTGTACATTCAGATTTCAAGACGTGATTGAGCTTTTGCCACAACAAGCATTTTTTCTCAAATGCACGATTAGAAGTCAAATGTTGTCACCGGATACAGAATACGTGTGTTACCTTGTGTTCAAGCTTTCAGAGACATGTCAGGGGCTTCATTATCCAGTAAAAGTACGAGACGTCCTCCACCAAGAAAATAACGAGGCTGAGTTTGTTTATTTTATAACCCCAAGCCCAGTAAATATACATGGTATTACTCGGATTCCAAAACAAAGGGAAGATGGATGGATGGAGATACAAGTGTGGAAATTTAACTCAGCTCATGAATTCAAGGATGACTCTCTTTCTTTGAATATGAAATTTACAAGTCTTGAAGGAATTATGTTTGGCCTCATTGTATGTGGTCTCGAGTTTCGACCAGTGTAAAAGAATTTTTCCTGATCTCATTAAGATTCATTTTTACTTAATGGTAAAATACAAGCTGGATAACTTGTATTATGCAGAGCTGAGATTCAATGATTCATGTTTGCCTGCAAATTTGAGAGGTTTTTAAACTGATATCTTCTGTTCTGACTAATGGAATTGAAGATGTTTTAAACTACATAATGATGGCCTTGTAACTTGAATTTCATTGAGCTGTTTTTCTATAAAGCTACATGACAGTCTCTAAGTAGGCCTTTGTTAGGTAACTGTGAACTGTTTTGCTAGTTTTTTAGATAACATTTTATTGATATTCATAAAGTAGGTTTCCATTGTGTGAAGGGTAAGTGAGTTTGGTGGGCAGTGTATGAAGATAGGAATAGTGAGGAGTGAAATATGAACACACTTGGTCCTATCTATACACTACTAAGGAGGTAAGGATGATTCTCCCTTAAGGTGTGTGTTCCCAAGATTATGAAGCCTTTTGTAAAGAGGGAAATGTAGGAATCTTGGTAGAGCCCTTGACGGGAATGGTAAGGGTGGCTATAACATTGTGGATGCCTTCTCACCTTTCCCTCTTGATACATTGTGGATGCTGGTTGAATGCTCAAGATTAGGAGGTGTTTATGGAAATGTAGTAATGAGGTTATGGTCTTGGTGCATTATTGGGTGATTCTCATGTGCTTTGATGCTGTTGTATGGTGGAATTTGCAGCTGAACATGAGCTTCTTTTCCTCTGTTTTGAGTTAACTGTATCTGATATGAAGTCATATGTCTGAAATGATTGTCTGTATTGTCTTATATCGGACGATTGTTTTTTTTTTTTTTTTTTTTTTTTTTTTTTTTTTTTTTTTTTTTTTCATGTTTGTTCCTGTATGGGATTGTCCATGCCAGCGTATTATTGTAATTTGATTGGTATTAATAAGATATGTTCACCCATTCCAAAAAAAAAAAAAATCATTTTTTTATTTTGAGTATTAGAAAAATGCTCTATATATGAAACCTGGAGAGGTATAAAATCATGTAAGAATTAAGGTTCATATTCTTTATGCGTTAGGTGATTTGTATTATAACAAAGAACATTAACTGGTTTGGTCATTTTTCAAAGAGGCCTTTAACTAACCCAGAATTCACCATCCAAATGATTTTCAAAACACCAAAAGGGCACATCCAATAGTTCATATATATAATTGGCGCGAAAGTCTTATTTCCTTTCCAAGCTAAAAAGTGATTATTAGTCAACTTTTTAACATCAATAATAATAGTACATGATGATGGATAACGTTTCCAAATGTGTATATCACATGCATTTTGTCATCGGCCGTCTTCATCAAGAGAAGAATGTTGCAAGTCGTGTAATTAAATTGAGTTGCACACCAACAGTTTGATATAATGCTAGTGAGACCATATCAGACTTTTTGGTTAGAATTGTTCCGTAGACTTGAACGATCTTTAAAAAATGGCCTTTTATTTAGTGGCAACCCTGAAACCTATTTGTTATAAAAGTGTTTTGGACCTTTTTTTTTATTATTATTATTATTTTTTCTTTTTTTTTTTAAATTAATAGTAATGAAGTTTCAGTCTTGCTATTTGCTCGAATGAAGAATCCTTATACCATTACTGGAGTGGGGTTTGGTTAGTGATGGATGGTGGCGCGTGGGGGTTGGTTAAAGTGGGATTTATCATATAAAAAATTGATGGCTATAATATCATGTAGAAACCTAAAAACAATTGCTTGATAAAATCATGTGTACATATAATGACAGTTTTAACAGAAAACTAACTAGTATAGTAACCTTAATAGTCAAACGGGTTAATAGTAGATGTGGCAATTGAGTCGTGTTCGGGTTGATCTATTCGGGTTCGTGGGTTGGCAGGTTAGTATAACCTGTACGCAAACACGACCAATTTATTAATCGTGTCAAGAAACTCAACCCTAACTCAAACCTACATAACATGTGTAACCCATTTGTGTACATAACAAAATACATTTAATCAAAATCCATCATAAAAACCAAGTTATGTATTTTATTTTTTAAAGGCTTATATACTTAAACGGGTTCATAGGTTGCCCTATTTAATTAAGTACATAACAAAACACATTTAATCAAAATCCAACATAAAAACCAAGTTATATATATTTTATATTTTATTCGCTTGAGGAAGATCAGATTGATGATCAGGAAGATGGCGATGATGAAGATGCAGGGGATCAGGATCATGATCAAACACCGGATCTCACAGATTATCAGTTGGTTCGGGATAGAGAGCCAAGGACAAGAACAAAACCTTTGAGGTCAGGATGAGAGTAATATGGCTGGCTGCTTACGCGTTTGCTGCAGCAGAAGAAGAAGATACTTATGAACCATTGACATACCAGGAGGCAGTTACTTGTGAAGATAGTTCTAAGTGGCGGGTGAGCTTAATGCTAGTGTTGAAGAAAAAGACAGTCTTGCGCAGGTTTGGCACAAAAGACTGGGACATATCAATGGGACGAGACTTCAGGTGCTAGAAAAGCAGGAGATGTTTGGCAAGAAGAGTCTAGGTAAGCTCGATTTTTGTGAGAATTGTGTTCTAGGAAAGTCACATCAAGTCATTTTCGGTGTAGGAAGGCACACTACTCAGGGAGTGATAGACTATGTTCATTCAGACTTATGGGGTCCGTCTCAGGTGGAATCATTGGGAGGTAAGTGGTATTTCTTATCTATTGTTGATGATTATTCCAGGAGGGTATGGGTTTATATTCTCAGGTTCAAACACGAAGCATTTGGAAAGTTATTTCCACCTTAATATCATATTAGCCATCTCCGATACGCAGCAGCTTCAACCAGCACTGGAACCTCGGATAGGGGTGTGCTTTCATCCACGCACTAGTAGCAATAACCGCTACTAACATTAGCTTAGCTCCTGACTCTATCGAGAATCCCTTTAGTCAAATAGCCTCCTTTGCAGCCTCCGTAAGTGTCGTATACGCCGCTTCAGTTGTTGACAAAGCCTCCATGTGCAACATTATAGCTTACGAGCTTCCTGCACATCCTTGTATCATATACCCGTACCTTGTGATTGATCTATCCATGGCGTAGTCAACATCCACAAAACTTTTAGGTTTTTCTGCAATCCACGATCGAACCTATCCAACATACCCACATCTACAGATGCTATGTCAGGTCTCGTACATACCATCTGATACTCCCGGCTTCCAACCACACACACACACACACACACATATATATATATATATATATATATATATATATATATATATATATATATATATATATATATATATATATATATATATATATATATATATATATATATATATATATATATATATATATATATATATATATATATATATATATATATATATATATATATATATATATATATATATATATATATATATATATATACTTACCATTCTTTTCCACATCCCAGTCCCCTGATAGACTACCTCCAACGACAATATGGAGTGTCCCTCCAACAAAGTTTGTACCAACTTCCGGTTAACCTAGAGTGTGACCCCCTTAGAGTATTAACACTCTGATCCCTAATGATCTCCATACCAAGTATATGTCCTTTTGCTTTACCCAGCAAACCCTTGGTAACCTAGATCTCATCCTTGCATCCGCAAGAAAAAACCATACCATCCATATAGAGAAATAGATGTATGAACATACCTGGTGTATACTTCTAGTAATAGTTGTAGCTATCGTCACTGCTTTTCCTGCAATCGTTGCTGAGCATACACACATCTGACCAAGTATCCATATCTTCTTTCAATCCAGCCTTCTACTTGGAAATAACCTCACAAGCAACTGTATCATTGAAATTCAATGTCTTATCTACTACAACAACTACAAAAACAGCCTCATTACTGTCTTCTCTATACCTTTCTAGTTCCCGTGCTAAGTGTTTCTCCCTATCATGTGGTTAATGATAGTCTATCAAATCCTGAGTTTGTACTTCCTGTGAACTAGCTACCTGACCGACATTCCGCTGAGGTTCAACCTCAAATGTATGATCCCTAAGCGGTTCCACCTCAAACTCAACTCCTCGCAACACCTGCACTGAACATACACCAGAACCAATGAAAGTTTTACTGTATTCCCCACTCTCATTGAAATCCATATTCCTGTAAAGCACTCCCTTTGAAGTAACTTCATCTAACCTCCAAAGCTTATTACCCACTATACCTTTACGGTATCCCAGAAATATGCACTTGACCTTAACCGGTTCCAGCATCCCTTGCTTAATACTAGCAAGCCAATCAAAAAACCCTAACATATCTTTAGACGTCTTGAATCCAATCGCTAATGATGGTGACCTATTTAAGAGAGATGTAGACATGGTTGTATCCTCTGCCCAAAAAACCTTGGACAGACCAGACTGAATCAGAAAACAACGTACATTATCCAAGAGTGTCACGTTCTTCTTCTCAACCAACCCATTTTGCTGCTATATCCCTGCAACACCCAAATGTCTGGCGACCCCACTCTTCATGCATTGTTGTGTAAACCTCTGATTACAAGACTCAAGAAAATTACCTTTCTTGGTCTTCCTTCCAGTCTAAGATTCTCCTAACTGCTTCCTACCCTTCAATGTCTTCCCGGTCACTGCCTGACCATCCAGGGTATATACGCAATTAGCCTTGCTTGTTCCTGATAAAACCACCAGTGAACCCTTTATAACCTTGATCTTGCCCGACTGCATCTTCACGGTAAAACCCTCTTTTTCAAGAGTACCCATCGATATCAAGTTTCACCTTAATTCTGCAACATACCTGACGTTGTCCAAAATGAAACTTGACTCATCCCTCATTTGTACTTGAACCTTACCCGTCCCACGTACACAGCATTCCCTGCCATCACCTAGCAGTACATTTCCACCGTCATACTCCTTAAAATCAAACAAGTAATCTCTCATGTATGTCATATGGTATGAGCCCCCTGAATCCAAGACCCAGTCTAATAGTTGTTCAACACTCATAGCCATCATAACATCAACACTGTCATACCCATTAGTTCCAGAACCGGATACCTGATCTTCATTCCTGATAAAACCTTGAGATTTTTTGTGATTATACCTGGGAAAATCACTCTTCAAATGCTCCTCAGACTGACATATATAACACTTGAGTCTGCTGCTTCTTCCTTGTGACTTTTACCACGTACTACCTTTACCCTGCTGTATATCACTTTGATCAGATCTCCCCCTCACATACAACCCTTCACTACCATCACCCTTTGCTTCCGTCATCTTTGAAGTTCCCTAGAATTTAGTGTCGCGAGCACGTCTTCTAGCTTCAAAGTATCCCGACCATATAGCAAAGTATCCACGAAATTATCGTAAGACGATGGTAAAGCTGTGAGTAATAATAGTGCCTGATTCTCATCCGATATAGCAGCATCTATAGCCGCTAAGTCACCTACCAGCTTATAAAACTCATCAATATGTTCAGACTGACTCTTACCCGGATGCATGTGAAAAGTATATAACTTCTTCTTCAAGTACAAACGATTAGCTAAAGACTTTGTCATGTATAAAGTCTCTAACTTTTTGCAAATCCCCGTTGTAGTCGTCTCCTTGGTGATCTCCCGTAGGACCCGATCACTCAAACACAAGATCAATGCGCTGTAACCTTTTTTCTGAATGACGTTATCGTATGCCGCTATCGTGGTTGCAGGTAACTCATCCAATGCTGCAGCTAATCCCTACTGTTCCAGTAAAGCCTTCGTTTTTACCTGCCATAACCCAAAGTCATTCTTCCCATTGAATTTCTCAATGTCAAACATGGTCCCCGTCATCATTTTTTTCTCCCTTTGTTGATCAATTTAACCCTTGTAATAAACCTTACAAAAAATCGATCAAACCAAGAAACCCTTCAAAAATAAAAAACCCTTTCTTACTCAAATATCGATTGATCCTTGGATCTAACCATCCAACAAATCGACAACCCTTGAATCAAGAAAGTATCTGCCGCTTTTTGAAGTAACCCTTGTCATACTTTAATTTTGCAAAACATATTTCTTGTAACCTAAGAAACCTTGCAACCTCGACAAGTTTTTGGACTTTCTTTTCTCCAACCCTTTGTTTATTCTGATAACCTTGTGATGTAAGCCTCACCATACCGAATCAAATAAAATACCTTGTGCAATAACACTTCAAAGTAACAACGTTTTATTTAATAACCAAATCTTTAATAACCAAGATATGAAACACCAATTAAATAAACACCACGTTGAATATAATAGCCTCATTGTCGGTTAGCATGTAAAAAGGATAAACAAAACTCGTCACTCTTTGTTTCTTTGACGTCTACACCAACACGTCAACATTAACTTATGAATTTTTTTATAGGGATCAATAACCTCAATAACCTTTTTACAAACCTTGATATTATTTAACCAAACACACCAGCAACTTTTGATCTCTAAACCGAAAACCAAAACAACCCTTTGAAGTATCAACTTTAATATTCAAATGTGAAAATCAACGAACCAGGTCTTCTTCTTAATTTGTTGATGACGTGACAAACTGATGAGGCGAAAAGTGTACCACTTTTAAGGGGTCATTTAAGCCCGAATTCGTGATTATTTGATCAATTATTACCCTAAATTGTTCTTTTTGTCATTTTAGGTACTTTTGAGGAGAAATCTGGAAAAGGAAGCATTTTGGACGTTTTTGGAGCATAAAAGTGAAGAAAACGGCAAAGTCTCAAATTCTTTGTTGGGAACAGTACCTGACGATGTCAAGGATTAACACATGACGGTGTCAAGAGTGGCAAAAGATGTGGAAGTAGATATTATAACGTGACGGCCCAGAACATTTTCAATGTAATTGACCTGACGGCGTCACCAAGGCCATCAGGGTCAAAATGCGAGTGACGGCCCAGAGTAGATTTACACATGAAGGCGTCAAGACTGGATCTAGGCAATACGAATTTCAACTTGGCGGCGAGTTGACGGCGTCATAAGTTAATACATGACGCCGTCAGGATGCTCTGTTTATATATATATTTTTCCAATTTTTCATTGTAAAGTGTGGAACAAATTGTGGAATATCTAAACACAAACCCTAGTTCAAATTTTCTGCTTATTGAAGGGGTTTCAAACCCTTCTTTCCTCCATGTTTGAATAAAGAAAAGTTCTCCAATAATCATTCAATATGTCTATGTATTGTTTGATTATATCTTATGCTTGTCTTTCTTTTAACATGTTAGGTTTGGTTTTTATTGTGTTTGCTTAGATGTAGTGAAACCTAGATGTCGATTATTGGTTGATTGTTTGTTTATAATTGTTACGGATGATTGTATTCGATGTTAGGCTTAAGAAAACTGGCAGACTTCCATTGGTAACTTGCTTGAACGTCTTAAGAAACATGATCGGAGGTGTACTACGATTTTTGGTTGTATTTAATGCATAAGTGAATTCTAATGATCTCATGTTAGGAGCTTTTAGTCGGCTCGACATAGGAGTGAAGTAGGATCTTATAGAGTTAGGGAATATTGTACACGGCCCTACGACTAGTATTAAGGAATATAACCCGTCATCGATGCAATTGTAACAAGCTAATCAACCGGTAAAAGATATCTAGGGAGTAATGAAATCTAAGTAAACACAACTTTTCTCATTATTGTTTCCACCACATTAGTTTAATTTTCATTTCTTTTATTTTACTTTGATTGCATTTGTAGTTAATTCGGTTAGTTGGCTAGCAACTAATTCCGCCCACTCCTTCAAAACCCGAGATTTTACTTGCTTTCATAAAATATAAAAAATACAAAAAGAATCATCCCTCACCTCTAGACCTAGTTTAGTAGGCTTTCTAATCCTAGTGACACTATTCCTGAGTTGAACGATCAATCCCCCGGTACTTGTCACTATACTATACTGCAACGATCAGGTACACTGTCTGGCGGGGATTGCAAGCTTCTCAAGATCCCTTGAGAGGTAAAACCTGTTGCAAGGGCGCAATCCCGCGTATCAAGTTTTTAGCACCGCTGCCGGGGAATAGTTATTGTTTAGGTTGAAATTTATTTTGATTAGGTCTACTCATTAGATTCCTTTTTAGTGAGATTTTTATTTTCATTTTATTAGCTTTCTTTAGTCTATCTTTTCTTTGTGTCTTTGTTCGTAAATACCTTTCCATTGACTCTTCCGTTTTCCATTATGGAGAGCGCGAATCTACCATACTACCGACCACGAAACCCATTTACTCCTAATGACATCTTGATGTTCAAATAATATCGAGATGAACCTATCTATGATGCATGGACTCGTTTTAAAGATTTACACCGAATAGTCCCTCATCATTGTTTCGATCTATGGTACCTAACTCAAATCTTTTAATATAGTGTCCATCCGTATTACCAAAGGTACATTGATGATTTTGCCAACGGGGACCTTAGGGAATTAAATGCTGACGAAGCACGGGATGCCATAGAAGATTGTGCCCAATATTATTATAAAGTAGACAACCTGACAAATCAATTGACAACAAATTTGAAGGATCATGAAACAAGTTTGTTGGGGGATGAATATGCTCATGTTGAGATACCTAAGTGGATAGCGCCTAATATCATAGTACAAAACAAACACATAGGTAATCTAGATACAATGGAGGATGAGGTGGATAATCCAAGCCCACAAAGTACCCCACAAGTCCTATTATCATTTGAGGCACATACACCACCCGTGACTTACCCGGAAGAAGTAGAAGAGACTTTTGGAATCCCAATAGAGGTAGAGCCCTTAGACCAAGCACCACTTGAGGATATAGGTTTGAATACTTATAATGATAACCTTACACCTAGTTCTAGGGAATTTCCTAGTGTTGATGAACTGGAACCTCAATCTTTACACGACTTTCCATCCTTAGATTTACATCTAGGAGACAAAAGAGGAACCGACCCACCCATCAACCAATATTATCCGGGTAGTTTTAGGATGAAGTAAGCCATTCACTCACCCCCTTCACCTCACGTGGCATATTTCCACCCTAAGGGTGTGTATTGCTACTTTCACCCGCACTTAATCCTAAGTGTAAGGAAAACCTCCCCTATTTCTGTTAAATAAGGGTAGAGTCAGGCTCGTGACTCGAACAAAAATAAGCGCTTGTTGGGAGGCAACCCAACCCATGTTTTTAATTGTTTGATGTTATTAATTTATTTGTTTGTTTGTGTCATATATGCTTAATCATAATTGTTTAATTTTCATGTTTCGAATAAATTGTGAAAATGTTTTATTTTGTTTTTAACTTCATCTTAATTACATATAAAGGTATTTTGCAAAAGCTAAGTGTAAGGGGAGACCCAAATTTGTTTCTAAGAACGAAATTGAGCACGATACGCTACAATATTAAATGAGCATGTATATTAGTAATTGTTAGAGTCAAATGCTTGTATCGAGTGATAATGATGTTTTGCAGGATTTTCCAGGAAATAAGGCATAATTTCCGGAAACTTAACATAAGATTTTTCCAGGAACATTCTGACGGCGTCACGAGTTACAACCTGACAGCGTCAGGTACCAAAATTCTAAAAAATTTTGCGAGTTTTGTTTATACCGGAGTCTTAAAGTTTTCGTTGATTCTTTAGTTTTATAAACTCCAGGAAATCTACAAATATTCATTCCACAAGCATTATATCTTACATTGTTTTCTAAGATTTGTTAGTATATATAGATTGCCGCAGATTTTACGCGAGGTTTGCCTTGATTGTTTCCTCAGGTTTAACAGGTTATATATGACAAGAAGATGATTTATATTTCTGGAGGGAACCTTTCAAACATTCATTTTCTTGGAGGAAGATCTAACCTTGTTGACACACTATACACACCGAACGAATCAGGGGAGTATTTGTTTTCATTCTTTTACCTGTTTTACTTTTACATCCTTTAATTGAACATTAAGGACAATGTTCATCCTAAGTGTAAGGGGAGGGTAAATGATGATACCTTATAGGATACAATTGCACTTGAGTTTGTTTGTTCGATAGTAGGTGTGTAATAAAACTAAGAGAAATACTTGTTAGTGTAACTTTAGCGCCAAATTTAAATTTTTTTACAACATTTAGGAGTGAAACTTTAGCCTTAACAAGCGTCTCATGGATAGGAGTTGTATGACTAGCACAAAACCGTACCACTTAAAAAAAATTTCCACCCAAATATGTGAGGTTCGCCTTTAGATTTGATAGGAAAAGCATTTATTATTAGTGCTTATAAGTGTACCGATAGCATTTAGATTCTAGAACTTGCGTTAGTGATGCATCCCGAGACCGCTAGTGAGACTACATTCGTGTAGTAGGATTTACTACATGATAAGAGGCATTAGGATCACCCTTGTGTTTAAGCACGTATCATAATTACTTGACCATTTAGGTCATATTACTTGACTAATAAAGTCAATTAATTCTCCCACACCTTTGCGTTGTACTCATTTTTAGTACACGAAACCCTTAGTACACCCCTCCGAGCCTATCTTTTTCGTTTCTAACTTTAAGCATCTTATTTAAAGGAAGAATTTGTTACAACCCACCCAAATGTGCAACCAAATCGCCTTAGCCTTCCTTGCATGCACTCATCTTTAGTGCATTATTGTTACATGTTTAAACCCTTAGTTAATTGTGTAATTGATTACATGGTTGCTAAGTCGAGTCATATATTGTACATATTGTTTTGGGACGATTAGGACTCATGGGTAAAGTACTAGTGTTATGGAGTAATGGGGAAGACATCAAATTATTACCCCCATATGTGCGTTAATCTTAAAAAGTACTCCAAGTGTTTTGATTATCTTGATTCGAGTCATTAGAGTAGTTTATTGTAAAGTTTGTAAAAATTCAAGTGTAAGGGGAATGCAAAATCCCTATGATGTATTATTTTGGATGGTAGGGTAAGAGTGTATGCAAAAAATAAATAAATAAAATAAATAAATAGAAAAAGAAAAAGAGAAAAACATACGGACTACCATACCGTTTCATTCTATATTTGTTTTAAGTTTTTGTTATTTTTGATGCGCCAAAGTCAAGATTCAGTATTCAATTCTTGATATTATACTTTATCTATCTGTATGTTTGATTGCATCATGTGACTGATTAACATGCTTATATTTTAAAACCCTAATCGCTTAGGGTTGTATTTGTTTGTGTTTCGGTTATGATGAAGGGTTTCTTGGATTCGGGTGGAGGAGGTGAAAAGAAGAAAATGAAAAAGGAGAATGATTCGAGTGGTATGGATTTCGAATCGGTGTCTATGGTTTCTAACTTCCCGACTTTGTCTGAGCTAGCTTCTAAGGTTAGTTCGACTGAGCCAACGAGGCTTAATGTTGGGAGTATGTCTGCTAATACATGTATACCTAGTCTTGGTGAGTCAATTTATCGAAGTCCTAATGCAAACTTATCTAATGCTTCTCCTAATGTTGTTAAAGTTGGGTGTTCTTATCAAGAGAAGCCGGTTTCTGTTGATGAGACTCCACATGGGGCTGATAACGATTACATGGACAAGGATAAGGTTGTTTTGGATGATGTGGAGCAGCTTCATGTTACACATGATTCTGATTTGTCTTCTAATGGCTCTAAACAGATTAATGTGGAACAATTGATAGTTAATGCGCATACGAATTTTGATGAAGCCATGAATAATATTCAACGTGAGATTGTTGCTAATAAGGATTCCTCTTCTGATTTGCACAAGACGAGTGTTATAGGGCAACATTCTAATTCGAAGGGTAATGAAGTTAATGCAACAATTACTCCTCCTTCGAGCTTTAATGTTGCTATGCAAACCCAGAAGTTTGGGAGAAATGTGAATATGAATAAGAGTGCAACTTCTGGTCCTAATGCTCCCAAGGTTGATACTACCAGTGGTACTGGAGTGAAGTTGGGTTCTTACGCGGGTGCTACTTCTAATGAACCTCTAAAACATGTTTCAATCTTCCGTAGGTTGGAATGTAGCAAGAAGAAGGCTGATGTTGACCTTTCAGTTCCAATGAAAGTATTGGAAGAGGTGAACACGCGGTTTGAGAATACTCTCTACGGTTACTTTCTTGGCCAATGCCTTGCTTTTCCGGTTGTTGATTACTATGTTCGCAATGCATCGGCTAAGTTTGGTGTGCAAAAGGTAATGATGAATGCTAAGGGGTTCTTCTTCTTTAAATTCAACTCGAAGAAAGGTGTTGATGATGTGCTTGAAAACGGTCCTTGGTTGATCAGAAATGTTCCTATTATTCTTAAACCATGGACTTTGAACACTAACCTACTTAAAGAAGATTTGACTAACATCCCGGTGTGGGTTAAATTCCATGATGTTCCCCTTGCTATGTTTTCTGATGATGGCCTCAGTCTTCTTGCCACACTGATTGGCACGCCCAAAAGGTTAGATGCTTTTACAAGCCAAATGTGCAAGGAATCGTGGGGCCGTAGTAGTTTTGCTAGATGCATGATAGAAGTGAAGTCGAATGAGGTGCTTCGGGACAGCCTCACTGTTGAGATACCATTACTTGATGGTTCGGGTTCGACTATTGAGAAGATACGGGTTGAATACGAGTGGCAACCACCTCGGTGTGACAAGTGTAAGATATTTGGTCATACTCTGACTGACTGTCCTAAAGCTGTTATACCTCCTGTTCAGCCTACTAAGCCTGTTAATGATAGTTTCAAGACTGTCAATCACAGGAAAAAAGGAAAGCAAGGTGGTTCTACAATTCCGGGTCAAGGGGGTTTACTAAACCTGTTGTGGGTAAGCAGTTTCAGTATCAACCCAAAAAGACTCCTCCTGAACCTAAGAAAGTTGGTGGCACTAAGAAGAAATCTTCTGATGTGGCTAGTTCTAGTGGTACTAAGATTGCTACATCTAACCAATTTGATGCTCTTAATATGGATGATACGGATGCGTTTGGTATTCCTACTTATGACACCAATATGGATGTGGATGTTGGCCGTACAATGGAAGTTAATGAGGATGAGTCAGTTAAGACTGGTACTACATCACAAGAACCGCTTGTGAGTGACTCAATGGGAACTAAGGAAGTTGGTTCTACTCCTATAGTTGAGAAAATTAGTAAGCTTGAAAAGCTACTTATCGATGGGAAAGCTACTCTTGTGGATGATGAAGGTCATCCTATTCCGTCTACCTCTGTCACTAAGAGGACTAACCCATTTTCCAAGGTGGGTGATGTTGTGGTTTCTGATAGTGATGAGGATGAGGTTCTTAACACGTTCGACGAATCAGCAAATCTTTTTGGTGGTGGTCATGAGCGTGAAGATGAGTTTGATGACTATGATGATTACTCGAAACAAATTTATGATCTTCCATGGGAATTGGATGCTCTTAATGATTGATGAGTGTCTAAATACTCATCATTTTATACTAATCTAAGCTGCCAAAACATCCAAAAACACTCAAATATGCATCAAAATGTTTAAAATATCTTAGAAGTGTGTTTTATATGTTTCAAATGCAAAATATTCAAAAATAGATGAAAAACGTACAAAGTTTGCATAATTGGCAGTTTCAGTCCCTCAAGTTTCATAAATTGGCAAAACTAGTCCCTGGTTATTCTAAAAACATGAAAAAGTCACCAAAGGTCCTTTTTAATCATAAAGTTACAAATTTAGTCCTTTGGTGCAAAGTTTCACAAAATTACAAGTTTAGTCCCTATACTTTGCAAATTGACATAAATGGTCCCTGGGATGTAAAAACTTTGAGAAAAATCAATTTTGGTCCTTGTACTAATAATCTTTTGCAGGAATGGTCCTTAGTGTAAAGTTTGGTGAAATTGCATATTTAGTCCCTGAATGTTGGGTTTGACCAAGTGACACTGCTGCTAAGTAACTCTGCTGCTGAGTAATACTGCTGCTACAATGAAACTGCTGCTGGTGTTAATGACTCTGCTGCTGAAGACAATCTGCTGCTTGGTGAAACTACTGCTGAAGAGATTAGCATTGTATACGATAGGATAATTATGGAATAGATTCTTTGTATAGTTTATCTATTTAGATTATTCTTATCTTGTAGAGAAAGGTATTGTAAACCTAGTAGGACTCCTTGTCCTATAAAAGGAGGATCCTAGGGTTAGATTATGTACGTATTATTATTCACTTCAAGGTTGTAAAACCCTAGCATTACTGAGTGCTCGTATTAATAATATTGAAGTGTTGAAAGAGAATTCTGAATCTTCTTAAGTTAAGCTTTTATATTCCGCGTTTAAGCTTAAGTATTTGTCTAAGTTAACTTCTATATAAGATCGTATTAGCTCAACTGGGATCAACAAGTGGTATCAGAGCTTGTGATCTAGAAGTTATAATCAAGAAGATTTTGTTACTTTAAAGTTTGCTGTTCCAAATCGTTTGCATAAGATGGGTGATGAAACTCATATGGTGACTGCTTCAAGGGTTCCCATGCTCAATCCTTCTGAGTATGAGCTGTGGAAGAGGAGGATCAGACAATACATTCGCATGATCGACTTCAACATGTGGAATGTAATTGTTAATGGTGATTCTGAACCAGAGAAGAGTGCTGATGGCAAGGAGATTCCAATTAAGTCTGCTGAAGCTAATGCAGCAAGGAAGCTGGAAATCAAAGCTCATAGTATTCTCTTAATGGGAATACCTAATGAATTTCAAATGGACTTTGATGATTGTGAAACAGGAAAAGCATTAATGGATGCAGTAGAATTCAGGTTTGGAGGGAATGATGCTACCAAGAAGTCCAGGAAGAATATGTTGAAGCATCAGTTTGAAAACTTTACTTCTGAACCTGGAGAAAAGATAATTGGCACATACAACAGGCTAAATCAACTGGTTAGTCATCTAAAGCTTGTTGGGTATGTTGTTCCACAGGAAGATGTGAATCTCAAGTTTCTAAGAAGTCTTGCACCTGAATGGAGTATGCACACAGTGGTGTGGAGGAATAAACCTGACTTTGAAACAATGAAGTTGGAAAGCCTCTACAACAATTTAAGGGTGTATGAATCTGAATTGGCTACTTCTTCTACTTCATCTTCTAGTACACAAAATCTTGCTTTTGTGTCTTCAAAATCCAAAGAGACTCAAGATACTCACTCTACTCCTTATGGAGTATCTACTGCTGATGGATCTGGATCTGCTGCTGGTTCAAATGACAAGATTTCTACCAGTGATGTTGCTTTATGTGCATTCTTGGCTGAGCTTACTACAACCATAAGATCACATGTCATAAATCAAGATTTGGATCATATTGATCCAGATGATCTTGAAGAAATTGATCTCAAATGGCAAATGGCTATGTTGACTTTAAGAGCAAGAAAGTTCTGGAAAAAGACTGGAAGAGAAGTCAAATACAAGGCTAAGGATAGTCCAGGGTTTGACAAGTCTAAAATTGAATGCTACAATTGCAACAGAAAGGGACACTTTGCTAGAGAGTGTAGATCTCCAAAGAAGAATGCTGAAGTTCCAAAGAAGACTGAAGAATCAAAGTCTGCAATGGTAGCTTGTGATGGGCTGGGAGAATATGACTGGAGTGATATGGCTGAAGAAGAACCAAATTTCTCTTTGGTTGCTGCTGTTCAACCCAAAGTGCATAACTTTGCACTTATGGCATATGGTTCATCATCAGGCTCTGACTCTGAGGTATCTAATGATTCTGAATCATCTGGATGTTCTTTTAAATCTTGTTCTGACACTATAGAAGTTCTTAAGGCTAGGAATGAGAGTTTAAATAGAGAAGTTGAACACCTAAAACTGGATAACTTAGGTTATAAAGTAGGTATTCAAAATGTTGAGAGGAGGTTAGAATATCTCAAAGAGTGTGAAAAGGAATATGTAGAACAACTTAATCTCAGAGATATAGAAATTTTTAAGAAAAATAGTGAAGTAGAAGTTCTTAAAAATAAGTTAGAAGAAGCTGAAAAAGAAAAAGAAGCTGCTCTTGCTGAAAAAGAAAAACATGTAGTGAGAGTACAAAAACAACAATTTGCTTCTGATTTAGTTCATAAATCTATTGAGAATAATTTGATGAGAAAAGGTAGTGGAATTGGGTATAATGAAGTGGCTCCTCCAGCCAAAAGTGCTTTTGCTCCACCAGGAAAAGAACTATCCTTCATTAGTGAGCTGAATATTGAAAAACCTGTAGGTGAAAGTAGCACAAGTGTTAATGAGACACCTAAGGTTGAGGCTAGAAAATTTCCTGAAGCTCCTATTATAGAAGATTGGTATTCTGATAGTGAAAGTGAAGAAGAACAGGTTCACCCAAAACTTACAGTTAAAAAGGAAGAGATTCCTACTCAGGTTAAACCTAAGGTAGAACAGATTAAGTTTGTCAAGCCTGTGTTAGGAAATAAGCTTGCTAGGAGAATGGTAGAGTACAATGAGGTGCCTAGAGAACAATTGAGAAGTTTCAATAATAAGCCTAGAGGTAACCAAAGAAACTTCAACAACCTAGTTTCACAGAGATTAGGTAACCAGTTTGAATTACAAAAGAAGGCTTGTTATAAGTGTGGTAGCTTTGACCACTTGATTGGTAGATGTCCTGAACACCAAAGACCTGTTTGGAATCAATATTCAAGGGTGAATCACAAATATGTCACAAAACAAACACACCCACATCCTAATAGAAACTTGGTTCCTAGAGCTGTTTTGTTGAGATCTGGTGTTACTAGATCTATTTATGCTGCTAAACCAAAAGGTGTTTTCAAATCAACAACTAGTTCTTCTAATGGCTCTACTGCTA
Organism: Artemisia argyi; assembly: GCA_030686995.1. Taxonomy (NCBI): domain Eukaryota; kingdom Viridiplantae; phylum Streptophyta; class Magnoliopsida; order Asterales; family Asteraceae; genus Artemisia; species Artemisia argyi. The sequence continues at coordinate 194,909,178 of CM060687.1, read as the reverse complement.
GTAAGCATTCTGCTGTCAGTATGCACTCTGCTGCTGGCAAGCAACCTGCTGCTAGTACAAAACTTTTTACTTCGGAGCCAAAACATCTTCCAAATACAGTTGTTGGTAATCACTTTTATGCTGTTAAGGCCTCAGCTTGCTGGACTTGGAAACCAAAATCTAATGTTTCAAATACTGTTTCCAAGAATAGTAGTGCATCAAGTGATTTAAAGAAATTTGATTATACTGATGCACAGGGCAGATCCAAGTCAGTAATGGCTTGGGTCATCAAGAGAAACTGATTTCTCTATTTTTCATGTGCAGGTCAATCTACTGGATGAGCTTAAGGATATGGTTATTGTTGACAGTGGATGTTCTGGACACATGACTGGTGATGAGTCTCAACTTGAAGATCTTGAGGCTTTTGATGGTGGTTATGTAGCTTTTGGGAATGATCCAAAAGGTGGAAAGATTGTTGGAATAGGAACACTAAGAACTGGAAATTTGGACTTTGAGAGGGTGCTCCTTGTGAAAGGACTTAAGTTTAACCTTTTTAGTGTCTCACAAATGTGTGACAAAAAGAATTTTGTTCTTTTTACAGACACTGAGTGTATGATTCTTTCTCCTGATTTTCAATTACCAGATGACAAATCTGTGTTGCTGAAGGTCCCTAGAAAGGAAAATATATACAGTGACCATATTAAGAATATTATTCCTAAGAGGGCTTTAACTTGTCTAATTGCAAAGGCCACTATTGATGAGTCCAAATTATGGCATAGAAGATTGGGTCATCTGAACTACAAGACTATGAACAAATTGGTGAAAGGAAATCTTGTGAGGGGTATGCCTACAAAGATTTTTGAGAATTGTGAAACTTGTGTTGCATGTCAGAAGGGTAAACAACACAGAGTTTCTTTCAAGTCCAAGACAGTAAACACAAATATTGTGCCACTACACTTGCTACACATGGATTTATTTGGGCCTGTATTTGTAAAAAGTCTGAATAAGAAGTCATATTGTCTTGTTGTCACTGATGACTTTAGCAGGTTTACTTGGGTATTCTTTCTTGCCACTAAAGATGAAACTCCAGGAATACTCAAAGCTTTCATTACAAGAGTTGAAAACCTGCACAATCACAAGGTAAAGATTATCAGATGTGACAATGGTACTGAGTTCAAGAACAGTGAGATGAATCAATTTTGTGTGGGAAAAGGAATACTTAGACAGTACAGTGTAGCAAGAACTCCACAACAAAATGGTGTTGCAGAAAGAAGAAATAGGACACTTATTGAGGCTGCAAGAACTATGCTATCTGATTCAAAACTACCTGTACCTTTTTGGGCTGAAGCTGTGAACACTGCATGTTTTGTGCAAAACAGAAGTAAGGTAGTCAAGCCTCACAACAAAACTCCATATGAGCTATTTCATGGAAAGAAACCAATGATTGATTTTCTCAAACCATTTGGATGTCCTGTAACTATCTTAAATACAAAGGATCAGCTAGGCAAATTTGATGAAAAAGCTGATGAAGGAAATTTGGTTGGTTACTCTGTTAATAGTAAAGCCTTCAGGGTATACAATAAAAGAACCAAACATGTGGAGGAGAATCTGCATATCAAGTTTAGTGAAAACACATATAATTCTGCAGGGAAGGGACCAGAATGGTTATTTGATGTCGACATTCTTGCTAAAACAATGAACTATGTTCCTGTCATTGCCAATGTTGATAAACCACAGGAAGAGTTTGTTGTGATTGAGAAATTGAAGATTGGTCCAACCTTTGTACCTCTTCAGAAGGAACAAAGCTCTCAAGATGATGTTGCTTCTCATGAAAAACCTAAGGAAACTGAAGAAGGTATTGTCATACCTAATGAAGCAGAAAAAGAAACTCCTGAAGTTCCCAAGGTAGTTGTTGATGTCTCTCCTAAACAGCCAAACGACTCTACTGCTGAGCCAAAAGACTCTACTGCTGACTCAGATGACTCTACTGCTGGGCCAAAAGATACAACTACTGCTTCACCACATTCTGCTTCTAAACTCACTTACTCTACTGCTACTTCCTTGTCTCCTAATTTGGACACTCAGGGTAGATCTATTGATGATACTATCTATCCTGATGATCCAAATATGCCTGATCTTGAGAATATCTATTATGACACAGACAATGATGCACTTGATGGTAAGTTATTTGGAGCTGCTGCTGATGTTACTAACTTGGAACTCAATATTCCTGTTAGTCCTACCCCTACCACAAGAATTCACAAGGATCATCCAAAAGATCAAATCTTAAGTGATCCACACTCATCCATTCAAACTAGGCAAATGACTAAAGCCTTGAAAGATCCACAACATCAAAGTTTCTTTGCCAGATCTCTGCATCAAAGAAATAGTCATAAAGATCTTCAAAATTGCCTGTTTGCATGTTTTCTTTCTTAAATTGAACCCAAAAATACTTACAAAGCCTTACAAGAAGCAAGTTGGGTAGAAGCAATGCAAGATGAGCTCTTACAATTCAAGTTGCAAGAAGTATGGACTTTGGTTGAATTGCCAAATGGTAAAAGAGTGATTGGCACAAAATGGGTTTTCAGATGCAAAAGAGATGAGAGAGGAATTGTCATAAGAAATAAGGCAAGGTTAGTAGCACAGGGATACACACAACAAGAAGGCCTTGATTATGATGAGGTATTTGCTCCAGTGGCAAGAATAGAAGCAATTAGACTATTCTTGGCTTATGCTTCATACAAAGACTTTGTAGTGTATCAAATGGATGTGAAGAGTGCTTTTTTGTATGGGACCATTACTGAGGAAGTTTATGTGTCTCAACCACCAGGCTTTGAAGACCCTGATCATCCTGACAAAGTCTACAAGGTAAATAAAGCAATGTATGGTCTACATCAAGCTCCTAGAGCTTGGTATGACACCTTGTCAACCTACTTGCTAGAGTCTGGGTTCAGCAGGGGAAAGATTGATAAAACCTTGTTTCTCAAAAGACAAAAAGATGATATTCTGCTGGTTCAAATTTATGTTGATGACATCATCTTTGGGTCTACAAACAAAGCTATGTGTGTTAGTTTTGAGAAGCTTATGAAGGACAAGTTTGCTATGAGTTCAATGGGAGAACTCACTTTCTTCTTAGGTCTGCAAGTTACACAGAAAGAAAATGGCATCTTTATCAATCAGGATAAGTATGTCAATGATATTTTGAAGAAGTTTGGATTTGAAGATGCTAAGCCTGCCAAGACTACCATGGAAAAAGATAAGCCATTGCTGAAGGATGAACATGGAAAGGAAGTGGATATACACTTGTACAGGTCTATGATTGGATCATTGATGTATCTTACAGCATCAAGACCTGATATTATGTTTGCAGTGTGTGCCTGTGCAAGATTTCAAGTGTGTCCTAAGGAATCACATCTCAATGCAGTGAAAAGAATTTTTAGATATCTAAGGCATTAACCAAAATTGGGTCTTTGGTATCCTAAGGATTCACCTTTTGATCTAGTATCCTACTCAGATAGTGATTATGCTGGAGCTTCTTTGGATAGAAAGTCTACAACAGGGGGTTGTCAATTCCTTGGAAGCAGATTGGTGTCATGGCAATGCAAGAAGCAAACAGTGGTGGCAAATTCAACAACAGAAGCTGAGTATGTGGCTGCTTCAAGTTGTTGTGGACAAGTTTTATGGATGCAGAATCAATTATTGGATTATGGGTACAATTTCATGAATACTAAAATCCATATTGATAACAACAGCACACTTTGCATAATTAAAAATCCTGTGTTTCATTCTAAAACAAAACATATAGAGATAAGGCATCACTTCATAAGGGATTGCTATGAAAAGAAGTTGATTCAAATTGTTAAAATTCATACTGATAACAATGTTGCTGATCTTCTCACTAAACAGTTTGATGTGGGGAGGTTTCAATTTTTAATTGCAAACATTGGTATGATTAATCTTTGAAAAACTTATCTCTTTGTTTTTGTTAAAGTTTGTAATGCATGTGCTGCTTGTTATTCTGATGCTTGTTAATATGTATATGTTTGAGAGATAATGTACTATGCTGCTCATTGATTTTCTAACTCTACTGCTAGTACATCTGTTGGTTGTTTGTTTTGTGGTGTTTGGTCTAACATTTTGCAGGCATATGAATGGTGATTTGCAAAAATTGAAACAAGAAAGATATTATCATTCATTCATTCCCGAAAAGTACAAAGATTCAACATCAAAAGACAAAACACAAAAGCTTAAACACCTAAACCTACATCTTCCTAGGGCATGGAAGCCCAAGCACAACCTCTCTATCCTTTGGGAGAGGAGGATTTTGTCTTGATGGACCAAGAGAAAGACCAGGTGATGGTTGTGGCCTCGACCTTGAAGATTGTGGCCTTGGTCTTGAAGACTGTGGCCTCTCTGGAGTGGCAGGTGGATTGGTTGGTGGTTCTTCCTCATCTTCATCTGAGGATGTGAAGATGAAGGGAGATTGATGATGATACACTGGAGGAGGTGGTTGCACAAACGTCCAAGCTTTGTCTTCTGATGATTCTGATGATGCTGGAACCTCAGAGGACATTGGTTGTTTACCTCTTGAGGTGCTTGGAGTCTGATTTAGGTTGAGAAGATCTTTAAACACAGGAAGATCATGCTTTCTCTTGCGTGCTTGTTCTTTGGTTCTACAACCAAATCGTGGAGGACGAAAGGGTGGAACATAAGGTTCCATTGGGGATTCATCCTCTGATGATGAATCAGAAGAGATATTGATTATTTCGGGTGTTGATTTCATTGTGTGATGATTTGATTGTAAAGATGGATAGTATTGATTGTGAATGTGGCATTTTTGAAAGTAATTAGGGTTTGATTGCGTAATTTGGGGAAAAGATCTTGCCGGTTTTATAGAGATTACGGAGTGATATGTGCATTAATTGTTATGCATAGTTGACCAAGGTCTATAGTCAACTCTGCTGCTGGCTCCAGTTCACTCTACTGCTAGGTTTATCATTCTGCTGCTAGTTGTGAATGATACGGTTCTGCTGCTATTGTTGTAAGTAAGAGGGTGGTATGTGTAACTTTCATCCATCAGTTTAAAACCTAATTGAACTTCATAATTGGTTTTTATATGTTCTCAATTGAAGTTATCACAAACCCTTACACCTAATCATTCCAATAATCACAAATCCCCAAATTCTCTAAACCTAATTCATGGAGCTATCACGTACCTGGGTTGAGCAACACAATAGTGTGATCGTTTTGAATGAAGAATTAGTTCCTGAAGGTTTCACAGACATGGTAAAGTTTTTGAATGCTACTTCTCTTAGGTATGCACTCACTGTGAACCCTACTATATTTGTTTCCTACATCAAACAGTTTTGGTCTACTGCCAAAATCAAAACTATGAATGGGGAAAAACATGTCAGTGCTTTTGTATATGGGGAAAAGATTCGTGTAACTGAATCATCTATAAGAGAATCTCTTCTCTTAGATGATGAGACAGAGACCACTTGTCTTAACAATGATGCTATTTTTGCTGGTTTAAAAGAATTGGGATATGAGGGGAAACATAACAATTTAAAATTTCAAAAAGCTCTCCTCTGTCCTCAATACAAGTTTTTGGTACATCTATTCCTTCATTGTTTGAGTCCTAAAACATCTGGGTGGCATGAGTTCAATACTACCATTGCTTCTGCAATGATATGTTTGTGCAAAGGTCAACCATTTAATTTTTCAAAAATGATATTGGCTGGATTGTTTAAAGGTGTTGAAGATGGTTCTTATTTGCTATATCCAAGATTTCTTCAAATCTTTATTGAAAACCAACTTTCTAAACCAAGACGCCATACTGCTGAATATGATGCTCCAAAATTGGCCTCAAGGACTTTTACCTTTTTGCTTAAACATGGCAAAGGTTTTTCTGGTGCACATACAAATCTGACTTCTTTTATGGAACACATTGTGCACAACAACCAGGGTGAAGGATCAGGAAATCCCACTGATTCCCATCACACACCCAATGTTACTACATCTGTTACACAACCTACAAAACAATATTCCCGTAGGAAAACCAAAAAGAACACTAATCTACCTCAGGATAGTGTTAGTATGGCTGTACCAGATGAGGCTGTCCTAGGTGATGGAGAGGACATGTTGGCAAGGGCTGTCACTACTGCTTCTAGCTTAGCAGCAGAGCAGGATAGTGATAACATCATTAAGACCCAAACCAAGGCAACATCTAGAGAAAAGGACTCTTATGAGTTTGCTTCTCAGGATGGTAACCCTAGCCAAATGGAAAACATAGGGGGCTCAGCTGATCAAACTAGGTTTGATACTGAGTTTTTGTCCCAAGATTCACCTCTCGGACCAGGTCACACAGGTCGAAGTGATGAGGACAGGCCAGTGACTCATGAATTGACGGATCCACTTGTACATGATGACAATGTCAATGATTCACCTCTCGGACCAGGTAATACAGGTCGAAGTGATGAGACGACAATGGAACTTATAAATGAATTGACGGCTACTTGTACCGCTTTGGGGTTGAAATGTGAGTCTTTGGACGATAAAGTTCTTAATCTATCTGATGTTGTTGCTGTTCAAGCCAAGGTTATTATCAAAATGCGAAAACAGATTAAGAGCTTCAAGAAATCAAGATCTTTAACCTCATTGAAAAGATTGAAGAAAGTGGGGACTACTCAGGTTGTAAGTTCTTCTGAACCATCTACTCATTTGGAAGAGGATGCTTCCAAACAGGGGAGGAATGAAGAGGCAATGGGTTCAGGGGAGGAAAATGTTGAAAATGCTGATAAGGCTCTGGGTTGTAATGATGGATTGGTTTCAGGGGAGGCTCAAGTAATTGGTGACATGGATGTTGAAAGTCCTCAGGATGCTGGAGACTTTGTTGTTGCTGATAAATCAGGGAATGAGGTTGTTATGGAAGAGGTAATTGCTTCACAAGAAAAGGTGGTTGAACAACTCACAACTTTGGAGCCTGAGCAATTAATAAAGGCAACAGAGTTGATGGGTGAATCATTGATGAAGTTGGGAGATAGTCTTGACTCTGCTGCTCAAGAATCTACTGCTAAGGAAATTACAAATTCTGCTGCTAGTGGATCTGTTGATGCACAAGACTCTGCTGCTGGATCTTTGGACAATGCTGCTGCAGAGGCAATGGTCTTGCTAAGTAAGAAAACTACTGCTGACACCCTTACACCACAATTACCAACTCAATCATTATCACAACCTATCACTAACATAACATCAGCAACAAGAAAACCTCAAAAAGGAATAACAATAAGAGAACCTGCTGCTACTCAAAAGAAGACAATCACATCATCTTCTACAGATAAGGGTAAAGGCAAGCAAGTTGATGTTCAGAGATGGATATATAAAGGGGTTGACTTTACTAATGTGCCTTTTGATTCTTGGCCTAAGCCATTGCAAGTTGAACATGATGAAGCTGCTGCTATTAAAGTACAAGAGGTGCTTAATTTGGAAGATCAGCAGCTGGCTGAGAAAGAAGCTGAAGGTTTAAGAATGTATGATGAATGGGATGATGAAAAGATCAGAATTGCTGCTGATATTGAATTAAACAAGCTGATCAAGATTGAAGAAAATGAAGTTCCAAATTTTAATGTGCAATCTTGGTATAGTAACTTTGCTTCTAATAAGAGAAAAGAGAATGCTGCTGCTAGAAGAAAAGTTAAAGTATTCAAAGGTCCAACAGTTAAACAGCAAAGGAAAGAGTATGAAAGATATCTAAAGAATATGGGTGGATGGACATTGGTGCAGTTGAAAGCTTATTCTGATAAAGAAGTTTTTGATTTGTATCAACAAACAAAGAAGAGAACAGATACTTTTTATAATATGGGATGTGCTGAGGACTTGGAGCAAATTGCTCAAATGAACAAGAAGTTGGTGCCTGAGAAGATAGCTGAAGCAGAGCAGATTCAAGAAGCTAATGTTGAAAAGCTTGAAAGTGATGCAACAAAGATTACTTCTTCTGAGCAAGGTGATAAAAGAAAAGGTGTTGTTCAAAAATCAATTGCCAAGAAGAAGAGAAAGATTGGAGAAGGAAGCAGTTCAATGCCAGAAGGAGATATGTTTCAACATGATTTTGATCACATTCCTACTGAGCATCTTAAAGAAAGATTGAAGGTGTATACTGTGGTTGGCAAAATGGAAGATCCTGAAGTTGTGGATGCTAAACCATTAGGAGTCAAATATCCAATTGTCAAAGTAACTACAGGGTATGATACTAATATTGGAACATTTCATGATATCCAGAGATCTGATGGTAAGTCTCACAGATTTCTTAGATTTCAACAAATGTTACATTACTTTGATAGAGAGGATGTTGAAGACTTGTGGAAGTTATACAAGGCAAAGTTTGGAGCTAAGAAATTTGATGGTAAAAAGTATGAGACAGATAAAATTGATCATGTCTTAACTTCTTCTGATAATGTTTTGTGGAGAGCTCTTAAACTTATGTTTGAACCTTCAATGGATGACTCTGAATGGACAGAGATAGCTGATTACAAGGTAAGAAGATGGAAACTTTTTCAAGACTCTGGAGTTCATATGTTAACTCTTGGACCAATTACCTTGTATATGCTAGCTGAAAAGGATTATCCAGTGGTAAGATACTGGAATGTTGTTAATCAGATGGTTAATAGTGATAGAACACTTAAGCTGCAGAAAGACTATGATTCTGATGATCAAGCATTTGATTTGCTGACAAAGTATAAGAAGATATTTGATCAGATGAATTCTCAAGGGATGAAGTGTTTGGAAGCATCCTCCTAGTAATAATTTGAGCTTTGAAGAAACTTGAATATTTAGAAATAAATATTAAGTTTAGGGGAGGATTGTTGGGTTTGACCAAGTGACACTGCTGCTAAGTAACTCTGCTGCTGAGTAATACTGCTGCTACAATGAAACTGCTGCTGGTGTTAATGACTCTGCTGCTGAAGACAATCTGCTGCTTGGTGAAACTACTGCTGAAGAGATTAGCATTGTATACGATAGGATAATTATGGAATAGATTCTTTGTATAGTTTATCTATTTAGATTATTCTTATCTTGTAGAGAAAGGTATTGTAAACCTAGTAGGACTCCTTGTCCTATAAAAGGAGGATCCTAGGGTTAGATTATGTACGTATTATTATTCACTTCAAGGTTGTAAAACCCTAGCATTACTGAGTGCTCGTATTAATAATATTGAAGTGTTGAAAGAGAATTCTGAATCTTCTTAAGTTAAGCTTTTATATTCCGCGTTTAAGCTTAAGTATTTGTCTAAGTTAACTTCTATATAAGATCGTATTAGCTCAACTGGGATCAACACTGAAGTTTGGTGAATTGGCAATTTTGGTCCCCGGATATTAAAAATGAGAAATTATTATTATTGGTCCTTGGGGTATTCAATCATGGCAAGTTTAGTCCTTAATTAAACTTTGGAAAAGTTACACATCAGCCACCCCAAACTTTCAGCAATTTACAAATTTGGTCCTTGTGATTTATTAACTAAAAAACCAAACGGACCTTATTATTATTTATCCACTAAATCCAATCCAAATAATAATCCACCCAGCCCACACACACCTGGCCCAATTCCCTTCCAAGCCCACCCTTTAAATATTAAAAACCGGGGTCAAACTAAAAAGTCAAACAAACCACCCTGGTTTAGTTTTTCCCTCCATCTCCCTCACACCACCACCTGAGTCACCATACCAGGTGGGTTTGCCACCTGCTACCACCACCTCATCACCTCCACCTCACCACAACATTCCAAACTCAATTAAACCCTTAAAAACCTCTCCACGCTATCCACAGTTGTCCCAAGTCTTTGGCGCCAAGTTTCTAATTTAAACGGTGGATATGAGTTTGACTAATCCAAGGGCTCTGATGTGGTGGGAAAGGTCACAGTGGGTCCCATAAACCTCATAAGTCTCTACATAAGGAAAGAGAAGTAGAGGAGATGGAGTATTAGATTAGGTAGATTTAGCTTAATATCATATTTGTCATTTTCAGATTCTTAGTGTAATTCAAAGTTTCAAAAGTGTAATTCTAGTGTATGCAGTCTATTTCAAACTTGTTTTAATGATACATTCTAGTTAATCTCCAAGATTTTAGTTTATGTAATTTTTCTTAATTTCAAAATCACAAAAAGCTCAACTGTTGTTGTTAGTTGTTGTTAAGGCTATGCATAAGCTCATTTAAGCTCTGACAAAGTTTAGAATAGCTTTTATATATCTTAAAAATCAGCTGAAGTCATTTAAGATTGAAAACTCAAAAATACAAGAAAAACAAGAAAAATAAATAGAAAATAAAAAATTCAGTGAGAGCAAGGAAGAAACAATGGAGCAAGGTTGATTTGGAATTCTCTGGGTTATAGTACCTCTTGGGAGGTGTTAGGAAAGATCTTGGTTCAATGGTTCTTTGTTTCTCAGTCAAACTGCCATTGTAAGCAACTCTCAATTTTCTTGGCATTTAATATTTATAGAATTAATTTGTTGTTTAAATTAGTTAATTTAGGTTTAGTTAATGTTAATATAAGTGAATTGTTCAGTTTCATAGATTAAATAAACTAATTGCATTGAAAAACCAACACAGTCTCAAAAAAAAGGGGTGTTTGGTTTAACACTGCATAAGTAGTTTAGTGGTTCTATTATTAGTTATCTCTATCCTTGCATGTTACACTAGGTTAGGATTAGTCAATCAATGCCTCAAATCCAAGTTCTAAGCTGCCAATAGTCAAAATCACCTTCACCACCCCTTAACAGTCAACTGTTAAGGTTTGGTGAATCCAAATCATCACATTAGCTTTAAAACTTGTTTAAGTAACTTGATTTAGTTTCATAATTGCATAATACATCAGTTTAAATCAGTAGTGATCAATTAAAATTCATAAAAGTCAATCTAGGTAGTTAATATCAAAAGTCAAATTTTGCTCATCTCAGATTTTCTCAAAACTTCCAGGATTTTTGTAGAATTGTGTGGTTGCTTACTTGACTTGAAACTTGTTCCTAGTAATAGACTACCATCTCAACTTTTAGATCCCACAAGTTTTATATTTTTAGCATTTTTTCTCTGGGCCCCACTCACTCTCAAAGTAACCTGCAGGGCAAGGCATTGCCCTGCTCCATCGGACTCAGTCCATCACCACCACTTTGGTAGTGATTTGTGACCACCTCAGTGGGCCCCACTTGTCATACTTGGTTCCTTTGAACCCCCCTCCTACCAGACTTTGATAGTTGACCAGTTATTTGACCTAGTACCCAGTGGACCCCACTTAGATTTGCCATTGAACTTTGTCCCCTAATCTGTCTCAGTCCACAATAAGCAGGTGCTTATTGTGGCTTATTGGCTTATTCAGTGAACACTTTGTGTTTTTTCTAGCTTATACTTGTTTACTCAACTTAGCTAAACTAGATTTTACCATAGTGGGTCCCACACAAGTTAGTTTGAGCTTATTTGCTACTTTGGTCAAACAAAGTCAACTGTGGTAGTATTAAGCTTCCACACAGCTTATTATTAGCTTATAAAATAGTTGTTTTTATTAAAGTTGTCTATTTTTAGGTATAATTTAGTTTTGTAAAAGAAAAATCCAGAAAAACAAATATAAAAATAAGTGATAGTTTCTATTTAATACAATTTAATTTTAATTTTCATTTTTAGATTTTTATTAAGTAAGTTGTGTTTTTATATTTTTATTAATTTCCTCTTATATTAAAGTATTTTTAATAAATTTCTCAGATTTTTATTTTGTCTTTTAGTATTAATTATAATTTAAAATAATTTTATTAATAATTAATCAATAATTAAGTTATAAATAGCATAATTAATTTTTATAAGGTAACACCTATATTTTATATTTTTCCTAGCTTCTATAAGTCATAAAATAATTTTACAAATTTTCTTGTGATTTGTACTGTTCATTTACTAGTTTTCATAATTTAAATAGTTTAATTAGATATTAATTAATAAATAGAATAATAATTAGTAAACTAGTTTAAAAATATATAAAATAAAGTTTTTATAATTTCTTAGGATTCCTGTGATGGTTAATTAGATTTATAAAAATCTTCTTAATTATCTAAGTCTTTTTAGTATTTTTTATAATTTAAATCATAAAATTAGTTAAATAATAATTAAATAGTTATTAATTAATAATAATTAGATAAATAGTCTTAAAAATATAATTTTATTTTTAAAATAAGTTTTATAATATTTTAGACTTTTACAAATTTTAATTTTAATTTTCTAGATTTATTTTACATTTTCTTATTTATTAGTTAATTATTAGATAATTAATAATAGTTATTAAATAAATAATAATTAATTAAATAATTAGTAATTATAAAATAAATATTTTAAGTTTATTTAATTTTCATTTAAGCCCCTAAGGGTTGCAAATTACTACTTTAGTTAAATTCGTTTTTGTTTCGTACGTTTACGTAGATTTAAATTAAACGTACACGTTTTTAGTTATTAAACGTTTTTAGATATCTAGGTTTTACGTAATCGTTAAAATAGTTTATCTAAGACATTTTGTTTTATAAAACCCTAGTTTAATCACACACTCACACTTATACCAATTCCTGTTCATATTCTCTCGATCACAGATTCGTTTTTAATAAAACATCGCACACCTCGTTGGGACATTACGACCCGGGGAAACACTGTATTACCCGGAAGCATTTGTCTTAGACGTTTGACTTGGTTGACCATCACCTGGTAAACTTAGTTGACTGTTTGAGGCGAATCAAAATTTGGCGCCGCTGCCGGGGAGGTTGTGCGCCTATTCTAAACAATTTTGCGTATTAGTGAACCTGAATACACGCTCATTGTACATTTATCCATCCTTGTTCATATTATTATCATATAAAACCAAAAAATTCCCGAAAACATTTTAAAATTAGTTTTCAACGAACACAAAAACCCAAAAATATTTTCCTTATTATTATTACTACAAAAATTTTTCAAAATACCAAAAATATTCATCCCTTTACCCTCTATCCTTTTAATTCTACCTTCTTCCACTTGTCCCATAATTGATTCTAATGGCATCTCTCGATGACGATTTCTTTGAACAAAGGGCTTATGAGAGCAACATCGAAAAACTTATTGCCTTGTCAAAGATATCGAGATGTCGTGTTGATTATGATGGACCGTCGATTCATATTACCTCTCCAGTGAGGGAAATGGAACGTGAAACCGGGGTGACAAAGGACCCTGTACTTTCCTCTGACTATGGAAGTGCTAAATACGTCCAACCTACGGTTGTCCAAGAATCTAAGCTCATAATTGATCCTAACCTTTCACGGTTTACTGTTAAAAGTTTGTCAAGCAAACGTACAGAGCTTAGGGTAGTTACTGAAAAGAACGATTTGCCTAATCTTCACATTTATCAAAAACAAAAACCAGAGACCATAACGGAAGTGGTGGAAATTCCTAGCTCTCAGAGCACACCACTTGTCCCACCTCCAGATTTTGTTCCTTGTGTCGGTTGTGGTGAGCCGCTTTTCGGTTTTCCATGTCGTTGGTGTACATGTGAACAATGTGGTAATGATATTCGAGACGGGAGTTGTTTGTTTTGTGGATCGAGTAATTCATTTGCTTATGATCCTAATCAAAGCTCATTCAACGACTCCTCAAATTTTTCCAACTACCCATCACATTCATACGAGCAAGAATCATATTATCCAAATCTCAATGATGCTTCGTATCAAAATACACCAAGCCAAACTCAGCAGTTTAACTGTTGTGAGTATTGTGGTGGTGCACACTACAGTTCTGATTGTCAATCAGGAGACACGCTTGTCTATGAGCAGGTTCCTAATAACAATTATGACTTAAGCACACATGACTCACAACCACATCAGTTCAACTGTTGTGAGTACTGTGGAGGTCCACACATTAGCTCTGATTGTCAAACAAGTTACGGCTATTCGTTTCAAGACCCACCTCCACAGTGCCAAATGATCCAAGCAACTCCTCATAAAACTCAGCAAGACCTTTGTCTAGAGGTTCTTGAGAAAATTAAAGACATTAAGGAGGAGTTGGCTAATAATTCGTTTCACAATGCACCAAGTTTTTCTTGTGTATATTGTAGGGGTCCTCATGATGATTTCAAATGTCAACTGTATTATAAACCTGAACATTGTTCTAGTTCTGATACATCCGGTTTTGACACATCCACACCCCCACAGTCTCCACTCATTCCATATTCTCGTGATAAATCTATCGCAGAATTACTTGCTGAAGAATGTGCTGCTAGATACGAAAGAAGCATGGAAGAATTACTAGTCTTAGAACAAGCAGCTATAACACGTGTCAAATTTCAAAATGCTGCTATTCTCGATGAAGATGATGAAAGTGATGATACCTCATCAAGTTCATCAGTTGAGACTCCTTCCATGGATATACAGGGAGAAAAGAGTATGGGAGAATTACTAGCAGTTGAACAAATGGAAATTGTAGAATCCATAACTGCTAGTCCTTCTCAGCTCCCTCTGTATGATGTTATCACACCCGAGGTTCCCACTCACTCTCTGAGCATGGGGGACGAGCATCTTGACACAATTCATGCAAAGGAATCTGACGAATTCATAAAATCTAGTGTTGATAACCTTGTCCCAATCCCAAGTGAGTCACAGGGAATTCTCGATCATATGTGTGATATCCTTACCCCCCCCCCCCCCCTGAAAATCCAAAAGATCATTTTGAGACTTTCTCCGATTGTAATGATGATTGTACATCTTATGGAGAAGTTAAGTATGAAGAGGCACCATTGCCTCATTCTGATGTTGACCCTCTTATTGAGGTGTTCACAGATGAACTTACTCACATCAACCCACTTCCATTGGGAAGTGATGATGGTCTCTTTGATTTTGGAGCCGATATGGGAGAAACTGAAAATCTTTTAAACTCTAATCCCAACATCAAGCTTAGTACTTCACATGCTGATGAAAATTCTTTATCTTCTGGAGACATCAGTCATGTGAAAGGATTACCTTCTGAGCTAGTTAGCTTAGAAGAAGAAAATGATAATCACTTTGTTCCCGAAGCAGTCAAGACTACTCTCACCAATCCTCTATATGAATTCGAATTCGAATTCACTTTGATTTCTCATAATCCACTCTTTGATATTCAGAATGAGGATTGTGATGAGTCCACAACGGAACATAAGTTCACAGATTTACATCTTGTGAATGATTCTCTTTACGAGGAGTTCTCCTTTGAACTCACTCATATCATATCTCCTCCAGAGTATGATAGTTTTTATTTTGATCTAGACATACCCATAATATGTCTTGATCAAACGAGCTTAAAAGAGGAGATTCATGAAACAATGAATTCTCCTATTGAAGATGAGGAGTTAGTTATGATTTTCATCATGACTTTCTTTCTTTTCTTCATATATCCTGTGGCTTATCCTGTTCTTCACTCTTTCGGGAGTGAAGACATTATCTTTGATCCCGGCATTCTCATTTATAAATTATGAGCCGGTTACTTATCTCATCGGTGTGGAACTTTCACGTGCTTCAAATGTTTATCCAAATATCTTGAATGAAAGTCCGATGCAGATTGTCTCTTCCACATCATGCTTCCCCATGGAAAAATGAATTCGGGGTCGAGTCAAGCTAGCGACTTGGTAATCAAAAACAGTAGCATGCATTAGGGTTTTCACCCTAAGTGTGGGGGAGATACTAACCCACATGTTGTATATATGTATATATCTTCTAAAAAAAATGTGTGTACATAAACTTAAATAAAGGCTATAGAGTATTTTCCTTCTTACGTTCTAAGTGTTGGTTTAACACCCGGTACTTTGAATATTGAGGAAAATATTCAGTTCTAAGTGTGGGGGGAGATTCGTTATTCTAACGAATTTAAACACATGTTCCATCAAGAACCCCCATTTTAGCCAAAATTTTAAAATTTTTTCTCACTTAGAACGCAATAAATAGTTATCAGTCCGCCATGTCTAACCCACATAAGGATTGGCTAATCCAGGAGCAAACGGTTCTTGGTAAAGATATCTCAAACCCGTTGATGGCTTGCAATTTGCCCAAAATTGTATGGTACCTCAACTTGCCATATCCTAAAAAGCGAATGAGTTGGCTAGCCCGCAAGATTATGACTTGTGGTAAAGGCAGTGGAAAAACCATAATTGGTAATCAGCTCACCAAGATGTTGACTATTCCATCAAGAGTTGGCTAGTCCAGAAGCAAACGGCTTTTGGTAAAGACTAATCAAATCCGTTGACAGCTGGTGGTTTGCTCAAAACCACACGGTTATCAGGTGTACCACAGTTCTTACATCTGGCTACTCCAGAAGTGATGGCTTTTGGTAAAGAGTTTTTCAAATTCATTAAGTTTTTCTCAAAAGATTGCTAGGGACTATCAATGTTTTAGTGTGGGGGATTGATGAGTGTCTAAATATTCATCATTTTATACTAATATGAGCTGCCAAAACATCCAAAAACGCTCAAATATGCATCAAAATGTTTAAAATATCTTAGAAGTGTGTTTTATATGTTTCAAATGCAAAATATTCAAAAACAGATGAAAAACGTACAAAGTTTGCATAATTGGCAGTTTCAGTCCCTCAAGTTTCATAAATTGGCAAAACTAGTCCCTAGTTATTCTAAAAACATGAAAAAGTCACCAAAGGTCCTTTTTAATCATAAAGTTACATATTTAGTCCTTTGGTGCAAAGTTTTACAAAATTACAAGTTTAGTCCCTATACTTTGCAAATTGACATAAATGGTCCCTGGGATGTAAAAACTTTGAGAAAAATCAATTTTGGTCCTTGTACTAATAATCTTTTGTAGGAATGGTCCTTGGTATGAAGTTTGGTGAAATTGCATTTTTAGTCCCTGAAGTTTGGTGAATTGGCAATTTTGGTCCCCGGATATTAAAAATGAGAAATTATTATTATTGGTCCTTGGGGTATTCAATCATGGCAAGTTTAGTCCTTAATTAAACTTTGGAAAAGTTACACATCAGCCCCCCAAACTTTCAGTAATTTACAAATTTGGTCCTTGTGATTTATTAACTAAAAAACCAAACGGACCTTATTATTATTTATCCACCAAATCCAATCCAAATAATAATCCACCCAGCCCACACACACCTGGCCCAATTCCCTTCCAATCCCACCCTTTAAATATTAAAAACCGGGGTCAAACTAAAAAGTCAAACAAACCACCCTGGTTTAGTTTTTCCCTCCATCTCCCTCACACCACCACCTGAGTCACCATACCAGGTGGTTTTGCCACCTGCTACCACCACCTCATCACCTCTACCTCACCACAACATTCCAAACTCAATTAAACCCTTGAAAACCTCTCCACGCTATCCAAAGTTGTCCCAAGACTTTGGCGCCAAGTTTCTAATTTAAACGGTGGATATGAGTTTGACTAATCCAAGGGCTCTGATGTGGTTGGAAAGGTCACAGTGGGTCCCACAAACCTCATAAGTCTCTACATAAGGAAAGAGAAGCAGAGGAGATGGAGTATTAGATTAGGTAGATTTAGCTTAATATCGTATTTGTCATTTTCATATTCTTAGTGTAATTCAAAGTTTCAAAAGTGTAATTCTAGTGTATGCAGTCTATTTCAAACTTTTTTTAATGATACATTCCAGTTAATCTCCAAGATTTTAGTTTATGTAATTTTTCTTAATTTCAAAATCACAAAAAGCTCAACTGTTGTTGTTAGTTGTTGTTAAGGCTATGCATAAGCTCATTTAAGCTCTGACAAAGTTTAGAATAGCTTTTATATATCTTAAAAATCAGCTGAAGTCATTTAAGATTGAAAACTCAAAAATACAAGAAAAACAAGAAAAATAAATAGAAAATAAAAAATTCAGTGAGAGCAAGGAAGAAACAAAGGAGCAAGGTTGATTTGGAATTCTCTGGGTTATATTACCTCTTGGGAGGTGTTAGGAAAGATCTTGGTTCAATGGTTCTTTGTTTCTCAGTCAAACTGCCATTGTAAGCAACTCTCAATTTTCTTGGCATTTAATATTTATAGACATAATTTGTTGTTTAAATTAGTTAATTTAGGTTTAGTTAATGTTAATATAAGTGAATTGTTCAGTTTCATAGATTAAATAAACTAATTGCATTGAAAAACCAACACAGTCTAAAAAAAAGGGTGTTTGGTTTAACACTGCATAAGTAGTTTAGTGGTTCTATTATTAGTTATCTCTGTCCTTGCATGTTACACTAGGTTAGGATTAGTCAATCAATGCCTCAAATCCAAGTTCTAAGCTGCCAATAGTCAAAATCACCTTCACCACCCCCTTAACAGTCAACTGTTAAGGTTTGGTGAATCCAAATCATCACATTAGCTTTAAAACTTGTTTAAGTAACTTGATTTAGTTTCATAATTGCATAATACATCAGTTTAAATCAGTAGTGATCAATTAAAATTCATAAAAGTCAATCTAGGTAGTTAATATCAAAAGTCAAATTTTGCTCATCTCAGATTTTCTCAAAACTTCCAGGATTTTTGTAGAATTGTGTGGTTGCTTACTTGACTTGAAACTTGTTCCTAGTAATAGACTACCATCTCAACTTTTAGATCCCACAAGTTTTATATTTTTAACATTTTTTCTCTGGGCCCCACTCACTCTCAAAGTAACCTGCAGGGCAAGGTATTGCCCTGCTCCATCAGACTCAGTCCATCACCACCACTTTGGTGGTGATTTATGACCACCTCAATGGGCCCCACTTGTCATACTTGGTTCCTTTGAACCCCCCTCCTACCAGACTTTGATAGTTGACCATTTATTTGACCTAGTACCCAGTGGACCCCACTTAGATTTGCCATTGAACTTTGTCCCCTAATCTGTCTCAGTCCACAATAAGCAGGTGCTTATTGTGGCTTATTGGCTTATTCAGTGAACACTTTGTGTTTTTTCTAGCTTATACTTGTTTACTCAACTTAGCTAAACTAGATTTTACCATAGTGGGTCCCACACAAGTCAGTTTGAGCTTATTTGCTACTTTGGTCAAACAAAGTCAACTGTAGTAGTATTAAGCTTCCACACAACTTATTATTAGCTTATAAAATAGTTGTTTTTATTAAAGTTGTCTATTTATAGGTATAATTTAGTTTTGTAAAAGAAAAATCCAGAAAAACAAATATAAAAATAAGTGATAGTTTCTATTTAATACAATTTAATTTTAATTTTCATTTTTTGATCTTTATTAAGTAAGTTGTGTTTTTATATTTTTATTAATTTCCTCTTATATTAAAGTATTTTTAATAAATTTCTCAGATTTTTATTTTGTCTTTTAGTATTAATTATAATTTAAAATAGTTTTATTAATAATTAATCAATAATTAAGTTATAAATAGCATAATTAATTTTTATAAGGTAACACCTATATTTTATATTTTTGCTAGCTTCTATAAGTCATAAAATAATTTTACAAATTTTCTTGTGATTTATACTGTTCATTTACTAGTTTTCATAATTTAAATAGTTTAATTAGATATTAATTAATAAATAGAATAATAATTAGTAAACTAGTTTAAAAATATATAAAATAAAGTTTTTATAATTTTTTAGGATTCCTGTGATGGTTAATTAGATTTATAAAAATCTTCTTAATTATCTAAGTCTTTTTAGTATTTTTTATAATTTAAATCATAAAATTAGTTAAATAATAATTAAATAGTTATTAATTAATAATAATTAGATAAATAGTCTTAAAAATATAATTTTATTTTTAAAATAAGTTTTATAATATTTTAGACTTTTACAAATTTTAATTTTAATTTTCTAGACTTATTTTACATTTTCTTATTTATTAGTTAATTATTATATAATTAATAATAGTTATTAAATAAATAATAATTAATTAAATAATTAGTAATTATAAAATAAATATTTTAAGTTTATTTAATTTGCATTTAAGCTCCTAAGGGTTGCAAATTACTACTTTAGTTAAATTCGTTTTTGTTTCGTACGTTTACGTAGATTTAAATTAAACGTACGCGTTTTTAGTTATTAAACATTTTTAGATATCTAGGTTTTACGTAATCGTTAAAATAGTTTATCTAAGTCATTTTGTTTTATAAAACCCTAGTTTAATCACACACTCACACTTATACCAATTCCTGTTCATATTCACTCGATCACAGATTCGTTTTTAATAAAACATCGCACACCTCGTTGGGACATTACGACCCGGGGAAACACTATATTACCCGGAAGCATTTGTCTTAGACGTTTGACTTGGTTGACCATCACCTGGTAAACTTAGTTGACCGTTTGAGGTGAATCAATGCCATTTATGGCTTTAATCTCCGAGGTCGTAGGAATTAGTTTATATTTTTGTCCGAGTCTTTCAATATTATGAGATAGTGGTTTTGTTTTCTTGTCTAGAAAATAGGAAGTATCTTGTTATGTAAGCTTTTCGCCTATGTAACGGGCTGAGATATGGGATTCACTCATATCCGTTGTACTTAAATGTTTTTTGGAGTAATATATTTACCGGGTCGTTGACCTTTTACCCAAAAAAAAAGTTTTTGTTATTTTTGATTTATTAGCTTTAGTCGAGTCGAGTCTTGGCTTCGCAACGCCATATTGTACATGTAATTAACCAAGATGATTAACTCGTCACAAGTAAATATTGCCTTTATCCGACAAAACCGTGTTTTCCATATCCCTACACCTAACGTTATAACCCTTTAAAAGACCTCTTTGATAGTTTATCCTAGGTGCTTACGCCAAGTGGTGGAGGTTTGATCCTTTCCCAAGCCTATGGTAATCTATTTGCTATGACAGGTAGTGAGAGACGTCTTCCATTTCCATATTGTGATATATACTTTATTACACCCGAGAGATGTGAGTAGCTAAACACTATTTGTGAGGTGCTAGTGTATGACCTCCGTGCTTGTTTTTGGTTTTTAGTGGAATGATTATTTGTTGTAATTACTTTTATATTAGTGTTAAATGACCCCTAACTTGTATTTTGATCAGAATAAAAGCGCATTTGCTTGAGGACAAGCAAATCTCAAGTGTAAGGGTATTTGATGAGGTGAAAAGTGTAACACTTTTAAGGGGTCATTTAATCTGGAATTCGTGATTATTTGATCAATTATTACCATAAATCGTTCATTTTGTCATTTTAGGTACTTTTGAGGAGAAATCTGGAAAAGGAAGCATTTTGGACGTTTTTGGAGCATAAAAGTGAAGAAAACGGCAAAGTCTCAAATTCCTTGCTGGGAACAGTACCTGACTACATCAAGGATTAACACATGACGGCGTCAAGAGTGGCAAAAGAGGTGGAGGTGGATATTATAACGTGACGGCCCAGAACATTTTTAATGTAATTGACCTGACGGCGTCACCAAGGCCGTCAGGGTCAAAATGCAAGTGACGGCCCAGAGTAGATTTACACATGAAGGCGTCAAGACTGGATCTAGGCAATACGAATTTCAACTTGGCGGCGAGTTGACGGCGTCAGAAGTTAATACATGACGCCATCAGGATGCTCTGTCTATATATATTTTTCCAATTTTTCATTGTAAAGTGTGGAACAAATTGTGGAATATCTAAACACAAACCCTAGGTCGAATTTTCTGCTTATTGAAAGAGTTTCAAACCCTTCTTTCCTCCATGTTTGAATAAAGATAAGTTCTCTAATAATTATTCAATATGTCTATGTATTGTTTGATTCTATCTTATGCTTGTCTTTCTTTTAACATGTTAGGCTTGGTTTTTATTGTGTTTGCTTAGATGTAGTGAAACCTAGATGTTGATTATTGGTTGATTGTTTGTTAATAATTGTTACGGATGATTGTATTCGATGTTAGGCTTAAGAAAACTGTCAGACTTCCATTGGTAACTTGCTTGAACGTCTTAAGAAACATGATCGGAGGTGTACTACGATTTTTGGTTGTATTTAATGCATAAGTGAATTCTAATAATCCCATGTTAGGAGCTTTTAGTCGGCTCGACATAGGAGTGTAGTAGGATCTTATAGAGTTAGGGAATATTGTATGTAACACCCCCAATTTTAAAATATTTGCAGCGGAATAAAGATTGGGTGTTACTTCACAGCTCATAGTTTTTCAGTAGAAAAAGATTTTCTAAAATATCTATCATTCGAAGTTTTGTAAATATCAGAGTTTTCAAAATGAGGTCCCAGTGGTTTTCAAAATTTGTTAAATAGGTTTTCGAATGATAGTAAAATTTTATAGCCTTTGTAAGAATTTCGTGCTCTTCCGTCCCGTCCTTGCTCCTTTTAGACCTGAGATAAACATGCTAAAAGTCAACAAAAGTTGAGTGATATTCATAGGTTTAAGTTTAAAAGTTGAACACAAGTTATAAGTGATAATTGCACCGTCATACAATTATAAGTTAAAAACAGTTGTTATTGCATTAAGCTCATGACGCTCAGCCGATTAACAGATCTCATCACGAATGATGGATTATAGTAACAGGGGGCCCTCGGGATAGGTCCTTGCCAGTAACCTATTAGATTTCAAATAAAGTGCGTTCGGTTGTTTTCTCAACGCCCAAACGGGGATGGTCAATCCCTAATAGATCTATCCACAATTATTTATGTTCACCTCTCTGGGTGACTAAGGCTCATGATATGAAGAGCTTTTGGCAAAAAGGTACTTAAGCAACAACGATATCAGGTAAAGCATACCAAGAAAAATACTTGTGTTCAGTTTGTAAAAACTAGCATGTATCCCCCTCGCAGGGTTTAGAAAACATTTAAATAAGTAAAGGCGAGGCTATGAACTCACCTTAGTGGTTTAGTGAATAAAATTATCGATACTCAGTTTGCAAAATGGGAACGGCACACGACCTAGATAATATATGGCAAGTTTTAGGGTTTGATAGTCTAAACGTTTTAATCGCGAGTAGTTTTTAAATGCATGATTTGTTAATTTAACGTTAGTAAGACTTTTAGCTTTATAATATATTGTACGTTTAGTTTAGTTATATATATATATAAATCTAACGTAAGGTTTAATAATAATAATAACGATAGTTTGAAAATAAACGTAACGTTTAATAGTAATAATAATAATAGTTTGAAAATAAACGTAACGTTTAATAATAATAATAATAGTAATAAAAATAATAGTTTGAAAATAACGTAAAGTTTAATAGTAATAATAGTAATAAAAATAATAGTTTGAAAATAACGTAAAGTTTAATAGTAATAAAAATAATAGTTTGAAAATAACGTAAAGTTTAATAGTAATAATAGTAATAATAATAATAGTTTGAAAATAAACGTAATGTCGCTACGTGAAATTGTAAAAATGGAAAGTAAAAATTAAAAATATTAATTTTATATATATGGCCCTTGTATTTTTCTAAAAATTTACACTTTTTACCCTAACGGCGTTAGCGTTACGCCGTTAGTCCAAAATTAAATATATTTACATTTTACGTCCAAAACTTTATATTTCTTACACCTTTCACCCTAGAGTTTATAAAAATAATTTTCACCCTTTAATTTACGAAATGACATTTTATACCGAAACTTTGAAAAGTAGACACTTTTAACCCGATTTTCATAAAATTTGCAATTTTAGTCCAAAATTCACAATTTTCAAAACTTAATGTTTTTATTTCTTAAATAGTTTCAAAACAGCTTATTGAGCTTATTCTACCAGCTTATTAGTTCGAAAAGTTAATTTGATAGCTTATGGGCTTTTAACGAAATGTAAGGCCCGTTAGCATTTTTAGATCCAATGGGCCTACGGGAGTTTTGGGCTTTGTTTTGGGCTAAGGTTAGGAGTATAAAAATGTTGCCAATCAGCTTATTGTAACAGCTTATACGATCAGCTTATTTTGAAATGATTGGGCCTTAAGGCCCAGTCGATACTAAAAATTTTCCAAAACTAGTTTCCAAGTCGATTTGCTTGGTGACTTTTATAGGTTCAAAACGTGATTTTTATTATAAAGTTTTAATACGAAAATGATTGTTTGTCATGAGGACAATTAGTTTGTGAAGTAAAATGGCATGCTTGTTACGTAAAATTTAAAGATGTACATGCGTTTTGGGCTAGCATGGGACGACTTTTTATAAAAACAAAGACTTAGAAAATTTTAATAGTTTTCGATACTTGTTTGTATACGTTAGAAATGTATTCTAAAATAGGTTGTACGTAGCTTTTTAGTTTCAAAACTCTACATAGTTTATTTGTTAAGGTGTGAAATATATAGACGAACGTAAAATATATATGTTGTATATTTAGTTTTCGAATAATGAGGTGCATTTGTGTGTGTCGCGTATAAAAATAATGCAAATGAAAGTTTTATATAAATATTGAAAAGAGTTTGTTAGTAACTTACGACACCAAAATGGTGGGTAAAACAAGACGTAGAGTCGAGGAAAAGAGGGTACGTGAGTGTAGTGTGTAAGTCGACTCAACCAAAGTTCACAAACAAAGACTTGTTTCTTCTAGACTCGATTTGAAAAGCTCGTGTTTTTGCCAAAGCGATTTGAAGTAGAAACTAACACTAGGACTTAGTATATTTTTGAAGTTGATTTGGATGAAAGGTGGTAACGAGTGAATGCATGCATGGTGTATATATATGAAATTTTGGAGTGTACTAGTGTCTATAATTTATGTGATGAGATGTTGGAGTGTAGCAGGAGGCTTTCAAAATTCTTGAAAGGAAGAAAAGTTTACATGGTTTCCTTGTTTGCTAGTATGTCGACATACATAAATGTCAAATGAAAACGTGTGGGTTTTATTATAAAATGGGATGGTACCTTTGAGTTTGTATAAAAAAAACCATGTAGTACTTGCCTAGGATTATAATATGCATTGTGTGTGCATGAAATAGGGAGGTACCATTTTTTGTTTGAAAATGCATGTCGACACAAACCAAAGCTTCAAAGAAAACGTGTAGTTTCTATTTTAAAAATGGTTTGTACTTGTGGTTTCCCATTTTAAAATGAGCTAGTACCTTTCCTAAGAATTATAAAATAGATGTTGTGTGTGCATGAAAAGAGGAAGTATACTTTGTTTTAAAAATAACATGTCGACAAATCTTTTTATTTGGTAACGATTTGGAACTTTTGGCTAGGCTCGGTGATGATTGATAGAATGTAATATTTAAACGTGAGATTTAGTTTAGAAATGGTTTTAGGACTTATTAGAAACAAACGGGACTTAAAATGGTTTAGTTTTGGATTAGTTGTAAAACGTATGAAATTGTTTTTGGACAAATACTTTGACTCGTAAAAATATATTTAGACTCGACATGGAAAGTTGGAATTCGACATATTCAAAGTTGGCTAGGAGAGGAACGAGAATGTGGAAAGATATTTATGTGTCGTGTGTAAAATTTGAGCATACGAGACTCGTTTCTAGTTGGTACTAGTCGAGTGAAATGAAACAAAAATAATGGAATGGGCTTAATTTGGTTTTGGGCCGTGAATAGTAACAGACCAAGAAATGTGTTGGGCTTAGGGTGAGATTTAGGGTCCGGTTAAATGTAAATTAGGATTAATAAATAATTAATTGTGATTAGTGATAAGTTTAGAAATTTATTAGTGAAACGTTTACGTGAGTCCGAGAGTGAATAGTGTTTTGTGAATAGTGTTTCGTGAATAGTAAAACTTTTGAAAAACATTTCAATATCACTAACTGACTTCAAAAACGATGAATAGTGAAATGATGAATAGTGTTTGGTGAATAGTAACCGATGAATAGTAAATTTTAAAAATGTCCTGAAAATGCAGGTTCGTAACGAATAAAAGAAATTTTTAATATTCTCGCGATTTTAGACTATAGTGGTACATGTGTGAGCATCGTTCCAAGCAAAATGAGATCATGAATATCGTAGTGATTTCTAAGTATCATAGCATATTTAAATAAATAAAACTAATAAAAAAAATTTTGTTATCGGTAAAAACGTTATAAATTAACGTAATGATATATTAGTCTTTGATATACTTTTACTATTTATAGGGAAATTTACGGGGGATTACAGTACCTACCCCTCATTCTGAATTCCGTCCCGGAATTCAAGTTTAACTAAATTCTGGTATTAGGAAATTTCGATCAGAGGGTTGTCGAGAGATTAAGATTTAGGAGACGCGGTTTATTTAGACTTATTTGTGCTAGGCAGGATCTAGTAACTGGTGTATTTAAGGGTTGTGAATATTGGAGGTATTGGTTTTGAATAGTAAAATAACGGCTAGGTGTACCGTACCCAACGGTCGTGAATAGTGATTCCTAACGGTCCGTAATAGTGTCTAACGGCTAGATTTCCACCTACATATACCCCTTCTAAATTTCCATTTCCACCAACCATTTTCCTATCATTCCTCATCTCCTATTCTTAAAATACTTCCGAAAAATGTCGAGCCTAATTACTATACTAGCGATTGTGTATGTCGTCCTTGCCGCTGTCTACTTAGCGTATGTTCCAGACGAAGACTTTGGGTTCTTGGTTGCGATCTTGTTGTTTGTCGTACCCCTCACGGTTCTAGCCATTACCGTGGACAAGATATGGGGGTAATAATCTTAAGCTAGGGTTGTTTTAACTTAATTCCTTGTCGTGTTTCTATGTAATCCTCAATAAATGTGAAATAAGACTTATTTGTCCTTATGTTTAAAAACTAGTCTTGCTATAGTTTTTAATGATTTGTTTATATTTATCTTTCAGCATAATTAAGGTGATTCATCCTGTGGCGGCTTTTGCTATGGTTTTGTTGGTGGGGGTTTTTGTTGTCATAGCGGATCAACCTATTGAAGATTCTATGGTTTATATTGTAATTATTGTGACGTTAGCACTTCCGATGCTAATTATTTGTTTATTTATTAATTTTCATGGATTTGGATAAATTTTTAGTTATTGGAGTTTTCTGTTAGTCTTTGCGAATTACTAGGGTTTTCTTATTTGTACTTTTGTTGGCTTCTCGTCCTAATGACGAAGGAATAGGATAGGTATTTATGGTAATTTGTAATATTTATGAATAGAAAACCCAAAACCACCAGTCCAATTCTTTGTTGATTTACAATAAACCTTAAGCTTTCTATAACCCGTGCCGATAACTCGACAACTCGAATAATCAAGAACCTTTGAAGACTTACTTGTCACAAGATCCTGGACAAATCACAATCTTCAAAGAACCCTTATAGTCGACCAACTTCTGCTGCTCCTTGACGTCCAAGAAAAAACGAACACCAAGAACCCTTCAAGACTTGAACCTAGTAACCAGAAACCTTTGAACAAGGCTCTTGATACCACTTGTTTGTATTCGATCAACTAATAACCCCTGGTTACTAGAGCGGTATAAACCCGATCTTGAAGTCGAATACACACATGCCAACATAACTATGATCGACTACAAGAAACTTGCACAAGATAAATACCCAAACACTTAACCTTTATTAATGTTTGTAAAGAAAATAATGATGCACAATGACCCCTCCCTCCTCACCTCCTTTTTAGAGATGAGGGGGGATGAAAACCAACCCTATAAAGAGTTGAAACTGGCTACCAAAGAAGGAGAAACCAAGACTCACGAATGCTTGGACTAATCCTATCGTTGACACCCTCTAATGCTATATATAGAGTGCATACAACCGACATACACATTCCTATTTGACTAATAATAGCTAAAGTTTCACAAAGACCCCTAGACTATCTAATATGGATACTATATTATTACAATTTTTTAGAGGCTTATATACTTAAACGGGTTCACATGTTGACTTGTTTAATACTTACTCAACCCAAACCTGTTTAACTTCGTGTTAGGTTCGTGTCGTGTCAAAAATTGACGCTCCTAGTTAATTAGGCATAAGCTAATACATACTTAAGCTTTATTAAGCTAACTGCAAGGTAATCGACAAATACATCCCTTTGTGGAAATCTTTGTATTAATATCGTAGCATTTTGATAAATTCGTACTCAAATTTTGTGGCTTACACGAAGAGGATTATTGTTTGTATTATGCCATCTCCTTTCTGAAGCTGAAACATCATGAAGTGAAAGGCAATCTATCCCACTCATTAACTTTATTCTTAGTCAACAAAACAAAGTTGTGAAGCAACTTAAGCACCTCGTAACAGTTTATAACATGTTTTTGAGCTTGTTTCATTACTTTTTCTTATCGGGGGTATATACAAAGGTGGTGTTTGAAATTTACTAATTCTCTTAATAAGTAAAAAACTTAATTTATAAAGTGATGTAAAACGCTGTTTGTTTTATGTTTAGTTAAAATACATCGGTTAAAATGAAAAAAATGATTAAATAGAGGATCTCCCCGTTAAGTCATGTGTTATTTAAACAAGACTTAACGAAAAAATAAAATAAACGAGGCCTAAATTGATTATAACTTGTGAGCCTTTCTAAGCGATAGCATTGGGGCACATCTCTTATTCTCTTGTGTGTATTTCATTTATATAGATTGGATTGTTTGGATGTGAAAACGTATATTATGATTTTCATTTTGGTGTAAAAGATAGGTAATTTAGGTATGGTTTTTCTTGGCAATAGATAATGGGGAAGGGAATCAGGGATTGTTAGTAATGTTGTTGTGCTTAAGTTATTACTACATAGCTTCTTATCCATCTTTAGGTATTCCATTTATATGTGGTTAATTTTTTAATGGTCGTTGTGAAGTACATTTTAAAGAGCATCTCTAATGTTTGAAGAAATGTAACAAAACTATGTAATACCAAAGGCCTCTTGCTATAGCGGTATGTGAATAACACATCAACCTAGAGGTTGCGGGTTCAAGTCTCGTTGGGGACATGTGAGAAAGAATTTGTGATATAGGTGTTGTATGTTGTAAAAAATTGTAATGGTTTAGCTCGGTCAACATATTCAAGTTACGCTTCACTTTATGCCTCCAAAGAGTTTGAGATGACCTTACTTGTATTATTATTTTAGTTTAATGGAGGAAATTTAATTTCATATCATAGATTTTCCAGTTGATATGTTCCGACAAATTTGACACAACATAAAATGTAACTTAAATATTGTCTTACCTATTGATATAAAAACGCGCTTCATTAATATACGCCTGCTATTTTTGTGTTCTAAGAAATTCTTTCACAAACTAAGCCTACATGTTCTAAGAAATTGTTTCGTGTATTTATCTTATAGTGCAAAATTTAACAACTAGTTTTAGCTAACATGATTTTCAAAAACTTTATTTTCTTGTCAATTCATGAATATTATTTCATTTTATGGGTTTGTTAGATTGTCTTTATCTTTTATATAATAATAAAACTACATCATTTTGAAAAGAAAAAAAAAATTGTCTAAACATTTTATTGAAAATAAATTTAACCCAATTTGTTTTATATGGCATTTATATCTATATCCTTGCAAAACTTAACAATTACACCAAATTTTTTTCAAATTTCATAAGGGGGTGGCAACGTTTCGGCATGGCTCGGCAAAGATCGGCATCCCCATTGCCTGCACATCGGCATGGTTGAATCGGCAAGCTCAGCGGGAAAGATTACCGAATCGGCAAAGAAGAAGTGCATTTAATAAATTCAAACGTTGAACCTTAAATGTAGGCATGACATGGTTAGGCATGACATTGCCACTAAAAGTGATACTTGAGACATGGTTAGGCATGAAATGTGTTGGCTTCTCTTTATTGGCTAATTAAAATAAAACTTGAGGTATCCTTAGGCAACATTGCCACCACCCTAATTACTTCAATATCCTTTTAAAATTTAATAATACACATATATATCTAAAAATATATATAAATAGAATTAACCTAACAGGTTTCTATAAAAAAGAAATTTAACATGTCTTATTACATTTTTTCCCTCCTTCCTCAATTAAACAAAATCAAATCTGGAAGAATTTTGTTGCAATTGATATTGCCATTAAAAACAACCATTCTTTGTAGATGTTACAAGTCATTTATTATGACATAAGTCAAATGTGGCCGAATATTGGTGTAATTTGGTGATATGATTAGGCATGTTTTTAGAAAAGAGAAAATATGAAAGACATATATATGTCATTTGATGATATGATTAGGCATGTTTTTAGCCTATTTTTTTAGGTATCCAGTAATGATATGGATGCCTAAAAATTTGGCCTAAAAACATGCTTAATCATATCACCAAATGACACATGTCTTTCACATTTTCTCTTTCTTTATCCTCACTTTTGATCCTGTCACATGTCGTAATCTTATACTTAGGCATATCTTTAAGTATATGGTTTAGGCACATAAATCATTTCCCTTCATTTAATTAAGCAATGTACAAGCTTATTGAGGAAAAAAGTGAAAGCCACCTGACGCCTTCTGATACGTGGGAATCGCACCAAGCTTTACCTCTCAAGGGATCTTGAGAAGCTTACAACCCCCACCAGGCAGTGTACCTGATCGTTGTAGTATAGTATAGTGACAAGTACCGGGGGATTGATCGTTCAGCTAGGAATAGTGTCGCTAGGATTAGAAAACCTAAATACTAGTTCTAGAGATGAGGGATGATTCTTTTTGTATTTTTATATTTTTAAGAAAGCAAATTAAAATCTCGGGTTTGAAGGATTTGGGCGGAATTAGTTGCTAGTCAACTAACCCAATACTAAAGATGCAATCAAAATAAAATACTAAAAATGAAAATAAAATATATTAAACTAAGGTTGTGAGCAATAAGTGGAGAAATGTGTTTACTTAGACTTCACTACTCCCTAGATATCTTTTACACGTTAATTACTTGTTATAGTTGCGTGGATGACAGATTGTATTCCTTAATACCTTTCATGGGGTGGCGTACTTACTTCCCCAATCCTATGAGTGCCTACTTCACTCCTATGTCGAGCCTGCAAGAAGCTCCTAACATGGGATCATTAAAATTTACTCATGCATTAAATACAACCAATAAAACCTAGTACACATCGGTTCATTTTCCCTAAGACGTTCAAGCATGTTACCATTTGGAGATCTGCCAGTTTTCTTAAGCCTAACATTGAAATCATTCACCCAATACAACCATAAACAAGTAATCAACACATAATCAACATCTAGGTTTCATTAGATCTAAGCAAACAGAAGATAAATCTAGCCTAGCATGGTGGAATCAAGACAAGCACAAGAGATAGACAACCAACACATAGACATATTGATTGAATTAAAAGAACACTTATCTCAATAGCACATGTAAGCATTCAAGGGTTGAAAACCCTTGAAAAGCTGTAAAATTCGTATATGGTTCGGCCTTAGGGTTTCTCCAAACTTTTTCCTCTTTTAATGAATGAAAATTAGAAAACTATATATAGATAATAGAGTCTGACGGCGTCAAGAACAACCTTGTGACGCCGTCATCTCGCCGCCAAAATAATCCTCGGACTGCCTTGATCTACATTTGCACCGTCATGTTATCCACTTTTGCAGGCCGTCACACTTTTAACTCTTGACGCTCTACTTTGTGTCGCCTTCATTTCTGTACTGGGCCGTCATGATCTTTACTCTTGACGCCGTCAGGAAAGTACTCTTGACGCCGTCACACACTGTTCCCAGCTTGGAAAATTAAGTCCTTGGCGTTTTCTTCATTTTTATGCTCCAAAAACGTCCGAATTGCTTCCTTTTCCAGATTTCACTCCCAAAGTACCTAAAATCACAAAAGGAACGATTTAGGCCAATATTTGATCAAATAAATTCAATTCCGGGCTTAAATGACCCCCTAAAAATGGATCATTTTTCGCCTCATCATATACCCTTACACTTGAGATTTTCTTGTCCTCAAGCAAATGCGCTTTTATTCTAATCAAAATACAAGTTAGGGGTCATTTAATACTAATATAAAAGTAATTACAACAAATAATCGTTCCACTAAAGACCAAAGACAAGCACGGAGGTCATATACTAGCACCTCACAAATAGTGTTTAGATACTCTCATCTCTCGGGTGTAATAAAGTATAAATTACAATATGGAAACGGAAGATATCTCTCACTACCTGTCATAGCAAAATAGATTACCATAGGCTTGGGAAAGGATCAAACCTCCACCACATGGCGTAAGCACCTAGGATAAACTATCAAAGAGGTCTTTTAAAGGGTTGTAACGTTAGGTGTAGGGATATGAAATACACTGTTTTATTGGATATAGGCAGTCTTTACTGGTGGCGAGTTAACAATCTTGGTTAATTACATGTACAATGTGGCATTGCTAAGCCAAGACTCGACTTGACTTAAGCTAATAAATGAAAAATAACAAAAACATAAAATGAACATAGAATGAAACGGGATGGTAGTCCGTTTTTTTTTTTTTTTTTTTTTTTTTTTTTTTTTTTTTTTTTTTTTTTTTTGCGTACACTCTTACCCTACCATCCAAAATAATACATCACAGGGAATGAAAATTCCCCTTACACTCGAATTTTTACATACGTTACAATAAACACTAATCTAATGAATCGAATTAAGATAATCAAAACACTTGGAGTACCTTTAAGATTAACGTACATATGGGGGTAATAATATGATGTTCTTCCCCATTACTCCATAAAATTAGTACTTTACCCATGAGTCCAAATCGTCCCAAAACAATATGTACAAGGATATGACTCGACTTAGCAACCATGTAATCAATTAGATAGTTAACTTAGGGTTTAAACAAATAACAATAATGCACTAAAGATGAGTGCATACACAGAAGGCTAAGGCGATTTGGGTGTACATTTAAGTGGGGTGTAACAAATTCTTCCTTTAAGTAAATGCTTAAAGTTAGAAACGAAAAGATAGGCTCAGAGGGGTGTACTAGGGGTTTCGTGTACTAATAATGAGTACAACGCTAAGGGTGTGGGAAAAATTAATTGACTTAACTAGCCAAGTAATATGACTTAAATGGTCAAGTAATTATGATACGAGTTTAACACAAGGGTGATCCTAATGCCTCTTATCATGTAGTAAATCCTACCACACGAATGTAGTCTCACTAGCGGTCTCGGGATGCATCACTAACGCAAGTTCTAGAATCTAAATGCTATCGGTACACTCATAAGCACTAATGGTAAATGCTTTTCCTATCAAATCTAAAGGCAAACCTCACATATTTGGGTGAAAAATTTTTCTGAATAGTACGGTTATGTGCTAGTCATACAATCTCCTATCCATGAGATGCTTGCTATGGCTAAAGTTTCACTCCTAAATGTTGTAAAAAATTTTAAACTTGGCGCTAAAATTGCACTAACAAGTATTTCTCATAGTTTTATTACATATCTACTATTAAACAAACAAACTCAAGCGAAAGTGTATTTGTAAGGTATCATCATTTTACCCTCCCCTTACACTTAAGATGAACATTGTCCCCAATGTTCAATTAAAGAATGTAAAAGTGAAATAAGTAAAACGAATGAAATCAAATACTCCCCTGATTTGCTCGGTATGGATAATAAGGTGGCCAGGTTAGATCTTCCTCCAAGAAAATGAACAATCAAAGCTTCCCTTCCAGAAAAATAAATCATCTTCTTGTCATACATAACCTGTAAATCCTGAGAAAACAGACAAAGCAACCTCGCATAAAATCGGCGGCAATCTACATAAGTTACTAAATCCTAGAAAACAAAGTAAGATATAATGCTTGTGGAATAAAGTTTGCAGATTCCTGGAGATTATAAAACTTAATAATTCAACAAAAACTTTAAAACTCTGTTAGAAAAACAAAACTGGTAAAATTTCCAGATTTTTACACGTGACGCCGTCAAGAGCAAGCTCATAACGCCGTCAGAAGTGACCTGCAGAAATTCTTATGCTAAGTTTCCGGAAAATTTCTAGAAAAACATGGTCCTACTTCCTGAAAAATCCTGCAAAACTTCATTATGACTCAATACAAGCATTTGACTCTAACAAATACGAATATACATGTTCACTTAATATTGTGGAGAATCATGATCGGTTTGTTTCTTAAAAACATATTTGGGGTTTCCCCTTACACTTATCTTTTGCAAAAATACCTTTAGGTGAAGTTAAGACTAGGCCAAAACAACAAAGTAAAGTATTTCCACTCTTTAGTTTAGAAACATGATCTACCAACAATAAAAATAAAGCATGCATATGGAAGCAAATAACAAACAAACAAAATAAAAATCACACAAAGCATGGGTTGCCTCCCAAGAAGCACTTTTCTTTATTTACGAGTCTTGTAGCTAGACTCAAGGTCATGGGTTACCGTGTATCGCTTATGCTCACATAACCAAGCGTGAGCCACCTAATGGTCGCCTCATCTTTCTTATAATCATCTCCTAACTCTAAGCATCCACGATAGTATCTTTTATTCTTTTCATGAGTATATTTAAGCCCTCTTCTCTTATCATTCTCACTTAGCATTTCTATGGGCGGATACCTACTACATTTTTCCATGGAAAAATCCTTGAACCTAGGGTGTGCACGGGGCATTTGGTAGACAAAATCTTCATCCCCATCCGAGAATGTAATTAACCCTTCTATAATTTTTTCATCAAGGTTGGTCAACCTTTTGAAGGGTTTTCCGAACACAACTTGGGTTAACTTATCATCAATAAATTCTCCTAGACTCTCCATAACCACGAACTCAACAAGATAAACCAAACTTCCTACAAACACTTGCAATGGTATTACCCTAGCAATAATATTTTCCCTTTTGTATTCTAACTCATCTACCATGATTTTATTATATTCATTACGCGAGATTGTGTTCATTGGGATAGATGAGTTAAGATAGGCGTTAAAGCTCCTAAATCCGATCTTACAAGGAAATTGCATGTTGAATGAACTATCACACTCAATCCTTGTTCTAGGGTCGACATACCTAAGAGGGTTCACTTCCTCTTCCATCCTATTCTCATTAATCACATCACCATCATCAAGATCCTCGTCGGAGTCTGAATAGTAAAAAGGACTAGCCCTACGGTCAACATCATGATAAGACTCCTCTAACTCAAAATTATTGTCAAAGTGGTGGTTGGGCGAGAGGTTAGGTGGGTTCTCATTCTCCACTAAAGGGACTGGGGCGGGCATTTGGAAAATCCTACGACGAAAAACACGAATAACATGAATCAAACGATCAATGTTATTGTTATCCATCGAGATAATTTACGAACAAAGGAAACAAAGAAATAAGATAGATTAAAGAAAACCTAAAAAAAAAAAAAAAAATCTTACTAGAAAGGAATCTAGCAAGTAGACCTAATAAAAAGAGATTCTAACCTAGACAATAACTATTCCCCGGGCTGCGGCGCCAAAAACTTGATACGTGGGAATCGCACCAGCCTTTACCTCTCAAGGGATCTTGAGAAGCTTACAACCCCCACCAAACAGTGTACCTGATCGTTGTAGTATAGTATAGTGACAAGTACCGGGGGATTGATCGTTCAGCTAGGAATAGTGTCGCTAGGATTAGAAAACCTAAATACTAGTTCTAGAGATGAGGGATGATTCTTTTTGTATTTTTATATTTTTAAGAAAGCAAATTAAAATCTCGGGTTTGAAGGATTTGGGCGGAATTAGTTGCTAGTCAACTAACCCAATACTAAAGATGCAATCAAAATAAAATACTAAAAATGAAAATAAACTATATTAAACTAAGGTTGTGAGCAATAAGTGGAGAAATGTGTTTACTTAGACTTCACTACTCCCTAGATATCTTTTACACGTTAATTACTTGTTATAGTTGCGTGGATGACAGATTGTATTCCTTAATACCTTTCATGGGGTGGCGTACTTACTTCCCCAATCCTATGAGTGCCTACTTCACTCCTATGTCGAGCCTGCAAGAAGCTCCTAACATGGGATCATTAAAATTTACTCATGCATTAAATACAACCAATAAAACCTAGTACACATCGGTTCATTTTCCCTAAGACGTTCAAGCATGTTACCATTTGGAGATCTGCCAGTTTTCTTAAGCCTAACATTGAAATCATTCACCCAATACAACCATAAACAAGCAATCAACACATAATCAACATCTAGGTTTCATTAGATCTAAGCAAACACAAGATAAATCTAGCCTAGCATGGTGGAATCAAGACAAGCACAAGAGATAGACAACCAACACATAGACATATTGATTGAATTAAAAGAACACTTATCTCAATAGCACATGTAAGCATTCAAGGGTTGAAAACCCTTGAAAAGCTGTAAAATTCGTATATGGTTCGGCCTTAGGGTTTCTCCAAACTTTTTCCTCTTTTAATGAATGAAAATTAGAAAACTATATATAGATAATAGAGTCTGACGGCGTCAAGAACAACCTTGTGACGCCGTCATCTCGCCGCAAAAATAATCCTCGGACTGCCGTGATCTACATTTGTGCCGTCATGTTATCCACTTTTGCAGGCCGTCACACTTTTAACTCTTGACGCTCTACTTTGTGACGCCTTCATTTCTGTACTGGGCCGTCATGATCTTTACTCTTGACGCCGTCAGGAAAGTACTCTTGACGCCGTCACACACTGTTCCCAGCTTGGAAAATTATGTCTTTGGTGTTTTCTTCATTTTTATGCTCCAAAAATGTCCGAATTGCTTCTTTTTCCAGATTTCACTCCCAAAGTACCTAAAATCACAAAAGGAACGATTTAGGGCAATATTTGATCAAATAAATTCAATTCCGGGCTTAAATGACCCCCTAAAAACGGATCATTTTTCGCCTCATCACCTTCGTATTTAACACTTAGATTAATATTAAAGGAAATTGGTGTAGTGAAAGGGTGTGTATAAGAATATGAAAGCTCGATACTACAATTTGATTGAAGATAATGGTGTCCAACTGTCCATGAACCGTATATAAGAGTTTCAATGAACATATACACTGAGTAATGAGTTATGTTATTAAGACCCCCTATAATATGACTACAGAGGGTTTTGGTCAAAATGTACAAACTGTGATGCATACTGTACAAACTCGCAACGCACATGGTCTCTCGAAACCCTCCCTATAGGAGGGTCCGTATAAACTCGCCCGAGTAATTTACTTATGTACTACAATTAATTTTTCTATTACTTGTTACAAGTGGGTAAAAATGTAATATAAGAATTGAAATAATACTTATATAACATTTTTTAATATTAAGTTCATTTAAATATAATAAAAATGCGATTTTCGATACAAGTGTGTATTACAAAGTCATATAAGGATATATAAGTAAATACAAAATTTGGAAGAATATTGATGTAATTTAAAAACTTTGCAAGTATATCAATGAAATTCTTCTTTGTTTTATTTTGTCACATGATTAATAATGAAACTTGTAAAAGAATGTAGAATAGAGTATTGATTAAAGTGTTATGTATGGTCATTCATTGGCAGAATTTTATGTGCTGTTTATTTATTAAGAGGCTCTGAATTTTAATTTGATTCACATATCTGAATCTGAATATGCGGTAGAAAAGTATGAATCTGATTCCCATCTTAATATGAATAAGTTGTTGAGAAATCTGAATCTGACTCAAATAAAACTGTTTGTTTTTTAAAAATGTCCGAATGTGTTAAACTATTGGATTTTACAATTTAACTATAAAACCAATGCATTCGCACAATAAATAAATTTTATTAAATATAGGAAACCAAATTTAATAATATAATCAATTTAAAGTTAAAAGTATTTTAAACAAAACATGCAATTTCATGTTTACTTGAGAAAAATAAACGTGTCATAGTTTAAATTGAACTTTTTAAAACGATTAAATATATGGATCGCATTAGAGTTGAGATATATGAGTCTGATACCGAATCCTTCAACTTGAAAAAAATATTAATTGTCACATATCTTCTTATACATTTTTTATCTAACAAAACATATGCAGTGGTTCTATTTAATACTTTTAATACAAAAAATAAAGGTGAAACAAGACAAAGAAATGAAAAAAAAATAAAAATAAATAAGAATAACAAAAAATAAAGTAAAAAAATTAAAAAAAAAAAGAAAAAAAATTAAGAATAAAAAAAGAGACATTAAGAGTGTTAAGACACCCCCTTCACATCTAGTTCAATAAGAGGTTTATGCCTATTAATAGTAAAAAAAAAAAAAAAAAAAAAAAAAAAAAAAAAAAAACGCTCTTAACAAAGATTGCTTCTTACTGCATCTGAATGACATAAAAAAACAAGCAGTGTTAATGACCTAAATGTCTGACCGCGGCTGAATGAATCAGATTAATATGTTCTTAAAAGACATTTTAAAAAAAATAAACACTACTTGGCAAAAAAAATGAGGGACAAGGGGGAAACATGTGGGCATGAGGGTTAATATAACACAACTGTAATGTTAATGGTCAAAAAGTCAATAGTCTACCAGTAGGACAAATTACAATAATTATGCAGAACCCCACACACTTGTGAGTTGTCTACATCTTCTATGCACCTTCCCTTCTTTTCTTGTAACCCAAACACCTTTTTTTGTTCATTAAAAAAGAGATACAGCATGATGTCTTCAGTCAATCATGACCACTTTGCTCACTTGACAACCCCCCCTTTAAAAGAGCATCTCTAATGTTTGGAGTAATGTAAGAGAACTAGTATATATAATAATTGTCTTTTGACGAGTTAAAAGTTGTTGGCAGGATCAAGTAATGGTTTATCTTGGTCGATATATTTAAGTTAAGCTTCAGCTTATGCCTCCAAAGAGTTTGAGATACTCTTACTTAATTGTATTATTATTTTAGTTGTATTTTAATTTAATGAAGGAAATTTAACTTCGTATCATAGATTTTCCAGTTGATATGTTCAGACAAATTTGACACAACATAAAATTTAATTTCACTCACTTGAATTATGTCTTACCTATTGATATTGATATAAAAACGGACTTCATTTTTATACGCCTGCTCTTTTTGTTTCTTATTTCTTTCACGAACTAAGCCTACATATTCTATAATCTATAATTTATAAAATCTGTAAATTTATTGTATTCTCACTTTATAGGTATGCATTAAATTTTTATATACTGCCCGTAAAATCCAAAGGTTTCAGAAGTCAATAGTCTTTTTTTGAAAGTCAATACATATAACCATTTATAAAAATAAAATAAATAAATGGAACGTCTACCTTCTTGGAGCAAACGATAGATGGTTACCATGTCTCCACCAGAAGAAAATGCCCTACCACTACCCTTCAATAAATTCGAATGACATTTAGAGACACAAACAATGCATATGCCTAACGTAAAGATTTAATAAATTTCATATAAGTATATGAAATACCTTCATGGTCACAAATCCAATCACACGTTGTCTTCCCATGACTCGTAAAAACCGACCAGCCTGTGTATGATTTTTTGGTAACATTACAACAATCACACGTTGCTCAGTAACAAGAAATCATCATAGAACAAGAGCGTATATGTGATTAAACATGGGCCAGTTTTGGTTTTTATTAACTTTTTTAGCACTCAAGTTTCAATTTTGTTAAATGTTGTGAATTCTTATTGATAAATTCACCCGCCACTTGTATTACCTGGTTATATATGCTGACACGACGTGCCAACTATATAAGCTTGATGACATGGAGCCCATTGTAGAATGGGCGTCACAGCATCATGTTTATATATATATTATGGACTACACGTTTATCACACCACGTCAACATTTCTAATTGATAATATAGGGGGCGGTTTCATTGTTCAGTAAGAATGCATAACAATGAATCATAACTGAAACTTGAGTGGTTAAAACGACCCGTAACATGTATAGGGAACTTAAGTCTAGCACACGTGGCGTCAACTTATGTAACATCCTAACCTAATCGGTAACAGTTATTCTAATTTGTGGGTCAAAATTTCAAACAAATTCAAGACACTGAATCTAGACTAAAAGTCCCAACTCTAAAAAAATGAAAGTGCATAAATCAATGAAAATTTTGTCAAAAAAAGAGATAGAAGGGATAGAAGTAATAATAGCATTGAGCTGAGATGGTCTATTAAGTATAGCAGCTCTTGAAAAAGCTCTTCCTTCCACCAAAACCTGCATCATTACACAAAATCAAACATAACAAACTTTTAAGATGGTGTTTGGATCAGCTTATTTTTCAGACTTATGGGCTTATTTGATATCGGAAAAACTCGTAAGCTCATTTTTTCGGCTTATGACCTTATCGACTTGAACTTATCAAGTCCATAAGACGAAAAAAATGAGCTTACGAGCTTTTCCAATTTCAAATAAGCTCATAAGGTCAAAAAACAAGCTAATCCAAACACCGCTAAATCATACCCATAAAACATCACAAACTTAGGGGTGTCTGGATTAGCTTATTTTTCTGGCTTACGAGCTTATTTGATATAGGAAAAACTCATAAGCTCATTTTTTCGGCTTATGACCTTATCGACTTGAGCTTCTCAAGTCCATAAGCTGAACCTCATAAGCCGAAACCCGAAAAAAGTGAGTTTACAAGCTTTTCCAGTTTCAGATAAGCTCTAAAGCCCAGAAAACAAGCTAATTCAACCACCCTTAAAAAATCATACCCATCAAACATCACAAACTTATAAAGGGGTCTTTGGATTATCTTATTTTCTGGACTTATGAGCTTATTTGAAATTGGAAAAACTCGTAAGCTCATTTTTTTTTTGTCTTACGCGCTTTAAGTCCAAAAGCACAACTTCATAAACTGAAGAAAATGACCTTATCAGCCTTTTCAATTTCAAATAAGCCCAGAAAACAAGCTGATCCATTCACCCTTAACTCATCAAACATCACAAACATTTGAGGGGTGCCTGAATCAGCTTATTTTTCGGACTTATGAGCTTATTTGAAACTGAAAAAACTCATAAGCTCATTTTTTCGGCTTATGCCCTTATCAACCTGAGCTTATGGACTTATCAAGTCCATAAGCTCAACTTTAGATGCCGAGAAAACCGAGCTTCTGAGTTTTACCAACTTCAAATAAGCTCATGAGTCCGAAAAACATGCTAATCCAAACCCCCCATAAATCATATCCATTGTCTGGATTAGCAAATTTTTCGGACTTATGAACTTATTTGATATAAAAAAACTTATAAGCTCAACTTTTTCGGCTTATGAACTATCTACTTGAGCTTCTCAAGTCCATAAGCTCAACTTCATAAGCCGAGAAATCCAAGCTTATGAGTTTTTCCAACTTCAAATAAGCTCATAAGCCCGAAAAACAAGCTAATCTAAAACAACCTCTTCACCCCTTAATAATCATACATATCAAACATCACAAACTTTAAATTAAACATTTTTCTTAAAAAAAAATAATAAAAAAAAAAAAAAAAAAAAAAAGATCAAGATTTATATATTTATATACCTCATCTTGGAAATGATTAATGATAGACTCAACTTAGATTTCACTTAAGAGAAATGGTAAGATGATTATCAATGGAGATTAAAACTAGAAATCCAAATGAGGAAGAATTGGAAATGGTAGTTATTAATCTAAAAGTTGTTACAGCTCAGAGAGAACAAGAGAAAAGTGTTTGATTACAAAAGAGCTACTGAAAATGATTACAAGTTTCCTACTTTATACACAAAGAACTTGATAACTAACTTTGGCGCCAAAACCAGTTAATCAAGACTCATAAGAAGCTGACACGTGTCTTCTTTTAAACTCCACATTTTGGCGCGTATCAACTCCAGCGTCCTTAGAAAATTTCTTGCCTCAAGAAATTGGTACAGAATCAAAATCAGGGAACCTTGTTAAGAGATCTGCATAAACCTCCCAAGTAGCTTCTTCCACAGATCTGTTAGTCCATTGTACTAACACATACATCACAGGCCTGTTGTTGAGCTTACCCAATCTTCTTTCTAGTATAGCTTGTGGCTT
Source organism: Artemisia argyi (assembly GCA_030686995.1). Classification (NCBI taxonomy): domain Eukaryota; kingdom Viridiplantae; phylum Streptophyta; class Magnoliopsida; order Asterales; family Asteraceae; genus Artemisia; species Artemisia argyi. The sequence continues at coordinate 194,867,466 of CM060687.1, read as the reverse complement.
GAAAGTCAATAAACCATCCTCTCTCAGATGTGGCAAGCTTCCCATTTGATGGCTGTTTCCATGGCACTTTTTGAGTTGTGAAATGTGAAAAACATGATGAATTTGGCTATGGTTAGGCAGTGTTAGCTTATAAGCCACCTCCCCAATTCTTTCCTCCACTTTGAAAGGTCCATGATACTTAGCTGAAAGTTTGTGTTGTTGGCCTTGTCTCACAGTAACTTGCCTGTGGGGTTGCAACTTCAAATACACCCAATCACCAACTTGAAACTTCCTATCAGTCCTGCTTTTGTTAACTTGGCTTTGCATTCTGTCTTGAGCTCTTTTGAGGTGAAACTTAAGCATTTGCACATCTTGTTCTCTGGCTTGCATTGTTCTGTCCATCTTTTCCACCCTGCTATCTCCAGGCACATAAGGCACATGTACTGGTGGTGACTGACCATACATTACTTCATAAGGGGTTGTTTGTATAGCAGTGTGGAAGTTGGTATTGTACCAGAATTCTGCCATGGGTAGCCATTGTAGCCACTCCTTTGGCTTTTCACCACACATACATCTCAAATAGCACCCCAAACATGTGTTAACAACTTCAGTTTGACTATCTGTCTGAGGGTGGTATGCTGTTGACAGTTTCAATTTCACTTTCAATGTTCCAAACAAAGCCTTCCAGAAGTTACTCACAAATACTTTGTCCCTATCACTTATGATTGACTCAGGGAGACCATGTAATCTATACACCCCATCCAAAAAGACTTGAGCCACTTGGCTAGCAGTGAAAGGGTGAGATAGTGCCATAAAGTGAGCATATTTACTAAGCTTATCCACTACTACTATAATGACAGTTTTACCATGTGAATTTGGCAATTTTTCAATAAAATCCATACTAATCTCAGTCCATACCTTACTTGGAATAGGCAAGGGTTGCAACAATCAAGGGTAAGCATTAAGATCAGGTTTTTGTCTTTGACAAAAGTCACATTCTTTCACAAACTCCTTCACCATTCTCTTCATACCCTTCCAATAAAATAGTGAACTAAGCTTCTTTGTTGCCACTTGTACTCCTGAGTGACCACCAATAGCTTCTGCATGAAAATGAACCATTAATTGCTTCCTCATTTCTGGATCATTGGCCACCATAATCTTTCCTTTTCTTCTCAGAATACCCCCTTCAAATGTTATTTTGTCCCCTTTATAAGTCTTATCTTTTACTGCCTGTATCAACTGTATCATAGTATCATCATTGTACCACCTAGCTTTGATCTTGTCCATTACACCACTGGCTACAGAGCTCACCACCATCTGCAGCAATTCACCACTGTGGTTGACTCTTGACAAAGCATCAGCAGATTTATTGTCACTTCCTTTCCTGTAAGCTATTTCATAGTCAAACCCAAGCAACTTTGGTAACCATTTGAGCTGGAATGGAGTACGTAGTCATCTTCTGATCCAACAAATACTTGAGGCTAAAATGGTCAGTCTTGATCTTGAAGTGCCTATCTAACAAGTAACCTTTCCACTTGTCCAATGCTGCTATGACAGCTAAGAATTCTTTTTCATAAGTGGAGAGTGATTGGTGTTTAACTGATAAAGCTTTGCTCAAATAAGCCAATGGATGCCCATTTTGACACAACACTGCTCCAATGCCAGTACCTGAAGCATCTGCCTCAACCACAAACTCTTGAGTAAAATCAGGCAACCCAAGCACAGGTGCTTCTATCATAGCATTTTTTAGCTTCAGAAAAGCTTGTTCTGCACTTTCATTCCAGTGAAATGAGTGTTTTTTGAGTAATGAAGTCAAAGGTTGACTAATGAGAGCATAATTTTTGATAAACCTTCTATAATATCCAGTTAAACCCAAGAATCCTCTGAGTTGTTTAACTGTAGTAGGAATATGCCAATTCTTCATTGCTTCAATTTTGGTTGGGTCAGTTGCCACACCTTCACTACTTATGATATGACCCAAATACTCAACTTTTGGAACTACAAAGGAACACTTACTTCTTTTAGCATACAAAGTGTGTTCTCTCATTACTTGCAAGACTTTTTGTAAATGCACACCATGTTCTTCCACATTTATGCTGTACACCAAAATATCATCAAAGAAAACCAATACAAACTTCCTGAGGAAAAGGGCTTGAACACTTCATTCATTAGTGACTGGAAAGTGGAAGGTGAATTTGTCAGCCCAAATGGCATAACTAGGAACTCATAATGACCCTCATGAGTCCTAAATGCAGTTTTTTCAATATCACCTTCACACATTCTGATTTGGCGGTACCCTGCTCTCAAATCCAACTTGGAAAACACTAATGATCCACCCAACTCATCAATCAATTCTTCAATAACAGGTATAGGAAACTTATCTTTCACTGTGTACTTATTCAACTGTCTGTAATCTACACACATCCTCCATGTTCCATCTTTCTTCTTAACCATCACAATAGGAGAGGAAAAAGAGCTTTGACTTGCCCTAATCACCCCTGAATTGAGTAACTCATTGACCATGGCTTCAATTGCATCCTTATGGTGAGGTGGATGCCTGTATGGTCTGATATTAATGGGTGGAGTGTTTGGCATAAGGGGTATTTTGTGGTCATGTGATCTTTGAGGTGGCAATTCTTTAGGGACAGCAAACACATCTTCAAACTTACTCACAACTGTATCTACTACTGGATCAATTTCCTTTGTTACCTCCATTTGGTTACAAGACAGGATATACACAAAGCATCATAGAATACAACTCAGCTTGTTTGGATTCAGTTTCTTTTTGAGCTTTCTTACCCTGCATTATGACAACTGCAATTTAGGGAAACAATTTACAAACCTGCATTACTTAAAAATTAATGATTTTTGGAATATTTGAAAATTTTATTCGTGATTGGAAATTGTAAACGTTGAATCGTGATTTTAAACTTTGTGATATTTATGGAAGTTGATTGTTAATTATTGGTTTGGTTTGGTATATTCGCGATGATTTATTTTTGAGATATTTATTTGGCACTACATTGACTCCGGCACTAGGATAACCTAACAAAATTTTATATATTTTAAATGTTTGGTTCGGTTATTATATATTTCTAGAACGTATCGTGAGATTTTGGATATTTGGAATGAGCTCGGTTCGGGAGAATCGTTTTACTTTAAATGAGTTTCGGGTTTGGTTCGTGTATTCTACACCGGGTTACCTCACCCACTTTACCATTATTATTATTATTATTATTATTATTATTATTATTATTATTATTATTATTATTATTATTATTATTATTATTATTATTATTATTATTATTATTATTATTATTATTATTATTATTATTATTATTATTTTTTATTATTATTATAAACATCACTTTATTGAAAAACAAATAGGATTTTACAAGAAATTAGTGGGGAGCCGAGATACTAACTGAGCCCCCACACCTCTAGCTACAGCAAAACCAATCCTACTAAAAATATGTGGAGCAGCACGTGCTCCAATGTCTTGGGTCATAGAGAATCATCTAATGCGCTTTAATAAGGTCACTGCATCCTTTTCAAGTTCTCCAAAAGAAGAGAATGAAAAGGGGAGGAACCCATATCCGATATCAGCGCATTTAGCTGCGTACTTGACACGTTTACGTTGTGCGGCTTCAATAACCGCCCGACCGGGCATAAAATAAACCATACACGAACGTGTCAAAGGTGACGATCCTGTAAGATCAACACAAACGTCAAGGCCACCATCCCAAGAGTAAAGTAACATATCAGCCGGACGTAAGGTTTTGTCCCTATCTCCACGAAGCCTAATATCCACCTCCTTACGAACTGAAACTCCAGACCGAGAACATATATCAACCAGAACATCACGCACAACATTGTGCCGATGTTTAATACCAACTAAGCCTGCGCACGATACAGCATGATCTCCAAAAATATCTCCAGGAAAAACCTTAGAACAAGCTAAACATGGCATCTGGACAGTAAAAAGGGGAACACCCAACCGATAACACAACACACATCGGTAAGTCCTGGCATTCATAGTTTGTCCCAATCCGGATATCGGTGTCACCCTAAGCCAATCTGACGTGTAATCCTCTTTTAAAGAGTTCCATAAAGCCATCTGTCTAGAGGATAAATGGAAAGTGGATTCAACCGTTTGGGCAACACGTGCGAAATATATATCTGCTAATTTCTTCATAAGTTTGGGGGCAGCGATCTCACTAGGGTTATTATTATTATCATTATTATTTTTTTGAGTTAAAACAAAAATCGTCCTTGTGAAAACCTGGACACACAAACACATCAACACCCCATCTTTACTCTCTCTCTCTCTCTTGAAACTACAACACCACCGCCACCCTAAATCACTACCACAGCCACCACCGCCCCTCTCATAACCAAGATAACACCACCATCATCACCACCTCGTTCCGATCTATCTTTTGACATAAAGCACGCGCCCTAAAACTCATTTTATCACCACGTACGAATCACCACTACCACCTATATACCACCATTTTCATTTAATCTTGTTGGGTTTTTGGAGAAAACACGTTTTGAAGCCGATTTGAAGGTGAGTGGCCACGATTTTCATATCGTGTGCCTCGATTCATGATTAAATCCGTGTCTACACGGGTTGTTTTTGTTGGATTTGAAATTTTATAAATGGGAAATGAAGTTTTGTTAATGTTTTGATGGTTTGGTATCCGGGAATCTCAATTTGGAGTTGGTCGAAGGGAAACCGAGAGCTTCATGCTCTCAGCTTGATTATTCTTGAATCGTGGTGGAGTTTTAATTCTTGATTTGTGTTTTGATTATTTTCGGGGGTGTTATTGATGCACCTCTTGGTCATGGCCGATTCTTGGCCAAGGTTTTTGATTGATATTGATGTTGTAGTGGTGAAACCGTGACCCTAGGGGTCGATTTGGTTTTGGTTTTGAGCTCGGATGAGCTAGCCGAGACCTTGAGGGTCTCGGGTATGGCCTTTGTGGTTCACATGTGAGCCGAGACTCCAAGTGAGTCCCTCGACTCGGAGTTTTGACTTGGTAGTCGACCCGGATGACTTGAGTTAATTGGTGACTTTATTTGGTGACTTGTTATTATTCTTCTCCTTGTTGATTTTTTTTATCATTGTTGTTGCTTTGGTATTGTTATTATTGATGAGGTATAATACTTTGGACATTGGTAATATTTTTGTCGTTGCTTGGGAGTCGAGAATGAAAGGTAACATGATTTACATTGTCGAGTTGTATTGACGAAATGTGATATGGGGACCGATTGTGAGACGGTCGAACTAGATTGACGGAGATAGGTTAGTCGGGTGCCGTAGTCGGACCATATTGTTGTAGCACGTGATTTGGGATGTGATTTGGACAGACTTGGATTGCTTGACTTTGAATTGGTTATTTTATTTTTGGACTTGGACAATGAGCCGAGAGTGATGACTCGGACATGTGACCATTTCGTATGACTCGATAATTATTTATAATCAAACGTTAACAATAAAACTCGTAATAATATTATTGGTAATATAACCGTTTATATAAGTATATAGACGTGAAAAACGTATATATAAATATATGAATGCGTATATTAAAAATAAAACGATCACGAGTAATATATTATAATAACGTGACGATAATTATTATACTATGAGAATAGTGTAACAAATGTAGGGTGCGTTACTATAAATAAATAACTATAAATAATGACGAAATCTCTCACGTTGGGTAATTATTAAATAAAATATGTCTTTTAATAAACGAGGAAACTATCGAGTTATACGGGGTTGTGGTCACTTGAGTCCAGGAGGACTATGTTATTATTTTGTGACTTTTGTGTTTGTCATGGATATGTGACGATTAATACATCCATTTTCTATAACTACGTAACTTATTTAATCGACGGGTTAAATAGGGTCTATTTAGCTATATAAAATGAATATATTAATGGGCATTGTATCCTACGATGCCCATAGGTTGTGGTACGTGTACGGGAATAATGAATTACTAAATATCTCGGGGAGTTTGTCAAATTGACGAATTTGGTAAACTTGATGATATATATAGGGTACTTATTAAACCTCGATACTACCATATAGCACTCTACATGCTATGTGACTTAGGGTTGGGTATAATCTTAGAGTGATATATTACATAAATAAATATGGGGGATTACCAAATCGACGGATTTGATAAACTTCGATGATTTATTTAAATAATATATTGGGCCAATATTAGACCTATAGATTGTTTTATTATTCTTTTTCATTGTGGCTTCTTGGTTTGAGTTGTGTCGACCCTCCACCCGCATGGATACCAAAAGTTAAACTCCAAACTAATATGAGGATAATACGAGAAATAGATTTTTTGGAAAGTAAAATGGAATACGTTCGGGATTGGGAATATTTGATTTTGAGGAAATGATTCTGAACGCGTTTATATTTTTAGGAGGTGCCGAGTCTGTAGTTGCCGTTATTTGAGTTGCATTACATCTTACATCTATAGATTTCTTTTATTGATTGTTGGACTTGAGGTGAGTCATAGCCCCACTTTTACTCTTGAACATTGTTTTCAATATTTGGGGTGAGAAACGTGCAAATTGTTTTATGTGGACTATTATCGCTTTGTTTATTTTAAAACTTGCTATGCTTATAGAACTAGGTAGGTTATAGTGCGAGACCTAGTCTTGAACTAGGTGAACTATTGATTTAGTTATAGAGCGAGGCCTAGTCCCGAACTGGATAAGCTATTGATTGGTTGCGAGCGAGGCCTAGTCCCGAACTAGGTAAGCTATTGGATTGATTACGAAGCGAGGCCTAGACATGAGCTAGGTAAGCCATTGGTTTGGATTGATTTGAGCTATAGCGTGCACCTATAGGGTTGGTTAGATTTGGTTGGTTTGTTTTGATTGGATGATAGAGGCCTAGTCTAGCTAGCAAGCGTTTTGCGTATATGTCCACTTGATTTAGTTATGAATTTAAACCTATGATCTCACCAGCGAAAGCTGACTTTTAGCGCGTTTTCTCAGGTAATTAAGTGATGCCCTTGGATGCTTGGATTGGAGGCTTGGCTATGGTACCTGGTTTATGGATCTATTTTCTAAAACTCTGATAAATAATTGTGGACCTACGTTTATTTCTTTTGGGCCTTACTTTGGATAATTTTTGGGATAAATGTAAACTTTAAAACCCCGTGTGGTTGTATTTTTTTTATGTTTACTTTATCTCGTTCTTTTATGTCTTGTGTTGGATACCAATCCCCGTAGCACCCCGAAAGCTTGTTGAGTCTTCCGCTGTACCAAATTTTGGGGGTGTTACAGATTGGTATCAGAGCCAAGGTTATAGAGAACTAGGTAAATAGACACCTAAACTATAACCGATTTTTATAGAAAACGATCCTCGACCAATGCCCGCCAACCCGCCAAGCCGAAGCATCATTATTTATATTAAGGTATAATGAGATGATTAGTAGATATGAGATTTTTGAGACGATTTGAGGATTTGAGATTTATTGATTAAGTGATATGATGGCGTTTTGAGGAATTATATGGCTTACGGGTTTTTATAAATGTTTTAGTAATGCGGTATTTTTAAATCTTTCTTGAATTATATGATTGGAATTTTCTGATGGTTTAATACGGTATTTCGAGTTTGCGGTTTAGTTGTTTTGAAACACTTATACCTACCCTATGCTGTTTTCACAGACTATGGCCTCCCGTACGTTCGACGTTGTTGAGGATATTCTTACTGCACATGTACGCCCAGCAAAGATCACCATGGCTCCTGATGATCCTTACAGAATTGCCATGCATTCAACTACTGCGTGACCGAAAGCTTCTACTTCTGCACCGCCTGCTGCACCTACTATGCAGCGACCCTCATCTCCTCTAGGGCTCCCTGGTACTTTGAGACAGCTTACTCTTCATCAGGCTTTGGCTCGTGTGGCTCCACGTTTTGCCCACTGAGCAACGGCACGTATGTCGGTACGCCCTGCTTCACCACCTTTGCACTTTGATGCTCACACTCTTCAGTCAGATGCACCACCTACATCATTGCGTCGTCGTCCTAGATCACCTACCCCATCACCACATGGTTCACCTGTTAGGAGACGACGATTGATGGTGTACTCTTCCGATGAGGGGGAGGAGGAGTACGAGGGTGAGGATGAGGCTGATGACCCTCAGGAGCCTGAGCAGGGTGATGATGACCCTGAGGAGGAGGATGATCCTCAGGAGGAGGAGATGCCTGATGATGATGGTTTGTTAGCACAGCCAGCTCAGGCTGAGGAGCCTGATTCACCTATACATCTGATAGAGCCTGTTTTACCTGATCACCCATTTTTGTTTGAGTTGCCACCTGGTAGTCCCGTTGAGTCGGATGCGCCATCTGAGGTTTCTGCTGAGCATGCAGAGTTAGGTGAGACTGGTAGGATGTGGGCTCAGATTACTGCTTTAGGTGAGAGGGTTACATGTATGTCTGAGCGGATTGATAGAGTGACCGTTGAGTTCATTGGAGAGTTGAGGATTGACATGGTTACGGCTGAGAGGATAGTTACTGAGATGAGGAGAGGCATGATGGAGATTCATGAGCATATTGAGAGCTTGCAGCGAGGTTTCATTACAGCTCGCGAGGCCGATCGCAAGTTGTGGCAGAGAAACGCCGAGCTAGAGAAGGAGGTAGCAGACCTCAAGAGAGATAGCGACACCCATAGTGTGGAGTTAGGATCATTGTGGAGAGAGCTAGATGGTTTGAGGCAGGAGTTGAGGAGCCTACGCCAGCATCGTGGCTAGATAGTTGGGTTATGTTGTCTTGTTGCTTTCTACACTAAGGAGTGTTCGGTTAGAAAAGCTAGTTATCCTATTTTGATGTATTTTCCATTGGTTATTCGTCTCGTTTGGAACGATTAGTATCTTTTGTGTTTTTCGGTAGTTGGAACGATGTTGGATCACTATTGTATGGATGATGGTTATTATACTATGATATTATGTGACTTTTGGATATTATGGAAATTGAGTTCCTATTCGCCTTATTGATGTCTTGTGGTGTATTGCTGATATTCTTTCCATGACTTGGATTCATTGATTTCATTCTTGTTGAGCATATGATAAGTTCTATCGGAGACTTATGAACCTTGTATGATGTTTCAGATCAATGGCCCCACGACAAAACCCTGTTAGAGCGACCAGAACTGGTCCTGCAGTGACTACCCCTGGTCGCCGAGGACGCCGTCCTACTCGAAATGTTGAAACCCCTACTCCTGATAACCTGGACACTACTAACCGCAACAACAGGAATCAAAATGTTGATGTTCAGGGAGATAGTGATCATGTTCCACTTAATGCACCTACTGTGGATCAAGCAATGATCAATCAACTTGTGGAGCAACAAGTTGCTGAGCTACTAGCTGAGTCAAATCATTCCAACAATTCTGCTGGAACATTTCCACCTGTTCGTGCTAATGGATGTAACTACAAGGAGTTTCGAATTTGTGGACCCATGGAGTTTGGTGGGACTGAAGGAGTAGTCTACTAGGTCAAGTGAATAGAGAAAACTGAGTCAGTGTTTAATGTCGGCAATTGTGCGGAGAATGCTAAGGTAAAGTTTGCTTCTTTTACTTTCAAGGATGAAGCTTTAACTTGGTGGAACAATTACCGAAATTCAGTTGGGAGTGATGTGGCTTATGCTATGACTTGGGAGCAATTTAAGTCTTTGCTAATTCAGACTTACTGCCCAAGGAATGAGGTTAAGAAGCTGGAGATTGAGTTCTGGAATCACAAGGTGAAAGGTACTGATATGGCGACTTACAATCGCCGCTACCGAGAGTTAGCCTTTCTTTGCCCCGATATGGTTAGGACTGAGACTCAAAGGATTGAGCGGTATACCGATGGGTTGCTGGTAGCTACAAGGAACGATGTGATTTCTGCTAAGCCTGCGAATATTCATGAGGCTATCACGATCGCTCAACAATTGATGGACTCGTTGGTATTGGAAGAAGCTGAGAAAGACAAGAATGGAAAGAGGAATAGGAATAATCACTCTAAGGGTAATGATCACCGAAACAAACGACAGGCAATTACTTGAGCTTATGCTATGGGAGATGGAGATAAGAAGAATTACAATGGAGATGTGTGGAAAACTAGAAGGGGGGGTTGAATAGTTTTCCCCTCTTTTTCATTTTATAAAAACTTCTTTGTTTGGAAAACCTTTAATTAGAGTTTAGTATGAAAACACCATATAATCAATATGATCAATTATATACGTAAGCTTTTGAAAAACTTAGTTTTATGAATGGAGCTTTGGTCGGTCTTTGTGTGAATACGTTTTCCTTTTAAAATCTTAAAACGTTTTGTATCAAATTATCTATCAAGTTAAACTTAATATGAGAAGTGTGAATAATAATCTATTTGACCATATCATATAATTATACACACAATCACAATATTAACTTCTATGTACAACACAATAAATCATCACAACTATATAAGCAACAACTAAGACATATAGGCAAGCATAGATGTAAAGCGATAAATGCAAGAATAAATGAAAAGAGATAAGAGAAAGGAAATGCAAACCGGACACGATGATTTATAGTGGTTCGGCTACAAGGACACCTTCCTTGCCCTACTCCACTCCCCGAGTCACCTACTCGAGAGTTTTCTTCACAACTAAACAAGCTCCCTTTTGGCGGAGAAAACCGTACACAACTTTTGCTTACACCATTTAACGACACTAAGCTAAATGTCGAGTTCTAATAGTAGCTAGAACCAATCTCACAACACTACTTCGATCACTACACAACTTCTACACGACTTCACGACTTCTTCATGGCTTCACGACTTCTTCACTACTTCACAACTTCTTCTATACTCCACTACATATTCACACATCTACTTCTTCACAACTTCATGACTTCTCCACACTACTACTTCTTCCCACTACTTCTTACTCACTCATAAACTCACTACTAAGTAAGATCATCTTGATCTACTTATTACATATACATAACTCACAACATTACATAAACACTAACTAGATCCTAATACATCTTTGGCTTTATGATAGGGAGGATTCTTCTCTTGCACTTTGAGTGGTAAAGGATTGGATCACTTGAAACAAAGACTTATAATCTTATGATCAAAGGATTTAGAAGGATGTTTTGAAGGGATTGGGACTGAAAATTTTCGTGCAAAAGGTGAGAAAAATTTGTGGAATGAACCAGTATTTATAGGGGAAAAAATACTGTTTGGGAGCGTGGGCGGTCCCCTTAATTGTGTGGCCGGTCCCCTTAATTTACTAGCCGGTCCCCTTAATTAATTAAGGGGCCGCCTAATAAAAAAATATTTTTTCTTCAGAATTTTTATCTTTTTGTGGGGAAGGTTTTTCTTGAAGAATATGGCCATTTTTTTGGTAGAAATTTGAATTCAAAATATTTATTTTGAATAAAACATTTATTATAAACACAAAATTGTTTTGTATATGTTTAAAAATGTTTGTCCCACTTTAATAAAATGTAAGGTTTGTAAAAATAAAAATTCCTTTGATCATAAAATGTATTAGACATTTGTTTGTACATACCTTAAGTGATTGTTGAGGCAAACTCGAGACGTTGAGATGTCGAGGCTTGTTGACGTAAGAATGCATAGATGAATTGTGATCACAAGTAACTTAAGCACTTTACGTTATATGTTGTAACTTACATCTTTGTCATCATCAAAACATGAAGAGAATGTTTAGATTAAATATCGTAATATTCATGCCAACAATCTCCCCATTTTTCATGATGACAAACTATGTAAACTATAACTCATAGTAAAATGTATAAGTTACTTGTTTACACTTCTTCTCCCCCTTTTGTCGAAGCAAAAAGGTGGACTCTAAGACGAGACTTCAACTACGCTTGAACCCTTGAGAAAGAATATAAAAGGCGAGCTTGCATCATCGTAAGTGAAGCCTTGATCCTATCAACCTTAATGCTCCCCCTTGGTGTATGCTCCCCCTTGGTGTATACTCCCCCTTGGTGTATGCTCAAAACTTGTTTTGGCTACCAAAGAATCGAGCGATGAAGTAATCCTTCAAAACAAAGTTAGTAGACAAGTGCAAATATATATAATGATGATGATAGGTATATGCATGATACTAATAGGGGAACAATATATGGACGTAATAAGTATATGCACTAAAAATATAACACATGTAATTATTGGTTTAAAAACAACAACCTAACTCCAAAAAAAAACTACCATGACCAAAGCTTAAGACATGATAATGATTAGAAGCTAATGCAAAGATTCTACCGACTTATTTTGGCAAAAGATGCCAAAATATATATTCTAAAAGAGTTAGAAAAAAAATGAAGATGATAATGATGCGTTCTTTTAAAGACGTAGAAAAATGAAGAAGGATGAGCGTGAATGAAAAGGGAAGGTAATGAGAAAAGGTTGACAAATTTAGATTAATATATCGTTTGACAAGGGTGGATGATTGGGAATTATGGGATTTTTAGGTGTTTTTTTGGTTGACGACCGAAGATGGATATGTGAATGAGGTGGTGATGACATGACAACACTTGAAGCTTGGATATCTTCTTTGTGTTTTTCACTTGCTAGGAAGTGGAAAAGATGCATTTCATGAAGAAATTTACTTGACTTTTAGGGATTAAAGTTTTGGTGGTGATGATGCACTTAGTAGAATGTAGGGAATGGTTACACGGTGGAATCTTCTAGTGAAGATGGGAAATGAGGGTCAAGTGGAGATGACTAGGTGGAAGCGAAAGAGTGATGATACTCTTGATGGATTAATGGAGGTATATGTTTAGGTGCATGAGTGTTGGAGAGTTTAGAGGTGTAGAGCTAGGAGCGGAAGAGGTTGATTGAGGTTTTGGATGTTGTTCAAGTGAGGGTAGTGGATGTGATCTAGTGAGACGATATTCAATCCAAGTGAAGTGTTCATTGAATGTAATGGTTTTTAGGAGAAAGATGCAACAAGGTCAATTGTTGACATGTGGTGAGTGCTTATTCACTCACCTTTTCTAAGCCTAAATTGGACCAAATAAACCAAAAACTAACCAATAAGGCCAAAGAATGTGTGTTTTTGTGTTTGTGAATGTGCAGGAACGGATATTTAAGAAAAGACGAAAAATCACGAGAAAATGACAAAATAGGCACGAGATTTGGAAAAGTTTAAATAAAGCCGGAGTCGGGGAAGCTAGTGGTCAAAGTAAAGCTCATATGGTCAATTGGAATCCTCAAAGTCTCAGTAATTGCATAAGTGACCCGGGAATAAAGTTTGAAGAAAGTTCACATTTGGTCCCTCAACTTTCAAAGTTGCCACTTTTGGTCCTTTTGATGAACATTTTTGAAGAAATGACATCTCAGGCCCTCCAAGTATTCAAGATATTACAAAAAGAGTCCTTGGATAATATTTGAGAAGTTGGCAGCAAAGGTCCTTGTATTTTCTGAAATCTACATTTTTTGTCCCTTGGTTGATACTACTACTACTACCGGATCCATAATAATAATAATAACCCAACAATCCTAAGCCCATCCCACCTTTACTTATTACCCAGCCCACCACCCAACCACTCCACCCGGTCCACCATTTTAACCCAAGTTAAACCAAACCCACCTAACAGTTAAAATAAATAAAACGCGCCAGTTACTATTCCCCCTTCACCCCCACTTTACCCTGCTCTCCACAAAATTACCAGCATCTATTAAGTACGAGGTATGAGCTTCTAGAAGCTCTGAAACATTGTCAGGAATGTTGTCATAATTCCCTCCATGTGGCGCATTCAAGCTCTCTGATTGGTTATTGTATCGTGGCATATGGATAAGGCTCAGTCCAACGGCTTAAAATGGTGGGATGTCGACATTGAGATATGATTGAAGAATGAGTGGCCAAAATTAAGCTTCTAGCATCTTCCTAACCCTAGCAACCCTTATCTTAGTCTCGGCTATAAATAGACCCCTGTTTTCACCATTGTTAGTGTGTAGATTTAGAGTAAAGTTATGCTGTCAGTTTTATTTCTAATGTATTCCTAGCTTAAAGTTTCATGTAATCTCAGTTTTCCTTAATAAAATTCTTAGTTTTAAAGTTTTAATTTCATGTTTTAGCTTTCTTACTTAATATTTCGTTTTAGTTGATTGTTCCTTAAATAAGTTTACTTACTGTTCTAATAGTTAAATTAAATCATTTTAATAGCTTTTTTTTTAAGTAAAACTGTTTATTTACTTTCCCTTTCATAAAAACACAAAAAAATTTATAAAACATATAAAAAATCAAAAAAAAAAAAGGATGTTATCTTTCTTAAACTTAGCTTACATATAAGCTTCTTTTTAGTAGATATATGCTTATATTAGCTTTTATAGCTATTGTAAGTGTGATAGTAGCTTGAAACAGTCAAAAGCTCAAAAAGACCCCACTGGTCAACTAAAGTCAAACAATCATGTTCTTGGTGAAATCTGGTAAATTTGATATGTCAATCAGAGAAATGGAAGTGATTGGCCTGTCTAAAGACAGGCTAGCATAGTGAGCCCCCTCTGTTTGAGCTGAGGGGGAGAGCTTTGTAAGTTTCTCATTGCAATTTTAGTACCTTTGTTTCATATTTGATTTGAAGTAGTATAATTTATTTAGAATAGCATTTGAGTCTGCTTTTTGTTGTTCATGTCAGATTATTGGTAGCTTGTTAAGTGCTTACTTGGTGTTTCTGTTTGATTTAGTAACATGCTATATCTCACTGCCATAAATTAGCTTACACTACCATTTGATGTTCTTGGTGTTATGTGATGTTTTTGGTTAAACTATTAGCTTTAATATCACTTAAGTAATCTGTTTTGGTCATTAAATCAGTAGGAATAGTCTAAAAATTGCAATTTTTAGTGTAAACCATATTATAAAGGACTGTTTGGATCTGTGCATTCCTTGTTGTTCTTGTTGTTATTTTACTGAGTTCTTGGTTCACTTAGTTTGCATTAGGTCTACTTAAGTTAGAATAAGCATAAAATCAATAGGTTTATAGCTAAAGTCAAAATTGCATGTTTATTCAAAAATTCTGCTTGCATTTCTTGTAACTACTGCTGCTACTTGCTTTAATCTGTGTAATTGTTGTTTGTGATTGTCTCCTGAGTTCTTAAATATCAATAATACACACCTAGGTTTAGATTTAAGCTCTTGAAATTCGATTAAGTCAAAGTTCTTGAGTAATAAAAAAGTCAACTGTGCAGCCCTACTTGTTTTGTTCACTGCTGATCTAGGCACTAATTGGAGTTCAATTGGGGTGTTAAAATTAGGGCTTTTGTGATTTTTGTGTTCTTTGCTGGGTGGTCTTGTAGTTGCCACCTTAACTTTTCAAAAATCAGCTTATTAGACTGCCTATATCACTGCTTAAAGTGGGGCCTGTCAATTGCTTTTCTGCCTTATATATGCAAACAGCTTATGTGCTTATTTGGCTATCCTGAGTGCTTATCTTATGGTTGAAAGTTGTTATGTGCTTATTTATGTGATCTTTACTGTTTCTGAGCTCTGTGTCCAAATAAGTGCTTATTAGCTTATAAATAAGCACTTATTCAAACTGCTTTTTGTGCCATTTGCTTATTGGTGTGTGAAAATCTGTCCATTTTCTTTTTCATAGGTTCTTAATAATAAAATATAATTTTTTGCATTTTTTCATAATTTTCTGAGTTTATTTGTTATTTTTCTTTATTAATTTTCATTTTTAATCACTTTTTATTACTTTTTAATTATTAGAAAATCCAAAAAAATCAGAAAAACCCCAGAAAATCAAAAAATTTATTAGAAATTTATTTTTAGTTATTTTAGAATTTTAGAAATTAAATTTGTATTTTTCTCACTTTATTTACATTTTCTTTTAATTATTAAATAGTTTAAT
This sequence comes from Artemisia argyi, assembly GCA_030686995.1. Lineage (NCBI taxonomy): Eukaryota > Viridiplantae > Streptophyta > Magnoliopsida > Asterales > Asteraceae > Artemisia > Artemisia argyi. The sequence continues at coordinate 194,851,603 of CM060687.1, read as the reverse complement.
TAGTTTTTAATTCATAAAAAATTATTAAAAAGTCAAAAAAATATTTTTCTTTTTCTCAAAATTTTCTTTTATCATTTTTTACTTTTTAAAATTATTTACAAGTTCGTAGGATTAGTATAACTTAAAACTCACGTTTTATTTCGTACGATACTTTTTAAAAATCGCGTTTGTATTTCCGTTTTTGCGTTTTAGACTTTGGTGCATTACTAGCTTGTACTCTTTGCATATTTCTTAATTGATAGTTGATACTTGAATTATTTGATCACTATTTGCCTTTTTCACCACTTTTCAAATCACGATTACACGAATCAATATTCTTGATTCCATTCACCTTCACTGGGAAACAACTCGGGTGATTCGTATTTCTTGCGGATCATTTCGATACTATACTACTATTATATAATTGGTTTTCACGATGAATCAATTTTTGGCGCCGCTGCCGGGGAAGGCTTGAAGTGAATTTTGAATCATTGTTTTGGAAAAATCGTGTTTTGTTAAGCCTTCCTCTATTTTGTATATATATTTATATAAAAATTGAAAAATTCAAAACACTTTTACTAAAGTGTTTACAAAATACCAAAAAAAATAATAAAAGTTACAGCCTTGACTCGATCGAAAGAAAGGGCGTTGTAAACCAAATAAGTCTCCCAATATAACGAAAACGGAATTTAGTTGTTTATCGGACTATTTCAATTACTACAACCGAATAAGCGGGAAATACGGATAGCTAAGACATTAAATTGCTAGCTGAAGAGAGATCCATTCTTCTCTCCCGTCCCGTCGCGCGTGGTTTTGAAAGAAATGGTTTTCGATTAACGTTACGTTTTAAGAAAAGAAAAACAAAAAAAAAATAAAAAAGTTTTTGAGAAAAAATAAAAAAAAAATTGAAAAATAAATAAAAACAAAAAGATTTTCTTTTCTATTTTTCTTTTTCTTTTTAATTTTGATTTTGGTGTATGCACACCCGTTCTACTTCTGAGAATCTTACTTCTCCGCTCTCAAATCCCGAAAGGGTAATACGACACACACACCGTGTCCATTTCCTTAACGTTGAGGAGATGGATATGAATGATCAACACCCTCCGGTGGGTGGTGATGAAAACCAACACATGCCGGCTCCCGATCTCCGAAAGATGGAGGAGCTGTGCCAACCCACGATGCATGGTAGAGGTGGCCTGATTGCCCCTCTAAATATTGAGGCTACGGATTTTGGACTTAAGCAACATATGATACAACAAGTCCAAAATTCGTGCCAATTTCACGGATTACCGGGTGACGATGCAAATAAGCATCTCGATAAGTTTTTAACCGTCACCCAAAATATGAAACAAAACGGGGTCTCCGATGACGCCCTCCGTCTCTCTCTCTTCCCCTATTCTCTAACGCATCATGCCACCGCGTGGTTTGATAGCCTTCCCAGGAACTCGATTCATACTTTCAATGAAATGGTTTCCAAGTTCCTGGCGAAGTATTTTCCACCATCGATGGTGACGAAATTGAGGAATGATATTAGTAATTTTCGACAACTCCCCGATGAGTCTTTGTTTGAGGCTTGGGAGCGTTACAAGCTTGCCATTGATCGTTGTCCGAATCATAATATGCTTCTCGTCACAATAATTGATACGTTTTATAATGGATTGACTTTACGACATAGGGACACGATCAATGCTGCAGCTGGTGGTACTTTTATGAAACGTCGTCCCGAGGATTGTTACGAGCTAATCGAGAATATGACGGCCCATTACAACTATTGGGATTCCTCAGCCGAGAGGAATGAGCCAATAAGATCGACTGCGACTCTAAATTCTTCTTCTAACCCCGAGCTAGCCGTCTTGAATAAGAAAATTGACGATTTGTCGATGGCTATGCTAAGAATGTACCAAATGATGCCGAATCAAGCCAAAGACACACAAGTTAATGTGGTCAATTTCGTTTGTGAAACTTGTGGTGGTCCACACCCGTATTATGAATGTCCGACGACCGGCTCTTTTGCTCAAGAGAACGTGTATGCTGCGAATATGGGTGGCAACGGTTACCCACCTCTTCAAGGAGACCGTAATCTCCTCAACTACCGTTCGAGCCATTTTCAAGGACCACCTGGGTTTAATCAACCTAATCAAGTGAATCAGAATAAGAATGTGCAAAAGCGTAATCATCAATTCAATAACAATCAAAATCACAACCGTGGAAATAATGGTTTTCAAGGTCAAAATCAGAATTTTCAACAAAATCAAAACCGGGGAAATTACCACCAAGGCCCGCCTCAAGGGAATAATTTTCAAAACAATGGGAATTTTTAGAATAACAATCATGGAAATGTTAATCATGGAAATCAGAATAATGGAAATTTTCAAAACCTTGGGCAAAGTTTTAATAATCAAAATCAAGCTGCTATTCCAAATCCGTCGCCCACGGAAGAGTTGATTAAACAATTGATTCAAGGACAACAAGCTTTAATTGCTAAACAAGATGAAATAACGAAAATGTTTGCAACTCAAATCAATGATATCAACAAGCGTTTAAATGATCGACCCTCGGGCTCTGGAACTTTGCCTAGCAATACGATCGCTAACCCGAGGGGCGATGCTAAAGCGATCACGACAAGGAGTGGTGTTTCTTATGATGGACCAACGGCTCCGACTACCTCTTCTTCTCTACCTCCCAAGGTAGTCGCCCGTGAACCCGAGGCGACAACGGATATGGAAATTCCTATTAATAATGGAAGGACCGAAGACATCCAACCTCCGGTGGTCCTGACGTCCAAGGGAAAGGAAAAAGTTGTTTATGAAAAAGATATACCCGTTAAAACAAAGTTGCCTTATCCGTCACGTTTAAACGAACAAAAGCACTGCGAGAAAGATAAAAACCAAATGGAGAAATTTTATCAAATTTTTCAAGAATTGCACTTTGATATAAGTCTCGCGGATGCTATACTTTTGATGCCCAAATTTGCTTCGATGCTAAAAGGACTTTTAAATAATAAGGAAAAGCTTTTTGAAATGTCGAGAACCCAAATGAACGAGAATTGCTCAGCGGTTCTTCTTAAAAAGCTACCCGAAAAGCTTGAAGACCCTGGCAAGTTTCTTATACCGTGCAATTTTCCGGGTATGGTTCAATGCTTCGCCTTGGCCGATCTTGGTGCTAGCATTAACCTAATGCCATTGTTGATTTGGAGAAAGTTGTCTCTCCCTAACTTGACACCGACGCTTATGACCCTCGAGCTTGCCGACCGATCTACGTCTCGTCCAATTGGCATAGCCGAGGATATTTTTGTCAATGTTGGGAAATTCCATTTCCCTGCTGATTTTGTGGTTGTTGATTTCGATGCCGATCCACGGGTTCCTCTCATTCTCGGGAGAGGTTTCCTAAGGACCGGTCGTGCTTTAATTGATGTTTATGACGAGGAGATTACTTTACGTGTTGGAAACGAAGCCGTCACTTTTAACCTTGATCAAACCACAAGATACTCCTCCGATTACGATGTTTCTTCCGTCAACCGAATCGATGTTATTGACGAAGCTACGGAGGAGTATGCTCAAGAAATTCTTGGTTTCACCGATAATGCTTCGAGTGGCAGTCCCACTCCTTCTTTTGAACCTATCATCTCCGATTCTTCCCCTTCCCTCACTCCGTTTGAGGGAAGTGATCTCGCTTGGGAAGAAATCAATGCTTGTCTTTCAAATGAATCATTTTCACCGGAAATTGATAATAATAACTTTGATCCGGAGGGGGACATTTCATTAATTGAAAAACTTTTGAATGAAAACCCGATTGTTTCTTCCCCTCCGGTAGACTTAAAAATGGCAGACGTAAAAGAAGTAAAGCCGTCTATTGAGAATCCTCCGGAGCTCGAGCTCAAGGATTTGCCTCCTCATCTCGAATACGCATACTTGGAAAAAAATGATAAATTACCGGTTATAATATCAAAAGGCCTTAAAGATGAGGAGAAGACACGACTCTTAGATGTGCTTCGAAAGCATAAAGGTGCGATTGCTTGGCAAATATCCGACATTAAGGGAATCGACCCTCGATTTTGTACTCATAAGATTCTGCTTGACGAAAATCACAAAGCTTTCGTCCAACAACAACGACGGGTTAACCCACTAATCCACGAAGTGATCAAAAAGGAAGTTATTAAACTCCTTGACGCTGGAATGATTTATCCGATCTCGGATAGTTCATGGGTTAGCCCGATTCATTGTGTTCCAAAGAAGGGCGGAATCACTGTTGTGAAAAACGACGATAATGAGCTTATACCGACTGGACTTGTGACCGGATGGAGAGTTTGCATCGACTACCGCAAGTTGAATGATGCGACACGTAAAGACCATTTCCCGCTCCCTTTTATGGACCAAATGCTTGAACGGTTAGCGGGAAATGAGTTCTATTGTTTCTTGGATGGCTTTTCTGGGTACTTTCAAATCCCCATTGATCCCCCGGATCAAGAAAAGACCACTTTTACTTGCCCGTATGGAACGTTTGCCTATCGGACAATGCCCTTTGGCTTATGTAACGCTCCGGGAACGTTTCAACGGTGTATGATGGCTATTTTCTCGGATATGATCGAAAAAACCATGGAAGTGTTCATGGATGACTTCTCCGTCTACGGAAACTCTTTCGACTCTTGCCTCTCCCATTTAGAGAAAATGCGGATACGGTGTGAAAACACCAATTTGGTTCTAAATTGGGAGAAGAGCCACTTCATGGTTAAAGAGGGAATAGTCCTCGGCCATAAAATATCCAAATCTGGAATTGAGGTGGATCGGGAAAAAGTCAATGTTATTGCTAAATTACCACACCCGACGACCGTCAAAGGAATCCGAAGTTTCCTTGGTCATGCCGGCTTTTATCGACGTTTTATACAAGACTTCTCCAAAATAGCCCGGCCTCTGACCCACCTTTTAGAAAAGGATGCTCCGTTTAACTTCACAAATGAATGCGCCGATGCATTTAATGTTTTAAAGAAGAAGTTAACGGAGGCACCAATCTTAGTTGCCCCCGAGTGGAGCTTACCATTTGAGCTAATGTGTGATGCAAGTGATTATGCCATTGGTGCAGTTCTGGGGCAACGTAAGAATAAATACTTTCAACCGATACACTATGCAAGTAAGACTATGACCGAGGCCCAACATCATTATACAACTACCGAAAAGGAAATGTTAGCGGTTGTCTATGCTTTTGAAAAATTTAGGTCTTATTTGCTCCTTAAAAAATGCATAGTGTATACGGATCATTCGGCCTTAAAGTACTTAATGGCTAAACAAGATGCGAAGCCACGTTTAATGCGGTGGGTTCTTTTGCTCCAAGAATTTAATGTCGAAATACGAGACAAAAAAGGAGCTGAGAATCTTGCTGCTGATCACCTTTCTAGACTTGAGAACCCCCATCAAAGTGTTCTCGAGAACAAGGAAATCAACGATGCTTTTCCTCTCGAGACACTTGGGAGTGTGACCGAAATTGACCAAAGTACCCCATGGTTCGCCGATTTTGTGAATTACCATGCGGGGAATTTCATTAGGAAAGGGATGTCGTCCCAACAAAAGAAGAAATTCTTTAAAGATGTCCAACATTATTTTTGGGACGACCCCTACTTGTTCAAAGTCTGTGCGGATCAAGTGATCCGGCGGTGTGTTCACGGTACGGATGCCGTTGAAATACTAAAGGCATGTCATAGTGGACCCACGGGGGGACATCATGGTGCCAATTTCACCGCAAAGAAAGTGTTCGATTCCAGCTTCTATTGGCCGACGATTTATCGGGATGTCCATGAATTGGTGAAAACATGTGATTCTTGCCAACGTCAAGGGAAAATCTCTCAAAAAGATGAAATGCCGCAAAATGCGATTCAAGTTTGTGAGATTTTTGACGTTTGGGGCATCGACTTCATGGGGCCATTCCCGTCGTCTAGGGGTAACAAATATATTCTCGTGGCCGTCGATTACTTATCAAAATGGGTTGAAGCGAAGGCGCTCCCCACCAATGACGCCCGAGTAGTTGTGAAATTCTTAAAAAGTCTCTTTGCCCGATTTGGTACACCTCGAGCCATCATAAGCGATCGTGGGACCCATTTTTGCAATGACCAATTTGCTAAAGTTATGCTTAAATATGGTGTCACACATCGTCTTTCCACGGCTTATCATCCACAAACGAGTGGTCAAGTGGAGGTGTCCAATCGTGGCTTAAAAAGGATATTAGAAAGGACCATAAGTGAGCACCATGCCTCATGGGCCGATAAGCTAGACGATGCTTTATGGGCTTTCTGGGCTTTCTGGACCGCTTACAAAACTCCCATTGGGTGTACTCCATATAAGTTGGTTTACGGGAAAGCTTGTCATTTGCCCATCGAACTTGAGCACAAGGCCTACTGGGCCTTAAAACATGCAAATTTTGACTTAAAAACCGTGGGTGATCACCGAAAAGTTCAATTGAATGAATTAGTCGAACTTCGTGATCAAGCTTACGAGAATTCTTTAATTTATAAAGAGAAAACAAAAAGACTTCATGATGCCAAGATCAAAGACCGCGTGTTCAACGTTGGTGATCAAGTGCTTCTTTTTAACTCTCGTTTAAAGATTTTCTCGGGTAAGCTTAAAACCCGTTGGTCTGGACCATTCACTATAACACAAGTATTCCCTTATGGAACTATTGAGTTGGCTCAACTTGATGGTCCCAACTTTAAGGTGAATGGTCACCGTTTGAAACACTATTTTGGAGGGGACGTACCAACCATGGTAGTCCCGGATCTCCAAACTTTCCCCAAGGACGATTGAATTCGGGGATCGAGTCAAGCTACGTGACTCGGTATTCAAAAACAAAGCGCTTCGTGGGAGGCAACCCATGCTTATCCAATTTCATCTTCTTAATTTTCTTATTTCTAATAAATAACGTGAAGGGGGGGCACCTCTTCCAATCTCGTGTTTCGTGGTTATTTGTGATGATTGTCCAGGATTGTCCCCGATTTATGATGACTCTCGTGCTCGTGGTTTTGTCTTTTTCTCCACTCGAGTCTCATTCATCGTTGCTTATGGAAATCCAATATCCGAAAATCTTATCGACTAACGTTTTCTTTGGCATAATTAATAAACGGCCCTAGATATTTGTTAGGATTACCTTTGCCCGTAAAACATTGAGGACAATGTTTCATTCTAGTCCGGGGGGGGGGGGGGGGGGTGAATCTTCGATTCGATTTTGACCTTGCAGTTTTCACCATGTCATGTACTCTCATAACTCCGTTTTCCACAAAAAAAATAAATAAATAAAAAATTGAAAAAAATTGAAAATTTCAAAAATTTTGAAGAAAAATGAATGAAAAGTCATGAAAAAGCAACAAAAAAATGAGAAAAGGTTGGAAAAGTTGTGCAAAAATATAAAAAGTATGAATAAGTGATTTGACACCTTGTTGACTTTCTTGCTGGCGAGAGTAGGAATAAATATTTTGACTTGACCGGGCGTGTTGAGCCCTAGCTTGTTCCCTTAACCAATGATAATCATAAAAGTTTGTGCTAGCCTTGTACACTAGGAGCTACTCTTTTGCCGGCTCCCGTACTTGGCTTTATACATGCACGACTTGAAAAGCTTTCGCTAGTCACTTACACTAGGAGCTACAAAACGCGAATTCTTTTTAAGAGTTTGCAAAGTTCCCGTTTTTGACTTTATATATGCGTGGCTGATTATTGGCTAAGCATCTGGTAATCTCATTATTTGAGATCTTAAATTTGCAGAGAACGAGAAATGATAGAGTTTATTTACAAGTTTAATGCTAAACGTGGACTAGTAGTTCTCTTTAGAGCTCATAAGAGGTACTCGTGGCTTTTTACTCCCATCAGATACGTCACCAATATATAATAGATGTTCTAGGTTAATTAGTGGTATTTCGGTTTGAATAATATTTAGTTCTTTATTTTCTTAAGAGAATTTTTGCTTTAGAAGTTGGGTACATATCAAGGAACACCAAAAATAAGAACCAAAAAGTAAAAAATCAAAAGTCAAAAGTTGATTATGCATGTGGTTTTGGAGCTACCCGATAAGCTTCCATTGATGTTATGAGAAAAAAATCAAGAAAAGTATGAAAAATATGAGAAAAATGAAAAAAGTGAAAAATGAAAAAAAATTGAAAGTTGTAGTATTGTTGAATAAGAGCTATGTATGTATCAATAAGTTGTTGGCGCGTGAGGTGCATGTGATAAGTGATTAGTAATCAGTCACATGAGGTACACGTGATCGTACTCCGCAACTTATATCCTTGATATTGTATGTACCCCAAATTCCTTGATGTGGACCGAATTTCTATTGCAGTGGTTCTTAAGAGAAAATGAATAACTATGTATCGTTTTAACTTAGGTATCACTATCGGACTAAAAAAGTATCGAAACGAGAAAATATGAAGCGATTCATTTCTCAAATAAAGTAAAATATTGAGATACAAAAACTTAGGACATGGGAGTAAGAAGTTTCCACGAGTAACTTTTATGAGTAGTGTTAGCATTAAATTTGTAGATAGGCTGTGATCTCGTTTTTACGCTTAGTTTGAGAGCTCGTGAAAAATCAAGGATGACGATTTTCATCCGTATGGTCACTTCTTAAAGAGAAGTGTTTCTACTCGTAGACCCTAAAAATTATTGCAAAAATAATGAAAGTTCAACAAACCGTCACAAGTATGAAGTGTGAAAAGTCCAAAAATAGAATAAAGTGGAATAAAGAAATAAATTTTGGAAAACGGAGCGTTTGCGGGATTAAATGATTTTATGACTTCTTTCAAACCTCCTTGCTACTTTACAAAGTTAGTAGAAAGAGTTATGAAATTATTTATCTTGTGAGCGTGAATTGATCACATTGCGTGAGGACACGGCAATACTTTAGTCCGGGGGATTTTGGTGAGTGCTTATTCACTCACCTTTTCTAAGCCTAAATTGGACCAAATAAACCAAAAACTAACCAATAATGCCAAAGAATGTGTGTTTTTGTGTTTGTGAATGTGCAGGAACGGATATTTAAGAAAAGATGAAAAATCACGAGAAAATGACAAAACGGGCACGAGATTTGGAAAAGTTTAAATAAAGCCGGAGCCGGGGAAGCTAGTGGTCAAAGTAAAGCTCATATGGTCAATTGGAATCCTCAAAGTCTCAGTAATTGCATAAGTGACCCGGGAATAAAGTTTGAAGAAAGTTCACATTTGGTCCCTCAACTTTCAAAGTTGCCACTTTTGGTCCTTTTGATGAACATTTTTGAAGAAATGACAACTCAGGCCCTCCAAGTATTCAAGATATTACAAAAAGAGTCCTTGGATAATATTTGAGAAGTTGGCAACAAAGGTCCTTGTATTTTCTGAAATCTACATTTTTTGTCCCTTGGTTGATACTACTACTACTACCGGATCCATAATAATAATAATAACCCAACAATCCTAAGCCCATCCCACCTTTACTTATTACCCAGCCCACCACCCAACCACTCCACCCGGTCTACCATTTTAACGCAAGTCAAACCAAACCCACCCAACAGTTAAAATAAATAAAACGCGCCAGTTACTATTCCCCCTTCACCCCCACTTTACCCTGCTCTCCACAAAATTACCAGCATCTATTAAGTACGAGGTATGAGCTTCTAGAAGCTCTGACACGTTGTCAGGAATGTTGTCATAATTCCCTCCATGTGGCGCATTCAAGCTCTCTGATTGGTTATTGTATCGTGGCATATGGATAAGGCTCAGTCCAACGGCTTAAAATGGTGGGATGTCGACATTGAGATATGATTGAAGAATGAGTGGCCAAAATTAAGCTTCTAGCATCTTCCTAACCCTAGCAACCCTTATCTTAGTCTCGGCTATAAATAGACCCCTGTTTTCACCATTGTTAGTGTGTAGATTTAGAGTAAAGTTATGCTGTCAGTTTTATTTCTAATGTATTCCTAGCTTAAAGTTTCATGTAATCTCAGTTTTCCTTAATAAAATTCTTAGTTTTAAAGTTTTAATTTCATGTTTTAGCTTTCTTACTTAATATTTCATTTTAGTTGATTGTTCCTTAAATAAGTTTACTTACTGTTCTAATAGTTAAATTAAATCATTTTAATAGCTTTTTTTTTTAAGTAAAACTGTTTATTTACTTTCCCTTTCATAAAAACACAAAAAATTTTATAAAACATATAAAAAATCAAAAAAAAAAAAAAAAAAAAAAAGGATGTTATCTTTCTTAAACTTAGCTTACATATAAGCTTCTTTTTAGTAGATATATGCTTATATTAGCTTTTATAGCTATTGTAAGTGTGATAGTAGCTTGAAACAGTCAAAAGCTCAAAAAGACCCCACTGGTCAACTAAAGTCAAACAATCATGTTCTTGGTGAAATCTGGTAAATTTGATATGTCAATCAGAGAAATGGAAGTGGTTGGCCTGTCTAAAGACAGGCTAGCATAGTGAGCCCCCTCTGTTTGAGCTGAGGGGGAGAGCTTTGTAAGTTTCTCATTGCAATTTTAGTACCTTTGTTTCATATTTGATTTTAAGTAGTATAATTTATTTAGAATAGCATTTGAGTCTGCTTGTTGTTGTTCATGTCAGATTATTGGTAGCTTGTTAAGTGCTTACTTGGTGTTTCTGTTTGATTTAGTAACATGCTATATCTCACTGCCTTAAATTAGCTTACACTACCCTTTGATGTTCTTGGTGTTATGTGATGTTTTTGGTTAAACTATTAGCTTTAATATCACTTAGGTAATCTGTTTTGGTCATTAAATCAGTAGGAATAGTCTAAAAATTGCAATTTGTAGTGTAAACCATATTATAAAGGACTGTTTGGATCTGTGCATTCCTTGTTGTTCTTGTTGTTATTTTACTGAGTTCTTGGTTCACTTAGTTTGCATTAGGTCTACTTAAGTTAAAATCAATAATACACACCTAGGTTTAGATTTAAGCTCTTGAAATTCGATTAAGTCAAAGTTCTTGAGTTATAAAAAAGTCAACTGTGCAGCCCTGCTTGTTTTGTTCACTGCTGATCTAGGCACTAATTGGAGTTCAATTGGGGTGTTAAAATTAGGGCTTTTGTGATTTTTGTGTTCTTTGCTGGGTGGTCTAGTAGTTGCCACCTTAACTTTTCAAAAATCAGCTTATTAGACTGCTTATATCACTGCTTAAAGTGGGGCCTGTCAACTGCTTTTCTGCCTTATATATGCAAACAGCTTATGTGCTTATTTGGCTATCCTGAGTGCTTATCTTATGGTTGAAAGTTGTTATGTGCTTATTTATGTGATCTTTACTATTTCTGAGCTCTGTGTCCAAATAAGTGCTTATTAGCTTATAAATAAGCACTTATTCAAACTGCTTTTTGTGCCATTTGCTTATTGGTGTGTAAAAATCTGTCCATTTTATTTTTCATAGGTTCTTAATAATAAAATATAATTTTTTGCATTTTTTCATAATTTTCTGAGTTTATTTGCTATTTTTCTTTATTAATTTTCATTTTTTAATCACTTTTTATTACTTTTTAATTATTAGAAAATCCAAAAAAATCAGAAAAACCCCAGAAAATCCAAAAATTTATTAGAAAATTATTTTTAGTTATTTTAGAATTTTAGAAATTAAATTTGTATTTTTCTCACTTTATTTACATTTTCTTTTAATTATTAAATAGTTTAATTAGTTTTTAATTCATAAAAAATTATTAAAAAGTCAAAAAAATATTTTTCTTTTTCTCAAAATTTTCTTTTATCATTTTTTACTTTTTAAAATTATTTACAAGTTCGTAGGATTAGTATAGCTTAAAACTCACGTTTTATTTCGTACGATACTTTTTAAAAATCGCGTTTGTATTTCCGTTTTTGCGTTTTAGACTTTGGTGCATTACTAGCTTGTACTCTTTGCATATTTCTTAATTGATAGTTGATACTTGAATTATTTGATCACTATTTGCCTTTTTCACCACTTTTCAAATCACGATTACACGAATCAATATTCTTGATTCCATTCACCTTCATTGGGAAACGACTCGGGTGATTCGTATTTCTTGCGGATCATTTCGATACTATACTACTATTATATAATTGGTTTTCACGACGAATCAACATGTTTTTCAACTTGATTCAAGTTGTGGGGTGATGAAGGAGAGCTAGAGGAAAGTTGTTCCAAGCTGCATTGAGCAAGGTGTAAGGTAAGGAGAGCATAAAGCTCATGGGCTTCCTTGAGTTCTTCAATGAACTACAAGTGTTTGGAGGAAGGTGATGATGGTGGAATGTGGTTGTTATTAGGGTTGGATGATTGGACATGCAACATAGGAATGGCGTGTGAAGTTATAGGGTGTGGTGGTGACACTCTTGGTGGTGGAGACATGTTTGAGCTTGGGTAATCATGAAAGCATGATATGGATGGAAGATAGGCTTCATGAGTGGATGATGTTTTTGTTGAATGAGCATCAAGTGAAGCATTAGTGATTAGGTTTGGATTGTTGTTTTGGGATTGTGCATGCTCATCATGAGAAGAAGCATTGGTGGAACCAAGCATGGGTTTTTGGCTTTGTTTGTGAGATGGGTTATTTGTATGAGCATAAGATTTGGGTATTGGTTGATTTGGAACAACATCACTTGAGCTTTGACAAGAGTCAAATTTTCTCCTCCAAATGGGTTTTACGGAGATCTTAGCAACTCTTGAGAGTTAAGATCTTGGGTTGTTAGGGGATGACATGTTTGGTTGGATGATCATTAAGGATGAAGGAGATGTATTTATAGTGTAGGAAAGATGTGGTTTAGGAAGGTAAATTTTGAGGGCATGGAAATGGTGGATGACTCGAGATTGGTAGTATAAAGGATGATTCGGTTTTTCATTTCACATGGGTGGTTTGAGGATGTACTAAAGAAGGGTTATGAGGTTTGAGTGTAAGGTAGAAGAATATATGTGAGTGAGTGTGTTTTCCCTTCCCATTAAATTCGTGCTCATCTGGACATAGAGTTAAGCATGTAAAGGCATACAATCAAATCACATAGGAGCAAATAAACATCTAGAAACAACATATATGCGATATGCCATAAATCAAGGAATGAAAGAATCTAATGAGAAGCAAAGTTCATAAAAGTAAACTAGCGTTAGGTATATATAGGAAGAGAAATTTAATCAAGTTGGAGAATGAGTATGAGACTATTACTAGTGGTGCTCAATTCAGGCTAAACATGACCATTTTTACGGGTTACACACACCCAACTTCTCACATAGAAGCAATTCAACCGTTAGGTTAAATTGAATTTCTAGTCAATAGATTCTCCAGTAGTCATTCTCTTTTTAGAAGAAATTGAGTTCCTAAATTTACCTATCGAAGATTACCAAACATGAAGTTTGCTTGATTCACTAATACTTGGCTTAATGTGACTCAAACATCATGTTTTTATGAAGGTAAATCTAGATGATATATTTTATTCAAGATCCTAATAGAGACGTGTTGAATGTTTAGATAAGAGTAAACAAAAAGTTTTAATCTTTTCTTCATGATTTACCGGTTGTTTGGTTTTGATGACATATTACTTGATTTAATAACTGTGCTAGACTTAAGAGTGCACCTTAACATCTCTTGTGAAATGAATCTCATTGAGATTATTTATCTTAAATGAGTTTGTGATTCTCAAATGATATCAAAACTAGACATTAATATATTTTTAAACAAATATTATTTTCTATGATTTTTGCCAATGTTATATATCATACTTTAACAAGTATTTGAAAAAATAAATTTTACTTGTTTATGGATTGTGACAAGTTATTTTTCAATTCTAATAACTTATATTATTTCAAAAAAAATGTAGTGCATTATCTTGTAACACAACCATTCATGCTACAAAGAAAATGAAATATATAGAATATATAGTGTGTATTATTCTTAAATATGTATTTTATCTTGTGGTGATAATTTTAAGTAGTGTGAGCAAAGTTTACATATGTTGTTAGTTTGCTCATGTTTGGTTTTTCGGATATGACACATTTATCCATTGCATTGCAATGTAAATTGCTTGAATATTTCGGACGAAACATCCAAGTCGTCAATCCTACTTCATTGTATATTTTATAAATGTGTTTAAAATGTTATTCTAATATTTGGAACACAATTATTGGACAAGTAGATTTAATATGACATTATCAACACAAGTGTAAGTTATGATCCAATGCATACTCTTTTCATCTACAAAGGATGTAACTATTTTCATATCAATCTAGTGTGATTGAGTATGTAGAATCAAGACTATATCTTTTGTTGTAATTTGATATAATCTTGAAGCTAAACAAATAGCAATCCAATTTCTTGTCCACACTCAAAAATGTGTCAATTAGATTTGATAAATATATCAACCATAATTTGAATAACGAATTGATATAATATCAAGATCTTTCTTGACCCTCACGGACACTCATTTGAAATAAATAAACATTTTGATAGTGTGTTCCATTAATCCTAAGATTATTTATTAGTGAATGATTGAAAGTTGACTTATTATTTCATGATTGTTATATCTTTTGTTTTTGTGAAAGACTCTTCATTTTTACTTATTATGAACACACTTAGATTTTGAAAATACTTTTTCTTTTATATAACTATTAATGTTTTACAATGATTCAATTTCTCTTATTAAACATCTTAAGGTAAAACAAGCTAATTTGTAGAAAATATTTAAGTGTGTTGTGAAGAATAGATTAAATTGTTTGAAATATTTAGGTGACTAGATTGAACTCATTTACAAGATGTTTGAGTAACATTAAGCCATCTATACCTATATGCAATGCAAGCATATTATAACAATCCTAACGCAAGAAATCTAGCATAAGATCTAGTTAAGTATAAATCGGAAAACTAGCTATAAACTAATATGGCACATATGCATAGATATACACATAGCTAAACTTCAAATAGCAACAATCATTTAATATATTCAATTAAGAAAATAAAATCACAAAGAAGTTCACATAACACATAAAAACTTGTCGTCGTTTTGTGTATTATATACACCAATGTTTACTTAGCTCGAATTTATTTGAAAATAAAATAGTTTCCTCCCCATTCTATAATTTAACTAAGATCAATATTTTGAAAACATAAATACTTAATTTTTCAAAGGTATATCAACTAGGAATGCCCGACTTGAAGGAAAAGGTAAAACAAAAGTTTTACGTTAAAACGAAACACAAATTTTTTACCACCGTATAGTATTTTGAATTTCTTACTTATTTAAGTTTGTAATGGTTACTTGTAAGTATTTTTAAATGAAAGTAGACTCAATTACCTTTAAAACGCCAGGTGGCACGACTTCTACGGAGTTACGGTTAATTTTATATGATTTTTCAAAGTTTTCGAAAAACTGTCGAACAGACAGGCGGACCCCTTAAATAATTAAGGGGACCGCCCAGACAATTAAGGGGGCCGCCCATCTGGTACTCAAAATTTCATTTTTTGTAAAAAATTGTTTTCTGACTTTTCGGAAAGGTGAGTAACTTTCTGATTTTGATACCGAACATATAACACTTATTTTAAGCATAATATTATTTCGAGCTAGTATAATTAGTGTATATATCATCAAAACTAATACAAGTTAATCAACAAAACACTTTTCATATTTAATCCTCCTTAATGGGTAATTTGATACATGGATCGTACTCAATTTTTAAAACCATTTATTTTGAAAATTTGAGCGACGTGGCTCTAGTACCAATTGTGGAAAACTAGAAGGGGGGTTGAATACTTTTCCCCTCTTTTTCATTTTATAAAAACTTTGTTTCAAAATGTTGATTCGAATTTATTCAATTGTTTGTTTGGAAAACCTTTAGTTAGAGTTTTGTATGAAAACACCATATGATCAATATGATCAATTATATACGTAAGCTTTTGAAAAACTTAGTTTTATGAATGGAGCTTTGGTCGGTCTTTGTGTGAATACGTTTTCCTTTTAAAATCTTAAAACGTTTTGTATCAAATTATCTATCAAGTTAAACTTAATATGAGAAGTGTGAATAATAATCTGTTTGACCATATCATATAATTATACACACAATCACAATATTAACTTCTATGTACAACACAATCAATCATCACCACTATATAAGCAACAACTAAGACATATAGGCAAGCATAGATGTAAAGCCATAAATGCAAGAATAAATGAAAAGAGATAAGAGAAAGGAAATGCAAACCGGACACGATGATTTATAGTGGTTCGGCTACAAGGACACCTTCCTTGCCCTACTCCACTCCCCGAGTCACCTACTCGAGAGTTTTCTTCACAACTAAACAAGCTCCCTTTTGGCGGAGAAAACCGTACACAACTTTTGCTTACATCATTTAACGACACTAAGCTAAATGTCAAGTTCTAATAGTAGCTAGAACCAATCTCACAACACTACTTCGATCACTACACAACTTCTACACAACTTCACGACTTCTTCATGGCTTCACGACTTCACAACTTCTTCATGGCTTCACGACTTCACGACTTCTTCACTACTTCACAACTTCTTCTATACTCCACTACATATTCACACATCTACTTCTTCACAACTTCATGACTTCTCCACACTACTACTTCTTCCCACTACTTCTTACTCACTCATAAACCCACTACTAAGTAAGATCATCTTGATCTACTTATTACATATACATAACACAACATTACATAAACACTAACTAGATCCTAATACATCTTTGGCTTTATGATAGGGAGGATTCTTCTCTTGCACTTTGAGTGGTAAAGGATTGGATCACTTGAAACAAAGACTTATAATCTTATGATCAAAGGATTTAGAAGGACGTTTTGAAGGGATTGGGACTGAAAATTCTTGTGCAAAAGGTGAGAAAAATCTGTGGAATGAACCAGTATTTATAGGGGAAAAAATACTGTTTGGGAGCGTGGGCGGTCCCCTTAATTGTGTGGCCGGTCCCCTTAATTAATTAAGGGGGCCGCCTAATAAAAAAATATTTTTTCTTCAGAATTTTTGTCTTTTTGTGGGGAAGGTTTTTCTTGAAGAATATGGCCGTTTTTTGGGTAGAAATTTGAATTCAAAATATTTATTTTGAATAAAACATTTCTTATAAACACAAAATTGTTTTGTATAAGTTTAAAAATGTTTGACCCACTTTAATAAAATATAAGGTTTGTAAAAATAAAAATTCCTTTGATCATAAAATGTATTAGGCATTTGTTTGTACATACCTTAAGTGATTGTTGAGGCAAACTCGAGACGTTGAGATGTCGAGGCTTGTTGACGTAAGAATGCATAGATGAATTGTGATCACAAGTAACTTAAGCATTTTACGTTATATGTTGTAACTTACATCTTTGTCATCATCAAAACATGAAGAGAATGTTTAGATTAAATATCATAATATTCATGCCAACAAGATGCACCCAAGTGTGGCCGATGTTACAAGAATCATTCTGGACAATGTAATGTGGTGTGCAAGAATTGCTCTAAGATGGGACATATAGCTAAGGACTGTAGAGCTCGACCACTTGCTATGGTTCAAGCTACTCCTGAAACTATGAGTAAGGCAAATGTTACTTGTTATGGATGTGGAAAGAAAGGACACTATAGGAATGAGTGTAGGGAATTGTGGAACCGAGGAAATCAAGGATCGGGTGGTAATGGGTACAATCATGGAAACTGTGGAGCTGGAGGAAACAGTGGACGACAAGACAATGGGGACCAACGTATGGAAGCAGGAGCTGCTCATGGGAGAGTGTATGCACTTGGGAACGAGAGAGGAGAAGATCTGAACGTCGTCACTGGTACGTTCCTTCTCAATAATTGTTATGCTTCCATACTATTTGATACTGGTGCCGATAAGAGTGTTGTGTCCACTACTTTTGCACCCTTACTAGAGAAACCCCCTATGAATTTAGGAATTGGTTATGATGTAGAGTTAGCTAATGGGAACATAGATAGGATTAGGACTATCATTCGCGGTTGCACGTTAAACTTCCTAAATCATCCTTTCAACATAGATCTTCTACCCGTCACGTTAGGGAGTTTTGATGTTATTATTGGTATGGATTGGTTTTCGAAGTACCGTGCTCATAAACTTTGCGATGAGAAGATCGTGCGTGTGCCTTACGGCAGGGAGATTCTAAATATACAAGGAGATCGAAAAGGTTTGAGAGGCCCATCTAGACTAGCGGTCATTTCTTGCACTAAGTTACCAAAGCTAATGGAAAAAGGATGTTACCTTTTCGTAGCTCAAATCTCTGAGAAAGGAGGGAAGGAGAAGAAGGAAAGATGCATTGGAGATGTTTCTATAGTTCGTGATTTTCCCGATGTATTTCCCGATGACTTGCCAGGAATCCCGCCTACTAGACAAGTGGAGTTTCAGATTGAGTTGATACCTGGTGCTGCACCCGTGGCACGAGTGCCTTATCGACTTGCACCCACTGAACTGGAAGAGTTATCGAAACAATTAGCGGAGCTAGCCGAAAAGGGATTTATACGACCAAGTTCTTCGCCTTGGGGAGCCCCAGTTTTATTTGTGAAGAAGAAGGATGGATCGTTTCGCATGTGTATTGATTATCGAGAGCTGAACAAGTTAACGGTGAAGAATAGATACCCGTTACCGAGGATCGACGACTTGTTCAATCAGCTTCAAGGATCGAGTGTGTATTCAAAGATCGATCTGAGATCGGGATATCATCAGCTTAGAGTTCGTGAGGAAGATATTCCGAAAACGGCTTTAAGAACCAGTTACGGGCATTATGAGTTCCAAGTGATGCCGTTTGGGTTGACTAACGCACCAGCAGTATTCATGGATCTCATGAATCGAGTATGTAAGCCTTATTTAGACAAGTTTGTGATTGTCTTCATCGACGATATTCTAATTTATTCGAAGAGTGAAAAGGAGCATGAGGAGCATCTAAGGCTCATCTTAGAATTGCTTAGAAAGGAGAAGCTGTATGCCAAGTTCTCCAAATGTGAATTGTTAGGTCACCATTTTGTAAACACAAGCATAGTAATGATAGAAATGAGATGAGAAAAGAGATTGGGATGATTATATGATAAAGAGAAATATAAGTGCAAGAGTTTCCTTAAGAAATCAAAATAACCAACCAAGTTTACAAATGGCCTAAGACTAGTATTTATAAGAAAGGAGCTAGGGCAACACTCCTACTCCTTCCCTTCTCATAATTCGTATGGGCTTGAAGCCCATGGACTTCATTCTTAAGCCTAGTAAACTTAATACAAAATGTAAATGATAGTAAATAATAACTAAGCAACCTAGCATTATTACAAATGACCGAGACTTCATAAAATAGTAAAACTATGATCCCAACAATCTCCCCCTAAGGGTCGGTCATCATGGTTGCTTGACGTCTTCATCTTTGTCGTAGACTTGTGAGATATAAAACTCTAGACGTCTTCAAAAATGATTAGAATAATAATGGATGTACTTTGCTCTTTGTCTTTGTTCTTTGATGATGTTGTAGTGATTGTGTTATGAAGTAATCTGCCATTCGTCACTCCTGCGTCTGTGGTGGTTGAACTCCATTCCAACATACTCATACATCTTCGGACTTAGACTTTCACATACAAGAAGTTCCTTTTCATGCATTGAGATCTTTGTCTTAATACTTTGTAGATTCTTCTTATTGGTGTAGAATCTTTCTTAGACCTTTGTGTTGCTAAGATCTTTGGGAGCTTTCTTTGACTTCAAGATGTGTGTATGAGCATGTTGGAATCTGTCATCATGGAAGTGAGGTACCTGCGAGTAAACAGTTAGCAATAAAACAACCGGTACTTACGGATAAGGAATTAGAGCTCATCAACAGCATATTGTGAAGACTCCTTCTAATCCTTATCCAGGCCGTTCCCATATCAGATACTCCCAAAGGATCTTACTAGACCTACTAAGTAGCTCAATGACTGGGTGAGTCGCTGGGGATCACTCCACGACTGTAGACCGCTATGGAACCACCGCAATACACTAAGCGTAACCCTTGTGGGGTTACCGAAGTGACCTGCTATCAGGGCTGTTTGATGTTGACCCTGGCAGGATTTCCGTTCAATCATTGAGAAATACATAAGTAATCCTCTCATAAACGTTCTCGGCAGATTGCTAAGATCTGCGAAGGACTCGATAGTTTACATCTGGAGTCCATTGATGTAGAACACCAATTGTAGAAATACTAAGTGTTCCTAAGAGATCATTGATGTGTCTCAAGGCTCTAGACTCTATAAGTGCACTCCTAGGTTTCCTATGCGGAGACTAGGGAGGGGTCTCCTGCTTCAATATCAACCGTCTCTAAGAGATAGGTCGATAGGTTACGCGGGTTCCCCGTGAGAATGAAACAAGTCCTTTTAAGAGAACTTGAGTGGTTAAGAAGGTTTAGTGCATTGCGTCACTGGGTCCATGATGACTTTGTCTTCAATACCGGTGTTGTCTTTTGCAACAACCAGTAGCATACGTATTGAACCCGGTGTCTGCCCTAAGGTTGAACATATGGAGGGCTATTTCTTTTCACCCTTTTCTTTACTTTTCTTTTTAATTCTTCAACTCCTTCTTTCCCTTTCATTCTTTTCTCCTTTTTCGTATCATACCTAAGGACTTCTAATTCTAACTATGGGAGATGTCCTTGGGTAGATCCCTCCAGCTCTGGCGGATCATAGGACGGATATTCCTATCTTAATCACCTTATAACTCCGACAGTAGCCAAGAAACCTTTGATTGAAAATCTCTCAAAGTGTTTGTGTTAATCAAATATTTTGTTTAACACTTTGAGAGTTTTGTGTACACTTTAGAAGGGCTCCCCCTTCACATGTGCTCATATGTATTTTAATAAATTCGCACATGCGGGAGGAGCGAGCACTTTTGAATTGATCCACTTTCAGTGAACAAGACCGATTCGAGACACGCTTACATCACTAGTTATACTAGCTTGAAGTTATTACCCGGCCTGGTCAAGTCCACAGAAAGTTTCTCGAAACGGTACATTTCTACTAAGACTAATCCTTTTTGAGACACGCTTACGTGGCTAGTTAAAGAGTTCCATTGTCAGCTTTTAGGTGACAACTAGCTCTAATAACTAACTTGATGTTATTACCCGTCGAGGAAAAGTCTTTTCGATTTTACTAACTTTTATGTTTCGTCAATTCCTGGGTGAATCTGAGTCTAGCTCGCATGAGATTTGACATTTCAGCAACTTTTAATATTCATATTTTAATCACTTTCCTTTTCTCCCCCTCAAAAATAGCATATGAGATGTTGTTTTTGACAAACATTTGATTAAAATATGCTTTTTGAGTCTTACGGGGAGATTCACCAAGAACTTTTGATTTAGAGCAAAGTATTTTGTTTTGACAAGTGCTCCCCCTCAACAAGTGATTAGGTCTTATTGAGGTGAAATACTTGTCCTTTTGAGCAGAATTATGAAAAATCATAAATGTTTGATTAATTCTACTCAAAAGTAAGAAGCCTTCGCTCCTTATATTTAGGATTGAGGCACTGATGCGTACCTCAGGGTCCTTTCTTTACAGGCACGGGTTGTGCACTGTAATGCGTGCACAAGCCATTATGAAAAATCATTCAATCAAATGAAATAATCAAATGTACCAAGTTACTCTTCGTTTGGAAGTGGAGCATCAAAGTTGGTGAACTTGGGTTCAGGTCTGACGAAGTTTCTGATAGGAAACGATGGTCTGACCCCGATATAGCTTTCCAGTCATCTGATCTGTTCCCGTCGAAATAACCTTTCTTCAATCTTTAAGACAAAGTTACGAACTTGTCTTCTTGTGCTGGATTTCCATCTAGGTTGTTCCCCCTAGCTATCTTGCGGCGATCATCATTCAACCTTTTGACCAGCCCATCACGAACAGATTTGAGTGTAACATCACAGAATTTGTGCACCTCATCGAACCTCATGAAACTTTGTAGCTTTTTGCTGTTGATGTAGGTGAAACCAAAAGAATCTTGGTTGAGAGTAAACTGTGATGTTTGATAGATTCCATCAAATGTGAATTGCGGCTTTGTCAAATTGATCTTCTGTTGGTAACTTTCCACTCCAAGCTGAAGATCTTCCACTCTTTCTTGAACTATCAATCGTCGGATGTAAAGAAGTAGTGATGCCATAAAGTTGTACTGTACATCTCTATCGAAACCACGCATTCTTCCTTGAACCTTTTCGAGATACATATCTTCAATGTCATTGAGATTAAGGTCTGGAAAGTCTGCTTCGGAGAACTTGTACTTCTTTTCATCTTGTCGTTTAACAACAATTTCACGCATGAATATGTAGTTAAACCGTTGCGACTCTTGAATCTCCAAGATGGCGATGATCTTAGATTTATGCTTTACATTTTCCAATGATTTCTCTTCTAATCTGCTAGTATAACCGAGACGACGACGTTCTGGCCAGTGTTGAATGCCGTGTAGAGCATCTCTGTCGTAGGCTACGATGGAGTTGCTGAAAACACGAGTAGTTTCTTCAATGGCAGGAATTTCATATCTGGCGGCAGGTACTGAGATTGTGAGTGAGGAAGCATATTTCTTCTTGGTATTCTCTTGGGTGAGTTTGATATTTTGAAGATCTTTGTTGAAGAAGTAGCTGTAGGGTAACTTGGGTTTATCTGGAAACCCTGTCAACGGTAATGGTTTTGTCCAGTCAGTGAAGTAAGGTTTTTCGTGGTTCTTGGAACTGAGGTCGATATTCATTTCAGGATTTAGCCAGTCAAATTCGGAAGACATTGTACTGGCTATATTCTGCAAATGAAATTCGTATTCCACTTTGTTTCCAGATCTTTTCTTGAGGAATTCTTGTGCATCCCTATTGATTCTTCTGAGCTCCGTCTTTGTAAGTTTGTTGACCTGAAGATCCTTCATTATGGCTTGGGTGAACTGTAGAGTATTGCCAGGAAGGGGTTCTTCATCTTCTAGAGGAGGTTGAGCTTGAACCATTTCTGTCAGCCAGTCATTTTGAGGAGTATCGTCATAGTCGAGCCATGAATGACGTCTTTTCTTCTTGGATTTCTTAGACTTTGATGTAGCATCTTTGTCTTTAGATTTGGACGGTGACGATGGTCTAGCATGAGAATCATGAATAGGTGGAGCACGGTTAACGGTGTCAAGTTGATCCTGGAAGTCATCAGTGGGTTCCATGAATGTTTCTTCTTCTTCAGTTTGACCTTGACCAGTAGTTGAGGGTTGTTGTTGATTTCCAGGAGGAGTGGAGTCCTTTTGTGGTTGTAGAGAGGATGAAGGACCTGTTCCAGACTTAGGTTTCTTGCCTTTGGAGTTTAGATCAGGATCGTCATCTTTTCTTGTCCTTTTCCGGGTTCCAGCAGCATCTTTGCATGACTCTTTGGATATGTAAGCCACCATAGCATCATACAGGGCTTTTTCTTCAGCTGTCTGTGTGGTTTTGGTGGCAATGTTGTCGAAGAGTTTGGCAAGCATGTCATTGAAGGACAATTCAGGGACGGTTGGAGCCACAATAGAAGGTTTTGTAGTGTGAAGCGTGAATGGTGTAGTAGACAGCATTTTTCTTGTAACACTTCTGATTCTGTGATCCAAAATGTCATTGATAGGTTCAAGAAGGTTTGCAACTTCAGGAGTGATCATATCAACCAGATTTTCAGTTAGAAAATCATGAGTTGCAGTTCTGATAACTCCTGTGTAATCAGAGTACAAGAACTTGTCGATCAGCTGCTTTGACTCCTGGAAGTCCTCAACTTGTTTAGTAAGACTGGTAACCATGTCGGTGAGTTTGTTGACTTGCTCCTGAAGATCAACTGGTTGTTTTGGTTCATTGATTGAATGCTGTTTAGATGCGGTTTCTGAAGGTGTGGGAGATGAATGCTCAGGTGATGATTCTGACGACGACTCGTTGTGTGAGTTTGAAGAAGAAGCAGGAGGAGTCGGATCCTTTGGTGGAGAGTCTTGAGGAGGTGGAGGAATTGCTGAGGAAGTCTGCTGAGAAGATGACTTAAGAAATATGTTGGTGTCGAACGCGTTCTTTTCTTCATTTTCTTTTCTACGGCGTTCCTCTGCTTCCTCTGCTTCTCGTGCAAGAAACTCTGGAGTAATGAGGTATTCCTGTTCCTGATCCGTAGCTATGTTCTCTTGTCCGCCAACATTCTCCTCTAAATTAGCAGTCTCTGTCATGTTGACATCTTCTGTTTTATCTGTATCTTTAACGGGGTCATCAGGTTGTGGAGCTGATTCTGTTGTTGTGGACACAATGGAAGGAATCATGCTGCTTGTTGCTCCTTCATGTTCCGACTGATCGATAGGTGGTGGAGTGAAAGGTTGAGACATTAGTCGGCTTTCAAGAGTTGCTTTCCTTTGTTCTTTCCGAAGTTGCTTTTCTTCAGCTCGAGTGTCGACAACTACACTTTTCAGTTTGAGTTTATCGACCAAAGGTTCAACGATTGGTTCGTCTTCAGCATCATCATTGGGCTCTTGAATAGTGATCCCTTTTCTTTTCCTTGTCTCTTCTTCATAAGTTTCAAGACTTTGTTGTATAGCAATCTCAGTTGCAGGGAATCTTTCGTCAGGTGCTCTTACCCTTAGTTCATAATCTGGTTCTTCTTCTTCAGATTCCGTGTCGAACTCGGATTCGGTGTCAGAAGGTGGAGGTGTAGGTTCATCACGAAGAATGTACTCTGGAGTTACTTTCTTCTTTGGCTTGGTAGCAGGTTTGGGTTTGGATGTAGGTTTAGGTGTGGTTGAAGTCTTGGGTTTTGAAATTGGAGCTGCCTTAGATCTAGTATGAGGTGATCCAGTGGTGCTTGTAGTACTCCCAGACTTTACACCTCCTTTGCTTCGAGTCTTGATAGTGGTTTCTTCCTGTACCCCTTTGTAAGCAATATCATACAGCTTGAAGTTCACCCTTTTCTTTATTTTGTCATTAAGAAGGTATTCGGGAAGCCTCATTCCTTTGGTCTTGGTTGAGGAAGTGGTCGTCTTGATGAATGAGGTGGTGAAGTCGTCCTCAAAGAGGTGCTTCGGCTCATTAGGATCAGTCATCCTCTTGATGAATTCTGGAGTGTCTTCGCAGAAATGTTCAATGAGAAGCTTTGTGAATCTTGTGAATGGTATCATAGTCTTCACACGTTCGGTTTGAATACTGTGGACTATATCATTCATTATAGGAACTGCAAAGTCAATAGGTGTCAGAGTCACCATTCCCCAGAATGTTTGCAAATGTTCGAGCCTAGGATGTTCATGACCACTTTTCCTTCCTGATATTGATCTTACTACCAACAGACAGAATGTTCTCCAAGGCTGAGGGATATTCTTGGCATTAAATCGGGAAAGCTTGACTAGCGGTACGTCATCATCAACCTCATATCCTAATTCAATGAAGAAGTCAAGAAGATCCAGGTCGGGTAGTATAGGAGCAAATTCGTTGTATGTTTGGGGCAGGAGAAGGGCTGTTCGAAGAACGTCATGATCTACAGTGTAGTCTTGGCGATCCAATGTAACAGTGAAAGACTCATCATCCAAGTTAGCCTTAGCAGTAAGCTAGAACTGATGAAGGTAGAACCGAGGAACTGAAGTAGAACAGATGAGCAGATGTTTGCATGGATGTGCAAGTAGAATATCTTTCACAATCATGCACGATTTCTCTATAATTTTCAATTTGTCGAAATCAACTCGGGGATTGTTGTTGCCAATCGTGACATTGTAGTTATCGGGAGTGATGTCCTCCATGGTAAGCAGTGGAAGACTTTGTTCAGTGACGTTGTCATTGTGTTCAGCCATGTTAATCTGAAAAGCATTACCATAAACCAAACATCCAAATTTGTTACGTGTTAGCACAGTTTTGAGTTTGGTTACAGATATCTACTTAAGACAGTTAAGCACGGATGTTTCATAATGTTATGTGTGAAGTGTCATATAATGCATATTAGGAATCACGAAATCCATTATACAATGCAATGTTTCATAAATAAGCACAATTGATATACACAATACATTGTTACATCACATTACACAACAACAATGAGTCACAACAAAGTCACACGTATTATTGTATCAATTTATCGCAAACATATTAACAATTAAGTGAGATTTCGAAAAAAAATACATAACACTCTTATCGCAATCATGTTTTAAGAAAGAATTTCGAAAATGTTACTAAGTATGTTCTCGATAAATAATTTATCGAGATCATGCTTATTTGTAAGATTATCGAGATCTTTCCTTATACATGATTGCGAAAGATTTCATGTTTTCGAAAAAAAATTAATACTCTATAAAATTTTCGCAATCATACTATGAACTCATGTTTTCGAAATCTATGTTCAAAGAGTATTTTCGAAAATGATAAATTTCGAAAAATACTGAGTTTTGAACAAACATTATCGAAATCATGAGACAGCGAATAATTTCGAAAAATTTCACCAAGATTGCGACAACTTGGGTTCTCGATAAAATTCTTATACAAGAATCTTTCGAATTTGAAGTCTAACGTACGTTTCTTTTGCGATAATATAATCCAATGATTCAGACCTGTCATAAAGATTGACAAATACCAATTAGACATAACCAATATGCTCGTTAACCAAGATCTCGATAATTATCAAGAACAATTTTTCGATAACATAACAAATTTGAGTCTAATGAGTATCAATGGTTCTAGCAAATCACAAACACATGTTAAAAGCACATTATGACAGCATACAACATATATAGACTCAGATAGATAGAACTTTATCATGAACGAAGCATACAAGTTATCGAGAATCAAGCATCATTTAGATATAAATCAACAAGATCAACATAACATTGAAGCTTATCACAATGGAAACATATCCCACCAATAAAACACCACAAACGAACACAGTATCAAGCAATCTCAAATCGACCCAAAACCTAGTTTTTCGTGAATCAAGCAAACATGAATGGAATTAAGATAAAATGATATAGTTAGTTTAGTGACACTAAATGTAACAAAACCCTATCAAGAAATCAGTTACCAAACCATGATTTTGCAGATTTCGAAATCGCAAAACCCTAGATATCGAAATCGATTTTGCAAGAAATTTAGCCATTGGATTTGCAATTAAACGAAAACCTATGTTTGTAATACCCTAAAGATTACTAATGAACTTACAGATTGAAGATTGCAAACACGGATTACTCTAATGAATAGTAGCCGTCGATTTAAGGGTTTAAGGTTGCCTGGTTTTCGAAAAATTGAAACAGGGGTGTTGGTTTTGTATATATATGAAACTTATGAATTATTTGTCACTTTTGGTCCCTTAAACTTTTGATATGCTCACTTGAGTCCTAAAGTTAAATGGCAAACATGTGCAACATAAAGATATTCTCCTAACCGCTTATGTCAATGAGATTTAATCGAGACGAGACAATGAATTTAGTACTTCCACATTTTCCGAGGAACCGTATCATAAAGAAAATATGCAAGTATATCAATTGGAGAAAAAAATGTGAGGCATTTTGAGCTTATCTCCCCCTCAACATTTGTAAGAAAGGACACAATATTGAAGAGAAGTGATATACTTGCATTTTTTTTTTTTTTTTTGTTTGAAAGAGAAAAAAAATGAAAAATCTTTTTGTGTTTTGATTGGTTTATATTTAAGAAAAATATTAACAAGGATAGTTTTGATGTTTGACGATCAATTGTGTTTTAAAAACTTTTCCAGATCTTCTGGAGTCAAACATCGCATACCAATTTGGTGAACTAGACTAGCAAACCTTGATGGTGCTAAAGATTTGGTAAGTAAGTTCGCCAATTGGTACTCAGTTCCAACAAAATAAAGTTCAACGTTACCCTTTTCCACATGCTCTTTGATGAAATGATATCGGAGATCGATGTGTTTAGATTTGCAATGATGCACTGTGTTGCAGGAGATAGCAATTGCACTCTTTGAATCACAGTAGATAGGAATCTTGTTGAATAGGTAGCCATAATCCTTAAGTTGTGATCTCATCCAAATGACTTGAGCACAACAAGCAGACATGGCTACGTATTCAGATTCTGTAGACGACAGTGATGTGCAGTCCTGCTTCTTAGATTGCCATGACACAAGTTTGTCTCCGAGAAATTGTAATCCACCAGATGTACTTTTGCGTGTGTCTAAACATCCTGCATGATCAGCATCTGAAAAAGCAATTAGTTCAAAACCAGAATCCTTCGGATACCAGATTCCCAAGTTAATGGTTCCCTTTATGTATCGAAGGATTCGTTTGACCTCACTGAGGTGTTTTTCAGTTGGTTTAGACTGATAGCGAGAGCACATGTAGACAGCAAATACTATATCAGGTCTACTAGCTGTGAGATACATGAGGGACCCAATCATACTTCGGTATTTAGTAGGGTCAACTGGAATCCCATGTAAATCAACATCTAGTTTTGTGGTATAGCCCATTGGTGTATTAAAAGTATCACAAGACATCATTCCATGTTTCTTTAAAATTTCAAGAGCATATTTGGACTGATTTATAAAAATTCCATGGGGTGATTGATGAACTTGTAGTCCTAGAAAGAACGAAAGTTCACCCATCATGGACATTTCAAAATTATCTTTCATTAATTTTGCAAAATCATTCGAGTAACTTCTTTTTGTTGAGGCAAAAATGATGTCATCGACATATATTTGAACAACAAGTAAGTCCTCCCCGTAGGTTTTTGTAAATAGTGTGGGATCCACCGATCCTTTAGAAAATTTATTGGCCAGCAAGAAGGTGGACAGTTTGTCATACCACGCCCGTGGGGCTTGCTTAAGTCCGTAGAGTGCCTTTTTGAGTCGGTAAACATGATTAGGACGCTCAGGATCAACGAAGCCTTCAGGTTGGCTAACATAAACTTCTTCATGGAGTTCTCCATTAAGAAATGCTGTTTTCACATCCATTTGGTAAACCACCATATTCCTGTGTGCAGCATAAGCCAAAAAGATCCGAACAGCTTCATGTCTAGCCACTGGAGCAAAGGATTCAGCAAAGTTAAGACCTTCAAGTTGGGAGTATCCTTTCTCTACCAGACGTGATTTGTTGCGTATGACAGTCCCTTCTGCATCAAGCTTATTCTTCCAGATCCATTTTAACCTGATGACAAAGACTCCGTCAGGTCTTTCAACTAATTCCCAGACTTCTAATCATATGAACTATTGAAATTCCTCTTGCATAGATTCAATCCAGTTGTCATAAGTCATTGCTTCTTTGATGTTCTTTGGTTCTTCGTGACAAACTGTGAGTGCATAAATACAAGTTTCTCCATCAGTGTGAAGTCGTTGTCTTGTCATTACAGGTGCATCTGGATGGCCAATAATATGAACTAGTGGATGGTCTCGAGTCCATTTGTGTGTTGAAGGGTGTAGTTGATAAGTATCGCGCATATTAGCAGGATCCAAATTGCGTGTTGATGACTCAGCTATATCAGGAACTGTAGTAGCCGGTGCAAACGGATTAAAGAACGCATCAGGATCATGCTCTGCGGGTTGTGGAATTGTTATTGGTGTTGGATCTTCAGCTAGATGGCGGGAGTTAGAACCGGTTTGTTCTGCAGTAGATGGTGATACAATTGGAGGACCGTCTCTCTCAACACTTGTAGTGGTTTGTTGAGGTGAGTCTGGTACTGGAATGTTATCAGGTTGAGCAGCGGAATTTGATGAGACCTCAGTAGGACGGTATTCAATTGTGTCATCAAAGAGAGGAGCAAACAAGGTTTCTAATTCTTTGCGGTTAAGTTGCAAAGGTTCAGCCGAAGATTCCGGAGAATTAAGACGGTTGAATTCGGGTCCTAAGCTGTGTTGCTCAGAAGCCATCTGTGTGAGTTCATCAAAATTAGCGTGAATGGTTTCTTGAATTTCTCTTGTACGAAGATTCCATATCCGAAAACCTTTGGAATTTTCACAGTATCCAACGAACACTCCGATGTCAGCCTTTGCTTTAAGTTTACCTAAATCATCACGATCATTCTTCGGATAACAAAGTGCTCCAAATACATGAAAGTAATCGATGTTCGGTTTCCTTTTGTGAACAATTTGATAAGGTGTTTTGCGATGACGTTTTGTGATCATGCAACGGTTTTGGATATAACATGTGGTTGAAACAGCTTCTGCCCACAAGTAATCTGGTAATTGAGCATTAATCAACATAGTTCTAGCAGCTTCCACTAACGTCCTGTTGCGTCTTTCAACAACTCCATTCTGTTCTGGGCTTCTAGGAATAGATGTTTGATGTTCAATTCCCACTTTCTCATAATAAAACCTAAGGGTCTGATTCTTGAATTCAGTTCCATTGTCAGTTCTGACTATTCGTACCGTGTTGCATAACTGAACTTGAATTTTAGTGAGAAAGGTGATGATCATTGAAGGAGCCTGATCTTTACTTCGTAAGAAATAAACCCAAGTCCATCTGGAGAAGTCATCTACAATTACTAGTATGTAGCGTTTACCGTTGATACTTTGAACACGCATCGGTCCACATAAATCCATATGAAGCAATTGTAAAACATGATTCGTACTTTGCTCAAGTTTTGATGGAAAATGAGCACGAGTACTTTTTCCTTGTTCACAGGCTGGACATAAATGATCTTTGGTAAAACGGAATCTTGGAAATCCATCAACAAGTTTATAACGAGCAAGGTCAGTCATGGTTTTGAAATTCAAGTGCGAAAGACGTTTGTGCCATAACCAAGATTTAGTTGACTCTGCTTTGGAGAGAAGACATATCGGAGATGTCGCAATCATATCTGACATTGATATTGTATAAAGATTGGAACCACGTGAGCCAGACATAAGATCGTTTCCTTGTAAGTCACGAACAAAGCAAGTTTTCTCACGAAATGCAACTTCTAGATCCCCATCACAGAATTGACCAACAGAGAAAAGGTTGTGTCCAAGGCCTTCCACATAATAAACACGGCTGATTTCGATGTTCCCACTTACATAGTCACCATATCCCATGATTAGAGCGTAATGATCATTCCCGAATCTGACAGTACCAATGAACTTTGAGACAAAGTTTTTCAACAGTTTGAGATTGCCTGTCATATGTCAGGTGCATCCGCTATCAACAATCCAGAGAATGATCTGTACCACCTGCATCAAAAGAAGAAGACACAGATGGAACAGAAGTAAGGGTGGAACCCAAAGACAGTGCGGGTTCCTGTTGGTTAGAAACACATTTATTCAACAATTTGGGAATCCATTTAAAGTCTGGTTTGTGTTGTAACCAACGTTGCCAATTCCAACTAGTTTTTGCTTTCTTAATGTTAAATGCACTAGTAGTTGGCTCATTCCTAGATTTGTTCTCGGTACCTATGGGGATAACTTCAACTTCATTAGAAACCGTAGTAGACGGCTTTCCTAAATTAGACTTGGAGGCAATTGTGGGCCTAGAAGGAATGCGTGTCCTACGTTTCTTATGACGATAAAGTAGAGAATTAGCGATACATTTTGTATGATCACCAGATGAAACACTTTTACGACAAAACACACAGGATGCATTAATATTGAAAACATTCAAAGGTTTATCATTCGTTACATTTAGATTTTGATTACAATTTGCCAGATTAGAATCTAAATCTGATGCAACATGAGTCTTATTCAAGGTCCTAAGTTGATCTTCTACTTCTTGGGCTGCTAGTTGTCCTTTCTTACGTTGCAAGATCCTATTCTTCTTTTTACTTTTTCGCTTGGGTCTGCTAACGCTAGTAGTGGAGACTAGTCCTGTAGAAGTGGAGTTATCAACATTAGTGTTTTGAACAACCTTTCCTTTATCAGTTTTGTCTACGTGATACATTCCTGGTGCTATTACCGTGGTGTCAACAAACTTTCCTTTTTGGAGTATCTTAATTTTCTCTTTCAAATCAATGATGATGTGATTCTTATCCTGAATATTTGACTCAAGTATGCCATTGCAATATTTAATGTCAATGTGGTTTTGTAGAAATGCGTCATTTTCAATTTTTAAATCCGCAATTTCTTGCTCGTATTTGAGACACAAACTTTTAAAAGACTCATTGTTTTTGCAAAGCTGACAAGAGGTTGAAAGATTTTGTTTTTGAAGTTCCAATTCTCGTTCAAGACTTTGAGCTTGACACCATTCAATCCTCTGTTTGAGTAGACAAATTTCTTTTGAAAACTGTTTTGTCACATCATCATTTTTAATTCTCAACGTATCATTTTCCTGTTTGAGTGTCTCAATTACCGCTTTCAACAAGTTATTATCAACACAATGATCATCCTTAAGCATAGAAGTACCAGATTTATAGAGATCATTCATGATAACAGACAAAATATCAGCAGTGAGAACTTGTTCCAAGAGTCGATCAGCATCGTTTTGTAAAACTCGATTTCTTTGCTTTTGAGCCAAAATTTCATTTTCAGTTGAGTTGAAAACGTTTATCATGTTTGTAACCTCGTTTTGAAGTTCCTGATCCCAACGTGTAGCACAGAGACGGAGGTGTTGGACAATTGGCAGCATTTGTTTTTGAAAAATATCTCTTTTTTCTCGCTCGTAAGCGGATTGAAAAGTTTCAACTTTTATTTCAGAATTGCGTGCAATTGTTTCCTCCAAAATTTCGATGTCTTCCATAAAAGTTTTGAAATAATTTAAGACACGACAACTTTTTGGTAAAGGTGGAAGTTCACCGGATGATGGTAAAGGACCATTTATTTGTGCTACAGTTTGGACAGGGACCGCATTAGAAGATGAAACATATGACTCTTCGACAAACCATGATTTCTCAGGTACGTCCTTTTGAGTAACAAAAGATTTAGAAAGAGGTGGAGCTTTTGAATAGTCATATGGTGTCCAATATTGAACATAACTCATTTTTGATCGACTCTCGTCTTCAAGTTCTTCTTCTTCCTCAGTATCAAAAACAACAGCACGCACAATTGTATTATCAAACATGTGGTCCATACTGTAAATCTTAGGAATTTCTTTGAATGCATTGTGAAGAAACATTGATTTAAAATCGCAAAGTGCAAATCCTTTATCGGGTCTCGGTTTTAAAGCAAATTTTTGAATTGTTGTGACAGAGTTCCCGTGTTTGTAAACAATGTGACGAAATTCTTTGAGTTGTTTTTCAAGATCAACAATATCACCGAGTAAGTCATCTATATACTTCCTTTTTCGTTTTTTATGTTCACAAAACTCCTTATTGCAATTTGACAATTCTATTTCTGTTTTTGAAAGAACTATTTGAAGACGTTCAACTTGCATTTTCAATTCACACTTTTCACTTTCGAGTTTTGAAATCAACTTTCCGTTTGACTCAATTAAATCTTGTATTTTGCGTTGAAGATCTTGTTCTTTATTGTAAGAATCTTGAAAAGCTTTTTCAAAACTTTTTGCATTTTTAATCTTTTCTTCCTGATTTGAAAGTTGAATTTTATAACATTCAATATCTCTTGCAAGTGACGCATTTTGTTCTTTTAAAACTTTATTTTTTTCGTTGCATTTTATTATTTGCAATTGTTGAGCATCCAGTTGTTTAGATAACAATATGAGGTCAGGGTCTGGATCAAATGATGGTTCATGTTGTTCTAAATGATCATTTTTATCATTCTCAATAGGATCATCAAATGAAACAACTGTGTCATCATCAAATATGACAACTGTGCTTATTTGTTCATCTGTTTGAGAGGATGAAAATGATTTAGATGGAACAACTTGCGCCATATCTGATTCAGAAGCAGAGGGTGATGCTATTTCATGTATTAAGCAAGCTTTGTGGTCATGTACCTGAGACAAGCCATCAGTGTCATACACTGGACCTGAATCATTAAGCTGAAGTTCCTGCATGTTGGCCATAAGCATCACAGCTGCATTAGCTTCCAGATCTTCCATGTCATCATCATTGTGCACATTTGCCATGAAGTTGTTGTCTTGTTCAGGGAAATGTCCATCTTTTTCATCTTGAAGAGCCATGAGTAATGCTTGCTTGTGAAACTTACTACCCCGAGTTCTCGGTTTGGGACATGCTGTCGCTATATGACCTTGTTCATTACAGTTATAGCACCACACTGCATTCCCTGAGTTGGAGTTCCTTGTTGCAACTGGTTCAGACCTTTGCTGAGAAGACCCTGAGTTGTTCATGAACCCCGCATTGTTACTAAACCTCTAACCATTCCCAAAGTTTCCTGAAGAACCTCCTAAACCAGATCGACCATAGCTACGATTCTGAATTTCCACTCTTCCATCATTGACAACAGCTTGATTCCTTGTGTTAGAAGATGAACGTTGACGGTTGTTTGTCTTGTTGGAGAATTTGCTAAAAGCACGAGCAATGAGAGCAAGTCCCTGATTCAACGTGTTAAAGTCATCATCGTCATCGTCATTGGAATTTGAGTAATACATAGCATCATTGTTGTTTAATGGAACCAGTTGAGTAGAGGCATTCTGTGGAGATGAATCATAAGGGACCATTTGGTTCGAGGTAGACGATTGTGGATAACTGAAGTAGTTCTGCTCTTGAACATATGCATGATTTGACATTGGTGGTGGAGCATAGGGAGACTGAGCTACGAGAGCCAAAGAATTTGGTGTAGAAGTTGGTGTGTATCCTCCACGTAGAGCTCGATCTTTTTCCACTTCAGGTTCATGGTGTTTCAGAAAATCATACAACAAACCATATGGAGCATCATGAAGATTCTTTGTTTGACGGACAAATGTCACATATTTATGCCAATCAGGGCCAAGACTACCAACAAATTTGGAGTTCACAGCGATCCTTGGTACTGTGATTTTGTGACGTTCCAGATCATTGACCACATTTGTGAAACGATGATAGTATGATTCAAGTGACTCTCCTGGTTCAATTGTGATGTCAGTGTATTCCATGTAAAGTTTGGATTCCATATCATCTTTGTTCAATTGAGTGCCTTCCATAAGGAGATGAACATGTTCCCACATAGCTTTGGCTGTTTTCTGAGCATCGACACTTCGATAAATTGGATTTGGTATTCCTTGAAGTATATAAGCCATTGCATATTCATCAGCTTCACGATGTAATTTCTGTTCTTCTGTGAGTAGAGATTCTGGAAGAGGTCGATCACCAGGAGGACGTGGAGGATCAGCATGTGGATCACCAGCTTCAAATCTTGTTGGCCACTCAAATGGTCCTTCAAGTATCACTTGCTTCAAGAATTTCCCATGAGGTTTCTTTAATTCAAGAAATTGTAAGAATCGACTTGACCATTGAACATAGTTCCCAGGTGTTAGCATTGGTGGTGTTTCAAGTGATCCTGCCTCATGTCGGGATTGTTGAGTTGTAATAACTTCACACATTCTGTCAAACCAGTGAGGTTGTTTGGAGGAAAACTGAGTGTTTTGTTGTGGCACTTGATATGGTTGTTGTTGAGGAATGATCTGATGTTGTTGCATCATTAGATAATGATGTAGTGGATTATACGTTTGTTTTTGAGAAGGTTGTAGATACAGTGGTTGCTGATGGTATTGTTGTTGCTGATACTGCTGATGTTGATGTTGCTGAGTATGAGGGAAGTAGTGATTAGGTGGTTGAGACATCTTAGAACACTTGTGTAGAGATGGATCTTGTAGAAAGTATAGAGTTAGCCAAGTATCGAAAAACTTTGCTCAACTTCGGATTGCGAAACCTTGATTACCAGGGATTGCGAAACTATGTTAAGTAAGGATTGCGAAACTTTTGAAGTCCAATGATTTCGAAAATTGGGTTTGCGAAAAAATGTTCAAGTTTCAAAGAAACTGGGATTGCGAAAAAATGTCAGGTTTTCGACAAATACAGGGATTGCGAAAACAAAACAAGTTCTCGAAACTTTATGGATTTCGAAACTGAAGAAATTTTCTAGAGGGATTTCGAAACTTATACAAGTTTGCGAAATAGGTGTGATTTCGAAAAAAATGATGTTTTCGAAAAAACACAAAGGCAACGATCCAATTTTCGAAATTGTACAATTTCGAAAACTTTACCAAACGTCAAAGTACTTTACTTTCTTATCCAAGAAAGAAAATACTGAGTCCACAATAACAAAGCCGAAGTAGAGCACTTTGATAAGATCTCTAAATAGGGACAATTGATGTTCTCGATAACCTTGGCAAGTAGTATTTTCAAATAAAGCTATCCTAAAACGCGTTTTTTCTTAAAGATTCTTGTACTTTTAGGTATAAAATGAAGATAACTTGAAGAAAGTTGAAAACTTGATAACCTTTATAAAAAACAAAATTGTTTTCGATAACAAGTACAAGAAACCCAATTCGAATTTTGTGATAAAAGTTTTGAACTTTTTGATTGTTTTGATTTGTAGAACAAGTTTGTAAGCAAAGATGTGCTAAAAACCAAGGAACAAGCAAGAAAGTGCAAAAATTTGATAAAAAATTCAATTGGAGAAAGGAAAAAAAACGTATAAGATAAAAACTTCAATGAAAAAACTATAACTACACCTTCTTCCGGCGAATGATACCACTTGTTAGGTCACCATTTTGTAAACACAAGCATAGTAATGATAGAAATGAGATGAGAAAAGAGATTGGGATGATTATATGATAAAGAGAAATATAAGTGCAAGAGTTTCCTTAAGAAATCAAAATAACCAACCAAGTTTACAAATGGCCTAAGACTAGTATTTATAGGAAAGGAGCTAGGGCAACACTCCTACTCCTTCCCTTCTCATAATTCGTATGGGCTTGAAGCCCATGGACTTCATTCTTAAGCCTAGTAAACTTAATACAAAATGTAAATGATAGTAAATAATAACTAAGCAACCTAGCATTATTACAAATGACCGAGACTTCATAAAATAGTAAAACTATGATCCCAACATGAATTTTGGATTCCGACGGTACAATTTTTGGGTCATGTGATTGATAGACAAGGAGTTCATGTAGATCCTGCTAAGATTGAAGCGATTAAAGATTGGGCTGCACCAACAACCCCAACAGAAGTTCGTCAATTTTTGGGTTTAGCCGGTTATTACTGAAGATTCATTGAGGGATTTTCGAAGAGAGCAAAACCGTTGACCAAATTGACTCAAAAGAGTGTTAAATACGAATGGGGAGATAAGGAAGAGGAAGCATTCCAATTACTTAAGGAGATCTTGTGTAGTGCTCCTATCTTAGCGTTACCTGAAGGTAATTAGGATTTTGTCGTCTATTGTGACACTTCGCATAAAGGTTTGGGAGCCGTGTTGATGCAACGAGAGAAAGTAATAGCTTATGCTTCTCGACAGCTCAAGAAGCACGAGAAGAACAACACCACCCATGATTTGGAGTTAGGTGCTGTGGTTTTTGCTTTGAGAATATGGAGACATTACTTGTATGGAACCAAGTGTGTTGTATTCACTGACCACAAAAGTCTACAACACATCTTGAATCAAAAAGAGCTCAACATGAGACAGTGACGTTGGATTGAGTTGCTAAGCGATTATGATTGTGAAATCCATTATCATCCTGGTAAAGCAAACGTCGTTGCTGATGCTCTTAGTCGAAAGGAGAGAATACCCCCGTTACGAGTTAGGTCATTAGGAATGACTATCGTATCGCCATTACCGTCTCAAATATTAGAAGCTCAAACGGAAGCGTTGAAAGCAGAAAACCGACCTACTGAGAACATATTTGGGATGGCTGAAAATGAGAAAGGATTTGTTAAGCGTTCTGATGGAGTATTGTGTTTTGGAAACCGAAGTTGGGTACCCTTTGTAACACCCTCATTTTTAAGTTTGTCGCAGCGGAAAATTAATTTGGGTGTTACGGTGAGGATCGAAGTTTTAACCACATAAAACGGTTTAAAAGAAACATTTTGAAAGTCATTTGTCATTTAAATAATACTTTTGATAAAAGATAAACCATTTGATTTAAAATCTTATAAAAAGATATAAAGGCTTGTAAAAATGACAAATTTGATTTTTACACCATTTTAATTTATCAGAGTAATAAATGCCCACTCCGTGTCTTGTCCTGCTCCTTTAAATTACCTGAGATACACATGCTTAAAAGTGTCAACACAAAGGTTGGTGAGTTCATAGAGTTTTAGGAAAAACCCTTTAATTTGTTAAATTTCAGGAATATTTGGTATTGTTAAAATACAAACAGTAATGAAACAAGTATCGAGTATAATTACAAATAAATCATATAAATATTCAATCACATTCAATAAAGAATCAATAATCTTAACATGAGCTGGAAACTCATGATACTAAATCAATCAGATAAACAATTCACGTATGGTCAAACCTATACAGCTGTATCTAAATATATGTTGAATACATACATTCTTTTCCTTTATAGATATTGCACCAAGCCTCATGACACGCAAGACGTTAACAAAGGGGGTGTTCTATCAAATCAATGACAGATTTTGCCCTCTATTCGTAGGTGATTTGCCAATTCCTACTTGTCTCAAATATAGTGTATCACGACTAATACGACTAACCACATGCATAATGGCATTCCGTCAAGTATTAGTGGGATCGGAGGTCAATCCAAAACAGGTTTCGAATCTGTTCACTATATTCGCGCTCACATTACAGTGATTAATGGCTCATGATTGAGGGACTATATGGCGATAAGCTAACTTAGGCAATATCAAGGACTAATAGGCTCATTTGGCATAACATCATAAAATCAAGTATCGTATCACAGTAATCAATTTGAAAACAGTATCGTTTGAGTATCAGAAATTCAGTTTGAAAATATCATCGTTTGAGTATCAGAAATTCAGTTTGAAAATATCATCATTTGAGTATCAGAAATTCAGTTTGAAAATATCAACATTTGAGTATCAGAAATTCAGTTTGAATATTTCGCCAGTAACACATTTATATCACATACCACAATAATCGAATTGAGAACATTTTCATATGAGTATCAATATTTCAGTCAAGAAATTCTTCAATAAATATATATTTCACATACCACAATAATCACATTGGAAACATTAATATATTTTAAATCACAATTTATATTATTTTAATATCAATTAGGGAATTGATTTGAATCATGTATTTTATTTTATTTCATATACTTATCAAGTTATCAAAGTATATGTAAGCATGTATCTCCTTCCATGAGTTAAAAACAATTATTTGAAATGGGGCTATGACTCACCTGGATTGATTTGGAAATGATGAAAAGTAAAGTAGAACGAGATTTATGAGAACGATTTATGGAAACGTCTTTGATAAGGAACCTGATAAATAAATTTATCTGAGAATTTGACCAAATACGATTTGGCAAATATGAAACGAATAATGATTGATAAATAATCGTTATGATGAATGAATGATATGCAAATGATATGCTTATGTTTAAAATAATATGACAAGTTATGTTATTATTTCTAAAGCTTTTCCATTTTTAATTATGATGATGATAATACGTAACAAAAATTAGTTAATATAACGTTATATATACTATTAACGAAAATTTAATAAATACATATATATATATAAAATGAAACGAAAATGCATATGACGTGACGGGGTTTCGAAAAATAGAAAATAAATGAGAATGTCAAATATTACTTATGGGTCCTTGTTCTTTTCCAGTTTTTACAACTTTTACACTAACGACGTTAGCGTTACACCGTTAGTCCTTTTTATAAATATATTACATTTTTAGTCCACTACATGTCCAATATTACAATCTAAGCTTGTAACAATCCTATATTATCAATTTTTATCCTTTCTTTCTGTTTCTACATTTTTAGTCCTTTCTTTTCACAATTTTCACTTTTAGTCCCTATAGGTGTCGTCGCGTTACATTTTTAGTCCAATTTTTGCAAAAGTGATTATTAAAATTTTATAAAATTTCCGTAGCTTCTTTTATGAATTTCAAGCTTATTTCAACTGCTTATTTTAATAAAAGCTTATTTATTTAGCTTATGGGCCTTAATTCGAACCAAACAAAAGCCCATTTAAAAATTTAGAGGCGAGGGCATGAAAATTATTTTGGGCTTGAACTTGGGCTTCCTTTGTGATTCTAAAAATATATTTTATGGGCCCAGTGGGCTGTTAAATCGTGAAGTCTTGTTGGGCCTTAGATTGAGCCCACTCGACAACCTTGAGTTTTTATATATAATTTTGGATTTGAAAACTATTTTAAGTCGATTCAAAATGGCTCGAGTAGGGTGTCAAAACGTGAATATTTTTACAAGTCGTGTATATGAAACTAATAGTTTTCTAGGTGGTCTATTAGTACGTATCAAAATATTGGGTGCTTGTTACATGAAATAAAAAGT
Organism: Artemisia argyi; assembly: GCA_030686995.1. Lineage (NCBI taxonomy): Eukaryota > Viridiplantae > Streptophyta > Magnoliopsida > Asterales > Asteraceae > Artemisia > Artemisia argyi. Next base: position 194,811,473 of record CM060687.1, on the reverse strand, counting down.
TACACGTAGCTTTGGTAAGGTGTTTGGCTCGTTTTTGTGTATAAGAAAATGACTTAGTAATATTTTTATGTATGCATGATTTTATACGTGTATATAAGGTTTCAAAACAAGTAAATATGATGCATGTACAATAACTTTAAACGTATTTTAAGTATGATACGTGACTCCTAGGCCTTCCAAGATAGAGGCTAGTCACGTAACGTTTACTATATGAATATACGTATGAAAATAATGAAACAAAGTTACTATACGTTCGTATAAAATATATATGATGCATGATATGAAAATAACGAGTAGTATGAGACGAGAAAGAGTGGAGACGACTTACTACACCTCTAGGGTGGTAGAGAGTCGAGGTCGAAAGAAAGAAACGTTGGAATAGATTACGTTCGAATAGAAATCAACAATTATGGATCGTATAACTTAAAGTTACAACCTTCTTGCTTCCAAATGCTTTCGTATGGTTCTCTTGATGTTTTTAAGATATATTAGAATGGAGAAAAGAGTAGGAACGATTTGTGAATGAATGGAGAAGGAAAGGGACGATCGGGTATGGTATATATGGGAAGTTTTGTGTTTCGTATGTTGTAAATTATTGCATGGGACAAGAACCACTATGCTATGCCAGAGAATAGAAGTCCTAAGATAGCTAGAGTAGTATTTTAAAATGATTTGTGAAAGATAGCCAAATGTAAATCATCCTTGTGAGTACTTGATATGTCGACATCCAATTTCTTAACACAAACGAGTGCTCATTTGTGTTTTAAGGAGTCTTAGTCGATCATACTTATTATTTATACATGAAAACATGTTATAGATAATATTAGGAACTCATAGGAACAAACGGGAATAAAAACGGTTAAGAAATGGATTTTGTATGAATCGTTTTGGTCGATTCATAGCTAAACGAATTGCCTCTTAAAAACGTATCAAACCTCAACGTATGAACGTGAGATTCGACACACTAATAGTTGGCTAGGAGCTTTATGAGGATGTGCAAAAATATATATATGTTATGTGTACGAATTAAAAATAAACGAAGCGTTTTGATTCATGTTTGGTCGACTTTTATAAATTTTTAGTAATTAATTTGGGTTAATTCATTGGGCCGGTTGGGCTAATTTAGAAACAAGGCCCGATAAGTTTTTGATTAGTTTTATTAATTAGGTTTGGTGAAATATTAATATTTTGTTAATTTTGTCGAGAACTTGTTTTGTCGTTTGACGAATTTGACAATATCGTAATCGTGACCATTTTAATATAAAAAGAAAATTTTAAATTTCCCCGTAAAAATGGTGATTACAATAATGACAAAGATTATTTATTTAATTAACCGAAGTAAATTATACGAATTTTAGCGAGGTTTTACAGTACCCACATGTCATTCTGAATTTCGTCCCGAAATTCAAATTTAATGTGATTACTTGAGTAAAGAATTTTTGAACAAAGGTTGTCGGGAGATTTTTATTCCTAAAATTACGGATACGTGATTCAGTTAAATTTACTTGTACCCAACAAGATAAGGTAACTGACGTATTTAGGGGTTGTAAATATTGAAAATAGTGGTCATGAATAGTGAAATAACGGCTAGTAATAGTGCCCAACGGTCGGGAATAGTGCCCAACGGTCACATTCTAGCCTATATATATACCACTTTCAAACTTCCACTTCTTCCATCAACCATTTTTTTCTCATTTTCCATCAAAATGCCGCATCTCATAACCATCTTAGCGATTGTGTACGTCGTCCTTGCCGCTATCTACTTGGCGTACGTTCCAGATGAAGACTTTGGATTCTTGGTCGCGATCTTGATGTTTGTCGTACCCCTGACTATCCTTGCTATTACCGTCGACAAGATCTGGGGGTAAAATCTTGAACTAGGGTTGTTTTTGATTAAATTCTTGTTATGTTTTTATTTTCTTGTAACGAATAAGGAATAAACTCATTTTGTTTTTAAGAATTTGTCTCATTATTGTTTTTAATATTTGGTTTATATTTATTTTTCAGCATAATTAAAGTGATTCATCCTGTGGTGGTTCTTGCTATTGTTTTGTTGGTGGTAGTCTTATTTATCATAGCGGATCAACCTATTGAAGATTCTTTTGTTTGTATTGTAATAATTGTAACGATAGCACTTCCGATGCTAATTATTTGTTTATGTATTAATTTTTATGGATTTTAAATAAAATTTCGTTAATGATGTCTTTTATCCATTGTTGTGAATTATTGGTGTTTTCTTGCTTATACTTTTGTTGATTCCCTATCATAATGGTGATGATACATTACAGGTATTTATTGTGGGTTGTTTAATGTATTGTTTTTGTACAGTTTATTTTTATTCTTTATTTTGCTTTTAAATGAAGATTGTTATTTAAAATTTTGATAATATCATTGTTCCTTTCATAACATAATTCTTCCTAAATTATACATAGTTGATCAGGTTATGTATAATTGAGGACCAAATGATGTGATGTTTGGTTCAATCATATATTTCTATAAATTGTTTTAGATGGTGTTCAACGTGTTGTTTTTATGATATAACACGTAATTTCTTTTTGAAAATAAAGTGGAAAATTTTAGGGTTTACATTATAAATCAGAAATTTATGGAGTAATTATTGTATATTGTCATTTGGTAAATGAAACAGAAATTGAAATTAACTTATATTATCATTATTATGGAAATATTACAAGGGAGATTTTTCGATACAGTAGAAAGATTATTGTTTAAGTTACATCCATCGTAACTTGAAGTGAAATACAGGAAAGAAATACAACTTAGGAAATTTTAAACTAGATTTTATTTATCTTCAACAGGAATTTATTCATCTGTTCCAATCTAGTTGCCATTCCCTTGATACTATCAAGGTCTTTAAAGATTCTTCATTTTCTTGTAAAGGTCTTGGCTTTCCAATTAACATTGTAGTTTGGACATCGTTTCACATGATGACCATGTCCACCACATCTGTGACATACAATGGTTGTTGGTTGTACTTTCATGTCCTTAGTCCTGCAGCTAATTGCCTGGTGACCTATTTTCTGACATTTCGTGCATTTAACCCTACATTTCCCGGTGTGATGCTGGTTGCATTTTTGACACCAAGGTAGAGTTCCACGATAACCACTTCCAGTAACAGGTGCGACAAGACAATTTCTATTAGCTTTCTGATTTAGTCCCAGCTGATGTTGATACTTCATACGGTCTTCTAGATGTTTGCGATAACGGTCTTGAGCATTGAAGATGTTGCAGTAGATGGGATTGATGGTTCCTGTCTCGGGGAGTTTCCTCTTTTGATTATTTCCATTTGGTAAAATTCCATGCCTAATGCCTTGATGATGGTTGATGGTAGGGTTGATCATTCCTTCTTGAATCTTTAAGTGAGGTGGTCTATACTTCATGAAACTTGCAGGGTTTTGATTACCAAGTATACCCGTCTCTCTTCTCAGATAAACTACAGTAGTCCCTTCTAGTACCACCGACACTATGTCATTTACCAATTTCTGGATAGCTTCAGGAGTCATGGTGATTTCTGATGATGATTGATATGCATTGTTCATGTTGTCCATTTTCTGTAAACATAAATGAAACTCAACATTAGAATCCACATAATATCAGAAAAATTTAAATAATGAAGTTAATTATTTCATTGATGATAGACTGAATTGACTCCCTACTGTAATCTAATTTCAAGATATGTCTTTATTGTATCATTTTATCAATGATCAACTCTTGATATGGGATTACTAAGGAACAAACCGACTTGTCTATTTCAAATGAAGTTTAATTATCTTTTCTTCATTCTTTAAATCCACTTTCAAAAATTGGTATTTAGACGATTCTTAAAGTTTTAGGTTAATTATGGTAAGTTTTAAGAAATCTTAATTATTTGTAAGAAATCTTACGGTAGATTTGAATAATATTACAGATGTAAATAGAATATTAATAACTTGACCGATTATTTTTGCAGGATAAACGATACAAGATCTTTTATTAATACTCCATTGATCTGAATAGAATCATTTGGTTATTAAAGAGATAACAAATGATGAGATTTTTGCATGAAAATATGAGGATTCATTACATGCATGATTTATACGGAAGAAAAGATTGATTCATAACATATATATATATAACAGAAAGGATGTTATTATACAATATGTTTTGATTACACGTTCTGAAGTTTCAGAATTATTGAACATTACAAGAAATATTAACCAAGTCTATTTGGTTTATTAGGAACAACAAGGAAACTTGTAAACTTAAGATTAGTTACGCCTCTGACGTAAATATCTAATTTCTTTCTCAAGTTCAAGTTGTGCAGCTTCCATGTTTGAGAAACGTTCTTGACACATGTTCATTTGGTTTGCCAACATACTCTCTAATGCGGCAATCTTTTGACCCTGGTTTCTGGCTGCATCTCTGGCCATCCATAGGGTTCTCTCAATATCTCTAATTCTTACAGGTGTTTGACCGTGTTCTCTTCTTGCACAACGAACCCTGGAGTCCAAACTTCCAAGTTCCTGGTTGGTGTTGTCCTTTATTTCATTAATCTTTATTCCTAACTCGCACATTGTTCGCCTCTCAGCATCTGCCCTTTTGAACAAAGCGTCAAGGTTACGGTCGTACCATTCAAATTGAGTTGGTCGTAACCCTTTTAGCTGTTCAGTGTGAGCATCCAATATGCCGGCATGTCGATAAATAAGATTCCATATTGATTCAGGAGTGCTTATACCGTAGTCGGGAGAGTTAGGTGAAGATAAATTATTTGGAGAATTTGGTATTGTAGAATCTGAAGTATAAGGTAACGGAGAAATTGGCTCAATATTCGTCCATGATATCTCTTGGCTCGAACATTGTCCAACTTCGAATGTTGCCTGGCCACCAATCAAATTTTCATATGATTCGGTAGCTCTCCTGATTCTTTGACGTAAAGGTGAACGAATAGATGACGATAGAGGTGATCTCGGATTGAGTTCTATATTAGGTTGGGATTTTATTATTTGTACGTAAGGATCTTCATTATTTGGAGAATTTTTATTGATTGATGAGGTATTAGTATTATGGAGAGTAGATTTGATATTCACGGGCGTTCCTGAAGACATGCTACAGTAGTAACCGAGAATAATATTTTATGAGTATTTTGTATGTTAAAGATATAACAGTACAGATGAAATAACAATTGTATATGAGTAACTATTAAGCATGTAAGATAATCTCAATAGATAAAGTATGGAGCATGACAGTCAGCAGACACGGAGGGCATAAAATTTTATGGTGTAAAATCATTATTTTGAAAATGAAGTTATAGTTTTAATGTTTGAAAACATTTAATTCTCTATAACTGTAGCTCTGATGCCAATCTGTAACACCCCCATTTTTAAGTTTGTCGCAGCGGAAAATTAATTTAGGTGTTACGGTGAGGATCGAAGTTTTAACCACATAAAACGGTTTAAAAGAAACATTTTGAAAGTCATTTGTCATTTAAATAATACTTTTGATAAAAGATAAACCATTTGATTTAAAATCTTATAAAAAGATATAAAGGCTTGTAAAAATGACAAATTTGATTTTTACACCATTTTAATTTATCAGAGTAATAAATGCCCACTCCGTGTCTTGTCCTGCTCCTTTAAATTACCTGAGATACACATGCTTAAAAGTGTCAACACAAAGGTTGGTGAGTTCATAGAGTTTTAGGAAAAACCCTTTATTTTGTTAAATTTCAGGAATATTTGGTATTGTTAAAATACAAACAGTAATGAAACAAGTATCGAGTATAATTACAAATAAATCATATAAATATTCAATCACATTCAATAAAGAATCAATAATCTTAACATGAGCTAGAAACTCATGATACTAAATCAATCAGATAAACAATTCACGTATGGTCAAACCTATACAGTTGTATCTAAATATATGTTGAATACATACATTCTTTTCCTTTATAGATATTGCACCAAGCCTCATGACACGCAAGACGTTAACAAAGGGGGTGTTCTATCAAATCAATGACAGATTTTGCCCTCTATTCGTAGGTGATTTGCCAATTCCTACTTGTCTCAAATATAGTGTATCACGACTAATACGACTAACCACATGCATAATGGCATTCCGTCAAGTATTAGTGGGATCGGAGGTCAATCCAAAACAGGTTTCGAATCTGTTCACTATATTCGCGCTCACATTACAGTGATTAATGGCTCATGATTGAGGGACTATATGGCGATAAGCTAACTTAGGCAATATCAAGGACTAATGGGCTCATTTGACATAACATCATGAAATCAAGTATCGTATCACAGTAATCAATTTGAAAACAGTATCGTTTGAGTATCAGAAATTCAGTTTGAAAATATCATCGTTTGAGTATCAGAAATTCAGTTTGAAAATATCATCGTTTGAGTATCAGAAATTCAGTTTGAAAATATCATCATTTGAGTATCAGAAATTCAGTTTGAATATTTCGCCAGTAACACATTTATATCACATACCACAATAATCGAATTGAGAACATTTTCATATGAGTATCAATATTTCAGTCAAGAAATTCTTCAATAAATATATATTTCACATACCACAATAATCACATTGGAAACATTAATATATTTTAAATCACAATTTATATTATTTTAATATCAATTAGGGAATTGATTTGAATCATCTATTTTATTTTATTTCATATACTTATCAAGTTATCAAAGTATATGTAAGCATGTATATCCTCCAATGAGTTAAAAACAATTATTTGAAATGGGGCTATGACTCACCTGGATTGATTTGGAAATGATGAAAAGTAAAGTAGAACGAGATTTATGAGAACGATTTATGGAAACGTCTTTGATAAGGAACCTGATAAATAAATTTATCTGAGAATTTGACCAAATACGATTTGGCAAATATGAAACGAATAACGATTGATAAATAATCGTTATGATGAATGAATGATATGCAAATGATATGCTTATGTTTAAAATAATATGACAAGTTATGTTATTATTTCTAAAGCTTTTCCATTTTTAATTATGATGATGATAATACGTAACAAAAATTAGTTAATATAACGTTATATATACTATTAACGAAAATTTAATAAATACATATATATATATATAATGAAACGAAAATGCATATGACGTGATGGGGTTTCGAAAAATAGAAAATAAATGAGAATGTCAAATATTACTTGTGGGTCCTTGTTCTTTTCCAGTTTTTAAAATTTTTACACTAACGACGTTAGCGTTACGCCGTTAGTCCTTTTTATAAATATATTACATTTTTAGTCCACTACATGTCCAATATTACAATCTAAGCTTGTAACAATCCTATATTATCAATTTTTATCCGTTCTTTCTATTTCTACATTTTTAGTCCTTTCTTTTCACAATTTTCACTTTTAGTCCCTATAGGTGTCGTCGCGTTACATTTTTAGTCCAATTTTTGCAAAAGTGATTATAAAAATTTTATAAAATTTCCGTAGCTTCTTTTATGAATTTCAAGCTTATTTCAACTGCTTATTTTAATAAAAGCTTATTTATTTAGCTTATGGGCCTTAATTCGAACCAAACAAAAGCCCATTTAAAAATTTAGAGGCGAGGGCATGAAAATTATTTTGGGCTTGAACTTGGGCTTCCTTTGTGATTCTAAAAATATATTTTATGGGCCCAGTGGGCTGTTAAATCGTGAAGTCTTGTTGGGCCTTAGATTGAGCCCACTCGACAACCTTGAGTTTTTATATATAATTTTGGATTTGAAAACTATTTTAAGTCGATTCAAAATGGCTCGAGCATGGTGTCAAAACGTGAATATTTTTACAAGTCGTGTATATGAAACTAATAGTTTTCTAGGTGGTCTATTAGTACGTATCAAAATATTGGGTGCTTGTTACATGAAATAAAAAGTTACACGTAGCTTTGGTAAGGTGTTTGGCTCGTTTTTGTGTATAAGAATATGATGCATGTACAATAACTTTAAACGTATTTTAAGCGTGATACGTGACTCCTAGGCCTTCCAAGATAGAGGCTAGTCACGTAACGTTTACTATATGAATATACGTATGAAAATAATGAAACAAAGTTACTATACGTTCGTATAAAATATATATGATGCATGATATGAAAATAACGAGTAGTATGAGACGAGAAAGAGTGGAGACGACTTACTACACCTCTAGGGTGGTAGAGAGTCGAGGTGGAAAGAAAGAAACGTTGGAATAGATTACGTTCGAATAGAAATCGACAATTATGGATCGTATAACTTAAAGTTACAACCTTCTTGCTTCCAAATGCTTTCGTATGGTTCTCTTGATGTTTTTAAGATATATTAGAATGGAGAAAAGAGTAGGAACGATTTGTGAATGAATGGAGAAGGAAAGGGACGATCGGGTATGGTATATATGGGAAGTTTTGTGTTTCGTATGTTGTAAATTATTGCATGGGACAAGAACCACTATGCTATGCCAGAGAATAGAAGTCCTAAGATAGCTAGAGTAGTATTTTAAAATGATTTGTGAAAGGTAGCCAAATGTAAATCGTCCTTGTGAGTACTTGATGAGGCGAAAAATGATCCGTTTTTAGGGGGTCATTTAAGCCCGAATCCGACTTTATTTGATCAAATATTGCCCTAAATCGTTCCTTTTGTGATTTTAGGTACTTGGAGAGTGAATTCTGGAAAAGAAGCCATTTTGGACGTTTTTGGAGCATAAAAGTGAAGAAAACGGCAAAGTCTCAAATTTCTATGCTGGAACAGTGCATGAAGGCGTCACAGATTACTCTTGACGGCGTCAAGACCCAAAGAATAAAATACCGTGGTTGTTGACGGCGTCACATAGGCCGTCATAAGTAGATCAAGGCCGTCCGAGGAAGTATTTGGCGGCGAGATGACGGCGTCACACCCTTACTCTTGACGCCGTCACCTCGGTTTTCCTATATATAGTTTTCTAGTTTTTTCATTAAAAGAGAGAAGTTTTGGTGAAACCCTAAAGACGAATTTGGTGCATCTTTTACAGGTTTTTCAAGGGTTCCAAACCATTGATACCTTGCATTGTAATTGAGATAAGTGTTCTTCTAATTCAATCAATATGTCTATGTGTTGGTTGTCTATATCTTGTTCTTGTCTCAATTCCATTATGCTAGGCTAGATCTCTTTTGTGTTTGCTTAGATCTAATGAAACCTAGATGTTGATTATGTGTTGATTACTTGTTTATTCTTGTCTTGGATGAATGATTTTATATGTTAGGCTTAAGAAAACTGGCAGATCTCCAAATGGTAACATGCTTGAACGTCTTAAGAAACATGAACCGAGGCGTACTAGGTCTTTATTGGTTGTATTTAATGCATGAGCCACTGTTTACAATCCCTATAGTTGTGCTGGGTCATGGTGTAGGAGGAGATAAGAGCTCATAGAGTTGGGGAGTTATGTATACCACCCCACGAATGGTATTAAGGAATACAATCCGTCATCCATACAATTATAACAAGTAATTAACGTGTAAAAGATATCTACGGAGTAGTGTAGTCTAAGTAAACACAATTTCTCCAATTACTGCTCACAACCTTAGTATAAATTAGTTTAATTTCATTTTTAGTATTTTAGTTTGATTATATCTTAGTTTTGAGTTAGTTGAATAGCAACTAATTCCGCCCACTCTTCCAAAACCCGAGATTTTACTTGCTTTCATAAAAATATAAAAATACAAAAATAATCATCCCTCACCTCTAGAACTAGTAATTAGGTTTTCTAATCCTAGCGACACTATTCCTAAGCTGAACGATCAATCCCCCGGTACTTGTCACTATACTATACTACAACGATCAGGTACACTGCCTGGTGGGGGTTGTAAGCTTCTCGAGATCCCTCGAGAGGTAAAGCCTGTTGCGATTCCCACGCATCAAGTTTTTGGCACCGCAGCCCGGGGAATAGTTATTGTCTAGGTTAGGATTTCTTTTTATTAGGTCTACTTGCTAGATTCCTTTCTAGTAAGATTTTATTTTTATTTTTAGGTCTTCTTTAGTCTATCTTATTTCTTCGTGCCTTTGTTCGTAACTCTTCACCTTCCGCCATCATGGCAACCAACGAATTCTCCAACCTTAGGATCACTAGGAGTCGTAGTACCACTAAAGACCTTGTCTTGCCTTATGCAGAACCCGAAAGAGAAATGTGTAGGTTAAGACGAACTCACTCAACACCTGAACCATCCAGCATTGCTATTGACTTTGATGCACCTCTCTCTGAAGAAAATTCAGAAAATCACATCACAACCCCTAGCTCCCACAACGAGATGAATACCCCTATAATACCTCCTCCTAAGCGTCTTAAGGACTACTCTTCCCCAACTCCTCGTGGGTTTTCCAATGCCATTGTTTACCCAAACGAACACACCAACGAGGTCTTGCATGCAAATGATGTTTGGCTTGTCAAAAGTGTGTGTAAGTTCCATGGACTTGATGAGGAAAATCCAATCCAACACATCAAGGACTTCCTAAAAATAGTGGACACCATCCATACGGATGGGGCTACTAGAAACACATCCCGACTGCGATTCTTTCCTTTCACCTTATACGAAAAAGCCCAAGAATGGTATGACAAACTCCCTTCCGAATCTATTTTCACATGGGAGCAACTCATATCCAAGTTCTATGAGAAGTTCTTTCCACCTGGAAAAACCTCAACATTTAGAGATAGGATCCTTCATTTCCGAAAGGGGAAGGATGAACCCTTCCATAAATCGTGGACTAGATTCAAAGATTTAATAAGACAAGTTCCACATCATGGCATTGAACTTTGGCTCTTGGTCCAAATCTTTTACGAAAATATCTCCTCTAATGACCGGAACGGAATTAACCAATCTAGGAAAGGAAGATTGGCCAATCTTAGTGCCGAGGAAGGATGGGACAGGATTGAAGAATATGCTCAAGACCAGGATGACACTTGGGATGAACCTGAGTCGACTGTCAGCATTTCTGAAACCACCTCGGATCGGTTGAGCAAAGTTCACTAAAGAGTGGATTGCCTAGCTGGATCGCAACTACCTAAACTGCTGTCAAATCCTTACTTGATCTGCGATTACTGTGGAGGCCCGCATGAGGTAGAGGAATGCGGAGGAGCAGCCACAACTGAACATGTGTGCTTGTCAGGGGGGGACATTTATGCTGATCCCTCCCTTTTGCCTTTCTACCAAAATGACGATTACACCCTTTGGGGAAATCTAGTAAAGAGAAAAGAAGGAGAGGAAGGCCCTGAATTCAAAATTAGGAGCAATTTCGAAAGTGACCTTGGTCACTTCACTCAAGAAAAAGACTTGCAAATGAAAGGGCTTAATGAGCTTTTCGACGAGCAGCAGGAGGGTACTGGAGAATTTTTCAACAAGCTTAACTTAGCCTTAGATCACCTCCAAACGCCATTAGAAAGAAAAAAAGACCCCATGCTCGCGATAACCACACGAGTTGGAACGACAACCAAGGACCCTCCTTACCCAAACTCATCCCCCGTCACCCTCGATCCAGACAAACCTGAGGAGGAGGAGCAGGATGTCGGCATTGGCACCCCAAACCAACCGCCCGTAACTATCCCTTCCCCATCGGCCTTACCTAGCCAACCTGTGAGAATCCCATTTCCGTCCCGATTAAAAAACCAGAAAACTGAGAATGATAACAAGAGGTTCTTGTCATACCTAAAAGACTCAGTTGTCACTATACCTCTCCTTGATGCTTGCTATCACATGCCAAAGTATAGCACATACTTCAAAAAGCTTCTCGCTAACAGGAAGAAACTCAAGGGTCTTGTGACCTTGGGGGAAGAATGCTCAGTGGTAACCCATCGAGGGCTACCAAAGAAGGTAGACGATCCGGGCAGCTTTACCTTGCCTTGCTCCATAGGACCTCTATCAATCAAGAATGCTCTTGCCGATTTGGGAGCAAGTATCAATCTCATGCCTCACTCTATGTTCCGTAAACTAGGATATTCTGGATTGAAGTCTACCCGTATGAACATCCAACTAGCCGATAGATCAGTCAAGTACCCCGTAGGGATATACGAGAACGTGCTAGTCAAAGTTGGGAAATTCAAATTCCCGGTCGACTTCGTAATCCTGGATATAGAGGAGGATGACTTGGTACCTATCATCTTAGGTAGACCATTTCTTGCTACCGCTCATGCAGTCATCGATGTCTACGATGGCAAATTGACCTTACGAGTAGGAGACGATAGCACAACCTTCGACATTAAGGATTCTATGGACCTCTCCCTCGAAGCATCCAACCGGCTCTACTTTATCGGGGAAGTAGATGAACTCACAGATGTCATTGATAGTTGCATCGATGAACAAATCGATGAAGGCTGGCTACAGGACGAGAGTTTTCTGCCTTTGCTAGAGGTGGAAAAGACGGAGGATGTTAATGCAGTCTCCTTCTACCCCAGACAAGAGGCAACGGAGCATCTCGAGCTCCGAAAGCCCGAAAACAAGCTCAAACCTTCTATTATCGAGCCCCCTGACGTAGATCTTAAAGAGCTCCCTAATCATTTGGAATATGCCTTTCTTCAGGGAGAGAGTCAACTCCCGGTAATCATAAACTCCTCCTTGGAACATGAACAAAAAGTTAAACTCTTAGAGGTCCTAAAGAAATACAAGGGGGTGCTTGCATGGAGTGTAGCCGACATTAAGGGGATTGACTCGACTTTTTGCACACATAAGATTCTCATGGAAGAAGATTATAAACCTACCGTGCAACCCCAGAGGCGCGTGAACCCTAACATTAAAGAAGTAGTGAAGAAAGAAGTCATAAAAATTTTAGATTCAGGGTTGATTTACCCGATCTCGGATAGCCCCTGGGTCAGTCCTGTGCAGGTTGTACCTAAAAAGGGTGAAATGACTGTAGTAAAAAATGACAAGGGTGAGATGGTGCCCCAGAGAACTGTCACTGGATGGCGGGTATGCATTGACTATCGAAAGCTCAACGATGCCACGAGGAAAGATCACTTTCCCTTACCATTCATTGATCAGATGTTAGAGAGATTATCTGGACACGAGTACTATTGCTTCTTGGATGGATTCTCTGGATATTTTCAAATCCCCATAGCACCCGAGGACCAAGAAAAGACCACGTTTACTTGCCCCTATGGAACATTTGCCTACAAAAGGATGCCTTTTGGGCTATGTAATGCCCCCGCCACTTTCCAACGTTGCATGACCGCAATCTTTCACGAACTCATGGAAGACAGCATGGAAGTGTTCATGGATGACTTTTCAGTCTTCGGAAACTCCTTCGACCGCTGTCTTGCTAATTTAGAAAAGATGCTTAAACGTTGTGAGGAAACCAACTTGGTGTTAAACTGGGAAAAGTGTCATTTCATGGTAAAGGAAGGAATTGTGTTAGGGCATAAGATCTCGGGGAATGGAATAGAGGTGGACCAAGCTAAAGTTGAAGCTATATCTAAGTTACCATACCCCACGACTGTTAAGGCAATACGCAGCTTTTTGGGGCACGCCGGATTTTATCGAAGATTCATCAAAGACTTCTCCAAAATTGCCCGGCCAATGACTCAATTGCTTGTGAAGGATGCTCCGTTCGATTTTTCCAAGAATGCAAAGATGCTTTCGATCTCTTAAAAAGGGAACTCACTCAAGCTCCAATCATGATCACACCCAACTGGGAGTTACCATTTGAAATAATGTGTGACGCTAGCGACTTCGCTGTCGGGGCTGTATTAGGTCAGCGACGTGACAAGCTTTTCCAACCTATTTACTACGCTAGCAAAACCATGAATCCCGCCCAAGAGAACTACTCCACCACCGAAAAAGAATTATTAGCCGTAGTGTTTGCATTCGACAAATTCCGACAATATCTTGTCCTTTCAAAGACAGTCGTCTTCACTGACCACTCAGCTCTTCGATATCTGTTTGCGAAGCAGGATGCCAAACCACGACTAATTCGGTGGATCTTGTTGTTACAAGAATTTGATGTTGAGATTCGCGATAAGAGGGGGGCAGAGAATCTAGCCGCCGATCATCTATCTAGTCTTGAAAACCCCTTGGATAAACACGATAGAAGTGATATTAGGGATTCGTTTCCTGACGAACAACTGATGTCAATGATTGATTCGGAGCCATGGTACGCCGACTTTGCCAATTACTTCGCAAGTAGATGTAGACTTGTTCCTGAACACCTGACTAAATATGAGAGGAAGAGGTTCTTTTCCCAGCTAAAATATTACTTCTGGGATGAACCATTTTTATTCCGAAGGTGTCCTGACCACATTATAAGGCGTTGTGTTTCGGAGAATGAGGCAGTAAAAATTATGAGGGAATGTCACTCCGGTTCCTCTAGAGGGAATCATGGGATAAACGTTACCGCCCGAAAGATTCTCGATGCAGGATTCTATTTGCCCACAATTTTCCGTGATGTAAAAGAAATGGTGCAGGCGTGTGATGCATGTCAACGAGCTGGAAATATATCACATAGGGATGAGGCACCTCAGAACTTTATACAAGTTTGGGAGGTATTCGATGTTTGGGGGATTGACTTCATGGGACCCTTTCCATCCTCAAGGGGAAACGAGTACATCTTAGTCGCCATTGACTATGTTTCAAAATGGGTTGAAGCACAAGCCCTTAGGACTAATGATGCTAGAGTAGTCATTCATTTCCTGAAAAAGCTTTTCGCAAGATTCGGGATTCCGAAAGCTCTCATCAGTGATAGGGGGACACATTTTTGCAATGCACAAATGGAAAAGGTCATGAAGAGGTATGGAGTACCCCATCGATTATCCACCGCCTATCATCCACAGACCAATGGCCAAGTCGAAAACACCAATAGAGCTATTAAAAGAATACTTGAAAAAACGGTTAGTCAAAACAGAAAGGACTGGTCATTCAAACTCGACGAAGCCTTATGGGCATTCCGAACTGCTTACAAAACACCTATTGGAACGACCCCATTCCGCATGGTGTATGGTAAGGCATGTCACTTACCGGTAGAATTAGAACACAAGGCTTATTGGGCGCTTAAGGCATGCAACTTAGATTACACAACTGCTGGGAATAATAGGTTTTTGCAATTACACAAGCTTGATGAGCTTAGACTAGAAGCCTACGAATCCTCCATCACATATAAAGAAAGAGCTAAAAGATGGCATGATCAAAGAATTAAGAAACCCAAAGAATTTTCAGAAGGAGACAAGGTCCTATTGTACAATTCTCGGTTAAGATTATTTCCGGGAAAACTTAAGTCTAGATGGTATGGGCCGTTCACGGTAAAGAATTCTTCTAAATTTGGAGCGGTAGTGTTAATTGATGATGAAGGTAGGGAATTCACGGTTAACATACAACGCGTAAAACACTACCAAGAAAATAACAATGAAATGATTAGTGAGGAGGATGTGACGTTTGATGATGAGATCACGTGATAGCCCATGACTTTGAGTCTAGCTACAAGACTCGTAAATAAAGAAAAGCGCTTCTTGGGAGGCAACCCATGCTTTGTGTGATTTTATTTGTTTGATTGTTATTTGCTTCCGTATGCATGTTTTATTTTTATTGTTGGTTGATCATGTTTCTCAATTAAAATGTGGAAATACTTTACTATGTTGTTTGGCCTAGTCTTAACTTCAACCTAAAGGTATTTTTGCAAAAGATAAGTGTAAGGGGAAACCCCAAATATGTTTTTAAGAAACAAACCGATCATGGTTTTCCACAATATTAAATGAACATGTATATTCGTATTTGTTAGAGTCAAATG
The DNA here is from genome assembly GCA_030686995.1 of Artemisia argyi. Lineage (NCBI taxonomy): Eukaryota > Viridiplantae > Streptophyta > Magnoliopsida > Asterales > Asteraceae > Artemisia > Artemisia argyi. Next base: position 194,795,738 of record CM060687.1, on the reverse strand, counting down.
CTTGTATTGAGTCATAATGAAGTTTTGCAGGATTTTCCAGGAAGTAGGACCAAGTTTTTCCAGAAATTTTCCGGAAACTTAACATAAGAATTTCTGCAGGTCCATTCTGACGGCGTCAGAGTATTACTCTTGACGGCGTCAGGAGTTAAAAATCTGGAAATTTTACCAGTTTTGTTTTTCTAACGGAGTCTTATGGTTTTTGTGAATTATTAAGTTTTATAATCTCCAGGAAATCTGCAAACTTCATTCCACAAGCATTATATCTTACTTTGTTTTCTAGGATTTAGTAACTTATATAGGATGCCGCCGATTTTACGCGAGGTTGTCTTGTCTATTGTTGTCAGGATTTACAGGTTATGTATGACAAGAAGACGATTTATATTCTGGAAGGGAAGCTTTGATTGTTCGTTTTCTTGGAGGAAGATTTAACCTGGCCAACCTATAATCCATACCGAGCGAATCAGGGGAGTATTTGATTTCATTCTCTTTACTTTTTCACTTTTACATTCTTTATTTGAACATTGGGGACAATGTTCATCTTAAGTGTAAGGGGAGGGTAAAAAGATGATACCTTACATATGCACTTTCGCTTGAGTTTGTTTCGTTTAATAGTAGATGTGTAATAAAACTATGAGAAATACTTGTTAGTGTAATTTTAGCGCCAAATTTAAAATTTTTTACAACATTTAGGAGTGAAACTTTAGCCATAGCAAGCGTCTATTGGATAGGAGATTGTATGACTAGCACATAACCGTATATTCAGAAAAATTTTCCACCCAAAAATGTGAGGTTCGTCTTTAGATTTGATAGGGAAAGCATTCATTATTGGTGCTTATGAGTGTACCGGTAGCATTTAGATTCTAGAACTTGCGTTAGTGATGCATCCCGAGACCGCTAGTGAGACTACATTCGTGTGGTAGGATTTACTACATGATAAGAGGCATTAGGATCACCCTTGTGTTAAACCCGTATCATAATTACTTGACCATTTAAGTCATATTACTTGGCTAGTTAAGTCAACTAATTTTTCCCACACCCTTTGCGTTGTACTCATTTTTAGTACACGATACCCCTAGTACACCCCTCCGAGCCTATCTTTTCGTTTCTAACTTTAAGCATCTTACTTAAAGGAAGAATTTGTTACACCCCACTTAAATGTACAACCAAATCGCCTTAGCCTTCCGTGTATGCGCTCATTTTTAGTGCATTATTGTTATTTGTTAAACCCTAAGTTAACTTTCTAATTGATTACATGGTTGCTAAGTCGAGTCATATCCTTGTACATATTGTTTTGGGACGATTGGGACTCATGGGTAAGTACTTATTTTATGGAGTAATGGGGAAGAACATCATATTATTACCCCCATATGTACGTTAATCTTAAAAGTGCTCCAAGTGTTTTGATTTTCTTAATTCGAGTCATTAGATTAGTTAATTGTAAAGTATGTAAAGATTCAAGTGTAAGGGGAACATTCATACCCCTATGATGTATTATTTTGGATGGTAGGGTAAGAGTGTATGCAAAAAAAAAAAAAAAAAAAAAAAAAAAAAAAAAAAAAAAAAAAAAAAAATTTGAAAAAAAAAATTAAGAAAAAGAAAAAAAAAATAGAAAAGAAAAAGAGAAAAAACATACGGACTACCATCCCGTTTCATTCTATGTTTATTTTATGTTTTTGTTATTTTTCATTTATTAGCTTAAGTCGAGTCTAGTCTTGGCTTAGCAACGCCACATTGTACATGTAATTGACCAAGATTGTTAACTCGCCACCAGTAAAACTTCCTTTATCCAACAAAACCGTATAATTCATATCCCTATACCTAACGTTACAACCCTTTAAAAGACCTCTTTGATAGTTTATCCTAGGTGCTTACGCCATGTGGTGGAGGTTTGATCCTTTCCCAAGCCTATGGTAATCTATTTTGCTATGACAGGTAGTGAGAGATATCTTCCATTTCCATAATGTTATATTACTTTATTACACCCGAGAGATGTGAGTATCTAAACACTATTTGTGAGGTGCTTGTGTATGACCTCCGTGCTTGTCTATTGGTCTTTAGTGGAATGATTATTTGTTGTAATTACTTTTATATTAGTGTTAAATGACCCCTAACTTGTCTTTTGAGTAGAATAAAAGCTCATTTGCTTGAGGACAAGCAAATCTCAAGTGTAAGGGTATATGATGAGGCGAAAAATGATCCGTTTTTAGGGGGTCATTTAAGCCCGAATCCGACTTTATTTGATCAAATATTGCCCTAAATCGTTCCTTTTGTGATTTTAGGTACTTGGAGAGTGAATTCTGGAAAAGAAGCCATTTTGGACGTTTTTGGAGCATAAAAGTGAGAAAACGGCAAAGTCTCAAATTTCTATGCTGAAACAGTGCATGAAGGCGTCACAGATTACTCTTGACGGCGTCAAGACCCAAAGAATAAAATACCGTGGTTGCTGACGGCGTCACATAGGCCGTCATAAGTAGATCAAGGCCGTTCGAGGAAGTATTTGGTGGCAAGATGACGGCGTCACACCCTTACTCTTGACGCCGTCACCTCGGTTTTCCTATATATAGTTTTCTAGTTTTTTCATTAAAAGAGAAGTTTTGGTGAAACCCTAAAGACGAATTTGGTGCATCTTTTACAGGTTTTTCAAGGGTTCCAAACCCTTGATACCTTGCATTGTAATTGAGATAAGTGTTCTTCTAATTCAATCAATATGTCTATGTGTTGGTTGTCTATATCTTGTTCTTGTCTCAATTCCATTATGCTAGGCTAGATCTCTTTTGTGTTTGCTTAGATCTAATGAAACCTAGATGTTGATTATGTGTTGATTACTTGTTTATTCTTGTCTTGGATGAATGATTTTATATGTTAGGCTTAAGAAAACTGGCAGATCTCCAAATGGTAACATGCTTGAACGTCTTAAGAAACATGAACCGAGGCGTACTAGGTCTTTATTGGTTGTATTTAATGCATGAGCCACTGTTTACAATCCCTATAGTTGTGCTGGGTCATGGTGTAGGAGGAGATAAGAGCTCATAGAGTTGGGGAGTTATGTATGCCACCCCACGAATGGTATTAAGGAATACAATCCGTCATCCATACAATTATAACAAGTAATTAACGTGTAAAAGATATCTACGGAGTAGTGAAGTCTAAGTAAACACAATTTCTCCAATTACTGCTCACAACCTTAGTATAAATTAGTTTAATTTCATTTTTAGTATTTTAGTTTGATTATATCTTAGTTTTGAGTTAGTTGAATAGCAACTAATTCCGCCCACTCTTCCAAAACCCGAGATTTTACTTGCTTTCATAAAAATATAAAAATACAAAAATAATCATCCCTCACCTCTAGAACTAGTAATTAGGTTTTCTAATCCTAGCGACACTATTCCTAAGCTGAACGATCAATCCCCCGGTACTTGTCACTATACTATACTACAACGATCAGGTACACTGCCTGGTGGGGGTTGTAAGCTTCTCGAGATCCCTCGAGAGGTAAAGCCTGTTGCGATTCCCACGCATCAGTACTTGATATGTCGACATCCAATTTCTTAACACAAACGAGTGCTCATTTGTGTTTTAAGGAGTATTAGTCGATCATACTTATTATTTATACATGAAAACATGTTATAGATAATATTAGGAACTCATAGGAACAAACGGGAATAAAAACGGTTAAGAAATGGATTTTGTATGAATTGTTTGGGTCGATTCATAGCTAAACGAATTGCCTCTTAAAAACGTATCAAACCTCAACGTATGAACGTGAGATTCGACACACTAATAGTTGGCTAGGAGCTTAATAAGGATGTGCGAAAATATATATATGTTATGTGTACGAATTAAAAATAAACGAAGCGTTTTGATTCATGTTTGGTCGACTTTTATAAATTTTTAGTAATTAATTTGGGTTAATTCATTGGGCCGGTTGGGCTAATTTAGAAACAAGGCCCGATAAGTTTTTGATTAGTTTTATTAATTAGGTTTGGTGAAATATTAATATTTTGTTAATTTTGTCGAGAACTTGTTTTGTCGTTTGACGAATTTGACAATATCGTAATCGTGACCATTTTAATATACAAAGAAAATTTTAAATTTCCCCGTAAAAATGGTGATTACAATAATGACAAAGATTATTTATTTAATTAACCGAAGTAAATTATACGAATTTTAGCGAGGTTTTACACCCTTGTATGGAGGAATTCGAGAGTTGATTATGCATGAGTCGCATAAGTCAAGGTACTCTATTCATCGTGGGTCTGACAAGATGTACCAGGATTTGAAGAAGTTATATTGGTGGCCAAACATGAAGGCAGATATAGCATTGTACGTTAGTAAGTGTTTGACATGCTCTAAGGTTAAGGTCGAACATCAAAGACCGTCAGGATTATTGACGCAGCCAGAACTCCCAGTTTGGAAATGGGAGCGGATTACGACGGACTTTATTACCAAATTACCGAGGACAACTAGCGGTTGTGACACTATCTGGGTAATTGTGGATCGTTTAACTAAGTCTGCTCATTTCCTGGCGATTAGTGAAGATGATAGTGTCGACAAACTTGCGAAGTTGTATGTGAAGGAAATTGTTTCTCGTCATGGAGTTCTAATATCGATTATTTCTGATTGCGATAGCCGCTTCACGTCAGCATTGTGGCGATCACTTCAAACCGCTTTGGGGACGAGACTTGATATGAGTACTGCATATCATCCCCAAACCGATGGTCAAAGTGAGAGGACTATTCAGACTTTGGAGGATATGCTTCGTGCATGCATAATAGACTTTGGTAAAGGATGGGAGAAGTATCTACCCCTTGCGGAATTCTCCTATAACAATAGCTACCACACAAGTCTTAAAGCTACACCATTCAAAGCTTTATATGGCCGTAAATGTCGTTCGCCTATTGGTTGGGCTGAAGTTGGAGATAGCCAACTCACTGGCCCTGAGCTTATATTGGAGACTACTGAGAAAGTGACTCAAATTCGTGATCGATTACAAGCAGCTAGAGATAGACAGAAAAGTTATGCCGATCAGAGACGTAAACCCCTAGAGTTCCAGGTTGGGGACAAAGTGATGCTGAAAGTCTCGCCATAGAAAGGTGTGATACGTTTCAGAAAACGTGGGAAACTCAACCCCCGCTACATTGGACCATTTCTCATTTTGGAAAGAATTGGGCCCGTGGCTTATAGGTTGAAACTACCACAGGAATTGAGTAAAGTTCACGATGTGTTTCATGTGAGTAATTTGAAAAAGTGTCTTTCGGATGAAACGCCGGTTATACCAATCAAGGATATTCGTTTGGATGAAAGTTTGAACTTTGTGGAGGAGCCGATTGAGATTTTGGATAGAGAGACTAAACGACTCAAGCGAAGTCGTATTCCACTCATCAAAGTCTGTTGGAATTCGCGGCATGGACCGGAATTTACTTGGGAACGTGAGGATGAGTTTCAAAAAAGATATCCGAAGCTTTTTCTTCGTAGATGGTTTGTTCCGAGTGAAACCCGGGACGGGTTTCTTCTGAGGCTGGGAGGATGTGACAACTGGCAATTTAGGGAAACAATTTACAAACCCGCATTAATTAAAAATTAATGATTTTTGGAATATTTGAAAATTTTATTCATGATTGGAAATTGTAAACGTTGAACCGTGATTTTAAACTTTGTGATATTTATGGAAGTTGATTGTTAATTATTGGTTTGGTTTGGTATATTCGCGATGATTTATTTTTGAGATATTTATTTGGCACTACATTGACTCCGGCACTAGGATAACCTAACAAAATTTTATATATTTTAAATGTTTGGTTCGGTTATTATATATTTCTGGAACGTATCGTGAGATTTTGGATATTTGGAATGAGGTCGGTTCGGGAGAGTCGTTTTACTTTAAATGAGTTTCGGGTTTGGTCCGTGTATTCTACACCGGGTTACCTCACCCACTTTACCACTATTATTATTATTATTATTATTATTATTATTATTATTATTATTATTATTATTATTATTATTATTATTATTATTATTATTATTATTGTTATTATCATTATTATTATTATTTTGAGTTAAAACAAAAATCGTCCTTGCGAAAACCTGGACACACAAACACACCAACACCCCATCTTTACTCTCTCTCTCTCTCTCTTGAAACTACAACACCACCGCCACCCTAAATCACCACCACAGCCACCACCGCCCCTCTCATAACCAAGATAACACCACCATCATCACCACCTCGTTCCGATCTATCTTTTGACATAAAGCACGCGCCCTAAAACTCATTTTATCACCACGTACGAATCACCACTACCACCTATATACCACCATTTTCATTTAATCTTGTTGGGTTTTTGGAGAAAACACGTTTTGAAGCCGATTTGAAGGTGAGTGGCCACGATTTTCATATCGTGTGCCTCGATTCATGATTAAATCCGTGTCTACACGGGTTATTTTTGTTGGGTTTGAAATTTTATAAATGGGAAATGAAGTTTTGTTAATGTTTTGATGGTTTGGTATCCGGGTATCTCGATTTGGAGTTGGCCGAAGGGAAACCGAGAGCTCCATGCTCTCGGCTTGATTATTCTTGAATCTTGGTGGAGTTTTGATTCTTGATTTGTGTTTTGATTGTTTCGGGGGTGTTATTGATGCACCTCTTGGTCATGGCCGATTCTTGGCCAAGCTTTTTGATTGATATTGATGTTGTAGTGGTGAAACCGTGACCCTAGGGGTCGATTTGGTTTTGGTTTTGAGCTCGGATGAGTTAGCTGAGATCCTCACCTTGAGGGTCTCGGGTATGGCCTTTGTGATTCACATGTGAGCCGAGACTCCAAGTGAGTCCCTCGACTCGGAGTTTTGACTTGGTAGTCTACCCGGATGACTTGAGTTAATTGGTGACTTTATTTGGTGACTTGTTATTATTCTTCTCCTTGTTGATTTTTTTTTATCATTGTTGTTGCTTTGGTATTGTTATTATTGATGAGGTATAATACTTTGGACATTGGTAATATTGTTGTCGTTGCTTGGGAGTCGAGAATGAAAGGTAACATGATTTACATTGTGGAGTTGTGTTGACGAAATGTGATATGGGGACCGATTGTGAGACGGTCGAACTAGATTGACGGAGATAGGTTAGTCGGGTGTCGTAATCGGACCCTATTGTTGTAGCACGTGATTTGGGATGTGATTTGAACAGAGTTGGATTGCTTGACTTTGAATTAGTTATTTTATTTTTGGAATTGGAGAATGAGCCGAGAGTGATGACTCGGACATGTGACCATTTCGTATGACTCGATAATTATTTATAGTCAAACGTTAACAATAAAACTCGTAATAATATTATTGGTAATATAACCGTTTATATAAGTATATAGACGTGAAAAACGTATATATAAATATATGAATGCGTATATTAAAAATAAAAAGATCACGAGTAATATATTATAATAACGTGACGATAATTATTATACTATGAGAATAGTGTAATAAATGTCGGGTGCGTTACTATAAATAAATAACTATAAATAATAGGGGTGAGCAAACAAAACCGAAAAAACCGAAACCGAACCGAAAACCGAAAAAACCGACCGAAACTAAAAACCGATGGTTCGGTTTTTAATTTTTCAAAAACCGAAATATACGGTTCGGTTTCGGTTTTCGTCCAAAAACCGAACCTCAAAAACCGAGCCGAACCGATTTTATTATATAATAATATATAATTAATATAATATGAATAAATAACTAAATAAATCAAATTTATAAACTCATATTCATTTTGTGAGTAGATTTATAAAATATTTATCATAATGCTTATGTTTATATGCGTGTTTGTCGTGTTGTGTGTTTACTTGAGAATATATCAATAAATATATAACGATGATCATACTATGTGTATGTTCACTTGCATGTGTGTGTGTCTCATCTATATGTGTAATTATAAAATTATGCAATAAACATTATTATGCTTACATTGACAAGAAAAAAGTAAATAAGAATAACCAATTTTCTATGTAATACAAGTTTTTGGTATAAATTTGCCATACCCAAATATAAACGGTTAGAAACCGAAAAAACCGAAAAACCGAACCGAAACCGATGATAAACCAAAAAAACCGAACGGTTTCGGTTTTGGGTTTTATAAAAACTGAAATATTCGGTTTGGTTTCGGTTTTATCCAAAAACCGACCCAAACCGAACCGTGCACACCCCTAATAAATAATGACGAAATCTCTCACGTTGGGTAATTATTAAATAAAATATGTCTTTTAATAAACGAGGAAAACTATCGAGTTATACGGGGTTGTGGTCACTTGAGTCCAGGAGGACTATGTTATTATTTTGTGACTTTTGTGTTTGTCACGGATATGTGACGATTAATACATCCATTTTCTATAACTACGTAACTTATTTAATCGACGGGTTAAATAGGGTCTATTTAGCTATATAAAATGAATATATTAATGGGCATTGTATCCTACGATGCCCATAGGTTGTGGTACGTGTACAGGAATAATGAATTACTAAATATCTCGGGGAGTTTGTCAAATTGACGAATTTGGTAAACTTGATGATATATATATGGTACTTATTAAACCTCGATACTACCATATAGCACTCTACATGCTATGTGACTTAGGGTTGGGTATAATCTTAGAGTGATATATTACATAAATAAATATGGGGGATTACCAAATCGACGGATTTGATAAACTTCGATGATTTATTTAAATAATATATTGGGCTAATATTAGACCTATAGATTGTTTTATTATTCTTTTTCGTTGTGGCTTCTTGGTTTGAGTTGTGTCGACCCTCCACCCGCATGGATACCAAACGTCAAACTCCAAACTAATATGAGGATAATACGAGAAATGGGTTTTTTGGAAGGTAAAATGGAATACGTTCGGGATTGGAAATATTTGATTTTGAGGAAATGATTCTGAATGCGTTTATATTGTTAGGAGGTGCCGAGTCTGTAGTTGCCGTTATTTGAGTTGCATTACATCTTACATCTATCGATTTCTTTTGCTGATTGCTGGACTTGAGGTGAGTCATAGCCCCACTTTTACTCTTGAACTTTGTTTTCAATATTTGGGGTGAGAAACGTGCAAATTGTTTATCGCTTTGTTTATTTTAAAACTTGCTATGCTTATAGAACTAGGTAGGTTATAGTGCGAGACCTAGTCTTGAACTAGGTGAACTATTGATTTAGTTATAGAGCGAGGCCTAGTCCCGAACTGGGTAAGCTATTGATTGGTTGCGAGCGAGGCCTAGTCCTGAACTAGGTAAGCTATTGGATTGATTACGAAGAGAGGCCTAGACATGAGCTAGGTAAGCCATTGGTTTGGATTGATTTGAGCTATAGCGTGCACCTATAGGGTTGGTTAGATTTGGCTGGTTTGTTTTGGTTGGATGATTGAGGCCTAGTCTAGCTAGCAAGCGTTTTACGTATATGTCCACTTGATTTAGTTATGAATTTAAACCTATGATCTCACCAGCGAAAGCTGACTTTTAGCGCGTTTTCTCAGGTAATTAAGTGATGCCCTTGGATGCTTGGATTGGAGGCTTGGCTATGGTACCTGGTTTATGGATCTATTTTCTAAAACTCTGATAAATAATTGTGAACCTACGTTTATTTCTTTTGGGCCTTACTTTGGATAATTTTTGGGATAAATGTAAACTTTAAAACCCCGTGTGGTTGTATTTTTCTTATGTTTACTTTATCTCGTTCTTTTATGTCTTGTGTTGGATACCAATCCCCTAAGCACCCCGTAAGCTTGTTGAGTCTTCCGTTGTAGCAAATTTTGGGGGTGTTACATGCATCCAGTGCAAACTAGTGTTTTGAGTACCCCTAAGCACCACTTGTTTACCATTGTACTCAAATTTCATAACTAGAGTTCTGAAATTCCACCTTATTTCATCTAAAGTTGACAACCACTGCACAACAAGTACCATTTCACACCCCCCAAAGGCAACAATATCACATTAGTTTCAAATTGAACCCCATTAATACTCCATTTGAAATTCAAACACTCATAAGTACTAAAAATTTCTTGACCATTGGCCACAGAAACCTTCAAAGGAGAAGTACTCCTGAGCTTACATCCCAACCTTTTAGCAGTTTTAACATCTAAAAAGTTATGGGTACTACCTGAGTCAGCCAATGTATGCACCACTTGTTTGCCAACCATACCCTAATCTCATAATTTGATAAGAATTAAGACCAGATAAAGCATTCAATGAAATTTGTTGGCATTGTTCAATGAATTCATATTCCTGACCATCATTTACTTCCCCCTCTTCTTGATTCACCCCTCTTCTTGATTCACACCCTCTTCTTCAAAATTTTCCTTATGGTCATCATTATCTATCACAACTTCTAAACAATTCAATTGACCACTACATTTATGTCCAGGTGTATACCTTTGGTCACAGTAAAAACATTGGTTCTTGGCTCTTTTTTCCTCTAATTCTTTCTGGGTCAATCTATAAGGCCTATTAACACCATTTCTTGGCACAAATTGATTACCCCCATTGTTAGCTGTCTTTTGATGCACAATAGCAGTTCTATTCACAAAATTGTTTTGAGGCACAAACTTAGGAGTGGGTAATAGAGAATTATACCTTGGTTTCAATGCAGCATTTGTGGCTTCTTGCATTTTGGCCATGGCAAACACCTCATGCAAAGTTTTCAATCCAAACATCCTGATAGGCATCCCAATCTCTTTCTTTAACCCACCAATGAACAAACTCACTACATACACTTCATTCAATTCCACCCTGCTCAACAATGACTCAAATTCCTCTTGGTAATGCTGTACTGACCCATCTTGTTTCAAAATTTTCAAATCCACAATTGGATCATCATACAGTGCTCCAAATCTTTTTATTACCTCTTCTTCATACATTTCCCATGGAGTTTCCTCCCCAAATCTTTTAACATAACTCTGGTGCCAAACAAGAGCCTTATCATACAAATGCATGGAAGCTAATTCAACCTTCTTATCATCCATTACACCATCAATCTTGAAAAACTGTTTGCATCTATAAACCCAACCTTTCACATCATCACCATTGAATCTTGGGAACTCAATTTTGGACAACCTTCCATATTGACCCCCATTTGCTTGAGAACCTCTGCCATTGCTTGTTCCCTCACCATTTTTCAATCTTGTGATCTCTGCCATCATAGTATTCATGGCTGTTTGCATGTTTTGCATTGTTTCTTGTAAAGATTCAAGAGTTGCATCTTGTGCTTCAGATCTTGTATTCACCATTGTATTGGTATCACTATTGCACATCAACACAAGGAATAGTGACTACCAACCTGTTCTTGATTACCCAAACCAACTGCTACTCATCAGCTTGTTCAAAATAAGAAAATTCAACGAGAATATCGGCTGATCTTGTGATGGTACAGTTGTTTAGCACTAATCTATTGCAATAAGAACATGGGAATTAATGGTAACTAATTCCTTGATCGGAAAATCTCGGTTTTGACCAGAATGTTGACCGGAGAAGATAACCGAACAATCAAGATTGTTAGTGTAACAATCTTGATGAAAATGGATTGCCAGGAAAGGGCTCTTGATACCAATTGATAGACTCAACTTAGATTTCACTTAAGAAATGGTAAGATGATTATCAATGGAGATTAAAACTAGAAATCCAAATGAGGAAGAATTGGAAATGGTAGTTATTAATCTGAAAGTTGTTACAGCTGAGACAGAACAAGAGAGAAGTGTTTGATTACAAAAGAGCTACTGAAAATGATTACAAGTTTCCTACTTTATACACAAAGAACTTGATAACTAACTTTGGCGCCAAAACCAGTTAATCAAGACTCATAAGAAGCTGACACGTGTCTTCTTTTAAACTCTACATTTTGGCGCGTATCAATTAAGTTCACGTTGAGCAGCAGAAGTAGTGTAAAAACAATGACTGTTATTACATTTCCACCTTTTCAATACTGAGAATGATTTCAAACGCTGCATTTTTTTAATTAAAATTTTATTTTTTTTGCTTAAACCCTAATAATATTTTCTTGATTCTTGAAATTGAAATTGAATTGGAGAAATGAAAGTTTAATCAAATTGGGCCATACCCATTTCAAGATTCCTTAATGGGTATTTGTTAATTTGTTAAATTGATCATAAAGTTGATTGCTTTTTAGGTTTTTTTTTCAAGATTTTTGGTCTATTAGACTTGGGTTATAAGCCCATTATATTTGGCCCAATAAATATTCAATAGAGTTCCATTACACCACCCTCATAGTTTAAGACAATACTTATTTTATTCAGGGTGGAAACGAGTCGCTCGTGAAAAGCTCAAGATCGGATTGGTAAGAACCTCGAACGAGCCGAGCTTAAGTTTGGGCTCATTTAATTATCGAGCTTTATATGTAACGATCGATTAAGCTCATGAGCCTAAACGAGCCCTAGAAATATATACATGTATATATTGTCTATACATATAAATATATAACTATGTGTAAACGAGCTTAAAAGATATAAACAAGTTCAAGCCTAGTGTGATTAACGAGTCAAGTTTCATTTGAACATTATTTCCTTCAACGCGTCATATAAATCAGTCGAGCCCAAGCCGAGTTTCATTTGAATATTATTTACTTCAACGCGTCATATAAATTTGTCGAGCCCGGGGACAACTCAATCTTGTGAAAATTTTCATGAGCCAACCTCGAGCTCAAAATGATTTCGAGCCCGAGCTTTACATATATAAACGAGGTGAGCTCGAGCTCTGGCAGACGCGACTCGATTCCACCCCTACTTATTACTTGTTGTCTTTTGTTTTTTGGGCGGGTGTATAGAGTGATGTGTCGCGATTATATATATTGTGGATCACGTGTTTATTGATGACACATGTGATACAAATTGTCAACATATCATTTTCGAAATATCTTGTATTTTGATCTTTTTAAGGACCAAATTATTGCTAACAAAATTTTGTGGGTTGAAACTAAAAATATCATTAGAGTATAGTGATTAAACAATCATTAACACCTTAATAAAATTGCGAATTATAAGGCATTAAGTTAACAAAGAATTTGTTGTTCAAACGTTGCGGTGAAAACATAGGAATTATGCGTAAAATTGTGTTTATATAAGATTAAATAAAAAAGAAAAGTTAGAAAGACGTAAAGTGTTAAAAGTGAAAATATTAAGTAAAAAATTTATTTATAACTCGAACTTGTTGAGTTATTAAATCAAGCTTTACGTTAAAGCTTGAAGCGACTCGTTTATAACCGTATAGTTGCTCAATGACGAAAGTCAGGAGAAAAAACATCATTAATGATCAAAATTAATAAGAGCCTCACATGACTATGATAAACGTTGGCATTACTTTTATGTAGCAAAATCCATCTTTTTTTTAGCCTTCTGAATGTCTACGATATTTTATGGTAAATAAGCTAAAATTATAAATAAGGTAAATAGGGTTGTTCTTACAATGTGTAAAGAAAATAAGCCTTATATATAAGGGGAACGATGTCACTATATTCACCATGCAAAAATCGACCATAAACCCTAAAGAACCTCAAGTGAATTCCAAGGTAAAATTTTCTCCAAAATTATTACTCCCTTAGCATTAGAAACGTTTATAAAGTCTATTATTTGGTTTGATGATGTGTTAATAAGTATTATAACTGCTTATACAACATTGTTATGTTTTGCAAAGTTGTTAATGCTAAATTATTAGTTTAAATATTTGTATTCTTTTGCTGCAAATACTATTATATTTTCTGCTCAGTTTGTTAGTTGACATACATCTTAGTTAGTTGCTCTTGTATATGTGGTTACTTTACAATTGTTTGAGAAGCATGGATGCAAAGTTTTGTTGCTCTTGTTAATATCAATGTTTTGAAACCTGGTTCGACTTGGCCGGTTGAACCGGTTTCTGTAAAAAAAAAGTTTCATTAAACCGGTTTTTTCATTTTTTTACAAATAAAGCAAGTGAATCATATATATTTGCGACTTAATTGTATTTTTACATGTTATGTTTGTTAGTAAACGGTTTTTAGGCTAAGTATATGTCGTGATTTATATATATACTTTGTCATTGGAAAATAATTTTTATTTTTTGTTTGGAAGACCGGGTTGACCCGGTGGTCGAACCGGTATCCCGTTGACCCATTGACTCGACCTGGTCGATTAGAGATCCGGTTTTCAAAACATTGGTTAATATCGTTTTTACTCAACTTGATTTTTTTATTCTGTTTGCGATTATCTGGCATTAATTATGTGTGTCGATTCTATGAAAAAGCTGATAAAAAAAATATATATTTACAATCTGCGCTACATATCTCGCATATACTATCTTACATATGTCTCGAATGAGACCTGAACTCACGACCTCTTAGTTGATAGAGTTCTCTTTCAACATGTGCCACTCACATGTTGTGCGGCTAAAGGCCTTTGGTAAAAAGGAGTCTAGCTTGTTAGTTTCTTTGAAGATATGCCCACAACTACTGATTTTCTGATTATCTAATGTGACGAGTGTTCGTTCAAAAAAATGTCACAAAGTAAGTATGCGCACAACTCTTCAGGTTTGTTGGTTGTATAAGTATTACACATATTACTACGTCATTGTTTGTGAAATATGTTTACTTGTACAATTCTTTAAAAGTTGTTTTTTATGAATTTAAATTTTAACTCAGTGATTCATTCATTAAATCTGTTCACATGATATCTAGTTTTATGTGACAACTATAAACTATTACTTACGTAAGCTCTTAATACTGTTATAACATTGTTAGATGGTGCAAGACTGTGTTTTCGTATATGATGGATATATGATGGATTTCCTGACTTATCTGCAAAGTATCCATGGTTGATTTCTCAAAGCCCAGGCAAAGACGGCCAGACTTTCTGCAACATAAACGACCCAATGTTTAGTTCTCGTTATAGAATCCATGAGTTGCATGGGAGACGCATTAGAGGGTGTTTCTATGGCTGGGTAATTCTCTCCAACAAAGTCATGTGGTCTCTTTGGAATTCAGAAACTGGTGAGATCATTCATCTTCCCCCATTGAATTATGGAAATCGTGATGATATCAGCCATTGTTGTTTGTCGTCTGCTCCTTATGATCCAAGTTCAGTTCTCTTGTTAACAAGAGCCACAGTTCCTAACTTCGTTTTTTGTCATATTGAGCGTAACCAATCGCGGTTAAGATGGACCGAACTGTCATACATTGACCAACTCATAAGAACAACTGGTGGTGGAAGTTTGATACATAGCCTAGCTTGTTGCGATGGTAAAGTATTTGCATTGAATACAGATGGTAATATTGCTCCTTTTGTCATATACGTTGACATTGCTGTTAAGGATAGAGAAGTTAAGATAGAACTAATGTTATTTGGGGCATGTCCTACCGGTCATTACTTATTTTCTTTCGACGAGAAAAATTATTTTCTAAAAGGATCTGGCTCAATACTATTTTGCATTGTAATGGCGTATAACGAGAATAAAAAGAAAACACTTGCTGCTGTATCTCTGCATAAACTGGATATGACTAGAATAAAGTGGGAAGAATATCAATGCCTTAAAGAATGGGACATGCCTAATATTACTTGTGAAGTAATACAAGAAGAAGAGCTCAAATACTTGAGCATGACTGGTTCGATGTGGGAAGATATATTAGACCTCAAGGGCGCAAGCTTTTTTGTTGATCCTACTCATGATTACTCTGTCTTTTATAGCCCTGCAATGTCCACGGATCCTGCTCAAGATTACTCTTTCTTTTTTAGCCCTGAACTCTCCCAAGAGTTAGCGGGTTATATACACATCCGTGGTGAAACGAGCAAAATGATACACTCCTGTCATGTGAAAGATAAAACAATCTCCATATCTTTGATGCATCCTCAAGTTCTGCCAACAAGCCATGTGTCATTGTGGGAATGCAGGTATTGCTTTAATTTGTGTTTGTCTATTATATCATTTATTAAAACTACGGAAACATTTTCTTATAGAACCTTTTGCTGTGTAGGCTGGAGAGTGATAATTCTTATCCAAAACTACAGGACAGGGACAACGTAATGGTGGTAAGAAGATCAATGGATGATGAGCTGTTTAGCGAATCACACCTACTCAATCTTCCGCTTCATATTTTGGAGACGATCATCGAATATTGTGTTGGTTTGGAATACATGAACTTTCGTGCTACATGCAAGTATTGTCATTTAGCAGCACCTACAATAAAATGGAGTGAAAAATTGTTACTTTCACCCTCCTGGCTCATGGAGGTTGACAAAGAACAAGGCATATTCACTTTTACTGATCCCATGTCTGGTTACATGTTCTTTATGAACAAAATTATATTTAACGATCTATCTTGACAGAATATGCTATTGCAAGTTTGGCTGGTTGTTGTTTTACATCGGTTCCGGGAAGACACTGGTTTTCTATAATCCCTTCACAAATGATATCCGCGAGCTTCCATATTTAGATTATATTGATGGAAGCTTTTGTTTCTCAGCACCACCTACTTCCCCCAGTTGTATGGTTGTTTTACTTCCAAAAGGTGAGCAATATGCTTACATCCACTTTGTAGGCGGGGAGCCATCCTGGCGTAGGATTGACCTTCATTATTATTCATATACCTTTCGTTTTCCAACATTTTATGGTCAGGATCTTTATGCCTTGTCTGATGAAGGAGAGCTTGATGTGTTCAAAAACTTGGATTTAGGTGAAGATGATTTCTATTGGGAGGCAGTTATAGCCGAAACCCCAAGAAGTTGTTGCACTTCGAGGGCACAACATTTCATTACGAAATGCGATCAACATCTTTTACTAGTAATTGTAAGGCTTTCTGGAGAGTCGGTTGAGGTATTCAAGATGAACGATTCTACAAAAGAATGGGAGAAGTTACATAGTTTAGGAAGGAACATGATTTTTATTTGCAGTACAACATGTTTTTGCATTGAAGCCAAATGTCAACATATGGAGAACAAGATCTATTTTCCAGAATTGCATTCCAAGATCAAGAGGATAGTCTTCTATTCACTCGAAACATGCAAGTATGACACATTCGATCCCATGGGCAGTGAAGAACATTTTAGCAGAATAAGTCGTTATAACACCTACACTCATACTTGGATTGAACCAAGTTGGTCCTAGGTAGCTAACCCTACTAGACATTATTATCATTGTTATTTTGTGTTATAAACCTTTTACATCTTTTTTAGATATGTAATTTTGCAGTATACTCGGCTAAAGCTTATGATTTTGCTTTCAACTAACCTCTCGGTCTTTGCAATTTTATGATTATTGACGAGCACATATGTACACTCACACATGTAAGCTTTACACGTAAAACAAAAGAAAGCATATTGGTGCACCTATATATAAATCTGCCATTAAATCAGCAGCAGAAATGGTAGTATGAAACTGATCTTGTTTGCAGTATCAGATAGAAACATTATAGTAATTTTGTGTTGTTAAATAAGTTGTTTTGAGACAAGAACTCGTTCTCCTGAGATGCTAGAGGTGGAAAAAAAGGGCAGGTCAGGTTACTTTTGAGAAACGGGTCATTACTAGGTTGGGTCGCGATCAATTAATAAACCAATGATGTCCTGTACGTTCTACCACATTCAGTCGTCACCCAGTTTCGAAAATTTAACGTCACAATGTAAGAAACAAAACTAACCCAAAACGATCCATGTCTGGTGGATTGGATCACAATTGCCATCTACAGTCATTTCGGTTTTCTACCAACCATTAATTGTTGGTTAGTAAAAGATGCGTCTGTTGGCGGGTAAAACTGTTAACAGCAATTAGAAAAAACCGTTTAGGGGTGCTGCGTGTGGACCCCCGCGTCTTTGTCATGGCGGTATCAAGCTAACTATAACGAGTGTGCACTCCTAAGAGATCCTCCTAACTCGTCTTGAGCTAAACTTGTATAAGGCCCGTTGGTGTCAAGTAAAACACACCTAACATACTTGATAACACTAAAATTCCCAACATTATATTGGTCAATCAGAAGACTCGATTTCAGAATCAAGTTTTCCCCTAAGTTAATCAAAATATCCATCAGCACACTTTGTATATTCTAGCTTGTATTGTATTAGAGATTTTGGTCACATTTATTGAGATTTCTTTGTTATGCGAAATCATGCTACTTTGGATGAACAATGATATGGATAAAAGTAATCTGAGTATGCACATCTGATGTGTGCAGGGACTCGTTTATAGAACAGAGAGTGGGGACTTTTAACAAACACACGTTATTATTATTATTCCACCATTTAAAACGATTACAATACATGAGTATATATAGGATGTCAATCGGTATCATTGAACCGATGTGACTCTTCTAAGAGATATCTTCTAAACGTTACATTCCTATCTACATTACAGAAATACAGTTATTAACTATCTATAATACATATATGGTCCTTCTACTTTCAAGATTTATGATTCTTGATTAATTCATGTCCAACATCACTCCCCTAATCAAGACATCATAATCTTCTTCATGATCTTCACTCTGTTCCTTTTTTGTTCATCCCAATTGCAGCCTTGCTTCTTCTTTTATTTTTCTGTATTTGATCGCCTTTGTCTTGTCCCATATTCAGTTCGTTGTTCCTTAACTTCTTCCATTCTAATTTTGCTTTTTCATTTGGTGATTCGACTATGTCTTCTTCCATATCTTCTGCATTGGGCTGTGATAAGGTATCTGCAACATCTTTGCCATCTTCATCACTTTCTGCCTCAGGCTGTGGTAAGGTATCTGCAACATCTTTGCCATCTTTGCCACTTTCTGCCTTTTCTTGCTTTGTTCTTAGTGCTTCTTCATAGTATATTTTCACCATGCCTTCTTCTTGCCATCTGCAAATACTTCCTTCTCTTTGTTCTTCTTTCTACTTGCGCTTCTGCCAATTCATACGATGTTTTTCTGGGTTTTCCTTGTTCTTCATAGGCGATATCTTTCTTGACTGCTTCTTATTGATCTCGCAAAACATTCTTCCACAGGTTTCTTAGTTTTTTTCTTCTTCCAGGATCTTTGAACCATGGTCTCTGATGCCATATTGAGATTTCTTTGTTATGCGAAATCATGCTACTTTGGATGAACAATGATATGGATAAAAGTAATCTGAGTATGCACATCTGATGTGTGCAGGGACTCGTTTATAGAACAGAGAGTGGGGACTTTTAACAAACACACGTTATTATTATTATTCCACCATTTAAAACGATTACAATACATGAGTATATATAGGATGTCAATCGGTATCATTGAACCGATGTGACTCTTCTAAGAGATATCTTCTAAACGTTACATTCCTATCTACATTACAGAAATACAGTTATTAACTATCTATAATACATATATGGTCCTTCTACTTTCAAGATTTATGATTCTTGATTAATTCATGTCCAACAACATTCTTTATGATTTGTAGGCATTGAACATTCAACATTCTACTTATCTTCTTGATACTGATAACTTCAAAAATTTTAAGAAAGTGAGTAACTGAGAAAACATTATTAATAACTTCAAAATTTGTATATTCTCTTATATTTTTAGTTTTGTATAAATTATGATAGAAATTTGACACCTTTTTATAATAATTCTAACTAATCTGAAATTAACTAAGTCCATATATAATAGGTAGCAATAAAAGTAGAAACTATTTACTCCATTTAAGTTCGATCTCAACAAACCAATTCTTTTACGTAATCTTTTGATTACTTGCGTTTTAAAACTCAATAGATGAAAAGATTCACCCGTAGTGAAGCGCAGTCCTATAAAATAGTCGGTCTATGTCAAGAGCCTTTCACTGATACTAAATATAAACACATTCTAATAAGTACAGGAAAAATTCTTTTACATTGGCCGAAACTCGAGGGCACATACGATGAGGCCAGACAACATCCCTTCGAGACTTGTAAATTTCATGTTAATAGAAAGGGAGTCATCCTTGAGTTCATGGGTTGAGTTAAATTTCCACAGTTGAATCTCCATCCATCCATCTTTCCTTTGTTTTGGAACCCCGCTAAAATCATGAATATTTAACTGACTTGGGTTTATAAGATAAATGAAAAACTCCGCCTCTTCGTCTTCTTCACGGAGTAAATCTCGTACTCTCACCGGATTATGCAGCCCCTGATATTCTTCTGAAATCTTGAACACAAAGTAACACACGTATTCTGTATCCAGTGACAACATTTGACTTCTAAATGTGCAGTTGATATAAAATACTTGTTGTGGCAAAAGCTCAATCACCTCTTGAAATCTGTATGTATCATATATAACATGATTACATACCATAGAAACATAGTAAGATTTCAAGACACAAAGAAGTGAAACTTTTGTCAACCATATATTCAAGGAATCTTCTGTAATTTACTATACAACAAAGAAGATTATGACCAATAATTATCAAACCTAGTTCTTCGTGAGACGTGTTAAAATATTTGTATAAGTATAGATAAGTGCACTGTGAATGTACAATTTGAAAAAATATTAGCGGTTGAAGGAAACTGTAAAAAATTTAGTTCAAATATAAAGCAAACCTGGATTGAGCTGATGGTTTTGAAGTAAAAAGATCCACATTAGAAGAATTGTATAAAGCTTCCTTTGCTGAAAGCACAAGAAGTTTCTTTCCGTTTAATTTGCCCAACCAGAACAATTCATCATGATTGTTGTTTATTTTAAATATGTCTTCAGCTGGCAATTGTTTCACTTGATCCGCATTGAAGTTTGATCTCAATACTTGTTCGACTTCCTTCAAATAGAGGATATCATCATGTATCACCTGTGTGCAAATCATGTAAGGTATACAACATAGAACATGATTTTTTTTAAACTTATTTTTTGCCATGCATCGAACCCCTTTATACAACCATATTTACAGAAGATAGTGTTAGATAGGTTAGTTGGCCCAAACCCAACAGATAGGAGGAACGAGCCAAGGGATATTTTCAAACTTACTTTGTCAATGGCTCGAAATTCAATGCCTTCAACATGAATCGCACCATCTCCACAATAAAACGATGAAAAGCTCTCTATTAGAAACTTAAAAATGACATCTTTGTTCGGATTCAAGAATCGGTACAACTCAATCATCATCCAATTTTCGTCTCTCTGTACTGCAAAATACGCTTGTAGAGTTTCGCTCCCCTTCCTATACTTTAGGTTAACATACATCGGTTTAGTTGAAAATTTTATTGAATCACGGAATTTGAAGACTAAATAGACCCCATAAACAATATTTGGAGATAACAGTTGAGTGTCTGTCTTAATTTCGATGTTCAAGTTGGAAATATCTGACATCTCTGCTACTTTCGCAAACCTGCACATATTATAAATATTCAGTCATAGGATGTAGCCATTATTCCCTCAAATGTACACTCTTCTACTTTTGATATTTGTATTTCTTTCGACCAAAAATAAATGCCAAATAATTTATTTGGGAATTGAAGTGGTGAGACTAGAAGTTAACTTTGAAATTAAATTTATTGTATCATGAGACATATAAATGCCTATATGTCCCAAACCCTATATGTATGCCCCTAATTCTAGTAGTGGTAGAGAGAAGAACCTTGATTCCTCAAGAGATCGCCACTTTTGTGGACAACTGTTTACGTATGTAAACGTTGTTGCTGATACCAATTCATTTCTTTTTCCATCACCATCAAATGATAACTGTTATACAACAAAACAGAAAACAATTCAGACACATTTCAATGATTTGTAAATGCATGTGTGATTTTGAAGTTTGAACTATCCCTCAAAAAGTAGAAGATACAAACAAAAAAGGAAACACAAAATAACCGAGATATGAGAATGAACTGATTACCACTTTGTCCTGTTGAAGAAGTATTCCCTTAGTAAAAGTGTTGTAAAGTTCCTCTTTCTTGATGGTAGAATAATCTTTAGGGCACTTTGACATCTGGATTATTTCTTTATAGTCTTCAGGCAATTTCGGCTCCCATTTCTCATAATCCTCCTGTACATTAATTAAAAAAGTTAATAAGCTCATATTTCATACGATTATGTTTTTACCGTTGAAGAAGCTACTAAAGACCTTGTATTAAACATGGACAAAATCCAACTTGTTCATTCTGGTTGTTGTTAGCTTGTTGTCTTTTTCGTTTTGACACAATAAAAACTGTCTTCTAGTGTCATATTTTCTTACATCAATTGTTTTATGATTTAACAAAACTTGTTAAAACTGTACAACTTCTTTGTTTATTTATTTCTTGATACAAATGAATTATTACATAATATAGTTTAGATATGTATATGACACGAATGGTAGCCACTTCTGCAATAATTTAAGAAAAAAAGACTTACCTGGAATTCCAATGCTTCCTTGAGTTGTATGATTACATCACCTGCCGTTGGCCGTCTTTCTCTCCTGTGATGTAAGCATTGAAAGGCAATCCTTGTAAATGTAATATATGAGTGTGGAACAATTTGTCCTTTGATACCCTCGAACACTAACTCGTCAAGCTTCCCTACTTGATAGCGGTGTTTAGCCAAAAAGGGTAAAAATTGATATTCATCATCCAGTTTTACAGATGATAATTTCCCGCACAATATGTCAAATAAAACCGCACCAAGTGAAAATATATCAGATTCTTTTGTTAAGAAGCCTGTTGTCTCATATAGTGGGTCACAATATCCGATTGTGCCTTTAACATCATCGATGACATAGTCGACATCCTGATTTATTGGACATACTAAGGAAAGCCCAAAATCACTAATTTTTGCTTTCCAATCATCAAATAGCAGAATGTTACTGCTGCTGATGTCTCTATGTATCACCACTTGTTGACTTGAAGCAGTTCTATGGAGGAACTCCAACCCGGTTGCAATATCGATGCAAATTTTAAGCCGCATCACCCACGTAAGACTAACATCGCTCAAGTACCTATCAAGACTTCCTCTAGATGCAAACTTGTAAACAATAATTTTTTCTTCTTCTTCATCACAATAGCCTACAAGACCAATGACATTGTCATGTTTATACTCCATAAGGATGTCCAACTCTGCCATAAATTCAGCTTCTCCTTGACCAGACTCTCGATTCAACCGCTTGGCAGCAATATTGTTTTGCCCAAGAGTGTGAGCAGCTACTTCCTTGTATACTTTCCCGGAATCTCCATGTCCAATGAAATTGTCTTGATTGAAGTTTCGTGTGGCCAGTTTGATGTCTTTAAGTGAAAGTTTGAGGTTGTCCTTGTGGTTCTCCTGTGAATCAATGGACAGGACAGTCAGACAATTTGATAAATATAAAACAAATTGAAACAACTTGCCATCTGAAATTGTAAATCAAGGTTGGTTGTAGCATTTAAAAATCACCAAGAAAAAAATACGTATACTGATATACATCACGATGAGGGGGGTGAGGTGGTTTACGGGCGAATCACTAGCATGTTGTAAAAATGGTTAGATAACTAAGTTATATTAAACAATAAGTCACAAAAGTTAAGTAGTGAAGAAAACTTAAATGGTAACATCATAAATTGAGTAAAAATTTGAGGATGAAATTATTTACACAGAGTATAATGTATGAAATGTCACATATTATGATGAAGAATATGATGAAATTATAAAGTTCAATTTTAAATAAATCACTTGCCTGACAGTATAACGCTTTTTTAAGTTCGTTGATGACAACATCTATTGATGGGCGTTTGGCTTGAGTCATTGCTAGACATTGAAATGCAATTTTTGTAAATATGTCCAAAGACTCTTTATTGGGTCCTTTACTCAGAGAAAAGACATGTTCATCTGTTTCTTCCTTTATCATACGATCAACAATTTCCATTAGTGTTCCTTTCTCAAAATGATGTCGTGCAATGGATGCAATCCCCTTATCAAAATCATGGGCCAACCTCCCGGTCAAGATCTCAAATAATACTACTCCAAAAGAGTAGATGTCCGATTTCTTATTTAACTTGCCAGGCCTCAACTTCTGATATTCTGGATCTAAGTACATAGGTGTACCTGCAATCGTACTGGCAATGAAAGTACTTGCATCTTGATCTGCGGGGTGGAATTTGGAGAGCCCGAAGTCAGCAATCTTCGCCTCCCAATTATCGCCCAATAGAATATTTGCACTCTTGATGTCACGATGAATTATCTTTTGTTTTTCCTGATCTGTGTCGGTGTGAATGTAATTCAAGCCATGTGCGATATCAAGACATATTTTCAAACGTTGCATCCAAGTAAGATTAGTCATCTTATCACTGTTTCCCAAATAATCTTCAAGACTTCCTTTAGAAGCAAGCTCATAGACAAGGATCATGTGATCAGGACCTTCATTACAAAATCCAAGAAGAGAGATTATATTTTCATGTTTACAACTCGTCAACGCTTCAATTTCTACATTGAACCCTTGTTCTCCTTTTTGACTGTTGATTCGTTTTATGGCTACAGGGCTTTGTTTCTTAGGAAAACCACATTTATTTTCCCCGTCTATTGACAATGAATTGGTGCTATCAAAGTGTTCGAGTCATGCCTTGTATACCGTACCAAATGCCCCTGACCCAATGCGATGCTTGTCGGCAAAATTCTCGGTTGCCAACTCGATATCATTAAGTGCAATCTTCAAGTGTTCCAAGTTCTTCCACTGCAAAATTGTGGACAATGTATGAAATATAACGATTGAATTAGAAAAGTTTCAGAATCCTGTACTAATTGTGATGTTAATAGGACGTACAAAGTAATACAACAAACTTGAAATCCCCAATTATTTATTCTCGGCCAATGGATTCAGTAAGCTTAGATAGTTTAAAAATGATTTGTGAGTGTGACTAGTGTCCAGGTCCATGGTAGTTGGCGCAGATGTTGTTTACTTGTTTTGATTTCTGGTTTTTGGGTGGTGATTGTGTGGTGGCTGGAAGGAGATTGAAGGAGGGTACGGAGGTTGTCATCTCAATATATTCAACAAACTAGCTTGTTTACGGTCGTTATCATTTTTGACTGCATGCCAGGGTTATGAATATGAGACATTAGAAAAATGTCTTGTCTAATTTCTACATAACAGGGATCAAATGTAAAGAGCCCCTAACCACATGGATAGACCATTCGTGTAAGGATTTAAGGACATGAAATCATGAATTACCTTCAAATGACTGGATGATGCACCGTCAATTTCATTTCTTGGAACTTCCTAAAAATAATATTTTCAAAAGAATAGGAAACAAGTTAATAATATACTAACAAATATTATTATTACATAAAGTTTATACACAAGTTAATGTTCTTACTGGATTTTCATGTTTCCACTGAAGTCCCAATGCTTTCTCGAGTCTTTTGACAACCTGATCTATATATGGACGATCTGCTCTTTTCCTCTTTTACGCACCAATTTGCTGTTTCTGAGAAGATTTCTAATGATTTTGTGTCCATCTGATTTCGTAACTGCAGATCGATCATATCATCCAACTGAGATTTTTTAAGTTGACTTAATAACCCCTCTCCCAACTCATCTTCATCTCGAAGTACCGCACTCCTTCCGCACAAAACTTCAAATAATACAATACCGAATGAATACACATCTGATTTGTGGGTCACACCACCAGTCTTTTTATATTTTGGGTCCATGTATACATTCTGAATAATATCACGAGTAAGAAGGAGACGGTACCTCCGAGCTACCGTATTTTTCAACGAAACTTCGAAACCGGATAACTTGGGTTCCCATTCGTCATCAAGTAAAATTTTGGAGCTCTTTATGTTGCAATGTAGGACACTAAAATCTCGTCCAGCATCATAGTGGATGTAACTCAATGCTTTAGCAACATCTACACATATCTTCAACCTTTGCATCCAAGAGAGGGTCTGGTTACTTAGATGTTTTGAAAGACTTTCATTGGCCTCCCTCTTGTATATGATAGTCCTCTCGCCCTCCTGATCATAAAACCCAATAAGAGACACTATATTCTTATGTTTAAGACTAGAAAGCATCAAAATCTCTGTCCAAAACGTTTTGATCTCATCTTTTCCAGAATCAGATGGGAGAACCTTTCCAATAATATCAATTAACTGTTCAGATCGCAAGAGACGGCCTTTGTAAATTGTTCCACGCCTAGTTTCTTTGATGATGTTTTCAAGAGCAAATCCGCTGGTTGTGGATTTTATATCTTCCATACTGAGTTTGTAGTGAGAAAGATCTTCGCGGGAAGACATTGTCTTTTTCCCGGATACAATGCGTGTGGATACGATATTCGCTGGTCCCTATATGTATCAAACAAGAAAAGTTACCATGCGTGCAGATTCACAGGGTGAAACACTTCAGTGAGTTTAGTTACGCAATTTTAGCATTTATTAAAAAGAACATAAATGATATGTTCTCCTAGGTAAAATGTTTGATCCAAACTCCTGGTGACGTCTGTATATAAAATTTCAGTGACTTACAGCAAGAGTTAAAAGAAAATAATTACCTTGTCTTGACTGGATGATGTACCTTCAACTTTGGCTGCAGCTTTGGAGTGTTCCTTTAACATCGTAGTCATAAACACACTAATAAGTAATTATTATTAATCAAGAATAATAAATATAGAGTACTTGTTATGATAAAAAGATGAAAAAGATAAACCGTCTTACCGTTTTTTGACATTTCAGTTGAAGTTTCAACGCGTTCTCAAGTCTAGTAACAATCTCATCTATATTTGGGCGTTGAGATGGTTCTTCATTCAGACATGCATACGCTGTATCAGCAAAAACGTTGAGTGATTGCTGATCCATTTGTTTCCGTAGCCCCAGATCAATTATATCATCAAGTAGTTTCTCTTTATAATGGAAAGTGGCCACTGGAGCTAAATACTTATTATCGCCATAGTCAGATACTGACTTCCTACTACACAGTAGTTCAAACAATACTATCCCAAATGAGTACAAATCCGACTTATGGCTCACACTACGAGTATTTATATATGCTGGGTCTGTATACCCATGTGTGCCATAAAGAGTATCATTGAATGAAAGGTGCCTTTGAGTTGATTTAATCTTCATTGAAAGTTGAAAATCACACAACTTGGGTTCCCAATTATCATTTAATAGAACTGAGTAGCTCTTGATGTCCCGATGTATTAAACTGAAATTGCGTGGCTCGTCATAACGAATGTAGCTCAATGCATGCGCAAGACCAACAGATATCTCCAATCTTCGCACCCATGTCAGCAGCGGGTCACTTAAATAGTTGCTGAGACTTCCCCTGGTCTGATGCTTGTTAACTATGATCTTCTCACCATTTTCATCACAAAACCCAACTAATGAAACCAGGTTTTTATGCTTGAGATTATATAGCATGGAAAGCTCCATCCAAAACTGTTGTTCTCCTGCTTCCAATTCTTTATTTAACCTCCGAGCAGCGATACTAATCAATTTACCAGACCACAAGATCTGTCCCTTGTATTCACTTGCAAATCCATCTTTGCGGGTGAGATTTTCATCAGCAAAGTTGTTGGTAGCGGATCGTATAACCTCAACAGGAATATATAAGTGAGCAAAATCGTTGCTGGACAAAGTCATTATCTGTTTAATTATCAAGTAAAACGTGAGTTAAAAAAGGAAGTTTTCGGTTACAAAAGGATGTGAGACGATATTGAATTAATACACAAAATAATACAAAAGTGCGTGTATGCATTATGTAAGTATGAATAGATATTGGGTTAAAATTTGTATTTTCTTTATTTGCGCTTTGTTCTTTTTATTCTTAACGTACTATTTACTTTTAATGTAATTTTATTTTTAATTAGATAAAAAAATGTTGTATTCTTTTTGAAGTCATAAAACAAAAACTATGTGAGTCTCAGGTGTACCCGTAACCTCAAGTTATAAGGAATACAGTATTGATTTTGTATTACGTTAAAGAATTTGTGTTACAGGTAAAGACAACATTCTTACTTATTTACACAATACCTCACCTTGTGCTTTCATACTACAAGTACGTATTGGCGTTTCTTGACCGAGTTTGCTTGAGTGGGTTCACACAGTACGTTAATTAACGTATATCGTAGGTTTTATATAGTAAGTTAGCTATATCTTATGTTAAGTTCTTCTAATAATATTGGGATTTCGTCGTAAAATAACAACGTACTTTTTCAAATGTACCAATTTTTGGTATGTCTACTTCTTTTAAGTTGTAAAATAGGAATATATTTTCCATAAATGGTGATACATATACTCTTTTTTAAGTTGTAGAATAGATTGTACTTTTTATAAGTGTTCCAATTTGGTACGTGCGATTTTCACAAGTGTTCCAATTTGGTACGTGCAATGACGTACTAAATTGGAACACTTATGGAAAGTACATTACTATTCTAAGACTTAAAAAAGTAAACATATCAAATTGAAATATTTATGAAAAGCATATTGCTATTATATAACTTAAAAAAAGTACACATAGCAAATCGGTACATTTAAAAAAGTACATTACTATTTTACGATCAAATCCCAATAATATATTATATTCTCAATATTTAATTATAACAAACAATTAATTTTTCAAGAAAATGAAAACTAATCAAATTTTATTGCAAATAGTTCAATCTTATGATATAAGTTTCAACACGATATGCTTGACTAAATAAACTTTTTAATATCTCTCATATATACAAGAAATCTCCAAAAATATTTAAAAAAAAAAAAAAAAAAAAAAAAAAAAAAAAAAAAAAAAAAAAGTTGAATTAACTAAAATTGGATCAATGATAGATATCCATTGGAAAATAAATTATTATTACCTCCGTCCCAAAATTATTGTCCCTTATTGTCTTTTTCGGTGTTTCTTTCTCAACTTTGACTATAAATATTTTTGTTTGTGTTATATAATTTTTGATAAAAATTACACCAAATGAAAATACATTTAAAACTCAATCATTCATATATTTTTTATCAAGTATTATGTAATATAAACAAAAATAATTAAGGTCAAAGTTGAAAAGTAAAGACCAAAAAAGTCAATAGGGGACAATAATTTTAGGACGGATAGAGTATTATTAACCAATTAAAAGTCAAAATTGAATTTCCCTTAGTCAAACTTAAAAAAATCGTGCATGGCAAAAATAAGTATAAATATATAGGTGTCGATGTTGTTTAAAAAAAATTAAAAAGATGGGTAATAATTAAAACTTTATTTGTTGACTTTTAAATAAATTATAAAACTTATCATTTTTCATGTTTATAAATCAATTTTTTAAATTTAATAAATACCCGCTTATACTTTATACCCGATAAACTTTATTACTCCGTATTTTTTTAAATACCGCAGCTATATGTTGTTTTTATTTATAAATATTATCATCATTATAGGTAAAAAAAAAAAAAAAAAAAAAAAAAAAAAAAAAAAAAAAAAAAAAAACTTAAAAAGTTTCACATAATTAAGAAAAGGATAAATAATTAAGAAAAATTCCTATTTGTAATTTGACATATACCACATGGACATTTGCGCATATTACTCAAAGTTATATCTTTAAAGCATTGACTTACGTGACAGTATAACGCCTTTTTAAGTTCGTTGATGACAACTTCGATTGTTGGACGTTGCGCTTGAGTTTCTGCCACACATCGAAACGCGAGTTCTGAAAATATGTCCAAAGGCTCTTTATTGGGTCCTTTGCTAAGAGAAAAGACATGTCCTGCGATTTCTTCCTTTATCTTGTGATCAACAATTTCCATTAGTGTTCCCTTCTCAAAATGATGTCTTGCAATGGGTGCAATCCCAATCTCATCGATGTCGGTGAAAATACGATCATAGACCAACCTCCCGGCCAAGATCTCGAGCAACAATACGCCAAAGGAGTAAATGTCTGATTTTGTACTTATTCTTCCAGACTTCTTATATTCTGGATCCAAATACACATATGTACCTGCAATTGTATCGACATTGAGTGTGTCGGTGTCTTGATCTGCCGGGTGGATAAGGGAGAGCCCAAAGTCAGAAATCTTTGCTTCCCAGTTATCGCCCAGTAGAATATTCGCGCTCTTGATGTCACGGTGTATTATGTTTTGTTTACCGTGATTCGTGTTGGTGTGAATGTAATTCAAGCCATGTGCGATATCAAGACATATTTTTAGACGTTGCACCCAAGTAAGATTAGTCATTTTATCATTGCTTCCTAAATAGTCTTTGAGACTTCCTTTAGAAGCAAGCTCATAGACAGGGATCATGTGATCATGACCTTCATAACAAAAGCCAAGAAGAGAGATTATGTTATCATGTTTAAAAGTAGTTAGAGTTTTCATTTCTGTAATGAACCCTTGTTCTCCTTCTGGATTGTAAATGCGTTTTACGGCCACAGTGCTTCGTTTCTTGGGAAGCTCACATTTATTCTCTCCATCTATCGACGATGATATACTGCTATCAAAATGTTCGAGTTGTGCCTTGTATACCATACCATATCCGCCTGACCCAATGCAATATTTGTTGGCAAACTTCTCTGTTGCCATCTCGATATCATTAAATCCAATCTTCAAGTGTTCCAAGTTGGTCCACTGCAACATATTGGAGCCATGCTGCACCCAATAAAAACTAGTAAGATACAGGAAAAGTAACAATGTACTGACATGGTGACATAAATGATTCAGAATCGGTAGTTATTGTGATATTAATACACACATTAGAATAAAATGATTATATGGCTTACAAAGTTATACAACAAACTCAAAATCCCAAATTTATTCTTGGATATCAGTTATGGTGCATGTTTGGCGCAGATGGTGTTTTATTTTCTGATTTTGGGTGATGATTGTGTGGTGGCCAGTAAGTGGTTGGTGGCTAGAATGAAATTGGGGGGGGGGGGGGGGGGGGGGGGAAGGTGCTTTAGATGTGTAAATGTTAAGAAGATAAAACTGCCCCAGTATTTAAACACTTGTTATTGGTTAACAGCGGTCATCATTTTAGAGTGCCAGCAAATGTGACATCAGAAATCTCTTGTCTAATTTCTTCGTAACAAAGACGTGAAACGTGCTTAACCAGATGGACCATTCAAAAGATTTTACTCTTTTTTTTGTTAATTAGGATGACCAGCCTCAAACTAAAACTATAAATTAATTACCGTTAGGTGATTGTAATTGGATGATGTACCGTCAACTGCATTCATCGGAAGTTCCTAAAAGAAATTTGCAAAAGAGGAGGAATTAAGTTTATAAAAATGACAATTATTAGCACATAGAGTTGATAAGCAAGTTGATTAGCTTACTGGATTTTCATATATCGATTGCAGTCTCGACACCATATCAAATCTTTTGACAACCTGACGTGTAAATGGACGATCCAAATGAGATTTTTTTAGTTGACTTAATAACCCCCCTCCCAACTTTTGATCTGGAAGAAATGCACTCCTTCCGCTCATGGCTGCAGATAATACAACACGAATCGAGTACACGTTTGACTTGTGGGTCACACCGCCAGTCTTTTTATATTTTGCATCACCTCTTTTTATATTTTTGTTGACATGGGATTCAACGCCTGCGGATATGAAGCTAATTGATCCCTATCAAATGCGCAGATTCACAGGGTGAAACAGTTTAGTGAGGTTAATTACTCAAGTGGTATGTTTCTTAAAATCTAATAATTAACTTTTCACATGAAGAGATGTAAACATGATAAGATAATCCACTCATATGCTTCATGTGGTATATTTCTTATGTGAGACGTATGTAAAAACTTTTAGTAATATCCCCCTTTATAGAATCTAATCATAAAGCTTTCTTTATCCTTGAATTTTCTCTGGTTTTGAAATTTTTTCGTGTATAATTAGCACCTATTAAAAAAAATGTATTTTCACGAACATGCTAAAACAAAATTGTTTTTTCCAAACTCTATATAAGTGACGTTTTGCTCTCTTTTAAAAACAATATCGATATACCAACTACCACAAGAGTTACAAAATTCGCATTATTAATTGGATGAAAACACTGGAGAAAAAAGAATAATAATAAGTAATTGGGTTTATGCAATGAACTTTTTAAAGTCTTGTTAAATATTACAAACTTTAAAAAAAAATCAAAACACATTTTGTGAACTTGCCATATTATAAAAGTTGACACGTGTCATTACTTTTTCGTGACAACTCATTATTTTAAAATAAAATTTGTAACATTTAACGTGACATTTTAAAGTTCGTGTATCAAAACCATACTTCAGAAAAATAAATTTGTCACTTATGGCCTAAAACATAAGCAATTTGATACAGTAATAAGTAGGTTTACAAGTATAGGGTATCTATTATGATAGAAAGATGAAAGATTGAAAAGAAACGACTTACAACATTTTCACGTTCCAATTGAAGACTCAAAGCTTTTTCAAGTCTAGTGACAATGTCATCAATATTTGGCCGTTGAGATCGGTCTTCATTCAGGCAGTCATATGCTATTTCTGCGAAAACGTTGAATGATTGTGAATCCATTTTTTTCCATATATCCGGATCAATTATATCATACAATGTTCTCTCTCTATAATGAGTAATGGCTAGCGGAGCCAAATACTTATTATTGTTGCCGGCGATTATTGATTCCCTGCCACACAGTAGCTCAAACAATACTATCCCAAAGGAGTAAATATCTGACTTGTGGTTCACTGTGTTGGTCTCTATATACGATGGGTCTCCATACCCATCCGTATACTGAAGTGTTTCATTATGGAAAGAATGGTACCTTTGAGATACTTCAATCTTCATGAAACGATCGAAACCAGATAACTGGGTTCCCAGTCATCATTTAATAAAACTGTGGCACTGTTAATGTTCCGATGTATTACGCTGAAATCGCGTGGCTCATCATAATGAATGTAGTTCAATGCACGCGCAAGACCAACAGATATCTTCAATCTTCGCACCCATGTCAGCAGCAGCGGGTCACTTAGGTAGTTGTCAAGACTTCCCCTGACTTCGTGCTTGATAATGATGATCTTCTCATCAGTCTCATCACAAAACCCAAGAATAGTAATCAGATTTTTGTGCTTGAGACTAGAAAGTGTCGAAACCTCTGTCCAAAACAGTTCATCTCTATCCTTGTGTCCTTCAATAAACCTCCGAGCAGTGATTTTAATCAACTCACCGCACCACCAGAACTGTCCCTTGTATCTCTTATCAAATCTACTTCTGCCGACAACATTTTTGTCAGCAAAGTTGTTGGTGGCGAATAGAATATATTCAAGGGGGATTTTTAAGTGAGTAAGGTCATCGTGATAGGGTGAAGACATGATGCGTTTGGTTATCAAGTCATAACGTGAAAAGAAAAGGTTGTTTATACTCAAAGCTTTTTCAAGTCTGGTAACAATGACATCAATATTTGGCCGTTGAGATCGTTCTTCATTTAGGCAGTCAAATGCTATTTCTGCAAAAATGTTGAATGATTGCGGAGCCATTTGGTTCCAGAGATCTGGATCAATTATATCATATAATGTTCTCTCTCTATAATGAGTAATGGCTAGCGGAGCCAAATACTTATTATTGTTGCCGGCGATTATCGATTCGCTACCGCACAGAAGTTGAAACAAAACTATCCCAAAGGAGTAAATATCTGACTTGTGGCTCACCCTTTTAGTCTCTATATATATTGGGTCTCCATACCCATTCTCATATACAAGATCATTAGTATGAAATGAATGGTGCCTTTGAGTTGCTTCAATCTTTATAGAACATACAAAATAAGATAACTTGGGTTCCCAGTCATCATTTAATTGAACAGTGTCACTGCATATGTACCGGTGTATTACGCTGAAATCGCGTGGCTCGTCATAATGAATGTAGCTCAACGCATGCGCAATACCGAGAGATATCTCCAATCTTCGCACCCATGTCAACAACATCGGGTCACTTAGATATTTGCTGAGACTTCCCCTGGTATTAGACCTGGTAATGATGATCTTCTCATCATTCTCATCACAAAACCCAACAAGAGAAACCACATTTTTATGCTTGAGACTATAAAGCATAGAAACCTCCATCCAAAACTGTTGTTCTTTTTCATCATCCTTTTCTTTATTTAACCACCTTCGCGCACGGATTTCAATCAACTCACCCGACCAAAAAAGCTCTCCCCAGTATCTCTTTTCATATTTACTTGTGAGGATGGCTCTGTCGTCATCAAAGTTGTTGGTGGCGGATAGTACATCTTGAAGGGGGATTTTTAAGTGAGCAAAGTCGTCATGATTGACTGAAGACATCATGTTTGTATCTGTTAACTGAATAAAAAAAGGGA
This sequence comes from Artemisia argyi, assembly GCA_030686995.1. Taxonomy (NCBI): domain Eukaryota; kingdom Viridiplantae; phylum Streptophyta; class Magnoliopsida; order Asterales; family Asteraceae; genus Artemisia; species Artemisia argyi. Next base: position 194,761,576 of record CM060687.1, on the reverse strand, counting down.
GTTTGGATTACAAAAGGATGCCAAGGAATGGTGGTGGCAGATGGGTGAGGTAGCTGGTGTGATATGAGTAGTAAACTGTGTTTAGTGTGTGTGTGTTTATTTATGGGTGTGGATGAGCGTGTTATTTGATGTCTGTTTTTTGCATTATTGAAAGACTATATACGAATGAAATTATTGTATATAATGATTTTCCGGTTTGACATATGTACAGGCAAAGATGCAGAATGCAAAGAATTTTTCAGGACATTATTTGAAGCCAAATGTGAGTATCCAACTTTTTTCCCCTCTCTGAGAAAAAGCGTAATTTGTGAAACCAACTGCTAGTATAATAATTCCGCTGTCAAACTCCAACGTATGTGATTTTGTCTAGTTGTGAGATAAACATCTTGCATATCTTTTATATAATAAAATAAAACCCCTTATTGGAATTTTGCATTTCAAAAAAATCAATTCATACCTGATTTAGTAATAATTTTATTAAAAAAAATGATTATTTTCTTATTAGGTAATATTTTATATTTATTCATAACACAAGTAGAAGATAAATACAAAAAATATAGATAAGATATTTAAAAAAAAGATTATTTATTTTATATTTATCCACAACACAAGTAGAAAATAAATACAAAAAATATAGATAATATGCAATTAACAATATGATTAAAATTTTTAAATAATTATTTCAAAAGATTAAAAAAAAAAAAAAAAAAAAAAAAAACGCGCGTGCGCGGCATTATAACTAGTATATCAGGACAATGAATCACCATATTGTTACCGACATGTGTATATTGTCAATATTATCCAAACAATGTTGAATTTAGTGCTTTAAGATTTGGATACAATATGTGTATATCTCTTATGTATGATGAGTGGTGATTATCTATATCCATGTTGATGCACAATTGGGCTGAGATGGATATACACAATAACTAAAAGAGTGTATTAGTTTACTACAATGAAGTTAGATTCCATTCATTAACATACGTTTTTCAGTGTATGTAAAGTATGGTGTTTGACTATTGACCCTATTAACAGTTGACTATCTTGGATGGTATCACGATGGGCGGTGGTGCAGGGATAGCAGTTCCTGGAATGTTCCGCATTGCAACTGACAAAACTGTATGAACTATCCTCTTTTCACCAGTCTTTGATAAAACTTGTTGACTTACAAAATAAAGTGACTATATGTTTGAACTACCCGCTTGCAGGTTTTTGCAACTCCAGAAGTTCAAATGGGCTTCCATCCGGATTCAGGGGCTTCATTTTATCTTTCTCGTCTCCCTGGTTATTTAGGTAACTTTTGTAATGTGAAATCTGTAGCTTCCACTTAGTTTTATAATTATCGTCAAAGTTTATTATGGATCATCTCTTATCTTGTTTTGTGTAGGTGAATTCTTGGCCTTGACTGGAGAAAAGCTTAATGGGGCTGAATTGGTTGCATGTGGCTTGGCTACACATTATTCACTAAATGCAGTATGTACTGTTTACTTTTGAATGGGTCAAGTTGTGGTGTATTCTATCCTTGGCGGGTCATATGGGTCAATCTAGAAAATATATTATCAGGTTGATAGTGAACCCAATGCGATCCCTATAAACCCTTTGTCCAACAAATATATCATATCTATTTACTAACAGTGTCAACAAATATATCAATGTAATCCTCATTTTAAAGTTTGATGATTTACTTGCACAAAGGTTTCTAAAATAATTCAGCTGTATTCTAATAACGGTGTCAATGTGAAAACTAAAAATTAAAATATGTTTTTCGAAGTTGGAAAGTTAGCGTCATAACATCCTAACTTTATTTGTAACTCTTGTGTTTTTCTCTTTTGTTATCTTCCATCTCATTCTTCAAGACTCTCTATACTCCATGTTCCATATTCATATGGCTTTGCGGTTTAAAAAAGTGTTGTTTGGGTGCTGAGTTTGTTTTGCAGAAAATGTTTTTAAAATGATGTTTGGGTGCCCATTTTTGTGTGCAGAAAAGTGGTTTTAATAAGATGTTTGGTTGCTGAAACTTTGTGTAGAAAGCTATTTTAAAAGGTTGTTTGCTTGCTGAAAGTTTGGGCATACAACTGTTTAAAAAGAAAGAAAAATGGGTTGTTTGCGTTCTGAGTTTTTGTGCAATATCATTACTAAAAAATATCATTATTAAAAATAGTGAAAGAATTTAATACTTCTTTTTGTTTACAGGGGGTGCTTCCATCAGCAAAGGAAGTTGTGGAATTGGAGCCATAAATAAATAAGATCAAAGAATCCCTGTGTAGATGGATATTAGCTACATCGCTTGCACCTCGTCTGACGTCTATCAGGGTTTAACTGTTATAATTGCTTCTCCTGTTCAAGAAATCCATGTGTAGAGCGATATGTAAGTTGGTGTATACACACATACGGTAGCAAATCTGTACTATAGCCTCTTGATTCGAGTAAAATTCATTGTGGTAATATCTGGACAAAGAATTTGCTCCGGCCTTCTCATGGTCTTCACCCCCCAACAGGTTATTCTTTTCCTTTGTATTTATTTGCTTCATGATTGAGTTTAATTAGTGGGTGTTTGGAATTGCTTCTTTGAAAATGCTTATCTTCTTTTTAAATTACTTCGTAAGTATATACAATCTACTTATTTTAGTAATTATTGATCTAAAATAAGTAGATAAAGAGTTTTGAAAAAAAAAACAGAAGTTGCATGCTGTAGGGTGCATCAGGAAGGGGCATGGTGATTCAAAACTATGGTTGCAGCCTGTTAAAGCTAAGGTTTGCATTACTTAAAAGTGACCTTTTGGCCTGATGGTACGAAAGCGACCTCAGGTAGGAGCTTAAACTGCTAGATGAAATGCCCGAAAAAAAATAAAGCTTCTAATTTGACATCTTCTTAGCTGTGATTTTGTGTATGAGCATGTGTTAAAACTTGATGTAATGAAAGGCACAATGTGGGAAAATCAACATATGTACTATTGCCTTACCTTAATACATGTTTTTATTATTACAATTACCTTAAATGAGATAATATTCTTTGTAAAGAAAGTTTGAGTATCAGCTTAGTGATTGTTTTTTCATCAGATAGTTGGTGGAAGGTAATGTGTTGTAACAGAAAAGAAGGATGGCATTAAGGGTGGCCAAGATAGTTGGTGGAAGGCAATGTGTTGTAACGGAAAAGAAGGATGGCATTAAGGGTGGCCAAAGTGCTCCATTTTCATCCACAGGGTATTACAACCGCTCCTAAGTTCACAAAAAAAAATCAAAAACTTTTTATTATTTCAATGAAGTGACTCAACCAATTTGGTTTTTCGCAGTTTATCCACATGGAACATACTACGGGTTGCGAAGAGCCGGCATCAAGGTGTCCAACCACTGCCAAAAATACTACTTTAAATATGGGCTTGGATTATCTGTGGTACATGACAGAGTAAGTGCAACATATTTTGCTCTTCTTATATACCATTTATTCATATAGCTTATTCCTGGATTAAAAATTAGCGTTTTGAGCCACATTTTTTTTCAAGGCTCCATACAATTATGCCTTTTCCATAGTAGGTCAACTGAGTAAAAAGTAAATATAGCTTAAACGGAACGGGTCAGATAGGTTAAACATGCCAAAACCACAAAATAAAAAAAAATATATATATATAAAAAAAAAAAAAAAAAAAAAAAAAAAAAAAAAAAAAATTATTAATTCATGAAACATCCAACATTATCATTTTTAACTCAGTAAACCAAGTTTCATTTTTTTACAAAAGTCTTCCAGGGTGACACACAACAAAAATTACCCGTTTTGACTTATTATTCAACATGTCGATTTTGCAGTGGGCTAATGGTTTCTTTTCCTCACACACAGTGTTAGGGTTGGCTCCAACGATAGGTTCTTGAAAGGTGGGAAATGGCCTACACTTTTAGTCAAATCAGGTGGTCACGCTTTGCATGTTTTTATCAACGGCCAACTATCAGGTAAGAAGTTTAAACTTGACTCTTCTTTTATGTTCTCTTTACTACAAACGACTTAGGTAAATTGATGAACCATAAAACATGCGTAATTCATCAAAGTGACACTTTTTTGCCTTTATAGGAACCTTCTATGAAAGTCGGAAAATCCAAAAATAAGTTTCAGTAAACCGATAAATCTGAGAGTTGTATAAAGTGCCACTTGTATAAAGTGCCACTGATGAATTACACATGATCCATTGGAGATCAAAGTAATTCCAAAGTCATCAATTCATATTCCAACTTTTGTATTCTAGAAAGATCAATAGATTCTCATGTCAGGGTATGGCCGGTGGTGGATTGATTGTAAAACATGTTGAAAATACCGGGTTTATCCCCGAAGAACCTGCAATTGTAGGAAACACGTGATTGTGGTAATCTACTTTTGTTAGGATTGGTCAAAATGTCGCAGCTGAGTTAATGCGAGGTCTGGCACATGTTATTGATGACGGCGATACTCTCATTCCCAAGGTTTGTTTGAAACACATGCTGATTCGTGGTTCTCTCGCTCATACTTTGGCATCACCAATTCAACGTTTTTTAAATTGTTGGAATAACTTTGTATACATTAAAATGATCTGTTGTATATAGTGACATATAAATAAAGAGATTGTGAAGATCCAGAGAGTGGTTGCACCCGTGGGGCAGAATGGTAGATGCAGCTAAAGACCCTTATCGAAGCACATGTTGCAAGTACAAAGTCTTGAGACCATTTAATTTCATGGATTATCTTATTCTAATTATTTAGTATCACAAATGTTTTTTTATTTGATTCAAAACAACTTTAAAAATGTAGTTCTAACGACATGGATAAGTGATCAACCATGGATACTTTGCAGATAAGTCAGGAAATCCATCATATATGAAAACACAGTCTTGCACCATCTAACAATGTTATAACAGTATTAAGAGCTTACCTAAGTAATTAGGGCTGTAAACGAACTGGACGAACACGAACGGAGCCTTGTTCATGTTCGTTTATTTAATTTTAACCGGACAAATAAACGAACACGGATGCTTAAATGGACGAATTTTATTGTTCATGTTCGTTTATTAAGAAAATGAATTGTTCATGTTCGTTTATGTTCGTTCATTAAGACACTAAACGAACGCTAAACGAACATAAATGATCGAACATAAATGAAAATAGATAAACATACATAAACTTTATTGAATTTTTCAAAATATATTGTTTTATAAGTGTTGCTTTGTTTAAACAAACCAATTTTTAAAATTATAAAATTAAAATATATGATATATGAACATAAATAGATAAATAAACATAAGCGAACTTTAGCGAACGACTAATCGGACGTTCACGAACATAAATGAACGAGCGAGACTTTTGTTCATGTTCGTTCATTTAACTAAACGAACGTAAAATATTGTTCATGTTCGTTCATTTAATAAACGAACGAACATAAACGAACTTTTTATCAAACGGTTCATGAAATGTTCACTGAACGTTCAGTTCGTTTACAGCTGTATAAGTAATAGTTTATAGTTGTCACATAAAACTACATATCATGTGAACAGATTTAATGAATGAATCACTGAGTTAAAATTTAAATTCATAAAAAACAATTTTTAAAGAATTGTACAAGTAAACATATTTCACAAACAATGTAATATGTGTAATACTTATACAACCAACAAACCTGAAGAGTTGTGTGCATACTTACTCTGTGACATTTTTTTGAATGAACACTGATCACATTAGATAAACAGAAAATCAGCAGTTGTGGGCATATCTTCAAAGAAACTAACAAGACTCCTTTCTACCAAGGGCCTTTAGCCGCACATGTGAGTGGCACATGTTGAAAGACACCTCTACCAACTAAGAGGTCATGAGTTCAGGTCTCATTCGAGACATATGTAAGATAGTATATGCGAGATATGTGGTGTAGGTTGTAATATAATTTCCTTTTATCAGCTTGTTCATAGAATCGACACAACACATAATCACAAACTTAATCGATCTTTATATATAAAGTTTGATTATTAAATGAGCCCAAACTTAAGCCTCGGCTTTTTCAAAGTTTTTTTCGATCTGATCTTGAGTTTTCTACGAGCTGGCTCAGCTCGTTTCCACCCTGAATAGAATACCATCTTAAACTATGAGGCTGGTGAAATAGAGCTCTATTGAATACTTGATGGGCCAAATAAAAATGGGCTTATAACCCAAGTCTAATAGACCAGAAATCTTGTAAAAGAACGCAAAAAGCAGTCACCTTTATGATCAATTTCACAAATTAACAGAAACCCATTAAGGAATCTTGAAATGGGTAAGGCCCAATTTGATTAAAATTTCATTTCCCCAATTCAATTTCAAGAATCAAGAATCAAGGAAATATTATTAGGGTTTAAGCAAAAAAAAATTTAAAAATTAAAAAAATGCAGCGTTTGAAATCATTATCAGTATTGAAAAGGTGGAAATGTAATAACAGTCATTGTTTTTACACTACTTCTGCTGCTCAACGTGAACTTAATCATTTTCAAGATGAGGTATATTTATTTATATATAAATCTTGATTTTTTTTTAATTTTTTTTTAAGAAGAATGTTTAATTTAAAGTTTGTGATGTTTGATATGTATGATTATTAAGGGGTTAAGGGGGTGTTTTGGATTAGCTTGTTTTTTGGGCTTATGAGCTTGTTTGAAGTTGGAAAAACTCATAAGCTCGGGTTTCTCGGCTTATGAAGTTGAGCTTATGGACTTGATAAGTTCATAAGCTCAGATTGATAAGGGTGTAAGCCGGAAAAATGAGCTTATTAGTTTTTTCAGTTTGAAATAAGCTCATAAGCCCGAAAAATAAGCTGATCCAGGCACACCTCAAATGTTTGTGATGTTTGGTGAGTTAAGGGGTGATTGGATCAGCTTGTTTTCTGGGCTTATCTGAAATTGGAAAAGCTTCTAAGCCCATTTTTTTCGGGCTTATGGAGTTGAGAAGCTCAAGTCGATAAGGTCATAAGCTGAAAAAAATGAGCTTATGAGCACTTCCATATCAAATAAGCCCATAAGCCCGAAAAATAAGTTAATCCTGATACCCCCTCTCCTAAGTTTGTGATGTTTTATGTGTATGATTTAGAGGTGTTTGGATTAGCTTGTTTTTCGAGGTTATTTGAAACTGGAATAGCTCGTAAGCTCATTTTTTTCGGCTTATGGACTTGATAAGTTCAAGTCGATAAGGTCATAAGCTGAAAAAATGAGCTTATGAGTTTTTGCAATATCAAATAAGCCCATAAGTCTGAAAATAAGCTGATCCAAACACCACCTTAAAGGTTTGCGATGTTTGATTTTGTTTAATGATGCAGGTTTTGGTGGAAGGAAGAGCTTTTTCAAGAGCTGCTATACTTAATAGACCATCTCAGCTCAATGCTATTACTACTTCTATGGTATACCTTCTATCTCTTATGTTTTTTCGCAAATATTTCATCGATTTTACGCACTTTTGATATTTTTTTAAAAGTTTGAAGTTTTAGTCTAGATTCAGTGTTTTGAATTTGTTTGAAATACTGACCCACAAATTATAATTACTGTTACTCCTAGGATTACATAAGTTGATGTTGCGTGTGTTAGACTTAAGTTCCCTATACATGGATTATGTGGTAATACATGTTACGGGTCATATTTTTGTCCACTCAAATTTCAGTGTTGATTCAATGTTATGCATTCTTATTGAACATTGAAACCACCCCCTATATTATCGATTAGAAATGTTGACGTGGTGTGATAAACGTGTAGTCCGTAATATATAAATATGATGGTGTGGCATCCATTCTACAATGGGCATCCGGGTAATACAAGTGGCGGGTGAATTTTTCTATAAGAATTCACAATATTTAACAGAATTGAAACTTGAGTGATAAAAACAGTTTAAGAACAAAAACTGGTCCATGTTTAATCATAGATACGCTCTTGTTCTATGATGATTTTTTGTTACTGAGAAACGTGTGAATGTTTGTCTTACTGAAAAATCGTACACAGGCTGGTCGGTTACAAAGACTTTACGAGTCATGGGAAGACAACTCACAGATTGGCTTTGTGACTATGAAGGTATTTCATATGCTTAGATAATAACATCTATTTACTCTTTAGTCTTTATACCATGCATTGTTTGTGTCTCTAAACGTCATTTGAATTTATTGAAGGGTAGTGGTAGGGCATTTTCTTCCGGCGGAGACATGGTAACCATCTATCGTTTGCTTCAAGAAGGTAGACACGCTAATTATTTATATTATATTTATAAATAGTTATATGTACATATACGAATGAAATTATTGTTTATAATGATTATCCGGTTGACATATGTACAGGCAAAGATGCAGAATGCAAAGAATTTTTCAGGACACTATATCAGTTTATATACCTTGTAGGGACGTATTTGAAACCAAATGTGAGTTTCAAACTTTCTTCCTCTTTGGTAATATAATAGTAGTTCGGAGATGATAATATACACGATAATTAAAAGAGTATACGAGTTTTCTACATTGAAGTTATTTTCTATTCAGTAACATACTTTTTTTCACAGTGTATGTAAAGTATGGTGTTTGACCATTGACCTAATTGACAGTTGACTATCTTGGATGGTATCACGATGGGCGGTGGTGCAGGGATAGCAGTTCCTGGAATGTTCCGCATTGCATCCGACAAAACTGTATGAAGTATCCTCTTTTAATCAGTCTTTGATAAAACTTGTTGACTTACAAAATAAAGTGACTATATGTTTGAACTACCCGCTTGCAGGTTTTTGCAACTCCAGAAGTTCAATTGGGCTTCCATCCGGATTCAGGGGCTTCATTTTATCTTTCTCGTCTCCCTGGCTATTTAGGTAATTTTTGAAATTCATAGTTTCTGTAGCTTGTCACTCAATTATAAAAGTAATCAGCAATGTGTATTACTGATAATCTCTTATATATATATTTTTTTTTGTAGGTGAATTCTTGGCTTTGACTGGAGAAAAGCTTAATGGGGCTGAATTGGTTGCATGTGGCTTGGCTACACATTATTCACTAAATGCGGTATGTACTGTTTACTTCTAAACGTGTGTAGTTGTGTTGTATTCTATCCTTGCAGGTCATATGGGTCAATCTGGTTAAAAGTCACCCAAAGTATATTTTTAATGCGTACAGCCTCATTAGTTTTATTTTAAAATTTTCGATTATCATTGGTAAAGCATGGTGTTCTTTGTAATCATATTTAACTCTTAACTATCTAAAAATATTACCCGTTCAGCGATATTGCCACCTCTAAGCGACGAAATACAAAATATTTTAGAACTTTGTTGCGATCTATGATGATATATTGTATTGATCTCGACAGAAACTTTCTTGGATTGAAGAACGCCTTGGACAATTGATGACAGATGACCCTTCTGTCATATCAGATTCTCTTGCTCAATATGGTGATCTTATCACAGTAGATAGACACAGTGTTCTTCACAAGTAATGTTCTATTCCGCTCTCTATCTCATATTATCACTTGGTCCTTTCTATATTTTTTAAGACAAACAGCGTTTATTGATTTATACTCGTATAATTTGGTTCGATTAATATATATTTGTGTTTCAGGATTGACAGAATAGACAAATATTTTTGTCATGACACCGTTGAGGAAATTGTTGAGGCTTTAGTAAGTTCTCTCTCCCTCTCTATCTCTATATCGTCTTCGAAAATACAAGCTCTAACTTGTGCCATTATTGGGCAGACAGAAGGAGAGTCTCATGATGAATTGTGTTCAACTGCCCTGAAACGACTGAAAGAAGCCTCTCCTTTGAGCTTGAAGATCACTTTGCAATCGGTGAGTCTGTTAATCCGATATTAGTTTTATATGAATATTCAATATCGTACCAATAGGTTTTTATCAATTTCCTTCCAAACCGTGCAACTTAATGTGTCCAAATGCAGATACGGGAAGGTAGATTCCAACCCCTTGATCAGTGTCTAGCTCGTGAGTATCGTACATCATTGCATTGCATCTCCAAAGAGGTTTCTGGAGACTTTTGTGAGGTAGGATGGTTTCTTCTTTATCTATTGTGTCAAATAACTAATTAAATTGAGCATATGTCCATGCATTTATTTAATAAATATTATTATTGTCCCCTTTTGCAGGGTATCCGAGCAAGACTAGTTGACAAGGACTTTGCTCCAAAGGTATGTACCCTGTGTGTTCGTCAACACTCCCAATATAGTGGTGGCCATTGTCACCCATTTACTTTTAAAATTGGGTGATTCGGGCTATGTTTTGTAATTGACGGGTCAAATGAGAAGTATTAGCTAAAAGTGAGTCGTGAAATGTGTAATCGTATTTACCACACTTGTTAATTGTAGGCTGTAGGAAATTTCAAAATCTTGAACAAGGTGTGGCGGGTCAACCCATGCCATCCTTCTTTAACTTGTCTTAAAACTACCCATTCTGGCACATTTACTTGTCCCACTACCCATTTTTCAACCTCGGCCTAGATATGATTTTGAAGTTCCATATAAAGGCAAAAAGAATGTACAAATTTTTATATTCTTCTTTTCATCTTTGGCAGTGGGATACTCCAAGTTTGAAAGCAGTATCCAAGGACATGGTTGACTGTTACTTTGCGCCACTTCCTACTTCCGAGCCTGAATTGAACTTACCTACGGCCTTAAGAGAACCCTTCATGTGAAGGTTCTCGTGTGGTTGCGAATCAGCTTCATGCTCCTTTTCTCTTTTCAGTTATACCTTCCTCCCATAAAAAGAGCAACGGAATTTTTGTTGGCAAAAATATTTCACCTTATTAGTTGTATTAAATTTATCATTTTTGATTCTAATTACTGTCGGAATGTATTTTTAGATGTTGGGTGATTAGCTAGATTTTTGCTGAGGGAGCAGTAGTTGATGTTGTTAAGTAAAATGTTGTCATCGGTGCATTCAAAACCGAAAGTCAACTGATATCAAGTGTTACCATCCTAAAGTGGGTAAAAATAAATCTAATTGCATCAGAAAGCTTCTGAGTTTTGGTTTTTCATATATATCTGTAATGTTCGTTTCTTATTTTATATTGCGTTTTATATATATATATATATATATATATATATATATATATATATATATATATATATATATATAAGTTCGCAACTGCATGAAACAAGTGCAAAAGTCATTGAATTAACGTTGTCGATATGGTGAACAATCGATTTTGAATACAAGGCGATATGTTCACTAGAATAATACTTTTGATACGGCAAACTGAACCTAATTGTTATGATCCAGTTTCAGTTAGGAATCTGTTTCGAGTTTTTTTTTTTATTATTTATTTATTTATTTATTTTTTTTTATTTTTTTTTTTCCCCTCAAAGAACACACTTAGTATACGAAGTTGAAATAATATTTGTAAAACTATACCATCTTCATCAATGAAACCAAAAATGGAGAAATCTTTTATAAACCAAATCAAAAACTTAGCATAAAAAAACTATCCATAAATAACAAAATATTGTTCACAGCAGTAGACAACAGCTACAGATGCAAAAGGACTAAAGTTCCTAAACATAACATTGTTTCGTCATCGATATCATACAATCATACACCAAGGACTTCGGTTTGATTATGCAAATGTAAAAGCATTGAATAACAAAGAAAGATTGCTAATACGATGGAGCAACTATACTTCTTGCAACATCAGCATCTACTTAAAGGGAACACAACAAAATTATGCAGCACTTGAGCAGTATCATATTATGAATCAAAGGTACTATATATTAGCATATACATATCATAAGGTACCACCCCCACTTTGCTGAGCATAATCAGAAACAACAGCACGAGCACAAACATTCCAAGTCTTTGCCATATCTTTAAGTGACATAGGTTGTGACAGGCTTCGGAGAGAAACAATGAACCTTGACATTGTCTTTGTTGAAAGTTCTTCATACTCCTAGCTGTAAAAGAATACAGACCTTGTCAAAAGATGGTATAATCCTCTAGTTTTTATATTTTACATGTAAGCCTTTTTTTCTAAATCATGTTTATAAATGTGAACAAGCAACCCTTTATATATCATCCATAAAATGCCTAAATGTTCTCTCTATTTTATGTTTAGTGTATAACCAGATAATTTACACTAATGATAATCAAAAAAGGAGCTTATGGACCAATATCAGTACCATGAATGGCTTGTAACAATATTAAAGGTGAAACAAACGTGACAATGGACAAATAGATAACTTTAGTTTGAAAAAATTCCCATCAAGACCACGTAATATAACCCGCACTTTGTAAAGTACATATGTAACGATATTATGTAATAACCCGCATTTTATAAAGTCTGACTTCTAAATCAAAATTTGGAAGCAAGGTTAAGGGAGAGAGCATACTCGTGTTTGTGTTCACTTCGTGTTCGTGATCTTGTTGGCGTCGTGTTCATATTGGCTTCCTGGTTGCGTTGTGTTCGGGTTCCTCCTCGCGATCGTGTTTGTGTCCTGTTTTTATTTTAAAGGAAACACGTAAACCTTGATCATATATTATATATTTGAAACATGAAACTCATAAGAATCTATCCATTTACATTACATAAATGGCTCAAAAAAAAATGGTAAGAAACTTATTATCCAGCCTATTTTGTTGCTCTTTTGAATAAATTAGTAGTGAAAACATTGTAATACTTTTTAGTTTAGAATTATTGGGACACCTTATGATATATTTTTATTGGAGAATTTATCAGACATAGATTTTCGCTGCGTGTATGAATCGTTTGTGTAGCCTCCGGTCAACTAAGGAAGATATTTTATATATCTCAAATAATAACTATAGTGGTGGTTATTATCAAACTCGTTTTTTTTTTTTTTTTTTTTTTTTTTTTTTTTTCAGACTAAAGAACAGCAAAAAAACATGCTTTAAGAAAAACTTCTCACCTGACTTCAGCAGGGAGCTTATTCAAAATTATAGGGGAGCAATTTGGATAATTTGCAGGAACAAGCAATTGTAATGGTTGAATAGGTGACTGCACATAAATCAAAGAAAATGTAAGTATGCAGAAAACTTCGCATAAGCCAAAACATAACATATCAGGTAACACACACCATTTGTGATGAAGCATATTGTGACTTTAACTTTGAACCAAGAGCCACAGCACTGAAAGAGCATTCAACAACGGTTCCATCACCACCCTCTGACTGCAGCTGGATCAACATTTTCTTCGCTAATAATCACCACAGTATCACTGAGTTGAGGAGTTCCCTGTTAATCTCCTTTAATAAAGGATGCAAAGTTTTGACTCAGGTTAGCAAAGTTTGAATCAAAGGAGCATGCTTGTCAGTTGCTCCAAGGCTAGGTCAATGTCGATGGAGGACTATTTGGAGCCCAACTTAATCATGACTTAAGGAAAAGAAAATGAAATTCTACATATGTGACACAAGTTTGAACCATAACCATAGCCTGAGAGGACTATTTGTGCATGTGGCCTAGACCCTAGTGTTATCATGCTAAATGTCAAGCAACAATGAGAAATGCCTCTCTTCTCAGACACATATCCAGATACCTTAATCAAACATCTACATCGGACTAAACCTCTGGGAGAGGTTACACAAAGAAAAAGTTCATTTTTGTTACAGTCTAGATCATTTCTAGCTAGTATAAAGTAGAAAAATAAAGGCAAAAGCTGTTAAAAGATAGTACCTCAACCCGCCGCCTTTTGATTGCAGGTGATAGAATATCTAAGGGCATTGCACTTGAGTGTTTCATCTTCCTCACGCCATTGATTCCATCTTGAGTGTCCGAAGTTCTTGCTTGAAGACGACTTTTTGTCATGGCAACCAGATTCTCACCAACTGCAATTCACACAATTCACAAATCGAAACACATGAAGTTCCCGAAAAAAAAGGAGAATGGCCATTTATACTGGTGCAGGGTTGTGTCTTTGTGCGTGTGGTAGTATAAATGACAATAATACCCACATGAGGGGCTTTAACGTTAAAAACTAATGCCCGTCGGAGAAAGGGTCCATAGGTGTTAAGGTTGTTGGAAATTTAGTGCAAATGAGGGTCTCAGCCTTGAAATGCGCTTGGAGGTACGGAGTGTACAGCCATCAAGTCACTTAACCACGCTGACTCTAATAGTGGTATAGTAGAATTCAGGTAGCTGATGAAGTTCAGTAAGTGTACTCTTTAGTGAGTAATACTCTGAACGGTATTCATTACTCTCCATCGAGTAAGTATCATCAGAGGGTTCATTTCTTCAGTGAGTACACTCGGGGAGCAACCTTCTCAGGGCCAAGCTCATCAGCAGGTAAACACCGAAGGAACTGAATTCAAACTAACTTGTAATGTATTTGACCTATTCAAGGGCAATATAATTGGAACTTAATGACCACGTTTAATTAGTTGTGTAGCCACTATTGCCATAAATGGGGGAACATTATGAGGAGTTAATGGGCCGATTAACAATCATAATTCCATTGGGCTTTGAGTTTTCCTATAAATAGGAACACACATCCGCATGGAAAATACACAGAAAACCTAAACACTTAGAAGCAAAAGGGTTCTTGTTTTGTGCCTAAAACAAGAACAAACATTTGGTCTTATCCCAAGGAGATATTCGTGTAACCTGGCATTAGGGTCAAATAGTTTCCTTTAAAAAGTGATTACACGATTCTAAGTGATTTCCAGTCAATTGATTATCTTCACCCTACTGGGAAGGTTAATCCAAACGATTAATCCAACTAAAGTTACCGTGTTAAGGACTATTGACATAAAAAAATCAAGGAACCATACATGCAAGTAGAGGTGGCAAAACAGACAGGCCGGGCGGGCACGGGGCAAATGGGTGCATGTTATATGTATCACTTTAGAAAAGACCCAAAACGAAGAAAATAAATTCCTCAAACATAACACCTCATTTATATTTAAAAAATTAAATATATTATATTTATAAGTTTTTCTTTAACAACAATTGTAATGTTCTCCAATTGAGAGAAAATATGTGCCCGTTTGTGGCCATTTAACTTTTAAATGGGCAATATATGTCCATTTCAAAAAAAGGAGGGGGCTAAATGTGCCCAAATCTTTTACAAATCAACCTTTTTTTTTTTTTTTTTTTTTTAATTTTGGGCACAAATTGCCACCTCTACATGCAAGTCAATGCTACCCAAGTGAACGATCTATAATTTACTGTTTTATTACACCAGATGAGAATAAGGGTGAGCAATCCGACCGTTTAGACCGGACCGACCGAAGGACCAACGGTCCGAGGTTTTTCATTATTTCGGTCTCGGTCCGGACCAGTCCGGTCCGGCTTACAAACCGGACATTTAGCCTATTTGGACCGGACCGACCGGACCGACCACATTCGGTCCGGTCTCGGTCTATGGTTTTTCCCTAACTCGGTCTTGGGTCCGGTCCGGTCTTGGCCGGTCCGGTCTGGTTTTTGGACCGTAATCACCCCTAGATGAGAATGTATAAAAATTGAAGTAACTGGTTCAGTTGACCACCAAGGTTTCCCTAAGGTGCCTTGAGGAGGGGATGTTTGGCTAGGGGAAGTCTCAAGTTCGAGTCCCACCCTGGACTTTTACCCCTTCAGGCGATAAAGGAGTAGGAGGCGGGTCTCACGGTCATACTGCCCAATTGGATGTCACTGATAGACCTGAACTACTAACAACTAACAAGCCGTTCAAAAAAAAAGTATTGACGAATTAGATTATTATGATTCTAAAATAGGGGTTAGGAGTATTATGTGGTCATGTTCAATCTTGATTAACTCGGTGAGGTCGTGTACAACTGAGTCAAAAAGGACTGAGTCAAAAAGGCTCGCCTGAAGGGAACACAATATCTGTTTACCCCGTTTTGTTCAATCTCAATTAGGATGACAGAGACAATGACCAACTACCCTTTTCATAATCACATTATTAGTCTATGGAGTTTGTAATTTATAACATTATACCTGGATCCGTGGGATTTAAACCATTGCTTGCCTGCATAGGGTCTGGCATGGGATTTTGTGATCTAGTAGCCTCCAAGGTCAGCATCTTCAAGGATATATTATGCAGATAATTAGACTGCAAGTCGAATGAATCAAAGTGTTTAGGTTCCAAAGTGTGTCATCAAAAGATTATGCCCATTGTGACATATCGACTTCTGCTAAATCTTTGTTCCACAAATGCAAACGGCAAAAACTACAAAAAGAAAAAGATAATGGTATATAGAGCACACACGCATAACGAACCTGGCTTGTTGCAGCATTATAAATCTTCTCTTCAAACCGCACAGCTATTTTGATAAGTTCCCATATATCCTCATGTCCAGAAAAAGGAAGGTGACGTATCAAAGTTTGCAATCTATGCAAGATCAACATGAGCCAGTCAAATTAAACTCAGAACAAAACACTAATTTGTGTGCATAGTAAGCAAAGAAGTCCAAATTGACCATCGAAGAGAGTTCAGTTTTACTCTTCAGCACGGTCATATATGTGCAGGTTCAATTATATATCATTCTGACCACATTTTCATCAGGCCTTATTATATTATGCATCAAATCAAGAGCCTTACAGTCAAACCGAAAGTAACCATTATACATCAAAGTAGTATCTATTAGCAAGTTAGTAATCCATGACAACCTAACCACATCTATGTACCATCCACCGCTATCCATCTTTTAGGTCGTTAAACTATACAGTTTACTATTCTGATACATTATCAGGAAATTGTTGGAATATAGTCACAATTATATGCATTAAATTTCCTTTCATCATAATAGCTAAAGATCCGGTATACAGAATAAATCGACATAAGTGAGGATACTATCAGACCTACGAAGGGCACTAACTCATCTTTATAGCAATCCATTTAGTGCTAGCACACAAAATGCTAACAATTATCATACTACTACAAGAGGAATAAACAAGTAAAATAACGAAAATTTATAATATAAGTGTAAGCTACTAATGGCAGCAGTAAACATCACAACTAAGGAAACATTCCGACATTCCAAACAGATCACCCCAACCAATATCTTAGATCATGTATCAAAACCAAAATTTCAAGAGAACAATATAAATACTTACATCCTGTTCACGATCCTTTGCCGTGAATCTGCTGACAGCTGAGCCCTCCAATCTCCAGATTCCATCGATGGTATAATGTTCTGTTGAGTGTTTGAAGACCCTGGTAGAGGAGAGACCAAATTTTCCTGCATTCTTCCCATGTTATTCTGTTGCATTCCTCCCATAGAACCTTGCTGCTGTGGGGCCCCAGGTTTCCGCCCATTGTCTTGGAAGACAGCAATAATCTGCTTCTCGTAAGTACCCAGCATGGCCTTGTCATTAGGCAATATACTCTGCTTTGGGGTTTGTAAGAATGCCATGAAATGCTCCAGTATAATCTGTGGTGGCCGCGGAAGAGAATCATGCTGGATAACAGAATCATTCATTAAATTCAAAATAAAAAAATTACCTTCAGCAGTTTGCTTTTGCAACACAAATCCTATCATCAAATACCCTGTACATGTATTGTTGTTGTTGTAAACTATCATCAAATCATTCTACGTGATTTTAACCACAGAAATCCATAAACATCCTAATGAACAATTTTTTGTTATCATCAAACATTAGAAAATCCTAATTCGAACTGATTTTCCCTAGAACACCCTAATAAAAAGTAACTCGTTATCACAACAACAATATTCAATCCCGCCGGAACGGGGAAACAGTTATCCGCTATCGTAAAACATTAAAGAAGAGGGACACAGAGCCAAGCGTAAAACACAAAAGCATAACATATCAATAAATGAAAATTAATAAGAGCTACTAACTTACATGCTGCAGTTTGCCAAGAATTTTCTGGTGCATGTCATTCAAATCATGTAGATAGAGGTCCTTCATAGCTTTTATCTGTAATCGAAACAAGAAAAATCAGGTCTAGAAAATCTATAATGTGAATTTATACATTCTTGAATCAGTAATGAACTTTCTTACTCATGGAGAACATATTCTTTAAAATTAGATTGAAAAGAAGCAAGACTGAAATTTGGTTTAAAATTTGTTCAACTCAAAGCACACTGTGATACCAGGCGCTACCACTAGTTTTATCGGTATGTAATTTAATATGAAGTACCTTTTGAAACACTTCCTCTATCAATAACTCATCCTGTAAAAGGAAAAAGGTTAGCAAAAATGTGACTTAGACTTCCAAGTTATCAAACTCTGCACTCAATAATTTATACAGAATTTACATTTTTTTCGTACCTCTCTGTATTTCGCCAAAATTTCGTCTACAATAGAACCATTTGCTTTTGTATTATTGATAAACTGGAGGTTGGGTGTATCATGGGTTCCATAACCCCAAATTTTCAGTCTATTACAATCCTCTATCTCCACCTTTACCAAAGAAGGATATTTGATGATCGCATTCCGAGGGAAGAAGCTCTCAAGATTGTACAAACGATATAGGACAATCTCGGCAAGGCAAGGGAGCTCAATGTTTGTAGCAAGTACAACCGTATTGATTTCACCAATATTTGTTTCTTCATCCGCGTCCGAGATCACTTCCTTCAGACTTTTGCAGTCATGAATTTCTAGCTTTTGCAGTTTGACAAGCCCTTGTGCTACACTAATAGTGAGTAGCTTTTCTAACTTAGGGCAATTACTAATCAAAAGGTTCACCAGGTTGTTAAGGCTTATATATTGATCGGGACAACGCAATATCACATTCAAATTACGCAAATAACGTAACTCGAGGTGTTCCACTTCTGAGAAAAACTTTCTATTCTCTTTCACCCCTTCATGGGTTTTAGATGGATTAAAAGGTAGCATGTCATCCAAAACCCTTGAGTCCAACAAACACAAAAGTTCGTCACACTCACTTACATAAATAGACTTCAAACCGAAACCCTCACAGTACATCATAGGCATTATATTATTATAATCATTACTTCCTATAATGTTTAGTTCTATAAAATTACATACCTCAGTCAATTTTTTGACCTGCGATAAGTCTGAGATATTAATGTGTTGCTTCTCGAGAAGCAGAGTTTTTCTATCACGTGGAATCATAGGAGAATTTACAACACCTTTACTTATTTGAATGTAAAATCCTCTCAAAGTTTTCAAATAATCACCTTCGGGAGAAAGATATATGTGTGGCACATGTAATTTTAGAAATGTGAGCTTTGACAACTCAACTATCTCCACAAGACCATTATGGTTCCCCCTTTCCACTGGATAGTATCCAATGTGCAACTCTTCCAGCCAACGAAGCTTTGAAAGTACACCTGGTGCAATATGAGATAGATCTCGACAACTTTCAACATGAAACAACCTTAAATTGACTAGTTTGCCAATCTCTTGAGGAATTTCTCTAATTCCAGTACCATTAAGAATTAGAATTTCAAGGTGTGTGAGCTCCCCAAGTATAGAAACATCACAGAGAAATCTGTTTCCACCAAGATTAAGCATTCGTAATCTTGTGAGTTGTTTCAGTGATTTTGGCAGGGAAGTGATGTTGTTATACCCAAAATCGATAACTCTAGCTTCTTTCACGGCTAGAATGAATTCCTCAGAAATTTCTGACAACAGAAAATTGTGTTGCAAGAGAAAAATATTGAGGAGTGGGATTTTAAGCTCATGACCAACGGTAAGCTTACTGATATAATTTTTCATGAGAGAGATACCTGTGTAGCTTTCCATACTTCCATTTCTTGGCTCCCATTCTTTCAAATCTTTCCCAGCCTTCACCAAAAAATTGTTATTATCTTTGGAAGCAATTAACAACGCCACTTCACGCACAATATCATGCATTTTGGTTGTAAATTCATTTTCCACATCCAATAACAAGCAATAAGATTTGAGGGTTTTTACGGCAAGTCGAACTCTACTTCTTGCATCCTCGAAACTATCAAGGTCTTTGAAAAACTGCAAACCCACCCCATAAAATGCCAAAGTTTCTAATGAAATGACATAGTCTTCCGGGAACAAACTACACAGTAAGAAGCATGATTTCACTTCTTTGCTTTCAAGGTAGTCATAGCTTAGCTTTAAATGAGCAAATGCTAATCTTACATTTGGATCAATATCCGAAGATGCATGTTTTTGTAATCTATCAAGGGCGGCTTCCCATTCCATGATTCTTTCGTTTTTCAAAGCTTTTCCTACAGCTTGAAGGATTAGCGGCAATCCGCCACATCCTTTTGCAACCTTCAATGCAACTCGTTTCAATCTGGCATTGGTCTCTATTTTTTCACCAACCACACGTTTGAAAAAAATCCACGCTTCTCTTATTGGCAAAGTATCTACACAAATTACTCTCCCAGCATTCATTGCCCCACACACGCTGCTCAATCTAGACGTTAACAAAATCTTACAATTCGGGTAGTCACTTCCACATGGGATGCCCATTTCGTCTAGCTTTAGGTCCCCCCACACGTCATCAAGGATTATTAGAATATCCTCACCCCTCATTATTCGTTTTGCTGCAACTTCAACCTCTGTTTTAATATGTGTAGCATTCACTGGTTGTGAGACAGTTACAAATACAACAAGACCAAATAGGTGCTTCACCATTGCAGCTGCTTCCTTTGCTAGCGTAGTCTTTCCTACACCTCCTGTTCCATATATTCCAATGATTTGTATGCTTTCATCTTCGATGGCCTTGATGATATTTTCAAGAGCTGACTTCTGGGAATCAAGCTCATTATGATCCTTCCTTTGATTGAGCTCTAAGGGTCCCAGCGACGAAGTAGGAATGGAGACATCACTTTCAAAGGCTGCGCCATCATTTTGGTGTTGTTCAAGGGACAAAACCTTGCTTATCGCCTCCTTACCGTAGTGCCTGAGCTTGATCAAATTGACACACATCCGCAAGTTGAAGAATGTCTTCTTGGCATGAGATTCTTCTTGGAGAAATTCTTGCGCCTTGGTTATGTGAGCATCCGCCTCATCAACCCACTTTAGCACACCATCAAGGAGTTCATCTCCTTTTTTCCTAGCTAATTCTATTCGTTGCTTAACCCTATTTTTCATACTCTCGAGCTTTCCAACTTCAGTACTTAACTTCTCAACATTTTCCCTGCAATTCCACGTATAACCGATCTCGTTTTTAACCATGCCTAGCAATGAGTCTTGTCCTTCTTCAACAAGCTTATTCGCCATTCTAGATTCCAATTTCGATCTGAGTTGACTGGATACAAAAACAGTCCACAAGTGAGTCTGCTCTAACCTGAAAACACAAGTACACAACCATGAATAACCAAAGAAATGATGCTACAATCAAATATCTCACTGAGTTTTTACCTTGATACAAAGAAAGTAGCATATTGAGATGATCTATGAAAAAAAGTGCTCCTACGAACATTAGAAGGAAGTGAAAAAAGCGTGTGGATGTGTAGTGTTAGGTGAAGTTGGGAAAGAAAGTAGCATATCTACTTAACAGTTAAATTTTGCTACGACTAATACAAATTTTATGGTACCTTGTTTGGTGTCCATAGTTAATGCCACAGTCAATGCAATAGCTACCATTTTAGGTGAACTTATTAATTTCTGGCCGGTTTGAAGTAGGTATGTGAAGTTATAGTCATAATTGCAGGAATGTGCGTTAATTTCGACATGATGAAATACTCATTTAAATTAAATCTGTTAGAAAATTTAGTGCACTTGAGGGATTAATTCACACCTGGTAATGGGTTTGGAGGTACGGAGTGTACACCCATTTGATCACTGAATCCCCTGACTCAATAGTCGTTATACTAGTAGAATCTGTTTCTGCTAGTAGAATCAGTTTCTGCTAGTGGAATCTGTTGCTGCTAGAATGATTCTGCTGACGGCATCAGTTTATTCTGCTGCTCGTTTTTAACCACTGATTGCTACTATTATGAAAAGCATTATGTTATAATTAATGGGCCGTTAATTATACATAATTACATGGGCTAGGTTTGAGTATTCTCTATTATAAATAGAGGTCATAATACATCTGCATGAATATACGAAATCACAAAACCCTAAACACTTGAATAAGCATCTGGTTCTTGGTTTGTGCCTAAAACAAGAACATCACTTGGTCTTATCCCATAGAGATATTCGTGTAACCCAGGCATAGGGTCGAATAGTTTCTATTGGAAAGTGATACCACGATTTCAAGTGAATATCCGGTACCTTATTGATTATCTTTACCATAATCTGGAACTTGTTAACACTTATTAACCAACAACCAATAGAAACTATTAGTGATAATCAATGGCTTTTACTATGCGACAAATGGCTGCTAACTTTTTCAAGTTGGAAAAGTTAGAAGGTGTTGATTTCAGAAGATGGCAAAAGAAGATGCACTTCTTGTTGTCAAGTATGAATGTGGTTTATGTTCTGACAACTGAGATTCCTGAAGATTATGGAGAAGATGCTACTATGGATCAGATGAGGACAAGAAGCAAATGGGAGAATGATGATTATGTTTGCAGAGGTTTAATTCTCCATGTTATGTCTGATTCGCTATTTGATATTTATCAGAATGTTGAAACTTCTCAAGAACTATGGGATTCCTTGGAAGCCAAATATATGACTGAGGATGCATCAAGTAAGAAGTTCCTTGTAAGTAATTTTAACAATTACAAAATGGTTGATTCTAGACCTGTCATGGAACAATACAATGAACTTCTTAGTATACTTGATCGATTCACACAACACAAGATGAACATGGATGAGGCTATTTCAGTCTCGTGTATCATCGATAAATTGCCTCCCTCTTGGAAAGATTTCAAGCATATGCTTAAGCATAAGAAGGAGGAGTTAACTATTGTTGAGTTGGGAAGTCACTTGCGCATTGAGGATTCACTCAAAGCTCAAGATAGTGATAAGCCAAAGAGTAGCACTGCTACTGGTCCATCAGTTGTCAATATGGTGGAGCATAACAACTCCACCAAGTACAATGACAACAAGGGCAAGCGTAAGCATCAAGATAACACCAAATCTGATCTTAACAAGAAACCTAAGGTGACTTGTTGGAAGTGTGGGAAACCTGGACACTTCAGGAAAGATTGCAAGGGTGGTAAAGTTGGAAACAAATCCAATGGATCAGGCACATGTGGAGGGAATGGTAACACCAATTCTCTGAAAGGTCAGAATGTGTTTAATAAGTCTTTTAAGATTTATTATGTTACATATATATCTGACATTTACTTTGTGCAGGATGATGATGTTGCGTGGTGGGTTGACTCTGGAGCAACAATTCATGTGTGTAAAGATAGAAGCTGGTTCAAGACCTATGAGTCAATGAATGATGGTTCTATTCTTTATATAGGAAACGAGTCAACTGCCCTGGTGCATGGAAAAGGATGTGCTGATTTAAAGTTTAGTTCGGGAAAGATTGTTTCTTTGTTTAATGTTTTACATGTTCCTGATATTAGAAAGAATTTGGTTTCTAGTAGTGTTTTGAATAATTGTGGTTATAAACAAGTTATTGAATCTGATAAGTTTGTTTTGTCTAAAAATGGTGTGTTTATTGGTTTTGGTTATTTGTGTAATCAAATGTTCATACTTAATATTGTTCATGATAATATTGATTCTGCTTTTATATCTACATCTAAACTTTATGATTCAAACCTATGGCATGCAAGACTTGGCCATGTACATTTGATGCGTGGGAATCGCACCTTGCTTTACCTCTCGAGGGATCTCGCGAGGCTTACAACCCCCACCAGGCAGTGTACCTGATCGTTGTAGTATAGTATAGTGACAAGTACCGGGGGATTGATCGTTCAACTTAGGAATAGTGTCGCTAGGATTAGAAAGCCTAATTAATAGTTCTAGAGATGAAAGATGATTATTTTTTGTGTTTTTATATTTTTATGAAAGCAAGTAAATCTCGGGTTTTGGAAGAGTGGGCGGAATTAGTTGCTATTCAACTAACCCAAAACTATTATATAATTAAATTAAACTAATGAAAATGAAATTAAACTAATATTTAAACTAAGGTTGTGAGCAGTATTTGGAGAAATTGTGTTTACTTAGACTTCATTACTCCCTAGATATCTTTTACATGTCAATTACTTGTTACACTTGTATGGATGACGGATTGTATTCCTTAATACCATTCGTGGGGTGGCATACATAACTCCCCAACTCTATGAGCTCTTATCTCCTCCTACACCATGACCCAGCACAACTATAGGGATTGTAAACAGTGGCTCACGCATTAAATACAACCAATAAAGACCTAGTACGCCTCGGTTCATGTTTCTTAAGACGTTCAAGCATGTTACCATTTGGAGATCTGCTAGTTTTCTTAAGCCTAACATATAATATCATTCATCCAAAACAAGAATAGACAAGTAATCAACACATAATCAACATCTAGGTTTCATTAGATCTAAGCAAACACAAAGGAAATCTAGCCTAGCATAGTAGAATTAAGATAAGAACAAAAGATAAACAACCAACACATAGACATATTGATTGAATTAAGAGTATACTTATCTCAATTACAATGCAAGGTCTCAAGGGTTTGGAACCCTTGAAAAACCTGTAAAAGAGGCACCAAAATCGTCTTTAGGGTTTCACCAAAACTTCTTTTTTTAATGAAAAAAACTAGAAAACTATATATAGGAAAAACACTCTGACGGCGTCAAGAGTTAATTCTGACGCCGTCACCTCGCCGCCATATACTTCCTCGGACGCCCTAGATCCACTTGTGACGGCCTATGTGACGCCGTCACCACCTACGGTATTTTATTCTTTGCCACTTTGACGCCGTCACCTATCCATCTGACGCCGTCACCAGCTACGGTATTTTATTCTCCATGTCTGATGCCGTCAAGAAGGGAGTCTTGACGCCGTCACCTTGTATCTTCAGCATGGATTTTTGGTACTTTGCCGTTTTCTTCACTTTATGCTCCAAAAACGTCCAAAATAGCCTCTTTTCCAGAATTCACTATCCAAACACCTAAAATCACAAAAGGAACGATTTAGGGCAATATTTGATCAAATAAAGTCGGATTCGGGCTTAAATGACCCCCTAAAAACGGATCATTTTTCGCCTCATCATATACCCTTACACTTGAGATTTGCTTGTCCTCAAGCAAATGAGCTTTTATTCTACTCAAAAGACAAGTTAGGGGTCATTTAACACTAATATAAAAGTAATTACAACAAATAATCGTTCCACTAAAGACCAATAGACAAGCACGGAGGTCATACACAAGCACCTCACAAATAGTGTTTAGATACTCACATCTCTCGGGTGTAATAAAGTAATATAACATTATGAAAATGGAAGATATCTCTCACTACCTGTCATAACAAAATAGATTACCATAGGCTTGGGAAAGGATCAAACCTCCACCACATGGCGTAAGCACCTAGGATAAACTATCAAAGAGGTCTTTTTAAAGGGTTATAACGTTAGGTGTAGGGATATGAATTACACGGTTTTGTTGGATAAAGGAAGTTTTACTGGTGGCGAGTTAACAATCTTAGTTAATTACATGTACAAGATGGCGTTGCTAAGCCAAGACTAGACTCGACTTAAGCTAATAAATGAAAAATAACAAAAACATAAAATGAACATAGAATGAAACGGGATGGTAGTCCGTATGTTTTTCTCTCTTTTTCCTTTTTCTATTTTTTTTTTTTTTTTTTTTGCATACACTCTTACCCTATCATCCAAAATAATACATCATAGGGGTATGAGCAATCCCCTTACACTTGAATCTTTACATACTTTACATTAACTATTCTAATGACTCAAATTAAGAAAATCAAAACGCTTGGAGTACTTTTAAGATTAACGTACATATGGGGGTAATAATATGATGTTCTTCCCCATTACTCCATAAAATAAGTACTTACCCATGAGTCCCGATCGTCCCAAAACAATATGTACAAGGATATGACTCGACTTAGCAACCATGTAATCAATTAGAAAGTTAACTTAGGGTTTAACAAATAACAATAATGCACTAAAAATGAGCGCATACATGGAAGGCTAAGGCGATTTGGTTGTACATTAAAGTGGGGTGTAACAAATTCTTCCTTTAAGTAAGATGCTTAAAGTTAGAAACGAAAAGATATGCTCGGAGGGGTGTACTAGGGGTATCGTGTACTAAAAATGAGTACAACGCTAAGGGTGTGGGAAAAATTAGTTGACTTAACTAGCCAAGTAATATGACTTAAATGGTCAAGTAATTATAACACGGGTTTAACACAAGGGTGATCCTAATGCCTCTTATCATGTAGTAAATCCTACCACACGAATGTAGTCTCACTAGCGGTCTCGGGATGCATCACTAACGCAAGTTCTAGAATCTAAATGCTACCGGTACACTCATAAGCACCAATAATAAATGCTTTTCCTATCAAATTTAAAGGCGAACCTCACATTTTTGGGTGGAAAATTTTTCTGAATATACGGTTATGTGCTAGTCATACAACCTCCTATCCATAAGACGCTTGCTATGGCTAAAGTTTCACTCCTAAATGTTGTAAAAAATTTTAAATTTGGCGCTAAAATTACACTAACAAGTATTTCTCATAGTTTTATTACTCATCTACTATCAAACAAAACAAACTCAAGCGAAAGTGCATATGTAAGGTATCATCTTTTTACCCTCCCCTTACACTTAGGATGAACATTGTCCCCAATGTTCAAGTAAAGAATGTAAAAGTTAAGAAGTAAAGAGAATGAAATCAAATACTCCCCTGATTCGCTCGGTATGGATTTTAGGTTGGCCAGGTTAAATCTTCCTCCAAGAAAATGAACAATCAAAGCTTCCCTTCCAGAATATAAATCATCTTCTTGTCTTAAATGACCTGTAAATCCTGACAAAAGTAGACAAGGCAACCTCGCGTAAAATCG
The DNA here is from genome assembly GCA_030686995.1 of Artemisia argyi. NCBI lineage: Eukaryota > Viridiplantae > Streptophyta > Magnoliopsida > Asterales > Asteraceae > Artemisia > Artemisia argyi. The sequence goes on along the minus strand of CM060687.1, from coordinate 194,734,803 downwards.
GCGGCATCCTATATAAGTTACTAAATCCTAGAAAACAAAGTAAGATATAATGCTTGTGGAATGAAGTTTGCAGATTTCCTGGAGATTATAAAACTTAATAATTCACAAAAACCATAAGACTCCGTTAGAAAAACAAAACCGGTAAAATTTCCAGATTTTTGACTCCTGACGCCGTCAAGAGCAATACCTTGACGCCGTCAGAATGGACCTGCAGAAATCTTTATGTTAAGTTTCCGAAAAATTTCTGGAAAAACTTTGTCTTACTTCCTGGAAAATCCTGCAAAACTTCATTATGACTCAATACAAGCATTTGACTCTAACAAATACGAATACACATGTTCATTAAATATTGTGGAGAATCATGATCGGTTTGTTTCTTAAAAACATATTTGGGGTTTCCCCTTACACTTATCTTTTGCAAAAATACCTTTAGGTTGAAGTTAAGACTAGGCCAAACAACATAATAAAGTATTTCCACATTTTAATTTAGAAACATGATCAACCAACAATAAAAATAAAACATGCATACGGAAGCAAATAACAATCAAACAATTAAAATCACACAAAACATGGGTTGCCTCCCAAGAAGCGCTTTTCTTTATTTACGAGTCTTGTAGCTAGACTCAAAGTCATGGGTTATCGTGTATCGCTTATGCTCACATAACCAAGTGTGAGCCACCTAATTGTCGCCTCATCTTTCTTATATTCTTCTCCTAACTCTAGGCACCGGCGATAGTACTTTTTACTCTTCTCATGCGTGTACTTAAGTCCTTTTCTCACATCATTCTCACTTAGCATTTCCATGGGCGGATACCTACCACACTTTTCCATGGAAAAACCTTTGAACCTAGGGTGTGTGCGGGGCATTTGATAGACAAAATCTTCATCCCCATCCGAGAATGTAATTAGCCCTTCTATGAGTTTTTCATCAAGGTTGGTCAATCGTTTGAAGGGTTTTCCACACACAACTTGGGTCAATTTATTATCAATAAACTCTCCTAGATTCTCCATAACCATGAACTCAACAAGATAAACCAACTTTCCTACAAATACGTGCAATGGTATTGCCTTAGCAATGACGTTTTCCCCCTTATATTCTAACTCTTCTACCATGATTTTATTGTATTCATTACGTGAGATTATGTTCATTGGAAGAGATGAGTTGAGATAGGCATTAAAGCTCTTAAATCCAATCTTACAAGGGAATTGCATGTTAAATGAACTATCGCACTCAATCCTAGTTCTAGGGTCCATATACCTAAGAGGGTTTATTTCCTCTTCCATTCTATCCTCATTAACTACGTCACCATCATCAAGATCCTCATCGGAGTCTGAATAGTAAAAAGGACTAGCCCTACGGTCATCATCATGATCAGACTCTTCTAGCTCAGAATTATTGTCAAAGTGGTGGTTGGGTGAGAGGTTAGGTGGGTTCTCATTTTCTGCTAAAGGAAGTGGGGCGGGCAATTGGAACATCCTACGACGAAAAACACGAATAACAGGAATCAACCGATCAATGTTATTGTTATCCATCGAAACAGTTTACGAACAAAGACACAAAGAAATAAGATAGACTAAAGAAGACCTAAAAATAAAAATAAAATTCTTACTAGAAAGAAATCTAGCAAGTAGACCTAATAAAAAGAAATCCTAACCTAGACAATAACTATTCCCCGGGCTGCGGCGCCAAAAACTTGATGCGTGGGAATCGCACCTTGCTTTACCTCTCGAGGGATCTCGCGAGGCTTACAACCCCCACCAGGCAGTGTACCTGATCGTTGTAGTATAGTATAGTGACAAGTACCGGGGGATTGATCGTTCAGCTTAGGAATAGTGTCGCTAGGATTAGAAAGCCTAATTAATAGTTCTAGAGATGAAAGATGATTATTTTTTGTGTTTTTATATTTTTATGAAAGCAAGTAAATCTCGGGTTTTGGAAGAGTGGGCGGAATTAGTTGCTATTCAACTAACCCAAAACTATTATATAATTAAATTAAACTAATGAAAATGAAATTAAACTAATATTTAAACTAAGGTTGTGAGCAGTATTTGGAGAAATTGTGTTTACTTAGACTTCATTACTCCCTAGATATCTTTTACATGTCAATTACTTGTTACACTTGTATGGATGACGGATTGTATTCCTTAATACCATTCGTGGGGTGGCATACATAACTCCCCAACTCTATGAGCTCTTATCTCCTCCTACACCATGACCCAGCACAACTATAGGGATTGTAAACAGTGGCTCACGCATTAAATACAACCAATAAAGACCTAGTACGCCTCGGTTCATGTTTCTTAAGACGTTCAAGCATGTTACCATTTGGAGATCTGCTAGTTTTCTTAAGCCTAACATATAATATCATTCATCCAAAACAAGAATAGACAAGTAATCAACACATAATCAACATCTAGGTTTCATTAGATCTAAGCAAACACAAAGGAAATCTAGCCTAGCATAGTAGAATTAAGATAAGAACAAAAGATAAACAACCAACACATAGACATATTGATTGAATTAAGAGTATAGTTATCTCAATTACAATGCAAGGTCTCAAGGGTTTGGAACCCTTGAAAAACCTGTAAAAGAGGCACCAAAATCGTCTTTAGGGTTTCACCAAAACTTCTTTTTTTAATGAAAAAAACTAGAAAACTATATATAGGAAAAACACTCTGACGGCGTCAAGAGTTAATTCTGACGCCGTCACCTCGCCGCCATATACTTCCTCGGACGCCCTAGATCCACTTGTGACGGCCTATGTGACGCCGTCACCACCTACGGTATTTTATTCTTTGCCACTTTGACGCCGTCACCTATCCATCTGACGCCGTCACCAGCTACGGTATTTTATTCTCCATGTCTGACGCCGTCAAGAAGGGAGTCTTGACGCCGTCACCTTGTATCTTCAGCATGGATTTTTGGTACTTTGCCGTTTTCTTCACTTTATGCTCCAAAAACGTCCAAAATAGCCTCTTTTCCAGAATTCACTCTCCAAACACCTAAAATCACAAAAGGAACGATTTAGGGCAATATTTGATCAAATAAAGTCGGATTCGGGCTTAAATGACCCCCTAAAAATGGATCATTTTTCGCCTCATCAACATTTTAAAAGAATGCAAGATATGTCCAAGGATGGGTTAATACCAGCTTTTGATAAGAACACTGAAAAGTCTAAAACTTGTATGTTGAACAAGATAACTAAGAAACCTTTTCAAGGAGTAAAACGTGAAACTAAAGTTTTGGAGTTAATTCACAGTGACCTTTGTGATTTACATGCTACTCCCTCTTTGGGGAATAAGAAATACTTTGTGACTTTTATTGATGATGCTTATAGGTTTTGTCATGTTTATTTATTACATTCTAAAGATGAAGCATTAGATAAATTTAAAGTATTTAAAACTGAAGTTGAATTGCAACAAAGTTCCCTGATCAAAAGATTAAGGACTGATAGGGGAGGTGAGTACATGGATACTCTGTATTTTTAGTCTGTTGGTATAATCCATGAAACAACTGCTCCCTATACTCCTCAGCAAAATGGTATTTCTGAAAGGAAAAACAGGGTGCTAAAGGAGATGGTTAATTCCATGTTGTCCTATTCAGGACTGAGTCAAGGGTTTTGGGGTGAAGCTATGTTAACAGCTTGCTATTTATTAAATAGGGTTCCCAACAAAAGGAACAAAGTTACCCCTTATGAACTTTGGACTAAAAAGAAACCTAACCTTAATTATCTTAGGATATGGGGTTGTAGGGCTGTTGTAAGACTCCCTGATCCAAAGCAGAAAACTTTGGGAGAAAGAGGCATTGAATGCATCTTTGTTGGATATGCTGAGCATTCCAAGGCATATAGGTTTTATGTTATAGAACCTAATGAGTCTGTTTCAGTTAACTCAATAATTGATTCAAGGGATGCACTCTTTGATGAGAACAGATTCTCATCTATCCCTAGACCAAATCAAAGGATTCCAAATGGAACCAATGACAATGGTGTTTCAGAAGTATCTGATGAGGTTCCTACTGAGGTTCCTGCTGAGGTTGTGGAACAACAACCTGAACCTGAGCTCAGAAGGAGCAATAGGGTGAGGACTCCAAAATCATTTGGACCTGAGTTTCAATTATACTTAATTGAAGGTACAAGGAGTGAGGTCTCTGACCAATACTCCTATTGCTTCATTGTGGAGGATGATCCCAAAACATTTGAAGAATCAATGAAGTCCCAGGATGTTGCTTTCTGGAAAGAAGCAATAAATGATGAGATGGACTCCATTATGGGCAATAACACTTATGTGTTGACTGATCTACCACCTGGTTGCAAACCTCTAGGTTGCAAATGGATTTTCAAAAAGAAAATGAAGGTAGATGGAACTGTTGAAAAGTTCAAGGCAAGATTAGTTATTCAAGGCTTTAAACAAAAGTCAGGAATAGACTACTTTGATACTTATGCTCCAGTGGCACGTATCAGTACCATAAGATTGCTAATTTCTTTGGCATCAATTCACAATCTGATTATTCATCAGATGGATGTGAAGACAGCTTTCTTGAATGGTGATTTAGATGAGGAGGTTTACATGAACCAACCTCAGGGCTTCATCATGCCTGGCAATGAAAACAAGGTGTGTAAACTGGTTAAGTCTCTTTATGGACTAAAACAGGCACCTAAACAATGGCATCAAAAGTTTGATGAAGTGGTTTTGTCTAATGGTTATTTACTTAATCAAGCTGACAAATGTGTATATAGCAAATTTGATGAATCTGGTAAAGGAGTCATCATTTGTCTATATGTTGATGACATGTTGATCTTTGGCACTGACCAAAATCAAGTTGATCTTACAAAAGAATTTTTGTCATCAAAGTTTTCCATGAAGGATATGAGGGAGGCTGATGTTATCCTTGGTATTAGGATTAAACATGAAAGTAACAAAATTTCTATCTCTCAGTCTCATTACATTGAGAAGGTGTTAAGGAAATTTAATTACTTTGAATGTACTCCAGTGACTACTCCTATGGATACAAGTGTGAAGCTGATGCCTAATACTGGCAAAGCTGTATCTCAACTTAAGTATTCTAGGGTAATTGGCTGCTTGATGTATGCCATGACTTGTACAAGACCTGACATTGCTTTTGCTGTGGGTAAACTGAGCAGGTATACTAGTAATCCTAGTTGATGAGGCGAAAAATGAACCACTTTTAGGGGGTCCTTTAAGCCCGGAATTGAATTTATTTGATCAAATATTGCCCTAAATCGTTCCTTTTGTGATTTTAGGTACTTTGGGAGAGAAATCTGGAAAAGGAAGCAATTCGGATGTTTTTGGAGCATAAAAGTGAAGAAAACGCCAAAGACTTAATTTTCCATGCTGGAAACAGTGTATGACGGCGTCAAGAGGAAATATTTGACGGCGTCAAGAGTAAAATCCATGACGACCCAGAAGAAATGTGAAGGCGTCACAAAAAGAGCGTCAAGAGTTAAATTCATGACGGCCTGCATAAGGTGTACACATGACGGCGTCAGACCCAGATCTAGGCAGTCCGAGGAACTATTTGGCGGCGAGATGACGGCGTCAGACATTTGTTCTTGACGCCGTCACCTTCTAAAATCTATATATAGTTTTCTAATTTTCATTCATTAAGGGAACAAGTTTGGAGAAACCCTAAGGCCGAACCTTGTACGTATTTTACAGCTTTTTCAAGGGTTTTCAGCCCTTGAACCCTTACATGTGCTATTGAGATAAGTCTTCTCTTAATTCAATCAATATGTCTATGTGTTTGTTGTCTATATCTTGTGATTGTCTTGATTTCAACATGTTAGGCTAGATCTATCTTGTGTTTGCTTAGATCTAATGAAACCTAGATGTTAATTATGTGTTGATTACTTGTTTATGGTTGTATTGGATGAATGATTTCAATGTTAGGCTTAAGAAAACTGGCAGATCTCCATTTGGTAACATGCTTGAACGTCTTAAGAAACATGAACCGATGTGTACTAGGTTTTATTGGTTGTATTTAATGCATGAGTAAATTCTAATGATCCCATGTTAGGAGCTTCTTAGCCGGCTCGACATAGGAGTGAAGTAGGCACTCATAGGATTGGGGAAGTAAGTACGCCACCCCATGAATGGTATTAAGGAATACAATCCGTCATCCACACAACTATAACAAGTAATTAACGTGTAAAAGATATCTAGGGAGTAGTGAAATCTAAGTAAACACATTTCTCCCACTTATTTCTCACAACCTTAGTTTAATATTAGTTTAATCTCATTTTAGTATTTTATTTTGATTGCATCTTAGTATTGGGTTAGTTGACTAGCAACTAATTCCGCCCAAATCCTTCAAACCCGAGATTTTAATTTGCTTTCTAAAAAAAATTATAAAAATACAAAAAGAATCATCCCTCATCTCTAGACTTAATCTTTAGGTTTTCTAATCCTAGCGACACTATTCCTAGCTAAACGATCAATCCCCCGGTACTTGTCATTATACTATACTACATCGATCAGGTACACTGCCTGGTGGGGGTTGTAAGCTTCTCAAGATCCCTTGAGAGGTAAAGCCTGGTGCAATCCCTACGCATCAAGTTTTTGGCGTCGCAGCCCCGGGGAATAGTTATTGTCTAGGTTAGAATCTCTTTTTATTAGGTCTACTTGCTAGAGTCCTTTCTAGTAAGATTTTATTTTTATTTTTAGGTTCTCTTTAGTCTATCTTATTTCTTTGTGTTTTTGTTCGTAACTTTTCACCACCCGACATCATGGAAGGTGGTAACATCCTTGAACCCATCAACCCACCGCAACAAAACCACCCACAAAACCGACCACAACCAATCCACCCACCTATAAGGTCCATCCGCTTGCAATCCAGCACCGTTCGATTGGTGCAAGTCGGGTGTGCATTCTATGGATACTTTTTCGAAAACCCGACCCAACACCTTGAGGACTACCTAAAAATTACCAATTTTGTAGGATTAGGTGTTGATAATCAAGAAGGGGAACTCTTAGCCCTCTTTCAATTCTCTTTACATGGTCGGGCTCTTCAATGGTTATGCCAACTCCCTGAAAGATCCGTCTCCTCTTGGGACGATCTTGCTTCCTACTTCTTAACTAGATTCACCTTGCCCAAGGAAGTTATTTTGCAACATAACCAACTTAAAACGGAAAATGATGAAATAAGGAAGGTCAATGAGATGAATGAAGGTGAAATCAAGCTAGGGAGTAACACTTGTAGGGAAGGGCCATGGGATAATTATAGAATATTTAGGAGTTCCACACTAACCCTTGAGGAATTGAGGTACCATAAGTTTCTTCTAAAATTCCCTTGCCCCGTAAGGTACCGAAAACGCCCATGGATTAGGAAACATAATTCTATAAATCTTAAGGTCCCATGCATGATTGGTCATATGTTTAGAGAACACACTTATATCGATTTAAAGGCACCGATGAACATCATGTCTAGACTTTATTATAATTGGATCATGAACGAAAAATTGAAACCTAGGCGGGACCTTTACAACCCTAATCGCATGAGTAATTTTGTTGAGCGGGTTAGAGGGTTACATGTTTTCGTTGGGGATTTTGTTTATAGGTGTGACTTTATGATCTTAGAAGATGTTAGGGGAATTATTGTGTCAGATTGTTTTAGGGGACCCTTTTGTCAAAACCTCTAAAATGACTTACAACCATGATGAGGGCACTATCACATTCGCAACCAAAGAGAAAAACATTAGTTATAGGATGCCCCATAAAGAAGAGAGGTTTAGCAAAGTCGAGGATCTTGATGTTGACAACATCCCCGTGATTAAGGTTGAGAATGAGGAAGAAAGAAACATTGCAGGTTACAAAAAGAAAGAGATCTATTACTCGAAATGCTTAGCTTTAGGCCCCGAGTATAGGAAGGATGAGAGATTGGTTAAGATGTTTGAAACCGCATTCATTTTGCGGGATAGGAAAACGTAGTAACCCATGACCTTGAGTCTAGCTACAAGACTCGTAAATAAAGAAAAGCGCTTCTTGGGAGGCAACCCATGTTTTGTGTGATTTTTATTTTGTTTGTTTGATATTTGCTTCCGTATGCATGCTTTATTTTTGTTGTTGGTAGATCATGTTTCTAAACTAAAGAGTGGAAATACTTTACTTTGTTGTTTAGCCTAGTCTTAACTTCACCTAAAGGTATTTTTGCAAAAGATAAGTGTAAGGGGAAACCCCAAATATGTTTTTATGAAACAAACCGATCATGATTCTCCACAATATTAAATGAACATGTATATTCGTATTTGTTAGAGTCAAATGCTTGTATCGAGTCATAATGAAGTTTTCCAGGATTTTCCAGGAAGTAGAACCAAGTTTTTCCAGAAATTTTCCGGAAACTTAACATAAGAATTTCTGCAGGTCAATTCTGACGGCGTCACGAGATTACTCTTGACGGCGTCACGTTTGAAAATCTGGAAATTTTATCGGTTTTGTTTTTCTAACGGAGTCTTAAAGTTTTTGTTGAATTACTAAGTTTTATAATCTCCAAGAAATATGCAAACTTCATTCCACAAGCATTATATATTATTTTGTTTTCTAGGATTTAGTAACATATGTAGATTGCCGCCGATTTTATGCGAGGTTGCCTTGTCTGTTTTCTCAGGATTTACAGGTTATATATGATAAGAAGATGATTATTATTCTGGAAGGGAAGCTTTGATTGTTCATTTTCTTGGAGGAAGATTTAACCTGGCCACCTTATTATCCATACCGAGCGAATCAGGGGAGTATTTGATTTCATTTGTTTTACTTATTTCACTTTTACATTCTTTACTTGAACATTGGGGACAATGTTCATCTTAAGTGTAAGGGGAGGGTAAAATGATGATACCCTACAAATACACTTTCGCTTGAGTTTGTTTGTTTGATAGTAGATGTGTAATAAAACTATGAGAAATACTTGTTAGTGCAATTTTAGCGCCAAATTTAAAATTTTTTACAACATTTAGGAGTGAAACTTTAGCCATAGCAAGCGTCTCATGGATAGGAGATTGTATGACTAGCACATAGCCGTATCATTCAGAAAAATTTTCCACCAAAATATGTGAGGTTCGCCTTTAGATTTGATAGGAAAAGCATTTACTATTAGTGCTTATGAGTGTACCGGTAGCATTTAGATTCTAGAACTTGCGTTAGTGATGCATCCCGAGACCGCTAGTGAGACTACATTCGTGTAGTAGGATTTACTACATGATAAGAGGCATTAGGATCACCCTTGTGTTAAACCTGTATTATAATTACTTGACCATTTAAGTCATATCACTTGGCTAGTTAAGTCAACTAATTTTTCCCACACTTTAGCGTTGTACTCATTTTTAGTACACGAAACCCCTAGTACACCCCTCCGAGCTTATCTTTTCGTTTATAACTTTAAGCATTTTACTTAAAGGAAGAATTTGTTACACCCCACTTAAATGTACACCCAAATAGCCTTAGCCTTCCGTGTATGCACTCATCTTTAGTGCATTATTGTTATTTGTTAAACTCTAAGTTAATTATCTAATTGATTACATGGTTGCTAAGTCGAGTCATATCCTTGTACATATTGTTTTGGGACGATTGGGACTCATGGGTAAAGTACTTATTTTATGGAGTAATGGGGAAGAACATCATATATTACCCCCGTATGCGCGTTAATCTTAAAAGTACTCCAAGCGTTTTGATTTTCTTAATTCGAGTCATTAGATTAGTTTATTGTAAAGTACGTAAAAATTCAAGTGTAAGGGGAATTTTCATTCCCTATGATGTATTATTTTGGATGTTAGGGTAAGAGTGTATGCAAAAAAAAAAAAAAAAAAAAAAAAAAAAAAAAAAAAAAAAATCGAAAAAACAAGAAAAGAAAAAAAAACATACGGACTACCATCCCTTTTCATTCTATGTTCATTTTATGTTTTTGTTATTTTTCATTTATTAGCTTAAGTCGAGTCTAGTCTTTGCTTAGCAACGCCATATTGCACATGTAATTAACCAAGATTGTTAACTCGCCACCAGTAAAGACTGCCTATATCCAACAAAACCGTGTATTTCATATCCCTATACCTAACATTACAACCCTTTAAAAGACCTCTTTGATAGTTTATCCTAGGTGCTTACGCCATGTAGTGGAGGTTTGATCATTTCCCAAGCCTATGGTAATCTATTTTGCTATGACAAGTAGTGAGAGATATCTTCCATTTCCATATTGTAATTTATATCTTATTACACCCGAGAGATGTGAGTATCTAAACACTATTTGTGAGGTGCTAGTATATGATCTCCGTGCTTGTCTTTGGTCTTTAGTGGAACGATTATTTGTTGTAATTACTTTTATGTTAGTGTTAAATGACCCTTAACTTGTCTTTTGATTAGAATAAAAGCGCCTTTGCTTGAGGACAAGCAAATCTCAAGTGTAAGGGTATATGATGAGGCGAAAAATGAACCACTTTTAGGGGGTCATTTAAGCCCGGAATTGAATTTATTTGATCAAATATTGCCCTAAATCGTTCCTTTTGTGATTTTAGGTACTTTGGGAGAGAAACCTGGAAAAGAAAGCAATTCGGACGTTTTTGGAGCATAAAAGTGAAGAAAACGCCAAAGACTTAATTTTCCATGCTGGAAACAGTGTATGACGGCGTCAAGAGGAAATATTTGACGGCGTCAAGAGTAAAATCCATGACGACCCAGTAGAAACGTGAAGGCGTCACAAAAAGAGCGTCAAGAGTTAAATTCATGACGGCCTGCATAAGGTGTACACATGACGGCGTCAAACCCAGATCTTGGCAGTCCGAGGAACTATTTGGCGGCGAGATGACGGTGTCAGACATTTGTTCTTGACGCCGTCAACTTCTAAAAAATATATATATTTTTCTAATTTTCATTCATTAAGGGAACAAGTTTGGAGAAACCCTAAGGCCGAACCTTGTACGTATTTTACAGCTTTTTCAAGGGTTTTCAGCCCTTGAACCCTTACATGTGCTATTGAGATAAGTCTTCTCTTAATTCAATCAATATGTCTATGTGTTGGTTGTCTATATCTTGTGCTTGTCTTGATTTCAACATGCTAGGCTAGATCTATCTTGTGTTTGCTTAGATCTAATGAAACCTAGATGTTAATTATGTGATTACTTGTTTATGGTTGTATTGGATGAATGATTTCAATGTTAGGCTTAAGAAAACTGGCAGATCTCCATTTGGTAACATGCTTGAACGTCTTAAGAAACATGAACCGATGTGTACTAGGTTTTATTGGTTGTATTTAATGCATGAGTAAATTCTAATGATCCCATGTTAGGAGCTTCTTAGCCGGCTCGACATAGGAGTGAAGTAGGCACTCATAGGATTGGGGAAGTAAGTACGCCACCCATGAATGGTATTAAGGAATACAATCCGTCATCCACACAAGTATAACAAGTAATTAACGTGTAAAAGATATCTAGGGAGTAGTGAAATCTAAGTAAACACATTTCTCCCACTTATTGCTCACAACCTTAGTTTAATATTAGTTTAATTTCATTTTAGTATTTTATTTTGATTGCATCTTAGTATTGGGTTAGTTGACTAGCAACTAATTCCGCCCAAATCCTTCAAACCCGAGATTTTAATTTGCTTTCTAAAAAAAATTATAAAAATATAAAAAGAATCATCCCTCATCTCTAGACTTAATCTTTAGGTTTTCTAATCCTAACGACACTATTCCTAACTGAACGATCAATCCCCCGGTACTTGTCATTATACTATACTACATCGATCAGGTACACTGCCTAGTGGGGGTTGTAAGCTTCTCAAGATCCCTTGAGAGGTAAAGCCTGGTGCAATCCTTACACATCACTAGTGCTCATCATTGGCAAGCAATTCAAAGGGTCTTTAAGTATTTGAAGAGAACTATGGATTATAGTCTCTCATATACTGGTTATCCTTCAGTATTAGAAGGATACACTGATGCAAGTTGGATCAGTAACACTGAAGACAATTTGTCTACTAGTGGCTGGGTATTCCTACTTGGTGGAGGTGCAATTTCTTGGGCATCCAAGAAACAAACTTGCATTACTAGTTCAACCATGGAATATGAATTTGTGGCTTTAGCTGCTGCTGGCAAAGAAGCTGAATGGTTGAAAAACTTGCTTCTTGAGATTTCATTGTGGCCTAAACCTATAGCACCTATTTCTATCTGTTGTGATAGTACTGCTACATTGGCAAAGGCTTATAGCCAGATGTACAATGGGAAGTCTAGACACTTAGGTGTTAGGCATAGCATGATTCGTGAGCTTATTATGAATGGGGTGATATCTATAGAGTTTGTTAAATCTCAACAAAACTTAGCTGATCACTTGACGAAGGGTTTGGCTAGAGACTTGGTTTTGAAGTCTGCTAAAGGGATGGGTTTTGAATGCAAGGATACCCAACTCCCTTCTAAGGAAACTTGGAAGCTGAGTTCAATGTGGAAAGCTGATCAATTAGTAGATGTAACACCCCCAATTCATGGATGCAGCGGAATTCGAACTGGGTGTTACTTGACGGCACAATAGTCACAATGATAGAAAACAAACTCCAATTGAGTCGTTTTAAAAGATTTATCATTCAAATTATATAAATATCAGAGATTACAAAATGAGGTCCCAGATGGTTCCATGTTTACAATTTACATTAAATGAGTTTTGAATGATAATAAAATTTATAGCCCTCTTGAGTATCTGTGCCCTTCCGTGCCATCCTTGATCGTCATGAACATGAAATACATGCTTGAGAGGTCAACACAAAGGTTGAGTGATATTCATAGAGTTTGTTAAATGTTTGAACACAATATGTTGGTAGTGTGAGTTGTAGACTCACACCAATGTTTGGAAAACAAAACAGGTAGGCTACGTTATTATACGCCCATAAAATGTATTATACACTAAGCTTATGACACCAAAACGTTAACGTGTACCAATATCGATCGGCAGATTTATCCCGGTAGGTACTTTGCTAACATACCTAAATCTCAAATATTAATGCATTTGTTTGAACTTAGTCAATACAAATGGGATTCGTCAATCCCAATAGGCCTATTCACAATATTTGCGCTCACTATTGCTAGTGATTAAATGGTTCACAATAAGGGATCTCAGTTTAGCAAGGTTGGTACTTAGTGATAATAAAACAATCAGGCAAGCATACAATTTAAAAACATTGTGCTCGGTTAAAATAGCATGTATTCCCCCCCAAGGGTTTGTAAAACAATTAAGTAATGGAAAATGGGGCTATGAACTCACCTTAAGTAAGATAGCAAGTAATGAATGTAATGGTTGAATCGTGAAGGTTTCTATGAGCAACCTATAATAGAATGTTGCGACTTAGGATTTGTGTAAAGAATATAACGGAGTGCCTATATATATATCTTGCATTTAGTCCATGATGTGGTATGATGTATATTGTATGTCCTTGAAAGAAAAGATTCATGAACATGTATGTTTTGTATATCGTTTACTACCGTTCGGGCTGACATATTTCAGAAGTCATGTTAGTAAGCGTTCATGGAGCCAGGACACTTTAACTCGTAAATCCACAACTCAACTAGACGGCTTACATAATGAACTCCTCACATGAGGCTCCCTACTATTGTAGTAGTTGATAAAATATATAGATATAAGTTTTGATCCGAAAAGTTACATGTCCGATATTTGAATAAACTTAGGAAAGTTTATTAGTACATGAAGATTGTTATTAGGGGTAGTTTCATAAGTCTTGAATGACCATTTTCTCTTGGTAATATCTCATGGTTTCCTTTTAAGTGAAGTAGATCCAAATTGCTTGTTCATGTTATCGCCTAATTCATTATTTCATGTTTATGCCTATGTAAGTTGTTATGGTCACTTCGTCATGGCCTAGCCATGACCTTTAGTCCTTGTTCCAAGGTCATGAGACACAACCTTGGTTCTAGCCATGTTTGTGGTCTTGATTATAGGTCATAAGACCTCTTGTTCCTTTCAAAGTATAACCATAATCTAGTGACTTTCGCCTAAAAATGGGCTGTTTAGAATTTGAAGAATTTTATCACTCGGAAAGCGTTTTTAGGTCTCGAGCTTCTTTGCTCCTAAACAAAAACGGCGTTCCGGACAACTTTCGTGTTTTAACTTTTTGATGAATCGGACCAGAAGGGTGACTTTCAAAACCCAAATTTGATCAGAATGGTATTTGGCAGTTTGCCGCAAAGTTTTGGTAACTTCAAATGGGCGTAATTTTTGACTCGTATACTCGTTTTGGGTGGTTCAAGTTGCTACGGTTTCCTTGTTAAGTCCTCTACTGTAATATGTAATGATCAAATATTATATTTTTACCATTTTGATCAGGTCTTACCAAGAAAGTCACTAGTTTGCTTGTTATAGTAACTTATCTTAACAATTCATTATAACAACATCTTTTATTCATTTTTATACATCATGGACATTCATACAAGACATAATATAGCAATAATAACATGTAAATGATATGAACATGATAAATTAACAAGAAGCATGTTAGGGTTTGGCTTACAACTTTTGGCTTTCTAATAAAGAAAGGAAATAACAAGTAAGGAAATGGACTTTGATAGACTTGCTTCAACCCTTTTTCACTTCATGCAATCTTTCTACCCTTGGTATTCTTGAAAGAGATGTAATGAAAGTTGAGGTGAATTGAGTGGATTTAAACTCAAGAGAAATCACCAAGTATATTAGGGTTTGGAAGATTTTTGGTGAATGATAATCTAACTAGGGTTTCTATCTTGAAGAATCACTTGAACCTTGAAAGAACTTGGGAGAAATAAAGCTAAGTGTGGAATGAAATGGGGTGTGGTGATGGACGGCATAACAAAGGGGGGGGGGGAGGGGGTATTTATAGTTCCATTGAGGAGGTTAGGAAGTTTACTAGGAAAGTGCTACAACTTGGTGACCAAGTTGTAATTAAGTGTTGATTTATGGGTAAATTCATGAGATGAAGCCACATGGGTGTGACTCCCCCCTCCTAGGGCGGTTCATGAGCTTGGAGAGCAAGGGTTAGACTTTTCTTGGTATTATCCAAGATACTTGGTTAGTTTTGACTCCGGGATATGCCAATCGTAAATGATTAAGCCTCAAAACGTAAAACCGGGTGTCGTAAAATTATGGAACTTGAAAGTATTGTTAAACATGTCCATATAGTCCATAATAAAATATAAAATGAGTGGTAGGATCTATCGGGTGTTAAAACCCTGCTAAAAACTGGAAACACTGGTCTAAAACGCATAATTCGCGTAAAACGCTGAACTGGAAAACGTAAAATTCCAAAACTTTTGGAATTGTCATAAAATGATAGGAAATCATATTTCTATTGTTTATGACGTTTTATGGATATATCGGGATGCTGGAAGGACGTTTAAACCTAAAAGTAAATCTCGGACACGGCTTTGTGATTTTTGCAGAAATGATCCGACGAGCGTCAAACTCTCGGATTATCGTTAAAATAGTTTAACTTACGAGAATATGAAATAAAAATTTCTGAGATGAATAGTGAAAAGTGAATAGTAAAAAGTGAATAGTAAATTGTGAATAGTGAAATTTTCGGGAATAAAAGTTAACCTGAAATTGCGAATTGTTACAGTCTCTACCCCTTACGGGGAACTTCGTCCCGAAGTTCTATGTGTGTTATACATTGGAGTGGTGTCGATGAAAAGGTGTGGTTATTTATGAGGACTAAAGTCTGGGATTACCGGTGATGTAATTTGATTTGTCATTTCAGTGTATGGTGTAGGATGAGGCTTACTTTTGTGTAGGAAAGGTATGGTAATAGTCGAATATCAAAGGAAATTGATATAGCAGTCGAATATTAATAGGAATTGATATAGTAATTGCAATCATAGCCTAGTAGGTAATCGGTTGTTGTACCTAGTGTTTATTGACTTCATACTTATGTTATTTCGGATACAAATAAGTCCACTTGTTTATAATTCTTTATTTACATAGAGAGGCATCCCAAACAATGTAAATACGGAAATATAAACTTATGGTTCGGTGATTTACAATTTCTTTATTTAAATGAAAAGGCATCCCAATCCATTCAAATAATTATAAATCATCATACTTAAGAATTCCCAACACAACATTCACAATTAGCCGGTGAGTTACAAGGTAGTGTATTATGAGATGATACTGGTGTTCCAAAAGTACAAGATGAATATTCAATCTTGTAAAGCTGGTGAGGGTGCTTGTGGTGTAACTAAGGATGATTTGAGCTTTAAAAGTGCATCAAGATCTGTTAATGAGCTTGTGTTTGTAACGGTTGTGAAGATAATGATGTGATATGTTGATGAACAAAAGTGTGTATGCTTAAGATTAATACTCTTAGGTATAGATGTTGAGTTTGTTTTGAAAATCTTAAGAGATTTCAAAGGTTTATGATGGAATGGTATCCTTAGGACCTAAACAGGATAGTACTTCTACAGGATGAAGAGAATAATTGATAACTATCCCAAGATAGTAGTTCGGATTATCTCATAAATGAAAATTTTCAAGAATGAATTTAGATCATACAGATAAGGTGTTAAGATTTTGCTGAGTGGTAAGACATTATCGTGTCTCTAGATTGTTTTAATGTATTCTGGTGGTTTATCGTGTTCATGTAGGAAATCAATCTAAACATAACCCTAGTACAACTATTCTCAGTATTTGAAAATTTTAAGTCGAATATAGTTAGTCAGACTATATTCCACTGTCCCTAGGTTAAGTATAGGTGACTAGTCTATATGTAGCTGAGGTTCGATAAAATTTTCAAATACCTAAATTAGGTATACTTGTGATATGTCCGTTGCTTTCGGGAAACTGTCCACTAACAAAGGCGATGTCAAACCCTTAAGTTGCAAGTCCTGTCCATACAAGACTTGTAACGTATGTTTACATATTTCATTGCATAGAAGATAGTAAGGGTAGGTACGTATGGAAAGGAAGTTTTAAGTAGTTCTAAAATAGAACATACTTGGCCAGGATCACGAACCTTTAATAATGAAGGTTTCATAAGAAAACTTTGATGAATGTAGAGCTGAACTTCAGCTTTTGTAGGTAATGGATTTGTTTGTCCTATAAAAATCTCATATTTCTATTTAGAAATCGATAGGTTGTGACGGGTTTTTGATGTCATATGAAATGATATTGATGATGTGATGGAATGATTCTAGAGACCATTGCGCAAAACACAATGTCTCGGAAGTAGGTTAGACCATTGTGTGACTCAAAACATTTAAGAAATGGTTAAGACCATTGTATAATACAATGTCTTGGAAGATGAATGAGACCATTGTATCTCACAATGTCTTAGAAAATGAATGAGACCATTGTATCTCACAATGTCTTGAAAAAATGAATGAGACCATTGTATCTCACAATGTCTTGGAAAATGAATGAGACCATTGTATCTCACAATGTCTTGGAAAAGTGAATGAGACCATTGTAACATACAATGTCTTGAAAAGTGAATGAGACCATTGTAATCAGTTACAATGTCTTGGAAAATGAATGAGACCATTGTATCTCACAATGTCTTGGAAAAGTGAATGAGACCATTGTAACATACAATGTCTTGAAAAGTGAATGAGACCATTGTAATCAGTTACAATGTCTTGGAAAATGAATGAGACCATTGTATCTCACAATGTCTTGGAAAAGTGAATGAGACCATTGTAACATACAATGTCTTGAAAAGTGAATGAGACCATTGTAATCAGTTACAATGTCTTGGACATAAAATGTTGGAGTAGGAACATCATTGGGAGAATCTGGTTGTGTCGTAATACGCAGATGTGTTTAGTCCATTGTTTAGATAAATGATTGAAAATAAACCGAGTTTATATATCAATATACTAATGCTTACGGGGAAATGCTCAAAATGGGTATATATGAATATACTAATATGTTTGTGAAGCATAACATGCTTACTAAGTCCATAATCGTCTGGAGGATGGAAGACACAGAGAGCGGAAGGCTATAAAATGTTTTTGTTTGTGATTGTAGTTATAGTTTAGATCTCACTTAGACCCGTTTCTCTATAACCATGGCTCTGGTACCAATCTGCAACACCCCCAATTCATGGATGCAGCGGAATTCGAACTGGGTGTTACTTGACGGCACAATAGTCACAATGATAGAAAATGAACTCCAATTGAGTCGTTTTAAAAGATTTATCATTCAAATTATATAAATATCAGAGATTACAAAATGAGGTCCCAGATGGTTCCATGTTTACAATTTACATTAAATGAGTTTTGAATGATAATAAAATTTATAGCCCTCTTGAGTATCCGTGCCCTTCCGTGCCATCCTTGATCGTCATGAACCTGAAATACATGCTTGAGAGGTCAACACAAAGGTTGAGTGATATTCATAGAGTTTGTTAAATGTTTGAACACAATATGTTGGTAGTGTGAGCTGTAGACTCACACCAATGTTTGGAAAACAAAACAGGTAGGCTACGTTATTATACGCCCATAAAATGTATTATACACTAAGCTTATGACACCAAAACGTTAACGTGTACCAATATCGATCGGCAGATTTATCCCGGTAGGTACTTTGCTAACATACCTAAATCTCAAATATTAATGCATTTGTTTGAACTTAGTCAATACAAATGGGATTCGTCAATCCCAATAGGCCTATTCACAATATTTGCGCTCACTATTGCTAGTGATTAAATGGTTCATAATAAGGGATCTCGGTTTAGCAAGGTTGGTACTTAGTGATAATAAAACAATCAGGCAAGCATACAATTTAAAAACATTGTGCTCGGTTAAAATAGCATGTATTCCCCCCAAGGGTTTGTAAAACAATTAAGTAATGGAAAATGGGGCTATGAACTCACCTTAAGTAAGATAGCAAGTAATGAATGTAACGGTTGAATCGTGAAGGTTTCTACGAGCAACCTATAATAGAATGTTGCGACTTAGGATTTGTGTAAAGAATATAACGGAGTGCCTATATATATATCTTGCATTTAGTCCATGATGTGGTATGATGTATATTGTATGTCCTTGAAAGAAAAGATTCATGAACATGTATGTTTTGTATATCGTTTACTACCGTTCGGGCTGACATATTTCAGAAGTCATGTTAGTAAGCGTTCAAGGAGCCAGGACACTTTAACTCGTAAATCCACAACTCAACTCGACGGCTTACATAATGAACTCCTCACATGAGGCTCCCTACTATTGTAGTAGTAGATAAAATATATAGATATAAGTTTTGATCCGAAAAGTTACATGTCCGATATTTGAATAAACTTAGGAAAGTTTATTAGTACATGAAGATTGTTATTAGGGGTAGTTTCATAAGTCTTGAATGACCATTTTCTCTTGGTAATATCTCATGGTTTCCTTTTAAGTGAAGTAGATCCAAATTGCTTGTTCATGTTATCGCCTAATTCATTATTTCATGTTTATGCCTATGTAAGTTGTTATGGTCACTTCGTCATGGCCTAGCCATGACCTTTAGTCCTTGTTCCAAGGTCATGAGACACAACCTTGGTTCTAGCCATGTTTGTGGTCTTGATTATACGTCATAAGACCTCTTGTTCCTTTCAAAGTATAACCATAATCTAGTGACTTTCGCCTAAAAATGGGCTGTTTAGAATTTGAAGAATTTTATCACTCGGAAAGCGTTTTTAGGTCTCGAGCTTCTTTGCTCCTAAACAAAAACGGCGTTCCGGACAACTTTCGTGTTTTAACTTTTTGATGAATCGGACCAGAAGGGTGACTTTCAAAACCCAAATTTGATCAGAATGGTATTTGGCAGTTTGCCGCAAAGTTTTGGTAACTTCGAATGGGCGTAATTTTTGACTCGTATACTCGTTTTGGGTGGTTCAAGTTGCTACGGTTTCCTTGTTAAGTCCTCTACTGTAATATGTAATGATCAAATATTATATTTTTACCATTTTGATCAGGTCTTACCAAGAAAGTCACTAGTTTGCTTGTTATAGTAACTTATCTTAACAATTCATTATAACAACATCTTTTATTCATTTTTATACATCATGGACATTCATACAAGACATAATATAGCAATAATAACATGTAAATGATATGAACATGATAAATTAACAAGAAGCATGTTAGGGTTTGGCTTACAACTTTTGGCTTTCTAATAAAGAAAGGAAGTAACAAGTAAGGAAATGGACTTTGATAGACTTGCTTCAACCCTTTTTCACTTCATGCAATCTTTCTACCCTTGGTATTCTAGAAAGAGATGTAATGAAAGTTGAGGTGAATTGAGTGGATTTAAACTCAAGAGAAATCACCAAGTATATTAGGGTTTGGAAGATTTTTGGTGAATGATAATCTAACTAGGGTTTCTATCTTGAAGAGTCACTTGAACCTTGCAAGAACTTGGGAGAAATAAAGCTAAGTGTGGAATGAAATGGGGTGTGGTGATGGACGGCATAACAAAGGGGGGGGGGGAGGGGGTATTTATAGTTCCATTGAGGAGGTTAGGAAGTTTACTAGGAAAGTGCTACAACTTGGTGACCAAGTTGTAATTAAGTGTTGATTTATGGGTAAATTCATGAGATGAAGCCACATGGGTGTGACTCCCCCCTCCTAGGGCGGTTCATGAGCTTGGAGAGCAAGGGTTAGACTTTTCTTGGTATTATCCAAGATACTTGGTTAGTTTTGACTCCGGGATATACCAATCGTAAATGATTAAGCCTCAAAACGTAAAACCGGGTGTCGTAGAATTATGGAACTTGAAAGTATTGTTAAACATGTCCATATAGTCCATAATAAAATATAAAATGAGTGGTAGGATCTATCGGGTGCTAAAACCCTGCTAAAAACTGGAAACACGGGTCTAAAACGCGTAATTCGCGTAAAACGCTGAACTGGAAAACGTAAAATTCCAAAACTTTTGGAATTGTCATAAAATGATAGGAAATCATATTTCTATTGTTTATGAAGTTTTATGGATATATCGGGATGCTGGAAGGACGTTTAAACCTAAAAGTAAATCTCGGACACGGCTTTGTGATTTTTGCAGAAATGATCCGACGAGCGTCAAACTCTCGGATTATCGTTAAAATAGTTTAACTTACGAGAATATGAAATAAAAATTTCTGAGATGAATAGTGAAAAGTGAATAGTAAAAAGTGAATAGTAAATTGTGAATAGTTAAATTTTCGGGAATAAAAGTTAACCTGAAATTGCGAATTGTTACAGTAGACTGAAGCACATGTATCACAAACATCCCAAGGTTGTGCTTGTTACCTGCTGGAAAGGAGGATAAAGTCATAACTTCTTAATGGTTAATTTTCTTTGAAAAAGTGCTAAGCAGGAGCATGAATTAAAGATGAACCACCTATGTGAATGTTGAAATTTTGCCGATTCAGGAAGCTTTGGACTTTTAGCTTTTACAACATTTATGAATTGGATATGGACACATGGCTTGTATAGTGTCAGGAGTATTTTAGTGTTTGAAAACTTGTGTGTATTTAATCATCAGGTATTCAAATGGGTTGAAGGATTTAATTCTTAGAACACCCTGATTCTCGAATATTTGAAAGTATATGTACTAATGTGGAAATTCAATCCTCAGGATATTTTCATTTATGCACTTGTTTTGTTTTGTGTTTAATTATTCATGCAAAGGAAGTGAACTAAATTTGGGGAGGATTTTTAGAAAATTTAGTGCACTTGAGGGATTAATTCACACCTGGTAATGGGTTTGGAGGTACGAAGTGTACACCCATTTGGTCACTGAATCCCCTGACTCAATAGTGGTTATACTAGTAGAATCTGTTTCTGCTAGTAGAATCAGTTTCTGCTAGTGGAATCTGTTGTTGCCAGAATGATTCTGCTGACGGCATCAGTTTATTCTGCTGCTCGTTTTTAACCACTGATTACTACTATTATAGAAAGTATTATGTTATAATTAATGGGTCGTTAATTATACATAATTCCATGGGCTAGGTTTGAGTATTCTATATTATAAATAGAGGTCATAATACATCTGCATGAATATACGAAATCACAAAACCCTAAACACTTGAATACGCATCTGGTTCTTGGTTTGTGCCTAAAACAAGAACATCACTTGGTCTTATCCCATAGAGATATTCGTGTAACCCAGGCATAGGGTCGAATAGTTTCTATTGGAAAGTGATACCACGATTTCAAGTGAATATCCGGTACCTTATTGATTATCTTTACCCTAATCTGAAACTTGTTAACACTTATTAACCAACAAAATCAAGTTTTTATTTTAGTTGATTTGTATTTCTTATACAACGTTCACGTTGAAGTATTGAATTATATTCATATGTATTACTTTTGGTGACAATTTGATCGAGAAATGAATGATTTGGATTCTTGTAAGTAGAAATAGAAGTAAGCCATAATGCACAACACATAACCATATCTCTTCTTTAAAATTGTATTGTCTGACATAGAAAGAAAATCGTATCTTGAGGGATCTATAGCTTGGAAAAATTTGAGTTACAATTTTGGTTCTTATGTATATGTGGCTTAACCGATGTTATCATAATGTTTCCAGACTCTTGTTTGACGTCCTAAGATGTTGGCCTAAATCTTTTTTATTGGGCATAGCCAAAAGTCTAAAAACTTAAGAATAATTGTTCTATTTATTTTTTGTGAGGCACTAGCAGGGTCCCCGCGCGATGCAGCTGCGGGTACCCTGTAATTTAATTTTTTCGGCTAATAATTTATTCTATTTGTACGTTTTTTTGTCAATAGCTTTACTGATTAGTTTTTTATGGCAAAAGTTTGATGAAATTTTGCTTAGTTTGTATTATTTTATTTATTATTTATTATTTTTTTAATAGTTTGCTTGGTTTGTACAATATGTGAACATATTTTAGTTTATTATGTTCTTTTTGACAATAAATTTACGGATATCAAAAATTTCGTTTAGCTCGTGTCCGTTCGGGCTCGAGCCCGTTTGACCCGTGCCCGTTCGGGCTCGAGCCTATTTGGCCCATTGCACATTCGTGCTTGAATATTTGTATAATATGCTTTATTATTTGTATTAGTGACATTTAATGCAAGAATTGTGTTTAAGTTGATTGTACAATATGCTTGATAATTTGTATTTCTTATGTAAGGGGTGTTTTAATAAGTGCATTAATTATATTTATTGACCAGTTAATTAATTGTACTGGTATTTAATGTATATAATGATTTATTTATTTTATTTAATGTTAGTATTAATTATATGTTAGAATTAAATATGAGGGGAATTTCTATAAGTAGCATTGGTTGTTGTACTTATAGCTTTAGAAGTTGTAAGGTTTAATTTTAAGTATTCTAATAATAGAAAGCATTCATGCTTTATAATATAGTATGATAACTGGAGTAGTTCAACAGAATGGAACTTTATGATGTTACAATAAACTAGGGAAAAAATCGAAAGAGAAGTGATTGGGAGACCTAAACCATGTGCCTAAATTTATGCTTAAACGTATGTAGCATCATCCTGTTGGCCGCAGTCAAAGGACCCACTTTTTCACAAGCCAATAGAATCATGCCACATAAGTTTAGGCATGCAATTAAGTCTCCCCATCATTGTCCAAATCGAAAATGATAACAGACGACATTTACATCATCGGTTCAAGAACACATCAAACTTTATCCCGAACAAAAACATTTTAACTATGAAATAATTGTAAGTTACAATTATTTCATACTATATGTTGCAAATCTCTGACGATCATTTTGATGCAATATCTTTTTTCGTAATCTTTGTGATACTTATTGTGCAAGTGTTAGTACCTATGTAGCACCGAAACGGGAACGGCAAAGGGATAATGGAATGATACGGGAACGGGAAACGGCAAAATAAAAGATTCAAGATACGGGAACGGCATAGATACGACAATAAAAAAATATAAAAAATTAACAATATATTAAAGAAAATGCAAAATAGATGTATGTTAATGTAAATTGTAAACTCCAAAAACTACTACATAGTTCAAAGGTAATTAATTATCAATAATATCATTTTCAAATTCAGGTTCATCTAGTGAGAGTTCGGCAAACTCCAAAAACCCTACATCTTCCATTGAATCAAAAGCATCTCCACCCACATCCCACATCTTTTCATCATCCTTTGGATTCCTTGACAAAAGTCGGAGATTATTATGGACGTAAACCAAGTCTTGAACACGGCTTGTAGTCAACTTGTTCCTCCTTAGCGAGTGAATAAATGCATAAGTACTCCAATTACGCTCAGCACAAGAAGACGAACTAGGTTGTCCAAGTAATCTAAAAGCCAAAGTTTGGAGAAAAAGAGTTTGAGCACCAAAGTTAACCCACTAACTCTTGGGTTCCATATTACTCATCATTGAAATGCTTGTTAAATCAGAAAAGCATCCATTTTTCATTGAAAATGATGCATACTCATCAAGGACTCTCCTATACTCATCAGCATTAGGAAACAACCTTCGAAAACATTTCCCTCTTTCTTGTGAAATTTCTGCATCCTTATGTGGAGCACTTCTTGTCTTATCCTCGTTTAACCATTCTTCACTATAATATCTACAACATTTAAAAGTCAAAACATAAGTATATAATAGAAAATTAGTAATCAAGCATATAGTTTAAAATCATATACCTTGGATTTAAAGAGTGAGCTAAACAATGTAAGGGAGTGTTATTCTTCGCCCATCATGACACTAAAATACCATGCACAACATCATAAAAGAGACTTTTTTGAGATGTCGAACGTTTTTCTTTCTTGTATCTCTCAATCTTCACTTTCTCAATCATCGAATCCCACATCTCGTATACCAAGTGCAAACATGGTTTGTCGGTGTCACAAGCTCTAATCATATCATATATAGGTCCAGTGAAACTAAGAATATATGATACTTGATCAAACCATTCATCATTCACAATCTTTTCTTTAACAAAGTTTACTTTCACAGTGTCATCTTCTCTATAAGAAGACCATTCTTCGCTTATGACCATAGCTTGAAGACCCGTTTTGATAAGTTTAAATCTCTTAAGCATCACAATGATGGAGGCAAAGCAAGTATCGGCAACCAAAAGCAGTCTAAGAGAAGTAAACTTGGAGAAAATCGAGAGTCTCATGTTATGGTTCATGATGAAATTTTTAATTGCAATTGCATCCCCGTGAACATCTTTTATCCAGCTGCACTGTTCATAAACTAGTGCATTTGCTTCTACATTATTTGGTGAACAAATGTTCTTCATAGCAAGATTCAGCGTATGAACAACACATGGTGTCCAATAGATGTGAAGAAACTGACTCTCTATAAGTTGTCCAGTCGCCTTACAATTTGCTGCATTGTCAGTAATGATTTGCACAACATTTTGATAACCAATTTCATTGATGACTTTTTCCATCAACTCAGCAATAAATATATCTTTTACTTCCCCAAAACAATTCACCGCCTTTAGAAACAATGGACCATGACCTGAGGTAGCCATGAAATTGATTAGAGGCTTTCTTGTAGGATCACTCCAACCATCACTCACAATAGTCACACCTTTTTCTTTCCATGTAGACTTAAGTGGCTCCAATTGCCTCTGGACATTTTCCTTTTCTTTTTGCAGTAACGTTGTTCTGAGCTTATTATAACTAGGAGGTACATAACCATCAATTTTGTTGGCAGCAGCAAACTGAAAAGCTCTAACATAGTGTGGATTTCTTGCAAGATTAAAAGGTAAACCTCTGGTATAAAACATCCTTATTATTTCTTGATCTAGTTGGTCCCTAGTTTCAACACCAAAAGCTCTTTCAAGAGGGTTCAAACTACCTTTTCTTTTCTTAAATCCAATACCAGCTTCACATGGCAACGTGACTTCTTTCGCTTTTGAGTCGGCTTTCTTCTGGTCATACGCTTCTTCTAAATCTTTCATCTCTAGTTTGAGACCCGCTGTTGTTTTTTTGCAAATAGAAATCCCTTGACCTATATAAATATAAGTATTAAACAATTATAATATAAACAAATGTCATTCAATTCTACAATGTGTTAAATTAAACAAATGCTCTCTAACTATAAATATTAAACTTATATATTATACAAATGCTTGTTTAAATTATACGCATGATTGAAATTTTTACGTGCTCTCTAACTAACTTTTTTTTTCTTTTTTCATTTTAGAAATCTATACAAGTGCTCTATAATTAATGTTTTTTCTGATTTTATGTTTAGGACAAGTAAAGCTTTCAAGATATAGATCAAGCAACCAAACATGTACATGGATTGAAGAGAAGCACCAGTCATTCATTGAGGACAATATTTTATGTTTAGGACAATATTAGTTGAGAAGAGAAGCATGTGAATGAATTGACAATACAAAAACACAATACAAAAAGTACATATACAACTATACAAGTTTTCATATTCAATTGTTAAAAGTAACAATATAAAATAGCACACCATTCAAAAACACTAGAATACAATACACATAGTTGCAACCCAAGCATTGTATAAGATAAGATCAACTTTTAAATGGTTAGAGTGTTCTAAACACGTACAAAAACACCAACGGATGGAAGAGAGGGGCCAGCTGCCAAGTAGTAATAAGTAGTATTCAAGGGTTTCTTGCACGTGTTCACATACCCAACAGAATAGTAAAAGATAAGATCAACTTGCAACTTTCATAGTATAAGATAAAACACATCAAATACAATAGTTACAAATCCAACCATTCATACGCATAGTTGCATAGTTGCAAAGTTTGCTTTCATAACTTCATAGTTCATACAAATACAACAATACAAATACAACAGTTCATACCTGTTATACCAAGTAAGTGTGCTCTAACCCTTGAATACAATCCTTGTCTAACTTCTTTACAAACGTCGCAACTAAATTTCCATGCTCCTCCCGTTGCACCTAGCTTTTCAAGTTTAGTCACGTATGCCTACAACGGAGGTTGATCAGGATCAGTAGTTGATGATCCTTGTGGTTCTTGTTGTGTTTCTTGAGACTGAGAAGCCATAATGTATAGCATACAGGAGATGATCGATGAATCGATGATGAGATTTAGGTTTATGATCGTATTGTTGTTCTGTTTGGTATGTATATATACAGTATACAACGCTTGGGTTCCAACTTCCAAGCCGTATAGAATACAAAAAAAGCCCATTAAACCCAATAGAAACTTCTTGGAGTCGGCTGAGAATCCAAAAACGTGTCCCGATACGGCTGAGAATCCAGAAACGTTTATGGATACGTTCAAGAAACGTTTCGGGGAGGTTTCCTTGGCGTTCCTGTTCCCAAACGGGCACGCGAGCCTTCCAAGCGTTTCGGTGCATCAGAGGTTAGTACTAATTTCTCCTGTTGGTCCATTTCTTATCTGATTGTTAAATATTAAAATGAGTTAACTACATAAATGGTCACTGTGGTTTGCGGGGTCTTGCATATTTGGTCACTCAACTTTTTTTTCGCCGGGTCCAGTCATTGTGGTTTATTTTTATTACGGATCTAAGCCAAAAATGTTAACGTGACAGTCACGTGGGGGGCTATTTTTGTCATTTCATCTTTCTTTCTCTTTTGCCTCTTTAGTCCAATGTGTTAATAAAATAAACCCAAATCTTTTCATCTGCTAACACACACCTACTCTGGTTACACACACTTACACAAACGATTATATGATAAAAAAGTTCATGTGATTGAGCAATAATGGTTGATTTAAATGAATGTACTCTTCGAAAAGATGGAGCAACCTTTGATCCTTATCAAGCATACGGTATGTTTTTTAGGGCTAAATGAAAATTAATGTTTAGGGCTAAATGAAAATTTAATGTTTTTAGCATATGGCATGTTGTTTATTAAATAATGTGATGTTTTTTTTACAAGTAATTCAAACCCTACACGTTTTACACTGGAGATACATCATGGGGTTTTTTTTTACAATGGGGTTGGGAAGACATTACATGAATGGTAAGGTTAATTGGTTTGATGCAGTTGATATAGATGAGTTTTCAGTCATTGACCTTAAAGATATGTTAACAAAATTAGGTTACAAAGAGGAAGACACTATGTACTTCCATTTTAGAATGCCTAATAAGGATTTAGATACTAGACTTCATCCTTTAGCTACTGACAGTGATGTGTTACATATGACAAAGTTTTTAGGAAAAAATAAGGTGATTGAGGTATACTTGGAACTATGGTTGTCTAGTATAGACATTTTTAAACAAAGAGCCAATAAGCCAAAGGTTACCTTTGATGTCCCACAAAAGTCTAAGAACATAGAACATGATGAGGATGTTGTCAAGAATTCACAAGCATGGTCAAATGAATTTGCTATGTCAAATGATTTTGATCCTTTTTTTGAGAAAGAAATTAGTTCTAGTGCAGAAGTCAGGGGCCAATCTAGTGGGATGGATGTTGAAGTAGATGAGTCATCTAGGAAAAAGAATAAAGAAGTTGAAGTTACTGATTTAATGGAGGATGATGAGAACCCACTTAATGATGTTGAGGTTGATATGGACTATTTTAGGAAAACCATAGACCAGAATGTGGAACAGGTTGGTGGTAGTGAACCAGAAGTTGAAAACAATGATATGGAGGTTGATCATGAAGACTTTGATAGCCAATCAGATTTTGAGGGTGATTTTGAATGTGAAAGAAATACAGCTTTGAAAAAGTTGACCAAAAACCAAAGATCAATTCATGGTATGTCTTCTGAGGGAAATTTTTATGTAGGGAGAAAGATACCTAGCAAAGAAGTGATAAAAGAAATGGTTAGTAAGCTTGTTGTAGAGGAAAGAAGGCAGCTACATCTGGATAGGAATGATAAGACTATAGTAAGGGCAATTTGTAGAGGTAAAACACCAACATTCACTGAATTTACAGAGTCAAATGAAGCTAGTGGGAGTAGGGGGACTAATATTTCAAGTAAAAAGGTTAATGAAGCTAGTGAGAGTGGGGGGACTGATAGGCCAAGTAAAAAAGTTGATGGGCCAACTGATGGGCCAGCTGATGGGCCAAGTGAAGGGCCAGTTATAGATAGTAGTCAAAAGTACCCATGGCTTTTACATGTTTCCAAACGTCCACAAGATGAGACATGGGTTGACAAGACATATAAGGACACCCATACATGCTTACAAACAAGAGATGTCAAAAAGTGTACATCATCTTATTTATCAAAAGATGTGCAACAGACAATAGTTCCTAACCCTAAAATCCCAACTGCAGCTCTTAGAGACCAACTTCAAACAAAATACCACTTAGGAGTTTCAAAGATGAAAACTTACATGGCAAAACAAATAGCAAGGGAGAAAGTGATTGGTGATTATGCTAGACAGTATGCTCAGTTGAGGGATTATGCCTTAGCATTGCAAGAAGCTAACCCAGACACTACAGTTAAACTTGAGGTAGAAAGAGACATTGATTCCAACAGTGAAACAAGGCAATTTAAGAGGATATATGTCTGTATAGGAGCATTAAAGAAGGGGTTCAAGGCTGGAAAGAGGGAGTTATTGGGTCTTGATGGTTGTTTTCTATCTGGACCATGGCCTGGTCAAATTTTAACTACAGTTGGATTTGACCCAAATAATAGCGTATGCTATTGTAGAATCCGAAACCAAAGATTCATGGTGCTGGTTTCTTGAGTGCTTAGGGGATGATCTAGACTTGGACAGGAGGTCACACTTCACATTTATATCTGATGGCAAAAGGTAATTCCTTTAATTTACTGATTTAATGCATTGTACTTATTTAGATAGCAATTACTTTGTTACTAATGCAGTTACTTATGCAATTTTTGGTTATAATACCAGCCTTAGCAACTATATTCCCAAGTGCTGAGCACAGATACTGCCTGAAACATATATATGATAACATGAAACTTCAATGAAGGGGTGAGCTGTATAAGGGTATGTTATGGAGCTATGCATCAGCAACTACCACTCAAGCATTTGACAGGAGGATGGAACGACTAAAAGAAATTGATAATGATGCATACCTTTGGTTGAAAAAGATTGATCCATGCCACTGGTCAAGGTCCCATTTTTCTGGTATGATCAAAAAGTTAACCATTTTATATTTGATTGTACTAGTATTTAAATATTTTAGATAGTCATAGTTGTTATATTTCAGGAAGACCACATTGTGATGTCCTGTTAAACAACATGTGTGAGGTGCTGAATAGGCAACTAGTAGATGGAAAGGATAAACCCATCATTACTTGTTTAGAATTCATAAAGGAGTATTTAATGAAAAAGATTGTTAATGTGAGAAAGGTTATTGATAAGTCTGATGGGCCTCTTACACCAAATGCATCAAGGTTGTTTAAAGTCATCAAAGAAGAAGCTTCTAAATATAATGTAAATACTTGTTCTAACTGGTAATCAATTTGAAAAAGGTTGTTAATCACTAAATGTTTGACCTAAAAATGTTACCGATTTACAGGTCACTTGGAATGGTGGTGACAAATATCAAGTCAATGGACCTTGGTCAGAGCAATGTGTGGTTAACACGAATACAAAGTCATGCTCATGTAGAAAATGGGAGTTAACAGGAATGCCCTGCAAACATGCAGTGGCAACAATCAATGACATGGGTAATAATGGTATGCCAGTTGGGATACCAGAAGCATATGTTCATGCTTGCTATTGGTTGAGAGCCTGGCAAACCATGTACAGTTTCAAGATTGATCTAGTGAATGGTCCAGAGTTTTGGACAAAGTCAGGTATGCCACTTATATAACATCCCGTAAAATTTTCCTACGATTAACACATTATTATAATATAAAATAACCATTTTTACCCATGACAATTTTTTTTATATATATATTTTGACGATCACTATTTACTTTGAAACGACGTTTACAACTAAACGTTAATAACCTAAATATCATACATGACTTAAAACGTTGATACTTAATAATTATACGTTTCAATAATTACCAAATACAATTTGTATAAATCCCGAGCCTACAAAAATTCCCATGCGTACTCACTAATAGACCTCTAAGAACCAAAAGGCTTTTGGTCACGTACTATTATTGAACCCATGATTTACTCTAGAAACATTAATCGAACCTTATAATCAATCTATTCAAAATCTTAATTTCACAACATTTTTAACGGTACTCACATTTATATTTAAAAATCTAGACATCGCGAATAACTAAAAACGTTCATATATACATTTCGTCAATCAAACCTAAATCGTCACTATTCAAGTCCAAACAACCTAAGAATACATTTTTACCAAGTAAATTACTTCGTATAAGTTTCAAATGACTAACAACTCTAGTAAGCATACTTATTGTATTTTCTTACCATGCTCATTTGACTTCCCATGAATATCAATCATAGTTACCACTTGATATGTTGCAACGTAAACCAAATCCTTTCATCACCAAACTCTTAGTTTCCCAAGTAAGCTACTTCATTCCCTTGGCTATCACGCATTTCATATGACCATTGGTGTCAAAAATATTACCTAAGCTCCTAAATATCCCACGTACATACCACATCTCCAACATACTACAAAACTAGATTGCTTACTTATGAGTGATATACGAACAGACAAGCAGAAGCCAAACCGGACCCTTTCTTCATTTATTTCTTTGGACCTGTCAACCAGCGAGCCCACCAGGCCAAGACCCAACATACCCCTTAGTTATATTTCTCCACTCTTCTGATTTCTAAGTCGCAAAGGCAGTTTGGTTTGCCCGTTATTCTCAAAATTCGACTAACAACATAACCATATTATTACACCTCCTAGTTAACCTTGCTTCAAGGAATCAAGAATGCCATTTGTCTCTCAATCTCGTGTACATTGCTGCCTGAAAAACTAACCAAACGGAAAGGGACAAACACGTTTTGCTCCAACACTATTGATGCGTGGGAATTGCACCAGGCTTTACCTCTCAAGGGATCTTGAGAAGCTTACAACCCCTACCAGGCAGTGTACCTGATCGTTGTAGTATAGTATAGTGACAAGTACCGGGGGATTGATCGTTCGGCTAGGAATAGTGTCGCTAGGATTAGAAAACCTAAATACTAGTTCTAGAGATGAGGGATGATTATTTTTGTATTTTTTAATTTTTTTAGAAAGCAAGTAAATATCTCGGGTTTGAAGGATTTGGGCGGAATTAGTTGCTAGTCAACTAACCCAATACTAAAAATGCAATCAAAATAAAATACTAGAAATGAAAATAAACTAAATTATACTAAAGTTGTGAGCAATAAGTGGAGAAAATGTGTTTACTTAGATTTTACTACTCCCTAGACATCTTTTACACGTTAATTACTTGTTATAATTGCATGGATGACGGATCGTATTCCTTAATACCATTCATGGGGTGGCACACTTAACTCCCCAATTCTATGAGCTCTTATCTCCTCCTACACCGTGCCCAACACAACTATAGGGATTTTAAACAGTGGCTCATGCATTTAATACAACCAATAAAGACCTAGTGCGCGTCGGTTCATGTTTCTTAAGACGTTCAAGCATGTTACCAATTGGAGATCTGCCAGTTTTCTTAAGCCTAACATATAAATCATTCATCCAAGACAAGTATAAACAAGTAATCAACACATAATTAACATCTAGGTTTCATTAGATCCAAGCAAACACAAGATAGATCTAGCCTAGCATGATGGAATTAAGACAAGAACAAGATATAGACAACCAACACATAGACATATTGATTGAATTAAAAGAACACTTATCTCAATTACACATGAAAGGTATCAAGGGTTTGGAACCCTTGAAAAACCTGTAAAATTCGCACCAAATTCGTACTTAGGGTTTCTCCAAAACTTCTCTCTTTTTAATGTGAAAATTATAAAACTATATATAGGAAAAGGGGTCTGACGGCGTCAAGACCAAGCTTGTGACGCCGTCACCTCGCCGCCAAAACTATTCTCGGACTACCTTGATCTACATTTGACGCCGTCAAGACTTAATCATTTCCAGGCCGTCATGACTTTTACTCTTGACGCCCTACCTTCGTGAAGCCGTCAAATCTGTACTGGGTCGTCATGGAATTTTGCTCTTGACGCCGTCAGGAGGTTACTCTTGACGCCGTCACCTACTGTTCCCAGCATGGAAAATTAAGACTTTGGCGTTTTCTTCACTTTTATGCTCCAAAAACGTCCGAATTGCTTCCTTTTCCAGATTTCTCTCCCAAAGTACCTAAAATCACAAAAGGAACGATTTAGGGCAATATTTGATCAAATAAATTCGAATTCGGGCTTAAATGACCCCCTAAAAACGGATCATTTTTCGCCTCATCATATACCCTTACACTTGAGATTTGCTTGTCCTCAAGCAAATGCGTTTTTATTCTTGTCAAAATACAAGTTAGGGGTCATTTAACACTAATATAAAAGTAATTACAACAAATAATCGTTCCACTAAAGACCAATAGACAAGCACGGAGGTCATATACTAGCACCTCACAAATAGTGTTTAGATACTCACATCTCTCGGGTGTAATAAAGTGTAAATTACAATATGGAAACGGAAGATATCTCTCACTACCTGTCATAGCAAAATAGATTACCATAGGCTTGGGAAAGGATCAAACCTCCACCACATGGCGTAAGCACCTAGGATAAACTATCAAAAAGGTATTTTAAAGGGTTGTAACGTTAGGTGTAGGGATATGAAATACACGGTTTTGTTGGATAAAGGAAGTTTTACTGGTGGCGAGTTAACAATCTTGGTTAATTACATGTACAATATGGCGTTGCTAAGCCAAGACTAGACTCGACTTAAGCTAATAAATGAAAAATAACAAAAATATAAAATGAACATAAAATAAAAAGGGATGGTAGTCCGTATGTTTTTTTCTCTTTTCCTTTTTCTATTTTTTTTTCTTTTTCTTGATTTTTTCGATTTTTTTTTTATACACTCTTACCCTACCATCCAAAATAATACATCATAGGGGATGAACATTCCCCTTACACTTGAATCTTTACATACTTTACATTAAACTAATCTAATGACTCGAATTAAGAAAATCAAAACACTTGGAGCACTTTTAAGATTAACGTACATATGGGGGTAATAAATGATGTTCTTCCCAATTACCCCATACAATAAGTACTTTACCTATGAGTCCCAATCGTCCCAAAACAATATGTACAAGGATATGACTCGACTTAGCAACCATGTAATCAATTAGATAGTTAACTTAGGGTTTAACAAATAACAATAATGCACTAAAAATGAGCGCATACACGGAAGGCTAAGGCGATTTGGTTGTACATTTAAGTGGAGTGTAACAAATTCTTCCTTTAAGTAAAATGCTTAAAGTTAGAAACGGAAAGATAGGCTCGGAGGGGTGTACTAGGGGTTTCGTATACTAAAAATGAGTACAATGCTAAGGGTGTGGGAAAAATTAGTTGACTTAACTAGCCAAGTAATATGACTTAAATGGTCAAGTAATTATGATACGGGTTTAACACAAGGGTGATCCTAATGCCTCTTATCATGTAGCAAATCCTACTACACGAATGTAGTCTCACTAGCGGTCTCGGGATGCATCACTAACGCAAGTTCTAGAATCTAAATGCTACCGGTACACTCATAAGCACTAATAATGAATGCTTTTCCTATCAAATCTAAAGGCGAACCTCACATATTTGGGTGGAAAATTTTTCTGAATATACGGTTATGTGCTAGTCATACAATCTCCTATCCATGAGACGCTTGCTATGACTAAAGTTTCACTCCTAAATGTTGTAAAAAATTTTAAATTTGGCGCTAAAATTGCACTAACAAGTATTTCTCATAGTTTTATTACACATCTACCATTGAACAAAACAAACTCAAGCGAAAGTGCATATGTAAGGTATCATCTTTTTACCCTCCCCTTACACTTAAGATGAACATTGTCCCCAATGTTCAAGTAAAGAATGTAAAAGTGAAAAAGTAAAGAGAATGAAATCAAATACTCCCCTGATTCGCTCGGTATGGATAATGAGGTGGCCAGGTTAAATCTTCCTCCAAGAAAATGAACAATCAAAGCTTCCCTTCCAGAATGTAAATCATCTTTTTGTCATACATAACCTGTAAAACCTGATAAAATAGACAAGACAACCTCGCGTAAAATCGGCGGCATCCTATATAAGTTACTAAATCCTAGAAAACAAGATAAGATATAATGCTTGTGGAATGAAGTTTGCAGATTTCCTGGAGATTATAAAACTTGATAATTCACAAAAACCATAAGACTCCGTTAGAAAAACAAAACCGGTAAAATTTCCAGATTTTTACACTTGACGCCGTCAAGAGTAAACTCATGACGCCATCAGAAGTGACCTGCAGAAATCTTTATGTTAAGCTTTCGGAAAATTTCTGGAAAAACTTGGTCCTACTTCCTGAAAAATCCTGCAAAACTTCATTATGACTCAATACAAGCATTTGACTCTAACAAGTACGAATATACATGTTCATTTAATATTGTGGAGAATCATGATCGGTTTGTTTCTTGAAAACATATTTGGGGTTTCCCCTTACACTTATCTTTTGCAAAAATACCTTTAGGTGGAGTTAAGACTAGGCCAAAACAACAAAGTAAAGTATTTCCACTATTTAGTTTAGAAACATGATCTACCAACA
Organism: Artemisia argyi; assembly: GCA_030686995.1. NCBI lineage: Eukaryota > Viridiplantae > Streptophyta > Magnoliopsida > Asterales > Asteraceae > Artemisia > Artemisia argyi. Next base: position 194,699,253 of record CM060687.1, on the reverse strand, counting down.
ATAAAAATTAAGCATGCATACGGAAGCAAATAACAAACAAACAAATAAAATCACACAAAACATGGGTTGCCTCCCAAGAAGCGCTTTTCTTTATTTACGAGTCTTGTAGCTAGACTCAAGGTCATGGGTTACTACGTGACCTCATCATTGGTTCCACTTTCTGATTGTAGATATTCCTTGTAGAAACCAATCACCTTTTTCTCAACCGCCCCCATAATCATTTGGGCAAATTCTTTATCGACTTTATACCTTGGTCCAAGGGCCAAGCAATATTTGTAATAAAGACTCCTTTTTTCCCATACATAATCCATGCCCTTTTTCTTATCCTCCTCATTAGTATCCTCAAAAGCACCAACGTTGTCCTTATCAAAACGGGATATAAAGCGAAATTCTTTCATCCTATTAGGCATCCTATAAGTGATACTATCGGTGTTACTTGCAAATCGGATCGTCCCTTCTATCTCATCATATTCCAACTTAGACTCCTCAACAAATGGTTTGCCAAACACAACATTGGATAATCGACAATCAATAACATTAGCAAGATCCTCCACAATCATAAAGTCAGTGACAAAAGTGAAATTACCAACAAAGATATGTAAACCTTTAACTCTCCCGACAAAGTTACAAACTCCACCGGGGTATTTGGGATCTCTTCTAGGTTCAAGTCTTGTTTTCACTATATCATTATAAACAGTTGAGGACATAATGTTGATTGGAGATTTAAAGTCAATGTAAGCATTGCTAATGTGCCTATACCCAATCATACATGGTATCTTGGCATTCTTAAGATCGCCTCTCTTGATCTTAGGTTCAATTATGGTGAAAGGATATCGCGGGTTATTAATAAGATTATTATAATATGCAATCTCCTCCTTAGTGGGGTATAGATTAAAATAGTCATTAAGCTTCGGATCTATTTCCCCCTCTTCAAGTCCCTCAATAACATTCACAAAGTCATTAGGCCTTAGGTCCTCATTTGAATACAAGGAGGTCGCTAAGTCACTAAATGCATGTTCAAGCTCAACCTTTATCAAACTATTAAGCTCCCTAAGTTCCCTAATCTCGCTCTCAATTTGTTCACGTAACAAAGCCACTTCTCTAGGGGAAAGGGGTGGATTCGCGTTTTCCATAATGGTCAACGGAATAGTTAATGAATTTGATTTACTAACAAAGGAACAAAGAAAAAAAGATAGACTAAAGAGAATCTAAAAATAAAAATAAAATCTTACTAGAAAGGAATCTAGCAAGTAGAGCTAATAAAAAGAAATTCTAACCTAGACAATAACTATTCCCCGGGCTGCGGCGCCAAAAACTTGATGCGTGGGAATTGCATCAGGCTTTACCTCTTAAGGGATCTCACAAGATTTCTCATTAAATGAAAACTACTTAAATTTACTACAATGATTTTTTATTTTTTTTAGAACGGTAATTTTTTACAACTTACACCACCTATTTCACAAATTCTGTCTCACATGTCTCCAACGACATGTCTCCAACGAGACTTGAATCCATAACCTCTAAGTTGATGTGCTACTCACATACCGCTTTGGCCAAGAGGCCTTTGGTTACTACAATGATTTTTTATTTTTTTTAGAACGGCAATTTTTTACACCTACACCACCTATCTCACATGTCTCTAATGAGACTTGAACCCATAACCTCTAAATTGATAGGCCACTCACATGCCGCTTGGGCCAAATGAATTTTTACTTGTTAAATACATATAATCACTTTGTTTGTTATTTCCTAACTAGATTGGTTTTTAGAGTATATTTGAAATATGAGCTAATTGTTTAAAAATGTATCATACTTGTCACCTTTTATTGTTGCGTGTATGATTGTTCGAATTCGATTATTTCGTGCACATCTTTTTAAATTTTGATTATTATGTGTATCAATTGACGTATTTTTTTGGTATTCAATCATATATTTTGGGAAATGAATCAAGTATTTTTAAGAATCAATAAACAGAATAATCAAAATTTGAAAAAATGTGTACGAAATAATCGATTTCGAACAATCATGCACACAACTATGAAGGGTAACAAGAATGATATTTTTTTAGATAATTAGCCGTCGAAACATTTTTTGTAACCGGTTAATTGAATGTCTACAGTAGAGGAGTAGTGACATTATTATGGATTTTCAATTGTATCTTTCAATGTAGTTCTTACTAAATTTTAATATAATGAATTTGTTGTCCGTGAAAAGAAACTTTTTCTCTAATCACTTCTTAGGAAACGGCCTAGGCCTAGTGGGAAGAGTCCGAAAATAGTTAGAGAAGGTTTTAAATTAGACGGTTAGACATGTTGGGTAATAAATGGTTGGGCAAGGTTTTTAAAAAGTTTCTGCTTGTTCTAGTCGGGTTCTAACCGTGAGGTTTCAGCTGGCCATTTGTGGGACCAACACATTATGGTTTCAATTAATATGAAACTAAGAGAACTACTACCTTTTTTCGAATTTTGACTTTTTTAAGTCTTTCTTATTTAACTTTGAACTTAAATTTTATTATGGGTATTTTTTGCGAAAGTAACTGTTGCTGAAACTGGTGCTGGTGCTGGTGCTGGTGCTGGTGCTGATGCTGGAGATGAAGATTATTAAAAAAGATTATTTTTATAAGCTACATGAAGTAACTTTTGATTTTAAGAAATTATGAAATATTATTTTTTTTATAATCTCTTAAAAAAAATAAACATAATCTCTCTATAATTTCCTGTGCCAAACATGTCTATATATAATACATTATACAAAATGGGGATAGTTTGGTCAATTGGCTACAATCCTTTATAAAAAAATACACTAGCATTGAATAAGGGATTTACATAAAATAATTAGGACCCACAAAAAAAATCAATGACTCACATTTTTAACACAAATAGCCAATTGGCTACAAAAAGTTGTAGCTAATATTTTCCCATACAAAAAATGTATGAATGAATTGTGTTTTAAATGTATTTTCATTTATATAATATTTCATCAAATATTATATAGCACAAATAAAAATATTTACGGTCAAAGTTGACACTTAATATGAGACGTATGGAGTACAACATAAAAGAGCTTTAGCGATGAAACAGCATGTTACATTGCTCATTGCTATTGAATATGACATGTGACATCTTTTTTGCACCATATCACCACATTAAAGCAAACATGGACGCCTTCCTCCGATACGCAAGAAAATTGAAAACGTTTCTATTCGTTGATTTGACGTATCAAGCAAAATAATAATGACAATAATAATTTTTGCATTAATTACGAGATGAGTACTTTTTCTGCAGCTAGTGTTCCCAATTTAGTCAAGTGCTAATGTGCGATCGTGCGATCCCATTAGTTTCTTGACACGTGTCCATGATAAAGAGATGTATACCAATCATTAGAGGCCCACCCACTCTACCATCGTACACCCCCTAACCACGCATATGTGCGATCGCAGAACGTGCGATTTCCGGCAAATGTGCGAAAAGTACAAAAGTAAGTACATTGGAAATAAGCAAAATCTTGATTTTGTACTTCATATCTTTTTGATTTGATTAATTTTTGTTTATTATTTGTAAATAATAATTTGATGTATTTTGTATTAATATATGTATTATTACTGCAAATCCACACATACTCAAATCAAAACATATCTCTAGTGAATCTTTTCATACTATGAAATTGTAAGTTTTTTCCTTAATTTGTTGTTGTTTAGGTTTATTTGTCGAATATATGTTGTTTTACAATTATTTTGGGGCTTATTTGTGTAATGTTAATATCTTAATTTTTTGGTCGATTAGGTAAAACTTTTGGGGCTTATTTGTGTAATGTTAAGCAAATATAGTTTCTGTAATCTTGTTTTGACCCATTAAATCTTGAACATTGAACCTGTTGATCTACTTGATCTTTATTTTCAACTAATTTTCTTGGTCATTGTATATTGCAACATAGGTACATTAAAGAGGGCAGCAGTGTGACCGTGATGGGAGTGGTCCAAAGAAATGATAATGTGTTGATGATTGTTCCTCCACCCGAGCCAGTTCCAACTGGATGCCAGTGGAATAGATGTATGCTTCCTGCAAGCTTAGATGGCATCGTTTTGAGATGTGAAGACTCATCAAATCCCGATATCATTCCTGTGTAGTGTTTTGCTACTTGTTAAGTCAAAGCTTGAGTAAAAGATGATAGGTGTATAGTCTTGTTTTTGTCACGTCCCATGATCTTGTTTGGGATTGTTTTGTCAATGGTGTTGTGTGATTATGAAGCTTTAGGTGTGTTTTTTTATTTTTTATGATCCGTGTATATGATCGGTTTTGTGAAATATTATTAAAAGTCAAGGTATTAAAAGTCTTTATTTATTCAAAATTTGTACTTTGTCAAAGTACGAATAATATCTTTTGTAAGATTTTGTTTTCTTTTCCAAGAAAGCTGGTCACGTGGGGGGGCCGAATTTCGCACATTAGCACATTTCAAATGGCACATTTGTTTATAGACACGTAAGGTACAAGTGCTAGTGGGTGGGTCTCCAATGATTGGTATCCACCTCATTATCAGAGACACGTGTCAAGAAACTAATGAGATCGCACGATCGCACATTAGCACTTGACTAAATTGGGAACACTAGCTGCTTTTGTCATCCGTTGAGAAATGCATCAAAAAAAAGTACTCATCTCGTAATTAACAAATTTGGTATTCATGGATCTTGCATTGCATTATCACATTTAATAGAGCATCAACACCTTCCTCTAATATCCAACAAAACCTAGATGTTTTATTTCGTTATCATTATTCACTTACTTATTGGGTCTTTACCCAAATGAAAGTGGTTTATTTATACATTGTATGAAACCTTTCTAAAAGATCGGGTATGTTTGGTAAAATTAGCTCTAAGCTGTATGTTGTATGTTGTATGCTGCAAGCTGCAAAGCTGTTAACATGAGCTAGAAGCTGTATCTTTTTTTCAATAAAAGTGTTTGGTAAGTTAACTACTAAATGTAAATATAAGATGTAAAATGACATAAGGGGTGGCATCTTTCACGGTAAATTGGATCGGCAAGCCTTGCCGATCGGCAAGGTGGAATGCCAGCTTCTCAGTTAGCAACAATCGGCAAAGGAATCGGTACATCTTGCCGAATCGGTGTGGAGCATTCCAAAAATTTTTTGATCGTTGGCCATTAATGTATATGGACGTTGGGGAGCTTTTCCATTTTTTTTTTTTTTTTTTTTTTTTTTTTTTGAGTGTACTAAGATTGCCACTAAAAATTCATGTTGAGGTATGGTTAGGCATAAAATGTGTTGGCATAATATTATTGGTTGTTTTTGCAAAAGCTTGAGGCAAGGTTGCCACCCCTAAAATGACATATTTATAATTGTAAACAAATGTTTTGAGAGTATATTAGTAATTTAAATTTTTAACAGCTCCAAAATGTTTAAAAAGCTTCATGAATCAGCTTTTCATTTAGGAGCTATTTGTTTGAAATAAAAGCTTTAAGTTAATGTATCCAAACGAAGTTATTTAATTTAGAAGAGATTATTTTTAACAAAAAGCTAATAGCTCTTCCAAAAAGCCCCTACCAATCCCCTTAAAAAGATATCTTTATAAAAAAAAGATTTTTCTAACATGTGCCCCTCAAGCACATGTTAAGCCATCTTTATTAAACACGCACTTTCCTTTTGTATCTGAAAACGCACTTTCCTTTTATAAAAATGGTTTCGAGCAGATGAAATTAACTTTTAAAAGAGGGTAAAAATAAGATGTAAATCAAGTCTTACCATGCTAAAGTGAGTGAAAATAAATTAATTGCATCACAGAACTTCTGAGCTAAAGTTTTTAATACAGTACATATTTTTAGAGGATTATCTAAGTGCACTGGTTTGATAATCCCTTATAAATTTCTGTCTTTTGCTGTTTGTTTTGTGTCTTGTTATGGTTTAACGACCCATCGATTTTGCAGACTCAAATTAGAACTTTTAACACCAACTTCAGAACTTTCTGTTTAAAGAATAGTCAGACTGTTTGATGCAACAAAATCAAATCCAAAGAGCTTTGCTCACAGATTTTGTTGTAACTTCAATTTGGCTAATCTAACCACATTAATTTGAAATTGGCTAAGTTGGTGTAACATTTATTCTCTTTGAAGTTGTAATAATGGCCAACAGATTAATTGAAAATTTTAAAATGGTCTGAATAACTTGGTGTGGTGATAACTAAACCGATCGAAGCATAAAAACTTTCCATAAATAAACTATATACAAAACACGACATAAATATCCCAGCATTCGCAACAAAAAAAGACAGGCAGCTAAAACTGCTGCAGGACTAAAGTTTCTTAACATAAACAACGTTTTGTCATGTACAATATAATACACGAGGACTCGGTTTGAATATGCAAATGTATAATCAGGGAATAACACCAAACAATCGCTTATGCGTCGGGCAGCTATACTTCTTGCAGACAGCAACATTAAATATAAGATAACAAAATTATGCAGCACTTAAGCAGTTCTCCCAAGTACCATATTTTGAGCTGAAGGTTCCACCTCCGCTTTGCTGAGCGTAATCGGCGATAACAGCACGAGCACAAACATCCCAAGTCTTTGCAATCTCTTTAAGTGACATAGGTTGTGAAAGGCTTCTGAGAGAAATACTGAACCTTGACTTGGTCTTTGTTGAAAGATCTTCATACTCTTTGCTGTAAAAGCATACGGACCATGTTAAAAAAAAGGTACATCCCTCTAGTTTTATATTTTACAAGTAAGCCAGTTATCTCAAATAATTAAGAACTTCTCACCTGACTTCAGCAGGGAACTTATCCAAAAGTATTGGGGAGCAATTTGGATAATTTGCAGGAACAAGCAATCGTAGTGGTTGAATAGGTGACTGCAAATCAATCAAAGAAAATATAAGGATGCAGGCAACGTGACAAGGTTGGCAAAAACCAACTTAACATATCAGGTAACACCGTAACACACACCATTTGTGCTGAAGCATATTGTGACTTCAGGTTTGGACCAAGAGCCACAGCAGTGAACGAGCATTTAACAACGGTTCCATCACCACCCTCTGACGCTGCAGCTGGATCAGCATCTTCCTCGCTAATATTCACCACAGTATCAATGAGTCCCCTATTAATATCCTTTATTTCTTCCACAAGGGCATGGTTGGTCTGCAATAACATGCAAATTTTGACTCAAGTTAGCAACATTCCTCTCAACGCAATAATATGGCATTCTAGCAAAAACATACATGTCGCATATGAATGCTGCCTTGACACGTTATCGGGATAAAAATAAATAAATAATAAAGATATATTAAATTAAATCCATGGATTCTAAAAAGAAGTTCATCCTGTGATTCCCTTATAACCTTTCAGTCACAAAGGAGTATGCTCATCAGATGCTCTAAAGGAATGGAAAATGAAGTTCTACATCTGTGACACAACTAATAACCAAAATCAGAGCCAAATTAGGACTATTTGTGTATGTGGCGTTGTGTTATCATGCACAAATGCGAAACTAACAACGAGAGATGTCATTCTTTTAACTTACATATCCAAGATACCTTAATCAAACAAATGTATCAGACTAAGCCTCAGAGAGAGGTTAAGCAGAGAAACAAGTATTTTTGTTACAGCCTAGATCATTTCTAGCATCCATGTATCCAGCAGAAAAATAAAGGCGAAAGCTGATAAAAGATAGTACCTCAACCCGGGGCCTTTTGATTGCAGAAGATGCAGTTGAATCAAGCTCTGAAGAATCGACACAAGACAATTGCTTGAAACTATCATTTACACTGCCAGCAGATGATACAACATTTAAGGGCATGGCACTTGTAAAGCGTTTCATCTTCCTCACGCCATTGGTTCCATCTTGAGAGACCAAAGTTCTTGCTTGGAGACGGCATTTTGTCATCGCAACCAAGTCCTCACCAACAGCAGCTCTCGATCCATTACCTGGTGCTGATCCTGCAATCCTATCGATCATACTGACAACCGAACCAATGTCACTAACTGAGGCACTCAAAGCTGCTGGTGAAATTGTTTTTACCTATAAAGAAAATAATTACAAGATGTTAGTCGTACACTTTTACAGTATAACAAAAGCATTTAAAACACACCCATCTATTATAAACCACTTGAGTTTAAAAACTGACCGCTTTAAGTAAGCGCTCTAGAGGCTGTTCCGTAACACTGGACCTTCCTGATCCAATTGATGGCACAACACCATTAATTCCATCTGGACTAGTGAACTCTGCTAGTAAAGGCGAGGCCGACATTCCAGGTGTGCCTATAGCAAGAGATTGAGAAGGTATGACCGCAGCATTTGCTTGTTGATGTCCAATGTTCCCAACATTAGACAGCGATGAAACACCATTTATTCTCTCAAACTCCCCTGGCCCTGGGAGCGGAGATGCAGATGAAGTTGAAGGAGAAGGTACAGCAAATGGTGAGTTTGCAGATTGCAAAGGTGTACCAGATTTAGTGTGCGAGTTGAACATGCCTTGCTGGTCTATCTGTGGAGATGCATGCTGTGACATTTGTGGAGAAGCAGCCGAGAGTAGTTGAGGTGAAAAGGGAGCACCTGATTTCAACTGTTGGTGATACGCTGAACGCTGGGCAGCTGTTGCTTGTTGCTGCTGAAAAGCACCCGACTTCATATTCATCTGTTGTCTAAGTTTTATGTCACCGCCATCATTTATCTGATGAAGCTGACCTAGTTGGTTTCCTTGCAACTGCCCACCTTGTTGCTGCTGCTTTGCTTGTTGGTGAAACTGCTGCTGCTGCTGTTGTTGTTGCTGTTGCAAAAGTTGCTGTTTATGCACATACTGTTGCTGCATTTGGCGCTGTTGAAATTGCTTTAGTTGCTGGCTCTGAAGGAGTTGCTCCTGCTGTTTAACATGCTGATGTTGAAGCATATTGGAGTTTGGCTGTAGCGTACCCATCCCACTATGAGACGCCATTGGATTTATGTTTACTTGTTGGCCCCCACTCACCGCATTTTGTTGTAGAGAACCGCCAGAGACCTGCTGCAATGAGTTCATACTGCTATTCTGTACTTGGTCAAGATTTGAGCTAGGCTGCATCGAATTCATCATGTTTTGTTGAAGGTTTGCAGACCCTTGCAGAGAAGAAACAGAATTTTGCTGCATACTTCCCATGTTATTCTGTTGCATTCCTCCCATAGAGCCCTGCATATTTCCTGTTTGCATTTGGGAACTCATCTGATTATCATGCGATTGCGAATGTGGTTGTTGTGACTGCATATGTTGTGGAGGAAGTGCTTGTCCTTGCTGCTGTGGGGCCCCAGGTTTCCGCCTATTGGAGTTGATGACATTAACAATCTGTTTCTCGTAAGTACCTAGCTTGTCCTTATAATTAGCCATTATACTCTGCTTTGGGATTTGTAAGAACGCCATGAAACGCTCCAGCATATTTTTAAAGACTTTCAGCTTCTCAAGTTGCTCATTCTTTGGCTGCTGAGGAAGGGAATCATGCTGGACAATACAAGTCTTTCATTAAATTCAGAAGAAAAAAATGCCAACGGTTATTCGTTATCATCAGACATAAAAGGAGAGATACAAAAACCATGCGAAAAGCACAATAGCATAGCATGGCAATAAAAAAAATATGTATATGAACTACTAACTTACATGCTGCAATTTGCCAAGAATTTTCTGGTGCATGTCATTCAAATCATGCAGATAGAGTTCCTTCATAGCTTTTATCTGTAAGCAGACGAGAAAAATCAGGTCTAGAAAATCTATAATGTAAATATATTCATATTTTAGTATAAGTAATGAAATTTCTAACTTGTAGAGACATATTCTTTGAATTAGTATGAAAAGAAGCATAACTAAATTCTAGTTTAAACAAACGTGAAATTTTGTTCAACTCAAAGCCAACTGTGACATCAGCACTTCCGATACTTATAAAGATATGTAGTTTAATATACAGTACCTTTTGGTACACTTCCTCTTGCCAATCAACACCATTTGCACTTCGTGTCTGATCAGTAGAATCCAATGATGCTACAAAAGAGAGAAAATATGATGCATCAGCTCGTTGAAAATCTCCCCAAAAGGAACATATTACAGTATCGGTAACAGTAGAATACATGGTAAAACTACAAACACTAACAAATCTATACCCCAGTCTAGCACCCCTCACGAACTAGTATATAAGTGTTTATAGCCAATTTTTATGTTCAACGGTCCTGTCATATTGAGAAGTTCCTTAGCAGAATATCAGGGTCGTAATGAGCCAAGCTGGGTCAGATTGAGTTAAATAGACCAATACAAAATAGTTGCACTGTCACACTATCAAAATACATGTGACGGAATTCACAACTGTGAGCAACTTTAGTTGCTTATTTAAAATAGGTCAAATAGTGGTTTATTGTCGCCAATAAAATAAGCCAAAGTGGGACGCTTGAAAACACATACTTGCTAGTCGCTACCAGGTTCTTATAAGATCAGAATCATCAAATAGAGCTGAATATTCAAAAATAAACAAATCTAATAATCGTCTTACTTGACGAAGCCTCTGGCATGGCTCTCTGTTGTTGATACAGCTTCTGCTGATCAATAACGTTTTGTTGCTGAAATCCGCCAGCTGTTGGAAGCCTTTGTTGCATATCACGTTGCAGCAGATTCGGCTGTTGTTGCATACCCATCTGCTGCTGCAACTGGCCAGACTGAGATTGCATTTGTGGCATTACATGCTGTTGTAACTGTGGTTGTGATTGTTGAACCTGTGTTGGCAACATTGTTGCTGAGCTTTGCTGATTCTGTTGCTGAATTGGCATTTTAGATTGTAGCATCTGTTGCACCGAATGTTGATTGGTCTGCATGCCGGTGTTACCAGATTGACTTCCAAGCAACTGCTGCTGGCCAGATGCATTACTTTGAGAGCCCAGATGTTGTTGCTGCATGCCAGAAAGATTGTTGTGTTGACCAATTAAGTGTTGTTGTGGCTGCTGTACACTCGAAAGCTTATTTTGCTGGCCTAGCAACCTCTGCTGCTGCATATCAGAGTAGTTAGTTTGTTGTCCAATTAGCTGGTTTTGTTGCATGTTTGTAGCATTTGCCTGCTGCCCCATTGGATTTGACTGCGTTGGTTGTACTTGCTGTTGTGTTGGCTGCACTTGCTGCTGTCTTTGTTGTTGCCTCAAAACTGATTGTTGGTGGTTCAGTAAAGGCTGAGACGATTGTGGTACAGCAGCTTGCTGATTTTGAACAACTCCAGAGAGAGAAGGCGTTTGCATCATTGTTGGTTGCATACCAGATTGCAACAAATTCTGTTGCTGTTGCTGCTGCTGTTGTTGTTGCTGTTGCTGCATTTGTGATTGCATTGCAGGATTGATATTGTTCTGGAGCTTCTGTTTAGCTATTTGTTGTAACTGCTGCTGATAGAGATAATGTGAGTTCGGATTTTGTTGTTGTGGCTGTTGTTGTTGCTGCTGCTGCTGTTGGGGAACAAGTTGTTGCCTTCCCGGTATCTGTCGTTGATTTGCAAAGTTATTGGCCCCCATGGTGTTTCCAACAGACCCTTGTTGCATTGTGGACATGTTTTGCATGTTCTGCAAATTTGAATTTTGCCCAGCAACATTTGTCATGGTGGATTGCGATAAACCACTGCCAGTTGGCAATGCAGCTGATAAACTAGAAGATCCTTGCATTCCAGTTGAGCCGATGTTATTCTGCATGTTTTGTGGCATCATCTGCTGCTGCCCTGATTGAGAGGGTACTGGAATTGGAAGTTGTTGCCCTTGCATGTTCACTTGTGGCATGACTTGAGAACCTACCAAATCAAAGAACTTCAAAAAATTAGAGAAGCACCGGATATAAACTTATACAATGTGTACATTATACAAGTAGTTATGGTAGAAGAAAGAGAATAGCCTTTAATAAAGGTAGAGAATGTATTTTGTGTGCGAGTTTTGTACAGGTGCATGGTTGTGTCTTTGTGCGTGTGGTAGTATAAATGACAATAATACCCTCGTGTGGCTAGCACATGAGGGGCTTTAATATTAAAAACTAACACCCGTCGGAGAAAGGGCCCATGGGTGTTACGGTTATCGTTTTAAGAGACTATTGACATAAAAAAAAATCGAGGAACCATACTGCCCACGTGAACGATCCGTATAATTCACTCTTTTATTATAACGGATGAGAATGTAACAAAATTTAGATCGTATCCACGAATTAGATTATTATGATTCTAAAAATAGGGGTTCGGACTATTATGTAGTCATGTTCAATCTTGATTAGAATAATAAGGAAAATGACCAAACTACCTTTTTCATAATCACATTATTAGTCTCCCGAGTTTGTAAATTTATTACATTCTACCTGGATCCGCGGGATTTAAACCACTGTTTGCCTGCATTTGGTCTGGCATGGGATTTTGTGATCTGGTCTCCATAGTCAGCATCTTCAAGGAAATCTTACGCAGATAATCAGACTGCAAGTCAAATGAATCAAAGTGTTTAGGTTCCAAAGTGTATTACAGCGTACAAGAAACATGATATCAATTCCATGTTCTGATATCAAATTACTAGGCTCATTCTTACAAATAGACTTCTATAAATCTTTGTTCCAAAAAAAGCAAAAGGAAAAAAACTACAGAAAGAAAAAGATGCACACACGCATAACGAACCTGGCTTGTTGCAGCAGTATAAATCTTCTCTTCAAACCGCACAGCTATTTTCTTAAGTTCCTGTAGCCCCTCATGTCCAGAGAAAGGAAGGTGCCTCTTCAAAGTTTCCATTCTATGCAAGATCAACATGAGTCAGTCAAATAATATAGGTGCATCAACTCCTTAGAATTTAACCCTATAAAAAAAACACGGAACACAACACTAAGTTGTGTGCATAGTAAGCAAAGTAATCCAAATCGGCCGAAGAACAGAGTTCTATTTTCCTCCCTTCAACACGGTCATAAATGTGCAGGTTCAATTATAAATCATAAAATAATTCTGACCACATTTTCATTGGGCGTTACTATATTAAGAATCAAAAGAAATAGCAGCCACGTCAAAGCAAAAGCATTAAAGTCGAACCGAAAGTAACCACTATACATCAAAGTAGTATATATTAGTGTAAGTTTACATTTATTCTAGAATTATCATATAACATCAATCCATTGATAGTTAATAATTAAATTCACAATATATCCTGGTAAACAGTAATGCATTTAATGACAAAGTATTACTAAATCCATGACAGCCTAAGCACACGTATGTACCATCCACCGCTATCAATCTTTTACGTCCTTAAACTCTACAGTTATGTTGACATATAGTAACAATCATATGCATAAAATTTCCTTTCTTCATAATTGCTAAAGATCCAGTAAACAGGATATATCGACACACGTGAGGAAACTATCAGACCTACAAAGGGCACTAACTCATCTTTATAGCAATCCATTTAGTGCTCGCACACAAAAAACTAACAATTATCATACTTTTACAAGAAGAATAAACATACGTAAGCAAGTGAAATAGCGAAAAATTGTAATATAAGTAAACTACTAATGGCAGCAGTAAACATCACAACTAAGGTAACATTCCAACATTCCAAACAGGTCACCACAACCAATATCTTAGATAACATATTGAAACAAAAACTTAAGAGAATGATATAAATACATACATCTTGTTCACGATCCTTTGCCGAGAATCAGCTTGCAGCTGAGCCCTCCAATCACCAGATTCCATAGATGGGTCACCAACAGGGCCTCCACTTACACCCTGAGTCGGCCTCCAATTACTGTTATCCATCTGCTATTCAAACAATTGCTACTCAATCCTGTTTTTATCAGTAAAAGATGATTCAAAGATAAGAACGTTAACTTCTTCCTATCATCAAAATAAAACTTCGTAACACATGAATTCTTGACACATATTAATAGCAATCATACCACGATCACCTAACTTTTTATAAAATATAAACTATCGGGAGTTTAGTTGTAAAAGATTTTCAATTTAACAATAAAACACTAAGGCTGCGTTTCGTTGTAAAAAGGCGTTAAAAATTTAGAGAACCCGTTTAGATGATATTTTTTAGAGAAGTGAAAATTGCTAGGGAATTGAGAAAGTGCAAGAGAAATATGTAGAAAAAATGTCTTGAAAATATTCGATCTCAACACATTTTCATTTTTTCAAAATTTTCGAGGTAAGACCTCTATGATTTCACAACTAAACAAAATCTAAAGAAGTAAAGATCACTACTTTTACAATCATTAATTTCAATCATCCAGATGACGGTTAGCACGATAGCGTAAATTATTCTTAAAATGTTAATATTTAAACGAAGATCAAATCTTTTTCACAATCAAACACTTAAAATCACTACCCTTTTATGATCATCATCATTCGAGTCACCCAAACAGACTAAATTACAGTAAAACATTGAATTTATACCAAAATCGTTCTATTTCATAATAAGACACTAAAAATCATAAATATTAATCATAAAGATTCTAACTAGCCAAATATCCTAAACGTCACAACTTTCATAATCATTAACTTTAATCGTCAAAAGGGTTAGCAAAAAAACCTAAAACTATTACTAAAACGTATAATTGAAACCAAAATCATTTCATTTTCATAATTGAACGTCATAACACAACATCAAGAAAACTAAAAAATCACCGCTATTATAATGATAAGCATCAACCACCATAATCAGGAATAGTAATATATATAACCTAACGCAAAAATCCCCACTTTTCTATTAAAAGTTATCTTGAAAATATTTGATTTGAACACGTTTTGTTTTTTTCGATTCTTCCTACAGATCGCTACTTTTACTATTAAAAACTTCAATCGTCCATATTAGAACTAGCCAAATAGCCTAAATCACAATAGAAATGTCAAAATTGAACAAAAACCATATCACATTACACAATCGAACACTAAAAAATCACTAATTTCGTAATCATAAACATCAACCTTCCATTTTAGGGCTAAAAAAATAACCTAACACGCAAATTATATCATTTCACAGTCTGAACTCTGAACACTAAAAGTCACTACTTTCGTCATCAAAAACATCAACCATCCAAATTATGACTAGCAATCACAACAAAATCTTTTTTCTTAAAACCAAGATTAAATCGTTTTCACAACTTGACACTAAAAACCACAACTTTCATAATCATAAACTTAAATCGCCAAAAGGGTTCACAAATAAACCTAAAACTACTATTAAAATGCTTAATTGAAACCAAAATCATTTCATTTTAACAATTAAACACTAAATCACTACTTTCGTCATCACAAACATCAACTATCCAAATTAGGACTAGAAAAATAGCCTAAATCACAACTAAACACTAAATATCACAACTTTCAAAATCGTAAACCTTAATCGTCAAAAGGTTTAGCAAAAAAAACCTAAAACTATTATTCAAGTGCCAAATTTAAACCAAAATTGTTTCATCAGAACTAACCCAAATATCCTAAATTACAATAAAAAAATCAAAATTAAACCAAAATCAAAACTAAATACCCCAAAAATGTTAAATTTAATAACAAAATAATTTCATTTTCACAATTTAATACAGCATCAAGAACACAAAAACTCACTATTTCATAATCACAACTAAACACTAAATACCACAACTTTCAAAATCTAAAACCTTAATTGTCAAAAGGGTTAGCATAAAAACCTAAAGCTATTATTCAAATGCCAAATTTAACCCAAAACCATTTCATTAGAACTACCCAAATATCCTAAATTACAATAAAAATATTTAAATCAAACCACCAAAAGGGTCACCAAAAAAAAACCCCCCAAAAACCAAAATCCCCAATTTTTCAAGATTAGGGCTCATTTTAATAACCCTAATCAAGTACCAAATTAGGGGTTTACCCTTTGGATGATCGGCGATATCAAGAAAGTGTGTGAGTGAAAATTTAGGACCCGATTGATTTTGATTGAGTTGGTTTTAAGCTGGTGTGACAGTATTTATAGATGTTAAAAAGAAATTTGTTGTTTTTGTTTTTTCTATTTTCGGAGAAGATGTGAAGGAAAAGATAAGTATAAATAAAACTTTATTATTTGCAAAGTACTTTATTATTTGTAAAGTTTGACTAGTTCTAACTTTTTACTCATTATGATATCCTAGTAATAAATGCATATTTTTGTTAGCAAATCCATGGAAAAGTTTATAATGTGGGAAAGAGCATGGTACTAGTCTAGTATCTAGTATCGATCTCGTACTGAATTAGTGGTATTGATTTTTTTTCGAGCATAAATTAGTGATACTGATATCGTACCGAACAGGTTTCGGATACCGGTATCGGGAAATCGGGTTTTCTCCGTTTTTTTCGGGAATTTCTCGATTTGGTACCGGTTCCGTACCAAATTAGTGGTTTCGGTTTTTTTTTTCACCTTTTTTCGTAGTTCTGGTATCGTACCGTATATCAGGAATCGATACGGTTTCGATTCAGGTCGAAATGCTCATCTGTAATCTATACTATTTATAAAACAAAAATGGTCAAACTGAAAAGTGAAAAGTCAAAGAAAATGAAATGTTGAAACAATTAATTATAAGCAATTCAACTATTAATACACATATGTTTCAAAAGAAAACTATTACTACTAATACACATCGAAAACCAGGTTGACCCGGTTTAAATTGACCCGTTTTTCGACCAGAACAATTCAACCGGTTGAACTACCCGGATCGAACCGGATTTAAAAATATTATGTTTAATCCTAAAATCCGCAAACTTTTATTATTTTTCGTTTATAACCATAAACTTTTTTTATCACTAAAAATATTTGCCGCTATAAAATCTCGTTGCTATGCATGGATACTCATCTAGTTTGTTATAATCATAATGAGTTAATGTTTCATGTTCCTGTGAGATAAAGAGGTTTGGAATCTTAAACTTTTTTCATAATTTAATGTAAGTGTAATTGTTAAGTGTTTTATAAGCTTGAAAAGGTTTATACATGATACAACAAGGTTTATAAAATCAAAGTTTTATAAATTAATAATTTAGTAAATATTTAGACCTTTTAAAAGATCCACGAGTGTGGATGCTCTTAGTATTATGTTGTTTTAAAAGGTTTAAATCAATAAAGATATTTAAAGTCATATTTTTTTCAAATGTCTACTGATTTTTTCACGAGTTAACGTCAGACAGTAGGCATATGTTTCGATGACTTCTAACAATAGTTGAGGGATTGGAAGTGTTACGTATTCTTATAATTGGGCATATGTGATGGAGAGTAATAAGTTTAAATAAATTTTGTTATTTGTAAATTTTGACTAATTAAGTTTTTTTTACATATTATGATGTGTAATAAATGCATATTTTAGTTAGCAAGTTTGTTTAATTTGTATGTTTTTTTAAAAGGTTTGACTTGGTAAAGAAATTTAAAATCGTATCTTTTTTAAATGCCGACTGATTTTTTCACGAGTTAACGTTAGATAGTGAAGCATATGTACTTGTGACTTCTAGCCATAAGTTGGGATTGAGTCCGTTTTTATTACGCCTAGACGATAATGGTTCATTCGTGAATTTAATAATGATTAGATGCAAAAGCTTAAATGATGGTAAGAATTTTAGAGTCAAAGAGGAAAATTGGTCCATAATTTACTTACTTATTGTAACCGGATAATTAGTAACATCTTCTTTCTTATTTCGAGGAAAAGTTGTGACAAATTAAAATAGTTATTTAAATAGTGTTTTTAAGACGATGGTGTATGTTGTTTAGGTGTGAAAAAAAAAATTATGAAAAAAGTTATATTTGTAAATGCACTAAACATATGTATATGATGTAAAGGTGAGAAAAGTCATAGATTACGGTGAATCGGTGATAATGGTTAATTTGAGTATACGGTTGACACGACTCAAAAGATGTGTACTGTATATGATGAGGTGTTACCACGTGGAGGTATGTGTAATCCTCCCCGAAGAAGATGTTCAACAGACCATTCGGTCAATGAAACACAAAAGGATGTCTATATTTTATGAGTAATGCTATCGTGTTTGTCATGTAGAAGCTCGCGCCATTTATGATTTGATTATTGGATTAGTTATTGCAAGAGTTTAGTCATCAGTTTGGTCTTGTTTGTTATACGACATTCAAAAATTGATTATTTTACTTTAATGAAAAGTCGTTAAGACAATGAATTAGATTTGTATACAAAACCCGATTTGGACCTGTGCAGGGTAGGCAACTGCACAGGGCCCAACATTCAAAAGGGGCCTCATATTTATGTCCATTTGTCTATAACAAAATACAGCCCATTAAAGCCTGATTCTAGTGTTTTTTTATTTTTTATTTTTTATTTTATTTTTTATTTTTTTTCGACAAAAAGAAAGAACAAATTCAAGTATAGGAAGCATTAATATATCAAGTATTTCAACCTTAATGAGCTTTCATTTTACATTTTACTAGCAGGGTCCCCGCGCGATGCAGCTGCGGGCACCCTGTAATTTAATTTTTTCGGTTAATAATTTATTTTATTTGTACATTTTTTGGAAATAGCTTTACTGATTAGTTTTTTATGGCAAAGTAGCAAAGCTCACCGCTCCTTTGCCAAATGAACAATAAAAATCAAAAAGCTTATTGCTCACCGCCTCATCGCCCCAAAAAGCTCCGCGCCAAACATAGCCGTAGTAACTATTTTTTTTATACACACTATTATCGTGTCGGTCAATAACGGGTCGCCCATCGCTATCACACCAGAAAATCAGCTCATGCTACAGTGAAGCCAAGACCACTTTCACCTTTATGCACATTGAATTTTGTTTAGTTATGTAGAACTAGAGGTAATGGGTCAAACGGGTTGAAATAGGTCACTTCTAGTGGGTTGTGTTTTAGGGTATTTCCTATTTGTTTATAGATGGTTAATTTGTGAAAGATTGTTCCAAAACAGTAATTATAAAAATCAACTAAACTCTGAACCCTTTTAACTATTCTTGTATGTGACTCATTTGAGATTAAAGAACACGAAAAATAGATCCGTTTAAACCCTCCAAGTTCTCCTACTCCTTCCAAGTAGTAACTTTTTTTCTATACAAAACCAATCGGACCAAGCGTTTGAAGGTATTTCTCATTCATGTATTTAGAACCTCATTTAAACATCAACCGCCTCGTATTTCACCTCCCGTGGAAAGAAAAACAGAGAAATAAATAGATGGGGAAATCCATGAAATATGAGCAATGACTTGCGTGTCTTAGTGTGCACATTGCTACTATTTCACCTGCTATCGATATATATTTCAACTTTTAAAACGAAATGTGGGGGATCCTGAAAGTTTAAAGCTCGAGTAGGATAACTATAAAGACCTAGGAATGCAGGTTTGATATAAGACATCAAAGTTAGACGCATTGATACTGATTTTTTTAGCTTATGTTCAGTTTACTATTTAGTGGCTACGGGTAAAATTTTGGGTGAGTTGAACAGGTGAGATAACAAGTCAAAGTCGGTTTTTGTAAAGTTAGAACTTTCCATACACCATCTTTGACAGCAGTACCCCGTTTTATTATAGTTGATTATCTGATTGATTCTTTAGTCACGTAATCATATTTAGAACGTATATCCAAACACCCCTTTATGAATGCTAATACGAAATGGAATTTTGGTTTAGATATGGTGGACATCATGCCATGCCATGTAGTCAATCCACTAGCGAATTTCAGGTTTAGGTCAGGATCATATTACATGCAAGGCATAATATTTATATTTGATACGGATGCCTAACTGTATGGTTATTTAGAACAGTCGAGTGTTCGTGTTCTTGTGTGTATGCATTATATACTTACTGTATAAGGAACATTCAGGTCAGGAAGCTCAATTCTTGCATTGTCGAGTGAATGTCCTTCATTGACGTGGCTTGTTAATGTTATGGCATTTACCCTCCCATGTCCCATTTTTTTGTTATTTGTGGCTTCGGCAACATTGATGCCTTCCACGACTTCTGATACACCTGTCCTCTGCTTTTTAGGTTGGCAATAACTAGCAATCAATACCAAAAATCCATGTTAATTAAGGCAACTACACGATAGTTTCAAAGGTAAGTGAAAGATACGAGCAATAATGTGATATTATCACAACGGTATATTCAGATAATAGTCTCTTTAAGAAATACCATTGGTGAAGGTAAATTAGTTTGCAAAAAGACGATTGTTGATACAAACTAAATGTTTTTATTAATTCCACCCAGAAAATCATACTAAAGAGTTATCAGTATCTCACCTATGCTCGTCTGTCTCTTTCTTAAGAACAATGTTGGAGCATTTGCTTCTTGAACCACGTTCCAGATGAAGCCGATTCTGCAGAAGAAAAAAAATCATAGTCAGGTTAGCGATTCCTACTACTGCATCCTGAATGACTATTTTAAAAAGTGACCAGTGAAATCAGTCAAAAGCAATTAAAAAGAAACCCTTCGCAAATAGCTATTTTAAAAGTCTATCTTAAAGTCCTACTACTGCATCCTGAATGACTATTTTAAAAGTCCAACTTAACAAGAAGAGCGCTAACCAATTATTCTTACAACTCAAGGGATTAAATATCCCAAGTAAGTTGACCATTTTTACATATAATATGATGTTTGATACCCTTGTCATAATTGCAACAGGTTGACAATTGCCACCCATTTACTCATCGTAAAGTGTGTGCACTCTGCTATAATTAGTGTATATTGAATCTTAATCACAGTTTTACGATTTTTATCAACTATTAAGAAAATCGTCCATCGGACGGGTAGAGACCTAGTATATGCTTTGAAATTAGTGTGAAAAGAAGCAAGAGTGCAAGACTGAATTCTAGTTATAAACAATCATGAAGATTTAGTTCAAGTCAAAGCAAACTGTGACATCAGAACTTCCGATAGTTCTATAGATATGTCATTTAATATACAGTACCTTTTGGTACACTTCCTCTTGCCAATCTCCACCATTTGCACTTCGTGTATGATCAGTAGAATCGAACGATGCTACAAAAGAGAGAAAATATGATGGATCAGCTCATTGAAAATCTCCCCAAAAGGAACATATGACAGCATAGGTATACATGGTAAAACTACAAACACTAGCAATTTTTTATGTTCTACAGTCCTGTCATACTGAGAAGTTCCTTAGCATAACATTTATAGAAAGAGAAAGAGAGAGAACATTTATGCTGCTGTGGGGCCTCAGCTTTCTGGTTATGGTTGATGATATAAACAATCCGTTTCTCGTAAATACCCAGCTTGTCCTTATAACTAGGCAATATACTCTGCTTTGGGATTTGTAAGAACGCCATGAAACGCTCCAGCGCATTTTTTAAGACTTTCAGCTTCTCAATTTGCTCATTCGTTGGCTGCTGAGGAAGAGAATCATGCTGGACAACATAAGTCATCCATTAAATTCAGAAGAAAAAAGCTGCCTACAACAGTAAGCTTTCGCAAGACAACATACTATCAAATGATTTATGATTCTACGTGCATTTTGAACACAAAAGAAAATAGAATATTAAACTGATTTTCCATTAAAAAAAATCCTAATGAACAGTTTTTCGTTATCATCAAACATGAAAGGAGAGGGATACGAGACCAAGTGAAAAGCACACATAGCAATAAAAAAAATACTTATATGAGCTACTATACTAACTTACATGC
The DNA here is from genome assembly GCA_030686995.1 of Artemisia argyi. NCBI lineage: Eukaryota > Viridiplantae > Streptophyta > Magnoliopsida > Asterales > Asteraceae > Artemisia > Artemisia argyi. The sequence goes on along the minus strand of CM060687.1, from coordinate 194,677,645 downwards.
TGCAATTTGCCAAGAATTTTCTGGCGCATGTCATTCAAATCATGCAGATAGAGGTCCTTCATAGCTATTATCTGCAAGCAGAAGAGAAAAATCATGTCTACAAAATCTATGATGTCAATATATTCATCTTTAATCCTAATAAAAGACGGTTAACTAAGAGGGTGTTTGTTTAAGCTTATATGTGGGCTTATGAGCTTATTTGATTTCGGCTTATATATTTATAAGCTCTAATTTTTCGGCTTATTTTGAGACTTATGGGTTTATATAAGTTTATCATATCATAATAAACTTATATAAGCCCACAAGTCTCAAAATAAGCCGGAAAATTGAGGCTTATAAATATACGCCGAAAAACAAATATGCTCGTAAGCCACATATAAGCTTAAGCAAACACCCCCTAAGACACATGTCTCTCATCTAAATCGTCCCTTCCTACAACAGTTGAGATAAATCCCCACTTATTGCGTCATCTTTTTGACGGTTATGTATGTCGCACAAAATAAAACCTTCAATATCGCACTTAACGGCTTTCATTAATTTTTATGATCCGTCACCAACACCACTTTACAAAGGGATTATTCTAAATCATCACAACCCCTTAACAACCGTTATGTCCACAAGTACTACTATATATATTCACCACCCTTACAGTTTGTCACGTCTATGTTTTTTCTCTCCAAATTACATGTTACGCTTTATTCATTGTTCGTTATTTTTACAGATTTTGTTTCTGAAAAATAAGCTAATTACTATGCGCCACCATGTTACGCCATTTCATTTGTTCGTTATTTTTACTGATTGTATCTCGGTTTGTAGCAGGCATATGTTGTATTCTTTTTCTTTCTCTTTTTCCTTTTCTTTCTTTTTTAATTAATATTGTTGTATCATCTTTATGCACAAATATTATATCATAATCTAAATAAAAGATCCATCTATAACAATTCTGTATAATAACCTAACTTAATTGGCATCTAACTTCTAGCTAGACACATCATATATGTAACACATAAATTATTTAACATCAAAAGCAAAATTCATGTATCACTTTAAATTGTATTCAACTGAAATAAATGAATTACTATGAATTAAAATTATATGCAACATTTTTTGAATATTACTCATTTTCATATACAAGCCCATGAATTTCACAGGCAAATAATCTACGGTAGTATTTTAATACTCAGTACCAGAAGGTATTTTATGCATTCTGGAATCTGGACAGTTGATTTGTAGTTTAGTATCACTAATGAAGTTTCTAACTTGTAAAGAACATATGCTTTAAAACAATATGAAGATTTAGTTCAACTCAAAGCAAACTGTGACGTCAAGCACTTCCGCTACTTTTATAGATATGTAATTTAATATACAGTACCTTTTGGTGCACTTCCTCTTGCCAATCTCCACTATTTGCATTTCGCGTCTGAACTGTGGAATCCAATGATGCTACATAATAGATAAAATATGATGCATCAGCTAGTTGAAAATCTCCCCAAAAGGAACATATGACGTGTTTTTGTCCTTTTTGGCCTGATTTATGCCAATTTCTGAAATATCCGTTCCTGCAAGATCACAAACACAAAAATACAATATCTTTGGCAATTATTGTTAGTTTGTGTCTGTTTTGGTTTTAAAATGGCCAGAAAAAAATGTGTGATTAAGCACACACCACACAAAAAAAATTATTGGTCAATTCCTAAAAAACAATTAACGATCCAAGATTCACATGTCCAAAAACAAAATTAATCGGATCCACAAGTCGCAGAAACATAAACAAGGTTAAAATTAGTTTTTTTTTATTATTATTTATTTTTCTTTTAAATTTGGGGTCTTTGTTATATTTGTTATATGTGGTTCATAAGAATTAGGGTTTCGTGTTAATTTAGGGATTTTTGTGAAATTGTTCATAAGAATTAGGGTTTCGTTTAAATTTTAGGGTTCTTATGAAATTAGGGGTGGTTGGGATTGGGATTTCGTATGTGATAATTTAATTATTGAGGGTGTTTAGCTATTTCTTTCATCCATTTCTCTCCATCTTTGACCAGATTTTTGTGATTCTCAGTGAATAAGGCATCTAGTGTTAGACCATATATGTCTGTTCGTTTAGTTTCTATAATAATGGGATATCTGAACTGCTTATATGATTATACTAGACTTTGTAAAAAAAAAGGACATTTATGTGTCTATCGGCTTATAGGATTAATTTTATGCGCATGTTAATTTTTTTCTTTGTGTTGAAGCATGCTTCTTAGATCATGATCGATGGGGTTATGGAACAAAGAATGCTGGAAGATGATTTCCATCAAATTACTGGGTTAGATCATGACTCATAATCGAGCTTATATGATTATAATAAGTATTGTTTTGGTATATTCACGTTGCATTTTTTTTTCATTAGTCCATCGAAAGTGATACTCAATGTTTTCTTCATTTGCAGTGGCTGGGTAATTGGTAATCGAGAAGACCTGGTGAAGAATATAATTGCAAACATAAAACCAGAACACGGAGAGGTAATAATTTTATGTGCTTTGCGTGTGTGTCTCACCTTAAATGGTTTAAACTTCGAATGAATAGTCGGGGATCGGATACCTATATATTTATATTTGACTAGATTGTTAAAGTCTTTATTAAACTAATAGGTGCAGTTGGATATAGTAGCAACATTTGACATAACAACCGGTGATGATTGCCGTAAGCTCATGCGAGGTGACTAAATACAGAAGTATGACAATAACATAAGCTTCTCATATGCCAAATAATATATTTTGATAACTACAAAAACCGTTTCTGCAGACTATCAATTATCAGCCACTCTAAGAATTTTTTGCCATACCAATGGTAATCACTGATGTATCTTCCTATGTTTGCATTTGTAATTAAATTTTAGTACATAACTTTTCAATTGGTGACGATTTATGAATTGTTATTGCAGAAAGTGGTGGCTGAAGATGTTGATGAAGTAAAGGAGGTGAAGAAGAAAGGGCGTGTTTCAAAACGAGAAGCTGTGACCAGTAGTGTCAATACAGTAAGTGTGACAACCGGTAAAGAAATTTAAAAGCGTGTCCTTTTAAATCCCGACTGATTTTTTCACGAGTTAACATTAGATAGTGAAGCATATGTTTTGGTGACTTCTAGCAATAAGTTGCGAGTAAATCCTTTTTATATTACACCGAGGCGATAATGGTTCATTCGTGTGTTTAATAATGATTAGATGCAAAAGGTTAAATGATGGTAAGAATTTTAGGGTCAAAAGAAGAAAATTGGTCAATAATTTACTTTTATTTATTGTAACCGGATAATCAGCAACATCTTCTTTCTCATTTTGAGGTAAAGTTGTGACAAATTAAAACAGTTACTCCCTCCGTCCCATAAATTGTCCATTTTGACTTTTTTAGTCTTTCTTATTCAATTTCGACCTTATATATTTTTATTTGTATTATATAATATTTGATGAAAATGATATCAATGAAAATACATTTGAAAACCAATCCATTCATATATTTTGCATCAAGTATTATATAACACACATAAAAATATTTAAAGTCAAAGTTGAACAAGTTAAACCATAAAAAGTCAAACTAGACACTTATTATGGGACAGATGTATTATTTAAATAGTGTTTTTGAGACGATGAGGTATGCTATTTAGGCGTGCAAAAATAAGAAATTTATGGAAAAAGTTATATTTGTAAATACACCAAACATATTTATATGATGTAAATGTGAAAGAAGTTATAGATTACGGTGAATCGGTGATAATGGTTAATTTGAGTATATGGTTGACACGACTCAAAAGATGTGTATTGTATAGGATGAGGTGTTACAACGTGGAGGTATGTGTAATCCTCCCCGAAGAAGATGTTCAACAAACCATTCGGTCAATGAAACACAAAAGGATGTCTATATTTTATGAGTAATGCTAGCTTGTTTGTCATGTATGTAAGAACCGTCACCTAACCTGGTTAGTCAACGTAAACTTTGACCTAGTTTTTATTTACACTTTTAATCTTTGTATGCATTCCTAATGGATCTACCTAGTTATAACCTAAAATACATTCAGATATGATTGCGAATATATATAATTGAAACTATATACAACATTTATCACACATTAAAAAAATAAAAATAAAAATAGACACCAACTTAAATATGTAAAATATCCCACGTACAACAAAAATAGTAAAGATCCGATTTTTTTTAATGTTATACACAACATCATGGGCCGAAGATTTTGAAAGGATTGAAGTAGAATGAGTCCTCCATGCATCCACTAGAATCGGTATTATCTCCAAAATATATTCCCACATCTCTCGCACTTCAATCAACCGAATTACACATCAAATTTCACACAGAAAACCCTAAAATATTCTACTATTCGGCTGCTCATTTTATCTCAAAAGAAAGAAGGTACGAAGGTGGTTCAAGGGGGTGATCATTGGCGATTCTATTTGGCTTGATCGTGGGTATTGTTTGGGTTTGAATAGGATTCTGGTTTTGGGTTTTTGGTCTTTGCTCTATTCGTTCCATCATCTTGAGGTATCATCCTCCCTTGTGTTTATCATTCATACGACACACATAAAACATATAATCTGAAAAATCAAACCTGCTAAACGATCATAAACTATCTGGTCTATGTGCTAAGCGAATAGCTCATTTACGCAACATGAAATCATTAAATTGTAAGCTGGAATATGTCGTATACTATTGGTCATTTTGATTCGTAACACATCAGTTTGTGTGTGTATCATATGAGGCAAATGAAATCTAAAACATGTGTATAATCTGTTTTAAAAACGTGTGCCATGAAACCTATTCATGTCGCATGAAATCATAATAACTCTATAACGTATACTTCGATTTTGTTTCTGTGGAGTTATTCTAATATGTCTATTGTATACGTCATTAATCTGGCCTTTCGATACTCGTTTCGATCTCTAATATACGGTCCGAAATCTGGTTATTAAACACTAATTTTGACCTCTAATATATGTACTAAAACCTGGAATAAAACTAAAGAAAATAAATAAGGGACTTGCATATGTATATACGTGAGACAAGTGTTGGTTTTGATGTGATTTCATGTACAAGAACTGGATCTTGATGATAACTGGGATATTGTCTCAGCAGACTTTGACGATACCAGTGTCTATAGCATATCAGAAGGAGAAGGTGATACTCATCAAAGTATCAGTGTTATGGTCCAAGATACTCCATTTGAAGAAGCAGCTTTCACAATAACACATGAAGTTAATGAAAGCGACAGTGAAGATGAAAGAGAAAATGATCAACATAGTCATTTTGCTTTCATGTTCCACCCAGGACCATCAACAAAGATAGCAGACATGGTTCAATCCGTAGGATCGTAGAAACCAAGCAAAGAATTGCCAGCTCAAAGTAAAAATTGTGAGCATGATTGGAAAGAAAACACGGTCACAAATTACACAATCTGCTATTTCTGTGGGATACTAACCACGGACGTATCAAGACTTAACTGTCCCAAGTGCCAACTTACAACATGCGCCCTTTGTGCAAAAAATTATCTTGGCAAAACAGTTACTAGAAATTGATAAAATAATACCTTTACTGCTTTTCCTGAATATACCTTAGGGGTTTAGCCTTCCATAGAGCTAAGAACGTTTTGATTCAAAGCTCTGATACCAAGATAAAAATTACGTTTCCAGAAATTTCTATCTTGTACTAAAGTTCAAAAACTACGGACGTATCAAGACTTAACTGTCCCAAGTGCCAACTTACAACATGCGCCCTTTGTGCAAAAAATTATCTTGGCAAAACAGTTAATGTTAAGAGAAAGCAGCAGTGCAAGCCAGAAGAAGAAAATGACTTCAACAGTAGAGAGGTGAAAGCCCTTCGACTAACAGAAGACCTCAATCATAAAATCCAGAAGGTTGAACACCTTCTCCACGAAGTCAAAAAGCTCATCACCGGATGAGTCTTGCCAATCAAAAGGCAAATACTGATTATCAAGGCAACGTAATTTTTATCGTGGTATCAGAGCTTTGAATCAAAACGTTGATAGCTTGCACCAGATTCTGCATCATTTGTCGTTGGAAAAGCATGTTCTTCATGTTTATTAGCAATTTGTTTTGCCATTTGTTTAAAGTTTCGAAACTTTGGGTATGGCAGATTGTCATCATCATCTTCTTTGGAAATATGAAGAATTGTATGGTCCTCACCATGCTTCGCTGCGAATGGGTTTTCCCATTCAGACTCTGAGTTTTGTGTGGCGAGTTTGTCATCCCACTGTGGCAAATATTCATCAAGAAAGTCTTGCTGATTTTTTGAAAATTCTTCTCATTGGACAAGGATCTTTCCGCCACTCCTTTCATCATCATCCCAATCACTTGATTCTTCCGTGATTGCTATTTTTCCTGGGGTAATTTCATCATCTGAGAATCCATCTCCCCAGCCAGTTGCTGCAATCTCTTCTATTGGTGTAGTGATTTCTGGAACATCGTACTTGACATAATAGTCCCATTTTCCAGATGGTTCACCAAGGGTCGACCATCTATGTTTTGATCGTCTTGGTTTATTGGACCGTCTGGCTTGATTTAGTGGTTCGTCTTCTAGGATTCTTGCTTCGTCTAAACATTCCTCACAGAAACATACATCATAAGTGATATGTTTTATCTGAGGATCTTGGAAGCATACTCCTACAAAATGCTGCTCATCTTCATCCAGATGATCATTGCTTAGTATTCTTCGATCATGCTGGTCAACAGAGTATCTTGCTGGTTGGGGTGCTTGACGATATCTTTCAAATCGAAGACTTAATGATCTATTGAGCCTTTCATGTACTGCAACTCTTGATGGTACTCACACTGAGGTTTGTTCAGATGGCTTTAAATTCCAGCTCATTCCTTCAAGCTCTTCTATACTTCTTCTTTCACTAGGGATTGTTGTGATGCCATTCGTTGTGAGATGGTCCACAACATTTTCTACACTGTATTGGAATCCCATATAACTGGTGTTTGATAGCCTACCCGGCATGGCTATTGTGATTAAAAGGTTGCTTTCACCTCTTTGCCAAGTTTCATACCCATGAGTTTGTATAACAACTTCTATATGATTATGGAAGTCATCAATACTTAGAACCATATCAGGGAACATGTAGACTAACTGCGTCCCTGCAGAGAGGTCTACTTCCATGGTTCCAATGATTTGTCGGCTATCTTCCCCCCTAGTGTCACGAAGAACAACTAGAGCATTTGTTCCTGCACTTCTCCGGTGGAGTGCATGTAGCCTGATCATGAATATTCCAAGGTGAATATGTTGGAGCCCTGAAATTCTTAGGCTCTGGTAACTTTCTTGGTTACACAGTTGAAGGTTAGCCTGATTTTCACCGACACATAGGATCCTTTGCTCAGAGTAGTGCTCATATACTCTGTGACTTGCAGTACTTCTATTGTTTGAATAAAGTACTTCTGCTGGAACAAGATTTGCTCGTCTTTCTCTTGATACTTCAAGTTGTCTTTCTGGATCTATGACGGACTACAAGGTTCGATTGTAATTGTTTCTTCCAAACACTCTTCTTGTTGTCCTAGCTGCTTGATATCTACTCCGGGTCATTTTTCTATAACCGCGGATTTGATCTTCTTGAGTTGGGAGTTCTGTTTGAGTTTGCGTGGAACTCCTATTGAGGATGCTAGGCCTTCTAGAAGTCATTTCTTTGACTCCTTCCCAAATTGCTCTTTAAAGATTTTATTGGGATCTTTAAAGACGTAAATCTGTCCGTTACTTTTCTTTACTGGAAGTTTCCCACTAATGGAGAAATTATCAAGTCTTTTAGCTAAACTTGATGTTGAATCTTCTAGATCTGCGGGCTGAGTCTTCTGTTTTATAATCAGTTGTTTTTGCAAAACCAACTGCTGGTGATTCAAAGTCTTCAGTGGCTTGTATAGCTTCTTGATAATCAGTATTTGCCTTTTGATTGGCAAGACTCATCCGGTGATGAGCTTCTTGACGTCGTGGAGAAGGTGTTTAACCTTCTGGATTTTATGATTGAGGTCTTCTGTTAGTCGAAGGGCTTCCTTTTCAACTAACTTTGGTTGTTCGGCTATTTCTTGAACAAGGTTCAAGACTTCTCTTTTAGTGAGTGGTTTTGTTTGTTGGATCTCAGTTGAGATTTGTTGGAGGCTTTTTCTGGTTTCACTCTGGGTTTTTCTTAACAGTTCCTCACAGGATTTAAGCTTCTCTTGACAACTTTGGAATTTTAATTCAAGATCTTTTTGTTTTTCAGAAATACTTTTGAAATTCTTAAGAGCTACTTTAGAAAAGAGATTTAGACGATTATAAACTCAAACTAAATTATTGGCTAAATCGGTAGTTGTGGGTTTAGAACTATTTTCTTTAAAAATGATATATTCAGGATCTACAGTTCGTGAATTATCGTACCAATTCTGTATTTCTTGCTCAAAGCGATCGGACATAACATCAAAAACTTCAAAGGTTTTATATTTACAAACTTGTTTAAGACTCGCCAAACGGTTAACTTCAAATCTTCCCGACTCTTTCGGTACTTTTTAATAGAAGCAATTGCGCTGTCTTTTATCTAAAAACAAGGGTTATTATGAAGTTTTAAACAGGAATGTTACCGTAGAAATACAAGAAATTGATAAAATAATACCTTTACTGCTTTTCCTGAATATACATTAGGGGTTTAGCCTTCCATAGAGCTAAGAACGTTTTGATTCAAAGCTCTGATACCAAGATAAAAATTACGTTGCCAGGAATTTTTATCTTGTACTAAAGTTCAAAAACTAAAACTTTTAAAGTACAAGTATTACTTAAAACACACCTTTTTATTAAAAATACTGCGGAAGCTTTGTTACAATGGTGGTGGTGGTGGTGATTGTAGGTGAATTGGTGATTTCAAACTTAGAAACTTATGCCCTTATATAGATGGGCTTACAATCCTTCAGACAAAAATAAATATGTAAGCAATGACGTAGTAGAGGCCATTATTTTAGCTTTATCACAATTGGCCGACACTTTTGATAACAATTTCACACATGAAAGGGACACTTGCGGACACACTTGATTATTTTACACATGAAAGGGACCTTTAAAGACTTTTGCAAATCATGACAATTCTCCTTTTGAAAACCCGTGATATGTGAAATAATTATGTGGAATAATTTCACATGCGGGCCTTTCTTGCTTTTGGGTAAAGATATTGATCCATGGGACGATTCAATTTTAAAGTATTCAGGCAATAATCATCCCACCCGGGGTCCACGATAAAAATTGAATCGTCATCACTGTCGTCACTATCTTCTAGAAATCCTTTCCTGTTGAAGTAGCATTTCTTTTCTTTTGGGTTCTTGTCTTGGACTTCCATAGGCGGCTTAGATATTATTGCGGCCATATCGTTGTGCGAGGGCTTCCAGTTCAATGAGGATTCTTCGGGCTTCCTTGTTTTGGATTCGAACATCTTCCCTTTTGTCAGACCAATGGTTGTCTCTTGTTGATTTTCCAAAGCAGACTTGGGCTTTGCACTGTATGATTGCTTGTAGGTTTCGCATTGCTTTGACTGCTTCTTTTGCTGTTGATAACTCGATATCTTGGTCGACTGATCTCCATGCATCAGATTTATCCATTCTGATCGGGTTTTGATTGGCTCTAAGCTGGTACTGTCGGTACATTGCTCCTGGTTCTTCATGAGTAAAGATTGTTTTAGTAAAGATTCTTGGGAGTGGTTGAAAGTCTTCATGATTTCTTCGCAAATGATATTCATATTCTTCTGAGAGGCATGGGGGGACTGTAGGATTTCCTCCACTGAGTAAAGAGCTGCTGCAGCTAATTGCTTCATTTCTCCTGTGCATTCTGCAAAACAAAGGTTAACAAGTCTTGAGAGAGAATCAGCTAGTGTGTTATGTTTTCTCTCTATATGTTCTATGTTAATCTTGACGCCTGTTCCTGTGACTGCATCTGCAAACTTGATCTACCTAACCCTTGAGGATTTTTTGCTATTAGCTTTGTTGTAAAAGCTAATAATTGCTTGACAATCTGTTCTCAGAGTTACTTCTTGTTTATCAAGGTAGTAGATTTTTAGCTTCTCCAGAGTGTTGATACAGGCATTGATTTCAGCATCAATTATGGATTGGGTTGTTGAGAATTTGCCACTAGCGTATGCACAAACTTTTTCTGAGCTTTTTGGTCCTTCCTTACTGCTCTTCCATTTAACTATTCCTCCCCATCCTTCCATGCATCCATCTATTTCTAGGATGATATAGGCATCTTCAGGCGGTATCTCAAGATCTGGAAGATTTTGAACTTGCACTTTGATTCTTCTGATTAACTCATAATCAGAGGGCTTCAACCTTTTGTCTCCATGAGCATTTGTCTTTTCATACAACGGCCTTAGGAGTATCCCAAGTTTTGGGATATGACTTCGAGCATAGTTAAGGATTCCTAAGAATGACCTTAACCCCTTCTTCGTTTTCAATTCTTCTTCATTGAAGTCTTCAATCTTCTTTATGATGTGCGGCTGTAACTTTATGGTTCCTTTTCCTATGACTGCTCCCAGAAAGTCTATTGTTGGAACTGCTATCTTCATCTTTCTTGGAGATAGGACTAAGCTATTATCTTCACAGATTTTCAGCATCTTTTCCAAGTGTTTTGCATGCTCCTTTTCATTCTTTGAGAAAACCAGTATATCATCGATGTATACTGCGATGAATGATTCTGTTCCTTTGAAGCATTTATCCATCTTTCTTTGGAACACTGCTGGGGCATTCTTCAAACCAAATGGCATAACCAGCCATTCATAAAGTCCTCCAGGTACTAAGAACGCGGTCCATGGTATTGATTCTTCATCCATGGCGACTTGATGAAATCCTGATTTGAGATCAAACTTTGAGAATATTTTCGCACCTCCTATTCTCTTAATGATCTTGTTTATGCCTGGTAGAGAGTATTGGTCCTTGTATGTGTTATCATTTAAGGATTTATAATTGAACACCATTCTCTCCTTTCCTTTGATTTCTTTTCCCGTTGCAGGATCAATTGTTGTTCCTGAATTTACAATCATTGCCATCGTTCTGTGTCTGCTTTTGCTTGGAAGAACAGCACCAATTTTGAGAAGACTATCAACGTGTTTTCTGAAAGAATCTTCCATTGCTGGTGTCACATGTTTTAACGGTCGGTCTTCAATTGTAATGTCTGGATTGATAATATCCAGCTTACAAAGTTCACCATTTTTCTTCCAATGCTTTAGAGGTTCTTCTCCGATGTATCCTTGAAGCTTTAACCTATCAATGACAGGCTTAAACTGTTCTAGGAATGCATTGTTGCCTTCTTGGTTGAAATACATAGATTCATTTATTTCAAGGAAATCTTCTTCACTTATTTCGAGCTCGGTGATGGCAACTTCAGCAACCTCAGATTGTTCTGAAGTTTTGATCTTGGTAACCTTCTTATAGATGGTTATCTCATCTCCTTCTATGCGAATTCCTCCTTTCATGGACCTTAGGAAGTTAGCTCCTATCAGCATTTCAATGCCATTGCTGTCGTGCATATCAAATGCATATATGAGGGGAATCTTGAATTTGTTTCCTTCAATGAGGAAAGAGCCTGACTTTATTCTGTGAGTTGCTTGTTGTCTTGAATTTAACCCGTTGAAGAAGACGTTGTGATTTAAAGGTTCAAGTGCTTCTTCTGGGATTACCCTCTTATTTATGCAGCATGCTGATGCTCCTGTGTCTATTATTGCACCGATTCCAAACGCGGGACAATTAGGGATATCAAACTCAACTTTTACATTGTAAAGTGAGTTAGTTATCTTCCTAATTTTTGGAACTGACGCAGCACTTTCAGAGTAATGAATCTCTGCTTCCATAAAGGGTCTTGCTATGTGAGAATCACTTAACGGTGGAAATTCTTCACTAGAGAACTGGAACTTTTCTCCTTCTTCTTTCTTTTCTTGCAATTGTGCTTTAAGCCTTCTTATTTCTTCATCCTTTTCTTCTTCAAGCTTCATTCGTTCAGCTTTGAGTTGATCAATGATTGCAAGAGCATCATGGACATCTTTTATTAGCAATCTTTTTTCAAGCTGCCATGCTTCTTCCTTCTTTTGAGTTTCTGCCTTTGTTTCGTAGTACTCTTTAGCTTGATCTCTTATCATCTGCTGAACTTGTTCCGTATTTTCTTTCAAAAGTTCTTTAAGAAGTTTCACCTCTCTACTGTTGAAGTCATTTTCTTCTTCTGGCTTGCACTGCTGCTTTCTCTTAACATTAACTGTTTTGCCAAGATAATTTTTTGCACAAAGGGCGCATGTTGTAAGTTGGCACTTGGGACAGTTAAGTCTTGATACGTCTGTGGTTAGTATCCCACAGAAATAGCAGATTGTGTAATTTGTGACCGTGTTTTCTTTCCAATCATGCTCACAATTTTTACTTTGAGCTGGCAATTCTTTGCTTGGTTTCCACGATCCTACAGATTGAACCATGTCTGCTATCTTTGTTGGTGGTCCTGGATGGAACATGAAAACAAAATGACTATGTTGATCATTTTCTCTTTCATCTTCACTGTCGCTTTCATTAACTTCATGTGTTATTGTGAAAGCTGCTTCTTCAAATGGAGTATCTTGGACCATAACACTGATACTTTGATGAGTATCACCTTCTCCTTCTGATATGCTATAGACACTGGTATCATCAAAGTCTGCTGAGACAATATCCCAGTTATCATCAAGATCCAGTTCTTGATAAACAGCTGATCTTGCAATATTTCCTTGCTTGCTTCTGCAATCCTTTGCAAAATGCCCTTCCTTTCCACAGATAAAGCATTTGCACTTCTTGACTCGTCCTCTGTCATCTTTATACTTCACCTTGAATGGTTTTACATGAGAGCCATGTGGCTTTCCTTTGTACGTTCTTGATTTTCTCATTCCATACTTCTTCCTGTTGTTTTTGTAGTAACCAGGAATTGGTATGGCTGAACAAAGAGATAAATCTCTAAGTTCCTTGGCAAGCGCTGCATCTTTGCACATTTCTGAGATGAAAGTATGAGTGAACTTGATTGCAGGCAAAACTCCTGCACTGAGACCGGGGTGCCTAGCTTTAAACGATTCTTCTACTTTCTTGGATAAAGAAGGTGGTAATTTAGCAAAAAGCTTATTTGTTGTTGAAGGGAAGTACAATCTTCCTGACTTTATTGCTAACTGCCTGAAATCTTCCAAAAATGACCACAAGTTTTTGGTTTCTTCACAAGTTATTCTGTCTAAGTCTCTGTAGGCTCTGTCTTGTTCATCAGTTGAGCCTCGATACGGGTCTTCAAGCAGTATTAACTGCCTTACTTGTGATGTAATATTTTGTGGTTCATCAGCAATTGCTTCAAGGGGAGCATACACATCAGGATATGCAGTTCGCCATTATTGCCACATTAATTTTTCGCTTTCTCCAAGAAGATTATCCACAAAGGCTAATTTTGCCTTATTGTCAGTCCATGTTTGACTGTTGAGCCTATTGATTGTTATAGACTCCCATCTTGCTATTACATCTGACCATAAGCCTGGATCTGCTGGTAGAACAAGCATCACTCCTGATTCCGTCCATGCTGGTGGCAGAGTCTACTGTGAATTGTGATATTCACCATATCCTCCATTAAAAATATTGCTTCTTCCTTGAGGATAACCAAACTGGTAGTTTGGTTTACAAGTTGGTTGTGGATTTTGCCGTGCTGGAGGGTAGACAGCTGGCCCTAATATTGCATCATTTGGAGGTTGATAGCTTGCACCAGATTCTGCATCATTTGCCGTTGGAAAAGCATGTTCTTCATGTTTATTAGCAATTTGTTCTGCCATTTGTTTAAAGTTTCGAAACTTTGGGTATGGCAGATTGTCATCATCATCTTCTTTGGGAATATGAAGAATTGTATGGTCCTCACCATGCTTCGCTGCGAATGGGTTTTCCCATTCAGACTCTGATTTTTGTGTGGCGAGTTTGTCATCCCACTGTGGCAAATATTCATCAAGAAAGTCTTGCTGATTTTTTGAAAATTCTTCTCGTTGGACAAGGATCTTTCCGCCACTCCTTTCATCATCATCCCAATCACTTGATTCTTCCATGATTGCTACTTTTCCTGGGGTAATTTCATTATCTGAGAATCCATGTCCCCAGCCAGTTGTTACAATATCTTCTATTGGAGTAGTGATTTCTGGAACATCATACTTCACATAATAGTCCCATTTTCCAGATGGTTCACCAAGGGTCGACCATCTATGTTTTGATCGTCTTGGTTTATTGGAGCGTCTGGCTTGATTTAGTGGTTCGTCTTCTAGGATCCTTGCTTCGTCTAAGCATTCCTTAGAGAAACATACATCATAAGTGATATGTTTTATCTGAGGATCTTGGAAACATACTCCTACAAAATGTTGTTCATCTTCATCCAGATGATCATTGCTAAGTATTTCTGGATCATGCTGGTCAACAGAGTATCTTGCTGGTTGGGGTGCTTGACGATATCTTTCAAATCGAAATCGACCATGCTGGTCAACAGAGTATCTTGCTGGTTGGGGTTGTGGAAAACTAGAAGGGGGGTTGAATAGTTTTACGTCTTTTTACTTCGTTATAAAAATTAGTTTTAGAGTTTTGCTTAGCTTTTAAAAACTTAGATTCGATAATATGTGATCTCAAGTCTTGTACAATATAAACAATTAATACTACACAATATATTATAAAGATAAGTAATGAAATAAGTAAGAGATGGAAAGATCGAACCGCGAGACAAGAGATTTATAGTGGTTCGGCTACAAGGACACCTTCCTTGCCCTACTCCACTCCCCGAGCACCTAACTCGAGAGTTTTCTTCACTATATCAACAAGCTCCCTTATGGAGAAGAAAACCGTACACACCAATATACACACCAATCTACACACCACTTTTCACACCACAACTTCGTCACACCTAAGTCACAACTTCTACACAACTTCTTCAAATCAATCTACTTCACAACTAACTACTCCACACCTATCTTCTTCAAACCAATCTAGTACCTAGCTTATCTTCTTCACACCAAGCTACTAACTAATCACACAATCTATATCTAACACAACTAACTACAATCAAATATTCACAACAATCTTCACAAAGAATAATGTAAATGATCTTTGATGATGCACCAACAACTTGGATGTGGAGATCACAACAAGTTGTAATACTTCTTATCTTGAGGGATAGAAGTATTCTTCTTTTGCACTTGAGAGGATGAAGGTTGGATCACTTTGAAACAAAGAATTTATATACTTATGATCAAAGGATAAAAGAATGGAGATTTGGATCTAGATCAGAAAGTTTAGTAGTGCAAAAGGTGAGGAAAAAATCCAGGTTTAATGTGGTATTT
Organism: Artemisia argyi; assembly: GCA_030686995.1. Classification (NCBI taxonomy): domain Eukaryota; kingdom Viridiplantae; phylum Streptophyta; class Magnoliopsida; order Asterales; family Asteraceae; genus Artemisia; species Artemisia argyi. The sequence continues at coordinate 194,662,288 of CM060687.1, read as the reverse complement.
ATAGGCAACAGATTCTGACAGAGGAGCGTGGCCGGTCCCCTTAAATCATGGCCGGCCCCCTTAAAATTAAGGGGACCGCCCTTTGTAATTAAGGGGGCCGCCCAGCTGAAACGGCCAGATTCTTTGTCTTTTAGTGGGGAAAGTTTATTTGGTGAAAAACTAACTGATTTTGGTTAAAAATTTGAATTCATATATTTAGTATGAATAAAACATTTTTCTTTATTACCAAAAGTGTTTTTCAAAAATATATAATATGTTTATATAATTAAATAAACTTTGTAATGCTTAATTAAACTTTCCTTTGATCATAAAATGCACTAAACACTTTGTTTATTCATACCTTAAGTGATTTGGATGTAAAGAGAAATATTAATCACTAAATACTTGTTTATGTCACAAGTTTTAGTTCTATGAGTTTATATTTTGTGATAATTAAAACATAGAGATATTGATAACATGTTAATAATGTTTTTAGGCATTATTTATGTCAACAACCTCCCCCTTTTTGATTATTACAAAACCTTAAACTCAATATATCTAAAACTTGTTTTTAGACAAGTATTATATAGTTTACATTTCTCTTCTCCCCCTTTTTGTATTAATAAAAAAGGTTAAGCCGAGTAAGCTTCGCGAGGGAAGTTTAAACGGGTAGAATGCTCCCCCTTAATGTATGCTCCCCCTCATTTGAGAGCACCAAGGGAACGAGCAATGGAGATCTTTGCTACAAAAATATTTGAAGAGAGCAAGATACACATATATGCAAGGCAACAATTATGCAACTAAACATAGATTCATTCAAGCATTATAGAAATGATAAGCATTACAACATTCAATATGCTTGAAGCATATTGATAAAAATAACACAAAAGAAAAGACATAGTCCTATTTTGCCTAAGAGAGCACTTGGACTTGCTTGCAACCCATGGTTGATTGTTTTATTTGCTAGAAGAGAAACATAAGCATAAAGCTTAGTTGTTTGATTGAGAGGGATATGGATTGGAGTGTGGAACAGAAGAAGTGGATCTCACGATGTTGTATCGTGTTAAGGGTGGTATTGGATGATTGCGAGTGAGAAGATATTCAATCCAAGAAATATCTTCACTCAAGTAGAGGATTTGTTTTTGAAGGAATATGCAACAAGGGCAAAAGTGAGTGTGGTTTGTAACTTGATCCAAGTTGAGAGAGTGGGGGAGGCAATTTGCATAGGGTGATGATGGAGGTTGCCCTTTGTTGCGTTGTGCAAGATGCATAGCAAGGAGATCACTAAGATCATGGATTTGGTTTATTTCATCACGGAACTTTTGTTTTTCCGTGGCAATGTGGAGGGGATCATAGGTTTGGTATGGATGAGTTGGGTTTGTGTAGTTGGAATTTTAGTTTGATGGTTAATCAAACTTGCATGGATCATTATAAGTTGTTGGAGGTTGAGAGGTGTAGTTTGGCTTGAAGGAAGATGTTTGGCCAATGTTGTATGGTTTGTAAAGTGGATCAAATAAATGACCTTGTTGGTTTGATGCAAAGTTTGGGAAGTAAGAAGTTGGGGGTGAGGAATGATTTCCAACTTCATTTATGATGATGGATTTGTTTCGAGGGCTTTTTCTTCGCCAAACGGGTTTTTCCGTCATCCTTGCTAGCCTTGAGGCTTTTGATTTTGGTTTGTTTGGAGAGTTCATGATGGGATGAATGGAGAGTTTTGAGGATTGGGGATATTTATAGTGTAAGATTTGTGTGTTTAAGGATGGATAAGGTTTGTTTGGGGGATTAGGACAAAATGTGTTGGTGAAAAATGGGAAATGTAGGTTGAAATGGGCTAAAAAGCAGAAAAGATTCTGTAAACCCGACCATCAGATGGCCGGTCCCCTTAATTAGGGGGCGGTCCCCTTAATGATTAAGGGGGCCGCCTTATAAAATTAAGGGGGCCGCCCATCTGGTGATTTCCAGGTTGCCAGAATTGGGTTTTTGGCAGAAAATTTGCAGAAAGGTTATGTGTTTGGATTAGAATTCAAGCAAGTTCAATTCTCTTAGGCAATATAGAGTCTAATCTAATCAAGATATAGCATGCATGTAAAAACACATAAACAGAAGAGCAAATAATCAACATATAATAAGCAAGAGGAGGCAAATAAAGGTAAGCACAATTAAGCTTCCTAAGGCATCTATCTTAGATTAAAGGCAAGGATAATTAGTGAGTGAACAACTAATGATGGATCAAGATGACACCATTATTAATGAATTTGTCCTAGTGAGTGTCTATATGCAACAAATGTGGAGTTGTGATTGTTTCGACTCCTAGAACCAAAAAGAAATAACGATCCTAAGAAACAATCCAAATAATCTCCTTGATTCAATTTTTGCTCGATCATGAATGTCAAAGACATATATTAGATTATATATCTTGACAATTTATGTGAGAATTTATGCATGATTTTGAAATAGAATGTTTTTTGGATTAGTCAACAATGCAAGGAAAATGATTTTCATGGGGTTCCTAGATTGTGAGAATATTTTTTAGAGAAAATTGATTGAGTTTTACAAAACGGTTTATGCAAAGAAAATAGCTTTTCTCAATCTTTAGTTTTGTGCGAAATAGATTCCTAGACTCAGAACAGGTGAAATGGAAGAAAAATGAATTTCATGCAAGTATAAATTTGAGATAATTCAATATAATTTAGTCAACCTGTTCCATCATTCCTAATCCTAAACGCAAGTGGTTGAATAATTCACGCTTAAGAGGTTTTGTGAATATATCCGCAATGTTGTCTTCCGATGCAACCTTTTCTATAGATATATTTCCTTTTTGTACATTATCCCTAAGAAAATGGTGACGTATTTCTATGTGTTTAGTCCTAGAGTGTTGCACCGGATTTTTACTTAAATCTATCGCACCTTTGTTATCGCACATAATGGGGACATTTTCTAACCTAATGCCATAGTCTACGAGAGCTTGTTTCATCCATAGTGCTTGTTGACATGCCTTTTCGGAGCTTACATATTCGGCTTCGATGGTAGAAATAGCAAGAGCGGTTTGCTTCTTCGAAAACCAAGACGTTAGACAACATCCCATAAACGTGCAAATACCGCTAGTGCTCTTTCTATCTACGTAGTCTCCAGCATGATCCGAATCCGCATAGACAATGGTTTCTATGCCGGATTCCTTAGGATACCATAATACTAAGTGTATAGTGCCTTTAACGTATCGGAAGATACGCTTAACTGCTTCTAGGTGAGAGGTTTTGGGATCCTCTTGAAAACGGGCACAAAGGCAGACACTAAACATGATGTCGGGTCTACTTGCCGTCAAGTATAGTAAACTACCTATCATTCCTCTATACTTGGTGTTATCTACGGACTCACCTTCATCATCCTTTGTAAGCTTTACCTCCGTAGACATGGGAGTTTTCATGGGTTTTGAGTCTTCTAGGCCAAACTTCTTAAGCATTTCCTTAATGTACTTAGATTGGTTAAAAAATATTCCATCTTCTAATAGTTTTATTTGTAATCCTAGGAAGAAGTTAAGTTCACCCATCATACTCATCTCAAACTCATCATGCATGATTTTGGCAAATTCATCACACATGTCTTGACAAGTCGATCCAAATATAATGTCATCAACATATATTTGGACAATGATGAGATTTGGGTCTTTCCTTTTAGGGAAAATAGTGTTATCTACCATTCCCATGGAATAATCATGTTTAATAAGAAAAGCTTTTAATCGATCATACCAAGCTTTGGGAGCTTGTTTGAGTCCATACAAAGCTTTCTTTAACTTATAAACATAATCAGGTTTTGCGAAGTCAATGAATCCTGGAGGTTGTGCCACATATACCTCCTCATTGATAAAACCGTTAAGGAATGCACTTTTCACATCCATTTGGAATAACTTAAAATCTAGGGCGCAAGCATAGGCAAGTAATATCCTAATTGATTCTAGTCTAGCTATAGGGGCATAAGTTTTGTCATAATCAATTCCTTCTTGTTGATTATAACCTTGGGCAACTAACCTAGCTTTATTCCTAGTAACTATTCCATTCTCGTCTAACTTATTCCTATATACCCATTTGGTTCCTATGATGGTCATATCCTTTGGATTTGGGACTAATTCCCAAACATCATTCGCCTTAAATTGATTTAATTCTTCTTGCATAGCTATAACCCAACTTTCATCCTTTAAAGCCTCGCTAATATTCTTAGGTTCTATTGCTGAGAGGAAACAAAAGAAATTATTTTTATCTTGGGCTTGTGACCTAAGGGTTCTTTGGTTAAGATGTCCTATTATATTGTCTAATGGATGAGATCTAGATTCTTTAATATTAACAGTTTCGTTATTTTCTAAGTGAATGTCTTCATTATCATTTCCTATGGGTTTTGTTTTACTAACCTCAATAGCTTCATCTTCGATTAAATCATCATCTTTTAAAGGTAATGTTTTAGGAGGTGGTGGTGTTTCATCAAATGTTACATTTAGTGATTCCTCTACTTTCATGGAGTGTTTGTTAAGTATTATATATGCTTTGCTATTTTGTGAGTATCCTAAAAATATTCCTTCATATGATTTTGGATCAAACTTAGTGAGATAGTCCTTAGTGTTTAAAATATAGCATTTACTTCCAAATACCTAAAAGTAGCTTAAGTTTGGTTTTCTACCTCTTAATAACTCATAAGGAGTTTTTCCTAGAATTCTTCTAATTGATACCCTATTTAAAATATAAGTTGATGTATCTACGGCGTGACACCAAAATTTTTGTGGGATGGATTGTTCATTTAACATAGTTCTACTCATTTCTTGTAGTGACCTATTTTTTCTTTCTCCTGCGCCATTTGATTGAGGAGTACGAGGAGCGGAGAAATTGTGAGATATTCCATTTAACTCGCAATATTTTCCGAATTGTACTTCGTTATCAAATTCCCTACCATGGTCCGTCCTAATGGCAACTATTGAGCATCCTAATTTATTTTGAATCATTTTACTAAATATTTCAAATTTTTCAAAGGCTTGGGTCTTGTCACTTAAAAACCTAGTCCACGTGTATCGTGAGTAGTCATCTACTATCACTAAGGTATATTTGTTTCCTCCATAGCTCCGCACAGCGGATGGACCAAAAAGATCCATATGTAATAATTCTAGGCATCTAGTAGTGGATACTATATTCTTGGCTTTGTGACTAGCATGAGCTTGTTTTCCAATTTTGCATGCATCACAAAAATGCTTGTCATATTTTAGATTAGGCAAATTTCTAACTAATTCCTTAGAGGCCAAAGATTGTATTTGTTGCATATTAGCATGTCCTAATCTCCTATGCCATAGTGTAGAGTTTTCATCTAGGGTCGTTAGGCATATCCTATCCTCAGGTTTGTTTCCTAGTTTCATAACATATATGCCACCTTTTCTAATTCCTCTACCTATAATTTTTCCATCCTTAGCTATTTCTCTATCATCTTTGGTAAATGTGACTCTACATTTATTATCACATATTTGTCCTACACTAAGCAAGTTATATGTTAATTTATCTACATGCTCTACATTTTCAATAGTAAGTGAGTCTTGAGAGATCGTACCTTTGCCAATGATTTTTCCACGTAAGTCACTACCGAAAATAACGTTACCTCCATTGTATGCCTTGTATGTAGAGAATAGATTGCGATTCCCCGTCATGTGCCTCGAACATCTTCTATCTTTGATCCATTCGTCAGGTTCCAAGTCAATTCTTAAACATATTTCGTCAGCTTCTTTTGCCATAAAACACTTTTCGTCTCTTGGCTTTTCAACTTCTTCTTTGTCACTATCACTCCATGTTCCACTAACAAAAGCACCTTGACTTTCATAACCCGGTGGCTTTAGACATTCGCCAATGAGATGATTTGGACTTCCACATCTAAAGCATTTTCTCTTCCCGTAGTTGTCACTTCTATTTCTTTGGAGTGCTTTTCTTTCATCTCGTGATGATCTAGTGAATCTTCCTCGTCTCTTGAAGAACTTCTTGAATTCTCTTACGGCCATTGCATATTCTTCGTCTTCACTTTCGTCACTTGAATCATCATCATCACTAGGTTCCTTTTTGGCTTTTAGAGCAATTGATTTGGTTTGTTCTTTCTTGACTTTGACCGTTTCCGAATCTCTTCTTATGATTTCTTCATGAACTTTCAAGTTGCCAATTAGTTCATCTAGTGATAACGTCATCAAGTTCTTTGATTCTTCGATTGCCGTGACCTTAGCTCGCCATTTTGGATGCAATGCCCTAAGAAATTTCCTAACACAATTTTTACTAGAAAATGTCTCATCAAGTGCTTTTAAACTTGTGATGATAGTGTTAAACTTAGCAAAAGCATTATCAATTGATTCCTCTTCCGGAATCGTAAATTGTTCATATTGTTGTACAAGAAGATCTATTTTATTATATTTGACTTGGCTATTACCTTGGTGAGTAATTAGTAAAGAATCCCAAATTTCTTTGGCGGTTTTACACATAAAAATTCTTTCATATTTTTTGCGTGGTAGCGCATTATAAATTACCATTTTAGCCTCATTATTTTTTGCTAATTTCTTTTTCAAATCATCATTTTGTTCTTCAAAAGATACAATTTCATTCATTTTAGTTTCAACATTATATTGAATAGGAGGAAAATCACCAAAGGTAATAATATGCCAAAGATCAAGATCTTTTGATTTCACATACGTTTCGAATCTATTTTTCCAATATAAAAATCCATCACTTTCAAATAGTGGTGGTCTTTGCATAGATTGCCCTTCTAAATATTTTTCAGATTCCATAGATCGTTACAAGTTTTAAAATACAATATATTTTAAAAATCTTGCTAGACGTGGCTCTGATACCAATTGTGGAAAACTAGAAGGGGGGTTGAATAGTTTTACGTCTTTTTACTTCGTTATAAAAATTAGTTTTAGAGTTTTGCTTAGCTTTTAAAAACTTAGATTCGATAATATGTGATCTCAAGTCTTGTACAATATAAACAATTAATACTACACAATATATTATAAAGATAAGTAATGAAATAAGTAAGAGATGGAAAGATCGAACCGCGAGACAAGAGATTTATAGTGGTTCGGCTACAAGGACACCTTCCTTGCCCTACTCCACTCCCCGAGCACCTAACTCGAGAGTTTTCTTCACTATATCAACAAGCTCCCTTATGGCGGAGAAAACCGTACACACCAATATACACACCAATCTACACACCACTTTTCACACCACAACTTCGTCACACCTAAGTCACAACTTCTACACAACTTCTTCAAATCAATCTACTTCACAACTAACTACTCCACACCTATCTTCTTCACACCAATCTAGTACCTAACTTATCTTCTTCACACCAAGCTACTAACTAATCACACAATCTATATCTAACACAACTAACTACAATCAAATATTCACAACAATCTTCACAAAGAATAATGTAAATGATCTTTGATGATGCACCAACAACTTGGATGTGGAGATCACAACAAGTTGTAATACTTCTTATCTTGAGGGATAGAAGTATTCTTCTTTTGCACTTGAGAGGATGAAGGTTGGATTACTTTGAAACAAAGAATTTATATACTTATGATCAAAGGATAAAAGAATGGAGATTTGGATCTAGATCAGAAAGTTTAGCAGTGCAAAAGGTGAGGAAAAAATCCAGGTTTAATGTGGTATTTATAGGCAACAGATTCTGACAGAGGAGCATGGCCGGTCCCCTTAAATCATGGCCGGCCCCCTTAAAATTAAGGGGACCGCCCTTTGTAATTAAGGGGGCCGCCCAGCTGAAACGGCCAGATTCTTTGTCTTTTAGTGGGGAAAGTTTATTTGGTGAAAAACTAACTGATTTTGGTTAAAAATTTGAATTAATATATTTAGTATGAATAAAACATTTTTCTTTATTACCAAAAGTGTTTTTCAAAAATATATAATATGTTTATATAATTAAATAAACTTTGTAATGCTTAATTAAACTTTCCTTTGATCATAAAATGCACTAAACACTTTGTTTATTCATACCTTAAGTGATTTGGATGTAAAGAGAAATATTAATCACTAAATACTTGTTTATGTCACAAGTTTTAGTTCTATGAGTTTATATTTTGTGACAATTAAAACATAGAGATATTGATAACATGTTAATAATGTTTTTAGGCATTATTTATGTCAACAGGGGTGCTTGACGATATCTTTCAAATCGAAGACTTAATGATCTATTGAGCCTTTCATGTACTGCAACTCTTGATGGTACTCGCACTGAGGTTTGTTCAGATGGCTTTAAATTCCAGCTCATTCCTTCAAGCTCTTCTATACTTCTTCTTTCACCAGGGATTGCTGTGATGCCATTCGTTGTGAGATGGTCCACAACATTTTCTACACTGTATTGGAATCCCATATAACTGGTGTTTGATAGCCTACCCGTCATGGCTATTTTGATTAAAAGGTTGCTTTCACCTCCTTGCCAAGTTTCATACCCATGAGTTTGTATAACAACTTCTATATGATTATGGAAGTCATCAATACTTAGAACCATATCAGGGAACATGTAGACTAACTGCGTCCCTGCAGAGAGGTCTACTTCCATGGTTCCAATGATTTGTCGGCTATCTTCCCATCTAGTGTCACGAAGAACAACTAGAGCATTTATTCATGCACTTCTCCGGTGGAGTGCATGTAGCCTGATCATGAATATTCCAAGGTGAATATGTTGGAGCCCTGAAATTCTTAGGCTCTGGTAACTTTCTTGGTTACACAGTTGAAGGTTAGCCTGATTTTCACCGACACATAGGATCCTTTGCTCAGAGTAGTGCTCATATACTCTGTGACTTGCAGTACTTCTATTGTTTGAATAAAGTACTTCTGCTGGAACAAGATTTGCTCGTCTTTCTCTTGATACTTCAAGTTGTCTTTCTGGATCTATAACGGACTCCAAGGTTCGATTGTAATTGTTTCTTCCAAACACTCTTCTTGTTGCCCTAGCTGCTTGATATCTACTCCGGGTCATTTGTCTATAACAGCGGATTTGATCTTCTTGAGTTGGGAGTTCTGTTTGAGTTTGCGTGGAACTCCTATTGAGGATGCTAGGCCTTCTAGAAGTCATTTCTTTGACTCCTTCCCAAATTGTTCTTTAAAGATTTTATTGGGATCGTCAAAGACGTAAATCTGTCCGTTACTTTTCTTTACTGGAAGTTTCCCACTAATGGAGAAATTTTCAAGTCTTTTAGCTAAACTTGATATTGAATCTTCTAGATCTGCGGGCTGAGTCTTCTGTTTGATAACAGCTTGAACTTCTTGTTTGAGCTTGTCAAACTTTTCTTCAATCTCTGTTAACCTCTGACTTTGTTTAGTTGCTAAGTAAAGCAAGGTGTTGTTTTGCTTTATGATAGCCTTCACTTGAGTAGCTAATCCTTCTTTATAATCAGTTGTTTTTGCAAAACCAACTGCTGGTGATTCAAAGTCTTCAATGGCTTGTATAGCTTCTTGATAATCAGTATTTGCCTATTGATTGGCAAGACTCATCCGGTGATGAGCTTCTTGACTTCGTGGAGAAGGTGTTCAACCTTCTGGATTTTATGATTGAGGTCTTCTGTTAGTCGAAGGGCTTCCTTTTCAACTAATTTTGGTTGCTCGGCTATTTCTTGAACAAGGTTCAAGACTTCTCTTTTAGTGAGTGGTTTTGTTTGTTGGATCTCAGTTGAGATTTGTTGGAGGCTTTTTCTGGTTTCACTCTGGGTTTTTCTTAACAGTTCCTCACAGGATTCAAGCTTCTCTTGACAACTTTGGAATTTTAATTCAAGATCTTTTTGTTTTTCAGAAATACTTTTGAAATTCTTAAGAGCTACTTTAGAAAAGAGATTTAGACGATTATAAACACAAACTAAATTATTGGCTAAATCGGTAGTTGTGGGTTTAGAACTATTTTCTTTAAAAACGATATATTCAGGATCTACAGTTCGTGAATTATCGTACCAATTCTGTATTTCTTGCTCAAAGCGATCGGACATAACATCAAAAACTTCAAAGGTTTTATATTTACAAACTTGTTTAAGACTCACCAAACGGTTAACTTCAAATCTTCCCGACTCTTTCGGTACTTTTTAATAGAAGCAATTGCGCTATCTTTTATCTAAAAACAAGGGTTTTTATGAAGTTTTAAACAGGAATGTTACCGTAGAAATACAAGAAATTGATAAAATAATACCTTTACTGCTTTTCCTGAATATACCTTAGGGGTTTAGCCTTCCATAGAGCTAAAAACGTTTTGATTCAAAGCTCTGATACCAAGATAAAAATTAAGTTGCCAGGAATTCTTATCTTGTACTAAAGTTCAAAAACTAAAACTTTTAAAGTACAAGTATTACTTAAAACACACCTTTTTATTAAAAATACTGCGGAAGCTTTGTTACAATGGTGGTGGTGGTGGTGATTGTAGGTGAATTGGTGATTTCAAACTTAGAAACTTATGCCCTTATATAGATGGGCTTACAATCCTTCAGACAAAAATAAATATGTAAGCAATGACGTAGTAGAGGCCATTATTTTAGCTTTATCACAATTGGCCGACACTTTTGATAACAATTTCACACATGAAAGGGACACTTGCGGACACACTTGATTATTTTACACATGAAAGGGACCTTTAAAGACTTTTGCACATCAGGACAATTCTCCTTTTGAAAACCCGTGATACGTGAAATAATTATGTGGAATAATTTCACATGCGGGTCCTTCTTGCTTTTGGGTAAAGATATTGATCCATGGGACGATTCAATTTTAAAGTATTCAGGCAATAATCATCCCACCCGGGGTCCACGATAAAAATTGAATCGTCATCACTGTCGTCACTATCTTCTAGAAATCCTTTCCTGTTGAAGTAGCATTTCTTTTCTTTTGGGTTCTTGTCTTGGACTTCCATAGGCAGCTTAGATATTATTGCGGCCCAATCGTTGTGCGAGGGCTTCCAGTTTAATGAGGATTCTTCGGGCTTCCTTGTTTTGGATTCGAACATCTTCCCTTTGGTTAGACCAATGGTTGTCTCTTGTTGATTTTCCAAAGCAGACTTGGGCTTTGCACTGTATGATTGCTTGTAGGTTTCGCATTGCTTTGACTGCTTCTTTTGCTGTTGATAACTCGATATCTTGGGCGACTGATCTCCATGCATAAGATTTATCCATTCTGATCGGGTTTTGATTGGCTCTAAGCTGGTACTGTCGGTACATTGCTCCTGGTTCTGCATGAGTAAAGATTGTTTTAGTAAAGATTCTTGGGAGTGGTTGAAAGTCTTCATGATTTCTTCGCAAATGATCTTCATATTCTTCTGAGAGGCATGGGGGGACTGTAGGATTTCCTCCACTGAGTAAAGAGCTGCTGCTGCTAATTGCTTTATTTCTCTTGTGCATTCTGCAAAACAAAGGTTAACAAGTCTTGAGAGAGAATCAGCTAGTGTGTTATGTTTTCCCTCTATATGTTCTATGTTAATCTTGACGCCTGTTCCTGTGACTGCATCTGCAAACTTGATCCACCTAACCCTTGAGGATTTGTTGCTATTAGCTTTGTTGTAAAAGCTAATAATTGCTTGACAATCTGTTCTCAGAGTTACTTCTTGTTTATCAAGGTGGTAGATTTTTAGCTTCTCCAGAGTGTTGATACAGGCATTGATTTCAGCATCAATTGTGGATTGGGTTGTTGAGAATTTGCCACTAGCGTATGTGATGCGTGGGAATCACAACAGGCTTTACCTCTCGAGGGATCTCGAGAAGCTTACAACCCCCACCAGGCAGTGTACCTGATCGTTGTAGTATAGTATAGTGACAAGTACCGGGGGATTGATCGTTCAGCTTAGGAATAGTGTCGCTAGGATTAGAAAACCTAATTACTAGTTCTAAAGGTGAGGGATGATTATTTTTGTATTTTTATATTTTATGGAAAGCAAGTAAAATATCGGGTTTTGGAAGAGTGGGCGGAATTAGTTGCTAGTCAACTAACCCAAAACTAAGATGCAATCAAAATAAAATACTGAAAATGAAAATAAACTAATTATTACAAAGGTTGTGAGCAGTAATTGAAGAAAACGTGTTTACTTAGATTTCACTACTCCCTAGATATCTTTTACACGTTAATTACTTGTTATAATTGCATGGATGATGGATCGTATTCCTTAATACCGTTCATGGGGTGGCATACATAACTCCCCAATTCTATGAGCTCTTATCTCCTCCTACACCATGACCCAGCACAACTATAGGGATTGTAAACAGTGGCTCATGCATTAAATACAACCAATAAAGGCCTAGTACGCCTCGGTTCATGTTTCTTAAGACGTTCAAGCATGTTACCATTTGGAGATCTGCCAGTTTTCTTAAGCCTAACATATAAAATCATTCATCCAAGACAAGAATAGACAAGTAATCAACACATAATCAATATCTAGGTTTCATTAGATCTAAGCAAACACAAAAGAGATCTAGCCTAGCATAATGGAATTGAGACAAGAACAAGATATAGACAACCAACACATAGACATATTGATTGAATTAGAAGAACACTTATCTCAATTACAATGCAAGGTATCAAGGGTTTGGAACCCTTGAAAAACCTGTAAAAGTTGCACCAAATTCGTCTTTAGGGTTTCACCAAAACTTCTCTCCTTTTAATGTAAAAACTAGAAAACTATATATAGGAAAATCGAGGTGACGGCGTCAAGAGCAATGGTGTGACGCCGTCATCTCGCCGCCAAATACTTCCTCGGACGGCCTTGATCTACTTCTGACGGCCTGTGTGACGCCGTCATCAACCACGGTATTTTATTCTTGGGACTTTGACGCTGTCAAGAATTACTCTTGACGCCTTCATGCACTGTTCCCAGCATAGAAATTTGAGACTTTGCCGTTTTCTTCACTTTTATGCTCCAAAAACGTCCAAAATGGCTTCTTTTCCAGAATTCACTCTCCAAGTACCTAAAATCACAAAAGGAACGATTTAGGGCAATATTTGATCAAATAAAGTCGGATTCGGGCTTAAATGACCCCCTAAAAACGGATCATTTTTCGCCTTATCATATACCCTTACACTTGAGATTTGCTTGTCCTCAAGCAAATGCGCTTTTATTCTACTCAAAAGACAAGTTAGGGGTCATTTAAAACTAATATAAAAGTATTTACAACAAATAATCGTTCCACTAAAGACCAATAGACAAGCACGGAGGTCATGCACTAGCACCTCACGAATAGTGTTTAGATACTCACATCTCTCAGGTGTAATAAAGTAATATAACATTATGGAAATGGAAGATATCTCTCACTACCTGTCATAGCAAAATAGATTACCATAGGCTTGGGAAAGGATCAAACCTCCACCACATGGCGTAAGCACCTAGGATAAACTATCAAAGAGGTCTTTTAAAGGGTTGTAACGTTAGGTATAGGGATATGAATTACACGGTTTTGTTGGATAAAGGAAGTTTTACTGGTGGCGAGTTAACAATCTTGGTTAATTACATGTACAATATGGCGTTGCTAAGCCAAGACTAGACTCGACTTAAGCTAATAAATGAAAAAAATAACAAAAACATAAAATAAACATAGAATGAAAAGGGATGGTAGTCCGTATGTTTTTCTCTTTCTTTCTTTTTCTATTTTTTTCTTTTCTTTTCTTGATTTTTTCGATTTTTTTATTTATTTATTTATTTATTATTTTTTTTTGCATACACTCTTACCCTACCATCTAAAATAATACATCATAGGGAATGGGAATTCCCCTTACACTTGAATTTTTACATACTTTACATTCAACTAAACTAATAACTCGAATTAAGAAAATCAAAACACTTGGAGCACTTTTAAGATTAACGCACATATGGGGGTAATAATATTATGTTCTTCCCCATTACTCCATAAAATAAGTACTTACCCATGAGTCCCAATCGTCCCAAAACAATATGTACAAGGATACGACTAGACTTAGCAACCATGTAATCAATTAGAAAGTTAACTTAGGGTTTAACAAATAACAATAATGCACTAAAATTGAGCGCATACACGGAAGGCTAAGGCGATTTGGGTGTACATTTAAGTGGGGTGTAACAAATTCTTCCTTTAAGTAAAATGCTTAAAGTTAGAAACGAAAAGATAGGCTCGGAGGGGTGTACTAGGGGTATCGTGTACTAAAAATGAGTACAACGCTAAGGGTGTGGGAAAAATTAGTTGACTTAACTAGTCAAGTAATATGACTTAAATGGTCAAGTAATTATGATACGGGTTTAACACAAGGGTGATCCTAATGCCTCTTATCATGTAGTAAATCCTACTACACGAATGTAGTCTCACTAGCGGTCTCGGGATGCATCACTAACGCAAGTTCTAGAATCTAAATGCTACCGGTACACTCATAAGCACTAATAGTAAATGCTTTTCCTATCAAATCTAAAGGCGAACCTCACATATTTGGGTGGAAAATTTTTCTGAATATACGGTTATGTGCTAGTCATACAACCTCCTATCCATGAGACGCTTGCTATGGCTAAAGTTTTACTCCTAAATGTTGTAAAAAATTTTAAATTTGGCGCTAAAATTGCACTAACAAGTATTTCTCATAGTTTTATTACACATCTACTATCAAACAAAACAAACTCAAGCGAAAGTGCATATGTAAGGTATCATCTTTTTACCCTCCCCTTACACTTAAGATGAACATTGTCCCCAATGTTCAAGTAAAGAATGTAAAAGTGAAAAAGTAAAGAGAATGAAATCAAATACTTCCCTGATTCGCTCGGTATGGATTATAGGTTGGCCAGGTTAAATCTTCCTCCAAGAAAATGAACCATCAAAGCTTCCCTTCCAGAATATAAATCATCTCCTTGTCATACATAACCTGTAAATCCTGAGAAAAAATAGACAAGACAACCTCGCGTAAAATCGGCGGCATCCTATATAAGTTACTAAATCCTAGAAAACAAAGTAAGATATAATGCTTGTGGAATGAAGTTTGCAGACTTCCTGGAGATTATAAAACTTAATAATTCACAAAAACCATAAGACTCCGTTAGAAAAACAAAACCGGTAAAA
This sequence comes from Artemisia argyi, assembly GCA_030686995.1. NCBI lineage: Eukaryota > Viridiplantae > Streptophyta > Magnoliopsida > Asterales > Asteraceae > Artemisia > Artemisia argyi. The sequence continues at coordinate 194,647,242 of CM060687.1, read as the reverse complement.
TTTCCAGATTTTAACTCCTGACGCCGTCAAGAGTAAAAATCTGACGCCGTCAGAATGGACCTGCAGAAATTCTTATGTTAAGTTTCCGGAAAATTTCTGGAAAAACTTGGTCCTACTTCCTGGAAAATCCTGCAAAACCTCATTATGACTCAATACAAGCATTTGACTCTAACAAATACGAATATACACGTTCATTTAATATTGTGGAGAATCATGATCGATTTGTTTCTTAAAAACATATTTGGGGTTTCCCCTTACACTTATCTTTTGCAAAAATACTTTTAGGTTGGAGTTAAGACTAGGCCAAACAACATAGTAAAGTATTTCCACGTTTTAATTTAGAAACATGATCAACCAACAATAAAAATAACACATGCATACGGAAGCAAATAACAATCAAACAAATAAAATCACACAAAACATGGGTTGCCTCCCAAGAAGCGCTTTTCATTATTTACGAGTCTTGTAGCTAGACTCAAAGTCATGGGTTACTACGTGATCTCATCATTGGCTCCACTCTCTAGGTCGTCTTCTAAACCAGTTTTGTATTCCGGACCTAGTTGCAAGCACTCTTTGTAGAAACCAAGCATCATATTCTTTACATATTCTACTCCCCTACGTCTATCCTCCTCATTCCTATAATATGCCGCTTGCTTGTGTTCTTTTTTGAATTTAGAGAGAAGGCGGTATTGTTCAATCTTGTAGGGCATTTGATAAGCAACCTCATCATTCTCTTTCTTGAACCTAACTATTCCTAGAGTCGGATCATAACTCATCTTAGAAGCCTCAACGAACGGTTTTCCAAACACTACTTAACTTAGGCCATCATTTATTACCGGGCGAATATCCTCTACTATCATAAAATCGATTTCATAGGTAAGATTCCCTATAATCACATGTAATCCCTTCACTCTTCCTGCAAAATTACTTATCCGATTCATACCGGGCATCAACCTAAAATTGAGTTGCTTCTTCATCACCCAATTGTAATAAGTCCTAGTCATGATGTTCACGGGGGATCTAAGGTCGATGTAAGCTTTCCATATATGCATGTGCCCGATATTACATGGGATGTTAATGTTAGAGGGGTCTCCCATTTTGATAAGGGGGTAGCCAAAGATATATGTTCTCTCGGGAATATCGAATAAATTCTTATGGTATTCCCGTTCTTCCTTGGTTGGCAACTTATCAAAGTTTTCTTCTATAGGTTCTACCTCCTCTAATTCCTCATCCTTATTAACCTCAACTTCCCTACTCTCATCCTTACTATCGGCTTCTACTCTAACTTCATCCTTGTCACTCTCCTCTATCTCCTTATCTATCGGCTTAGTGGTGACAACATTGACAAAGTGGACATGTTTGGATGATGAGGGGTCCTTAGTTTGGATTCCACTATTGGTGTCCCTAGTGTCCTTCCTAGGTGTGATTAAGGCTTGGTTGTTGAGGGCTTTCAACAAGTTGTCAATCTTGTTAGTCATCTCCGTTTGTTGTTGGTTGAATTCGGTTTCAAACCTAGCTATGCGGGCTTCTTGAGATGCCATGAACTTTGACATCAATCCTTCAAGATTGTTGGTACTACCATAGTTGTTAGAAGGATTGTTGTTGAAAGTACGGTTGGATGGTGGACCGTTTGGTTGGTAACGATTAGGCGGATTAGAAGAATTGGGTTGATTTTGTCTCCACCTAAGGTTTGGGTGATTTTTCCATGAGGGGTTGTATGAATCACCGTATGTGTTTGGCTCGGGCTTGAAAGTGTACCACTTATCTCCCGCTTCGTCGGTACGCGTGGATGCGTAGTCCGCAAAAGCTGTTCCGGGGAGTTCCACACAATCACGAGTGTCATGGGGACCACTACATAATTCGCATGAAGAAGTGATTTTGTTCACTTGGCTTGAATGCTTCGGAGCTTCGTAAGATTTCATGAGAAACTTGACTTGGTCCTCAAGTTCCATGATCCTACGGTCGGGAGTGCTAGAATTGTTCGAAGGCAAAGATATTGCCTTGACCGTTTTGTTCAAATCACGGGGATCATTCCAACTTTCGTTGTCATAGAGAGCAAGATCTTCTATGAGTTCCCATGATTGTTCCGCACTAAGATCACGTAGCTTACCACCGGCCGATTGGTCAATGGCTCGCCTCGTGGAGATGTCGATATGGTCATAAAAAATTTGGACTTGGAGCCAAAGATCTATGCCATGATGAGGGACTTTTTAGAGTAAGTCCTTGAAACGAGTCCATGCTTCATAAAGAGATTCATTTTGACGTTGTTGGAACATCAAGATGTCATTTCTAAGCTTAGTAGTTCTCCCCGGTGGGAAAAATTGAGCAAGGAAACGAGTGGTGAGATCATCCCATGTGGTGATGCATCCCGCGGGTAAACTGTAACCACCCGTAATTTTTCGGACTATTATTTTAATAGTGGAATAATTTATTTTTATTAGAAAATGTGAATCTGTTTATTTTTCCGATATTTACTAATAATTAAAAATTTAAAAACGAGAGGATATCTCGTTTTTCCTGAAAAACGACACCGCACGTGTACCGACACCGTATTAGTAATGGTATAATTTTATAACTCATTCCAGAGTCGATAATTTTGCTTTTATACCATTCTTATAAAAACATTTTCAGAAATGTATATCTCGTATTTTTACCAAATCAGAGTACCACGTTTATACTGAAGCTCAACGGGACACGGGGTGTACTTAATAAATACAAATCTACTAAACAATTAAAACCTTCACATTTAATTAAATAATAAACGAAAAATAATAATAATAATAATAATAATAAAAATGTACACCTCATAAATAATAAATCAACAAAACTCATCTATATTCCCCATGTGAAGAATCAGATACATAATCCAAGAAGTTAGTATTCACGCTTCATCTGATGTACCTCCTTTCTCTCTCTCCAAAGCAAGACCAGATCTATCTAACCCTAAGACCTATGGAACTCAAAAATTATAAGTGTGTAAATCGATTCTTGTCTATCAAATATTGTCCCAAGTGAAACCCTTGCACGCCAAGGAGAACAGCTGTACATTTTGCACTTTCTCTCCATCCCAAGATGAGTTATGCCAAGGCAACCCTTGCACGCCAAGGAGAAGCAAGTTTTGTTTTAATCCATTTTTTGTTATGATCGATTTTCGATGTTCAAAAGGTAGGATTAGGGTTTCCAAGTTGATCACTTTTTATCCCACCAACCGATCCACAGGCAGCCACATCTCAAAAATCATCTTCAAAATCAAAAGAAGAAGCTGCGGTGGTTTCCTGTTTGGGTCGGCTTGGGCTCGGTTGCATTCAAATCTCACTTACAAAAGTCTCCACAAGATCAAGGTCTTGAAAGGGTTTCGATTTACAATCGGTTGCTTGGGTTTTTGATTGGATTCGATTGGGTTATAAAGCTGTGTTTGGGGCTGTTTGATTTCGCAATTTCTTGATCTCCTTTGTAATCGACTCTCAAACTCTTGTAAAGGTTATCTTAAATCCCTTCCTATTTGTAAATTTTTGATATTATCTTGTTGTAATTTGGGGTTACAAGTTGTAAACTTGTACTGATATATATTTATCAATCGGTTCAAATAGATACACTTATATTCTGGGGTTGACTTATTAATCTTGTGTGGCAAACTAAATAAATTACAAACTAAAACTATGTTGGCTCAGATTTGGAAGTGCTATTGTCGCTGGCTTATTTCGTTCTTTTTACTCATCACCTCACTTGTAGCTTATTTAGTCTTCTTTTTGGCTCAATTGGTTTAGTAAGACTTAAGTTGATTTGCTCGTTTTGAGTCTGCTCATTTCTGCGCATGTGGGTTGTTTTGTTAAATTTGACCTTGTTAAAAACTCGGGTGTATTGGTTGTTTACTGTCGAGAAACAAACACCACAAGGCTGGTTTGTTTGATTAATTACGGCTCGAGGGGTACACACCACAAGGGGTGTGTCGAGTTACATATGTTTAGTGTTGTTTTGGTTCCACCACCATCACCCATGTAGGGTGTCATGGCTCGGTTAGCATCAACGACACAAAGGTGTGTTGAGTTCCATTTGTGTTTCTACATGTGCTTGTGTCGTTTAACTGTTTCGAGTCGCAAGCAAATGTGGGCTGTGTTTGTTTTGCTCGGTTATGGAGGCCTCAAACCAGTGCTCTAAGGGTACGTTGGTTGTGCCGTGTTCGCGAGGTCGAAGGTGTTCGAGATTTGCATCTTGCGTTGTCACACGAGCTCGGGACAGGAGCATATTACTTGCCCACTTTTGTGTCTAAAATTTCATTTAACCTGGTGCAAGGTTATGGTGCGTTTGGTTGTTCCATAAGCTGGTCTAAAACCAACATTTGCTTGTCCCACAACTGGGCCGAAGCTCATAATAACTTAAGGGTGTGTTGTATGTTCCACCTTGGGCCAAAGCCCACTTCACCACATGTAGGGTGCGTTTGTATATAGAAACAGAGTACGTATCCTTCTTTTTATAAGATATCAATGTAACACAAAGACTAGTTTTGGTAATCTGTGTGTGCTCCGACGTATCCTCGTGCTCGACTTATCCCGAATTGATTTCGACTCGTCTCACTTCACTTGACCACGAGTTTCTCAACGTAAATTACAACGAGTTTATAAAACATACTTTATAACTTAAAAGTTTATTTACACTTATCACATACAACCATAAACTCTTTTAAACTTTTAGAAGCTAGTAAAAACTAAACTTGTAAGTTTAAACATGTTTATTAGTTGATATCACCTATCTAACTTATATAAACTTGATATGTTTTATGAAAACTTAGAGTTTTATAAAGTATAAAACGGCTTTTTACTTAAACTTATACCTAGTAATTTATAGTTACCATGAGAAACCAAATTAATTATACCCGATGTTCATCAAGAGTATATACCCTTGATTTAGTTATCCAACTAAAGGATGAAGATAAATTTTCATCGATTAACTATATATACATTAAGCACTTTCCCACATTTTTCGACGACACGCGATAATCATTCATGACTAATCCCGTATCTTACCTTTCGGATATTTGTCTAACGAAGGCTTTTCGTCATGAACCCTTTACACTACTATACGTAAGCACGTATGCACTTCCAAGAGCCAATACTCAAACACTTAGAAAACTGTTTTAAACTTAAACGCTGCCACACAAGCAACAATAACACAACACTCTAAAACTTTTGAGTTTAATTAAACTTCGTTGAGTCTTAAACATAAACTATGAACTAAATCATGCCTCACTAATCTAGGTCGCGTGTTGGTGCCACACTCTATTTGACTCACTTGGTTTACTGCTTACTCCATTGAGGTGAGTTCATGACCCCTACTTTTACTTGTTTTATAACGGTTTTGGGGGAGAATACATGCTCGTTTTTAACTAAACTCGACGCTTGTTTTATTTGAATGCGCAATACTTGATTGATTATTCAAATGCACCTATGTGCATATTGGTTGCATACTTGATTATTTTCTAACATACACAAGTATTTTATAAATATGCAACACACTTTATGAACTATTGCTTTCATGCAACACACTTTATGAACTATTGCTTTTATGCAACGTACTTTATGAACTATTGCTTATATGCTACACACTCTATGAACTATTGCTTATATGCAAAACACTTTACAAATCATTGTTGTTACACAAACACTTCTATTGAATGACAATTGCTTTTATGCAAACACTTTTATGGACCACACTGAAACTTATGCTTTATTTACACTATTACGCGGATTAGCCTAAGACACTGAATCCCACAATGCCCAAACTCATGAACCGTCAATTCCTGCTGGGAAGCGCGAATGCTATAAATATATCTATTGGGGTTGACACCCCCGTTCGGTTTGGCCGGATAGGCAAACACGAGCGTATAACATGTCAAAACACGAGTGTCACGGGATAGACACTTGCAAGGGCTTTATTTAACGTGCTTCTAGAGCATGCACACTGTCAAGCTTCGGTTGCATGAACTTAGTGCTAGCGTAATAAACTATTTACTATGTAACATTATATTCGTTGTAATGATCACACACTCTACATACGGTCCACAATGCTAATTTTTACTGTAAGGTAAACACTATTTTCACGACATTGTGAGCCACACAATGGTCATAAAACTCTCTATTGAACTCACGATACTACTGTTTTATTATAAACTTATGAACTCACCAACCTCGTGTTGACACTTTTTAGCATGTATTTTCAGGTTAAGGTGATAACTAACTATTGAAGGCTTTGGCATGGCATGGCATGGTCATAGACAACTCTGACATATTTTTGGGACCGCTTAAACTCTTATATGAGCCTGTATTTCCGTACTATTTTTTAACGGTGTAAATTTGAATATTTTTGATAATGAAAGTTAATCTAAATGGTTGAGATAAAAACCGTTCTTTGTACTTGTGTTATGATACCGATTGAGTATCACCCCAGTAACATGTATGCTTCCGCTAGATCCGATTTTGGGGGTGTTACATAAACGCTCAAGCCATTGACTAGCTTGATCCCGTAGAGAGAATTGGAATAGGCGTAAACGGGTAGTCTCTCTAGTTTCAACACCTAGGTCTATGGAATCTACGATTTTGAGAAAGTCCTTAAGATGTTGGTTTGGATCTTCGGAACGAAGTCCATGGAATGCACATCCGCTTTGCACCAACCGGATGGTGTCGGATCGCAAGGGGGTCACATTGGCTCCGGTGAGCTCAATGGTGTTTCGGTAGCCTAGGTGGCTAGGTCGGGAATACTCTCCTAAGGTTCGGGGCCTAAGGGGTTCTAGTGGTGGGTTTTGTTGTGGTGGGATGACGGGTTCAAAGATGTTACCACCTTCCATGATGTCGGATGGTAAAGAGTTACGAACAAAGGCACGAAGAAATAAGATAGACTAAAGAAAACCTAAAAATAAAAATAAAATCTTACTAGAAAGGAATCTAGCAAGTAGACCTAATAAAAAGAAATTCTAACCTAGACAATAACTATTCCCCGGGCTGCGGCGCCAAAAACTTGATGCGTGGGAATCGCAACAGGCTTTACCTCTCGAGGGATCTCGAGAAGCTTACAACCCCCACCAGGCAGTGTACCTGATCGTTGTAGTATAGTATAGTGACAAGTACCGGGGGATTGATCGTTCAGCTTAGGAATAGTGTCGCTAGGATTAGAAAACCTAATTACTAGTTCTAAAGGTGAGGGATGATTATTTTTGTATTTTTATATTTCATGGAAAGCAAGTAAAATCTCGGGTTTTGGAAGAGTGGGCGGAATTAGTTGCTAGTCAACTAACCCAAAACTAAGATGCAATCAAAATAAAATACTGAAAATGAAAATAAACTAATTATTACAAAGGTTGTGAGCAGTAATTGGAGAAAATGTGTTTACTTAGATTTCACTACTCCCTAGATATCTTTTACACGTTAATTACTTGTTATAATTGCATGGATGACGGATCGTATTCCTTAATACCATTCATGGGGTGGCATACATAACTCCCCAATTCTATGAGCTCTTATCTCCTCCTACACCATGACCCAGCACAACTATAGGGATTGTAAACAGTGGCTCATGCATTAAATACAACCAATAAAGACCTAGTACGCCTCGGTTCATGTTTCTTAAGACGTTCAAGCATGTTACCATTTGGAGATCTGCCAGTTTTCTTAAGCCTAACATATAAAATCATTCATCCAAGACAAGAATAGACAAGTAATCAACACATAATCAATATCTAGGTTTCATTAGATCTAAGCAAACACAAAAGAGATCTAGCCTAGCATAATGGAATTGAGACAAGAACAAGATATAGACAACCAACACATAGACATATTGATTGAATTAGAAGAACACTTATCTCAATTACAATGCAAGGTATCAAGGGTTTGGAACCCTTGAAAAACCTGTAAAAGTTGCACCAAATTCGTCTTTAGGGTTTCACCAAAACTTCTCTCCTTTTAATGTAAAAACTAGAAAACTATATATAGGAAAATCGAGGTGACGGCGTCAAGAGCAATGGTGTGACGCCGTCATCTCGCCGCCAAATACTTCCTCGGACAGCCTTGATCTACTTCTGACGGCCTGTGTGACGCCGTCATCAACCACGGTATTTTATTCTTGGGACTTTGACGCCGTCAAGAATTACTCTTGACGCCTTCATGCACTGTTCCCAGCATAGAAATTTGAGACTTAGCCGTTTTCTTCACTTTTATGCTCCAAAAACGTCCGAAATGGCTTCTTTTCCAGAATTCACTCTCCAAGTACCTAAAATCACAAAAGGAACGATTTAGGGCAATATTTGATCAAATAAAGTCGGATTCGGGCTTAAATGACCCCCTAAAAACGGATCATTTTTCGCCTTATAAGTATGCACAAACTTTTTCTGAGCTTTTTGGTCCTTCCTTACTGCTCTTCCATTTAACTATTCCTCCCCATCCTTCCATGCATCCATCTGTTTCTAGGATGATATAGGCATCTTCAGGCGGTATCTCAAGATCTGGAAGATTTTGAACTTGCACTTTGATTCTTCTGATTAACTCATAATCAGAGGGCTTCAACCTTTTGTCTCCATGAGCATTTGTCTTTTCATACAGCGGCCTTAGGAGTATCCCAAGTTTTGGGATATGACTTCGAGCATAGTTAAGGATTCCTAAGAATGAGCTTAACCCCTTCGCAGTGAAGCATGGTGAGGACCATACAATTCTTCATATTTCCAAAGAAGATGATGATGACAATCTGCCATACCCAAAGTTTCAAAACTTTAAACAAATGGCAGAACAAATTGCTAATAAACATGAAGAACATGCTTTTCCAACGGCAAATGATGCAGAATCTGGTGCAAGCTATCAACCTCCAAATGATGCAATATTAGGACCAGCTGTCTACCCTCCAGCACGGCAAAATCCACAGCCAACTTATAAACCAGACTACCAGTTTGGTTATCCTCAAGGAAGAAGCAATATTTTTAATGGAGGATATGGTGAATATCACAATTCACAGTGGACTCTGCCACCAGCATGGACGGAATCAGGAGTGATGCTTGTTCTACCAGCAGATCCAGGCTTATGGTCAGATGTAATAGCAAGATGGGAGTCTATAACAATCAATAGGCTCAACAGTCAAACATGGACTGACAATAAGGCAAAATTAGCCTTTGTGGAGAATCTTCTTGGAGAAAGTGAAAAATTAATGTGGCAACAATGGTGAACTGCATATCCTGATGTGTGTGCTGCCCTTGAAGCAATTGCTGATGAACCACAAAATATTACATCACAAGTAAGGCAGTTAATACTGCTTGAAGACCCGTATCGAGGCTCAACTGATGAACAAGACAGAGCCTACAGAGACTTAGACAGAATAACTTGTGAAGAAACCAAAAACTTGTGGTCATTTTTGGAAGATTTTAGGCAGTTAGCAATAAAGTCAGGAAGATTGTACTTCCCTTCAACAACAGAGAAGCTTTTTGCTAAATTACCACATTCTTTATTCAAGAAAGTTGAAGAATCGTTTAAAGCTAGGCACCCTGGTCTCATTGCAGGAGTTTTGCCTGCAATCAAGTTCACTCATACTTTCATCTCAGAAATGTGCAAAGATGCAGCGCTTGCCAAGGAACTCAGAGATTTATCTCTTTGTTCAGCCATACCAATTACTGGTTACTACAAAAACAACAGGAATAAGTATGGAATGAGAAAATCAAGAACGTACAAAGGAAAGCCACATGGCTCTCGTGTAAAACCATTCAAGGTGAAGTATAAAGATGACAGAGGACGAGTCAAGAAGTGCAAATGCTTTATCTGTGGAAAGGAAGGGCATTTTGCAAAGGATTGCAGAAGCAAGCAAGGAAATATTGCAAGATCAGCTGTTTATCAAGAACTGGATCTTGATGATAACTGGGATATTGTCTCAGCAGACTTTGACGATACCAGTGTCTATAGCATATCAGAAGGAGAAGGTGATACTCATCAAAGTATCAGTGTTATGGTCCAAGATACTCCATTTGAAGAAGCAGCTTTCACAATAACACATGAAGTTAATGAAAGCGACAGTGAAGATGAAAGAGAAAATGATCAACATAGTCATTTTGCTTTCATGTTCCATCCAGGACCACCAACAAAGATAGCAGACATGGTTCAATCCGTAGGATCGTGGAAACCAAGCAAAGAATTGCCAGCTCAAAGTAAAAATTGTGAGCATGATTAGAAAGAAAACACGGTCACAAATTACACAATCTGCTATTTCTGTGGGATACTAACCACGGACGTATCAAGACTTAACTGTCCCAAGTGCCAACTTACAACATGCGCCCTTTGTGTAAAAAATTATCTTGGCAAAACAGTTAATGTTAAGAGAAAGCAGCAGTGCAAGCCAGAAGAAGAAAATGACTTCAACAGTAGAGAGGTGAAACTTTTTAAAGAACTTTTGAAAGAAAAGACGGAACAAGTTCAGCAGATGATAAGAGATCAAGCTAAAGAGTACTACGAAACAAAGGCAGAAACTCAAAAGAAGGAAGAAGCATGGCAGCTTGAAAAAAGATTGCTAATAAAAGATGTCCATGATGCTCTTGTAATCATTGATCAACTCAAAGCTGAACGAATGAAGCTTGAAGAAGAAAAGGATGAAGAAATAAGAAGGCTTAAAGCACAATTGCAAGAAAAGAAAGAAGAAGGAGAAAAGTTTCAGTTCTCTAGTGAAGAATTTCCACCGTTAAGTGATTCTCACATAGCAAGACCCTTTATGAAGCAGAGATTCATTACTCTGGAAGTGCTGCTTCAGTTCCAAAAATTAGGAAGATAACTAACTCACTTTACAATGTAAAAGTTGAGTTTGATATCCCTAATTGTCACGCATTTGGAATCGGTGCAATAATAGACACAGGAGCATCAGCATGCTGCATAAATAAGAGGGTAATCCCAGAAGAAGCACTTGAACCTTTAAATAACAACGTCTTCTTCAACGGGTTAAATTCAAGACAACAAGCAACTCACAGAATAAAGTCAGGCTCTTTCCTCATTGAAGGAAACAAATTCAAGATTCCCCTCATATATGCATTTGATATGCATGACAGCAATGGCATTGAAATGCTGATAGGAGCTAACTTCCTAAGGTCCATGAAAGGAGGAATTCGCATAGAAGGAGATGAGATAACCATCTATAAGAAGGTTACCAAGATCAAAACTTCAGAACAATCTGAGGTTGCTGAAGTTGCCATCACCGAGCTCGAAATAAGTGAAGAAGATTTCCTTGAAATAAATGAATCTATTTATTTCAACCAAGAAGGCAACAACGCATTCCTAGAACAGTTTAAGCCTGTCATTGATAGGTTAAAGCTTCAAGGATACATCGGAGAAGAACCTCTAAAGCATTGGAAGAAAAATGGTGAACTTTGTAAGCTGGATATTATCAATCCAGACATTACAATTGAAGACCGACCGTTAAAACATGTGACACCAGCAATGGAAGATTCATTCAGAAAACACGTTGATAGTCTTCTCAAAATTGGTGCTATTCGTCCAAGCAAAAGCAGACACAGAACGATGGCAATGATCGTAAATTCAGGAACAACAATTGATCCTACAACGGGAAAAGAAATCAAAGGAAAGGAGAGAATGGTGTTCAATTATAAATCCTTGAATGATAACACATACAAGGACCAATACTCTCTACCAGGCATAAACAAGATCATTAAGAGAATAGGAGGTGCAAAAATATTCTCAAAGTTTGATCTCAAATCAGGATTTCATCAAGTCGCCATGGATGAAGAATCAATACCACGGACCGCGTTCTTAGTACCTGGAGGACTTTATGAATGGCTGGTTATGCCATTTGGTTTGAAGAATGCCCCAGCAGTGTTCCAAAGAAAGATGGATAAATGCTTCAAAGGAACAGAATCATTCATCGCAGTATACATCGATGATATACTGGTTTTCTCAAAGAATGAAAAGGAGCATGCAAAACACTTGGAAAAGATGCTGAAAATCTGTGAAGATAATGGCTTAGTCCTATCTCCAACAAAGATGAAGATAGCAGTTCCAACAATAGACTTTCTGGGAGCAGTCATAGGAAATGGAACCATAAAGTTACAGCCGCACATCATAAAGAAGATTGCAGACTTCAATGAAGAAGAATTGAAGACGAAGAAGGGGTTAAGGTCATTCTTAGGAATCCTTAACTATGATTGAAGTCATATCCCAAAACTTGGGATACTCCTAAGGCCGCTGTATGAAAAGACAAATGCTCATGGAGACAAAAGGTTGAAGCCCTCTGATTATGAGTTAATCAGAAGAATCAAAGTGCAAGTTCAAAATCTTCCAGATCTTGAGATACCGCCTGAAGATGCCTATATCATCCTAGAAACAGATGGATGCATGGAAGGATGGGGAGGAATAGTTAAATGGAAGAGTAGTAAGGAAGGACCAAAAAGCTTAGAAAAAGATTGTGCATACGCTAGTGGCAAATTCTCAACAACCCAATCCACAATTGATGCTGAAATCAATGCCTGTATCAACACTCTGGAGAAGCTAAAAATCTACTACCTTGATAAACAAGAAGAAACTCTGAGAACAGATTGTCAAGCAATTATTAGCTTTTACAACAAAGCTAATAGCAACAAATCCTCAAGGGTTAGGTGGATCAAGTTTGCAGATGTAGTCACAGGAACAGGCGTCAAGATTAACATAGAACATATAGAGGGAAAACATAACACACTAGCTGATTCTCTCTCAAGACTTGTTGATGAGTGTCTAAATACTCATCATTTTATACCAATCTGAACTGCCAAAACATCCAAATACACTCAAATATGCATCAAAATACTTAAAATATCTTAAAAGTGTGTTTTATATGTTTCAAATGCAAAATAATCAAAAACAGATGAAAAACGTACAAAGTTTGCATAATTAGCAGTTTCAGTCCCTCAAGTTTCAAAAGTTGTCAAACTAGTCCTTGGTAAATCAAAACATGAAAAATATCATCAAAGGTCCTTAGGGATTCATAAGTTGTCAAGATTAGTCCTCTAAAGTTGAAAATTGCAAAATGACAACTTTAATCCCTCAAGTTTCAAAAATGTCAAATATAGTCCTTAAGGTTTTAAAAATGGAAAAATATGAAAAATAAACCTTGAACTATTCTTAAATGACAAAATTGGTCCTTATGATAACTTTTGGGAAATTACAACTTAAACCCTTCAAATTTCAGAAAATTACAGTTTGGTCCCTGGAGTTTGAGGAATTGGCAGAAAAGGTCCCTGGGTTTTGAAAATGGAAAAATTATATCTTTGGTCCTTGGGTTATTCAAAAATGGCATAATTGGTCCCTTTAACTACTTTGGGAAAATTGCAAAATCAGTCCTTCAAGTGGGATATGCTCAGAGACTTCCAAGGAACCCTAAAATGAGCCTATAAAAGGAAGAGAAGCAGAAGAGAAAGACATCTATTTTTTTTTTTATAAATGTATGTCGAATTAGTTTCTTTTAAAAGTTCAAGTGTAATTTAAGCTTTCAAAGTTTCAAGTTATCATTCTCAGTGTACTATTAAGCTTTTCAAGTAATCAATTTCAAGTTTTTATCTCTGTCTCAATTTATGCAAGTTTTATTTTATATCAAAAATCTCAATAATGTCTAATATTGTTTGTAGTGGATGATAAGGATCAATAAGCTCATATAAGCTCCTAATAAGCTCAATAAAGCTTTTAGTAACTTACAAATCAGTATAAGCTAAAAAATTCCACAAATATAAAATCGGTCAACAAAAGTCAACTGTGGGATTTGGTTTTGATTTCTGGGATTCAGAGGTGATTTGGAAGCACAAGAAAACTTTGGAGTTGGGTTTAGATCCTCAGGGGAGGAATTAGGATGGATACTTGGTTTCTAGTTCATCAGCTTTGAGCATTTGGCAAAATTATGAGTTCCAAATCCTAGTTTGTACCATTTACTGTATAAAGTTCTTATTGGATTGCTTGTTGTTTCTTTTATACTTATTTGAAGTTGTTTAGCTATAATATAACTTAAAATTGCATTGTTGTTTGTAAGAATCTAGAATTGTTAAGTATTTCAAATTTTAGTCCATATTAGCATAGGGTGAATTCTAGGTTTTAGTTGTTGTTTGTTGGTATCTTTGGGTTTGAACAGGTTTAATTCATCATAAGATATGATTTTATGTTAATTGCATGGTTTAAATCTTTTGGATTCTTCAAAAACCTTCAAATCAGTTAACTATAAGGGTGTTTAGATTAAGTAGATAGCCTGTGATTTAGGGTGTGTTTGCTGTTAATTTCTATTGATACATGTCACACTAGGTTGAAATAAGTCATTCAAGTTATAAAATTCATCACTTGTTTTATAAAAAGTCAAAAACTCACTCTAAGTGCCCTCACAGTTAACTGTGAGGGCTTTGGTATCCAAATCTTTGGATTTTGGCTCATTATTGACAACCATTACCAATTTTAGTTCCACATTAGTTCATAATATCATAATCAGTGAGTAGGTTTGATCCAAAAGTGACCAAAGTCCTCCTTGCAAGTTTTAGTGAAAAAGCCAAAAGAGCATATCTCAGATTTTTACCAAAATGGCATGAATATTATTGATTTTTGTGCTTGGCCCTAGGACTTAAAACTTGTTGGGTGGTTAGTCTATCAGCTTAACTTGAGATTTGCATAGTTGTTACATTTTTGGGAAATTTTGTGTGGGCTCCACACACCTCCAAACAAACCTGCAGGGAAGGAGACCTCCCCTGCACCAGCAGACCTCCACAACACCACCACCTTTGGTGGTTGTTGTAGACCACCTCAATGGACCCCAGTGGTTCATTTTTGGTTTTGACAACCCCCCTCCTACCAGGGTACAAGAATTGACCCTTGGTTTGACCTAGGAGTAAGTGGACCCCACCTGGAATCAGTCCTCAAGTTTGTCCCAAGTCTGTGTTAAGGTTCAAAGTGCAAGTGCTTATTTTGTTGCTTATCAGCTTATCATTGGTCATAGTTTGTTGTTTCTAGCTTATTTTAGTTCAAGTAACTTATTTGTACCCATTTTCATCATTGTGGACCCCATATTCAGTCATTCAACCTTATTTGCCTACTTGGTCAATAAAAGTCAAATTGCTTAAGTAAAGGGGGTGCACACTGCTTATTTTTAAGCTTTGTAAAAAGTTGTTTCACAAAAGTTACTCATTTTCATCATATATTTAGCTGTCAAAAAGAAAGACTCCAAAAAAACCAAACATAAAATTAGTGATAGCTTCTATTTAATAGATTCTATCTTTTTCATTTTTCATTTTAGCTTATTTATAAGCACTTTTCCATTTTTATAATTTTATAAATTTTCTAGTACCTTTAAGTATTTAAAATAATTTTCTTAGATTTTTCCTGATTAGTTTACTATTTATTAGATTTAAAAGTAGTTTAAATAATTAAATAAGTAATATTAGTAATTAATTAGTTTTCTTAAATTTTTATTAACAACAGTAGGTTTTTATAATTTTTCTAAGTTTTATAAAGTGGTTAGGACTTTTAGAAAATAAATTTTTAGTTTCTACTGTTCATTTTCCATTTTTCTTGTTTTAATTAATTAAATTAGATTTAAATTAATTAATAAGTAATTAATTAGCCAAAAAGCCTAAATATAATTTTTAGTAACTTTTTATAATTTTTTAGGATTCCTGCAATGGTTAATTAGTTTTATAAATTTTTCCATAATTTTATAAGTCATTTTAGTATTATTAGTAATTTAAAATAGTTTAATTAATTTAATTAAGATAACTAGTTTTTAATTAATAAAAAACTCATAAAAAGACAAAAATATTTATTTTTATTTTTTATACTTTCTTCAAGTTCTTATTAAGGTTTAGAAATTATTTTTGCAAGTTTTTAGGTTAATTTGTAATCCTTATAATTTTTAGTTTAATTTAAATTAGATTTAAATTACATTTTAAATAGTTTTAATTAATTAAGTAATATTTAAATATTAAAATAATCAATTTCATAATTTTATTTTCATTTTAAATTTTCTTTTAAACTTTAAGTTCTAAAAAGTTTCACTTGTACCCCCTGTAGTTTAAATTAGTTTAAAACTCACCTTTTTCCTAGCATACATACGTACCTGTTTTGAATTCAGCTTACGTGTTTACATATCTGATTGCTGTGCTTGTTATATATTAATATCCAAATAATTCCAGTAGTGTAAATCAAATCAAAATCATCTTGGTTACTGTCCTCAGTACCACTCATTCCCACAAACGTTTTCAAACTCAATTTCAATCTCGTCGGGACTTAACGACCCGGGGATTTCCCTGTACTTCCACGGTTAATATACCTTGACTCTCCTCTCCCAGGTGGGCCTATCAACTGCACACGGTTGACTGGTTGGTTTGGGAGGAGTCAAAATTTGGCGCCGCTGCTGGGGAGGTTGTTGCGTGTTTCAGAACGTTTCTAGGTTTAGTGGAATTTCAAAGCCGTCATTGTACAAATCCCACCCATTTTGTAAAAATATCAATTATATCAAAACGTTCACTAGCACTTTTCCTTAAGTGCTAAAAACACCAAAAAAATTAAATAAACAACAAAATCAATCGTGAAGTTAAATTACTTTGTTTCTTTAAAATCACAACCTATACAGTTGGTTCCAGGTAAGTTCCGACATTAAATTGCGAACTGAAGAGAGAACCATTCTTCTCTCCCGCCAGCCTGCGAGTGATTTTAAAAGAACGATTTCGATTAACGAATTGATTCCAAAAAATATTATCCCAGTTTTCAACCCATACACGGAAAGCAAATAACCTTTTGTTTCATTGTGAGTAAAATACAAATAAACCTTCAAAATAAGTTCCCAAACATAAAAGATAAAAACTTGCCATTATATCCTTGTGAATAGTGTACCTTTTTTAAAGGAGCTGTTCATCTGTGATTAGTGGATTTAAGTTCACTGTGGATTTGCCTCTGTCTTGTTTTGATTGATATCATTTTTAGTGCATGCGCACTCGTTCGCAAACAAAGCGTAATAAACCGAAAAACGTAACTAAGTTACGTACTGTTGAAGAAAAGCAACCAATAAAAATGGACGACGTGCCCCCAATCCCTCCCAAGGAAGACCCAGTTCCTGACACCCGAACAATGGAGGAACTGTGTCAACCTACTATGCACGGGAGAGGTGGACCCATTGCACCACTCACTATTGGAGCCACGTACTTTGGACTAAAACACCACATGATACAGCAGGTCCAGAATACGTGTCAGTTCCACGGATTGCCGGGTGACGATGCCAACAGGCATCTCGACAAATTTTTAACTGTCACCCAGAGCATGAAACAAAATGGCGTCACCGACGACGGCCTACGTTTATACCTTTTTCCCTATTCTCTCACTCATCATGCGACTTCCTGGTTCGATCGACTTCCAAAGAATTCGATCCACACTTTTGATGAGATGATTACTAAATTCCTGGCCAAATACTTTCCACCATCTATGGTCACAAAGCTGAGGAATGATATCAGCAACTTCAGACAACTCCCTGACGAATCGTTATTCGAGGCATGGGAATGTTACAAACTCTCCATTGATCGATGTCCCAACCATAATATGCTTCTTGTCACCATTATTGACACCTTCTATAATGGTTTGACTCTTCGCCATCGGGACATCATCAATGCTGCTGCTGGGGGCACCTTTATGAAAAGGACCCCTGAAGAGTGCTATGACTTAATCGAGAACATGACTGCCCATCATAACTTTTGGGACTCCTCTGCCGAGAGGAACGACTCATGTAAATCAGTCACTCCTGCAAGCAATGAGATATCACTCCTGGCTAAAAAGCTCGATGATTTGTCTACAGCAGTTTTACGTATCCATCAGACAAATCATCATCAGGCCAAAGTTGTTAACCCAAGTTGTGAAACTTGCGGTGGTCTGCATCCATACACAGAGTGCCCAGCCTCCGGTGGCTCAGCCCGTGAAAATGTGTACGCAGCTCAAGGTTCCTACAATACGGGAGGTAATTCTTACCAACCGCAAGGGGACCGAAACCTTTTGAGCTACCGATCTAATAACTATCTTGGACCACCAAGGTTTAATCAGTCTCAAAACAGGAACCAGAATTTTAACCAGAACAGAATGAACCAAGGTTTTAACAACCAAGGGAATTTCAACCCTGGTCAAAACCAGGTTCACCAAAATCAGAACCAAGGAAACTATAACCGTAATCAGGGACCAAACAATTACCAACAGGGTAATTTTCAACAAGGAAACAATTTCCATAACAATCAGAATCCAGGGAATTTCCAGAACAACAGGGCTCAAAATCAGAACCAAGCCATTGTTCCTACTGGACCATCATCCGATGAGTTATTAAAGCAGTTTATGAAATCCCAGGATGATCTGAACAAGTTGTTGGTTAGCCAGATTTCTGACATTAAGAAATCTTTAAATGATCGACCCTCGAGCTCGGGTAAATTACCCAGCAACACGATCGCAAACCCAAGGGGCGATGTTAAAGCGATCACAACAAGAAGTGGAGTTTCCTATACTGGACCCACGGCTCCTTCCACCTCTTCTCCTATCCAGGTAGAGGAGCATGAAACTGAGGACACAACGGACACGGTACTTCCCACTAATAATGGAGGTACCAATGACGTCCCTCCTCCAATTAATCCGGTCCCGACTCCCAAGAGAGTTAGGTTTGAAAATCTTAACAACCCTGTTGAAAATCAGAAAACCAACCCGAAACCATCAATTCCATATCCCTCACGATTACAAGACCAAAAGCTCCGCGAGAAAGCAAACAATCAAATGGAAAAAAAATTTCAAATTTTCCAAGAGCTTCATTTTGATATCAGCTTCGCGGATGCTATTCTCTTGATGCCTAAATTCGCATCAACGATCAAAAACCTACTGAACAATAAGGAAAAACTGTTTGAGATGGCACGAACTCCACTCAATGAAAACT
Source organism: Artemisia argyi (assembly GCA_030686995.1). NCBI lineage: Eukaryota > Viridiplantae > Streptophyta > Magnoliopsida > Asterales > Asteraceae > Artemisia > Artemisia argyi. The sequence continues at coordinate 194,628,321 of CM060687.1, read as the reverse complement.
GCTCTGCAGTTCTGTTGAAACAGCTTCCCGAGAAGCTAGGAGATCTTGGGAAATTTCTAATACCATGTACTTTCCCTGGAATGGTTGATTGCTTCGCTTTGGCCGATCTTGGTGCAAGCATCAACTTAATGCCTCATTCAGTATGGAAGAAACTCTCTCTTCCGGAACTCACTCCCACCTGCATGACTCTAGAGCTTGCGGATCGATCTATCTCTCGTCCCCTCGGCATTGCCGAGGATGTATTTGTGAGAGTGGGAAATTTCCATTTTCCTGCAGATTTCGTGATTGTTGATTTTAATGCGGACCCAAGAGTTCCTCTTATTCTTGGAAGAGGATTCTTGAAAACAGGCCGTGCATTGATCGATGTATTCGATGAGGAAATCACGTTAAGAGTTGGTACTGAAGCTATAACGTTCAACCTTGATCAAACCTCGAGACACTCCTCCAACTATGATTCTAAATCGGTCAACCGAATAGATATCATTGATATTGCTACTGAGGAGTATGCTCAAGAGATTCTTGGTTATGATGATGATTCTACAAGTGGCAATCCCACTTCTTCTTCGCACCCCATAATCGCTAATTCTTCTCCTTCCCTCACTCCGTTTGAGGGAAGTGATTTCATCTTTGAAGAGATAGAGGCCTTTCTCCAAAGTGATTCAGTTCCCACTGGAATTGATCACCAAGAGATTGACCCGGAAGGGGATATATTTCTCCTTGAGAAATTGTTGAACAAAGATCCCTCTCCCTCTCCTGTTCTACCTCAACAACTTCATAACGCGGAAATCAAATATGTTGAAAAAACTGATGATTTCCCAGAGGTCGAACTTAAGGACCTTCCTCCTCATCTGGAATACGCATTCCTGGAGGGTAATGATAAATTATCCGTCATCATTGCGAAAGATTTAAACGATGAGGGGAAAACTGCCCTCATAAAGGTCTTAAAGGAAAACAAGCAAGCAATTGCTTGGAAGCTCTCCGATATAAAGGGTATTAACCCAGATTTTTGTACGCACAAAATTTTAATGGAGGACGACTTTAAGCCTGCAGTACAACATCAGAGACGGGTTAATCCAAAAATACATGAAGTTATTAAGCAAGAAGTCCTCAAACTTCTTAAAGCTGGATTGATTTACCCGATATCTGATAGTCCTTGGGTTAGTCCCATACATTGTGTTCCGAAAAAGGGTGCCATAACTGTTGTCACTAATGAGGAAAACGAGTTGATTCCAACTCGTTTGGTTACTGGGTGGCGTGTATGCATTGATTACAGAAAATTAAACGATGCCACCCGCAAGGACCACTTCCCTCTGCCCTTTATGGATCAGATGCTTGAAAGATTAGCAGGGAATGACTATTATTGCTTCCTTGATGGTTTCTCAGGCTATTTCCAAATTCCCATTGATCCACAGGATCAAGAGAAAACTACCTTCACATGCCCTTACGGGACATTTGCCTATCGTCGCATGCCATTTGGCCTATGCAACGCACCTGGCACGTTTCGAAGGTGCATGATGGCTATTTTCCACGACATGATCGGGAAAACCATGAAGGTATTCATGGATGACTTTTCAGTCATTGGGAATTCTTTCAAGTCATGCCTCTCCAATCTAGCAAAGATGCTTCAACGTTGTAAAGATACAAATCTTTGTCTAAACTGGGAGAAGAGCCATTTTATGGTCAAAGAGGGCATTGTCCTCGGCCATAAAGTTTCAAAAAATGGGATTGAGGTCGATAGGGCTAAAATTGATGTTATTGCTAAACTGCCTCATCCCACCACTGTTAAAGGCATAAGGAGTTTTCTAGGACATGCCGGGTTTTATCGGAGATTCATTCAGGATTTCTCCAAAATAGCCCGGCCTATGACTCACCTTCTTGAAAAAGAAGCTCCTTTCATCTTTTCCTCCGAGTGCGTCGAAGCTTTTTCCACTTTAAAGAAAAAGCTTACCGAGGCACCGATTCTTGTTGCCCCCGACTGGGACTTACCATTCGAACTTATGTGCGATGCTAGCGACTTCGATATTGGTGCAGTTCTGGGACAACGCAAAACAAAATACTTTCAGCCGATACACTACGCTAGTAAGACCATGACAGAAGCTCAAACGCACTATACCACCACAGAAAAAGAGCTATTAGCTGTGGTATATGCCTTTGTGAAATTTAGGCCTTACTTGATCCTGACCAAATGCGTGGTGTATACGGATCACTCAGCTTTGAAATACCTGTTTGCTAAACAGGACGCAAAGCCTAGACTGCTCCGTTGGGTCCTGCTCCTACAGGAATTTGACATACTCATACGAGACAAAAAAGGAGCAGAAAACCTAGCAGCTGATCATCTATCCCGGTTAGAGAATCCTCATCAGGATGTTCTCGAGAGAAAGGAAATTAATGAAACCTTTCCTCTTGAGACACTCAATCTAATCTCTACAAGGGAGGAGACCACCACCCCATGGTTTGCAGATTTTGCAAATTACCATGGGGGTAATTTCGTTGTGAAAGGGATGTCGTCCCAACAAAAGAGAAAATTCTTTAAAGATGTTAAACACTACTTTTGGGACGACCCCTACTTATTCAAAATCTGTGCGGATCAAGTCATCCGTCGGTGTGTCCATGGCCAAGAAGCCATGGAAATACTCAAAGCTTGTCATGATGGACCCACGGGGGGACATCATAACCCAAACTACACCGCAAAAAAGGTGTTTGATTCAGGATTCTTCTGGCCCTCAATTTATAAGGACGCCCATAAACTAATCAAAACCTGTGAGGCTTGCCAGCGTCACGGGAATATTTCTAAAAAGAATGAGATGCCGCAAAACGCCATCCAAGTCTGTGAAATATTTGATATGTGGGGCATTGACTTTATGGGCCCATTCCCGTCTTCACGAGCGAATAAATATATACTCGTGGCTGTCGACTATCTGTCAAAATGGGTTGAAGCAAAAGCTTTACCCACCAACGATGCCCGAGTAGTTGTGAAGTTTTTGAAGTCTCTCTTTGCCAGATTCGGGACTCCTCGTGCCATTATCAGTGATCGTGGCACACACTTCTACAATGAACAATTTGCAAGAGTGATGCTGAAATATGGTGTAACCCACCGTCTTTCTACAGCATACCACCCCTAAACAAGTGGGCAGGTGGAGGTCTCGAATCGGGGAATTAAGAGAATTCTGGAGAGGACGGTTGGTGAAAACCGTGCCTCTTGGTCGGATAAGCTGGATGATGCATTATGGGCTTTCCGCACTGCTTACAAAACACCCATTGGGTGTACTCCATATAAGCTAGTGTATGGGAAGGCATGTCATCTTCCGATCGAATTAGAACATAAGGCCTATTGGGCCTTAAAACATGCAAATTTCAACCTTCAGACAGCGGGTGATCACCGCAAGGTTCAAATAAACGAATTAAATGAACTACGTGATAAAGCTTACGAAAATTCTTTAATCTATAAAGAAAAGACTAAGAAGATACATGACTCTAAAATAAAGAACCGCGTTTTCAACGTTGGTGACAGAGTTCTTCTTTTCAATTCAAGATTGAAAATTTTCTCGGGTAAGCTAAAAACCCGTTGGTCTGGGCCATTTACTATAGCAAAAGTATATCCATATGGAACTGTTGAGTTATTACAACCCGACGGTCCCAATTTCAAAGTAAATGGCCATCGGTTAAAACACTATTTTGGATGGGACATACAACCAATGGTTGTCCCGGATCTCCAAACCTTCCCCATGGACCAATAAATTCGGGGTCGAGTCAAGTTAGCGACTCGGTAATCAAAAACAGTAGCTTCCTCATGGACAATTCAATTCGAGGTCGAGTCAAGCTAGCGACTCGGTAATCAAAAACAGTAGCATGTATATAGGTGTTCACCTGTATGTTCCACCCTAGTGTGGGGGAGTTACTAACCCACATGTTGTAAATATATCTCAAAAAAAAATAAATAAATAAATAAAAAAAAATATATATATTTTGGAGATACAGGGGAATATTCCATGTATATAAACTGAAATAAAGGTTTTAATATTTCCTTCTTACGTTCTAAGTGTCGGTTTAACACCCGGTTCTTTGAATATTGGGGGCAATATTCATTACTAAGTGTGGGGGAGGATTCTCACAAGTGAGAATTCAAAACACATGTTCCATCAAGAACCCCCATTTGATCAAAATTTAAAGTTTTTTCACACTTAGAAATGCAATTAAAGGTAATCAGTCCACCATGTTTAAAACCAACAAAAGGATTCGCTAATCCAAGGAGCAAACGGCTCTTGGTAAAGATTTCTCAAATCCGTTGATGGCTTGCAATTTGCCCAAAATTGTATGGTGCTCAACTCACCATATCCTTAAAAGTTAAGAGTTGGCTAGCCCGCAAGGTTATGGCTTGTGGTAAAGGCAGTGGATAATCCATACTTGGTCATCAGCTCACCAAAGATAATAACTGTATCTTATCTAAAAGTTGGCTAGTCCAGAAGCAAACGGCTTCTGGTAAAGACAAATCAAATCCGTTGACAGCTTGTGGTTTGCTAAAAATCACATGGTTATCGGTGTACCATAGTTCTTACTTGAACTTAAACATTTGGCTACTCCAGAAGTAATAGCTTTTGGTAAAGAGTAAAAATCCATTAAAATTTTCTCAAAAGATTGCTAGGGACTAGCAATAGTTTAGTGTGGGGGATTGATGAGTGTCTAAATACTCATCATTTTATACCAATCTGAACTGCCAAAACATCCAAATACACTCAAATATGCATCAAAATACTTAAAATATCTTAGAAGTGTGTTTTATATGTTTCAAATGCAAAATAATCAAAAACAGATGAAAAACGTACAAAGTTTGCATAATTGGCAGTTTCAGTCCCTCAAGTTTCAAAAGTTGTCAAACTAGTCCCTGGTAAATCAAAATATGAAAAATATCATCAAAGGTCCTTAGGGATTCATAAGTTGTCAAGATTAGTCCTTTAAAGTTAAAAATTGCAAAATGACAACTTTAGTCCTTCAAGTTTCAAAAATGTCAAATATAGTCCTTAAGGTTTTAAAAATGGAAAAATATGAAAAATAAACCTTGAACTATTCTTAAATGACAAAATTGGTCCTTATGATAACTTTTGGGAAATTACAACTTAAACCCTTCAAATTTCAGAAAATTACAGTTTGGTCCCTAGAGTTTGAGGAATTGGCAGAAAAGGTCCCTGGGTTTTGAAAATGGAAAAATTATATCTTTGGTCCTTGAGTTATTCAAAAATGGCATAATTGGTCCCTATAACTACTTTGGGAAAATTGCAAAATCAGTCCTTCAATTTTGTCCTAATTACAAAATTGGTCCTTGTTTAAATACCACATACCAACCGGACCCTTATAAAATACCAAACCAAATCCAATCCATCAAAACCTTTACCCAAGCCCACCCCTAGGCCCAAAATAAGCTCAGCCCACACCCCTTTATTATTTAGAACGGGTCAAACCCCGTTTGACCTCCCCAATACCGCCAAACCACCCTCCACTATTCACCCATCTCTCCCACCCCTGCTTCACCTGAAACCAGGTGGTTTTACCACCACCTCACCACCTTCCAGCTCACTACCTACTCTCCCCTCACCACCTTTCCACCTCACAACCAAACCACATCAACAATTAATGCATCCCCACACCCTTTTTCCTCCAATCCATACTACTCCTCTGTTTTTCAACCCACAGCCCCAACTTGGCCTCCAAACCATCTCATTTGTCCCCTGACACCTCCACAAGCTCCCAATATTCTTTAATTTCAGAACTTTGGCCCCAACCAACGTGTATGACTTTTGGCGCCAAATTCATTTAAATGGCTAGGATCAATTCAGAGCCATGGAGGGTCAAGATTACAAGTGGGATATGCTCAGAGACTTCCAAGGAACCCTAAAATGAGCCTATAAAAGGAAGAGAAGCAGAAGAGAAAGACATCTATTTTTTTTTATAAATGTATGTCGAATTAGTTTCTTTTAAAAGTTCAAGTGTAATTTAAGCTTTCAAAGTTTCAAGTTATCATTCTCAGTGTACTATTAAGCTTTTCAAGTAATCAATTTCAAGTTTTTATCTCTGTCTCAATTTATGCAAGTTTTATTTTATATCAAAAATCTCAATAATGTCTAATATTGTTTGTAGTGGATGATAAGGATCAATAAGCTCATATAAGCTCCTAATAAGCTCAATAAAGCTTTTAGTAACTTACAAATCAGTATAAGCTAAAAAATTCCACAAATATAAAATCGGTCAACAAAAGTCAACTGTGGGATTTGGTTTTGATTTCTGGGATTCAGAGGTGATTTGGAAGCACAAGAAAACTTTGGAGTTGGGTTTAGATCCTCAGGGGAGGAATTAGGATGGATACTTGGTTTCTAGTTCATCAGCTTTTAGCATTTGGCAAAATTGTGAGTTCCCAATCCTAGTTTGTACCATTTACTGTATAAAGTTCTTATTGGATTGCTTGTTGTTTCTTTTATACTTATTTGAAGTTGTTTAGCTATAATATAACTTAAAATTGCATTGTTGTTTGTAAGAATCTAGAATTGTTAAGTATTTCAAATTTTAGTCCATATTAGCATAGGGTGAATTCTAGGTTTTAGTTGTTGTTTGTTGGTATCTTTGGGTTTGAACAGGTTTAATTCATCATAAGATATGATTTTATGTTAATTGCATGGTTTAAATCTTTTGGATTCTTCAAAAACCTTCAAATCTGTTAACTATAAGGGTGTTTAGATTAAGTAGATAGCCTGTGATTTAGGGTGTGTTTGCTGTTAATTTCTATTGATACATGTCACACTAGGTTGAAATAAGTCATTCAAGTTATAAAATTCATCACTTGTTTTATAAAAAGTCAAAAACTCACTCTAAGTGCCCTCACAGTTAACTGTGAGGGCTTTGGTATCCAAATCTTTGGATTTTGGCTCATTATTGACAACCATTACCAATTTTAGTTCCACATTAGTTCATAATATCATAATCAGTGAGTAGGTTTGATCCAAAAGTGACCAAAGTCCTCCTTGCAAGTTTTAGTGAAAAAGTCAAAAGAGCATATCTCAGATTTTTACCAAAATGGCATGAATATTATTGATTTTTGTGCTTGGCCCTAGGACTTAAAACTTGTTGGGTGGTTAGTCTATCAGCTTAACTTGAGATTTGCATAGTTGTTACATTTTTGGGAAATTTTGTGTGGGCTCCACACACCTCCAAACAAACCTGCAGGGAAGGAGACCTCCCCTGCACCAGCAGACCTCCACAACACCACCACCTTTGGTGGTTGTTGTAGACCACCTCAATGGACCCCAGTGGTTCATTTTTGGTTTTGACTCAACCCCCCTCCTACCAGGGTACAAGAATTGACCCTTGGTTTGACCTAGGAGTAAGTGGACCCCACCTGGAATCAGTCCTCAAGTTTGTCCCAAGTCTGTGTTAAGGTTCAAAGTGCAAGTGCTTATTTTGTTGCTTATCAGCTTATCATTGGTCATAGTTTGTTGTTTCTAGCTTATTTTAGTTCAAGTAACTTATTTGTACCCATTTTCATCATTGTGGACCCCATATTCAGTCATTCAAGCTTATTTGCCTACTTGGTCAATAAAAGTCAAACTGCTTAAGTAAAGGGGGTGCACACTGCTTATTTTTAAGCTTTGTAAAAAGTTGTTTCACAAAAGTTACTCATTTTCATCATATATTTAGCTGTCAAAAAGAAAGACTCCAAAAAAACCAAACATAAAATTAGTGATAGCTTCTATTTAATAGATTCTATCTTTTTCATTTTAGCTTATTTATAAGCACTTTTCCATTTTTATAATTTTATAAATTTTCTAGTACCTTTAAGTATTTAAAATAATTTTCTTAGATTTTTCCTGATTAGTTTACTATTTATTAGATTTAAAAGTAGTTTAAATAATTAAATAAGTAATATTAGTAATTAATTAGTTTTCTTAAATTTTTATTAACAACAGTAGGTTTTTATAATTTTTCTAAGTTTTATAAAGTGGTTAGGACTTTTAGAAAATAAATTTTTAGTTTCTACTGTTCATTTTCCATTTTTCTTGTTTTAATTAATTAAATTAGATTTAAATTAATTAATAAGTAATTAATTAGCCAAAAAGCCTAAATATAATTTTTAGTAACTTTTTATAATTTTTTAGGATTCCTGCAATGGTTAATTAGTTTTATAAATTTTTCCATAATTTTATAAGTCATTTTAGTATTATTAGTAATTTAAAATAATTTAATTAATTTAATTAAGATAATTAGTTTTTAATTAATAAAAAACTCATAAAAAGACAAAAATATTTATTTTTATTTTTTATACTTTCTTCAAGTTCTTATTAAGGTTTAGAAATTATTTTTGCAAGTTTTTAGGTTAATTTTTAATCCTTATAATTTTTAGTTTAATTTAAATTAGATTTAAATTACATTTTAAATAGTTTTAATTAATTAAGTAATATTTAAATATTAAAATAATCAATTTCATAATTTTATTTTCATTTTAAATTTTCTTTTAAACTTTAAGTTCTAAAAAGTTTCACTTGTACCCCCTGTAGTTTAAATTAGTTTAAAATTCACCTTTTTCCTAGCACACATACGTACCTGTTTTGAATTCAGCTTACGTGTTTACATATTTGATTGCTGTGCTTGTTATATATTAATATCCAAATAATTCCAGTAGTGTAAATCAAATCAAAATCATCTTGGTTACTGTCCTCAGTACCACTCATTCACACAAACGTTTTCAAACTCAATTTCAATCTCGTCGGGACTTAACGACCCGGGGATTTCCCTGTACTTCCACGGTTAATATACCTTGACTCTCCTCTCCCAGGTGGGCCTATCAACTGCACACGGTTGACTGGTTGGTTTGGGAGGAGTCACTTGTTAACCTTTGTTTTGCAGAATGCACAGGAGAAATGAAGCAATTAGCAGCAGCAGCTCTTTGCTCAGTGGAGGAAATCCTACAGTCCCCCCATGCCTCTCAGAAGAATATGAAGATCATTTGCAAAGAAATCATGAAGACTTTAAACCGCTCCCAAGAATCTTTACTAAAACAATCTTTACTCATGAAGAACCAGGAGCAATGTACCGACAGTACCAGCTTAGAGCCAATCAAAACCCGATCAGAATGGATAAATCTGATGCATGGAGATCAGTAGCCCAAGATATCGAGTTATCAATAGCAAAAGAGGCAGTCAAAGCAATGCGAAACCTACAAGCAATCATACAGTGCAAAGCCCAAGTCTGCTTTGGAAAATCAACAAGAGACAACCATTGGTCTGACCAAAGGGAAGATGTTCGAATCCAAAACAAGGAAGCCCGAAGAATCCTCATTGAACTAGAAGCCCTCGCACAAAGATTGGGCCGCAATAATATCTAAGCCGCCTATGGAAGTCCAAGACAAGAACCCAAAAGAAAAGAAATGCTACTTCAACAGGAAAGTATTTCTAGAAGATAGTGACGACAGTGATGACGATTCAATTTTTATCGTGGACCCCGGGTGGGATGATTATTGCCTGAATACTTTAAAATTGAATCGTCCCATGGATCAATATCTTTACCCAAAAGCAAGAAGGGCCCGCATGTGAAATTATTCCACATAATTATTTCACATATCACGGGTTTTCAAAAGGAGAATTGTCATGATGTGCAAAAGTCTTTAAAGGTCCCTTTCATGTGTAAAATAATCAAGTGTGTCCACAAGTGTCCCTTTCATGTGTGAAATTATTATCAAAAGTGTCGGCCAATTGTGATAAAGCTAAAATAATGGCCTCTACTTCGTCATTGCTTACATATTTATTTTTGTCTGAAGGATTGTAAGCCCATCTATATAAGGGCATAAGTTTCTAAGTTTGAAATCACCAATTCACCTACAATCACCACCACCACCACCACCACCATTGTAACAAAGCTTCCGCAGTATTTTTAATAAAAAAGGTGTGTTTTAAGTAATACTTGTACTTTAAAAGTTTTAGTTTTTGAACTTTAGTACAAGATAAAAATTCCTGGCAACGTAATTTTTATCTTGGTATCAGAGCTTTGAATCAAAACGTTCTTAGCTCTATAGAAGGCTAAACCCCTAAGGTATATTCAGGAAAAGCAGTAAAGGTATTATTTTATCAATTTCTTGTATTTCTACGGTAACATTCCTGTTTAAAACTTCATAAAAACCCTTGTTTGTAGATAAAAGACAGCGCAATTGCTTCTATTAAAAAGTACCGAAAGAGTCGGGAAGATTTGAATTTAACCGTTTGGTGAGTCTTAAACAAGTTTGTAAATATAAAACCTTTGAAGTTTTTGATGTTATGTCCGATCGCTTTGAGCAAGAAATACAGAATTGGTACGATAATTCACGAACTGTAGATCCTGAATATATCGTTTTTAAAGAAAATAGTTCTAAACCCACAACTACCGATTTAGCCAATAATTTAGTTTGTGTTTATAATCGTCTAAATCTCTTTTCTAAAGTAACTCTTAAGAATTTCAAAAGTATTTCTAAAAAACAAAAAGATCTTGAATTAAAATTCCAAAGTTGTCAAGAGAAGCTTGAATCCTGTGAGGAACTGTTAAGAAAAACCCAGAGTGAAACCAGAAAAAGCCTCCAACAAATCTCAACTGAGATCCAACAAACAAAACCACTCACTAAAAGAGAAGTCTTGAACATTGTTCAAGAAATAGCCGAGCAACCAAAGTTAGTTGAAAAGGAAGCCCTTCGACTAACAGAAGACCTCAATCATAAAATCCAGAAGGTTGAACACCTTCTCCACGAAGTCAAGAATCTCATCACCGGATGAGTCTTGCCAATCAATAGGCAAATACTGATTATCAAGAAGCTATACAAGCCACTGAAGACTTTGAATCACCAGCAGTTGGTTTTGCAAAAACAACTGATTATAAAGAAGGATTAGCTACTCAAGTGAAGGCTATCATAAAGCAAAACAACACCTTGCTTTACTTAGCAACTAAACAAACTCAGAGGTTAACGGAGATTGAAGAAAAGTTTGACAAGCTCAAACAAGAAGTTCAAGCTGTTATCAAACAGAAGACTCAGCCCGCAGATCTAGAAGATTCAATATCAAGTTTAGCTAAAAGACTTGATAATTTCTCCATTAGTGGGAAACTTCCAGTAAAGAAAAGTAACAGACAGATTTACGTCTTTAAAGATCCCAATAAAATCTTTAAAGAACAATTTGGGAAGGAGTCAAAGAAATGACTTCTAGAAGGCCTAGCATCCTCAATAGGAGTTCCACGCAAACTCAAACAGAACTCCCAACTCAAGAAGATCAAATCCGCGGTTATAGACAAATGACCCGGAGTAGATATCAAGCAGCTAGGACAACAAGAAGAGTGTTTGGAAGAAACAATTACAATCGAACCTTGGAGTCCGTTGTAGATCCAGAAAGACAACTTGAAGTATCAAGAGAAAGACGAGCAAATCTTGTTCCAGCAGAAGTACTTTATTCAAACAATAGAAATACTGCAAGTCACAGAGTATATGAGCACTACTCTGAGCAAAGGATCCTATGTGTCGGTGAAAATCATGCTAACCTTCAACTGTGTAACCAAGAAAGTTACCAGAGCCTAAGAATTTCAGGGCTCCAACATATTCACCTTGGAATATTCATGATCAGGCTACATGCACTCCACCGGAGAAGTGCAGGAACAAATGCTCTAGTTGTTCTTCGTGACACTAGATGGGAAGATAGCCGACAAATCATTGGAACCATGGAAGTAGACCTCTCTGCAGGGACGCAGTTAGTCTACATGTTCCCTGATATGGTTCTAAGTATTGATGACTTCCATAATCATATAGAAGTTGTTATACAAACTCATGGGTATGAAACTTGGCAAGGAGGTGAAAGCAACCTTTTAATCACAATAGCCATGACGGGTAGGCTATCAAAAACAAGTTATATGGGATTCCAATACAGTGTAGAAAATGTTGTGGACCATCTCACAACGAATGGCATCACAGCAATCCATGGTGAAAGAAGAAGTATAGAAGAGCTTGAAGGAATGAACTGGAATTTAAAGCCATCTGAACAAACCTCAGTGCGAGTACCATCAAGAGTTGCAGTACATGAAAGGCTCAATAGATCATTAAGTCTTCGATTTGAAAGATATCGTCAAGCACCCCAACCAGCAAGATACTCTGTTGACCAGCATGATCGAAGAATACTAAGCAATGATCATCTAGATGAAGATGAGCAGCATTTTGTAGGAGTATGCTTCCAAGATCCTCAGATAAAACATATCACTTATGATGTATGTTTCTGTGAGGAATGTTTAGACGAAGCAAGAATCCTAGAAGACGAACCACTAAATCAAGCCAAACGCTCCAATAAACCAAGACGATCAAAACATAGATGGTCGACCCTTGGTGAACCATCTGGAAAATGGGACTATTATGTCAAGTACGATGTTCCAGAAATCACTACTCCAATAGAAGAGATTGCAGCAACTGGCTGGGGAGATGGATTCTCATATGATGAAATTACCCCAGGAAAAGTAGCAATCACGGAAGAATCAAGTGATTGGGATGATGATGAAAGGAGTGGCGGAAAGATCCTTGTCCAACGAGAAGAATTTTCAAAAAATCAGCAAGACTTTCAACCACTCCCAAGAATCTTTACTAAAACAATCTTTACTCATGAAGAACCAGGAGCAATGTACCGACAGTACCAGCTTAGAGCCAATTAAAACCCGATCAGAATGGATAAATCTGATGCATGGAGATCAGTCGCCCAAGATATCGAGTTATCAACAGCAAAAGAAGCAGTCAAAGCAATGCGAAACCTACAAGCAATCATACAGTGCAAAGCCCAAGTCTGCTTTGGAAAATCAACAAGAGACAACCATTGGTCTGACCAAAGGGAAGATGTTCGAATCCAAAACAAGGAAGCCCGAAGAATCCTCATTGAACTGGAAGCCCTCGCACAACGATTGGGCCACAATAATATCTAAGCCGCCTATGGAAGTCCAAGACAAGAACCCAAAAGAAAAGAAATGCTACTTCAACAGGAAAGGATTTCTGGAAGATAGTGACGACAGTGATGACGATTCAATTTTTATCGCGGACCCCGGGTGGGATGATTATTGCCTGAATACTTTAAAATTGAATCGTCCCATGGATCAATATCTTTACCCAAAAGCAAGAAGGGCCCGCATGTGAAATTATTCCACATAATTATTTCACATATCACGGGTTTTCAAAAGGAGAATTGTCATGATGTGCAAAAGTCTTTAAAGGTCCCTTTCCTGTGTAAAATAGTCAAGTGTGTCCGCAAGTGTCCCTTTCATGTGTGAAATTATTATCAAAAGTGTCGGCCAATTGTGATAAAGCTAAAATAATGGCCTCTACTACGTCATTGCTTACATATTTATTTTTGTCTGAAGGATTGTAAGCCCATCTATATAAGGGCATAAGTTTCTAAGTTTGAAATCACCAATTCACCTACAATCACCGCCACCACCACCATTGTAACAAAGCTTCCGCAGTATTTTTAATAAAAAGGTGTGTTTTAAGTAATACTTGTACTTTAAAAGTTTTAGTTTTCGAACTTTAGTACAAGATAAAAATTCCTGGCAACGTAATTTTTATCTTGAATTAAAATTCCAAAGTTGTCAAGAGAAGCTTGAATCCTGTGAGGAACTGTTAAGAAAAACCCGAAGTGAAACCAGAAAAAGCCTCCAACAAATCTCAACTGAGATCCAACAAACAAAACCACTCACTAAAAGAGAAGTCTTGAACCTTGTTCAAGAAATAGCCGAGCAACCAAAGTTAGTTGAAAAGGAAGCCCTTCGACTAACAGAAGACCTCAATCCTAAAATCCAGAAGGTTGAACACCTTCTCCACGAAGTCAAGAAGCTCATCCGGTGGGATGATTATTGCCTGAATACTAGAAAATTGAATCGTCCCATGGATCAATATCTTTACCCAAAAGCAAGAAGGGCCCGCATGTGAAATTATTCCACATAATTATTTCACATATCACGGGTTTTCAAAAGGAGAATTGTCATGATGTGCAAAAGTCTTTAAAGGTCCCTTTCATGTGTAAAATAATCAAGTGTGTTCGCAAGTGTCCCTTTCATGTGTGAAATTGTTATCAAAAGTGTCGGCCAATTGTGATAAAGCTAAAATAATGGCCTCTACTACGTCATTGCTTACATATTTATTTTTGTCTGAAGGATTGTAAGCCCATCTATATAAGGGCATAAGTTTCTAAGTTTGAAATCACCAATTTCACCTACAATCACCACCACCACCACCATTGTAACAAAGCTTCCGCAGTATTTTTAATAAAAAGGTGTGTTATAAGTAATACTTGTACTTTAAAAGTTTTAGTTTTTGAACTTTAGTACAAGATAAAAATTCCTGGCAACGTAATTTTTATCTTGGTATCAGAGCTTTGAATCAAAACGTTCTTAGCTCTATGGAAGGCTAAACCCCTAAGGTATATTCAGGAAAAGCAGTAAAGGTATTATTTTATCAATTTCTTGTATTTCTAACATTCCTGTTTAAAACTTCATAAAAACCCTTATTTTTAGATAAAAGACAGCGCAATTGCTTCTATTAAAAAGTACCGAAAGAGTCGGGAAGATTTGAAGTTAACCGTTTGGTGAGTCTTAAACAAGTTTGTAAATATAAAACCTTTGAAGTTTTTGATGTTATGTCCGATCGCTTTGAGCAAGAAATACAGAATTGGTACGATAATTCACGAACTGTAGATCCTGAATATATCGTTTTTAAAGAAAATAGTTCTAAACCCACAACTACCGATTTAGCCAATAATTTAGTTTGTGTTTATAATCGTCTAAATCTCTTTTCTAAAGTAGCTCTTAAGAATTTCAAAAGTATTTCTGAAAAAAAAAAAGATCTTGAATTAAAATTTCAAAGTTGTCAAGAGAAGCTTGAATCCTGTGAGGAACTGTTAAGAAAAACCCAGAGTGAAACCAGAAAAAGCCTCCAACAAATCTCAACTGAGATCCAACAAACAAAACCACTCACTAAAAGAGAAGTCTTGAATCTTGTTCAAGAAATAGCCGAGCAACCAAAGTTAGTTGAAAAGGAAGCCCTTCGACTAACAGAAGACCTCAATCATAAAATCCAGAAGGTTGAACACCTTCTCCACGAAGTCAAGAAGCTCATCACCAGATGAGTCTTGCCAATCAAAAGGCAAATACTGATTATCAAGAAGCTATACAAGCCACTGAAGACTTTGAATCACCAGCAGTTGGTTTTGCAAAAACAACTGATTATAAAGAAGGATTAGCTACTCAAGTGAAGGCTATCATAAAGCAAAACAACACCTTGCTTTACTTAGCAACTAAACAAAGTCAGAGGTTAACGGAGATTGAAGAAAAGTTTGACAAGCTCAAACAAGAAGTTCAAGCTGTTATCAAACAGAAGACTCAGCCCGCAGATCTAGAAGATTCAATATCAAGTTTAGCTAAAAGACTTGATAATTTCTCCATTAGTGGGAACCTTCCAGTAAAGAAAAGTAACGGACAGATTTACGTCTTTGAAGATCCCAATAAAATCTTTAAAGAACAATTTGGGAAGGAGTCAAAGAAATGACTTCTAGAAGGCCTAGCATCCTCAATAGGAGTTCCACGCAAACTCAAACAGAACTCCCAACTCAAGAAGATCAAATCCGCGGTTATAGACAAATGACCCGGAGTAGATATCAAGCAGCTAGGGCAACAAGAAGAGTGTTTGGAAGAAACAATTACAATCGAACCTTGGAGTCCATCATAGATCCAGAAAGACAACTTGAAGTATCAAGAGAAAGAAGAGCAAATCTTGTTCCAGTAGAAGTACTTTATTCAAACAATAGAAGTACTGCAAGTCACAGAGTATATGAGCACTACTCTGAGGAAAAGATCCTATGTGTCGGTGAAAATCAGGCTAACCTTCAACTGTGTAACCAAGAAAGTTACCAGAGCCTAAGAATTTTAGGGCTCCAACATATTCACCTTGGAATATTCATGATCAGGCTACATGCACTCCACCGGAGAAGTGCAGTAACAAATGCTCTAGTTGTTCTTCGTGACACTAGATGGGAAGATAGCCGACAAATCATTAGAACCATGGAAGTAGACCTCTCTGCAGGGACGCAGTTAGTCTACATGTTCCCTGATATGGTTCTAAGTATTGATGACTTCCATAATCATATAGAAGTTGTGATACAAACTCATGGGTATGAAACTTGGCAAGGAGGTGAAAGCAACCTTTTAATCACAATAGCCATGACGGGTAGGCTATCAAACACCAGTTATATGGGATTCCAATACAGTGTAGAAAATGTTGTGGACCATCTCACAACGAATGGCATCACAGCAATCCCTGGTGAAAGAAGAAGTATAGAAGAGCTTGAAGGAATGAGCTGGAATTTAAAGCCATCTGAACAAACCTCAGTGCGAGTACCATCAAGAGTTGCAGTACATGAAAGGCTCAATAGATCATTAAGTCTTCGATTTGAAAGATATCGTCAAGCACCCCAACCAGCAAGATACTCTGTTGACCAGCATGATCGAGAAATACTAAGCAATGATCATCTGGATGAAGATGAGCAGCATTTTGTAGGAGTATGCTTCCAAGATCCTCAGATAAAACATATCACTTATGATGTATGTTTCTGTGAGGAATGTTTAGACGAAGCAAGAATCCTAGAAGTTGAACCACTAAATCAAGCCAGACGCTCCAATAAACCAAGACGATCAAAACATAGATGGTCGACCCTTGGTGAACCATCTGGAAAATGGGACTATTATGTCAAGTACGATGTTCCAGAAATCACTACTCCAATAGAAGAGATTGCAGCAACTGGCTGGGGAGATGGATTCTCAGATGATGAAATTACCCCAGGAAAAGTAGCAATCACGAAAGAATCAAGTGATTGGGATGATGATGAAAGGAGTGGCGGAAAGATCCTTGTCCAACGAGAAGAATTTTAAAAAAATCAGCAAGACTTTCTTGATGAATATTTGCCACAGTGGGTTGACAAACTCGCCACACAAAAATCAGAGTCTGAATGAGAAAACCCATTCGCAGCGAAGCATGGTGAGGACCATACAATTCTTCATATTTCCAAAGAAGATGATGATGACAATCTGCCATACCCAAAGTTTCGAAACTTTAAACAAATGGCAGAACAAATTGCTAATAAACATGAAGAACATGCTTTTCCAACGGCAAATGATGCAGAATCTGGTGCAAGCTATCAACCTCCAAATGATGCAATATTAGGACCAGCTGTCTACCCTCCAGCACGGCAAAATCCACAGCCAACTTATAAACCAGACAACCAGTTTGGTTATCCTCAAGGAAGAAGCAATATTTTTAATGGAGGATATGGTGAATATCACAATTCACACTGGACTCTGCCACCAGCATGGACGGAATCAGGAGTGATGCTTGTTCTACCAGCAGATCCAGACTTATGGTCAGATGTAATAGCAAGATGGGAGTCTATAACAATCAATAGGCTCAACAGTCAAACATGGACTGACAATAAGGCAAAATTAGCCTTTGTGGAGAATCTTCTTGGAGAAAGCGAAAAATTAATGTGGCAACAATGGCGAACTGCATATCCTGATGTGTATGCTGCCCTTGAAGCAATTGCTGATGAACCACAAAATATTACATCACAAGTAAGGCAGTTAATACTGCTTGAAGACCCGTATCGAGGCTCAACTGATGAACAAGACAGAGCCTACAGAGACTTAGACAGAATAACTTGTGAAGAAACCAAAAACTTGTGGTCATTTTTGGAAGATTTCAGGCAGTTAGCAATAAAGTCAGGAAGATTGTACTTCCCTTCAACAACAGAGAAGCTTTTTGCTAAATTACCACATTCTTTATCCAAGAAAGTAGAAGAATCGTTTAAAGCTAGGCACCCTGGTCTCATTGCAGGAGTTTTGCCTGCAATCAAGTTCACTCATACTTTCATCTCAGAAATGTGCAAAGATGCAGCGCTTGCCAAGGAACTCAGAAATTTATCTCTTTGTTCAGCCATACCAATTCCTGGTTACTACAAAAACAACAGGAAGAAGTATGGAATGAGAAAATCAAGAACGTACAAAGGAAAGCCACATGGCTCTCGTGTAAAACCATTCAAGGTGAAGTATAAAGATGACAGAGGACGAGTCAAGAAGTGCAAATGCTTTATCTGTGGAAAGGAAGGGCATTTTGCAAAGGATTGCAGAAGCAAGCAAGGAAATATTGCAAGATCAGCTGTTTATCAAGAACTGGATCTTGATGATAACTGGGATATTGTCTCAGCAGACTTTGACGATACCAGTGTCTATAGCATATCAGAAGGAGAAGGTGATACTCATCAAAGTATCAGTGTTATGGTCCAAGATACTCCATTTGAAGAAGCAGCTTTCACAATAACACATGAAGTTAATGAAAGCGACAGTGAAGATGAAAGAGAAAATGATCAACATAGTCATTTTGCTTTCATGTTCCATCCAGGACCACCAACAAAGATAGCAGACATGGTTCAATCCGTAGGATCGTGGAAACCAAGCAAAGAATTGCCAGCTCAAAGTAAAAATTGTGAGCATGATTGGAAAGAAAACACGGTCACAAATTACACAATCTGCTATTTCTGTGGGATACTAACGACGGACGTATCAAGAATTAACTGTCCCAAGTGCCAACTTACAATATGCGCCCTTTGTGCAAAAAATTATCTTGGCAAAACAGTTAATGTTAAGAGAAAGCAGCAGTGCAAGCCAGAAGAAGAAAATGACTTCAACAGTAGAGAGGTGAAACTTCTTAAAGAACTTTTGAAAGAAAAGACGGAACAAGTTCAGCAGATGATAAGAGATCAAGCTAAAGAGTACTACGAAACAAAGACAGAAACTCAAAAGAAGGAAGAAGCATGGCAGCTTGAAAAAAGATTGCTAATAAAAGATGTCCATGATGCTCTTGCAATCATTGATCAACTCAAACCTGAATGAATGAAGCTTGAAGAAGAAAAGGATGAAGAAATAAGAAGGCTTAAAGCACAATTGCAAGAAAAGAAAGAAGAAGGAGAAAAGTTTCAGTTCTCTAGTGAAGAATTTCCACCGTTAAGTGATTCTCACATAGCAAGACCCTTTATGGAAGCAGAGATTCATTACTCTGGAAGTGCTGCGTCAGTTCCAAAAATTAGGAAGATAACTAACTCACTTTACAATGTAAAAGTTGAGTTTGATATCCCTAATTGTCCCGCGTTTGGAATCGGTGCAATAATAGACACAGGAGCATCAGCATGCTGCATAAATAAGAGGGTAATCCCAGAAGAAGCACTTGAACCTTTAAATCACAACGTCTTCTTCAACGGGTTAAATTCAAGACAACAAGCAACTCACAGAATAAAGTCAGGCTCTTTCCTCATTGAAGGAAACAAATTCAAGATTCCCCTCATATATGCATTTGATATGCATGACAGCAATGGCATTGAAATGCTGATAGGAGCTAACTTCCTAAGGTCCATGAAAGGAGGAATTCGCATAAAAGGAGATGAGATAACCATCTATAAGAAGGTTACCAAGATCAAAACTTCAGAACAATCTGAGGTTGCTGAAATTGCCATCACCGAGCTCGAAATAAGTGAAGAAGATTTCCTTGAAATAAATGAATCTATTTATTTCAACCAAGAAGGCAACAACGCATTCCTAGAACAGTTTAAGCCTGTCATTGATAGGTTAAAGCTTCAAGGATACATCGGAGAAGAACCTCTAAAGCATTGGAAGAAAAATGGTGAACTTTGTAAGCTGGATATTATCAATCCAGACATTACAATTAAAGACCGACCGTTAAAACATGTGACACCAGCAATGGAAGATTCATTCAGAAAACACGTTGATAGTCTTCTCAAAATTGGTGCTATTCGTCCAAGCAAAAGCAGACACAGAACGATGGCAATGATCGTAAATTCAGGAACAACAATTGATCCTGCAACGGGAAAAGAAATCAAAGGAAATGAGAGAATGGTGTTCAATTATAAATCCTTGAATGATAACACATACAAGGACCAATACTCTCTACCAGGCATAAACACGATCATTAAGAGAATAGGAGGTGCGAAAATATTCTCAAAGTTTGATCTCAAATCAGGATTTCATCAAGTCGCCATGGATGAAGAATCAATACCATGGACCGCGTTTTTAGTACCTGGAGGACTTTATGAATGGCTGGTTATGCCATTTGGTTTGAAGAATGCCCCAGCAGTGTTCCAAAGAAAGATGGATAAATGCTTCAAAGGAACAGAATCATTCATCGCAGTATACATCGATGATATACTGGTTTTCTCAAAGAATGAAAAGGAGCATGCAAAACACTTGGAAAAGATGCTGAAAATCTGTGAAGATAATGGCTTAGTCCTATCTCCAACAAAGATGAAGATAGCAGTTCCAACAATAGACTTTCTGGGAGCAGTCATAGGAAAAGGAACCATAAAGTTACAGCCGCACATCATAAAGAAGATTGCAGACTTCAATGAAGAAGAATTGAAGACGAAGAAGGGGTTAAGGTCATTCTTAGGAATCCTTAACTATGCTCGAAGTCATATCCCAAAACTTGGGATACTCCTAAGGCCGCTGTATGAAAAGACAAATGCTCATGGAGACAAAAGGTTGAAGCCCTTTGATTATGAGTTAATCAGAAGAATCAAAGTGCAAGTTCAAAATCTTCCAGATCTTGAGTACCGCCTGAAGATGCCTATATCATCCTAGAAACAGATGGATGCATGGAAGGATGGGGAGGAATAGTTAAATGGAAGAGTAGTAAGGAAGGACCAAAAAGCTCAGAAAAAGTTTGTGCATACGCTAGTGGCAAATTCTCAACAACCCAATCCACAATTGATGCTGAAATCAATGCCTGTATCAACACTCTGGAGAAGCTAAAAATCTACTACCTTGATAAACAAGAAGTAACTCTGAGAACAGATTGTCAAGCAATTATTAGCTTTTACAACAAAGCTAATAGCAACAAATCCTCAAGGGTTAGGTGGATCAAGTTTGCAGATGCAGTTACAGGAACAGGCGTCAAGATTAACATAGAACATATAGTGGGAAAACATAACACACTAGCTGATTCTCTCTCAAGACTTGTTAACCTTTGTTTTGCAGAATGCACAGGAGAAATGAAGCAATTAGCAGCAGCAGCTCTTTACTCAGTGGAGGAAATCCTACAGTCCCCCCATGCCTCTCAGAAGAATATGAAGATCATTTGCGAAGAAATCATGAAGACTTTCAACCACTCCCAAGAATCTTTACTAAAACAATCTTTACTCATGAAGAACCAGGAGCAATGTACCGACAGTACCAGCTTAGAGCCAATCAAAACCCGATCAGAATGGATAAATCTGATGCATGGAGATCAGTCGACCAAGATATCGAGTTATCAACAGCAAAAGAAGCAGTCAAAGCAATGCGAAATCTACAAGCAATCATACAGTGCAAAGCCCAAGTCTGCTTTGGAAAATCAACAAGAGACAACCATTGGTCTGACCAAAGGGAAGATGTTCGAATCCAAAACAAGGAAGCCCGAAGAATCCTCATTGAACTGGAAGCCCTCGCACAACGATTGGGTCGCAATAATATCTAAGCCGCCTATGGAAGTCCAAGACAAGAACCCAAAAGAAAAGAAATGCTACTTCAACAGGAAAGGATTTCTAGAAGATAGTGACGACAGTGATGACGATTCAATTTTTATCGTGGACCCCGGGTGGGATGATTATTGCCTGAATACTTTAAAATTGAATCGTCCCATGGATCAATATCTTTACCCAAAAGCAAGAAGGGCCCGCATGTGAAATTATTCCACATAATTATTTCACATATCACGGGTTTTCAAAAGGAGAATTGTCATGATGTGCAAAAGTCTTTAAAAGTCCCTTTCATGTGTAAAATAATCAAGTGTGTCCGCAAGTATCCCTTTCATGTGTGAAATTGTTATCAAAAGTGTCGGCCAATTGTGATAAAGCTAAAATAATGGCCTCTACTACGTCATTGCTTACATATTTATTTTTGTCTGAAGGATTGTAAGCCCATCTATATAAGGGCATAAGTTTCTAAGTTTGAAATCACCAATTTCACCTACAATCACCACCATCACCACCATTGTAACAAAGCTTCCGCAGTATTTTTAATAAAAATGTGTGTTTTAAGTAATACTTGTACTTTAAAAGTTTTAGTTTTTGAACTTTAGTACAAGATAAAAATAGAGTTAATGGGGCCGTTAACTTGTGTTTGTGTGTGAGTTGTGCTATGAGTATAAGGGGCTGATCATGTACGATGTTGTGTGAGGTTGTGCTCGTTAAGTTAAGCTTGTGGATGTGTCGTAGGTGTGATATTGTAGGGCTGGTTATAGTGGTCATAAAACGTTATGCAAACTGAATTGAGATAGGGTCAAGAGTCGTGATTTTGGTTTGTATGTTACGCATGGCTGTTTTTGCATGTATGGTAATTTGGAATAAATTATCTCTTATGGATTGGCGTATGTGTGTGTGAATTGGGTCTACCTATCAAACTTTTTGTGACAAGTATAAAACCTGTGGCTTATACATTATATATGAAGCTGGCGTATTTTGGGTCAAAGCAAAAGGAGTTTAAAACGTATAAGCTCTCATGAAAATATAAGTGACGAACGTGAATTTAAAAAAAAAAATGTTTATACTTGGTGTTCATGTGTGAGTTTTGGTGTCATCTCTAAAATCTATTTATAATCGTGAATATAAGTTGGGGGTTAAAATATAGTTCGTTAAACTCGTATCTTGGTGGTATTTTAAAGTTGAGAAAGGTGTGAGTTGTGTGACTTGGTACACGAGTTGTGTGATTATGCATATTATAATACGTTAATAAATTATGAACGACGGGGTCTAAAATTATCATCTTAATATAAAATTAGAGTATAAACTTTAAAATTATTTTATTTGACATTTTTAATATTTAATTTTGATAATTTATATTTTGACCCTAAACTTTACTAAATTGATATAATTAACTCTAAACTACTATAATTGTCATTTTAACCCTTAAATATTATTAATTGTCAATTATAACCTTAAAGCATTGAATTACTATTTCGGAAAACTTGCTAAAAGTATAAAGTTTCTAAAAATAGAAAGAAACCCCAAAAACTATAATAAACTTAGAAATGGACTATTAAGTAATGTGTGATACCTATATTGTGTAGATCCATTGAAGGAAGAGTAGCCGGGATTTCCTTGTTTATTCCTTGTGATTCTTTTGTTTGGATTTGGCATTGTCTTATTGGATTCAAGGTGAGTTTTCGTGGCCCCATTTTACTTATATTTTCATTGGGGGAGAATGATACTCAAATCTATTTTATGCTGTGCTCAATCTCTTATCTTATTTGGATAAGTTGTGTGCTTATAATTGTGCTAGGTGCATTAGTAGTATTATATGTGTGTTCATATCTGTGTGTTCATATGTCATGGGTTTAGTTCCACTTGACATACCATTGTGTGTTCTAACTCATGTATTAGGCTTACATGTTGCATTCATATTTTGGAAATGAAGAGTGGGATTGTGGTTTATTGGGATGATCTTATTGTGCTACTTGCCCTATGCTATTTTATTATTTGCACACTTGTCCTAAACACTTACGCATGGCAAACAGGTTTATGCTTACTTTAAACCCACGAACTCACCTACTTTATGTTGACATTTTAAAGTATCATTTTCAAGTGATCAATAGTTGTTTTGAAGGCATGCATATTGAAGTCATACATTGCTCTCATATCAAAGACCAAGTGATTTGGCCAAGACCTTTTCTAAAGACTTAAATTTAATACGATCAAGACTTGTGTTTTCATTATCTATTAAAAATCTTATTGTAACATTGTAACTTATTTCTAAAATCAAATATGGTGTTGTTCTACTGTGATGTTACATTTTGTTGCACCTCGTGTTTCCGCTCTTGGCGGGGTGTGACAATGTAGAGGTTCACGCCATTTATGATCCGATTCTTGGATTAGTTATTGTAAAAGTTTAGTCATCGATTCTTGGATTAGTAAATTGATTAATTTACTTTAATGAAAAGTCGTTAAGACGATGAATTAGATTTGTATACTGAGACGATTGTGGAGCAGCCTGCTGATTTTGAACAACTCCAGAGAGAGAAGCCGTTTGCATCATTGTTGGTTGCATACCAGATTGCAACAAATTCTGTTGCTGTTGCTGCTGTTGTTGTTTTTGCTGTTGCGGCATTTGTGATTGCATTGCAGTATTGATATTGTTCTGTTGGAGCTTCTGTTTAGCCATTTGTTGTAACTGCTGCTGATAGAGATAATGTGAGTTCGGATTTTGTTGTTGTTGCTGTTGTTGTTGTTGCTGCTGCTGCTGTTGGGGAACAAGTTGTTGCCTTCCCGGTATCTGTCGTTGATTTGTGAAGTTATTGGCCCCCATGGTGTTTCCAACATACCCTTGTTGCATTGTGGACATGTTTTGCATGTTCTGCAAATTTGAATTTTGCCCAGCAACATTTGTCATGGTGGATTGCGATAAACCACTGCCAATTGGCAATGCAGCTAATAAACTAGAAGATCCTTGCATTCCAGTTGAGCCGATGTTATTCTGCATGTTTTGTGGCATCATCTGCTGCTGCCCTGATTGAGAGGGTACTGGAATTGGAAGTTGTTGCCCTTGCATGTTCACTTGTGGCATGACTTGAGAACCTATCAAATCAAAGAACTTTAATAAATTAGAGAAGCACCGGATATAAACTTATACAATGTGTACATTATACAAGTAGTTATGGTAGAAGAAAGAGAATAGCCTTTAATAAAGGTAGAGAGAGTGTATTTTGTGTGCGAGTTTTGTACAGGTGCATGGTTGTGTCTTTGTGTGTGTGGTAGTATAAATGACAATAATACCCTCGTGTGGCTTGCACATGAGGGGCTTTAACATTAAAAACTAACACCCGTCGGAGAAAGGGCCCATGGGTGTTACGGTTATCGTGTTAAGAGACTATTGACATAAAAAAAAATCGAGGAAGCATACTGCCCACGTGGACGATCCGTATAATTCACTCTTTTATTATATCGGATGAGAATGTAACAAAATTTAGATCGTATCCACGAATTAGATTATTATGATTCTAAAAATAGCGGTTAGGACTATTATGTAGTCATGTTCAATCTTGATTAGAATAATAAGGAAAATGACCAAACCACCTTTTTCATAATCACATTATTAGTCTCCCGAGTTTGTAATTTATTACATTCTACCTGGATCCGCGGGATTTAAACCACTGTTTGCCTGCATTGGGTCTGGCATGGGATTTTGTGATCTGGTCTCCATAGTCAGCAACTTCAAGGAAATCTTACGCAGATAATCAGACTGCAAGTCAAATGAATCAAAGTGTTTAGGTTCCAAAGTGTATTACAGCGTACGAGAAACATGATATCAATTCCATGTTCTGATATCAAATTACTAGGCTCATTCTTACAAATAGACTTCTATAAATCTTTGTTCCAAAAAAGCAAACGGAAAAAAACTACAGAAAGAAAAAGATGAACACACGCATAACGAACCTGGCTTGTTGCAGCAGTATAAATCTTCTCTTCAAACCGCACAGCTATTTTCTTAAGTTCCTGTAGCCCCTCATGTCCAGAGAAAGGAAGGTGCCTCTTCAAAGTTTCCATTCTATGCAAGATCAACATGAGTCAGTCAAATAATATAGGTGCATCAACTCCTTAGAATTTAACCCTATCAAAAAAACACGGAACACAACACTAAGTTGTGTGCAAAGTAAGCAAAGTAATCCAAATAGGCCGAAGAACAGAGTTCTATTTTCCTCCGTTCAACAAGGGCATAAATGTGCAGGTTCAATTATAAATCATTGAATCATTCTGCCCACATTTTCATCGGGCGTTACTATATTAAGAATCAAAAGAAATAGCAGCCACATCAAAGCAAAAGCATTAAAGTCGAACCGAAAGTAACCACTATACATCAAAGTAGTATATATTAGTGTAAGTTTACATTTATTCTAGAATTATCATATAACATCAATCCATTGATAGTTAATAATTAAATTCACAATATATCCTAGTAAACAGTAATGCATTTAATGACAAAGTATTACTAAATCCATGACAGCCTAAGCACACGTATGTATCATCCACCGCTATCCATCTTTTACGTCCTTAAACTCTACAGTTATGTTGACATACAGTAAGAATCATATGCATAAAATTTCCTTTCTTCATAATTGCTAAAGATCCAGTAAACAGGATATATCGACACACGTGAGGAAACTATCTGACCTACGAAGGGCACTAACTCATCATTATAGCAATCTATTTAGTGCTAGCACACAAAAAACTTACAATTATCATACTTTTACAAGAAGAATAAACATACGTAAGCAAGTGAAATAGCGAAAAATTGTAATATAAGTAAACTACTAATGGCAGCAGTAAACATCACAACTAAGGTAACATTCCAACATTCCAAACAGGTCACCAGAACCAATATCTTAGATAACATATTGAAACAAAAACTTAAGAGAATGATATAAATACATACATCTTGTTCACGATCCTTTGCCGAGAATCAGCTTGCAGCTGAGCCCTCCAATCACCAGATTCCATAGATGGGTCACCAACAGGGCCTCCACTTACACCCTGAGTCGGCCTCCAATTACTATTATCCATCTCCTATTCAAACAATTGCTACTCAATCCTGTTTTTATCAGTAAAAGATGATTCAAAGATAAGGACGTTTTTCATAAAAGATAAACAAACTTATTCTATCATCAAAATAAAACTTCGTAACACATGAATTCTTGACACGTATTAATAGCAATCATACCACGATCACCTAACTTTTTATAAAATATAAATTATCAGGAGTTTAGTTGTAAAAGATTTTCAATTTAACAATAAAACATTAAGGCTGTGTTTCGTTGTAAAAAGGCGTTAAAAATTTAGAGAAAGCGTTTAGATGATATTTTTTAGAGAAGTGAAAATTGCTTGGGAATTAAGAAAGTGCAAGAGAAAAATGTAGAAAAAATGTCTTGAAAATATTCGATCTCAACACATTTTCTTTTTCTCAAAATTTTCGAGGTAAGACCTCTATTATTTCACAACTAAACAAAATCTAAAGTAAAGATAACTACTTTTACAATCATTAATTTCAATCATCAAGATGACGGTTAGCACGATAGCGTAAATTATTCTTAAAATGTTAATATTTAAACGACAATCAAATCTTTTTCACAATCAAACACTTAAAATCACTACCCTTTTATGATCATCATCATTCGAGTCACCCAAACAGAGTAAATTACAGTAAAACATTGAATGTATACCAAAATCGTTCTATTTCATAATAAGACACTAAAAATCACAAATATTAATCATAAAGATTCTAACTAGCCAAATATCCTAAACGTCACAACTTTCATAATCATTAACTGTAATCGTCAAAAGGGTTAGCAAAAAAAACCTAAAAATATTATTATAATGTATAATCGAAACCAAAATCATTTCATTTTCATAATTAAACATCACAACACAACATCAAGAAAACTAAAAAATCACTATTTTTATAATCATAACCATCAATCACCATAATCAGGACTAGTAATATATATAACCTAACGCAAAAATCCCCACTTTTCTATTTGTTATTTATAAGTTAGAAAAACCACTTTTTCTATATTTTTTAAAAGTTATCTTGAAAATATTTGATTTGAACACGTTTTCTTTTTTTCGATTCTTCCTACAGATCACTACTTTTACAGATAAAAACTTCAATCATCCAAATTAGAACTAGCCAAATAGCCTATATTACGATAAAAATGTCAAAGTTCAACAAAAAACCATATCACTACTTTCGTAATCATAAACATCAACCATCCATTTTAGGGATAACAAAATTAACCTCACGCAAATTATATCATTTCACAGTCTGAACTCTGAACACTAAAAGTCACTACTTTCGTCATCAAAAACATCAACTATCCAAATTATGACTAGAAATCACAACAAAATCTTATTTTAAACCAAGATCAAATCTTCTTCACAACTTAACACTAAATAATCACAGCTTTCATAATCATAAACTTAAATCACCAAAAGGGTTCACAAATAAACCTAAAACTACTATTAAAATGCTTAACCGAAACCAAAATCATTTCATTTTAACAATCTGAACACTAACAAATTATGACTAGAAAAAAAGCCTAAATCACAACTAAACACCAAATATCACAACTTTCAAAATCGTAAACCTTAATCGTCAAAAGGGTTAGCAAAAAAACCTAAAACTATTATTAAAATGTTAAATATAAACCAAAACCATTTCATTAGAACTACCCAAATATCCTAAATTACAATAAAAAAATCAAAATTAAACCAAAATCAAAACAAAATACCCCAAAAATGTTAAATTAAATACAAAAATAATTTTATTTTCATAATTTAATACAACATCAAGAACACAAAAACTCACTATTTCATAATCACAACTAAACACTAAATATCACAACTTTCAAAATCGTAAACCTTAATCGTCAAAAGGGTTAGCAAAAAAACCTAAAACTATTATTCAAATGCCAAATTTAACCCAAACTACTTCATCAAAACTACCCAAATATCCTAAATTACAATAAAAACATCAAAATTAAGCCAAAATCAAAACTAAATATCCCAAAAATGCTAAATTTAATACAACATCAAGAACACAAAATAGCCTAAATCACAACTAAACACTAAATATCACAGCTTTCAAAATCGTAAACCTTAATCGTCAAAAGGGTTAGCAAAAAAACCTAAAACCATTATTCAAATGCCAAATTTAACCCAAAATATCAAAACTACCCAAATATCCTAAATTACAATAAAAATATCAAAATTAAACCATAATCAAAACTAAATACCCCAAAAATGCTAAATTTAATACAACATCAAAAAAAAAAAAAAAAAAAAAAAAAAAAAAAAAAAAAAAAAAAAAAAAAAATTCACTAGTTTCATAATCACAACCATCAACCATCAAAACTTGACCTACCCAAATAACCTAAAACTTTATAAAAATAATCAAAACCAAAATCACTCCAATTACAACTTTCATAATCACAAACTTAAATCATCAAAAGGGTTCTCAAAAAAAAAAAAAAAAAAAAAAAAAAAAAAAAAATCCCATTACTAAAAAGTCTAAATTTAAACCAAATTCATTCCAATTTCACCATAAAACACATAAAAATCACAACTTTCATAATCACAAACTAAAACCATCAAAAGGGTCACCAACAAAAACCCCCCAAAAACCAAAATCCCCAATTTTTCAAGATTAGGGCTCATTTTAATAACCCTAATCAAGTACCAAATTAGGGGTTTACCGTTGGATGATCGGCGATATCAAGAAAGTGTGTGAGTGAAAATTTAGGACCCGATTGATTTTGGTTGTTTGATTGAGTTGGTTTTAAGCTGGTGTGACAGTATTTATAGATGTTAAAGAAACAAAAAAAATTTTGTTTTTTCTATTTTCGGAGAAGATGTGAAGGAAAAGATAAGTATAAATAAAGCTTTATTATTTGCAAAGTACTTTATTATTTGTAAAGTTTGACTAGTTCTAAACTTTTTACTGATTACTAAAAAGGTAACTGCGCGTTGCAGCGGTGGGTACTCTTAAATAAAAATTTTCAATGAAGTTAATAAAAATGTCACGGGATGTCATTCCGACATCTAAATTTGCTTGGTCACAGTTTTGTGTATCGAGTCGAGTTTTATTGAGTCGAGCCTTGGTCACAGGTTCATATCTAGGTTAAGATGCAGGGTTGTATATTGTGTTTAAATGATTGTAATATTTGGTGTATGGATGATTTTAAGGCTATTAATGTAGAATGAGGGTTGTACATTGTGTTTAAATGATTGTAATATTAGGTGTAGAGATGTTTTTAATGCTATTAATGTAGAATGAAAGTTGTACATTGTGTTTAAATGATTGTAATATTTGGTGTAGAGGTGTTTTTAATGCTATTAATGTAGAATGATGGTTATACATTGTGTTTAAATTATTGTAATATTGAGTGTAGGGGTGTTTTTAATGCTATTAATATAGAATAAGGGTTGTACATTGTGTTTAAATAATTGTAATATTGGGTGTAGGGGTGTTTTTAATGCTATTAATGTATAATTCTAAGAAAAGTGGTCTGAATTTCGATTCATGCTAGTTTTTGTTGTACACAATGCTTTGATTGTTGTAATTATAAAAATTGATTGCTTTAAAGTATTGTAAACCATGCATCATTTTGTGTATATCTGAATTTTTTAGAGAGAGTCATTCCTCCATTATAAGTAATATAGACTAGTAATAAATGCATATTTTTGTTAGCAAATCCATTCATGGAAAAGTTTATAATGTAGGAATGAGCACGGTACTGGTCCAGTATCGATCCCGTACTGAATTATTGGTATTGATTTTTTCTCAAGCATAAATTAGTGATACCGGTATCGTACCGAACGGGATTCGGGTATCGGTACCGGTATCAGTATCGGGAAATCGGGTTTTCCCCGATTTTTTTGGAATTTCTCGATTTGGTACCGGTCACGTACTGAATTAGTGGTCCCGATTTTTTTTTCACCTTATTTTGTAGTCCCGGTATCGTACCGTATATCGGGAATCGATACGGTTCCAGTACGGTTCCGATTCAGGTCGAAATGCTCATCCGTAATCTATACTATTTAAAAAACAAAAATGGTCAAACTGAAAAGTGAAAAGTCAAAGAAAATGAAATGTTGAAACAATTAATTATAAGTAATTTCAACTATTAATACACGTGTATGTTTCAAAAGAAAACTATTAATACACATCGAAAACCAGGTTGACCCGGTTTAAATTGACCCGTTTTTCGACCGGAACAATTCAACCGGTTGAACTACCCGAATCGAACCGGGTTTAAAAATATTATGTTTAATCCTAAAATCCGCAAACTTTTATTATTTTTCGTTTATAACCATAAACTTTTTTTTATCACGAAAAATATTTGTTATCTCGTTGCTATGCACGGGTACTCGTCTAGTTTGTTATAATCATAATGAGTTAATGTTTCATGTTCCTGTGAGATAAAGAGGTTTGGAATCTTAAACTTTTTTCATAATTTAATGTACGTGTAATTGTTAAGCGTTTTATAAGCTTGAAAAGGTTTATACATGGTACAACAAGTTTTATAAAATCAAAGTTTTATAAATTAATAATTTATTAAATATTTAGACCTTTTAAAAGATCCACGAGTGTGGCTGCTCTTAGTATTATGTTTTTTTAAAAGGTTTAAATCAATAAAGATAGTTAAAGTCATATTTTTTTCAAATGTCTACTGATTTTTTTCACGAGTTAACAGTGGGCATATGTTTCGATGACTTCTGACAATAGTTGAGGGATTGGAAGTGTTACGTATTCTTATAATCGGGCATATGTGATGGAGAGTAATAAGTTTAAATAAATTTTGTTATTTGTAAATTTTGACTAATTAAGGTTTTTTTACATATTATGATGTGTAATAAATGCATGTTTTAGTTAGCAAGTTTGTTTAATTAGTATGTTTTTTTTAAAAGGTTTGACTCAGTAAAGAAATTTAAAATCGCATCTTTTTTAAATGCCGACTGATTTTTTCACGAGTTAACGTTAGATAGTGAAGCATATGTACTTGTGACTTCTAGCCATAAGTTGGGATTGAGTCCGTTTTTATTACGCCTAGGCGATAATGGTTCATTCGTGAATTTAATAATGATTAGATGCAAAAGCTTAAATGATGGTAAGAATTTTAGAGTCAAAGAGGAAAATTGGTCCATAATTTACTTTTACTTATTGTAACCGGATAAGCAGTAACATCTTCTTTCTTATTTCGAGGAAAAGTTGTGACAAATTAAAATAGCTATTTAAATAGTGTTTTTAAGACGATGGTGTATGTTGTTTAGGTGTGAAAAAAAAAAGAAATTTATGAAAAAAGTTATATTTGTAAATGCATTAAACATATGTATATGATGTAAAGGTGAGAAAAGTTATAGATTACGGTGAATCGGTGATAATGGTTAATTTGAGTATACGGTTGACACGACTCAAAAGATGTGTAATGTATATGATGAGGTGTTACCACGTGGAGGTATGTGTAATCCTCCCCGAAGAAGATGTTCAACAGACCATTCGGTCAATGAAACACAAAAGGATATCTATATTTTTATGAGTAATGCTATCGTGTTTGTCATGTAGAAGCTCGCGCCATTTATGATTTGATTATTGGATTAGTTATTGCAAGAGTTTAGTCATCAGTTTGGTCTTGTTTGTTATACGACATTTAAAAATTGATTATTTTACTTTAATGAAAAGTCGTTAAGACAATGAATTAGATTTGTATACAGAACCGGATTTGGACCTGTGCAGGGTAGGCAACTGCACAGGGCCCAACATTCTAAAGGGGCCTCATATTTATGTCCATTTGTCTATAACAAAATACAGCTCATTAAAGCCCGATTCTAGTTTTTTTTTATTTTTTATTTTTTATTTTTTTTCGACAAAAAGAAAGAACAAATTCAAGTATAGGAAGCATTAATATATCAAGTATTTCAACCTTAATGAGCTTTCATTTTACATTTTATGATACAATTGATATCTTTTAAGTTATTATACTTTGTCATCTTAAGACATATGCTATACACCTTATATTTGACATAATACTTTGAAACAAAACTCAAATACTGCAAGCATCATTAAACTATTAGCATTTGTTTGTTATATTTAAAGTTTTAAAATTAAAACATTAATCATTTACAATAGAGTTAATTACATAAATAATTCATGTGGTTTGTCGAATTTTATCAATTTAGTCCCTAAACCTTTTTTTTTTTGCGGATCCTCTCCTATAGTTTTGACCCGTTACGGGTTTGGTCCTTTGACCACTTTTTCTCGTCAAGTGAATATTTAGATGGTTAGAAGTTAAAATTTGTTATCCTAATATAAAATAAAATAAAATAAAATAAAAAACGTCATTATATTCTAACTTATATGGGATATAAAGGTTTTCTTATTTTTATTTGTTTGCTCAATTTAATTACATGCCTTTCCTTTCAATTTGCCCTTCAAAAACTATAGCCTATAATAAGTTTTTTTTAACCCAAAATATAAATCAGAACAAAATTGGTTACCTTTTTATTATGCAAATAGCCCTTTTCGGTATGCAAAACTTATCCTTGTGCTCAATATGTACGGTGTGTTTGGTAAAAGTAGCAGTGAGCGGTGAGCTGTGAGTAGCTTCTTAAATAAGCATTGGAAAAATAAGCTTTCCTAAAAAATAGCAAAGCTCACCGCTCCTTTGCCAAATGAACAATAAAAAATCAAAAAGCTCATTGTTCACCGCCTCATCGCCCCAAAGAGCTCCGCGCCAAACATAGCCGTAGTAACTATTTTTTTTTTATACACACTATTATCATGTCGGTCAATAACGGGTCGCCCATTGCTATCACACCAGAAAACACCTCAACACCTCAGCTCATGCTACAGTGAAGCCAAGACCACTTTCACCTTTATGCACATTGAATTTTGTTTAATTATGTAGAACTAGAGGTAATGGGTCAAACGGGTTGAAATAGGTCACTTCTTGTGGGTTGTGTTTTAGGGTATTTCCTATTTGTTTATAGATGGTTAATTTGTGAAAGATTGTTCCAAAACAGTAATTATAAAAATCAACTAAACTCTGAACCCTTTTAACTATTCTTGTATGTGACTCATTTGAGATTAAAGAACACGAAAAATAGATCCGTTTAAACCCTCCAAGTTCTCCTACTCCTTCCAAGTAGTAACTTTTTTTCTATACAAAACCAATCGGACCAAGCGTTTGAAGGTATTTCTCATTCCTGTATTTAGAACGTCATTTAAACATCACCCGCCTCGTATTCCATCTCCTGTGGAAAGAAAAACAGAGAAATAAATAGATGAGGAAATCCATGAAATATGGCAATGACTTGCATGTCTTAGTGTGCACATTGCTAGTATTTCTTTTACCTGCTATCGATATTTCAACTTTTAAAACGAAATGCTGAAAGTTTAAAGCTCGAGTAGGATAACTATAAAGACCTAGGAATGCAGGTTTGATATAAGACATCGAAGTTATACGCATTGATACTGATTTTTTAGCTTATGTTCAGTTTACTATTTAGTGGCTACCGGCAAAATTTTGGGTGAGTTGAAAGGGTGAGATAACAAGTCAAAGTCGGTTTTTGTAGGGGTTAAACTAGAATAATATGTTGAGCACTACAAGTATAGTTGATTATCTGATTGATTCTTTAGTCACGTAATCATATTTAGAACACATATCCAAACACCCCTTTACGAATGCTAATACGAAATGGAATTTTGGTTTAGATATGCAGCCATCACCCCATGTAGTGAATCCACTAGCGAATTTCAGGTTTAGGTCAGGATCATATTACATGCAAGGCATAATATCTATATTGATACTAATGCTTAACTGTAAGGTTATGTTGAAATTTAGCAAGGATTAGCTTGACTTTGGGTTATTTCTACTTGTGGATCATCTGATTATTCAGGGATTTAATTAAATACTAGCTGCAAGATTGCAAAGGGTGGACTAAATTAGCCTATTAACATTCTTAAATAATCAGAATCTGTCCAACACTTAACACCATTAATTCGTCAAACGTGATTATAGCAACTTCAAGGAAAGAAGCACATCCAAAAACTGTCTAAGAACCTAGGAACCAAGACCATCATGAACAGAACAGTCGAGTGTTCGTGTGCTTGTGTGCATGCATTATATACTTACTGTATAAGGAAGATTCAGGTCAGGAAGCTCAATTCTTGCATTGTCAAGTGAATGTCCTTCATTGACATGGCTTGTTAATGTTGAGGATTTTACCCTCCCATGTCCCATTTTTGTGTTATTTGTGGCTTCGACAACATCGATTCCTTCCACGACTTCTGATACACCTGTCCTCTGCTTTTTAGGTTGGCAATAACTAGCAATTAATACCAAAAATCCATGTTAATTAAGGCAACTACACGATAGTTTCAAAGGTAAGCAAAAAATACGACCAATAATGTGATATTTATAACAAGGGCATATTCAGATAATAGTCTCTTTAGGAAATACCATTGGTGAAAGTAAATTAATTTGCAAAAAGATCATTGTCGATAAAAACTGAATATTTTTATTAATTCTACCCAGAAGATCATACTAAAGAGTTCTCAGTATCTCACCTATGCTCATCTGTCTCTTTCTTAAGAACAATGTTGGAGCATTTGCTTCTTAAACCACCTTCTTGATGAAGCCGATTCTGCAGAAGAAGAAGAAAAGTTCATAGTCAGGATAGCGATTCCTACTACTGCATCCTGAATGACTATTTTAAAAGTGACCAGTGAAATCAGTCAAAAGCAATTAAAAAGAAACCCTTTGCAAATAGCTATTCTAAAAGTTCTACTGTATCCTAAATGATTATTTTAAAAGTCCAACTTAACAAGAAGAGCGCTAACCAATTATTCTTACAACTCAAGAGATTAAATTTCCCAAGTAAGTGGACCATTGTTACATATAATATGATGTTTGATACCCTTGACTTAATTGCAAGTTGCAACAGGTTGATAATTGCCACCCATTTACTCGTCGTAAAGTGTGTGCACTCTGCTATAATTAGTATATATTGAATCTTAATCACAGTTTTACGATTTTTATCAACTATTAAGAAAACCGTCCATCGGACGGGTGGAGACCTAGTATATGCTTTGAAATTAGTGTGAAAAGAAGCAAGAGTGCAAGACTGAATTCTAGTTATAAACAATCATGAAGATTTAGTTCAAGTCAAAGCAAACTGTGACATCAGAACTTCCGATAGTTCTATAGATATGTCATTTAATATACAGTACCTTTTGGTACACTTCCTCTTGCCAATCTCCACCATTTGCATTTAGCGTCCGATCTGTGGAATCCAATGATGCTACAAAATAGATAAAATATGATGCATCAGCTCGCTGCAAAATCTCCCCAAAAGGAACATATGACCGCATAGGTATGCATGGTAAAGCTACAAACACTAACCTATACCCCAATCTAGTACCCCTCATGAACTATTCTACAAGTGTTTATAGCAAATTTTTTATGTTCGACAGTCATGTCATATTGAGAAGTTCCTTAGCAGAAAATTTATAGAAAGAGAGAGAGAGAGAACATTTACGCTGCTGTGGGGCCTCAGGTTTCCGGTTATGGCTGATGAGATAAACAATCTGTTTCTCACAAGTACCCAGCTTGTCCTTATAATTAGCCAATACTCTCTGCTTTGGGATTTGTAAGAACTCCATGAAACGCTCCAGCCTAATTTTAAAGACTTCCAGCTTCTCAAGTTGCTCATTCGTTGGCTGCTCAGGAAGAGAATCATGCTGGACAACACAAGTCATCCATTAAATTCAGAAGGAAAAAACTGCCTACAGCAGCAAGCTTTCACAAGACAATATACTATTATCAAATGATCGTACGTGCACTTAACCACAAAAGAAAATAGAATATTGAACTGATTTTCCATAAAAGATTCCTAAGGAACAGTTTTTCGTTATAATCAAACATGAAAGGAGAGGGATACGAAACCAAGTGAAAAGCACACATAGCAATAAATAATATTTATAAGAGCTACTAACTTACATGCTGCAATATGCCAAGAATTTTCTGGCGCATGTCATTCATATCATGCAGATAGAGCTCCTTCATAGCTTTTATCTGTACGCAGAAGAGAAAATCAGATCTAGAAAAGTTATATTGTGATTAGATTCATATTTTATCACTCACTATCAGAAGGTATTTTACGCAGTATTTCTTTATGTGTTCTTATGTGGACAATTGATTTGTATTTTAGTTAATGAAGTTTCTAACTTGTAAAGAACATACGCTTTAAAACAATCATGAAGATTTAGTTCAACTCAAAGCAAACTGTCACGTCAGGCACTTCCACTACTTTTATAGATATGTAATTTAATATACAGTACCTTTTGGTGCACTTCCTCTTGCCAATCTCCACCATTTGCATTTGGCGTCTGATCTGTGGAATCCAATGATGCTACAGCATAGTTAAAATATGATGCATCAGCTCGCTGAAAAGCTCCACAAAAGGAACATATGACAGCATCGCTATACATAGTAAAACTACAAACGGTAACAAACCTATACCCCTCATGAACTATTATACAAGTGTTTATAGCAATTTCTTTATGTTCGACAGTCCTGTATTCCGTAGCAGAACATTTATAGAAAGAGAGAATGAATTTTGTGTGTGAGTTTTGTACAGGTGCAGGGTTGTGTGTTTGTGCGTGTGGTAGTATAAATTGACAATAATACCCTCATGTGGAGAAATGGACCATCGGTGTTACGGTTACCGGGTTAGGGACTATTGACATAAAATCAAGGGACCATACATGCAAGTCAATGCTACCTAAGTGAACGATCTGTATAATTTACTCTCTTATTACATCAGATGAGAATGTATAAAATTTAGGTAGTATCCAAGAATTTATGTGGTCATGTTCAATCTTGATTAGAATAACAACGAAAATGACCAAACAACCCTTTTCATAATCACATTATTAGTCTACAGAGTTCGTAATTAATTACATTATACCTGGATCCGTAGGGTTTAACCAATTGTTTGCCTGCATAGAATCTGGCACGGGATTTTGTGACTAGTCTCCATAGTTGGCATCTTTAAGGATATCTTCCGCAGATAATCCGACTGCAAGTCATATGAATTAAAAATATTTAGGTTCGTGTTACAAGGACGTGGTGGTATAAAATCTCTGGATCAAGGTACAAAGGAAATAGTAATTTACTTCACCCTCAAATCTTATGTGTATTTAACTTCTTTATGCACAAATATTATATCATAATCTAAATAAAAGATCCATCTATAACAATTCTGTATAATAACCTAACTTAATTGGCATCTAACTTCTAGACACATCATATATGTAACACATAAATTATTTAACATCAAAATAAAAATTCATGTATCACTTTAAATTGTATTCAACTGAAATAAATGAATTACTATGAATTAAAATTATAAGCCCATGAATTTCACAGGCAAATAATCTACGGTAGTATTTTAATCCTCAGTACCAGAAGGTATTTTATGCATTCTTGAATCTGGACAGTTGATTTGTATTTTAGTATCACTAATGAAGTTTCTAACTTGTAAAGAACATACGCTTTAAAACAATATGAAGATTTAGTTCAACTCAAAGCAAACTGTCACGTCAGGCACTTACGCTACTTTATAGATATGTAATTTAATATAGTACCTTTTGGTACACTTCCTCTTGCCAATCTCCACCATTTGCATTTAGCGTCCGATCTGTGGAATCCAATGATGCTACAGAATAGATAAGATATGATGCATCAGCTCGCTGGAAAGCTCCCCAAAAGGAACATATGACAGCATCTGTATACATGGTAAAACTACAAACACTAACGTATACCCCAATCGAGTACCCCTCATGAACTATTCTACAAGTGTTTATAGCAAAATTTTTATGTTCGACAGTCGTGTCATATTGAAAAGTTCCTTAGCAGAAAATTTATAGAAAGAGAAAGAGAGAAAACATTTACGCTGCTGTGGGGCCTCAGGTTTCCGGTTATGGTTGATGAGATAAACAATCTGTTTCTCACAAGTACCCAGCTTGTCCTTATAATTAGCCAATACTCTCTGCTTTGGGATTTGTAAGAACGCCATGAAACGCTCCAGCCTATTTTTAAAGACTTCAAGCTTCTCAAGTTGCTCATTCGTTGGCTGCTCAGGAAGAGAATCATGCTGGACAACACAAGTCATCCATTAAATTCAGAAGGAAAAAACTGCCTACAGCAGTAAGCTTTCACAAGACAACATACTATTATCAAATGATCGTACGTGCATTTAACCACAAAAGAAAATAGAATATTGAACTGATTTTCCATAAAAAAATCCTAACAGTTTTTCGTTATCATCAAACATGAAAGGAAAGGGATACGAAACCAAGTGAAAAGCACACATAGCAATAAATAATATTTATAAGAGCTACTAACTTACATGCTGCAATATGCCAAGAATTTTCTGGCGCATGTCATTCATATCATGCAGATAGAGGTCCTTCATAGCTTTTATCTGTACGCAGAAGAGAAAATCAGATCTAGAAAAGTTATATTGTGAATATATTCATATTTTAACACTCACTACCAGAAGGTATTTTATATTTTTATGCATTCTTGAATCTGGACAATTGATTTTTATTTTAGTATCAGTAATGAAGTTTCTAACTTGTACAGAACATACGCTTTAAAACAATCATGAGGATTTAGTTCAACTCAAAGCAAACTGTCACGTCAGGCACTT
Organism: Artemisia argyi; assembly: GCA_030686995.1. Classification (NCBI taxonomy): domain Eukaryota; kingdom Viridiplantae; phylum Streptophyta; class Magnoliopsida; order Asterales; family Asteraceae; genus Artemisia; species Artemisia argyi. The sequence goes on along the minus strand of CM060687.1, from coordinate 194,588,947 downwards.
ACTTCCACTACTTTTATAGATATGTAATTTAATATACAGTACCTTTTGGTGCACTTCCTCTTGCCAATCTCCACTAGTTGCATTTGGCGTCTGATCTGTGGAATCCAATGATGCTACAGCATAGTTAAAATATGATGCATCAGCTCGCTGAAAAGCTCCACAAAAGGAACATATGACAGCAGGGGCGGATGTACATGTAAGCCAGCTACCCCTGAACTTTTACCCGGTAGTGGAATTTTTGGCGATTTTTGGCCATTTTTGACGATTTTTGGCCATTTTTTGGCGATTTCGCGACCCCTGAAACAAATTTTCGCTACCCCTAAACAAATTTTTGAATTTCGCTACCCCTAAGCTTGGCTCCTAGTTCCGCCCTTGTATGACAGCATCGCTATACATAGTAAAACTACAAACGGTAACAAACCTATACCCCTCATGAACTATTATACAAGTGTTTATAGCAATTTCTTTATGTTTGACAGTCCTGTCATATTGAGAAATTCCGTAGCAGAACATTTATAGAAAGAGAGAATGAATTTTGTGTGCAGGGTTGTGTGTTTGTGCGTGTGGTAGTATAAATTGACAATAATACCCTCATGTGGAGAAATGGACCATCGGTGTTACGGTTACCGGGTTAGGGACTATTGACATAAAATCAAGGGACCATACATGCAAGTCAATGCTACCTAAGTGAACGATCTTTATAATTTACTCTCTTATTACATCAGATGAGAATGTATAAAATTTAGGTAGTATCCACGAATTTATGTGGTCATGTTCAATCTTGATTAGAATAACAACGAAAATGACCAAACAACCCTTTTCATAATCACATTATTAGTCTACAGAGTTCGTAATTAATTACATTATACCTGGATCCGTAGGGTTTAAACAATTGTTTGCCTGCATAGAATCTGGCACGGGATTTTGTGATCTAGTCTCCATAGTTGGCATCTTTAAGGATATCTTCCGCAGATAATCCGACTGCAAGTCATATGAATTAAAAATATTTAGGTTCGTGTTACAAGGACGTGGTGGTATAAAATCTCTGGATCAAGGTACAAAGGAAATAGTAATTTACTTCACCCTCAAATCTTATGTGTATTTAACTTCTTTATGCACAAATATTATATCATAATCTAAATAAAAGATCCATCTATAACAATTCTGTATAATAACCTAACTTAATTGGCATCTAACTTCTAGACACATCATATATGTAACACATAAATTATTTAACATCAAAAGCAAAATTCATGTATCACTTTAAATTGTATTCAACTGAAATAAATGAATTACTATGAATTAAAATTATATGCAACATTTTTTGAATATTACTCATTTTCATATACAAGCCCATGAATTTCACAGGCAAATAATCTACGGTAGTATTTTAATACTCAGTACCAGAAGGTATTTTATGCATTCTTGAATCTGGACAGTTGATTTGTAGTTTAGTATCACTAATGAAGTTTCTAACTTGTAAAAGAACATACGCTTTAAAACAATATGAAGATTTAGTTCAACTCAAAGCAAACTGTGACGTCAGGCACTTCCGCTACTTTTATAGATATGTAATTTAATATACAGTACCTTTTGGTGCACTTCCTCTTGCCAATCTCCACTATTTGCATTTCGCGTCTGAACTGTGGAATCCAATGATGCTACAAAATAGATAAAATATGATGCATCAGCTAGTTGAAAATCTCCCCAAAAGGAACATATGACTAGTACCCCTCATGAACTATTCTACAAGTGTTTATAGTAAATTTTTTATGTTCGACAGTCGTGTCATATTGAGAAGTTCCTTAGCAGAAAATTTATAGAAAGAGAAAGAGAGAGAACATTTACGCTGCTGTGGGGCTTCAGGTTTCCGGTTATGGCTGATGAGATAAACAATCTGTTTCTCACAAGTACCCAGCTTGTCCTTATAATTAGCCAATACTCTCTGCTTTGGGATTTGTAAGAACGCCATGAAACGCTCCAGCCTATTTTTAAAGACTTCCAGCTTCTCAAGTTGCTCATTCGTTGGCTGCTCAGGAAGAGAATCATGCTGGACAACACAAGTCATCCATTAAATTCAGAAGGAAAAAACTGCCTACAGCAGTAAGCTTTCACAAGACAATATACTATTATCAAATGATCGTACGTGCATTTAACTACAAAAGAAAATAGAATATTGAACTGATTTTCCATAAAAAATCCTAAGGAACAGTTTTTCGTTATCATCAAACATGAAAGGAGAGGGATACGAAACCAAGTGAAAAGCACACATAGCAATAAATAATATTTATAATAGCTACTAACTTACATGCTGCAATATGCCAAAAATTTTCTGGCGCATGTCATTCATATCATGCAGATAGAGCTCCTTCATAGCTTTTATCTGTACGCAGAAGAGAAAATCAGATCTAGAAAAGTTATATTGTGAGTAGATTCATATTTTATCACTCACTATCAGAAGATATTTTACGCAGTATTTCTTTATGTGTTCTTATCTGGACAATTGATTTGTATTTTAGTTAATGAAGTTTCTAACTTGTAAAGAACATATGCTTTAAAACAATCATGAAGATTTAGTTCAACTCAAAGCAAACTGTCACGTCAGGCACTTCCACTACTTTTATAGATATGTAATTTAATATACAGTACCTTTTGGTGCACTTCCTCTTGCCAATCTCCACCATTTGCATTTGGCGTCTGATCTGTGGAATCCAATGAAGCTACAGCATAGTTAAAATATGATGCATCAGCTCGCTGAAAAGCTCCACAAAAGGAACATATGACAGCATCGCTATACATAGTAAAACTACAAACGGTAACAAAGCTATACCCCTCATGAACTATTATACAAGTGTTCATAGCAATTTCTTTATGTTCGACAGTCCTGTCATATTGAGAAATTCCGTAGCAGAACATTTATAGAAAGAGAGAATGAATTTTGTGTGTGAGTTTTGTACAGGTGCAGGGTTGTGTGTTTGTGCGTGTGGTAGTATAAATTGACAATAATACCCTCATGTGGAGAAATGGACCATCGGTGTTAAGGTTACCGGGTTAGGGACTATTGACATAAAATCAAGGGACCATACATGCAAGTCAATGCTACCTAAGTGAACGATCTGTATAATTTACTCTCTTATTACATCAGATGAGAATGTATAAAATTTAGGTAGTATCCACGAATTTATGTGGTCATGTTCAATCTTGATTAGAATAACAACGAAAATGACCAAACTACCCTTTTCATAATCACATTATTAGTCTACAGAGTTCGTAATTAATTACATTATACCTGGATTCGTAGGGTTTAAACAATTGTTTGCCTGCATAGAATCTGACACGGGATTTTGTGATCTAGTCTCCATAGTTGGCATCTTTAAGGATATCTTCCGCAGATAATCCGGCTGCAAGTCATATGAATTAAAATGTTTAGGTTCCAAAGCGTGTTAGTCCAACTTATAAACAGTTTTATGCAAATAATATCTAAGAGGGACGATTTCCATTACTTTCACCAAACCTGTTCTAGCAGAAATATCTTTATGCTTATCTACTTAGTTTAGTTGATATAAGTTGAATTCAATAAGCAGTTTGAGATATCATACTTAAAACGAATTATACTGGTGGTATGATTTGTTTTCAACTTTTCAGTCGACTCATTTAACTAATACGAGAAACAGGATATCAGCTCGATGGCAGCCTAATCATGGCATCTCAAAGCATTTACTAAAATCCATGGCAGCCTAAACATACATGATATCTTTTTCTGAATTTTGTCATCTCGAAGCATTTACTAAAATCAATGGCAGCCTAACCACACGTATGTATCATCCACCTCAACAGACTCCAAACTCCAAATCTATCTACCTTTAAGTTCTTAAACTCTACAGTTTACTATTTCGACACACTATCAGTAAAAAGTTGAAATACAGTAACAGTCACATGCGTAAAATTTCATTTCATCATAATCAGTGGCGGAACTAGAACATTTTTTTGGGGGGGCCCGAATCGGAGATTTGTTTGTAACCTCAACTAAATTACCTCTAAAATCTATAATATTTACACTAAGTGCCGTAAATTTTGGGTGGGCCGGGACTCTCCCCTGCCCCTTCATAGGACCGCCCTTGATCATAATCGCTAAACATAAAGCACAATTACGAATGTCCCGATGGGCTATTAGTCCAAATGAATCAGTATAATCATAAAAAGGAACGTAACAGAGCTACGCCTCGACTAATACATCTATTTCTGTTTTCCTACTTAGTATAACATTTCGGCATTCCGACATTTCGAGCAGGTCTCTTTCAAAAACTAAAGATCACTACTTACATAATCATAAACTCATTAGTATCTATCAATCATCAAAACTAGACCTACCCAAATAGCCTAATTGCCTAAAACTTTATAAAAATCATAAAACACATAAAAATCACAACTTTCATAATCATAAACTTAAATCATCAAAAGGGCCATTAAAAAAAAAAAAAAAAAAATGAAAATAATCAAAACCAAAATCATTCCAATTACATAATAAAACACATAAAAATCACAACTTTCATAATCATAAACTTAAATTATCAAAAGGGTCAGCAAAAAAAAAAAAAAAAAAAATCCCAAAATTTCAAGATTAGGGTTCTTTTTTCTAACCCTAACTATATCAAAATAAAACAATTAAATTACCAAAATCAGAATGATCGCCGGTTGTATCAAGAAAGTGAGATTTTTTGTTGTGCGAATTTGGTTTTTTTTTTTTTTTTTTTTTTTTGTATGGAATTGAATTTAAAAGTTGTGACTATATAATAAATTTATTTTTTAGGCGCAATTTCATTAGTATCCAAAATTTAAAAATTTCGTATATATCATTAAATATTGTACTTTATGCATAAAAAACTAGTAAAAGAGTATATATGAAATTTTTGAAATTTTCAAAAATATATATGAAATTTTCCTTATTTTTACTAGTTATAATACCCGCGCACGCGCGGGTTTTTTTTTAAGTTTTTTGAATAACATATTTTTATTTATTAGAAAATAAATAATTTAATCTTTGTTTTGTTTGATTTATGATTTTTAATTATAGTTTTTATTATTAAAGATAATCATTTAAAAAGTTTAATCCTATTATAATTATAGATAATTATAGTTTTTATTATTAAAGATAATCATTTAAAAAGTTTAATCCTATTGTTAGTTACATCTTATCTATATTTTTTTGTATTTATCTTCTATTTGTGTAGTATATCAACAAAACGAATTTAGAAATTTATAAATTAAAAAATAATAATTAATTAAAATATTACTTAATAAGGAAATAATCTTTTTTTTGAAATACGAAAGTCCCCACTAGAGGTTTTGTTGTATTATATAAAAGATTATTATTATTATTTTTAGTTGTTGTTTTCTCTATTTTTGTATGAGATGTGAAGGAAAAGATAAGTATAAATAAGTTTTTATTGATTATGATATGTATAATAAATGCAGATTTTAGTAGGCAAATATGTTAGTTAGTAGTGTATTTCAAAATGTTTTAAGATATTTAAAATTGGAGTTTTTTAAGAGACTCTAGTATTTTTTAAAAGTATTTAACAAAATACGTACTTTTAAAAGTATTTAATTGTTTCTTTTTGTTTTTCTTTTTGTATTTATTTTCCTTTTACAAAACCATAAAATCATTCTCTTGATGAGTGCTAGCAGCAAACCAACCATCGTTTCCATAATAATTAATTTGCTATCTAATTTTTACTTAATCCAAAAAGAAAACAGTAACAAATAAATACTACTAGTCAACCATCTTCTCCATCCGGATGTCATCATGTCTTATGTATGTGTCATTGCCAACTCGGTCATCGGTGACGCTCATAACGTACAAGATAATCTATATCTTTACTATCTATAAAGGAAAAGGGTCAAAGGGGAATGTGGAATTGTGAAAAAACTGAATTTTCGGTCAATCCCGATTTTGCCCCTGGACATGTGAAAGACCCATGGCTGGAATTAATGCTGGAATTAATTGAAACTAAAACAGAGAAGTTGAAACTGAAACTATATATGGAAATTCACTCAATCACGGTTATGGCTGCAATCAATTTCGCTCAATCACGGTTGAAACTGAAACTATATATGGAAATTCACGGCTGGAATTTCACACAACCCATCACAAAATAACACAGGGCGGGAAAATGCATTACTGGAAAATATATGCCAAACATAAGTGGGCGGGAAAAGGATTTTGTTGATGTTGAAATTTGTATTTAGGTTTTGCCTATATAAACATGCGACCTCCACATAATGATTATTGCAAACCCACTATATTTGACATACCCATCAACAAATGGAACTGCCAAATCAAAAAAAATGTTGATGATGATCTTGAGGTATTTGTTTGTCATTCTTCGTATCCTTTATCTGTAGGAAATGTAGTCACCAATGGCGTGCATTACTTAACGGGGTTTGGAGTCTTCATATGTGTTATGTTCTTGTTATTTTGTTTATTTTGTTCGTTTATTTGCAGGCAATGGAAAAACCTCATATGTGTTATGTTTTTGTTATTATATTTATATTTATTGGCATTGTTTGGCATTCGTTCTATTTGGCATTCGTTTATTTGTTTGGCATAATGGAACCAATCCCATAATTCTAATATGTCATTTATCTTTCTTTTTTTCTTTCTTTTTCTTTTTTCTTTACAGCTTCTGCCTATGCCTAACCCTCCCGCACATCCTAATCCTTTTGTCAACACAAACTTAATCAATTGGAATTGGGATGACGTAATTGTAATATCCAGTGACGATGAAGATGATGGTGAAGAAGAACCAATACCATCACCAACCGTTGCGAGTCAAGTATTCGTGCCCGGTCGTAAAAGAGTTTATTGCTTGGTTCATGTTTCATCTTTTTATTGTTTATGTTTCATCTTTTTGTTTATGTTTCATCTTTTTATTGTTTATGAGATTACTTTCAGTTGTAACTATATTATTGTTTATGTTTAATCTTTTTGTTTACAAGAACTGAGATGACCAGTGACTTGTGAGAGGATACTTCTACTTGTGTAAACTAAATTAAAGAAAAAGAGTAGTCGATTAGATAAGCTTTAACACCATTTTACCATTGCAACTCAAGTTGTAATGAGAACTAATGACAAGTAGAAACTACCTGTTTCAATGTTTTTGCTTGATTAGGTCACTTGGTTATGAATATATTAATGTGAAATGCAAGTTGATTAGAAACATATAGACTAAACTTACTGATATAGGTTATAAAGATACTTCTGCTACTGACTATTCTCTCTCAGAATTTTTATTATGCACCACTTATAATGGATTGACAAAAAAGACCTAATTTTTCAGTTATAATGCATATATGTAAAGTTTTAAACAATAAAAGGAGGATTGTAAATGTTATTAATAAATGTTTAATCAAGATGTATATGCAGTAATATTATTACTTGCTCAACTTTTAAAAGAAAAGCTGTAAGAATGATTACAAAAAGCTAAATGAACATGTTATACTCTCTATTATTTTATCTTTTCTCTTTTTGCCTGTTTCTTTGTGACATCTTCTCAGGTCATCAGGTAAGAGATAACAAGGTTGCTATCATTCTCCTATTCTATTAATGTGCTAATTTATCCATGTATTTATTGATCAAGCTTTCATAAATCACTTATGTTAATTTATCCCTATGATGGTCAAGATTAAAAGTGAGTTTTAATGACCCGCTTCTTATTCTCTTTGATCCTTTTGTTAAGTTCTTTATTCTTTGCCAATTCTCTTCGCAAATTAATTTCTGTTTGTGATTAAACTAACCTGAAAAGAATCAAGGTTTTGTGGGACGAAATTGAGTTCTTAAAAGGATCTGAGGGGGCTGGTATGAGAGAGACGCGGATGTATGCCTATCGAGTTATTATAGATCAAGTTATTTGTATTAGTTTTATAACATATGAGATTTATGGAATTTTATGCGAGCGGAAAAGTATAATGGAACGGGCAACTCTAATGAGTATTTTTTAAGTAATGTTTCGATGAGACTTATTCTCCTGTCAACAAGGTCTATGGGAATTATGTTTAAACACTCATCATATGAAGCGCATGGTTGAGCCTGAAGAAAAGACTTTTGAAGAGAAATCCCAATGACTAACACCGCAATGACTAAAACAACTCGTGTTTGTAGCTAATTTTGATAATTTAAATCTTAAGAATTTGCCTATATTATTCATTTGGCATACATTATTTGTGCATGAATTGCCTATAGATGTAAAAGTTATGCAACCAATTCCGTTAAAATCGTAGCTTTCAGTGTACCTTAAAAAAAACCAACACACGTTATAATTGTTGCACTTTTATCTTTCTTTCTATCAAATGTGTTTTCAATTTAATGGAATGCGATAATTTTGCATCTTATTCAATGACATATTTCTTTAGTTTGTTGTTTACGTTTTGTCATCAGGCTATGCACAGGTGCACTTTTTCTAAACTGAAAAGGTCGTGCCATTTTCACTGCATAAAGAACTCAATCTCAGCTCAATAATTTTCAATATGTTGGACTTACCGATTGGTATATTGGACTTTATAAAGACATCATAGTCACCCAATTGGTATGTTGGACTTTACAAGGAGAATGTGGTGTTGATCATGAAGGTTACAATGTACGCAATTGCTTACATTTCATTGAAAAAAAGGAGGAACAGAGGAAAACATGTATCACGGACTTACTGTAGAAGCAATTGCCTACATTTTCTATGTAAAAAATTCAAAAAAAAATTACAGTTCAGTCCTCTCAGTAAGTCCCTGGTACATGTTTTCCCCCTGTTATATATTAGCAACTAAGTTAGCAATAAAAATGAATCTTTTTATTTGTTTTTATTTTTAATAGGTAAAACTGAGTTCAATGTATAAGAAGATTACAACATCTTGAATCATTTTATTCAAAAGCATTAGATTGTCATTTTAGTATTATTATTAATTTTTGTGTTTATAACCAGGTAGATCCATTTTACCAACTCGACCCATTGTATTCTGACATATATAATGTATGTTGTTGATACCAAATGGAGTAATGAGTGGTTACAAGGTCATTGCATACATTAACCAAACATGAAAAGGTCAAACAATCAAAAACTGAATAATCCACTCTTTACAAAAGGTAGGGATAACTTATGCGAAAAATAAATGTAATTAATAATTTTGCTATATATTCCACTACATCATGATTAAGAATGTACTCTTTATCCATGTAGTTTCGATGGTTTGGACTTGGCATAAAATAATGCTCGAAAATTACACTTAAGTTTGGATGGAATCACAGATGTGACAGTGTTTGGATTTAAAGAAAAGTTGCACGGGTTAATTTTAGTTTTTATATACTAAGTACACAATTATTTTCACGTTGTATGTTTGAACATTACACGAAACACTTACCACAATATCACATATCTATAATTGTTTGCCGCTAGAAATTCCGTTGCTATGCACGGGTACTCGTCTAGTTACATATAATGCATGAAGCACTCTTTTTCCAAAATTTTCAGATTTATAAGAAATAATGCATGGTTTACAACACTTTAATGCACCCAATTTTTAAAATTACAACAAAGTAAGTATTGTATAACAAAAAATAGTTTGGTGTTATTTTAAGACCAAAATTCTACTAATCAACATTAATGCTATTAAAAACACCCCTTCACCAAAAATTACAATCATTTAAGCACAATGTACAATACTTTTTAAGTAAATACAAGTCATAAAACACAAAGCACAAGTACGTAAAGCACAATGATTTTAAGGTCAACAATCTATTCAACACATATAATTAATACACTAATTAATTCACCATTTTACCAAAATATACAATTATTTAACCATAATGTACAAACTAATCAAGCTACTAAGTCAAGTACTTAATAATAAAGCCATTAGGCTCGGCACAGTGGTCGGTCGACCGGACCGGTCCCCCCTGCGCTGACCAAGTCGCCGCTACTGCAACCACAAGGTCGGACGGCTCCAAAATTCACAAACCAATCACCTCCACGACCGATTAATGCATTCCACAAAAGAAGAAAAAATGTATCGTTAAATATCAAAACAAAAAACGAAGATGAAAAAAAACAAAAAAAAAAAAACAAAAAAAAAAGAACAAAAAAAAGAACAAAAAAAAAAGTCTGATTTTCTTGCAAACATAGATCGTTGGTTATGTTCGGTTATCAAGATAAGAAAGAAAATAAGAGTATGTGATGTTTGTGTGGCTGCAAATCATGGCTGCGTATCTTTTGTAAGGGAAATTAGGGTAGGAATGAGGTAATTTAGGTTTTGTAAATGATGCGTGGAATTGCGCCCTCGCAAAAGGTTTTACATCTCAAGGGATCTTGAAAAGCTTGCAATCCCCACCAGGCAGTGTACCTGTTCGTTGTAGTATAGTATAGTGACAAGTACCGGGGGATTGATCGTTCAACTCTTGGAATAGTGTTCGCTAGGGTTAAAATTCTGCTAAACTAGGTCTAAGGGTGAGGGATGATTCTTTTTGTATTTTTATATTTTAAATGAAAGCAAGTAAAATCTCGGGTTTTTAAGGAGTGGGCGGAATTAGTTGCTAGTCAACTAACCCAATTAACTAAAGATGCAATCAAAATAAAATAAAATAAACTTAAACTAAATTGTGGTATAAATAATAATGAGAGAAAGTGTGTTTACTTAGATTTCATTACTCCCTAGATATCTTTTACCGGTTGATTAGCTTGTTTCAATTGCATTGATGACTGGTTATATTCCTTAATACTAGTCGTAGGGCCGTGTACGATCTTCCCTAACTCTATAGGCTTCAACCTCAATCCTATGTCGAGCCGACTAAAAGCTCCTAACATGGTATCCCTGGAAGTTACCTATGCATTAAATATAACCAAATATCGTAGTACACCTCCGATCATGTTTCTTAAGACGTTCAAGCAAGTTACCAAATAGAAGTCTGCCAGTTTTCTTAAGCCTAACATCGAATTCATTCATCAATAAAAATTATAAACAAACCATCAACCAGTAATTAACATCTAGGTTTCATTACATCTAAGCAAACACGAAAGAAACCTAGCCTAGCATGTTAAAGAGAAGACAAGCGTAAGATATAATCAAACAACATGATAGAACTTGTGCACACCATCTTCTATAAGTTCTTAAGACCGTTTTGGACTCCATGTTGTTTAGACATTGATCTATGATAAACAATAAAGCACAATAACAATGATAATAATAAGCACAGCGGAATAACATAAAGATTATTCTTATTATCAACAAGGTTCTTCGTCACCATCTCTAACATATATTTACAGCCCCAATTCTACTTGATCAAGGTAGAACGACTTAATCTTGAGGCTTGATGCGTGGGAATCGCACCTTGCTTTACCTCTCGAGGGATCTCGAGAAGCTTACAACCCCCACCAGGCAGTGTACCTGATCGTTGTAGTATAGTATAGTGACAAGTACCGGGGGATTGATCGTTCAGCTAGGAATAGTGTCGTTAGGATTGAAATTAATCTAACTAGGTCTAAAGGTGAAGGATAATTCTTTTTGTATTTTTATATTTTATGAAAACAAGTAAAATCTCGGGTTTTGGAAGAGTGGGCGGAATTAGTTGCTATTCAACTAACCCAAAACTATTATATAACTAAATTAAACTAATGAAAATGAAATTACACTAATTAAACTAAGGTTGTGAGCAGTATTTGGAGAAATTGTGTTTACTTAGACTTCATTACTCCCTAGATATCTTTTACATGTCAATTACTTGTTACACTTGTATGGATGACGGATTGTATTCCTTAATACCATTCGTGGGGTGGCATACATAACTCCCCAACTCTATGAGCTCTTATCTCCTCCTACACCATGACCCAACACAACTATAGGGATTGTAAACAGTGGCTCATGCATTAAATACAACCAATAAAGACCTAGTACGCCTCGGTTCATGTTTCTTAAGACGTTCAAGCATGTTACCATTTGGAGATCTGCCAGTTTTCTTAAGCCTAACATATAATATCATTCATCCAAAACAAGAATAGACAAGTAATCAACACATAATCAACATCTAGGTTTCAGTAGATCTAAGCAAACACAAAGGAAATCTAGCCTAGCATAGTAAAATTAAGATAAGAACAAAAGATAGACAACCAACACATAGACATATTGATTGAATTAAGAGTATACTTATCTCAATTACAATGCAAGGTCTCAAGGGTTTGGAACCCTTGAAAAACCTGTAAAAGAGGCACCAAAATCGTCTTTAGGGTTTCACCAAAACTTCTCCCCTTTTATGAAAAAAACTAGAAAACTATATATAGGAAAAACACTCTGACGGCGTCAAGAGTTAATTCTGACGTCGTCACCTCGCCGCCATATACTTCCTCGGACGCCCTTGATCCACTTGTGACGGCCTATGTGACGTCGTCACTATAACACCCCGTAAAATTTTCCTACGATTAACACACTATTACAACATAAAGTAACCATTTTTACCCATAACAAATTTTTTTTTATATACTTTGTCAATTACAACGTTATTCACTCTTACCTTGAAACGACATTTACACCTAAACCTTAATAACCTAGATATCATACACAACTTAAAACATTGATACTTAATAAGTATATGTTTCAATAATTAACAAATACAATTTAAATAAATCCCAAGCCTACTAAAATTCCCATGTGTACTTGCTAATAATATTTTGACCTCTAAGAAACATGAATGACAATTGTTATCAACCTTCAAATATAATTATGATACTAGAATATTGATTAAGTTAAGGCACCTCACACATTTCATCTCAATTTAACACAAATAGTAACTTTGTTTCAATAACAATTCATATAAATTCTAATAAACCACCAACTTTCTGTAACGTATTTAAATCCCAATTTTAAGGCCCTTCTGGTCCGAACCAGGAAAAGTGTAAAACACGAAAGTTGTCCGAAATAATGTTTTACGTCTAGACACGCGAGATTTTTGAACCAAAAATGTAATTCGTGGCTGATATCTAAGGAATACGAACCTGACCCAAGTAAACCTCCCTCAACTCACACCTTCACCCTCCCTCCCTTGTTACTACCCTAGTTATGACCTAGAGAACCATGTGAAGCTCTTACACATTATATGACACACAACCTGGACATTCAGATTATAAACCAACGAGCCATCAAAAACTAAGCCACTTTTCTTTCTTGTTTCCTTCTCTTAGTCGACTAGGCAAGAATCAAAAGGATCACCAACATGTTACTTTCTTACAAGAACTCTTACACCACCTCCTTTGCTCCCCAATCATCACAAACATTGTGTCAACTGTAAGGAACATTCAGCCACAAACCCTACACATTCCCTTGCTCATGATTGTTGTTAAATCTCGATTGGTTATTGCTTGAGGCAACATGCAAATGGCAGCTCATTCACACCTTCCTTCACTTATTACTACCTCAAATATAACCTAGAAACCATGTGCAACTCTCACTCCACCTCCAATATGGCCCAATCCAGAAACCTGCTCCATTCTATCACTTATCCCATTCCAGTTCGAGTATATAAGCTTACCTGCTGTTCGACAACCTGATTACAACTCACAAATCACACATACTTATCAAGCTAAGGTGGAAGAAAAGCAACGTTTTGGAACTAGTATCTGATCGTGGTTCATAGTTGAACCTTCAAGCGTTTCTTTCCTTTGTTTCTGTCGAGCCAAGGTTGTGAAAACCAGGAACCAATCTTGATTTATAATAAAACGTTTAACCAAACTTTACACCATCACTTTTCCACATCTCAACTACCACTAAACCAAACTTGAACATGAAAGATTACTCTTGTGTTCCTGTCGTGAAAGGAAGAAGAAAGAACCATGCAACATATTTTCTTTTCATACGTACCCACATACACTTCCACATTCATAAAACTTAGTTCATAAAACCATGACCTCCTGTGGTGAGTACTAGCAGAAAACTAGACAAATCCAAGGAGTGTAGCTCGACTGATTAAGACAAAAGGGTGTTGGTCTTGGTTCGTCGTTGGAGTCGTCTTGCCCTATTTCTCGTTCATCCCATTCTCGTTGTTCTTCACCACCAAGCTTTGGTGTAGTAAGTTTCTGAAACCACTCCATCTATTTGTTTTTCCTTCATGCATATAAATAAATGATCAAGGTGGCATTGTCAAAACTCATGTTTGAAACATATCACAATCTTGTGTGGCATTTGAAAGCTTGTGTGGAAATAGCTTGATAGTCTAAAACTTATCAAATTTCACAAACAAACTAAAGCCTAAATGGTTAACGTATAGCATGCACTCATATCTCACAGTTTCACTTTGGAAGATTTTTTAAAATACAAAATGACTAAACATAGAAACTGAAAGTTTCGACTCCTTTGTTGGAATACTAGTGCTTATTAACTTAAAAACAAACATATAATACTTTCCTACAAAATCGATTGAACTTTCGATCACTTTTGGAACCTTGAGTCAAGTAAACTCAACAGAAGTCGAGACCCATTTGAATTTATCTGGGCTCTCGTATGTAAACATTGAACTTTTTCAAAGGCTTAGTAGCTTATGTATTTATAACATGGTAAACTAAAATAGAAGAAATGAACACAAGAACATATTTTGAAAACACAATATGCATGCAACATACTGGGAAAATTTTAACCAAATCTAATACAGATACGAAATACTATATAAAGGAAACGTGTAGTATTAAAACACAACTAGTGGAATGGCTCAGTTGGGTGGGTACTTGGTTGCTTAGCAAGAGGTCTTTGGCTCGATTCCTACCTAGGACAGTTTTTAATAATTCTGTTATTTTTGAAACTTTAGACCCTTGACAGTCTTGATCCCTTATTTTCAAAACACTTGTCACATTTCTTAGAACCTTTTACAAGATTTGAAACTTGTATTATTTTAACAACTTCACCCTTACAAGTTTGATACTTTGACATTTTCCATACAAAAACATTTATAAGGACGTAAATATGTTTATGTTGGATTGAATATGCATAATTATTCAACTATTTAGGTTTAAAAGGGTAATGTAGGTATAACTTAAAGGTTTACATAACAATTTAATTACGGTTGACAAGTTAGTATTTTATAACTATATCATAAAAATATATACCGAGGCCTACATTTTAAGACGATAATAAAATAATAATTAAGAATAACTATATATTTCTGAATATATATAATTTATAACGTAAATTATATAACTTGACTTATTATCGGTTAACTTGAACACACATTAAGAAATGATTATTCTTACAATAAAACTCATCGGGCATAAACTTGCAATTACTATAATTTATCATTCACCAACTTTCGATACATAACATAAATTCATGACGAGAAATATAAAATAATAAACGATACTTATACATAAAGACAAGTTATATTGTATATAACTTGCTCTTGAACTATTAAGCGTTTTGCCACGCAAGCCACCTCTGCCACAAATCATTTTGTCATCAAACACTATTCAAATCACGATTCTCGATAAGTCGAACTTATCTCGGACTTCCGTATCATTCAGGTTATCTCTTGAAGTCAATTCCATCTTCACTTCTGACATTACTTATACTCTGTCTACCGTACTACTAAGGTGAGTCATAGCCCCTACTCTTACTTGTTTTACAATGATTTATAAACGTTTTTGGGGAGATACATGCTTAACTATTGTTTTATGCTTTTACAAGTACTCGTTAACTATTTATATATTACTGTGATTTCATAGCCCACTCTTTAACTATTTTCCCGTGGGGAGATACATGCTTAAAACTCGATCACAAGTCTTTTATACCGGGTATTGAAATACCGTCAGGCAAATGTTATTTGCTTAAGTTACTATTGCCAAAAGTCCCTCGATCATGAACCTTAATCACTTGAAGGGTGAACGTAAATAAATGTGGATAGTACTATTAGTGATTGACAATCCTCGTTTGGTTGTTGGAGAAAACACCAGGCGCACTTTATTGTTCTTATAAATAGGTTATTGGCAAATACCTATCTTGAGGGCCTACTACTTACCGTCATAACTTGAGATTATGATTGGCTGTTAATCGTTGAGTATCATGAGCTTAAGGCAATAACAGGAACATTGATTTAAACTTATTGATTGTATGTGATTACAATACACTCTTAACTTGTGATTCGAACCTCATGTTAAATGGATTTATAAACCAACTAACTATTTTGGGTGTTGACCCGGTGAAGGGTAACCCAACTGACTATTTATGAATTAATAAGGAAATCACTCATTTTCTGATTTTGATAAATCAACGATTTAAACCATGAACACTATGGATTTCCTCACACTTTAATTTGGATAATCAACTCTTATTATAAACACTGTGAACTTATAAACTCTTTGATTTTGGAAATCGATATTTGAAACTATAAACTCTATGAACTCACCAACCTTTGTGTTGACACTTTTTAGCATGTGTTTATCTCAGGTAACTATACAAGAAGGAACTTGAAGGCACGGAGTGGGCTTGTAACCCGGCATGGGCTTAAATAAACATTTTGACATATTTAAATAAACTTGTTGTTTAAATTATGAAACATCTTGATGTCTCGAATATTTGGTATTTTGAATGAATTAAACTTTAAAGCGTCACTTTTGTGTCGTTTTCTATGATTGTGACAAAGATCCTCGAAGTAACACCCAAAAAGTCTTCCGCTGACATTTTAAGTCTTCCGCTGACGTGACGATTTTGGGGGTGTTACAGATTGGTATTCAGAGCCACGGTTATAGAGAACCAGATGTTTTTAAACATTGGACTATAACTACACTTTAACTGGACCATTTTTACAAAATACCACTTCATGCCCTCCGTGCCTACATTCCAACATCTGGTAGAAAAGTTACTCCTCATTATTTCTTACTTATATAACTTGATATATGCTTACATATTACGATTATGCTAATAACTATGTTTACTAATCGGGATTATTACAAATACCGTGTCTTCATATTTCCATCCGCTAGACGATTATGTGACTTTTAGATAGTTTATGCTACAAAAACGCTCTAGTATATTAATATATATATTTATATGCTCCCCTAACTATTTTGAGTACAATACCAATCCTCCTTAATTATCTTGCTCTCATCTTTATAGATGCGTATGTCATACTCTTTTCGTACTCTCGGAAAAATCTGCGCATTACCTTGTCGATCAGTATGGGTGTTGAGTCAGAAATTCTTAAGTAGGATGATTTACAATGTCTTTATTTGAATGGATTGGGACGCCTTTTTATTGAAATAAAGAAATTGTAAATCGCCGAACCATAAGTTTATACTTCATTATTTACATCGTTTGGGACGCTTCTCTATGTAAATAACGAATTATAAATAAGTGGGCTTAATTGTATCTGAAATGGCATGCGTATGAAATCAAGGATCACTAAAGTTCATAAAAACACTAAAACTTCAGCCAAAGATTCACAATTTTCTTCTGCGTAAGGCATTACGGCACAACCACATTTCTTCAATCATGTCCTTAATTTTGCATTCTGGCGATTTATGAAACCTTTTCACGACATTGTATGTGATTACAATGGTCTCTCTTACTTCCCCGGCACTATGAGTGATATAGTAATCTCCAAACCTTTCACAACTTTACCTAAAATCCATCAAAATCTATAAATTTCTCTAATAAAAATACAAGATATGGAATTGCTAAGGAACAAACAGATTCATCATCTACAAAAGCTTGAAACCAAATACCGTGTTGTCATTTAAAACTATACAAAAGCTGAAGTTCAGCAACTTTCTCTTCATTCAACAAGTTTCCACTTGAAAACTCTTATTATTAAAAATCTGTTAACAAACAACTAGTTTAACGGGTAGGTTACCCTACAGATTTTAAACAAGATACTGTGAACCATGTTTATCTTCAAAACATGTTAAAATAAAAATCTTCATTCAAAAATGGAATTGTTTCTTAAGTCAAGTTAATCAAAAGGAATTGAACATAAGACAACGTAAGTAATTAGAACTACTCAACAATTATGACTATGAGAACTACTATCATCAAGGAAAAAGCTAATGTAGTAGTAGATACGTTAAGCTAGAAAGAAAAATTAAAAAGAAGAAGCTAATGTAGTAGTAGATACGTTAAGCTCGAAGAAAAAAAATTAAAACCGCTCAGGGATTAGATCGTTAGGAATGACTATTTGTTCACCCTTTCCACTCACCTTTACAGCTACCTTATCTTAGAATCCCGGGACGGGATTCCGTTTAACGGGTAGGTAATATAACACCCCGTAAAATTTTCCTACGATTAACACATTATTACAACATAAAGTAACCATTTTTACCCATAACAAAATTTTTTTTATATACTTTGTCAATTACAACGTTATTCACTCTTACCTTGAAACGACATTTACACCTAAACCTTAATAACCTAGATATCATACACAACTTAAAACATTGATACTTAATAAGTATATGTTTCAATAATTAACAAATACAATTTAAATAAATCCCAAGCCTACTAAAATTCCCATGTGTACTTGCTAATAATATTTTGACCTCTAAGAAACATGAATGACAATTGTTATCAACCTTCAAATATAATTATGATACTAGAATATTGATTAAGTTAAGGCACCTCACACATTTCATCTCAATTTAACACAAATAGTAACTTTGTTTCAATAACAATTCATATAAATTCTAATAAACCACCAACTTTCTGTAACGTATTTAAATCCCAATTTTAAGGCCCTTCTGGTCCGAACCAGGAAAAGTGTAAAACACGAAAGTTGTCCGAAATAATGTTTTACGTCTAGACACACGAGATTTTTGAACCAAAAATGTAATTCGTGGCTGATATCTAAGGAATACGAACCTGACCCAAGTAAACCTCCCTCAACTCACACCTTCACCCTCCCTCCCTTGTTACTACCCTAGTTATGACCTAGAGAACCATGTGAAGCTCTTACACATTATATGACACACAACCTGGACATTCAGATTATAAACCAACGAGCCATCAAAAACTAAGCCACTTTTCTTTCTTGTTTCCTTCTCTTAGTCGACTAGGCAAGAATCAAAAGGATCACCAACATGTTACTTTCTTACAAGAACTCTTACACCACCTCCTTTGCTCCCCAATCATCACAAACATTGTGTCAACTGTAAGGAACATTCAGCCACAAACCCTACACATTCCCTTGCTCATGATTGTTGTTAAATCTCGATTGGTTATTGCTTGAGGCAACATGCAAATGGCAGCTCATTCACACCTTCCTTCACTTATTACTACCTCAAATATAACCTAGAAACCATGTGCAACTCTCACTCCACCTCCAATATGGCCCAATCCAGAAACCTGCTCCATTCTATCACTTATCCCATTCCAGTTCGAGTATATAAGCTTACCTGCTGTTCGACAACCTGATTACAACTCACAAATCACACATACTTATCAAGCTAAGGTGGAAGAAAAGCAACGTTTTGGAACTAGTATCTGATCGTGGTTCATAGTTGAACCTTCAAGCGTTTCTTTCCTTTGTTTCTGTCGAGCCAAGGTTGTGAAAACCAGGAACCAATCTTGATTTATAATAAAACGTTTAACCAAACTTTACACCATCACTTTTCCACATCTCAACTACCACTAAACCAAACTTGAACATGAAAGATTACTCTTGTGTTCCTGTCGTGAAAGGAAGAAGAAAGAACCATGCAACATATTTTCTTTTCATACGTACCCACATACACTTCCACATTCATAAAACTTAGTTCATAAAACCATGACCTCCTGTGGTGAGTACGAGCAGAAAACTAGACAAATCCAAGGAGTGTAGCTCGACTGATTAAGACAAAAGGGTGTTGGTCTTGGTTCGTCGTTGGAGTCGTCTTGCCCTATTTCTCGTTCATCCCATTCTCGTTGTTCTTCACCACCAAGCTTTGGTGTAGTAAGTTTCTGAAACCACTCCATCTATTTGTTTTTCCTTCATGCATATAAATAAATGATCAAGGTGGCATTGTCAAAACTCATGTTTGAAACATATCACAATCTTGTGTGGCATTTGAAAGCTTGTGTGGAAATAGCTTGATAGTCTAAAACTTATCAAATTTCACAAACAAACTAAAGCCTAAATGGTTAACGTATAGCATGCACTCATATCTCACAGTTTCACTTTGGAAGATTTTTTAAAATACAAAATGACTAAACATAGAAACTGAAAGTTTCGACTCCTTTGTTGGAATACTAGTGCTTATTAACTTAAAAACAAACATATAATACTTTCCTACAAAATCGATTGAACTTTCGATCACTTTTGGAACCTTGAGTCAAGTAAACTCAACAGAAGTCGAGACCCATTTGAATTTATCTGGGCTCTCGTATGTAAACATTGAACTTTTTCAAAGGCTTAGTAGCTTATGTATTTATAACATGGTAAACTAAAATAGAAGAAATGAACACAAGAACATATTTTGAAAACACAATATGCATGCAACATACTGGGAAAATTTTAACCAAATCTAATACAGATACGAAATACTATATAAAGGAAACGTGTAGTATTAAAACACAACTAGTGGAATGGCTCAGTTGGGTGGGTACTTGGTTGCTTAGCAAGAGGTCTTTGGCTCGATTCCTACCTAGGACAGTTTTTAATAATTCTGTTATTTTTGAAACTTTAGACCCTTGACAGTCTTGATCCCTTATTTTCAAAACACTTGTCACATTTCTTAGAACCTTTTACAAGATTTGAAACTTGTATTATTTTAACAACTTCACCCTTACAAGTTTGATACTTTGACATTTTCCATACAAAAACATTTATAAGGACGTAAATATGTTTATGTTGGATTGAATATGCATAATTATTCAACTATTTAGGTTTAAAAGGGTAATGTAGGTATAACTTAAAGGTTTACATAACAATTTAATTACGGTTGACAAGTTAGTATTTTATAACTATATCATAAAAATATATACCGAGGCCTACATTTTAAGACGATAATAAAATAATAATTAAGAATAACTATATATTTCTGAATATATATAATTTATAACGTAAATTATATAACTTGACTTATTATCGGTTAACTTGAACACACATTAAGAAATGATTATTCTTACAATAAAACTCATCGGGCATAAACTTGCAATTACTATAATTTATCATTCACCAACTTTCGATACATAACATAAATTCATGACGAGAAATATAAAATAATAAACGATACTTATACATAAAGACAAGTTATATTGTATATAACTTGCTCTTGAACTATTAAGCGTTTTGCCACGCAAGCCACCTCTGCCACAAATCATTTTGTCATCAAACACTATTCAAATCACGATTCTCGATAAGTTGAACTTATCTCGGACTTCCGTATCATTCAGGTTATCTCTTGAAGTCAATTCCATCTTCACTTCTGACATTACTTATACTCTGTCTACCGTACTACTAAGGTGAGTCATAGCCCCTACTCTTACTTGTTTTACAATGATTTATAAACGTTTTTGGGGAGATACATGCTTAACTATTGTTTTATGCTTTTACAAGTACTCGTTAACTATTTATATATTACTGTGATTTCATAGCCCACTCTTTAACTATTTTCCCGTGGGGAGATACATGCTTAAAACTCGATCACAAGTCTTTTATACCGGGTATTGAAATACCGTCAGGCAAATGTTATTTGCTTAAGTTACTATTGCCAAAAGTCCCTCGATCATGAACCTTAATCACTTGAAGGGTGAACGTAAATAAATGTGGATAGTACTATTAGTGATTGACAATCCTCGTTTGGTTGTTGGAGAAAACACCAGGCGCACTTTATTGTTCTTATAAATAGGTTATTGGCAAATACCTATCTTGAGGGCCTACTACTTACCGTCATAACTTGAGATTATGATTGGCTGTTAATCGTTGAGTATCATGAGCTTAAGGCAATAACAGGAACATTGATTTAAACTTATTGATTGTATGTGATTACAATACACTCTTAACTTGTGATTCGAACCTCATGTTAAATGGATTTATAAACCAACTAACTATTTTGGGTGTTGACCCGGTGAAGGGTAACCCAACTGACTATTTATGAATTAATAAGGAAATCACTCATTTTCTGATTTTGATAAATCAACGATTTAAACCATGAACACTATGGATTTCCTCACACTTTAATTTGGATAATCAACTCTTATTATAAACACTGTGAACTTATAAACTCTTTGATTTTGGAAATCGATATTTGAAACTATAAACTCTATGAACTCACCAACCTTTGTGTTGACACTTTTTAGCATGTGTTTATCTCAGGTAACTATACAAGAAGGAACTTGAAGGCACGGAGTGGGCTTGTAACCCGGCATGGGCTTAAATAAACATTTTGACATATTTAAATAAACTTGTTGTTTAAATTATGAAACATCTTGATGTCTCGAATATTTGGTATTTTGAATGAATTAAACTTTAAAGCGTCACTTTTGTGTCGTTTTCTATGATTGTGACAAAGATCCTCGAAGTAACACCCAAAAAGTCTTCCGCTGACATTTTAAGTCTTCCGCTGACGTGACGATTTTGGGGGTGTTACAGTCACCACCTACGGTATTTTATTCTTTGCCACTTTGACGCCGTCATCTAGCCATCTGACGCCGTCACCAGCTACGGTGTTTAATTCTCCATGTCTGACGCCGTCAAGAAGGGAGTCTTGACGCCGTCACCTTGTATCTTCAGCATGGATTTTAGGTACTTTGCCGTTTTCTTCACTTTTATGCTCCAAAAACGTCCAAAATAGCTTCTTTTCCAGAATTCACTCTCCAAACACCTAAAATCACAAAAGGAACGATTTAGGGCAATATTTGATCAAATAAAGTCAGATTCGGGCTTAAATGACCCCCTAAAAACGGATCATTTTTCGCCTCATCAAGGCTATACTAAACTAACACTAACACTAACCCTAGGCGTTTTCCCTAATCCCTACGCCTAGGTTCCCACACACACCCCTTTGGTGTTTACATCTTGTACGTACTCTTAAACTAATGACCCTATGTCTCTTTATATACTAGAGACATCTAGGGTTTACAAGAGGAATCATAACACAATTAGGAAACTAAATATTCTTCTAGAATCTTCCAAATCTTCCATCTTTTTGTAGTTTCCCTTCTTGTCACTTCAAGCCCTTCATGTTTCATTCTTCTTGTTTTGTATCATCAAATCAATAAATATAATTCCCAACAATCTTCCCCTATTTGATGATGACAAAACATACACCTTCTTGTACGAACTTCCCTAGACAAAGTAGAGAAATTGAGATATTTAAATTTCGCCATGAATGAAACAATCTTTGTCTTCCCCTTAAGCCATGCTATGCCACTCCAACATCTCTTCTAACATCTCTTCCCCTTTTTGTTATCAACAAATAGGGAACATATAAGCAATAGAAACTTCCCATTGAGTGGTGCATGTACATCAAATGATTAAAACACATGATAAAATACTTCCCCTGAAATCAATGTGTTAACCATCTTCATGAATCTTCAATTCTGTAGGCTCCTTGTAATGATCACTTGTGAAGAAAATCAAGTATAACGAATTTGATGAAGAAGTAGAATTTCCCAAACTTGTGTCTTAAATCTTTACTATCCACGTAACTCCATACTTATACCCAACCATAAATATAAGTAGACCGCAATCCCTTGACAAAATCCTCAACTAATATGAGACACTGAGCACTACAATGTAACTCCTTCAAGTGATAGTCAATGTGTGCATAGAGCATCATAAGAAAAATCACACATTGCTAGATTCATCAAGCTATATAATAAGAACACAAACCCAAATAATTCCACTTCATCTTCAAATAAGTGATAAACAATCTTCTTCGTAATCAATTCTTCCAATATGAACAAATACGAGTCTGTTAAAACATTTAAGAACCAACTAACCATCTTGTGTGTGTGAAAATAATAACTTGTGTGTGTAATCTAATATCAATCAAACTCATCACGACTTCCCCTTACTCCTTATAACACGCAGCAGTACTTAGAATAGTCGAGCAGTACTTTTGAGATAAAAGTACTTTGAATCAGCAGAAGTACTTTGGAGAAGTACTTTGATTCAGTAGAAGTACTTTGGAGATAGAAGTACTTTGAATCAGCAGAAGTACTTTGGAGATAGAAGTACTTTGAATCAGCAGAAGTACTTTGGAGAAGTACTTTGATTGAACGAGCAGTACTTTCAATAAGGTGAAGCAGTACTTCGAGCATAGCAGTACGTTGAAGCAATGGAGCAGTACTTTGAAATAATTCGAGCAGTACTTTGAAATAACTTCAAATATATACCTACTTGTAGCTTGAACATACTGATTAACATCAACAACTCGCTTTTAAAAATATATTCCGTGAATCACAAACTTAAATCTTTCACGTCAGGTTCATCACCAGTTATTGGTATAACAACTGAATCCTTCATGTACGTATTAGGGTTCATTATTGGTTTAATAACCAATTCACCAAGACTAATACATAAAACCCAATCATGCACATCAGTAGTCTTGAATGGTTTAGAGTTTTTAAAACAAAAACACCATCAGGTACTTGAACCAGCAATCTCCATGAATAAAGCAATTAAATCCGATCCAAACCAACTTTCAAACATGTATAATCGACACCAAGCAGCAAATAACCAACTTCCACAATGATTTAACAAGAAAAGAACCTAATTCAAGAAGTTGAATCATGAAAACCCTAAAAATTCGAAACTTTCACCTGTTGCAGCAGCAAATTTCGACAATTTATATCTTTTTACTGAGAGCTCAGATCGAAGATCCCTCCGGTGGAACTCTTCCTTGATATGTTGAGAACCTCCAGTAAAAATTTCAGCCCGATCCAACGGTTAACGAAGGAGTTATCGTTGTTTGAAAACAGCCCTGCAGAAAAATACGAACATATGCACCAGACACGAATTTTCTTCTTTTTCTTCGAAAAACCTTGTAGATCCCTAGATCGAGAGCCCCCTTGCTCTAATACCACTTGATAGAACTTGTGCACACCATCTTCTATAAGTTCTTAAGACCGTTTTGGACTCCATGTTGTTTAGACATTGATCTAGGATAAACAATAAAGCACAATAACAATGATAATAATAAGCACAACGGAATAACATAAAGATTATTATTATTATCAACAAGGTTCTTCGTCACCATCTCTAACATATATTTACAGCCCCAATTCTACTTGATCAAGGTAGAACGACTTAATCTTGAGGCTATACTAAACTAACACTAACACTAACACTAACCCTAGGCGTTTTCCCTAATCCCTACGCCTAGGTTCCCACACACACCCCTTTGGTGTTTACATCTTGTACGTACTCTTAAACTAATGACCCTATGTCTCTTTATATACTAGAGACATCTAGGGTTTACAAGAGGAATCATAACACAATTAGGAAACTAAATATTCTTCTAGAATCTTCCAAATCTTCCATCTTTTGTAGTTTCCCTTCTTGTTACTTCAAGCCCTTCATGTTTCATTCTTCTTGTTTTGTATCATCAAATCAATAAATATAATTCCCAACACAACACATAAACATATTGAATGATTTAATGAAGTACTTATCTTCAATTGAACATGGAAGAAACAAAGGGTTGAAACTCTTCAAAAAGCTGAAAAATTCTTCTAGGATTTTATTCCCTCAAAGTTGCACACAATGAATGAAAACTAGAAAACTATATATAGATTTTACAATCTGATGGCGTCAAGAGTTAAGTCTGACGCCGTCAACTTGCCGCCAAATTAAAATCGTATTGCCTAGATCCACTTCTGACGTCATCACTCTATATGGGTTCTGGGCCGTCACTCTTTACAATTACTCTTGATGGCCTTGGGATATTTGTTCATGACGCCGTCAGACTCCCTTCACAAAACATTTTGGCGCGTCACATGTATTTGATTTATCCACCCTTTTGTCAACTCATAACGTCGTCACTAATACCTTGTGACGCTGTCAAAGGCAATTTCCAGCATGCTTTTGAGACTTTGTCGTTTTCTGCACTTTTTCGCTCAAAAAACGTCCAAAATGCTTCCTTTTGTAAAATTCCTCTCAAAAGTACCTAAAATGACAAAAGGAACGATTTAGGGCAATATGTGATCAAATAATCTCGACTTTGGCCTTAAATGACCCCCCAAAAGCGGTACACTTTTCGCTTCATCAGTAAACGTATTTGTAAGTCCTAACATTTGGGATATATACCGGTTTGGTTATATCACAAATTGTTTGGTAGTTTTATCACGGGCCTTAATAGATGTTGATGATTAAAGTTTTTTAGGCTAAAAATGGTTTTAGACTAATTACCTTGGTAATTGAGCCGTATATTATTTGTATGGTATAGTTGATTTTGGGCTAATTTTGATATTTGGTTCATGTGAATAGTGTATATTAAAAATGAAAATGTAGGAGATATATATATATATAGTGTAAAAAAGATGGATTTTTTTGAAATAAAAATATAAATGCCGGTCGCCTTACTATGCCTAAAAGGTCGCATGTAGGTCAGAAAATTTAAAGGTGTTTGTGCTGAAGGAAAGAATCAAGATTTCTGTTTGTGGTAGCTTCGGTTAACAATAAATGAAATTATACTATTGCTTTTTTATTTTTTTATGGGTCCCAATACCGTCTTGCACGATGTATTATGGCTCCTAATACCGTCTTCCACGATGTATGGGGAGGTTGAGATGTATACAGCCTTACCCATACCTAAGGTAGAGAGGCTGCTTCCAGTTCTATCTAAGATAGGAAAGGACCTACGGCTTTTTGTAGTGGGTGAGGATCGAACCATTGACCTCTAGGTTAAGATGCAAGGGTTTTCCAACTAATCCAACCCTAAAATTATTGTTATTTGTAAATTAATCGTTATAAAAATATGACCGCATAACATCACATTATCAGAAAATATAGTCACAGGGTACCCGCTGCCGCATCGCGCGGGTACCCTGCTAGTATCGATAATGAGCAAAAGGAAATGTAATTTTTTCAATTAACAATGTCATTCAATGTTATTGTATTAGGTTTAGTTGATCATATTGGTTGTAATGATAGAAGTTAGCTAGTTGTTTGTCTACCATACATGTTTGTCTAGCTAGACGTTTTGCCGAGATCGTGTTGACATCGAAATCATTAAAAGAAGATGTAATATTCATAGAAGTGTTGACGTAAGAATAAGAATCATCTCACACATCATTATCATGAAAGAGTGGGGGAAGGATAAGTATAAACGAAATGAGGATGTCATGATTTTCATCTATACAAATGAGGACGATGGCTGGTAACAAGTTTTCATGAATTCTTATGGTCACTCTTATATAAACTAAAAGAATTTAAACAAACATTATATTAATTATTGTGGAAACATTGATTGGTTTGCTGCTAGTACTCATATGTTGTTACAAGGGAATGATTTTATGGTTTTGTAAAAGGAAAATAAATACAAAGAGAAAAACAAAAAAGAAAGAAACAAATTAAATACTCACAAGTTTAAATACTTTTAAAAGTACTTATTTTGTTAAATACTTTTTAAAAATACAAGTCTCTAAAAAAACTCTCTAAAATCGTATATTTTTTAAATGCCGACCGACTTTTTCACAAGTTAAAATTAGACAGCGAGCTTATGTTTCGGTGACTTCTAGCAATAAGTTAAGATTGAAGCTGTTACTTATTCTTTTAACTAAGCGTATGTGATAGAGAGTGATAAGTTTAAATAAATTATTTTATTTGTAAAATTTGATTAATTATTTTTTTTACATATCACATCATAAATGTATATTTTAGTTAGCAAATCTGTTTAATTAGTATGTTTTTCAAAAGATTTAAATCGGTAAAAAAATTTAAATCTATATCTTTTTTTAAATGCCGACTGGCTTTTTCACGAGTTAACATTAGACAATGAAGCAGGTGACTTTTAGCAATAAGTTAGGATTGAAGCCATTACTTATTCTTTAATTGGGGTATGTGGTGGAGAGATACACCGATGCAATAATGGTCCATTCGTGTATTTAGCATAATTAGACTAATATCCGCGTAAAGCTGATGAGGCGAAAAATGAACCACTTTTAGGGGGTCATTTAAGCCCGGAATTGAATTTATTTGATCAAATATTGCCCTAAATCGTTCCTTTTGTGATTTTAGGTACTTTGGGAGTGAAATCTGAAAAATGAAGCAATTCGGACTTTTTGGAGCATAAAAGTGAAGAAAACGCCAAAGACTTAATTTTCCATGCTGGGAACAGTGTATGACGGCTTCAAGAAGACATTCCTGACGGCGTCAAGAGTAAAAATCATGACGACCCAGAAGAAACATGAAGGCGTCACAAGTAGAGCGTTAAGAGTTAATTGTGTGACGGCCTGCAAAAGGGGACTATATGACGGCGTCAGATGTAGATCTAGGCAGTCCGAGGAATTATTGGGCGGCGAGATGACGGCGTCAGACATTTGTTCTTGACGCCGTCACCCTCTAAAATCTATATATAGTTTTCTAATTTTCATTCATTAAAGAGAACTTGTGTGGAGAAACCCTAGGGCCGAACCTTGTACGAATTTTACAGCTTTTCAAGGGTTTTCTACCCTTGAATCCTTTCATGTACTATTAAGATAAGTCTTCTCTTAATTCAATCAATATGTCTATGTGTTGGTTGTCTATATCTTGTGCTTGTCTTGATTTCAACATGCTAGGCTAGATTTATCTTGTATTTGCTTAGATCTAATGAAACCTAGATGTTGATTATGTGTTGATTACTTGTTTATGGTTGTATTGGATGAATGATTTCAATGTTAGGCTTAAGAAAACGGGCAGATCTCCATTTGGTAACATGCTTGAATGTCTTAGGAAACATGAACCGAAGTGTACTAGGTTTTATTGGTTGTATTTAATGCATGAGTAAATTCTAATGATCCCATGTTAGGAGTTTCTTAGCCGGCTCGACATAGGAGTGAAGTAGGCACTCATAGGATTGGGGAAGTAAGTACGCCACCCCATGAATGGTATTAAGGAATACAATCCGTCATCCATGTAACTATAACAAGTAATTAACGTGTAAAAGATATATAGGGAGTAGTGAAATCTAAGTAAACACATTTCTCCCACATATTGCTCACAACCTTTGTTTAAATTAGTTTATTTTTAATTTTAGTATTTTATTTTGATTGCATCTTAGTATTGGATTAGTTGACTAGCAACTAATTCCGCCCAAATGTAACCACCGGTAAATTTTCACTTAAATTAAATTAATACTTAACCAATTTTCACGTCTAATTTTTTTTATTTAAACAGTATCATAACGTAACTCATATTCTAAATAAACTCATTCACTTAGTTTTGTTTTGAATAAATATGTTTATATGTCAAGTATCAAAGTTTTCAATTTATATTTACCACGTTACAATTTTACGTTAATATATAATTATTAAACGTTCAAACTAAACATTAGCCATTTAGAGTTTTAACGAAACTTTTTCGGTTATTAAATTAACAATTAACTTTTATTTATTATCACTATAAATTTTTAGTTTAAATAACATTTAAACACTCCGATTACCCACGACCCATTTTAAATATAAAATTTGAGTATGTTGATAACTTTTAACATTTCTATAAACTCTACATTTTTATGTCACCCGATTTTAAGTTTCGTGATTTAAAAGATTAACACTAGTAATTACAAGGATCAAACTACATACTAGCATCTAAACCATTTTAAGATTACAAGATAAAATTTCCTTTTGTATCAATGCTCAATACGTGGCCACATGCATTTGTAAATTTTATATAAGGTTATATATATACAAGATTATACAATTAGAAAACATCTCATGCTTTGTCATTAGAACTAGGTAGCAATGTACGTAACATATATTTTACCATATAAATCATTTGCTCACCACTCCTTGCTTCCACCTTATTTATCACCATGTCTCCTAGCAGTCATTTCCATAATTTATAAAACTGGGACTCCAAGAACCGACGTCACCACAACTCTTCACCTTGTCACCTTCTCCTACTCTTGGCCAAAACTTGCGACACATAGCCACCTTTTAAACCATTCGAACCAATATCAAAATAGTTTTAGCTTATTACTTGTAAAACTTCCTACACCACACGACATCTCCTAGGCTCCATAAGTTTCCACATCAACATGTCCCTTAGATTTTCCTTGTGGTCAAATTAAGTAGGCAAAACCTTTGGTGTAGGGTCGAACCACATCTTCTTGTTCTAGAAATTTTCCATGGTTAGTTAGATTTCATGGCTACAAACTTACCACACCATATTATTACTCCCTTTGTTACAATGGGCAAACCAGGGAATAAAATGCATCATCATGTCTCCCTTGAAATTTTTACCTAAGTTAAAGATTAGTAAGTTTGCATGGTTAGAATTATACCACCTTTCTATATACTAAAACCCTCCATATGGTACTCTTTTCGAACCATAAAACAAATACAACATACAAATACTAATCATATGGCTATAACATGAACAAGTATACACATGTGTGTCTTCCTTTAATCTATTCGAATTACCTAACCAGCTTAGGAACATCTTTCATACACCTCATCTTGTTTCCTAAAACTCTAGCCTATATAATTCAAACCACATTCTTCATTTCTACTTCATTATAATTCGAAATACACCAAACTCACACACCATCAAATAGCTAATGATAGTTGAGGTCTAGGAGAAGCCAAGGAAGAGTAGTAGCAGCCCAAGATAGAAAGGAGTAGTCGTGTACAAGTTTCCAAGTCCTCATGTCCAAAAACGTCCATATAATCGAACCTAAATCAAGTAAGTACCCTCACTCTTCTTCAACTCTTTTATACTCTTCCACTAGACTTAAACTTACTGGTAATAAAACCTTAGTACATGTCATAGGTCAAAAGCCTTTCTTTCTTTTCCTGTCGAAGCTAAAACAAACAACCTGGTAACATACTTGTTTCTGTTTCTTTCTGATACAACGAGCAAATAGACACCCTCTCTATTATACTCTAAATTTTGTGAGCATATATAAACTTAACAATCATTTAGGATAAATAAAAACGAGAATCTAGGCTTTTGAATCACCCAAAATGAGTACACGAGTCAAAAGATACGGCCAAATGAAATTATCAAAAATCTTGTCGGAAAGCTGTCAAGTTTCTGTGACAGAAACTGAAAACACACAAAACGAGGCATTTCTAGTCCGATTCATCAAAAAGTTAAAACATGAAAGTTGCCCGGAACGACGGTTTCTTTAAAAACCCAGGAGCACGGGTCCTAAAAATGCACGGAAAGAGCTGTAGGAGCGGAATTCGATAAAAACTTATATAAGAAATATTTCAACGTTATAACAATTCGGGACTTGTTATAAAACCTATATATATGTAATATATCGATATCGAATAACAAACTCTAACAAGGAAAAATAGTAAAATCTTAATACCAATAACTTTTGTAGAGACTTCATGTTATAATAACTAAGAGAATAATCGTTAACAAAACCATTACAATAACAAATATTAAAATCACATATAGATGAATACGAATACTAAAAACTTGACATAATCAACTCAGGTTTTGTATCGGAGACGTTTATCAACTTTATTTAAGTTGTTTTCCATCCAGACTACCGTATCAACCCAGGTGAGTTCACAGTCCCACTTTTCATACGTTTTTCCAAACTTGTGGGGAGATACATGCTACTAAACCGAACACAAGTATTTTCTGTATGCTATCCTGATCTGGTATTGCCTAAGTTAAACGTTTTTGCCATTAAAAGTCCCTCATATCATGAACCATTAATCACTTGCGAGTGAACGCGAATATTGTGAATAGATCTATTGGAGGTTGACAGCCCATTTGAGCTAGCCGGATAGATAGCCTTCGTGCTAGCCGGATTGATAGCCAAATGCACATTATTTGAGAACTACTAGGAAGTTGGCAAGCTCCTACTCGAGGGCATTCTTACTTACATCATCATTATGATGTCGGTAATTTATATCATTTTATGATATCACACACGTTAACGTTTGAGTTCATGAGGCTTAGAGCAATACGCTGCGTTACTTCGTTTTATAACTATACGACTTGTGTTCAACTATTACTTATTTACAAACATTGTGGATTCACTCAACATTATGTTGACTTTTTAGCATGTTTATCTCAGGTCCATAATAAGCAAGGATGGCATGGAAGTGCATGGATACGGAAGGAAGGCTAAAGTTTCATTATTCGTTGATAAAATATTTAACAAATTGTAAAACTATTGGGACCTCATTTTGTAAACTCTGATATTTGAATAATAAATTTTCTAAAACAACTCAATTAGAGATTGTTTTCCTATTATTATAACTGTTGTGCCGTCGAGTAACACCCAGCTTTAATTCCGCTGCGTATCCCAAATTTGGGGGTGTTACACCAAATCCTTCAAACCCGAGATTTTAACTTGCTTTCTAAAAAAATATAAAAATACAAAAAGAATCATCCCTCATCTCTAGATCTAGTATTTAGGTTTTCAAATCCTAGCGACACTATTCCTAGCTGAACGATCAATCCCCCGGTACTTGTCATTATACTATACTACATCGATCAGGTACACTGCCTCGTGGGGGTTGTAAGCTTCTCAAGATCCCTTGAGAGGTAAAGCCTGGTGCTATTCCCACGCATCAAGTTTTTGGCGCCGCAGCCCGGGGAATAGTTATTGTCTAGGTTAGAATCTCTTTTTATTAGGTCTACTTGATAGATTCCTTTCTAGTAAGACTTTATTTTTAGTTCTCTTTAGTCTATCTTATTTCTTTGTATTTTTGTTTGTAACTTTTCACCACCCGACATCATGGACGATGGGAACATCTTTGAACCCGTCATCCCACCACAACAAAACCCACCACTAGAACCTCTTAGGCCCCGAACCTTGGGAGAGTATTCCCGACCTAGCCACTAAGGCTACCGAAACACCATTGAGCTCACCGGAGCCAATGTGACCCCCTTGCGATCCGACACCATCCGGTTGGTGCAAAGCGGATGTGCATTCCATGGACTTCATTCCAAAGATCCAAATCAACATCTCAAGGACTTCCTAAAAATCGTAGATTCCATAGACCTAGATGTTGCAACTAGAGAGACAACCCGATTACGCCTATTCCAATTCTCTCTACGTGATCAAGCTAGGCAATGGCTTGAGCGGTTACCCGCAGGATCCATCACCACATGGGATGATCTCACCACTCATTTCCTTGCTCAATTTTTCCCACCGGGGAGAACTACTAAGCTTAGAAATGACATCTTGATGTTCCAACAACGTCAAGGTGAAACCTTTTACGAAGCATGGACTCGATATAAAGATCTGCTCCGAAAAGTCCCTCATCATGGCATTGAACCATGGCTCCAGATTCAAATCTTTTACGATAAAGTTAACTATCAAACAAGGAGAGCTATAGATTACGCAACCAAGGGCAGGCTAAACAGACTTAGCATTGACGAATGCTGGAAAGTTCTTGAGGGGTTGGCACAATACGAAGAAGAAGGATGGGAGGACCCGATGTTTCCAAGCAAGGGAAAACTTGATTACGCACACGCCACCCAAGAGCAGTTATTAGGAAGTATCGAGAAGCAGGTAAAAGAATTAATGAGAGTTGAGAAACCTGCTGCTGAAACCGTGTAGAATCCTAATTTACGTAGGAATACGGTTATCAACCATAATTTTCCTGAACGTTCACGACAAGAGGAGTTCGAAGGGATAATGGTAACCTTCATGAATAATCAGGAAAAACAAATCCAACACCTAGAAGCACGCATGGAAAGTACTCGCAATGCTTTTATGGATTTAGCAGACAAATTCATATCAAGGATCAAAGAGAAGATTAAGGAAAAATCCGCACCAAGAAAAATCGAAAAAGTCTTCGAGGTTTCAACTCCTTTGGTGTTTGACCAAGAGGATAACGAGAAATCTTCCCTAAGTGCTTCACCGTCAATCACCTCCTACTTTTGTGAGCATCCTCAGGAAGAGAAGAATTCGCAATTTCATAACATTTTCGTTGGATGCTTGCGAACCACGCTCCCAAATTTGTGCAAGAGACGTTCTTTTGGTTTTAAACCCGGTGTGAAGAGGTTGCACCTAAAAAACACCACAGTTTTGAGACCCTCTATGTAACAACACCTATTTGTACCCACCGTTAACCAACGTGAAGGTTACAACTTAACTAAAACCTCACCCACCCCTTTCTACAACCACACCTCTTTCCGTGACAGTAATGAAACGTTCGACCCTGGTGGACTTCACTAATGGAATAGCTACTCATGGTTTTTACTTGTGTTTAGCTATTCACACTAAGTGCAGGGATTAAATGTGGAATTACTTCTTTTTACACCTCATACGGGCATCTGACGGCGTCAGATGGTAACTCTTGACGCCGTCACCTCGCTATTTCAGCAATAATAACCCAAATTCCATCACTTTCAACTCATACCCCACAAATCTCACCCAAATTTCTGCTCCCACTTCGAATCTCCATCCTCCAATTCGACATCTTCCATGACTAATCTCCACTCGGTAAGTAGTTTTTCCCCACTCTTTTTCGTTCAATTGTCCTTAGGATCAATCAATTTTGAAAACCCTTTTCATCCGAAACCCCATCTTTTTTGACTCATCATTGACAAATCGTAATGCCATCCATTTGGTGATTTGTAATCATGGGGGTTACCCTTTGATGATGTTGTCCCACTTGAATCATGCGTTAATTTAGGAAAAGTCCTTCATGCCACGGATTTTTTGACCCCCCACCCATGTTTTCTGATTAAAGGAGCGTTTGGGTAATGGGTTAAGAGTTTGAAAATTGATTTTTCCCTCGTAATTGCATGATTCGATTTCTGCTAGGTCTGACGGCGTCAGGACCTCCTTCCTGACGGCGTCAGATGTGTCTAACAGCAAAAGTCAATAAAATTCTCGTTCTAATTGTTTCAGTCCACTCTATCTTTTTCCAGGAAAATGAGCAAGCGATCTCGACAACATCGTGGCAGCTCCTCTAGGTCCTAAAGGATTAACTATGGGGAATTGGTCCATAGTTAGGGTGAATTCGACAATGTTGCCGCTACAACTAAGTATGCGGAACTTTGTAATCACCACATTGATGCTGGTGCTGTGATTGATTGGGAGTTTATGAGGTCCCAAGGGTTGGAGTAGGGATGGCACCCGTGGGTATTGGGCACGGGTACCTCTAACCCGTCACCCGCCCACCTAGTTTTTTTTTCACCCATCACCCACCCGTCACCCACCAATGGGTACAAATTTCTACCCATGCCCTTGCCCGCGGGTATTTGTTTCCCATGGGTAAACCCATGCGTTAGTGTTATGCAACAAAATTACAAAACGATGATATGAAAACTAACTATGAAACTGCGTAATAAGACACCAATCAATTTGCCAAACACAACTTTGATTATTTAATATTTCATACTCTCTTTTTAGTCTTAAAACTCAAACAAACTTTTAGGTTAATGTGTTTTTTTTTAGATTTGGTAGTAACTCTTAAATGTATACATGCAACATCATAAATATTTTAATTAGTATAATTAATTTTAACATGAGTTTATGGGTACACCTACGAGTATTTTGATGGATATACCCATGGGTATTTTAAATGGGTGTCATGGGTTTACCCGCGATGGGTATGCCTTACCCGTCACCCACCCGCCACCTACTGATGGGTAAAGATTTTCACCCACGACCCACCCGTGGGTGAAAATTTACGCGTTTACCCACCCATTTATGGCGGGTACCCACAGGTTGTGGGTTTTTTCTCGCCCATTGCCATCCCTAGGTTGGAGGCTGCGTTTCTGGGGAGGATCCACACTGATGGGTTCGCGGGTCCTCAATGGGAGAGGTTGTTTAGAATGAGAGAGACTGTGTATAGTGAGTTGGTGAGGGAGTTCTTTGCGACCTTCCACTTTGATCAGGCTGAGGCTAGGGCGGACATGGGGGGTACCACTATTTATTTTAGGTTAGGAGGGGAGGTTCGATCATGTTCGGTTACTGAGTTTGGTTGGAGGATAGGTTTGTATGCTAGGGAGGAGGCTGTTGAGGGAGGTTTTATGCAGAGGTTGTTGCATGGGGAGACTGTGAGGAGTGATATGAGGTGTGCCACTTTTTGGCCGACCATAGGGGATGGGGTGTACACCTCGACTACTGGGGCAACATCAATCAGGTACCCCGTGGTCAGGTTGGTCCACAGATGCATCACATACAGCTTGTCGGGACGTCATGACACCACTCACCGTGTCACTGCTTCAGATCTTTTCTACCTGTATACCATCTTTTCAGCGGATGTTTACTGCAACATCCCATTTTGGGTAGCTAGCTATTTGAGGACCAGTGTGGGTGAGAGGGATATTGATAAGGTGTATGGGGGGATGTTCGTGACCCGGTTGACTCGTTCCTATGATCTTCTTACTCCCCCGATCATAGGATACTTGAGTGACTGCGGGGCTTGTAGGGTAGTGAGGGCTAAATCCCTCAGGCAGATGAGCATCGTGATGCTGCGGGGGAATGGGGCCTATGATTGGTATGCGGCAGGGGGACCTGATGATGAGGATGATGATGATGATGATGAGGGAGCGCCCCAGCAGCATCAGTTTGAAGGTTATGAGGTGGGGACAGCTGACTACTACCGACACATGAGTCGGGGAGACTGGCAGGCACACCAGGGGGCCTGGCAGACACACTAGACGGCGTCAGACATTTGTTCTTGATACCGTCACCCTCTAAAATCTATATATAGTTTTCTAATTTTCATTCATTAAAGAGAACTTGTGTGGAGAAACCCTAGGGCCGAACCTTGTACGAATTTTACAGCTTTTCAAGGGTTTTCTACCCTTGAATCATTTCATGTGCTATTAAGATAAGTCTTCTCTTAATTCAATCAATATGTCTATGTGTTGGTTGTCTATATCTTGTGCTTGTCTTGATTTCAACATGCTAGGCTAGATTTATCTAGTGTTTGCTTAGATCTAATGAAACCTAGATGTTGATTATGTGTTGATTACTTGTTTATGGTTGTATTGGATGAATGATTTCAATGTTAGGCTTAAGAAAACTGGCAGATCTCCATTTGGTAACATGCTTGAACGTCTTAGGAAACATGAACCGATGTGTACTAGGTTTTATTGGTTGTATTTAATGCATGAGTAAATTCTAATGATCCCATGTTAGGAGCTTCTTAGCCGGCTCGACATAGGAGTGAAGTAGGCACTCATAGGATTGGGGAAGTAAGTACGCCACCCCATGAATGGTATTAAGGAATACAATCCGTCATCCATGCAACTATAACAAGTAATTAACGTGTAAAAGATATATATGGAGTAGTGAAATCTAAGTAAACACATTTCTCCCACATATTGCTCACAACCTTAGTTTAAATTAGTTTATTTTCATTTTAGTATTTTATTTTGATTGCATCTTAGTATTGGGTTAGTTGACTTGCAACTAATTCCGCCCAAATCCTTCAAACCCGAGATTTTAACTTGCTTTCTAAAAAAATATAAAAATACAAAAAGAATCATTCCTCATCTCTAGATCTAGTATTTAGGTTTTCTAATCCTAGTGACACTATTCCTAGCTGAACGATCAATCCCCTGGTACTTGTCATTATACTATACTACATCGATCAGGTACACTGCCTGGTGGGGGTTGTAAGCTTCTCAAGATTCCTTGAGAGGTAAAGCCTGGTGCAATTCTCACACATCAAAAGCGACGGTGTATAACGACAAATAATTATACTTGGGAATTTTGGTTCTTGTATAACTATTGATACAACACGAGTTCAATTTGTGGTCATTTCTAGAAAATAGTTTACGGGTTATAAATTTAAAATGAAAAAAGTTTGAGGATGAAACAATATTTAAAATATTAATTTTTAGTGGTGGATGTTGTTACAATTTTTAATCAAATGTATTACAGTGTTTAAACATTGTAAGTAAAATTTATGCATGCGTTATAAGTAGTATAATATAACTAGATAAAGTATTAAATTATTAATAGTGTTTTTTTTTTTTTTTTTTTTTTTTTTTTTTTTTTTTTATCATTTGCCATAATTTCGTCTAGTGTTTGTTATGTAATAAAAGATAATTCCGTCTAGTATATAATACTTTCATATATAAGTTTCATTAAGTTTCAAGTTTTTAAGAACTTCAATAATTCAAGATTTAAGAAAAGAATGCACCATTTATATGGGAAGAGATCCATTTATATATACTAAAGATGATGATTAGTTGCAAAAGCTTACATGATGGTAAGTGTTTTAGGGTCAAAGAGGAAAATTGGTCGATAATTTACTGTTATTTATTGCAATTGGATAATTATATTTGGATAAATTAAGATTGTATTGTGGACAATATTTTAAAATGAAAAGAATCATGAGAAAAGTTGTATTAGGAAATGAAATTAATATATGCGTATGCCAAAAAAGTGAAAAGATGGAAAAATGAAAAGATTTAAAAATAAAGCAAATTAGAGATAATGGTTAATTTGAGTATACGGTCAACACGACTCAAAAAATGTGTACTGTATATGATGAGGTGTTGCCACATGGAGGCCTGTGTCATCCTCGTTGAAGAAGATGTTCATCAAACCATTCGGTCAATGGAACACAAAAAGACGTCTATGCTTTATGTGTCATGCTAGCGCCATTATGATGACGTGTTTGCATGTGGAGGTTCGCGCCATTATGGTCCAATTCTTGGGTTAGTTATTACAAAATCTTGGTCTTTGGTTTGGTTCGGTATGTTATACGGCATCCATAAATTGATTATTCTGCTTTAATAAGAAGTCGTTGAGACGCTTAATTAGATTTGTATATTAATTCAAAAGTATGAGTTTGGTTAACAATTTTTGTTCAAGTTTTGGCTATATAATGCTACAAAAGACTCGTTCTTGCGATAAGAGGAGAAAAAAAATGCTAATTGGAACCCTAAAGGCTATATTTAAAAGTTAAAAAGATGTAGAAGTGGTTGTACATTTGGTCGGTAAAGAGTAGTTATATGCAATGAGTGAGTGTTTACATACAATGCATATCTTAATATCTTATTAAAGTTAAAAAGACATAGAAGTGTTTGTACATTTGGGCCCTCTTGCTTCGTCTACATACCACAAAATAAGACAAGGACACTGAACAATTTAAATTGAGTTCCAACTCTTAACAACATATAAATGATCTTGTTGACACTACAATTATGACCAACAGAATGACATACACGCCGTTCAAAAAAAAAAAAAAAAAAAAAAAAAAAAAAATGACATACACAAAATGTTAATATATCTTGAAATCTTCAACCACAATTTTACATACGTTGGGTTGACCCATTATCTTCAAGTCTTATAGCTTGGTTCCCACATTTGCAATATTTCTCCGGTTGGTTCGAGCCTGAGGCATTGTCTTGAGGTGGATCCACGACTACCCCATCTTTGTGATCCGCACCTAAGATGATCATACGTGCATTAAGTAGCACGTTCACAACTTATTACTGCACGTATTAAATTTAAATGTGACAGTTCTAAACGAGCTTTTTTAATTACGCCCCATGAAACTCTCTTGTTAAAAAGACGTTATCAAAAAATATCTCAAAACGCAATGTTAAACACGTACCACCTTTTAAAAATATTTTTTCCTTAAATATCAGCAGTATGATGGTTGATCTAGAGTCGATACTATTTTAACCTTCAAACTCTCACTCAAATTACGTCTTAACCCTTGGAACTTTTTACGCAATTGTTTTTTTCCCTTAACTTGTTATTTTATACTGTATTTGACAATTAATCCTCAAAAGCAAATAACTTATATGCTGCTACTGGCATAAGTGCATCGACACATATTATTCCTACATAATTCATATTTTATAAAACTAAATTTGCGAAATACCTATATCTTGCATGGGATTTTCTGATCTAGTCTCCACAAACAGCATCTTCAAGGATATCCTACGCAGATAATCAGGCTGCAAGCAAAATTAGTTAATATAAATAGGATCAAGCGTGCCTTCCGAAAATACATGATATCAAATCCTTGTGCTGTTATCAAAGTACTAGGCTCATCTGTACGTTATAGACATCTGCACAATCTTTATTCTACAAAAGCAGAAGGCAAAAAACTACCCGACTTGTCGCAACAGTATAAACCTTCTCTTCAAACATCACAGCCGTTTCCTGTATCTCATGTTCAGACAAAGGGAGATGCCTCCTCATACTATCGATCCTGTGCAAGATCAACATGTGTCAGTCGTATAATATACGTATTTGGTAGACTACTAGTTTAACTAAAATAACAAAATTACTCTCTGGAACCTCCTTAGGTCTAAAACCTAATCAAACGAAACAGTAATAAGTAGTGTGAAAACGAACAGACAAGTCCAAAATCAGTCTAAGAACCCGGTTCTGGATTCCTTCTCGTCACATAGTCATAAATGTGCAGGTTCAATTATATATCAATCTGGTCGCTTTTCATCGGGTATTGCTTAACTATGCATCAAAAGAAACAACGTCCTCAACAAAGCACAAACCTTTAAGTCAGGGGGACGTGTACTAATCATTAGGGATCAAAGTACTATACGTTGATGATTTTTCTGAATCGCACAACAACCTCCTATTGATGCAACTTCATTCTACAGCTATCATTCTACGGTCTATTATTTGGACACGGTATCAGCAAATCGTTGGAATATAGAAACAATTGCGTGAAATTTTGTTTAACCATAAATGCTGATGAGAAATCACAAACTATGTATGAATGTCATGATTGCCTAGTAATCCCACGAGTTAACATCAACTAATTCAGATAAAATTCTACTTAAGCCACACAAAAAATATTACTAAAACTTAACATAATGATATAAATACATACATCTTGGCGACGACCCTTTGTCGTGCATCTGCGGGGAGCTGAAGCATTGAATCACCAGGTTCCATTAAGGAGTTATCAACAACACCGCTTGCACCCTCAGCCGGCCTTGAATTACTCATATGCTATAGTTAATTTTCAACCTATTGTCACATTCAAAAATAACTTAAACTTTACAACTTTTTCTTATAACAGATTAAAAGCTTCTTTTATAATATACATATAAACTCACTCTTAAATTTCTAAATAAGCCCAAAAAACGCCAAAACCAAATAAGCTAATAACCCCAAAAATAAACTTAATCAAAACACCTCCTTATGACATAATAAACTAATAAACGCATCTTCGAAACAAGCCGAGATAAATGAGCCTACAAAACATAAGCCAGAAACCACATAAGCCTAAACCAACAACTAAGGTGTTTGTTTTACCTTATTTATGTGCTTATATAAGTTTATTATATCCCACATGGGGTCATTTGTTTATGCTTATTTTGGGCTTATCAGTTTATGTGGTTTCGGCTTATGTTTTGGGCTTATTTCGAAACTTATGATTTTATGTAAGTTTGCCATAAGTTTTAAAATAAGCTAGAAAACATAAGGTTACGAAACATAAGCCGAAACTACATAAACAAACACCCCAAGCAATATATATATATATATATATATATATATATATATATATATATATATATATATATATATATAGGGCCTTCCCATTGATTTGTGTGGTCCGGTGCGAAATCACAAATGAGGCCCCCATAAATCAGGAAAAGTTAATTATTATAGAAAAAAAAAGTTTTTTGACATTACGCAAAACATTAACAAAAGTCAAATTCTAAGCTAAAAAAAAAAGTACAAATATTTAGAGTGTTAGTAAAGCACAAATACATCTTTATTCTATAAAATTAATAGATATATACTAAATTGGGCCCTCAAAAGGGCCCGGTGCGGTTGCACCACTTGCACACCCTAATCGCCGCTAATATATATATATATATATATATATATATATATATATATATATATAAAAGCTAAAAATAAGGTTAAATCAAAGCCATACATACAATCAAAGAACAGTTAAAGAGTACTACTAGAATCTTCTAATTACAGTAAAAAAAAAAAAAAAGTTGGGTTTTAG
Source organism: Artemisia argyi (assembly GCA_030686995.1). NCBI lineage: Eukaryota > Viridiplantae > Streptophyta > Magnoliopsida > Asterales > Asteraceae > Artemisia > Artemisia argyi. Next base: position 194,546,917 of record CM060687.1, on the reverse strand, counting down.
TTGTACCGAAATCTAATAAGCAGTAACATAAAAGAAAGAAAAAAAGAAATAGGATGAATTAATAAGAGTAATAAGTTTACCATTGATGGATTGGACGAAGACGTGACCAAAATAAAATATCTTTCGCTCATACAGTCGTCATACTCCACTAGGGTAGTAGTAGGTGCCACCTTATTAACATTTTCGGCAAAACAAAATGCGGAGTATCTTTTTTTACTATATATGTTTCATATACTACATTCGTCTAAAAAAATGTTTATTTTAAAATTTTAAACTACTTCCCTTCTAGTTTTGACTTTAACTACTCCTTCCTTCCGTATCATATTTCTATTTTGATTTATCTCAAATTAATTGTTTACTTCCAAAAATAGATAAAAAAATTTAGTTTGAGTTTATCATATTATTCTCACTTGATGTTATTATTACAAAGTTCTAAATTAATTAATTGGCAGTAAAACATTGACATTCTGTAAAACGTAAGAAAGACAAAGTTGTAATTATGATATTTTTCTTAAATTGTTTGTTTTTGTTTGTGGACAATTATTTTGAAACGGATGAAGCAATTTTTGTGTATTATACTCCCTCCATCCTCAATTATAAGTCTATTTTCAATTTGCACAGATTTTAATAAACTTTTTTTTTTCGAACGGCAATTTGATTAAAAACTAGCAAGGAGCTAGAAAATAATTACAATGAGTCAGAGAGGGCTTAACAATGGTTACAAAGCCACCCAAACCAATCAAATGATGCTTTCCTATATCTATGTGAGATCCACATAAACGTGTAATGCTTAACATCATTTAGAATGAGGTCTTTATTTGGTCTTTTGGAGTTGAAGGTAGATTTAATCCGGAGCGCCAAAGGATCCATGAGTAGATTGAGCAACGGCATCAAGCAAGATGGATCTTTTTGGTGGAACATTTGCTTGGCTTGCAAGAGTAAACACATCGTTAAGGTTGTTAACGTGTATATTGTGTAAATTCCACCACTTGAGAACTTCTTTCCATGTAGTTTTTGCAACACAACAATTGACAAGGATGTGCTCTTCAGTCTCATGATCATTATCGCAAATTGGGCAGCGAACTGAGTGAAGGTCAATGCCCCTATGATCCAAGTTGATTCTAGTTGCCATTCTTTAATTTGTGATCCTCCAAGAAGCGATATTGACCTTGATTGGAACAAGTGTATTCCAACTAGTTGGTTTCGGGTAAGGAGGTTGCGAGGAATTGGTGATTAGATTTCTCATACCTTTTACCGTGAAGGTTCTAGTGTTGTCCATAATGCATTCGCATTTGTCTTGCTCATTTGTGAGATGGAGGTTTAAGAGGAGACTTTGTAATTCCATGAAATCGTTATGATCATCATCTGATCTCATCTACCTCAACCAGGACTAACTAATCTATTTATCAATCAACTATCTTCTCTCTCCTCATTATTACATAATCTATCTATCTATACTATATAATAAACCAGAATAATTTACAAGTCTTTGAAGCACCCATTGTAATTAATTTTGTGACGTGTCTCTTCTGTGATTGGTCCGTCATTTATTACTGTACAACACTTCATTGCTATCCTTCATTTCTCATCCTTAAACCACTACGATTTGACCAACTCAATACTCCCAAATCAGTTACACCTTGCCAAAAATTCATTAGAATCAATCAATACATTAATTACATAGGATTCAAAACACTTCCAAAAATAACATACAATTTCATATATGTAATTAATGTTCCATTGTAACATACGGCTTTTCATCTCAAACGCACCACAATTCAAAAATAAAAAACATGAGTATCATCTCAGATCAGTTTCAAAACCACCATGGATGATCTTGAATTCCACCCAATATCTCAATGCGATGCCAGGGATTAGATCATAAGAGAGGAACACCGCATAATTTGTAAGTTTTTTTTTTTTTTTTTTTTTTTTTTTTTTTGGTTGCATTTATCTTTTACCGATCCATGGTAATATGATTGATTTGGTTTTTTTGATGTTTTTTTCTTCCTATATGCATAGTTTATAAATATGATAAACTAATTGATGTGGTTGTTTTAGAACTGTGTGGCTGCTTCATTTTATCATGATTTAATTATGTTTGTGTCATCATTTTTTTGTAGGCCAAAAGTGTAGCACGTTATGAGTCGAGCATATCGAATTTATGTTCTTCAGCAAACAGTCAGGTAATCGTGTGTCTATATCATCACTGATTGAGTTAAAGTCTCAAAAAGCATGTAATTATTTTTATGTTGGATTTGTGGTAAACATATAATTTGGATTTGTAGCTAATTGCTTACACACGAAGTGTTTGATGAAATGTCTGTTTGTTTATTCAGATATAGAGAGCCAAATCTGAGATCGTTTGAGAAGCAATATGATAATACTACTAAACAAAGGATATAGTAAAAAGCCCAAAGGTATTATCTAAGTAGAAATATTATTCATCGGATTCATGGTAACCCATTTTAAAATTAGCTGCCATTACTTAAAAAAATATTGTACAATATATGTATATTTTGAATTGATATTATTCATCAAATTCAGTAGTAGTTGCAGTAAATGATATATTTTTTCGGTGCAGGAATTATGGTTGTAATCCTGGAGGTATGACAATGGTGACTTATATATAGATTTTAGTCATTGTGACTAAGCAATGATATTGCCAAAATGTTTTTGTGCACGCCGAGCTTAGCTTAATGCCAGATGGATTATGTGCTCAAAATCACATGTTTTATTATTACTTTTATGGTTCTACATTGCATATAGACCATTTTATAGATATATGTTTAATGGACTGTGCTTTAGAGCCTACGATATTCACACATTGTATGCAAAACGAGTCATGATAACGTTTTGATTTAATAAAACCTGCCAAGTCACGAATAAGGAAAAGGACACCAACTTTACCTTATAGCTCTCATGGGTTTTAGTGAAAGGCAAACTTACTGATTCCATAACTGCGACTGAAAATGGCACCAAACTCGAAAATGACATTATGGAATCTGAACAAACTGCTAAGCAACCTTCAAGCTTATCTGCTATTGTAGAGGGTCCTATGTTTCGGTTGATGTGGGCTTCCTTTCATTGGCTTACCATTTTGCATTTAACCATATTTTTGAAAACCTGTTACAAATAACTAATATGTTTCAAAATTGTTGACAGTGCTCGATAAACGAGAGAAAGAGAACCAGAAGTTGACCTCTTCATGAAGGTATAGTCGCAGAGCACTAAACATGCCATTCAAGCTCAAGCTTCTGGTGACCTTGAATAGGTACTCCTCTCTCTCTCTGATGAGGCGAAAAATGAACCACTTTTAGGGGGTCATTTAAGCCCGGAATTGAATTTATTTGATCAAATATTGCCCTAAATCGTTCCTTTTGTGATTTTAGTTACTTTGGGAGAGCAATCTGGAAAAGGAAGCAATTCGGACGTTTTTGGAGCATAAAAGTGAAGAAAACGCCAAAGACTTAATTTTTCAAGCTGGGAACAGTAGGTAATGGCGTCAAGAGTACCATCTTGACGGCTTCAAGAGTAAATTGCATGATGGCCCAGTGCAGACATGAAGGCGTCACAAGGAAGAGCGTCAAGAGTTAAACACGTGACGGCCTGGAAGAACCTAATACATGACGGCGTCAGATGTAGATCAAGGCAGTCCGAGAATTCTTTTGGCGGCGAGATGACGGCATCACCCATTTGGTCTTGACGCCGTCAGCCTCAATTTCCTATATATAGTTTTCTAATTTTCATTCATTAAAAGAGAGAAGTTTGGAGAAACCCTAAGGCCGAACTGATGAGGCGAAAAATGATCCGTTTTTAGGGGGTCATTTAAGCCCGAATTCGGATTTATTTGATCAAATATTGCCCTAAATCGTTCCTTTTGTGATTTTAGGTACTTTGAGAGTGAAATCTGGAAAAGGAAGCAATTCGGACGTTTTTGGAGCATAAAAGTGAAGAAAACGCCAAAGTCTTAATTTTCCATGCTGGGAACAGTGCATGACGGCGTCAAGAGTAGTTCCCTGACAGCGTCAAGAGTAAAATTCCATGAGGACCCAGAAGAGTTTTGACGGCGTCATGAAGGTAGGGCGTCAAGAGTAAAAGTCATGACGGCCTGGAAATGAATTGTTCTTGACGGCGTCAAATGTAGATCTAGGCAGTCCGAGGATTGTTTTGGCGGCGAGGTGACGGCGTCACCTATTTGGTCTTGACGCCGTCAGACCCCTTTTCCTATATATAGTTTTCTAATTTTTCACATTTAAAGAGAGAAGTTTTGGGAGAAACCCTAAGTACGATTTTGGTGTAACTTCACAGGTTTTTCAAGGGTTCCAACCCCTTGATACCTTGCATGATTAATCAAGATAAGTGTTCTTCTAATTCAATCAATATGTCTATGTGTTGGTTGTCTATATCATGTTCTTGTCCTAATTCTATCATGCTAGGCTAGATCTATCTTGTGTTTGCTTAGATCTAATGAAACCTAGATATTGATTATGTGTTGATTACTTGTTTATTCTTGTCTTGGATGAATGATTTATATGTTAGGCTTAAGAAAACTGGCAGATCTCCAATTGGTAACATGCTTGAATGTCTTAAGAAATATGAACCAACGCGCACTAGGTCTTTATTGGTTGTATTTAATGCATGAGCCACTGTTTACAATCCCTATAGTTGTGCTGGGCATGGTGTAGGAGGAGATAAGAGCTCATAGAATTGGGGAGTTATGTGTGCCACCCCATGAATGGTATTAAGGAATACGATCCGTCATCCATGCAATTATAACAAGTAATTAACATGTAAAAGATATCTAGGGAGTAGTGAAATCTAAGTAAACACATTTTCTCCAATTACTGCTCACAACCTTAGTATAAATTAGTTTATTTTCATTTCTAGTATTTTATTTTGATTGCATCTTAGTATTGGGTTAGTTGATTAGCAACTAATTCCGCCCAAATCCTTCAAACCCGAGATTTTAATTTGCTTTCCATAAAATATAAAAACACAAAAATAATCATCCCTCACCTTTAGAACTAGTATTTAGGCTTTCTAATCCTAGCGACACTATTCCTAAGCTGAACGATCAATCCCCCGGTACTTGTCACTATACTATACTACAACGATCAGGTACACTGCCTGGTGGGGGTTGTAAGTTTCTCGAGATCCCTCGAGAGGTAAAGCCTGTTGCGATTCCCACGCATCAAGTTTTTGGCACCGTTGCCGGGGAATAGTTATTGTCTAGGTTAGAATTTCTTTTTATTAGGTCTACTTGCTAGATTCCTTTCTAGTAAGATTTTATTTTTATTTTTAGGTTTTCTTTAGTCTATCTCATTTCTTTGTGCTTTTGTTCGTAACTCTTCACCACCTGCCATCATGGCAAATGACGAATCCCTTAACCTTAGGATCACTAGGAGTCGTAGTTCCACTCGAAACCTTGTCTTGCCTTATGCGGAACCCGAAAGAGAACTGCATAGATTGAGACAATATCACTCAACTTCTGAACCATCTAGCATTGCCATCGATTTTGATGCACCTCTCTCTGAAGAAAATTCAGAAAACCATGTCACAACCCCTAGCTCCTAACCCAACGACGACACTAGTACTCCCGCAACCCACATTCCTAAGCGTCTTAAAGACTACTCCTCCCCAACCTCTCATGGCTTCTCAAACGCCATTGTCTACCCAAACGAACACACCAACGAGGTCTTGCATGCAAACGATGTTTGGCTGGTCAAAAGTATGTGTAAGTTTCGCGAACTAGATGAGGAAAATCCAATCCAACACATCAAGGACTTCCTGAAAATAGTAGACACCCTCCATACGGATGGGGCTACTAGAAACACATCCCGATTGCAATTCTTTCCTTTCACCTTATATGAAAAAGCCCAAGAATGGTATGACAAACTCCCTTCCGAATCTATTTTCACATGGGAGCAACTCATATCCAAGTTCTATGAGAAGTTCTTTCCACCTGGAAAAACCTCAGCATTTAGAGATAGGATCCTCCGTTTCCGGAAGGGGAAGGATGAACCCTTCCATAATTCGTGGACCAGATTCAAAGATTTAATAAGACAAGTTCCCCATCATGGCATTGAGCTTTGGCTCTTGGTCCAAATCTTCTACGATAATATCTCCTCTAAAGACCGAAACGGAATTAACCAATCTAGAAAAGGAAGATTGGCCAATCTTAGTGCCGAGGAAGGATGGGATAGGATTGAAGAATATGCTCAGGACCAGGATGACACTTGGGATGAAACTGAGTCGACTGTTAGCATTTCTGAAATCACCTCGGATCGGTTGAGAAAATTTCACAATAGAGTGGAATTCCTATCTGGATCGCAATTACCTAAACAGCTGTCAAATCCTTACTTGATCTGCGATTACTGTGGGGGCCCGCATGAGGTGGAAGAATGTGAAGGAGCAACCACAACTGAACATGCATGCTTGTCAGGAGGGGACATTTATGCTGATCCCTCCCTTTTGCCTTTTTACGAAAATGACGATTACACCCTTTGGGGAAATCTGGTAAAGAAAAGAGAAGGGGAGGAAGGCCCTGAATTCAAAATCAGGAGCAATTTCGAAGATGACCTTGGTCACTTCACTCAAGAAAAAGACTTGCAAATGAAAGGCCTTAATGAGCTTTTCGACGAGCAACAGGAGGGTATTGGAGAATTTTTCAACAAGCTTAACTCAGCCCTAGATAATCTTCAAATGCCATCAGTAAGCAAAAAAGACCCCATGCTCGCGATAACCACGCGAGCTGGAACGACAACCAAGGACCCTCCTTACCCAAACTCGTCCCCCATCACCCTCGATCCAAACAAACCTGGGGAGGAGGAGGAGGATGTCGGCGTTGGTGCCCCAGACCAACCGCCCATGACGACCCCTTCCCCATCAGCCCTGCCTAACCAACCTGTGAGAATCCCATTCCCGTCCCGATTAAGGAACCAGAAAACTGAGAATGATAACAAGAGGTTCTTGTCATACCTAAAAGACTCAGTTGTCACCATACCGCTCCTTGATGCTTGCTATCACATGCCAAAGTATAGCACATACTTCAAAAAGCTACTCGCTAACAGGAAGAAACTCGAGGGTCTTGTGACCCTGGGGGAAGAATGCTCAGTGGTGACTCATCGAGGGCTACCAAAGAAGGTAGACGATCCGGGCAGCTTCACCCTGCCTTGCTCCATAGGACCTCTATCAATCAAGAATGCTCTTGCTGATTTAGGAGCAAGTATAAATCTCATGCCTCACTCTATGTTCCGAAGACTAGGATACTCTGGATTAAAGCCTACCCGTATGAACATCCAACTAGCCGATAGATCGGTCAAGTACCCCGTAGGGGTATGCGAGAATGTGCTAGTCAAAGTCGGGAAATTCAAATTCCCGGTTGACTTCGTAATCCTGGATATGGAGGAGGATGACTTGGTACCCATCATCTTAGGTAGACCATTTCTTGCTACCGCTCGAGCTGTCATCGATGTCTACGATGGCAAATTAACATTACGAGTGGGAGACGATAGCACAACCTTCGACATTATGGATTCTATGGACCTCTCCCTCGAAGCAGCCAACCGGCTCTATTTTATCGGGGAAGTAGATGAACTCACAGATGTCATTGATAGTTGTGTCGATGAACGGATCGATGAAGGCTGGCTACATGATGAAAGTTTTCTGCCTTTGCTAGAGGTGGAAAAGATGGAGGATGTTAATGCAGTCTCCTTCTACCCCAGACAAGAGGCAACGGAGCAGCTCGAGCTCCGAAAGCCCGAAAACAAGCTCAAACCTTCTATTATCGAGCCCCCTGACGTAGATCTTAAAGAGCTTCCTAACCATTTGGAGTATGCCTTCCTTCAGGGAGAGAGTCAACTCCCGGTAATCATAAACTCTTCCTTGGAACATGAACAAAAAGTTAAACTCTTAGAGGTCCTAAAAAAATACAAGGGGGTGCTTGCATGGAGTGTAGCCGACATTAAGGGGATTGACTCGACTTTTTGCATACATAAGATTCTCATGGAAGAAGATTATAAACCTACCGTGCAACCCCAGAGACGCGTGAACCCTAACATTAAGGAAGTAGTGAAGAAAGAAGTCATAAAACTTTTGGATGCAGGATTGATTTACCCGATCTCGGATAGCCCATGGGTCAGTCCTATACAGGTTGTACCTAAAAAGGGTGGAATGACTGTAGTAAAGAATGAAAAGGGTGAGATGGTGCCCCAGAGAACTGTCACTGGATGGCGGGTATGCATCGACTATCGAAAGCTCAATGATGCCACGAGGAAAGATCACTTTCCCTTACCATTCATTGATCAGATGTTGGAAAGATTATCTGGACACGAGTACTATTGCTTCTTGGATGGATTCTCTGGATATTTTCAGATTCCCATAGCACCTGAGGACCAAGAAAAGACCACGTTTACCTGCCCTTATGGAACATTCGCCTACAAAAGGATGCCTTTTGGGCTATGTAATGCCCCCGCCACTTTCCAGCGATGCATGACCGCAATCTTTCACGAACTCATGGAAGGCAGCATGGAAGTGTTCATGTATGACTTTTCAGTCTTCGGGAACTCCTTCGACCGCTGTCTTGCTAATCTAGAAAAGATGCTTAAACGGTGTGAGGAAACCAACTTGGTGCTAAACTGGGAAAAATGTCATTTCATGGTGAAGGAAGGGATTGTGTTAGGACATAAGATCTCAGGAAATGGAATAGAGGTAGACCAAGCTAAAGTTGAAGATATATCTAAGTTACCATACCCCACGACTGTCAAAGCAATACGCAGCTTCTTGGGGCATGCCGGGTTTTATCGGAGATTCATCAAAGATTTCTCCAAAATCGCTCGGCCAATGACTCAATTACTTGTGAAGGATGCTCCGTTCGATTTTTCCCAAGAATGCAAGGATGCATTCGATCTCTTAAAAACGGAACTCACACAAGCTCCAATCATGATCACGCCCAACTGGGAGTTACCATTCGAAATCATGTGTGACGCTAGCGACTTCGCTGTCGGGGCTGTATTAGGTCAACGACGTGACAGGCTTTTCCAACCTATTTACTACGCTAGCAAAACCATGAATCCCGCTCAAGAGAACTATTCCACCACCGAGAAAGAACTATTGGCCGTAGTATTTGCATTCGACAAATTCCGACAATATCTTGTCCTTTCAAAAACAGTCGTCTTCACTGATCACTCGGCTCTCAGATATCTCTTCGTGAAGCAAGATGCTAAGCCACGACTAATTCGGTGGATCTTGTTGCTACAAGAATTCGATGTTGAGATTCGTGATAAGAGGGGAGCAGAAAATCTGGCCGCAGATCATCTATCTCGTCTCGAAAACCCCTTGGATGAGCACGATAGAAGTGAGATTAGGGATTCATTTCCTAACGAACAACTCATGTTAGTGAGTGACTCGGAGCCGTGGTACGCCGATTTTGCTAATTACCTCGCAAGTAGACTTGTTCCTGAACACCTGACTAAGTACGAAAGGAAGAGGTTCTTTTCCCAGCTAAAATACTACTTTTGGGATGAACCCTTTTTATTCCGAAGGTGTCCTGACCACATTATAAGGCGTTGTGTTTCGGAAAATGAGGCAGTAAAGATTATGAGGGAATGTCACTCTGGTCCCTCTGGCGGGCATCATGGGATAAACGTTACCGCCCGAAAGATTCTCGATGCGGGATTCTATTGGCCCACAATTTTCCGTGATGTAAAAGAAATGGTGCAGGCGTGCGATGCATGTCAACGAGCCGGAAATATATCACATAGGGATGAAGCACCTCAGAACTTTATACAAGTTTGTGAGGTATTCGATGTTTGGGGGATTGACTTCATGGGACCCTTTCCATCTTCAGGGGGAAACGAGTACATATTAGTCGCCATTGACTATATTTCAAAATGGGTTGAGGCACAAGCCCTAAGGACCAATGAAGCAAGAGTAGTCATTCATTTCCTGAAAAAGCTTTTCGCAAGATTCGGGATTCCGAAAGCTCTCATCAGTGATAGGGGAACACATTTTTGCAATGCACAAATGGAAAAGGTCATGAAGAGGTATGGAGTACCCCATCGATTCTCCACCGCCTATCATCCACAGACCAATGGCCAAGTCGAAAACACCAATAGAGCTATTAAAAGGATACTTGAAAAAACGGTTAGTCAAAACAGAAAGGACTGGTCATTTAAACTCGATGAAGCCTTATGGGCATTCCGAACCGCCTACAAAACACCTATTGGAACGACCCCATTCCGCATGGTGTATGGTAAGGCATGTCACTTACCGGTTGAATTAGAACACAAGGCTTATTGGGCGCTTAAGGCATGCAACTTAGATTACACAACTGCTGGAAATAATAGGTTTTTGCAATTACACGAGCTTGATGAGCTTAGACTAGAAGCCTACGAATCCTCCATCACATATAAAGAAAGAGCTAAAAGATGGCATGACCAGAGAATTAAGAAACCCAAAGAATTTTCAGAGGGAGACAAGGTCCTATTATACAATTCTCGGTTGAGATTATTTCCGGGAAAACTTAAGTCTAGATGGTATGGGCCGTTCACGGTAAAGAATTCTTCTAAATTTGGAGCGGTAGTGTTAATAGATGATGAAGGTAGGGAGTTCACTGTTAACATGCAACGTGTAAAACACTACCAAGAAAATAACAATGAAATGATTAGTGAGGAGGATGTGACGTTTGATGATGAGATCACGTAGTAACCCATGACCTTGAGTCTAGCTACAAGACTCGTAAATAAAGAAAAGCGCTTCTTGGGAGGCAACCCATGTTTTGTGTGATTTTATTTTTGTTTGATTGTTATTTGCTTCCGTATTCATGCTTTATTTTTATTGTTGGTAGATCATGTTTCTAAACTAAATAGTGGAAATACTTTACTTTGTTGTTTTGGCCTAGTCTTAACTCCACCTAGAAGTATTTTTGCAAAAGATAAGTGTAAGGGGAAACCCCAAATATGTTTTTAAGAAACAAACCGGTCATGATTCTCCACAATATTAAATGAACATGTATATTCGTATTTGTTAGAGTCAAATGCTTGTATTGAGTCATAATGAAGTTTTGCAGGATTTTCCAGGAAGTAGGACCAAGTTTTTCCAGAAATTTTCCGGAAACTTAACATAAGAATTTCTGCAGGTCAATTCTGACGGCGTCAGGGGTTTACTCTTGACGGCGTCAGGAGTAGAAATCTGGAAATTTTACCGGTTTTGTTTTTCTAATGGAGTCTTATGGTTTTTGTGAATTATTAAGTTTTATAATCTCCAGGAGATCTGCAAACTTCATTCCACAAGCATTATATCTTATCTTGTTTTCTAGGATTTAGTAACTTATATAGGATGCCGCCGATTTTACGCGAGGTTGTCTTGTCTATTTTGTCAGGTTTTACAGGTTATGTATGACAAGAAGATGATTTATATTCTGGAAGGGAAGCTTTGATTGTTCATTTTCTTGGAGGAAGATTTAACCTGGCCACCTTATTATCCATACCGAGCGAATCAGGGGAGTATTTGATTTCATTCTCTTTACTTTTTCACTTTTACATTCTTTACTTGAACATTGGGGACAATGTTCATCTTAAGTGTAAGGGGAGGGTAAAAAGATGATACCTTACATATGCACTTTCGCTTGAGTTTGTTTTGTTTAATGGTAGATGTGTAATAAAACTATGAGAAATACTTGTTAGTGCAATTTTAGCGCCAAATTTAAATTTTTTTACAACATTTAGGAGTGAAACTTTGGCCATAGCAAGCGTCTCATGGATAGGAGATTGTATGATTAGCACATAACCGTATATTCAGAAAAATTTTCCACCCAAATATGTGAGGTTCGCCTTTAGATTTGATAGGAAAAACATTTATTATTAGTGCTTATGAGTGTACCGGTAGCATTTAGATTCTAGAACTTGCGTTAGTGATGCATCCCGAGACCGCTAGTGAGACTACATTCGTGTAGTAGGATTTACTACATGATAAGAGGCATTAGGATTACCCTTGTGTTAAACCCGTATCATAATTACTTGACCATTTAAGTCATATTACTTGGCTAGTTAAGTCAACTAATTTTTCCCACACCCTTAGCGTTGTACTCATTTTTAGTACACGAAACCCCTAGTACACCCCTCCGAGCCTATCTTTTCGTTTCTAACTTTAAGCATTTTACTTAAAGGAAAAATTTGTTACACCCCACTTAAATGTACAACCAAATCGCCTTAGCCTTCCGTGTATGCGCTCATTTTTAGTGCATTATTGTTATTTGTTTAAACCCTAAGTTAACTATCTAATTGATTACATGGTTGCTAAGTCGAGTCATATCCTTGTACATATTGTTTTGGGACGATTGGGACTCATGGGTAAGTACTTATTTATGGAGTAGTGGGGAAGAACATCATATTATTACCCCCATATGTACGTTAATCTTAAAAGTGCTCCAAGTGTTTTGATTTTCTTAATTCGAGTCATTAGTTTAGTTAATTGTAAAGTATGTAAAGATTCAAGTGTAAGGGGAATGTTCAACCCCTATGATGTATTATTTTGGATGGTAGGGTAAGAGTGTATGCAAAAAAAAAAAAAAAAAAAAAAAAAATCGAAAAAAAAAAATAGAAAAGAAAAAGAGAGAAAAAACATACGGACTACCATCCCTTTTTTATTCTATGTTCATTTTATGTTTTTGTTATTTTTCATTTATTAGCTTAAGTCGAGTCTAGTCTTGGATTAGCAACGCCACATTGTACATGTAATTAACCAAGATTGTTAACTCGCCACTAGTAAAACTTCCTTTATCCAACAATACCGTGTATTTCGTATCCCTACACCTAACGTTACAACCCTTTAAAAGACCTCTTTGATAGTTTATCCTAGGTGCTTACGCCATGTGGTGGAGGTTTGATCCTTTCCCAAGCCTATGGTAATCTATTTTGCTATGACAGGTAGTGAGAGATATCTTCCATTTCCATATTGTAATTTACACTTTATTAAACCCGAGAGATGTGAGTATCTAAACACTATTTGTGAGGTGCTTGTGTATGACTGATAAGACGAAAAATGAACCATTTTTAGGGGGTCATTTAAGCCCGGAATTGAATTTATTTGATCAAATATTGCCCTAAATCGTTCCTTTTGTGATTTTAGGTACTTTGTGAGTGAATTCTGGAAAAGGAAGCGTTTTGGACATTTTTGGAGCATAAAAGTGAAGAAAACGACAAAGTCTTAATTTTCCTTGCTGGAAATAGTACCTGACGACGTCACAAGCTTCTTCATGACGGCGTCAAGAGTAATACAAGAGGTGGAAGTGGATAAAGTACGTGACGGTCCAGTAAGTTCATGACGGCGTCAAGCTAGGCCGTCACATGTACCTGAAGGCGTCACCAAGGCCGTCACATGTAAACTTGTCAAAACTTGCGCGCGGAGTAGCTGATATTGTTTTGGTCATAACTTTTGCATACGAACTCGGATTTAGGTGATTCAAAAGCCCACGCGAAGAGGACGAAGAGATCTACAATTTGGTAAAAAATTGTTGGTCGTGACGCCGTCAAAGTTGGTCTGATGCCGTCACGACCGGGCCGGGCAGAAATTAGGCTATAAATATAACATCATAACTTCACTTTTTGTAAGCCCTAAATCCTAAAGTCGATTCCTGGGTTTAGGTGGGTGTTTTTCCAGCAACTTAGAGGGTTTCAATCACTCCATAAACATCATGTATTGGTTTGATAATTCTATCTTACTTATGTTTTCCATTATCATTGTTGTTTGCTCTTCTTTGATGATGATTTGCTAATTCACCTTGTGTCTACTTATGATTATGTGAAACTTGTATATAATTGATTAGATCTCATTGATTTCTTGTTGATGTTGTGTCTATCTCCATCAATTAAGGTGTGACAACTTCAATAGATCTAGTTGGTTTAGTTTATAATCCTTGTTTCCTATTGATTCTTGTTTTGATTGAATGATTTATATGTTAGGCTTAAGAAAACTGGCAGATCTCCAAATGGTAACATGCTTGAACGTCTTAGGAAACATGAACCTATTGCACTAAGGTCTTTATTGGTTGTATTTAATGCATGAGCCACTGTTTACAATCCCTATAGTTGTGCTGGGCATGGTGTAGGAGGAGATAAGAGCTCATAGAATTGGGGAGTTATGTGCGATACCCCATGAATGGTATTAAGGAATACAACCCGTCAATTAAAACAAGGTTACAATTCAATAGGTAGGATTGGATAGCTAGCAAGGAGTAACATATCATGGGTAGACATGCTTCACTTATCTTGTAGAACCCTAGTTTACTTTTCTTATTAATTAGTTTAATTAGTAGCTTTTGGGTTAGTTGATTAACAACTAATTCCGCCCCTCCTTCCAAAACCTGAGATTTTTACTTGCTTTTCATAAAATATAAAAATACAAAAAGAATCATCCTTCACCTTTAGATCTAGTTAGATTAATTTCAATCCTAACGACACTATTCCTAGCTGAACGATCAATCCCCCGGTACTTGTCACTATACTATACTACAACGATCAGGTACACTGCCTGGTGGGGGTTGTAAGCTTCTCAAGATCCCTTGAGAGGTAAAGCCTGGTGCGATTCCCACGTATCAAGTTTTTGGCGCCATTGCCGGGGAATAGTTATTGTTTAGGTTGAATTTGATTTTTATTAGGTCTACTCATTAGATTCCTTTTTAGTGAGATTTTTATTTTCTTTTTATTAGCTTTCTTGTAGTCTATCTTTTCTTTGTGCATTTGTTCGTAGAAACCTTTCCATTGACTCTTCCGTTCACCATTATGGAGAATGCGAACCCACCATACTACCGATCACGAAACCCATTCTACCCTAATGACATCTTGATGTTTAAACAATATCGAGATGAACCCATATATGATGCATGGACTCGTTTTAAAAATTTACTCTGAATAGTCCCTCATCATAGTTTCGCTTTAGCATCCCTAACCCAGACCTTTTACTATGGTGTTGACCGATATGACCAAATGTGCATTGAGGATTTTGCCAATGGGGACTTTAGGGAATTAAATGCTGAAGAAGCATGGGATGCCATAGAAGATTGTGCCCAATATTATTATAGATTAGACAACCCGACAAACAACATAACAAATCATTTGACAACAAATTTGAAGGATCATGAAACAAGTTTATTGGGGGGATGAATATACTTATGTTGAGATACCTAGTTGGATGGCACCTAATATCATAGTACAAAACAAACATATAGGTAATCTAGGTACAATGGAGGATGAGGTGGATAATCCAAGCCCACAAAGTACCCCACAAGTCCTACCATCATTTGAGGCACATACACCGCCCGTGACTTACCCGGAAGAAGTAGATGAGACTATAGGAACCCCAATTGAGGTAGAACCCTTGGACCAAGCACCACTAGAGGATATAGGTTTGAATACTTGTAGTGATAACCTTACTCCTAGTTCTAGGGAATTTCCTAGTGTTGATGAACCGGAACCTCAACCTTTACACAACTTCCCATCCTTAGATTTATTTCTAGGAGACAAAAGAGGAACCGACCCACCCATCAACCTATATTATCCGGGTAGTTTTAGGATGAAGGAAGCCATTCACTCACCCCCTTCACCTCACGTGGCATATTTCCACCCTAAGGGTGTGTATCACTACTTCCACCCACACTTAATCCTAAGTGTAGGGAAAACCTCCCCTATTTCCGTTAAATAAAGGTAGAGTCAGGCTCGTGACTCGAACAAAAACAAGCGCTTCTTGGGAGGCAACCCATGTTTTTAATTGTTTGATGTTTTTATTTTATTTGTTTGTTTGTGTCATATATGCTTAATCATAGTTGTTTAATTTTCATGTTTCGAATAATTTGTGAAAATGCTTTATTTTGTTTTTAACCTCGTCTTAATTACATATAAAGGTATTTTACAAAAAGATAAGTGTAGGGAAATTTATATTTTGTTAAAAAGAACTAAATTCGAACATGAAAACTTCACAATTCATGATTAGCATATATTCTATCTTGTTTGTGTGTCAATAATTGTGGATATGTTTTATGAGTTCCTATTTGTAATTCATTCCACAAGTATCCTATCCTTTTGTTGCTTTTTCTTGTTTCTATTTCTAAGTCTGGAATTACATCTAGTTGTGATTTTTGTTCGGTTTGATGCTTTGGTTTTTGTGTTTGTTGATTACAGGACAAGAAGATGATTTATATTTTTGGAGGGAAGCTTTCAACGTTCGTCTTCTTGGAGGTAGATTTAACCATGTTGTCACATTATCCACGGTGAACGAATCAGGGGAGTATTAGTTTCTTTCATTCTTATTTATTTACTTTTACATCTTTTATCTAGAACATTGGGGACAATGTTCGGTTTAAGTGTAGGGAGGGTATATTAGAAACTATTACTCCACTTGGTTTTTGTTTTGTTTAATAGTGAATGTGTAATAAAACTGAGAGAAATATTTGTTAGGGCAATTTTAGCACCAAATTTAAAATTTTTTGCAACATGTAGGAGTGAAACTTTAGTCTTAACAAGCATATCATGGATAGGAGTTGTATGACTAGCACAAAAACTATACCACTCAAAAATTTCCACCCCAAATATGTGAGGTTCGCCCTTAGATCTTTAGGAAAAAGCATTCATTGTTGGTGCTTATGAGTGTACCGGTAGTATTTAGATTCCAGAACTTGTGATAGCGATGCATCCCGAGACCGCTAGTGAGACTACATTCGTGTAGTTAGGATTTACTACATGATAAGAGGCATTAGGATAACCCTTGTTCTACACCTGTAATATAATTACATTGACTTCATAGGTCAAGTAATTCTCCCACACCTTAGCGTTGTACTCATTTTTAGTACACGATACCCCTAGTACACCCCTCCGAGCCTATCTTTTCGTTTCTAACTTTAAGCATTTTACTTAAAGGAAGAATTTGTTTACAATCCACCCCAAATGTGCAACCAAATCGCCTTAGCCTTCCTTGTATGCACTCATCTTTAGTGCGTTATTGTTAATTGTTTAAACCCTTTGTTAGTTGTCTAATTGATTACATGGTTGCTAAGTCGAGTCATATCTTGTACATATTGTTTTGGGACGATTGGGACTCATGGGTAAAGTACTATTGTAATGGAGTAATGGGGATGATGTCAATTATTACCCCTATATGTGCGTTAATATTTAAAAATACTCCAAGTGTTTTGATTATCTTGATTCGAGTCATTAGAATAGTTGATTGTAAAGTATGTAAAAGTTCAAGTGTAGGGAGGAAACGAGCTCCCTTTGATGTATTATTTTGGATGGTAGAGTAAAAGTGTATGAAAAAAAAAATCGAAAAAAAAGAAAAAAAAAATATAGAAAAAGAAAAGAGAAAAAACATACGGGCTACCATCCGTTTCTTTTATTTATGTTTAAGTCAAATAGTGTCTTGAAAATCCAAAAAGAGTTGTGGTTAGTTTAAGTTGAGTCGAGTCTTGGCTTAGCAACGCCTCATTGTACATGTAGTTAACTAAGACAATTGACTTGCCACCAGTAAAATATCCGTTTATCCAACAAAACCGTGTTTTCCATATCCCCTACACCTAACGTTATAACCCTTTAAAAGACCTCTTTGATAGTTTATCCTAGGTGCTTACGCCAAGTGGTGGAGGTTTGATCCTTTCCCAAGCCTATGGTAATCTATTTGCTATGACAGGTAGAGAGTGATATTTCTCCATTTCCAATTATGACATATAAATTTACAACACCCGAGAGATGAGAGTATCCAAATACTTAATGTGAGGTGCTAGTGTATAATTTCCGTGCTTGTTTTGACTAAGGTGGAACGATCATTTGTTGTAATTACTTTTATATTAGTGTTAAATGACCCCTAACTTGTATTTTGATTGGTGGAAAAGCTCATTTGCTTGAGGACAAGCAAATCCCAAGTGTAGGGATATATGATAAGGCGAAAAATGAACCGTTTTTAGGGGGTCATTTAAGCCCGGAATTGAATTTATTTGATCAAATATTGCCCTAAATCGTTCCTTTTGTGATTTTAGGTACTTTGTGAGTGAATTCTGGAAAAGGAAGCGTTTTGGACGTTTTTGGAGCATAAAAGTGAAGAAAACGACAAAGTCTTAATTTTCCTTGCTGGAAACAGTACCTGACGGCGTCACAAGCTTCTTCATGACAGCGTCAAGAGTAATACAAGAGGTGGAAGTGGATAAAGTACGTGACGGTCCAGTAAGTTCATGACGGCGTCAAGCTAGGCCGTCACATGTACCTGAAGGCGTCACCAAGGCCGTCACATGTAAACTTGTCAAAACTTGCGCGCGGAGTAGCTGATATTGTTTTGGTCATAACTTTTGCATACGAACTCGGATTTAGGTGATTCAAAAGCCCACGCGAAGAGGACGAAGAGATCTACAATTTGGTAAAAAATTGTTGGTCGTGACGCCATCAAAGGTGGTCTGACGCCGTCACGACCGGGCCGGGCAGAAATTAGGCTATAAATATAACATCATAACTTCACTTTTTGTAAGCCCTAAACCCTAAAGTCGATTCCTGGGTTTAGGTGGGTGTTTTTCCAGCAACTTAGAGGGTTTCAATCACTCCATAAACATCATGTATTGGTTTGATGATTCTATCTTAATTATGTTTTCCATTATCATTGTTGTTTGCTCTTCTTTGATGATGATTTGCTAATTCACCTTGTGTCTACTTATGATTATGTGAAACTTGTATATAATTGATTATATCTCATTGATTTCTTGTTGATGTTGTGTCTATCTCCATCAATTAAGGTGTGACAACTTCAATAGATCTAGTTGGTTTAGTTTATAATCCTTGTTTCCTATTGATTCTTGTTTTGATTGAATGATTTATATGTTAGGCTTAAGAAAACTGGCAGATCTCCAAATGGTAACATGCTTGAACGTCTTAGGAAACATGAACCTATTGCACTAAGGTCTTTATTGGTTGTATTTAATGCATGAGCCACTGTTTACAATCCCTATAGTTGTGCTGGGCATGGTGTAGGAGGAGATAAGAGCTCATAGAATTGGGGAGTTATGTGCGATACCCCATGAATGGTATTAAGGAATACAACCCGTCAATTAAAACAAGGTTATAATTCAATAGGTAGGATTGGATAGCTAGCAAGGAGTAACATATCATGGGTAGACATGCTTCACTTATCTTGTAGAACCCTAGTTTACTTTTCTTATTAATTAGTTTAATTAGTAGCTTTTGGGTTAGTTGATTAACAACTAATTCCGCCCCTCCTTCCAAAACCCGAGATTTTTACTTGCTTTTCATAAAATATAAAAATACAAAAAGAATCATCCTTCACCTTTAGATCTAGTTAGATTAATTTCAATCCTAACGACACTATTCCTAGCTGAACGATCAATCCCTCGGTACTTGTCACTATACTATACTACAACGATCAGGTACACTGCCTGGTGGGGGTTGTAAGCTTCTCAAGATCCCTTGAGAGGTAAAGCCTGGTGCGATTCCCACGTATCAATGACCTCCGTGCTTGTCTATTGGTCTTTAGTGGAACGATTATTTGTTGTAATTACTTTTATATTAGTGTTAAATGACCCCTAACTTGTATTTTGAGTAGAATAAAAGCGCATTTGCTTGAGGACAAGCAAATCTCAAGTGTAAGGGTATATGATGAGGCGAAAAATGATCCGTTTTTAGGGGGTCATTTAAGCCCGAATTCGAATTTATTTGATCAAATATTGCCCTAAATCGTTCCTTTTGTGATTTTAGGTACTTTGGGAGTGAAATATAGAAAAGGAAGCAATTCGGACGTTTTTGGAGCATAAAAGTGAAGAAAACGCCAAAGTCTTAATTTTTCATGCTGGGAACAGTGCATGACGGCATCAAGAGTAGTTTCCTGACGGCATCAAGAGTAAAATTCCATGACGACCCAGAAGAGTTTTGACGGCGTCATGAAGGTAGGGCGTCAAGAGCAAAAGTCATGACGGCCTGGAAATGAATTGTTCTTGACGGCGTCAAATGTAGATCTAGGCAGTCCGAGGATTGTTTTGGCGGCGAGGTGACGGCGTCACCTATTTGGTCTTGACGCCGTCAGACCCCTTTTCCTATATATAGTTTTCTAATTTTTCACATTTAAAGAGAGAAGTTTTGGGAGAAACCCTAAGTACAATTTTGGTGTAACTTCACAGGTTTTTCAAGGGTTCCAACCCCTTGATACCTTGCATGATTAATCAAGATAAGTGTTCTTCTAATTCAATCAATATGTCTATGTGTTGGTTGTCTATATCATGTTCTTGTCTTAATTCTATCATGCTAGGCTAGATCTATCTTGTGTTTGCTTAGATCTAATGAAACCTAGATATTGATTATGTGTTGATTACTTGTTTATTCTTGTCTTGGATGAATGATTTATATGTTAGGCTTAAGAAAACTGGCAGATCTCCAATTGGTAACATGCTTGAACGTCTTAAGAAACATGAACCAACACGCACTAGGTCTTTATTGGTTGTATTTAATGCATGAGCCACTGTTTACAATCCCTATAGTTGTGCTGGGCATGGTATAGGAGGAGATAAGAGCTCATAGAATTGGGGAGTTATGTGTGCCACCCTATGAATGGTATTAAGGAATACGATCCGTCATCCATGCAATTATAACAAGTAATTAACATGTAAAAGATATCTAGGGAGTAGTGAAATCTAAGTAAACACATTTTCTCCAATTACTGCTCACAACCCTAGTATAAATTAGTTTATTTTCATTTCTAGTATTTTATTTTGATTGCATCTTAGTATTGGGTTAGTTGATTAGCAACTAATTCCGCCCAAATCCTTCAAACCCGAGATTTTAATTTGCTTTCGATAAAATATAAAAACACAAAAATAATCATCCCTCACCTTTAGAACTAGTATTTAGGCTTTCTAATCCTAGCGACACTATTCCTAAGCTGAACGATCAATCCCCCGGTACTTGTCACTATACTATACTACAACGATCAGGTACACTGCCTGGTTGGGGTTGTAAGCTTCTCGAGATCCCTCGAGAGGTAAAGCCTGTTGCGATTCCCACGCATCACGAACCTATTACGAATTTTACAGGTTTTTCAAGGGTTTTCAGCCCTTGAACCCTTACATGTGTAATTGAGATAAGTGTTCTTCTAATTCAATCAATATGTCTATGTGTTGGTTGTCTATATCTTGTGCTTGTCTTAATTCTACCATGCTAGGCTAGATTTATCTTGTGTTTGCTTAGATCTAATGAAACCTAGATGTTGATTATGTGTTGATTACTTGTTTATGGTTGTATTGGATGAATGATTTCGATGTTAGGCTTAAGAAAACTGGCAGATCTCCAAATGGTAACATGCTTGAACGTCTTAGGAAACATGAACTGATGTGCACTAGGTTTTATTGGTTGTATTTAATGCATGAGTAAATTCTAATGATCCCATGTTAGGAGCTTCTTAGCCGGCTCGACATAGGAGTGAAGTAGGCACTCATAGGATTGGGGAGTTAAGTGCGCCACCCCATGAATGGTATTAAGGAATACAATCCGTCATCCACGCAACTATAACAAGTAATTAACGTGTAAAAGATATCTAGGGAGTAGTGAAATCTAAGTAAACACATTTCTCCACTTATTGCTCACAACCTTAGTTTAATTTAGTTTTATTTTCATTTCTAGTATTTTATTTTGATTGCATCTTTAGTATTGGGTTAGTTGACTAGCAACTAATTCCGCCCAAATCCTTAAAACCCGAGATTTTTACTTGTTTTCTAAAAAATATAAAATACAAAAATAATCATCCCTCATCTTTAGAACTAGTATTTAGGTTTTCTAATCCTAGCGACACTATTCATAGCTGAACGATCAATCCCCCGGTACTTGTCACTATACTATACTACAACGATCAGGTACACTGCCTGGTGGGGGTTGTAAGCTTCTCGAGATTCCTCGAGAGGTAAAGCCTGGTGCAAACCCCACGCATCACTCTCTCTCACTAATATGATCTAGTTAGTTTACATGGAACAACAAATTAACATAAATAATTTATCATTTCTCATCCGTATAAACACATGGTAAATATGAATTGAGGCAAAGTCAATGGTTGGGAAAACAGAGTTGCGAAGTAGATTCACTCCCATATCAATAGCCCAAAATTATGTGTTAGTCTTTCTCTTGGGACTTTTAGCTTCATAAAATTCCTTTAAGACCAACAGTTAAAGATGCTTAATTATTGTCGATTGATTTTATGAAGGCCGGAATTTCTTCTATCCAATCCTGTAGTTTATATTAGCCTTAGATAAAAAAAATAACTGAACACAAAATGATAAACAACATGAAATTTGTCGATATGTCTTTTACATGGAGGATGAACCCTAAGGGTTGTGAATCCGACTAATTACAGTCTACATTTGTGAGTCACTTATGCCAACTTACTTTTAAGTGTTCTGTTACTAATCAATTATTTAATCTTTAAGGAGCATTTGGTTTGTTGCCATGAATCACAATTGGTATGGGTATAGGTAAGAGGTGGAATGAGAACGGAAACATAATTCCTAACATTATTGTTTGGTTTGATTTATGAGCTTAGGTATCAACATTATCAGGTATGCTGCAAGATCCGACTCTGATATTTGATAAAACAAACAAAAACAATAACAAAACACCTTACCTTCTTTGTTAATGAAGTATTTCTCTCTAATGAGTAACTGATCTGCTGAAGTACATTCTGAATGAGGTATCCCTTTCTTGGTAAGTTCATCGCTTTATACTTTTCACTTAAGATTATGGCAACGTGTAACAAAAGTTTAATTATGACTTGAGCAACAACGGATACATTCATTCCATAAATATGCAAGCTGAAGCTTCCGGGACAACTTGATACTTTGATGTACTTTTTGTATATTCTATGATCTGTTTAGATTTTTTGTGCTTTGACATTTTATTGCTATATATTCTGGTAGGTTGATTGTATGTGATGAGGCAAAAAATGATCCGTTTTTAGGGGGTCATTTAAGCCCGGAATTGAATTTATTTGATCAAATATTGCCCTAAATCGTTCCTTTTGTGATTTTAGGTACTTTTGGAGTGAATTCTGGAAAAGGAAGCATTTTGGACGTTTTTGGAGCATAAAAGTGAAGAAAATGGCAAAGTCTTAATTTTCCTTGCTGGGAATAGTACCTGACGGCGTCACCAAGTTCTACATGACAACCTCAAGAGTATTACATGAGGTGAACTGGATAGAGTCCGTGATGGTCCAGAGAGTTTTACACTAAGGGGCATGACGGCGTCACCATAGGCCATCATGGTCCCATTACACGTGACGGCCAAGAGATAATTTGCTCTTGACGGCGTCAGATCTGGATCTAGGCAATCCGATATTATTATGGGCGGCGAGTTGACGGCGTCAAATTTCTCTTCTTGACGTTGTCACGTTGGAAAATCTATATATAGTTTTGTAATTTTCATTCATTAAGAGAGGACAATTAGAGGGATAACTTGGAGAAACCCTAGCATGATTTTATCAGTATTTTCAAGGGTTTTTACCCTTTGAAACCTTTCATGTTCAATTAAGATAAGTATCCTTTCAATGCATTCAATATGTCTATGTGTTGTTTGAATATATCTTACGCTTGTATTGATTTTAACATGCTAGGCTAGATCTCTTGTGTGTTTGCTTAGATGTAGTGAAACCTAAATGTTGATTATGGGTTGATTGCTTGTTTATAGTTGTTACGGATGAATGATTTCGATGTTAGGCTTAAGAAAACTGGCAGACTTCCATAGGGTAACTTGCTTGAACGTCTTAAGAAACATGAACCAATGCGTACTAGGTTTTTATGGTTGTATTTAATGCATGAGCGAATTCTAATGATCCCATGTTAGGAGCTTCTTGCAGGCTCGACATATGAGTGAAGTAGGAGCTTATAGAGTTGGGGAAGTACGTACGCCACCCCACGAATGGTATTAAGGAATATTGTTGGTCCATGGAATTGAGTAAATCTTGATAAACATAAGTTAGAACTTCATTAATAATAATGAATAAAAGAGTTACAAGATTACTCAACCCAACTAAACTACATGATAACATCATCAGCTTCTTGATGGGGATAATTTCGGTATATTATCCCCATTTAGAATGACAATGAACTCTCATTGATCCAAGCTAAGCTTGAGATTCAATGAGAGAGGAATCCTAACTATTACTAAGTATTACATTGTAGAATCCACACCTATCTCTTTTACAACTAAACATATATATAGGAAAGTACAAGTAAACATGTGATGGTGGTAGGTACACCATGTGATGGATGAGTTGTCATCCACTTAGAATATGCTTCAGAATTTTTCTTTTGCTTTTGTACTTTTGTCTTTCTTGTACCTTGTATTCCCAAGAAAGTTCATGCCTATATTTATCAGTATGTTGTAGAGATAGCTTCAGGGAGTTAGTGAGTTATTGTCATCACTCACTAACTCCATCACCTTCTTCTTGGCTCAGGGATCATTCACTGAGTACCGCCTCACTGAATGATTGAGTCTTTCTTTTTAGACTCGGTCTAAACATCCTAAAGGTAACTCACTGAGTGACTATGCACTTAGTGACTTGTTTGTATCACTCACTGAAATAGCAATTTACTATATTTTCAATGAGTAATTTGGCTATTTTATGTTCAATACTTGTGGGGAATGTTTGGGTAAAATATTGACCCAACAATCTCCCCCTATTTGAATATACAAATAGCCTGAAAAAAATTGGGTTTAAATGAGGGACCTGGTTCAATTTTGATACATCAGGGTCCACCCATCTTTTTGTGGTTCAGGGACTTGGGTTTAGTTCCTGAGGTTCAAGGGTTCAGGGACTTGGGTTTAGTTCCTGAGGTTCAAGGGTTCAGGGACTTGGGTTTAGTTCCTGAGGTTCGAGGGTTCAGGGACTTGGGTTTAGTTCCTGAGGTTCAGTGACCCACTTCAGTGAGAGAGGGGTTCAGGTTCATGGACCAGGTTCAGGGACCAAGGGTCCAGTGACCAGGGGTTAAAGTCACACCCAGATTAGTGACTGGGTTTCATGGTCAGGGGGTTCAATGACCAAGTTCAGTGGCCTGGTTCAAACACTGAGGTTCACTTTGTACTTAGGAGGAAGGACCTGGTTCATTCATGATGCATCAGTGTCCTCTCAATTTTTCACCTCACTTTCTTAGTATAAAAAAGTTACAATATACTAAGTTTTAGTACAACATATTCAGTGAATCTCATGAGTTTACATCTTGTAAGTTGCAACATTTATCACCCTGATGTTGTTGCAAAGATATCCCACAAACCATCAACCTCTAATAATTAACCCACTCCCTGGAAGCAAACATCAGCTTCTTGACCCTTGCTCTCGGCCTGATTTTTAGTAAGTGCCTTGAATGACACCACTCCTTTTATCTTTGGGTAATGATAGGGTTTGGGTGATTTTGGTTTAGGTTGTTGATTTGGTGTCAGGTTTCGGTTAAATGCTTTATCTCCCCCTCAAAAACTTACAACACATAGTAGTTTTTTTTTGAAGTTGAAGCATTTAGGTGTGGTGTGGTTTGATGTGAATGGTTTCGGTTAAATGCTTTATCTCCCCCTCAAAAACTTACACCACTCCTTATTAGTTGCTTTCTAGTTAAATTCACTGTTCTTGCATCATTTCCTAGCTTTTAGTTGATTTCCCTAAATTCCACATTTAGATGATAATTCACTCTGCCCTTATTGAATTCAGTAGATTTAAGGCATGTAGTTGTTGTTTTATGCTTCATTTTAGTCAAACATAGGATAGTACAAGTTTCTAGCGTCTGGTCTTAAGCTTTGTGGGTCAATTTCTCAAGTTTTGATCCATTTTAACCAAAATTCTGCACTAGCCGAAAAAAATTCGCCCAAACAACATTTAGTTTTTGATTTTTCATTTCTTCATTTTAAGCCCAAATGCTCTGAAATTTGGTATACAAGTAATTTGGTTGTTGGTTTAGTTGCTTATAATTTTATTTTATTTTTTATAATTTTATTTCATAGCTTTTAACTAGCCCAAAGTAGGCTTATTTATTGCTGTCAAAAAAATATTCATTTCAGAAACAGTTTTTGATTTTTCATTCGTTCGTTATAAGTCCGTTTTACCCGAAAATTGGTATGTATCTTGTTTAGTGGGTGTTCTAGTTGCCAGTATTTTTTATTTATTTTTACTATTTTTATTTACAGTCCATTCATAGCTATGTAGCCATTTTTTTTACCCTTTTTGCAGCCCCTAGTAGAATATTGCTAGTTTTTGCTTTCTAGGCTTTTATTACTGCTTAAGTTTGTTCCCTTATTGCTTGTTTAGGTATTCCTTTAGATAACCTAGCTTATTTTCCCTTAGTTCAGCTTATAGTGTAGCTTATATTAGCTTTTTGTCTGCTCTAAATCCCCTCTTAGGGACTGTTGGGGATTTCATTTTGAGGTTTTGCTTGTTTGTTATTTTCAGCTTTTTAGGAATTTAGAGTATGATTAATTAGGTTTAGTTTAGCCCTTTAGGATGCCTTAAGTACCTTAGTAGCTTATTAGGTTTCATTTCATGCTTATTTGAGTTTCCAAATTCCAAAACAGTTAAGTAACTTGGTGGTTTTCTAGTTTTGCCCAACTGTTTAGCTTTTGAGCTTTTTCCAGCTTAAATTTGAAGTTTTATGAAAAGTTTTTTTTACAAAAGTTGTTCATTTTTGAGTCATAAAAAAAGTGATTTCAAAATTGTTCAAAATAAAAATGTTGTGAAAAAAAAGGGGGAGAGCAGGGCTCGAACCCCTAACCACACCCTTTGACACTGAACACAAGAACAACACCCCTTTCCATCTCTGCTACTAGCATTGCTTGTTATAGTTTAGTTTAATTTAATATTTATAGTAGTAGTTTTATTTGCTAATTAAGTTTCAGCTTCTAGTTAGCTTAATCCTTGCTTATATTGAACCGTTTTTTTTCCTGCTTATTTTTCTTAGTCTCTTTATTAGATAATAGAATTTCCAAAAAAAATTCATAATTTTCCAAATTGTTTTCCTATTTTTCTAGCATTTATTTCATTATTTTAGTTTTTAAATCATTATAAAAAAATATAAAAGTCAAAAAAATTAGTTTTCTTTTTCCCGAAATTTTCTTTTTACTTTTATAATCTAGGAAAATTAGTTTTACACCCGTAGCCTTTTTATTTCTCAAAATTCACTTTTTAAGTCGTTACCGAGCCCGGTATACGTTTCTCAAATTTTTAAGTTACGTTTAGCAATATTTCCGCTTTTCAAATAGTTTTTAATTTTCAAATTTAAATTTTAGCTTAAATTTAGTATTTTTTTTAATTATGTTTTAAAATTTCGTACGTTACGTTTTTAAAATTTAGTTACGTTTTAGTTTAATTATGATTTACGTGCTTTCGTAGTTTGTTTAGTTAACTTGTTTTGAGTTGTTATTCGGTTAAATTAGTTAGAAATCCAATTCTCTATTCAAACCCTATTCAATTCACCCGATCAAGAAATGGTTCTAGATTTCACATTTCACACCTCACACGGATACGACCTGGGAATATCCAATACTCCTAGTTTGACTTTCTTTGACTATTTTCCGGTCAAAAGAGTCTTGTACTATACATATACATATATTGTGTGTATCACTTTTTGGCGCCGCTGCCGGGGAGGAGTGAAAACTGAAACCGTGTCGTTTTGAATATTAGTGAGTTGAAGACCCTTCCCCCGTGAAGTTACGTACTAGTTTTTGTATATATTTTCTTATAAAAACCAAAAAGATTTTTCTTTTCAAATTTATTTTCCTTCTAAACTATAAAAACCCAAAAAAATTTTCTTTTTCATAATTTGTTTTCCTTTTATCTTAATTTGTTTTCTCGCTATAAAAACCCAAAAACAATCTTCGCCAACTCTTTATGTTTAATTCTTCACCTTATCCCTCTATCCCGTTTAATTCTTCTTCTTTTACCCTCTTACCCGTTTAATTCTTTATCCCTTACCCCTTAATCCGTTTAATTCTTCCTTATGTCTTCAACGTACCAATATTCTTGTGAATATTGTGGGGGACCCCCGAATGGTGGGAATTGCCCCGGTTGTAGCATTGCGAGTTTGGGAAACGGGTTTGTCTACGACCAAAATCCCTACAATGAAACAACCGACTTCTTTAACCAACCCCCACATCATATGATGGAGACCTACTCTTGTGAGTATTGTGGATGTCCTCACCATGGTTTTGATTGTCAAAACAATCAAAATTTTGGTTATGATCAATATCAATATTATTCACCGAATCAATCACAACAATCATATTGTTGTGAGTATTGTGGAGGTCCGCACTTTAGCTCCGATTGTCAAACGAGGAATCCATTTCCTTGTAACAATTATGACTATTCATACCAAGACCAACCTCCACAATACCAAATGATTCAAAAACAACCAATTCTTCAAGAAATCCAAAATGCATTGGGTTTAGTTAATGAACTTAAGGATTTGGTTAATGAACTTGCCCAAAAAGATACTCATCGGGAAACTTGCGGAGGACTTTTAGCTGATGAACAAGTAGCTAAATTAAGTTCCCAATATCATAAACCTTTGGTTTTTGATTACTATGACGATGATTCCGATGATGATGAGGAGAGAGTTGTTCCGATAAACACTTTCCCTCAAATATCACGCGTTCTTCCTCCCATAGAACCCGAGGACTCTCTAAAAATGGGGGACGGGAATCTAAACACTATTCCGGCCACGGAATCAGACGAATTCAAAAAGTCTAGTGTTGAGAACCTCGTCCCAATCCCAAGTGAGTCCGGGGAAAATTCTAACGGTGATTGTGAAATTTTTGAAAATGATCATCTTGATCTATCTAAAGATATTCCCGACTCTTCCCTTCCTTCTCTCACACCGGTTGAGGGAAGTGACTCCGTTTTGGAAGAGGTCAATACTTCTCTTGTTAATGATGATTCTATTTCGACTGAGATTGTTAAGCCGTCAGATCCTTTGGAGCCCGAGCTCAAGGATTCTTTACCCGATTTTGAGAAATATACTTTTGATACGGCAGAGGAGTATGATTTACCTCCTATTGACAATCCGAATGATCGTGTTGAGATGTTCTCCGATTCTGATGATGACGATTCTTTATCTTGTGGAGACATCGATTATGTGGAGGAATTACCTTCTGAGCTCGTCAGCTTAGAAGAAGAGAATGATGAAGATATTGACAATGAAATCCAAGATGAAGCTCTTCGTGAAAAATTATTGAACATCTATCTTCTCATTTCTAAAATTGAAGCCTTAAACGATAAACCTATTTCATCTCCTATCCCCATTGAGGATAGTGACTTTTTTTTCGATGATTCTATTCCGGAACTTGAAACCTTCCATTTTGATCATATGGGAGAGAAGATTAGTGGCAGTACCACTTTTCATTCTCATCTTTCTCTCCCCGAATATGAATTGTCTACCTTTGAGGAGTTCGCCAGTGAACTCGCTCACATTGATCCTCTTCCTCCAGGAATTGAGTTATTTGAGCAAAATGATCTCAATACTTTGTCCCCCGAGAATGGCTCATCTCCTTTTAAGGATTTTACCGTGGTTGATATTGCCGTCTCATTCTTCTCTGAGGATAAAATCTTCAAACCCGGTATATTACTTTTTGAGAAAACTCACAAAGATGATTTTTGTGACCCGGGGGGAGATATACTCTATCATGAGAATTTGTTTAATGATGACTTTAACCCAACCCTCCCGCCCGGTATGTTTTCTATCCAAAAGAGCTTAAACGTTGAAATTCAAATTAGGGAAACTAAATTTGATCTTGAGTATGAAGATCTTGTCATGGTTGTTATCATAATTTTCTTTCCTTTCTTCACCTATCTGGTGACTTCTCCTTCCTTTAACTCCTTCGGGAGTGAGGACACTATCTTTGACCCCGGTATTGTTTCTAATAGTTTTCACTATTAGAATACCGGGTATATCTCATCGGAGTGGAACTTTCACGTGCTTCAATGTTTATCCAAACATCTTGAATGAAAGCCCGATGGAGATTTTGTCTTCCACATCTTGCTTCCCCAAGGACGAATGAATTCGGGGATCGAGTCAAGCTACGCGACTCGGTTAACAAAAACAAAGCGCTTCGTGGGTGGCAACCCATGCTTATCCATTTCATCTTCTTACTTTCTTATTTCTAACACCTAAGTGTGGTGGAGTTTCCCCCACTTGTTTGCCTTCTTGTGTTGTGTTATGTTCCTTTGTTTTCAGGAAATCCTCGTAGATCGTGATGATTGATGCGCTTGTTTTCAATCCAACCGCCCAATATCCGATCTTTTCTTTTTACTTACCCAGGGATATTCTTTATAATCCATCGTGTGAAACAAGAATTTGTTTCCACACTTGGATGGTGGTATTACCTTTTTCCGTTCAATTGTGTCGGATAAGTGCCGGTACGTTGAATATTGAGGGTAATATTCAATTCTAAGCGTGGGGGGGGGGGGGGGGGGGGGGGAATTCTTGCGAATTTGACCCATAATTTTCAAAAAATTTTCACATATTGTACCTTTCTAGTCCCTAGTACCCCCGTTTTGACCAAAATTTTAAAATTTTTATCGTATTTAAGTTAAAAATTGCGTAAAAAAAGAAGTGCTTGGCACAATAAATAATAATTTGCTATACATTAATACCTCGGTATTAATGGAAAGTTTAGACTTGATTAGGCTAGAACAAGGGGAATCCCGACTCTGCTAGAGTGTTGATCTAGCTGCTTTCCTTAACATTTTAGGCTAAATCTTTACGAATTGTGCAAATAAAAATGCTAAGCGTGGAATAGCGGTTTTCTTTAGAGCTTATGTAAGTAATCTATGGCTTTTCTCTCCCAGGAGCTCCTAAAATGACTTAATAACGTGCTTCTTTTCAAAAATTTGAACACAAAAATCATTTTGTTAGAAAGACAAAGTTTTTATACGGTTTTGACACGTACTAGTTCAAAGTTTTATTTAAATTTTGGAACAAGCATACTTTAATGAAAATGCAATAAGAATGCAAAATGAAAGTGAGAAATTGCTTGAAAGTTGCAAAAGTTAAAGCTTTGAATATGAATAAGTGCTATAAACTACGGCTCGAGATCGGTCCTTCCCCGTGAAGCTCCGTTAGTAAAAAGCCATGAAATGAAAAAAAAAAAAAAATGAATGAAAAAAAAGGATGAAAAATGAGAAATGAAAAATGAAAAAAAATATATATGTATGTTGATTATGAATAAATGTTCAAAACTTGCTTGTTGTAAAATTTAAATAAACCTTTTAAATAGTATTTGTCAAAACCTTGTGAAGATTTTACGAATATTTGGAAGTTTTTGATTTCAAAGACCCCGTGAGCTCCGATACTATTCTCGAGGGTGAAAACCTAGCCTCCTAAGTTTACTATGGACAAGCTGAGAAGAAAGTCACCACATGGAGTGATCTCATCTTTGAATCTCTAATTTCTAAATCTTCGCAGGATGCTATCTATTTAAGCTTAATATTACTTTAGCGGTAGCTTAGTAAATCTTTGGAATCGAACTCCCGCTGATTCCGGTACTATTCTCGAGGGTGAAAACCTAGCCTCCTAAGTTTACTAAGGACAAGCTGAGAAGAAAGCCGCTACATGGAAAAAGCCCTTTCGAACCTTAGATTTCCCGGTTCTCGGTGAACTAATATTAACTTAAATAAATAACAACCCTAATAATATATGTTGATTTTTCCGGTCAAAATTTTGAAAACAAGCACACACACCTAACCTAATAATAATTGTGGGGGAGAAAAGTTAGTCTTGACTTGCACAGATTACTAATATAAGTAGCGTTAGCATTTTACAAAAAACGTTTGCACAAGGGTTTTAGACTTAGTTTGGGAAGTATAAAAAGAGAATGACGATCATAATTCCCTGGAGACACCCAATTTGCGTGAATCCCGTTCCATGATGCCATATTTTGGAAATCAAGCATGATATTTACATCTATTATCGTTTAATTAAGTCGATTGAATAAGAAGTTAAAACGGGGTATACATGGTAACATAATAAATCTTGTAATTCCGTCATTACTTTATATGATCGGATTGCTAGGGACTAGCAATTGCTTAGTATGGGGGATTGATGAGTGGCCTTTTACTCATCATTTTAGGCCCGAAAAACCCACCAAAACGACCAAAAACACGCAAAAATGACCATATAATGTTAAAAATATCCTTGGAGTGTGTTTTTGTGTGTTTCAGGTATAAATGGATTGAAAACAAGGCAAATGTGAGCGGAACGGAGCATGGATGGGAAATCGGAGCATAATGAAGCATTACCGGATCGACTCGACACGCATTTGAAGCATTTATTGAAGAAAAAGACAAAAAGTCAACGTCGAAGTCAATCCCGGGATGTGATGAGGGGGTGAGCATAGAAAACCAAACCCTAAACCCATAATCACCTTTTACCCTTCACCCGTCATCAAAATGACCCAAATACCCCTAAACCTCAAGAAAACTTAAATGCAAAATCGTTTTCAAAACCAAAAATCTAAACCTTTTCCAAAATCATTCCATTTTCAAAAAAATAAAATAAAATAAAATAAAGTCACAAAAACATTTTTGATAAAATCTTTTTATTAAGTATTTTGAAAAAAAAAAAAAAAACTTTTTAAGTTTACATTATTTTTACTATTAGTATTGTCATTATTATTATTATTATTAATATTTGTCAAAAAAAAAAAAAAAACTTTTTAAGTTTACATTATTTTTACTATTAGTATTGTCATTATTATTATTATTAATATTATTATTATTATTATTATTATTATTATTATTATTATTATTATTATTATTATTATTATTATTATTATTATTATTTGTCAAAAAAAAAAAAAAAAAAAAAAAAAACTGATTTTTGCATAACTAATATTGCTAAAACTCTAATACACTAATAATCCTAATTACCAAAATCCTAAACCCACTAACACATAAACCCAATGCACTCCCCACTTATACCTGGCCTAACACCACAGCCCATCACCCACCCAGTAACCACGCCTGTTTTACCCCTCACCCTTTTTGACTTTTTACAGTCAACCAAACACAGCCGCAACGTAGGGGTGTTCACGGTTCGGTTAATTAACCGAGTTAACCAAAAACCGAACCGAACCGAACCGAAATAAAACCGAACCGAACATATAACCGAACCGAACTTGTTAAAACCGAACCGAACCGAATTAAAAACTCGGTTTTCGGTTTGGATATGGGTTTAGCTATCTAAACCGAAAACCGAACCGAAAACCGAATTTATATAAATATATATATTTTTTATATATTTATATTATTTTAAATATAAAAAATATCCATTAAAATTTTATACTAATATAAAAAAACATTTTTTTATGCTTGCAATATTTTTTTTGCCAAAAATATATATAATTAAATTCAAAAAAAGATATAAATAGTGTAATTTAGGTAAAAAGTTCGGTTTTCGGTTTTGACCCATAACCGAACCGAACTTCGGTTCGGTTCTCGGTTCGGTTCGGTTATAGATATTTTCGGTTGGGTTCGGTTTTCGGTTATGACCCAAAAAATTTTTTTAACCGAACAACCCGAACCGAATAAACCGATTAACCGATAACCGAACCGATGAACACCCCTACCCCAATGGCCCAACCCTTTCCCGCCAATCCAACCCCTGTCAATCTCACAAGCAAGCTCCAAGACAAAACCCAGCTCACCCCCTGGTCCCCCATCTCTTCACATGACTCCAGCCACGCTGGCAATCCAAGAGATACTACACAACTCCCTTTACATCCAACGGCTAAAAATCAAGGATTGGTGCCCAAGTTCTAATCTGATGGCTGAGATTAAATGAGAACAAGCACAAATTGAGTCCAAAGTGTTTTTCTCTCACAAAACTAACACACCAGAAGCAGACAAACAAAAGAGAGGAACCCTACCTTATTGTAGTATAAATACTTTTGTAGCCATTGATATAAGGCAAGTAGGTTTTAGGAGTAGAAATTAGATTAGGAGTAGTTTTTAGTCTTAGCATTAGTGTAGTTTTCTTAATGTCTTTCAGCTTAGTATTATAAAACCTTTCGTTTAAGTTTAATTCAATTTACACATTTCCTTTGATTTATGCCAAGTTAACTTAAATTTACTCTTTATTGCTTTCTATATACCAAGATTTTTTTTTCTTTCTTTTTTGCTCTTTTGTTGTTGCTTAAGCGTGTTTTATCAATTCCTTTCAAAAGTTATACCTTAATATTGCATTTTCTTTTAAAAATCTCCTAACAGCCTAGTTAAGGGGGTGTTTGGAACAACCTGTTTTTTTTAGTTTTGGTAAACTTGGTTCTTCAAATCAATTTGTCACAGCTTTATCTCAATCTTATTAGTTGCTTTCTAGTTAAATTCACTGTTCTTGCATCATTTCCTAGCTTTTAGTTGATTTCCCTAAATTCCACATTTAGATGATAATTCACTCTGCCCTTATTGAATTCAGTAGATTTAAGGCATGTAGTTGTTGTTTTTGCTTCATTTTAGTCAAACATAGGATAGTACAAGTTTCTAGCATATGGTCTTAAGCTTTGTGGGTCAATTTCTCAAGTTTTGACCCATTTTAACCAAAATTCTGCACTAGCTGAAAAAAATTCGCCCAAACAACATTTAGTTTTTGATTTTTCATTTCTTCATTTTAAGCCCAAATGCTCTGAAATTTGGTATACAAGTAATTTGGTTGTTGGTTTAGTTGCTTATAATTTTATTTTATTTTTTATAATTTTCTTTCATAGCTTTTAACTAGCCCAAAGTAGGCTTATTTATTGCTGTCAAAAAAATATTCATTTCAGAAACAGTTTTTGATTTTTCATTCGTTCGTTATAAGTCCGTTTTACCCGAAAATTGGTATGTATCTTGTTTAGTGGGTGTTCTAGTTGCCAGTATTTTTTATTTATTTTTACTATTTTTATTTACAGTCCATTCATAGCTATGTAGCCATTTTTTTTTACCCTTTTTGCAACCCCTAGTAGAATATTGCTAGTTTTTGCTTTCTAGGCTTTTATTACTGCTTAAGTTTGTTCCCTTATTGCTTGTTTAGGTATTCCTTTAGATAACCTAGCTTATTTTCCCTTAGTTCAGCTTATAGTGTAGCTTATATTAGCTTTTTGTCTGCTCTAAAGCCCTTCTTAGGGACTGTTGGGGATTTCATTTTGAGGTTTTGCTTGTTTGTTATTTTCAGCTTTTTAGGAATTTAGAGTATGATTAATTAGGTTTAGTTTAGCCCTTTAGGATGCCTTAAGTACCTTAGTAGCTTATTAGGTTTCATTTCATGCTTATTTGAGTTTCCAAATTCCAAAACAGTTAAGTAACTTGGTGGTTTTCTAGTTTTGCCCAACTGTTTAGCTTTTGAGCTTTTTCCAGCTTAAATTTGAAGTTTTATGAAAAGTTTTTTTTTTACAAAAGTTGTTCATTTTTGAGTCATAAAAAAAGTGATTTCAAAATTGTTCAAAATAAAAATGTTGTGAAAAAAAGGGAGAGAGCAGGGCTCGAACCCCTAACCACACCCTTTGACACTGAACACAAGAACAACACCCCTTTCCATCTCTGCTACTAGCATTGCTTGTTATAGTTTTGTTTAATTTAATATTTATAGTAGTAGTTTTATTTGCTAATTAAGTTTCAGCTTCTAGTTTGCTTAATCCTTGCTTATTTTTAACTGTTTTTTTCCTGCTTATTTGTCTTAGTCTCTTTATTAGATAACAGAATTTTCAAAAAAATTTCATAATTTTCCAAATTGTTTTCCTATTTTTCTAGCATTTATTTCATTATTTTAGTTTTTAAATCATTATAAAAAAATATAAAAGTCAAAAAAATTAGTTTTATTTTTCTCGAAATTTTCTTTTTACTTTTATAATCTAGGAAAATTAGTTTTACACTCGTAGCCTTTTTATTTCTCAAAATTCACTTTTTAAGTCGTTACCGAGCCCGGTAATGGCCCGTTTTCATTTTCTTTTACATTTCTCAAATTTTTAAGTTACGTTTAGCAATTTTTCCGCTTTTCAAATAGTTTTTAATTTTCAAATTTAAATTTTAGCTTAAATTTAGTATTTTTTTAATTATGTTTTAAAATTTCGTACGTTACGTTTTTAAAACTTAGTTACGTTTTAGTTTAATTATGATTTACGTGCTTTCGTAGTTTGTTTAGTTAACTTGTTTTGAGTTGTTATTCGCTTAAATTAGTTAGAAATCCAATTCTCTATTCAAACCCTATTCAATTCACCCGATCAAGAAACGGTTCTCGATTTTTCATTTCACACCTCACACGGATACGACCTGGGAATATCCAATACTCCCGGTTTGACTTTCTTTGACTATTTTCCGGTCAAAAGAGTCTTGTACTATACATATACATATATTGTGTGTATCAAGTTCCAACTGTATCATCAAAGTGAAAATCAGCATCAGCATCCATATCTTCAAAATCTAACTTCCTCCCCTTAGTCTCAGCTGCATCTTCCTTTGCTTGAGCATTATCATAATCAGTTAACTCAGCAAATTCCTTATCAAAATTAAGTCTCCTCCCCTTAAACTCTGCATTTGATTTCCTCCCCTGTTTGGAAGAATCTCCCAAATCTTTACTAGAACTTGCAGAAAATTCATCCTGAGGTGAAGATGAAGAAGAGAACACAACTTTGGCAGATATTTTCTTCTTGAGACTCTCAACTTCATTCTGCAATCTTTGAATTTCTGCCTTCATTTGATTCAGCTCTGTGGCATGATGTTCTTTGGTCTGTGCCAGATCTTTCTCCAGAGCTTGAACCTGCTTGACTAATTTTATACATAATGCCATCAATTCAGTTAGTTGCACACTGCCCTCAACACTTCCAACTGTATTACCTGTTGGGAGAGGTGAATCATGGGGCATTGATTCAGGCTTTTCCCTAGTTGGACTAGGATTAAGCCTTGAACCACCACTGCTTGTTCCTAAACCAAAAGGTTCAGCAATATGCAATGTTGAGGTGAGAGAAGTTGGCTGTTTATGCCTTCTCTCATAAGTGTGAGTGACTGCATGGGTATGGTGAATTGGTGGAACAACAATATTGGGTGTGTTATGGGATACAACTGGGATGGTTGCATCTTCACCCTGTACTTGTGAAATTTTAGCAAGCATTTGAGGAAAAAGTGGATGAACCTCCCCATTCCAAAGATCTGAAGCCTTACTCATGTTTTGAAAAACTTTTGGCTTAAGACAGAAGGTTTCATAAATTCTATTGTGAGGTTGCAGTTGAAACTCATTTAACACTGCTTGCACAAACCTTGGATACATCAAAAATTTATATGGACTCTTTACATTGCCTTTCATATTATTGAAAATAAACTTTGAAAAATTGAAAGTCCTATCAGTTGCCAAACAAACCAAAGGATAAGCCATGGTTGATGCAAATTGTTCATAAGATGTTTTCTTAGGACTTAGGCAATGTAGAAGAGTATGAATTAAAAATCTCCAATGGGGACAAAAACATCCTTTTCTAAAAGTTACTTTTTGTTCAGATGTATCATACCCCATTAAAGCAATATTAGTGAAAATTTCTGAATTGGGTAATGTGATGATACCATTGAGATCATCCAATTGGAGAATTCTCCTCAAGGATGACTCAGTAACATCAATGGTTACCCCATCCACTGTGGCTCTTAGAGCTTCCACAGATTCATGTGTGTCTCCCTGTTCAAGAGTTATGGACTCCACAGTGTTCCAGAACTGTTTGATATGAGAGACATAGATGGTGGGATTAATAGTTAAGGCATACCTTATATGAGTTGTATTTAGAAAATCCACAATCTGATGAAAAACAGGGCCACTCTTCTCGTTTGACTTTTGTAGGTAGGCCACTTGGTTGTGCTCCTTGACAAATTTTAGAATCGCCATGATATTTGTGAAAAGAGAATAAAAGTGTTAGTAATCAAGATAAAAATCAAGCCGTATGATGATCAATTTATACTAATAGGGTTTGAGGAGGTTGCGTAATGTGAATTATCTTTAGAAAGATTTATCTTTGGAAAAGAATAAATTATAATAGGTAAGAAGATAATTTACAAAAAGATTTACCCTATTAATAAGGAAAGACGGTTATATTTACAACGGCTAGTAAAAATAGATTACTGACACAACAGTTGTAACGGCTAGTTCATCAGTGGAAAAATTACTCTTGCAGTGGTAACTAATGAACTAGCAGTGGTAAAATTTTCACAACATATCAAAGAGCAGTGGTAAGTAAAACATTAAAAATTGCTGCTCTTATCATAGTTTTTAGCAAACTACCAGCTATCAATGGATTTGATATGTCTTTACCATGAGCCGTTTGCTATGGACTAGCCAACTCTTGATCACTTGGAGTATGGTGAGTTGATAACCATATAGTTTTTGGTAAACTATCAACCATAAACGGATTTGGTAAGTCTTTACCAGGAGCCGTTTGCTCTGGACTAGTTGATTCTTATGTGGATTAGACATGGTGAATCAATAATCATTTTTTGTGTGTCTATGATACACACCTTATAACTCCAATGACTCCAATAATATGGGTTGTATGCTGCAGAACAAAGTAACACTCAACTTAACCCATAAACATTAACCCAAAGTAACTTTTTAACCAAGTTACTATTCAAAAATATCTTCCAAAAGTCAACCCGATAATAACCAAATTTACTCCTCCAACCTACCAAAACAGGTAAGAGTAAATATTCTACATTAATTAGAATTCGACCTTGACTTTGCTTATAAAAGGGGGCTCATTAACCTTTATCTTTCATCAACACATATCATCAACACAAACCCTTTATCAACACAATGAGCTGGTTTCCATTGGTCTACATATCCTCAGATGATTCATCTGATGAGGAGATCAGCTATTGCACAAACTCAGAGGAACCTTATACAGGGTGGAGTGATTACTTTCCTCCAAGTGCTACCACATCCACATCATCCAATATGAAATCCAAAAAGAGTGCAGCTTCTCCTGCTCCATCCTTGGAGTTCTATTCCAGTTCTTCCTCTGATGATGATGATGATCCAACCTTCAACCTTTCCAAAGAACTTCCAAAAGCCCTCACCACAGTATTGAAGTCTGCCATAAGCAACATGAAGTGGCCTGCTGTTGAGAAGCCTGCACAAGCACCAAGGCCTCCCAAGCAAGTTCTGGGACTTTCTTGTCCAAGCAAGCAACTTTCTTTTGATGACAAGAGAAAGAAAGCTTCCAAAGGCAGGCATGATTATGAGGGAAAGGGGAAGAAACCCGTGGAGTAGATGTTAGGTTGTTGGTTTATGTCTTGTGATGTTTTTCTGTTCTGGTGACAATGTAATCTGAATGGTTGTGATGTACTTTCTTCAATATCAATAAAAGTACATTTCCTTTTTGCTTTTATCACCAATCTTTCCACTGTTGTATGACTTTTTCCACTGTGCTTTAAAATTTCTCTGCATACAAGTTAGTAGAAAACCATACACACATATACAAACAATACTAGTACCTAAAAACTATCCTGCAACACTGAAAAGTATTAGACATCAAAGATTTATGGATTTAGCATTCCAATCCCTGTTACCAAGTATTGAAACCTACCCACATCAAGCCCTTTTGTTAATAAATCAGCATAATTGTCATCAGTATGGATTTTGACAACATTAATAAGCTTTTTCTCAAAACAATCTCTAATAAAATGATGTCTAATTTCAATGTGTTTTGTTTTAGTGTGTTGCACAGGATTTTTAATAATGCATATGGTACTACTATTGTCTATATAGATAATGGTGTTCATGAAATTGTACCCATAATCCAATAATTGATTCTGAAGCCATAAGATCTGAGCACAACAACTAGCAGCTGCTACATATTCTGCTTCAGTGGTTGAAGTAGCAACCATTGTTTGCTTCTTGCACTGCCATGACACCAATCTACATCCAAGAAATTGACATCCTCCTGTAGTTGACCTTCTATCCAAGCTTGCACCAGCATAGTCACTATCTGAGTATGTGATCAATTCCATAGGGGATTCTCTTGGATACCATAATCCTAGATTAGGATATGTCTTCAAGTACCTAAAAATCTTTTCCACTGCTGTCATATGTGATGTCTTTGGAGTCACTTGAAATCTTGCACAAGCACATACAGCTAACATAATGTCTGGCCTTGATGAAGTAAGATACATCAAAGAGCCAATCATAGACCTGTAAGTGTGCACATCAACATTAGCACCACTAGCATTCTTCAACAATAGATGAGTGGTCTTGTCAGCAGGGGTATTTGAAGGTTTTGCATCAGAAAACTTGAACTTCCTAATAATCTCAGTCACATATTTGTCTTGACTGATAAAGATGCCTTCTTTACTCTATTGTACTTGCAACCCCAAAAAGAATGTAAGTTCTCCCATAGAACTCATTTGAAATTCATCTTTCATAAGCTTTTCAAACTCTTTGCACATCTCTTGTCTAGTAGACCCAAAGATAATATCATCAACATATACTTGAACAAGTAGAATATCACCCTTGTCTTTCTTGATGAACAAAGTTTGATCAATCTTGCCTCTATGAAACCCATTATTCAACAAATAAGTAGCTAAGGTTTCATACCACTTCCTTGGAGCTTGATGTAAGCCATAAAGAGCCTTAACCACTTTATACACTTTATTTGGGTGTTGAGGATCTTCAAAGCCTGGAGGTTGAGAGACATAGACCTCCTCATCAATTGTACCATACAGGAAGGCACTCTTAACATCCATTTGATAGACAGTAAAGCCCATAAATGATGCATAGGCTAGAAACAATCTAATAGCCTCAATCCTTGCAACAGGAGCAAAAACTTCTTCATAGTCAATACCCTCATCTTGAGTGTATCCTTGAGCAACCAATCTAGCTTTGTTCCTGATTACTATACCTCTTTCATCTATCTTGTTTCTGAAAACCCATTTAGTACCAATGACCTTCATACCATCAGGCAAATCACAAAGAACCCAAACCTTTTGAAGTTTAAACTGCAACAACTCCTCTTGCATTGCTTCAACCCAACTAGATTCTTCTAAAGCCATATAAACATTCTTAGGCTCCAATTGTGAGAGAAAACAGAAAAAAAACACTCATTCTTTCTCCTATGCTTCTTGGACTCATAAACTTCACTAATGAACCCATGAATATCATCTTTCTTTGTCTGTCTTCTAGTCTTCACACCTGATTGAAGTTCACCAATAACATTATCAAGTGAATGCACTTTTTGAATTGAAGTCTGTGATGTGCTAGGAATATCATATGTTGTAGGCATGTTTGAGATCTCTACATCATCACTTGGTGATTCCTGAGATGTTTGTTCCACATTTGGGCTATTAGTGGAAACTTCTGGTGTAGCAGTGGGAATTGAGTTACGACTGCTAGCAGGAATTTCATTATTCAATACATCAAAATTCACACCATCTGCATCACTTTTCTTTTCAGAATTATCAACAAAGTCCCAAAGTGGCATAACAATTTGATCTTCATCATCTTTGCAAGCTTCATCTTCATCAATGAATTCTTCTGAATCTTCAAGATCTTTGTCTCCTGTACTTGAAGTAAGAGGTACATAATTCATTGTATTGGATAATGTTTCAAGATCAAATAGCCAATCTGGTCCTGAACCTGCCATGTTAGCTTTATTTTCAAGAAACTCAACATGAAAATTCTCTTCAATCTTCTTTGTTCTTAGGTTATAGACTCTAAAAGCCTTGCTAACCATAGAATATCCAACAAAGAAGCCTTCATCAGACTTTTCTTCAAATTTACCCAGATGATCAATGGTATTGAGAATAGTAACATGACACCCAAATGGCCTCATAAACTCCAAAGTAGGAGGTCTTCCTCTGAATAACTCATAAGGTGTCTTGTTCTTTGTTTTGACCAAAATAAAACCCTGTTCTGTATGTCACAAGAAGTGTTAACTGCTTCAGCCCAAAAAGTCACTGGAAGCTTTGAGTCAGCTAACATGGTTCTAGCAGCCTCAATTAGTGTTATGTTTCTTCTTTCAGCAACTCCATTTTGTTGATGTGTTCTTGCAACACTAAATTCTTTTTTAATACCTTTGTCTCTGCAGAAATCATCCATAACTTTATTCTTGAACTCTGTCCCATTGTCACACCTGATGATCTTGATCTTCTTTTCAACTTGATTTTCAACTTCAGTGATGAATGTCTTAAGAATGCCTGTGGTCTCATCCTTGGTTCTTAAAAAGAAAACCCATGTGAATCTACTAAAATCATCAGTCACAACAAGACAATACTTCTTCAAATTGATGCTGCTCACAGATGTAGGACCAAACAAGTCCATATGCAGCATGAAAAGTGGATGATCAATAGAATTGAATGCTTTGGTCTTGCATGAAGCTTTGTGTTGCTTTCCTTTGAGACAGGCAACACAAGTTTGGTCATTTTCAAATCTTTTCTCTGGTAAACCTCTGACAAGTCCATCTTTCACAATCTTGTTGATGGTCTTGAAGTTAACATGACCAAGTCTTCTATTCCAAAGCATGGATTCATCTAAAGTGGCTTTTGCAAGCAAGCAAGTAACATCATTATTAGCCACAATGTTCTTCATGTCAATGCTATATAGATTGCCTTTTCTAGGGATTTTAAGCAAAATTTCACTTTCATCAGGGAGCTTATAATCCTTAGATAAGATATAGCATTCATCTTCTGTGAATAGAACTCTATGCTTCTTGTCACACATCTGTGACACACTGAAAAGATTGTACTTGAGTTCTTTCACATAGTGCACATTCTCAAAATCCAAGTTTCCAGCCTTGATTGTTCCTTTGCCAGAAACTTTGCCACCAATTCCTCCTCTAAAGCTGACAAATTGTCCATCATATGGTTGAAAGTCTAAAAGATAGGACTTATTTCCAGTCATGTGCCTGGAACATCCACTGTCTGAGTATCCTTGATCATTTGTAGTCTTTGAATGTTCCTGCACACAAAATAAAGGAATTAGTTCCTTTTGGGGACCCAAGCCACAAATGACTTGGATCTACCTCGTGTATCAATATAATTGTATCTATCAAAGGTCATTGATACACCATTGGGATTGTTTGAGGTGATGGTTCCTTTTGGTTTCCATTCCCAACGTGCTGAGGCCTTAACAGCATTTCCAATATTTACCCTCTTATTGTTCACAGACCCACCAGTGGTAACTTTTGACCTTGCAGTGGTAACTACTGGCTTAGCAGTGGAAACTGCTGGTTTTGAAATTTTGGGTACCCATTTGTGATTATTGTAAACTTTCTTTTCAAAATTGGTCTTTTTTCCTGTTTGAATAGATTTAACAAAAGTAGCAACATGGGACTTAGGGTAAACACTGTTTTTATTTCTGGCAGTGGCAACTGCTGGTCTAGCAGTGGTAACTGCTGGTCTAGCAGTGGAAATAGGTTTAATGCCAGAGTTAAGCAAAATAGACCTGGGAATCATCTTGCTTAGTGGATTTGGGTAGTTAAGTTATTAGCATTTTGGCCATTCACCCCAGTATTCCCAAACACTTCCCTTCTACCCAAGTGATAGTTACAACTATAAGAGAGATGATCAAAGCTACCACATATATGACAGGGTTTGTTATTGAACTCAAAGTCACTACCAAATTGCCTAGATTTAACATGATTCCAACTCCTCATATTTCCCCTAGGAGTTGTTGACTTACTTCTGTACATCTCTGCATATCTAGTAGTGGGCCTAGTGAAATTAGGTTGTGACCTAGGCTTCTCTTTGACAACATCAGGAATACTCTTTTTAACCTCCACTTTTACATTCTCAGGAACACTAGTTGTAGACTAAACATTCAAACTTTCATCTTTAAGAGATGAGTCACTAGCACTATCAAATGTATCAACCTCAACCTGAACCTTCTCAATAACAAATTCTTTAACAAATTTTGGTCCATAGGTCATGGTTGGTTCCTGGAATTCTTCTAATCCTGTGTGAGCTAAGTCAATGCCAGGAGGTGATGGAACACCTCTTAGAGGTGGTGGAACAGTTTTGTATCCAACTCCTGACTTGGCTTTGTTCACAACTTGGGCTTCCCAAATTTTGTCAATACACTTGGATTGGTGATCCAGTGTATTACAAGTTATCTTTATATTCTCACTAGCCCTTTTAAGCTTTTCTAGTTCTTCCCTAAGAACCTTGTTTACAACAACCTGATAATCTAAGTCTCTTTTTAACACTGCAATATCATCATTGAACTTAGATTCATTTGCCCTATAATGCTCTAATTGAGTTTCTAAAACACCTAGGCCTCTTTTATGATTTGCTAAGTTATAATTAGTATGATTTAACTCTAGCAATTGTTCATCATATTGTGCTTTAATTTTCTCATACTCTTTTAAGGCCTTACAAGTTTTAGAGCAAGCATTATTAATTTGTACCTCAGAGTCAGACAAAGCCATTAGTGCA
The DNA here is from genome assembly GCA_030686995.1 of Artemisia argyi. Lineage (NCBI taxonomy): Eukaryota > Viridiplantae > Streptophyta > Magnoliopsida > Asterales > Asteraceae > Artemisia > Artemisia argyi. Next base: position 194,502,493 of record CM060687.1, on the reverse strand, counting down.
AGCTCAGTAGCAACCATTGCAGACTCTGAATCATCTTCTTCATCCTCAGCCATAAAGCTCCAATCAAAGCTCACTCCATCAATAGCCAATAGCCCATTTGGCTCATCGGTAGTAGGTTCTTTCTTCTTGTCCTGCTTATACCAAGTTGACCTGTTGTCAGGTTTCCTTGGTTTCCTGTACTCCCTGGCAAAATGCCCCTTCTTATGACAATTATAGCACTCCACCTTCTTTTTGTCAAAACCTACTGTCTCATTACCATTAATGGTAATCTTTCTTCCAGTCTTATTCCAAAACTTCTTTGCCTTTAAGCTTAGTAATGCCACATGCCATTTAATGGCCATCTCCTCCATATCATCCTCATCAATTTGATCCAAATCCTCATGATTGAGAATTGAACCACCCATTTGACTTGATATAAAGGCATAAAAGGTAGAATCACTAAGTCCTGCAATCTGCCTTTTTGAACTACCAGTGGAAACACCTCCACTACCAGTGGAAACAACAATGTTAGCACTATCATCATCACTATCACTTTCTCCATCTGAACTATCATCAACAGATGATGATATGAGTGCTACACTTCCTGAACCTGTGCTTAGTTTGCCAGCTTTCTTCAATCTTTGTTCAATAACCATGAAGTTATTGTACAAATCATTAAGATTCATAGTCTCCAAATCTGGCTTATCTTCCCATACAGCAACATTGGTTCCAAACTCAGAGGGTAAACTTCTTAAGAACTTTAGATTGAGGTCTTCCCTTTCCACCTCAATTCCAAAAACAGTGAGTTGAGTAACAATCTTTTTTAGCCTTGTGAAAATGCTATCAATAGATTCATTACTTGTAGAACCAAAGTTTTCATAAGTCTGTTTAAGCAGGGTCTTCTGAGTCTTCTTGGTGGAATCATTACCACCAAAAACATTACAGATCTCCTCAAACAGAGTCTTTGCAGTCTTGTATTTGCTGAATGCTAGAACTTGATCTCTGGGAAGTGTCATCAGCAACAAACCTCTGGCCTTCAGATCATTCTTCATCTGAAGTCTTTCATCATTAGTAACAGGTCCAGTGTTAACCTTTATTACTTCCTTGCCACCAACCATCTCTGAAGTAGAACTTGGTTTGAAGGAATTTCCAAACATAATGATCTCCCAGAGTGTATAGTCTTGGACCATAAAGAATTGTTCGATCATTAGCCTCCACATCTCATAGTCATTCAACTTAAGCTTTGGAAGCTTAGCAGCAATGTTTGATTGACTGGTTTCTATATCCATTGATTCTTCTGAGTGAACTAGGGTCTTCTAAATCAAAGTATCAAAACCTGGCTCTGATACCACTTGATGGATATATACACCTTGAACTGTGTTAGATTGATACTTTGAGTTATATCACTAAGTATGCGGAATTTACTTAGTAACACTTAGAAGTTTGATTGTAAATGAAACAGTTGTTTATGAATGAGAACAAATATATGTAACAAACGGTTAGCTCCAATATTATTAATGATAATAATACGAGTGATCTTAGTATCACTAGGGTTACACCTTGAAGCTCTAGAAAACGCATATCTAACCTTTAACCTAGGATCTCCTTTTATAGCACAAGGAGTCCTCTTCTAAAAGATTAGTATAATGCTAATAGAATAATATATATACAAGATCTATTCTATAATTATCTAAACACGTTTCCTAACAGTTATCTAAACAGCAGTGATAATAAATGTTCTTGCAGTGGTAATGAGTTTCCACTGCAAGTACATTCTTCAGCAGTTGTAATGTCTTCACTAGCCGTGGTAACTGTTAGTATAATTCCCAACAATTTGTGTGGTTGGAAGTATATCTGTGGGTTCAGGGAATGGTATCTATTGTCACTCATAAATAAACGTGTCTCTCTCCCCCTCAAAAACTGCTACACCAGTAGTAGATTTTTGAAGATCACATTTATTTTTTGACTTGAAGAATGTTATCAGTAGCTATTTGAACGGATCTGGATTAGAGAAAAATCCACTTGCTCTGATGCCACTTGTTGGTCCATGGAATTGAGTAAATCTTGATAAACATAAGTTAGAACTTCATTAATAATAATGAATAAAAGAGTTACAAGATTACTCAACCCAACTAGACTACATGATAACATCATCAGCTTCTTGATGGGGATAATTTCGGTATATTATCCCCATTTAGAATGACAATGAACTCTTATTGATCCAAGCTAAGCTTGAGATTCAATGAGAGGGGAATCCTAACTAATACTAAGTATTACATTGTAGAATCCACACCTATCTCTTTTACAACTAAACATATATATATATATATATATATATATATATATAGGAAAGTACAAGTAAACAAGTGATGGTGGTAGGTACACCATGTGATGGATGAGTTGTCATCCACTTGGAATATGCTTCAGAATTTTCCTTTTGCTTTTGTACTTTTGTCTTTCTTGTAGCTTGTATTCCCAAGAAAGTTCATGCCTATATTTATCAGTATATTGTAGTGATAGCTTCAGGGAGTTACTGAGTTATTGTCATCACTCACTAACTCTATCACCTTCTTCTTGGCTCAGGGATCATTCACTGAGTACCGCCTCACTGAATGATTGAGTCTTTCTTTTTAGACTCGGTCTGAACATACTAAAGGTAACTCACTGAGTGACTATGCACTTAGTGACTTGTTTGTATCACTCACTGAAATAGCAATTTACTATATTATTCAATGAGTAATTTGGCTATTTTATGTTCAAATACTTGTGGGGAATATTTGGGTAAAATATTGACCCAACAAATATAACCCGTCATCCACGCAACTGTAACAAACTATCAACCTGTAAAAGATATCTAGGGAGTAATGAAATCTAAGTAAACACAATTTTCTCATTTATTGTTCACACCACTAGTTTAATTAGCTTTATCTACATTTTTGTTATTTTATTTTGATTGCATCTTTAGTTATTGATTTAGTTGATTAGCAACTAATTCCGCCCACTCTTCCAAAACTCGAGTCAGGAGATGGGTCTGTCTACTTGCTAGATTCCTTTCTAGTAAGATTTTATTTTTTTAGGTTTTCTTTAGTCTATCTTTTTCTTCGTGCCTTTATTAGTAAATTAAGTTCATTGACTATTCCGTTCACCATCATGGAGAACGCGAATCCACCAAGTCCGACACTAGAGTTTTACCAGAAAAAATATAATTACACCAGTTTGGATATACAAATATGGAAGAATGAAATGAGGAGGACAGGATCTTATATTGATTTTATTGAGTACCATGAGAAAAGAGGCCAAGTGCATAAGACTTTTAAAGAATCCACCTTAGGAGCTCCATTAACCCCTCAAAATGCCTCACTTAGTGAAACCTATGCACCATATGAGCCTTCAACTAGGATAGTTTCGTATGAGCCACCTAGCTGCATGTCATGGTTAGGCACTACCATAATACAGGATAACACATAGGTGACCTTGATGTGATGGAGGATGTAGCCGAACATGATCACATTGATAAAAAAGACCTAGGTTTTATGATCGATGATGATGAATCTCAAGAATCACATGATGAATCTTTTGGGCAATTTGTGTATAGCAGTCAGAATATTGAGGATGATCCTTATGATTCGGATATATAAGTTGAGATGCCTAGAGAAGCACTTGAGATACTTGGGAAAATGTTAGGATTATAGTATAATAAAACACATGTTGAGGATATAGGTGATTTTGATACAAGGAATGATGAAGTAAATAACATAAGCTCACTAAGTACCCCACAAGTCCTACCATCATTTGAGGCATACACACCACCCGTGACTTACCCGAAAGAAGTAGAAGAGACTATAGGAGCCCCGATAGAGGTAGAGCCCTTGGACCAAACACAACTAGAGGATATATGTTTGAATACTTATAATGATAACCTTACTCTTAGTTCTAGGGAAATTCCTAGTTTTGATGAACCGGAGCCTTAACCAAAACCGTTACCTAATCTTTCATCCTTGGATGAAAATTTAGGTATTGAAATAGGTCCCGATCCACCCATCAAACCATATAGTCCAGGTAGTCTTAGGATGAAGGTAGTGGGCTCTAAGCCTTGTAGAGAGGAAGCCAATATAGGAATGGAAAATGACCTTACATGCTTACATCACCCATTTATGATTGATCGCAAGAAACATTATGGGTTTAAACTGGGTTTATTAGGTCAAGATGGATCCCCAACTAGTAGTCTCTTGAAGTTGATAAAAAATGATCCCCTTCTAGGAGAAAATCTTAATCCACCCATTAACCCGATTGAATTTGGTAAGGTTATGATGATAGCACAACCCTTTGAGCATATAATTCATCCACCACACGTTCCTCACGAGGCATATTTCCTCCCTAAGGGTGTGTGTCGCTACTTCCACCCGCACTTAATCCTAAGTGTAGGGAAAACCTCCCCTATTTCCGTTAAATAAGGGTAGAGTCAGGCTCGTGACTCGAACAAAAACAAGCGCTTCTTGGGAGGCAACCCAAGCTTTATTTAATTGTTTGTTTGTTTGTTTATTTGATTTTATTTGTTTCCATATGCATGTTTTATTTTTGTTGTTTGTGGCTCATGTTTCAAAGTAAATTGTGAAAATGCTTTATTTTGTTTTTAACTTCGTCTTAATTACATATAAAGGTATTTTGCAAAAGCTAAGTGTAAGGAGAGACCCAAATTTGTTTATAAGAACGAAATTGAGCATGAACCACAACAATATTAAATGAACATGTATATTAGTAATTGTTTGAGTCAAATGCTTGTATCGAGTCATAATGATGTTTTGCAGGATTTTCCAGGAAGTAGGACATAAGTTTTTCCAGAAATTTGCCGGAAACTTAACATGAGATTTTTGCAGGAACATTCTGACGGCGTCAGGAGTTATAACCTGACGGTGTCAGGAACAAAAATTTTGAAAAATTTTGCGAGTTTTGTTTATACCGGACTCTTAAAGTTTTTGTTGATTCTTTAGTTTTATAAACTCCAGGAAATCTGCAAACATTCATTCCACAAGAATTATATCTTTAATTGTTTTGTTTTTGTTCCTAAGTCTGGAATTACATCTAGTTGTAAGTTTTCTTTGTTCGGATTGATGCTTTGGGTTTTTGTGATTGTTTTCTTAGGTTTAACAGGTTACATATGACAAGAAGATGATTTATTTTTCTGGAAGGGAAGCTTTGATTGTTCACTTTCTTAGAGGAAGATCTAACCTTGTTACCACACTATCCACACCGAACGAATCAGGGGAGTATTTGCTTTCATTCTTTTACCTATTTCACTTTTACATTCTTTAATTGAACATTGGGGACAATGTTCATCCTAAGTGTAAGGGGAGGGTAAATGATGATACCTTATAGGATACTATTGCACTTGAGTTTGTTTGTTTGATGGTAGGTGTGTAATAAAACTATGAGAAATACTTGTTAGTGTAATTTTAGCGCCAAATTTAAAATTTTTACAACATTTAGGAGTGAAACTTTAGCCATAGCAAGCGTCTCATGGATAGGAGTTGTATGACTAGCACAAAACCGTACTATTCAGAAAAAATTTCCACCCAAATATGTGAGGTTTGCCTTTAGATTTTATAGGAAAAGCATTTACTATTAGTGCTTATGAGTGTACCGGTAGCATTTAGATTCTAGAACTTGTGTTAGTGATGCATCCCGAGACCGCTAGTGAGACTACATTCGTGTAGTAGGATTTACTACATGATAAGAGGCATTAGGATCACCCTTGTGTTAAACCCGTATCATAATTACTTGACCATTTAAGTCATATTACTTAGCTAGTAAAGTCAACTAATTTTTTCCACACCTTAGCGTTGTACTCATTTTTAGTACACGAAACCTTTAGTACACCCCTCCGAGCCTATCTTTTCGTTTCTAACTTTAAGCATCTTACTTAAAGGAAGAATTTGTTACAACCCACTTAAATGTACACCCAAATCGCCTTAGCTTTCCGTGTATGCACTCATCTTTAGTGCATTATTGTTGCATGTTTAAACCCTTAGTTAATTATCTAATTGATTACATGGTTGCTAAGTCGAGTCATATCCTTGTACATATTGTTTTGGGACGATTGGGACTCATGGGTAAAGTACTTATGTTATGGAGTAATGGGGAAGAACATCATATTATTACCCCCCATATGTACGCTAATCTTAAAAGTACTCCAAGTGTTTTGATTATCTTGATTCGAGTCATTAGATTAGTTTATTGTAAAGTGTAGAGTTTGTTAGACTCCATGGATCGTTTTGAGCACTAGGGATAAACAATAACAATGACAATAAACGTGATACGCAGCGGAATAAACAAACATCATTATTATTGAAACAAGGTTTCTTCGTCATCATCTCTAACAACTATTACAAACCCTAGGCGTCCATTGTAGGAACTTGACGCCTAGACACACACACACTTTTACTAGTCGACTACATCTTTTCTGTGCACACAAAACCTAATGACCCATGTCCTCTTTATATACTAGAGGATTAGGGTTTACAAAATACTAAGAAGGACTAAATTGTAAAAAATTCTTTGTAAAGCAAGTCCCTTGTATTTTGCATTGTCTTCATTCTTCACTTGTAGTTTTGTATTTATCAACTCAACTATAAAACCCAACAATCTTCCCCTAGTTGATAATTACAAAACCTTCTTCTTGATCTTCATGAATGAAACAATCTTCCCCTTAAGCTCACCACGTGAACTTAAATAACATATACCACCAAGGATCTTCAAGTTGCAATTATTCTTTGTAAATCTTCTTCCCCTTTTTGTATTATCCACTAGGGGATGCTAAGTAGATGCAACTTTGATTTTCACAACCACGAACCAATATTACACTTCCAATCCAACCTTCTAAAGTCTCGAATTACCCTCCATAAAGTACACCAAAATGCTTACTAAAAATGAACTCAAGACAATAGAAACTTAAACCAGCATTAGTAATATCAACTCATAATAGCAAAAACCTTCCCCTCGAATGATGCATGTCAATGATTAAACACTATATAAAATGCTTCCCCTGAAATCCAAGTGTTAACCATTTGAAGTAACCATAAGAACTTGTCAAATAACTAACCACCATAGCAACGAACACCATGTAGTACCTTCCATGAATGAGCAGCAAGATGATTATAAATGACTACAATAGTATTTGAAACCAAGCAGCAGTAACAATGAAGAATAGTTCTATGGTTGAGTAGTAGAAACCATGTAGAATGTAGAAATCTTCCCCTTAACACGAACATGATAACTACTTCAAGCAATCATTAATTCTGTACGCTCTATGTAATGATCACATGTGAAGAAAACTTGATATACCAAACTTGAAACCAAAGTAAAATATCCCAAACTCGTTACTTAAGCTTGCACTATTGTTGATTGAAGAACGATATAAAGAATTTGGTGTTGCTAAAACAAATCTCTAAACCTCTTGAATTTATCCACAATGACTTTCTTCGTGTGACACTGAGTACTACAATGTATCTCCTTTAAGTGATAGTTAACTAGGTCTTCGTCCATCCACCCCTTGACCTATGAAAACTAGATAAACCAAGTCCCAATCATAAACCATATTAAAACAAGCAAGTCACCAATTGATAGCAAGAAATATCAATGATGAAATAAGTAAATGCCTTTGTGAACCTCACTTCAATCTCAAATAAGAGATAAACAATTTTCCTTCGTAACCAATTCTTCAATAAAAACCAAATACGAGCCTTTAAATCTTTTAAGAACATAATAAAAACCAATCTCCTCGTGTGTGTGAGCCAATAACCTTCTGTGTGTGTAAAACCATCTCCAAATCAATAAACACAGCAGCAGAATAAATTTTTCGAGCTGCAGAATGAAATAACTAGCAGTAGTATCAAACGTGTAGCAGCAGAGTTATTTTACGCTAGCAGCAGAAACTTTGTAAGCGTAGCAGTAGTTTGAAATCCTATAGCAGCAGAATAAATATTTTCTTTGAACCTCATGCAGCAGTATATTCTCATAAATTCACAGCCAATCATATTCCAAATCACTCTTTAAAATCTCTCACAAACATGAGACAATCGATTCATCAATAATAAAGTACACCGTCATGTAACCAATTAATAACACAAGATGACAGATTTTCTTCAAATCTTACTGACCCATGTGATAAACATCTCGACCAATCAGCAGCCAAGAACCATGCGTACTGTCCAGAACCTTAAACTTCACCTTTAAAATCCCATGTTCGAATAAAATAAAAACTTATCTTCTGTAATTATAAGCCCCACATTTAAAAGTGAATCTTCATATTGTACGAGAATTACTTGTGGGATCAACCAATCAATGACAACTAATATTTTGCAATTAGTAATAACCAGATCCACTGATTAAATCAGCCCCACAATCGAAATCAATTACTCCATATATGCAGTATGAGGTTTAATAATTGAATGGGATAAATATTACCTTACATCAACCAAAGAAGTAAATAATGCCACCGTCCCATGATTGATGATTTATTGTAATACGAGGTTATGTTTAATATCAAATTTGAGTACGAGGTTACCTTATAAATAATCAACCCTCTAATTAATTGTACAATCTTTCACATGTACCAAGAGACATCATCTTTATTACTTGTACAAGGATAACCAATTCTTTGCACCGACCCATGATCTTTTTAGTACATGATTAATTATATTATCCTCGTGACCTTCTAATTAAGAATCACCCCATGCTTTGTAGCAAAGTCTTTATAAATATTATATGATCAGAAGGTAGAATAGATAGATACCACCATGCAAAACACGACAAACATAATAATTGAAGATTTAAGAATCAATTGTTTTGTCACCTGATTGTCGCTTCGTCAGTTATAGGCTTCGTTATTATCCTCTTTTCCCAAATTCGAGTATAAAAAATTCAAACGATAACCCTTCTTCAAGACTGCTTCACTTCGACAATAAAAAAAAAAAAAAAAAAAAAAAAAAAAAAAAACCCTTGATGAACCCTAGATAAGGAGCTAACCTATCGCTGATGCCAATTGTAGAGTTTGTTAGACTCCATGGATCATTTTGAGCACTAGGGATAAACAATAACAATGACAATAAACGTGATACGCAGCGGAATAAACAAACATCATTATTATTGAAACAAGGTTTCTTCGTCATCATCTCTAACAACTATTACAAACCCTAGGCGTCCATTGTAGGAACTTGACGCCTAGACACACACACACTTTTACTAGTCGACTACATCTTTTCTGTGCACACAAAACCTAATGACCCATGTCCTCTTTATATACTAGAGGATTAGGGTTTACAAAATACTACGAAGGACTAAATTGTAAAAAATTCTTTGTAAAGCAAGTCCCTTGTATTTTGCATTGTCTTCATTCTTCACTTGTAGTTTTGTATTTATCAACTCAACTATAAAACCCAACATAAAGTATGTAAAAATTCAAGTGTAAGGGGAATGTTCATTCCCTATGATGTATTATTTTGGATGGTAGGGTAAGAGCATATGCAAATATATATATATATATATATATATATATATATATATATATATATATATATATATATATATATATATATATATATATATATAAAGAAAAGAGAAAAAAAAACATACGGACTACCATCCCGTTTCATTCTATGTTTGTTTTATGTTTTCGTTATTTTTCATTTATTAGCTTAAGTCGAGTCTAGTCTTGGCTTAGCAACGCCATATTGTACATGTAATTAACCAAGATGATTAACTCGCCACCAGTAAAGATTGCCTTTATCCAACAAAACCGTGTATTCCATATCCCTACACCTAACGTTATAACCCTTTGAAAGACCTCTTTGATAGTTTATCCTAGGTGCTTTCGCCAAGTGGAGGAGGTTTGATCCTTTCCCAAGCCTATGGTAATCTATTTTGCTATGACAGGTAGTGAGAGATGTTTTCCATTTCCATATTGTGATATATACTTTATTACACCCGAGAGATGTGAGTATCTAAACACTATTTGTGAGGTGCTAGTGTATGACCTCCGTGCTTGTCTTTGGTCTTTAGTGGAACGATTATTTGTTGTAATTACTTTTATATTAGTGTTAAATGACCCCTAAATTGTATTTTGATTAGAATAAAAGCGCATTTGCTTGAGGACAAGCAAATCTCAAGTGTAAGGGTATATGATGAGGCGAAAAATGATCTGTTTTTAGGGGGTCATTTAAGCCCGACATTGAATTTATTTGATCAAATATTGCCCTAAATCGTTCCTTTTGTGATTTTAGGTACTTTTGGAGTGAATTATGGAAAATGAAGCATTTTGGACGTTTTTGGAGCATAAAAGTGAAGAAAACGGCAAAGTCTTAATTTTCCTTGCTGGGAACAGTACCTGACGTCGTCACCAAGTTCTACATGACGGTGTCAAGAGTATTACAAGAGGTGAAGTGGATAGACTCCGTGACGGTCCAGAGAGTTTTACACTAAGGGGCATGACGGCGTCACCATAGGCTGTCATGGTCGCATTACACGTGACGGCCAAGAGATAATTCGCTCTTGACGGCGTCAGGTCTGGATCTAGGCAATCCGATATTATTATGGGCGGCGAGTTGAAGGCGTCAGATTTCTCTTCTTGACGCCGTCACGTTGGAAAATCTATATATAGTTTTGTAATTTTCATTCATTAAGAGAGGACAATTAGAGGGATAACTTGGAGAAACCCTAGCATGATTTTATCAGTATTTTCAAGGGTTTTTACCCTTTGAAACCTTTCATGTTCAATTAAGATAAGTATCCTTTCAATTCATTCAATATGTCTATGTGTTGTTTGAATATATCTTACGCTTGTCTTGATTTTAACATGCTAGGCTAGATCTCTTGTGTGTTTGCTTAGATGTAGTGAAACCTAAATGTTGATTATGGGTTGATTGCTTGTTTATAGTTGTTACGGATGAATGATTTCGATGTTAGGCTTAAGAAAACTGGCAGACTTCCATAGGGTAACTTGCTTAAACGTCTTAAGAAACATGAACCAATGCATACTAGGTTTTTATGGTTGTCTTTAATGCATGAGCGAATTCTAATGATCCCATGTTAGGAGCTTCTTGCAGGCTCGACATAAGAGTAAAGTAGGAGCTTATAGAGTTGGGGAAGTACGTACGCCACCCCACGAATGGTATTAAGGAATATAACCCGTCATCCACGCAACTGTAACAAACTATCAACCTGTAAAAGATATCTAGGGAGTAATGAAATCTAAGTAAACACAATTTTCTCATTTATTGTTCACACCACTAGTTGATGAGGCGAAAAATGATCCGTTTTTAGGGGATCATTTAAGCCGGAATTTGAATTTATTTGATCAAATATTGCCCTAAATCGTTCCTTTTGTGATTTTAGGTACTTTGGGAGTGAATTCTGGAAAAGGAAGCATTTTGGACGTTTTTGGAGCATAAAAGTGAAGAAAACGGCAAAGTCTTAATTTTCCTTGCTGGGAACAGTAGATGACGGCGTCAAGAGGGATTTTATGACGGCGTTAAGAGCAAAATGGATGACGGCCCAGAGAAAACGTGACGGCGTCAGAACAAGGACGTCAAGAGTAAATGTGGTGACGGCCTAGAACAAGATTACACATGACGGCGTCAGATCTGGATCTAGGCAATCCGAGAAGATTTTTGGCGTCGAGATGACGGCGTCAGAACTTTCCTCTTGATGTCGTCACCTCATGAAATCTATATATACTTTTCCAATTTTCCTTCATTGAAGGAGGAACTTGTGTGGAGAATTCTAGGGTCGAACTTTATAAACCCTAGCTCGTTTGTAACAGCATTTTCAAGGGTTTTCACCCCTTGAAACCCTTCATGTTCAATTGAGATAAGTTTTCCTTCAATTCATTTAATATGTCTATGTGTTGTTTGAATATATCTTATGCTTGTCTCGATTTTAACATGCTAGGCTAGATCTTTTATGTGTTTGCTTAGATGTAATGAAACCTAGATGTTGATTATAGGTTGATTGCTTGTTTATAGTTGTAATGGATGAATGATTTCAATGTTAGGCTTAAGAAAACTGGCAGATCTCCATTGTGTAACTTGCTTGAACGTCTTAAGAAACATGAACCGATGTGTACTAGGTTTTTATGGTTGTATTTAGTGCAAGAGCGAATTCTAGTGATCCGATGTTAGGAGCTTCTTGCAGGCTCGACATAGGAGTGAAGTAGGAGCTTATAGAATTGGGAAAGTAAGTACGCCACCCCATGATTGGTATTAAGGAATATAACCCGTCATCCACGCAACTGTAACAAGTAATTAACCTGTAAAAGATATCTAGGGAGTAGTGAAATCTAAGTAAACACAATTCTCCCATATATTGTTCATACCACTAGTTAAATTAGCTTTATTTTCATTTTTGTCATTTTATTTTGATTGCATCTGTAGTTATTGGGTTAGTTGACTAGCAACTAATTCCGCCCACTCTTCTAAAAACCCGAAATTTTTAATTGCTTTCATAAAATATAAAAATACAAAAAGAATCATCCCTCACCTCTAGACCTACTTTTTAGGTTTTCTAATCCTAGCGACACTATTGCTGAGTTGAACGACCAATCCCCCGGTACTTGTCACTATACTATACTACAACGATCAGGTACACTGCCTGGTGGGGGTTGTAAGCTTCTCGAGATCCCTCGAGAGGTAAAGCCTGGTGCAATTCCCACGCATCACTAGTTTAATTAGCTTTATCTACATTTTTGTTATTTTATTTTGATTGCATCTTTAGTTATTGGGTTAGTTGATTAGCAACTAATTCCGCTCACTCATCCAAAACCCGATATTTTAATTTCTTTTAAAAAATTATAAAAATACATAAAGAATCATCCCTCACATCTAGACCTAGTTTTTAGGCTTTCTAATCCTAGCGACACTATTCCTGAGTTGAACTATCAATCCCCCGGTACTTGTCACTATACTATACTACAACGATCAGGTACACTGCCTGGTGGGGGTTGTAAGCTTCTCGAGATCCCTCGAGAGGTAAAGCCTGGTGCAATTCCCACGCATCAGTATGATTCAAGCAAAACCTGAGGCAAAAAAATGGGAGGAATAGATGCAGAGGCTGCTGCATCTTCCCAAACAGGTATAATGCTTTTAGAAGGATGTATCATCAGATCAGAGTTTGATGCGTGGGAATCGCAACAGGCTTTACCTCTCAAGGGATCTTGAGAAGCTTACAACCCCCACCAGGCAGTGTACCTGATCGTTGTAGTATAGTATAGTGACAAGTACCGGAGGATTGATCGTTCAGCTAGGAATAGTGTCGCTAGGATTAGAAAACCTAAATACTAGTTCTAAAGATGAGAGAAGATTCTTTTTGTATTTTTATATTTTTTTTAGAAAGCAATTTAAAAATCTCAGGTTTTTGGAAGAAGGGGCGGAATTAGTTGCTAATCAACTAACCCAATACTAAGATGCATTCAAAATAAAATACTAAAAATGAAAATAAACTAAATTATACTAAAGTTGTGAGCAGTAATTGGAGAAAATGTGTTTACTTAGATTTCACTACTCCCTAGACATCTTTTACACGTTAATTACTTGTTATAATTGCATGGATGATGGATCGTATTCCTTAATACCATTCATGGGGTGGCACACTTAACTCCCCAATTCTATGAGCTTTTATCTCCTCCTACACCATGCCCAGCACAACTATAGGGATTGTAAACAGTGGCTCATGCATTAAATACAACCAATAAAGACCTAGTGCGCGTCGGTTCATGTTTCTTAAGACGTTCAAGCATGTTACCAATTGGAGATCTGCCAGTTTTCTTAAGCCTAACATATAAATCATTCATCCAAGACAAGAATAAACAAGTAATCAACACATAATCAACATCTAGGTTTCATTAGATCTAAGCAAACGCAAGATAGATCTAGCCTAGCATGATGGAATTAAGATAAGACCAAGATATAGACAACCAACACATAGACATATTGATTGAATTAAAGGAACACTTATCTTGATTAAACATGCAAGGTATCAAGGGGTTGGAACCCTTGAAAAACCTGTAAAGTTACACCAAAATCGTACTTAGGGTTTCTCCGCAAAACTTCTCTCTTCATATGTGAAAAATTAGAAAACTATATATAGAAAAATGGGTCTGACGGCGTCAAGACCAATTAGGTGACGCCGTCACCTCGCCGCCAAAACTCTTCTCGGACTGCCTTGATTTACATTTGACGCCGTCAAGTACTAATCATTTCCAGGCCGTCATGACTTTTTACTCTTGACGCCCTACCTTCATGACGCCGTTAAATCTCTACTGGACCGTCATGGAATTTTGCCCTTGACGCCGTCAAGGAGTTGCTCTTGACGCCGTCACCTACTGTTCCCAGCATGGAAAATTAAGACTTTGGCGTTTTCTTCACTTTTATGCTCCAAAAATGTCCGAATTGCTTCCTTTTCCAGATTTCACTCCAAAAGTACCTAAAATCACAAAAGGAACGATTTAGGGCAATATTTGATCAAATAAATTCGAATTCGGGCTTAAATGACCCCCTAAAAACGGATCATTTTTCGCCTCATCATATACCCTTACACTTGAGATTTGCTTGTCCTCAAGCAAATGCGCTTTTATTCTACTCAAAAGACAAGTTAGGGGTCATTTAATCACTAATATAAAAGTAATTACAACAAATAATCGTTCCACTAAAGACCAATATACAAGCACGGAGGTTATACACAAGCACCTCACAAATAGTGTTTAGATACTCACATCTCTCGGGTGTAATAAAGTGTAAATTACAATATGGAAATGGAAAACATCTCTCACTACCTATCATAGCAAAATAGATTACCATAGGCTTGGGAAAGGATCAAACCTGTAACACCCCCAAAATACCGCAGCGGAAGACTGTGTCATAGGGGTGCTACTTCATAATACAAAGTATAAGTTATAGAAAACGAACTCTAAATGAGACGTTTTGAAAAGTTACCATTCGATTAATAAATTCCGAGTTACAAACTTGAGATTCCAAAGTATGATACATAATTGTATAAAAGGTTTTGAATGGTAAATGATAAAAGCGTAAGTCTTCAGAATATGCAGCTTGACTCTAAGTTCCACGCACTAGCTATCGCCTTACTAACCTGAGATAAACATGCTAAAGTGTCAACACAATGGTTGGCGAGTTCATAGAGTTTGTCTTAAAACAGTTAAAAAGTCTTAAAAGAATGTTCACACAGCAAAGGCATTGAGAATCCACTCAGTTGCAATTCCCGCCATAAGAGACTTGCAACCTGTGTGTTCACAACCCACTGCTAAAAGATAGTTTACATAATACACCGGATTATATTCACCCAAGGCCAGGAATATATGGCAATGGTGGGGGCATCTCCCAAATAGTACTACGACATCCAAGGTCAAGCATAGACACAAGGGTAGGGGAATCTTCCCATGAGTACTACCAATACCTCTCCGACAGAATAGAGTATTATGTATGCACGTAAATACGAATCTTGTATTTAAATTAAGCAAGTATAGTGTATCAAGTATGTATAACGCAATCAAGTATAATGCCAATCAAGTGCAACACAATCAAGTATAAATGTTTAAGAGTATTTGTACAAGTAAGCAAGTAGTTGAGCATGTATCTCCCCCAAAGAGTTAAAACAAGTATGAAAAGAGTAGGGGCTATGACTCACCTTAAGCTTATGTAATGAGAAATGATAGTGGTAGTCGAATCGCGAAAGTCTCTAAGAGCAGCCTATAATAGAACGTTGCGACTTAGGTTTGGAGTAACGTCTAAGAATACGAAGAATTGCCCATATATGTCTTTCATAATGTTCATGATGTAGTACTTAGTATATAGTGTAAGTCTTTGAATATAAGTCGTTTATGAAACATGTATAGGTTGTATATCTCTTACTACCGTTCGGGCCGACATAATTCAGAAGTCATGGAGTAAACGTTCGAGGAGCCAGGACACTTTAATTCGTAAATCCACAACTCATCTCGACGGCTTACTTAATGAACTCCTCACATGAGGCTCCCTACTATTGTAGTATTTGATAACATATATATATATATATATATATATATATATATATATATATATATATATATATATATATATATATATATATATATATATATATATATATATATATATATATATATAAGCTTTTTGATCTTTAAAAGTTATATGGTCTTTAGCCGTGGCTTTGCCATGACCTTGGTCATTGTTACCATGGTCTTGAGACTCAACCTTGGCTTTAGCCATGGTTGTGGTCTTGGCTTTAGGTCATTAGACCTCTTGGTCTCATCTAATTATAACCATTATATAGTTACTTTGGTCTAAAAATGGGCTGTTAAGAATTTGAAGAAAATTATCTCTCAGAAAGCGTTTTCAGGGCTCGAGCTTCTTAGTTCATGAACGAAAACGTCGTTCCGGACAAATTTCGTGTTTTAACTTTTTGATGAATCGGACCAGAAGGGTGACTTTCAAAATGGCAGAATGCAAACAGTAGGGTATTGGCAGTTTCGGCGTTTTGGTTTCGCTAACTTCTTATGGCCGTATCTTTTGACTCGTGTACTCGTTTTGGGTGATTCAAATTGCTATGTTTTCCTTGTTAAGTCCTCTTTAACAGTAAGTAAATGTCAAATATCATAGTTATACTATTTTGGTCGTGGTTCTCCATAAAAGTCACTAGTTTACTTGTTTAAATATCATAAGTTAACATATATATACATAACTTGTTTTACTAGTTTTTATACATCATGAACACAATACAAAGACCATATATAGCATGAAAGAAACATAATAAGCATGGAAATGATATTGAGCAAGAAAGTGTAATAGGATTTCTTACAACTTTTGGCTTTCTAAAGAAAGGAAGTCAAGTATGAACTAGGACACTAAACCTAAGCTTGTAAACCCTTCACCATAACTCTTGTAACCCTTGCTAGCCTTGATATAACCCTTGTGAAAACCATTTAACTTCAGCCCTAGTAACCTTGTGTAGCTCCTAATTCAACCATGGAATCACCAAACAAACTTAAGAACTAGGTAAAGAATACTAAGACTTTGAACTTTGTAGTGTAACTTGTATATTGAAGATCAAAGGATCATGGTGCTAGGATTAAAGGGTGTGGCGTTTAAAGGAGGGGATGAGAGGGTTTTTATAGTGAGTTTGAGGAGGTTAGGAAGGTGTTAGGAAGTTGCCTAAACTTGGAGGCCAAGATGTACACTTGTAATGATCTAATGAACCATTGGTGACCAAGTTTGCTTAATATACAAGTATCCTAAAGTCCAAGGCTTATCACCAAGCCACCAAGGCTCGGTGAATCATCATATACACGTTCATATGATGGGAGGAGTGACTAGGTACTTAAAATTGGTACTATCTAGCTTACGGAGTGAGTTTTGGTCCCGGTAATCGCTAACGGTAAGTCATTAAGTCATGAAACTTAAAATCGGGTATCCTAAAAATATGAAACTTATAAATATGTTAGAACTTATCAATATACTCCATAATAAAATATAAAATGAGTGGAAGGTTCTATCGGGTGCTAAAACCCTGCTAAAAACTGGAAACACGGGTCTAAAACGCGTAATTCGCGTAAAACGCTGAACTGGAAAACGTAAAATTCCAAAACTTTTGGAATTGTCCTAAAATGAGAGAAAATCATATTTCTATTGTTGCTTTGTGATTTTTGCAGAAATGATCCGACGAGCGTCAAACTCTCGGATTATCGTTAAAATAGTTTAACTTACGAGAATATGAAATAAAAATTTCTGAGATGAATAGTGAAAAGTGAATAGTGAAATTTTCGGGAATAAAAGTTAACCTGAAATTGCGAATTGTTACAGTCTCTACCCCTTAAGGAGAACTTCGTCCCGAAGTTCAGTTGATGTTAACTACTTACGGTGTGTCTAAGAGAATTCGGGATTTCAGGATCTCTAAAATAGTGGTGTTTACTCTGATTCGTCTAAGGTTCTGGTTAAGGAGTCATATCGGCTACAATTAAGCCCACTTATTTATAACACATTACTTACATAAAGAAGCGTCCAAATTTATGTAAGTAAGGTCTCATAAACTTATGGTTCGGTGATTTACAATTTCTTTATTTAAATGAAGAGGCGTCCCAATCCATTTAAATAAGGAGATTCTAAAACATCCTACTTAAGAATTTCCGACACAAAATCCGCCTTCTGAGGCCGATAGTAAGATAATCAAGTCATCAAATCCCTAAAGCTAAGCAATAATATTATTTAACTCAAATCTTGTGTCTCATCAAACAAGAACTGTCACAAGATCATGTTAAATCTTGGGTCATTGACCTTTTACCCAAAAAAAAAAAAAAAAAAGATCAAGTTAAATAATTAGTTATTACTGAGCTCCATGTTTTTAATGACTCAACTAATCTCTGGGGCTCCTTATAATGCTAAAGTCACATCATCTAACAGCGTGGAACCAAACCAACAACAACTAAGAAGCGTATGCGTATGTAGTGTGTGTAAGGCAAATAAAGAGGAGAGTCTTAATGTATACAGCAGTTATAGTCTAGGCACTAAATGCAACCTAGTTCTCTATAACCAAGGCTCTGGTACCAATCTGTAACACCCCCAAAATACCGCAGCAGAAGACTGTGTCATAGGGGTGCTACTTCATAATACAAAGTATAAGTTATAGAAAACGAACTCTAAATGAGACGTTTTGAAAAGTTACCATTCGATTAATAAATTCCGAGTTACAAACTTGAGATTCCAAAGTATGATACATAAATGTATACAAAGTTTTGAATGGTAAATGATAAAAGCGTAAGTCTTCAGAATATGCAGCTTGACTCTAAGTTTCACGCACTAGCTATCGCCTTACTAACCTGAGATAAACATGCTAAAGTGTCAACACAATGGTTGGTGAGTTCATAGAGTTTGTCTTAAAACAGTTAAAAAGTCTTAAAAGAATGTTCACACAGCAAAGGCATTGAGAATCCACTCAGTTGCAATTCCTGCCATAAGAGACTTGCAACCTGTGTGTTCACAACCCACTGCTAAAAGATAGTTTACATAATACACCGGATTATATTCACCCAAGGCCAGGAATATATGGAAATGGTGGGGGCATCTCCCAAATAGTACTACGACATCCAAGGTCAAGCATAGACACAAGGGTAAGGGAATCTTCCCATGAGTACTACCAATACCTCTCCGACATAATGGAGTATTATGTATGCACGTAAATACGAATCTTGTGTTTAAATTAAGCAAGTATAGTGTATCAAGTATGTATAACGCAATCAAGTATAATGCCAATCAAGTGTAACACAATCAAGTATAAATGTTTAAGAGTATTTGTACAAGTAAGCAAGTAGTTGAGCATGTATCTCCCCCAAAGAGTTAAAACAAGTATGAAAAGAGTAGGGGCTATGACTCACCTTAAGCTTATGTAATGAGAAATGATAGTTGTAGTCGAATCGCAAAAGTCTCTAAGAGCAGCCTATAATAGAACGTTGCGACTTAGGTTTGGAGTAACGTCTAAGAATACGAAGAATTGCCCATATATGTCTTGAATAATGTTCATGATGTAGTACTTAGTATATAGTGTAAGTCTTTGAATATAAGTCGTTTATGAAACATGTATAGGTTGTATATCTCTTACTACCGTTCGGGCCGACATAATTCAGAAGTCATGGAGTAAACGTTCAAGGAGCCAGGACACTTTAATTCGTAAATCCACAACTCATCTCGACGGCTTACTTAATGAACTCCTCACATGAGGCTCCCTACTATTGTAGTATTTGATAACCTATATATATAAGCTTTTTTATCTTTAAAAGTTATATGGTCTTTAGCCGTGGCTTTGCCGTGACCTTGGTCATTGTTACCATGGTCTTGAGACTCAACCTTGGCTTTAGCCATGGTTGTGGTCTTGGCTTTAGGTCATTAGACCTCTTGGTCTCATCTAATTATAACCATTATATAGTTACTTTGGTCTAAAAATGGGCTGTTAAGAATTTGAAGAAAATTATCACTCAGAAAGCGTTTTCAGGGCTCGAGCTTCATTACACCTGAACGAAAACGTCGTTCCGGACAACTTTCGTGTTTTAACTTTTTGATGAATCGGACCATAAGGGTGACTTTCAAAATGGCAGAATGCAAACAGTAGGGTATTGGCAGTTTCGGCGTTTTGGTTTCGCTAACTTCTTATGGCCGTATCTTTTGACTCGTGTACTCGTTTTGGGTGATTCAAATTGCTATGTTTTCCTTGTTAAGTCCTCTTTAACAGTAAGTAAATGTCAAATATCATAGTTATACTATTTTGGTCGTGGTTCTCCATAAAAGTCACTAGTTTACTTGTTTAAATATCATAAGTTAACATATATATACATAACTTGTTTTACTAGTTTTTATACATCATGAACACAATACAAAGACCATATATAGCATGAAAGAAACATAATAAGCATGGAAATGATATTGAGCAAGAAAGTGTAATAGGATTTCTTACAACTTTTGGCTTTCTAAAGAAAGGAAGTCAAGTATGAACTAGGACACTAAACCTAAGCTTGTAAACCCTTCACCATAACTCTTGTAACCCTTGCTAGCCTTGATATAACCCTTATGAAAACCATTTAACTTCAGCCCTAGTAACCTTGTGTAGCTCCTAATTCAACCATGGAATCACCAAACAAACTTAAGAACTAGGTAAAGAATACTAAGACTTTGAACTTTGTAGTGTAACTTGTATATTGAAGATCAAAGGATCATGGTGCTAGGATTAAAGGGTGTGGCGTTTAAAGGAGGGGATGAGAGGGTTTTTATAGTGAGTTTGAGGAGGTTAGGAAGGTGTTAGGAAGTTGCCTAAACTTGGAGGCCAAGATGTACACTTGTAATGATCTAATGAACCATTGGTGACCAAGTTTGCTTAATATACAAGTATCCTAAAGTCCAAGGCTTATCACCAAGCCACCAAGGCTCGGTGAATCATCATATACACGTTCATATGATGGGAGGAGTGACTAGGTACTTAAAATTGGTACTATCTAGCTTACGGAGTGAGTTTTGGTCCCGGTAATCGCTAACGGTAAGTCATTAAGTCATGAAACTTAAAATCGGGTATCCTAAAAATATGAAACTTATAAATATGTTAGAACTTATCAATATACTCCATAATAAAATATAAAATGAGTGGAAGGTTCTATCGGGTGCTAAAACCCTGCTAAAAACTGGAAACACGGGTCTAAAACGCGTAATTCGCGTAAAACGCTGAACTGGAAAACGTAAAATTCCAAAACTTTTGGAATTGTCCTAAAATGAGAGAAAATCATATTTCTATTGTTTATAATGTTTTATGGACATATCGGGATACTGGAATGACGTTTAAACCTAAAAGTAAATCTCGGACACGGCTTTGTGATTTTTGCAGAAATGATCCGACGAGCGTCAAACTCTCGGATTATCGTTAAAATTGTTTAACTTACGAGAATATGAAATAAAGATTTCTGAGATGAATAGTGAAAAGTGAATAGTAAAAAGTGAATAGTGAAATTTTCGGGAATAAAAGTTAACCTGAAATTGCGAATTGTTACAGTCTCAATCGTCCCAAAACAACATGTACAAGGATATGACTCGACTTAACAACCATGTAATCAATTAGAAAGTTAACTTAGGGTTTAAACAAATAACAATAATGCACTAAAGATGAGCGCATACACGGAAGGCTAAGGCGATTTGGTTGTACATTTAAGTGGGGTGTAACAAATTCTTCCTTTAAGTAAAATGCTTAAAATTAGAAACGAAAAGATAGGCTCAGAGGGGTGTACTAGGGGTTTCGTGTACTAAAAATGAGTACAACGCTAAGGGTGTGGGAAAAATTAGTTGACTTAACTAGCCAAGTAATATGACTTAAATGGTCAAGTAATTATGATACGGGTTTAACACAAGGGTGATTCGAATGCCTCTTATCATGTAGTAAATCCTACTACACGAATGTAGTCTCACTAGCAGTCTTGGGATGCATCACTAACGCAAGTTCTAGAATCTAAATGCTACCGGTACACTCATAAGCACTAATAGTAAATGGTTTTCCTATCAAATCTAAAGGCGAACCTCACATATTTGGGTGGAAAATTTTTCTGAATATACGGTTATGTGCTAGTCATACAATCTCCTATCCATGAGACGCTTGCTATGGCTAAAGTTTCACTCCTAAATGTTGTAAAAAATTTTAAATTTGGCGCTAAAATTGCACTAACAAGTATTTCTCATAGTTTTATTACACATCTACCATTAAACAAAACAAACTCTAGCGAAAGTGCATATGTAAGGTATCATCTTTTTACCCTCCCATTACACTTAAGATGAACATTGTCCCCAATGTTCAAGTAAAGAATGTAAAAGTTAAAAAGTAAAAAGAATGAAATCAAATACTCCCCTGATTCGCTCGGTATGGATAATAGGTGGCCAGGTTAAATCTTCCTCCAAGAAAATGAACAATCAAAGCTTCCCTTCCAAAATATAAATCATCTCCTTGTCATACATAACCTGTAAATCCTGACAAAATAGACAAGACAACCTCGCGTAAAATCGGCGGCATCCTATATAAGTTACTAAATCCTAGAAAACAAGATAAGATATAATGCTTGTGGAATGAAGTTTGCAGATCTCCTGGAGATTATAAAACTTAATAATTCACAAAAACCATAAGACTCCGTTAGAAAAACAAAACCGGTAAAATTTCCAGATTTTTACACCTGACGCCGTCAAGAGTAAACTCCTGACGCCGTCAGAATTGACCTGCAGAAATTCTTATGTTAAGTTTCCGGAAAATTTCTGGAAAAACTTGGTCCTACTTCCTGGAAAATCCTGCAAAACTTCATTATGACTCAATACAAGCATTTGACTCTAACAAGTACGAATATACATGTTCATTTAATATTGTGGAGAATCATGATCGGTTTGTTTCTTAAAAACATATTTGGGGTTTCCCCTTACACTTATCTTTTGCAAAAATACTTTTAGGTGGAGTTAAGACTAGGCCAAAACAACAAAGTAAAGTATTTCTACTTTTTAATTGAGAAACATGATCTACCAACAATAAAAACTAAGCATGCATACGGAAGCAAATAACAATCAAACAAATAAACTCACACAAAACATGGGTTGCCTCCCAAGAAGCGCTTGTTTTTGTTCGAGTCAAGAGCCTGACTCTACCCTTACTTAACGGAAATAGGGGAAGTTTTCCCTACACTTAGGATTAAGTGCGGGTGGAAGTAGCGATACACACCCTTAGGGTGGAAATATGCCTTGTGAGGAACGTGTGGTGGATGAATTATATGCTCAAAGGGGTGTGCTCCTATCATCATAACCTTACCAAATTCAATCGGGTTAATGGGTGGATTAAAATTTTCTCCTAGAAAGGGATCATTTTCTATCAACTTCAAGAGACTACTAGTTGGGGACCTATCTTGACCTAATAAACCCGGTTTAAACCCATAATGTTTCTTGTGATCAATCATAAATGGGTGATGTAAGCATGTAAGGTCATTTTCCACTCCTATATTGGCTTCCTCTCTACAAGGCTTAGAGTCCACTACCTTTATCCAAAGACTACCCGGACTACATGGGTTGATGGGTGGGTCGGCCCCTCTTTTGTCTCCTAGATGTATATCTAAGGATGGAAAGTTATGTGAAGATTGAGGTTCCGGTTCATCAACACTAGCTAATTCCCTAGAACTAAGAGTAAGGTTATTATTATGAGTATTCAAACCTATATCCTCTAGTTGTGTTTGGTTCAAGGGTTCTACCTCTATTGGGGTTCCTATAGTCTCTTCTACTTCATCCGGGTAAGTCACGGGCGGTGTGTATGCCTCAAATGATGCTAGGACTTGTGGGGTACTTAGTGGGATTGGGTTTTCTACTATCTCTTCCATCACATAATTTGTTTCCTCAAAGTCTGACGGATACAAACTCATCAATTCATTCAACTTATGGTTCACGGTTAGGAAACTTTCCTTGAAATTCTTCCAAAGGGTCTCACTAAAAGGAATTGATCCTGATAATGATTGTCTAAATGAAATCACACATGCATAAAATTCATCATACCCATCTAACTTTACCCCCAACTCCTCTTGGATGTCATAAAGATCACACAAAAAATCATTGGAATGATAGGAATCAAATCTATTAGTGAAATATAGTTGTTCCTCTATTGTCAGTGATCTAAATGGAATTTCATCTGCCATAGTGACAAGTGAAAATAGTTTTACAAACAACGGGCACAAAGAAAAAGATAGACTACAAGAAAACCTAAAAAATAAAAATAAAATCTTACTAGAAAGGAATCTAGCAAGTAGACCTAATAAAAAGAAATTCTAACCTAGACAATAACTATTTCCCTGGGCTGCGGCGCCAAAAACTTGATGCGTGGGAATCGCAACAGGCTTTACCTCTCAAGGGATCTTGAGAAGCTTACAACCCCCACCAGGCAGTGTACCTGATCGTTGTAGTATAGTATAGTGACAAGTACCGGGGGATTGATCGTTCAGCTAGGAATAGTGTCGCTAGGATTAGAAAACCTAAATACTAGTTCTAAAGATGAGGGAAGATTCTTTTTGTATTTTTATATTTTTTTTAGAAAGCAATTTAAAATCTCAGGTTTTTGGAAGAAGGGGCGGAATTAGTTGCTAATCAACTAACCCAATACTAAGATGCAATCAAAATAAAATACTAAAAATGAAAATAAACTAAATTATACTAAAGTTATGAGCAGTAATTGGAGAAAATGTGTTTACTTAGATTTCACTACTCCCTAGACATCTTTTACACGTTAATTACTTGTTATAATTGTATGGATGACGGATCGTATTCCTTAATACCATTCATGGGGTGGCACACTTAACTCCCCAATTCTATGAGCTCTTATCTCCTCCTACACCATGCCCAGCACAACTATAGGGATTGTAAACAGTGGCTCATGCATTAAATACAACCAATAAAGACCTAGTACGCGTCGGTTCATGTTTCTTAAGACGTTCAAGCATGTTACTAATTGGAGATCTGCCAGTTTTCTTAAGCCTAACATATAAATCATTCATCCAAGACAAGAATAAACAAGTAATCAACACATAATCAACATCTAGGTTTCATTAGATCTAAGCAAACACAAGATAGATCTAGCTTAGCATGATGGAATTAAGATAAGAACAAGATATAGACAACCAACACATAGACATATTGATTGAATTAAAGGAACACTTATCTTGATTAAACATGCAAGGTATTAAGGGGTTGGAACCCTTGAAAAACCTGTAAAGTTACACCAAAATCGTACTTAGGGTTTCTCCCCAAAATTTCTCTCTTCATATGTGAAAAATTAGAAAACTATATATAGAAAAATGGGTCTGACGGCGTCAAGACCAATTAGGTGACGCCGTCACCTCGCCGCCAAAACTCTTCTCGGACTGCCTTGATCTACATTTGACGCCGTCAAGTACTAATCATTTCCAGGCCGTCATGACTTTTTACTCTTGACGCCCTACCTTCATGACGCCGTCAAATCTCTACTGGACCGTCATGGAATTTTGCTCTTGACGCCGTCACCTACTGTTCCCAGCATGGAAAATTAAGACTTTGGCGTTTTCTTCACTTTTATGCTCCAAAAACGTCCGAATTGCTTCCTTTTCCAGATTTCACTCCCAAAGTACCTAAAATCACAAAAGGAACGATTTAGGGCAATATTTGATCAAATAAATTCGAATTCGGGCTTAAATGACCCCCTAAAAACGGATCATTTTTCGCCTCATCAGAGTTGCTAGGGTAATTAGATGCATAATAATTTTTTCATCAATTGTATAATATGTTGTTTCATAGAAAGATGATGTAGTTCAAAATGGGTTTCCTTTTCAAGATATGAACTTATTAATATTGACCTTACAAATTACTTGCAGGATAGATGAGTTGATGCAGCCCCTTCCAGCTACACCGGCTCGATATCAGAAGTGGAAGATTGTTGATGTCTAGACGTAATAGGATTGAAAATCAAAAGGAGAAACAAAGTGACAAGTCTGTTGTCCAGTTAACGAGAAAGATTTACGGGCGAACAATTGATACTGCTTCTGCCAATAAGAAACTAAATAAGGTATGTGTATTTAAGTTTTATCATAGTCATGGCATCATGTATCTAAAATACCTGCTGATACTAAATACAAAATATAATCTAATTACGAGTAGATGTGGTAGGATCATGGATTGAATAATGGGTTATTAATAATGTGTTAATTATTTAACGTTTTCAATTAAGTGATGTAGGGGGCTTTCATGCATTTTTATACATTTAGGATGAGGTTCAAATTGTTTGGCGATAGTATTTTGCTTAGCCCATTTGATGTAATACGTATCCAAAATTGACCCATTTATAAGGTTTATTGTTGAAAAAGTTAGGTTAAGGGAATGAATCATAGCAGAACACTCTTTATAAATTAAACTTCCAAAATGGTAAAGTTTCGGTTTCTAAAACATGAAGAGTAAGAATCACATAAAACTACTACATTTAGCTTTAAAGCACTGTCACTACCCATCTTCTATAATTTAAGACCAACAACGGAAAGGAGATATTCACAAAACTTCTTCTACGTAGTAAAATGGCAACGAAGATTATAGCCAATCTTAAACCTGAGACGAAGATGTCTGGAGTTAGACGTTTGGGTTGTTGCATTTGATAGCTATATAATGTTTATATTTGGGAAATTCAGGTTGTTTCATATTTGTGACGCTAATTTTGATATAGGGTGGAGCTTAACGGGGTGTTTGGATGTTATTTATAGGATTTATAGACATATGTATTGGTCTATGTTATGGTTTATTTGACTATTTAAGTTTATTTGATATAGGGACCATCTTCCAAAATGTGAGTTGGAAACTGTCACCCTCAAGTACTCAAAGGCATAAACTAAACAATAAGGTTGCGACAGATGACTGTTTTGTACTTAAACAAACACATTGTAAATTTAACACTAACGAGTAGGGCACCGGTCCGCCGCGTTGCGGTTGGCCGTTGTATTTGCCGGAGAATTTAGATATGATTTTAAGATAGAATATTGATGTAAAAAGTTCGCGTTAGTTTAAAATCGGATAAATATATATACATATGTATTTCAATTTTGGTTTGGTAATACTTAATATTAAAAATAATGTCAAATGTTTTTGTTTGGTTTTAGTTATGTTGTGAAACTTTTATTTAAGTATAGTAAACATACACATTCTTTTTGAAAATGTTTATTGGGCTTCTGTCATTTTTTTTGCCATCAATTGGGCTTATTGTTGTTATAACTTGTTTGGTCCATTTTCTTTATTGTTAATTACAATTTCATGGGCCACAGAAAAAGCAAATTATTGGATGGCCTTATCACATTAGCAGGCTAAGGAAAAACCATTGTAGCGTTGGCATCATATACGATGTCGTTTGTGATGATGTATTATATTACTTAATATTAAAAATAATGTCAAATGTTTTTGTTTGGTTTTAGTTATGCTGTGAAACTTTTATTTAAGTATAGTAAACATACACATTCTTTTTGAAAATGTTTATTGGGCTTCTGCCATTTTTTTTGCCATCAATTGGGCTTATTGTTGTTATAACTTGTTTGGTCCATTTTTTTTATTGTTAATTACAATTTCATGGGCCACAGAAAAAGCAAATTATTGGACGGCCTTATCACGTTAGCAGGCTAAGAAAAAAACACTGTAGCGTTGGCATCATATACGACGTCGTTTGTGATGATGTATTATATATATAGTAATGCCATATGTTTGATGGATATTTGGATAATTAGGTTACGAGCTTAGTTTGAAGTTGCAGACCAACAAAAGAAAGTGGATTTCATGATGATTTACTTTATTTAGTTTATTACTATAGTATTTACAACGTCAAATATGCAGATGAATAATTTAAGAAGGCACACTGTTATTGTTAACATAGTCTAGGTGGATGAAAAGACAAGATTATGTCAACTGGACTGATATTATTAGGGTCCGTTTGGTTTATAAGTGGGTTTGGATTAGGTTTAGGATTTGGATTTGTGATAGGTTTAAGAGAGTGAAAATTAATTATGAAGAGAGAGAAAAAAATATATTAAAATATAAATAAAATATTATTTTATAAAGTTATAGTATTTAATATGAATAAAAAATTAAATTTATATATTATTTATAAGAAATGAATGTGAGAAGAATAACATGAGCCCACGTATTAACAAAAATAGAGAGAGAAAAGTATGATACTTAGTTGGGATTGTCAGAAAGGGACTGATGGACAAAATTTTTCTTTAGGATATGAAACAAACGACTAACTTTAATCCTAAAGTCAAATACCACCTAAAAATACCACTAACCAAACACGCCCTTAATTTATTGTTATACTGTTTTAAGAAAAAAATAACAAATAAATGACCTTAAAGGTTGTTATGTTAGCTGTGAGTTTAAATTGGAGGACAAATTGTTTTATAAATGTTGGATGATGGTTTGTAACGGTGCCATCAACTTAAGTTATAAAAATTATCATGGACAAATAAGTTTAAGAAAAATGATAAACATAGCTTACATTTTTGAAATTTTGACATCAATAATTTCGTACCTTCAAATAACCTTAGCTATTCGTAACCAACTAAATGTACCATCTCTTAATATTTTTTTATTCTTAGTCATATCCCGTAAGATAATGTTTGCAAAACAATAAAGTTGATTATGTAAATATTATATCGTGTAATCTAAAGTTAAATATTTTTAGCTCTCATCAAGTTTCTATCTTCATGAGCGGGTTGTCTTCATATTTATGTGTTCACGGAATGAACATGGACTATTCAAGTGTTCGACGTTAACGACATAGTTTTGCTCTCCAAGAGTATCTATCAGTTGAAGAAATGATACATGCTTGTCTATTTTTTTAATAGTTACGAACCAAGTTGTTTATCATCTCATTGACATATTATTCTCTTCAAAAAATAATGGAACCTATTTAAGTTCATTGTTGTTTGATAATTTATAAACACACGTAACTCCTTCATAAGATCCCCGTGGAATCATGGGTCTATAAGCTATTATGTGATGGACAAGGGTGAGGGAGAGGAGGATATTAACTCAACTTTGTACAATTTCACATCTAAGATGGCAAGCTTGGATGGTAGTAAGAACCATGATGAAGGGGACACGCATACGACTCCGGTTTCGTATGCCACAATACCTAATGAAGATTACCGAAAGGTTTGTTAATACAAATATCGCCTAAAAACGTTATTTATATTTTACGATATTTGCTAAGTTTTGTTAACGACAAAATGTAAACTTTAGTTTTTAGTAAAACATACTTTTAGTTTAAAGACTTGCACAATTAGACATTTGCTACATTTTACATTTGACATAAAACACAACACTTTTTATATTTCTTAAAATAGAAAAATGTTAACATCACATCATACATTTATGGTAAGATTGTGTGTTTGACTTACCATAACATCTTACACATTTTTGGAAGCATTCCACTTTTGATTCAATGTGTTTGACTAGAATTTAGTTGATGTGACTTTGGTTGGTTTGGGAAGATTCATTGCACAACCTTCTGTCAGCCAGGCGGAACCCTGGAGGTACACGGGCGGAACCTATCTGAGGGTTCCGCCGTATCCGCCAGGCCTGCTGAATGTTTTACTATAAATACCAAGTCATTTGTTTGTATTTAGGTTTCATCACTTCTCATTATATTTCACACACACACATTCATATCATTCATCTAATCCCTTAACATTTCATTCTCATGTGAAGTTTCTTTTGTAGCAAAGAAGTTCACAAGTTCATATAAAGTTACAAGTATTCAACACAACGTTGCAAGACTTGTTAGCTTAGCATTGTGTAGACTTTGTGTAGTTTACACTTCATTTGATTGTGTGTTTTCAGTTGTGATCGGTTAGTATTTTAGGCCTTAAAATACATAGTGTGACGGGAGTTGTTGTACCCTTGTAAAAGAACTAACGGGAGTGGTTGTACCCTTGTAAAAGAACTCGACATCTAGCTTAGTGTCAGTAATCATGTAAGCGACGTGTAAGGTTTTCTCCGCCAGTGAAAGGAGCTTGTTGACTAGTGAAAGAAACTCTCGAGTTGGATACTCGGGGCGTGGACGTAGGGCAAGGAAAAACAGTCCTTGTAGCCGAACCACGATAAATACTCATGTTGTGGTTTGATTGTTTCTTTCTTTATACTTGCATGTTATATATTGTCGTTGTGTTCATATCTTTGATTAAACGGAAAGTTTCAAAAGATAATTAAACGAAAAACCAGAAAACTATTCAACCCCCCTTCTAGTTTTCCACAATTGGCATCAAGAGCTACGTTACTCAAGCTTTTAAAATATATTGTGTTTTAAAACTTGAAACGATCCATGGATTTTGAAAATTACAAAGAAGGGCAATCTATGCAAAGACCACCACTTTTTGAAGCAAATGGTTTTATATATTGGAAAAACCGATTTGAAACTTACGTGAAATCTAAAGATATAGATTTATGGTATATAATCATTGATGGTGATAATATAGTTACGAATAGTAAAGATGAAGATCAAAAGAAATTAATTGCTAAAAATAATGAAGTTAAAATGATGCTTTACAATGCTTTGCCTAAGAAAGAATATGAAAGAGTCTTTATGTGTAAAACCGCCAAAGAAATTTGGCAATCTTTAATAGTCACTCATCAAGGAAACTCACAAGTTAAGGATAACAAAATTGATCTTCTTGTTCAACAATATGAACAATTTGC
This sequence comes from Artemisia argyi, assembly GCA_030686995.1. NCBI lineage: Eukaryota > Viridiplantae > Streptophyta > Magnoliopsida > Asterales > Asteraceae > Artemisia > Artemisia argyi. The sequence goes on along the minus strand of CM060687.1, from coordinate 194,471,723 downwards.
TATTCCCGAAGATGAGACTATTGATAGTGCATTTGCTAGGTTTAACACTATTATTACTTCACTTAAAGCACTTGATGAATCTTTTTGAAGCAAGAATTTTGTCAGGAAATTCCTTAGAGCACTCCATCTGAAGTGGAGAGCAAAAGTGACGGCAATTGAAGAATCCAAGGATCTTTCAAGCATGTCACTTGACGAGCTAATTGGAAACCTCAAAGTTCATGAAATGGTAATGGAAAAAGATTCGGAAATAGTTAAAGGAAAGAAAGAAAAGGTTAAGTCCATTGCCTTGAAAGCTAGAGTCCAATCAAGTGATGATGAAGAATCTAGTTCGGATAGTGATGATGAAGAATATGCCATGGCCGTTAGAGACTTCAAGAAGTTCTTTCGTAGACGAGGGAAGTTTGTAAGGCAACCTAAAGATGACAAGAATACCTTCCGAAAAGATCGTGATGATAGGAAATGAAAGGTTGAAAGGAAATGCTTTAGGTGTGGAGACACAAGTCATCTCATAGGAGAATGTCCAACACCACCCAAAAGCAAATCTCAACAAGCATTTGTGGGTGGTGCTTGGAGTGACTATGAAGAAGATGACGATGAGCCGAAAAATGATGAAATCGCTCTCATGGCTCACGTCTCAAATGAGGTACTCTCCGACTCATCTTACTCTTCTATTGATGATGACACCTTACAAATAGAATATAACAAACTTTGTGTATTAAGCTTAAAAATCATAAACACAAATAAATTTTTGAAAACTAAAAAGGAGTTTTTAGAAAATGAAGTTTATGAGTTAAAAGAAAAAGCTAAGAGATTAGAAAAGAGTAAAGGTATTGACACATCGTGCAAATCGTGTGAAGATCTTAAACTCAAAATTGAGAAACTTAGAATTACTCAAGATGATCTAATAAAACAAACCACAAAGTTTAAGAAGTTCGATAAAAGTATTTCTTGTGCGGATGAAATTATGAAACTTCAAAAGACACCATTTGATAAAACAGGACTAGGTTTCATGAAACTAGAAACTTCGAAGAGTCAAACGAAACAAGAAAAGAAAGCACAAGAAACTAACAAAAATGCTACAGCAGCCCGCGGAACAGACGGAACCCAAAATAGGGTTCCGCCCGTTGAACCTAAAGGTTCCGCCGGGTCTACAGCAGCAGTAACAACTTCCACGTCGGATCGTTCAAAATTTGTTAAAGTCACATATAAAAATGAAACTAAACCTGCTATTATAACTAGAGTGGGACTTAGTAAAAACGAATTTAGAACTAGAACTACTCAACCGAGACCTAAGACTCCAATTCCCAAACGTCCCTTTCCAAAGAGTAACTACAACACACGACCAAACTACCAACATGTTTGGAACCAAAACACTCCTGGACACTACCAAACTCCAAATTACATGTCATGGAACCCTTATATTCAATTTTCATACTTGGATCAAGTTAATGGTCTGCTTAACCAAAATGGACCCATGAGAAATTGGGGACCAAATGTTTGAGTGTTTTTCGTAAAATAGGTGTGCCTCAAAGTATGTTTGGAACCGGATGAATGGATTAAAGATTGCGGTTGTTCAAGGCACATGACGGGGAACAAAAGCCTCTTCTCAACTTATCTCAAATGTGATGGAGGTAACGTTACGTTTGGTAGTAAAGCTAAGAGCAAAATCATCGGAAAAGGTACAATCTCTCATGACTCCCTTTTTATAGATGATGTAGCTCATGTTGATAACTTAGGTTTTAATCTCCTTAGTATTAGTCAACTTTGCCCTAATAAGTATAACGTTCTCTTGAGTGAAAATGGAAGTAAAATACTTAAAGATGGCATAACCATAGCCAAGGGTGTCCTTAAGAACAACGTGTATGTCATGAAGATGGATCAAACATCTAGAGACAAACTTTGTCTTACTACATTAGATGAATCTTCAACTTTATGGCATAGACATTTAGGACCCGCTAACATGAGACTTATACAAAACCTCTCCTCCAAAGACCTAGTTCGAAACCTACCTAAGTTGAAATATGACCAACACTTTTGTGACGCTTGCAAAGTCGGTAAACAAGTCCATAGTAGCCGTAAGGCTAAAAACTTGGTTTCTACATCTAGGTGTCTAGAACTTTTGCATATGGATTTGTTCGGTCCATCCGCTATACAAAGTTATGGGGTTCACTTCTACACTTTAGTCATAGTAGATGATTACTCAAGATATACTTGGACAAAATTTTTGAAAAGTAAAAATGAAGCTTTTAATAAATTTGAGATTCTAAGTAAGAAAATTCAAAATCAAGTAGGGTCTAGTATTGTGTCTATTAGAACGGATCACGGTCGTGAATTTGATAATGAATTTCAATTTGGAAACTTTTGTGATAAAAATGGTATTACTCATAACTTTTCGGCTCCACGCACTCCTCAATCTAATGGTGTAGTAGAACGTAAAAACCAGACCTTGCAAGAGATGAGTAGAACAATGCTTAATGAACAAAACATTCTACAAAAGTTTTGGTGTAACGCCGTTGACACATCAACATACATTTTAAATCGAGTCTTAATTAGACCATTTTTGAATAAAACTCCTTATGAACTATATAAAGGTAAAAAGCCTACATTAGGATACTTTAGAGTGTTTGGGAGTAAATGCTTTATTCTTAACACCAAGGACTATCTTACCAAATTTGACCCAAAGTCTTATGAAGGTGTATTTCTTGGATATTCTCAAAATAGTAAAGCTTACATCGTTTTAAACAAAGAAACCTTAAGAGTCGAGAAATCGTTGAACGTAACATTCGACGAGAGTCCACCTCCCTCTAAGACATCACCTTTGGTAGATGATGACTTAGTTGAAAGCCAAGCTATTGAAAACCAAGTAATCTTAGAAAACGACAAGGAAGATGAACCATTAAGCAAGGAAATTGTTAATGTTAAACAATCCAAAAGTCATCCATTAGATAATGTCATAGGAAAAATTAATGAGAGAACACTAAGATCTAAAGCCCAAAATGAAAGTAACGACTTTTGTTTCGTGTCAACCATTGAACCGAAAAACATTAACGAAGCCATAAATGATGAGTCTTGGGTAATAGCCATGCAAGAAGAGTTAAACCAATTTGTTAGAAATAATGTATGGACATTAGTTCCTCAATCAAGGAGTCAAACAATAATTGGAACAAAATGGGTTTTCGTAATAAAATGGATGAAAATGGAATTGCGTCTAGAAACAAAGCAAGGCTAGTAGCACAAGGATATAATCAACAAGAAGGCATTGAATACGATGAAACTTTTGCTCTGGTTGCTAGGCTCGAGTCAATTAGAATCTTACTTGCATATGCATGTGCTCACAATTTTAAACTCTTTCAAATGGACGTCAAAAGTGCATTCTTAAACGGGGTCATAAATGAAGAAGTGTATGTTGCTCAACCACCGGGCTTCATCGATTTTGAAAAACCTAATCATGTTTACAAACTTAAAAAGGCTCTTTACGGACTTAAACAAGCTCCAAAAGCATGGTATGATCGAATTAAAACCTTCCTAGTTGACCATAAGTATACCATGGGCTTAGTTGATAATACTCTCTTAAGAAAAAAGATTCACATATTATCATAGTCCAAATCTATGTTGATGACATTATATTCGGATCAACTTGTCAAGAGTTATGCGTGGATTTCTCAAAAATCATGCATGACGAGTTTGAAATGAGTATGATGGGAGAACTCAACTTTTTCCTATGACTCCAAATTAAACAACTAGAAGATTGTATCTTCTTTAACCAATCTAAATATATTAAGGATATGTTTAAGAAATTTGGATTAGAAGACTCGAAACCAATCAAAACTCCATGTCCACGGAAACAAAACTCACCAAGGATGAGGAAAGTGAATCCGTAGATAGCACTAAATATAGAGGTATGATTGGAAGTCTACTTTACCTAACGGCTAGTAGACCCGACATTATGTTTAGTGTTTGTCTATGTGCTCGTTTTCAAGAAGATCCTAAGATAACTCATCTCGAAGCCGTTAAAAGGATTTTTAGATATATTAAGGGCACTACACATTTAGGTTTATGGTATCCCAAAGGAACGGGAATAGACACCATAGTGTATGCCGACTCGGATCATGCCGGTAACTATGTTGATAGAAAAAGCACAAGTGGTACTTGTACTTTTGTTGGACATTGTCTCACCTCATGGTTCTCTAAGAAGCAAACGGCTCTCGCTATCTCTACAACGGAATCCGAATACGTTTCGGCCGGAAAGGCATGTCAACAAGCTCTATGGATGAAGCAAGCTCTTGTCGACTACGGAATTCAACTTAACGGCATCACCATTCTTTGTGACAACAAAGGAGCCATTGATCTGAGCAAAAATCCAATTCAACATGCTCGTACCAAACATATTGAAATCCGTCATCATTTCCTTCGTGATAACGTTCAAAAAGGAAACATCTCAATTGAGAAAGTTTCTTCCGAAGACAACACAGCCGACATTCTCACAAAACCTCTTAAACGAGAACCTTTTAACCTTCTTAGGCTAGGCTTAGGACTCATGGAATCTACCTTGTAGTTCTAAACATTAGACAAAAATCACAAAAATCAAAACAAATCAATAAGTCTTTTTCTCAGCAGAGTCGGCGGAACCCTCACCCATAACGGGCGGAACCCTCTTTTTGGTTCCGCGGTATCCGCCGACCTGCAGAACCTTTTCTTAGTTTATATTAAACCAAACACCCATTATCTCATACCACCACTTCCAAACTACTACTATTCACTTTACCTTTCATCCACACCTACGAATTTTTGGTCCTCCCTTCATTCACATTGCTCATCAATCATCATTGTAAGTATTCTAAACATGATTACACTCCTGATCTGAGTCTAGGAATTCTATTTTTGCACAAAAACAAAAACTTGGGGTTATGCATTAACTTGTTAAATTCATGCATGAAATTAGGTGTTTAACAAAACTAATCATGTTTCCCATTGTTAGGAATTGCATTATTATTAATTATTAACATGTTTACTAAAACACCCCATGTCAAATTCTTGCAAAAATTTCTCACAAATAGGACAAATATTTTTTCGTCTTACATTGTGAATACAAAATCAAAATGTTATGTTCCAAAACATCACTTGCATAATGTCTCTTGAATACTAAAGGGAATACATAACCAATATGTATTTTCGGGTACATTCAAATGAAGCTACATTGAACTAGGAGCGCTTGGGTTATCTTTTGTTGTATAACAAAACTTGCATTCTAAAACGTTTTTGAGCATCAAAATGAGTCAAGATAACCACACCTCCACATTGTTTTCATATAAGCACACACTAGAACATCCACATTACACTAGTCGTTTACTTAGACTAAAATGTGAAATTTTGTTTTTCTAGGAATTATCATGCCTCCTCTAACCCATTACGACCACAAGGACACCATTAAGTACCTACCCAAACACCACAAAATCAAAGGTTTTACTTAAACTCAAATCGACGTTTTCAAAGCCTTAGAAAAACGATATGTCCATGAGGGTAGAACCATTGACCCATCTTTCATAGAAGGTACAAACCTACCTAATGAACTAGCAACCATCAACTTTTATTGTCTCCTAGAAATCAATGAGCCTATTTGTCCTAGGTTTATCTTATAGTTCTATGCATCCGTCACTCTCTCCACGGATGAGTATGGTCGAATGTCTATTAACTTTAGGGCTAGTAGTCATGAGTACTCCTTCACTCTCAACGACTTTGCTCAAATCCTAGGTGTCCCAAACCATGGTACTTGCATCTACTCCGACAAGCATTCCCTCTCAACTCTTGACACACTTATTGACCAAATCCATCCTTATGATACCCCTCTTGTGTACAAGGATGAACTCCATGACCACCTCTTCATTAGGACCACCAACACTAGCAGAACTAGAACCGAAAATGAGGTCAACAAGGACCCATATGGAATGGAACTCAATGAACTCAAGCCCCAATTCAAGAAATGGGAAGAACTCGTTAGAGCTAATGTCATTAGCACCATAGGAAACCGGGATCATATCAATCTTTGCTTTTGCTACATGCTCTACTCCTTGTCCGTTAGGCAACCCTACAACCTTACCTACTACATGGCCAAAAGAATGATCGACATTCCCGTGCTAGGCACAACGGCTATGCCGTATGGAATGCTCTTGACCCGTCTCTTTAGGTTCATCTCTCCCATTCCGCCAACTCCTAGAGGTATTCGTCTAGACTACTCTCTCATTCCATACACTTTTGTCCCACTAAGTGATAGGAGAGTCTACAAAGCCCAAGGAAAATGTCCTCATCCTCCTACCTCCTCATCATCATCCTCAATGAGTGAAGATGAGACTTTGCCCAACTCTAGGCTCCCGCCTCTAGAATACCTTTCCCAACTTCTGGATATTCCAAATGAGTCGGCGGAGTTCAAGAAAACAAAGGGGATGTTCAAGAATCTTGGGAGATTCCTTGGAAAGCTCAAGAACAAGATTGATCGTCAATGAGAGCGGGTGTGTAGGAGTGTTTGGCACAAGGTGCTATTTGAACAATTTGGTCGTTTCAAACAATATGTGTTATGTATTTGTGGTATGGTAGGATATTTGGTACAATTTGGAACATGTTTGAACTAACTATGATGCAGGACGACAACATTTGGCATGTTGTCAAATTTTCAAGTTTATGAAAATTTCACTAAGTATAGTGAAATTCGCTAGCCCCCGGTCAAAGTCCAATGGTATGCGTGTTTACATGTCCAATTTTTGCATTTCCTAACCAGATATGAATTATATTTTTGCTTTTTGGAGTTTTTGAAAAATTTGAAAATCGTCTCGCGAGTAAAAAACGGGGACTACCAACTTTTTCAGGCCTGGCGGATCTGGCGGCACCCTAGAATGGGTTCCGCCAGTGCATTTTTCTGGAATTCCAGAAATGGCCCAACGGATCAGACGGAACCCTCAGATGGGTTCCGCCTGTGTAATCTGAAGGTTCCGCCAGTGTACCTGCAATTTTTTTTTATTTTTCGACATTTCAACTTCCACTCAACAACAAACCATCCTTTTTAGATAGGAACCCATTCCCTACTATTTGGTAAGCACATTAGGGTCTTTCTCATCCTCTAGAACTCATAGAAACCTATTTCCCGCCAAATTTCAAACTTAGCCATAACCACCTCAAGGAACCTTCACCTATAAAGGAAGGAACCCTTCCAAAGGTTTCTTGCAATCCGTGAAACATATACCTTCAACAAATTTGCCAAAACCACTAAGCATTTAGTGCAAATCTTTGTCTTCTTCCTTCACCATTTTCATTGGATTGACTTCCAATGATTTGACAGCCTCATTAATCTTCAAAATCATTAGCAACCTCCATTTTTGTATAGCTAAACATCAAATCCAAGCACTCCTTTCCATAATTCTTCACCTCTATAAATTTAACCAACTTAGAACACCCTCAAATCACACCATCACCATCACAATCTCTGATTCTAAACCTCTAATCAACCATTTCTACAATGACAAAGTTAACAATAACCTCTCAACCATCTCGACCCGTTCGGAGAACCACACGTATAAGTGTCAAACCACTTTGGTCCAACCACACAATCAACTTGAGTTCCTCATCCTCGGATGTAGGGGTGTTAACGATCCGAGCTTTTAACGAGCTACTCGAGCTCGAGCTCATTTAACTCGAGCTCGAGCCTAATACTCACGAGCTCGAGTCGATCTCGATCAAAAATAGAGCTCGATTAGTTTGACGAGCCGAGCATTAAAAACTAATATTTGGCTCAGCTCGTTCGAAAACTCGTTTAATAATCTCGAGCCGAACGAGCTAGTCGAGCTTAACGAGCCGAACGAGCTACTCGAGCTTAACAAGCCAACACTTAATCTATATAACTTTTTAAGTTTATTTTAAAATTTTAAATATATGTTTCGAATATGATTTAGATTCAAGTTCTAGCTTAATATTTCTAAGCTATATATTTATATTTACTTGAAAGTAAGCCTCCTCCTTTTACTTGGACTTTGTTTTATAGGCTATTTATTTGTCTTGCTTTCTTCTCTCTTCCTATGTGGGATGCATTTTCTTTTAGTTATTTTTCTTAACATGTTTGTTCTCTTACTTACATCTTTTATATCTAATACATTATTTTTTTTAGTTATTACAAGTTTATCAATCAACTAAATGACAACTCTTTTAAGTTTAATTTATATAAACACATTCGGGGCATAAGGATGTCGAGTCTAATTGGTCCCCTTTATTTAGTCCATTCGTCTCCTCGAGTCCGTGCCTATTATCTCGAATATGAAGATGTACAATAAATGTGTAATCCTAAAGGCGTAGCAAGGTCGTGTGTTATATACATAAAATATCGCACATATGATTCAAATGCATGAAAAATGATAACATAACATATAACTTATGGGATCCCGACAATTGTGTTACGGAGTATTAATAATTTGTTACTAACCCTTTTTGCTAGTCTTATTGTTTATAAAGTTGAAATCACAAAGATAGAGACTTAAAACATAATTGAAATATTATCAAACCATTTTCATTCAAATTGTATTGATTAAAACAATGCACATGTATATAACAATAAATCACATAGATGCCACAATAATGATATGCAACTCATAACCAGGGATTATAGTGTACATCAATTCGGTATCACGAATTAATCATTTGACAGTTAGTTAATACTTACATGCTTCTTGATTTTAGATGAGTTCCTCCTCTAGAAATTTTTTATCATACTTATAAAGCATGATCTAAGCAAAAAGAACTAAAGTCATGAGAGAAAACAAGAGTGTATAAACATATTTCATGTCTAGTTTATGGTCAGCATTCTTCCAGATTGCAACACTCGACTTTAGAAGGCCATAACTCTCTCAATATATAAATAAATGTAGTGAAATTTTTTGTAGAATTTGGATCTATGAGTTAGCTTTCAAACCCACGCCATTGTCAAAAGACACGTGTGCAAGCAGCTAAACTTGTTGTGATTGTTGGTTGTATAATTTTTTTAACGACTTAACCATATCCAAAAATTGTAAGTTGGGTTTTCAAAAACTTGTCTATATTTTGCATGTGTTTTTTATCGAGTTCGATCATTTGAGTGAATAGTTAAAGCTAATCAGTTAGTTATGCAATTTAAACATTTATAGTTTGCCCTCACCACCTTTTATGATTTTTACAATCATATGGACTAAGCAATTGATTTGTAGGATCTATAGTTAAACATCTTCGTAATTACGATTCACAATCTTTCAACGTTAAAAGAAATCAATTACAATTAGATATTTTCTTAGTTTTCAATTAGTAAAGTTGTTTGCTTAGATTTATTATGAATTTAAAATTGTTTAGACTTAGTGTAAATTTGAATAACTCACAATGTATCCTTACTACCCAAACATTATTTGTATAGAAAATAATCCATGATTTTAGTTTCCGATTCACTCTTCTTATTTACATCCATGATAATAAATACCTATTTATATGCATCATTCAATTGAGGTTTATTAATTTTGATAGTTGAGATTCTAAAAGAGTCTTACACGTTGTATTAATATTGAATTAGTTTATTTTTTTGTTTCATAACATTATTGTGCTTGTATTTGTATTGGTTATTCATATTGGATTTTTTTTTATATATTTATTTGTAATGTTAAATACTAGGTTTGAAACAATATGACACTTGTTCATATTTATAAACTTTGAAAATATCATAAGAACAAGAGAAATCAAAATATAGGAGTGGCATGACTAGTAAACTTATCCCACATCACTTGAAGAGGAAAACTTTCAAGAGAAAAAACTCTATATAAGCAAAGCCCTACCTTATTTTGAAACATAGTTAAGCATTAAATGTTATAAAACATTAATTGTGTATTCCTAAACAAGTTTTTTTGAGCTTATAAGTTACATAAACTTTAGTATGAGTATAAGAACATTTTTTTTATAATTTTTATAATTGTAAATGAGCCTTCGAGCTCGAGCTTGTGTTAATAAACGAGCCTATCAAGTTCGATCTTTTATACGAACATATTAAGCTTGAAAGTTAGTTTATTGTAAGAGTAAAAAAAAAAGTTATAAATCTTAAACGAGCTTCGAGCTCGAGCTCGAACAACAAAAAAATATTCAAGCTCGAGCTCGAGCCAAGTTTCTAAATTTTATTCGAGCTCGAGCCGAGTAGTTAATAAACGAGCCTAGCTTGTTTAGGCCAAAACTCGACTCGGCTCAGATCGTTAACACCCCTACTCGGATGAATTCTCCTCACCCATCAAAAATGAACATTTTCTAAACCTTGCATCTCCATCTCCATCAACCAAAGGACCTAATGAGCTCACCACTCCACCACCAACAAAATCACCAATTGACCCAACTCCACCAAGTGCTCCAACCCAAGCATCCAAAATTCCATCACCACCACTACCACCTAAACTTGAACCAATGGAGTTATTTGTGTCTCCTCCAACATCACCACATCCTTTTATATAAGATCTCAATGATCTTCCACCAAGATCAACAAATCCACCACCTTTGACAAATCAAAATGAGCCTTTTGTACATAACCAACCACCACAACAAGAGTACCATCACCCAAAACCATTGTTGTTTCACCCTATCTTCAATGACATCCATGGTCCTCTATATGGAGAACCTAACTTTGAAAACCATGATCACCCAATTCTACCACATTCTCAATCTCAATCCTTTGAGTCTTTCTTTCCTTCTTATGAGGAAATCCAAAGCATGGTTGAAAATCACCTCCATCAAGCAATGGAATTTCAAACGACCTTGCTTGACTCCATACCAAACCCATCCACCAATCAAGAACCCAAAACCAACCCACCACCACCACCATCATCAAACAACCCATTTCCACCCACTCATCACCATGTTTGCTCACGATGTGAGCAAATGCTCCAACAAGGTGAAAGCATCAAGATGTTGCTTCACCAATTTCAAGATGAAACCCGTTTTGCTATACAACACATGATCGAACGTTTGGATGCTCTTTCCCACCCAAACAAATCCTAGACCAAGTTTGGAAGCCTTTTGCCCCACTTAGGAAATGTGTTGAAAAACTTCTACTTATAGAAGTAGGATTTTCTTTTTCTTTTATTTCTTGGTTCTTTTTATCTTTTATTTTATTTTTAGAAGTAGGAGGATATTTCTCATTTCTTGTCATTGACTTTTTTAAAGTCAAATTTTACTTGAAATGACATCTTTTACTACTTTCTTATTTGCATTGTTGATTGATCATATATGAGTTGTTATTGTGGTTGCTTATATTCTCATATGTGTGGTGACTACAAGCTTGATTTTATGTCATTAGCACCAACTAACCATTTTTTTGTATGTTCAAAATCCATATTTCCCATCTTGGCACTCCTTTTAGGGGGAGTATCGACCAAGGGGGAGCACGTGCATAGTTCCGCTTCGCTACTCTACTTTTTGTTTCAACAAAAAGGGGGAGAAAAATAAATTAACTTTTAAACTTAAAATGATTTTCATCAATTAAGAAAAACAAGTTTAATATAACATTTTTTTAAAGTCTTAACACTTAAATTTGTGAGTTACTTAAAAACAAAGTTTATGTTTTGTCATCAACAAAAAGGGGGAGATTGTTAATACAAATATCGCCTAAAAACGTTATTTATATTTTACGATCTTTGCTAAGTTTTGTTAACGACAAAATGTAAACTTTAGTTTTTAGTAAAACATACTTTTAGTTTAAAGACTTGCATAATTAGACATTTGCTACATTTTACATTTCACATAAAACACAACACTTTTTATATTTCTTAAAATAGAAAAATGTTAACATCACATCATACATTTATGGTAAGATTGTGTGTTTGACTTACCATAACCTCTTACACATTTTTGAAAGCATTCCACTTTTGATTCAATGTGTTTGACTAGAATTTAGTTGATGTGACTTTGGTTGGTTTGGGAAGATTTATTGCAAAACCTTCTGTCAGCCCGGCGGAACCCTGGAGGTAAACGGGCGGAACCCATCTGAGGGTTCCGCCGTATCTGCCAGGCCTGCTGAATGTTTTGCTATAAATACCAAGCCATTTGTTTGTATTTAGGTTTCATCACCTCTCATTATATTTCACACACATACATTTATATCATTCATCTAACCCCTTAACATTTCTTTCTCATGTGAAGTTTCTTTTGTAGCAAAGAAGTTCACAAGTTCATATAAAGTTACAAGTATTCAACACAACATTACAAGACTTGTTAGCTTAGCATCGTGTAGAATTTGTGTAGTTTACACTTCATTTGATTGTGTGTTTTCAGTTGTGATCGGTTAGTATTTTAGGCCTTGAAATACATAGTGTGACGGGAGTTGTTGTGCCCTTGTAAAAGAACTAACGGGAGTGGTTGTACCCTTGTAAAAGAACTCGACATCTAGCTTAGTGTAGGTAATCGTGTAAGCGACGCGTAAGGTTTTCCCCGGCGGTGAAAGGAGCTTGTTGACTAGTGAAAGAAACTCTCGAGTTGGATACTCGGGGCGTGGACGTAGGGCAAGGAAAAAGAGTCCTTGTAGCCGAACCACGATAAATACTCGTGTTGTGGTTTGATCGTTTCTTTCTTTATACTTGTATGTTATATATTGTCGTTGTGTTCATATCTTTGATTAAACGGAAAGTTTCAAAAGATAATTAAACGAAAAACCAATAAAACTATTCAACCCCCTTCTAGTTTTCCACAAGGTTAACTTTAGTCCTCTTAAGAATCAAACTGTTGAAGATGCAGATTTTACTTTACCTATGAAGTCGTCTATTAAGAGTAAGCATGATTATATTGATACTTTGTTTGGTGTGTCGCTTAAAACACTAAAGGATATTGATGAATTCACTAAGGGTTGTGAGGCTGGTAACTATCCGGTGTGGACTGAATTGGAAAGTGATGTTCGAACGATGGTTATGGATGCTGCTTGTGGTTTGTGGGAGGCTTTTGAGGCTGAAACAAATGCTAAATCTACGACCCTTAATGTAACACCCCCTAAATTTCAACTAGAGCAGCGGAAGACATTGTGGGGTATTACTTAGAGGATCGAAGTCAATGTCATAGAAAACGACTCAAAGAGACGTTTTAAATTTATGTTTATCATTCATTTAAAAGCGAGTTTTCAAATACAAAGTTGTTCCATTTGTTTTAACATATCATATAAGATATGAGTTATTAAAAGCGAATGACAAAACATTTTATTTAACACCCGTATAGGGGTTTAGTGCCCTCTCCATGCCTTGAGCTCCTTTGCATTAATTTCCTGAGATAAACATGCTAAAAGTCAACAAAAGTTGAGTGATATTCATAGGTTTAAGTTTAGTAGTTGAACACAAGCGATAGTGATAATTGAATCGATTTACAATTATAAGTTTAAAAATCGTTTATTATTGCATTAAGCTCATGACACTCAGCTGATTAACAGATCTCATCATAAATGATGGATTATAGTAACAGGTGCCCTCGGGATAGGTCCTTACCAGTAACCTATTAGATTTCAAATAAAGTGCGTTTGGTTGTTTTCTCAACGCCCAAACGGGGATTGTCAATCCCTAATAGATCTATCCACAATTATTTACGTTCACCCTCTGGGTGACTAAGGTTCATGATATGAGGGGCTTTTGGCAAAAAGGGACTTAAGCAATAACAATTTCAGGCATAGTATAAGAAAATACTTGTGTTCAGATTTTTAAGCATGTATCTCCCCACGAAAACAGTTTTATAAAAGTGGGCTATGAACTCACCTTAGTGATTTAGTGATAAAAATATCGATACTCAGTTTGCAAAATGGGAACGGCTCCACACACGACCTAGATAATATAGGGCGAGTTTTAGTGTTTGATAGTTTTAATGTTTTAATCGCCAGTAGTTTTTGAATATGTGATTTGTTAATTTAACGATAGTAAAACTTTTGGTTTTTATAGTATATTGTACGTATAGTTTATATATATATATATATATATATATATATATATATATATATATATATATATATATATATATATATATATATATAATATAAATATAACGTAACGTTTAATAATAATAATAGTAATAATAATAATGGTTTGAAAATAAACGTAACATCGCTACGTGAAATTGTAAAAATGGAAAGTAAAAATAAAAATATTAATTTTGTATACGGCCCTTGTTAGTCCAAAATAAAATATATTTATGTTTTATGTCCAAAACTTTATAATTCTTACACTTTTCACCCAAAGGTTTATAAAAATCAGTTTTTATCCTTAAGTTTACGAAATGACAGTTTTCACCCCAACTTTGAAAAATTTACACTTTTAACCCGATTTTTATAAAATTTGCAAATCTAGTCCAAACTTTACAAATTTCAAAACTTAGTGTTTTTATTTCTTAATTAGTTTCAAAATAGCTTATTTAACTTATTCTAACAGCTTATTAGTTCGAAAAGTTTATTTGATAGCTTATGGGCTTTTTAACGAAAATGTAAGGCCCGTTAATGTTTTTAGATCCAATGGGCCTACGAGGGTTTTGGGCTTTGTTTTGGGCTAAGGTTAGGACTATAAAAATGTTGCCAAACTGCTTATAGCCATAGCTTATTTGATCGGCTTATTTTTGGATGATTGGGCCTTAAGGCCCAATCGTTACTAATTAGTTTTCAAAACTAATTTCCAAGTCGATTTGCTTTGTGATTTTTATAGGTTCAAGACACGATTTTTATTACAAAGTTTCTATACAAAAATGATTGTTTGTCATGGGGTCTATTAGTTTGTGAAATAAAATGGCATGCTCGTTAAGTAGATTTTAAAGATATACGTGCGTTTTGGGCGTAGCATGGGACGAGTTTTTATAAGAAAAGACTTAGAAAAATTTAAGGATTTTCAATACTTGTTTGTATACATTAGAAATGTATTCCAAAATAGGTTGTACGTAGCTTTTTAGTTTCAAAACTTTATATAACTTGATTGTTAAGGTGTAAAATATATAGACGAACGTAAAAAATATATATATGTTGTTTATTTAGTTTTTGAATACTAAGGTGCATTTGTTTGTGTCGTGTGCTAAAATAATGCAAATGTAAGTATAGCTAATTAATGAAATGAGTCGTTTAGGAACTTACGACACCAAAATGTTGGGGTAAATGAGACGTAGAGTCGAGAAGAGAGTGGTATGAGTGCGTATCGTGATTGTTTGCTCGACCAAGGTTCACAAACAACAACTTGTTCCTCCTAAACCCACATGAATCATTTGAATTCCTACCCAAATGCTTCGACCCAAGACTAGACTCAATACTTAGAAATTTTGGTAGGTTTTTGCGTTGCATGTAATGAAAAACGAAAGCATGCATGCATGGGGTTTTTATATGGTACTTAGTGTATTCTAGTGTCTAAGATTTAATGAGATGGGATTGTTACATGTATTCAAAAGTCCAATGTGTAAGAGTAAACAAGTTACTCAAGGTTTTTGGTTTCTTATGGTGTCGACATCATCAAATTCAAAGAAAATGTGGACATTGAAACTTTAAAATGAAATGGTACTTGTGAATTGGCTTTTAAAATGTTATAGTACTTGGCCTAGGTGAATATAATATGCAAATGAGTGAGCTTGAAACAAGGAAGTACTAGTTTGTCTTGAAAAATGCATGTCGACCACCATTTCATTTGTTAACCGATTTGAAAATCGGTTGAGACTTGTGAGATTTGATAATTTTGCAACATTTAGACATTAGGTTGTGTTTAGAAATGATTTTAAGACGTTATAGAAACAAACGTGGGTTAAAATGGTTGAGTTTTGGATTAGTTGGAATTTTGTGAAATCGTTTTTGGGACACACGCTTTGCCTAGTAAAAATGTATCTAGACTCGACGTGGGGAACTAAAATTCGACACTCTAATTGTTGGCTAGGGGAGGAACGAGGGTGTGTAAAAATAAGTGTGTGTCATGTGTAGGTGATGAGGCGAAAAATGAACCACTTTTAGGGGGTCATTTAAGCCCGGAATTGAATTGATTTGATCGAATATTGCCCTAAATCGTTCCTTTTGAGATTTTAGGTACTTTGGGAGAAAAATCTGGAAAAGGAAGCAATTTGGACGTTTTTGGAGCATAAAAGTGAAGAAAACGCCAAAGACTTAATTTTCCAAGCTGGGAACAGTAGGTGACGGTGTCAAGAGTACCATCCTGAGGCCGTCAAGAGTAAATAGCATGACGGCCCAGTGCAGACATGAAGGCGTCACAAGGAAGAGCGTCAGGAGTTAAACGTGTGACGGCCTGGAAGAACCTAATACATGACGGCGTCAGATGTAGATCAAGGCAGTCCGAGAATTCTTTTGGCGGCGAGATGACGGCGTCACCCATTGTCTTGACGCCGTCAGCCTCAATTTCCTATATATAGTTTTCTAATTTTCATTCATTAAGAGAGAGAAGTTTTGGAGAAACCCTAAGGCCGAACCTATTACGAATTTTACAGGTTTTTCAAGGGTTTTCAGCCCTTGAACCCTTACATGTGTAATTGAGATAAGTGTTCTTCTAATTCAATCAATATGTCTATGTGTTGGTTGTCTATATCTTGTGCTTGTCTTAATTCCACCATGCTAGGCTAGATTTATCTTTTGTTTGCTTAGATCTAATGAAACCTAGATGTTGATTATGTGTTGATTACTTGTTTATGGTTGTATTGGATGAATGATTTCGATGTTAGGCTTAAGAAAACTGGTTGATCTCCAAATGGTAACATGCTTGAACGTCTTAGGAAACATGAACCGATGTGCACTAGGTTTTATTGGTTGTATTTAATGCATGAGTAAATTCTAATGATCCCATGTTAGGAGCTTCTTAGCCGGCTCGACATAGGAGTGAAGTAGGCACTCATAGGATTGGGGAGTTAAGTGCGCCACCCCATGAATGGTAATAAGGAATACAATCCATCATCCACGCAACTACAATAAGTAATTAACGTGTAAAAGATATCTAGGGAGTAGTGAAATCTAAGTAAACACATTTCTCCACTTATTGCTCACAACCTTAGTTTAATTTAGTTTTATTTTCATTTCTAGTATTTTATTTTGATTGCATCTTTTATTGGGTTAGTTGACTAGCAACTAATTCCGCCCAAATCCTTAAAACCCGAGATTTTTACTTGCTTTCTAAAAAATATAAAAAATACAAAAATAATCATCCCTCATCTTTAGAACTAGTATTTAGGTTTTCTAATCCTAGCGACACTATTCCTAGCTGAACGATCAATCCCCCAGTACTTGTCACTATACTATACTACAACGATCAGGTACACTGCCTGGTGGGGGTTCTAAGCTTCTCGAGATCCCTCGAGAGGTAAAGCCTGGTGCAAACCCCACGCATCAAGTTTTTGGCACCGCAGCCCGGGGAATAGTTATTGTCTAGGTTAGAATTTCTTTTTATTAGGTCTACTTGCTAGATTCCTTTCTAGTAAGATTTTATTTTTATTTTTAGGTTTTCTTTAGTCTATCTTATTTCTTTGTGTGTTTGTTCGTAACTCTTCACCACCTGCCATCATGGCAACCGACGAATCCTCTAACCTTAGGATCACTAGAAGTCGTAATTCCATTAGAAACCTTGTCTTGCCTTATGCAGAACCCGAAAGAGAAATGCGTAGATTAAGACAATCTCACTCAACTCCTGAACCATCTAGCATTTCCATCGATTTTGATGCACCCCTTTCTGAAGAAAATTCAGAAATTCACGTTACAACCCCTAGCTCCCAACCCAACAAAGAAATGAGTACCCCCGCGACTCCTACTCCTAAGCGTCTTAAGGACTACTCCTCCCCAACCCCTCGTGGCTTCTCAAATGCCATAGTCTACCTAAACGAACACACCAATGAGGTCTTGCATGCGAACGATGTTTGGCTTGTCCAAAGTGTGTGTAAGTTTTGTGGATTAGATGAGGAAGATCCAATTCAACACATTAAAGACTTCTTGAAAATAGTAGACACCCTCCATACGGATGGGGCTACTAGAGACACGTCTCGATTACGATTCTTTCCTTTCACCCTATATGAAAAAGCCCAAGAGTGGTATGATAAACTCCCTTCTGAATCTATTTTCACATGGGAGCAACTCATATCCAAGTTCTATGAGAAGTTCTTTCCACCTGGAAAAACCTTAGCGTTTAGAGATAGGATCCTCCGTTTCCGAAAAGGGAAGGACGAACCCTTCCATAAATCATGGATTAGATTTAAGGATTTGATAAGACAAGTTCCCCATCATGGCATCGAACTTTGGCTTTTGGTCCAAATCTTCTACGACAATGTCTCCTCTAATGATCGGAACGGAATCAACCAATCTAGAAAAGGGAGATCAGCCAATTTTAGTGCCGAAGAAGGATGGGATAGGATTGAAGAATATGCTCAAGACCAGGATGACACTTGGGATGAACCTGAGTCGACTGTCAGCATTTCTGAAATCACTTCAGGTCGGTTGAGAAAAATTCACAAAAGAATGGAGTACCTAGCTGGGTCGCAGTTACCTAAACAACTTTCGAATCCTTACTTAATCTGCGACTACTGTGGGGGCCCGCCTGAGGTAGAAGAATGCGGAGGAGTAGCCACGACTGAACATGCATGCTTGTCAGGAGGTGACATCTATGCTGATCCCTCCCATTTGCCTTTTTACCAAAATGACGATTACACCCTCTGGGGAAATCTGGTAAAAAGAAAAGAAGGAGAGGAAGGTCATGAATTCGAAATCAGGAGCACTTTTGAAGATGACCTTGGTCACTTCACCCAAGAAAAAGGCTTACAATTGAAAGTGCTTAATGAACTTGTTGACGAGCAGCAGAATGACATTGGAGAATTTTTCAACAAGCTCAACTCAGCCCTCGATAACCTTGAAATGCCATCAGTAAGCAAAAAAGACCCCATGCTCTTGATAACCACTCGAGCTGGAACAACAACCAAGGACCCCCCTTACCCGAGCTCGTCCCCTATCACTCCCGATCCAAACAAGCCTCGCGAGGAGGAGGAGGATGTAGGCAGCGAGACTCCCGACCAACCTCCCTTGACGACCCCTTCCCCATTAACCCCACCTAACCAACCTGTGAGAATCCCATTCCCATCCCGATTAAAGAACCAGAAAACTGAGAATGATAATAAAAGATTCTTGTCATACCTAAAAGACTCGGTAGTCACCATACCCCTCCTTGATGCTTGCTATCACATGCCGAAGTATAGCGCATACTTTAAGAAAATACTCGCTAACCGAAAGAAACTCGAGGGTCTTGTGACCCTGGGGGAAGAATGCTCAGTGGTGACCCATCGAGGGCTACCAAAAAAGGTAGACGATCCAGGCAGCTTCACCTTGCCTTGCTCCATAGGATCTCTATCAATAAAGAATGCTCTTGCCGATTTGGGGGCGAGTATCAATCTCATGCCTCACTCTATGTTCCTTAAATTAGGATACTCTGGATTAAAGCCTACCCGTATGAACATCCAACTAGCCGATCGATCAGTCAAGTACCCCGTAGGGATATGCGAGAATGTGCTAGTCAAAGTTGGGAAATTCAAATTCCCGGTCGACTTCGTAATCCTGGATATGGAGGAGGATGACTTGGTACCCATCATCTTAGGGAGACCATTTCTTGCTACCGCTCGTGCAGTCATTGATGTTTATGACGGCAAGTTAACCTTGCGAGTAGGAACCGATAGCACAACCTTCGACATTAAGGACTCTATGGAACTCTATCTCGAAGCAGCTAACCGGCTCTATTTCATTGGGGAGGTCGATGAACTCACAGATGTCATTGATAGCTGTGTCGATGAACAAATCGAGGAAGGCTGGCTACGGGACGAGAGTTTTCTGCCTTTGCTAGAGGTGGAAAAGATGGAGGATGTTGGTGCAGTCTCCTTCTACCCTAGACAAGAGGCAACGGAGCATCTCGAGCTCCGAAAGCCCGAAAACAAGCTTAAGCCTTCTATTATCGAACCTCCTGAGTTACATCTTAAGGAGCTTCCTAACCATTTAGAGTATGCCTTCCTTCAGGGAGAGGACCAATTGCCGGTAATCATAAACTCTTCCCTGGAACATGAACAAAAAGGTAAACTCTTAGAGGTCCTAAAGAAATATAAGGGAGTGCTCGCATGGAGTGTAGCCGACATTAAGGGGATTGACTCAATTTTTTGCACACATAAGATTCTCATGGAAGAAGATTATAAACCTACCGTGCAACCCCAGAGGCGGGTGAATCCCAACATTAAGGAAGTAGTAAAGAAAGAAGTCATCAAACTTCTGGATGCAGGATTGATCTACCCAATCTCGGATAACCCATGGGTCAGTCCTGTGCAAGTTGTACCTAAGAAGGGTGGAATGACTGTAGTTAAGAATGACAAGGGTGAGATGGTGCCTCAGAGAATGGTCACTGGATGGCGGGTATGCATTGACTATCGAAAACTCAATGATGCCACGAGGAAAGATCACTTTCCCTTGCCATTCATTGACCAAATGTTAGAGAGATTGTCTGGACACGAGTACTATTGCTTCTTGGATGGATTCTCAGGGTATTTTCAAATTCCCATAGCACCTGAGGACCAAGAAAAGACCACGTTTACTTGCCCTTATGGAACATTTGCCTACAAAAGGATGCCTTTTGGGCTATGTAATGCCCCCGCCACTTTCCAACGATGCATGACCGCAATCTTTCACGAACTCATGAAAGACAGCATGGAAGTGTTCATGGACAACTTTTCGGTCTTCGGGAACTCCTTCGACCGCTGTCTTGCTAATCTAGAGAAGATGCTTAAACGTTGTGAGGAAACCAACTTGGTGTTAAACTGGGAAAAGTGTCATTTCATGGTAAAAGAAGGGATTGTGTTAGGGCATAAGATCTCAGGGAACAGAATAGAGGTGGACCAAGCTAAAGTTGAAGCTATATCTAAGTTACCATACCCCACGACTGTTAAACCAATACGCAGCTTCTTGGGGCACGCCGGGTTTTATCGGAGATTCATCAAAGACTTCTCCAAAATAGCTCGGCCAATGACTCAGTTGCTTGTGAAGGATGCTCCGTTTGATTTTTCCCAAGAATGCAAGGATGCATTCGATCTCTTAAAAAAGGAGCTCACACAAGCTCCAATCATGATTACACCCAACTGGGAGTTACCGTTTGAAATCATGTGTGACGCTAGCGATTTCGCTGTCAGGGCTGTATTGGGCCAACGGCGTGACAAGCTTTTCCAACCTATTTACTACGCTAGCAAAACCATGAATCCCGCTCAAGAGAATTACTCCACCACCGAAAAGGAATTATTAGCCGTAGTGTTCGCATTCGACAAATTCCAGCAATATCTTGTCCTTTCAAAGACAGTCGTTTTCACTGATCACTCGGCCCTTCGATATCTTTTTGCGAAGCAGGATGCTAAGCCATGACTAATTCGGTGGATCTTGTTGCTACAAGAATTCGATGTTGAGATTCGTGATAAGAGGGGGGCAGAAAATCTGGCCGCAGATCATCTATCTCGTCTTGAAAACCCCTTGGATAAGCACGATAGAAGTGAGATTAGGGATTCATTTCCTGACGAACAACTCATGTTAATGATTGATTCGGAGCCTTGGTACGCCGATTTTGCCAATTATCTCGCAAGCAGACTCGTTCCTGAACACCTGACAAGATACGAAAGAAAAAGGTTCTTTTCTCAGTTAAAATACTACTTTTGGGATGAACCATTTTTATTCCGAAGGTGTCCTGACCAAATTATAAGACATTGTGTTTCGGGAAGTGAGGCAGTAAAGATTATGAGGGAATGTCACTCTGGTCCCTCTGGCGGGCATCATGGGATAAACACCACCGCCCGAAAGATTTTCGACGCGGGATTCTATTGGCCCACAATTTTCCGTGACGTCAAAGAAATGGTACAGGCATGCGATGCATGTCAACGGGCTGGGAACATATCACATAGGGATGAAGCACCTCAGAATTTTATACAAGTATGTGAGGTCTTCGATGTTTGGGGAATTGACTTCATGGGACCCTTTCCATCTTCAGGGGGAACGAATACATTTTAGTTGCCATCGATTATGTTTCAAAATGGGTTGAGGCACAAGCCCTTAGGACCAATGATGCCAGAGTAGTTATTCATTTCCTGAAAAAGCTTTTCGCTAGATTCGGGATTCCTAAAGCTCTCATCAGTGATAGGGGGACCCACTTTTGCAATGCACAAATGGAAAAGGTCATGAAGAGGTATGGAGTATCCCATCGGTTCTCCACCGCCTATCATCCACAAACCAATGGCCAGGTCGAAAACACCAATAGGGCTATTAAAAGAATACTTGAAAAGACGGTTAGTCAAAATAGAAAAGACTGGTCATTTAAACTCGATGAAGCCTTGTGGGCATTCCGAACCGCCTACAAGACACCTATTGGAACGACCCCGTTTCGCATGGTGTATGGTAAGGCGTGTCACTTGCCAATAGAATTAGAACATAAGGCTTATTGGGCGCTTAAGACATGTAATTTAGATTATACAATTGCCAGAACTAATAGGTTCTTGCAATTACACGAGCTTGATGAGCTTAGGTTAGAAGCCTATGAATCTTCCGTTACATATAAAGAGAGAGCAAAAAGATGGCATGACCAGAGAATTAAGAAACCCAAAGAATTTTCAGAGGGAGACAAAGTCCTATTGTACAATTCTCGGTTGAGATTATTTCCGGGAAAACTAAAGTCTAGATGGTATGGACCGTTTACGGTGAAAAATTCCTCTAAAACTGGAGCCGTTGTGTTGTTAGACGATGAAGGTAGGGAACTTACTGTCAACATACAACGTGTAAAACATTATCAAGAAAATAACAAGGAAATGATTAGTGAGGAGGATGTGACGTTTGATGATGAGGTCACGTAGTAACCCATGACCTTGAGTCTAGCTACAAGACTCATAAATAAAGAAAAGCGCTTCTTGGGAGGCAACCAATGCTTTGTGTGATTTTATTTTGTTTATTTGTTATTTGCTTCCGTATGCATGCTTTATTTTTATTGTTGGTAGATCATGTTTCTAAACTAAATAGTGGAAATACTTTACTTTGTTGTTTAGCCTATGTTGATATAAATAATTGACTAAAAACATTATTCATATCTTTCGATATCTCTAAGTTTTGATAATCACAAAACGAAAACTCATCAAACCAAAGGTTATGATGTAAACAAGTATTTAGTAGTAAATACTCACTTTCACCATTTAATCACTTAAGGTATGAATAAACAAAGTGAGTAGTGCATTATAAGATCAAAGGAAATCTTGTCTTAAGAACATAACATTTTATAAAATGTTTTTAACATTTTATACATATTTGTAAATCATTTTTGGTATAGCTTTATTAAACCACAAAAATATGATTTCAAATTTCCAACCAAAAAGGGCAAATTTTATCCAGAAAAACTTTTCAAACGTTCAGGAGGGCGGCCTCCTTAATTTTACTAGGCGGCCCCCTTAATCATTAAGGGGACCGGCCTATAATTAAGGGGACCGGCACGCTCCCAAACAGTATTTTCTGGCCCTATAAATATTGGATCATTCCACATATTTTTCTCACCTTTTTGCACTAGAAACTTTCTGATCTAAACATCCATTTCCTTTCTCTAAAAATCCTTTGATCTTATATACTTTGATCTTTGTTTCAAAGTGATTCAAGCCTCAACATTCAAAGTGAAAAGAGAAGAATACTTCTATTAGAAGTATTACAACTTAGTATCATCTTGCTATCTAAGTTGCTTGTTTATATTTTCTTGTAAATCTTTCATTCTTTGGTGAATAAGGTGTATGTATTAGTTAGCTAGATTTAGTTGAAGAATCTAGAATTGTTGTAAGTGTAAAGTGGAACTTGAAGTGAAAAAGAAGGGTTAGATAGTATTGGTGATAGAAGATTGTAGCAATAGGGACTTGTTGTGAAGATATTGAGGGTTCCAAGTGAAGAAGACTAGAAGACATTAGTAGATTCAAGTTGTGAAGACTTTAGTGGCTTGAAGGTGTGAAGATATTAGTGGCTTGAAGGTGTGAAGACATTAGTGGCTTGAAGGTGTCAAGACATTAGTGGCTTAAAGGTGTGAAGACATTAGTGGCTTGAAGGTGTCAAGACATTAGTGGCTTAAAGGTGTGAAGACATTAGTGACTTGAAGGTGTCAAGACATTAGTGCCTTGAAGGTGTGAAGATACTTGTGGTGTGAAGAAGTATTGAAGTAGTGCAAAGGTGTGAAGAAGAAGTGGTGTGATATTTGGTGTGAGATTGGTTCTAGCTACGATTAGAACTCGACATCTTGCTTTGTGTCGTTAATTGGTGTAAGCTTTTGGTGTGTACGGTTTTCTCCGACATAAGGGAGGTTATTGACTTAGTGAAGAAAACTCTCGAGTTCGGTGCTCGGGGAGTGGAGTAGGGCAAGGAAGGTGTCCTTGTAGCCGAACCACTATAAATCCTTTGTCTCTCGGTTTGATCTTTCCATCTCTCACTCTTTGCTTGCTTACTTACTAGCTTTTCATATATTGTTAATATTATGTGTTGTGCATATATTGATTTTACATAAAGATCAAACTAGGTTCCATTTAAAACATTAATTATACTTTAGTAAAATATAAGTATAAACAATTACTAAGACACATATATCTATATTAGTACCAACTTGTAATTAAGTGAGATATATGAAATTATAATTTCTATTCAACACTTTAAATAAGTAGTGTATATATGATATATGTGAATTAGTTTGTATCTATACTTTAGCTTCAAAGGTTTTTACAATTACCATCAATTCTTTGAAAAGCAAATTCTTATTAAACGAAAAAGACGCAAAACTATTCAACCCCCCCCTTCTAGTTTTCCACAATTGGTATCAGAGCCACGTCTAGCAAGATTTTTAAAATAGATTGTATTTTAAAACTTGTAACGATCTATGGAATTTGAAAAATATTTAGAAGGGGAATTTATGCAACAACCACCATTATTTGAAAATGATCATTTTCTTAAATGGAAAAACAAATTTGAAAATTATGTGAAATCAATAGATCTTGATCTTTGGCATATCATTTCAATTGGTGATCTTAAACCAACCAAAATGGATTTTGAAAATCAATATAATAACCTTCAAACCAAATTTGATAAAAACACTAAAGCCAAATTACTTATTTTCAAAACTCTACCAAGAGTTGAATATGAAAGATTATTTCCTTATAAAACGGCAAATGATATTTGGAAATATCTTTTAAAATTTCACCAAGAAAAATGTAAAACCAAAGATGATAAGCTTGATACTGCACATGAAATAGTTACTCTAGAAAACTTAATAGATAAATATCTAGTTGAAATAAACACATATACTACTAGTTCAAATATGGTCATTGAAGGTACCAATAACGAAGAACACATGTGTCAAATCCGAAGAAAGAATGTCAATAAACCATGGTGCAACAAGGACGATGAAGATGACGTAGATATGGCTTACATGAATTTTCTTACTAATGCAAATACAAGCAGTGACGGCATGGATTGCATGCTCCAAGATCCAAGCAATACTTTAAACAAAACAAGAAGCGACATGAACAACAGAATTGATCACCGTAGAGCATGTGAAGATTGTACAACTACAAATAAGGTACAATCCAAAACCAAACATTTTTGCTATGATCAATTTATATTAGAATTTTCAAAACTTGAAAACAATTTCAAGCACTTTTGCAACATTGAATCAAAAACTGTTTTTAAAAATAAATCTTCAACATCCGTTGAAAATAACTTTGAAAAAGAAATAATTTTAGAAGATAAAATGTCTAGACTTGAAAGTAATATTGAAATTGATCTTGAATGTAAAAATTGTCAACACTACAAACATGAAATTAAAATGGAAAAAGAAAAAGCAAAAATATTGGCTAAATTTGAAAATAGTTCTAAATCTTTAAAATATCTACTTAACATTCAAAAGTCATTTTCTGATAAAACCGGCTTAGGATTTACTGAAGATGATTACTCAACAAATACATCAAAATAAATAAAATTTGTTAAAACTAGTGGAAAAATTTAGAACTATTATTATTTATATCCATTGTTTATTTCTCTAGTCAAGAAAGTTATTGTTTGTTTGTCAAAACAAACAAATGATGAATTCTTGTACTTCTCGATGACATCCTCATCATGTGCATTCAAATGCAATGGATGTTCTCATCTAACCAACTAGGACCCATGAGAATCTGGGTACCAAGCTGTTTATCATGTTTAGTCTGCAAATGTTTCGCCTATGACGTTCTTGCGAGAATATTCTTGTCTCGGCATTGTGCTATTCACTCTTGGAGCATTGGTATCATGGTGTGTCCATTACTATTTCAAGTTGAAGCCTCCTACGTGCTACTTCTATTAACCTTCACGACTTGTGATGATTGGTGTGATCGATTGAGCATCTCGGATCTAGTTCCCTTGATTTCTATTCATGGGAATATTACTTGGCTACTTCGACATGTTTTGGACTAACTTTTAAGATTTCTTCTATCACCGTCATGCCCACTCTTTTCGAAAAGCTGGACCTGAGATAAGTTTTCTTTTCAAAAACTTGTCAATGTTACATTATATTTTAGAATGTTTTAATTAGTGTGTCAATACGATTTTACTGATAAGTTGCCATGCTTTTAGATTATTAACACTAATATATGCATACATGATATTAGCATCATTAACCTTCTTGTTGTTTAGTCTATTATCATTTTTCTTAATCTTCTATGATCTATAGTAGAATCCTTCCACTTATGCTATATGATCTTACTAGTTGCATTAATAGATGTATTATAATTGATATTTGCTTGCAACTTGATATTATGATGTTCTTTGTATACATATATACATACATACATACATACATATATATATATATATATATATATATATATATATATATATATATATATATATATATATATATATATATATATATATATATATATATATATATATATATATATATATACACACATGTCTATCTTGTATTCATGAACTATTTACCTTGCTCCTTCCTGTCCCATTGCATTTAGATCATAAATATCTATCATTTCACTTTAATATCTTTAGGTATCATTAAAGATGATTATGTGTGACGATGGGCTAAATTGATTCTCCTGAGCATGATAAGTTTCCATATCAAATCCCTCACTTGAAACTTCTTAATTATCATGATCAAAACATCATGTTCAAAACTTCTCTCTTTTTGAATGAAATATTTTCTTTAACAATTTATTTGACTAAAATTTCTTTCATAACCATTATTTTAATTAAAAACAAGATTGAATTTTTTTTTTCTTTCTTTGTTACACGTTAAGAAACAAAATTCAATCTATGTTAGTGTAATGCATACTTGAATTTACTTCAAAACATTGTTGAATAAAACTAAAAACGTTTTACTTAAAACACATTTAACTTTCTCACAAGTGTCATACACTTCTATTGGAAATGACATTCACAATTTAATCAAATCATTTCATGAGAATCATGACTTGCCCATATGGATCTTGTTTGTAACAAGTCTTGAAGTCCATATAATCATATCCACCTATTTGTTACTTGTTAACAATCATCAACATGTTTGCTCTAGGCTAAATGTTATCATCTTCATATAGTTGCTCATTTAGCTTATTTGGCTTATTGTCTCCTTTGTTGCATATCTTAATTGATAAATTAATAGATAGCATGATTATTAGAAATTAATTGCCAATTTTAATTAATTCTATATCACTCTCTACATTCATGAATAGTATGCCCTATATTGCCTCAAAGAGTTGAACTTACTTGAATCCAAAAACAAAAACACAACCTTTTTGAAAATTTTCTGCCAAAAAACCCATTTCTGGCATTCTGGGAATCACCAGATGGGCGGCCCCCTTAATTATATAAGGCGGCCCCCTTAATGATTAAGGGGACCGGCCCCTAATTAAGGGGACCGGCCATCTGATGGTCGGGGATACTGTTTTCTTTATCACTTTTTGACCCATTTCAACCTATACTTCCCAAAATTCACAAACATATTTTGTCCCATGCTATCCCTCAAAATTTACCTTCCTAAACCACATTTCTCATACACTATAAATACCCTCTTCCCATCATTAATGCCATCACACCCAAACATGTCATCTCCCAACAACCAAAAACCTAAAATTTCAAGAACCGCAAGGATCTCCGTCAAACCCGTTTGGAGGAGGAAACTTGATTCTTGTCATAACTCAAGTGATGTTGTTCCAAGTCAACCAACTACTAAACCTCAAACCCACAATAATGATTCATCACACAACCTATCACCCACTCATTCCCTCATTCATGCTTCTTCTTATGATGAGCATGCTCAATCCCAAAACAACAATCCCAATCTCTCAATCAATACTTCACATGTTGCTCATTCAACAAAAACACCACTCACTCTTGGAGAGCCTCTTCCACCCATTTCATGTTTTCATGACTACCCAAGCTCAACCATGTCTCCACCACCAAGAGTACCACCACCACATCCTACAACCTCACATGCCATTCCTATGTTGCATGTTCAAACCTTCACCCAAGACAACTACCATGTTCCACCATCATCACCTTCCTCCGAACACTTGAAGTTCGTTGAGGAGCTAAAAGAGGCTCATGAGCTTAGTGCTCTTTTAGAATTACATCTTGCGCAACGCAATTTGGATCCAACCCAATCAAGCTCACCATCATCACCACACAACATCAACCAAGTTGAGAAGCATGTCAATAATTGCCCTTGTTGCATCTTCCTTCAACAACAAACCATTGCCTTGAATGAACACTTCACTTGGATTGAGTATCTTCTTACAAGATCTCAACAAACATCATCACTTGAACAACATCAAAACCTTCAATCAACAAACCCTATCTCTAACCCACCACCTACAAGTTCCACATCTCCAAACTCACCAACATCCATGCAACCAAAAGTTTATCTCCACTAAACCACTAAGCATTTTACATGCTTATGTTTCTCATTTTCAAATAAAACCTTTCAACCATTTTGGGATTCAAGAAAGTTTGGTGACACTCCTTGTTAGCACAATAGGATGCTATACTTAGTCTTAGTATTCTATATTTACGGCTTTTGTAACAATGATTATGGGTTGACATAATCATTTTCTATCAATGAATGACTTAATATGTGTTCCTCATTATCTTTTGCCATGCTTATTACTTGTTGGTATTATGATATATGAGTTTGCTTTTGCTATGCTTGTGCTTCTAATATTTTTCTTGCAAGAATTCCATAACTAGAACCCTTGGTGCCCACAAATGAGGGGGAGCATACATCAAGGGGGAGCCTTTACCTTATCGGCTTAAACCTTTTTGATTCTAGAAGTGAATATAAACTCACTAAATACTTGTCTAAAAATTAATTTTTGGATTTAATGAGTTTAGGTTTTGTAATCATCAAAAAGGGGGAGATTGTTGATATAAATAATTGACTAAAAACATTATTCATATCTTTCGATATCTCTAAGTTTTGATAATCACAAAACGAAAACTCATCAAACCAAAGGTTATGACGTAAACAAGTATTTAGTAGTAAATACTCACTTTCACCATTTAATCACTTAAGGTATGAATAAACAAAGTGATTAGTGCATTATAAGATCAAAGGAAATCTTGTCTTAAGAACATAACATTTTATAAAATGTTTTTAACATTTTATACATATTTGTAAATCATTTTTGGTATAGCTTTATTAAACCACAAAAATATGTTTTCAAATTTCCAACCAAAAAGGGCAAATTTTATCCAGAAAAACTTTTCAAACGTTCAGGAGGGCGGCCCCCTTAATTTTACTAGGCGGCCCCCTTAATCATTAAGGGGACCGGCACGCTCCCAAACAGTATTTTCTGGCCCTATAAATATTGGATCATTCCACATATTTTTCTCACCTTTTTGCACTAGAAATTTCTGATCTAAACATCCATTTCCTTTCTCTAAAAATCCTTTGATCTTATATACTTTGATCTTTGTTTCAAAGTGATTCAAGCCTCAACATTCAAAGTGCAAAGAGAAGAATACTTCTATTAGAAGTATTACAACTTAGTATCATCTTGCTATCTAAGTTGCTTGTTTATATTTTCTTGTAAATCTTTCATTCTTTGGTGAATAAGGTGTATGTATTAGTTAGCTAGATTTAGTTGAAGAATCTAGAATTGTTGTAAGTGTAAAGTGGAACTTGAAGTGAAGAAGAAGGGTTAGATAGTATTGGTGATAGAAGATTGTAGCAATAGGGACTTGTTGTGAAGATATTGAGGGTTCCAAGTGAAGAAGACTAGAAGACATTAGTAGATTCAAGTTGTGAAGACTTTAGTGGCTTGAAGGTGTGAAGACATTAGTGGTTTGAAGGTGTCAAGACAGTAGTGGCTTAAAGGTGTGAAGACATTAGTGACTTGAAGGTGTCAAGACATTAGTGGCTTAAAGGTGTGAAGACATTAGTGACTTGAAGGTGTCAAGACATTAGTGGCTTAAAGGTGTGAAGACATTAGTGACTTGAAGGTGTCAAGACATTAGTGCCTTAAAGGTGTGAAGACATTAGTGACTTGAAGGTGTCAAGACATTAGTGCCTTGAAGGTGTGAAGATACTTGTGGTGTGAAGAAGTATTGAAGTAGTGCAAAGGTGTGAAGAAGAAGTGGTGTGATATTTGGTGTGAGATTGGTTCTAGCTACGATTAGAACTCGACATCTTGCTTTGTGTCATTAATTGGTGTAAGCTTTTGGTGTGTACGGTTTTCTCCGCCATAAGGGAGGTTATTGACTTAGTGAAGAAAACTCTCGAGTTCAGTGCTCGGGGAGTGGAGTAGGGCATGGAAGGTGTCCTTGTAGCCGAACCACTATAAATCCTTTGTCTCTCGGTTTGATCTTTCCATCTCTCACTCTTTGCTTGCTTACTTACTAGCTTTTCATATATTGTTAATATTGTGTGTTGTGCATATATTGATTTTACATAAAGATCAAACTAGGTTCCATTTAAAACATTAATTATATTTTAGTAAAATATAAGTATAAACAATTACTAAGACACATATATCTATATTAGTACCAACTTGTAATTAAGTGAGATATATGAAATTATAATTTCTATTCAACACTTTAAATAAGTAGTATATACATGATATATGTGAATTAGTTTGTATCTATACTTTAGCTTCAAAGGTTTTTACAATTACCATCAATTCTTTGAAAAGCAAATTCTTATTAAACGAAAAAGACGCAAAACTATTCAACCCCCCCTTCTAGTTTTCCACAGCCTAGTCTTAACTCCACCTAAAAGTATTTTTGCAAAAGATAAGTGTAAGGGGAGACCCCAAATAAGTTTTTAAGAAACAAACCGACCATGATTCTCCACAATATTAAATGGACATGTATATTCGTAGTTGTTAGAGTCAAATGCTTGTATTGAGTCATAATGAAGTTTTGCAGGATTTTCCAGGAAGTAGGACCAAGTTTCTCCAGAAATTTTTCAGAAACTTAACATAAGAATTTCTGCAGGTCACTTCTGACGGCGTCATGAGCTTGCTCTTGACGGCGTCACGTGTAAAAATCTGGAAATTTTACCGGTTTTGTTTTTCTAATGGAGTTTTAAAGTTTTTGTTGAATTATTAAGTTTTATAATCTCCAGGAAATCTGCAAACTTCATTCCACAAGCATTATATCTTACTTTGTTTTCTAGGATTTAGTAACTTATATAGATTGCCGCCGATTTTATGCGAGGTTGTCTTGTTTATTTTCTCAGGATTTACAGGTTATGTATGACAAGAAGATGATTTATTTTTTTGGAAGGGAAGCTTTGATTGTTCATTTTCTTGGAGGAAGATCTAACCTAGCCACCTTATTATCCATACCGAGCGAATCAGGGGAGTATTTGATTTCATTCTTTTTACTTTTTCACTTTTACATTCTTTACTTGAACATTGGGGACAATGTTCATCCTAAGTGTAAGGGGAGGGTAAAATGATGATACCTTACAGATACACTTTCGCTTGAGTTTGTTTGTTTAATGGTAGATGTGTAATAAAACTATGAGAAATACTTGTTAGTGTAATTTTAGCGCCAAATTTAAAATTTTTTACAACATTTAGGAGTGAAACTTTAGCCATAGCAAGCGTCTCATGGATAGGAGATTGTATGACTAGCACATAACCGTACTATCAGAAAAAATTTCCACCCAAATATGTGAGGTTCGCCTTTAGATTTGATAGGAAAAGCATTTACTATTAGTGCTTATGAGTGTACCGGTAGCATTTAGATTCTAGAACTTGCGTTAGTGATGCATCCCGAGACCGCTAGTGAGACTACATTCGTGTAGTAGGATTTACTACATGATAAGAGGCATTAGGATCACCCTTGTGTTAAACCCGTATCATAATTACTTGACCATTTAAGTCATATTACTTGGCCAGTTAAGTCAACTAATTTTTCCCACACCTTAGCGTTGTACTCATTTTTAGTACACGAAACCCCTAGTACACCCTTCCGAGCCTATCTTTTTGTTTCTAACTTTAAGCATTTTACTTAAAGGAAGAATTTGTTACACCCCACTTAAATGTACACCCAAATCGCCTTAGCCTTCCGTGTATGCGCTCATTTTTTAGTGCATTATTGTTATTTGTTAAACCCTAAGTTAACTATCTAATTGATTACATGGTTGCTAAGTCGAGTCATATCCTTGTACATATTATTTTGGGTCGATTGGGACTCATGGGTAAAGTACTTATTTTATGGAGTAATGGGGAAGAACATCATTTATTACCCCCACATGTACGTCAATCTTAAAAGTACTCCAAGTGTTTTCATTATCTTAATTCGAGTCATTAGATTAGTTCATTGTAAAGTATGTAAAAATTCAAGTGTAAGGGGAATTTTCATTCCCTATGATGTATTATTTTGGATGGTAGGGTAAGAGTGTATGCACAAAAAAAAAATAAAAAAAAAAAAATAATAATAATAATAATAATAATAATAATAATAATAATAGAAAAAGAAAAGAGAAAAAACATACGGACTACCATCCCTTTTTATTCTATGTTCATTTTATGTTTTTGTTATTTTTCATTTATTAGCTTAAGTCGAGTCTAGTCTTGGCTTAGCAACGCCATATTGTACATGTAATTGACCAAGATTGTTAACTCGCCACCAGTAAAGACTACCTATATCCAACAAAACCGTGTATTTGATATCCCTACACCTAACATTACAACCCTTTAAAAGACCTCTTTGATAGTTTATCCTAGGTACTTACGCCATGTGGTGGAGGTTTGATCCTTTCCCAAGACTATGGTAATCTATTTTGCTATGACAGGTAGTGAGAGATATCTTCCGTTTCCATATTGTAATTTATACTTTATTACACCCGAGAGATGTGAGTATCTAAACACTATTTGTGAGGTGTGATTCGCCTCAAACGGTCAGATAGTTATTGGTCAACCACTTGTGAATGGTCAATTATAATAGTCAAACAGCTAAGGCAAATGCTTCCGTGGAATACAGTGTTTCCCCGGGTCGTAATGTCCCAACGAGGTTGTGATGGTATTAAAAACGAATCTGTGATCAGTGAATGTGAACAGGAAGGGTATAAGTGTGTGTGTGTGTGTGATTACACTAAGGTTTTATAACCTAAATAAACTATTAGAACGATTACGTAAAATCTAGATATCTAAAACGTTTAAAACGTACACCAAATTAAAATCAGACACGATTGCTTACTGAGAAAAATGTGAGTTTTAAGGAAAAATAAACTACAAGGGTTAAAAATAAAAATTCTATAAACTTAAACTTAAAATAAAATTAAATTAAAAATAAAACTATTTTTTTAAGATTATTTTATTATTTATTAGTAATTATTTAATTAAAAACTATTTAACTATTTAATTAAAACTAATTTATATCAAACTAAAAATGATAAATACTACAAATTAAACTAAAAACTTATAAAAATAATTTCTAAACTTAAAAATGAACTTGAAGAAAGTATAAAAAATAAAAATAAATGTTTTTGTCTTTTTATAGATTTTCTATTAATTAAAAACTATTTATATTAATTAAACTAATTAAACTATTTTAAATTACAAATAATACTAAATCAACTTAGAAAATTATGAGAAAATTTATAAAACTATTTTATAACTTATAAAAGCTATTAAAAATATAAAAACTAGGTGTTACCTTATAAAAATTAATTATGCTATTTAAAACTTATTAATTAATTAATTAATTATTAATAAAACTATTTTTAATTATAGTAAATACTAAATTACAAAATAAAAATCTGAGAAAATTATTAAAAATACTTTAACCTAAAAGGAAATTATTAAAAATATAAAAACACAACTTTCTTAATAAAAATATAAAAATGAAAATTAAAATTAAATTATATTAAATAGAAACTATCACTTATTTTTATGTTGTCTTTTCTGGATTTTTCTTTTACAAAACTAATTTATATATAAAAACAACTAACTTTAATAAAAACAAATATTTATACCTTAATAATAAGCTAGATATAAGCTACTAACTTAAGCAGTTGACCAAATAAGCAAATAAGCTCTACTGAGCTTGTGTGGGACCCACAATGGTTAATTCAGATCTAAATAAGTTTAGGGAACTTGTTTAAGCCATAAAATGCTAGTGAGGTCCACTGGATAAGCCAATAAGCTCAAATAAGCACTTGGCTTTTAGGAATCTGAGACAGATTAGGGACAACTTTCAATGGCAAATCTAAGTGGGGTCCACTGGGTGCTAGGTCAAACTATTGGTCAATTATTGTTCCCTGGTAGGAGGGGGGTTGGGAGAACCTAAAATTATGGTGTGGGGCCCACTGAGGTGGTCACAAATCACCACCAAAGTGGTGGTGATGGGTGAGTCTACTGGTGCAGGGCAGGGTTTCCCCCCTGCAAGTGATTTTGAGGTTGAGTGGGGCCCAGGTAAAAAAATCCTAAAAAATATAACAACTATGGGAAAACAAAGTTGAGCTGGTGGACTATTATTACAACCAATTTCAGATTCTAAAGCCTGATACACAATTCTACAAAATTCCTTGAAGTTTTGAGAAAATCTGAGAAGCTGTCAATTTGACTTTTGATGAAACTTAGAACCTTGACCTTTTTGGATTTCTAACACTCACTACTAACTGTATATCTTATATTAAGCTATCATTAACCTAAATTAAGATAAAGATACAACTTATAAGCTAAATTGATGGTTTGTGGATCTCAAATCCCTCACAGTTGACTGTGAGGGAACTTACACTAGTATTTTGACTTTTGCTTTTAAAACTACTAATGCAACAGTTTAATTGTGATCTTATGAACCTAAGAAAGAAGTCTCAAAAGGTTATGAGCACAGAAAAGCTCAAAAGCTCAGCTGAACTAACCTATCCAAACACTACCTTAGATGACAGTTTACACTACAACTTTTAAATCTAAAACTATAACTATGATTTAAAAACTTGAAACAGATTAAGTTAAGTATATTAAAGCTATTTGAATTAAAATTACACTACAAAAACATTAAAACTAGTAAAGCTAAAAATTGAAGAATTCCTTACAGTTGAGTTTCAAACTGAGAGACAAAGAACCATGGACCAATCTCACTTCCTAAAGTCCCCCATAGGACTCTAAACCATGAAATTCCAAAATACTCCCTGCTCCTTGCTTCCACCTTCTTGTTCACTTGATTTTTCTATTTTTCACTATTTTATTTGATTTTTTAGTATTTTCTACTTTTATAAACTAAACAGACAACTGAGGTATTCCAAAGCTTATTTAAGCTTTGTCAGAGCTTATATGAGCTTATGAAATGACTTAGCTACAACTAATAACAACACTTGAACTTTTTGTGATTTTGATCAAACTTGAAAATGGCATAAATTGAGATAGCAACTGAAACTTGAAATTAACTTGAATTAAGGATTGAAATACATGAGATTAACTGGTACAAGCTTGTTTTAATTGAAATTACAACTTAATTAAAAGTTTACACTACCTACGACTATATTAAACTAAAGCTACTCTAATAATCTTCACCCAGTGCTTCTTTTCTTCTTTATAGTAATTTTCTGAAGTTTGTGGGACCCACTTGACCTTTCCCACCACATCTTAGCCGTTGATAAGGTCTGAGTAATCCACACCGTTTAAATATGAAACTTGGCGCCAAAGGGTCAAACTGTCAGTTTGGTTGCATGGAGAGGGTTTTAGGGGTTTGGAGGGTTGTGTGAGGTGGAGAGACAGGTGGGAGTTTATTTGGAGGCCAAGGTGAAGTGAAACAGGTGAGGTGGATGAGTAGTATGTGAGTCTGTGTGTGTGGGGTGGTATTGGGGAAGAAGGGCGGGGTCAACGGTCGTTTGACCGGTTTTTATATTTAAAGGTGGACTGGGCTGGATAGTGGGCTTGGGTAAAAAGGGTAGGGTGGGCTTGGTAATGGTTGTGTTGGGTTTGGATTTGGACAATAATAATAATAGGGTCCGGTTTGGTTTTTTAGAAATTACACAAGGACAAAAAAATGTAAATTGCTGAAAGTTGAGGGTATGATGTGTAATTTTCCAAAGTTTATCCTAAGGGTTTAAATTGTCACATGTGAATAGTACAAGGGTATTTTTGATATTTTTCATTTTTTAAAATACCCGGGGACTAAAACTGACAAACTGCCAAACTTGAGGGACCAATTATGTAATTTCACCAAACTTCGAACCAAGGACCATTCCTGCAAAATATTATTAGTACAAGGACCAAAATTGAATTTCTCAAAGTTTTTAACATCCCAGGGACCATTTATGTCAATTTCCAAAGTATAGGGACTAAACTTGTAATTTTGTGAAACTTTGCACCAAAGGACTAAATATGTAACTTTATGATTAAAAAGGACCTTTGGTGACATTTTCATGTTTTTAGAATAACCAGGGACTAGTTTTGCCAATTTATGAAACTTGAGGGACTGAAACTGCCAATTATGCAAACTTTGTACGTTTTTCATCTGTTTTTGCATATTTTGCATTTGAAACATATAAAACACACTTCTAAGATATTTCAAGTATTTTG
The DNA here is from genome assembly GCA_030686995.1 of Artemisia argyi. Classification (NCBI taxonomy): domain Eukaryota; kingdom Viridiplantae; phylum Streptophyta; class Magnoliopsida; order Asterales; family Asteraceae; genus Artemisia; species Artemisia argyi. Next base: position 194,434,676 of record CM060687.1, on the reverse strand, counting down.
ATTAGAGGTGGCAATTTGTGCCCAAACTCAAAAAAATGGGCTAAATGGACAAATTTTTAAAAGATTTGGGTATATTTGGGCCCCCTCTTTTTTTTGAAATGGGCATATATTGCCCATTTAGAAGTTAAATGGGCATAATGGACACACATGTTTTTCTCTAAATCGGAGAACATTAAATTGTTTTTAATGAAAAACTTATTAATATATTACTTAAATATAAATGATGTGTTACGTTTAAGGAATTTTTGTTGTTGTTTTAAGTCTTTTCTAAAGTGATTCGCGCCCATTTGGCCCGCGCCCGTTTAGCCCGCGCCCGTTTTGCCCGTAGCCCGTTTAGCCCATAGCCCGTTTAGCCCGTAGCCCGTGCCCGCCCGGCCCGCCCGTTTTGCCACCTCTAATTTTGATGCATATTTGAGTGTTTTTGGATGTTTTGGCAGCTCAGATTAGTATAAAATGATGAGTATTTAGACACTCATCAATCCCCCACACTAAACTATTGCTAGTCCCTACCAATCTTTTGAGAAAAACTTAATGGATTTGAAAAACTCTTTACCAAAAGCCATCACTTCTGGAGTAGCCAGGTGTAAGAACTGTGGTACACCTGATAACCGTGTGATTTTGAGCAAATCACCAGCTGTCAACGGATTTGATTTGTCTTTACCAAAAGCCGTTTGCTTCTGGATTAGCCAATCCTTATGTGGGTTAGACATGGCGGACTGATAACCATTTATTGCGTTCTAAGTGAGAAAAAATTTTAAAATTTTGGCTAAAATGGGGGTTCTTGATGGAACATGTGTTTAAATTCGTTAGAATAACGAATCTCCCCCCACACTTAGAACTGAATATTGTCCTCAATATTCAAAGTACCGGGTGTTAAACCGAACTTAGAACGTAAGAAGGAAATATTACTAGCCATTATTTTATGTGTATATACATACATATATTTTTTTAGATAAAACTTCTTAAATAGAAGCTATCACTATATTTACATTTTTATTTATTTATTTTTTTTTTATTTTTTTCTGACTGATATTTACATATATACATCATGTGGGTTAGTATTTCCACCACACTTAGGGTGAAAACCCTAAGTAAATGCTATTATTTTTATTTACCGAGTCGCTAGCGTGACTCGACCCCGAATTTATTTGTCCATGGGGAAGCATAATGTGGAAGAGACAATCTGCGTCGGACTTTCATTCAAGATGTTTGGATAAACATTTGAAACACGTGAAAGTTCCACACCGATGAGATAAGTACCCGGCTCATAATTTATAAATGAGAATGTCGGGGTCAAAGATAATGTCTTCATTCCCGAAAGCAGTGAAGAACAGGATAAGGAACAGAATATATGAAGAAAAGAAAGAAAATCATAATGAAAATCATGACTAACTCCTCATCTTCAATAGGAGAATTCATTGTTTCATGAATCTCCTCTTTTAAGCTCGTTTGATCAAGACATATTATGGGTATGTCTAGATCAAAATAGAAATTATCATACTCCGGAGGAGATATGATATGAGTGAGTTCACCGGAGAACTCCTCAAAGGTGAATGATTCGTATTCGGGATTGAATTGAGTGAGTTCATTGGGGAACTCCTCAAAAGTAAATGATTCATAAACGGGAAGAGAATTATAAGAATGAGAAGTGGTGATACCACTTATCTTTTCTCCCGAAAGATCAAAATGGAACGTTTGCAATTCCGAAATAGAATCATTGATCAAAATCTCACTATCCTTGACGGGGATAGGAGATGAAATAGGCTCTTCATTAAAAGCCTCGATTCTAGAAATAAGAAGATTAGCATTTAATAATGTAAGACGAAGAGATTCGTCTTGTGGTATTTCTTCATCATTCTCTTCTTCTGAGTTGACAAGCTCAGAAGGTAATTCCCTCACATAACTTATGTCTCCACAAGATAAAGAATAGTTCTCATCAGAATCAGAGAATATCTCAATATGATCATTTGGAAAGACAAGAGGGGGAGGGATATCACACATATGTTCAAGAATTCCCTGTGACTCACTTGGGATTGAGACAAGGTTCTCAACACTAGACTTTATGAATTCGTCCGATTCCTTATTAGGAACAGTGTCAAGATGCTCGTCCCCCATGCTCAGAGAGTGAGTGGGAACCTCGGGTGTGATAACAGCAGACTCAGGGAGATGAGAAGGACTAGCAGTAATGGAGTCTACAAGTTCCATTATTTCTACTGCTGGTGATTCAGTTATATTCTTTTCTCCCTGTATATCCATGGAAGGAGTCTCAACTGATGAACTTGATGAGGTATCATCACTTTCATCATCCTCATCGAGAAAAACAGCATTTTGAAATTTGGTACGTGTTATAGCTGCTTGTTCTAAGACTAGTAATTCTTCCATGCTTCTTTCGTCTCTAGCAGCATGTTTTTCAGCAAGTAATTCCGTGATAGATTTATCACGAGAATTTTGAGTGAGTGGAGACTGTGGGGGTGTGGATGTGTCAAAACCGAATGTATAAGAACTAGAACAATGTTCAGGTTTATAATACGGTTGACATTGAAAATCATCATGAGGACCCCCACAATGTACACAAGAAAAACTTGGTGCATTGAGAGATGACATATTAGCCAACTCCTCCTTAAGGTTTTTAAGTTTTTCAAGAACCTCTAGACAAGGGTCTTGCTGGTTTTGAGGAGTTGCTTGAATCATTTGGCACTGTGGAGGTGGGTCTTGAAACGAATAGTCGTAATTGTTATAAGGAAATGGATTCCTTGTTTGACAATCAGAGCTAAAGTGTGGACCTCCACAGTACTCACAACAGTAAAACTGTTGAGTTTGGCTTGGTGTATTTTGATACGAAGCATCATTGATATTTGGATAATATGATTCTTGCTCGTATGAATGTGATGGGTAGATGGAAAAATTTGAGGAGTCGTTGAATGAGCTTTGATTAGGATCATAAGCAAATGAATTACTCGATCCACAAAACAAACAACTCCCGTCTTGAATATCATTACCACATTGTTCACATGTACACCAACGACATGGAAAACCGAAAAGCGGCTCACCACAACCGACACAAGGAACAAAATCTGGAGGTGGGACAAGTGGTGTGCTCTGAGAGCTAGGAATTTCCACCACTTTCGTTATGGTTTCTGGTTTTTGTTTTTGATAATTGTGAAGATTAGGCAAATCGTTCTTTTCAGTCACTGCCCTAAGCTCTGTACGTTTGCTTGACAAACTTTTAACCGTAAACCGTGAAAGGTTAGGATCAATTGTGAGCTTAGATTCTTGGATAACCGTAGGTTGGACGTATTTAGCACTTTCATTGTCAGAGGAAAGTACCGGGTCCTTTGTCACCTTGGTTTCATGATCTCTTTCCCTCACCGGAGAGGGAATAGGAATCGAAGGTCCATCATAATTAACATGACATCTCAACATTTTTTACCAGGCCGTAAGTTTTTCAACTTTACTTTTAAAGGCCCTTTGTTCAAAGAAATCGTCATCGAGAGATGCCATTAGAATCAATTACGGGACAAGTGGAAGAAGGTAGAATTAAAAGGATAGAGGGTAAAGGGATGAATATTTTTGGTATTTTTGAAAATTTTTGTAGTACTAATAAGAAGGAAAATGTTTTTGGTTTTTTGTGTTCGTTGAAAACTGATTTTAAAAAGTTTTCGGGAACTGTTTTTGGTTTTATATGATAATAGTATGAACAAGGATGGATAAATATACAAATGAATGTGTATTCAGATTCACAAATACGCACAATCGTTTAAAATATGCGCACAGCCTCCCCGGCAGCGGCGCCAAATTTTGATTCGCCTCAAACGGTCAGATAATTATTGGTCAACCACTTGTGAATGGTCAATTATAATAGTCAAACAGCTGAGGCAAATGCTTCCGTGGAATACAGTGTTTCCCCGGGTCGTAATGTCCCAACGAGGTTGTGATGGTATTAAAAACGAATTTGTGATCAGTAAATGTGAACAGGAAGGGTATAAGTGTGTATGTGTGTGTGATTACACTAAGGTTTTATAACCTAAATAAACTACTAGAACGATTACGTAAAACCTAGATATCTAAAACGTTTAAAACGTACACCAAATTAAAATCAGACGCGATTGCGTACTGAGAAAAATGTGAGTTTTAAGGAAAAATAAACTACAAGGGTTTAAAATGAAAATTCTATAAACTTAAACTTAAAATAAAATTAAATTGAAAAGAAAACTATTTTTTTTAGATTATTTTATTATTTATTAGTAATTATTTAATTAAAAACTATTTAACTATTTAATTAAAACTAATTTATATCAAACTAAAAATGATAAATACTACAAATTAAACTAAAAACTTATAAAAATAATTTCTAAACTTAAAAATGAACTTGAAGAAAGTATAAAAAATAAAAATAAATGTTTTTGTCTTTTTATAGATTTTCTATTAATTAAAAACTATTTATATTAATTAAACTAATTAAACTATTTTAAATTACAAATAATACTAAATCAACTTAGAAAATTATGAGAAAATTTATAAAACTATTTTATAACTTATAAAAGCTATAAAAAATATAAAAACTAGGTGTTACCTTATAAAAATTAATTATGCTATTTAAAACTTATTAATTAATTAATTATTAATAAAAATATTTTAAATTATAGTAAATACTAAATTACAAAATAAAATTCTGAGAAAATTATTAAAAATACTTTAACCTAAAAGGAAATTATTAAAAATATAAAAACACAACCTTCTTAATAAAAATATTAAAATGAAAATTAAAATTAAATTATATTAAATAGAAACTATCACTTATTTTTATGTTGTCTTTTCTGGATTTTTCTTTTTCAAAACTAATTTATATATAAAAACAACTAACTTTAATAAAAACAAATATTTTATACCTTAATAATAAGCTAGATATAAGCTACTAACTTAAGCAGTTGACCAAAGTTGACCAAATAAGCAAATAAGCTCTACTGAGCCATAAAATGGTTAATTCAGATCTAAATAAGTTTAGGGAACTTGTTTAAGCCATAAAATGCTAGTGAGGTCCACTGGATAAGCCAATAAGCTCAAATAAGCACTTGGCTTTTAGGAATCTGAGACAGATTAGGGACAACTTTCAATGGCAAATCTAAGTGGGGTCCACTAGGTGCTAGGTCAAACTATTGATCAATTATTGTTCCCTGGTAGGAGGGGGGTTGGGAGAACCTAAAATTATGGTGTGGGGCCCACTGAGGTGGTCACAAATCACCACCAAAGTGGTGGTGATGGGTGAGTCAGCTGGTGCAGGGCAGGGTTTCCCCCCTGCAAGTAATTTTGAGGTTGAGTGGGGCCCAGGTAAAAAATCCTAAAAAATATAACTATGGGAAAACAAAGTTGAGCTGGTGGACTATTATTACAACCAATTTCAGATTCTAAAGCCTGATACACAATTCTACAAAATTCCTTGAAGTTTTGAGAAAATCTGAGAAGCTGTCAATTTGACTTTTGATGAAACTTAGAACCTTGACCTTTTTGGATTTCTAACACTCACTACTAACTGTATATGTTATATTAAGCTATCATTAACCTAAATTAAGATAAAGATACAACTTATAAGCTAAATTGATGGTTTGTGGATCTCAAATCCCTCACAGTTGACTGTGAGGGAACTTACACTAGTATTTTGACTTTTGCTTTTAAAACTACTAATGCAACAGTTTAATTGTGATCTTATGAACCTAAGAAAGAAGTCTCAAAAGGTTATGAGCACAGAAAAGCTCAAAAGCTCAGCTGAACCAACCTATCCAAACACTACCTTAGATGACAGTTTACACTACAACTTTTAAATCTAAAACTATAACTATGATTTAAAAACTTGAAACAGATTAAGTTAAGTATATTAAAGCTATTTGAATTAAAATTACACTACAAAAACATTAAAACTAGTAAAGCTAAAAATTGAAGAATTCCTTACAGTTGAGTTTCAAACTGAGAGACAAAGAACCATGGACCAATCTCACTTCCTAAAGTCCCCCATAGGACTCTAAACCATGAAATTCTAAAATACTCCCTGCTCCTTGCTTCCACCTTCTTGTTCACTTGATTTTTCTATTTTTCACTATTTTATTTGATTTTTTAGTATTTTCTACTTTTATAAACTAAACAGACAACTGAGGTATTCCAAAGCTTATTTAAGCTTTGTCAGAGCTTATATGAGCTTATGAAATGACTTAGCTACAACTAATAACAACACTTGAACTTTTTGTGATTTTGATCAAACTTGAAAATGGCATAAATTGAGATAGCAACTGAAACTTGAAATTAACTTGAATTAAGGATTGAAATACATGAGATTAACTGGTACAAGCTTGTTTTAATTGAAATTACAACTGAATTAAAAGTTTACACTACCTACGACTATATTAAACTAAAGCTACTCTAATAATCTTCACCCAGTGCTTCTTTTCTTCTTTATAGTAATTTTCTGAGTTTTGTGGGACCCACTTGACCTTTCCCACCACATCTTAGCCGTTGATAAGGTCTGAGTAATCCACACCGTTTAAATATGAAACTTGGCGCCAAAGGGTCAAACTGTCAGTTTGGTTGCGTGGAGAGGGTTTTAGGGGTTTGAAGGATTGTGTGAGGTGGAGAGACAGGTGGGAGTTTGTTTGGAGGCCAAGGTGAAGTGAAACAGGTGAGGTGGATGAGTAGTATGTGAGTCTGTGTGTGTGGGGTGGTATTGGGGAAGAAGGGCGGGGTCAACGGTCGTTTGACCGGTTTTTATATTTAAAGGTGGACTGGGCTGGATAGTGGGCTTGGGTAAAAAGGGTAGGGTGGGCTTGGTAATGGTTGTGTTGGGTTTGGATTTGGACAATAATAATAATAGGGTCCGGTTTGGTTTTTTAGAAATTACACAAGGAGAAAAAAATGTAAATTGCTGAAAGTTGAGGGTATGATGTGTAATTTTCCAAAGTTTATCATAAGGGTTTAAATTGTCACATGTGAATAGTACAAGGGTATTTTAGATATTTTTCATTTTTTTAAATACCCGGGGACTAAAACTGACAAACTGCCAAACTTGAGGGACCAATTATGTAATTTCACCAAACTTCACACCAAGGACCATTCCTGCAAAAGATTATTAGTACAAGGACCAAAATTGAATTTCTCAAAGTTTTTAACATCCCAGGGACCATTTATGTCAATTTCCAAAGTATAGGGACTAAACTTGTAATTTTGTGAAACTTTGCACCAAAGGACTAAATATGTAACTTTATGATTAAAAAGGACCTTTGGTGACATTTTCATGTTTTTAGAATAACCAGGGACTAGTTTTGCCAATTTATGAAACTTGAGGGACTGAAACTGCCAATTATGCAAACTTTGTACGTTTTTCATCTGTTTTTGCATATTTTGCATTTGAAACATATAAAACACACTTCTAAGATATTTCAAGTATTTTGATGCATATTTGAGTGTTTTTGGATGTTTTGGCAGCTCAGATTAGTATAAAATGATGAGTATTTAGACACTCGTAAAGGTGCTTGTGTATGACCTTCATGCTTGTCTATTGGTTTTTAGTGGAACGATTATTTGGTGTAATTACTTTTATATTAGTGTTAAATGACCCCTAACTTGTATTTTGAGTAGAATAAAAGTGCATTTGCTTGAGGACAAGCAAATCTCAAGTGTAAGGGTATATGATGAGGCGAAAAATGAACCACTTTTAGGGGGTCATTTAAGCCCGGAATTAAATTTATTTGATTGAATATTGCCCTAAATCGTTCCTTTTGTGATTTTAGGTACTTTGGGAGAAAAATCTGGAAAAGGAAGCAATTCGGATGTTTTTGGAGCATAAAAGTGAAGAAAACGCCAAAGACTTAATTTTCCAAGCTGGGAACAGTAGGTGACGGCGTCAAGAGTACCATCCTGACGGCGTCAAGAGTAAATTGCATGACGGCCCAGTGCAGACATGAAGGCGTCACAAGGAAGAGCGTCAAGAGTTAAACACATGACGGCTTGGAAGAACCTAATACATGACGGCGCCAGATGTAGATCAAGGCTGTCCGAGAATTCTTTTGGCGGCGATATGACGGCGTCACCCATTTGGTCTTGACGCCGTCAGCCTCAATTTCCTATATATAGTTTTCTAATTTTCATTCATTAAGAGAGAGAAGTTTTGGAGAAACCCTAAGGCCGAACCTATTATGAATTTTACAGGTTTTTCAAGGGTTTTCAGCCCTTGAACCCTTACATGTGTAATTGAGATAAGTGTTCTTCTAATTCAATCAATATGTCTATGTGTTGGTTGTCTATATCTTGTGCTTGTCTTAATTCCACCATGCTAGGCTAGATTTATCTTGTGTTTGCTTAGATCTAATGAAACCTAGATGTTGATTATGTGTTGATTACTTGTTTATGGTTGTATTGGATGAATGATTTCGATGTTAGGCTTAAGAAAACTGGCAGATCTCCAAATGGTAACATGTTTGAACGTCTTAGGAAACATGAATCGATGTGCACTAGGTTTTATTGGTTGTATTTAATGCATGAGTAAATTCTAATGATCCCATGTTAGGAGCTTCTTAGCCGGCTCGACATAGGAGTAAAGTAGGCACTCATAGGATTGGGGAGTTAAGTGCGCCACCCCATGAATGGTATTAAGGAATACAATCCGTCATCCACGCAACTATAACAAGTAATTAACGTGTAAAAGATATCTAGGGAGTAGTAAAATCTAAGTAAACACATCTCTCCACTTATTGCTCACAACCTTAGTTTAATTTAGTTTTATTTTCATTTCTAGTATTTTATTTTGATTGCATATTTAGTATTGGGTTAGTTGACTAGCAACTAATTCCGCCCAAATCCTTAAAACCCGAGATTTTTACTTGCTTTCTAAAAAATATAAAAAATACAAAAATAATCATCCCTCATCTTTAGAACTAGTATTTAGGTTTTCTATTCCTAGCGACACTATTCCTAGCTGAACGATCAATCCCCCGGTACTTGTCACTATACTATACTACAACGATCAGGTTCACTGCCTGGTGGGGGTTGTAAGCTTCTCGAGATCCCTCGAGAGGTAAAGCCTGGTGCAAACCCCACGCATCAGTAGGATTTGAGCATACGAGGCTCGTTTCTTACTTGTCCTAGTCTAGTGGTTTGAAACAAAATAAAGGAAAATGGGCTTGATTGGTTTTGGGCTGTGAATAGTAACAGGCCAGAATTTTGTGTTGGGCTTGGTGTGTAATTAGGGGTCCGGTTTGGAGTAATTATAATTAATAAAAATATTAATTATGATTAGTGAAAAGTTTAGAAATTAATTAGTGAGACGTTTACGTGAGTCCGGACGTTGTCGGACGCGTTTTGTTAAAATACGTTACATAAGTTCGTAAGTGGTAAAAATTTAATATTCTCGCGATTGTTAGACTATAGTGGTACATGTGTGAGCATCGTTCCGAGGAAAAAGGATTATAAGTATCGTAGTGATTTCGAGTAACATAACATATTTAAATAAAATAAAAAAAATTGTTATTGGTAAAAAACGTTATTAATTAACGTAATGATATATTAGCCTTGATTAACTTTTACTATTCATAGGGAAAATTAACAGGAGATTACATTAAACCTACTCATGAGTCTCCTATTATCCAAGTTTTGGACATCAATGCTAATGCTACATCCTATGTTGGAGCTGCGGGTTTGAGGGATAATGATCATCCTAAAATTGATACTAATTTTTGTCCCCTGGTTGACGAACCTGTATTTGAAGGTGTTAAAATTTCTATTCCCCGCAAAGTGGTTGAAAAGGTTTATTGGAACACACTTTATATGGCTATTTTATTGGAAAGAGGATGGTGTTTCCAGTTGTTGAATACTATGCTAGGTATAACTGGGTGAAACATGGCCTGAAAAGGATTATGATGAATTCCAAAGGCTTCTTTTTCTTTAAATTTGATGCACATGCTGGTTTAGAAGTTTTTTTGGAAGGTGGTCCTTGGATGATACGCAAATCTCCAATAATTCTCAAGAAATGGTCTATGTATACTAGTTTGCATAAGGAAGAATTGACCAGCATTCCATTATGGGTTAAATTGCATGATGTTCCTATTCATGTTTTTGAAGATGACGGTATTAGTTTGATTGCTACATTCTTTGGTAAACCTATTATGTTAGATTCTTACACAAGTTCTATGTGTAAGGATTCATGGGGGTAGAAATAGTTTTGCTAGGTGCCTTATTGAGGTCCATTATGAGGTTGATCTCGTGAAATTGTTACTATTAGTTTTCCTTCACTTTCTGGGGAGGGTTTTACTAAAGCTACTATCTGTGCTGAATATGAATGGAGGCCTCCCAAGTGTAATATATGCAAGATATTTGGTCACATTCATGATCAATGTCCTAAACAGATGGTGTATCCTCCTACTGTTTCTACTCCACATGTTGTTACTCCTAATGTAGTGCTGAATAATGAGGGTTTCTAAATGGTGGGTAAGAAAAAGAGGAAGGGGAAAGCCAAGTCTACTAATGGAAGTCAGTTTGTTGGTCCCTCGGTTAAACAGAACGTCAGATATGCTCCTAAGGCGGCAACTAGTGAACCTAAGAAGGGAGCTACTCCTATGGGTAATGCATCTAACTCGTCGTCTATGTTGAAGTCTATTAGCACTACCTCTAAGGAAGGTAATATTACTACATCTAATTCGTATTCTGCATTGGTGAATGTTGAAGAGGAAAATTGATATGTTAATTGATACGTGGTAATCGCACCAGGCTTAACCTCTCAAGGGATCTTGAAAAGCTTACAACCCCCACCAGGCAGTGTACCTGATCGTTGTAGTATAGTATAGTGACAAGTACCGGGGGATTGATCGTTCAGCTAGGAATAGTGTCGCTAGGATTAGAAAACCTAAATACTAGTTCTAAAGGTGAGGGATGATTATTTTTGTATTTTTATATTTTTTAGAAAGCAAGTAAAAATCTCGGTTTTGAAGGATTTGGGCGAAATTAGTTGCTAGTCAACTAACCCAATACTAAAGATGCTTGCTAGTCAACTAACCCAATACTAAAGATGCAATCAAAATAAAATACAAGAAATGAAAATAAACTAAATTATACTAAAGTTGTGAGCAATAAGTGGAGAAGATGTGTTTACTTAGATTTCACTACTCCCTAGATATCTTTTACATGTTAATTACTGGTTATAGTTGCGTGGATGACGGATTGTATTCCTTAATACCATTCATGGGGTGGCGCACTTAACTCCCCAATCCTATGAGCTCTTATCTCCTCCTATGCCATGCCCAGCACAACCATAGGGATTGTAAACAGTGGCTCATGCATTAAATGCAACCAATAAAACCTAGTGCACATCAGTTCATGTTTCCTAAGACGTTCAAGCATGTTACCATTTGAAGATCTGCCGATTTTTCTTAAGCCTAACATCGAATTCATTCATCCAATACAATTATAAACAAGTAATCAACACATAATTAACATCTAGGTTTCATTAGATCCAAGCAAACACAAGATAGATCTAGCCTAGCATGATGGAATTAAGACAAGAACAAGATATAGACAACCAACACATAGACATATTGATTGAATTAAAAGAATACTTATCTCAATTACACATGAAAGGTATCAAGGGCTTAGAACCCTTGAAAAACCTGTAAAATTCGCACCAAGTTCGTACTTAGGGTTCTCCAAAACTTCTCTCTCTTTTTAATGTGAAAATTAGAAAACTATATATAGGAAATAGGGTCTGACGGCGTCAAGACAAATCTTGTGACGCCGTCACCTCGCCGCCAAAATTCTTCTCGGACTGCCTTGATCTACTTTTGACGCCGTCATGTGTTAGCATTTTTCAGGCCGTCATGAATTTTACTCCTGACGCCTTCAAATCTGTACTGGATCGTCATGGAAATTACTCTTGACGCCGTCAGAAATTCCTTCTTGACGCCGTCACCTACTGTTCCCAGCAAGGAAAATTAAGACTTTGGCGTTTTCTTCACTTTTATGCTCCAAAAACGTCCGAATTGCTTCCTTTTCCAGATTTCTCTCCCAAATTACCTAAAATCACAAAAGGAACGATTTAGGGCAATATTTGATCAAATAAAGTCAATTCCGGGCTTAAATGACCCCCTAAAAGTGGTTCATTTTTCGCCTCATCATATACCCTTACACTTGAGATTTGCTTGTCCTCAAGCAAATGCGCTTTTATTCTACTCAAAATACAAGTTAGGGGTCATTTAACACTAATATAAAAGTAATTACAACAATTAATCATTCCACTAAAGACCAAAGACAAGCACGGAGGTCATATACTAGCACCTCACAAATAGTGTTTAGATACTCACATCTCTCGGGTGTAATAAAGTACAAATTACAATATGGAAACGGAAGATATCTCTCACTACCTGTCATAGCAAAATAGATTACAATAGGCTTGGGAAAGGATCAAACCTCCACCACATGGCATAAGCACCTAGGATAAACTATCAAAGAGGTCTTTTTAAAGGGTTATAATTTTAGGTGTAGGGATATGAAATACACGGTTTTGTTGGATAAAGGAAGTTTTACTGGTGGCGAGTTAACAATCTTGGTTAATTACATGTACAATATGGCGTTGCTAAGCCAAGACTCGACTCGACTTAAGCTAATAAATGAAAAATAACAAAAACATAAAATGAACATAGAATAAAAAGGGATGGTAGTCCGTATGTTTTTTCTCTTTTCTTTTTCTATTTTTTTTTCTTTTTTTCTTGATTTTTCTATTTTTTTCGATTTTTTTTTTTTTTTCTTTGCATACACTCTTACCCTACCATCCAAAATAATACATCATAGGGAATAAACGTTCCCCTTACACTTGAATTTTTACATACTTTACAATAAACTAATCTAATGACTCGAATTAAGAAAATCAAAACACTTGGAGTACTTTTAAGATTAACGTACATATGGGGGTAATAATATGATGTTCTTCCCCATTACTCCATAAAATAAGTACTTTACCCATGAGTCCCAATCGTCCCAAAACAATATGTACAAGGATATGACTCGACTTAGCAACCATGTAATCAATTAGATAGTTAACTTAGGGTTTAACAAATAACAATAATGCACTAAAAATGAGCGCATACACGGAAGGCTAAGGCGATTTGGGTGTACATTTAAGTGGGGTGTAACAAATTCTTCCTTCAAGTAAAATGCTTAAAATTAGAAACGAAAAGATAGGCTCGGAGGGGTGTACTAGGGGTTTCGTGTATTAAAAATGAGTACAACGCTAAGGGTGTGGGAAAAATTAGTTGACTTAACTAGCCAAGTAATATGCCTTAAATGGTCAAGTAATTATGATACGGGTTTAACACAAGGGTGATCCTAATGCCTCTTATCATGTAGTAAATCCTACTACACGAATGTAGTCTCACTAGCGGTCTCGGGATGCATCACTAACACAAGTTCTAGAATCTAAATGCTACCGGTACACTCATAAGCACTAATAGTAAATGCTTTTTCTATCAAATCTAAAGGCGAACCTCACATATTTGGGTGGAAAATTTTTCTGAAAGTACGGTTATGTGCTAGTCATACAATCTCCTATCCATGAGACGCTTGCTATGGCTAAAGTTTCACTCCTAAATGTTGTAAAAAATTTTAAATTTGGAGCTAAAATTACACTAACAAGTATTTCTCATAGTTTTATTACACATCTACTATCAAACAAAACAAACTCAAGCGAAAGTGCATATGTAAGGTATCATCTTTTTACCCTCCCCTTACACTTAAGATGAACATTGTCCCCAATGTTCAAGTAAAGAATGTAAAAGTGAAATAAGTAAAAAGAATGAAATCAAATACTCCCCTGATTCGCTCGGTATGGATAATAAGGTGGCCAGGTTAAATCTTCCTCCAAGAAAATGAACAATCAAAGCTTCCCTTCCGGAATATAAATCATCTTCTTGTCATACATAACCTGTAAAACCTGAGAAAATAGACAAAAACAACCTCGCGTAAAATCGGCGGCATCCTATATAAGTTACTAAATCCTAGAAAACAAAGTAAGATATAATGCTTGTGGAATGAAGTTTGCAGATCTCCTGGAGATTATAAAACTTAATAATTCACAAAAACCATAAGACTCCGTTAGAAAAACAAAACCGGTAAAATTTCCAGATTTTTACACGTGACGCCGTCAAGAGTTAACTCGTGACGCCGTCAGAAGTGACCTGCAGAAATTCTTATGTTAAGTTTCCGGAAAATTTCTGGAAAAACTTGGTCCTACTTCCTGGAAAATCCTGCAAAACTTCATTATGACTCAATACAAGCATTTGACTCTAACAAATACGAATATACATGTTCATTTAATATTGTGGAAAATCATGATCGGTTTGTTTCTTAAAAACATATTTGGGGTTTCCCCTTACACTTGTCTTTCGCAAAAATACTTTTAGGTGGAGTTATGACTAGGCCAAAACAACAAAGTAAAGTATTTCCACTATTTAGTTTAGAAACATGATCAACCAACAATAAAAAAACAAAGCATGCATACGGAAGCAAATAACAAACAAACAAAAATAAAATCACACAAGACATGGGTTGCCTCCCAAGAAGCGCTTTTCTTTATTTACGAGTCTTGTAGCTAGACTCAAGGTCATGGGTTAACGTGTATCGCTTATGCTCACATAACCAAGTGTGAGCCATCTAATAGTCGCCTCATCTTTCTTATAATCATCTCCTAACTCTAAGCATCCGCGATAGAATCTTTTATTCTTTTCATGAGTATACTTAAGTCCTTTTCTCTTATCATTCTCACTTAGCATTTCTATGGGCGGATACCTACTACACTTTTCCATGGAAAAATCTTTGAACCTAGGGTGTGTGCGGGGCATTTGGTAGACAAAATCTTCATCCCCATTCGAGAATGTAATTAACCCTTCTATGAGTCTTTCATCGAGGTTGGTCAACCGTTTGAAAGGTTTTCCAAACACAACTTGGGTCAACTTATCATCAATAAACTCTCCTAGATTCTCCATAACCACGAACTCAACAAGATAAACCAAGCTTCCTACAAATACGTGCAATGGTATTGCCCTAGCAATAATGTTTTCTCCTTTGTATTCTAACTCATCTACCATGATTTTATTATATTCATTACGCGAGATTATGTTCATTGGGAGAGATGAGTTAAGATAGGCGTTAAAGCTCCTAAATCCGATCTTACAAGGGAATTGCATGTTAAACGAACTATCACACTCAATCGTGGTTCTAGGGTCGACATACCTAACAGGATTTATTTCTTCTTCCATCCTATTCCCATTAATCACATCACCATCATCAAGATCCTCTTCGGAGTCTGAATAGTAAAAGGGACTAGCCCTACGGTCATCATCATGATCAGACTCCTCTAACTCAGAATTATTGTAAAAGTGGTGGTTGGGCGAGAGGTTAGGTGGGTTCTCATTTTCCACTAAAGGGAGTGGGGCTGGCATTTGGAAAATCCTACGACGAAAAACACGAATAACAGGAATCAAACGATCAATGTTATTGTTATCCATCGAAATAGTTTACGAACAAAGGACACAAAGAAATAAGATAGACTAAAGAAAACCTAAAAATAAAAATAAAATCTTACTAGAAAGGAATCTAGCAAGTAGACCTAATAAAAAGATATTCTAACCTAGACAATAACTATTCCCCGGCAGCAGCGCCAAAAACTTGATAGCGCCGCACTCTTTTGCGAAAGTTGAGGAATAAATGTAAAGATAGACAATCCCCGGCAACGGCACCAAAAACTTGATACGTGGTAATCGCACCAGGCTTTACCTCTCAAGGGATCTTGAGAAGCTTACAACCCCCACCAGGCAGTGTACCTAATCGTTGTAGTATAGTATAGTGACAAGTACCGGGGGATTGATCGTTCAGCTAGGAATAGTGTCGCTAGGATTAGAAAACCTAAATACTAGTTCTAAAGGTGAGGGATGATTATTTTTGTATTTTTATATTTTTTAGAAAGCAAGTAAAAATCTCGGTTTTGAAGGATTTGGGCGGAATTAGTTGCTAGTTAACTAACCCAATACTAAAGATGCTTGCTAGTCAACTAACCCAATACTAAAGATGCAATCAAAATAAAATACAAGAAATGAAAATAAACTAAATTATACTAAAGTTGTGAGCAATAAGTGGAGAAGATGTGTTTACTTAGATTTCACTACTCCCTAGATATCTTTTACATGTTAATTACTTGTTATAGTTGCGTGGATGACGGATTGTATTCCTTAATACCATTCATGGGGTGGCGCACTTAACTCCCCAATCCTATGAGCTCTTATCTCCTCTTATGCCATGCCCAGCACAACCATAGGGGTTGTAAACAGTGGCTCATGCATTAAATACAACCAATAAAACCTAGTGCACATCAGTTCATGTTTCCTAAGAAGTTCAAGCATGTTACCATTTGGAGATCTGCCAGTTTTCTTAAGCCTAGCATTGAATTCATTCATCCAATACAATTATAAACAAGTAATCAACACATAATTAACATCTAGGTTTCATTAGATCCAAGCAAACACAAGATAGATCTAGCCTAGCATGATGGAATTAAGACAAGAACAAGATATAGACAACCAACACATAGACATATTGATTGAATTAAAAGAATACTTATCTCAATTACACATGAAAGGTATCAAGGGCTTAGAACCCTTGAAAAACCTGTAAAACTCGCACCAAGTTCGTACTTAGGGTTTCTCCAAAACTTCTCTCTCTTTTTAATGTGAAAATTAGAAAACTATATATAGGAAATAGGGTCTGACGGCATCAAGACAAATCTTGTGACGCCGTCACCTTGCCGCCAAAATTCTTCTCGGACTGCCTTGATCTACTTTTGACACCGTCATGTGTTAGCATTTTCCAGGCCGTCATGAATTTTACTCTTGACGCCCTACTTCGTGACGCCTTCAAATCTATACTGGATCGTCATGGAAATTACTCTTGACGCCATCAGAAATTCCTTCTTGACGCCGTCACCTACTGTTCCCAGCAAGGAAAATTAAGACTTTGGCGTTTTCTTCACTTTTATGCTCCATAAACGTCCGAATTGCTTCCTTTTCCAGATTTCTCTCCCAAAGTACCTAAAATCACAAAAGGAACGATTTAGGGCAATATTTGATCAAATAAAGTCAATTCCGGGCTTAAATGACCCCCTAAAAGTGGTTCATTTTTCGCCTCATCATTAATAAAGCTTTAAATTGATAAGACTAGTTTTACCCAATTATTTTGACTAACACATGGGTAAAGTATAACCCTCATTGTAATCTAGTAAACAGGTAAGACCAGGTCGTCCCAAGGGATTAGTGAAAATTCAGTTTAACAAGTGTTGATAGAAAAGTCCAAAGATTATCACTTGTCAATAGACTAGTAAATTGGTTGATTTAGATTTGTATCAAGATTATATTAAAAGCATGTTTATTTAGGCTGAAGAACATGAGAGTAAACAGACATAAGAACAAGCTTGCAATCACAAACAAAATATATAAGCAAGAGATGACTGGTGAGCACTGTGGAAAACTAGAAGGGGGTTGAATAGTTTTACGTCTTTTTAAATTATTGTGAAAACGTTTGCTCACTTTTTAAAAGAACAACTTCGATTCAATCTTATATGAATTCAATACTTGAGCTATATGAACAAATGTATGTAAGTAACTAAAAGCTATGTGAATAAGTAATGAATGAAAATATAGGGATGGAAAGATCAAACCACAACACAAGGATTTATAGTGGTTCGGTTACAAGGACACCTTCCTTGCCCTACTCCACTCCCCGAGTCACCTACTCGAGAGTTCTTTTCACTATGTCAACAAACTCCCTTGTGGCGGAGAAACCTTATACACTTTCGCTTACACCAATTTTAACGACACTAAGCTAAATGTCGAGTTCTAATCCTAGCTAGAACCAATCTCACACCTTCTTCACAACTTCTACACGACTTCTTCACAACGGCTTCATGACTTCTTCACAACGGCTCCAAGACTTCTTCACACGTCAACTACTTCACAACGTCACACTACTTCTTTACAACTCAACTATTTACTTACACTTGGATTTACTTATTACAAATACACAACACTTTACACAATAAGCAAACAATATAGATTAAACTACAATACTTCTTCTCTAGTTGTTGAAGGAGTATTCTTCTTTTGCACTTTGATGGTGGAAGCTTGAATCACTTGAAAGAAAAAAAAATCGTAAGATTAAATGATCAAAGGATTTTAGAAGATAGAAATGGAGGATTAGATGATCAGAAAGTTTAGAGTGCAAAAAGTGGGGAAAAAGTCCAGTAATGAACCAGTATTTATATGCAAAGCTGGGGACAGCAGGAGCGTGGCCGGCCCGCTTAATTAGGGGCCGGTCCCCTTAATTAATAAGGGGGCCGCCTAGTGAATTAAGGGGCCGCCCCTTATATCCGTTGCCTAGCTTTGTCTTTTTGTAGTGAAGGTTTTTCTGAAACATTTTTGCAATTTTTGGTTGAAAATTTGATTTCATATATTTATTTTAGATTAAACATATTTCTTTATTTCCAAAAAATAATTTGTTAAAAGATATAAAATATTTTGTGACATTTTATAAAAAATCTAATGTTTAAGAAAATGTTTCTTTGATCATAAAATGCATTAGGCATTTTGTTTATTCATACCTTAAGTGATTGAGTTGTAGAAATGTATCTTTGCGATTAATTATTTTACATTTTATGATTATCAAAACGTAAAGATATCGAAAAGTATTAATAACGTTTTTAGGCATTATTTATATCAACAATCACTCAAACATATAACTATTCAATATATTAAAAAGTCCTTTCGGACTATAATTCTTAATATACCAAATGCAATAACATAGGTTTTTGATAGAACTATAGCAATAAGTTGAGAGTGAAGTTGTGTTACTTATTCTTTTTGTAAAGAGTGATACATTGATGCAATAATGGTTCATACATGTATTTAGGGCTCGTTTGGTTTTTTGCTAGTAATGACAATGGATATCGGATTTGGTATGGGGTAGAATGACAATAGATATGAAAAAGTGTATTATTACTATGTTTGAATGACAAAATATGGTATAAAAAATTGTATAGATATCTGAGTTTTGTAGTGAAAAAGAGAGGGGCCCACGGGAATGGATTTCATAGACACCAAATTGGTGTGTAATGAATCTATGGCTATGATATATCAATTTCATTCCCTGACCACTAAACAAACACCTTGAATCGGAATGAAATCCATAGACCCATTCCGATTGGGGATACCAAATGCACCCTTAGACCTTAGTATAATGAGGATTAGTTGCAAAAGCTTAAATGAAGGTAAGCTTAAATGATTGGTCAATTATTTACTTTTATTTAGTGCAATCGGAGATATTATATTGGAATAAATTAAAATAATATTGTGGACAATATTTTGAAACGAAAATAATGTGTTATCTGAGAGTGTAGATGGAAATTATAAAAAAGTTGTATTTGGAAATGAAATTAATAAAAATATATGCACAAAAAAAAGTTAAATACTACGGTGAATCGGTGATAATGGTTAATTTGAGTACACGGTCAACACGACTCAAAAGATGTGTGTTGCATAGGATGAGGTGTTGTCACATGGAGGTCTGTGTCATCCTCGCCAAAGGAGATGTTCATCAGACCATTCAGTTAATGAAACACAAAAAGATATCCATATTTTATGAGTCATGCTAGCGTGTTTATCATGTAGGGATCACATTATTATGATCCGATTCTTGGATTAGTTATTGTAAAAGTTTGGTTAAAGGTTTGGTTTGTTATACGGATCCAAAAATTGATTATTTTACTTTAATGAAAAGTCGTTAAGACGATGAATTAGATTTGTATACTAACTATAAAGTTTATGTTTGGCTATATTTTGCTACTAGTAGACTTACCTTGTTGTAAAAAATAATAATAAATTAAAATAAGAAAAAAAATAAAAAAAAAATAATGAAAAATAAAAAAGTTATTGACAATAAGAGCAAATTGTGTAGTGAATCAATCGTGCTCACCGTTCCTACGTGGACATCAAACAACGCTCGCCGTTTCTCTCTACCACACGCCCCGCCCCGCCCCCTAACCCCATATTCGTTGCTCGCCGTTCCAATTCTCGCCGGGGCAGTAAAGCAAATAAGACAAATTGACTTTTCATTGTTTGTGTTTCTTTTTTTCCCCCCCGATTTATAAATTGTGTGTGAGTGTGTGTGTTTCGATGTTGAGAGAATATGGGTAAAAAGGAAGAAGATGAGAATAGTTGAGTAAGAAGGTTTATCATGGGTTGGGTCAAAATTTGGGTCATTGGTTAGAGTTAGTTTATTTTTCTTGTTGTATAAAAGTTTGATTATTATTTTTCAAAGTTTCAATCATGTTTTGTTGTATAAAAATTTGGTATTGTTTTTCTTTTCATTTTTTTATAATTGATTTTATATAAATTTAGTTTGTTTGAAAAAATAGAAAATAAAATAAAATTAAGGGTGGGTGAGGCCCAAATAAAGAGTTTGTTTTATGTTATGATAAAGAAGATATACACCAAGAAGAAAAACAAAAATAAAAAAAATAAAAAGAATTTCTAGCTACACATTTCAAATAGGAGGTAGAATTTTAAGGAGGGATGCATTTATTTTTGTAGATGCATCTGCAATAAGTGACAGTGGTTTCTTATTTTTCTCATTTTAACTTTTCTTCTTATTAATCCTAACTTAAAGAGGATATTTTGAAGTGGTAGTGTTAAATTAATATGACACCGGTGAGGCCCAAATTTCTAAATGTGTCAGAATGACGGGATTGGTTTGGGTCGTTTTGCTTCGTCGACATACCACAAAAAGACAAGGACACTGAAAAATTTAAGTTGAGTTCCAACTCTTAACAACATACTGTATAAACGATCTTGTTGACCCTACAGTTATGACCAACAGAACATACACGCCTATTATAATTATGACCAACAGAACATACACGCCGTTAAAAAAAAAAAAAAAAAAAAAAAAAAAAAAAAAAAAAAAAAAAGACGTACACAAAATGTTAATATATCTTGAAATCTTCAACCACAGTTTACATACGTTGGGTTGACCCATTATCTTCAAGTCTTAATAGATTAGTAAGCTTGGTTCCCACATTTGCAATATTTCTCTGGTTGGTTTGTGCCTGAGGCATTGTCTTGAGGTGGATCCATGACGACCCCATCTTTGTGATCCGCACCTAAGATGATCATACGTGCATTAAGTAGCATGTTCACAACTTATTACTGCACGTATTAAATTTAAATGTGACAGTTTTAAACGAGCTTTTTTAATTACGCCCCATGAAACTCTCTTGTTAAAAAGACATGTTATCAAACAATCATCTCAAAAGGCAATGTCAAACACCACCTTTTAAAAACATTTTTTCGTTAAATATCAGCAGTATGATGGTTGATCTAGAGTCGATACTATTTTAACCTTCAAACTCTCACTCAAATTACATCTTAACCCTTGGAACTTTTTACGCAAATGGTTTTTTCCCTAAACTTGTTATTTTATGTTTGACAATTAATCCTCAAAAGCAAACTTATATGCTGCTACTGGCATAAGTGCATCGACACATATTATTCCTACATAATTCATATTTTATAAAACTAAATTTGCGAAATACCTATATCTTGCATGGGATTTTCTGATCTAGTCTCCACAAACAGCATCTTCAAGGATATCCTACGCAGATAATCATGCTGCAAGCCAAATTAGTTAATATAAATAGGTTCAAGCGTGCCTTCCGAAAATACATGATATCAAATCCTTGTGCTGTTATCAAAGTACTAGGCTCATCTGTACGTTATAGACATCTGCACAATCTTTATTCTACAAAAGCAGAAGGCAAAAAACTACCCGACTTGTCGCAACAGTATAAACCTTCTCTTCAAACATCACAGCCGTTTCCTGTATCTCATGTTCAGACAAAGGGAGATGCCTCCTCATACTATCGATCCTGTGCAAGATCAACATATGTCAGTCGTATAATATACGTATTTGGTAGACTACTAGTTTAACTAAAATACCAAAATTACTCTCTGGAACCTCCTTAGGTCTAAAACCTAATCAAACGAAACAGTAATAAGTAGTGTGAAAACGAACAGACAAGTCCAAAATCAGTCTAAGATCCCGGTTCTAGATTCCTTCTCGTCACATAGTCATAAATGCGCAGGTTCAATTATATATCACTCTTACTGCATTTTCATCAGGTATTGCTTAACTATGCATCAAAAGAAACAGCGTCTCAACAAAGCACAAACCTTTAAGTCAGGCAGCACATGTACTAATCTTTAGGCATCAAAGTACTACGTTGATGATTTTTCTGAACCACACAACAACATCCTATTGATGCAACTTCATGCTACAACTATCATTTAAAATGGCATCTAAAAGCATTTACCAAAATTAATGGCAACCAAACCAATGATTTAGATCCTGATCAAACTCTACGGTCTACTATTTGGACACGGTATCAGCAAATCGTTAGAATATAGAAACAATTGCGTGAAATTTTGTTTAACCATAAATGCTGATAAGAAATCACAAACTATGTATAAATGTCATGATTGCCTAGTAACCCCACAAGTTAACATCAACTACTTCAGATAAAATTCTACTTAAGCCACACAAAAAATATTAAAACTTAACATAATGATATAAATACATACATCTTGGCGACGACCCTTTGTCGTGCATCTGCAGGGAGCTGAAGCGTTGAATCACCAGGTTCCATTAAGGAGTTATCAACAACACCGCTTACACCCTCAGTCGGCCTTGAATTACTCATATGCTATAGTTAATCTTCAACCTATAGTCACATTAAAAAATAACTTAAACTTCACAACTTTTTCTTATAACAGATTAAAAGCTTCTTTTATAAACTATGAATTGCTATACATATAGTAAGCGGGTGTTTAAGCCTACGAGACAATAAACTCACTATTAATCAAATAAGCTAATAACCCCAAAAATAAACTTATTAATCAAACACCTCATTATGACACAATAAACTCATATATGCATCTTCAAAACAAGCCGAGATAAATGAGCCTACAAAACATAAGCCTGAAACCACATATACGGCCATCAGTTTTAAAATAAGCTAGAAAACATAGGGTTACGAAACATAAATAAACTCATAAGCCAAAAAAAAAAAAAAAAAAAAAAAAAAAAACAACTTATGAAATATAAGGCGAAAACATATAAGCTAAAAACAAGGTTAAATCAAGGTAAACAATCAAACCACACTTAAAAGAGTAGTACTAGAATCTTCTAATTACAGTAAAAAAAGGGTAGTAACATAAAAGAAAGAAAGAGGATGAATTAATAATATAATAAGTTTACCGTTTAGATTGATTTGACGGAGACCATGACTACTTTCCCTCATATTTATAGAATTTAGTAGGGTAGTAGGTGATTAGGTAACATTTTGGGCAAAACAAAATATCTTTCTTGACTATAAATGTTTAGTTACCTTTCGTATCAAAATAAGTGTTTATTTTGAATTTTCTATTATTCCTTTTCTAATTTTGACTTTAACTACTTTCTCCCTGTCAAAATAATTGTTCACAGATATAGGTGTCAAAACGGACGGGCACGGGCCACGGGTCAAACAGTCTACGGGCTGAATGTGTGTAACACCTCCATTTTTCACTGATCGTAGCGGATAAAGTGTTTGGAGTATTACTTCATAGAATCTCAGATACAGTAATAGAAAACGACTCAAAAAGAGACGTTTTGAAAATTTAGTTATCATTTATAATTATCAGAGTTTTAATTATAAAAGATATACTTTTATTTTTTATGAGGTCCCAAAAATCAAAGAGTTAGGTTGTGTTTGAATGATAACCATGAAAAGTTTTCCGAGCTCAGTACCTCCTTCTGCCATGGATCCATAGAAGTAATATACCTAGAATACATGCTTAAAAAGTCAACATTATGTGTTGAGTGAGAATCATAGGTTTAGGGGTTAGTGAATACAAGTTCCTTGGGTTCAGTTGTTACACCTATCTGAAAAAATGTAGGTTTTGTGATAATTGTGATGCATGCACAATTATCAGGAGTGTAGTATCTTGCACTAAGCTCATGAACCACACGTGGGGTCTGCAGACCAAACCATGAGGGGATGTGTAAAACCTCACAAAAATCTTTATAATTAATAATGATTAATTATATATAAATCTCTGTCATTATTTTAATCACTATTTTTACGGGAAAATTTAAAATTTTCTTATTATATTAAAATGGTCACGATTACGATATTGCAAAATTCACCAAACGACAAAACAAGTTCTCGACACGATTAACAAAATATTAACAAATCACTAATCCTAATTAATAAACTAATTACAAAACCAAACGGGCCATTGATCTTTCCTAAGCCCAACCGGCCCAAAAACTAAACCTATATTCATTTCAAATTATATATATATATCGACCAAACTAGCTCCAAATCACCTCGCGTATTCAAAATTCTTACACACGACACATATATATTTTTACACCATCTCGTTTACCACCTAGCCAACTATTAGTGTGTCAAATCCCAAGTTCATTGGACGACGTTTGATACGTTTTTAAGTGGCAAAGTGTTCGACGAATATTCATGTCAATCGATTCATAATTTACTCAAAACTTAACCGTTTTGATTCCCGTTTGTTCCTACGTGTTCCTAATAATATTTCTAACATGTTTTCATGTTTAAATATCATCTATGATCAGCTATAATCAAGTGGTACGAGATTATGCAAATCGTGTATGAAATGAAATAGATGTCGACATACTTATGATTCACCAAGACATTGATGAGGCGAAAAGTGAACCACTTTTAGAGGGTCATTTAAGCCCGGAATTGAATTTATTTGATCAAATATTACCCTAAATCGTTCCTTTTGTGATTTTTGGTACTTTGGGAGTGAATTCTGGAAAAGGAAGCAATTCGGACGTTTTAGGAGCATAAAAGTGTTGAAAACGGCAAAGACTTAATTTTCCAAGCTGAGAACAGTACCTGACGGCGTCAAGAGGAAGATCCTGACGGCGTCAAGAGTAAAAACCATGATGACCCAGTGCAAACCTAAAGGCGTCACAACAAGGGCGTCAAGAGTTAAATTGGTGACAGCCTGCATAAGGTGTATACATGACGGCGTCAGACCCAGATCTAGGCAGTCCGAGAAACTATTTGGCGGCGAGATGACGGCGTCAGACATTTGTTCTTGACGCCGTCACCTATCAAACTCAATATATAGTTTTCTATTTTTCATTCATTAGGGAGGAACTTGTGTGGAGAAAACTAGGGCCGAACTTTGTAAACCCTAGGTCATATTTTACAGTGTTTTCAAGGGTTTTCACCCCTTGAATCCTTTCATGTTCAATTGAGATAAGTCTTCTCTTAATTCATTCAATATGTCTATGTGTTGTTTGAATATATCTTTTACTTGTCTTGATTTCAACATGCTAGGCTAGATCTATCTTGTGTTTGCTTAGATCTAATGAAACCTAGATGTTAATTATGTGTTGATTACTTGCTTATGGTTGTATTAGATGAATGATTTCAATGTTAGGCTTAATAAAACTGGTAGATCTCCATTGTGTAACATGCTTGAACATCTTAGGAAACATGAACCGATGTGTACTAGGTTTTATTGGTTGTATTTAATGCATGAGCAAATTCTAGTGATCCCATGTTAGGAGCTTCTTAGCCGGCTCGACATAGGAGTGAAGTAGGCGCTCATAGGATTGGGGAAGTACGCCACCCCACGAATGGTATTAAGGAATACAATCCGTCATCCACGCAACTATAACAAGTAATTAACGTGTAAAAGATATCTAGGGAGTAGTGAAATCTAAGTAAACACAATTCTCCCACATATTGCTCACAACTCTAGTTTAATTTAGTTTATTTTCATTTTTAGTATTTTATTCTGATTGCATCTTAGTTTTGGGTTAGTTGACTAGCAACTAATTCTGCCAACTCCTTAAAACCCGAGATTTTTACTTGCTTTCATAAAAATATAAAATTACAAAAAGAATCATCCCTCATCTCTAGACCTATTCTTTAGGTTTTCTAATCCTAGCGACACTATTCCTAGCTGAACGATCAATCCCCCGGTACTTGTCATTATACTATACTACATCGATCAGGTACACTGCCTGGTGGGGGATGTAAGCTTCTCGAGATCCCTCGAGAGGTAAAGCCTGGTGCAATCCCTACGCATCAAGTGTTTGGCGCCGCAACCCGGGGAATAGTTATTGTCTAGGTTAGAATCTCTTTTTATGAGGTCTACTTGCTAGATTCCTTTCTAGTAAGATTTTATTTTTATTTTTAGGTTCTCTTTAGTCTATCTTATTTCTTCGTGTTTTTGTTCGTAACTCTTCACCACCCGACATCATGGACGATGGGAACATCTTTGAACCTGTCATCCCACCACAACAAAACCCACCACTAGCCAACCAACCTCTTAGGCCCTGAACCTTAGGAGAGTATTCCCGACCTAGCCACCAAGGCTACCGAAACACCATTGAGCTCACCCAACCAATGTGACCCCGTTGCAATCCGACACCATCCGGTTGGTGCAAAGCGGATGTGCATTCCATGGACTTCGTTCCGAAGATCCAAACCAACATCTCAAGGACTTCCTTAAAATCGTAGATTCTATAGACCTTGATGTTACAACTAGAGAGTCAACCCGATTACGCCTATTCCAATTCTCTCAACGTGATCAAGCTAGTCAATGGCTTGAACGTTTACCTGCGGGATCCATCACCTCATGGGATGATCTCACCACTCGTTTCCTTGCTCAATTTTTCCCACCAGGGAGAACTACCAAGCTTAGAAATGATATCTTGATGTTCTAACAACGTCAAAATGAAACTCTTTATGAAGCATGAACTCGTTTCAAGGACTTACTCCAAAAAGTCCCTCATCATGGCATAGATCTTTGGCTCCAAGTCCAAATCTTTTATGACCATATCGATCTCTCCACAAGGCGAACCATTGACCAATCGGCCGGTGGTAAGCTACGTGATCTAAGTGCGGAACAATCATGGGAACTCATAGAAGATCTTTCTCTCTATGACAACGAAAGTTGGAATGATCCCCGTGATTTGAACAAAACGGTCAAGGCAATATCTTTGCCTTCGAACAACTCTAGCACTCCCGACCGTAGGATCATGGAACTTGAAGGTCGAGTCAAGTCTCTCATGAAATCTTACGAAGTTCAAAAGCATTCAAGTCAAGTGAGCAGAATCGCTTCTGCATGTAAATTATGTAATGGCCCTCACGAAACTCATAACTGCATGGAGCTTCCAAAACGCGCCTATAACGAATTCACATCATCACACGTTGGTCGAGGCCCTCGAAACTTTGACGAGGCTTATGAGGCATGGAAGGATAAACCTAATTTCAAAGGGTACCGAACGCGGAGCGTATCCTTCAATGACTCCTCCCCACTCGAATGGTCTGAGCATTTTCCATCACAGAGCACTCCTAGGCAAAGCTGTGAAGATGCCTTGCGAAAGTTCATTCTATCTCAAGAATTACAGCTCTCTACTCTCGAGGCTAAATTTAGACAACAGCAAGCCGATATGAATAACAAGATTTGTAATCTGTTAACTGCTATCAAAGAGCACACTGTTAATAAACCGATTCAAGCTGGAGAGGTCAAATCTGTTACCATCATAAATCAGCCAACTTCTCCTGTGAAAATAAAAAGTCCTAGTAAGCTATTTAAACGTCTATCGCCAAAAGTAAAAGACCCTGTCAACCCCCTAGGACCGATCCATTTCGTAAATACCATCACCACGATATCTGCTTCTACACCTAACCTGAACCAACAATAAACGGGAAGTATGGGTCATACAGCTAAAGATGGAACCTCGAGGTTGGACCATGAATTGGCCAAGGGCCCTACCAACTCATTCGAGCACTCCACCACGCAAGAGTCTAGCAAATCGGATGAGGTGAAAGAGGGATCGGAAGTGCATACGAGAAATCAAGCCATTTCGGGTAAATTTATTATAGAGGAACCCGCGAGAAAAATGGAGGATATTACTAGTGGGAGTAGTGATAGGACTGAGGAAAACGACTCTAAAGTTTTCAAGATTTCCTGCACTATTAGGAAGAAGCTCTTAACCGATAGTTATATAGATCCTAGCCTCCCCATCAACATAATCCCCTCTTTCCTATACCACGAAGCCTTCACTGAACGCATCGTGTACGAGAAAGTCAATAATGCAAAGGTAATAAAAGATTTATCAATCATGATTGGAGAACTTGTCTACAACATGGACCTCACTGTGGTCGATGACATAGACCCTGTCACTAATCTAACATTAACCAACCTTGTTCTAGGAAAACCATTTATCAATGAATCGGGAGTAATCCTTGATGAGAAGGATGGTAGTGCATTGTTCACCAATGGTGTCAAGAAGGTAATTTTTCGTAGGGGTAATGAGGAGGTGTATGAGTACCGTCCTTCCCTTGAAGGGAACCTATCTGGATCAAGGGATGGAGGATCGGGGAGAATAAGGCGACGTGATCCGAACAATCTCAAAATCCCCTGCATGATCGGTCATAAGTATTTCGATAATGTCTACATTAACGTATTCCTGCCTTAGAATTTTATGTCCCTATTCCATTATAACAATATCTGCAGATGGGGAATGATCTACAAGGGAGAGAATGTGGTTGGTAGAGATCATGAAATCCAGGTATTCGTGGGAAATATGGCATTCACTATGGAATTTACAATCGTGGACAACATCGAAGACTATGTCGACCCAAGGTTGTCGCAAGTTGTTTTCGGAGCACCCTTTTGTGAAATCACTAATTTAATAGTTGATGACCGGAACGGAATCATGACCTTCGCTGATGAAATTAGGAGGGTTTCATACCAAACGCCGTACAAGAGAAAAGATCTCAAGGAAATCGATTGTGACGGGCTTGATAGGATAAGTTCCCAACTTATTTTGTGTGATGAAGGTGTTCGGAGAGGATGTAAGAACACTTCTGATTTATCATGTGGATTCTTTAAGGATGTTTGTAAACTTGGGTCTAGGTATCGAAAAGATGTCTTTGAGTTCGAAGACCCGAAATACCTGCACTATAAAAGTGATACCAGTATAGGAGACGACCTAGAGAGTGAAACCAACAATGAGGTCACGTAGTAACCCATGACCTTGAGTCTAGCTACAAGACTCGTAAATAAAGAAAAGCGCTTCTTGGGAGGCAACCCATGATTTTATGTGATTTTTATTTTGTTTGTTTGTTATTTGCTTCCGTATACATGCTTTATTTTTATTGTTGGTAGATCATGTTTCAAAACTGAAATAGTAAAAATACGTTACTTTGTTGTTTAGATAGTCTTAACTTCACCCAAAGGTATTTTTGCAAAAGATAAGTGTAAGGGGAAACCCCAAATATGTTTTTTTTTAAGAAACAAAACCGATCATGATTCTCCACAATATTAAGTGAACATGTATATTCGTATTTGTTAGAGTCAAATGCTTGTATCGAGTCATAATGAAGTTTTGCAGGATTTTCCAGGAAGTAGGACGAAGTTTTTCCAGAAATTTTCCCGAAACTTAACATAAGAATTTATGCAAGGCACGTCTGACGGCGTCACGAGTTTACTCTTGACGGCGTCACGTGTAAAAATCTGGAAATTTTACCAGTTTTGTTTTTCTAACGGAGTCTTAAAGTTTTTGTTGAATTATCAGTTTTATAACCTCCAGGAAATCTGCAAACATCATTCCACAAGCATTATATCTTATTTGTTTTCTAGGATTTATTAGCATATGTAGATTGCCGCCGATTTTATGCGAGGTTGCCTTGTCTGTTTTCTCAGGTTTTACAGGTTATGTATGACAAGAAGATGATTATTATTCTGGAAGGGAAGCTTTGATTGTTCATTTTCTTGGAGGAAGATGAATGGTATTAAGGAATACAATCCGTCATCCACGCAACTATAACAAGTAATTAACGTGTAAAAGATATCTAGGGAGTAGTGAAATCTAAGTAAACACAATTCTCCCACATATTGCTCACAACTCTAGTTTAATTTAGTTTATTTTCATTTTTAGTATTTTATTCTGATTGCATCTTAGTTTTGGGTTAGTTGACTATCAACTAATTCCGCCAACTCCTTAAAACCCGAGATTTTTACTTGCTTTCATAAAAATATAAAAATACAAAAAGAATCATCCCTCATCTCTAGACCTAGTCTTTAGGTTTTCTAATCCTAGCGACACTATTCCTAGCTGAACGATCAGTCCCCCGGTACTTGTCATTATACTATACTACATCGATCAGGTACACTGCCTAGTGGGGGTTGTAAGTTTCTCGAGATCCCTCGAGAGGTAAAGCCTGGTGCAATCCCTACGCATCAGACATTTCCCTTGATTCATGCACTCTCAAACTTATATAATAAGCATATATTTCATCCTACGAACCTATGTGACTGACAATGCATAGTTACTATGGTTTCCTTGGATGATTTCACACCATACGTGTATCAAATGGCACCATATATATATATATATATATATATATATATATATATTACACATGCATGCATCCTTTCCATCATTCATCGTACACTTTCACAACTTTCTTTCTTCCTAATAATTCTTCCTTGGAGGCCAGAAGTTGATTTCATTCACGTTTGGACGCAAGAAAGGGCATCGGGTTAAAGTTATACGATTATTACTTTGGGTATTAATCGAACTTGATCATATCTTGTGTTTTCCTTCATCCTTTCAACTCTCATACCACCTTTGAAGGTGTTGTAAGTAGTTCCAAGCTCTTTTCAATTCAATTCACACGTTAGAAATATTCCATGCACCATATTTATGTTTTACCAAACGTATATAAGCTTTATGTGTATATATATGTACGTATAAAGTAGTAGCAACACAAACGTGGCTAACCTCTATCTTGGAAGGCCTAGGAGTCACGTAGCACACATATTTCACGATAGTTTTTACTTCACATGCATGTTACGAACTCATTTTGAACCATGCTCCATCGCATGCAAAATTTACATAAACACTTAGAAAATAATCTAAGTTTTTTTATATATATAGAAACGTTCCATGTAGCCAAGAAATGCACGTATACATTGAAATATTACTTAACGAGCACCCAATATTTTTACTCGACCTAATAGACCACCTAGAAAACTACCACTCTCATTTAGATAACATGTAAAAATACTCATGTTTCGACACATAAATTGATTCATTTTGAATCGGCATTCACAAGGTTTTCAATTCCAAATTTAGTTAAGAAAACTAATATTTTCGTTTGGGCTTATACTGAGCCCAACAAGAAATAACGAACCATAAGCCTACTGGGCCCATATGAAACATTTTTAGAATCATAAAAATAGCCCAAGTCCAGGCCCAAAACAATTTCCATGCCCTCGCCTCCAAATTTATTAATGGGCTTTTGTTTGGCTCGTTAGAAGCCCATAAGCTGAAAAATAAGCTCTTTTATCAAATAAGCAGTTGAAATAAGTTTTAATAAACTTAAATAAGCTACGAAAATTTTTCTATAATTTTTCCCACTTTTTATTACACGTTTAGACTAAAAATGTAACGCGACGACATTTAGGAGGACTAAAACAATCAAGGACTGAAAAGTAGGGACTGAAAGTGTAAAAACAGAATCTTTAGGATAAAACTTGATATTATTTAATATTCCAAGCTTAGAATGTTATTTTGGACAAGTAGTGGACTATAATTGTAAATTAGATACGAAAAGGACTAACGGTGTAACGCTAACGCCGTTAGTATAAAAAGTGTAAAAATGGGAAAAGGACAAGGACTAAACATAATCTATTTGACATTCTTATTCGTTTTCTATTTTTCGTAAATTTATTCCGTATTGCATTTAAACTTTCGTTTTTATTTATATATATATGTATATAATAATTAACGTAACGTTAATAATATATATAACGATATTTCAAAAGTTAATATTTTTACTTACGATTAAAAAGGTAAAATTTCGATGGATAATTTAAATAAAGTATTTTATCATATCATGCATGGCATAATAATTACACTGCACATCATCTATTCGTCATAACGAATAAATATTATTCGTTATTCGTTCGTATTTACCAAATAGTATTTGGTCAAATTCTCAGATAAATTTATTTATCAGGTTCTGTATCAAAGACGTTTCCATAATCATTCTCATAATCTCATCCTACTTAACTTTTCATCATCCCAACGTCAATCAAGGTGAGTCATAACCCCATTTCCAATACTTGTTTTTAACTCATTGGGGGAGATACATGCTTACATATACTTTGATAATTTGATAAGTATATGAATAAATTACATGATTCAAATCAATTTCCTTATTAATAATTATCTAATATGGTTTATAATTTAAGATGTGATACATACAATATTTGATGAAATACTTAATTGAAATACTGATACTCATATGATAATGTTTCCAATTTGATTATTGTGGTATGTGATACATATATTTTACTGATGAATTACTTGACTGAAATACTAATACTCATATGATAATGTTTCAAATTCGATTATTGTGGTATGTAATATACACATGTTACTGGCGAAATAGTTAACTGAATTACTGATACTCAGATGATACTGTTTCCAAATTGATTACTGTGGTAGGATACTTGATTTTATGATGTCATCTTGAATGATCCCATTATTACCTTGATATTGCCTAAGTTACCTTATCGCCATAAAGTCCCTTAATCATGAGCCATTAATCACTGTTATGTGCGGGCGAATATAGTGAACAGCTTCGAAACCTGTTAAGGATTGACCTCTTGTCCCACTAATACTTGACGGAATGCCATATGCATATGGTTAGTCGTATTAGTCGTGATACACTATATTCGTAGACAAATAGGAATTGGCAAATCACCTATTATAAGAGGGCAAAATTTATCAATGACTTGATAAATCACCTCTTTTGTTAAGCTTGTGTGTCATGAGGCTTGGGGCAATATCTATAAGGAAATGTATGTTTTCAACATATATTTAGATACTGCTGTATACGAATTTGACCATACTTGAATTCTATATCTGATTAAATTAGCATCATGAGTTTCCAGCTCATGTTAGGATTATTGATTCCTTACTTGATTTTGATTGAATACTTATATGATTTATTTGTGATTTATAGTCAACATTACTCAATACTTGTTTCATTACTGTTTGTATTTATCATTACCAAATATTCCTGAAATCTATCCAAATAAATGGTTTTTCATAAAACTCTATGAACTCACCAACCTTTATGTTGACACTTTTAAGCATGTGTATCTCAGGTAATTTAACGGAGCAGGACAAGACACGGAGTGGGCATTTATTACTCTGATAAATTAAAATGGTGTAAAAATCAAATATGTCATTTTTTTTAAAGCTTTTATATCTTTTAATAAGATTTTAAATCAAATGGTTCATCTTTTATCAAAAATATTATTTGAATGACAAATAACTTTCAAAACGCTTCTTTTAAGCCGTTTTATGAGATTATAACTTCGATCCTCCCCGTAACACTCAAATTATTTTTCCGCTGCTACAAACTTAAATTTGGGGGTGTTACAGATTGGCATCAGAGCTACAGTTATAGAGAATTAAATGTTTTCAAACATTAAATTATAACTACACTAACAAAATAATGATTTTACACCATACCATTTTATGCCCTCCGTGTCTGCAGACTGTCGTGCTCAATACTTTATCTGTTGAGATTATCTTACATTTTTAGAAATTACTTTTACACAATAATTATTTCATCTGTACTGTTATATTTTTAACATACAAAATCCTCGTAAAATATTATTCTCGGTTACTACTGTAGTATGTCTTCAGGAACTCCCATGAATGTCAAAACTAATATCCATAATACTAATACCTCATCTATCAATAAAAATTCTCCGAATACTAAAGATCCTTACGTACAAATATCACAACCCCAACCTAATATAGAACTCACTTAGAGGATCACCTCCATCGTCACCTATTCGTTCACCTTTACATCAAAAACTCAAGAGAGCTACCGAATCATATGAAGATTTGATTGGTGGCCAGGCAACATTCAAAGTTGGACAAAGTTCAAGCCAAGGGATACCATGGAAGAATGTTGAGCCAAATTCTCCATTACCTTATACTTAAGATTCCACAATACCAGATTCTCCAAATAATTTATCCTCACCTAACTCTCCCGACTACAATATAAGCACTCCTGAAACAATATGGAATCTTATTTATCGACAAGCCAGCATATTGGATGCTCACACTGAACAGCTAAAAGGGCTACGACCAACTCAATTTGAATGGTACGACCGTAACCTTGACGCATTGTTCAAAAGGGCGGATGCTGAGAGACGAACAATGTGTGAGTTAGGGATAGAGATTAATGAGATAAAGGACAACACCAACCAGGAGCTTGGAAGTTTGGACTCCAGGGTCCGTTGTGCAAGAAGAGAACACGGTCATACACATGTAAGAATTGAAGATATTTAAAGAACCCTATGGATGGTCAGAGATGCAGCCAGAAACCAGGGTCAAAAGATTGCCGCATTAGAGACTATGTTGGCAAATCAAATGAACATGTGTCAAGAACGTTTCTCAAACATGGAAGCTGCACAACTTGAACTTGAGAAAGAAATTAGATATTTACGAAAGAGGCGTAACTAATCTTAAGTTTACAAGTATCCTTGTTGTTCCTACTAAACCAAATAGATTTGGTTAATATTTCATGTAATGTTCAATAATTCTGAAACTTCAGAACGTGTAATCAAAACATATTGTATAATAACATCCTTTTTGTTATATCTCTATGTTATGAATCAACCTTTTCTTTCGTATCAATCATGCATGTAATGAATCCTCATATCTTCATGCAAAAATCTCCTCATTTGTTATTTTCTTGGATAACCAAATGATTCTACTCAGATCAATGAAGTATTAATAAAAGATCTTGTATCGTTTATCTTGCAAAAACAATCGGTCAAGTTATTAATATTCTATTTGCATCTGTAATGTTATTCAAATCTACCGTAAGATTTCTTTCAATCGTTAGAATCTCTTAAAAATACCATAATTAACCCAAAATCTTAAGAATTGTCTAAAAATCAATTCTTGAAAAGGAATTTAAAGAATGAAGAAAAGATTATTGAGCTTCAATTTTAGTAGACAGGTCGGTTTGTTCCTTAGTAATCCCATATCAAGAGTTGATCATTTATATATGATACAACACATACATATCTTTAAATTAGATTACAGTAGGGAGTCAATTCAGTCTATCATCAATGAAATAATTAACTTCATTATTTAAATTATTCTGATATTATATGGATTCTAATGTTGAGTTTCATTAATGTTTACAGAAAATGGACAACATGAACAATGCATATCAATCATCATCAGAAATTACCATGACCCCTGGAGCTATCCAGAAATTGGTAAAAGACATAGTGTCGGTGGTTTTAGAAGGGACTACCGTAGTTTATCTGAGAAGAGAGACGGGTATACTTGGTAATCACCACCCTGCAAGTTTCATGAAGTATAGGCCACCTCACTTAAAGATTCAAGAAGGAATGATCAACCCTACCATCAACCATCATCAAGGAATTAGGCACGGGGTTATACCAAATGGAAATAATCAAAAGAGGAAACTCCCCGAAATAGGAACCATCAATCCCATCTACTGCAACATCATCAATGCTCAAGACCGTTATCGTAAACATCTAGAAGATCGTATGGATTATCAACGTCAGCTGGAACACAATCGGAAAGCTAATAGAAATTGCCTCGTCACACCTGTTACTGGAAGTGGTTATCGTGGAAATCTACCCTGGTGTCAAAAATGCAACCAGCATCACACCGGAAACTGCAGGGTTAAATGCACGAAATGTGAGAAAACAGGTCACCAGGCAATTAGCTGCAGGACTAAGGACAGGAAAGGACAACCAACAACAGTAGTATGCCACGGATGTGGTGGAAAAGGGCATTATATGAGTCGATGTCCAAACTACAATGTTAATTGGAAAGCCAAGACTTTTACAAGAAAATGAAGAATCTTTAAAGACCTTGATAGTATCGAGGGAATGGCAACTAGATTTACACAGATGAATAAATTCCTGTTGTAGATAAATAAAATCTAGTTTAAGAATTTCCTAAGTTGTATCTCTTTCCTGTATTTCACTTCAAGTTACGATGGATGTAACTTAAGTATAACAACAATCTTTCTACCTTATCGAAAAATCTCCCTTGTAATATTTCCATAATAATGATAATCTACGTTAATTTCAATTTCTGTCTCATTTACCAAATGACAATATACTATATTTACTCCATAAATTTCTGATTTATAGTATGAATCCTAAAATTTTCTACTTTATTTTAAAAAGGAATTACGTGTTATATTATAAAAACAACACGTTGAGCATCATCTAAAACAATTTATAGAAATATATGATTGAACCAGACATCACATCATTTGGTCCTTAATTATACATAGCCTGATCAACTATGTCTAATTTAGGAAGAATTATGTTATGAAAGGAACAGTGATATTTTCAAAATTTTAAATAACAATCTTCATTCAAAAGCAAAATATAGAGCTAAAATAAACTGTTCATAAATAATACATTGAACAAACCATAATAAATACCTATCCTATCTCATCACCATTATGATAAGAAATCAACAAAAGTACAAGCAAGAGAAC
This sequence comes from Artemisia argyi, assembly GCA_030686995.1. NCBI lineage: Eukaryota > Viridiplantae > Streptophyta > Magnoliopsida > Asterales > Asteraceae > Artemisia > Artemisia argyi. The sequence continues at coordinate 194,397,910 of CM060687.1, read as the reverse complement.
ACAAATAATTCACAAAAACTGATAAAAGACCCAAATAGCGAAAATTTTAATAAAATCCATAAAAATTAATACATAAACAAATAATTAGCATCGAAAGTGCTACCGTTATAATTATTACAATATAAACTAAGGAATCTTCAATAGGTTGATCCGCTATGGCAACTAAGACTCCCACCAACAAAACAATAGCAAGAGCCACCACAGGATGAATCACCTTAATTATGCTAAAAAATAAATATAAACAAAACATTAAAAACAATAATGAGACAAATTCTTAAACATAAAAACAAAACGAGTTTATTCCTTATTCGTTACAAGTACATAGAAACATAACAAAAACTTAATTCAAAACAACCCTAGCTCAAGATTTTTACCCCCAGATCTTGTCTACGGTAATGGCTAGGATAGTGAGGGGTACGACGAACATCAAGATCGCGATCAAGAATCCAAAGTCTTCATCCGGAACTTAGGCTAAGTAGATAGCGGCAAGGACTACATACACAATCGCTAAAATGGTTATGAGGTGCGGCATTTTGAGATGAAAAATGAGAGGAAAATGGTTGATGGAAGAAGTGGAAATTAGAAGTGGTATATATAGGCTAGAATATAGCCGTTGGGTACTATTCCCGATCGTTGGACACTATGCACTAGCCGTTATTTCACTATTCATGACCACTATTTTCAATATTCACAACCCTTAAATACGTCAGTTACCTTGTATTGTTTGGTACAAGTAAATCTAACTGAATCACGTTTCCTTAATTTTAGGAATAAAAATCTCTCAACAACTCTCTGTTCAAAAATTCTTTACTCAAGTAATCACATTAAATTTGAATTTCGGGACGAAATTCAGAATGACATGTGGGTACTGTAAAACCTCGCAAAAATCTTTATAATTAATAACGATTAATTATATATAAATCTCTGTCATTATTTTAATCACCATTTTTACGGGGAAATTTAAAATTTTCTTATTATATTAAAATGGTCACAATTACGATATTGCAAAATTCACCAAACGACAAAACAAGTTCTCGACACGATTAACAAAATATTAACAAATCACTAATCCTAGTTAATAAACTAATTACAAAACCAAACAGGCCCTTGATCTTTCCTAAGCCCAACCGGCCCAAAAACTAAACCCATTTTCATTTCAAATTTTATATATATATCGACCAAACTAGCTCCAAATCACCTCGCATATTCAAAATTCTTACACACGACACATATATATTTTTACACCATCTCGTTTACCACATAGCCAACTATTAGTGTGTCAAATCCCAAGTTCATTGGACGACGTTTGATACGTTTTTAAGTGGCAAAGTGTTTGACGAATATTCATGTCAATCGATTCATTATTTACTCAAAACTTAACCGTTTTGATTCCCGTTTGTTCCTACGTGTTCCTAATAATATTTCTAACATGTTTTCATGTTTAAATATCATCTATGATAATCTATAATCAAGTGGTACGAGATTATGCAAATCGTGTATGAAATGAAATAGATGTCGACATACTTGTGCTTCACCAAGACATTTCCCTTGATTCATGCACTCTCAAACTTATATAATAAGCATATATTTCATCCTATGAACCTATGTGACTGACAATGCATAGTTACTATGGTTTCCTTGGATGATTTCACACCATACGTGTATCAGATGGCACCATATATATATTACATATGCATGCATCCTTTCCATCATTCATCGTACACTTTCACAACTTTCTTTCTTCCTAATAATTCTTCCTTGGAGGCCAGAAGTTGATTTCATTCACGTTTGGACGCAAGAAAGGGTATCGGGTTAAAGTTATACGATTATTACTTTGGGTATTAATCGAACTTGATCATATCTTGTGTTTTCCTTCATCCTCTTTGTGAAAAACTAGAAGGGGGGGGGGGGGGGGTTGAATAGTTTTCCCCTCTTTTTCATTTTATAAAAACTTTGTTTCAAAATGTTGATTCGAATTTATTCAATTGTTTGTTTGGAAAACCTTTAATTAGAGTTTAGTATGAAAACACCATATAATCAATATGATTAATTATATACGTAAGCTTTTGGAAAAACTTAGTTTTATGAATGGAGCTTTGGTCGGTCTTTGTGTGAATACGTTTTACTTTTAAAATCTTAAAACGTTTGGTATCAAATTATCTATCAAGTTAAATGATTGATGCTAAACAGTCAACCTAAACTGACCAGGTGATGGTCAACAAGGTCAAACAGCCTAGAGTCAATGCTCCGCGGAATATAGTGGTTTCCCCGGGTCATTATGTCCCGACGAGGTGTGGATTGTAATCAAAACGGGTTTGTGATCGGGTGAATTTGGACAGAAAGGGTTTGTGAATGATTACACTACGAGATGAGGAATGAAAATAACTTAGAAATACTATATTAACATTTACTGATGATCAGATAACCTAAAAACGTGAGCTAAGTCTAAAAACGCGTTCGTTTGATTTAAAGTTACGTTAGCGTACGAAATAAAACGCGAGTTTTAGTGAAATAAAATACCTACGAATATGAAAATTACATTTTTACAATCCTAATGATAAAAGAAAATTTTTAGAAAAAGAAAAATAATTTTTACACTATTTAATTATTTATTATTAATTAATTACTATTTTCCTAATTACTTTTAATTATTTAAATTACACTAAATTATAACTAATTATGAAAATACACTAAAAATATGAAAATTAAATTTGGAAAAATCTAAAATATTATAAAACTAATTTTAAAACAGAAAATATATTTTCTAGACTTTTTAAATAATTATTATTAAATAAAAACTATTTATTAATTAATTTAAAATAAAATTAATTATAAAAAATACTAAATGACCAAGAAAAAATCTGAAAAAATTCCTAAAATTATTTTAACTAAAAAGGAACCTGAGAAAAATTTAAAAATGAGAATTGCTTATAAATAAGCAGAAAAATAAGCCAAATGGCTTAAATAGAAGCTATCACTTTATTTATTTTTGACTTTTTCTAATTTTTCTTTTACAAATCTATTAAACTACTTAAAATAAGAGACTTTTGTAAAGGAACTTGTCTTGGATCTCAGGAATAAGCACAATGCTTATCAATAAGCAAATCAGTGAGCTTATGAAGCTTGTATTGCTGAGATAAGCTGTCACTATGAGATCCAGAGGTAGCATAAGCTTCTAACAAGCTAAGTACACACAAAACAAGCTAAAGGAACTAGAAAAACACACTGGAAAAAGTAGCAAATTGGAATTAGCAATTCCAAATCCAATCAGCCAAACAGGCCTCAAAGGGCAATGTGCAGCCCACTGTGGGGCCCACAAGAGTGATCCAAGGTACAAACTGGATATGGAACCAATAAGTCACCCTGGAAGGCTTTCTAAAAAGTTCAAAACCAAGGTTTAAGCTCAAGTTTTGAGCTTATTGTAGCCTTGGGAAGGTGGTCAGACAGCACTGGTCAAAGTGAGGTTGTGAAATAAGCAGTGAAATCAAACTAATCAAACAAGCCTAAACCAAGGTAAGCACAAATCTATCCAAACTCAAAATGACACAACTAAGCTAATGACAAGAACCTAACAACAATTATCTTGCAAAAACACTAATTCATAAACTTAATACATAAACAGATGAGTCAGCATGAGCAGTGCACTCATGGTAACTTATGAACTAAAATAAGCTAACATGACAAGCTAAAATATGCAAACAAATGACAAAATCCACAAGGTGGCACACCAAGCTACACAAAACAGCAAGACTCAAGATGAATTACCAATTGATGAACAATCTAAGCCTTTGAGAAAAATGGTCAAACTGGTTGTGCATGGGAGGCAAAATCTCAACCAAGCAAGTTCACAAGAGCTTTTTTATAAGCAAATGGATGACAAATTAAGATATTCTTTTTGAAATAAGTTAACAGACTACCAAATATCTTAAAACAACAAAAATTAAACAATTCCAATCTATAATGAACCATGCACATGATCTTACAAATCTGTCCATTTAAGCAGTTGTGGTATTTGACTTTTTTTTTTTTTTTTTTTTTTTTTTTTTTTTTTTTTTTTGTAAACTTTGACCATGATGAAATTTAATCACTAATTATTGACTGAAATGGTAATAACAAGCTAGAATGAGATTATAATAAGTTAAATGAACAACTTTTACACTAAAAATGATGATTATAAAACATAAAAAGAAAACAGTGACTGAGGTTCAAGAGGTTAAGGGTCATTTTGACTTTTTTGCCTATGACTTGCAGGTCTTATGCAATAACTAATCTATCTTACAACTAAGGATGAAGTCTCAATACCCTGCACCAACTGAAACACACAGGAACTCAGTGGAATACTCCAATCCAAACACCCTTTTATGCACTTAATTGATTTGAGTATTATATGCAAATGACTATTAGAATCTATACTACTAATGCAGCTTGATTATATCATCTATATGAATGATTTTAAGGGTAAATAAACACAACTTATGCACTAGATTAAGCTACACTAATTTTATGCTAAGATGATTAAGATAATGCACAAACTAGTAAAGTAGTAAACTAATGATTGAGAATAAGCAAATGACAACAAGTAAACTCAATTAATCAAAAAAAAAAAAAAAATTGGAATAACACATAAGAGCACAGAATTAAGCAGTTGCAATTGAGCAATTTCAAAATAAGCTAAAAAAGACTTACAAGCATGAACCACTGTTACTTCCAAATTACTCTCTAGGCAACCCTAAGGCTCTCCACATAGCTCTAAACCACTCCATTGTTCCTGCTTCCTTCTTGATTTTACTGTTATTGTTTTATTTTATTTTATTTTTTTTCTTTGTATTTTCTTCTATTTTTATTGAAATTGAAACTTAAACTGAAACTTGAAATGCAGAACTGAGAAACTTCTATTAATCAAAAGGAGATGAGTTACAAACTAGAGTTTTCTTTATACTGAGATATAAAATTACAATAACTTTAAATAACTAATTTTTAACTAAAATTCTACCCTACACTACTTGCTCTCTTCTGCTTCCATTCTTTTTCTTTTATAGGTCCTGGGGAGTCCATTGAGACTTTCCACTATCTTGTGAGCCATTGGATGGGCTTAGTGATTCCTGGCCGTTTGATTTAATTTAGGCGGGAACTTGGGGTAGTAGCAATTTGTCTCTTAGCTTCTTGGCAGGGGGATTTTGGTGTGTAGTGGTTGTTTTGGAGTGAAAGGAGGAGGTGGAGTGTTGTCAGAGGAGGGGGTGGGATTGTGATGATGGTGTTGGTGTTTGGAGTTTAGCAGATGGTGGGGAGGGTGTAGGAGGTGAGCATGGGGGAGTCAAAAGGGGGGAGGTTTGACCCTGGGAGATATAAAAAACGGGGTGGGATTATTCTTTTGTGTTTGGATTGGGCTGATAGGGAAATTGGGCCAAGGGGTTGGGTTAATGGACTGGGGTTTTGGTGGTAAGGGTATTGTTTGGTTTGTATAAATATTAAGGGTCCATTTGGTTTAAAGTTTAATCACAGGGACCATAAATGTAATTTTCAGAAAGTTGGGGGGCTGGGTTTGTCATTTTTCCATAGTTATCACAAGGGCTAAACATAACAAGTCCGAATAGTATAAGGGTTATAAAAGATAATTTTTCGTTTTTTGAAAACCCGGGGGACTTGTTTTGCAATTTATGAAACTTCAGGGGCCAAATTGTAACTTTCTTCAAACTTTTTACCCAAGGATCACATTTGCCAACTTGTAATTTCCCAAGGACTAAAAAATGATTTTTCTTTCAAAAATTATTTCTCGAGGACCAAAACTGCCAAGTTTCAAAGTACAGGGACCAAACTTGTAAATTTCCAAAACTTTTCAGATTTTTCACCAAAGGACTAAATATGACAACTTATGATTTCAAAAGGACCTTTGGTGACTTTTCTTTTAAAATATGTGCTCAGGGACTATTTTTGCCAATTTTTGAAAGTTGGGGGACTGAAACAGCCAATTTTGCAAACTTTGTATGTTTTTCATTTGTTTTTGCTCATTTTGCATCTAAAACATATAAAACACAATTTTGGAATATTTTCAGTATTTTGATGCATTACTGAGTGTTTTTGTATGTTTTGCAGTTCAGATTTGACCAAAAATGATGAGTGTTTGAGCACTCATCATTAAACTTAATATGAGAAGTGTGAATAATAATCTATTTGACCATATCATATAATTATACACACAATCACAATGTTAACTTCTATGTACAATACAATCAATCATCACAACTATATAAGCAACAACTAAGACAGACATATATGCAAGCATAGATGTAAAGCGATAAATGCAAAAATAAATGAAAAGAGATAAGAGAAAGGAATTGCAAACCGGACACGATGATTTATAGTGGTTCGGCTACAGGGACACCTTCCTTGCCCTACTCCACTCCACGAGTCACCTACTCGAGAGTTTTCTTCACAACTAAACAAGCTCCCTTTTGGCGGAGAAAATCGTACACAACTTTTGCTTACACCATTTAACGACACTAAGCTAAATGTTGAGTTCTAATAGTAGCTAGAACCAATCTCACAACACTACTTCGATCACTACACAACTTCTACACGACTTCACGACTTCATGACTTCTTCATGGCTTCACGACTTCACGACTTCTTCATGGCTTCACGACTTCACGACTTCTTCACTACTTCACAACTTCACAACTTCTTCTATACTCCACTACATATTCACACATCTACTTCTTCACAACTTCATGACTTCTCCACACTACTACTTCTTCACACTACTTCTTACTCACTCATAAACTCACTACTAAGTAAGATCATCTTGATCTACTTATTACATATACATAACTCACAACATTACATAAACACTAACTAGATCCTAATACATCTTTGGCTTTATGATAGGGAGGATTCTTCTCTTGCACTTTGAGTGGTAAATGATTGGATCACTTGAAACAAAGACTTATAATCTTATGATTAAAGGATTTAGAAGGATGTTTTGAAGGGATTGGGACTGAAAATTTTCGTGCAAAAGGTGAGAAAATTCTGTGGGATGAACCAGTATTTATAGGGAGAAAAATATTGTTTGGGAGCATGGCCGGTCCCCTTAATTGGGTGCCGGTCCCCTTAATAATTAAGGGGACCGCCTAGTATAATTAAGGGGGCCACCTAAGAAAAAAATATTTTTTCTTCAGATTTTTTGTCTTTTTGTGGGGGAGGTTTTTCCTGAAGAATGTAGCCGTTTTTTGGGTTAAAATTTGAATTCAAAATATTTATTTTGAATAAAACATTTCTTATAAATACAAAAATGTTTTGTATAAGTTTAAAAATGTTTGTCCCACTTTAACAAAATGTAAGGTTTGTAAAAATAAAAATTCCTTTGATCATAAAATGCATTAGACACTTTGTTTATTCATACCTTAAGTGATATGGATGCTAAAGCAAATATTTACGACTAAATACTTGTTTACGTCATAATTTGTAGTTCAATGAGTTTACGTTTTGTGATTATCAAAACATAGAGATATCGATATATGTTAATAATGTTTTTAGGCATTATTTATATCAACAATCTCCCCCTTTTTTATGATTACAAAACCTAAACTCATCAAGTCTAAAAATTAATTTTTAGACATGTATTTAGTGAGTTTATATTCACTTCTTCCCCTTTTTGTAGAATCAAAAAGGTTATGCCGACTAGCTTCATAAATGAAGTTAGACGGGATGAAAGCTCCCCCTTGATGTGTGCTCCCCCTCGTTCGATGGCACCAAGGGATCGAGATATGGAATGCTCGCAAAAAAAATATTAGAAGCACAAGCATATATAGAAGAATATGCAATATACAAATAACAAGCATAGCAAACAAATATTAAGGATACATAACAATTAATTCAAAGAGATTATGTTAAAGATCCTAATTTACCAAAGAGAGCCATCGGACTTGCTTGTAACAAAAGGTTGGTTGATTCTTATTTGGAAGTGAAAATCATAAGCATATAGTATGCTTAGATGGTTGATGATGGAGTGTTTGGAATGAAGATGGTTTAGTTAGGGTGAGGTTGTTGGATTAATGGAGGTATATGTTTGGGTCATGAATGTTGGAGAGTTTGGTTGTGGAGAGTTTGTAGCGGAAAAGGTTGATTAAGGTTTTGGATGTTGTTCAAGTGAGGGAATTGGATGTGATCTAGTGAGAAGATATTCAATCCAAGTGAAGTGTTCATTGAATGCAATGGTTTTTAGGAGAAAGATGCAACAAGGTCAATTGTTGACATGCTTCTCAAGTTGATTTATGTTGTGTGGTGATGAGGGTGATCTAGATGAAGGTGGATCCAAATTGCGTTTAGCAAGATGTAAGGCTAAAAGCGCACTAAGCTCCTGGGATTCTTTTAGCGCCTCAACGAACATTAAGTGTTCGGAGGAAGGTGATGGTGGTGGAGCATGATAGTTGTCTTGGGTGAGGGTTTGAACATGCAACATAGGAATGACATGTGAAGTTGTAGGATGTGGTGGTGATACTCTTGGTGGTGTAGACATGTTTGAGCTTGGGTAGTCATGAAAACATGATATGGGTGGAAGAGATGCTTCATGAGTGGATGGTGTTTTTGTTGAATGAGCAACATGTAAAGTGTTGGTAATGAGGTTGGGATTATTGTTTTGGGATTGTGCATGCTCATCATAAGAGGGAGCGTTAGTGGAAGCACGAATGGATGATTTGAATGGATCATTTGTGTGAGAGTGAGGTTTAGGTGTTGGTTGATTATGAACAACATCGCTTGAGTTGTGAAAAGATTATGAGGTTTGAGTGTAATGTAGAAGGATATGGGTGAGTAAAGGTTTTTGATATGTAATGTTGGTGAGAAGGAGAGTGAGGTGTTAGGTATATAATGTTGAATACATAGGAGGAATTTGGTGTTGGATGTTTGACAACATCATTTGGTTTGACGGGCTTTTAATGGAAGTTAGGCTTTCTTCTCCAAACGGGTTATTTGGTGGTTTTGGTTTAATGGGAGAGGTCATGAAGAGATGAGTATAGATTGAGAGGAATGAGAGTGTTTATAATGTAGGATTGGTGGGATTAAGGATGTATAAATTTTGATAGAGGGTTTAGGACAAAATAGGTTTATGAATTTTGGGAAGTGTAGGATGAAATGGGCTAAAAAGTAGAAAAAGGAAACAATACCTTCGACCATCAGATGGCCGGTCCCCTTAATAATTAAGGGGGCCGCCTTATGATTTAAGGGGGCCGCCCATCTAGTGATTCCCAGATTGCCAGAAAAGGGTTTTTGGTAGTGAATTGCAGAAAGGTTGTGTTTTTTGTTTCAAACAAGTCCAACTCTTTGAGGCAATTAAGCATATACTAATTATGTAGGCAATTATGTAGCCAAAGCATGTTAATCAAAGAGATTAATAAACAAGCAATTTCATCTAGCATGCAAACATACTCATCAAGCAAGTAAAATATAAGTGCTAGGAAACAATAAGCAACATCAAGTATTTCATAACTACATAACTAGGAGGATTAATCCTAATGTGTATCAATGTGCAATAAGTGGGTAGTTATGATAGCATGGATTTCTAGACTTGTAACAAACTAAGTCTTAATGAACAAACCATGGTCCTCTTGATTTGATTTAGTTCACTTATAAGTGTCATTTATATAAATATAGATGACAAATATGAGATCACCATGCATGATTTTAAAAGAGACGTTTTTAGCATTATTAAACAATGTTTGAAAGTAAGTTTTCACTTAGATGTGAGAGTTATTTGAATAAAATAGATTGGGTTTTTACTTCAAAATGTGTGAATAAATGGTAAAGAATATTTTCACAATCTTTAGTTTTGATCAAAATAAAATTGTGGATATTGATAGTGAAAACATGTTATTTAAAAGTGGGATAGTTATTTGAAAAACTATTTTCCAAAATATGAGGTTTTTGCATATTTTTAGAGATATTAGATTTTTGACAACAAATATCATGAATCAAATATTAAAAAAAAAAAAAGTTTATTAAAGATCTCATGCTCAAGAGGGTTGGTTAAGCCTATTATTATATCATGCTATCATTTCTACATATCCTAAAAGGAAATGAAGACGATAATTTATATGTTAGATACGAGAGTGTTGAATGGGGTATAACCTAACATCTATAGTTCCTTTGTTTTCGCACGCTTATCTAACTTAATGCCATAAATCTAGGAATGAAAGAATCTAATGAGAAGCAAAGTTCATAAAAGTAAATTAGCGTTAGGTATATATAGGAAGAGGAATTTAATCAAGTTGGAGAATGAGTATGAGACTATTACTAGTGGTGCTCAATTCAGGCTAAACACGACCATTTTTACGGGTTACACACACCCATCTTCTCACATAGAAGCAATTCAACCGTTAGGTTAAATTGAATTTCTAGTCAATAGATTCTCCAGTAGTCATTCTCTTTTTAGAAGAAATCGAGTTCCTAAATTTACCTATCGAAGATTACCAAATATGAAATTTGCTTGATTCACTAATACTTGGCTTAATGTAACTCAAACATCATGTTTTTATGAAGGTAAATCTAGATGATATATTTTATTCACAATCCTAATAGAGACGTGTTGAATGTTTAGATAAGAGTAAACATAAAATTTTAATCCTTTCTTCATGATTTACCGGTTGTTTGGTTTTGATGACATATTACTTGATTTAATAACTGTGCTAGACTTAAGAGTGCACCTTAGCATCTCTTGTGAAATGAATCTCATTAAGATTATTTATCTTAAATGAGTTTGTGATTCTCAAATGAAATCAAAACTAGACATTAATATATTTTTAAACAAATATTATTTTCTATGATTTTTGCCAATGTTATATATCATACTTTAACAAGTATTTGAAAAAATAAATTTTTACTTGTTTATGGATTGTGACAAGTTATTTTTCAATTCTAATAACTTATATTATTTAAAAAAAATGTAGTGCATTATCTTGTAACACAACCATTCATGCTACAAAGAAAATGAAATACATAGAATATATAGTGTGTATTATTCTTAAATATGTATTTTATCTTGAAGTGATAATTTTAAGTAGTGTGAGCAAAGTTTACATATGTTGTTAGTTTGTTCATGTTTGGTTTTTCGGATATGACACATTTATCCATTGCATTGCAATGTAAATTGCTTGAATATTTCGGACGAAACATCCAAGTCGTCAATCCTACTTCATTGTATATTTTCTAATGTGTGTTATTCTAATATTTGGAACACAATTATTGGACAAGTAGATTCAATATGATATTATCAACACAAGTGTGAGTTATGATCCAATGCATTCTCTTTTCATCTACAAAGGATGTAACTATTTTCATATCAATCTAGTGTGATTGAGTATGTAGATTCAAGACTATATCTTTTGTTGTAATTTGATATAATATTGAAGCTAAACAAATAGCAATCCAATTTCTTGTCCACACTCAAAAACACGTCAATTAGATTTGATGAATATATCAACCATAATTTGAATAATGAATTGATATAATATCAAGATCTTTCTTGACCCTCACGGACACTCATTTGAAATAAATAAACATTTTGATAGTGTGTTCCATTAATCCTAAGATTATTTATTAGTGAATGATTGAAAGTTGACTTATTATTTCATGATTGTTATATGTTTTGTTTTTGTGAAAGACTCTTCATTTTTACTTATTATGAACACACTTAGATTTTGAAAATACTTTTTTCTTTTATATAACTATTAATGTTTTACAATGATTCAATTTCTCTTATTAAACATCTTAAGGTAAAACAAGCTAATTTGTAGAAAATATTTAAGTGTGTTGTGAAGAATAGATTAAATTGTTTGAAATGTTTAGGTGACTAGATTGAACTCATTTACAAGATGTTTGAGTAACATTAAGCCATCTATACCTATATGCAATGCAAGCATATTATAACAATCCTAACGCAAGAAATCTAGCATAAGATCTAGTTAAGTATAAATCGGAAAACTAGATATAAACTAATAGGGCACATATGCATAGATATACACATAGCTAAACTTCAAATAGCAACAATCATTTAATATATTCAATTAAGAAAATAAAATCACAAAGAAGTTCACATAACACATAAAACACTTGTGGTCGTTTTGTGTATTATATACACCAATGTTTACTTAGCTCGAATTTATTTGAAAATAAAATAGTTTTCTCCCCATTCTATAATTTAATTAAGATCAATATTTTAAAAACATAAATACTTAATTTTTCAAAAGTATATCAACTAGGAATGTCCGACTTGAAGGAAAAGGTAAAACAAAAGTTTTACGTTAAAACAAAACACAAATTTTTGACTACCGTATAGTATTTTGACTTTATTACTTATTTAAGTTTGTAATGGTTACTTGTAAGTATTTTTAAATGAAAGTAGACTCAATTACCTTCAAAACGCCGGGTGGCACGACTTCTACGGAGTTACGGTTAATTTTATATTATTTTTCAAAGTTTTCGAAAAACTGTCGAACAGACAGGTGGACCCCTTAAATAATTAAGGGTGTCACAACTCGTAATTTCATGTCCTTTTTTACATGTCGAAATTTCATTTTTATTTCGGGAAGTTACTATTCATCAGTTACTATTCACTATTACTATTCACTTTCACTATTTATCTCTGAAATTTTTATTTCATATTCTCGTAAATTAAACTATTTTAACAGTAATCCGAGAGTTTGACGCTCGTCGGATCATTTTTGCAAAAATCACAAAGCCGTGTCCGAGATTTACTTTTGGGTTTAAACGTTGTTCCAGCATCCCGATATGTCCATAAAACACTATAAACAATAGAAATATGATTTTCTCTCATTTTACGACAATTCAAAAAGTTTTGGAATTTTACGTTTTTCAGTTCAGCGTTTTACGCGAATTACGCATTTTAAACCCGCGTTTCTAATTTTAACAGCGTTTAAGCAACCCGGTGGAACTTACCATTCATTTTATATTTTATTATGGAGTATTTTGACAAGTTTAGTCATTCTTTCAAGTTTCATATTTTTACGATACCCGGATTTACGTTTCGCGGTTTAAAACTTTAAGGTTAGCGATTAACGGAACCAAAACCGACTCCGTGAACTAGATATTAACAAGTTTCCTACATACTCATCAACCATGTGCAGCCCCCCCCCCCCCCCCCCCCCCCCCCCCACCATGTTACTTCCACTTGACCCTTTATTTACCAAAATGCCATTGGATGAGATATTTTCTACATAAACACAATTAACACATCATATTTATTTTCAAGAATCATAAAGCAAGGTTTTCTCCCTTTCCTCTCCTCCCTAGCCACGACCCAAATTGAAAACACAAGCAAGATCCATCAATTTTTGAAGATCAAGACATAATCAAGCTCTACTTTCTTTCTTTGTTAGGGTTTTGTGATAAAAACCTAGGTTTCTTAATCCATTTCTCATCAAACTCCATATATATTCAAGTAAGCTTCAAGTGTTATTTGTTCATCATCTATTACCTTCATTTCATTAGTAACATGTTGTATTTTCATGATATATTGGTTAAATATGCAAGTAGTTATGTTATATATACCACTTTTCAAGTATTTCCTAATTATTATGAGATTATAATTAACCTGTGATTATCCCCATGAAACCCACCAAGGTTGGTGATGTTTAGGAACCCATGACACCTTAAGAAGGTGTATGGTAGGATTAGACTAGATTTGTGGTGATTGGAGTGGATTTGGACAAGTATTAAACAAGAAAAATAAATTTTAGCCACTATATAAATGTTGCTGTCCCATTTTGTAAAATCCAGAAAAATCAGGGGATTCCGGGTAACTTTAGGCTAAAGATTTAGAAAATAATTTCAAACACGAAGCCGTGGGCGAAAGAACGGATTAAAACGAGTTTATAACGAAGGAGATATGATTTTTGCAAGTTTAACGACGAAAACTATTTTCTGAAAATTATACTTGCTGTCCCACGATTTTCAAGGGCCAATCTGAGGTGTAAAACTTGATCTAGCCATCCCGACTTATCAAAAATATATTAGTATGTTGTCCCACAATTCCGGGGATATAAAGAACGTAGAAAACAAGCTTATAACGACCAAGATATACACGTTTCAAAATCGACGAAACTCTATTTATTTCCATCAGCTTTTTAGCAAAATTTTACTAAGTATAGAAACAGTTTTTGTAATACATCATGTTGAGTGCCAATTTACTCATTGATAAACTTATTTCTGGAAAATTTACATCATTGACAAAAAGTTAGTTCACCCAGTCTAGTTTCCAAAACATCCACCCGTTTGTGAAAAGGATTTATAACGAATAACTTATGGACTTCCAAACTTTCCCGAAAACTGCCCAGAATCAGCTGAAACAGCCCAAACACCTTAATTCATGGCTATATATCTTTATGATCAAGACCCGTATGGACAAACTTCAGTTCTATGACTTTTTAGTTAAGGTGAAAGTCTTTCAAAAACTACTGAGATTCTTTCCTAACTCTTAATATTCACCATTTCGCGACTAGTTTTGCCAGACCATTTTGGCCATATATTCAAGTAATGAAAATGTTATATTTTGTGACGAAAACCTTATATTTGACGATAGAACACCAAACGAGGATCGTGGAGTACCGTTTCAACATATTTATATGAAAAGTGGTTATTAACTTAACGAGACGTCAAAAACGTATTTTTCGACGATAAGCGTTATTTTCAAAACTAACGATTGGTATCGATAACATACGTATTTGCATGTGTAGCATCTTTTCAGTTCTTACATTAGACCGTATCTCGATATTAGGTTGCGGTTAGAGATCGAACCTCATTTCTGTGTATCCACTTTTGTTATCGTAGTTATCGCAACAGGTGAGTCATAGCCCCTACTCTTTTAATTGTTTTGTAAACTCTTTGGGGGAGAATACATGCTCGTTTTACTTAAACGCATTACTCGGTTTACATGGTTGATTACCTGCATTTCATTGGTATGTTTGATTACCTGCATTTCATTGGTATGTTTGACTACCTGCATTTCAAGGGATTGTCATCATTGTTTATATAACCTCATTGTTAAAATTGTTTATATAGCGGTTTTGCTACACTTATCTTTGAATTGAGATTCAAGCATTATTTTGTTCACACAAACCAAAACACATTTGGCAGTGGGTTGTAAACACACAGGTTACAAGTCTCTTATGGCGGGACTTGGAACTGAGTGGATTTACGATGCCTTTGCTGGGAAATCTTCATTCATATGCATAACATTCTTTTTCACAAGACTCTATGAACTCACCAACCATTGTGTTGACACTTTAGCATGTATTTTCAGGTTTTAAGCAATGGCACGCTTCAGGAGGTTTTGGCAGGGCATGGCATGGTCATAGAAGACTCTGATTATTCATTTGGGGACCGTTTTAAACTATTTTAAGGGCCTACTTCCGCACTACCTTTAACAATGTAAATTCAACATTTTGATTAAATTATTTTATTCTAAATGATTCAAGTGAAAACCATTTTTGAACTTGTGTTGTAATACCAATTGAGTTACACCCCAGCTACATGTATGCTTCCGCTGGACCCGATTTTGGGGGTGTGACAAAGGGGACCGCCCATCTGGTACACAAAATTTCAATTTTTTGTAAAAAATTGTTTTCTGACTTTTCGGAAAGGTGTGTAACTTTCTGATTTTGATACCGAACATTTAACACTTATTTTAAGCATAATATTATTTCGAGCTAGTATAATTAGTGTATATATCATCAAAACTAATACAAGTTAATCAACAAAACACTTTTCATATTTAATCCTCCTTAATGGGTAATTTGATACATGGATCGTACTCAATTTTTAAAACTATTTGTTTTGAAAATTTGAGCGACTTGGCTCTGGTACCAATTGTGGAAAACTAGAAGGGGGGTTGAATAGTTTTCCCTCTTTTTCATTTTAAAAAAACTTTGTTTCAAAATGTTGATTCGAATTTATTCAATTGTTTGTTTGGAAAACCTTTAATTAGAGTTTAGTATGAAAACACCATATAATCAATATGATCAATTATATACGTAAGCTTTTGGAAAAACTTAGTTTTATGAATGGAGCTTTGGTCGGTCTTTGTGTGAATACGTTTTACTTTTAAAATCTTAAAACGTCTTGTATCAAATTATCTATCAAGTTAAACTTAATATGAGAATTGTGAAAAATAATCTATTTGACCATATCATATAATTATACACACAATCACAATGTTAACTTCTATGTACAACACAATCAATCATCACAACTATATAAGCAACAACTAAGACATATAGGCAAGCATAGATGTAAAGCGATAAATGCAAGAATAAATGAAAAGAGATAAGAGAAAGAAAATGCAAACCGGACACGATGATTTATAGTGGTTCTGCTACAAGGACACCTTCCTTGCCCTACTCCACTCCCCGAGTCACCTACTCGAGAGTTTGCTTCACAACTAAACAAGCTCCCTTTTGGCGGAGAAAACCGTACACAACTTTTGCTTACACCATTTAATGACACTAAGCTAAATGTCGAGTTCTAATAGTAGCTAGAACCAATCTCACAACACTACTTCGATCACTACACAACTTCTACACGACTTCACGACTTCACGACTTCTTCATGGCTTCACGACTTCACGACTTCTTCACTACTTCACAAATTCTTCTATACTCCACTACATATTCACACATCTACTTCTTCACAACTTCATGACTTCTCCACACTACTACTTCTTCACACTACTGCTTACTCACTCATAAACTCACTACTAAGTAAGATCATCTTGATCAACTTATTACATATACATAACTCACAACATTACATAAACACTAACTAGATCCTAATACATCTTTGGCTTTATGATAGGGAGGATTCTTCTCTTGCACTTTGAGTGGTAAAGGATTGGATCACTTGAAACAAAGACTTATAATCTTATGATCAAAGGATTTAGAAGGATGTTTTGAAGGGATTGGGACTGAAAATTTTCGTGCAAAAGGTGAGAAAATTCTGTGGGATGAACCAGTATTTATAAGGAGAAAAATACTGTTTGGGAGCGTGGCCGGTCCCCTTAATAATTAAGGGGACCGCCTAGTATAATTAAGGGGGCCGCCTAAGAAAAAAATATTTTTTCTTCAGATTTTTTGTCTTTTTGTGGGGGAGGTTTTTCCTGAAGAATGTAGCCGTTTTTTGGGTTGAAATTTGAATTCAAAATATTTATTTTGAATAAAACATTTCTTATAAATACAAAAATGTTTTGTATAAGTTTAAAAATGTTTGTCCTACTTTAATAAAATGTAAGGTTTGTAAAAATAAAAATTCCTTTGATCATAAAATGCATTAGACACTTTGTTTATTCATACCTTAAGTGATATGGATGCTAAAGCAAATATTTACGACTAAACACTTGTTTACGTCATAATTTGTAGTTCAATGAGTTTACGTTTTGTGATTATCAAAACATAGAGATATCGATATATGTTAATAATGTTTTTAGGCATTATTTATATCAACACTCTCGACTCTCTACCACCTTTGAAGGTGTTGTAAGTAGTTCCAAGCTCTTTTTAATTCAATTCACACGTTAGAAATATTCCATGCACCATATTTATGTTTTACCAAACGTATATAAGCTTTATGTGTGTATATATATATATATATATATATATATATATAAAGTAGTAGCAACACAAACGTGGCTAGCCTCTATCTTGGAAGGCCTAGGAGTCATGTAGCACACATATTTCACGATAGTTTTTACTTCACATGCATGTTACGAACTCATTTTGAACCATGCTCCATCGCATGCAAAATTTACATAAACACTTAGAAAATAATCTAAGTTTTTTTATATATATAGAAACGTTCCATGTAGCCAAGAAATGCACGTATACATTGAAATATTACTTAACGAGCACCCAATATTTTTACTCGACCTAATAGACCACCTAGAAAACTACCACTCTCATTTAGATAACATGTAAAAATACTCATGTTTCGACACATAAATTGATCCATTTTGAATCGGCATTCACAAGGTTTTCAATTCCAAATTTAGTTAAGAAAACTAATATTTTCGTTTGGGCTTATACTGAGCCCAACAAGAAATAACGAACCATAAGCCTACTGGGCCCATATGAAACATTTTTAGAATCATAAAAATAGCCCAAGTCCAGGCCCAAAACAATTTCCATGCCCTCGCCTCCAAATTTATTAATGGGCTTTTGTTTGGCTCGTTAGAAGCCCATAAGCTGAAAAATAAGCTCTTTTATCAAATAAGCAGTTGAAATAAGTTTTAATAAACTTAAATAAGCTACGAAAATTTTTCTATAATTTTTCCCACTTTTTATTACACGTTTGGACTAAAAATGTAACGCGACGACATTTAGGAGGACTAAAACTATCAAGGACTGAAAAGTAGGGACTGAAAGTGTAAAAATAGAATCTTTAGGATAAAACTTGATATTATTTAATATTCCAAGCTTAGAATGTTATTTTGGACAAGTAGTGGACTATAATTGTAAATTAGATACGAAAAGGACTAACGGTGTAACGCTAACGCCGTTAGTATAAAAAGTGTAAAAATGGGAAAAGGACAAGGACTAAACATAATCTATTTGACATTCTTATTCGTTTTCTATTTTTCGTAAATTTATTCCGTATTGCATTTAAACTTTCGTTTTTATTTATATATATATATATGTATATAATAATTAACGTAACGTTAATAATATATATAACGATATTTCAAAAGTTAATATTTTTACTTACGATTAAAAAGGTAAAATTTCGATGGATAATTTAAATAAAGTATTTTATCATATCATGCATGGCATAATAATTACACTGCACATCATCTATTCGTCATAACGAATAAATATTATTCGTTATTCGTTCGTATTTACCAAATAGTATTTGGTCAAATTCTCAGATAAATTTATTTATCAGGTTCTGTATCAAAGACGTTTCCATAATCATTCTCATAATCTCATCCTACTTAACTTTTCATCATCCCAACGTCAATCAAGGTGAGTCATAACCCCATTTCCAATACTTGTTTTTAACTCATTGGGGGAGATACATGCTTACATATACTTTGATAATTTGATAAGTATATGAATAAATTACATGATTCAAATCAATTTCCTTATTAATAATTATCTGATATGGTTTATAATTTAAGATGTGATACATACAATACTTGATGAAATACTTAATTGAAATACTGATACTCTTATGATAATGTTTCCAATTTGATTATTGTGGTATGTGATACATATATTTTACTGATGAATTACTTGACTGAAATACTGATACTCATATGATAATGTTTCCAATTCAATTATTGTGGTATGTGATATACATATGTTACTGGCGAAATACTTAACTGAATTACTGATACTCAGATGATACTGTTTCCAAATTGATTGCTGTGGTAGGATACTTGATTTTATGATGTTATCCTGAATGATCCTATTATTACCTTGATATTGCCTAAGTTACCTTATCGCCATAAAGTCCCTTAATCATGAGCCATTAATCACTGTTATGTGAGCGCGAATATAGTGAACAGCTTCGAAACCTGTTAAGGATTGACCTCCTGTCCCACTAATACTTGACGGAATACCATATGCATATGGTTAGTCGTATTAGTCATGATACACTATATTCGTAGACAAATAGGAATTGGCAAATCACCTATTATAAGAGGGAAAAATTTATCATTGACTTGATAAATCACCTATTTTGTTAAGCTTGTGTGTCATGAGGCTTGGGGCAATATCTATAAGGAAATGTATGTTTTCAACATATATTTAGATACATCTGTATAGGAATTTGACCATACTTGAATTGTATATCTGATTAAATTAGCATCATGAGTTTCCAGCTCATGTTAGGATTATTGATTCCTTACTTGATTTTGATTGAATACATATATGATTTATTTGTGATTATAGTCAACATTACTCAATACTTGTTTCATTACTGTTTGTATTTATCATTACCAAATATTCCTGAAATCTATCCAAATAAATGGTTTTCCATAAAACTCTATGAACTCACCAACCTTGGTATTGACACTTTTAAGCATGTGTATCTCAGGTAATTTAACAGAGCAGGACAAGACACGGAGTGTGCATTTATTACTCTGATAAATTAAAATGGTGTAAAAATCAAATATGTCATTTTTTAAAAGCTTTTATATCTTTTAATAAGATTTTAAATCAAATGGTTCATCTTTTATCAAAAATATTATTTGAATGACAAATAACTTTTAAAAAGCTTCTTTTAAGCCGTTTTATGAGATTATAACTTCGATCCTCCCCGTAACACCCAAATTATTTTTCCGCTGCTACAAACTTAAATTTGGGGGTGTTACAGGATGGGAAGGATAACTTGCCAAAGTTAAACTTTCAGTGGGTTCAAATATAGTACTTATTGGTACCACCTAGTGGGATGTTAATACCAATGGGAGTTGTCAAATTCCAATAGATCTATCAACTATATTTGCGTTCACATGGGTAAAATATCCCAAACGATTAGATTCATGAATTTTGGTTATGTAGTGGTGGCAGTTAGTTTACTAGTGCAACAACCAAAGAAAAAGACTTGTATTCAGTTTTAAGTAAAACATTTAGCATGTATCCCCCTCACAGGGTTTATAAAGCATTTAGAGTGAAAGCATTTTAAAAAGTATGAGGCTATGAACTCACGGTATTTAAAAAGATGTGAGGCTACAAAACTCACCTGGGTTTAGAGTAATCTAAGTGATGCAAATAGTGACTCGGAAACTAGACCGCCTTACTCACGTATCCTAGTGTGTTGTTGGTTTTGGATGTATGTCAAGTTTTAGTTATCATGTTTATGTTTCTCAAGTTATTGTTTTTAGGTTTGTTAATGTTTTATATATAACATAACATCGTTCAGGCCATTGTAATTCAGAAGTATATGACTCCTCACATAAAGCTCCCTACTAGTGTATTATGTTATCAACATAATACCGTTCGGGCCATCATAATTCAGAAGTTAATACTCCTCACACAAAACTCCCTATTATTGAGTTATGTTGTTATTAGGGTTTAGTTATAATCATATCACCGTTCGAGCCATCATATCTCAAAAGTATATGCAATAATCGTTCGAGAAGTCAGGGCACTTTAATTCGTAAACCCAACAAACTCGTTAAAACGAAATATCCACATAGTACTCCTCGCATGAAGCTCCCTAGTATTGTGTTATGCTTCTAACATTATTTAGGTTTTATACTTTTATGATATTTTCACTTTTTACCCTTATAGTATATATATTTACGTTTTCTACCCTAAATTTATATTACTTATATTACTTATACTAATAATTATCTATACTTGACACATCTAGTCCTTAGACTTCTATATTTTAAGTAATTAATGTAAGACTCTTAATTTTTCTATATGTACCATTTAGACCTTTAACTTTATAATATTTACGTTTTAAGTCCTTTTTAATTTATACTTATTTTAATATCTATCCTAGGGTTTTAATATTATGCAAAACTAGTCCTTACACTTATAACTTCTAGGAAATGTCAAAAACAGTCCCTAGACTTTATAATTTTAGGAATTTATGATATATACCCTTATGCATGTAAAGTTTTGCAAAACTAGTCCTAATATGCATGTAACTTATATTTTATCTAGCAACTAAGTTTTCTAACTTATGTTTTATTTATTTTAACTTATCTAGGTTATTTATAACTAGTGTATGACTTAAAGAAGTGACTTATAGCATGCATGCAAGTATACAACTCAATCTAGGGTTTTAAAATGAAATCTAACTAGTTCTAGCATTCAAGGCTTAGGCAAGGTATCCTATGGGTTCTAAGGCAACCTAAATCTATCCTAAGACTATACTAAAGCTAAATAAACTAAAATGTAAGACTTACTTGGCTAGGGGAGGGTTTACGTGGGTTTAGGGTTTTCTAGGGCTCGCTCGACTTCAAACCACAACAAAACACAACCAAAGCTTAGCTACTCATTTCCTAGGGCTTCTAAGGGTCTTAAACTACAGAAATGTGAAGTATAGAAGATAAGGAGAGGTGTGAAGAAGAATGGATGGGAGAAGGGGTATTTATACCCGCGTAGAGGCGGTTAGGGTTAGAAATGGGGTATAGGTGTCGAGCAGGGGGAGGGAGGAGTAAGCAAGGCTAGAGGGTGATGTGGTGAGGCTACATGGTGATGAGGACGAGCTATGGCAGTAGCTAGGGGCGGAGTAGGTCGGTTGTGGTGGTGGAGAGCCGAGAGAGACAGTTTGGTGGTAGTAGCTTACAAGGAGGTGATGCACCTCCTTGCTTGGGTGCTTGGAGGTGCTTGTAAGCTGCTTAGGGTGGTTAGGGATGGTTTAGGGTGTTTAGGGATGGATTAGTGGTGGATTAGTGGTGGTTTAGTGGTGATTAGTGGTGGATTAGACAAGTAGGTGATGCACCTACTTGTGAGGGTGCTTAGAGGTGTTAGGGTGTGTGCTTGGGTATGACTAAGGTGTTAGGGTGCTAGGTTGAGGTGCTTGAGGTGCTTATGTTTAGGTTTTACTTGTTTTAGTTAAGTTTAGACCTAGTTCTACTTATTAAGTGTTTAAGGTTTTACCTAAGGTTTAGTGCCTAAGTTAAGTTCCTAAGAGTGTCTAGTGACTAATCCTAAGTCCTAAAGGGTTTATTCTAAGTGAGGGTAACTTATGGGAAAGGTTAGACCTAGTTTTGTAACCTAAATGACCTAAGTGTGTTTAGTGAGAGACTAGGGTATATCCTATGGTTTAGTGCCTAGACTAGTGTCCTATGAGTGTCTAATAACTATTCCTAAGTTCTAAGAGGCTTATACTAAGTGGTAGTGACCTATGGGGAAGTTTTGGGGTGGTTTAGACCTAATTCTAGTTAATTATGACCTAGTTATGGTTTTGGGCTTATGGGGTTTGTATTTAAGTTCTAAAGGGTTTATTCTATAGCCTAATGGTCCTAAGATATCCTAATATTCCTAAGGAAACTCATACTTAAGCCTTGGACACATTCATACTAGTTAAACTAAGCATGTAGGTTCAAATAAGCACATAATCCTACTTAAGTTATAGTTAGTGTTTATTAGGGTTTTGTGTTATGTTTAGTGTTTTACATTTGTGAATTACTTATTATGGTGTTGTTATAATTTTATGCTTGACATACCTAGGGTTTATAGGATGTGAGTGTTGAGTTATTTGGCTTATGTGGATACGTGAGCAGGTCTAGTGAGTCATGCAAATAATAATGTATATAAAAAGCAAAAATTTACATGTGAAATACCTACTATAGGTATTTGTAATGGGAATGATAGTAATGGGTGTTTGTGGGTTGTTATAATGGGTGCGGGCTAAACGGGCTTGAGCTAAACGGCCACGGGACAAACGGGTGCATGTTATATGAATCGTTTTAGAAAATACCCAAAACGACAAAATAAATTCCTCAGACTTAACACCTCATTTATATTTAAAAAATTAAATAAAATTATATCTATATGTTTTTCTTTAAAAACAATTGTAATGTTATCCAATGGAGATCAAATATGTGCCCATTTAACTTTTAAATGGGCAATATATGCCCTTTCAAAAAAAAAAAGTGGTAAACCAAATATGCCTAAATCTTTTAAAAGTTTCCCCATTTAGCCAATTTTTTTGATTTTTGGTATAAATTGACACCTCTACATAGACAAAAAACACACTGTTTAAAAAAAACATCATCACTATAATTTTTCTTTATCTTTTTTATCTTTTTTTTTTGAACGGCGGAAATATATTAAAAAGCTAGAGAGAAACTAGCAAAATTACAAAAAATATTGCAACATTAGGTTTTGTAACCACAACGTCCAACCAATGTTACACTTACCACATCTATTCATACACCAATCAAAAGAATGAATAACTATTGATTGGCTCCAAACAGTCAACTAAAGTCAACCACAGGTGTGGTCAATATAGTGCTTTTTTATAAAGATAACGTCACACATGTGAATTGGACTAGATTAGTAACATATAGTATCCGCAGGGACTACTATCGTACACTAGGCAAAGTAATGTTGTGATGAGCCTATAAATGCCCCTCATGACTCTCCATGAGGGGTGTGGGAAATCATTAGTGTTTTGTATTGTTTCATTTATTAATCAAGTTATCCTTTTGTTCTCCACCCTCTCTCTACTTTCACTCACTAGAAAGATGAATCCTTTCATCTTCTTTGATCAACCTAGACCTCCCGAACCACATAAATCTTGCATATTTTCGGTCCTACAATTGGTATCAGAGCTCATGGTGTTATTTTCATTGATTTAGTGTGGTTCGTACATGTGTAGAAGCTGTTTTTTGATACCATTTTTGCATCCGGAAAACTTTTTTTTCCTACTTTAATGGTTAACAGTTTCTATACAAGCTTTTATGTATCTTCATGGTCAAAAGTCATCAACTTTATTAGTTTTATCACTGTTTATTGACAGTTTCATTACTGATTTTCTTGGAGACTTTTTGTACCTACCGTGAAAAGTGGTCAACAAGGTCGGAAAACTCATCGGAATCTGCAAAAAGACTCGCCGGAATCTGGTCGGAATTTCTTGTATAAGAAATTTTCGATATGTACTATTTTTCGAGAATACTTTTTCGAAATGTACTAGTTTTCGAGAATAGGTTTTTGAAATATTCGATTTTTCGAGAATATATATTTTTGAAAATTTTTACTTTTCGAAAAGATTGTCTGATTCACGTTCTCGATAAATGTGTATTCTCGATAAGTGTCAAAGTTTCAAAAATTAAAGATATGCAAAGTTTCGCAAATACAAGATGAAGAAGAGATAGTTTTGACCATAACCATAATACTACAAACTCTTTGTTGACTTCAGTTTGTATACCATCATCAGTCCAAGAAGATATCAGAAAACAAAAAGAAAAGAAGAAGCCACAACATTCATCATAACCGTATACAATAAATCTTTAACTATCCTAATCCCATCACCTAATCTCAAGAGCAAACAACAACTATCACAATCATTCAAGACTCGTACTACATGAAAACTTATCAAGATCTCAGTTTGGTCAAACTTTTTTCGCAAATCTTTCAAAGATTTTTTTTTTTTTTTTTAGTTTGAACATGAAACCATCATCGATCCTTTAGAAGCCAAGCTTCTTGATAATATCCGAACAAAAAGAAAAGAAAAATAACAAGGATGTTACTTCATTTTCTTTGGTTCCATCACAGAAACATACATGAAAACAAGAAGCTACCTACCCGAGATCTTTTCTAAGATCTTGTAGTCGAATCAACATCTTGAAGCCAGCTTTAAAAACCACAAAGGAGATTCAGTTCGTGGGTTATGTTATTGGTTCAAGTGATTTGTGGTTCTAAAGGATTTGTGTTTGAGAAATTCGATTGATGTGATGCTGGAAATGAGATAAGATATGTGTTAATTGATTGGTTTAATAAAGACGAAACCTAGTTGAGGTGTGAGCTCTTTGTGTGATGGGGGCGGATAGTTAAGACGTGTGTATTTTAGGGTTGAGTGAAAAGCGTATAATGTGAAGAACAGATTATATCATGTTTCTACTTTGAATTGGATCTGGGCTCTTGAATGAAATTGGGCCTTTCTTTTTCAATTATGGACTGGATTGAGAGGTTGCATTAGGTTGGATCCAAAATAATATCAAAATAATTGGGCTGAACATTGTATTATCCAATGTATTTTTATACATTGTGTTAAAATTTTGGTAATATTTGGTGTAAATGAGAGGTATTTTGGTATTGCAATATTCACGGGGGATACATCGTTCACGGCTAGAATTGTTTTGTTTAACAACATGATCACGGGATTTTTGTATGGTATTATTGATTTGATTTTGAAGTGGCATTTCTGAAAGGTGTAATTATTTATCTCAAAGTCTAGGGGTGGTTGGATGCACGACTTTTGAAGATAACTTGTCTGCGCAAATTAAAAAAGTTCATTCTTGACAATCTAGTTATTACTGATGTAAGGAGTTACGTTGTAGTTCTCACAGTAAAGCTATCACTTAAAGGAGTTACGTTGTAGTACTCAGTGTCACACGAAGTAGTGGATTGTTCAAGTGGCGAATATTTCGTGCAACCTCATACTTAAAGGAGTTACGTTGTAGTACTCAGTATAGGTATTAAGTCACATCTATCGTACAAGCATTAAGTCACAAGATGGGATGTTTACTTCGTTTTCAAGTTGGTCATATCGGGTTGTCTCCATATGTGGTCATTACTATTAGCCGGTGAATTACAAGGAGGTTCGTTTAAAGGTTGATTTGAGAGAAGTATTGAGAGTATATTCTTTCGACATATACTCACAAAATTATGCTTTCATGGTCTATCTATATTGCATCAGAAGTGTAAAGTACGGGTAATTATGGCATGTACACAAAATAGTATGATGATTTCGATAAATCGCAACCATCAGGAGGGAGAAGAACATGCCAAAAGAAGTAGTGTTTCATCTCTAGTACGTTGGTTGTTCCAGGGAATTGTGCTTACACTATAACCGAAGAAGTACTAATGATGTGTACACCGGAGCGTAATACCAACCTTCTGTGCAATACTATGTGAGTTATGTTGTTATGCTGCTACCCGAACGACAACCATGTTCCAACACTTTTGAATCTACTTTATCCGTTGCGTGATGAAAAGAGAGTTGTCGGTTCAGGAGGGAGCAGGAAAAAGAAATAAAGGCTCACTAGTTAGGAGGGAGTAATAACCTAACTAGAGCGTTACAGTTGAAGTTCAGAGCTACAAAGATCTGTCCTGTCAGTGCCAAAGATCAAATGCCGAGATCGTCGGATGAGAAGAACTTCAAGTCTGCCTCAGTATCTAGACTACAGTGACTCTGCGTTTCAACAACGTCAACATAGTTTATTATTATTGTAATCTATTTTGTTTATAGGTCTCATTGTAACCATTCACGTGTGACGATATCTTGGAGGGAGATTGTTAGCCTCGCTTTTTTATAAAGATAACGTCACACATGTGAATTGGACTAGATTAGTAACATATAGTACCCGCAGGGACTACTATCGTACAATAGGCAAAGTAATGTTGTGATGAGCCTATAAATACCCCTCATGACTCTCCATGAGGGGTGTGGGAAATCATTAGTGTTTTGTATTGTTTCATTTATTAATCAAGTTATCCTTTTGTTCTCCACCCTCTCTCTACTTTCTCTCACTAGAAAGATGAATCCTTTCATCTTCTTTGATCAACCTAGACCTCCCGAACCACATAAATCTTGCATATTTTCGGTCCTACAATAGTCAAACTACGTAGAGTCAATCTCCGTGGAATACAGGGTATCACTAGGTCGTTATGTCCCGACGAGGTGTGAATTGTGCTTTAGCGTGCTTGTGATCAAGTGATTTTTCACAGGAAAAGGTTGTGATAAGAATTATTTGAGAATTATGAAATGAGATAGCTTAGGAAAGCTATATGATTGATTACGAGAATTTAGATTAAGAAGAAACGAGCTAAAACCTAAAAACGTACGTTTTAATTACAAACGTGTACTGACGTACGCAATAAAAAGTAAATCTGAATGAATAAAAAGGCTACGGATATGAAATTGATATTTTCACAATCCTAATAAATAAAGAAAATTTTTAGAAAAAGAAAAATAATTTTTACACCTTTTAATTAATTATAATTAATTATTTACTATTTTCTAATTACTTTTTAATTATCTAAATTACCCTAAATTATAATTAATTATGAGATTATACTAGAACAGTGAAAATAATATTTGGAAAAATCTAAATTAACTTAAAACTAATTTAAAATTAATTTTGCATTTTTCTAACTTTTAAATTAATTATTATTAATTTTTAACTAATTATTAATTAATTACTAATTAAACTAATTAAAATAAGAAAATTAGAAGATGAACAGTAAAAATTATAGAAAAATTTCCAAAAATGTTTTAACTTATATAAAAGCTAGGAAAATTATAAAAACTAGGTATTACATAATGAAATCTAATTTTGCTATTTAATACTTTAATATTAATTAATAATTAATTAAACTAATATTAATTCTAAAAATTACTAAACGACAAAGGAAAAATCTAGAAAAATTCTCAAAAATGCCTCAAACTATTAGGAACTGAGGAAAGATATGAAAATACATAAGTGCTTAATAATAAGCTAAAAAGAAAAATGAAAAAGACAACTTCAATTAAATAGAAGCTATCACTATTTTTAATTTTGGTTTTTCTTAGATTTCTTTTTACAAAACTATTTATCTACTATATATAAACAACTTTTGTGAATTGACTTGGGCTGAATATCAAGAATAAGCACTTATGGACACCACAATGCTTAACAGATTATGATATAAACTTGTTAAGATTTATTGGTGTTTGAATAAGCTTGCACAAGGCCAATCAGTAGAAACAAAGGATCAAAGAAGCTATAACTGAGTTAGGTAAACTAGGAATAAGTAAAAACACACAAGTAGATGGGTAGAATAAGCTAATAACTTGAATAAGCAATTCCAAATATCACACAGGTTTACACAGGCCAAAATGGCACTAAGCAGGCCAATGTGGGGTCCACACCAAGGATCAAGGTTCCAAGTTTAAGCCTGATCTATGAAAATAAGTTATGTGGCTTTCCAATAAGCCAAAAATCAGGTCCTGGGTCCCAGTATGTAACAAGATACAGACCTTTGAACTTGGGAGATTCACACTGATTACTCAGTGTATGTGGTGGAATTGGTCAACCTAAAAGCTGATAGCAGCCCTATCAAATAAGCTCATAAGCAAGTAATAAGCTCTGAATCTTAAAGTATAGCTTATGGGCTTTCCAAAAAACCCAATATTACCCTGTGGGACCCACTAAGGAAGACAGGGGAGGGCTTGGAAGTTGGCCTGTTTGGACAGATAACATGGTGCAGGGGAGGTACCTCTCCCTGCATGTCACTGTGGCCAATTGTGGGGCCCACACAAAAATTCACAAAAATAAAATGGAAGTGGGACTTCAAAGTTTAGCTGGGAGACAATAACCCCTGAAAGTTTCAAAGCTTAATACTAACTACAAAAATCACAACAATTCATGCCATATTTGAGATTTTTCCTGATGTGCAAATTTGACTTTTGAAGATTAAACTCTAGATTTGACTTTGGTGAGATTCTACAGGTTCTAATGGACTTAATATGTTATAATAAGTTGATTAGAGGCTAAATTAAGCTGAATGTAATACTTAAGCACCAATGTCTCAACTAATGCAACACAAAATCCTCACAGTGAATAGCAGACTTGAGATTAGGGGTCAATTTTGACTTTTTCTAAGAAAGTGACCAAAGTGGTGGTCAAACTGAGCTTATATGAGCATAAGTGACTTGTTTGAACCAAGTATTACCATAATGAACAACAAGAACACAGAAAGATAACATCAACCAAACACCCCTTTACTTTAACTGATTTTGTGATTTCCAAAGCAAACCAATGATTTAGACCTCAACTCAGTTTTCAAACTTTACATTATCATCATACAAGATCTCATGAACATAAAACAACAACAAAAACAGCATGGAACCAAGAAATGACAATTATTCTAATATGACTATGAAATTGGAATTTGAAGCAACTACTATATTCAAAGAACAAGCTACCTATATAAAGCTATATTATGATTAACAAACATAAATTAAGCACAGAAACACAGAATTGAGTATAAGTAAACTAGCTACAGTGAAAATCAAACAAAAGAGATTAAATCTTGCAATGAGCTTCCAAACTGAATACCATGAACCAGGAACTAAAGAAACCAACCTATTGACTTCCACAAGTCACTAATACCATTTCCAATCCATATTCACAATGCTCCAGCAATCCTTCACCCATTTTCATGATTCTTTTTTTTTGTTTTTTATTTATTTTGTATTTTTGAGAAATTATTAAGGAACTGAGTTTGAAACTGATTCAGAAGCTTAACAAGCTTTTGAACTTTACTACTGAGCTTGAATGAGCTTATAGTTAGCTTGTATTAACTTATAACTTGTAATAACAATTTGAGTAACTAAGTAAAATTTGAAAAATTGCCACAGGATGTAACTTAAACATAAACTTTCATTAACTTCTTAAAACATAATACATTTAAGCATAATTGACTGAATTTTACATAAAAACTACTAGACTAGGAACTGCCAAATGGCTTACAATCATTTTCTATATATACTAATGACTTTCACTCTCTCCTCTTGCTTTTTTCTGAATTATTGGACTTTTTGACTTTTCTTGTACCCTCCTGAGCAAATCCCACCCGTTGGATTGGGGGGAATGATCCTGGCTGTTCAAAATGACTTTGGCGCCCTTTTCTTATACCAATTTTTCTGGTTAACTTGGAGCAATTGAGGGGCATTAAATGCTTCTTGGAACCTTGTTAAAAGTTGGGGGGACATGGAGTGGTGAGTCTTTATTGGAGGTGAGGGGGGGTTTGATTTTCAGGGGAGCATGTGCAAGTGGAGGGGAAGAGGGTGAGTTGTTTGACTCGTTTACTGGGTAGGATATTAAAACGGGGACGGAGTATATTATTAGTGGAATTGGTGTTGGGCTGGCAAGGGTGATGGGCCAAAGAAGAGTTGGGCTGGGAAGGGTGGATTAGGTGTTGGATTGGATGATGTTATAAAGGGATCCGTTTGGTGTAAATTGCACAAGGACCAAAAATATGAATTCCCCAAAGTTGAGGGGCTGAAGCTATAAATTCTCCAAAGTGCTAACAAGGACCAATGTTGCCAAACTCCAATGATACAAGGACCACAAATAATTTTTTCCATTTTAAAACCCCAAGGACCATTTTTGACAATTTTGAAACTTGAGAGACCAAAGTTGTCATTTTTGAAACTTGAACTTTAAGGGATTAATTTTGACAACCTGTGAATCCCCAAGGACCTTTTATGATATTTTTCCATATTTTGAAAAACCAGGGACTAGTTTTGACATTTTATGAAAGTTGAGGGACTGAAACTGCCGATTTTGCAAACTTTGTTCGTTTTTTATCTGTTTTTACTCATTTTGCATCTAAAACATATAAAACACAATCCCTGAGATATTTTCAGTATTTTGATGCTCATTTGAGTGTTTTTGGATGTTTTGCAGTTCAGATTTGACCAAAAATGATGAGTGTTTAAGCACTCATCAATCCCCCACACTAAACTATTGCTAGTCATAAGAAAAATTAATGGATTTTAATCTCTTTACCAAAAGCCATTACTTCTGGAGTAGCCAAATGTTTTGTTGATATAAATAATGTCTAAAAACGTTATTAATATTTCTCAATAAACCTATGTTTTGATAATCACAAAACTCAAATGAAATTAAGTCAAGATTAAGACGTAAACAAGTATTTAGTAACAAATATTTACCTCTACATCTAATATCACTTAAGGTATGCATAAACTAAGCATCTTATGCATTACATGATCAAAGGAAACCTTGTCTTATGACATAACATTTCATTAAATGATATAAACATTTTATATATATTTGTAAATCATTTTTGGTATTGTTATATTAAACCACAAATATATGATTTCAAATTTCCAACCAAAAAGGGCAAATTTTATCCAGAAAAACTTTTCCAACGTTCAGCAGGGCGGCCCCCTTAATTTTACTAGGCGGCCCCCTTAATCATTAAGGGGACCGCCCCCTAATTAAGGGGACCGGCACGCTCCAAAACAGTATTTTCTGGCCCTATAAATATTGGATCATTTCACATATTTTTCTCACCTTTTTGCACTATAAACTTTCTGATCCAAACTCCATTTCTAGATCTAAAATCCTTTGATCATATAATTCATAAGTCTTTGTTTCCAATTGATCCAAAGCTTCATCCACTCAAGCGCAAGAAGAAGAACACTCCTCTACATCCATCTAATTGTAGTAGTGTTGTGATTAGCTAGTTTCGTATTGTAGTAGTGTTAGATGTTTGTAAAAGTGTTGTGTGAATTTGTTGATTGTAGAAACTAGGTGTGTTGTAAAGTAGTTTAGTAGTTGTGACTTAGTTGTGCATAGAAGAAGGTGTGAAGTTGACAAGGTGTTAAGAAGGTGTGAAGTCTTGAAGAAGTTGTGAAGATGTGAAGAAGGTGTGAAGTTTTGAAGAAGTTGTGAGATTGGTTCTAGCTACGATTAGAACTCGACATTTAGCTTAGTGTCGTTAACTCGTGTAAGCCAAGGTGTGTAAGGTTTCTCCACCATAAGGAGTTTGTTGACATAGTGAAGAAAACTCTCGAGTGTGGTACTCGGGGAGTGGAGTAGGGCAAGGAAGGTGTTCTTGTAGCCGAACCACTATAAATTCGCGTGTTGTGGTTTGATCTTTCTAACTCTATCTTTTCTTCATTCTATTTCAATACTTTCATTATTAGATTAGAATTGCTTATATTGGTTGATTTCTTGAATTCACTTGAGATCGAATCGAAAGTTTTTAATAAGCTACAAAATATTTTGGTAATAAATTTAAAAAGGACGTAAAACTATTCAACCCCCCTTCTAGTTTTCCACAATTGGTATCAGGAGCCACGTCTAGCAAGATCTTTAAAATATATTGTATTTTAAAACTTGTAACGATCTATGGAATCTGAATAATATTTAGAAGGGCAACTATGTAAAGACCACCACTATTTGAAAGTAATGGATTTTTATATTGGAAAAATCGATTCGAAACTTATGTGAAGTCAAAAGATCTAGATCTTTGGCATGTTATTACTAATGGTGATTTTTTACCTATTCAAAATAACCCCGAAACAAAGAAAGATGAAATCGTACATTTTGAAAAACAAAATGATGATTTAAAAAGAAAACTTGCTAAAAATAATGAAGCAAAAATGGTTATTTATAATGCGCTACCACGTAAAGAGTACGAAAGGATCTTTATGTGTGAAACCGCAAAAGAAATTTGGAACTCTTTACTAATAACTCACCAAGGTAATAGTCAAGTCAAAGATAATAAGATAGATCTACTTGTTCAACAATATGAGCAATTCACGATTTCGGAAGAGGAATCAATTGATAATGCTTTTGCTAGATTTAACACTATCATCACAAGTTTAAAAGCACTTGATGAGAATTTTTCTAGTAAGAATTTTGTTAGGAAATTTCTTAGGGCTCTTCATCCAAAATGGCGAGCTAAAGTGACGGCTATTGAAGAATCAAAGAATTTGTCAACATTGCAACTTGATGAATTAATTGGAGATCTAAAAGTTTACGAAGTTATTATTAAGAAGGATTCTGAAATGGTCAAAGAAAAACGAGAGCAAAGCAAGTTAATCACCTTGAAAGCTAGAAAGGAATCTAGTATCGAAGATAGCTCATCTTCCGAAAGTGATGACGAAGAATACGCCATGGCCGTAAGAGATTTCAAGAAATTCTTCAAAAGGCGAGGAAGATTCGTAAGACAACCGCATGATGAAAAGAAAACATTTCAAAAGAGTAAGGATGACAAGAACAACAAGAATGAAAGGAAATGCTTCAAATGTGGTGATCCAAATCACGTTATTGGAAAATGTCCAATGATGACAAGAGATCAAAATCAAAGAGCTTTTGTTGGAGGAGCTTGGAGTGATAGTGATGAAGATGAGAAAGAAACGACAAAAGAAGAGAAGTGTCTTATGGCGAATACATCAAATGAGGTACGTTCCGAAACTGAATATTTTAGTGATGAAAGCTTATCATTAGATGAAAAAGACCTAGATAATGAATATAATAGGCTATGCAAATTAGGATAACTAGTAATGGCCAAAAACAAATCACTAAAATACATAAATAATCAATTGGAAAATGAAGTACTAGAACTAAAAATTAAAATACATCAACTTGAAAAAGGTAAAGAAATTTTTGAAGAATGTAAATCATGTCAAGAGATTAAAGGTGAAAACAAAATACTTAGAGAAGAAATTCGCAACCTTGATAAATTTGAAAATAGTAGTCACTCACTTAGTAAAATAATAAGCATTCAAAGAGTATCCGGAGATAAAACCGGTTTAGGATTTAACTCAAACGAAACTTCAACAAGCGAGATTAAAAATGTCAAATTCGAAAATGAACTTAATGAACAAAAACCTCTAAAATCAAATCCTAAGTATATACTCATTAATGATAGAAAAATACCTCTTGCCAACAATGAAGAAGTTAAAGCCTTTTATAAACCGTCTTTAAAAACCGAAGTAGGATCTTCTAAACCTAAGACAAGATCTAAAACTCCACCACCTAGAAAACCAAATAACCCTCATCCTAGGCCTAAAACACCTCAACCAAGAAGAAACCAAAATAGGCAAAACTACAATAACAGTAGTAATCAAATGTGGAACTATCAACAAAGCTACAATCCTTGGGGTATACTACCACCTTTCATGCATCCTAGTCAAATGTTAAACACGTTTGGACCAAACAACTTTGGACCAAAGAGGCAATGGGGACCGAATAGCTATATGAACACTCCTTGAGGCAATCCTGAAGTTTTCTCACCATAGACTTTTTCAAAGTCTATTTGTCATCTTGATGATTTGGAAGATTTTTTGAAGACCACCGGGTACGCAATTCTTTCACAACTCATTGCCATGCTTAGATAAATATGCCTTGTTTGATTACGTTGTTTGTATAGATATAGTTTGCTATTTTCCTCTATTCGTTCAATCATATATATATATATATATATATATATATATATATATATATATATATACATATATATACATACTTGCACATAACCTAGATACGTCATTAGTTGACTTTCTAGAACTCCAGGAAATTGTTCGTTATCGAACCCTTTCCTTTCCCCTCGCGTAATTCTATTAAGTCCACTTTTAGAAGACTCATGACGATGAAGGGATATGAGTCAAGTGGACTATTATCATGCAAGAACGCCTTCGCACGTGAACACTATGGATGAAACAAACTCCTTTCGCCGAATACTTTCTATCTCCATTATCATCTTTCAAACCTCATCCATCAACCCATCATTCACCCACATTTATACTTATATATATATATATATATATATATATATATATATATATATATATATATATATATATATATATATATATATATATATATATATACACACACACATATATACACATATTCACATATTCCCGAACACCCCTCAAACCATTCATCAACTTAACACTTTGATAATTTTATCCAAAATTTTCAAAGGTACTCTTTAATTATCGAAACGGTAATTAAAAATTGTTAAGTATTTCATCATCGTGCTAATTTACGCTTACGCATTTTTTGATATATTACAAATCTAATTATATACGTATTGATATGTTTGTTCCAGAAACTTGAAACCGCGAAATCTCAAAATTTAATGGGCGGCCCCCTTAAAGATTGAGGGGACCGGCTTGTTATCGGGGGCGGTCCCCTTAATGTTTAAGGGGACCGGCCATCTGACACTCCCAAAATCGTTTTCCACCTTAAATCTTTTCCCAAACACTCCATTTGTTCATCTATTTCTCCCTCACCACTGCTGAGTACGAACCAAAATACCCAAAACCATCAAAATTCTTCACCCTATCACCAATCCGGGGTTGCTTCGCAAGGGGCAAACGTTAACCAAACGTATAACAACATCTTTTGTAAGTTTTCCAACATACATTTCATCACATTTCATTCAATTTGGTGTCTAATCAATAATTAGGCATTTTATTAAAATTTATTTTAATTCGAATTTTAGTGAACTAGAAGCTAGGAATTGAACAACCAAAATGCTTCCCATAGGATTAGGATGATTTATTGCAACTCAAACTTAGTATAACATATCATTTTGTCAAAATCTCTAATCGCCCATAAACCCTTGTTGAATTTCATTTTTCAAAAGGCACATTGTTGATATAACTCTTAAAAACTAGTTAAAACTTACTACATTACATTGATTCAATGTTGTAAACAATCAAAACATACTTTTCAATTCGTTGTAAAATGATTCATGAACGCAACATGGGCGTTTGGTTCATGAACAAACTATAATTATATGTAGTTATTTGAAACTTAAAACTAGCTCATAAAATTTGTTAAAACTATTAGAATCAATAGATGTCATCAAGATATATAATCAATATATATATTGATGTTTTAGGATATTTTTATCTAGTTAAGGGAGCGTTTGGTTTGTTTCGAAAAAGATATTTTGAAAACGAAAATTCGCATTTTAACCTTTTAAACATGCTTATGTTGTGTCAAACTCTTATGAAAAAGCAAGATATATAATCTAATATATATCTAGCCTTACTTCGAAATGAATTATGATATCATACTCTTTGACGTCATATATTCTAAACGAGTTTAAAATCAAAAATACAAGGAACATTGTGAAACTACTTCATAGAATATTTTTTTTGTGTCGAAGTAGAATTTCGTTCCACAAATATTGCATATAATTATATATATATATATATATATATATATATATATATATATATATATATATATATATATATATATATATATATATATATATAACATATGCATGATAGTTGTTTCTATATTGATTTTATTTTTGTTGTTATATTGTTTAGGTGAAAATGCCTAAGACCACGGTTGGTGATGTCTCCAAAACCAAACAATACATTCCAAATGTCTCTTCTACTCCCGGCATGTCTCCTTCAGTTGCATGTTTCTATCGTCCCATTGAAAATAGAAACATTCACGAAGGTATAATTGTCGATCCATCTTTCTATGAATCTGATCAAACCGAACGAATGTTCTCCGATATTCGTTTTTAATGTCTTTACCAAATCAACGAACCAACCATTCCTCATTTTATCCTCGACTTCTATAGCCAAGTGACGGTGCAAACCGATCCCTATGGTCATCTCCTCATTTCCTTCATGATTCAAAATCAATTCATCACACTTACTCTTGCTCAATTTGGACAAATTCTTAGAATCCCATACAACGGCCAAGCCGTATTCTCAAATGAATGGGATCTTTCCTCTCTTGAAAGAAATCGTCCTCAGGATGGCCCCTACTATTCTGAGATTCCTAGTCCTGAAGACATTCGTCGAATGCTTGAACTAGAACGTCGTACGACTAGTCGAGTAATCAAGTCAAAGAATGTCGATATTCATGCAAATCAAATCCTCCTCAAAGAGCTAAGCCAAGATACGAAAAAGTGGGAAGAACTCATTCGCGAGAATGCGTTTGGTACTGGTGGTCACCGTGATCATGTCACGGCGAGCATTGCCCACATGTTATATTGTGTAGTTGCTAAAGAGCAATACAATTTGGCTTATCTTTTTGTTCATCGAATCATGTCCGCCAAAAACACCCCAAATTCCAATCTTCCTTACGGTATGTTCCTCACACGACTTTATCGTTATGTCATGGAACATTACCCACATCTTCAAAGAGATTACTACGTTCATATCCTTCCTACTTTGAACCAACTTACTCTTGTTCGTACTCGTCGTTCTCGAAGTGACAAAGGAAAATCTCGTGTTCCTTTGTATTCTAGGCCTCGTGGTTCTACATCTCATCGTGAGGATGATGATGAGGAGGAGGAAAACACCTCACGTGTTAGTACTCCATCCCCCATGACCTTTGTTGAAAATCTTTCCGATATTGACGATACCGAGTATCAAGTTCCTCTTCCTCATGAACGTATCGATGAGCTTCTCTTCACTCGTCAAACGTCCATCATCAACCGTCAACAACAAATACATGAAGAACTTCGAGGAGGATTCAAATCCGTTGGGAAGATGTTTAGGAAGATGATTGGGAAGAAGAAGAAGTAGATGATGTTGATGTATTGCTACTTATTATTATTAGTTTATATTAGACATTTGTATGGTTTGTTATTTGTCCGATTTAGTCAGAAATACTTATGTTATTTCTTGTTTTATCTCTTGGATGATGTTTAGACTTTAACTATTATCATGCTACTATCTTAATGTTATGCTATGTTTCTTTTCAAAGTGGAATATAATATGTTAACTTGCATGCATAATTTGGTTATATATATATATATATATATATATATATATATATATATATATATATATATCATCATTCCTAGAGTATATACTTCTAATAGAGCTTGCTGGAAATATACACTTGAAAAATCACACAATTCTGCAAATTTTGAGTTTCTGGTCATCTGGGAAAACACCATATGGGCGGCCCCCTTAATTCCCTAGGCGGTCCCCTTAATCATTAAGGGGGCCGACCTACAATTAAGGGGACCGGCAATCTGGAACTGGGTTCACTGTTTTCTTTTGCATCTTGTGAACCCTTTCTCTAGTATCAGCTACCATTTCCCTTTTTAACCCAACTGATTTTAGAATCTCATTCAACCATTTCAAATACATACCTAAATCAACCATTTCCATACTATAAATTGCCTCTATAATCACCATTCTTCATCTCATCATTCAGCATCTAAATCATCATGACTCCACCAAGCACCTCACACTCCATACCCTCCAAGAAACAAAAGCTTGTGATCATCCCCCCAAAACAACTCTTCATTGACTTAACAAATGAAGACAACAAAACCCCATCACCTCCACCCAAATGCTCCTCCCCAAGTGCACCTAATGCACCATCTAAAATACCTTCCACTCATGGAACTTCCTCATCCTCCATACCCTCAACCTCATCAATCAATGACTACATCAACTCACACTTGTCACCACAAGTATCATCACCACTTCCTACACAAGAACCTATCTCCACCCATCTTACCATCTCACTTTCACCAATAACACCTCTTGATGCTCATCTCTCATCTCCACCAATTACACCACCATTATTTGCCAATCCCGTGCCGGAGGCTACTTGAATCCCATGGGGATACTTGTCTTTGTTGCATCCACAACCGCACCGTCATCTTTGGTCTTAGAGATGAAATTCAATATATGTTTTCATATATTGAACATTTGCTTACCAACCCACCACCACCACCAACTCCACCATCCTCTCCAATCATTCCTCCACCACAATTCTCACCAATTCCTCCACCATCACCATCATGCTCTCCAAATTAAGCATATGATATGCTTAATAAATAAAGCCCCTACCACCCTTTTGCTTGCAAGCTCTATGAAGACCATGTACTCTTTGCATGATGATGTATTTTCCTAGTTGTTAGTTTGTGTACTAGCTTTTCTACTTGTAATCCTTATTGCTACTTGTATGCTGTGTCTTGACACAACCATTTCTTTAATATGAATACTTTCTTTCAAACATGCTTAATTATTTTCTTATCACCTTATATATGTTTGCATGTATATACTTGTGCTTCTAATATTTTTGTTTTGCAAAGCATTCCATAGCTCGTTCTCTTGGTGCCCCCAAACGAGGGGGAGTACACATCAAGGGGGAGATTTCTTCCTGTCAAATTTGCACGTTTGAAAATTGTCGGCATAACCTTTTTGATTTTACAAAAAGGGGGAGAAGTAAATATAAACTCACTAAAATACTTGTTTAAAAACTAATTTTTGAGTTAATGAGTTTAAGTTTTGTAATCATCAAAAAGGGGGAGATTGTTGATATAAATAATGTCTAAAAACATTATTAATATTTCTCAATAAACCTATGTTTTGATAATCACAAAACCCAAATGAAATTAAGTCAAGATTAAGACGTAAACAAGTATTTAGTAACAAATATTTACCTCTACATCTAATATCACTTAAGGTATGCATAAACTAAGCATCTTATGCATTACATGATCAAAGAAAACCTTGTCTTAAGACATAACATTTTATAAAATGATATAAACATTTTATATATATTTGTAAATCATTTTTGGTATTGTTATATTAAACCACAAAGTTATGATTTCAAATTTCCAACCAAAAAGGGCAAATTTTATCCAGAAAAACTTTTTCAACGTTTAGGAGGGCGGCCCCCTTAATTTTACTAGGCGGCCCCCTTAATCATTAAGAGGTCCGCCCCGTAATTAAGGGGACCGGCACGCTCCAGAACAGTATTTTCTGGCCCTATAAATATTGGATCATTTCACATATTTTTCTCACCTTTTTGCACTATAAACTTTCTGATCCACCCTCCATTTCTAGATCTAAAATCCTTTGATCATATAATTCATAAGTCTTTGTTTCCATGTGATCCAAAGCTTCATCCACTCAAGTTCAAGAAGAAGAACACTCCTCTACATCCATCTAATTGTAGTAGTGTTGTGATTAGCTAGTTTCATATTGTAGTAGTGTTAAATATTTGTAAAAGTGTTGTGTGAATTTGTTGATTGTAGAAACTAGGTGTGTTGTAAAGTAGTTTAGTAGTTGTGACTTAGTTGTACATAGAAGAAGGTGTGAAGTTGACAAGGTGTGAAGAAGGTGTGAAGTCTTGAAGAAGTTGTGAAGGTGTGAAGTTTTGAAGAAGTTGTGAGATTGGTTCTCGCTACGATTAGAACTCGACATTTAGCTTAGTGTCGTTAACTCGTGTAAGCCAAGGTGTGTAAGGTTTCTCCACCATAAGGAGTTTGTTGACATAGTGAAGAAAACTCTCGAGTGTGGTACTCGGGGAGTGGAGTAGGGCAAGGAAGGTGTCCTTGTAGCCGAACCACTATAAATTCGCGTGTTGTGGTTTGATCTTTCTAACTCTATCTTTTCTTCATTCTATTTCAATACTTTCATTATTAGATTAGAATTGCTTATATTGGTTGATTGCTTGAATTCACTTGAGA
Source organism: Artemisia argyi (assembly GCA_030686995.1). Taxonomy (NCBI): domain Eukaryota; kingdom Viridiplantae; phylum Streptophyta; class Magnoliopsida; order Asterales; family Asteraceae; genus Artemisia; species Artemisia argyi. The sequence continues at coordinate 194,357,226 of CM060687.1, read as the reverse complement.
TCGAATCGAAAGTTTTTAATAAGCTACAAAATATTTTGGTAATAAATTTAAAAAGGACGTAAAACTATTCACCCCCCCCCCCTTTTAGTTTTCCACATGTTTCAGTTCAAGTAAGAACTGTGGTACACCGATAACCATGTAATTTTGAGCAAACCACCAGCTTTCAACGGTTTTGATTTGTCTTTACCAGAAGCCGTTTGCTTCTGGACTAGCCAACTCTTGATGGACACAGTCGACATCTTGGTGAGTTGATTACCAATTATGGCTTTCCACTGGCTTTACCACAAGCCATAACCTTGCGGGCTAGCCAACTCTTTTACTTTTTAGGATATGGTGAGTTGAATACCATACAATTTTAGGCAGATTGTCAGCCGTCAACGGATTTGAGTTATCTTTACCAAGAGCCGTTTGCTCCTGGATTAGCCAATCCCTTTTGTCGGTTAGACATGGCGGACTGATAACCTCAAATTTTTTTGAAATAAAGTGATTTTTTTTTAATTTGGGCCAAAAACGGGGGTACTAGAAGGTATAATGTGATAAAATTCGCTAGAATTTCCCCCCACACTTAGAATTGAGTATTGTCCTCAATATTCAAAGTCCCGGCTATTATGCCAAATCTTTGAACGTAAAAAGGTAATATTCTAAGCTAACTGTGGAAATACTATTTTTCACTTTATTTATATATACAAACAAACACGCATTTTTTTAAACTTATATACATATATACTTTGCAAACAGCAGGGGACGGCCATCCCCCCACACTTAGGTGTTAGAAAGTAGAAAGTAGTCAGAGATATGGGTGAAAACCCATATTGTGCTACTGTTTTTGTTCATCGAGTCGCTAGCTTGACTCGATCCCCGAATTCATTGGTTCTTGGGGAAGTTTGGAGATCAGGGACAACCATGGATGGTATGTCCTCTCCAAAGTAATGCTTCAAACGATGCCTATTCACTTTGAAATTTGGTCCGTCATTTTGAGATAATTCGACGGTGCCATAAGGATAAACCTTTATGATAGTGAATGGACCAGTCCAACGGGTTTTTAGTTTTCCCGAGAAGATCTTGAGTCTAGAGTTGAAAAGAAGGACTCGATCACCAACGTTAAAAACGCGGTTCTTGATTTTTGAGTCATGAATCTTCTTTGTCTTTTCCTTGTAGATCAATAAGTTCTCGTAAGCTTGATCACGAATTTGATTCAATTCATTCATTTGAACTTTCCGATGATCACCCGCAGTTTTGAGGTCAAAATTTGCATGCTTGAGGGCCCAATAGGCTTTATGCTCAAGCTCGATCGGTAGATGGTACGCTTTCGTGTACACAAGCTTGTAAGGCGTACACCCGATGGGTGTTTTGTAAGCTGTATGAAAAGCCCAGAGTGCATCATCTAATTTATCCGACCATGATGCACGATTTTCACCAACGGTTCTTTCCAAAATTCTCTTAATGCCTCGATTGGAAACTTCTACTTGTCCACTTGTTTGAGGGTGGTACGCAGTAGAAAGACGGTGAGTTACACCATACTTTTTCATGACTTTATCAAATTTGTCATTGCAAAAATGCGCACCACGTCACTGATAATAGCTCGTGGAGTTCCAAATCGAGCAAAAAGAGCTTTTAAGAATTTCACAACAACTCGGGCATCATTAGTGGGTAAAGCCTTGGCTTCAACCCATTTTGACAAATAGTCAACAGCCACGAGTATATACTTATTTCCATGAGATGATGGAAATGGCCTCATAAAGTCGATGCCCCAAACGTCGAAGATTTCACAAACTTGAATTGCATTTTGAGGCATTTCGTTGTTTTGTGAAATGTTTCCGTGACGTTGACAAGCGTCACAGGATTTGACTAACTCCTGGGCATCCTTGTAGATCGTGGGCCAATAGAAACCGGAGTCAAACACCTTTTTGGCGGTGTAGTTTGGATTGTGGTGGCCCCCCGTGGGACCAGCATGGCAAGCCTTTAGAATTTCAGTGGCTTCCTGACCATAAACACACCGCCGGATGACTTGATCCGCACAGATTTTGAAAAGGTAGGGGTCGTCCCAGAAATAGTGTTTTACATCTTTAAAGAATTTATTTTTCTTTTGGGACGACATCCCTTTCACAACAAAGTTACCCGCATGGTAATTTGCAAAGTCAGCAAACCATAGGGTAGTCGAATCTCCACGAAAAGAAACCGCATTGAGGGTTTCGAGAGGAAATGTTTCGTTTATTTCCTTTTTCTTGAAAGCATCTTGGTGAGGGTTTTCAAGACGGGAGAGATGATCAGCAACTAGGTTCTCAGCTCCTTTTTTATCACGAATTATGATATCAAATTCTTGCAAGAGGAGAACCCAACGGAGTAGTCTCGGCTTTGCATCTTGTTTTGCAAAGAGATAGTTCAAAGCCGAGTAATCCGTATACACTATGCACTTGGTCAATATCAAATATGGCCGGAATTTTTTAAAGGCATACACCACTGCTAACAATTCTTTTTCAGTGGTGGTGTAATGACTTTGAGCCTCGGTCATCGTCTTGCTCGCATAGTGTATCGTCTGAAAGTGTTTTGATTTGCGTTGCCCCAAGACTGCCCCTATTGCATAATCACTAGCATCACACATGAGTTCAAAGGGCAAGTCCCAATCGGGGGCAAAAAGAATTGGTGCCTCAGTAAGCTTTTTCTTTAATGTTTCAAAAGCTTCGATGCACTCGGGGGAGAAGGTAAAAGGAGCATCCTTCTCGAGGAGATGGGTCATAGGTCGGGCGATTTTAGAAAAATCTTGAATAAACCTACGATAGAAACCGACATGACCCAAAAAACTCCTAATACCCTTGACGGTAGTGGGATGAGGTAATTTTGCAATGACATCCACTTTGGCTTTGTCAACCTCAATCCCATTCTTTGAAATTTTATGGCCGAGGACAATGCCCTCTTTGACCATAAAGTGACTCTTTTCCTAATTTAGACATAACCTTGTGTCTTCACAACGTTTGAGCATGTTGTCTAAATGGGAGAGACATGATTGAAACGAATCCCCAATGACCGAAAAATCGTCCATAAAGACCTCCATAGTTTTCCCGATCATGTCGGAAAATATGACCATCATACATCTTTGAAACGTGCCCGGAGCATTACATAAACCAAATGGCATACGTTTATAAGCAAAAGTTCCATAGGGGCACGTGAAACTGGTCTTTTCCTGATCCTGCGGATCAATGGGAATCTAAAAGTAACCCGAGAAACCGTCGAGGAAGCAATAGTACTCATTCCCCGCTAATCTCTCGAGCATTTGATCCATAAAGGGCAGAGGAAAATGGTCTTTGTGGGTGGCGTCATTTAACTTGATATAGTCAATGCAGACACGCCAACCCATAACCAATCGAGTTGGAATCAACTCTTTTTCTTTGTTAGTGACAACAGTAATGTTACCCTTTTTTGGAACACAATGTATTGGGCTAACCCAAGGACTGTCCGAGATAGGGTAAATCAGACCGGCATCAAGAAGTTTTAAAACTTATTGTTTGATGACCTCATGAATTTTTGGAATCACCCTTCTTTGTTGTTGGACCGCTGGTTTGAAGTCATCCTCTATTAAAATCTCGCGGGTACAAAATTTGGGGTCAATGCCCTTGATGTCGGAGAGTCGCCAAGCAATTGCTTGTTTATGTGACTTCAAAACCTTTATTAGAGCAGCCTTTTCCTCAACACTTAAATCTTTAGCAATTATGACGGGTAATTTATCATCACCCTCCAAAAATGCATATTCAAGATGAGGCGGCAAGTCCTTAAGTTCGACCTCTGGAAAGTCATCAGTTTTCTCAACATTTTTGACTTCCTCCTTATGAAGTGTTTGTAGTAGAACGGGAAGAGGAGAGGGATCTTCGTTTAATAATTTCTCAAGTAGGAGAATATCCCTCTCGGGGTCAATCTCTTGGTTATCGATTCCATTGAGAATCGAATCACTCTTGAGAAAGGCCTCGATTTCTTCTAAGACGAAGTCACTTCCCTCAAACGGAGTGAGGGAAGGAGAACAATTGGCAATGATGGGGTGAGAAGATGGAGTGAAGTTTTCACTCGTAGAATCATCAACGAAACTTAAAACCTCTTGAGCGTACTCCTCAGCAGCAACATCGATGACATCTATTCGGTTTACCAATTCAGAGTCATAATTAGAGGAGTACCTCGAAGTTTGATTGAGGTTGAAGGTGATGGCTTCAGTTCCAACACGCAATGTGATCTCTTGCTCAAATACATCAATGAGAGCACGCCCAGTTCTAAGGAATCCCCTTCCAAGAATGAGAGGGACCCTTGAATCGGCATCAAAGTCAACAATCACAAAATCTGCCGGAAAATGGAACTTTCCCACTTTAACGAACACGTCCTCCGCAATGCCAAGTGGACGAGAAATTGAACGATCGGCAAGCTCCAAAGTCATGCACGTGGGAGTAAGTTCGGGAAGAGAGAGTTTCTTCCACACAGAATATGGCATTAGGTTAATGCTAGCACCCAGATTGGCCAAGGCGAAGCATTCAACCATACCCGGAAAAATACAAGGAATGAGAAATTTCCCGGGGTCTCCAAGCTTCTCGGGAAGCGTTTTCAAAAGAACTGCTGAGCAGTTCTCATTCAATGGAGTTCTGGCCATTTCGAAGAGTTTTTCCTTATTACTTAACAGATTCTTGATTGTTGATGCAAACTTGGGCATCAAGAGAATAGCATCCGCGAAGCTGATATCAAAGTGCAAATCTTGGAAGATTTGGAAAAATTTATCCATTTGGTGACTAGCCTTTTCACGGAGCTTTTATTCAATGAGACGTGATGGATAAGGAATAGAAGTTTTGGATTTCGGGTTGTCCACTGGAGTTTCTGGTGGTTCAAAGACAACTCCAGGCTTACATCTGGTTTCTAGAATAACCTGAGGTTAGACGTGTGTTATACTTCGTGAGCTAGGAGTTTGAACCTTGTCCGTTGTCACCTCAGGTTCACGTTCCACTACCTTTGGAGGAGAGGAAGAAGAGGTAGTAGGAATCGCGGGTTCATCATACGAAGCACCACTTCTTGTTGTGATCGCCTTAGCATCGCCCCTCGGGTTAGCGATCGTGTTGCTCAGTAAAGTAGTACCTGAGCCCGAGGGTCGATCATTTAAAGACTTCTTGATATCAGAAATCTGGCTAACCAACAACTTGTTCAACTCTTCTTGGGATTTCATGAATTGCTTTAACAACTCGTCAGATGAAGGCCCGGTTGGAACAATGGCTTGATTCGGATTAGGCAAATTTGGATCTCGGTTGTTCGGATTGGGACCTTGATTTTGAAAATTACCCAGATTAGGGTTGTTGTTTCCATGAAAATAACCGGGATTGAAATTACCCTGACCTTGGTTTTGATTAAAGTTTCCTTGATGTTGGAAACCTTGATTTTGGAAACCTTGGTTTTGATTTTGAAAACCGTGACCCTGATTGAAGTTACCTTGGTTTTGAAAACCTTGGTTCACTCTATTTTGATTTTGGTTACTGTTTTGGACATTTTGGTTTTGATTAAAACCAGGAGGTCCAGGGTAGTAGTGAGGATGATAGTTTGGGTCCATAGGAGGGCGGTATTGATTGCCTCCTTGATTTTGGGACCCGGAAACAGCATGAGCTTCATATGGAGTACCATCAGTAGCTGTGCAATTGCAGTAGGCATGCGGCCCACCACAAGTCACACAGACTTCCGCTTTTTTAACCTCATCAGATGGAAGATGTTGTGGAAAGAAAACTTTCTTTTGTTGGGCGAGAACCAAAGCATGAATAGATTTAGTGAGCTTGTCAATCTTGGCATCCGTGCTAGATTGAACCACAGAAGACGAAGTAGAAGGACCCACATTGATTTGGGAAACAATCGGCTTGCTTCGTGTAGAGCGGACCTTGGACTTGTTTTCTATGATTTGCAAAGCTTCTTTGGTGGTTCTACTCAAGAAGTTACCTCCCGCGGAGGAATTGAGTGAATCCTGATCAGCTTGGCTCATGCCATTGTAGAAAGTATCGAGTTGCATCAACTCTGAGAAACCATGATGTGGACACTTGCGAAGTAATTCTTTGAAACGATCCCACACTTCACCAAATGATTCATCATATTTCTGAGTGAACTTGGTGATTTCGTTCTTAAGACTCGTGGTCTTGGAAGGTGGGAAGAATTCATTCACAAATTTTTTCACAAGATCTTCCCATGTCTCAATAGAATGAGGAGGTTGTTTTTCAAGCCAAATCCGGGCTTGTCCCTCGAGGGAGAATGGGAAGAGAAGAAGTTTGATTGCTTCACAAGGGACATTCTTGTACTTGATGGTTGATGTGATTTTATTGAACCATCGAATGTGAGTATAAGGATCGTCCCTTTCAAAACCGTAGAATTGACTTGAGATTACAAGATTGGGTAACCCGGTTTTGAGCTCAAAATTATCAGCCACGATGGCTGGAACAACAATGGCATCTCCGTAACCCTCGATGGGTGCTTGGAGAAGCTCACACATGGGGCGGTCTTCCGCCATGGTGACAGCAGATGTGGCAACAGTACGGATCTCAGATCCGACTGTTGGTGCTGAACGTCTACGAGTTCTTCGAGGTTTAACAAGCTCACGTAATGGGCTCGTGGACCTTGAAGAACGAGTGCGCATGCACTAAAAACAAACTCACTCAAAACAAATTCGAGGCAAAACGACAGTGAACTTAAACCAATAATCACAAGTAAGTGGCATCTTTAAGAAATGTACACCACTCACAGGGATACAAGGGCAAGTTTTAATCTTATATTTGGGACCTTATTAATGTCCACACCCCCAGTTGGTAGGTGTTCTGTCTTGGTTTGCGACTGGTTATTTTTATGTATTATTATTCACAAGAAAAAGACGGATGTTTTTGGGTTTTTGTTTATATGTGAAAAAACTTTTGGAATTATTTTTGGTATCGTTACGTTATCCAAAATCGTATCTCTTTAAGAATCACGTTAAAAGAAATCCGATATAGAAAACGTTACGATCTGTTTTGTTGTTTTTTTTTTAATTTTTTTTTGGTGTTTTAACACTTTAGGAAAATTGTTAATGACTTTTTTGTGTTTTGATTTGAAATTTACAAAAGTGATGGGATTTTTACAGTGATGATGGTGAAATAACACTAATCTCTTAAGACGCTGCAGAAACGCGCGTACCTCCCCAGCAGCGGCGCCAAAATTTGATTGGCTCCAAACAGTCAACTAAAGTCAACCATAGGTGTGGTCAATATAGCCAAACTATCTAGAGTCAATCTCCATGGAATACAGGGTATCACCAGGTCGTTATGTCCCAACGAGGTGTGAATTGTGCTTTAGCGTGCTTGTCATCGAGTGATTTTTCACAAGAAAGGGTTGTGATGAGAATTATTTGAGAATTATGAAATGAGATTGCTTAGGAAAGCTATATGATTTATTACGTGAATTTAGATTAAGAAGAAACGAGCTAAAACCTAAAAACGTACGTTTTAATTACAAACGTGTACTGACGTACGCAATAAAAAGTAAATCTGAATGAATAAAAAGGCTACGGATATGAAATTGATATTTTTACAATCCTAATAAATAAAGAAAATTTTTAGAAAAAGAAAAATAATTTTTACACCTTTTAATTAATTATCATTAATTATTTACTATTTTCTAATTACTTTTTAATTATCTAAATTAGCCTAAATTATGATTAATTATGAGATTACACTAGAAAATTGAAAATAATATTTGGAAAAATCTAAAATAACTTAAAATTAATTTAAAATTAAATTTGTATTTTTCTAACTTTTAAATTAATTATTATTAATTTTTAACTAATTATTAATTAATTACAAATTAAACTAATTAAAATAAGAAGATTAGAAGATGAATAGTAAAAATTGTAGAAAAATTTCTAAAAATGTTTTAACTTATATAAAAGCTAGGAAAATTATAAAAACTAGGTATTACTTAATGAAATCTAATTTTGCTATTTAATACTTTAATATTAATTAATAATTAATTAAACTATATTAATTCTAAAAATTACTAAATGACAAAGGAAAAATCTAGAAAAGTTCTCAAAAATACTTCAAATTATTAGGAACTGAGGAAAAATATGAAAATACATAAGTGCTTAATAATAAGCTAAAAGGAAAAATGAAAAAGATAACTTCTATTATATATAAGCTATTACTATTTTTAATTTTGGTTTTTTTTGGATTTCTTTTTACAAAACTATTTATCTACTGTATATAAACAACTTTTGTGAATGGACTTGGGCTGAATATCAAGAATAAGCACTTATGGACACCACAATGCTTAACAGATTATGATATAAGCTTGTTAGGATTTATTGGTGTTTGAATAAGCTTGCACAAGGCCAGTCAGTAGAAACAAAGGATCAAAGAAGCTATAACTGAGTTAGGTACACTAGGAATAAGTAAAAACACAAAAGTAGATGGACAGAATAAGCTAATAACTTGAATAAGCAATTCCAAATATCACACAGGTTTACACAGGCCAAAATGGCACTAAGCAGGCCAATGTGGGGTCCACACCAAGGATCAAGGTTCCAAGTTTAAGCCTGATCTATGAAAATAATCTATGTGGCTTTCCAATAAGCCAAAAATCAGGTCCTGGGTCCCAGTATGTAACAAGATACAGACCTTTGAACTTGGGAGATTCACACTGATTACTCAGTGTATGTGGTGGAATTGGTCAACTTAAAAGCTGATAGCAGCCCTATCAAATAAGCTCAAAAGCAAGTAATAAGCTCTGAATCTTAAAGTATAGCTTATGGGCTTTCCAAAAAACCCAAGATTACCCTGTGGGACCCACTAAGGAAGACAGGGGAGGGCTTGGAAGTTGGCCTGTTTGGACAGATAACATGGTGTAGGGAAGGTACCTCTCCCTGCAGGTCACTTTGGCCAATTGTGGGGCCCACACAAAAATTTACAAAAATAAAATGGAAGTGGGACTTCAAAGTTTAGCTGGGAGACAATGACCCCTGAAAGTTTCAAAGCTTAATACTAACTACAAAAATCACAAGAATTCATGCCATATTTGAGATTTTTCCTGATGTGCAAATTTAACTTTTGAAGATTAAACTCTAGATTTGACTTTGGTGAGATTCTACAGGTTCTAATGGACTTAATATGTTATAATAAGTTGATTAGATGCAAAATTAAGCTGAATGTAATACTTAAGAACCAATGTCTCAACTAATGCAACACAAAATCCTCACAGTGAATAGCAGACTTGAGATTAGGGGTCAATTTTGACTTTTTCTAAGAAAGTGACCAAAGTGGTGGTCAAACTGAGCTTATATGAGCATAAGTGACTTGTTTGAACCAAGTATTACCATAATGAACAACAAGAACACAGAAAGATAGCATCAACTAAACACCCCTTTACTTTAACTGATTTTGTGATTTCCTAAGCAAACCAATGATTTAGACCTCAACTCAGTTTTCAAACTTTACATTATCATCATACAAGATCTCATGAACATAAAACAACAACAATAACAGCATGGAACCAAGAAATGACAATTATGCTAATATGACTATAAAATTGGAATTTGAAGCAACTACTATATTCAAAGAACAAGCTACCTGATGAGGCGAAAAATGATCCGTTTTTAGGGGGTCATTTAAGCCCGAATCCGAACTTATTTGATCAAATATTGCCCTAAATCGTTCCTTTTGTGATTTTAGGTACTTGGAGAGTGAATTCTGGAAAAGAAGCTATTTTGGACGTTTTTGGAGCATAAAAGTGAAGAAAACTGCAAAGTCTCAAATTTCTATGCTGGGAACAGTGCATGAAGGCGTCAAGAGTTGCTCTTGACGGCGTCAGAACCCCAAGAATAAAATACCCTGGTTGATGACGGCGTCACATAGGCCGTCATAAGTAGATCAAGGCCGTCCGAGGAAGTATTTGGCGGCGAGATGACGGCGTCACACCCTTGCTCTTGACGCCGTCACCTCGATTTTCCTATATATAGTTTTCTAGTTTTTTACATTAAGAGAGAAGTTTTGGTGAAACCCTAAAGACGAATTTGGTGCAAGTTTTACAGGTTTTTCAAGGGTTCCAAACCCTTGATACCTTGCATTGTAATTGAGATAAGTGTTCTTCTAATTCAATCAATATGTCTATGTGTTGGTTGTCTATATCTTGTTCTTGTCTCAATTCCATTATGCTAGGCTAGATCTCTTTTGTGTTTGCTTAGATCTAATGAAACCTAGATATTGATTATGTGTTGATTACTTGTTTATTCTTGTCTTGGATGAATGATTTTATATGTTAGGCTTAAGAAAACTGGCAGATCTCCAAATGGTAACATGCTTGAACGTCTTAAGAAACATGAACCGAGGCGTACTAGGTCTTTATTGGTTGTATTTAATGCATGAGCCACTGTTTACAATCCCTATAGTTGTGTTGGGTCATGGTGTAGGAGGAGATAAGAGCTCATAGAATTGGGGAGTTATGTATGTCACCCCATGAATGGTATTAAGGAATACAATCCGTCATCCATACAATTATAACAAGTAGTTAACGTGTAATAGATATCTAGGGAGTAGTGAAGTCTAAGTAAACACATTTTCTCCAATTACTGCTCACAACCTTTGTAATAATTAGTTTATTTTCATTTTTAGTATTTTATTTTGATTGCATAATAGTTTTGGGTTAGTTGAATAGCAACTAATTCCGCCCACTCTTTCAAAACCCGAGATTTTACCTGCTTTCTAAAAAATATAAAAATACAAAAATAATCATCCCTCACCTTTAGAACTATTAATTAGGCTTTCTAATCCTAGCGACACTATTCCTAAGCTGAACGATCAATCCCCCGATACTTGTCACTATACTATACTACAACGATCAGGTACACTGCCTGGTGGGGGTTGTAAGCTTCTCGAGATCCCTCGAGAGGTAAAGCCTGTTGCGATTCCCACGCATCAAGTTTTTGGCGCCGCAGCCCGGGGAATAGTTATTGTCTAGGTTAGGATTTCTTTTTATTAGGTCTACTTGCTAGATTCCTTTCTAGTAAGATTTTTATTTTTATTTTTAGGTTTTCTTTAGTCTATCTTATTTCTTCATGCCTTTGTTCGTAACTCTTTACCATCCGACATCATGGAAGGTGGTAACATCTTTGAACCCGTCATCCCACCACAACAAAACCCACCATTAGAACCCCTTAGGCCCCGAACCTTAGGAGAGTATTCCCGACCTAGCCACCAAGGCTACCGAAACACCATTGAGCTCACCGGAGACAATGTGACCCCCTTGCGATCCGACACCATCCGGTTGGTGCAAAGCGGATGTGCATTCCATGGACTTCGTTCCGAAGATCCAAACCAACACCTTAAGGACTTCCTCAAAATCGTAGACTCCATAGACCTAGGTGTTGAAACTAGAGAGACTACCCGTTTACGCCTATTCCAATTCTCTCTACGGGATCAAGCTAGTCAATGGCTTGAGCGTTTACCCGCGGGATCCATCACCACATGGGATGATCTCACCACTCGTTTCCTTGCTCAATTTTTCCCACCGGTGAGAACTACTAAGCTTAGGAATGACATCTTGATGTTCCAACAACGTCAAAATGAATCTCTTTATGAAGCATGGACTCGTTTCAAGGACTTACTCCAAAAAGTCCCTCATCATGGCATAGATCTTTGGCTCCAAGTCCAAATTTTTTATGACCATATCGACATCTCCACGAGGCGAACCATTGACCAATCGGCCGGTGGTAAGCTACGTGATCCTAGTGCGGAACAATCATGGGAACTTATAGAAGATCTTGCTCTCTATGACAACGAAAGTTGGAATGATCCCCGTGATTTGAACAAAACGGTCAAGGCAATATCTTTGCCTTCGAACAATTCTAGCACTCCCGACCGTAGGATCATGGAACTTGAGGACCAAGTCAAGTTTCTCATGAAATCTTACGAAGCTCCGAAGCCTTCAAGCCAAGTGAACAAAATCACTTCTTCATGCGAATTATGTAGTGGTCCCCATGACACTCGTGATTGTGTGGAACTCCCCGGAACAGCTTTTGCGGACTACGCATCCACGCGTACCGACGAAGCGGGAGATAAGTGGTACACTTTCAAGCCCGAGCCAAACACATACGGTGATTCATACAACCCCTCATGGAAAAATCACCCAAACCTTAGGTGGAAACAAAATCAACCCAATTTTTCCAATCCGCCTAATCGTTACCAACCAAACGGTCCACCATCCAACCGTACTTTCAACAACAATCCTTCTAACAACTATGGTAGTACCAACAATCTTGAAGGATTAATGTCAAAGTTCATGGCATCTCAAGAAGCCCGCATAGCTAGGTTCGAAACCGAATTCAACCAACAACAAACGGAGATGACCAACAAGATTAACAACTTGTTGAAAGCCCTCAACAACCAAGCATTAATCACACCTAGGAAGGACACTAGGGACACCAATAGTGGAATCCAAATTAAGGACCCCTCATCATCCAAACATGCCCACTTTGTCAATGTTGTCACCATTAAGCCGATAGATAAGGAGATAGAGGAGAGTGACAAGGATGAAGTTAGAGTAGAAGCCGATAGTAAGGATGAGAGTAGGGAAGTTGAGGTTAATAAGGGTGAGGAATTAGAGGAGGTAGAACCTATAGAAGAATACTTTGATAAGTTGCCAACCAAGGAAGAACGGGAATATCATAAGGATTTATTCGATAGTCCCGAGAAAACATATATCTTTGGCGACCCCCTGATCAAAATGGGAGACCCCTCTAACATTAACATCCCATGTAATATCGGGCACATGCATATATGGAAAGCTTACATCGACCTTAGATCCCCCGTGAACATCATGACTAGGACCTATTACAATTGGGTGATGAAGAAGCAACTCAATTTTAGGATGATGCCCGGTAAAAATCTGATAAGTAATTTTGCAGGAAGAGTTAAGGGATTACATGTGATTATAGGGAATCTCACCTATGAGATTGATTTTATGATAGTGGAAGACACTCGTCCGGTGATAGATGCTTGCCTAAGCCAAATAATATTCGGAAAACCATTTGTTGAGGCCACTAGGATGAGTTATGATCCGACTTTAGGGATAGTTAGGTTCAAGAAAGAGAATGATGAGGTTGCTTATCAAATGCCCTACAAGATCGAACAATACCGCCTTCTCTCTAATTTCGAAAAGGAACATAAGCAAGCGGCTTATTATAGGAATGAGGAGGATAGACGTAGAGGAGTAGAGTATGTTAGAAATAGGATGCTTGGTTTCTACAAAGAGTGCTTGCAACTAGGTCCGGAATACAAAACTGGTTTAGAAGACGACCTAGAGAGTGGAACCAATGATGAAATCACGTAGTAACCCATGACCTTGAGTCTAGCTACAAGACTCGTAAATAAATAAAAGCGCTTCTTGGGAGGCAACCCATGTTTTGTGTGATTTTATTTTGTTTGATTGTTATTTGCTTCCGTATGCATGTTTTTATTGTTGGTTGATCATGTTTCTCAATTAAAATGTGGAAATACTTTACTATGTTGTTTGGCCTAGTCTTAACTCCAACCTAAAAGTATTTTTGCAAAAGATAAGTGTAAGGGGAAACCCCAAATATGTTTTTTAAGAAACAACCCGATCATGATTCTCCACAATATTAAATGAACATGTATATTCGTATTTGTTAGAGTCAAATGCTTGTATTGAGTCATAATGAAGTTCTGCAGGATTTTCCAGGAAGTAGGACCAAGTTTTTCCAGAAATTTTCCGGAAACTTAACATAAGAATTTCTGCAGGTCCATTCTGACGGCGTCAGAGTATTACTCTTGACGGCGTCAGGAGTTAAAATCTGGAAATTTTACCGGTTTTGTTTTTCTAACGGAGTCTTATGGTTTTTGTGAATTATTAAGTTTTATAATCTCCAGGAAATCTGCAAACTTCATTCCACAAGCATTATATCTTACTTTGTTTTCTAGGATTTAGTAACTTATATAGGATGCCGCCGATTTTACGCGAGGTTGTCTTGTCTATTGTTGTCAGGATTTACAGGTTATGTTCGACAAGGAGATGATTTATATTCTGGAAGGGAAGCTTTGATTGTTCGTTTTCTTGGAGGAAGATCTAACCTGGCCAACCTATAATCCATACCGAGCGAATCAGGGGAGTATTTGATTTCATTCTCTTTACATTTTCACTTTTACATTCTTTACTTGAACATTGGGGACAATGTTCATCTTAAGTGTAAGGGGAGGGTAAAAAGATGATACCTTACATATGCACTTTCGCTTGAGTTTGTTTTGTTTGATAGTATATGTGTAATAAAACTATGAGAAATACTTGTTAGTGCAATTTTAGCGCCAAATTTAAAATTTTTTACAACATTTAGGAGTGAAACTTTAGCCATAGCAAGCGTCTCATGGATAGGAGATTGTATGACTAGCACATAACCGTATATTCAGAAAAATTTTCCACCCAAAAATGTGAGGTTCGCCTTTAGATTTGATAGGAAAAGCATTCATTATTAGTGCTTATGAGTGTGCCGGTAGCATTTAGATTCTAGAACTTGCGTTAGTGATGCATCCCGAGACCGCTAGCGAGACTACATTCGTGTAGTAGGATTTACTACATGATAAGAGGCATTAGGATCACCCTTGTGTTAAACCCGTATTATAATTACTTGACCATTTAAGTCATATTACTTGGCTAGTTAAGTCAACTAATTTTTCCCACACCCTTAGCGTTGTACTCATTTTTAGTACACGAAACCCCTAGTACACCCCTCCGAGCCTATCTTTTCGTTTATAACTTTAAGCATTTTACTTAAAGGAAGAATTTGTTACACCCCACTTAAATGTAAAACCAAATCGCCTTAGCCTTCCGTGTATGCGCTCATCTTTAGTGCATTATTGTTATTTGTTAAACCCTAAGTTAACTTTCTAATTGATTACATGGTTGCTAAGTCGAGTCATATCCTTGTACATATTGTTTTGGGACGATTGGGACTCATGGGTAAGTACTTATTTTATGGAATAATGCGGAAGAACATCATTTATTACCCCCATATGTGCGTTAATTTTAAAAGTGCTCCAAGTGTTTTGCTTTTCTTAATTCGAGTCATTAGATTAGTTTAATATAAAGTATGTAAAAATTCAAGTGTAAGGGGAATGTTCATCCCCTATGATGTATTATTTTGGATGGTAGGGTAAGAGTGTATGCAAAAAAAAAAAAAAAAAAAAAAAAAAAAAAAAAAAAAAAAAATCGAAAAAATCAAGAAAAAAAGAAAAAAAATAGAAAAAGGAAAAAAAAAAAAAAAAAAAAAAAAAAAAAAAAAAAAAAAAAAAACATACGGACTACCATCCCGTTTCATTCTATGTTCATTTATGTTTTTAGTTATTTTTCATTTATTAGCTTAAGTCGAGTCTAGTCTTGGCTTAGCAACGCCATCTTGTACATGTAATTAACCAAGATTGTTAACTCGCCACCAGTAAAACTTCCTTTATCCAACAAAACCGTGTAATTCATATCCCTATACCTAACGTTACAACCCTTTAAAAGACCTCTTTGATAGTTTATCTTAGGTGCTTACGCCATGTGGTGGAGGTTTGATCCTTTCCCAAGCCTATGGTAATTTATTTTGCTATGACAGGTAGTGAGAGATATCTTCCATTTCCATAATGTTATATTACTTTATTACACCCGAGAGATGTGAGTATCTAAACACTATTTGTGAGGTGCTTGTGTATGACCTCCGTGCTTGTCTATTGGTCTTTAGTGGAACGATTATTTGTTGTAATTACTTTTATATTAGTGTTAAATGACCCCTAACTTGTCTTTCGAGTAGATTAAAAGCGCATTTGCTTGAGGACAAGCAAATCTCAAGTGTAAGGGTATATGATGAGGCGAAAAATGATCCGTTTTTAGGGGGTCATTTAAGCCCGAATCCGAACTTATTTGATCAAATATTGCCCTAAATCGTTCCTTTTGTGATTTTAGGTACTTGGAGAGTGAATTCTGGAAAAGAAGCTATTTTGGACGTTTTTGGAGCATAAAAGTGAAGAAAACGGCAAAGTCTCAAATTTCCATGCTGGGAACAGTGCATGAAGGCGTCAAGAGTTGCTCTTGACGGCATCAGAACCCCAAGAATAAAATACCGTGGTTGATGACGGCGTCACATAGGCCGTCATAAGTAGATCAAGGCCGTCCGAGGAAGTATTTGGCGGCGAGATGACGGCGTCACACCCTTGCTCTTGACGCCGTCACCTCGATTTTCCTATATATAGTTTTCTAGTTTTTTACATTAAGAGAGAAGTTTTGGTGAAACCCTAAAGACGAATTTGGTGCAAGTTTTACAGGTTTTTCAAGGGTTCCAAACCCTTGATACCTTGCATTGTAATTGAGATAAGTGTTCTTCTAATTCAATCAATATGTCTATGTGTTGGTTGTCTATATCTTGTTCTTGTCTCAATTCCATTATGCTAGGCTAGATCTCTTTTGTGTTTGCTTAGATCTAATGAAACCTAGATATTGATTATGTGTTGATTACTTGTTTATTCTTGTCTTGGATGAATGATTTTATATGTTAGGCTTAAGAAAACTGGCAGATCTCCAAATGGTAACATGCTTGAACGTCTTAAGAAACATGAACCGAGGCGTACTAGGTCTTTATTGGTTGTATTTAATGCATGAGCCACTGTTTACAATCCCTATAGTTGTGTTGGGTCATGGTGTAGGAGGAGATAAGAGCTCATAGAATTGGGGAGTTATGTATGCCACCCCATGAATGGTATTAAGGAATACAATCCATCATCCATACAATTATAACAAGTAGTTAACGTGTAAAAGATATCTAGGGAGTAGTGAAGTCTAAGTAAACACATTTTCTCCAATTACTGCTCACAACCTTTGTAATAATTAGTTTATTTTCATTTTTAGTATTTTATTTTGATTGCATAATAGTTTTGGGTTAGTTGAATAGCAACTAATTCCGCCCACTCTTTCAAAACCCGAGATTTTACCTGCTTTCTAAAAAATATAAAAATACAAAAATAATCATCCCTCACCTTTAGAACTAGTAATTAGGCTTTCTAATCCTAGCGACACTATTCCTAAGCTGAACGATCAATCCCCCGGTACTTGTCACTATACTATACTACAACGATCAGGTACACTGCCTGGTGGGGGTTGTAAGCTTCTCGAGATCCCTCGAGAGGTAAAGCCTGTTGTGATTCCCACGCATCACTACCTATATAAAGCTATATTATGATTAACAAACACAAATTAAGCACAGAAACACAGAATTGAATATAAGTAAATTAGCTACAGTGAAAATCAAACAAATGAGATTAAACCTTGCAATGAGCTTCCAAACTGTATACCATGAACCAGGAACCAAAGAAACCAACCTATTGACTTCCATAAGTCTCTAATACCATTTCCAATCCATATTCACAATGCTCCAGCAATCCTTCACCCATTTTCATGATTTTTTTTTTTTTTTTTTTTTTGAGAAATTTTTAAGGAACTGAGTTTGAAACTGATTCAGAAGCTTAACAAGCTTTTGAACTTTACTACTGAGCTTGAATGAGCTCATAGTTAGCTTGTATTAACTTATAACTTGTAATAACAATTTGAGTAACTAAGTAAAATTTGGAAAATTGCCCCAGGATGTAACTTAAACAGAAACTTTCATTAACTTCTTAAAACATAATACATTTAAGCATAATTGACTGAATTTTACATAAAAACTACTAGACTAGGAACTGTCAAATGGCTTACAAGCATTTTCTATATATACTTATGACTTTCACTCTCTCCTCTTGCTCTTTTCTGAATTATTGGACTTTTTGACTTTTCTTGTACCCTCCTGAGCAAATCCCACCCGTTGGATTGGGGGGAATGATTCTGGCTGTTCAAACTGATTTTGGCACCCTTTTCTTATACCAATTTTTCTGGTTAACTTGGAGCAATTGAGGGGCATTAAATGCTTCTTGGAACCTTGTTAAAAGTTGCGGGGACATGGAGTGGTGAGTCTTTATTGGAGGTGAGTGGGGGGTTGATTTTCAGGGGAGCAGGTGCAAGTGGAGGGGAAGAGGGTGAGTTGTTTGACTCATTTACTAGGGAGGATATTAAAACGGGGAGGGAGTATATTATTAGTGGAATTGGTGTTGGGCTGGCAAGGGTGATGGGCCAAAGAAGAGTTGGGCTGGGAAGGGTGGATTAGGTGTTGGATTGGATGATGTTATAAAGGGATCCGTTTGGTGTAAATTGCACAAGGACCAAAAATGTGAATTCCCCAAAGTTGAGGGGCTGAAGCTGTAAATTTTCCAAAGTGCTAACAAGGACCAATGTTGCCAAACTCCAATGATACAAGGACCACAAATAAATTTTTCCATTTTAAAACCCCAAGGACCATTTTTGACAATTTTGAAACTTGGGGGACCAAAGTTGTCATTTTTGAAACTTGAACTTTAAGGGATTAATTTTGCCAACCTGTGAATCCCCAATGACCTTTTATGATATTTTTCCATATTTTGAATAACCAGGGACTAGTTTTGACATTTTATGAAAGTTGGGGGACTGAAACTGCCAATTTTGCAAACTTTGTTCGTTTTTTATCTGTTTTTACTCATTTTGCATCTAAAACATATAAAACACAATCCCTGAGATATTTTTAGTATTTTGATGCTCATTTGAGTGTTTTTAGATGTTTTGCAGTTCATATTTGACCAAAAATGATGAGTGTTTAAGCACTCATCGACTATGTTATCATAAATATGACTTTTCTTCATTTTCGGATCCTGAAAAACGATATTGTTTCTAAACCGCCAAAGCATCCAGATCGTAGTATATATGATCGCACCCACCACCTTTCTTTTCTTTGCATATGAAATAGAAGCTTCCACCTAATCTAACAACATCGAAATATCATCTATAGCCGGAATCTGAAGATCAAGCCAAGTAGCCACCTTTTTCCAAACTTCAACCGCTACATCACACTTGAAGATCACATGTTGAACAACTTCGATAGCTGACAAGTAAGACGGGCATAAAACTGAAGGAATGTCGATGCCCTTCGCTGCTAGTTGACTTCTAGTTAGGAGCCTGTTTTAAATCGCACGCCAACACATAATGTTCACCTTAGCAGGAACTATCCTACACCAACGAGTAACTTGTTGACCTGTTGCAAGCAAAGAGTTATCAATAATCTGACGTGCACATTTAACTGAGTAACCCCCATCCTTAGATAGCTTCCACACCCAAGAATCATCTTTGTCAACCATCTGAACGTTTGTTAACATCTCTAGTAACTCGTGCAAGTGATGAGAAGTTCTACTACTCTCCCGTATAGGCCTATTCCATCCCCAAGACCAAACACCATTGATAAATCGGTCTACAATATAGCAACCCTTTCTATCTTCTAAATCAAACAACCTAGGGAGCGACTCCTTCAACGATTTTCCCCCAACCATACATCCTCCCAAAACCGAATGTGCCTCCCATTTCCTAGGCGCATGTGCATGGATCCAATTTGAATAATATCT
This sequence comes from Artemisia argyi, assembly GCA_030686995.1. Lineage (NCBI taxonomy): Eukaryota > Viridiplantae > Streptophyta > Magnoliopsida > Asterales > Asteraceae > Artemisia > Artemisia argyi. Next base: position 194,337,706 of record CM060687.1, on the reverse strand, counting down.
TTGGCATGCATTTGATTCACCACTTTCACAATACTTCCCCAAATACTGTTTCTAGAATGGATTTACTCTTAAATAATTAATTTAAAATGCCTCAATTCGTTTCTAGCTGCTCGTTTTTCGGCAAGTAATTCTGCCATAGATTTCTCACGAGAGCTTTGAAACGATGAAGTAGCCAACTCCTCCTTAAGTTCTTTCAATATCTCAAGAGCCTCTAGTAAAAGGTCTTGCTCAGTATCAAGAGGAGTTGCTTGGATCATTTGGTATTGTGGAGGTTGGTCTGAAAATGAATAGTCGTATTTGTTACAAGGAAATGGATTCCCTGTTTGACAATCAGAGCTAGTGTGTGGACCTCCACAATACTCACAACAGTAAAACTGATGTGGCTGTGAGTCGTGTGTGCTTGAGTTATAATTGTTATCAGGGAACTGCTCATAGACAAGCGTGTTTCCCGATTGACAATCAGAACTGTAATGTGAACCACCACGGTACTCACAACAGTAAAACTGCTGAGTCTCATGGTGTGGTAGCTGATGGAATAAATCAGTCGTGTCATGGTAGGAATAGGGATCCTGGTTATAGACAGACCCGTTTCCTGACTCTACCATGCCACAACTGGGCAATTGCCACCATTATAAGGACTACCACACCAATGGCAAGTAAGAAGGTGTGGAAGAGACATAGAAAGAATCAAAAGGTTTGGGAGGGTAAGGAATGAAGAATCAAAGATGTGAGAGGGTAAAGGTGAATATTTTTGGGTTTTTGGATAAACATTTTGTATAAATAGGAAAGAAAATCTTTTTGGGTTTTTGTGTTCGTTGAAAACTGATTTAAAATGTTTTCGGGAACAGTTTTGTTTTTATATAAAAATAAGAGGATAATATGAACAAGGGTGGTAAATATACAATGGATGTATATCCAGATTCACTAATACGCAAAACCGTTTAGAATAGCGCGCACAACCTCCCCGGCAACGGCGCCAAAATTTGATTGGCTCTAAACGGTCAACAAAATTGACCAGGTGAATGGTCAACTAAGTCAAACTGCTCAGAGTCAATCTCCGAGGAATACAGGGGTTTCCCCGGGTCGTTATGTCCCGACGAGGAGTGAATTGTTATCAAAACGGGTTTGTGATCGGGTGAATTTGGACAGGAAAGGGGTTTGAGTGATTTTAATGATTACGCTACGAAAATTGTGGACGTATGGTCCGGACTGGGCCAGGAATGGGTCAGGCCCGGGTAGCCAGCGGCCCACACTATGCCTAAACCCTAATCCATGCCTTATAAATATAGGGCTGGGATTCCATTCACCACATCTCATGACAGGTTATCCTAAACCTAATAGCTATTATATGCTCCGCGCATCACATACTAACTTGACCGTCGGAGGTGGATCCCGGGGCTACGGCCTCGGGTCCACTCCTAACGGGTTCTCTTTGTTGACAGGTCTATTTAGGGCTTATGAAGACGACTAACGGCCCAAGGAGAGTCGTTGAATAAGTCCGCGCCAGATTATGCATCAACAAGTTGGCGCCATCCGTGGGACATGGCTACGACAAGTGTCGTGCTCTCACCAGACTAGAACGCGACCATCGTCGCATCGATATAACTATGCGGTAACTTTAAACCTTCGAGTTTAAATCGATTTTATATACTTTAAAAAGTCACTCGACTTTTTAATATTCCGATTCTATCATGCATCGTACTGTATGCGCAGTGAATGCTTGATATCTTTGACTAAAATTCAATATGCAATCTGATCTATTAAATAATACCGTACATATACGTAACTTTTCATATGATTAAATTGGTATCTATTGCCACGTATCTATTGCAATCTGACGCTCACGTAGTGCTTGCCAATATTTTCTAAATATTAAAAAGATATTATCTCCTAATATTTTGTGCATATCTTTTACATCAACAAGATTTGATATCTTTTAAATATTGAAAAGATTTTACATAAATCTTAAAAACTTGATAAACACGATTTTATCTATCGCTACGAGCGCATTAAATCTGCACGATCGGACATATTTTATCTTTTAGCCGCGAAACAGCACAGTGGTGATAAATCTACCCGCGTTAGTCCATGCGTTCGGAAATCTTCGCAGATTGGCGCCATGCGCGCACTGTCATGTACAGGCACCACGATGCTAGTCAATCGCCATGAGCGCACTGCACTGTCACGTATAGGCACTGGACGAAAGCCGTGGTCAACTGCGATCATCCAAAAACGTTAGAGTCTATGCGGTCACGATAAATCTATCTGCGTCTGTGCGTGCAACAGAAACTATTAGTCGCGGTCATGGTACTTCCATCCGCGCCATTGTTTTTATTAAAAAAAAATAAAAAATAAAAAAAAAATAATCGCTTTGAGCGCACTGCGTTCGCATATTAGCTACGCGCTACTTCTCTTATATAATTTATAAACCTCACGCTAGGTGTAATTCGCATTACTACTTCTTTTATGTGATTATATATGCTATGTGCTATACTTTTGCTACGCGCTAATCTTTTACTTTATTAAGTTTTATATGTCGCGATTCGCGGCATATACTTTTAATGTTTGCATTAAGTGTTTTTTCAGGATAAATTAAATTTAATGCTCCTACACGGGTAGCACCATCAAACTTGGGGGGCTACCAGGGTATATAATACCACTGCGCGCGACAGCGTTACGCAGGTATATTTGGAAGCAGATCGTACGTAAGAGGTACTGCAGGCCCGGTACAAAGACGGATTTAAACAATTCGCACCATCTTACCGCAGGGGAAACGTTCTCTGTCGGTTGTAAAGACGAATGTAATGTTCGCGCACAGCGCGCATAGCGCGCACCTTTGTCGCGAACAACGCGCGCACTTTTGTCGCGGACAACGCGCACTTCTGCCACAGAAGCACGTCTTCTGTCGCACTATGTTGCACCGCTACTTGTACAAAAGGTACGCCCTTATCTAGGATGCAGCATAGGGATCCACCTATCTACCTTCACCATTGTGAAACAATCACAATCGCAATCCCAGTGCGCACTTACGCATTTGGACTGCGCAGTATGATCCGTCCCTTACGCACACATGAACCCAGTGCGTACCATCGCATTTGGTTGATTGTGCCTACGCAGCCATGAATAGAACTTAAGTTTAGCATAACATAGCCATGCGCTATGTCATACTAAACTCGGGGACTTGTGGATGTATGGTCCGGACTGGGCCAGGAATGGGTCAGGCCCGGGTAGCCAGCGGCCCACACTATGCCTAAACCCTAATCCATGCCTTATAAATATAGGGCTGGGATTCCATTCACCACATCTCATGACAGGTTATCCTAAACCTAATAGCTATTATATGCTCCGCGCATCACATACTAACTTGACCGTCGGAGGTGGATCCCGGGGCTACGGCCTCGGGTCCACTCCTAACGGGTTCTCTTTGTTGACAGGTCTATTTAGGGCTTATGAAGACGACTAACGGCCCAAGGAGAGTCGTTGAATAAGTCCGCGCCAGATTATGCATCAACAGAAATATAAGTGAGAACGATTTCAACACACTATATTAACAATAACGTGAAACCTAGTTAACCTAAAACGTAATCTAAAAATTTAAAATTAAAGTTTGCTTAAAGATAAGCAGAAAAATAAGCCAAACGGCTTAAATAGAAGCTATCACTTTATTTCTGTTTTTGGTTTTTCTTTATTTTACAAAATACTTTTACTAACGTAACCTGAATTTAAAAACGTAAACGTTATTCAAATAAACGCGAGTGCGCGAAATAAAACGTGAAATTTGAGCTACGCTAACCCTACGGGCATAAAAATGATTTTTCTACTTTTCTAATGATAAAAGAAAATTTTTGAAAAAAGAAAAACATTTTTTTGGCTTTTATATTTTTTATTACGAATTTATTATTAAATAAACTAAATAAAAGGATTAAAAAAAATACTAAATCTAATTTTAAAATTCTGAAAAAAAATTGGAAAGTAAATGACAGTAATACTAACCTAGGAAAAATAAGAAAATGGAATAAGCAGTTTGATTTAACCAGGAAATAAGAAGAATATAAGCTGAAAGTTAAATAAGCAAAACAACTAATATCTACTTAATATATCAAATAGAACAAATATTAACAAGAAACAAGTAATAGCAGAGATGGAAAAGAGGGGAATGCTTGTGTCTGTTCTGTGTAAAGGGGTGACAGGTTCGAACCCCTCAACACCCAATTTTTTACAAGCATTTTTTTTTTTCATTTTCCTTTTTGGCAGATTATTTAAACAACAAAAATAACCAACTTTCATAAAACAACTTTTACAGAAAAACTTAAATCAAGCTTGTGCAAGCTTTAAGACCCAACAGTGGTGAGTTTGTGTTTATGAGTCAAAATGCGTTTCAAAATGAAGCCAAACAGTCGATGGACCAAGCATACATGCATAACAACCAAACACAAACAATCTTAGCTTCAAACAAACAACCTAAAAGAAATAACAACGATTCGTCACGAATAAGTCCAACAACCTCAAGGGTGTAACTGCTGATGCAGCAGTGGGTTAAGGGGGTACTATTGAGGGCTAGTATGGAATGAGTGTAGGTCTGCTGTTGGACCGGTTTGCGTACCAAAAATAAGCCAACGATTCAGCTTCAAAAACCACAACAAGTTTAAATAATTAAAGTTCATATAACAAACAACTTAGCAAAACTAAAATTATTCACTAGAATCTATATAAGCTGATCAAAAAAATGAGATTAAAAAGGGCCGTTGGGGGCTGTTACAGTAGGTTTGGGACAGGATGGAAATGCAGGCCTACGGGTCACGAGGGTGACTTTGAGCAAAGAAATGAGCTATCAAATGATTAAACTAAGGTACAATAGCTGAAAACATGTAAGTATAAGCTACTTGAGAACACAAAGAAACAAATTTTTGAGGACTTTGAACAAATAAACAAGCTGGAAAATGGAATTGAACATACTAGATTGGGACAGTTAGGCTGCAGGTCTGCTGAAGAAAGGACCGACCTGCAGGCCAGAATTTGGCAAACAAAAGACCTCTAATATGAAATATATGCTAACAATCTTGAACCCTATACTACTAACACTTTATAAAACCAAATTCTAATCTAAATCCTAACTGTATTCTACCTAATTTGGGCTATATAGCTGCTAATGCAGCAGGTCTTGGGTGTATTTGCAGCTTCAATAACCGAACCCCAATCAGATACAAACTTCAAAAACATAAAGTCTATATTGCAACCTATTCGTACTCTATCAATGGAAATCTCAAAAAGCTTCGGCTTATCTAAAATTGAGTCCAAAGGGGGCTGTTTGGGCAGGAATAAGAGCAGACCTAACGTTGGGTGAAAATGGGTGCAAACTCAGATTTCTACCTAAAAACTCTTACCCAAGAACTAAAGCATGATTCTTAAACTGAGTTTGAGCAAACAAAAGCATCAAAAACACCTAAACTCTGCTAATTCAAATATAAGCTGTTTACGGCTACAATAAACACATTTAAGCTAAAAGTTAAACTAAACAATTGAAAACCACAAAGTGAGCTAGAGAAACATATGAAGATGAATAAGCACTAACTAAGCAGTTATTGAGCAAAACATAAACAATGAACAAAATAAGCAGTGATTAAGCAAATAAGCTGAAACAGTAGTTTAGAAAAGCAATTCTAAAACTTTGAAATTTGATCTACTAGAAATGTAAATTACAACTCTAGATTGAAAAGCTTAAATAAACTAAAGTACAAATTAATCAATTCTACACTAAATTATCTACTCACTACCTACTAAAACCTAATTAACTAACTGAGCCTTTAAATGGCACACAACATCTATTTATACTAAATTGAAATTAGGGTTCCTGTCTTCTGCTTCTTGTCTCTTTCCCTTCTCTCTTTTTGGACCATTGGATGATTTAAATCAATCTCAGCCCTCAAAATCATTTTTGGTGGGAAAGTGGATATGCAAATTGTTGCTTGTGGCAGGGTGAGATTTGTTGTTATATGGAGGAAAGGTGAATTAGGGTGGTGATGGCAGAGTAGGGGAGATGTTGTGTGGCAGGGATGGTGATGATGGTGTTGTGGCTTGGCAGTGGTGTAGCAGCAGGCTAGGGGGAGGGAAAAGGTTCACGGGTTGACTAAGGGTCAAACGGGGTGAAGTATTAAAAGGGTGTGGGGTTTGGGCTGGATAAGAAAAATGGGCCAAAGGTGTACATGGGTTGGATTTTGGAATTGGATTTGGTTTATGTTTTGGTCCGTTTGGTTTGTATAATTTCACAAGGACCATAAGTGTAAAACTAAAAATGGAGGGGCCTGGTTTGCCAAGATTCCATAAATATTCCAAGGGTACCATTCTTGCCAAGATACAATAATACAATGATCAATAATGATAATTTTCAAAAATTAAGCACCCGAGGACCAAAATCGCCAAATTTCAAAATCCGGGGACTAAACTTGTAATTTTTCTCAAAATTTCATCCAGGGATTAAAAGTGACACATGTGAATCCCAAGGACCATATTTGACTTTTCAAACAAAAATTTAAGCTCAGGGACCAATTTTGTTAATTTTTGAAAGTTCGGGGACTGAAACTGCCAATTATGCAAACTTTGTACGTTTTTCATCTATTTTTACTCATTTTGCATCTGAAACATATAAAACACAATTTTGGAATATTTCCAGTATTTTGATGCATTTCTGAGTGTTTTTGTATGTTTTGCAGTTCAGATTTGACCAAAAATGATGAGTGTTTGAGCACTCATCAATCCCCCAGACTAAACTATTGCTAGTCCCTAGCAATCTTTTGAGAAAAACTTAATGGATTTGAATCTCTTTACCAAAATCCATTACTTCTGGAGTAGCCAAATGTATCAGTTCATGTAAGAACTATGGTCCACTTGATAACCATGTGATTTTGAGCAAACCACCAGCTGTCAACGGATTTGATTAGTCTTTACCAAAAGCCGTTTGCTTCTGGACTAGCCAACTCTTGATGGAATAGTCAACATCTTGGTGAGCTGATTACCAATTATGGTTTTTCCACCGCCTTTACCACAAGCCATAATCTTGCGGGCTAGCCAACTCATTCACTTCTTTGGATATGGCGAGTTGATTTACCATACAATTTTGGGCAAATTGCAAGCCATCAACGGATTTGAGATATCTTTACCAAGAGCCGTTTGCTCCTGGATTAGCCAATCCTTTTGTTGGTTAGACAAGGCGGACTGATAACCACAAAAATTTTGAAGCACAAGTGAAAAATTTTTAAAATTTTTGAGATTGTGGCCAAAACGGGGGTACTAGATAGTAAAATGTGATAAAATTCGCTAGAATACCCCCCCACACTTAGATTGAATATTGTCCTCAATATTCAAAGTCCCGGCTATTATGCCGACTCTTTGAACGTAAAAGGGCAACATTGCAAGCTAAATGTGGAAACACCATTTTTTTTGTTTTTCACTATATTTGTAACCATAGTAGGGGTAACTCCCCCACACTTAGGGTGAAAACCCTATATGTATGCTGCTGTTTTTGTTTACCGAGTCGCTAGCTTGACTTGACCCCGAATTCATTTGTCCTTGGGGAAGCATGATGTGGAAGAGATAATCTCAATCGGACTTTCATTCAAGATGTTTGGACAAACATTTGAAGCACGTGAAAGTTCCACACCGATGAGATATAATCCCGGCTCAAGATAATGGTAAATGAAAATGCCGGGATCAAAGATGGTGTCCTCATTTCCGAAGGAGTGAAGAAGAGAAGAAGTCACCTTATAGGTGAAGAAAAGGAAGAAAACCATGATGAAAATCATGATTTGATTTTCTTCCTCGAGAGCAGGCTCAGTAGCTTGAATTTGGATTTCAAGGGTTAAGCTCAAAAACATCCCGGGAGGGTGGGTGGGAATTTGCAAATCCTCATGATTGAGCGCATCTCCTCCCGGGATATCAAACTCTGGAGGAGTCATGATATGATGAGTGAGTTCACCAGAGAACTCCTCATGAAGAGAATTATTCACGAGATGTGAATCTGTGAACTCATGTTCCGGAATAGACTCATCACAATCCTCAGTCTGAATATCAAAGATTGGATTATCAGAAATCAAAGTGAATTCAGATTCGAATTCAAATAAAGGATCGGTGAGAGTAGTATTGAATGTTTCGGGAACCAAGAGATTAACATTCTCTATTGGACTGTTAGGATCAGAAGTGAGTGACGGATCAGGATAAAGGAGACTTTCAATTTCTCCTAGATCGGCTTCAAAGTCAAGGAGACCATCATCACTTCCCGTTGAAAGTGGATTGATGTGAGTAAGTTCATCGGCGAACTCCTCAAGAAGAGGATCAGCATCAGACTGTGGGAGTGATGCTTCAATATACTCAATGTCTCCATGAGATGTACAATCATCATTAAAATCTGAGAGAGTCTCAAAATGATCGTTTGAACACTCAAGAGGGGAAGGTAAATCACACACATGATCAAAAGTTCCCTGTGACTCTCTCGGGATTGGGACAAGGATCTCAACACTTGACTTTATGAATTCTTCCGATTCCTTATTAGGAACAGTGCTAAGATGCTCATCCCCCATGTTTAGAGAGTGAGTGTGAACTTCGGGTGTGATATCAATTAGAGCTGGCAAATCGTGTCTTAACAGGTCTTAACAGGTTTTGAGCGCGCGAATAACATAAGTTTCAAACATGAAAACAACACGTTTAACACTTGGTTTTGGTGGTTTGAGTATGACAGATATACGTTTTATGTATCAAAAAAGTTAAATATTGAACCCTAGAATACTAAAAACAATTATTTTAAAAAATAAAAAAATTGCATAGTACATTTTTTCCATTAACAGGTCTTAACAGGTCCTAACAGGTACCCAATTTGCCAGCTCTAATATCAATAGACTGAGGGAGTGGAGAGGAGCTAGCATTCATGGATTGTACGAGTTCCATTTGATCTTCTGCTAGCAATTTCTCCGTCTCATTATTTTCTCCCTGATTTTCTGTGGACGGAATTGCTATAAATGAACTTGATGAACCCTTACAAAATTGAGAAATATCAAGGGTGACTTCATCATCACTATCATCGTCGAGAAGAGCAGCTTTACGAAATATGGCACGTGTTTTAGCTGCTTGTTCTAAGACTAGCAATTCTTCCTTGCTCAATTCGTTTCTAGCTGCTCGTTCTTCGGCAAGTAATTCAGCCATAGATTTCTCACGAGAGCTTTGAAACAATGAAGTAGCCAACTCCTCCTTAAGTTCTTTCAATATCTCAAGAGCCTCTAGTAAAAGGTCTTGCTCAGTATCAAGAGGAGTTGCTTGGATCATTTGGTATTGTGGAGGTTGGTCTGAAAACGAATAGTCGTAATTGTTACAAGGAAATGGATTCCCTGTTTGACAATCAGAGCTAGTGTGTGGACCTCCACAATACTCACAACAGTAAAACTAATGTGGCTGTGAGTCATGTGTGCTTGAGTTATAATTGTTATCAGGGAACTGCTCATAGACAAGCGTGTTTCCCGATTGACAATCAGAACTGAAATGTGAACCACCACAGTACTCACAACAGTAAAACTGCTGAGTCTCATGGTGTGGTAGCTGATAGAATAAATCAGTCGTGTCATGGTAGGAATAGGGATCCTGGTTATAGACAGACCCGTTTCCTGACTCTACCATGCCACAACTGGGGCAATTGCCACCATTATAAGGACTACCACTCCAATGGCAAGTAAGAAGGTGTGGAAGAGACATAGAAAGAATCAAAAGGTTTGGGAGGGTAAGGAATGAAGAATCAAAGATGTGAGAGGGTAAAGGTGAATATTTTTGGGTTTTTGGATAAACATTTTGTATAAATAGGAAAGAAAATCTTTTTGGGTTTTTGTGTTCGTTGAAAACTGATTTAAAATGTTTTCGGGAACAGTTTTGTTTTTATATAAAAATAAGAGGATAATATGAACAAGGGTGGTAAATATACAATGGATGTATATCCAGATTCACTAATACGCAAAACCGTTTAGAATAGCGCGCACAACCTCCCCGGCAACGGCGCCAAAATTTGATTGGCTCTAAACGGTCAACTAAATTGACCAGGTGAATGGTCAACTAAGTCAAACTGCTCAGAGTCAATCTCCGAGGAATACAGCGGTTTCCCCGGGTCGTTATGTCCCGACGAGGAGTGAATTGTTATCAAAACGGGTTTGTGATCGGGTGAATTTGGACAGGAAAGGGGTTTGAGTGATTTTAATGATTACGCTACGAAAATATAAGTGAGAACGATTTCAACACACTATATTAACAATAACGTGAAACCTAGTTAACCTAAAACGTAATCTAAAAATTTAAAATTAAAGTTTGCTTAAAGATAAGCAGAAAAATAAGCCAAACGGCTTAAATAGAAGCTATCACTTTATTTATGTTTTTGGTTTTTCTTTATTTTACAAACTACTTTTACTAACGTAACCTGAATTGAAAAACGTAAACGTTATTTAAATAAAACGCGAGTTTAAGTCAAAATAAACGCGAGTGCGCGAAATAAAACGTGAAATTTGAGCTACGCTAACTCTACGGGCATAAAAATGATTTTTCTACTTTTCTAATGATAAAAGAAAATTTTTGAAAAAAGAAAAATATTTTTTTGGCTTTTATATTTTTTATTACGAATTTATTATTAAATAAACTAAATAAAAGGATAAAAAAAATACTAAATCTAATTTTAAAATTCTGAAAAAAATTTGGAAAGTAAATGACAGTAATACTAACCTAGGAAATTACAACTCTAGATTGAAAAGCTTAAATAAACTAAAGTACAATTTAATCAATTCTACACTAAATTATCTACTCACTACCTACTAAAACCTAATTAACTAACTAAGCCTTTAAATGGCATACAACATCTATTTATATTAAATTGAAATTAGGGTTCCTGTCTTCTACTTCTTGTCTCTTTCCCTTCTCTCTTTTTGGACCATTGGATGATTTAAATCAATCTCAGCCCTCAAAATCATTTTTGGTGGGAAAGTGGATATGCAAATTGTTGGTTGTGGCAAGGTGAGATTTGTTCTTATTTGGAGGAAAGGTGAATTAGGGTGGTGATGGCAGAGTAGGGGAGATTTTGTGTGGCAGGGATGGTGATGATGGTGTTGGGGCTTGGCAGTGGTGTAGCAGCAGGCTAGGGGGAGGGAAAAGGTTCACGGGTTGACTAAGGTTCAAACGGGGTGAAGTATTAAAAGGGTGTGGGGTTTGGACTGGATAAGAAAAATGGGCCAAAGGTGTACATGGGTTGGATTTTGGAATTGGATTTGGTTTATGTTTTGGTCCGTTTGGTTTGTATAATTTCACAAGGACCATAAGTGTAAAACTGAAAATGGAGGGGCCTGGTTTGCCAAGATTCCATAAATATTCCAAGGGTACCATTCTTGCCAAGATACAATAATACAACGATCAATAATGATAATTTTCAAAAATTAAGCACCCGAGGACCAAAATCGCCAAATTTCAAAATCCGGGGACTAAACTTGTAATTTTTATCAAAATTTTCATCCAGGGATTAAAAGTGACACATGTGAATTCCCAAGGACCATATTTGACTTTTCAGCCAAAAATTTATGCTCAGGGACCAATTTTGTTAATTTTTGAAAGTTCGGGGACTGAAACTGCCAATTATGCAAACTTTGTACGTTTTTCATCTGTTTTTACTCATTTTGCATCTGAAACATATAAAACACAATTTTGGAATATTTTCAGTATTTTGATGCATTTCTGAGTGTTTTTGTATGTTTTGCAGTTCAGATTTGACCAAAAATGATGAGTGTTTAAGCACTCATCAGTTGGCTAGATTCAGGTTCGGCTTCTGCTTGTTGTGTAGGTGTTACTGCCACAGGTTGATCTTCTTCAGTTGTGGTCCTGTCTTCAGGTTCGGCTGCTAATGGGTTGTTCGATACGGTTTCCCATCCTTCAAGAAGCTTTAGTTGGAGATATCTTTTTCTTCTATACCCTGGCCACACAAACATTTTGTAATTATAATTTCAAGACTCATTTGCAGCCATTTTTCTAGCAATATTTTACTTTTAAACCTGGTGAAACTCGATTAACTTAAGTACTTCTTATACACCAAACAAAACTTCAATGTTGATCTTTAAAAAAAATACCAAAAACTCTTTACCTCTATCAAATCCTAAAAACTGGGATCCTATAAAACGAATCCACACCGCGACGAATCCCTTTCGGATGACACAACACTTCTGTAATCTGCCATTAAAACATTTTATCATAACACTTGATATGCAACATGAACAAACTAACAAAAATGGAGACAATAACTTTTAATACTCATGATCAAATTAACGCTGCACCAGTGGTACCAGTTCGCCCGTTAGCCATGCTTCCAGTGGCCGATACATCAACTATGGAAGATCTTAATATGATTCAGAAGCATGAAAGGGACTGATTGTCGTTATCTCTTAGTCCCTCCTCGTTTAGGAATCTAAATTAATAAAAGTATTATAAATAATCTACCATACCTGAGAACTCTTCTTCTCAATTGTAACCTGGAATTGCATGAACGTGACATATCCCGACCTACTCAGTGTTACAAACCGTGGTTGGCTGACTTTTGGAATCCGACGTTGCAATTCTCTGTTGTTGCCATCTGTACCGCTAGAAGCTTTTTCTGAACCTTCATTAGTTCATTGATGAGTGTCTAAATACTCATCATTTTATACCAATCTGAGCTGTCAAAACATACTAAAACACTCAAATATGCATCAAAATACTTAAAATATCTTAGAGGTGTGTTTTATATGTTTCAAATACAAAATATGCAAAAACAGATGAAAAACGTACAAAGTTTGCATAATTGGCAGTTTCAGTCCCTCAAGTTTCATAAATTGGCAAAACTAGTCCCTGGTTATTCTAAAAACATGAAAAAGTCATCAAAGGTCCTTTTTAATCATAAAATTACATATTTAGTCCTTTGGTGCAAAGTTTCATAAAATTACAAGTTTAGTCCCTGTACTTTGGAAATTGACATAAATGGTCCCTGGGATGTAAAAAACTTTGAGAAATTCAATTTTGGTCCTTGTACTAATAATCTTTTGCAGGTTTGGTCCTTGGTGTGAAGTTTGGTGGAATTACATAATCAGTCCCTGAAGTTTGGTGAATTGTCAGTTTTAGTCCCCGGGTATTTAAAAAATAAAAAAATATCAAAAATATCCATGTACTATTCATCTATGGCAAATTAGGTCCTTGTGATAAACTTTGGAATATTTACACAACAGCCCTCCAAAAATCACGAAATTACAAAATTAGTCCTTGTGTGAAATAACCAAACCGGACCCTAATGTTTTAATAAAACCAAAACCAATCCATACCACAAACCAAGCCCACCCTTCCTAGTTTCCCTGGCCCAACTCCCTAGCCCAGTCCACCCCTTTGGTCAAACCAGTCAACCCCCCTTTCAATACCATCCCCCGTTTCCCTCCAAACCATACCACCACCATTACTGCTACCATACTACCTCCAATACCACCACCACCTGTCCACTACTTGCTCCCCACTCTTCACCAGCTCACCCTCCACCTCACACAACACTCCAAGCCCCTAAAACCCTCTCCACGCTACCCACATCTGACACATTGGAAATTGGCGCCAAAAGACAATTTGAACGGTGGAGATGAGTTTGACCTTATCAATGGCTACAAAATTGTGGGAAATACCCCAGTGGGTCCCACAAGCTCAGAAAATAGCTACAAATAGAGGAAGAGGCAGTAGTTTACAGGGGTCATGCTTTTAGACCATTTCGTAGTGTAATCATTTAATTTTCATGTAAAAACTTTAAATTCAGTCTTACATTCATGTTGTACCACGTTTCTAATGTTAATGGAAGTTACATTTCAAGTTACTCAGTTTCTATTCTCAGTTTTAATTTATAATTAGCAATTTCAAGCAAAATTGACAATTTTGCTTGAATATTGTTTTTTGTTACTGTTTCATTGTTCTTTAGTCTTAATTCAGTCAATATAAGCTTGTTGAAGCTTTTGTATCATTTAGTGGATCTATAATCAGTTTTACTTAAAAAACAGAAAAAAATCAAATAAATAGTTAAAAAAATAAAAATAAAAAAATTAGTTTATATGAAGAAGAAAGCAATGGAGCATGGTGCATTTAGGAAGGCCATGGTTTAGAGCCTTTTGGGAGGCAATAGGTTATGATCTTGGTTCTATGGTTCATTGTTTCTCAGTCACATACCACTTGTAAGTCAATAGTTTGATTTTTGCATTTAACTTTTCTTATCATTAGTAGTTACATTTTACTGCTTACTTAGTCTTAAATATAGTTATTAAGTTGGTTAAGATCAGTAGTTAGGTATTTTTTAGGTCTAATCCTAGTTTAGTTAAGTAATAACCTTCAAATCATAAATATAAGGGGTGTTTGGCACAGTGGCTTTAACCACTGTGCTTTGATTTTTATTGTTGATTTGTGGATGAGTTAAGCTTATTTAGGTTCTAATCACTCAGTCATAGCCTAAAAATCCCATGTTATTTGTTTAAAAGTCAAAATCACCTAATACCCAATCCCACAGTCAATTGTCAAAGTTTTGGGACCTCAAATCCCACACTTTGGCTCATATCTTTAATCTTCAGCTTAATATAGCTTAATAATAGCTTATTCTAACTTATTTAGTAAGTAGGATTCATTAGAAACTCACATTAGTCAACTTGGATAGGTAATTAGAAAAGTCAAAAATTTCTGCTTCTCAGATTTTATCAAAACTTCAAGCATTTGTTTTGATTTTTGTAGAAGGTTTTAGAAATTGAAATTTGTTTTAGTAGTAGTCTACCACTTCAACTTCAAGGTCTCAGCATCCTTATATTTTTAGCAATTTATCTGTGGGCCCCACTCATCCTCAAAGTTACTTGCAGGGAAGATTACTTCCCCTGCTCCATAGGCCTCAGTCCATCACCACCACTTTGGTGGTGATTTGTGACCACCACAGTGGACCCCACAACTTACATATTAGCTTATTTTGTAGCTTAATAGTCTAACTTCTCAGACCTAGGATTAGTTTGAACCTTAGCTTATTAGAACCTATCTTAATTGACTTCCCTTGTGACCTGTCTCAGAAGTTATAACCTGAGCACTCAGGTTTTATACCCAAGTTCCAAGACCCACCCAAGCCTCATTAATAAGCCATAAGAATAGATTATTGGCTTATTTCAAAGCTGACCTGGTCACCTTTCAAGGTCAAGTTCCTTTTTGGACCCCCTTTCACCTCTGTGGACCCCACAGAGTTCCAAAGGTGCCTTGTTTGGACCTGATTGACTGTTGGTGTTTTGGAATTGCTTATTGGCTTTTATGAGCTTTTTGGCTTATTCCCAGGACACATGCTTGTGCATACTTGCATATAAAACTTGTACACATGTTACTTTTCCTTTATTTCCCTTTGTACAGCTTTTACAAGCTTGTTTAGAGCTTATGGTTTGACTGTGAGCATCAAAGCTCAACTGAATAAGCCATAAGCCCCTAAACAGCTTATTGCTTTGTTTGTATAGTTCATTCATGTTCATTATACATAGTTATATCATACTTAGTCCTTATTTTCCACTGTGAGCTTATTTTTGAGCTTTTTCAAGCTTTGATGAAACTGTTAAGCTTATAGCTTAATTGTTTCATTCCTATAAGCTCACAACTGGCTTAATTTTGGTATTGTACAGTTCCTTTGTCCTTAATCTTGTATAATATAAGTAGTAGTATGATTCAGAAAACAGAAAACACAAAAAGAACCAACTTTGCTAATAAGTGATAGCTTCTATTTAAGAAGCTTGAGCTTATTAGCTTATTTCTGTACATAAGCTAGCATTTTTATATTTTTCCTAGGTTCTTTTATTTTATTTAGAATTTTGTAAAAAGTTTCAGATTTTTCTTTTACTGTTTAGTAATTTTAATAATTAAATAATAGTTTATAATAGTTTTTAATACTTTTTAAAATATAGATAATTAGTAATAAATAGTATAGGTGTATAATAAATATAATTTTGTTTTCAGAAATTCTTTTATATTTATTTAGACTTTTCTCTATTTTTATTTTATTTTTCTAGGCTTTATTTCTATTTTTCTTATTTTTAGGTAATATATAATAGTAAATAATTAATAATAAATAGAATATTTGTATAATAAATATATTTTCTGCTTCAAAATTTCTTTTATAATATTTTAGACTTTTCTAAGTTTTAATTTTATTTTTCTTAGCTTTATTTTACATTTTCTTATTTTTAGGTAATTATTAAATAGTAAATATTAGTTATTAATTAATAATAATTAAGTACATAGTATAAAAATAAGTTTTAATTTTCTAATAATTTTCTTATTCTTTTAGGATTCCAAAAATATAATTCTCATATTTGTGGTACTTGTATTTGACTGAATTCACTTTTTAATTTTGTACGTAGACGTTTATTTAAACGTTTACGTACGCGTTTTAGGTTTCTAGGTTTTCTTATTATTATTATTATAAATACTTTGTAAATATAGTTATTTATTTTATTTCTTTTTAATTTGCATTTAAGCCGTTAAGGCATGCAAACTCCCTCTTTGGGAATGTTTTGTTTTATACGTTACGTTTACGTTTATTTAAAACTCACTTTTTTCTCAGTACGCAGTCGCGTCTGATTTTAATTTGGTGTACGTTTTTAATACCTAGATTTTACGTAATCATTCCATTAGTTTTCCTAAGTCATTTTAAGTTATAAACCCTAGTCTAATCACACACACACACTTTATACCCTTCCCTGTTCACATTCACTAATCACAGAGTCGTTTTTAATCATCACAACCTCGTTGGGACATTACGACCCGGGAAAACACTGTATTTCACGGAAGCATTCGCCTCGGCTGTTTGACTATTACAGTTGGCCATTTACAAGTGGCTGATCAATAATTATCTGACCGTTTGAGGCGAATCATTCCTACAGCAGGAGCAAATTTTGTAAAGTCTCTGACTTACCTAAAATCACATGAACATGCCGAACCCTTACCAACTGAGTGTTACAAACAGTGGTCGAGTTACGTGTGCCACTTGCTGATACCATTCTCTACTTACCACGCGTATCGCTAAAACCCTTTTGTGGAGCTTCATTAATACCTACAACATGAACAAATTTATAAGAAACAATATTGATGAGGCGAAAAATGAACCACTTTTAAGGGGTCATTTAAGCCCGGAATAGAATTTATTTGATCAAATATTACCCTAAATCGTTCCTTTTGTGATTTTAGGTACTTTGGGAATGAATTCTGGAAAAGGAAGCAATTCGGACGTTTTTGGAGCATAAAAGTGAAGAAAACGGCAAAGACTTAATTTTTCATGCTGAAAACAGTACCTGACGGCGTCAAGAAGAGATTCATGACGGCGTCAAGAGTAAAATCCGTGATGACCCAGTGAAAACCTGAAGGCGTCACAACAAGGGCGTCAAGAGTATTTTTGGTGACGGCCTGCATAAGGACTACACATGACGGCGTCAAACCCAGATCTAGGCAGTCTGAGAAATTATTTGGCGGCGAGTTGACGGCGTCAGAAGTTTGTTCTTGACGCCGTCACCTATCAGAATCTATATATAGTTTTCTATTTTTTCATTCATAAAAGGAGGAACTTGTGTGGAGAATACTAGGGTCGAACTTTGTAAACCCTAGGTCGTATTTTACAGTATTTTCAAGGGTTTTCACCCCTTGAATCCTTTCATGTTCAATTGAGATAAGTCTTCTTTCAATTCATTCAATATGTCTATGTGTTGTTTGAATTTATCTTATGCTTGTCTTGATTTCAACATGCTAGGCTAGATCTATCTTGTGTTTGCTTAGATGTAATGAAACCTAGATGTTAATTATATGTTGATTACTTGTTTATAGTTGTAATGGATGAATGATTTCAATGTTAGGCTTAAGAAAACTGGCAGATCTCCATTGTGTAACATGCTTGAACGTCTTAAGAAACATGAACCGATGTGTACTAGGTTTTATTGGTTGTATTTAATGCATGACCAAATTCTAGTGATCCCATATTAGGAGCTTCTTAGCCGGCTCGACATAGGAGTGAAGTAGGCGCTTATAGGATTGGGGAAGTAAGTACGCTACCCCATGAATGGTATTAAGGAATACAACCCGTCATCCACGCAACTGTAACAAGTAATTAACCTGTAAAAGATATCTAGGGAGTAGTGAAATCTAAGTAAACACAATTCTCCCATATATTGCTCACAACTCTAGTTTAATATAGTTTATTTTCATTTTTAGCATTTTATTTTGATTGCATCTTTAGTTATTGGGTTAGTTGACTAGCAACTAATTCCGCCCAACTCCTTCAAACCCAAGATTTTTAATTGCATTCATAAAATATAAAAATACAAAAAGAATCATCCCTCATCTCTAGACCTAGTCTTTAAGTTTTCTAATCCTAGCGACACTATTCCTAGCTGAACGATCAATCCCCCGGTACTTGTCATTATACTATACTAAATCGATCAGGTACACTGCCTGGTGGGGGTTGTAAGCTTCTCGAGATCCCTCGAGAGGCAAAGCCTGGTGCAATATCCCTACGCATCAAGTTTTTGGCGTCGCAGCTTGGGGAATAGTTATTGTCTAGGTTAGAATCTCTTTTTATTAGGTCTACTTGCTAGATTCCTTTCTAGTAGGATTTTATTTTTATTTTTAGGTT
The DNA here is from genome assembly GCA_030686995.1 of Artemisia argyi. NCBI lineage: Eukaryota > Viridiplantae > Streptophyta > Magnoliopsida > Asterales > Asteraceae > Artemisia > Artemisia argyi. The sequence continues at coordinate 194,319,015 of CM060687.1, read as the reverse complement.
CTCTTTAGTCTATCTTATTTCTTCGTGTTTTTGTTTGTACTAGTTTGGCCTTCATGGATTTAGAGAGTCGCCGTTTAGAAGTTAGCAAGAGGCTTATAGCGCATAAAAGAAGAAAGAGAGAAGTTAACACATTTAAGGAATTCATTAAGCCTTTCCAAATGAAAATTGAGTTTACGGACTTCGCACCAACCCCTGATGAATTGAGTTACCATAGGTTCCTTTTACAACACCCTTGCTCCTCAAAATATAGAAAGACACCATGGATTAGGAGGCATAACTTCAAGAACATAAAAATTCCTTGCATGATTGGGTACATGTCTAGAGAGCATACATACATTGACTTAAAAGCACCCATGAATATCATGTCTAGGCTCTATTACAATTGGATAATGAACGAAAGGTTAAGCCCTAGAAAAGACCCTTACAACTCTAATAGGCTATGTAATTTCGTCAGGAGAGTTAAAGGGGTACACATCTTTATAGGAAATTTTACTTATCAATGCGACTTCGTAATCCTAGAAGATGTTAGAGGCATTATAGATCCACACCTAGGAGAGATGGTTCTAGGACTACCTTTTGTTGAGAAGACTAAGATGTATTACGATCATGAGAAGGGGATAGTTCAGTTTACTGATGGGATAGAGAAGGTCACTTTTATGATGCCTCACATGAAGGAAGAATTAAAGGGCATCAAGAATCTACAAATTGATGAGATTCGACCCTATGAGGTTAAGGAAGATGGAATTACTGATGACGCCTATTATGAGAGGAGGCGAACATACTATTCGGGTTGCATGAATCTAGGCCCGAAATACAAGCGTGATAAGAATTGGGTTAGATGTTTTGAGTTGGCACAAAAGTGGGAAAGGAAAACGTAACCCATGACCTTGAGTCTAGCTACAAGACTCGTAAATAAAGAAAAGCGCTTCTTGGGAGGCAACCCATGTTTTGTGTGATTTTTATTTTTTGTTTGTTTGTTATTTGCTTCCGTATGCATGCTTTATTTTTATTGTTGGTAGATCATGTTTCAAAACTAAAACGATGAAAATACTTTACTTTGTTGTTTGGCTTAGTCTTAACTTCATCCAAAGGTATTTCGCAAAAGATAAGTGTAAGGGGAAACCCCAAATATGTTTTTAAGAAACAAACTCGATCATGATTCTCCACGATATTAAGTGAACATGTATATTCGTATTTGATAGAGTCAAATGCTTGTATCGAGTCATAATGATATTTTGCAGGATTTTCCAGGTAGTAGGACGAAGTTTTTCCAGAAATTTTCCGGAAACTTAACATACGAATTTCTGCAGGTCACTTCTGACGGCGTCAAGTGTAAAATTCTGGAAATTTTACTAGTTTTGTTTTTCTAATGGAGTCTTAAAGTTTTTGTTGAATTATTAGTTTTATAATCTCCGGGAAATCTGCAAACATCACATTCTATGTTATTTTGTTTTCTAGGTTTTATTAGCATATGTAGATTGCCGCCGATCTTATGCGAGGTTGCCTTGTCTGTTTTCTCAGGTTTTACAGGTTATGTATGACAAGAAGATGATTTATATTCTGGAAGGGAAGCTTTGATTGTTCATTTTCTTGGAGGAAGATCTAACCTGGCCACCTTATTATCCATACCGAGCAAATCAGGGGAGTATTTGATTTTATTCGTTTTACTTTTTTCACTTTTACATTCTTTACTTGAACATTGGGGACAATGTTCATCCTAAGTGTAAGGGGAGGGTAAAATGATGATACCTTACAAATACACTTTCGCTTGAGTTTGTTTGTTTGATGGTAGATGTGTAATAAAACTATGAGAAATACTTGTTAGTGCAATTTTAGCGCCAAATTTAAATTTTTTTACAACATTTAGGAGTGAAATTTAGCCAAAGCAAGCGTCTCATGGTTAGGAGATTGTATGACTAGCACAAAACCGTACCATTCAGAAAAATTTTCCACCCAAATATGTGAGGTTCGCCTTTAGATTTGATAGGAAAAACATTTACTATTAGTGCTTATGAGTGTACCGGTAGCATTTAGATTCTAGAACTTGCGTTAGTGATGCATCCCGAGACCGCTAGTTAGACTACATTCGTGTAGTAGGATTTACTACATGATAAGAGGCATTAAGATCACCCTTGTGTTAAACCCGTATCATAATTACTTGACCATTTAAGTCATATTACTTGGCTTGTAAAGTCAATTAATTTTCCCCACACCATAGCGTTGTACTCATTTTTAGTACACGAAACCCCTAGTACACCCTTCCGAGCCTATCTCTTCGTTTCTAACTTTAAGCATCTTACTTAAAGGAAGAATTTGTTACACCCCACTTAAATGTACACCCAAATCACCTTAGCCTTCCGTGTATGCACTCATCTTTAGTGCATTATTGTTATTTATTAAACCCTAAGTTAATTATCTAATTGATTGCATGGTTGCTAAGTCCAGTCATATCCTTGTACATATTGTTTTGGGACGATTGGGACTCATGGGTAAAGTACTTATTTTATGGAGTAATGGGGAAGAACATCATATTATTACCCCCGTATGTACGTTAATCTTAAAAGTACTCCAAGTGTTTTGATTTTCTTAATTCGAGTCATTAGATTTGTTTATTGTAAAGTATGTAAAAATTCAAGTGTAAGGGGAATGTTCATCCCCTATGATATATTATTTTGGATGGTAGGGTAAGAGTGTATGCAAAAAAAAAAAAAAAAAAAAAAAAAAAAAAAAAAAACATACGGACTACCATCCCGTTTCATTCTATGTTTATTTTATGTTTTTGTTATTTTTCATTTATTAGCTTAAGTCGAGTCTAGTCTTGGCTTAGCAACGCCATATTATACATGTAATTAACCAAGATTGTTAACTCGCCACCAGTAAAGACTGCCTATATCCAACAAAATCGTGTATTCCATGTCCCTACACCTAACGTTACAACCCTTTAAAAGACATCTTTGATAGTTTATCCAAGGTGCTTACACCATGTGGTGGAGGTTTGATCCTTTCCCAAGCCTATGGTAATCTATTTTGCTATGACAGGTAGTGAGAGATGTTTTCAATTTCCATATTGTGATATATACTTTATTACACCCGAGATATGAAAGTATCTAAACACTATTTGTGAGGTGCAAGTGTATAACCTCCGTGCTTATCTTTGGTCTTTAGTGGAACGATTATTTGTTGTAATTACTTTTATATTAGTGTTAAATGACCCCTAACTTGTATTTTGATTAGAATAAAAGCGCATTTGCTTGAGGACAAGCAAATCTCAAATGTAAGGGTATATGATGAGGCGAAAAATGAACCACTTTTAGGGGGTCATTTAAGCCCGGAATTGAATTTATTTGATCAAATATTACCCTAAATCGTTCCTTTTGTGATTTTAGGTACTTTGGGAGTGAATTCTGGAAAAGGAAGCAATTCGGACGTTTTTTGGGCATAAAAGTGAAGAAAACGTCAAAGACTTAATTTTCCATGCTGAGAACAGTACCTGACGGCGTCAAGAAGAGAATCATGACGGCGTCAAGAGTAAAATCCTTGACGACCCAGTGAAAACCTGAAGGCGTCACAACAAGGGCATCAAGAGTATTTTTGGTGACGGCCTGCATAAGGAGTACACATGACGGCGTCAAACCCAGATCTAGGCAGTCCGAGAAATTATTTGGCGGCGAGATGACGGCGTCAGAAGTTTGTTCTTGACGCCGTCACCAATCAGAATCTATATATAGTTTTCTATTTTTTCATTCATAAAAGGAGGAACTTGTGTGGAGAATACTAGGGTCGAACTTTGTAAACCCTAGGTCGTATTTTACAGTATTTTCAAGGGTTTTCACCCCTTGAATCCTTTCATGCTCAATTGAGATAAGTCTTCTTTCAATTCATTCAATATGTCTACGTGTTGTTTGAATTTATCTTATGCTTGTCTTGATTTCAACATGCTAGGCTAGATCTATCTTGTGTTTGCTTAGATGTAATGAAACCTAGATGTTAATTATATGTTGATTACTTGTTTATAGTTGTAATGGATGAATGATTTCAATGTTAGGCTTAAGAAAACTAGCAGATCTCCATTGTGTAACATGCTTGAACGTCTTAAGAAACATGAACCGATGTGTACTAGGTTTTATTGGTTGTATTTAATGCATGAGCAAATTCTAGTGATCCCATGTTAGGAGCTTCTTAGCCAGCTCGACATAGGAGTGAAGTAGGCGCTTATAGGATTGGGGAAGTAAGTACGCAACCCCATGAATGGTATTAAGGAATACAACCCGTCATCCACGAAACTGTAACAAGCAATTAACCTGTAAAAGATATCTAGGGAGTAGTGAAATCTAAGTAAACACAATTCTCCCATATATTGCTCACAACTCTAGTTTAATTTAGTTTATTTTCATTTTTAGTATTTTATTTTGATTGCATCTTTAGTTATTAGATTAGTTGACTAGCAACTAATTCCGCCCAACTCCTTCAAACCCGAGATTTTTAATTGCTTTCATAAAATATAAAAATACAAAAAGAATCATCCCTCATCTCTAGACCTAGTCTTTAAGTTTTCTAATCCTAGCGACACTATTCCTAGCTGAACGATCAATCCCCCGGTACTTGTCATTATACTATATGTCACACCCCCAATTTACCTGACTTGCAGCGGAATGGAATACCTGGGGGTGTCTGTCATAGCACCGCAGTTACAGTTACATTGAACGACCTAAAGTGTCGTTTGGAAAATACTGCATTTGATCATTGAAATAATCCAGAGTTTACAAAATGAGGTCCCCAAAATGTGTTGCATGTTTATGAAAAACAAGTCATACTAGATCAAACGTTTACATAAGTGCATGAAATAATGATGAGACGCGTCGACCCCGCGACTCCATGAAGGTCCAAATGCATGTCACATGAGCTACCTTAATAACCTGAAATACATTGCTAAAACGTCAACACGAATGTTGGTGAATTCCATAGGTTTGTAAAATGTAATGATGTACGGCCACCACAAGTAAAAGTGCAAGATAAAAATCTCATGAAAATTGTACAATAGACCTTAAGCTCATGACCCCGAAGCTATGACTGATGAAATTATATGCCCCTCCCGAATGTTTTACCAGAACACTCGTAACTGTGTCAAAATGAAATGCATCCGCTTACGGTTGGTAATCACTACCAAGGATGGAGGCGTCACCCTCGATAGATCTATCCACTCACTCTCGCTTAATCGGCAAATTAACGTTCCATGATAATAAACAGGGGACTTTAACTGAATGGTAAGGCAACTTAAGCAATGTACATATGTTTTGGTACTTGGGCTCGTACTAAAATGATTGATGCAATGTATTCCCCCGTGGGATTTGAAATCAAAATATTGTATTGAAAACGGGGCTATGAAAACTCACCTTAACTGATGATACTATGATGATGTGAGATGAACAACCATAAATATGTAATGAGATGAAAAACAAGGCGCACACACTAGCCGCAACCTAATATGAATGATGAACGATCTACTTTAGATCACAAACTGTTGTTATGAATTGTCCATGCACATGTTTCCTATACCACTCTACTCTTTGAAAAATACTTGTTGTTATCAAAATATACATTTTCCAAGACTTAGGAAAATATGGCTACTAGAAAATAATCTAGTTGAAATGTATATATATATATATATATAAATATATATAACGTATGTATCAATGTTAGTGTTGAAATCCTCGGTTTGAAATCCTTGATATAACGCCTTGTAGTATTGAAAATATACTTGTGTTCACTAATACATCATTAGTTATGAATTTGGGTACTTGGTTAATATTTCTAGAAATCTAGAGTTACTACGTAGTGTTAATATTATTTTTCCAAAAGCTGTCAAAAATAATATAAGTTTTGCCGATATTGAAACATGAATATCTTTGTCGTTATAAGTCCGTTTTACTTGTTCTTTATATCCACGGTTACGTCTTAGTATGTAGTAATATATTTTGGAAAGCTTGGCTCCTCCGGGTTACGTTTAAAGCCTCTTTTTGTCCGACGAAAAACGTCCAACAGCATGTAATTTTCAGAAAAATACTTTTCGTCAATAAACTTGCAAAAATCATAACTTCTTCATTATAAACTCTTTTTAATCCGTTCTTTCGCCTACGGATTTGTTTTTGAAAGTATTTTCTAAAAATTTTGCCAAAGTTTCCTTTGTGTTTACTGATTTTCCAGAATTTAACAAAATGGGACAGCATGTTTATTTACTTGTTACAAACCCATTTTTCTTGCTCAAAACTAGTTTCAACCTCAACCAAAACTCTTGCAAACTCCATAAAGCTATACTAATCCTACCATACACCTTCTTAGGGTACCATGGGTTCCTAATGACTAGTAAACAAGTTAATTAAACAAGGGAGTACCTAAAACCAATTCTAGGGTTTGTATGTTTCAAAAGTCTACAAAAATAAAGTGGTATAGCTAGTTTGTGTATGAAATTAAGCATGAATACTATAAGATACATATGTTAATTAGATGAAAACATGAAAATAAATTTGAATACTCACTTTGAAATAATAGGTGGTGAGATGATGAGAAACCTTGGATTACTTGTGTTTTTGTGTTATGATTCTTGATTAGGAAGACAAAATGAACAACTTTGATGCTTTGTACTTTGAAAAATAATGGATTTTGGTTCATGGATGAAGTTGGGTCGTGGGTTTTGATGGGGAAGATGAGAAAATGAGTTTTGATTCTCAAAAAGTATAAGTGTTATGTTTTAGGTGTTTTTCCTAAATACTTAGAATAAGTTATATTGTATAATATATGTACATGATTGTTTAAGGTTAAAAATAAAAGTCATGTAGTCTTGGGATGGTCTTGTGGCCGGTTTTCAATGTGAACAAGAGAAGCAAAATCGGTTTTGAGTTGCTTAGGATAAGTTAGTATAGTATTAGTTGTGGTTTTAGTGTAAATATTAGTTATAATCGGGTACCGGGTTTGCTAGAAATAAATATTAACGAAGTTAACCGGGACTTAATAAAGTCATAAAAATGTTAGAAATATGTTGGGTACAATTACTGAGTGTTCGGGTGATTATTGTTTAGTTTTCACGAAAACCGTCGTAATATTCATAAGCTCACGTTATAAATAAAATAAATTTCCAAAATACTGGGTAAATGAATGTTATAACTTTTATGATGATAAAATGGATATAAAAATATGTCGGGACCATTGTGGGAATATTTAGATATATTCGTCGTGTTTATTAACCGGGTGTTAACGTTTATTTATAAATAATTATACGTAAACGTTAAATGTATCAAATATATAAATTTGAAAATCCTAAGAGTGGTATAACATGTAAATGACCTACTGATGATATGCAGACTGTCTCTAGTCCGTATGCAGTGTCCTTACTGATAATGAAATGAATTCGCACCTAAACCCATACGGTTACGCGAATTTGAATACCCGTAAACTAAATTTACGATGAAATGAATAATGCACGGGAATGATGAAATTTCTTCCGGAATGAATAGTGTTCAATGAATAGTAAAATTTCTGAATGCTTCTCGGAATGTCAAACTGACACTAAAATGATGAATAGTAAACTGATGAATAGTGTTTTGATGAATAGTGTTTTTCCAAAGTTCGGGAAATGACCTGAAATGGTGAGTTGTGACAGTCTTCCCCTCTAAAAGGAACTTCGTCCCGAAGTTCAGTTTATGTTGGTTTCTGAAAACATATTGGTGAAAAGGTGATGATATCCGAGAATTCCAGCGAACTCTAGCGATAGGAATTCGACTCTGATTCAACTGTTTGACCACACGGTCCATAATTTCTGTTGATTTTCTTGCAAGGTCTAAGATTGTCATTTGGGTTGGATCCCTTCCAATGGAATCATGAGTAACTCATCTGAGAGTCATTTCTGGGGATTTGAAAATGTGAAATATGTTTGTGTAATCCTGTTGTTCTCTGACAATGTTCAAGTCTGACGGCCACTATGCCTTCTCTGTCAGAATATTAAATGGTCCAGTGTATATTGGTATAACTTTCCAAGTTTTCCGAACGATAACATGCCTTTCCTAGGCAGAACTTTCTGCATAACTCTGCAGAACTTTCCAAGTTTTCTGAATGATAACATGCCTTTCCTAGGCAGAACTTTCTGCATAACTCTGCAGAACTTTCCAAGTTTTCTTAATGGTTTACAACTTATTGAACTTGTAACTGATTCTTGACTTGTAGGAATTTTCTGGTTATTTCATGAATGCCTACTGGACTAGTGAGTTGAGCTTTTCCAAATTTTGATCCGTCAATGGATATTGGCACCTCGACCATAGAGTGCCTCAAATGGTATAGTCTCTATGCTCGTGCGATAACTATGATTGTAACTGAATTTGATTTATGATAACTGGTAATATATACAGCTGAATTCTGCCAGAACTCAAGTTTTTATGCTAGCTGGTCGATTCTAAAATGAATCTTAACTGGTCCAATATACTAAAGGTTCAACCTCTCTTGTTATCCAATTTGTATCATGCCAATACAAGGCAATGCTTTTAACTTAATTTGTTCTCCCACTTGAATCTGGATGATTTGTTGTTCAGGATACCCAATCCAAATGATATGTGTTATGTACCAACCTAACTTCTGCCAGTTTCTCGCTGTTGGTGTGATAACTATTGTTGTAGATAAATTTGATTTATGTTAAATGATTAGTCTAACTATTTCTAAGGTCAATCACTCATGCTGTGAGCATATTTTCCTATGTTTGAATTGTTCTCTCGCTTTGACCATCGGTCTGAGGCTGATAGGTGATGTTTACATCTAAATGGGCTTCTGAAGGAAATTCTGAACTGATTACCTGAAGTCCAAGGTGAATCAGTTTCCTTAACAGGAATAACTGAAATGGGTACAATAAACCTTTGTGACTAATTCCACAACGTTCGGTCCTTCGAACTTGGCGTTATCTGAAAGGGATAGAATATAGGTAACAATTTGATTCCTTGTGTTTTATTCCAACGGATGATAAGACATATGTCCTTCTTTGTCTATTGGGTTTGGTCTCTACTATTGAAGTTCGTGATTAATTTGTGATGTTCCTCCTAATTCCTTCATCACATATTCCAAATATTCTTTATTGTCAAGTCACAAATCCTAAATGCATAAGCGATGTTGTAGGGAAATTGGTTCTGGAAATTTGTCTTGCGATTGTGAGTTTTGGTTGAAATCTCTTTCTGAATAACGAATAAATAAAAAAATGGAGCAGATGATTTACTGAGTAATATTTTTCTTGATGATTCAAAATCCAGTAGTTATGAAATAGGAAACTGTTTTCAAACATGTTGTGATTAAGACTGTTTTCAAAAGTTTGATGTCTATGTATATTTCTCATTGTACAATAGTGTTGCTAAAGATTGACCAAAAAGGATCGTACTTGTTCAAAATAGGAATTTCATAAATCATTTTTCCACAAGGTATGTGATTTATGTAAACGCATCAACTTTATTTAAAAGTGAAAACACTAACAAGGATAAAATGGTAGAATGGGAAATGTTCGATTAAATGCATAGATGTCTAACATTTAGTTCCTGAGGTTGGATAATGCCTATTGGTGATTATCAGGCATAACTACAAGCATAGGTATTTAGACTAACTTAAGTCCTGAAAATAGTTTATCGTTGTAATTGGCAAGGCAAACGTATCACTTGATGTTGTGTCGATGAATGTCTATTCTGTTTTCCCATGTAGATGAGGAGATATGTTCCGGTTTGATCCCTTTCTAGGTATGAAGGTGAGGTTATCTGAAATTTCTAGAGACATAATGCCTTAGGGGAATCTACATCGATATTCTTGATTCAAACAATTGTCCTTTGTGAAAACTTACTGCAGGAAAGTTTATATATGGACAAGGCCCTGTTTAAATGAAATGCTCTTCAGTCTCAATTAGAAGCTTGGTTTATTTCTATTGTGTTGTCCTGCGGACATTTATATTGAGTTCAATCCTGTAGCTCAGTCTAGCTAGTACCCTTAAATGATAGAATTTGACAACTAAGTCAGAGATGATGATTCGGATGGTCTCGCGGTATCTTAAGATTTGTTGTGGAGTTATGAATTCTCTCACTATATACTTCTAGTTCTGGTTAGTAGTTCTGTAATCCTTTCTTTGTTTCTATTGTATAGAGGAATCCTACATGTAATTGATATGGAAAGTCTCTCTTAGGGAAGTCAATGGGAAAATCCAACTTAATGGCTAAGTGAGTGACTGGTGGGGTAAGTATCCAGGGATAGTTCGGCAAAAGGGATGTTTATGAAAGAGTTCCTTTGTTTACAAAACTTTTAAATGAAGATTGTTATTAACAATCCTTCGAAAAGGTAATTATCTCCTTCATGGCATAATCCTTCCTGAATTTTACATAGGTGATCAGCCTATGTACAATTGAGGACAAATGATGCGATGTTAGATTTTGTCAAAATATCATAACTTTTCTCAAAAGTTTTAGATGGTGTTCAACGCATTGTTATTAAATGGTATCCTGATGTTTTCTTTCAAGTAACATGAAAATTGCCTTGCGTAATAATAGTAAATACTTGGTGTAATAACAGAAAAATCAATTTATAGGATGGTAATAAAATAGCTTACTTCAGAAATTTTTCTGTGAAACAGTTTCCCCATATGATAGTAAAATAGCTTGAATGGTGTAGTGGATACGTGGGTGAATCTTGTCGAATGGTAATAGTCTACTAATTCGTCAAATACGAAATCAACCTAATCCCTGATAAGACAATGCTAAAATGTTGCGAAACGATTGAAGTCTGAGCAATTGGGATAGAAAATGGAGTAAACGAAGATTATGTTTATCACAGAGGTAACAAAGGATAGATACTACATTGGATAGAAAAGTGCTTAATACATCTAGGTTATGTCATCATACCAACTGTAAGTACAAAAGGAAAGATACAACCCTAAAGGGCTCGAACCACAGTTTATATATTGAAACAAGGCTCCTCCTGCTGAAGCATTGTTGTTATCCTTGATGTTGCTAATATCCTGATGGTTCTCTTTCAACAGCTCACGCTATTCCTCTAGCGATTTAGTCTTGATTCCAAGTTCCTGATTTTTCCTTGTTCCTTAGCTCCGAGCAGTCATTCTTGAAATGCCCTAAGTTTCCACATTTGAAGCAACTCCTTGGGGTCTTCTGATTTGTGAGCTTCCTACAGTCTTCAGTCCGATGACCCTGCTTCTTGCACGCTCCACACAGTTCACTGCAATGATCTCGGTGACGTTGATTACACAGGTTGCAGTAAGGTAACTTTCCAATATACATTCTCTTTGTGTGCGTGTTAGGAATACGATTATTCCTATTGAAGTCTCGGTCACCTAATTGATGTAATTGATGTTCTATTAGCATTAAGATAGCTCGTAGACTTAGTTATTATTATTAGTAGTAGTCTAGTTTATATAATATGTAAATAGTATTCGTAGAGTGGGTCGGGTCTTTACCCACTGTCAGCTCACTCTACAGCTCGTTTCATGGAGCGCAAAATAGCTGTACTATATAAGCCCTCTCCCACCAAGGGAGAGGGTGGAGATTCTAATCATTCAAATTTTCTTTTCCTTTTAAATACTTTTTTTTTTTTTAATCCCGCGAAAGATTCGATAGGCTGGACTTGGTTTTTGACATATTAAAACTTACGGGATCTGACTATTATCTTCAGGATAAGTTTGTGCTTCGAGAACAGCAGTAATTGGGAAATTACGGTGACTTGGTTGGTGTGTTAATTCACGGGTTGGTTTACTTAGTGTCACAAACATCTCGGGGTGGATGGACGCATGATGTTTGGTGACCCTTGCTCGAGTGTATTTAAGGTGATTAGACTTGGATGTTCAAGAAGTGAATATATACAATTAAGGATGGAAGGTTGGATATATCACTACCTATATTTAAAGGAGTTACGTTGTTGTGCTCAATATAGGTTCTAAATCACGATTTTAGTGCAAGTATAAGTCACTAACTTGTCCTTTATCATGCTTCATCAAGAGATTGTTGTTTCTTAAGCTTCTAATGGGATTGTAGTACAAGAACTTCTCAAGAGATGGTCAGACTTAAAGACAGGAGGTGATTTGTTTAGAGACGTGCTTTAACCCGTTACTCACTCTATAGTTAAGCACATTTCATCCAGTGGTCTAGCATATTCCGAACTTCAATGAATCATTAATCTGCTAAATCATTGATGAGGAGTCCAGCAAGGTGTTACTACAAGCATGTCTTTATCACCATCTTCTCTGCAGTAGGTTTATATGTCTCCTTCCATGTATCTGTTTTGCACATGTCAAATTCACAACTATCACAGACTTTCAATTTTTGGCAAAAAGGTCATTGCATGTCCTTTTTGAGGGGGAGAATTTGCGCAAGTTTCCTAGCGATTCCGTCTCCTGTAGTGTGAATGTTTGCAGTTCCGGTTTCAACAATTCAGGATTCAGTGGGTCAGTCTCTAGAGGTTTGCTCACTCTTTAGCGACTATCTCTAACTTATTGGCAAGGTACTAAGTGATGAGATTCGTGTGATTGGTTAATCATTTTGCAATTGGTGAATTGTTGTAACTTAAGTCATTTCGATTTATCAAATTGTTATCTGACGTTGTGAGTTAATCCTTACGACTTGACTAATCTCAATTTGATATATTGTAACTTGACTTGTCACGACTTGACACTTAGTGCGAATTGTGACTCATCCGGTATCTCTCTCTTAGTTTAACTTGCTGAATATATCTTCCGGTTTCTTTTGTTGACTTTAGTAAAATCCCTAGAAAGAAACATTTCTCGGTTTAAGTCACTTAAGTTGTAAAATCCCGTTTGAAGATATTGAGATGTCGACTGTTTCGGATGACATTCAAGCAGCTGGGTCAGACAGCTATGTTTGATTGGTCTGACTATGAGTCATGGGCACTCCTAAGAATTTGCGCATGTTTCTTCTCACTTTGATTGCTCAACCGCACAAAATGATCACGAAGCTAATTTGGTATCCCTTGCTTGAGGGTGAAGTTGGATTTCACGAAAGAGTATACCTATTTTATCTTGAAATCGGGGATGGTTGGATGCAGGATTTCAATGATAGCTTGCTCGCGCATATGATGTAAGTTGAAGACTTGGGTTATCTAGTTTCCAGAAGTCGGGGTGGATGGTTGAAGACCTGGTTAACTATCACTTAAAGGAGTTACGTTATTGTACTCAGTGTCACACGTTGATGACGTTGTGGATAATCGCAAGAGGTGATGATTGTCTCATACTTTGTCAAGATAGTATTGAGTACTTAGAGATTTGCATGGTTCACAAATTCTCTACACCGTTCTTCCTAAAACAATGCAAGCTTAGGTAACTAATTTGAGTAATTCTACTTCATTTTCAAGATTGGTATATCGGGTTCCTTCATCATGTGGTCAAAATTGTTTGTGTTCAAGGTTGGTTAATTGGACAAAGACTTTAAAATTGTGATGTGATCTGTAATTCTCACCTGATATTCTTAACCCAAACCGATGTTTGCCATAACCAAATCAGTCATGCCACATTCAACCTGTTACTATCTCACGGTTTCTTCTTGGTTTTGTAAAATCCCGCGAAAGAACATATTTCTCGGTTTAAACTATAGATTTGTAAAATCCCGTGATGATGGGCTATGTGCTCTTGACCATGGTCGGGTTAAAACCATTATCAAAGTTCAGCCATAACATCACAAATGGCTGGATTGAGGCATTGAATTGACAAAATGTGACTACGGGGTTAGTTCAGTATTATTTATTTGAGGCTGAAGTGAAATTTCATGGGTGCGTGTACTTAGTATCTAAAGATATCGGGGAGGCTGGATGAAGATTCTTCGAGATCCTTGTTCGAGCTTTCAATACAATGACAAGGACTTGGATATCTAGTTATTTCTTCTTTCTCTCTATTGCAAAATAACTATCACTTTAAGGAGTCACGTTGTAGTGCTCAGTGTCACACGTAGTTGTGGATATTCAAGAGGTGATGTACATCTTATACTTGATGGTTGGTTGGTTGAAGAGTATAGATTACTTAGGAATTCGATGTTGCACGAAGTCTCTACACCGCTCTTTGTCTCGCATTAGTACAAGTTTAAGTCACAAATTCGGGTCATATTACTTAGGTCTCAAGTTCATCATATTGGGTTTCTCTCCATCAGTAGTCACGACATATATCCGACAGAATGATAATGGGGTTGGTAACGAGTTAGCAAGAGAGTAGATGAAAAGAGAGAGATGACGTTTGGACACTTCGGTTCAAGCCTCGTTCTTCAACATTATGGCGTCTGCTGACAACTCTTCAGGCCCCGCTCATCAATGAAAAGAAAGGTGTACGATTCAGTGCACTTTATCTTCAAAAGAAGAGGAATCTTCTTATTTATGGCCATTCTCATCAACAAGTTCATGCTCTTTCCGTGCTTATTCTATTTTCAAGTGGATTGGCGCATATTGGAGTATTCTATTATTCACTTATTCAACCAAAACTTGCATTCGACAGGCATATGCAATTTTTGAGGGGGGGGGGGAAGGGTGAATAAACAACATGTCAGTCCTCAAGAACCGTCAAGTGGAGCTTCCTACCGTTGATGGTATTCATATTCACTAGTTCAATCATCAAAAATTGCAGTTGGCTGGCATATGCAATTTTTGAGGGGGGGAAAGGGTGAATATTAATCTACATGTTGGATGATGATTGAGAAATGGTCATACGACTCCTGAATACGTCAGTTCAATAGTCGTGCAAACCATGGTTCTCCAACACTGCATCTTCCTCTCTATTGAGGTGTTGAAGAACAGGGTCATGGTATGCATGGTTCTCCAACACTACTTCTTCCTCTCTATCAAGGTGTTGAAGAACATGGTCATGGAATGCTAACCGACATCGTCTCACGGGCTGATTCAATCAGTAACAAAGGGTTTCTAGTCAATGCTTCATGTATACGTCATCAGGCTACATGTACACATAATGATGATGATTCTGATTAATTGTAACCATCATGGGGGAGAGAAATGTGTACACCAAGGACGCACAAAAGGCTTACGTGATCGGGCGTAATCGTGTATTCCGGTGTTGAAAAGCCGCAGAGATAATCAGTGGTTCAACTTGTCACCTTGGTATTAACGTTTCACTGTTACGTCATGGTATGATTAATCGTAACCATCAGGGGAGAGAGAATGTGTACATCAAGGACGCACAACAGGTCTAAGTGATCAGGGCTTAATATCCAAGGATGGATACATTCTATAGATGATCAGTGGTTCAACTTGTTACTTTGGTGTTATACTAAAGACTGAAGAAGGTCGAGTCGTCAGTCTATTCTTTATTCTCGGTTGGGTGTTATCATCTCATGTGTACGCTGCGGGCTGATGGGTTATATATAAGGTTACTGGAAGGCTTTTGGTGAGATGAAGATGGTTGGTATTCTGTTCCTCCATATTGGGCAATCTTGAAGTAGGTCGTGTCTACAGTCTTCTCTACATTCTCCGCTATGTGATTAGAAGACTAAAGACGGCATGTATTTGGTTATCAAAAGACCTCTTCATATTATGGGTGTTCGTCCAAAGTCTTCCTTCTATTGTGGGTGTTCATCATAAAGGTTGTCAGGATTGGGGGAGAGCACTAATTAGGGGAGAGTGTAATGCCTGAATCAATCCCTAGATTAAATGTGCTCACGTTACTCTTCAGCATGTCAAATGATGGAAGCGGAGAAAAGTCTGGAAGCTGAGGAGTAATGATTTTGGTGTGGTATCCTTTGTACATATCTTATACCAATACGTAAATAGAAAAATATAAAACCTTAAAACCATAAAAATCTGAAAAATCATAAAAAATACAAAAATATTCTTCTCACGACATGTCTCTTGTGTAATCAATATTATGTACGTTTTTAGAAATGTCATTCAATAATGACACGGAATCATACATATGCTTGAGCAAGAGTTTTTCGGTTTCAAATAAAGTTTTTTCTAAAACATGTCGTTCCTCAAAATATTCTTCAAAAATATGGCTTGTAGTCATTTCAGGCTACAACCCGAACATTAAATTATGGCTTGTAGTCATTTCAGGCTACAACCCGCAATTCAAAATTATGGTTTGCTATTACTTCAGATAGCAACCCGGTTTTCAAAACTAAGGAAAACACGTCGCCAAAAAGACGGTTGTTCCTAACAAAGGGTGCCGTTCATCCGAGCGTGAATTACTTTATATTCATGCACCCTCGATCTAATGTACGTTTCAGTGCATCATTTCTTGAAAAAGAAGAGAAGTCTTCTTTGTATACAAATAGTTTTCATTCTATGATTCTTCTGAAAATTATTTGTTGAGACACTTGGTGAATATTTTTTGTATGAAATTTGTTTGTCTTGGATTTGCATAAAATATTTTTGTCACTCAATCAACGACTAGAAATGGTCATTGATTGAGGGGGAGAGTGAATTAAAATTTTACACCATTAAACGAATTTCGTGGTTAACTCATACTTGGTTTTGTGGTTAATGGGGTTTAGTTGAAGAGGATCTTGCTAAAATTTATATCAAATGGCCAAATGTGTTAGTTGCTAGAAAGTTTAGGACATTATGTGCAACTTGCTTATAGTCTCCTAGCTTTATGTACCTAGAAGGTTCATTTGTGTTACTTTAGTATCCTCGTATAATCCCCTAAATACGTTAAGACTCAAAACCTAGAAGAAGTTTGAAAACCAATGGTGTTTGATGTTCTTGAATTCTCCTATGACATTTGTATGTTCTAAGTGAATGAGTTTCAAATGTTGCTTGTTTCGGCTTAAGTGTTGTTGATATTGTGCATATGTTCTCAGAATTTGCTTAGGTATAATGTTATCATGCTTGAATCATGTTCCTAAGATCCTGAGTTGAATATTGATATCTGTATGAATTGCCATGTGCATGATTGCTATCTGCTCATCATGCTAGATAGTAGTTTGACGTATTTCCTGACTATGATTCGATTTAATGAATTTGGTATTATTATGTGGCAAGCTGCTGAATGGTAGCTATTAAGGTATAGAGTATCTGTATGTATGTATATCTTTGTTGATATTCTTATGCAGATTCCATAGCCAAAATGAATGTGCCAGTTCCAGCTCGAACCATGTGTTCAGACGTTCAAACTCTATTGATTGGCTCAGAATTCATCACAACAACAACATCGGCAACAACAACAAGGACAACACTTCACCTCCACCACCTTCAGTAAAACATAGCAATACTTATTCCGATCTCGCCATGTGGGGATCTACAATATTTGGACGTTTTGCTGGTGGTGCCCTAAATGTTGTCTTGTGCAAAATAAGCAGTGAATCCCCCTCTTAGTTTAAGGGGGAGCAAAGTATGTTCCATTATCAGAAAACATTAAATTGGACACATTTTCTCCCGCATTTTCTAACTTATTTAAATCAATTGGGATCACAAATTTCAAATGGATTGAAATTTTTGATCAGGGGAGAGAATGTGATTTAAATATGAAATCTGATAAAATGTGATGTTTGGACGAAAATGTAAGCTCGCCCATATGTGCTAAACTCTTTCGTATATCGATGCACATATTAAGGGGGAGCGAATTGACTTAAAGGATTTGGCAAGCATCTTGTGTGAGCAAGGCTCAGACTTCACCAATGAATTGACGAAACAAAAACAGTCATCAATCGAAAGGACTTGTCCTGGCCGGGTAATAATTTCAAGCTGGGTTAACCAGTGATGTAAGCGTGTCTCGAAGAGGACTTGTCTGAGTAGAGTGTACCGTTTCGAGAAACCTTTGTGGACTTGACCAGGCCGGGTAATAATTTCAAGCTAGTCTAACTAGTGATGTAAGCGTGTCTCGAATGCCTGTTCATGTTTACCAAAGGTGGACCAATTCTAAAGTGCAACTCTTCCCGACATGTGCAAATTTATTTTCAAAACATCGGGGCACATGTTAAGGGGGAGCATTTGAAAATGGCAAAACTCTCAACGTGTTAACAAAATGTGTTTTTCACTCATAAACACGTTGAAAAAATTTTCAATGATTTGGTTTACGGCAACATAGGATAGTCATGAAGTTATAAGGTGGCTAAGGTTAGGAAAACCGTCCTATGATCCGCCAGAGCCGGAGGGATCTACCCATGGACAATACCATCTAGATAGTATTAGAAAGTCCGTAGGTATGATTATGAAAAAAGGAGAAATGTGAGAATGGAGAAAGAAGGGGTTGAAGAATTAAAAAGAAATGAAATGAGAAAGGGTGAAAAGAAATAGCCCTCCATTTATTCAACCTTAGGGCAGAAACCGGGTTCAATTCATAATCTACTGATGGTTGCTAAGGCAACATCGGTATTGAAATCAAGACGTCATGGACCCAGTGACGCGCTGCACTTAACCTTCTAAGCTACTCAAGTTCTCTTAAAAGAGCTTGTTTCATTCTCACGAGGAACCGGTGTAACCTATCAACTTATCTCTTAGAGATGGTTGATATTGAAGCAGGAGACCTCTCCCTAATCTCCGCATAGGAAAACCAAATGCACTTATTGAGTCTAGAGCCTCGAGATGCATAATAAGATCTCATAGGGACACGAATTATTTCTACAATGGTTGTTCAACATTAAGGACACCAGTTGTAATCTCATGAGTCCTACGCAGATCTTAGCAATCTGCCAGAACATTTATGAGGGATGTTACTCATGTAACTCCCAATGATTGAATGGAAATTCCTGCCAGGGTCAACATCAAGCAGCCCTGAAAGCAGGTCACTTAGGTAATTCCTCGTGGATTACGCTTAGTGGTCGCGGCGGTTTCAAATGATCAACAGTCGTGGAGTGATCTCCAGCGACTCACCTAATCGTTGATATACTACAGTACGATCTTAAAAAACCCTCTGTGGGTTTTCGATTAGGAACGGTCTTGGTAAGGATTAGAGAAAGTTTTCACACTATGCTGTTAACAATCTCGAAGTCCAAACCTGTAAGTACCGGACGTTTTATTACTAACTGTCGTATGCAGGAACTTCTGGCGGTTGTAACTGTGGAATGCTGTGGCAGGTTGCGGGTTCAAACAGTCTACAGTCGTGGAGTGATCTCCAGTGACTCACCTAATCGTTGATATGCTACGGTACGATCTTAAAAAGCCCTCTGTAGGTTTTCGATTAGGTGCGGTCTTGGAACTTCTTGCGGTTGTAACTGTGGAATGCTGTAGCTGGTTGCTGAAGTAGCTGGTCGCAGAAAAGATGCCAATCCTATACCACATGTTCACACTACATCATCATTGCTTAACAAAGTCATGATCAACCTAAAAGACCTTTAACACGGCTTCTGCAAACTCTGATGCTAAGGATCATGACACCAAATAGTGTGAGCATGTCGGCTCAAAGATTATCACATCACAAGGAAACATATTGCTGAAAGATGACTTGGAAACAAATATTGGATGACAAAGTCGAAGAATACTCAAAGATCATCCAAGACGATCAAACGGTCATCAAACTAACTCTGCTGAATGCACAAAGTTTCAACATTGAAGAATCAAAGTCTACGAGCTATTAAGACAAGTCTTGAAGACAGAATGCTTGAAGATCAAAGAGCTTAATTTGCAAAGGTGACCTCACTTAGGGGGAGATTGTTAGGAATACGATTATTCCTATTGAAGTCTCGGTCACCTAATTGATGTAATCGATGTTCTATTAGCATTAAGATAGCTCGTAGACTTAGTTATTATTATTAGTAGTAGTCTAGTTTATATAATATGTAAATAGTATTCGTAGAGTGGGTCGGGTCTTTACCCACTGTCAGCTCACTCTACAGCTCGTTTCATGGAGCGCAAAATAGCTGTACTATATAAGCCCTCTCCCACCAAGGGAGAGGGTGGAGATTCTAAACATTCAACTTTTCTTTTCCTTTTACTTTCTCTCTCAAGAAATCCTCCCACCTCTCTCTACATCTTCCTATCTCTAACACCAACCATGGTACTCATCTTCTTCCACAACCCTAGACCACCCGAATCACAAGAATCAACATTATATTTCGATCTTACAGTGCGGTTCTGCTGCAAAGGCTCTATTCACTTCTTGTCCCTTAGGTGATTGTTGAGCAGCATTGCAACCTAGATTGTTGTTCCACTTCCTTTTATTATCACTATTGTTTCCTGATGGCTTGGCGTGAACTATGAGTTCCTTCCTTTCGATCGCCATTTTGATAGCTTCAGACATGGTATCGGGTTCCCATGCAATGACCAACATACGAATTCCATTTGAGAGTCCCCCGAGGTACCTTTCAAGTTTCTTGCTTTCCGGTTCATCTATTGCAGAACCTAGTCGTGTTAATTCATAAAAATGAGTAGTGTACTCGTCAACATCATTTCCTACCATGGTAAAGTTTAGTGTTTCCTGTTCCTTTGCTCGTAATTCATTTCCTACACCAAATGTTATACCCATCATCCTTCTTAGTTTCTCCCAAGAGTGTAAGTAGGCAGCATCAACTCCCACCATCTTAATATGTTCGGTCCACCATTACTGGGCATGATCCTGAAAAGTGCATGTGGTTAACTTAACCTTGTCTTCCTTACGACAGTCGCCACATTGAAATATTGTTTCTATTTCTTCGAACCATTTGAGAAATTCCTTTGTGTCTCTAGTTCCGCTAAAGGAGGGAGGATTGCACCCCATAAATTCCACGTGAGTAAGTTCCTTAGTGAGGGCGGTGGCTATGTTCTTGGCAATGACTTGTCCAACAGCAGCTTGCGTCATGCTTGGAGTGGTTTGCTTAAATCTCTCTTCATCAACTCATAAGAGACCATGAGGATATAGTTACTCAAAGTCATCATATTCACAACACACGAATATAATACATGAAAATTTCGGTCTACGTGAACCGGTATCACAAATAGCACAACCATTCCTTACATAGTAGAGTCACACTTGATATATTTGTTTGTACAACAATCAAAAGACAACAAGTTCTTTAGACTATGTCCCACACTTTCTGTGGCTAGGATAATAGTAAAAACTAGTGAGTATATAAGTCTCGTCTAGGGACTTCCTGGTGTCCCTCTGTGTGAAATCAGGTTTGTGGCATCATGAGGTCGAGATAGTCCTGAAGTGGTGTCTGAAGTTGTGCCTCGATCAAATCTTAGATAATGTAGGTTCTGAACCATTCCTGAAGAATCTGCGGATGTTCCTGTTGAGTCCGTGATATTGGTATTATCTACTAGGTGTTATCTAGTTCATGGCAAGCGGGAATGGAAAAGGAAAATGACAATGATGGTACCAGTGAATGGAATACTACCCTCTTTCGCGCTACCTCGTGACATCTAAGAGGTAAAACTAAAGTACGCACTGTGGGACGACCAATAGTGTAATAAGTAACTGATGGTGGTGGTAGTACCTGAGTAGTGAGTGCTTTACTAGTGATGGAAAGAAAATATACTATCTCCCTTGAAATAAACAATCTAATAGGTCCATTAAGATTAAGTCGGAATACTCTACCAAAAGGCATTCTATGTATGGGCTGAATGATAGGAAAACCCTGTTCCTATAGCAAATCAATAGTGCTAATGGTGGTGTAAGTGCAACTGTTGGTATAATGGCAGTGGAAGATGACAAGGCATCTTCAATGTCGGAATCCGATAAAAGGATGTCAGGGTGAGTATCTGAAGACATGTCACTTATGAACCAGGTCAATAAAATGATATATATATATATATATATATATATATATATATATATATATATATATATATATATATATATATATACGGGTATAAGTATAACTAACTCGCACAGAGTATGCAGGAAACAACATGTATCATGATGATGCACTTATGATGAAATGATGAGATGCTATGATGATGCGGTTACAGTCTAGGGTCCAAGATACATCCTAGTTCGCTATAACCTTAGCTCTGATGCCAATCTGTCACACCCCCAATTTACCTGACTTGCAGCGGAATGGAATACCTGGGGGTGTCTGTCATAGCACCACAGTTACAGTTACATTGAACGACCTAAAGTGTCGTTTGGAAAATACTGCATTTGATCATTGAAATAATCCAGAGTTTACAAAATGAGGTCCCCAAAATGTGTTGCATGTTTATGAAAAACAAGTCATACTAGATCAAACGTTTACATAATTGCATGAAATAATGATAACACGCGTCGACCCCGCGACTCCATGAAGGTCCAAATGCATGTCACATGAGCTACCTTAATAACCTGAAATACATTGCTAAAACGTCAACACGAATGTTGGTGAATTCCATAGGTTTGTAAAATGTAATGATGTACGACCACCACAAGTAAAAGTGCAAGATAAAAATCTCATGAAAATTGTACAATAGACCTTAAGCTCATGACCCCGAAGCTATGACTGATGAAATTATATGCCCCTCCCGAATGTTTTACCAGAACACTCGTAACTGTGTCAAAATGAAATGCATCCGCTTACGGTTGGTAATCACTACCACGGATGGAGGCGTCACCCTCGATAGATCTATCCACTCACTCTCGCTTAATCAGCAAATTAACGGTCCATGATAATAAACAGGGGACTTTAACTGAATGGTAAGGCAACTTAAGCAATGTACATATGTTTTGGTACTTGGGCTCGTACTAAAATGATTGATGCAATGTATTCCCCCGTGGGATTTGAAATCAAAATATTGTATTGAAAACGGGGCTATGAAAACTCACCTTAACTGATGATACTGTGATGATGTGAAATGAGCAACCATGAATATGTAATGAGCTGGAAAACAAGGCGCGCACACTAGCCGCAACCTAATATGAATGATGAACGATCTACTTTAGATCACAAACTGATGTTATGAATTGTCCATGCACATGTTTCCTATACCACTCTACTCTTTGAAAAATACTTGTTGTTATCAAAATATACATTTTCCAAGACTTAGGAAAATATGGCTACTAGAAAATAATCTAGTTGAAATGTATATATATATATAAATATATATAACGTATGTATCAATGTTAGTATTGAAATCCTCGGTTTGAAATCCTTGATATAACGCCTTGTAGTATTGAAAATATACTTGTGTTCACTAATACATCAATAGTTATGAATTTGGGTACTTGGTTAATATTTCTAGAAATCTAGAGTTACTACGTAGTGTTAATATTATTTTTCCAAAAGCTGTCAAAAATAATATAAGTTTTGTCGATATTGAAACGTGAATATCTTTGTCGTTATAAGTCCGTTTTACTTATTCTTTATATCCACGGTTACGTCTTAGTATGTAGTAATATATTTTGGAAAGCTTGGCTCCTCCGGGTTATGTTTAAAGCCTCTTTTTGTCCGACGAAAAACGTCCAACAGCATGTAATTTTCAGAAAAATACTTTTCGTCAATAAACTTGCAAAAATCATAACTTCTTCGTTATAAACTCTTTTTAATCCGTTCTTTCGCCTACGGATTCGTTTTTGAAAGTATTTTCTAAAAAAATTTCCAAAGTTTCCTTTGTGTTTACTGATTTTCCAGAATTTAACAAAATGGGACAGCATGTTTATTTACTTGTTACAAACCTATTTTTCTTGCTCAAAACTAGTTTCAACCTCAACCAAAACTCTTGCAAACTCCACAAAGCTATACTAATCCTACCATACACCTTCTTAGGGTGCCATGGGTTCCTAATGACTAGTAAACAAGTTAATTAAACAAGGGAGTACCTAAAACCAATTCTAGGGTTTGTATGTTTCAAAAGTCTACAAAAATAAAGTGGTATAGCTAGTTTGTGTATGAAATTAAGCCTGAATACTATAAGATACATATGTTAATTAGATGAAAACATGAAAATAAATTTGAATACTCACTTTGAAATAATAGGTGGTGAGATGATGAGAAACCTTGGATTACTTGTGTTTTTGTGTTATGATTCTTGATTAGGAAGACAAAATGAACAACTTTGATGCTTTGTACTTTGAAAAATAATGGATTTTGGTTCATGGATGAAGTTGGGTCGTGGGTTTTGATGGGGAAGATGAGAAAATGAGTTTTGATTCTCAATAAGTATAAGTGTTATGTTTTAGGTGTTTTTCCTAAATATTTAGAATAAGTTATATTGTATAATATATGTACATGATTGTTTAAGGCTAAAAATAAAAGTCATGTAGTCTTGGGATGGTCTTGTGGCCGGTTTTCAATGTGAACAAGAGAAGCAAAATCGGTTTTGAGTTGCTTAGGATAAGTTAATGTAGTATTAGTTGTGGTTTTAGTATAAATATTAGTTATAATTGGGTACCGGGTTTGCTAGAAATAAATATTAACGAAGTTAACCGGGACTTAATAAAGTCATAAAAATGTTAGAAATATGTTGGGTACAATTACTGAGTGTTCGGGTGATTATTGTTTAGTTTTCACGAAAACCGTCGTAATATTCATAAGCTCACGTTATAAATAAAATAAATTTCCAAAATACTGGGTAAATGAATGTTATAACTTTTATGACGATAAAATGGATATAAAAATATGTCGGGACCATTGTGGGAATATTTAGATATATTCGTCGTGTTTATTAACCGGGTGTTAACGTTTATTTATAAATAATTATACGTAAACGTTAAATGTATCAAATATATAAATTTGAAAATCCTAAGAGTGGTATAACATGTAAATGACCTACTGATGATATGCAGACTGTCTCTAGTCCGTATGCAGTGTCCTTACTGATAATGAAATGAATTCGCACCTAAACCCATACGGTTACGCGAATTTGAATACCCGTAAACTAAATTTACGATGAAATGAATAATGCACGGGAATGATGAAATTTCTTCCGGAATGAATAGTGTTCAATGAATAGTAAAATTTCTGAATGCTTCTCGGAATGTCAAACTGACACTAAAAATGATGAATAGTGTTCTGATGAATAGTGTTTTTCCAAAGTTCGGGAAATGACCTGAAATGGTGAGTTGTGACACTATACTACATCGATCAGGTACACTGCCTGGTAGGGGTTGTAAGCTTCTAGAGATCCCTCGAGAGGTAAAGCCTGGTGCAATCCCTACGCATCAAATATAGCCTAAGGCGTCATCTATATCCTGTATATCGAAGTAAGATGACAACACCAAAAATCAATTTAATGATAACAGATTTACCTTCCATACAGTTCTTGTAATCCCCCTTTTGACATCTTTTTGTTCATTGTCCCAAAAACTCAGTCAATATCTTATTGTTCACAATCTTAAAAAAATCAACTTATTTGTACATGTGTAACGATAAATAAAAAACTAAAACTTATGATAGTATAGGTTATGGTTAACGACCTTAATTGCTCGATTCATATGTGCCTTGTAATCCATCATTGGCCAACACAGTAGCCTTTATGAATCAAGTGTATGAAATCAGATATGACACCACAGATCCAGGACAAAACATAAAACCTATTCTATAAGTCACAACACAAATTTAAGGAAAAGTTTATAAAAAGCTATTAACAAATAAACAATATGAATGGAAAGTTCAGCAAGTAAAGCTATTCTATAAGTTACAACACAGTATCTGGAACATATTCCGACCTTAACCCTATCGAAGAAAGAACTCCCGTTCAAGAAAATTGTAGAAATCTCGCAGCACCAAAGTAACCAACTTTCATATAAAAAAAATCCAATTTTTGTACCTGATGAGCCAAGATTTTCAGCGTCACGAACGGTTAGGAAACCGCAAAAAACCGTCGCCAATAACTGGTACATAGCGCACCCTCAATTGCTAAAGTCAAGTTTCCAACGACCTGGCAAAAGTTGGGCCTTCATGGTCTGTCGTTAGCAAAAGCAAATAAACTAATTTTGAAGAGTTAATTATAATATCATATTGGTTAAATCAAATTACACAAACCTGTTTCATAATTTGATGTTTGATCTTCCCAGCATCTTGTTTATGAATTAGATATGAACTTGAGTGCATTTTTTTTTGTCGCCTTTATCCAGAAGAATACGCACCTCCAATCACCTTCGTCATCGACTGGCTTTCGATTAGGATGAGAGACAGAGGCGGTGAAGAAAAAGTCAATTTTTCTTAGTGGGTGTTGGTATGTGGAACAGTATACACATATCTGGAATAGAACGAATGAAAAACGGTGGTTAACCAAAAAATATAACATACCTTCACCTCAGGTACCACAATGGTCAACAACCATCGCCGTCGGCTCACCACCACTACACATTACCACTTTAACCATACCTTAACCCACCACTCGAAAAACAATTATTCCAAACTAATTTAAAAGAACTCATACCTTTCATCTCGGATGTAGACGATAATCTTTTGTTGCTAATAAAAAAGTCTGTTATTGTTCATAAAGGGTCCCTGCCACCCAAAATCATTAAGAGTAATAAGCCAAATAACAATTAAAACAATCAATGAAACATAAAAGTAGATACAAACCAATTTTAGATAAAAAGAATAACTCTTAGCAACTTCTTCAGTTTTATGTTTGTTAGTAACCAGTCGAGTCGAGTCGATCCATAAATCACCTGCAAAATTCTAACATCAAAAACAATAACAATTTTTCGTTGGCCTAAATAAAAACATGAAGATCCGAATCATTTTTTTGCAATACAACTTTTGCATCCTCAAATCAAAGATCCTAAGCGAGATCTGGAAGCATGAAGGGCGGTGGATTGATTTACTTTATGTGTGTGGATAAATATCATAGAAGTCGGCAAAATCCTCTTGGAAATACTAATATAATTAACTAATATGAAGTATATTATAACCGACAATGGAAATAGGCAAATACGGAGTAGCTTTCTAATAGAACCAGCCCAAACAACCCAAAGTGCAGCCCAATATCAAAAACAATTTTTTAGTGAAACTGGGATTCCGCGCCATGTACTAAATCCTCAAGAAATGATATATTATATAATTTAGACAAAAATACACCGTTGGTCCCTAAACTTTTCACGAAACATCACAGGGCACCCTAACTTTCAAAATTCGTCGTCAGGCATCCAAACCTTAAGAATTTGAGTCCGATTACGTCCCTTGACCCATTTGGGCAATGTCAACGCACGTTTTATGTTCTAGTTTCAGGGGTATAATAGTCCTATCACATTTTCAACCATATCTAAGTTAAATCTAACCCAAACTCCTTTAACACCATCATTTTTGTGCTTAGTTGTTGTTTCTCTGAAGTTAGCAAGCATGGATCTTCATGGAAATTCACCATATTAGTGTTCTTTCCTCAAATGGGGTATTGTTAACATCTTATTAAGTAGCAAGTTAGTAGATTATATCATGACTAAAATACACCCTTGGTCACTAAAATACACCTCTGGTTAAACATTCATTCACTTTTTGGGTGTATATTGACTTGTGAAAGTCAAACTGGTTAAATCCACCCGCTAAACTGCGTATGCAGATACAAACATGCAATTGAAAGCAAAAACTCAGAAAATGCAAGATTAAGATTATCATTTAAAATATGTTTCGTTACATAATGACATTAATCCGAGGCGTATGCCAAATGGACATCATCATAACTGAATGTTTCCAAACATTCATCTTCTTCAGTTTCACCATTTATTTGTTTTTATCCATTTTTTTCTAATTTCCTAAGTGCAGCATTCTCTTTTCAATGCTCCTCGGCTGCTGCAGAATGCCTTCCTTGTATCACTTCAGCATGGCTTCCTTCTGCCTCCTCATTTCCATCTTCCTGCTCCTTTGCTTCTTCCTTCTCCTTTTCATCTTCCTCCTGTTCCAACGCAACTTCTAGTTGATAGTACCAGCTTTCATCACCTTCAACTTTTGCCGACTGTTGTTGGTTAGATACAGGGTTTTCTACTACCACATTTGCTTTAATAGTTGGTCTTTTGGTCATTTCTTTGTCTTGGATAGCATCCGCATCTCTTGGTCGTTTGTTTCCGGACAACATGATTTCAAGTGAATGTGATAGATGTGTTTGAGGTTGATGATATAAGCTTGGTTGCAGCAACATGTGGAAGTAACCAATATATACACAAAAAATGGGGAAAATGAAGAGTCTGTATTAATTTTTAAACTCTTCGATTCCCCATTATTTGTTGGAAATATACACGCATTTAGACGTAAATAGAGCGTGTAAAGGAAGAAACTGTTGGTCCCTCGATTTGTCTATGTTGCCGTTGGTATATTTAAAACTCCCGCCCATTATTAAGTTTAGTGTTTACACTTTGACTCATGAATTTTCAATTATGACTTTAGATAGTCAAACTTCAAAAGTCAAATTGGCATATCCATAAGGCTTGCCTCCAGTAAAGAGAGACAATCTCTCATTAACACAAACTTAAGTTCATCAATAATTAAAAGAGTACATCGATTAAAAACACTACATTAAACATTACATAAAACATCAAGAAAGTACATGGATATGAGATTTAACGTTTATGGAAACCATGTATTTATAAGAAGATAGCAAGGAAAGAACGAATCTGACCCAAGTTGTTTATTGCTCCAATAAATAAATAAAGACAAAAATAATTGAAACTATTATATTAGATAAAGTGCATTGCAGGGAAGATCATAAAATTACATTAACATAAACTCATGGAAGAGACGTTCAAGAGTTTTAATGACTTTGTTTTCACTATTGGTCCCTCATTTTGACTGTCGGGTTTAGCTTGGGTTAGATCATAGTTAAATAGTGATTGGACTATTATGCCCCTGAAACTAGAACATAAAACGTGCGTTGACCTTGCCCAAATGGGTCAAGGGACCCAATCGGCCTCAATTTCACATGTTTTGGACGCCACACGACGTTTTTAAAAAGTTAGGGTGCCATGCGATGTTTTGTGGAAAGTTTAGGGACCAACAGTGTATTTCTTATTTAACATTTTCGGCAAAACAATTTTTTTTTTTTTTACTATATATGTTTCATATTATCGAATAAAAATATATCAAATTTGAGTCGAACATATTACAGCTTTTGCGTGATAATCCCTAAACCCTATAAGCTCGTTTCAATGAAGTAATTGTTGCTGGAACTGGAGCTGGTGCTGAAGATAGAGATTATTTTTATAAGCTACATGAAGTAACCTTTGATTTTCAGATATTATGGAAGAATATTTTTTCTATAATCTATTATAAGTTATGTCTGCCAAACAAAGATTATTTTTCAAGTAGCTTATTTTTTAAAAAAAATAGGCCTAATCTCCCCATAATCTCATGTGCCAAACATAGCCTTAAGCTTATGGAAGCAAATGATTTATTAAAGATTTCATACCTTGTGTGACAAACAAATTTTATTTTATAACCTAACTTATTTTTAAAGCTCAAGCCTTTATAAGTCTGTCCCACATCAAACATCGCGAAAGTAAATGTGTAAATTTAAACTTTTAAAAATTACTATAAAAAAATGTTATGTCCACGAAAGATCATAAAAGAAATTATAAACAATAAGATCATTTGAACTGTTGTGTGAAATCTATCTGACATTAAGTTGAGAAAAAAATATTTTAAAATACTAACTTTTTGCACACTAAAAAGCTAGAGATAATTACTGACATACCCCTGCACGGAGGGGTATGTCACAAAATACCCCATGTACCCGCCGTTTTCAAAACTACCCCAGCATTCCCCTTACACGTGTACGCGACACCCGGGGAGGACACGTGTCAAGAAGCTAGCTCGGGCCAAAAAAAAAAATAATAAATTAATGCATTTCGCGTCCACGTGTACGCGACACCCTTTATTCCATACGCGAAATGCAAAAAAAATAAATATATATTGATGTTGACAGGTTTGGTTTTGCTGTTTTGTCTCCAACTCAAAAAAAAAATTAAAAACTTACAAAAAACACCCTTTAAGTTTTTAATATTTACAACTTTTTTATATAACAAACTTTATTTGTCAAATATTTAGCAAATATATACCAAATTTGTTAATGAAAAAAATATCGTTACGAAGAGCTCTGAATTACGAACAAAACGAGCCCAATATTGATATGCTTTTGACATACGTACGATTTTATAAAATTTTGAAATACCGTTTATAGGTTTAGAAAATTATACCGTTTTTAAAATTTTGAAATACCGTTATGCAAAACCATCTTTCAAAAACTTTATATTCTAATGTACACAAAAAGACTACGTAATGTAACTATGTAAAAGTTTATATATATATAGGTGATATGTTAATATCAGTTGTCACAGCAATGTATGAGTTTTCTAAATAACTAAGTTACATGATTACAATCTTCATTAACAGCGACACTTGTTTGACATAACACTTTTTATATATCTAGGTAATTTTGTTAATCATTATAAAAGCGTATGTTTTAAGCGTATGTTTTAAAACTTTGTCTAATCGTACGATTTTATAATCTTTTAAAACATACGCTTAAAGCACAAGGGACAAAGACGTACAATTCTATGAAATATGAATATCATATTCATAAATTAAAAACGGTATAATTTTCTAAACCTATAAACGGTATTTCGAAATTTTATAAAATCGTACGTATGTCAAAAGCATATCAATATTGGGCTCGTTTTGTTCGTAATTCAGAGCTCTTCGTAACGATATTTTTTTCATTAACAAATTTGATATATATTTGCTAAATATTTGACAAATAAAGTTTGTTATATAAAAAAGTTGTAAATATTAAAAAGTTAAAGGGTGTTTTTTGTAAGTTTTTAATTTTTTTTTTGAGTTGGAGACAAAACAGCAAAACCAAACCTGTCAACATCAATATATATTTATTTTTTTTGCATTTCGCGTATGGAATAAAGGGTGTCGCGTACACGTGGACGCGAAATGCATTAATTTATTATTTTTTTTTTTGCCCGAGCTAGCTTCTTGACACGTGTCCTCCCCGGGTGTCGCGTACACGTGTAAGGGGAATGCTGGGGTAGTTTTGAAAACGGCGGGTACATGGGGTATTTTGTGACATACCCCTCCGTGCAGGGGTATGTCAGTAATTATCTCAAAAAGCTAATAAATGATTCTGCAAAACATTTTTCAGACGTGTCGGAATGAGGGTTGGTTTGGGTCATGTTGTTCGTCGACATACCATAAAATGATAAAAGTTTTTTATATATTTAACTTTTACCATAGGACCCATCAAACAATCTTATTCACTTATTTTTTTATTAAAATAAAAAAAATAAACTTCCACCTTTTTTTTAAAACTTAAATATTTCGCAAACCGTAAATCGTCAAGCTACAAAAAAAATGCCATTGCGACGAGAATTAAATTATCTTTCTATAGACATGCATTATTATATACTTTCGGCGAACTTTTTTTTCGCCCAGAAAAATCATATATGATTCGAAGAATCGAATCATATATGATTTTTTACGAATCATATATGATTTTTTCTGGGCGAAAAAAAAGTTCGTCGAAAGTATATAACAATGCAAATCTATAGAAAGTTCATTTAATTCTCGTCGCGATGGTATTTTTTTTTTTTTTTTTTTTGTAGGTTGAAGATTTACCGTTTACAAGATATGTTGTTTTGAAAAAAAAAATGAAAAATATAAATGGGTGGCTATGATTCGTTGATAAGTTTTATGACATGTATGGGTTCTTCATGGATCTCAACTCATCATAAAATAAGACAATGACACTAAGCCAAAAGTTATTTACAGATCCAACTATTACCATATAACCCATCAAGCAATCTTACCCACTCATTTTTTTTTTATCAAAATAAAAAAACAAACTTCCACCCTTTTTTTAAAACTTAAATATTTCGCAAACCGTAAATCGTCAAGTTACAAAAAAAATACTATCACGACGATAATTAAATTATCTTTCTATAGATATGCATTATTATATACTTTCGACGAACTTTTTTTTCGATGAATTTTTTTTTTCACTCAGAAAAATCATATATGATTCGTAAGAATCATATATGATTCGTAAGAATCGAATCATATATGATTTTTTACGAATCATATATGATTTTTACGAATCATATATGATTCTTTCTGGGTGGAAACTAAAAAAAAAAGTTCGTCGAAAGTATATAACAATGCATATCTATAGAAAGATCATTTAATTCTCGTCGCGATGGTATTTTTTTTGTAGCTTGAAGATTTACCGTTTGCAAGATATGTTGTTTTGAAAAAAAAAAGTGAAAAATATAAATGGGTGAATATGATTGGTTGATAGGATTTATGACATGTATGGGTTCTTCATGGATCTCAACTCAGGACACTAAACAATTTAAGTTGAGTTCCAACTCTTAATAAAATATAAGTGATATTGTTGATACTACATTTATAACCAATAAGTGATTTTGTCACAGCATTGTAAAACTCTTTTTGTAAGTTTTTTTATGAACATAGCACTCTCTTACTATAAATATAAAGTCTCAAATACTTTGTGTTTGGGAGAGGCTTATATGAGACTTAAACTTTTAAAACTAGTCGGTTTATAAAATAAATTTTGTTTGTCTCACGGGTTTATAGAGACTTATATAAGTCAAAAGCCTCTGTAAACCCAAGCCTATTAAAAGAGGCTTATGAAGGCTTATAGATAGTTACATTACATAAGTACTCTTAAAAATATAATGGATTATCATACAAAAGTCAAAAATATATCTGAATTTAATTTGATGTATTTTTATGCGATTTTACATTAATAAGTTTTGATTCCAACTAATTCGCCAAACAACTTAATAAAAATATTAAGATTCAACTTTCGGCTTATAATATAATCTCATTGCGCCAAATATACCTATAGTAGAGATAATATATTATAATCCCCAGTTTACCCTTTCCATGTTTATATCCGTGTATCTAGCATCTTAATATATTAACGATCATTATAGTGATTGTAGTAAAAATACCAACTTATTTACAAACCAAATATATAAAGTTAGACAATAAAATTAGATGTGACTGAAGTTTTCTAATCAAATTTCTTTTAATACTAGATGAGAACCCAAATGCTGTATACCATATATAGTTACATTTGTGAATTCATGGTTATGATGTAACTCTTAATGCAATTCTTAATAGTTTGACTGTAGGTATTATGACGAAAAAAAAATTACAAAAGTATGAGGATAAAAAAAAATATTTAAACTATTAACAAAGATAAATGATATTATTAGTAATTTCTGTTATAAATAAAGAACAATAATAAACAACATGAATACAAGAATGAGAGGAGGGAGAATTATTATCAAGTGGTCATTCAAGAGGTTACATTAAGGGTGTATTTATAAGATACAAACCCTAACAAGATATGATGAATAGACATCACCTATAAGCCCATAAGCCCATATTTACAATACTCCTCCTTAGATATTCATCGTTTATTATACTTCATATACTGACTCATCAAAAACCTTATCAAGAAAAACCCAATGGGATACAAAAGCTTGATGAAGGAACAGAGTGCAGTGCGTATAATGCTCCTCCTCCTCAATTTAATGTATGTATTTCAAGCATCGCATGCTAATCTTCTAAACGAGTTACTTGTATACTTTTGTTGGCAAAAACTTTACAGTGAAGTCCATCAAATTGATGATGTTACGAATAAGTCCTGCAAAAATGACAAAATATATGTGTAGCTTCCAACCCGATATCAAATCAATTGGTTGGAAAGTATACAATGCATGTACAAATATTTAAAAAAAAATACTCTCTCGTGACGCATATTAATTACAAAATTGGCATCCAAACCTCATTTGTACTTTATGTGTGGTACTTTGTAACACCCCCAAAATTTGGTACAGCGGAAGATTCAACAAGCTTTCGGGGTGCTACGGGGATTGGTATCCAACACAAGACATAAAAGAACGAGATAAAGTAAACATAAGAAAAACACAACCAAAACGGGGTTTTAAAGTTTACATTTATCCCAACATCATTCAGAGTCAGCCCCAAAAGTAATAAACATAGGTCCACAATTTAATATCAGAGTTTTAGAAAAATAGATCCATAACCAGGTGCCATAGCCGAGCCTTCCAATCCATGCATCCAAATCATCACTTAATTACCTGAGAAAACGTGCTAAAAGTCAGCTTTCGCTGGTGAGATCATAGGTTTAGATTCATAATTCAATATAGTGGACATATAAGCAAAACGCTTGCTAGCTATACTAGGGATTCACTACAGCCTGTGAATACCCTCCGCTCCATCATAAATACACGGATACCCTCCGTAATAAACCTGCGGATACCCTCCGCTCCATCATAAATACTCGGATAACCTCCGAAGTATCATAATCCTATACGTGCACACTATAGTCAAATAATCAAATCCAATCAAATCAATATGTATGCGTAAGGATACGACATACCCAACATGCGTAAGGATACGACATGTACAACTTACCTAGATCTAGTCTAGGCCTCGTTGTGTAGCTTACCTAACTCTAGGTTAGGCCTCGCTCTTCCTAGTTTTATACGCATAGCAAGTTTTGAAAAGAATATAAAAGCGATAATAGTCCACATAAATAATTTGCACGTTTCTCACCCCAAGTATTGAAAACATAGTTCAAGAGAAAAAGTGGGGCTATGACTCACCTCAAGTCCAAAAATCAGCAATAAGAAATCAATAGAAGTAAGATGTATAGTAACTCGAAAGACGGCAACTACGGACTCGGCACGACCTAACAATGTCAACTCGTTCAGAAATCATTCCCTCAAAATCGAATATTCCCAAACCCGAACGTATTCCGTTTTATTTTCCGAAAATCCATTTCTCGTATTAGTTTGGAGTTTGACGTTTGGTATCCATACGGGTGGTGGGTCGACACAACTCAAACCAAGAGGTCACACAAAAGAAATAATAAACCATCTATAGGTCTAATATTAGCCCAATATATTATTTAAATAAATCATCGAAGTTTATCAAATCCGTCGATTTGATACTTCCCCATATTTATTTACGTAATATACCGTTCCAAGATTATACCCAACCTAAAGCATATAGCACAATGATTCGCCTCAAACAGTCAACTAAGTTTACCAGGTGATGGTCAACCAAGTCAAACGTTTAAAACAAATGCTTCCGGGTAATACAGTGTTTTCCCGGGTCGTAATGTCCCAACGAGGTTGTGATGATTAAAAACGGCTTTGTGATTAGTGAATGTGAACAGGAAAGGTATAAAAGTGTGTGTGTGTGATTAGACTAGGGTTTTATAACTTAAATTAACTATTAGAACGATTACGTAAAACCTAGATATCTAAAACATATAAACGTACACCAATTTAAAATCAGACGCGACTGCGTACTGAGAAAAAGGTGAGTTTTAAAGAAAAATAAACTACAAGGGTTAAAAATGTAAATTCTATAAACTTAAACTTAAAATAAAATTTAACTAAAAATAAAACTATTTTTTAGATTATTATATTATTTATTATTAATTATTTAATTAATAACTATTTAACTATTTAATTAGAAAATTATAAATACTACAAATTAAACTAAAAACTTATAAAAATAATTTCTAAACTTAAAAATGAACTTGAAGAAAGTATAAAAAATAAAAATAAATCTTTTTGTCTTTTTATGAACTTTTTATTAATTAAAAACTATTAATATTAATTATACTATTTAAACTATTTTAAATTACAAATAATACTAAATCAACTTAGAAAATTATGGAAAAATTTATAAATCTAATTAACCATCACAGGAATCCTAAAAAATTATAAAAACTTTATTTTATGTATTTTTAAACTAGTTTACTATTTATTATTCTATTTATTAATTATTAGCTAATTAAACTATTTAAATTATAAAAACTATTAAATGAACAGTAGAAATTCTAGAAAAATTACTAAAATTATATTATAACTTATAAAAGCTAGGAAAAATATAAAATATAGGTGTTACTATATAAAAACTAATTATGCTAATTAAAATTTATTTATTAATTAATTATTAATAAAACTATTATTAATTCTAATTAATACCAAATGACAATATAAAAATCTAATAAAATTATTTAAATTACTTTAACCTATAAGGAAATTAATAAAAATATAAAAACACAAATTACTTAATTAAAATCTAAAAATGAAAATTAAAATTAAATTGTATTAAATAGAAACTATCACTTATTTTTATGTTGGTTTTTCTTGAATTTTCTTTTTCTAAACTATATTATACCTAAATATAACTAACTTTTGTAAAAACAATAATTTTAAAACTTAAAAATAAGCTAGTTATAAGCTATAATCCTAGACAGTTGACTTTAGTTGACTTAATGAGCAAATAAGCTCAAATGAGCTTATGTGGGACCCACCTTGGTGTTTTCTGGTTCTAATAAGTGTATTGGACTTGTCAAAGCTTAACTTAACTAAATAAGCTCAGTAGATAAGCTAAAAATTCAAAATAAGCTAATCCAAAACTTCAAAACAACACAGAATGGGACAAAGTTCAAGGGTGTTTTTAGGTGGGGTCCACAGTGACTCAGGTCAAACAAAGGGTCAAACCTAATAGCCTACTAGGAGGGGGGTTGAGAAAAACTATTTAGATGGTGTGGGGCCCACTGGGTTGGTCACAAAACACCACCAAAGTGGTGGTGTTGAGACTGAGCTGATGGAGCAGGGCAACCTTATGCCCTGCAAGTGACTTTGGGAATGAATGGGGCCCACAAGAAAATTCCTAAAAATCCAATGGTACTGAGACCTTGAAGTTGAGGTGGTAGAGTATTACCAAAACAATTTTCAGCTCCTAGATCCTATTCCTAAAATCTACAAAATTCCCACAAGTATTGTGAAAATCTGAGATGTGTAATTTGACTTTTTAAGAAACTTTGAACTAGTTGACTTTTATGGAATTCTAGTGATCCTTACTGACCAAATAAGATGTATTAAGCTATTATGAAACTAATTTAAGCTATAAGTTCAACTTACAAGCTAATATGAGGACTTATGGAATCCAATTCCCTCACAGTTAACTGTGAGGGTGGATTAAATAGGATCTTTGACTTTTTGCTTGTGAGTGCTTGATTTTATGACTAGTATAAACTATTAGAACCTAAAGTATCATGTAACAACAATGAACAACAAATAACACAGGTCTGTACACAGATTTGCATACAGAACCAAACACTCCTTTAAGAAAGAGTTTTAACAATTTTCAAAGCAACTTATTATTTTAAACTTCAACTCTAATACAGAACTTTATATTATCTTATAATGAGATCTAATGAGTAGAAATTAACAATAATAACAACATAAAACTAATTAATGACAAAGAAACCTAATTGACTGTAAAAATGAAATATTGAACAACTACAGAAAATGATTAGCATATATGAAATTTTAAATTATGTTATCAACTACCAACACCAAAGTGATATAAAAACACCAAAATAAGCAGATTATAGGCTAATCTATAATAGAAAGTGAAAATTGAATAATAAGCTTACAATGGGAATTGGACTGAGATACAATGAACCAAAGGATCCAAGAACAAGTAACTAACCTATAACCTCCCAAAAGGTTCTAAACCAGCAACAAATTCAAACAACACCCTGCTCCAATCTTCTTTTTGATCTTTTCTTGATTTTTTATTTTCTATTTATTTTTCTTATTTTTCTTGTATTTTTGGAATTATAAACTAAACTTGAATTTAAGGTTTTCTAAGGCTTTTATGAGCTTTGTCAGAGCTTAAATGGACTTATGAGATCAATAAACAACAACAACAAACAACATACAACTATATGAGATTTTTTTGGAAATTAAGAAATTTGCATAAACTGAGACAACCAAGGAAACTTGAAATTGACTTTGATTAAAGATTGTTATACATGAATTTAAACTGATACAAGTGTTTTTAATGGAAATTATAACTAAAATTATAAACTACACTACATACGACTACAATTAACTAAACCTAAAACTAATAATTCTTTTCTTTTGCCTTCTTTCCCTTTTTGTAGCCATTTCTGAGCTTGTGGGACCCACTGAGACCTTTCCCACCACTTGTGAACCCTTGATTATGTCTGAGTTAATCCCAACCGTTTAAAAATCTTTTTCGCGCCAAAAAGTCTTGGGCACTGTGGATAACGTGGGGAGGGATTTAGGGCATTAAATGCTCTTTGGGGGCATGTGTGAGGTGGAGGGTTTACGTGGAGAGGTGGGTGATGAGGTGGAAGGTGGTTTTGGTAGCAGCGGTGGTGGTGGTATGGTTTGGGAGGGAAGGTGACTGGGTGGTTTTGTGGGTTGACCTGGTTTGACCGGGTTTTAATAATAAAGGGTGGGTTTGGTTTGTAGTTGGGCTGCTATCAGATGGGCTTGGATAAAAAGGGCTTTGGTACATGGACTGGACAAGGGTGTTGGGAGGTTTGGTTTCATTTTATTTTTGGTCCGGTTGGTTTTATTAGGAAATAAATCACAAGGACTAAAATTGTAATTTTGGCAAAGTTTGGGGGCTGATTTGGCTTTTTCCAATTTTATTTTATGAGGATCATTTTTGCCAATAATGAATATCCCAAGGACTATAATTACACATTTTTCCCTTTTTAAATATTTAAAGGACTATTTATGTAATTTTCGGATTTTTGAGGGACTAAACATGTAATTTTCCAAAATATTATCAAAAGGTCCAGTTTTGTAAAAGTTGAATAGTATAGGGACCTTAAATGATAATTACTAATTTTGAACACCCAGGGACTAAAACTGTCAAGTTTGAAAGTTTGAGGGACCTGTTTTGCCAAACTGCCAAACTTGAGGGACCAATCATGTAAATTCACCAAACTTCATACCAAGGACCATTCCTGCAAAAGATTATTAGTATAAGGACCAAAATTGCTTTTCTCAAAGTTTTTACATCCCAGGGACCATTTCTGTCAATTTCCAAAGTACAGGGACTAAACTTGTAATTTTATGAAACTTTGCACCAAAGGACTAAATATGTAACTTTATGATTAAAAAGGACCTTTGATGACATTTTCATGTTTTTAGAATAACCAGGGACTAGTTTTGACAATATTTGAAACTTGAGGGACTGAAACTGCCAATTATGCAAACTTTGTACGTTTTTCATCTGTTTTTGCATATTTTGCATTTGAAACATATAAAACACACCCTTAAGATATTTTAAGTATTTTGATACATTTTTGAGTGTTTTTGTATGTTTTGGCAGTTCAGATTAGTATAAAATGATGAGTATTTAGACACTCATCAATCCCCCACACTAAACTATTGCTAGTCCCTAGCAATCTATTTGAGAAAAACTTAATGGATTTGAAAAACTCTTTACCAAAAGCCATCACTTCTGGAGTAGCCAGGTGTAAGAACTGTGGCACACCTGATAACCGTGTGATTTTGAGCAAATCACCAGCTGTCAACGGATTTGATTAGTCTTTACCAAAAGCCGTTTGCTTCTGGACTAGCCAACTCTTGATGGAATAGTCAACATCTTGGTGAGCTGATTACCAATTATGGTTTTTCCACGGCCTTTACCACAAGCCATAATCTTGCGGGCTAGCCAACTCATTAGCTTTTGAGGATAATGGGGAGTTGAGGAACCATACAATTTTTGGCAAATTGCAAGCCATAAACGGGTTTGAGTTATCTTTACCAAGAACCGTTTGCTCCTGGATTAGCCAATCCTGTTGTGGGTTAGACATGGAGGATTGATACCATTTATTGCGTTCTAAGTGAGAAAAAATTTTAAAATTTTGGCTAAAATGGGGGTTCTTGATGGAACATGTGTTTAAATTCGTTAGAATAACGAATCTCCCCCCACACTTAGAACTGAATATTGTCCTCAATATTCAAAGTACCGGGTGTTAAACCGACACTTAGAACGTATGAAGGAAATATTACATAGCCTTTATTTAAGATGTATATACATACAATTATTTTTTTAGATAAAACTTCTTAAATAGAAGCTATCACTATATGTACATTTTTTTTTTTTTTTTTTTTTTTTTTTTTTTTTTAGAAGATATATATATATACAACATGTGGGGTATCTCCCCCACACTAGGGTGTTACACACAGGTGACAAGCCCATGTTTTTGCTAATGTTTTTGATTCCCGAGTCACTAGCTTGACTCGACCCCGAATTTATTTGTCCATGGGGAAGCAAGTGGAAGAGACAATCTCAATCGGACTTTCATTCAAAACGTTTGGATAAACATTTGAAGCACGTAAAAGTTCCACTCCGATAAGACATAATGACATCCGGCTCAAAATTTATTAATGAGAATGCCGGGGTCAAAGATAGTGTCTTCATTCCCGAAGGAGTGAAGAATAGGAGAAATCACCTGGTAGGTGAAGGAAAGTAGGGAGATCTGAATAGCAATTAAGATAAGAATTTCCTCCTCAAGAAATGCATATTCAAGTGGAGGAGGCAAGTCCTTAAGCTTGATCTCAGGAAATTTATCAGTTTCCTCAACTGATTTGATTTCCTTATTATGAAGTGGAAGAGGGGGAAATGGATCTTCGTTTAACAAACTTTCTAGAAAAAGAATGTCCCCCTCGGGATCAAGATAATTATCATCAACTTCGTATGAAATTGAACTATCTTCAGTCATAAAAGCCTCGAATTCGTCCAAATCATTTTCACTTTCCGGAGGAAGTGGTTTGATCTGAGTGAGTTCAAACGCAGGATCATGAGTAGGTAAGAATTCTAACTCTCTCAAATCCGCTTCAAAGTCAAAGACTTCATTTTCATCCCTTGGTAGGATGGGATCCATATGAGAGAGTTCATTAGCGAATTCTTCAAAAAGATAGTCATCATAAGACTCGGGAAGTGATGCATCAACAAATTCGATGTCTCCATAAGATAAACAATCATTACTGGAATCAGAGACAGTCTCAATTTGTTCGTTTGGATTATCAGGGGTGAAAGGAATATCACACATAAGATTAAAAGTCCCCTGTGACTCTCTCGGGATTGAGACAAGGTTCTCAACACTGGACTTTATGAATTCGTCCGATTCCCTTGCGGGAATTGTGTCAAGATGCTCGTCCCCCATATTCAGAGAGTGAGTGGGAACCTCGGGTGTGATAACATCATACAGAGGGAGCTTAGAAGGACTAGCAGTAATGGAGTCTACAAGTTCCATTATTTCTACTGCTGGTGATTCAGTTATATTCTTTTCTCCCTGTATATCCATGGAAGGAGTCTCAACTGATGAACATGATGAGGTATCATCACTTTCATCATCCTCATCGAGAAGAGCAGCATTTTGAAATTTGATACGTGTTATAGCTGCTTGTTCTAAGACTCGTAATTCTTCCATACTTCTTTTGTTCCCAGCTGCACGTCCTTCAGCAAGTAATTCCGCGATAGATTTATCACGAGAATATGGAATGAGTGGATATTGTGGGGGTGTGAATGTGTCAAAACCGGAAGGTTGACATTGATCATCCTTATGAGGACCCCCACAATATACGCAAGAAGAACTTGGTGCATTGTGAGACGACATATTAGCCAACTCCTCCTTAAGATCTTTGAGTTTCTCAAGAACCTCTATATAAGGGTCTTGCTGGATGTGAGGAGTTGCTTGAATTATTTGGCACTGTGGAGGTGGGTCTTGAAACGAATAGCCGTAATTGTTACAAGGGAATGGATTCCTTGTTTGACAATCAGAACTAAAGTGTGGACCTCCACAGTACTCACAACAGTTGAACTGATGTGGCTGTGAGTCGTATGTGTTTGAGTCATAATTGTTATTAGGAACCTGCTCATAGACAAGCATGTCTCCTGATTGACAATCAGAACTGTAGTGTGCACCACCACAATACTCACAACAGTTAAACTGCTGAGTCTCGCTTGGTGTATTTTGATACGAAGCATCATTGAGATTTGGATAATATGATTCTTGCTCGTATGAATGTGATGGGTAGTTGGAAAAATTTGAGGAGTCGTTGAATGAGCTTTGATTAGGATCATAAGCAAATGAATTACTCGATCCACAAAACAAACAACTCCCGTCTCGAATATCATTACCACATTGTTCACATGTACACCAACGACATGGAAAACCGAAAAGCGGCTCACCACAACCGACACAAAGAACAAAAACTGGAGGTGGGACAAGTGGTGTGCTCTGAGAGCTAGGAATTTCCACCACTTCCGTTATGGTTTCGGGTTTTGGTTCTTGATAAACGTGGAGATTGGGTAAGTCGTTCTTTTCAGTCACTACCCTAAGCTCTGTACGTTTGCTTGACAAACTTTTAATCGTAAACCGTGAAAGATCAGGATTGATTCTTGAAGGTTTAGGAGCATTTGTGAGCTCAGGTTTTTGGACAACCGTGGTTTGGACGTATTTAGCACCTCCATCGTCAGAGGAAAGTACAAGGTCCTTTGTCACCTCGGTTTCATGATCTCTTTCCCTCACCGGAGAGGGAATAGGAATCGAAGGACCATCATAATCAACATAACATCTCGACATTTTTGACAAGGCCATAAGTTTTTCAACTTCGCTTTTACAGGCCCTTTGTTTAAAGAAATCGTCATCGAGAGATGCCATTAGAATCAATTATGAGATAAGTGGAAGAATGTAGAATCAAAGGGTTTTGGGGATGAGAAATGAAGAATCAAATAGGTAGGGGTGTAAAGGTGAATATTTTTGTGTTTTGTTTTATAAAAATATGGATAAAAGATGGTAAATATACAATGGATGTATATCCAGAATCACTAATACGCGAAATCGTTTAGAATAAGCGCACAACCTCCCCGGCAGCGGCGCCAAATTTTGATTCGCCTCAAACAGTCAACTAAGTTTACCAGGTGATGGTCAACCAAGTCAAACGTTTAAAA
The DNA here is from genome assembly GCA_030686995.1 of Artemisia argyi. Classification (NCBI taxonomy): domain Eukaryota; kingdom Viridiplantae; phylum Streptophyta; class Magnoliopsida; order Asterales; family Asteraceae; genus Artemisia; species Artemisia argyi. The sequence goes on along the minus strand of CM060687.1, from coordinate 194,276,347 downwards.
CAAATGCTTCCGGGTAATACAGTGTTTTCCCGGGTCGTAATGTCCCAACGAGGTTGTGATGATTAAAAACGGCTTTGTGATTAGTGAATGTGAACAGGAAAGGTATAAAAGTGTGTGTGTGTGATTAGACTAGGGTTTTATAACTTAAATTAACTATTAGAACGATTACGTAAAACCTAGATATCTAAAACATATAAACGTACACCAATTTAAAATCAGACGCGACTGCGTACTGAGAAAAAGGTGAGTTTTAAAGAAAAATAAACTACAAGGGTTAAAAATGTAAATTCTATAAACTTAAACTTAAAATAAAATTTAACTAAAAATAAAACTATTTTTTAGATTATTATATTATTTATTATTAATTATTTAATTAATAACTATTTAACTATTTAATTAGAAAATTATAAATACTACAAATTAAACTAAAAACTTATAAAAATAATTTCTAAACTTAAAAATGAACTTGAAGAAAGTATAAAAAATAAAAATAAATCTTTTTGTCTTTTAATGAACTTTTTATTAATTAAAAACTATTAATATTAATTATACTATTTAAACTATTTTAAATTACAAATAATACTAAATCAACTTAGAAAATTATGGAAAAATTTATAAATCTAATTAACCATCACAGGAATCCTAAAAAATTATAAAAACTTTATTTTATGTATTTTTAAACTAGTTTACTATTTATTATTCTATTTATTAATTATTAGCTAATTAAACTATTTAAATTATAAAAACTATTAAATGAACAGTAGAAATTCTAGAAAAATTACTAAAATTATATTATAACTTATAAAAGCTAGGAAAAATATAAAATATAGGTGTTACTATATAAAAACTAATTATGCTAATTAAAATTTATTTATTAATTAATTATTAATAAAACTATTATTAATTCTAATTAATACCAAATGACAATATAAAAATCTAATAAAATTATTTAAATTACTTTAACCTATAAGGAAATTAATAAAAATATAAAAACACAAATTACTTAATTAAAATCTAAAAATGAAAATTAAAATTAAATTGTATTAAATAGAAACTATCACTTATTTTTATGTTGGTTTTTCTTGAATTTTCTTTTTCTAAACTATATTATACCTAAATATAACTAACTTTTGTAAAAACAATAATTTTAAAACTTAAAAATAAGCTAGTTATAAGCTATAATCCTAGACAGTTGACTTTAGTTGACTTAATGAGCAAATAAGCTCAAATGAGCTTATGTGGGACCCACCTTGGTGTTTTCTGGTTCTAATAAGTGTATTGGACTTGTCAAAGCTTAACTTAACTAAATAAGCTCAGTAGATAAGCTAAAAATTCAAAATAAGCTAATCCAAAACTTCAAAACAACACAGAATGGGACAAAGTTCAAGGGTGTTTTTAGGTGGGGTCCACAGTGACTCAGGTCAAACAAAGGGTCAAACCTAATAGCCTACTAGGAGGGGGGTTGAGAAAAACTATTTAGATGGTGTGGGGCCCACTGGGTTGGTCACAAAACACCACCAAAGTGGTGGTGTTGAGACTGAGCTGATGGAGCAGGGCAACCTTATGCCCTGCAAGTGACTTTGGGAATGAATGGGGCCCACAAGAAAATTCCTAAAAATCCAATGGTACTGAGACCTTGAAGTTGAGGTGGTAGAGTATTACCAAAACAATTTTCAGCTCCTAGATCCTATTCCTAAAATCTACAAAATTCCCACAAGTATTGTGAAAATCTGAGATGTGTAATTTGACTTTTTAAGAAACTTTGAACTAGTTGACTTTTATGGAATTCTAGTGATCCTTACTGACCAAATAAGATGTATTAAGCTATTATGAAACTAATTTAAGCTATAAGTTCAACTTACAAGCTAATATGAGGACTTATGGAATCCAATTCCCTCACAGTTAACTGTGAGGGTGGATTAAATAGGATCTTTGACTTTTTGCTTGTGAGTGCTTGATTTTATGACTAGTATAAACTATTAGAACCTAAAGTATCATGTAACAACAATGAACAACAAATAACACAGGTCTGTACACAGATTTGCATACAGAACCAAACACTCCTTTAAGAAAGAGTTTTAACAATTTTCAAAGCAACTTATTATTTTAAACTTCAACTCTAATACAGAACTTTATATTATCTTATAATGAGATCTAATGAGTAGAAATTAACAATAATAACAACATAAAACTAATTAATGACAAAGAAACCTAATTGACTGTAAAAATGAAATATTGAACAACTACAGAAAATGATTAGCATATATGAAATTTTAAATTATGTTATCAACTACCAACACCAAAGTGATATAAAAACACCAAAATAAGCAGATTATAGGCTAATCTATAATAGAAAGTGAAAATTGAATAATAAGCTTACAATGGGAATTGGACTGAGATACAATGAACCAAAGGATCCAAGAACAAGTAACTAACCTATAACCTCCCAAAAGGTTCTAAACCAGCAACAAATTCAAACAACACCCTGCTCCAATCTTCTTTTTGATCTTTTCTTGATTTTTTATTTTCTATTTATTTTTCTTATTTTTCTTGTATTTTTGGAATTATAAACTAAACTTGAATTTAAGGTTTTCTAAGGCTTTTATGAGCTTTGTCAGAGCTTAAATGGACTTATGAGATCAATAAACAACAACAACAAACAACATACAACTATATGAGATTTTTTTGGAAATTAAGAAATTTGCATAAACTGAGACAACCAAGGAAACTTGAAATTGACTTTGATTAAAGATTGTTATACATGAATTTAAACTGATACAAGTGTTTTTAATGGAAATTATAACTAAAATTATAAACTACACTACATACGACTACAATTAACTAAACCTAAAACTAATAATTCTTTTCTTTTGCCTTCTTTCCCTTTTTGTAGCCATTTCTGAGCTTGTGGGACCCACTGAGACCTTTCCCACCACTTGTGAACCCTTGATTATGTCTGAGTTAATCCCAACCGTTTAAAAATCTTTTTCGCGCCAAAAAGTCTTGGGCACTGTGGATAACGTGGGGAGGGATTTAGGGCATTAAATGCTCTTTGGGGGCATGTGTGAGGTGGAGGGTTTGCGTGGAGAGGTGGGTGATGAGGTGGAAGGTGGTTTTGGTAGCAGCGGTGGTGGTGGTATGGTTTGGGAGGGAAGGTGACTGGGTGGTTTTGTGGGTTGACCTGGTTTGACCGGGTTTTAATAATAAAGGGTGGGTTTGGTTTGTAGTTGGGCTGCTATCAGATGGGCTTGGATAAAAAGGGCTTTGGTACATGGACTGGACAAGGGTGTTGGGAGGTTTGGTTTCATTTTATTTTTGGTCCGGTTGGTTTTATTAGGAAATAAATCACAAGGACTAAAATTGTAATTTTGGCAAAGTTTGGGGGCTGATTTGGCTTTTTCCAATTTTATTTTATGAGGATCATTTTTGCCAATAATGAATATCCCAAGGACTATAATTACACATTTTTCCCTTTTTAAATATTTAAAGGACTATTTATGTAATTTTCGGATTTTTGAGGGACTAAACATGTAATTTTCCAAAATATTATCAAAAGGTCCAGTTTTGTAAAAGTTGAATAGTATAGGGACCTTAAATGATAATTACTAATTTTGAACACCCAGGGACTAAAACTGTCAAGTTTGAAAGTTTGAGGGACCTGTTTTGCCAAACTGCCAAACTTGAGGGACCAATCATGTAAATTCACCAAACTTCATACCAAGGACCATTCCTGCAAAAGATTATTAGTATAAGGACCAAAATTGCTTTTCTCAAAGTTTTTACATCCCAGGGACCATTTCTGTCAATTTCCAAAGTACAGGGACTAAACTTGTAATTTTATGAAACTTTGCACCAAAGGACTAAATATGTAACTTTATGATTAAAAAGGACCTTTGATGACATTTTCATGTTTTTAGAATAACCAGGGACTAGTTTTGACAATATTTGAAACTTGAGGGACTGAAACTGCCAATTATGCAAACTTTGTACGTTTTTCATCTGTTTTTGCATATTTTGCATTTGAAACATATAAAACACACCCTTAAGATATTTTAAGTATTTTGATACATTTTTGAGTGTTTTTGTATGTTTTGGCAGTTCAGATTAGTATAAAATGATGAGTATTTAGACACTCATCAATCCCCCACACTAAACTATTGCTAGTCCCTAGCAATCTATTTGAGAAAAACTTAATGGATTTGAAAAACTCTTTACCAAAAGCCATCACTTCTGGAGTAGCCAGGTGTAAGAACTGTGGCACACCTGATAACCGTGTGATTTTGAGCAAATCACCAGCTGTCAACGGATTTGATTAGTCTTTACCAAAAGCCGTTTGCTTCTGGACTAGCCAACTCTTGATGGAATAGTCAACATCTTGGTGAGCTGATTACCAATTATGGTTTTTCCACGGCCTTTACCACAAGCCATAATCTTGCGGGCTAGCCAACTCATTAGCTTTTGAGGATAATGGGGAGTTGAGGAACCATACAATTTTTGGCAAATTGCAAGCCATAAACGGGTTTGAGTTATCTTTACCAAGAACCGTTTGCTCCTGGATTAGCCAATCCTGTTGTGGGTTAGACATGGAGGATTGATACCATTTATTGCGTTCTAAGTGAGAAAAAATTTTAAAATTTTGGCTAAAATGGGGGTTCTTGATGGAACATGTGTTTAAATTCGTTAGAATAACGAATCTCCCCCCACACTTAGAACTGAATATTGTCCTCAATATTCAAAGTACCGGGTGTTAAACCGACACTTAGAACGTATGAAGGAAATATTACATAGCCTTTATTTAAGATGTATATACATACAATTATTTTTTTAGATAAAACTTCTTAAATAGAAGCTATCACTATATGTACATTTTTTTTTTTTTTTTTTTTTTTTTTTTTTTTTTTAGAAGATATATATATATACAACATGTGGGGTATCTCCCCCACACTAGGGTGTTACACACAGGTGACAAGCCCATGTTTTTGCTAATGTTTTTGATTCCCGAGTCACTAGCTTGACTCGACCCCGAATTTATTTGTCCATGGGGAAGCAAGTGGAAGAGACAATCTCAATCGGACTTTCATTCAAAACGTTTGGATAAACATTTGAAGCACGTAAAAGTTCCACTCCGATAAGACATAATGACATCCGGCTCAAAATTTATTAATGAGAATGCCGGGGTCAAAGATAGTGTCTTCATTCCCGAAGGAGTGAAGAATAGGAGAAATCACCTGGTAGGTGAAGGAAAGTAGGGAGATCTGAATAGCAATTAAGATAAGAATTTCCTCCTCAAGAAATGCATATTCAAGTGGAGGAGGCAAGTCCTTAAGCTTGATCTCAGGAAATTTATCAGTTTCCTCAACTGATTTGATTTCCTTATTATGAAGTGGAAGAGGGGGAAATGGATCTTCGTTTAACAAACTTTCTAGAAAAAGAATGTCCCCCTCGGGATCAAGATAATTATCATCAACTTCGTATGAAATTGAACTATCTTCAGTCATAAAAGCCTCGAATTCGTCCAAATCATTTTCACTTTCCGGAGGAAGTGGTTTGATCTGAGTGAGTTCAAACGCAGGATCATGAGTAGGTAAGAATTCTAACTCTCTCAAATCCGCTTCAAAGTCAAAGACTTCATTTTCATCCCTTGGTGGGATGGGATCCATATGAGAGAGTTCATTAGCGAATTCTTCAAAAAGATAGTCATCATAAGTTGGCCAGATTCCACGATATATATATAGTAATTTATTATCCTAATTCATGTACCACAACCTATGGGCGTCGTGGGATACGATGCCCATTAATATACTCATTTTATATAGCCAAATAACTCGGTTTAACCTGTCGATTAAATAAGTTATTTAATTATAGAAAATGTTTATATTAATCGTCATATATCCGTGACAACACAAAAGTCACAAATAATAACCCACTTGGACTCAAGTGACCACGACCCCGTATAACTCGATAGTTTTCCTCGTTATGTAAAAGATATTATTTTATTTAATATTTAATCAACGTCAAGAATTCCTCGTTATTTATAATATTTAATCATAATAACGCTTCCAATAATATTACTCTACTCTCGTAGCATAATATTTTTAGTCGCGTTATTGTTATAATATTACTCGTGATCTTGTTATTATTAATATACGCATTTATATATTTATATATACGTTATTCACGTCTATATATTTATATAAACGTTTATATTACCAATAATATTATTACGAGTTTTATTATTTGTGTTTTAATTATAAATAATTATCGAGTCATACGAAATGGTCACATGTCCGAGTCATCACTCTCAGCTCATTGTCCAAGTCCAAAGATAACATAATCAAGTCATAAATAAGTAATCCAACTCCGTCCAAATCAATCCCAATACACGTGCTACAACAATAGGGTCCGACTACGGCACCCGACTAACCTATCTCCGTCAATCTAAGTGACCGTCTCACAATCGGTCCCCACATTACCATTCGTCAACAACTCCTCAAATCACAATATTCCCATTGTCGAGACCACAAAGGGTCTCGACCCACCAAGAGCATTCGGCCAAAACCAAAAATGCCACAACAATACAAAGCCAACTTGAACCAAAACAAGGTGTGGAAAACTAGAAGGGGGGTTGAATAGTTTTCCCCTCTTTTTCGTTTTATAAGAACTTGGTTTTGCAAAATGTTGATTCAAATTTATTCAATTGTTTGTTTGAAAACCTTCAATTTGAGTTTAGTATGAAAACAATATATAATCAATATGATCAATTATATATGTAGACTTTTGGATTAGTTTTCAAAACTTAGTTAGATGAATGAAGCTTTGGTCGATCTTTATGTGAATACGTTTTCCTTTTAAAATCTTAAAGCATTTTGTATCAAATTATCGATTAAGTTAAACTCAACATGAGAAGTGTTAATCTTATATATATATATAAGCCCATTAAACCATATCATACAACTATATATCCTATCACAATATTAACTTGTTACTACACCACAATCAATCATCAATATAAGCAACAATTAACACATATTTACAAGCATAGATATAAAGCGATAAGTGCAAGAGTAAATGTAAAAAGACAAGAGAAAGAGGATGCAAACCGGACACAATGATTTATAGTGGTTCGGCTACAAGGACACCTTCCTTGTTCCTACTCCACTCCCCGAGTCACCTACTCGAGAGTTTTCTTCACTACTCAACAAGCTCCCTTTTGGCGGAGAAAATCGTACACAACTTTTGCTTACACCATTTAACGACACTAAGCTAAATGTTGAGTTCTAATAGTAGCTAGAACCAATCTCACAACACAACTTAGATCACTACACAACTTCTACACAACTTCACGACTTCTTCATGACTTCACAACTTCTTCACGACTTCACGACTTCATCACAACTTCTTCTAAACTACTTCACGGCTTCACGACTTCATCACAACTTCTTCTAAACTCCACTACTTAATCACACACCTACATCTTCACAACTACATGTCTTCTCCACACTACTACTTCCTCCCACTACTTCTTACTCACTCATTGAATCACTACTAAGTAAGATCATCTTGATCTACTTATTACATATACCTAACTCACAACTTCACATAAGCACTAACAAGATCCTAATACATCTTTGGCTTTATGATAGGGAGGATTATTCTCTTGCACTTTGAATGATGAGAGATTGGATCACTTGAAACAAAGATTAATAATCTTATGATCAAAGGGTTTTAGAAGGATGTTTAGAGAGAATTGGATTTGAAAATTTTTGTGCAAAAGGACCAGAAAAATACCAGGTTTGAGGTGGTATTTATAGGAGAAGATTTCTGACAGAGGAGCGTGTCGGTCCCCTTAATTGTATGGTCGGTCCCCTTAATTATTAAGGGGGCCGCCCTACTGAAACGGCCAGAAATCTTTGTCTTTTCTGGTGAAAGTTTATTTGGTGAAAAACTAACTGATTTTGATTAAAAATTTGAATTCATATATTTGTTATGAATTAAACATTTTCCTTTAATTACCAAAATTGTTTTTCAAAAAATATATAACATGTTTATATCATTTTATAAACTTTGTAATGTTTAAATAAAATCCCTTTGATCATAAAATGTATTAGACATTTGTTTGTACATATCTTAAGTGATTGTCGAGGCAAACTCGAGACGTTGAGATGTCGAGGCTTGTTGACGTAAGAATGCAAAGATGAATTGTGATCACAAGTAACTTAAGCACTTTACGTTATATGTTGTAGTTTACATCTTTGTCATTATCAAAACATGAAGAGGATGTTTAGATTAAATATCGTAATATTCATGCCAACACAAGGAAATAAAAATATCAAAAGGGACTAGTTCCGGGTTGGTTTACCAAGCCAAACCCGAGCCTTATGACCCACTTGGGTCTCGGCATAACACACGAGTCACTAAGACTCGAAACTAAGACCAAGAGGTCTCCAAAATAAGCTCAAATGAGCCTTGAAAATCTGCCCCAAAAGACCCTCTTGGGTCGCGACATCAACAACAACAAGACGGCCAAAAATCATGACTCAATCGAGTCAAACCAAACAACATAGCAACCAAACATGCTAACCAAGAACACAAGGTCAATCCTCAAGAAGAATAACGAGCCATAGGGCTCGTACCCACGTCAAGCCGTGAGCCCAAGGCTCACAGTTCACACGACCTCCATGAAATCACCATTAAACCCGGATACCAAACTCATTTCAATATCAAAAACATTAATTCCCAACCATTTTAATTCGATACCCATAAAAATCTTCCGTGTTCCCACGGGTTTAGTACCATATCGAGGCACCCAAGGTGCCAAAACGAGTCTACTCACCTTCTTGAACCTCCAAAACTTACGGATCTAATGAAAACAATAATACTCGACCGGATTTTTAAGGATTTCGTGGTGTTAAAAGATGTTTTAGAGCGCGTGTTATATGTCAAAAGAAAGAGGATGAGATGAGGAGTAATATGGTGGTGTTAGTTTCGTGGTGAGGGTGGCGGTGTGATGGTGATGGCCGGCCAAAAAGTGCGGCGGCTAGGGTTTGTAGAAAGAGAGAGAAAGATGGTGAGGATGAGAGGTGGGTTGTGTTATGTGTGAGGTGCAGTAACCACAAGGACGATTTTGTATACTTACTCAAAAAAATGTTTTCTTTTCTTTCTTTCTTTTACAAACAATAACAATAATGGTAATAATATTAATAATAAATAGGGTATTATCTATATATTACATTTAGTGTGGGTTCCCCCAACTTAAAGTAATAATTTCCGCTACAGTGCTTTTGTGAGGGGTGAATAGTAAATTTTTTAAATAATAATTTCTGCTACATATTTTTATATTAAGGGTACTGTAGCAATGCTACTGTAGCAAACAGTTTTTTTTTTTTTTTTTTTTTTTTTTTTTTTTTTTTTTTTTTTTTTTGTAATATTTGATAAAAAATTGATATTTTGATTATTAAAAATTTTCATGAAGATACATTTTTGACAAGATTTGAAAAATCCATTAACAAAATTCATTTAGAATGCAACAGTGGAAGCAAGAGTAGTCTTTTACGATTTAGTCCCTGAGCCCTAAGGTGTGAAAAAAAAAATAGCACGGCATTTCCGCAGCAACGCGCGGGTTCCTCCACTCGTTATTAATATTTAGGGTAAAGTGGCTAGGTGAAAATTTACACGGACCAAAACCCGAAACTCATTTCAAAGCGTTTAATATCTCGCGAAACGTTCCATAAATAAATATATATTGTCGAACTCGTAAAATCAAGACATAAAATTTCTGTTAGGTTATCCTAGTACCGGAGTCAACGTAGTGCCAAAAAAAATCTCGAAATAAATTCTCATCACATCGATAATCCAAATTGATTCCATAAAAATATTAAATATAATCGACCACCATATAGGTTTTACAAGTTCGTTACGAATAAAATTTCAAATATAAATTTATAAACGAACTTTTACGTAATGCGGGTTTTCAAAATAGCTCCCTAATTTGCCAGTTGTCACATCCTCCCAGCCTCAGAAGAAACCCGTCCTGGGTTTCTCTCGGAACAATCCATCTACGAAATGAAAAGCTTCGGATATCTCTTTCGAAACTCGTCCTCACGTTCCCACGTAAATTCCGGTCCATGTCGGGAATTCCAACGAACCTTGACGAGTGGAATGCGACTTCGCTTGAGTCGCTTAACCTCACGATCCAAAATCTCAATCGGCTCTTCCACAAAGTTCAATTTCTCATCAACACGAATATCTTTCATCGGTATAACCGGCGTCTCTTCAGAAAGACACTTCTTCAAATTACTAACATGAAACACATCGTGAACTTTACTCAATTCCTGCGGTAATTCCAACCTATAAGCCACGGGCCCAATTCTTTCCAAAATAAGAAATGGTCCAATGTAGCGGGGGTTGAGTTTCCCACGTTTCCCGAAACGTATCACACCTTTCCAAGGCGAGACTTTCAGCATCACTTTGTCTCCAACTTGGAACTCTAGGGGTTTACGTCTCTGATCAGTGTAACTTTTCTGTCTATCCCTAGCTGCTTGCAATCGATTACGAATTTGAGTCATTTTCTCAGTAGTCTCCAAAATAAGTTCGGGGCCTGTGAGTTGGCTATCTCCAACTTCAGCCCAACCAATAGGCGAACGACATTTTCGGCCATATAAAGCTTCAAACGGTGCAGCTTTAAGACTTGTGTGGTAGCTATTATTATAGGAGAATTCCGCAAGGGGTAGATATTTCTCCCAGCCTTTATCAAAGTCTATTATACATGCACGAAGCATATCCTCCAAAGTCTGAATAGTCCTCTCACTTTGTCCATCGGTTTGGGGATGATATGCAGTACTCATATCAAGTCTCGTCCCCAAAGCAGTTTGAAGTGATCGCCACAAAGCTGACGTAAAGCGGCTATCGCGATCAGAAATAATCGATATCGGAACTCCATGACGAGAAATAATTTCCTTCACATACAACTTCGCAAGTTTGTCCACGCTATCATCTTCACTAATTGCCAGGAAATGAGCAGACTTAGTCAACCGATACACAATTACCCAGATAGCGTCACAACCGCTAGCTGTCTTTGGTAATTTGGTAATAAAATCCATTGTGATCCGTTCCCATTTCCAAACTGGGAGTTCTAGTTGCGTCAATAATCCTAACGGTCTTTGACGTTCGGCTTTAACCTTAGAACATGTCAAACACTTACTAACATACAACGCTATATCTGCCTTCATGTTTGGCCACCAATATAACTTTTTCAAATTCTGGTACATCTTGTCAGATCCAGGATGAATAGAGTATCTTGACTTATGCGACTCATGCATAATCAACTCTCGAATTCCTCCATACATAGGTACCCAAATCCGATCTCCAAAACATAATACTCCATCAGAACGCTTAACAAATCCTTTCTCATTTTCAGCCATCCCAAATATGTTCTCAGCAGGTTGGTTTTCTGCTTTCAACGCTTCCGTTTGAGCTTCAAATATTTGAGACGGTAACGGCGATACGATAGTCATTCCCAATGACCTAACTCGTAACGGAGGTATCCTCTCCTTTCAACTAAGAGCATCAGCAACAACGTTTGCTTTACCAGGATGGTAGCGAATTTCGCAATCATAATCGCTTAGCAACTCGATCCAACGTCGTTGTCTCATGTTGAGCTCTTTCTGATTCAAGATGTGCTGTAGACTTTTGTTGTCAGTAAATACAACACACTTGGTTCCATACAAGTAATGTCTCCATATCCGTAAGGCAAAAACCACAGCACCTAACTCCAAATCATGAGTGGTGTAGTTCTTCTCATGCTTCTTGAGCTGTCGGGAAGCATAAGCTATTACCTTCTCTCGTTGCATTAACACGGCTCCCAAACCTTTATGAGAAGCGTCACAATAGACGACAAAGTCTTCACTACCTTCAGGTAGCGCCAAGATAGGAGCACTATACAACATCTCCTTAAGTAATTGAAATGTTTCCTCTTCCTTATCTCCCCATTCGTATTTAATGCTCTTTTGAGTCAATTTGGTCAACGGTTTTGCTACCTTTGAAAATCCCTCAATGAATCTTCGGTAGTAACCGGCTAAACCCAAAAATTGACGAACTTCTGTTGGGGTCGTTGGTGCAGCCCAATCTTTAATCGCTTCAATCTTAGCAGGATCTACATGAACTCCTTGACTATCAATCACATGACCCAAAAATTGTACTGTCGGAATCCAAAATTCACATTTGGAGAACTTGGCATACAACTTCTCCCTCCTGAGCAATTCTAAGATAAGCCTTAGATGCTCCTCATGCTCCTTTTCTTTCTTCGAATAAATAAGAATGTCATCGATGAACACAATCACGAATTTATCTAAGTAAGGCTTACACACCCGATTCATGAGATCCATGAATACCGCCAGTGCGTTAGTCAACCCAAACGGCATCACTTGAAACTCGTAATGCCCGTAACGGGTTCTGAAAGCCGTTTTCGGAATATCTTCCTCGCGAACTCGAAGTTGATGATATCCCGATCTCAAATCGATCTTCGAATACACACTCGATCCCTGAAGCTGATCGAACAAGTCGTCGATCCTCGGTAATGGGTATCTATTCTTCACCGTTAATTTGTTCAGCTCTCGATAATCAATACACATACGAAACGATCCATCCTTCTTCTTTACGAATAAGACCAGGGCTCCCCAAGGTGAAGTACTTGGTCTTATAAATCCTTTTTCGGCTAACTCCGCCAATTATCTCGACAACTCTTCCAGTTCGGGGGGTGCAAGTCGATAAGGCGCTCGTGCTACAGGTGCAGCACCAGGTATCAACTCAATCTGAAACTCTACTTGTCTAGTAGGCGGGATTCCCGGAAAATCATCGGGAAATACATCAGGAAAATCACGGACTATAGGCACATCTCCAATGCACCTTTCCCTCTTCTCCTTCCCTCATTTCTCAGAGATTTGAGCTAAGAAAAGGCAACATCCTTTTCCCATTAGCTTCGGTAACTTAGTGCAAGAAATGACTGCTAACCGGGATGGGCTCTTCGAACCTTTTCAATCTCCTTGTATATTTAGAATCTCCTTTCCGTAAGGCACACGCACGATCTTCTCATCGCAAAGTGTCACACCCCCAATTTACCTGACTTGCAGCGGAATGGAATGCCTGGGGGTGTAACTGTCATAGCACCATAACAAGGATATATTGAACGACCTAAAGTGTCGTTTGGAAAACACATCGTTTGATTTATTTAAAAACATCCTGTGTTACAAAACATAGGTCCCAAAGGTTGAAACGTTTACAGAAAACAAGTCCAGGAAATGTCAAACGATAATTTACACAAGTGCATGAAAAATCCAAAATGTAGTGCGTCATCCCTGGCACACCCTAATGTGACTCCATGCATGTAATATGATAATGCCTTAGTTACCTGAAAATACATTGCGAAAACGGTCAACATAAAGTTGGTGAATAATCATAGGTTTATGAAATGTAATGTTGTACGGCCACCACAAGTATAAGTGCATGACAAAAGTCACGTAAAATAGTACAATAGACCTTAAGCTCATGACACCGAAGCTAGACTGATGAAATTAATGCCCCTCCTGAATGTTATGCCAAAACACTCAAATGTAACAGACATGAAATGCATCCGCTTACTGTTGGTAAATACTACCACGGATGGAGGCGTCACCCTCAATAGATCTATCCACTCACTCTCGCTTAATAGGCAAATTAACGGTTCATGATGATACTAGGGGACTTATCACATGGCAGACAAGCTACTTAAGCAATGTACATAGGTTTTGATACTTGGGCTCGTACTAAAATGGTGCAATGTATTCTCCCCCGTGGGATTTGAAAACAATCATAAAATGTATACGGGGCTATGAAAACTCACCTTAACTGATGATACTGTGATGAAGTGAAATGAACAACAATGAACGGTTAGCTGCCTCAACCTAATATGAATGATGAACGATCTAATTTAGATCACCAAATGATGTTATGAATGTCCATGCACATGTTCCTATACCACTCTACTCTTTGGAAAAACACTTGTTGTTATCAAAAATATATATATTCCAAGACTTAGAAAAATATGGCTATTAGAAAAATAAACTAGTTGAAATATATATACATATATATATATATATATATATATATATCGTAGGTATCAATGTTAGTGTTGAAATCCTCGGGTTGAAATCCTTGAAATAACGCCTTGTAGTGATAAAAATATACTTGTAATCACTAATACTTCATTAGTTATGAATTTGGGTACTTGGTATTATTTCTAGAAATCTAGAGTTACTACGTAGTACTAGTATTATTATTTCCAAAAGCTGTCAAACTAATATGAGTTTTGCTGATATTGAAACGTGAATATCTTTGTCGTTATAAGTCCGTTTTACTTGTTCTTTATATCCACGGTTACGTCTTACTATGTAGTAATATATTTTGGAAAGCTTGGCTCCTCCGGGTTACGTCTAAAGCCTCTTTTTGTCCGACGAAAAACGTCCAACAGCATGTATTTTCAGAAAATATACTTTTCGTCAATAAACTTGCAAAAATCATAACTTCTTCGTTATAAACTCTTTTTAATCCGTTCTTTCGCCTACGGATTCGTTTTTGAAAGTATTTTCTAAAAATTTTGCCAAAGTTTCCTTTATGTTCACTGATTTTCCTGGATTTACAAAAATGGGACAGAATGTTTATATACTTGTTACAAACCCATTTTTCATGTTCAAAACTAGTTTCTACTTCAACCAAAACTCTTGCAAACACCACAAAGCTATACTAATCCTACCATACACCTTCTTAGGGTGCCATGGGTTCCTAATCACTACTAATCATGTTAATTTAACAAAGGAACACCTAAATCAAAATCTAGGGTTTGTATGTTCAAAAAGTCTACAAAAATAAAGTGGTATAGCTAGCTTGTGCATGAAATTAAGCATGAAAACCATAAGATACAAGTGTTAATTAGATGAAAACATGAAAATAAATTTGATAACTCACTTTGAAATAATAGGTGATTAGATGGTGAGAAACCTTGTGTTACTTGTGTTTTTGTTGTAAGATTCTTGATAAGGAAGGTAAAATGAACAACTTCTATACTTTAATTCTTGGAAAATGATCACTTGATCTTGAATTTTGGGTTTGGTCGTGGCTTATGAGATGAAAAAGATGAGATGAGAGCTTTTTGATTCTAAAGATTATGTATGTTTATGTTTAGGAGGTTTTTGTAGATATACTTGATAAGTTATATAGTATAATACTTGTACATAAATGCTAGGGGTTAAGAAAAGTGTACAAAATAGCCTTGGTGAGGACTTTAGGGGCCGGCTCATGTGGATGAGGGGGGTGGGTTGGGGTAGTTTTGATTAAATTAGGATTCTAGTGTAGGATTTAGTGTATATTTGTGTTATTAGTTAAAATCGGGTACCGGGTTTGATAGAAATAAATGTTAACAAAGTTAACCGGGACAAAATAAAGTCATAAGAATGATAAAAAATATGTTGGGTACAAGTACTGAGTGATCGGGTGATTATTGTTTAGTTTTCACGAAAACCGTCGTAATATTTATAAACTCACGTTATAAATAAAATAAATTTCCAAAATACTGGGTAAATGAATGTTATAACTTTTATGATGATAAAATGGATATAAGAATATATCAGGACCATTGTGAGAATATTTAGATATATTCGTCGTGTTTATAAACCGGGTGTTAACGTTTATTATAAATACTTATACGTAAAACGTTAAATGTATCAAATATATAAATTTGAAAATCCTAAGAGTGGTATAACATGAAAATGCTGTTATGATGATATGCAGACTGTCTCTAGTCCGTATGCAGTGTCCTTAGCACTAATGAAATGAATTCGCACCTAAACCAATCCTGTTACACGAATTTGAATACCCGTAAACTAAATTTACGATGAAATGAGTAATGCAAGCGAATAGTGAAAACTTTTCCGGCAATGAATAGTGTTTAGTGAATAGTAAATTTCCCAAATGTTTCTCAGAATATCAAATTGACCTCGAAAATGATGAATAGTAATGAATAGTGTTTTGATGAATAGTGATTTATGAATAGTAAAATGTCGAGGTTTGTGAAATGACCTGAAATGGTGAGTTGTGACAGTCGCCCACCCAAAAAGGAATTCAGTCCCTGAATTCAGCTAGTGTTGGTTTCGGTAATAGGTTTGGTGAAAAGGTGTGGATACTTGCGTTGCATTTGATCCTCTCGTTCCCAAGTAAACTCGGGTCCTCTTCGAGAATTCCAGCGAACCTTAACGATCGGAATTCGACTCTGCTTCAACTGCTTGACCTCTCGGTCCATGATTTCAATTGGTTCCTCCACAAAGTTAAGCTTGTCATCTAGCTGAATCTCTTCTGATGGTATAACGGATGACTCATCTGAAAGGCATTTCTTAAGGTTTGAGACATGAAATGTGTTATGTACGTTGCTGAGTTCTGATGGAAGTTCAAGCTTGTAAGCTACTGGACCAATCCTTTCCAGTATCTTAAATGGACCAATGTATCTCGGGTTCAACTTCCCACGCTTTCCAAATCGTGTCACGCCCTTCCAAGGCGAGACTTTCAACATGACCTTGTCTCCAACCTGGAATTCCAATGGTTTGCGTCTAACATCTACATAACTCTTCTGTCGGCTTCTAGCTGTTTCAAGCCTATCTCAAATCTGTATTATCTTTTCTGTTGTTTCCCTAACCATCTCTGGACCTGTGCATTGTACCTCTCCAACTTCTGCCCAACAAACTGGGGAACGACACTTTCGACCATAAAGTGCCTCAAATGGTGCTGCTTTAATACTTGAATGGTAACTGTTGTTATAAGAGAACTCGATTAATGGCAAATGGTTAGCCCAACCATTCCCAAAGTCAATCACACACGCCCTCAGCATGTCCTCCAGTGTCTGAATTGTTCTCTCACTCTGACCATCAGTCTGAGGATGGTAAGCAGTGCTCATGTCTAACTTGGATCCAAAGGAATCTTGTAATGACTTCCAAAATTTTGAAGTAAAGCGACTATCTCTGTCTGAAATGATAGAAACTGGTGCTCCATGTCTCGAGACTATTTCCTTGACATAAAGTCTGGAAAGCTGTTCCATGGAATAAGTCTCTCTAATGGGTATGAAATGTGCTGATTTAGTAAGACGATCAACAATTACCCAAATTGCATCGAAACCTCCTGACGTCTTGGGTAATTTAGTAACAAAGTCCATTGTAATACGCTCCCACTTCCATTGTGGGATTTCTGGTTGTTGAAGTAGTCCTGATGGTTTCTGGTACTCGGCTTTCACTTTAGCACAAGTAAGGCATTTGTTGACGTAAGTAGCTATTTCTGCTTTCATGTTCGGCCACCAATACAGCTTTTTGAGATCCTGATACATCTTGTCAGAACCTGGGTGAATAGAGTACTTCGACTTGTGTGATTCATGCAAAATCAATTCTCGTACTCCACCATAGAGTGGTATCCAACTTCGATCCTTGAAGCATAACACTCCATCTGCTCTCTTTACAAAACCATTCTTGTTTTCTGGCATACCATAAAGTTTCTCCTGTGGTCGATTTTCCTCCTTGAGAGCCTCAATCTGAGCTTCTAAAATTTTTGATGGTAATGGTGAAATAATAGTCATTCCTAACGACCTAACCCTCAAAGGTTCGAGTCGTTCTTTTCGGCTAAGTGCATCTGCTACGACATTTGCTTTTCCTGGGTGATATTGGATTTCACAATCGTAATCACTCAACAATTCTAGCCAACGACGTTGTCTCATATTAAGTTCCTTCTGATCAAGTATATGCTGTAAGCTCTTGTGGTCGGTAAAAACTACACATTTAGTACCATAAAGGTAGTGTCTCCAAATCTTAAGTGCAAAAACAACAGCACCCAACTCCAAGTCGTGTGTAGTGTAATTCTTCTCGTGTGTCTTAAGCTGTCTAGATGCATAAGCTATCACCTTCTCGTTTTGCATTAGCACAGCTCCAAGTCCTTTATGCGAAGCATCGCAATATACCACAAAGTTCTCAATACCTTCTGGTAGTGACAAAATCGGTGCACTACAAAGCTTCTACTTCAATAACTGAAATGCAGATTCTTGTTTCTCTCCCCACTCGTACTTTTGATTCTTTTGTGTCAGCTTAGTCAGCGACTTCGCTATCTTAGAAAACCCTTCAATAAACCTTTTGTAATATCCTGCAAGTCCTAAGAATTGACGAATTTCTGTAGTAGACTTGGGCATAGCCCAATCCTTTACTGCCTCAATCTTTGATGGGTCGATTTGTAATCCTTGGCTATCAATAACATGGCCAAGAAATTGAACTCTTTGTATCCAAAAATCACACTTTGAAAACTTGGCATACAATTGCTCCTTCTTGAGTAGTTCCAATATTTTTCTGAGGTGTGCTTCATGCTCATTCTTACTCTTGGAATAAATCAGGATATCATCAATGAATACAATCACATACTTATCAAGATATGGTTTGCACACTCTGTTCATGAGATCCATGAATACCGCAGGTGCATTCGTTAATCCAAAAGGCATCACTTGAAACTCATAATGACCATAACGTGTTCTGAATGCCGTCTTCGGGATATCTTCTTCCCGAACTCTGAGTTGATGGTAGCCTGATCTTAAATCAATCTTGGAATAAAAACAGGAACCTTGTAATTGATCGAAGAAGTCATCAATCCTAGGGAGTGGATAACGATTCTTCACCGTTAACTTGTTCAGCTCACGATAGTCTATGCACATTCTGAAAGATCCATCCTTCTTCTTCACATACAAAACCGGTGCTCCCCAAGGCGAGGAACTCGGTCTAATGAATCCTTTGTCTAAAAGTTCTTGTAATTGGTTAGACAATTCTTGCATCTCAGAAGGTGCAAGTCTATATGGTGCTCGTGCAATTGGTGCAGCTCCTGGCACCAACTCAATCTGAAACTCAACTTGACGTGTAGGTGGAAGTCCTGGCAATTCTTCCGGAAAAACTTCTGGAAATTCCTTAACAATAGGCACATCTTCAAGTCGCTTCTCATCCGACTTCTTCTCCGTGATGTGAGCCAAGAATGCATAACAACCCTTCTTTATGTACTTCTCGGTTTTAATGCATGATATGATACTGAGTCTAGTTCCACTTCGCTCTCCGCGAACAACTAAAGTTTCACCTCCATAAGAAAGATGAACAACTTTTTCATCACAAATGATTCTTGCACGATGTCGAGACAACCAATCCATACCAATAACAATGTCAAAACTTCCAAGTTCTACAGGCATAAGGTCTATATTGAATGGGTGATTTAGGAAATTGATGGTGCAACCACGGATAATGGTGTTGGTGTTAACTAAAGACCCATCGGCTAATTCAACAATATATGGAATGTCTAAGGTAGTTGGTTCTATGTTAAGTAAAGGTGCAAATGCAATAGAAACAAAACTTCTATCCGCTCCTGAATCAAATAAAATGGATGCATAACGATTATTAACGAGGAACGTACCTGCAACAACATTCGGGTCCTCTCGGGCATCTTCTCCTCCCATAACATAAGCCCTTCCTCGAGCTACTCCGCCCTGATTTCCAGCTCCTTGATCCTTCCTCTTTGGGCAATTGTTCTTGAAATGACCCAACTCTCCACAACCATAATATGCTCCTGGTTGGTTCTGATTAATTACCCCTCGTGGAGCTTTGCATTCCCTAGTTGAATGACCGACTTTTCCACAGTTCTGACAAGCTCTAGGACAATTTCCAGGGTTGTGATGAGTCTGACACTTATTACACTTGGGTAGTTTTCCAGCATATCCTTTTCCTTCTGTTGATCCTGCAGCATAGACCTTTGCCACTTCCTGTCTCTTAGGTGCTGGTTGGATAGCATTTCCACCTTGGTTATTATCAAACCTCCTCTTGTTGTTATTGTTGTTATTGTTTTGGTTATTGGGGTAGTTGCGGTTTCAGTTATTGTTATAGTTGTTGTTGTTTCGAGTGTTGTTGTAGTTGGTATTGTTGGAACGGTTATTGTTGTTGTTTGCAGCAGATTTTCCTTTTAACACTTGGACCATAAGTTTCTGAGTTATACGAATGGCCTCTTCCAGTGATTGTGGGTCGAAAGACATCACATCCCCTCGGATGCTTTCGGGTAGTCCACCTGTAAAGTTCTCCATCTTTTTCTCATCGTCCGGAACCATAGTTGGACATATTGCAGCCAACTCCTGAAACTTCCTGATATAAGTCTCAATGTCATCACCTTTTGTTACCAGCTCATAGAATTCGGTTTCCAACTTTTGCACCTCAGTACGAGGGCAAAACTTCTTAGTCATTAGCTTCTTGAATTGATCCCAAGTGAGCTTGTAGGCGTTCTCCATACCAATAGGCTGAGCATAAGAATTCCACCAAGACATAGCTTCATCAAGAAGCATACCGGTAGCAAATTTTACCTTGCTAACATCCGGGCAACCGCACATGAGAAATACATTCTCAGTCTTTTCAAACCAGCGGATCAAAGCAACCGCTCCCTCAGTGCCCTTATACTTGACGGGATCACTAATCTTGAAATCCTTCCAAGTACATTCACGCCTAGTAGTGGGTTGAACCACTTCAGTATTAGGTGGAACCTCAGCAGCCCTAGCAGCAACCTCAACTCTCTCAGTCTCCAGAGCTTCTGCTATACTATCCCTGACCAACTTGCGGATAGCGGCTTCAGTCATAGCAGGTGTTTCTGATGTAGCCTTTGCTTTCTTTGGCGCCATACTTCTGATAAATAATCGACAACAACCATGAGAAAACTATAATAGAAATAGTCATTGTACAAAAAGTATACGCCCACAACATGTATATATACAACCACAACAAGTATAAATACAACCACGACACGTATAGATACAACCACAACAAGTATAAATACATTAACAATAAAGAGCAACCACGAAACATCATAAATATAATCACAACACATGAATATAATACATGAAAATTTTGGCCTACATGGACCGATATATATATATATATATAGCACAACATTTCCAACATAGTAGAGTCGCACTTGATATGTTTGTTTGTACAACAACCAAAAGACTACAAGTTCTTGAACTATGTCCCACACCTCGGGACTAGGAAAATAGTAAAAGCTAATACAATACTAGTCTATGTCTAGGCTCCTCCAGGTGCTCTAGATGGTCCAGGAGCTCCAGATGCTCCAGGTGCACTCCTCAGACGACGAATCTCCCTGTCCATCATAACTGCAATCTCCTCTAAATGCTGAACTCGAAGCTGAAGAGCAGCATCTCTACCCTCCATCATAGCCAACCTCTCCTGTGCTACTGCCAACTGGTGTGTCTGCTCTCCCTGAGCCTCCTGTGTAGTCTGAGCTCTATCCCGTATCTCTGGTAGCTCATCCCTAAGCTGGTCAATCAGCTCCCGATGTCCCTCCTGCCGTGCCTCAAGTCCATGATACGACACATCGATACTAACTCTGCCTAAAAGCAAACCCTCGACCTGCTCCTCAACCGCCTCAAGTCGAGTAGTGATAACCTCATCAACCCTATAACCCAAACTATCAACCTGCTCCTGCTGAGCCCCTAACTGATCCTCTAAAGTAACATCTGTAGGCTCCCTAGCAGCAGCTGCTCTCGAACACTCACCTACATGGTATACTGGTGGTGGTTCTGATTCTGACTCTGTAGTAGGTGAAGTTGGTGTAGTAAACCTCGCACGCTTCCTAAGCAGCAATAGTGAAGTAGATATGGATGTAGTAGCGGGTATGACTGGTGGTGGTGTGGGTAACATAGGAATAGAAGGGATCTTAAAGGTAGATGTAGCAGTGCAAACTTTCTTACTAGGACCTATAGTCGTCTTCCTATGGGGAAACATGAGTCTAGGTTCGGATGGAATAGTAGTAGCAGAGGATGATGTGTCAGTGGGTGCACGGGTAATCTCAGGTGGTGCAATAGGGGAAACATGAGGAGTAGGAGCAGTCTCATCCTCCTCAAAAGGCTCAGTTTCCTCACCTGATGCCGAGAGTGACAACACAGGTACAAGAGGAATAGGTGGTGGTGAAAAGGCAATGGAAGAGCCTTCAACATCGGAGTCTGTGACAGAGTACAGTATGACAATGTTTGGGTCTGAAGACATGGTTCTGTGATAATCAAGGTGAAATAAAATAAATAACTCGTATAATGGAATCACCTAAAACAATGAACATGCACTTATGATGAAATGATGAGATGCTATGATAATGTGTTTATAGTCTAGGGATCGTATACATCATAAACCCTATCATGATGCATCATAGTTCGCTATAACCTTGGCTCTGGTACCAATCTGTCACACCCCCAATTTACCTAACTTGCAGCGGAATGGAATGCCTGGGGGTGTAACTGTCATAGCACCATAACAAGGATATATTGAACGACCTAAAGTGTCGTTTGGAAAACACATCGCTTGATTTATTTAAAAACATCCTGTGTTACAAAACATAGGTCCCAAAGGTTGAAACGTTTACAGAAAACAAGTCCAGGAAATGTCAAACGATAATTCACACAAGTGCATGAAAAATCCAAAATGTAGTGCGTCATCCCTGGCACACCCTAATGTGACTCCATGCATGTAATATGATAATGCCTTAGTTACCTGAAAATACATTGCGAAAATGGTCAACATAAAGTTGGTGAATAATCATACGTTTATGAAATGTAATGTTGTACGGCCACCACAAGTATAAGTGCATGACAAAAGTCACGTAAAATAGTACAATAGACCTTAAGCTCATGACACCGAAGCTAGACTAACGAAATTAATGCCCCTCCTGAATGTTCTGCCAAAACACTCAAATGTAACAGACATGAAATGCATCCGCTTACTGTTGGTAAATACTACCACGGATGGAGGCGTCACCCTCAATAGATCTATCCACTCACTCTCGCTTAATAGGCAAATTAACGGTTCATGATGATACTAGGGGACTTATCACATGGCAGACAAGCTACTTAAGCAATGTACATAGGTTTTGATACTTGGGCTCGTACTAAAATGGTGCAATGTATTCTCCCCCGTGGGATT
Source organism: Artemisia argyi (assembly GCA_030686995.1). NCBI lineage: Eukaryota > Viridiplantae > Streptophyta > Magnoliopsida > Asterales > Asteraceae > Artemisia > Artemisia argyi. The sequence continues at coordinate 194,253,293 of CM060687.1, read as the reverse complement.
TGAAAACAATCATAAAATGTATACGGGGCTATGAAAACTCACCTTAACTGATGATACTGTGATGAAGTGAAATGAATAACAATGAACGGTTAGTTGCCTCAACCTAATATGAATGATGAACGATCTAATTTAGATCACCAAATGATGTTATGAATGTCCATGCACATGTTCCTATACCACTCTACTCTTTGGAAAAACACTTGTTGTTATCAAAAATATATATATTCCAAGACTTAGAAAAATATGGCTATTAGAAAAATAAACTAGTTGAAATATATATACATATATATATATATATCGTAGGTATCAATGTTAGTGTTGAAATCCTCGGGTTGAAATCCTTGAAATAACGCCTTGTAGTGATAAAAATATACTTGTAATCACTAATACTTCATTAGTTATGAATTTGGGTACTTGGTATTATTTCTAGAAATCTAGAGTTACTACGTAGTACTAGTATTATTATTTCCAAAAGCTGTCAAACTAATATGAATTTTGCCGATATTGAAACGTGAATATCTTTGTCGTTATAAGTCCGTTTTACTTGTTCTTTATATCCACGGTTACGTCTTACTATATAGTAATATATTTTGGAAAGCTTGGCTCCTCCGGGTTATGTCTAAAGCCTCCTTTTGTCCGACGAAAAACGTCCAACAGCATGTATTTTCAGAAAATATATTTTTCGTCAATAAACTTGCAAAAATCATAACTTCTTCGTTATAAACTCTTTTTAATCCGTTCTTTCGCCTACGGATTCGTTTTTGAAAGTATTTTCTAAAAATTTTTCCAAAGTTTCCTTTATGTTTACTGATTTTCCTGGATTTACAAAAATGGGACAGAATGTTTATATACTTGTTACAAACCCATTTTTCATGTTCAAAACTAGTTTCTACTTCAACCAAAACTCTTGCAAACACCACAAAGCTATACTAATCCTACCATACACCTTCTTAGGGTGCCATGGGTTCCTAATCACTACTAATCATGTTAATTTAACAAAGGAATTTAACAAAGGAACACCTAAATCAAAATCTAGGGTTTGTATGTTCAAAAAGTCTACAAAAATAAAGTGGTATAGCTAGCTTGTGCATGAAATTAAGCATGAAAACCATAAGATACAAGTGTTAATTAGATGAAAACATGAAAATAAATTTGATAACTCACTTTGAAATAATAGGTGATTAGATGGTGAGAAACCTTGTGTTACTTGTGTTTTTGTTGTAAGATTCTTGATAAGGAAGGTAAAATGAACAACTTCTATGCTTTAATTCTTGGAAAATGATCACTTGATCTTGAATTTTGGGTTTGGTCGTGGCTTATGAGATGAAAAAGATGAGATGAGAGCTTTTTGATTCTAAAGATTATGTATGTTTATGTTTAGGAGGTTTTTGTAGATATACTTGATAAGTTATATAGTATAATACTTGTACATAAATGCTAGGGGTTAAGAAAAGTGTACAAAATAGCCTTGGTGAGGACTTTAGAGGCCGGCTCATGTGGATGAGGGGGGGGGGGTTTGGGGTAGTTTTGATTTAATTAGGATTCTAGTGTAGGATTTAGTGTATATTTGTGTTATTAGTTAAAATCGGGTACCGGGTTTGATAGAAATAAATGTTAACAAAGTTAACCGGGACAAAATAAAGTCATAAGAATGATAAAAAATATGTTGGGTACAAGTACTGAGTGATCGGGTGATTATTGTTTAGTTTTCACGAAAACCGTCGTAATATTTATAAACTCACGTTATAAATAAAATAAATTTCCAAAATACTGGGTAAATGAATGTTATAACTTTTATGATGATAAAATGGATATAAAAATATGTCGGGACCATAGTGGGAATATTTAGATATATTCGTCGTGTTTATAAACCGGGTGTTAACGTTTATTATAAATACTTATACATAAAACGTTAAATGAATCAAATATATAAATTTGAAAATCCTAAGAGTGGTATAACATGAAAATGCTATTATGATGATATGCAGACTGTCTCTAGTCCGTATGCAGTGTCCTTAGCACTAATGAAAAGAATTCGCACCTAAACCAATCCGGTTACGCAAATTTGAATACCCGTAAACTAAATTTACGATGAAATGAGTAATGCAAGTGAATAGTGAAAACCTTTCCGGCAATGAATAGTGTTCAGTGAATAGTAAAATTCTCAAATGTTTCTCAGAATATCAAATTGACCTCGAAAATGAAGAATAGTAAAACGATGAATAGTGTTTTGATGAATAGTGATTTATGAATAGTAAAATGTCGAAGTTTGGGAAATGACATGAAATGGTGAGTTGTGACACAAAGTATGTGAGCACGATACTTCGACAACCAATCCATACCAATGATGACATCGAAACTTCCTAACGTGACGGGTAGAAGATCTATGTTGAAAGGGTGATTCAAGAAATTTAACGTGCAACCGCGAATGATAGTCTTAATCCTTTCTATGTTTCCATTAGCTAACTCTACATCATACCCAATTCCTAAGGTCATCGGGGGTTTCTCTAGTAAGGGTGCAAACGTAGTGGACACAAAACTTCTATCGGCACCAGTAGTATGGAAGCATAACGATTATTGAGAAGGAACGTACCAGTGACGACGTTCGGATCTTCTCCTCTCTCGTTCCCGAGTTCATACACTCTCCCCTGAGCAGCTCCAGCTTCCACACGTTGGTCCCCATTATCTTGTCGTCCACGGTTTCCATGATTGTACCCATTATCACCCGATCCTTGATTTCCTTAGTTCCACGATTCCCTACACTCATTCCTATAATGTCCCTTCTTTCTGCATCCATAAAAAGTAACGTCTGCCTTACTTCTCACTTCAGGAGCAGCTTGAACCATAGCAAGGGGTCGTGCTCTACAATCCCTAGCTACATGTCCTCTCCTTGTGCAATTTTGACAAATCACAGTACATTGTCCTGTATGATTCCTGTAGCAACGACCACACTTGGGTGCATCACCATTGTAGTTCTTCTTATTTCCATCCCCAATAGCATAAGCTTTAGCTTGTCGCTTGTTTCGGTGATCATTACCCATAGAGTGATGGTCTCTCTTTCTCTTTTCATTATTATCCTTATCAGCTCCTTCCAATTCCAACGAATCCATTAATTGTTGAGCAATTGTGATGGCCTCATGGATATTTGCAGGTCTAGCAGCAATCACATCATTCCTTGTAGCCACAGGCAACCCATCAGTATACCGCTCAATCTTTTGAGTCTCAGTTCTAACCATATCTGGGCAAAGCAAGGCCAACTCCTGGTAACGACGATTGTAAGTCTCTATATCAGTACCCTTCACTTTGTGATTCCAAAACTCAATCTCCAGCTTCTTAACCTCATTTCTTGGGCAATAAGTCTGAATCAGCAAAGACTTAAATTGCTCCCAAGTCATAGCATAAGCCACATCACTCCCAATCGAATTTCGATAATTGTTCCACCAAGTTAAAGCTTCATCCTTGAAAGTAAAAGAAGCAAACTTTACCTTCGCATTCTCCGTACAACCACTGACATTGAACACTAACTCAGTCTTCTCTATCCACCTGACCAAGTAGACCACTCCTTCAGTTCCACCAAACTCAATGGGTCCACAAATTTTAAACTCCTTGTAATTACATCCATTAGCACGAACAGGTGGAAATGTTCCAGCTAAATTGTTGGAATGATTTGACTCAGCTAGTAGTTCAGCAACTCGTTGCTCCACAAGTTGATTGATCATTGCTTGATCCACAGTAGGTGCGCTAAGTGGAACATGATCATTGTCTCCCTGAACATCAACATTTTGATTCCTGTTGTTGCAGTTAGTAGTGTCCAGGTTGTCAGGAGTAGGGGTTTCAACATTTCGAGTAGGACGGCGTCCTCGGCGACTAGGGGTAGTCACTGCAGGACCAGTTCTGGTAGTTCTAACAGGGTTTCTTCGTGGGGCCATTGATCTGAAACATCATACAAGGTTCATGAGTCTCTGGTAGAACTTATCATATGCTCAACAAGAATTAAATCAATGAAGTGGAAAGAACATCAACAATACACCACAGGACATCAATAAAGCGAGTAGGGACTCTATTTCCATAACATCCAAAAACCACATAATACCATATAATAATAACCATCAACCATACAATAGAGATCCAACATCGTTCCAACTACTAAGAAACACAAAAGATACTAATCGGTCAAAACGAGACGAATACAGAACGAAAATACATCAAAATATGATAACTAGCTTTTCTAACCGAACACTCCTCGGTGTAGAAAGCAACAAGATAACATAGCTCAAACATCTAGCCACGCTGCTGGCGGAGGCCTCTCAACTCCTGCCTCAAGCTCTCAAGCTCTCTCCATAGTGATCCTAACTCCACACCATGGGTGTCGCTGTCTCTCTTGAGGTCAGCCACCTCCTTCTCCAGCTCGGCATTCCTTTGCCATAACTTGCGGTCGGCCTCTCGAGCTGTAATAAAACCTCACTGTAAACTCCCAATATGCTCGTGAATCTCCATCAAACCCCTCCTCATCTCAGTAACTCTCCTCTCAGCCGTAACCATGTCAATCCTCAACTCCCCAATGAACTCAACGGTCACCCTATCGATCCGCTCAGACATACGTGTAACTCTCTCACCAAGATCAGTAATCTGAGCCCACATCCTACCAGTCTCACCTAACTCTGCATGCTCAGCAAAAACCTCAGAAGGTGCATCTGACTCAACGGGACTACCAGGTGGTGAATCAAACAAAAATGGATGATCAAGTGAAACAGGCTCAATCGGATGTATAGGTGCATCAGGCTCCTCAGCCTGAGCTGGCGGCACTAACAAATCATCATCATCAGGCATCTCCTCCTCCTAAGGGTCATCCTCCTCCTTAGGGTCATCATCATCACCCTGCTCAGCCTCCTGTGGGTCATCAGCCTCATCCTCACCCTCGTACTCCTCCTCCTCCTCTTCGGAAGAGTACGTCATCAATCGTCGTCTCCTAATAGGTGAACCATGTGGAGATGGGGTAGGTGATCTAGGACGACGACGCAATGATGTAGGTGGTGCCTCTGACAGAAGAGAGTGAGTATCCAACTGTAAAGGCGGTGAAGTAGGGCGTACCGACATACGTACCGTAGCTCGGTGGGCAAAACGTGGAGCCACACGAGCCAAAGCCTGATGAAGAGTAAGCTGCCTCGATGTACCAGGGAGCCCTAGAGAAGATGAGGGTCCCTGCGTAGATGCAGCAGGCGGTGCTGAAGTAGAAGCTGTCGGTGACACAGTAGCTGAATGCATGGCAACCTGGTAAGGATCATCAGGAGCCATGGTGAACTGTGCTGGGAATACCGGTGCAGTAAGAATATCCTCAACAACATCGGGCGTACGGGAGGCCATAGTCTGTGACAACGGCGTAGGGTAGGTGTAAGTGTTTCAAAACAACTAAAGCACGAACTCAAAATACCATATCAATATCCTCATATAATTTCAATCATAATATCTTAATAAAGAATTTCAAATACTGCATTACTAAAACATTTATAAAACAATTAAACCATATAATTCCTCGAAACGCCATCTTATCACTAAATCAATATATCCATATTCTCAAGTCATCTCAAAATCTCATTTCAATCATTATCTCATAATACCTCAAAATAATCGAAAGTGCTTCAGCTTGGCGGGCTGGCGGGCAATGGTCAAGGATCATTTTCTATAAAAATTCGGTTATAGTTTAGGTGTTTATTTACCTAGTTCTCTATAACCTTGGCTCTGATACCAATCTGTAACACCCCCAAAATTTGGTACAGCGGAAGACTCAACAAGCTTTCGGGGTGCTACGGGGATTGGTATCTGATATGAACCGAGTCGATAATGAGGTAAAATAACAATAAAGATAGGTGATCAACTTTCGAGAGGCCGATCTCTCTCCCAATAATGAAATCAAATAACTAAACCATTAATAATCTTCTGCATATCCTGTTACAACCCTAATGACCACTTAAATACTAATACTTTAACTTGTTCACTAAGAAAATATAATAAAGGTAACTAAATAAACTAATTAATTAACTAGTCATATCAATACTCCCGCCCCCAAAAACACCTTGTCCTCAAGGTGTTGCATAGTCGCCTCGAATGATTCCAGGATCCCATAGTGTTCTTATAGATATACTCTTCAATCCATGATTGTTGAGCTGGTCCAGTCTTGAGTGGTAAAACCCTCCCAATTCAATAGATGTAAGGCTTACGTCTGGTAAATCATCAAAACTCACCCAATAATGGTGATGAAGGGCTTCATGTATCATTCCATCACCATGTTTATGTTTTACCCCAACGAGCACAAAAGAATTCAGCCCTTGGTTTTCATCATAGGCTGCAAGCACCTTGTCCCTCTTGTTTCTGATTTCTTCTATGTTTGATCTTGTGCTTTCATTCTTGTCAGTTTTTTCATTATACCCAAAGTTTTGTATTTCGTCTTCAACTTCAGCGATTAACACATCACCGATGTATTCACCACTCTTTTCCGTAACAGTAGTAGTGGTGGTATAGGGCTGTTGCAGCGGTATGGTGTGGTAGGAATATGGCAGTGGTTGGGTGTGGTGGGGCGGCGGTATGGTGGCGGCGGCAGTGGCTGCCAGTTGTAGTGTTTTGATAGCATTCATGATTTCAGCGAATTGCCGATCCGCGTCAACCTTGTTTTTCTCAATCGTTGCTTGCAACAAAGCCAGTTGTTCCGCTGCCTGTGAGTTGATTGCAGCCTGATAGATCTTGTATTGTTCCAGATTCGCCTCGAAATCAGTTATCTTCATCATGATTGTCTGCCGAATTAAAACCCAATTTTTCCCCCTGATGAACAGTAACTTCGCCGATGAACAGTACCAAAATGATTTTTTTTTTTTGGAAGCCCTAGAATCGAACAGCTCTTATACCAATTGATATGAACCGGATCGATAATAGAGATAAAAGAACTATAAAGATAGATGATCAACACAAGATATAAAAGAACGAGATAAAGTAAACATAAGAAAAACACAACCAAAACGGGGTTTTAAAGTTTACATTTATCCCAACATCATTCAGAGTCAGGCCCAAAAGTAATAAACATAGGTCCACAATTTAATATCAGAGTTTTAGAAAAATAGATCCATAACCAGGTGCCATAGCCGAGCCTTCCAATCCATGCATCCAAATCATCACTTAATTACCTGAGAAAACGTGCTAAAAGTCAGCTTTCGCTGGTGAGATCATAGGTTTAAATTCATAATTCAATATAGTGGACATATACGCAAAACGCTTGCTAGCTATACTAGGGATTCACTACAGCCTGCGGATACCCTCCGCTCCATCATAAATACACGGATACCCTCCGTAATAAACCTGCGGATACCCTCCGCTCCATCATAAATACTCGGATAACCTCCGAAGTATCATAATCCTATAGGTGCACACTATAGTCAAATAATCAAATCCTATCAAATCAATATGTATGCGTAAGGATACGACATACCCAACATGCGTAAGGATACGACATGTACAACTTACCTAGATCTAGTCTAGGCCTCGTTGTGTAGCTTACCTAACTCTAGGTTAGGCCTCGCTCTTTCTAGTTTTATACGCATAGCAAGTTTTGAAAAGAATATAAAAGCGATAATAGTCCACATAAATAATTTGCACGTTTCTCACCCCAAGTATTGAAAACATAGTTCAAGAGAAAAAGTGGGGCTATGACTCACCTCAAGTCCAGAAATCAGTAATAAGAAATCAATAGAAGTAAGACGTATAGTAACTCGAAAGACGGCAACTACGGACTCGGCACGACCTAACAATGTCAACTCGTTCAGAAATCATTCCCTCAAAATCGAATATTCCCAAACCCGAACGTATTCCGTTTTATTTTCCGAAAATCTATTTCTCGTATTAGTTTGGAGTTTGACGTTTGGTATCCATACGGGTGGTGGGTCGACACAACTCAAACCAAGAGGTCACACAAAAGAAATAATAAACCATCTATAGGTCTAATATTAGCCCAATATATTATTTAAATAAATCATCGAAGTTTATCAAATCCGTCGATTTGATACTCCCCCATATTTATTTACGTAATATACCGTTCCAAGATTATACCCAACCTAAAGCACATAGCACAAAAATACTATATGGTATATATATCGTAGTCCAATAAATTCCTTATATACATCGTCAAATTGGCCAGATTCCACGATATATGTATAGTTATTTATTATCCTAATACATGTACCACAACCTATGGGCGTCGTGGGATACGATGCCCATTAATATACTCATTTTATATAGCCAAATAACTCGGTTTAACCTGTCGATTAAATAAGTTATTTAATTATAGAAAATGTTTATATTAATCGTCATATATCCGTGACAACACAAAAGTCACAAATAATAACCTACTTGGACTCAAGTGACCACGACCCCGTATAACTCGATAGTTTTCCTCGTTATATAAAAGATATTATTTTATTTAATATATATTCAACGTCAAGAATTCCTCGTTATTTATAATGTTTAATCATAATAACGCTTCCAATAATATTACTCTACTCTCGTAGCATAATATTTTTAGTCGCGTTATTGTTATAATATTACTCGTGATCTTGTTATTATTAATATACGCATTTATATATTTATATATACGTTATTCACGTCTATATATTTATATAAACATTTATATTACCAATAATATTATTACGAATTTTATTATTTGTGTTTTAATTATAAATAATTATCGAGTCATAAGAAATGGTCACATGTCCGAGTCATCACTCTCGGCTCATTGTCCAAGTCCAAAGATAACATAATCAAGTCATAAATAAGTAATCCAACTCCGTCCAAATCAATCCCAATACACGTGCTACAACAATAGGGTCCGACTACGGCACCCGACTAACCTATCTCCGTCAATCTAAGTGACCGTCTCACAATCGGTCCCCACATTACCATTCGTCAACAACTCCTCAAATCACAATATTCCCATTGTCGAGACCACAAAGGTTCTCGACCCAACAAGTGCATTCGGCCAAAACCAAAAGTGCCACAATAATACAAAGCCAACATGAACCAAAACAAGGAAATAAAAATATCAAAAGGGACTAGTTCCGGGTTGGTTTACCAAGCCAAACCCGAGCCTTATGACCCTCTTGGGTCTCGGCATAACACACGAGTCACTAAGACTCGAAACTAAGACCAAGAGGTCTCCAAAATAAGCTCAAATGAGCCTTAAAAATCTGCCCCAAAAGACCCTCTTGGGTCGCGACATCAACAACAACAACACGGCCAAAAATCATGACTCAATCGAGTCATACCAAACACCATAGCAACCAAACATGCTAACCAAGAACACAAGGTCAATCCTCAAGAAGAATAACGAGCCATAGGGATCGTACCCACGTCAAGCCGTGAGCCCAAGGCTCACGGTTCACACGACCTCCATGAAATCACCATTAAACCCGGATACCAAACTCATTTCAATATCAAAAACATTAATTCCCAACCATTTTAATTCGATACCCATAAAAATCTTCCGTGTTCCCACGGGTTTAGTACCATATCGAGGCACCCAAGGTGCCAAAACGAGTCTACTCACCTTCTTGAACCTCCAAAACTTACGGATCTAGTGAAAACAATAATACTCGACCGGATTTTTAAGGATTTCGTGGTGTTAAAAGATGTTTTAGAGCGCGTGTTATATGTCAAAAGAAAGAGGATGAGATGAGGAGTAATATGGTGGTGTTAGTTTCGTGGTGAGGGTGGCGGTGTGATGGTGGTGGCCGGTCAAAAGGTGCGGCGGCTAGGGTTTGTAGAAAGAGAGAGAAAGATGGTGAGGATGAGAGGTGGGTTGTGTTGTGTGTGAGGTGCAGTAACCACAAGGACGATTTTGTATACTTACTCAAAAAAAATGTTTTCTTTTCTTTCTTTCTTTTACAAACAATAACAATAATGGTAATAATATTAATAATAAATAGGGCATTATTAATATTTAGGGTAAAGTGGCTAGGTGAAAATTTACACGGACCAAAACCCGAAACTCATTTCAAAGCGTTTAATATCTCGTGAAACGTTCCATAAATAAATATATATTGTCGAACTCGTAAAATCAAGACATAAAATTTCTGTTAGGTTATCCTAGTGCCGGAGTCAACGTAGTGCCAAAAAAAATCTCGAAATAAATTCTCATCACATCGATAATCCAAATTGATTCCATAAAATTATTAAATATAATCGACCACCATATAGGTTTTACAAGTTCGTTACGAATAAAATTTCAAATATAAATTTATAAACGAACTTTTACGTAATGCGGGTTTTCAAAATAGCTCCCTAATTTGCCAGTTGTCACATACTTGAGGACCAATTTATTTCTTTGAGACATGTGCAAAAACAATTTATATAATATGCGTCCAAAATCATTTTGATCCATATACGGATTTATTCAACTTTATCAAATAAAGTTATTGAGAATTTTATTAATCGTATCTAGAAGTTGAAGTTGTAAGCCATGCTTGAGACATTATAGATCATTCATGGTATATGAGAGCTCTAATAAAACTCATTTAGAGCGAATTAAATACTTCAATATTGATTGTCTCGTAAAATATCAATAAGATATTTACATCCACCTCGAGACAATATGTCTTGTAATAATCAACTTTGTGTTTTTGTGAATTTATTTATTCACAATTCATGTCTTAAAAGACATAACTTTAGAGCTCTTATTTCGCATTCGCACAAAGATTGATGTATATCTAATAAATTTTACACATTTATGTATGGACTTCATGTCCCAATACTTATCGTATTTTTACAAGATTGTGTCTTTCCATATTGGCCAATCGTTTCCTTGAGCGCACTTTTGATTTATGATCCTCATTATGCATAATAGCAAGCGCTATATTGTATGTAAACAAATTTATCGACGTCGTTTATGTTTCGATTCCATATAACTTTAGACATGATATAATTTATTGAGATCTCATTAACTATTTGAGGTTCTTTGGAACCTTCATGTATAGTGTCTCTTTATGAGACTATTATGGGGTCTTTTATACCTCGAACAACCATCTTGTTTTCATGCTCCATATTTTTCATCGAGGATTTTATTTGGAATCGATTTGTCTACCATGCTTAAGGCATGTCATAATAAAATAGTGTCCTTGAGGACAACTTCTAATTAGAGCATGAGTAGATGATTTTTTTTTTTTTTTTTTTTTATAGAATTCTGATTGAACATGAAAACAATAACTTGAGGTTATTGTATTTTGGTTATGTTCATCGTAGTAGAACTTGAGGTTCATACTATTTTTTTTCTTCTAAACATAACGTGAGGTTATGATATTGTGATTCTTTTAAGAAAATAATAACCAATGTTGCAAAAATCGTGAATCGGTCCCGAGACGGTCGAGGGCCGTGTAGCGATTTTTGGCCGATTAATCGCCGATTCCAAGATCCAAGGCCGATTACCTTGTAATTCGCTCCAAGGTCCAGGCCGTTCAGCTTGTAATCGCCGATTAATCGGCCTTGTAGGCCCATTTTTGCAACACTGATAATAACTGAACTTAAAGTTCATTAAAAGAGATACAATAACTTGAGACTATTGTATTTTTAATTTATTCATTGTAATAAAACTTTAGGTTTTATTATGAATAAATATAATCATAACATGAGGTTATGATATTGATTCATGAAAGAATCATATTAGAACTTGAGGTTCTAATATATATATATATATATATATATATATATATATATATATATATATATATATATATATATATATATATATATATATTAACCATAACATGATGGCTATGTTGTTTTGATTCTTTCCTTGTAGTCACGATAAAACATCTATAGTTTTTGTAAATTACATGAGAGTTTGAGAAATTAACAATAAAATATAACATAATTCTCGTTATGTAATCACAATAGAACATTTGTTGTTCTTGTAAATCACAATAGAGTTTTAAAAAAATAAAATACTACACAACTTTTAAGTGAAGCAACAAATTAACGTTACAATGTTAATTGGAAACAAAATTAATAACAACGTATAGCAAAGTTAATAAGCAATTGGTAATTGCAGTTGTTATGGAACTAATAATTTACTACCTGTTTATGTAACAAACAGACTAAAGCACCATATCATGTTTTGTAACAAAAATACCAAAAACATGTTCAATAGTGATGATTAATTAACCTTTTTGTAAAAATCTCGTTTATTTACATAAGATTGGTTATACCATGTAAATCAATAACTTTTAAGGTCATATTTAACGCCTTCACAAAAGATTAGTTATCATGAAAAGATTAAAATAGTTAACCCATGATTCTTACAAAAGAGACATACACGTAATCATGTATTATTAAATCAATGTTCATAGATAATACATTAATTAATGGATCCACCACGTCAGTTTATTGTTTTGATTTTAATGCTCAATAACCTCACTAAACTTGTTTAAAAATTCGATGATGAAACTATCACAAACAAGCATATTATAATACTACACATGGGTTAAAGATTTACCTCACTAACTCAAATAGAAGATGGAACTGTGAACCGTAATATATATCACATTAGTTTCCTCCTTCTTCCTCGTTGTCAACATATTTATTTTTCAAAAAATATTTGCAATTAATGTATTAAAGCGTGCTGATAACGTGTTATAAATAAAGAACAATAATAAACAACATGAATACAAGAATGAGAGGAGAGATAATTATTATTAAGTGGTCATCCAAGAGGTTACATTAAGGGTGTATTTATATGATATATTTATAAGTTTTCGTTTTGCAAGTTAAGAAAATTGTTTTCCTTTTATTTATAGTTAAGATTAAGATAAGATAAAATAAACCGTAGGTATATTTGGTAACTATAAAATGATACTCCTCTGTCCCGACAAATAAAAAATGAACAATTTATGATACGTGAAATAAATGCAAGTTTTTATTGATAAAGAGTCTTGTTTACCCCATTTCTGTTATAAAAAATAAAAATGAACAATTAATTTAAGTTCTGATTAGAAGATGAAAATACATAAAATAGTAGTAGTAATAATTATTGTTTATATATAAAAATTAGACACCTGTTTTTAGAGACAAAGATATAATAAAAAGTAACATAAGCTAGAAAACATAGGGTTATGAAACATAAGTCAAAACTACATAAATTCATAAGCCCAAAAATAAGGTTAAACAAAAGGGAGAATTGCATATATACCCACTAAAACTCAAAAACTTGCATATATACCCAAAACACAAGTTTTTAATGCATAATGTACAATGTCAATTAAGCATGTTTTGGGTATATATGCAAATATTCAAGTTTTAGTGGGTATATATGCAATTGCCCCTAAACAAAAAGAGTTGCGGTTTAGCTTTTTGCTTGTTTGACTCTCACCTCTATGTAAATTCAAAAAAAAAAAAAAAAAAAAAAAAAAAAAAAAAAAAAAAAAAACCTTACTTATGAAATATAAGCTAAAAACAAGGTTAAATCAAGGTATACAATCAAACAACACTTAAAAGAATCTTCTAATTACAGTAAAAGAGTACTAACATAAAAGAAAGAAAGAAATAGGATGAATTAATACGGAGTAATATAATAAGTTTACCGTTTGGTTGATTTGACAGAGACCATGACTACTTTCGCACATATTAGTAGGGTAGTAGGTGACTACATGCAATATTTAAGGGGATTGATTTGTGCATTATTTCTTTTGTTAAAGTACAACACTGCAATGCACAAAAAGTACACAGTACAACACTGTAATGCGTAAAGTGTGATGCAAGAATAAAAAATTTGGTGTGCAGATCACCTCCTTATGATTAAAACATTTTTGGGCAGCACAAAATATATTTTTTTTATTTAGTACTACTTCCGTCTTAAAGTAAGTGTTTGTTTTAACTTTTTGAACTATTTTGACTTTAACTTAATGGTGGGCAAAAAATCCGGTTTGTGAACCAATCTGATAAAAATCGGGAAACCAGTTTTTACTAAAACAGGTTTGGTAAAACAAGTTAATATTGAACCAAATTAGCGGTTTAACAACCGGTTAATATTTGGTGTGGACTGGTTTACAGCCGGTTAAAACCAAATCAATTTCTAAAACAGGTTTCGGTTTTTTGTCTTTTGTGGCGGAAAGTGGTATTGAATTTGGTAGCATAGTTGGCAAGCTAGGGGTACTCCTTGTGGGTCCACCATCATGTCACTTCTAAGAGTGGTCGGTCATATCTTTTTTAGCATTTTTTTTGCATAGGTGGTACAAGATTTTAATGGGGTGTTACTTTTGATACATTGTTTTAAGAGTTTTTTTAACATGTGCCCTAAGGCACATGTTAAGCACAACAAAAAGTACATAAAAGTACTCATGGACTCACGCAAAAGTACGGACAAGTGTACTTTTGTATGTCCTTTTTCGTGGGTCCCATAGTACTTTTTGTGTGCTTAACATGTGCCTTAGGGCACATGTTAGAAAAACCCTTGTTTTAATAGGAGTGATACTTGGTAGTTGTACACGATTTTTAACCCCTCAAATATTCAAAATTCAAATTTTTATATTTTCTCATTTTCAACACGATTATTCGGCCATTGTTTTAGTATAAAATAAGGAGTTGTGTGTTGGGGTAAATTACTCAAACTTAAAACACAAAAACACATTATTTGAAAACACAAAAAACACTCTAAAAAAAATGTCATCCGTTGGGGATTCGACCAACCTTACCTTGGGTGAAATCAAAACGACGCCTACAAACCCAAAGATTTGGGTAAACTTCGATATGTGTAAGATGTCGGACAACTCGATGAAAGCGAGATGTAAAAAATGTGGTAAAATTTTCAAACATGACGAGAATACTACGTTGAAAAATCATATGAAAAAAAGTTGTCGCGTTGTGAAAGAGGCGACGGGTTCTAGTCAAACAACCATGGGTAATGATGGATCGTTGTGGCAATACGAGGCGGCTCGGGTTTGAGATTGGATGGCGAAATTTGTGATTCAAGAAAACTTGCATTTTGATCACTTCGACAAAAAGTGAATGACCTCGCTTATCCAAGACTTAAGCTAATAGTATAATCTAATTACAGTAAAATGTGATTAAATTAAGCTATACAATCAAACAAGACCTACAGAGTACCACTACTAGTAGAATCTAATTACAGGGAAAAAAAAGAAAAAGAAAAGTTAGGCTTTAATTATACCAAAATCTAATAAGTAGTGAGTAACATAAAGGAAAGAAAGAACGAATTTAATAATAAGAGTAAATTACATAGATGGTCCATGTGGTTTGTCAAAAGTAACAATTTTCATCTTTTAAAGTTTGAAGTTGCACTGTTAGTCCTTAAATTGGTAAACAAATAACACTGGTCCTTTAGTTTAACTGGTGTTAAGTTAGTTCCGTTATCATTTATACTTTAACCCCTTTGGTTAAATATCGTTGCATCGTATATCCTTAATAATAACGGCTAAATATAATTTAAAGTTTCCATATGTTTTTATCGGTTTTTATATATTTTCTTCCGTTTTTATACGTTTTCGTCCGTTTATATACGTTTTCATCTGTTTTTATCCGTTTTTATATGTTTCGTCCGTTTTTATTACGTTTTCATCCGTTTTCGCACATTTTCATACGTTTTTATCCGTTTTTGTCCGTTTTTATTCTTACATTTTATCCGTTTTTATACGTTTTCGTCCGTTTTTATACGTTTTCATCCGTTTTTATATGTTTTCATCCGTTTTTATACGTTTTCATCCATTTTTATACATTTTCGTCTATTTTCTTACGTTTTTATACGTTTTAGTCCGTTTCTATACGTTTTCATTTGTTTTTATATGTTTTCGTCCGTTTCATACGTTTTCGTCTATTTTATACATTTTTTTTCATCCGTTTTTCTTACATTTTTATTCGTTTTCGTCCGCTTTATACGTATCCATACGTTTTTATATGTTTTCGTCCGTTTTTATATATATTTCATCCGTTTTCCTTACGTTTTTATCCGTTTATATACATCTTCATCCATTTTATACGTTTTCGCCCGTTTTTATACGTTTTTTTTCGTTTTTATACTCTGTCATATGTTATTATACGTTGTCGTCCGTTAATAAAAACGGACGAAAATGGATAAAAACGTAAAAAATATATGAAAATGTAAGAAAATGGGTAAAACGTAGGAAACATATGAAGACGTATAAAAATGGATAAAACGTAAGAAAAATGGATAAAAGCATATGAAAACGTACAAAAACGTATGGAAATGGAAAAAAAGGGCAAAAACGTATAAAAACGTATGAAAACATATGTAAATGTAAGAAAATGGGTAAAACGTATATAAACATATGAAAACGTATCAAATAGATGAAAACATATAAAAAGTAAGGAAAAACGGACGAAAATATATAAAAATAGACGAAATTGTAAGAAAATGGGTAAAATGTATATAAACATATAAAAACGTATCAAACTTAGGATGTTTAATGTATTAATACTATGTGAACTCTTACAAGCTAATGAATTTCATTACATGTTTAGTTTTAAACATAATTAATTTTCTATCAATATTAACATTTATGTAACAAATTTTTTAAACTTTTTTTTAGCAATTTTGAAATCATGTAATATATGTTATGTAATATATGTTAGTTTGTGAACATATATTATAACGTATGTCGGGTTTTGAACTCGAGCTTATTAGATTACACGCGTTGCGTATGAGATTCAATTATAATAATTAATATATAATAGTTGTATTTTAATTAATATTTCACAATAAAGACTAACGGTCTTTATAATTTAAAGGTAATTTGCTTAACGGACGTTAAATTTTAAAATGAGAGACTAAGAGAAAATAGCCAAGAAGAAGGTTCTTGAACCCTTCTCTTGGGCTTGGACGATCGACATAAGATTCCCCAAGGGGAATTCTTATCAAACTTGATTACTAAGTTATTCAACTATAAATAGTTAAATACAATCTCTTGTATTCATTAGCTGGTAATCTTGTGAAACCTTAACTAGCCAATTTTTCTTCTTTTCTCCCTCTTTTGCCTAGGTCATACGAATTACAAACCCACAAGGGGTTTGCGTTCAACTTTGAGTGAAACCAAATTAATTGGTTAGCTATTGTTGTAAAAAAAACTAGTATTCTAATTGAATCGCTATGAATACACGTGTGCAAGATCGTAGAGACATCTTAATTGGATTTTGGTGGTGGTTAACCCTAATTGACATTCATAGAAGTCGATTACTACAAACCCTAGTTTTAGGGATGGTGATTTTGATCTTGATTTGATTCGCGTGGAAGCTACCAAGGTACGTTCTCTTTTAGTTTAATTAATTATGCACTATATATGATTCTTGCTTCTGTTGCGTGACTCGTGTTTAATTGTTTATATTTATGATTGTCATAGTATTTTAATTCAAACAATATAAAGAGTATGTTTGATGAAACGGTAAATCGCATAATAAGGTATAACACATTGGGTTAACTTAAATTTTAAATACTCAACTTTATTTGTCTCGATAAAATAAAGGGAAAATGGCACAAAAAGGCACTTCACTTAAGGTCTATTTTCAATCAAGGTATTTCACTTTTTTTTCTTGCATATAAAGGCGTCCGACTTTTTTTTAGTAGATTTAGGTTTTTTTCTAACTTCCGTCACCCACTTCGTTAGTAAATCACATGTTTAGTCTTTGAGTTTGTAGAGTCATGTCATGCACCATACACAACCAACTGCCACCACTATCACCAGCCGCCGCCACCACCTGCTACCTCCACCACCACCAACAACCGCTGCCACCACCACCACCATCCACCACCAACCACTGCCACCCGCCACCGCCACCGCCACCGCCAACACCATCCACCATCACCAGTCGATTGTGGTGGAGGTGGTGGTGGCAGCGGTTGGTGTTGGTAAAGGACAGTGGTGGTGGAGGATGGTGATGGTGGCGGCTTCAGGTGGTGATGTTGTTGGTGGATGGTGGTGGTGGCGGACGGTGGTGGTGGCGAAGGCTGGTGATGGTGGCGACTGATGGTGGTGTTGGATGGTGGTGGTGGTGGCAAACGATGGTGGTGAAGGTGGGTGGTGGTGGTGCACGATGGTGGTAGAGGTGGCATGTGGTAGTTGGTGGTGGTGGATGGTGCATGAAATGACTATACAAACTAAAGGACCAAACATGTAATTTACTTACGAAGTTAGAAAAAAACTTAAATCCATTCAAAAAAAAAGTCGCCTTTACATGCAAGAAAAAAAAGTAAAATACCTTGATTGAAAATAGACCATAGTATACTAGGGTGACTTTTTAATTGTAGACTATAAAAATGACACATGAGATGAAACTTGTGTCACTGTTCGTCTGTTCCCTCAATTTTCATAGGTCACATCTTATGTACTTATTATGTTCTTGCGGACATACCACCAAATCAAATAAGACCATTTATACAGATACATGAAGTTGAGTTCCAACTCTTAATAAGATAAGAGTATGATCTTGTTAATCATTACAATCATATGCTGCATCGACATATTAATAAGAAACAACCAAATAGTAATTAGCGTAACTTACACAAAATGTTAATCTTTTTTCCTTGGACTCGCATATAAGTAATCATAGGCTTGTTTCATATGTTGGGTTGACCCGTCATCTTCTAGTCTTGGTATATTAGTGAGCTTGGTTCCCACACTTGCAACATTCGGCCTTTTGGTTCGAGCCTGTGGCATTTTCTTGAGGTGGATCAATGACGACGCCATCTTTGTGATCCGCGCCTACAAGAGTCATCCTTGCATTAATGTTAAACGTTCGCAACTAATTACTACACAAATCATATTTAGATGTGACCATTCCGACCCGCTTAGATATAAATGAGTTTATTCATGCAACATTTTTTTCTCAAACAGGTAAAAAACACAAACAAAACTTTGTCATGGTAGAGTTCGACGGTTCATTAAGGACTATCAAGTTGCTTAGCTCACATCCCAAGTTTAAACTTCACAAATTTAAACCCACATGTATTCATTACACCGGTTGTTATATATTCTTTTGCAATTTCGCCTCAAGAACTGTCTTATAAAAAAGACAGGTTATCACCAATCATTTCAAAATGCAATGTCAAATACCACCTTTTAAAAATATATTTTTTTTTTCTTGAATATCAGCAGTATGATATCTAATATAGGGTTGATAATGATTTAACCTTCGGACTTTTACTCAAATTACGTTAAGACTAATTTTGTGAAAACCTGGATCTGGCATGAGATTTTGTGATCTTGTCTCCATAGTCAGCATCTTCAAGGATATCTTACGCAGATAATCAGACTGCAAGCCAATTTAAAAGATTTAGTTTCCAAAGTGTCTTGCAGAAAGAGAAAAAAATTGCAAAAGCGGGATGTAAAAGCTACAGAAATATTTGGACGAACACACACAAAACAAACCTGGCTTGTTGCAACAGCATAAATCTTCTCTTCAAACTTCACAGCCGTTTCATGTATCTCATATTCATCCAATTGAAGATGCCTTCTCAAAGTTTCCTTTCTATGCAAGATAAACATGTGTTGGTAATATAATATACGTATTTGGCACTTGGCAGACCAGCTTAACTAAAAGTAAAATTTATCCTTCCAACAAAAAGAGTACAGACCACCAAGCAGTGTGCAAACTAAGCAAATGAGGCAAAAATCAATAGATGAACAGGGTTCTGAAATCCTTCATCAAACGGTCATATATGTGCAACAAAAGAAACAGGATCCTCATCAAAGCAAGGACGCTAAAGTCTTGCAGGACGTACAAGTACAAGATATTACCACTTGGACTAATCCCATTAGTCTAGTAACTTAGTCACAGTTCTAAAGATAAAGCAAATCGCAAATCATTAATGTCCTAATGGCCTGGTATACAAAGATAAATCAACGAAAGTAGCTACCAAATGCATCAATCCATCTTTTTGAGCAATCCGATTTTAGTGTTGGCACCTATAAGGTTAACAACCACCATTGTACAGCTAAATAGTAAATACGAGTATCTCACTTCATTTCTACGCATAAGTCACACCCATGATCCCAAGCGTTAACACCATCATAGTTAAGTTAACATTCTAAGCAGGTTAGCATAACAAAATTCTTAGACCAAATTAAGTTTAAAATAATGAAATAAACACATACATCTTGCTCACGATTCTTTGCCGTGAATCTGCTTGCAGCTCAACCCTCCAATCACCAAATTGCATAGGCGCGTTAACCCAAATGCCATTTGCACCCTGACCGGGCCTCAAATTACTTGCATCCATCTCCGCTTAGATACTTGATCTTCAATCCTATTGTCACAATAAATAAGTCCTAATAATAAGAGCTCTTTATAACAAGAAACAACATAAGCTACTTCCATGTCATAACTACCACTTAAGGGGTGTTTGGATTAGCTTGTTTTATGGGCTTATTGGTTTATTAAAATATGGAAAAGCCGATAAGCTCACTTGCTACGGCTGATGAGCTTATGTGCATAAGCTTATGAGCTCAAAATAGTGAACTTAGTGGCTTTTCCATATTTAAATAAACCGATAAGCCCATAAACTAAGCTAACCCAAACACCCCTTTAGGTGGTGTTTGTTCTACACTAGCTTACTTTCGAGCTTATTTTATTCAATCACAATCCCATTTTTCAGTTTATTATCCGGTTTCAAGTCATAAAAAAGCTCGTAATGCCCGAAAATAAGCTAAAACAAACTCCCCCATTCTTATCACATACAAATAGTAATTATACCATAATACCCAATTTTCTATTTTTATTAAAATGCTAAAATTTATAACAAAATACATTCATAGTAGAGGTGGCAAAATGGGCGGGCCGGGCGGGCATGGGCTAAACATGCACGGGCCAAACGGGCGCATGTTATACGAATCGCTTTAGAAAAGACCCAAAACCACGAAATAAATTCCTCAAATATAACCTCATTTATATTTAAAAAATTAAATATTATATCTATAAATTTTTCTTTAAAAACAATTATAATGTTCTTCGATTAAGAAAAAATATGTGCACGTTTGTGCCCATTTAACTTTTAAATGGCAAATATATGTCAATTTTTTATTTTTTTTTAAGGAGCTAAATGTGCCCAAATCTTTTTAAAATTTGCCCAAATTAGTGTTTTTTTTTTTTTTTTTTTTTTTTTTTTTTTTTTTTTTTTTTTTTACACAAATTGCCACCTCTAATTCATAGCAACCAAACCACAAATAACAAACTTTTATATAAAAATGCTAAATTTATAACAAAATCATTACATTTCAACAATGAAACAGCACAAGATTCAACATAAAACATTAGAAATCACAACTTTTTATATAAAAACATAAAAAGATTCAATCTTTATACAATTACAAGCCTTAAAACACATTCTTAACACTTACAAATAGTAATCATACCACAAATAGCTAAACACAATCAAATTTAATGAATCAATTAGTAAGTGAAATTGGGTTACCGTTTGGATGATCAGCGGTGCAGGATATTGAAATTCTAGTAGCAATAAGCTGAACTTTGTTGACTTTATAGAGAGCAAAAAAGTGTCTAAATTTGAAATGACTAGTTTACCCTTTTATGTGGTAAGAAATATAGGAAATGAGGTATGTTATCAAGACCCTGTAATGTGACAATACGGGGGTTTGGTTAAAATGTACAAACCGTGATACACACCGTACAAACTCACAATTCACAGGGCCCATGAACCCCTCTTATGAGAGGGTTCGTATAAACTTCTCCATTGGAAAAATGTTAAAGTAAATTGCAAAAAGTGTCCTCCTGTTGAGTACAGCCGAGCAAAATAGAGCGAAAATCGAAATATCGATTCGATCAAAACCGAACCGATCTTATTTTATCTATCTTTTTTCAATATATTTATGATTTTCAGTTTCAATTTGGATTGGTTTAGTTCGGTTCAAGCTAAACTGAGAAAAACACACTTAAATCATATAAACCGAACTGAAAGAACGGCATAAAACCAAACCGAGTCACTTCGGTTCGATTTTTTGTTCATGTTTTCCTCAAAATCAGTTTTCGATTCGATTCGATTTTGATCCACCCAATGCTTAGCCCTATTGAAGGGTGCTTACAACTTTTCATATGTAAGCGGAGTATATTTTGGAAACATTTGAGTCCCATTATCATATTTGGCATGAGAATGATGAAACTTTAAAAGCGTATGTCATAAACAATAATTGCACATTAAAGTTCTTACAAGTAGTATTAACTTTTAAACTTGTAATGATTCACAAATGTAAATTGGCTAAACCAAAAAGACGATTTTACTGTTTACTACTTTATAGGAAATGTAAGGGTCCGTTTGGTTTGTAAATGGGTTTAGAATTTGAATTTAGATTTGGATTGGTTTGAGAGAGAAGTGAGAGAAAGAAAAATATGATTATTTAAAATATAATATTTATATAAAAAAATGTGTGTCTTGTTTAAAGTAAAATAAAAAAATAAAATAAAAGAAAAGAAATTAAAAATGGTTCATAACCACATAATTTTTGCAAATAAAGATATATAAGAGTAAATAAATCAAAAAGTGGGACCAAGTACATATTAAATACTAGTAGATTGTTAGATGGAATCAATTGTGAATCCTACCTTTTCGAAGTGAAATGATTTTATTTACATTGATTCTCTTCTTGATTGTCACATGGAATCACTTCAATACCAAACAACTAAGGGTCCGTTTGGTATAGGGGTGTGGAAATGAGGGTATGAGTTTAATGTCATTTGTGGTTATTTGGTTGAGGGTTTTGTCAAACAATTCCTGTAGGTCATACAGATGAAACCCATAGATCCATACCACTTGGATTTGGTAGATTTTTCCAAACCATTCATGTAGGCCATATTCCATTACTAATTTCACTTACCCCACTCTTTTTATTCATATTTATCAAATAATATTCAAAGTCAAATATAAAAACCAAACAATATTTTTTGAACTATCAAACTCAATCCCATACCGCCATATTATCATACCAATATCATTATGATTCCTATAAGCAAACCAAACGCACCCTACTTAGTGTCACATCAATAAAAAAAAACCCATTCCAAATCTTCAAAGCAAATAGGCCCTAAGAGTTAAATGCAAAAGTTGTTCTTGTGGTTTGACCATATTGAAGTGCATTTTTTAAACTTTCGAAAGTAAATGGCAGTCTATGTGAGAAATTTTTTTGTTTAGTTATTGTATCTGTTGAGACCAATGAACTTAAAAGTATAATCGTTGTCCTTGACATGGACAATAATTATACACCAAATTCTTCACAGTATTTTCAAAGTTGTGGAGATTGCGCCCGTAAACGACTTTTGCAATTTACTGTAACTTTATAATCTATGTATAATAGAGGGTATTTTAATAAATTTTGTAAGTGGTTTAAGTAAATGTTTATGTTATCCCTGAAGACAACGTAAAATGAAAATAGATACTACTCATTTGGTATAAGAGTATGTCAAGCCAATATTAGCTATGACTATAGTTGGGTAATAGTAAGGTATAAGGTTGTGCATACGCACGACCTACTGAAAAATCATACTCCATCCGTCTCAAAATTATAGTCTACATTTCTTTTTAAAGATTGCACAAAATAATTGTTCATTTTTCATTTTAAGTAAAAACTAGAGAATTTAATGTTTGATTGATGTGTCAACTTAAAATGTTCGTATTGTTCTTCAAAGAAAATTAAGGTTCTGCTTTATATATGGAAATGCCCCAATATAAGATTCATATATCTAAAGATTCTAATGATTTATATATCTAAAGAAAGATAGATACTCCATCATTGTTTCCACTTTTTAATTTTAGAGAAGACATTTAAGTTACGCTAGTTTTAAGATAAAACAGGTTTATTTAAAACTTAGAAAAAAGTTTATTTGCTTATTCTTATTTTAATACTTATTGAAGGACAAATCTCCACCATTAATTTAGTTTGATATAATGGTGAGGATTAATATAAGATTTAATTTTATAAACCTTTTTACTTCCCATCTATATAAACATTTTTTTTTTTAATTTTTCTTTTAATATCATATTTATTTTCACACACATAAGTGTGTTTCTCTCTCAATAACTTATTGACTTCTTCATCACCTACCCCAAAGTTAGTAACCGCCAGTCCGCCAATCACCATCACCATCACAATTCTGATCACCATCACCATTCCGATCATCAACATCACCTCCCGATCACCATCACCATTCCGATCATCATCTCATCATCCCCCAAAGTTATCATCCTTTTTTCTGGCTTTCTTTTGATTTAAATGAACCATTTTGATTCAGAAGCTGGTTTGAGTGATATTTTTAATGTTGATAATGTTGTTGAGTCGGCTAATAATTATGTGGATCAAATTGTTTAGCATTTCTCGTGATCAAATTGCACACCAAGTGTTTGATGAAATGTCCGAATGAAAAATATTTGATAATCTTATTATCTGCTCATGCAATTTTGCTTATTAATTAAGTTGTTAGTTGAATTTTTGTTTTTACCTGAATTTTTGCTTATTAATAAGACATAATGCTATTTTTATGTCTGATTGTTGTTTTGTATCTGGTATCGCTTGTGATATTCTGTTAAAAATGATGTAACACTTGGGTTTGATGTTGATGCTTATATCATTTGTGATATTCTGTTAAAAATGATGCAACGGTTGGGTTTGATTTTGATGTTTATATCACTTGTGATATTCTGTTAAATTTTCTAAAATATTACAAGTGATAATAGTGATAATAGTGTTTTCATATGGTTTTCTTGCTGCACACCTATTTGCATACTCTATTATTAACTTATTTTGGTCATTTATTTCATGAAGAATGATCTTTGCAGTGTATCTCATTCTCATGTTGTTCATCTTTTTGGAGGAACCTTTGATATCACGGGCGATATCTCAGATGTGTCAGTTTCTTCTTTTTATTGAATCAGCGATGGTAATTGAGGAACATGTTATATCACAAGTGATATCACGTGTTATACATAGGTGATATCACGTGTTGTACACATGTGATATCATGTGGTACATACTAAAAAATGATCAATTTTCAACTTCAACCTTTTTTGTTACCTCTATTAATGCACTGTAGTTATCACGAATATTGATTTATAATTCTTGACTTTGTCTTCCAGGTACTTGAATAATGGTATTATTACTTAGAACTAACATAGGGTCTCTTACAAACACAATCACAGGACATGGGAACATGTGATTGCTTCTCGCATCCCTTTCTCAGGCATTTCGTCGAACACCTTCCATGAAAGCGCATTAACTTACAGATTAGTGCATTAACTTACGATGAGTCATTTGAAGTTCTACAAAAATATTTATACTTGTTTTACTAAAGCGTGTTGAGTGTTATAACTTATAACTTACAGCTTAGTTTTATATCACAAGTGATACTGCACCGAGAAGGAGAAAAAAAAAAAAAAAAAAAACCAAAAAAAAAGTTTGTCGAAAGTATTTGAAAGTGCCAATCTATTGAAAGATAATTAAATGTTTGTCATGATGGTGTAATTTTTTTAGTTTAACAGTTTACAGTTTTTGAGATATTTAATACGTAGTATTTAAAAATAAGATATGAAAGTGAGTTTTAATTTAAAAAAAATTGGGATGGTCTAGATTTACACTTTAAGCCCCTCCATGTTTTTTTCCCTTTAAATATTGTTCTTTTGATCTAATAATTTGTGTTGTATGTCCAGATTTTTTCCTTTGTATTTAGGGATTTTTGAGTATGCAAAATAAATTGACTCTAAAAACTTAAAATTTTAGTAAAGTTGTTAAACTAAAATATCTATTTATATATTTAATTACAATTTAAACCAGTAACTATTTTCACTTTCACTTATTCACTCATATATACATAAAAAAATTGCACACAAAAATTAATGCTATTATACATTATCGATGCTATATACGAGTAATCGCCCAGTATTTCTTTTTATTGTATTTATTTTGGTAATTAACATAAATTAAATATTATTTCCATACTGCTCCATTAAACATACCTTTTCAATAAAGAAAACTCAGTGGCTAGTGGAACCCGATTAGGATCACACTAGTATGACGTATTGGAAACTTG
The DNA here is from genome assembly GCA_030686995.1 of Artemisia argyi. Taxonomy (NCBI): domain Eukaryota; kingdom Viridiplantae; phylum Streptophyta; class Magnoliopsida; order Asterales; family Asteraceae; genus Artemisia; species Artemisia argyi. Next base: position 194,227,208 of record CM060687.1, on the reverse strand, counting down.
GAATCATTGTACCAATATCACCTTACAAAGGTTACACATTTAAAGTAGACATTTGTGACATCTAACTAATTCTTTAATCCATTATTTTGTCTTTTCAATGTTATTTCTAGGCAATATCTAAATACGTCATTCGAATTTGAAAGAATAATAAAAAAAAAAAAAATCAATTTTGTAGTAACATATTTCTTCTAATTTATTTATTTATTTTTATTTTTTTTGTGTGTCCATGCACTTTAAATTCGGAGTATTAAATACAAAACTTCAAATATATACTCCCTCCGTCCCAATTTATTTGTCCAGTTTTGACTTTTTGAGTCTTTCTTTGTCAACTTTGACCGTAAATATTTTTATTTGTATTATATAATACTTAATGAAAATTATACAAATTAGAAATACACTTAAAACTCAATCTATTCATATATTTTGCATCAAATATTAAATAACACAAACAAACATATTTAAGGTCAAAGTTGACAAACAAAGACTTTGAAAATCAAAAGTGGACAAATAAATTGGGACGGAGGTAGTATATTTTATGAAGACAAAGCAAATGAAATGATAGTATGATACTATAAAACATTTGAGATTAATAGTAATCCTTTAAATATGAAGTATTTTAGAAAATGCTTTACAAAAATAGAAGTATGATCGGGGTTTTAATGTCGGGTTTTAGATAGATAGGTTACTCAACTTTTCAATTTTATTTGACTAAGTTACAAAAAAATTATTTTGTTCATTTATGTTACTTAACTTTGGGGAAGCATACACCTCTATATTTTTCAATGTAATCCTGAACGTATATTTTTTGGTAAGTTAAATAACATAAATGTCTTGTTTTTACAAGTTTGGTAACATGAATTTCAAACCCGTATAGTCCAATACTCCTTTTGCACAATTTTTTTTTTTTTTTTTTTTTTTTTATTTATTTTTTTTTTGTAACTTAGGTGAATAAAATTAAAAAGTTGGGTAACATATCTGTATAAAAACCTAGTTAATGTGTCTATTCTTTAAATATAAAAAAATATATATATTTAAAACACATGTTTGGAAATACTTTTTTTCTCTTTTTTTTCTTTTTAATCATCTTTTTTTTTTTTTTTTTTTTTTTTTAACTTACTAAAAGATTCTAAATCCATATACGTAATTAAAAATCTAAATACATAATGCTTTGATAGATTTCTTGGTCTCGACCTCACATTTTCGAATCACACATACCATTTTGGCTAACATGACCATACCTAGTAACTTTTTAGATGACCTAATAACTACCTTATAAGAGCGCTTGGTATCTTAACGTGAATCAAGCATTATGGCCTACGTGGCATGATGTTAACTTGAGTTATGCCTGAGTTATGACACCGTGTGTACAAGTTATGGTGGGGCGTTGCCCTTTGCGTTACCATAGTAACACTATGTTAGTAGCATATTAAATTAAAAAAAAAAAATACAAAAAATACAAAACAGGTCCCTCAGTTCAAACAGGATGTTTTTTTAAAGAAAAGTGAGACTCAAAATGTTGAGTTATAATAAGGAGTGTTTTTTGTGAGTTAAAAGCTGATGTGATGCTGAGTTATAAGATAACTTGAGTTATGATACCCTTGCCTCTAAAGCAATCAAAAAATCCATGTTAACGTGGGTTGTGTATAGCACAACGCTTTCCTAGTAATACTCATACGAATACATTAAAAAACAGTGTCGTGACGGGATAAATGACTAATAAATGGTTAATATATATCTAGGTTGTTGGTTGTTAACTTGTTACCATGGTACTAGACTGATAGACAACTTTTCTTTGCTGATATGTATATGTGGCTGGGTAATTAATAAATGTAAAATATTAATTTGGATTTATATAGAGTTGGAATTAAGTCAAACGAGAAACAAGTTGCGTCATTAGTCTTTTTTAGATTGCAAAACTATTTTTTTTTTAAAAACAACATTTGTGAATTTAGGTGTCATAACATATACTATGAATAACACGTTGAACTCTGTTTAGAAGCTCCGCTGCCTCGGATGCAAAAAACAGAAGTATCAAACGCAAAGAAATAAGAGCATGTGTAATAATCTTAAATATTATTGGTGATTTTTGCTAGTTAATAGAGAAATTACCCATGTGGATCATAAACTTATAGCTAAAGAGCAATAATAAGTTAAAACCTCTCAAGTATATTAGTCAATAGGGCCAAATAAGAAGATCGACCCCTTATTTGAATTTGTAATTTGTTAAGTATACCTACTAAAAGTTCTATAGTCAAGAGGCAAGTGGCTAACACATCTAGTAAGTTTCCATCGTATCTTCCAAGAAACTTGTCTTTTATAGTTTTATGAAAGGGAGGTGATTTGCTCACTTCAAGTTTTGATTGACATACTCCAATCCTTGCAATAAACAGTTGTACATATATTACATGATGCTTATTATATTTATATATTAGAGTGTGCCAATCAAATTTAAAAGTGTGCAAATCACATCTCTATAAAATCACGAGCTAGTTTGATTATGTTGGATTGACTTATCATTTTCAAGTCTTAATTGATATATTAGTGAGGTTGACTCCCGCACTTAAGGCAATACTCCTTGCTTTGGCTCGCGACCATGTCATTAAACCTACGATGTCACCAATCTCTTTTGTTAGGGTTGATGCCTTGAGCTTGATCCACAACCACCACAAGAAATTAAAATTGTCCTTTAATGACGGATACATAATTGTCACAAAGTCAAAAAAAGATTCGCAAAAAGTATAGAAACATCAAAAAAGTTCTAGATTTTTTTGGATTTTTTTTCTTACACTTAAAAAATATAGGTAAAAGTTTAATTATAATGACAAAAAAAGTGTATAAATAAACTTTTTGCCTTTTATGACACATATTTTTCACAAAATAGTGTCATTAAATCTCGAAATTTTGACTTTTTGCTCACACTTTTTAATAAGTATCCTTGAAAATAGGGGTGTAAACGAGCCGAGTCGAGTCGAGTATTGACATGCTCGAGCTCGGCTCGTTTAAAATCGAGTCGAGTCGAGTATTTTTCGAGTCGATCTCGAGTTGTTCACGAGTTGTCTCGGCTCGATTACACCCCTATATATATATATATATATATATATATATATATATATATATATATATATATATATATATATATATATATATATATATATATATATATTGGGGTGTAAATGTGTAATCGAGTCGAGTCGAGTAGCTCGCGAGTTGTCTCGGCTCGTTTAAAATCGAGTCGAATCGAGTATTTTTCGAGTCGATCTCGAGTTGCTCGCGAGTTGTCTCGGCTCGTTTACACACCTACTTGAAAAGTTAGATTTAATGATATCTTTTTGTGTCATTAGTACCACAGTCACTAAAAATCAATTTTCTTGTAGTGGATGGAACGACCCAGTCCTTGTAGTACGGACCTGCGAGAATTATACTTGCATCAACCTAATTGACACTTACCTTACAACGAAGACCTAGCTTGTGTTGGAAAAGCCGGTTTAAACTAAGAATGTTTGACAATATACATCTTGTTCACCTTGGTCGCAAATCTGGAGTCATCTGAGCCCTCCAATCATTTGATTCATCAGTCGTGAATCTGGTGTAATCCGAGCTCATTTATAATGTTTCCAATTCGTGTTCTGCAAGAGATGTACAAGAAATGCTTAAATATTTTTAAGATGTTTATGTGTCACACGCACGTTTAGTATGTTTACGTACCAGATTTGCGGCTAGGATTTTAAAGCATATATGTAAATCTGGTACGTAAACATGCTAAATGTATGACAACGCTGCCTTCAACTGCTTCATGGGTTCACAACACTTACTTATAAATATGTTTCACCATAATGAAAGTTCTCGAAAAAGTACTATAAGCAAATCATAAATTTTCAAAATAAAACACAGCCAAGCAATAATGCACATGCACCTCGTCAATATTTCTTCATGAATACTCTACACATATTCGATAATTACTAGAAGGGTATCTGTGTAATTCGGTGGCGAGTACCCGACAACTAATTTTTGTGACGAGAATATGTTTTTCATTTTAAACATTCTTTATTTAGCATGTCTAAAATATTTTATAACGTAATAGATATATGTTTTTCAAAAGCAGAATGTCTAGTTTATTAATAGTGTAAATTGGTGGTTATATAAGTTAGCGAGTTTTTCTTATAAATAATTCTATTAAAATATATCATTATTGGGGAGGGTTACTATATGGTTTAAAAGACACTTAAATTTTCGATTTCACATTAATTTTCTTTTTACAGTAATCTATTTTGTCTTAAAATTTTAAGACTTCATTTTAAGGAAGTTTAAATAATTTATAATATAGTATAGATATAGATTAAATGCAAAATAAGACATAACAATTTGTGAGAAAATGTGCTCCAATAATGCTATGGATGAGCCAAATTATTTTAGGTTGATGTGATTAGTCACAAGTATGGGCTACCATAAAAAATAATTCTGTAGTACGGGCCATAGCACGGCCCACATCGAATATAACCCAAATGCTCTTACAATATTACATAGTCGAATTGATCAAAGTTTATAAAAAAAATATTAAAATGTATTCATATATCATTTGATAAAAATGCATATCATATCCAAAATGTATTGAGAAAAAAATGCAAAACATATATAAAAATGTTCATAAAATACTGAAAAAATTAAAAGAAAAGGTATTTTATTTATTTATTTTTATTATTATTTTTTTTAGCAATATAGGAGTAAAATATTAGTAAGTCAAATAAAAAAATCAAGTTCAAACACCAATTTCATATAAAATAAATAATAAAAATAAATAAATAAATAAATAAAAATCGTTAATCATATTTGAGCCGACTAACTCGATTTAAGCTGAGCTAGAACTACTAGAGGAGACTCTCTGCTCAAGTAACGAGCTTTTATAGCTAAGGTAACTGATGGATCAATAACAAGACCTTATCATGGGCGATCGGAACGACACTTGCAACACAAAAAAATTAGAACTGTTTTTTGTTGGATTGGTGCATTTAATAAAATTCATGATTTTTGACAAAATTTTATACAACGAAAAAAATCCGTGATCTACAAGAACCACTCTATGGCCGCCCTCGAGTCGAGCTAGAACATATTAACTCAACTCAGCTCGATTACATAGCCATGTTAGACCAGCTTGGTTCTCCTTTAAAAAAGTTGAAAGTATATATTAGAATGATATTCCAAAAAGCTTGGAATAAAGCACAAATATTAATTAGTCATTGTCTATAAGCAAAAATGATATGGTACACTCAAACCCAATCCTCAACACTTAACATATGGTGTACTTTTTTTTGTAAGCGACACCATTGATTGGGTACCATTCATCCAATGTTTGTCATCTAACTTGACAATAACATCTTCACAACTTAAACCTTTGAATAGTCACATTTGCAAATAACATTTCAACTCTAACCGCCCAAAAATGGCCATATATTTATGATCATCACAAGTTTCAAACCAAATAATTTGATCTACCAGCTAGCTAGCCAAAATGAGTTCCTTGTTTGTTAAAGGTGTGATACTAAAGTCAGGTGATCATGAGGTTTGTTCATATGAGAGGCTGAAACAACGTCGAAAAGGTGATATATGTCGACTTCCGTATATAAAGTGGAGTGGTCGTGGGAACTTGAGTGTCCCACGAAGGGAGTTGCGGCTCGGTGGTGGCTCGGTGAAAGCGGTTCTTAATCCGGTGTCTCCACCACCGGCCGCAATGAATACTAAGAAGGTACGTATGCATTAGTATTTTGGTTTTTAGTTTTAGAGTATGTTATACGTTTGGGATTAACATACAATAGTATACCATGTTAGGATGACACATGACAACGCACAAACAAAAACAGAAATAGTAAAAAGTTAAAAACACACAATTACTTACCATAGGCTATGTGTAATGAGACTATGACCAACGCGTCCTACACCCCGCTAATTAACGCGTCATTAAAACACACACGCCTAAGGACGCATCGGTTAATCAGTTTTGTGGAGAAGTCGGTCTATGAAACAACCGAGTTTTATGTTGGTTGTGTGTGTGTGATGATGGTTTTTGTAAAGTATATTTGCGTATACGTGAGGTGTTTTTTGATGGTGAAGTTGGTGGTGATGTTTTGATAATAAAATGAAAAGCTGATGTAACACTGAGTTGACAATGATAATGTTAAGCACTCCTGAACCGGCCATTGGTTGATATATGTTCACAAAGAGAACAAAAATCTACCCGTACACTTGTGAGACTTTGACTAAATAATTAATGTTAGCTACATTTATAAATTTATGGAGCATTTTCATCAAAATGTCGAAAAACTTGCATAATACTAGATGAGAATACCTATATGGTCCATATAATATTGACTGAGGTACGAAATGAATATCAATTAGGAAGGGTCATCACTGGTTACGACTTAGGGTTGGCTAAGCCAAATATGATATGCGTAGTTTTGGCACAACCAAGTATGACAAGACTACGAGAGTACCGTTGGCTTAGCCAAATATTATCTGTGTGGTTTCGGCACAACCGAGTACTACAAACGTGTAAGACCACTTCCAATTTGATGCTTCGAATTAGAACCACTCAACATGAGCCGTAAGTAAGGACAAACCGAAAGCACATGTAACTAGGGGTGATCTAGGAGCATAAATTTTTGTGATCACTTCATAAATTGTGAGAGGTTTCAAGTTCAGTTTCTACTAGGTGAAAAGAAATTCAGTTTGAGTTTGTGTGACGATAAGTTTAAACCCGTAAATTAATCGGTAAAGAAATCTAAAATCATACTTTTAAAAGAGAAAAGATTAGGTGTATTATTTTTAATTCACAGCACACAAGTTTAAGAAACTACTACAACCATGGTGCCATACTCATTGATGATATAGTGACAAAGTAATGCCTGGTTTAGCATTCCAAGATGATGACATGTCTTTGTCTATTGCCACGTGGACTGATGACTATCTACAATGAATGTGTAATTTAAAGATGAGAGATACTACGTGGACAACGTAAGTTCCAAAGTCAAATGGATTTTTATGCACAAACACCACAAGTTATATACTCTATAAAAGTTGTCTCTATGTTGTTTATACTTGTTACGTTCACGTTTCTTTTTTAAGTTATTCTCAATTAGTTGTTCCTCTGAAAAAAGTAATTGTGTGTTTTTTGTCGATGAACAATTATTATAAGACGAAAGGAATATATAGTTTGAGGCTGTTTATATTTATACGCATGGTATTTCGTTTCACATACTTGAAAATATGATTTGTAAGCCTGATCCGTAGACCTAAAGTCGGAAGTTGGTATAACAAGGTGGTTAAGTTATTCGTAAAATTATTGAAAAAGAATAACTTTATAAAACTTGTCAAAATATGAATGCATTAATCGACTAAGTATTTATTGTTAGATATGGGACAAAGCCGTTTTATAATTTTGTGTCTTGTCTCGTTTGATCACCAAATTGTATATAGCTCTTTTCGTTTCATAATACGTGTTCATTGTTGATGTGATACACAGTTGCACAATCGACCAACAAAATGTCACTTTTACGTCTTAGAAGTATTTTGGTTCGTTAAAAACCGGAAATGGACCTTATTATGGGACAAACTAAAATAGCAAAGTAAACACTTATTATCCGACGAAAAGCATTTGTTCAAATAACCCTAATAAAAATTAACTAAAATGAAGTGATCAATAGAGTTGCTTCTAAAAATACCAACTTGAAAATGGTCAAGATGGATAAGGTAGTAACTCCATTTTTTTAGCTAATAGTAGTGTTTAAAATACACACTCCACAAATGAAGTTTATAATGTTTGCCAAGTCATAAATCTTCTAGATCCCTTAGAAGAAAATGGATGGTTAATGTTAATCTAGATTCTAATTTGGATCAAATGCCCGAAACAATAGGATGATAAATAGCTAATGATGTAATGTTGTTTTATGTGATCCATGCATGCACTATAAATAGAACACAATGACTTCACTAGTGTTTATCCATTCATCAACTTACAACTTACAACACCACAAAGCTTTTGTTCATTCTAGTGCATTTCACCATGGCTAAGGTCCAGTTTCTTCATTCTTATATTTCTTTGTTATACTTATGATCACAAGATTTCATATTTCGATATTTCTGTCAACTTTTCGTAATATGATGTGTATGAATGTAGTTGTATGCGGTGACAGAACCAGGGCGGGTTCTGGGGATCCATATCTCTAGACACCTATAGATTTTTGTGACGTACTGTTAATTTTGTTAAAAAACCTTGGTTCTTCAGAAATGCACCCGGTCATTAAAAATTATATTTGTAGTATTAGTTAGTTTATTCCATGTGCACCTGATTACTTTGTGTCATGGTTCCGTCCCTGGTTGTATGATTCATATGAAGATTTTGTCTAAGATGTTATGGTTAGATATAATCATAGCTAGATCTTAAAAGGTTATATTTAGGTGATCTTCGTGGCGTAGTGTTAATTTTGTTAAAATAAACATCGATTTTTCTGAAATGCACCCGGTTGTTAAAAATTGTGTTTGTAGTATTGGTTAGTTTATTCCAGGTGCACCTGATTACTTTGTGTCATGGTTCCGTCCCTGATTGTATGATTCATGTGAAGATTTTGTCTAAGATATTATGGCTAGATATGATCATAGCTAGATCTTAAAATGTTATATATATAGGTGATCTTGCTTCAAGTGGTTGTTTCTAATGGATGGAAAAAACTGCAGGACGATTTCTTTTTCGTAATCTATATATATAATTCAATTCTACATGTGCCTAATAATATTGTTTCCTTTTGATAAATTTCATTGTCTCGAGATAAAGGGCTTCAATGAAAATTTGATCTCATATTAGAAAACGCGATAAGTCTGTTAGTGTTGATTTCATTTGGATTAGAAATAACACTTGACATGTGTTTCGGTTGCATGCAGCGAGTTTTTACTTTTGGTAAAGGAAGAAGTGAAGGCAACAAGGGTATGAAATCCTTGGTAAGCAATTATACTTTTTATGTCATTTGTAACTGTTAAGTTGACGAAAATCGGACAAAAACCGTGTTGCTAAAATGAAAATGGTCTTATAAAAAGATCATAAGTTCTTAAGTTCTCATAGTCTAATTCTGTTGCGATTTTATACTAAAAAAAATGAAACATATTTTTAAAAACTACAGTTGGGAGGAAAAGGTGCAAATCTTGCAGAGATGGCAAGCATAGGTCTATCAGTCCCTCCCGGGCTCACTATTTCAACTGAAGCATGTAATGAGTATGTACAAGGTGGAAAGAAACTGCCTTCAGGTTTATGGGATGAAATTTTAGAAGGCTTGCAATATGTCCAACAAGAAATGGGTGCATCTTTAGGTGACCCAACCAAGCCTCTCCTACTTTCAGTCCGATCCGGTGCTGCCGTAAGTACTATGTAGTCCCTTTTTGTAACTGTTAAGTGTGGCTTATAATTGTTGCGACCTGAATGGATCTAGAACCTGGTATTTTGATACGTGGTGCCATGCCATGTCACCGTACGCATAATACTAAAAAAATCATAAGTATGTTAATTTGTTACTTGCAATGCAAAAGGTGAAAGTGAGTTACATTTTGATGCAACAGATATCAATGCCTGGTATGATGGACACCGTATTGAACCTTGGACTTAACGACGAAGTGGTAGCTGGTTTAGCTGGAAAAAGTGGAGCCCGGTTTGCATATGATTCGTATAGAAGGTTTCTAGACATGTTTGGCAATGTTGTAAGTGTAACTTTCATTTTTTGATTATATCATTAAGTTAATTGTTTTTTTTTTTTTTTTTTTTTTTTGTCCGGTATCCTTAACTATGTGTATATGGTTTATTAAGGTAATGGATATCCCACATGCGTTATTTGAGGAAAGATTAGGACAGTTGAAAGCTGAAAGAGGAGTTCATCTCGACACTGATCTTACCGCTGCTGATCTTAAAGATCTTGTTGAACAATACAAGAAAGTGTATGTGGAATATAAGGGTGAAAAGTTTCCTACAGGTATGAATAGACATGGAAACTTTGACCCGTTTAACGAATAATTATTTTAACCAGCCCATTTTAACTTTGAGTTTCTGCGGTTGTTCAGACCCGAAGAAACAGTTAGAGTTGGCAGTGAACGCGGTTTTTGATTCCTGGGACAGTCCGAGGGCCAATAAGTACAGGAGTATTAACCAGATAACGGGGTTAAAGGGAACTGCGGTTAACATTCAATGCATGGTGTTTGGCAACATGGGGGACACTTCAGGAACCGGTGTTCTGTTTACTAGGAACCCAAGCACGGGTGAGAACAAGCTATATGGGGAGTTCTTAATCAATGCACAGGTAAATATGTAAAATCTTTTAATAACGCGACTAATAAGGTTTTATACAGTGCATATAAACTTCGGGATTCTTTCAACGCATTTTATCAGTTTCACTTATAGCTAAAAAGTTTTATTTGACCTGTTTGAGATAAAACATGACCATATGGACTCATTTCGTTGGTAAACGGGTCGAAAGTGCCACTTATAACAAATTACCTAAAGTTGGCTAAAGAAGTAATTTTCAACAGGGGGAAGATGTTGTTGCTGGGATCAGAACACCACAAGATATTGTCACCATGAAGAATTGTATGCCCGAAGCATACAAAGAGCTCGTCGAGAACTGTGAGATCTTAGAGCGACACTACAAAGACATGATGGTAATTATTAAAAATTTTACTTTTATTTATTAACTTGTGTTTTTGAAATTGGAAAATGTGACGATAAATATGGTTATCTGAGCACAGGATATTGAATTCACTGTTCAAGAAAATAGACTTTGGATGTTGCAATGTCGATCAGGGAAACGTACTGGTAAAGGTGCAGTGAGAATTGCAGTAGATATGGTGAACGAAAAGTTAATCGATACTCGAACAGCAATTATGAGGGTAGAGCCGCAACATCTGGACCAGCTTCTTCATCCACAGGTAGAGTCTAACACTTGTTCTTAGTGGTGTTGATATAGGCGGGTAGAGATGGCCCAAAATACTTATCTTGAACATCTACTTATTTCTAATTATGAATTTGTGTTCTAGTTTGAGGATGCCTCTGCTTACAAAAACCAAGTGGTGGCAACCGGTTTGCCAGCATCTCCTGGTGCAGCCGTGGGCCAGGTTGTATTTAGCGCCGAAGATGCTGAAACATGGCATGCACAAGGAAAAAGTGCCATTTTGGTATGCATCTTACGCCTTTAAGTTACTTTATCTTTACTAAATATGAAATATCACAGCGGTGATACTGAAAAGTTTATATGGACGAATGAAGGTAAGGACAGAAACAAGCCCGGAAGATGTTGGTGGTATGCACGCAGCGGCTGGGATCTTAACAGCTAGAGGTGGAATGACGTCACACGCAGCAGTGGTGGCTCGGGGATGGGGAAAATGTTGTGTTTCTGGTTGTGCTGATATTCGTGTGAATGATGATATGAAGGTAAAATAATCATTTAAAAGAGGGGCGTTTGGAACTGCTTGTTTTAGAGTAACATAACTGATAAGCAGTTTGAAATACTTAAAACTGCTTATATGTTTAAATTTAATTTAACAAATAAGCAAATAAGAAATCTCAAACACCCTTGGGATGCTTTCGTATAACTTCTTATCTACTTATTTTAGAGTAAAATGTCACTTAAAAATAAGCAGATGCCAAACATCCCTAAAGTTGGTTATCTCTCATTTACATGTTGAAGGGCATTAACAAACATTTTTCGTACAGGTTTTACTGATCGGTGATTTGGTGATTCGAGAAGGTGAATGGATTTCACTTAATGGTTCAACGGGTGAGGTTATATTGGGTAAACAGCCACTGGCTCCACCCGCAATGAGTAGTGATTTAGCAACATTCATGGCATGGGCAGATCAAGTAAGGCGTCTCAAGGTATTGACTTTGACCAAATGGTTTAGTATCACACAAGTCTTTTAAGGGTTGATCAATGCATATCTGAGATTTTGAACTGATTTTTTTTTTTTTTTTGGGTATCTGAATAGGTTATGGCGAATGCAGATACACCTAACGATGCCTTAACAGCTAGAAATAATGGTGCTCAAGGGATTGGCCTTTGTAGAACTGAGCATATGGTAATCTTTTTTCTATTGTCGATATCACAAAGTAAAAATTTATAATATTTCAGAATAATCCAAACTTACAAGAATAACAAGAATTTCAAATTATTTTCAGTTTTTTGCTTCTGATGAGAGGATAAAAGCCGTAAGGAAAATGATCATGGCCGTCACTATTGAGCAGAGAAAAGCAGCTCTCGACCTCTTATTGCCTTACCAAAGATCAGACTTTGAAGGCATTTTCCGAGCAATGGATGGTAATTTTTATCACTTTTTAGCATTCTACACGCCTAATCGTAGCTCATTTCAGATTCTCAAAGTTTATTTTTTTATCTAAAATTTCAGGACTTCCAGTGACGATCCGCCTTCTAGACCCTCCACTACACGAATTTCTACCTGAAGGTGATCTAGATCAAATTGTGGGTGAGCTGACAAAGGATACGGGCATGACTGAGGATGAAATATATTCAAGAATCGAGAAATTATCAGAAGTGAACCCAATGCTTGGTTTCCGTGGCTGCAGGTATGCCATTTTGCACGTAAAGTGTTTCCACTTAGTAGCATCCCGACCCCAAAGTAGCAGACTAGTGCGATAGATAATAACCTTTGGTTGTATAATTTCAGGCTTGGGATTTCATATCCTGAACTAACAGAGATGCAAGTGCGCGCAATCTTTCAAGCTGCAGTGTCTATGAGCCACCAAGGCGTGACAGTTTTCCCAGAGATCATGGTTCCATTAGTTGGAACACCTCAGGAATTAAGCCATCAAATTGTTGTGATTCGCGGTGTAGCAACAAAAGTCTTTACTGAGATGGGGTTGTCATTAGAGTACAAAGTGGGCACCATGATCGAGATTCCACGAGCTGCTCTAATTGCTGATGAGGTATAACCTTGAAATCTGTCACCACTTCCACTTTCTGCAGAATCTCATATTTTATACATGCAGATTGCAAAAGAAGCAGAGTTCTTTTCGTTTGGAACCAATGATCTTACCCAAATGACGTTCGGCTACAGTAGAGATGATGTTGGCAAGTTTCTCCCAGTTTATTTGGCGCAAGGAATTCTACAACATGATCCCTTTGAGGTCAGTAACATGAGTTATAGTATATCGACATAGATATGTTGGATAAAATTAATGACACAAAATTGTTCATAGGTTCTTGATCAAAAGGGCGTTGGTCAACTGATCAAGATGGCCACAGAAAAGGGGCGGGCAGCGAATCCTAACTTAAAGGTGAGCACATGTTCCCAATATTTCGAGTTGTGTTTCTTTGTGAATTTAAAGGCTGCAAAATGGGACTGACATGGGTCAATACGGGTAAAAACGAGTCAGAAAAGGTTGGACAGACCTGAAAGTACTCTTTTGAAAAAAGAAAGATTTAGGTGGTTTATGTATTTTGAATACAATTTTGGTGTCTTTCTTTTCTTTACCGGTTATTTTAAGTTTACGCATTTGACCCATTAGAGGCAAAGAAAAGCCAAATCAACCCATTTCGCTATCAATGGATTGGTATTTCCTACCTCTAGTATTGTGAATGAACCGAATACGCTAACGATGAACATATGCAGGTTGGGATATGTGGAGAGCATGGTGGAGAGCCTTCTTCTGTTGCATTTTTTGACGGGGCTGGACTGGATTACGTGTCTTGCTCTCCTTTTAGGTACGTTTATATGCGTGTATGTGCATATGTTTCTGTTTGCAAGTTTTAATGGCATTACTTTATGCGGACTCACCTTGCTTATTATTGTTACAGGGTCCCTATAGCGAGGTTGGCAGCTGCGCAAGTTGCTGTTCAAGCTTCATAAAGGAGGACAGTTTATGCATTACACATTTTCAGTTGCTGTATATAAATAATATAATCGTCGTTTTCAATCATTCTTGTAATGGCAAAAAAATAAACACCGTTCAGAAGAAACGACCAGTTACATACATTTTGGTTTGGTATATAAAAATTAACTTATACACAACCATGCATCAAGATCCATCAATTGTTAAGCAAGCCAAAATATTTAGTAAGGCAAGACCAAAAATTCCATGAACTTATTTGCGAAAACAACGGAAGTACGTATTTTTCTGACTTTCGAGTTTTAATCTGTTTTTTCATAGCTAACTTTCTTTTAATAACATGCAATCTGAACTGATGTTCTTTCAATCTTTCATATGTGTTGAAATTCATATATAAATCTATAAAGTTGATTGATGTTAGTCTATGTATTGCAGCGAACATATAGTTTGCCTTGCTAACAAGTACGGAACCAGGGTGGGTCTCGGAAGGTCTGGGGACACCCATAAAATTTTACGACGTAGTGTTAATTTTTGTATAAAACCTCATGTATTCTTAAATGCACCGGTCAAAATAGCTTTGTATTTTTAGTCTCACCGGGTCAATATATGTTTGGGTTCCGTCCCTGGTTGCTAATAAGTACCATTGTTAGGAGTTGTTGTTTAGTGTTATCAAATCAAAGTTTACCCATGTCATTTGCTTTAGTGGTGCGTTAGATTTCCACTAACTAATATGTTCAAGTCTCGTTAGAAACATTTGTAAGATATATTATAAGATATGGAGTAGATGATAATAGGGGTAAGAAAATAGTCCTTAGAAAAAAATTAATAAAAAAATCGTACTTTCTACATTTGGGTTAGTTTGTCATATAACCTTTTTAAAAATTGATGGAGCGGTCAGCAAAAGAATTATTTTTTTGAAAAAAAGAAAGAAAAAAAATAAAAATAAAAATAAAAATAACCTCTGTATATTTTATTAGAGAACATAAACAATTTTTAGGATATGAATAACCTCACTCAAAAAACCTAACCGCAATTTGTAGGTATATGATGGTACAAACGTGTTGTTTGATTTTGACTTAATTTATTAATTTTATGTAAATGTCTATTTATCTTAGAACTTAATCCAGAAGCATAACTTAAAATAATAATAATAATAATCACGGGGGTGCTACTTTTTCCATTAAGTCATTGCTAGTATATACATAATTATTTTGACTCAACACTTTAGTCAACAAAAGAAACATACAACAATCTTCATCTAACGACATAAACGACATAGCTAAACAAAACATTAAAAAAAAAAAAAAAAAAAAAAAAAAAAAAAAAAAAAAAAAAAAGAGTTAAAATGTAGTTTAATACGCTGAATTTGGCTAAATGAAATTTCTGGTACCCAAACTTTTAAAGATATAGCATGGTACCTTGAATTTTGGCCAATTGGAATTTCTACTCCGCTATACCCATTTAACATTTAAGCATGTTAGCAACTTAAAGGACGTTATTCGAAAAATTACAATATCCATTACTAAATGAGGGTAGAAACAAGTTGAGTCGAGCCCAAGGTTGCCAAATTTCGAGTTCGGCTCGTTTATGATTATAAGTATCGAGATCGTTTCAAGCCTCATGCTTTTAGGTCATGTTCGGCTTGTATGAGTCAAACTTATAAAAAGCTCGAAATGATCAAAGCTTAAACGAGCTCGATGTTGAGCCCTTGTTTGAGGTTATTTAATAAACGATTTCAAGCTTCAGTTTTGTATATGTGTTTATCACGTATACTTGTATATGTCTATATGTATATTTAATGAGCATAATAACCGAGCTCGAGCTTAATGTACTTAACAAACCAAGCTCGAGTTGAGTTTTATTTACTTATCATAAAAACAATGTGATCCTTGACTTCTAAAGTATGTTACGAGTTAAACTCGAGCTAATAGTATAAGGCCCAAAACAGCTCGAGCTCGAGCTTTAGCATGCTCGGGCTCGACTAGGCTTGTTTTTGCATTTATACCCTTATTTGATAGTTATACTATGAATATTGTAGTTTTGAAACGAGCTTAACTATTAAGTAGGAATAGGGCATTCGAAATTCTATTTAACCAAGTTCAGGCACCATGTTACACATTTAAAAGTTCAGGGTACTAAATATTCCAATTAACCACGTTCAGTGTGGTAAACTATATTTTGGTCAAAAAAGAAATAAAACAAACAAGTCTTTAAGTCCAGGGAGTATAGTGCAATTTTTACTAGGTTAGAAACCCTAATATTAAAACCTACAATATAAATTTAGGTGTCCACTACCATCTTGTCAATACTACTTCAGCCGCCACTTTACTTATTGTATGAAATTTTCTTCAGATCTTGTTTCAGTATCCAATTCAGGTAAAAAGAACTTCATGTTTTTCTTTGTACTTTTTTAATATATTATATCAGTTTATTATGTCTATGGATTGCTTTTTTTAATGGATTGCTTTTTCTGATGATTGTTTTATAGGAGGTGAAAACGACCTTATGGCTCACCTAATGTGTGTATGGGACAAGATGGATTCGGAGCTTCAAAACAAGAAGATTCTAAAGCATTTTGTTTAACAAAAGTTAAATGTCTTTGGATAGTAGCAAAAGCATCAAAACACAATTTGCCATCTATTATATAAATCCGTCTTTTCGTTTCAAGTTAGATATTATTAAGCATCTGGTTTTAGCAAACACACAGTCCTCTCGTAATATAGACGAAAAGTTGTATTATAATCGAAAGTTGTTTTAGTCTTGTGACTACTATGTGTCTTTTGTAATGGACAAATGGTGCCATTGTATTTTGTCACCGTGTTTGGAGAAATATGGTGCCAAAATACATTAGCAATCATTTTTCGATTACAAAAGTTAGTGTAGTAGCTACAGGATTCAAGCAGCTTGCGATTATAATTCTACTTCCCGTCTAAATCACGAGTAGTTTGTGTGTTTGTTAAAACTGGATGCTCAATAATATCTAACTTGAAATGCAAATATGGCATTTATCTAAAGGATGGCAACATTGTGTTTTGTTGCATTTGCTAATATCCAAAGCATGTCAACGTTTCGGCTGATCTCTAAGGATTCTTAGAATGTACAAAGTATTGTTTATGTGCGTTGTATTCTTATTAATGTTATGACAGTTTTTATAGTGGTTATGTAAGTTGTTTTCCTCATGTAATGGATTTAGTTTGTAACATGTGACAAGATATTATAGATTATAAGTTTATTTGGGCGATCTTCCTGCAAGTGGCTGTGTAATATTAGGACGATTTCATGTTTGTATTGTCTATTGAAGAAGTGTTTTATTGTTTCATTTTAATTAATATTGCTGTTTCTCGAAAAAAGTGCGTCTAGTTGCAGTATGATTCAAAATCCACTAGACTGAATCCATTAGTAGTAGTAACTACATGTTATTGATGTGCTCGAGTTGATAAAAACTTCATCCATATACACAAACAGTAAGGTTGTTTTTTAATGTTTGGATAGATAATGGCACTCGATAAAAACAATGTATTTGACCCGTTTGAGATAAAACACGACTCATATAGACCCATTTTATCAGTAAAACAGGTAAAAAATGGCACTTATAACACAGATTACCAAAGCTAAAGAAGTAATTTTGAACAGGGTGAAGACGTTGCTGGCA
Source organism: Artemisia argyi (assembly GCA_030686995.1). Taxonomy (NCBI): domain Eukaryota; kingdom Viridiplantae; phylum Streptophyta; class Magnoliopsida; order Asterales; family Asteraceae; genus Artemisia; species Artemisia argyi. Next base: position 194,209,689 of record CM060687.1, on the reverse strand, counting down.
TCCGAAAGCTGCAATATACTGTAACCATGAAGAATTTCATGCCGGAAGCATACAGATTAAGAACTCGTCAAGAGCTGTGAGATCTTGGAGCGACAATACAAAGTCATGATGGCAATCTTAAAAAATTCCTACTTTTTCCTTCTTAAATTGTGTCTCTGAGATTGGAAAATGTGACAAAATTTGGGTATTCTAAGCTCAAGATATTGAATTCACTGTTCAGAAACTAGACTTTGGATGTTGCAAAGTCAATCAGGGAAGCGTACTGGTAAAGGTGCAGTGAGAATTGCATATATGGTGAATGAAAAGCTAATCGATAGTCAAACAGCAATAATGAGAGTCGAGCCGCACAAATTGCATTAGAATTGGTATTCTATAATATACTTGTGCTTAGAGGTGTTCATAATAGGCTGGTCTGTGAGTGGTGTAATGGGTCAAAACGGGTCGTTTTTTATAAAATACATTCCAAATTAATTTGATCATTTAATACTAATTATGAACTTGTGGTCTAGTTGAGGATGCATATGCTTACAAAAACCAAGTAGTGGCAACGGGTTTGCCAACATCTCCTGGTGCAGCCGTGGACCAGGTTCTATTTAGCCCCGAAGATGCTGAAACATGGCATGCACAGGAAAAAAGTGCCATTTTGGTATGCATCATAAGCCCTTCAATTACCTTGTATTAACTAAATGCGAAAATAAATAAATAAATAAATAAATAATAAAAAAAATTCGATGAATGCCATATTGTGATAGGATTCTGTTGCTGCATATGAAGATGTAGCTATATGCAGTTTTCAGAATAATCTTACAAGTGGAAATGTAGTCCACAAATGTAGATATCCCTAGAGCTATCTGTATACTTCTGGTAGAGTTCAAATGGGATATGTCCTTTAAGGGGTGTTTGGTATATGTCCTTCTCCCTTCTAAAGATGATTGTAAAGATAATAGTTTGATGTAAAGTGAAATATCATAATTATGATATAGTCGGGTCTAGTTGGGTCTTGGCCAGTATGCACGCATCAGCTGGGACTTAACAGCTAGAGGTGGAATGACATCATATCCAACAGTGGTGGCTCGTGGGTGGGGAAAATGTTGTGTTTCTGGTTGTGCTGATATTCGTATGACTGATTTTTTAGAGGGGTGTTTGGGACTGATTTTTTGGAGTAGGTTTTAGACTAAAATAACAGATAAGCAGTTCCAAACACTCAAAACTGCTTATGTGTTGCTAAATAAGCAGTTAAGCACATTACATAAGTAATATCAAACACCCTCTGATTGTTTGGGTAAAACAGCTTATCTGCTTATTTTACAAGCAGATGTCAAACGCCATTAAAGTATTGATCGGTTATTTGGTGATTAAAGAAGGTGAATGGATTTCACTTGGTTCAACGGGTGACGTTATATTGGGTAAACAGCCAATGGCTCCACCAGTGATGAGTACTGATTTAGAAGCATTTATGGCATGGGCTGATCAAGTAAGGCATCTCAAGGTATCGACTATAAAAATGGTTATTCAATGTGTATCTGAGATTGAACTAAACGTTGTTGTTGTTGTTGTTGTTGTTTTTTTTTTTTTTTTTTTTTTTTTTTTTTTTTTTTCTTCTTCTGGTATTTGAATAGATTATGGCTAATGCAGATGCACCTAACGATGCCTTAACAGCTAGAAATTACGGTGCTCAAGGGACTGGCCTTTGTGGATGTTTCACATAATGGAAGTAAAAAGTTGTAATATTATAGAATAATCCAAACTTACAAGCGAAGTGTATATACAGGGAGGGTAACTCAACTAGGATTCAAAGATATGACCCGTTTATAGTTGGTTTATTCCTCACCGGTATCACTAAGATTTTATACTTATTTCACATATACACCTTTTGGATTATTTTCATTTTTTTGCTTCTGATGAGAGGATAAAAGCCGTAAGGAAAATGATCATGGCCGTCACTATTGAGCAGAGAAAAGCAGCTCTAGACCTCTTATTGCCTTACCAAAGATCAGACTTTGAAGTCATTTTCCGAGCAATGGATGGTAATTTTCCGAGCAATGGGTGACGGTCTCTTGCAGCGTTCTGATTCCAGCAACGTCTTCCCCCTGTTCAAAAGTACTTCTTTACCTTTGGTAATCTGTGTTATAAGTGCCATTTTTACCCGTTTACTGATAAAATGGGTCCAAATCAGTCGTGTTATATCTAAAACGGGTCAAATAAATTGATTTTATCGAGTGCCATTATCTATTCAAACATTAAAAAACAACCTTATTGTGTATGGATTCAGTCTATGGATTTTGGATCATACTGCAACTAGAAGCATTTTTATGAGAAACAGCGAAATTTGTTAAAAACGAAACACTAAAACACTTCAAATTCAATAGAACCTACACGAACATGAAATCGTCCTAATATTACAACCACTTGCAGGAGAATCACCAAAATAAACTTATAAGATCTATGATATCTGGGGCTGGGGGATAAGAGAAACATGCCATGTTTTAGCAAGTTGAAGACCATATTAGAACCACTGAGACTTCATAAAATAGAGCATACCGGCATACTTTGTTTGAGTTGCATATGTTTTTGTTATACATCAAGTTGTCCGTATAGAAGAACTGGGTCAACCGAATCCATTAGTAATTCTATGAATATGTGCATTGTTAAATCTAATACATGATATCCATTAAGCAAGTGTGGATGCAATTCTTGCAGTGTAAACAATGGCAAAAACGCGTAACCAAACATATAGTCATTCATTACAAAGTTAACACAAACTACAAACTGGATCCAATGTTACACGAGGAAACAGCTAACATAACCACTCTAAAAAGTGTACTAATTACAACCTATTTTGAAAATCCTTAAAACAGTTGGACAAGCCGAAATGCTTTGGATATAAGCAAACGCATCAAAGCACAATGATGCCATCCTTTATATAAATGCCGCATTTTAGCGGATTTGTATAATGGATGGCAACATTGTGCTTTGGTGCATTTGCTACTATCTAAAGACACATTTCAATGATGTTGAACAAAATTCTTGAGAATCTTGTTTTGAAGTTCTGAATCCATCTTGTCCGATACAAGCATTAGGTGAGTCATAAGGTCTTTATCACCTCCTATAAAAACAATCATCAGAAAAGCATGTTATAACTCTTTCAAAATAAGTAAAAAAATATGGATATGTTGCAAATTAACAATTTTTTAAACCCTCAATTTTATCTATTTTACAATATTTAAATTGTAAATCTATCTCACATGCCCCAAATAGGACTTGAACATTGAGGAGCTTCCCACACAAGCTGGACACAAGCCTTTTATAATAAAGTGATATAATATATTAGGTAAGCCACAAGGCCTTTTTCACCTCCTATAAAAACAATCCATAAATTAAAAAAAAAAAAAAAAAAAAAAAAAAAAAAAAAAAAAAAACTGATAAAATATATAGAAAACAATAATCAGAAAATCATGTTATAAATCTTTTCATCAAAAGAAGTCATTAAAAAGCAATTTATGTATATCATATATAATAATAAACTGATATAATGGAGTATGAAATAGTACAAACAAAACCATAGAGTTGACGTTTCTTTTACCTGATTTGGGTACTGAAACCAGATCTGTGATGAAAGAGATTTGCTTGTATATCATCAACAAATTAATGGACGGTTGAGATCTGAAGAAAATATCATATGCATATTGACGGCTGAACTAGAAGTGAGAAAAAAATATAATACACACCTATATTTATAGTGTAGGGGTTTTAGGGTTTCTAAAGAGTAAAAAAAAAAAAATTTTTTTTTCTTTTTTTTTTTTTTTATGGAAGAATTACATACATCCCTACTTAAACATTACAAATTACATATTTTCCCAACCAAATCTTAAATTACATATTTACCCATTTAATAATTTTATATTAAAACAATTATCACATTTTAATTTCCTATGATTTAGGTTCCAAAACAATTTGAATATGCCTCTATCTATATCTAAGAGCTGTTTCTTTTTTTTCCTGTTTGGAAATGATGTCTTTTTGCAGAAGTGTTACTTGTTGGTAATAGTAGGTCTTTGAAACAAATATCGTTTATTTTTTATACTTAATGAAGCATTACAATACAACTAAAGGACTACTTTACCCCTGCATCTTTAATTTCTTTAATTTCCAGTGAATGCCAACAATTGCTTTTATTCTCTCCAACACCAAACTTCAAATGAATCAAATCCTTTTAATTCCAAAATAATGAACCACAAACCCTCTTCTTTACACAAAAAACATGACAGAAGTAGGTATACCATGGATTACCCATTTTATCAGTCACAATTTTTAACCCCAATTCTTCCTTGGCTCGAATATCATAACCAATAATCAATATGTTTTATTTCATCTTCAAATTCATTATTCAATAGATAAATTCAACTCCAAATTTGGAATACAACCCCAATTAAACATTGTTTCAAAAGAGTGTTTGAATCTAGGTTTTTTAGATACAAATGAATGGAGGTGGTGAAGGACGGTACGGACCAGTGACATGAAGGTGGTGATAGACCGATGATGTGGAACTGTTGGAGCGGCAGCGTGAAGATGGTGGCAGATTGGTGTGGGAGTGATGGTGAAATGGAACTATGAAATATTGATTGGGGAAGAAGAAATGAAATAGAATAAAAGAAATAGGGTAAAATGGACTTTATACTTGAGGTGGGGTGTCCTGTTTGTGAATGGGTGGGTTTTTTGTACCCTTTTGCATTTAGGATCTCTTTTTCTATTAAGCATTAAAGAAACATAATTTTACATCTTCTGGATAAGGAATTGTTAGCAAACAGGACATTAAGCAAAAAAGAAACGGCCAAATCTGTCTATTTACCAATTTTCATAGAATTTTATATTAACACAATTATGACCTTTTAATTTCCTATGATTTAAGTTTCAAAACAATTTGAATATGCCTCCATCTACATCTAAATCAGTCTTTGTTACTTTTTTTTCTCGAATAAGAATCTGTTGTCATTACTTAAAAAAAAAAAAAAAAAAAAAAAAAAAAAAAAAACCGCCTATGAATTTTCAATCCACCGTTTATTCAATTTAAAAGTTGCATGAGACTTTGTGATAAAATGAAATGCATAAATAAAAGTGAGTAATTGAGATTGAGTCGTTCATATTCTACCATTAAGTTTTAAATGCTGATTACAATAACAATTGAATCATGCGATGAAATATCTAAATATTACTTTGGTTGTAAATGATCCCAAAGATGTATGTTAGTTGGGTTATTTGGCCAACATGGGTACAATTTTGAAATATTATTCTACTTATAAACGTGTTTTATAGATTTAATCTCATTTGAATAAATTAGTGTATTCGTTAATTGATGTTTAATTAATTGGGTTGTTAGAGATAGGTAGGAGAAAGGGTATAATTGTCATGCTATATATAATTCATCATAAAATAGAAAGAATGGGTGAATATGACAATTAAATAGGTAAGATTGGGTATATCTAATATTTCAAAATTTGATACTGGACATATTTAATTAGTGATGTTTAAATGGGAATATATGTAATTGCCCTTTTTTTATTATGTTTTCTCTAGGTACGTTTTTTGTAAAGTAGGAGTGAAAACGAGTTGAGCTACTCGTGAATAACTCGAATCTAATAGGTAAAAATATCAAATGAGCAGAGCCTAAATGAGCTCGAGCCCAATCTCAATGGGCTCATTTAACAATCGAGTCGGAGCCTGAGCCTGAGCCCGAGCTTTATATATAAAGATTGACTACGTTCGTGAGTCTAAACAAGCCATAGAAATATATACATTTGTGTATTGTCTATACGTATAACTATGCATAAACGAGCTTAAAATAAGTAAATGAGCTCGAGCCTTGTATGATTAATGAGCCGAGTTAGATCCAGTTAGATCCCAAGAGTCTTGACAAATAATTTAATTTTTGAAATCAAGTTATATCCCAATAGCCTTTACAAAGTATAAATTCTGGAAATCCAGTTATAACCTAAGAGCCTTAACAAAAATAAATAAATAAATAAAAAATAAAAATAAAATAAAATAAAATTCTGGAAATCCAGTTAGAACCATATAGCCTAAACAAAAAAAATGAAATCTATAAATCGAGTTAGAGCCCAAGAGCCTTAATAAAAAATTAATTCTGGAAATCCAGTAAGAGACCAAGAGCCGTAGCAAAAAATAAATTCTGGAAATCCAGTTATAGCCCAAAAGCCTTAACAAAAAAACATTTTGGAAATCCAGTTAGAGCCCATGAGCCTTAACAAAAAAACATTTTGGAAATCCAGTTAGAGCCCATGAGCCTTAACAAAAAATTAGTTATGGAAATCCAGTTATAGCCTAAGAGATTTAACAAAAAATTAATTACGAAAATTCAGTTAGAGACCAAGAGCCTTCATTTTTTTTCCAGATCCAGTTAGAGCCCATGAGCCTTAACAAAAAATTAATTCTAGAAATCCAGTTAGAGCCTTATAGCCTTGATAAAAAATGAAATCTGGAAATCCAGTTAGAACCCAAAAGCCTTCACAAAAAATTAATTCTGGAAATCCAGTTAGAGGCCAAGAGTCGTAGTAAAAAATAAATTATGGAAATCTAGTTATAGCCCAAATGTCTTAACAAAAAAACATTTTGGAAATCCAGTTAAAGCCCATAAGCCTTAAAAATAAATTAATTCTGGAAATCAAGTTAGAGCACTAGAGCCTAAACAAAAAATTAATTCTAGAAATCCAGTTATAGCCCTATGTCCTAAACAAAAATTAAATCTGGAAATCCAGTTTGAGCCCAAGAGCCATAACAAAATTTAATTTTGGAAATACAGTTGGAGACCAAAAGCCTTATCAAAAAATTAATTCTGGAAATCCGGTTATAGCCCAAGAGCCTTAACAAAAAAAATATATTTTGGAAATCCAGTTAGAACCCATGAGCCTTAACAAAAAATTAATTATGGAAATCCAGTAAGTGTCCTAGAGCCTAAACAAAAAACAAATTCTGGAAATCCAGTTAGAACACTAGAGCTTTAACATAAAATTAATTCTGGAAATCCAGTTAGAGCCCAAGAGATTTAACAAAAAATTAATTATGGAAATCCATTTACAGCCCAAGAGCCTTAACAAAAATTTAATTCTGTAAATCCGGTTACAGCCCTATAGCCTGAACAAAAATTAAATCTGGAAATCCTGTTAGAGCTCAAGCGCCGTAACAAAATTTTAATTCTGAAAATCCAGTTAGAGACCAAGTGCCTTACCAATAAATTAATTTCGAAAATCCAGTTATAGCCCAAAAGCCTTAACAAAAAAAATATTTTGGAAATCCAGTTATAGCCCATGAGCCTTAACAAAAAATTAATTATGAAAATCCAGTTACAGCCCTAGAGCCTACACAAAAAACAAATTCTGGAAATCCAGTTGGAGCACTTGAGATTTAACAAAAAATTAATTCTGGAAATCCAGTTAGAGCCCAAGAGCCTAAACAAAAAATTAAATTTGGAAATCCAGTTAGGGCCATATAGCCTGAACAAAAATTAAATCTGGAAATCCAGTTAGATTCCAAGAGCCTTGAAAAAATAAATTAGTTCTTGAAATCAAGTTATATCCCAATAACCTTTTCAAAGTATAAATTCTGGAAATTCAATTAAAGCCTAAGAGCCTTAACAAAAATTAAATCTGGAAATCAAGTTAGAGCTCAAGAGCCTTCACAAAAAAAAATAATTCTGGAAATCCAGTTAGAGACAAAGAGTGGTAGCAAAAAATAAATTCTGGAAATTCAGTTATAACCCAAATGCCTTAACAAAAAAAAAATTTGGAAATACATTTAGAGCCCATAAGCTTTAACAAAAAATTAATTCTGAAAATCAAGTCAGAGCCCTAGAGCCTAAAAAAAAATTCTTTAAATCCAGTTATAACCCTATAGCCTAAACAAAAATTAAATATGGAAATCCAGTTTGAGCACACGAGCTATAGCAAAAATTTAATTCTAGAAATACAGTTGAGACCAAGAGCCTTAGTAAAAAATTAGTTCTAGAAATCTAGTTATAGCCCAGTAGCCTTAACAAAAAAAATGGAAGTCCAGTTAGAACCCATGAGCCTTAATGCAAAATTAATTATGGAAATCCATTTAGTGCCTTAGAGCCTAAACAAAAAAACAAATTATGGAAATCCAGTTAGAGCATTAGAGCTTTAACAAAAAATTAATTCTGGAAATCCAGTTAGAGCCTAAGAGATTTAACAAAAAATTAGTTATGGAAATCCAGTTAGAGCCCAAGAGCCTTAACAAAAATTTAATTATGGAAATCCAGTTAGAGCCCTAGAGCCGTAACAAAAATTTTGTTCTGGAAATCTAGCTGGAGACCAAGAGCCTTACCAAAAAATTAATTCCAGAAGTACAGTTATAGCCCAAGAGCCTTAACAAAAAAAAAAAAAAAAAAAAAAAAAAAAAAAAAAAAAAAATTGGAAATCCAGTTAGAGCCCATGAGCCTTAACAAAAAACTAATCATAAAAATCCAGTTAGAGCCCTAGAGCCTAAACAAAAAACAAGTTATGGAAATCCACTTGGTGCGCTTAAGATTTAACAAAAAATTAATTCTTGAAATCCAGTTAGAGCCCAAGAGCTTTAACAAAAAATTAATTACGGAAATCCAGTTAGAGCCCAAGAGTCTTAGTAATTTTTTTTTCAAATCCAGTTAGAGCCCAAGAGCCTTAACAAAAAATTAATTCTGAAAATCCAGTTAGAGCCCAAGAGCCTAAACAAAATATTAATTTTGGAAATCTAGTTAGAGCCCTATAGCCTGAACAAAAATTAAATCTGGAAATCTAGTTAGAGCCCAAGAGCCGTAACAAAAATTTATTTCTGGAAATCCAGTTGGAGACCAAGAGCCTAGCAAAAAATTAATTCTGGAAATTCAGTTATAGCCCAAGAGCCTTAACGAAAAAAACATGTGAAAACATAGAGGGGTGAATACGTTACCGTTTAAAAAACTTTAAACGTGTTGTATCAAATATCCAATCAAGCTTGCCGTAATATGAAAAATGTCAATTATAGTCTTATGACTAATATAAAGCATATTGTAAAACAATTTGTCACCCAAGCATTAAAATCAAGCCACAACACAAATAATAATATGGTGCAAGTATAAAAATAAAGATAAAAGAAAGTGCAAACCAGACACGATGATTTATAGTGGTTCGATCATGGAGCTCCTCTTCGCCCTAATTCACTCCCCGAGTACCCAACTCGAGAGTTACTTCACTAGATCAACAAGCTACCTTCTTGGCGGAGAAAACCTTACAAACGCTTACACTTTTTCCGGTACAAAGCTAAATACCGGGTTCTAAGCTAGATGTCGAGTTCTTTTACAAGGGTACAACCACTCCCGCTATGTTTTATGGCCCAACATAAAAACCTTTTGTTTTATGGCACAAACACATAAACCATATAATCTAGTTAGGTGAATATATTGTGATGATACAATGATGTTTACAATGAGGATCCATGACACAAATGTCTAATGGATATGAATGACTAATCTAAATGATCTTCTTAAATAAGAAGTCTTCAATAAACAAGGATGACAAGTATTCTTGAATTTTCATATGTTGATATGGTTTGGTGAATGAGGATGGCAAGATCTCCAAGCTTTCTTTGGTAGATCAGGATGCAAAGTATGCTTACAACAAAGATGAATGTTAGAAGCATTATGATCATGTGATGGTGAGGGTGATTAATGTATGTTACTACATTGTTATCTATTGATCTAAATGATGCAAGAAGGGTAGAGAGAATGTGTGTTCAAGTGGTTAGAAACAACTAAGTTTGGCTTGCTATTTATGGGCAAACAGCCTCAGCAAACCACGGATCAGGTGGAACCAAATATTTGGTTCCGGCCTTGAAACTTTTTGGTTCCGCGGGACCTCTGATTGAAAATCTCAAAATCTTTTGAAATCTCTCCAAAATCTAACTAAGATCTTTCAAAAATATTTTCCAAGATCTTCTTACTATCCAAGAATGATTAGTTAAATCTTTTCCAAATATTTTCTAAGATCTTATGAGATTTTTCAAGACTTTGATGACACCATGCATGAGGTAATAACACCATTTTCATTTTGATTAAAATGCAAACAAAAGTTTGTTTGTAAAATGTATTACTTAACTAGTTAATATATGTTTAACAAGTTGTACCATCTTAGTTTATGTGTTACTAAAAATATTGAACTTCTTATGCTATTATAGGACTTAAGTTATTATGTCATTAACATCATTTTTAGAAGTATGTAAACACATTTGTCTTAGTTAGACAACTAAAGTGCAATTTGTCACCTAATGTGACACTTATCCTATTTGACACCTAAAGTGCACTTTGATACCTAAAATACTTAAAGACTGTAAAAGTATTTTAAACATTCTAAATAGTTTGTTAAGGGGTTTGATCATAATGCCTCATAACAAATATGTACAAACCTGTGTTGTAGCATACAGGACTCAAGACGTTGAGTAGTGTTGAATGTATGTTGAGACAAAATATGATTACGTGTAACTTGTACATTTTACTTTATGTATCAAGTTACATGTTTGTCATCTATCAAAAACAAACGAGACTGTAAAGATTGAACATCGTAATATTTGCACTAACAAAACATTTTGGAAATCCAGTTATAATCCATGACCCTTAACAAAAAAATTAATTATGGAAATCCAGTTAGAGCCCAAGAGCCTAAACAAAAAATAAATTCTGAAAATCCGGTTAGAGCGCTAGAGCTATAACAAAAAATTAATTTTGGAATTCCAGTTAAAGCTCAAGAGATTTAACAAAAAATTAATTACGGAAATCCAGTTAGAGCCCAAGAGCCTTAGTAAAAAAATTGAAATCTAGTTAGAGGCCAAGAGCCTTAAGAAAAAATTAATTTTGGAAATCTAGTTAGGTCCTAAGAGCCTTGACAAAAAATTGATTATTGAAATCAAGTTATATCCCAATAGCCTTTACAAAGTATAAATTATGAAAATCCAGTTAGAGCCCAAGAGGCTTAATAAAAAATTAATTCTGCAAGTCCAGTTAGAGCCCTATAGCCTTTGCAAAAAATTATACCTAGAAATACAGTTATAGCTTAAGAGCCTTAACAAAAAATTAATTATGAAAATGTTATAGACCAAGAGCCGTAGCAAAAAATAAATTCTAGAAATCCAGTTATAGCCCAAGAGCCTTAACAAAAAAATACATTTTGGAAATCCACTTAGAGCCCATGAGCCTTAACAAAAAATTAATTCTGGAAATCCAGTTAGAGCCCAAGAGCCTAAACAAAAAATTAATTCTGAATATCCAATTAGAGCCCTATAGCCTGAACAAAATTACATATGGAAATCCAGTTAGAGCCCAAGAGCTGTAACAAAATTTTAATTCTGGAAATCAACTTGGAGACCAAGAGCCTTAGCAAAAAATTAATTCTGGAAATCTAGTCATAGCCTAAGAGCCATAACAAAAATACACTTTCGAAATCCAGTTAGAGCCCATGGACCTTAACAAAAAATTAATTATGAAAATCGAGTTAGAGCCCTAGAGGCCTATTGTGTATCAAGACTTTATTTTGGAATGTTTACACATTCAATACATTGTGATTAATCCTTGTAATATAACTTTCAATTTATATAGGATGCTTTTTGATTATATTATTTTTGTGTATAAAATCAATATTCGGAGTGTTATTTTTCTCCAAGTATATAAAGTACGTAATTAATTAGTTATTTAAAAGCCTTGATTGATGTATTACTATTTGTGTGGGCATATTAATTAGGCTAATCTTGGCTCCATTATCAACAAATCCCTGTTCATGTTACACCAATCGGTACGTTTTTATTCTTTCATTAACGCTGCAAACTTTGAACGAAGTAAATTGGAATCGGGTCACTGCTAGATGATTAAAAGGTGAATTCATACTTGCAGATATTTTTATGTGCTTTAGTTTGTTCTTGAAGCCGATGTTGTTATTCTACAAGGACCTTGAGGTTTGAGCAGAGCTTGAAATTGTTGCACTCTAATGATTGGGGTTAGTTTTTCGAATTCAAGCTAAATTACCAGCTACATCACAAAATGTGGTTCATGCCAAACAAAAAAGAGTGCGCTACAACTGATATTACACAAGTTGCTGGTGTTTGGAATGTTAGTATGGATGGGCACGGAAAACAAAAGAATGGTTGCTGACTGTTTTATGCAAGGTCAGAAGTACCGAAACTGCTGGATTACATATTGCCATTGTTTTCGTTTATAATTCTCTTTTGTGTCACTGTGAATACTGTAGTATAGTTGTTTGGCTTTGGTCATAGAATGGATAATTTTATATGTTCGACTAGTACAGTCTTCCAAAAGGCAATGTCCTAGGTGATATTTGTGAAGTGAAAGATGTGACCCTCATCTCTGCTATGGCGATTTAAATATATCAAAAGATTTAAAGCTCCTAAAACGTACTATCACCCGATTCAGAAACCTTAACGGGAAATTCAGCCACGTCATCAATGCCCCAACTGTAACTCGTGATGTCAGGATTGCCTAAAATTGGTCGATTTCGGTTATCTATCCTCAAATGGGTATACAAAACAAAATATCAGTTTGGCTAATAATTTTATCAAACAGTTGGTATGCAACAAGTTATCACAATTCTAATTACAAAATGAAAATGGAACAATTGAAGTATTGCTGACAACTCTGCTGACGTCACCACCTCCATTTTCCTGCCACAACATGTCACTCCTGTGAATCGATTTGTGGAATTATAAATACTAGACGATTACCCGTACATATCAACAAGATTTAATAGTGTCAGATAGTTTTAGTGATAAAAAATATAGGTTATAAACAAAAAATAGTAAAATTGGAGGATTTGGGGATTAAACATAATGTTCTAAAACCTGGTTCGACACGGGTGATTCAATCGGTTGAACCATTCCGGTTAAAAAATGGGTCAATTTAAACTCGGTCATCTCAACGGGTTGGGTCGAGAAAACGTGTAACACCCCAACCTGACAAGGGTAAAGATGTCACAATAATATCGTGTTACATCAGAACAAACAGAACAGATCAAAAGCGATAGTCTTACATAAATAACTTACTTTAAATGACTATGGTCAATTCCTCACTCAGCTCTACTCTCAATCCCAGAAAGCTATCCCAAAAGCTATCTTGAATACCTGCCGCGGTGAAAAGAAAATGCGGCTGAGCTTAAAAAGCCCAATGAACAGATATATAACAAAATGAAATGAAATATAAATGCTGAAGTATAAGTGATATCTTTTGTAACAATTCGCATTTTTAGGTTACTATTCATCCTCGGGATTTCACTATTCATTTTTACTATTCATCGTATTTTGGGTCAGTATAGAAACTTGGAACTTTTTCCTAAAAATTACTATTCATTTTTACTATTCACTTCACTATTCATTTCCAAAATTTTTATTTCATATTCTCGTAAGTTAAACTATTTTAATGATAGTTCCTGAGTTTGACACTCGTCAGATCATTTCTGCAAAAATCACGAAACCCTGTCCGAGATTTACTTTTAGGTTTAAACGTCATTCCAGCATCCCGATATGTCCATAAAACACTATAAACAATAGAAATATGATTTTCTCTCATTTTACGACAATTCCAAAAGTTTTGGAATTTTATGTTTTCTAGTTCAGCGTTTTACGTGAATTAGGCATTTTAGACTCGCGTTTCCAGTTTTAACAGCATTTAAGCAACCCGATGGAACTTACCACTCATTTTATATTTAATTATGAAGTATATTGATAAGTTTTAACATTTTTATAAGTTTCATATTTTTAGGATACCCGATTTTAAGTTTCAGGACTTAACGACTTACCGTTAGTAATTACGGGACCAAAACTCACTACGTAACTTATATAAGGCCAAGATTCATCAACCTAGTCCCTTCCCCTTTTATATGAACGTGTATACCATGGCCTTGGTGGCTTGGTGTGATCCATGGAACCATTAAGCACTCATGTGTTACATTAAGAGCCTTAGAAAGACTTATGGCCTAAAAACTTCCAAGTATGCATCATGTGGTTCATTTTAGACCATAGCTTAGTGTAAACTAACCTCCTCAAGGCACTATAAATCCCCCTCCCCCTCTCTTGGTCGTTAATAACATCAAAAACACCAAACTCTCTCCATTTGATTTCCAACTTCAAGTATTACTTCAAGTTTCAAGCTCAAAGTTCACCACATCAAGTCCTTTGCAAATTTTCATCAACTCTTAGCAACCTTTGATAATTCCTTAAGTTTAAAGCTACTTAAGTAACCAATAGATTAGTACAAGTCCTAAACACATTCACAAGAAGTAGGAGACTTCAAAGGAGTGGAGATTTCTCAAAGTCCTAGTTCCTAGTTCTTGTCCTAGTTTCCCTTTTCATTAAGGCCAAAAGTTGTAAGAAAACTTATACTCATCATCCTTACTATGTTTTCATAAGCTCTATATGCTATATATGGTCTTTATATTGTGTTCATGATGTATAAAAACTATTAAAACAAGTTATGGAAACTATATGTTAACCTATGTTAAGAAATCAAAGAAACTAGTGACTTATGTTGAGAACCACGACCAAAATAATATAACAATGATTATAGACACTTACCTACTGTTATAGAGGGTTTTAAAAGGAAAACATAGCAATTTGAATCACCTAAAATGAGTATATGAGTCAAAAGTTATGACTAATAGAAGTTACCAAAACTTTGCGGCAAAACTGTCCCAAAAGTTTCTGTAACAGAACTAAAACACGCAAAAAGAGGCTTTTCTGCTCCATTTCATCAAAAAGTTAAAGCACTAAAGTTGTCCGGAATGATGTTTTCTTCAAAAACTCGGGAGCACGGGTCCAGAAAACCCATAATAAATGATATTTTCTTCAAATTCTTAACAGCCCTTTTAAATACCCAAATGACTATATAATGGTTATGGTTAAGTAAAACCAAGAGGTCTAATGACCTTAAAGCTAAGAACACAACCATGGGTAAGGCCAAGGATGAGTCTCAAGACCATGGTAGCAATGACCAAAGCCACTGCAAGGCCACGGCTAAAGACCTTATGGCTTTCTAAGTCGAAAACATAAACTAAAGAGTTAGTTGTAACATAATCATCCAATTTGGATCTACTCCATCAAAATGACCATGAGAATTTGCTAGTAATATTTATTATAGACTTAAGAAACTCATTGGAATAACAATCTTCATTTAAAATAAACTTTCCTAAGTTTATTCAATTATTTGGACATGTAACTTTTCGGATCAAAAACTTATATATTTTTATCAAATAATACAACACTATGGAGCTTCATGTGAGGGGTTTCATTTGGGTAAACGGATCGAAAGTTGCTGGATTTACGAATTAAAGTGTCCTAGCTCTTCAAGCGTTTACTGCGTGGCCTCTGAATTATGTCGGCTCGAAAGGTAGTAAGCGATATACAAACTATACATGTTTCATAAACCGTTTTTATTCAAAGACTTACACTATATACTAAGTACTACATCATGGACTAATATACAAGACATATATAGGCAATTCTTCATATTATTTGATATTACTCCAAACCTAAGTCGCAACATTCTATTATAGGTTGCTCATAGAGACCTTCGCGATTCGACCATCATTTTCACTACTTACTACATAACTCACGGTGAGTTCATAACCCCACTTTCCATTACTTAATTGTTTTAAAAACCCTTGAGGGGAATACATGCTATTATTTTTCAACCGAACACAATGCTTTTCAACTGTATGCTTGCCTGATTGTTTTATTACCACTATGTACCATCATTGCTAATCCAATATCCCTTATCATGAACCATTTAATCACTAGTAATAGTGAGCACGAGTATTGTGAATAGGCCTATTGGGATTGACGAATCCCATTTGTATTGACTAAGTTCAAACAAATGCACTATATTTGAGATTTAGGTATAATAGCAAAGTACCTACCGGGATAACTTCGCCGATTGATATTGGTACCCGTTAACGTTTTGGTTTCATGAGCTTAGTAAAATAATATCTATTTTGTTTTTCAACCATTGGTGTGAGTCTAATTAACTCACACTACCAACATATTGTGTTCACTATTTAATAAACTCCATGAATTTCACTCAACCTTTGTGTTGATAGTCTAAGCATGTATTTCAGGTCCATAATGATCAAGGCTAGGACGGAGGAGCACGGATATTCAAGAGGGCTATAAATTTTATTATCATTCAAAAACTCAGTTAATGTAAATTGTAAACATGGAACCATCTGGGACCTCATTTTGTAATCTCTGATATTTATATAATTCGAATGATAAATCTTTTAAAACGACTCAATTATAGATCGTTTTCTATTATTATGACTGTTGTGCCATCGAGTAACACCCAGTTTAAATTCCGCTGCATCATTGAATTGGGGTGTTACATCTTTTGGGGAAAACATACTTAGGTATAACGGATAATATGGAAATTAAATGTATAGGTTAGGTAAGGAGTTCATACAGGCACCTGTATAAATAGAGTCAAAACCATGATAATGCCATGAGCTCAGACAGAACATATCATAATCATATCATAATCACATAAGTGGAGTAGCTAGCTCCCAGAATTGTGAAGGACGTGTATTGCACACACAGCCACATTCACCAGACAATATCATATCATATCATATCAGAAATAGAAACACCAGTAAATGCATCCTTTACAAAGTCATCATCACTTAGTGAATATGCTTTTAAAGTCATGGGTTTCTTTGCCTTTTAGCTTCTTTACCTATAATTATGAAAAAAAAATGATTCTCAATGACCAAAACAGAACTGATGAAGCAATCCAAAACTGATGAACAAATCTAAACTGCTTAAGAAAAAAAATCAAAACTCTAAAATGGGTTGTTGTTTGTTTCAGCTTATATATAAGCCACAACGCCAACGCACTAAGTACATGTTTACATAACTGATGAACCTACTTTCAATAGAAAATAACTAGAATCGGCAATAATCGGCAAAACAATAACTGATGAACCTACTTTAAATATAAAATAACTAGAATCGGCAAAACAATAACTGATGAACCTATTTTGAATAGAAATAACTAGAATCGGCACAATAATCGGCAAAACAAAAACTGATGAAACTACTTTAAATTGAAAAGAACTAGAATCGGCAAAACAATAACTGATGAACCTATTTTGAATAGAAAATAACTAGAATCGGCAATAATCAGCAAAACAATACTGGTGAACCTAAATTAAACAGAAAATAACTAGAATCGGCAAAACAATAACCGATGAATCTATTTTGAATACAAAATAACTAGAATCGACAATAATCGGCAAAACAACAACTGATGAACCTACTTTAAATAGAAAATATCTAGAATCGGCAAAACAATAACTGATGAATCAACCAATAACTGATTAAACAAACAATAATCAGCAGTAACTGAACAATAAGAGATGATTCAAACAATAAATCATGGTTTTATACCTTTTAAAGTCGGTCGGTCTTGGAATCGTTTTGACATCCTTTCTCCCAAGGTTGGACTGTCATTTGAGACTTTCTTACTGCTTGCAGATTCTAAAAAATATTTAAAAAATTAGAAAAAATAAAAAATAAAATCATACTATACAAAAATAAAGTAAAGAAATAAATTGATAAAAAAAATCCTAATTCTTATGCACAAACTGAAATTAAAAAAAATAAAACATAAATGATTAACCCTAAAAATTAAATTAAACTAAAATTACCAGTTTGACTCATCTTTTTCGAGCGTATAATGATTATCGGTGGGAATAGATGATCGAAAATAGGAACCCTAAAAATTTCCCCAAATTTTTATAGGTTTAGAGAGAGAAACTGATTATCGGTGGGAATAGAGAGTGAAAAGAATAGACAGTGAGTGAGAAGATGGAGGGAAGTTGAAGAAGGTTTTTGGAAGTTAATTGACCGTTTTATCCTTTATTAGGGAAGGAGCGCTATTTTTTCCCCAATTAATTTTTGATGATAGATTGAAAATAAAGGGGATCGGACGATTGGAAAGTCTTTTTAGACTTTTTAATTTATATCCCCTTCGTAGGGGATCGCATCTCTTTGGGCTATAACTCGATTTCCAGACTTAATTTTTTGTTAAGGTTCTTGGCTCTATCTGGATTTCCATAATTAATGTTTTGTTAAGCCTCTTGGTTCAAACTGGATTTACAGAATTAATTTTTTTTTAAGGCTCTTAGGCACTAAGTGGATTTTCAGAATTAATTTTTTGTTAAGGCTCTTTGGCTCTAACAGGATTTCCAGAATTAGTGCTTCGTTAAGGCTCTTGAGCCCAAACTGGATTTCCAAAATTACTTTTTCTTCTTAAGGATTTTGTGCTCTAATTGGATTTCTAGAATTAATTCTTTGTTAAGGCTCTTAGGCTCTAGCTGGATTTCAAGAATTCTTTTTTTAAGGCTCTTGGGCTCTAACTGGATATCCATAATTGCTTTTTTTTTCCTTAAGAATTTTGGGCTCTAACTCAATTTATGGAATTAATTTTTTGTTAAGGCTCTGGGGCTCTAACTGGATTTCTATAATTAATTTTTTGTTAAGTCTCTTGGGCTCTAACTGGGTTTCCAGAATTAATGTTATGTTAAGGCTCTTGGGTTAAAACTGGATTGCCATAATTAGTTAAAAGAATTAGGAACACCACTAATAGTCTCACGCCTAGGAACTATCTTAAGCATTGTGTTTGGATTCCAACGAGTAGAGAATTTATACTCAAGGATGGCAAATTAGAAATAGTTCAAGTTAAACAAGTAGCAACTGTCTATGAGTGTAATTTGGATTGTACCCCTAACCCCATGGAACCAAATTCAACACGGTTTCCAAATACAAATTCTTTTGTTCTTGGCAGGTTATCGAAATATGTCTTTGGATCGTCGACTCGGGTTGCTCCAAGTACATCACCGAGAATTTAAAGCTGCTTATCAATTTCGTCTGGAAATTCATGGGAACTGTACGCTTTGGAAATGATCATGTAGCAGCTATTCTGGGTTATGGAGACCTTCAATTTAGGAATTTTTTGATCACTCGAGTTTACTACGTCGAAGGTTTGGGACACAACTTGTTTTCAGTTGGGCAGTTTTGTGATGCAGATTCAGAAGTTGCATTCAGGAGAAACACGGTTTTTGTTAGAAATTTGGTTGGTGATGATCTCTTAACTGGTAATCGTTGTACAAACTTGTATGCTATCGACATCAACCAAATGGCTTCTACATCACCAATTTTCTTATGACAAGGGCAACCGAAACTAAGTCCTGGCTGTGTATAGACGATTATCCCATCTCAATTTCGACACCATCAACAAGTTAGCCAAAGACAACATCGTCACCGGTCTTCCTAAGTTCAAATACACCAAGGAACACCTATGTCCATCATGTGAACAAGGAAAAAGCAAAAGAGCGTCATATATACCTAAAACCGTACCTAGTTCGGAAGCAAGGTTACATATGTTGCACATGGACTTATGTGGCCCAATGAGAGTTGAATGCATTAATGGAAAGAAGTATATTCTTGTTATTGTTGATGATTATTCAAGATATACATGGGTAAAGTTTTTGAGATCAAAAGACGAAGCACCAGGCATCATCATCACCTTTCTGAAGCGTATTCAAGTTCTACTTCAAGCTCCAGTAAAGATTATAAGAACAGACAATGGCACAGAATTCACAAACCAAGAGTTAAGAACGTACCTTGAAGATGTTGGAATCACACATCAAACATCAGTTGTTAGAACTCCACAGCAGAATGGGGTAGTAGAAAAAAGAAACAGAACTCTTGTGGAAGCTGCTCGCACAATGCTGATTTATTCTAGTGCACCACTATTCTTATGGGCTGATACTGTTGCCACTGCTTGTTTTACTCAGAACCGATCCCTAATCCGTCCAAGATTCAATAAAACCCCATATGAGCTAGTGAATAACCGGAAACCTGACATCTCTTACCTTCACATGTTTGGCGCTTTGTGCTATCCGACGAATGACAGAGAAGATCTAGGAAAGTTGAAAGCTAAGGGTGATATTGGGATCTTCATTGGATATTCAGAAAACTCGAGGGCATTCAGGGTAGCCCCCTTAAATGTATGCCGGCTGATGCGTGGGGATTGCACCAGGCTTTACCTCTCGAGGGATCTCGAGAAGCTTACAACCCCCACCAGGCAGTGTACCTGATCATTGTAGTATAGTATAGTGACAAGTACCGGGGGATTGATCGTTCAGCTAGGAATAGTGTCGCTAGGATTAGAAAACCTAAATACTAGTTCTAAAGATGAGGGATGATTCTTTTTGTATTTTTTATATTTTTTAGAAAGCAAGTAAAAATCTCGGGTTTGAAGGATTTGGGCGGAATTAGTTGCTAGTCAACTAACCCAATACTAAAGATGCAATCAAAATAAAATACTAAAAATGAAAATAAACTATATTAAACTAAGGTTGTGAGCAATAAGTGGAGAAATGTGTTTACTTAGATTTCACTACTCCCTAGATATCTTTTACATGTTAATTACTTGTTATAGTTGCGTGGATAACGGATTGTATTCCTTAATAACATTCATGGGGTGGCGTACTTAACTCCCCAATCCTATGAGTGCCTACTTCACTCCTATGTCGAGCCGGCTAAAAAGCTCCTAACATGGGATCATTAGAATTTACTCATGCATTAAATACAACCAACAAAACCTAGTTTACATCGGTTCATGTTTCCTAAGACGTTCAAGCATGTTACCAATTGGAGATCTGCCAGTTTTCTTAAGCCTAACATTAAAATCATTCATCCAATACAACCATAAACAAGTAATCAACACATAATCAACATCTAGGTTTCATTAGATCTAAGCAAACACAAGATAAATCTAGCCTAGCATGGTGGAATCAAGACAAGTACAAGATATAGACAACAAACACATATACATATTGATTGAATTAAAAGAACACATATCTCAATTACACATGTAAGGGTTCAAGGGCTGAAAACCCTTGAAAAACCTGTAAAATTCGTATATGGTTCGGCCTTAGGGTTTCTCCAAAACTTCCTCTCTTTAATGAATTAAAATTAGAAAACTATATATAGAAAATTGAGTCTGACGGCGTCAAGAACAACCTTGTGACGCCGTCATCTCGCCGCCAAAAGAATCCTCGGACTGCCTTGATCTACATCTGACGCCGTCATGTATTAAGTTTTTCCAGGCCGTCACGTATTTAACTCTTGACACTCTTCCTTGTGACGCCTTCATTTCTGTACCGGGCCGTCATGAAATTTACTCTTGACGCCATCAGGAAAATGCTCTTGACGCCGTCACACACTGTTCCCAGCTTGGAAAATTAAGTCTTTGGCGTTTTCTTCATTTTCATGCTTCAAAAACGTCCGAATTGCTTCATTTTCCAGATTTCACTCCCAAAGTACCTAAAATCACAAAAGGAACAATTTAGGGCAATATTTGATCAAATAAATTCAATTCCGGGCTTAAATGACCCCCTAAAAGTGGTTCATTTTTCGCCTCATCATATACCCTTACACTTGAGATTTGATTGTCCTCAAGCAAATGCGCTTTTATTCTAGTCAAAATACAAGTTAGGGGTCATTTAACATTAATATAAAAGTAATTACAACAAATAATCGTTCCACTAAAGACCAAAGACAAGCACGGAGGTCATATACAAGCACCTCACAAATAGTGTTTAGATACTCACATCTCTCGGGTGTAATAAAATATAAATTACAATAAGGAAGCGGAAGATATCTCTCACTACCTGTCATAGAAAAATAGATTACCATAGGCTTGGGAAAGGATCAAACCTCCACCACATGGCGTAAGCACCTAGGATAAACTACCAAAGAGGTCTTTTAAAGGGTTGTAACGTTAGGTGTAGGGATATGACATACACGGTTTTGTTGGATATAGGCAATCTTTACTGGTGGCGAGTTAACAATCTTGGTTAATTACATGTACAATATGGCGTTGCTAAGCCAAGACTAGACTCGACTTAAGCTAATAAATCAAAAATAACAAAAACATAAAATAAACATAGAATGAAAAGGGATGGTAGTCCGTATGTTTTTCTCTTTTCTTTTTCTTTTTTTTTTCTTTTTTCGATTTTTTTTTTTTTTTTTTTATTTTTTTTTTTTTTACATACACTCTTACCCTACCATCCAAAATAATACATCATAGGGAACGAATATTCCCCTTACACTTGAATTTTTACATACTTTACAATAAACTAATCTAATGACTCGAATTAAGAAAATCAAAACACTTGGAGTACATTTAAGATTAACGTACATATAGGGGTAATAAATGATGTTCTTCCCCATTACTCCATAAATAAGTACTTTACCCATGAGTCCCAATCGTCCCAAAACAATATGTACAAGGATATGACTCGACTTAGCAACCATGTAATCAATTAGATAGTTAAATTAGGGTTTAACAAATAACAATAATGCACTAAAAATGAGCGCATACACGGAAGGCTAAGGCGATTTGGTTGTACATTTAAGTGGGGTGTAACAAATTCTTCCTTTAAGTAAGATGCTTAAAGTTAGAAACGAAAAGATATGCTCGGAGGGGTGTACTAGGGGTTTCGTGTACTAAAAGTGAGTACAACGCTAAGGTGTGGGAAAAATTAGTTGACTTAACTAGCCAAGTAATATGACTTAAATGGTCAAGTAATTATGATACGGGTTTAACACAAGGGTGATCCTAATGCCTCTTATCATGTAGTAAATCCTTCTACACGAATGTAGTCTAACTAGCGGTCTCAGGATGCATCACTAACGCAAGTTCTAGAATCTAAATGCTACCGGTACACTCATAAGCACTAATAGTAAATGCTTTTCCTGTCAAATCTAAATGCGAACCTCACATATTTGGGTGGAAAATTTTTCTGAAAGTACGGTTATGTGCTAATCATACAATCTCCTATCCATGAGACGCTTGCTATGGCTAAAGTTTCACTCCTAAATGTTGTAAAAAATTTTAAACTCGGCGCTAAAATTGCACTAACAAGTATTTCTCATAGTTTTATTACACATCTACCATTAAACAAACAAACTCAAGCGAAAGTGTATTTGTAAGGTATCATCATTTTACCCTCCCCTTACACTTAGGATGAACATTGTCCCCAATGTTCAAGTAAAGAATGTAAAAGTGAAATAAGTAAAAAGAATGAAATCAAATACTCCCCTGATTCGCTCGGTATGGATAATAAGGTGGCCAGGTTAGATCTTCCTACAAGAGAATGAACAATCAAAGTTTCCCTTCCAGAAAAATAATCATCTTCTTGTCATACAAAACCTGTAAATCCTGAGAAAACAAACAAAACAACCTCGCATAAAATCGGTGGCAATCTACATAAGTTACTAAATCCTAGAAAACAAAATAAGATATAATGCTTGTGGAATGAAGTTTGCAGATTTCTTGGAGATTATAAAACTTAATAATTCAGCAAAAACTTTAAAATTCCGTTAGAAAAACAAAACTGGTAAAATTTCCAGATTTTTACACGTGACGCCGTCAAGAGTAAACTCGTGACGCCGTCAGAAGTGACCTGCAAAAATTCTTATGTTAAGTTTCCGGAAAATTTCTGGAAAAACTTGGTCCTACTTCCTGGAAAATCCTGCAAAACTTCATTATGACTCAATACAAGCATTTGACTCTAACAAATACGAATATACATGTTCACTTAATATTGTGGAGAATCATGATCGGTTTGTTTCTTAAAAACATATTGGGGTTTCCCCTTACACTTACCTTTTGCAAAAATACCTTTAGGTGGAGTTAAGACTAGGCCAAACAAAAAAGTAAAGTATTTCCACTTTTTAGTTTAGAAACATGATCTACCAACAATAAAAATAAAGCATGCATACGGAAGCAAATAACAAACAAACAAAAATAAAAATCACACAAAGCATGGGTTGCCTCCCAAGAAGCGCTTGTTTTTGTTCGAGTCACGAGCCTGACTCTACCCTTATTTCACGGATAAAGGTAAGGTTTTCCCTACACTTAGGATTAAGTGCGGGTGATAGTAGCGATACACACCATCTCGGTGGAAGTATGCCACGTGAGGAAAGAGTGGTGGATGAATTATATGCTCAAAGGGCTGTGCTCCTATCATCATAACCTTACCACATTCAATCGGGTTAATGGGTGGATTAAGATTTTCTCCTAGAAAGGGATCATTTTCTATCAACTTCAAGAGACTACTAGTTGGGGATCCATCTTGACCTAATAAACCCGGTTTAAACCCATAATGTTTCTTGTGATCAATCATAAATGGGTGATGTAAGCATGTAAGGTCATTTTCCACTCCTATATTAGCTTCCTCTCTACAAGGCTTAGAGTTCACTACCTTTATCTAAGACTACCCGGAGTACATGGGTTGATGGGTGGGTCGGCTCCTCTTTTGTCTCTTAGATGTATATCTAAGGATGGAAAGTTGTGTGAAGATTAAGGTTCCGGTTCATCAACACTAGGTAATTCCCTAGAACTAAGAGTAAGGTTATCACTACAAGTATTCAAACCTATATCCTCTAGTGGTGTTTGGTACAAGGGTTCTACCTCTATTGGGACTCCTAAAGTCTCATCTACTTCTTCTGGGTAAGTCACGGGTGGTGTATATTCCTCAAATGATGGTAGGACTTGTGGGGTACTTGGTGAGCTTATGTTATTTACTTCATCATTCCTTGTGTCAAGATCACCTATATCCTCAACATATGTTTTATCATAATCCAGCCCTAACATTTTCCCAAGTATCTCATGTGCTTCTCTAGGCATCTCAACATCTATATCCGAATCATAAGGATCATCCTCAGTACTCTGACTGCTATATACAAATTGCCCAAAAGATTCGTCATCTGTTTCTTGAGATTCATCATCATCGATCATAAAACCTAGGTCTTTTTTATCAATGTGATCATGTTCGGCTACATCCTCCATCACATCAAGGTTACCTATGGGTTCAGCTTGTATTGTGGTGAAATCAAACCACTCCATATGCCCAGTTATCTCATCTATAGTTTTATCCCCAAACAAACTTCTTGCTTGTTCCCTCAAACTTGCTATCAATTGATCCGTAACAACATTTGTTGGGTTGTCCTTTTTTTGGCAAGTATGGCACAATTCTCTATGGTTTCCCATGCTTCATCAGCACTTAATCCCCAAAGGTCCCCATCTGCGGCATGGTCAATGTCCATTTTGGTATAGTGGTCGACACGATGGTAAAATATTTCAATTTGGGACCACAGATCAAAATTATGATGAGGGACTTTTTGGAGTAAATATTTAAAACGAGCCTATGCATCACATATAGGTTCATCCTCATGTTGTTTAAACATCAAGATATCATTTGGAGTGGGTGAATTTCGTGGTTGGTAGTATGGTGGATTCGCGTTCTCCATAATGGCTAACGGAATAGTCAATGGAAAGGTTTTTACAAACAAAGACACAAAGAAAAGATAGACTAAAGAGAACCTAAAAATAAAAATAAAATCTTACTAGAAAGGAATCTAGCAAGTAGACCTAATAAAAAGAGATTCTAACCTAGACAATAACTATTCCCCTGCAGCGGCGCCAAAAACTTGATGCGTTGGAATTGCACCAGGCTTTACCTCTCGAGGGATCTCGAGAAGCTTACAACCCCAACAAGCAGTGTACCTGATCGTTGTAGTATAGTATAGTGACAAGTACCGGGTGATTGATCGTTCAGCTAGGAATAGTGTCGCTAGGATTAGAAAACCTAAATACTAGTTCTAAAGATGAGGGATGATTCTTTTTGTATTTTTTATATTTTTTAGAAAGCAAGTAAAAATCTCGGGTTTGAAGGATTTGGGCGGAATTAGTTGCTAGTCAACTAACCCAATACTAAAGATGCAATCAAAATAAAATACTAAAAATGAAAATAAACTATATTAAACTAAGGTTGTGAGCAATAAGTGGAGAAATGTGTTTACTTAGATTTCACTACTCCATAGATATCTTTTACACGTTAATTACTTGTTATAGTTGCGTGGATGACGGATTGTATTCCTTAATACCATTCATAGGGTGGCGTACTTAACTCCCCAATCCTATGAGTGCCTACTTCACTCCTATGTCGAGCCGGCTAAAAGCTCCTAACATGGGATCATTAAAATTTACTCATGCATTAAATACAACCAACAAAACCTAGTACACATCGGTTCATGTTTCCTAAGACGTTCAAGCATGTTACCAATTGGAGATCTGCCAGTTTTCTTAAGCCTAACATTGAAATCATTCATCCAGTACAACCATAAACAAGTAATCAACACATAATCAACATCTAGGTTTCATTAGATCTAAGCAAACACATGATAAATCTAGCCTAGCATGGTGGAATCAAGACAAGCACAAGATATAGACAACCAACACATAGACATATTGATTGAATTAAAAGAACACTTATCTCAATTACACATGTAAGGGTTCAAGGGCTGAAAACCCTTGAAAAACCTGTAAAATTCGTATATGGTTCGGCCTTAGGGTTTCTCCAAAACTTCCTCTCTTTAATGAAAGAAAATTAGAAAACTATATATAGAAAATTGAGTCTGACGGTGTCAAGAACAACCTTGTGATGCCGTCATCTCGCCGCCAAAAGAATCCTCAGACTGCCTTGATCTACATCTGACGCCGTCATGTATTAAGTTTTTCCAGGCCGTCACGTATTTAACTCTTGACGCTCTTCCTTGTGACGCCTTCATTTCTGTACTGGGCCGTCATGAAATTTACTCTTGACGCCGTCAGGAAAATGCTCTTGACGCCGTCACACACTGTTCCCAGCTTGGAAAATTAAGTCTTTGGCGTTTTCTTCACTTTTATGCTTCAAAAACGTCCGAATTGCTTCATTTTCCAGATTTCACTCCCAAAGTACCTAAAATCACAAAAGGAACGATTTAGGGCAATATTTGATCAAATAAATTCAATTCCGGGCTTAAATGACCCCCTAAAAGTGGTTCACTTTTCGCCTCATCACCGGCCCCATTAAAATTAAGGGGGCCGCCCAGACGAAAACGGCAGCTTTCTTGTCTTTTTCTGGGGAAGGTTTATCTGGTGAAATTTTAACAGTTTTTGGCTAAAAATTTGAATTCATATATTTACTATAAATTAAACATTTTTCCTTTATTTACCAAAAGTGTTTTTCTAAGTATAGAAAATATTTATATCATTTTATATAATTTGTAGTGTTTAAATAAAACTCCTTTTGATTATAAAATATATTAGACATTTGTTTGTACATACCTTAAGTGATTGTTGAAGCATACTCGAGACGTTGAGATGTCGAGGCTTGTTGACGTATGAATGCATAGATGAATTGTGATCACAAGTAACTTAAGCACTTTACGTTATATGTTGTAACTTACATCTTTATCATCATCAAAACATGAAGAGGATGTTTAGATTAAATATCGTAATATTCATGCCAACAGAGCCCATGAGCCTTAACAAAAAATTAATTCTGGAATTCCAGTTTGAGCCTAAGAGCCTTAAAAAAAATTAATTCTGGAAATCCAGTTTGGGCCCAAGAGCCTTAACGAAGCATTAATTCTGGAAATCCAGTTAGGGCCCAAGAGCACTAACAAAACATTAATTCTGGAAATCTAGTTAGAGCCCAAGAGTATTAACAAAAAATTAATTCTAGAAATCCAGTTAGAGCCCTAGAGCCTTAACAAAAAATTAATTCCAAAAATCGAGTTAGAGCCCAAAATCCTTAAGAAATAAAAAGTAGTTATGGAAATCCAGTTAGAGCCCAAGAGCCTTAGAAAAGAATTCTTGAGATCCAGTTAGAGCCTAAGAGGCTTAACAAAAGATTTATTCTAGAAATCGAGTTAGATCACAAAATCCTTTAGAAAAAAAAGTAATTTTGGAAATCCAGATAGAGCTAAGAGCCTTAACAAAAAATTAATTTTGGAAATCCAGTTAGAGCCTAACAGCCTTAACAAAAAATTAATTCTGGAAATCCAGTTTGAACCCAAGAGCCTTAACAAAACATTAATTCTGGAAATCCATTTAGAGCCCAAGAGCCTTATCAAAAAATTAATTCTGAAAATCCAGTTAGAGCTTAAGAGCATTAACAAAAAATTAATTTTGGTAATCGAGTTTTAACCTATGAGCCTTAACAAAACATTAATTCTGGAAATCTAGTTAGAGCCCAAGAGCCTTAATAAAAAATTAATTCTGGAAATCCTGTTAGAGCCCTACAGCCTTAACAAAAAATTAATTCCAGAAATCCAGTTAGAGCCCAAAATCCTTAAGAAAAAAAAAGTAATTATGGAAATCCAGTTAGAGCCCTAAAGCCTTAAAAAAAGAATTCATGAGATCCAGTTAGAGACTAAGAGCCTTAACAAAAAATTAATTCTAGAAATCGATTTAGAGCACAAAATCCTTAAGAAAAAAAGTAAGTTTGGAAATCTAGATAGAGCTAAGAGCCTTAACAAAAATTAATTCTGGAAATCCAGTTTGGGCCCAAGAGCCTTAACGAAGCACTAATTCTGGAAATCCAGTTAGAGCCCAAGAGCCTAAACAAAAAATTAATTTTGAAAATCCAGTTAGAGCCTAAGAGCCTTAAAAAAATAATTCTGGAAATCCAGTTTGGGCCCAAGAGCCTTAACGAATCATTAATTCTGGAAATCCAATTAGAGCCCTAGAGCCTTAACAAAAAAATTAATTCTGAAAATCTAGTTAGTGCTTAAGAGCCTTAAGGAAAAATTAATTTTGGAAATCCAGTTTTAATCTAAGAGCCTTAACAAAACATTAATTCTGGAAATCCAGTTATAGCCCTAGAGCCTTAGCAAAATCTTAATTTTGGAAATCCAGTTATAGCATAAGAGCCATAAAAAAATTAATTCTGGAAATCCAGTTTGGGCCCAAGAGCCTTAACGAAGCATTAATTCTAGAAATCTAGTTAGAGCCCAAGAGCTTTAACAAAAAATTAATTTTGAAAATCTAGTTATAGCTTAAGAGCCTTAACAAAAAGTTAATTCTGGAAATTCAGTTTAACCCAAGAGCCTTAACAAAACATTAATTCTGGAAATCCAGAAAGAGCGCAAGAGCCTTAAATAAAATTAATTCTGGAAATCTAGTTAGAGCCCCAGAGCCTTAACAAAAAATTAATTCCAGAAATCGAGTTAGAGCCCAAAATCCTTAAGAAAAAAAAAGTAATTATGGAAATCCAGTTAGAGCCCAAGAGTCTTAAAAAAACAATTCTTGAGATCCAGTTAAAGCCTAAGAGCCTTAACAAAAAAATTATTCTAGAAATCGAGTTAGAGCCCAAAATCCTTAAGAAAAAAAGTAATTTTGGAAATCCAGATAGAGCTAAGAGCCTTAACAAAAAATTAATTCTGGAAATCCAATTTGGGCCCAAGAGCCTTAACGAAGCACTAATTCTGGAAATCCAGTTAGAGCCCAAGAGCCTTAACAAAAAATTAATTCTAAAAATCCAATTAGAGCCTAAGAGCCTTAAAAAAATTAATTCTGGAAATCCAGTTTGCGCACAAGAGCCTAAACGAAGCATTAATTATGGAAATCCAGTTAGAGCCCAAGAGCCTTAACCAAAAATTAATTCTGAAAATCCAGTTAAAACTTAAGAGCCTTAACAAAAAATTAATTCTGGAAATCCAGTTTGAACCTAAGAGCCTTAACAAAACATTAATTCTAGAAATCCAGTTAGAGCCCAAGAGCCTTAGCAAAATATTAATTATGGAAATCCAGTTAGAGACTTAGAGCCTTAAAAAAATTAATTATGGAAATCCAGTTTGGGCCCAAGAGCCTTAACGAAGCATTAATTCTAGAAATTTAGTTAGAGCCCAAGAGCCTTAACAATAAATTAATTTTGAAAATCCGGTTATAGCTTAAGATCCTTAACAAAAAGTTGATTCTGGAAATTCAATTTTAACCCAAGAGTCTAAACAAAACATTAATTCTGGAAATCCAGTTAGAGCGCAAGAGCATTAAATAAAAATAATTCCGGAAATCCACTTTGGGCCCAAAAGCCTTAACGAAGCATTAATTCTAAAATTCCAATTAGAGCCCAAGAGCCTTAACAAAAAATTAATTCTGAAAATCCAGTTAAAGCCTAAGAGCCTTAACAAAAAATTAATTCTTGAAATCCAGTTTGAACCCAAGAGCCTTAACAAAACACTAATTCTGGAAATCCAGTTAAAGCCCAAGAGCCTTAACAAAAAATTAATTCTGGAAATCCAGTTAGAGCCCAAGAGCCTTAACAAAAAATAAATTATGAAATTCAAGTTAGAGCTTAAGAGCCTTAACAAAAAATTAATTTAGGTAATCCAGTTTTAACCCAAGAGCCATAACAAAACATTAATTTTGGAAATCTAGTTAGAGCCCAAGATCGTTAGCAATAAATTAATTCTAGAAATCCAGTTAGAGCCCCAGAGCCTCAACAAAAAATTAATTCCAGAAATCGAGTTAGAGCCCAAAATCCTTAAGAAAAAAAATGTAATTATGGAAATCCAGTTAGAGCCCAAGAGCCTTGGAAAAGAATTATTGAGATCCAGTTAGAGCCTAAGAGCCTAAACAAAAAATTTATTCTAGAAATTGAGTTAGAGCACAAAATCCTTTAGAAAAAGAAGTAATTTTGGAAATCCAGATAGAGCTAGGAGCCTTAACAAAAAATTAATTTTGGAAATCCAGTTAGAGCCTAAGAGCCTTAACAAAAAATTAATTCTGGAAATCCAATTTGAACCCAAGAGCTTTAACAAAACATTAATTCTGGAATTCCAGTTAGAGCCCAAGAGCCTTAACAAAAAATTAATTCTGAAAATCCAGTTAGAGCCCCATAGCCATAAAAAAAAAATTAATTCCAGAAATCGTGTTAGAGCCCAAAATCCTTAAGAAAAAAAAAGTAATTATGGAAATCCAGTTAGAGCACAAGAGCCTTAAAAAAAGAATTCTTGAGATCCAGTTAGAGCCTAAGAGCCTAAACAAAAAATTAATTCTAGAAATCGAGTTAGAGCACAAAATCCTTAAGAAAAAAAAGTAAGCTTGGAAATCCAGATAGAGCTAAGAGCCTTAACAAAAACTAATTCTGGTAATCTAGTTTGGGCCCAAGAGCCTTAACGAAGCATTAATTCTGGAAATCCAGTTAGAGCCCTAGAGCCTTAACAAAAAAATTAATTCTGAAAATCCAATTACTACTTAAGAGCCTTAACCAAAAATTAATTTTGGAAATCCAGTTTTAATCTAAGAGCCATAACAAAACATCAATTCTGGAAATCCAGTTATAGCCCTAGAGCCTTAGAAAAATCTTAATTTTGGAAATCGAGTTATAGCATAAGAGCAATAAAAAAATTAATTCTGGAAATCCAGTTTGGGCCCAAGAGCCTTAACGAAGCATTAATTCTAGAAATCTAGTTAGAGCCCAAGAGCTTTAACAAAAAATTAATTTTGAAAATCGAGTTTTAGCTTAAGAGCCTTAATAAAAAGTTAATTCTGGAAATTCAGTTTAACCCAAGAGCCTTAACAAAACATTAATTCTGGAAATCCAGTTAGAGCGCAAGAGCCTTAAATAAAATTAATTCTGGAAATCTAGTTAGAGCCCCAGAGCATTAACAAAAAATTAATTCCAGAAATCGAGTTAGAGCCCAAAATCCTTAAGAAAAAAAAAGTAATTATGGAAATCCAGTTAGAGCCCAAGAGCCTTAAAAAAAGAATTCTTGAGATCCAGTTAAAGCCTAAGAGCCTTAACAAAAAAATTATTCTAGAAATCGAGTTAGAGCCCAAAATCCTTAAGAAAAAAAGTAATTTTGGAAATCCAGATAGAGCTAAGAGGCTTAACAAAAAATTAATTCTGGAAATCCAGTTTCGGCCCAAGAGCCTTAACGAAGCACTAATTCTGGAAATCCAGTTAGAACCCAAGAGCCTTAACAAAAAATTAATTCTAAAAATCCAATTAGAGCCTAAGAGCCTTAAAAAAATTAATTCTGGAAATCCAGTTTGCGCACAAGAGCCTTAACGAAGCATTAATTCTGGAAATCCAGTTAGAGCCCTAGAGCCTTAACCAAAAATTAATTATGAAAATCCAGTGAGAGCTTAAGAGCTTTAACGAAAAATTAATTATGGAAATCCAGTTTTAATCCAAGAGCCTTTAAAAAACATTAATTCTGGAAATCCAGTTAGAGCCCAAGAGCCTTAGCGGAATATTAATTCTAGAAATCCAGTTAGAGCCTTAGAGCCTTAAAAAAAATTAATTCTGGAAAACCAGTTTGGACCCAAGAGCCTTAACGAAGCATTAATTCTAGAAATTTAGTTAGAGCCCAAGAGCCTTAACAAAAAATTAATTTTGAAAATCCAGTTGTAGCTTAAGAGCCTTAACAAAAAGTTGATTCTGGAAATCCAGTTTTAACCCAAGAGCCTTAACAAAACATTAATTCTGGAAATCCAGTTAGAGCGCAAGAGCTTTAAATAAAATTATTTCTGGAAATCCACTTTGGGCCCAAAAGCCTTAACGAAGCATTAATTCTAAAATTCCAATTAGAGCCCAAGAGCCTTAACAAAAAATTAATTCTTAAAATCCTGTTAGAGCCTAAGAGCCATAACAAAAAATTAATTCTGGAAATCCAGTTTGAACCCAAGAGCTTTAACAAAACGCTAATTCTGGAAATCCAGTTAAAGCCCAAGAGCCTTAACAAAAAATTAATTCTGGAAATCCAGTTAGAGCCCAAAAGCCTTAACAAAAAATTAATTATGAAAATCCAGTTAGAGCTTAAGAGCCTTAACAAAAAATTAATTTAGGTAATCCAGTTTTAACCCAAGAGCCTTAACAAAACATTAATTCTGGAAATCTAGTTAGAGCCCAAGATCGTTAGCAATAAATTAATTCTAGAAATCCAGTTAGAGCCCCAGAGCCTCAACAAAAAATTAATTCCAGAAATCGAGTTAGAGCCCAAAATCCTTAAGAAAAAAAATGTAATTATGGAAATCTAGTTAGAGCCCAAGAGCCTTGGAAAAGAATTATTGAGATCCAGTTAGAGCCTAAGAGCCTAAACAAAAAATTTATTCTAGAAATTGAGTTAGAGCACAAAATCCTTTAGAAAAAGAAGTAATTTTGGAAATCCAGATAGAGCTAAGAGCCTTAACAAAAAATTAATTTTGGAAATCCAGTTAGAGCCTAAGAGCCTTAACAAAAAATTAATTCTGGAAATCCAATTTGAACCCAAGAGCCTTAATAAAACATTAATTCTGGAATTCCAGTTAGAGCCCAAGAGCCTTAACAAAAAATTAATTCTGAAAATCCAGTTAGAGCCCCATAGCCATAAAAAAAAATTAATTCCAGAAATCGTGTTAGAGCCCAAAATCCTTAAGAAAAAAAAAAAGTAATTATGGAAATCCAGTTAGAGCCCAAGAGCCTTAAAAAAAGAATTCTTGAGATCCAGTTAGAGCCTAAGAGCCTTAACAAAAAATTAATTCTAGAAATCGAGTTAGAGCACAAAATCCTTAAGAAAAAAAAGTAAGCTTGGAAATCCAGATAGAGCTAAGAGCCTTAACAAAAACTAATTCTGGTAATCTAGTTTGGGCCCAAGAGCCTTAACGAAGCACTAATTTTGGAAATCCAGTTAGAGCCCAAGAGCCTAAACAAAAAATTAATTCTGAAAATCCAGTTTGATCCTAAGAGCCTTAAAAAAATAATTCTGAAAATCCAGTTTGGGCCCAAGAGCCTTAACGAAGCATTAATTCTGGAAATCTAGTTAGAGCCCTAGAGCCTTAACAAAAAAATTAATTCTGAAAATCCAATTAGTGCTTAAGAGCCTTAACCAAAAATTAATTTTGGAAATCCAGTTTTAATCTAAGAGCCATAACAAAACATTAATTCTGGAAATCCAGTTACAGCCCTAGAGCCTTAGAAAAATCTTAATTTTGGAAATCGAGTTATAGCATAAGAGCAATAAAAAAATTAATTCTGGAAATCCAGTTTGGGCCCAAGAGCCTTAACGAAGCATTAATTCTAGAAATCTAGTTAGAGCCCAAGAGCTTTAACAAAGAATTAATTTTGAAAATCGAGTTTTAGCTTAAGAGCCTTAATAAAAAGTTAATTCTGGAAATTCAGTTTAACCCAAGAGCCTTAACAAAACATAAATTCTGGAAATCCAGTTAGAGCGCAAGAGCCTTAAATAAAATTAATTCTGGAAATCTAGTTAGAGCCCCAGAGCATTAACAAAAAATTAATTCCAGAAATCGAGTTAGAGCCCAAAATCCTTAAGAAAAAAAAAAGTAATTATGGAAATCCAGTTAGAGCCCAAGAGCCTTAAAAAAAGAATTCTTGAGATCCAGTTAAAGCCTAAGAGCCTTAACAAAAAAATTATTCTAGAAATCGAGTTAGAGCCCAAAATCCTTAAGAAAAAAAGTAATTTTGGAAATCCAGATAGAGCTAAGAGCCTTAACAAAAAATTAATTCTGGAAATCCAGTTTCGGCCCAAGAGCCTTAACGAAGCACTAATTCTGGAAATCCAGTTAGAACCCAAGAGCCTTAACAAAAAATTAATTCTAAAAATCCAATTAGAGCCTAAGAGCCTTAAAAAAATTAATTCTGGAAATCCAGTTTGCGCACAAGAGCCTTAACGAAGCATTAATTCTGGAAATCCAGTTAGAGCCCTAGAGCCTTAACCAAAAATTAATTCTGAAAATCCAGTGAGAGCTTAAGAGCTTTAACGAAAAATTAATTATGGAAATCCAGTTTTAATCCAAGAGCCTTTAAAAAACATTAATTCTGGAAATCCAGTTAGAGCCCAAGAGCCTTAGCGGAATATTAATTCTAGAAATCCAGTTAGAGCCTTAGAGTTTTAAAAAAAATTAATTCTGGAAAACCAGTTTGGACCCAAGAGCCTTAACGAAGCATTAATTCTAGAAATTTAGTTAGAGCCCAAGAGCCTTAACAAAAAATTAATTTTGAAAATCCAGTTGTAGCTTAAGAGCCTTAACAAAAAGTTGATTATGGAAATCCAGTTTTAACCCAAGAGCCTTAACAAAACATTAATTCTGGAAATCCAGTTAGAGCGCAAGAGCTTTAAATAAAATTAATTCTGGAAATCCACTTTGGGCCCAAAAGCCTTAACGAAGCATTAATTCTAAAATTCCAATTAGAGCCCAAGAGCCTTAACAAAAAATTAATTCTTAAAATCCTGTTAGAGCCTAAGAGCCATAACAAAAAATTAATTCTGGAAATCCAGTTTGAACCCAAGAGCTTTAACAAAACACTAATTCTGGAAATCCAGTTAAAGCCCAAGAGCCTTAACAAAAAATTAATTCTGGAAATCCAGTTAGAGCCCAAAAGCCTTAACAAAAAATTAATTATGAAAATCCAGTTAGAGCTTAAGAGCCTTAACAAAAAATTAATATTGGTAATCCAGTTTTAACCCAAGAGCCTTAACAAAACATTAATTCTGGAAATCTAGTTAGAGCCCAAGAGCGTTAACAAAAAATTAATTCTAGAAATCCAGCTAGAGCCCTAGAGCCTTAACAAAAAATTAATTCCAAAAATCGAGTTAGAGCCCAAAATCCTTAAGAAATAAAAAGTGGTTATGGAAATCCAGTTAGAGCCCAAGAGCCTTAGAAAAGAATTCTTGAGATCCAGTTAGAGCCTAAGAGGCTTAACAAAAGATTTATTCTAGAAATCGAGTTAGATCACAAAATCCTTTAGAAAAGAAAGTAATTTTGGAAATCCAGATAGAGCTAAGAGCCTTAACAAAAAATTAATTTTGGAAATCCAGTTAGAGCCTAACAGCCTTAACAAAAAATTAATTCTGGAAATCCAGTTTGAACCCAAGAGCCTTAACAAAACATTAATTCTGGAAATCCATTTAGAGCCCAAGAGCCTTATCAAAAAATTAATTCTGAAAATCCATTTAGAGCATAAGAGCATTAACAAAAAATTAATTTTGGTAATCGAGTTTTAACCTAAGAGCCTTAACAAAACATTAATTCTGGAAATCTAGTTAGAGCCCAAGAGCCTTAATAAAAAATTAATTCTGGAAATCCTGTTAGAGCCCCACAGCCTTAACAAAAAATTAATTCCAGAAATCCAGTTAGAGCCCAAAATCCTTAAGAAAAAAAAAGTAATTATGGAAATCCAGTTAGAGCCCCAGAGCCTTAAAAAAAGAATTCATGAGATCCAGTTAGAGACTAAGAGCCTTAACAAAAAATTAATTCTAGAAATCGAGTTAGAGCACAAAATCCTTAAGAAAAAAAGTAAGTTTGGAAATCTAGATAGTGCTAAGAGCCTTAACAAAATTTAATTCTGGAAATCCAGTTTGGGCCCAAGAACCTTAACGAAGCACTAATTCTGGAAATCCAGTTAGAGCCCAAGAGCCTAAACAAAAAATTAATTCTGAAAGTCCAATTAGAGCCTAAGAGCCTTAAAAAAATAATTCTGGAAATCCAGTTTGGGCCCAAGAGCCTTAACGAATCATTAATTCTGGAAATCCAATTAGAGCCCTAGAGCCTTAACAAAAAAATTAATTCTGAAAATCTAGTTAGTGCTTAAGAGCCTTAACGAAAAATTAATTTTGGAAATCCAGTTTTAATCTAAGAGCCTTAACAAAACATTAATTCTGGAAATCCAGTTATAGCCCTAGAGCCTTAAAAAAATCTTAATTTTGGAAATCCAGTTATAGCATAAGAGCCATAAAAAAATTAATTCTGGAAATCCAGTTTGGGCGCAAGAGCCTCAACGAAGCATTAATTCTAGAAATCTAGTTAGAGCCCAAGAGCTTTAACAAAAAATTAATTTTGAAAATCTAGTTATAGCTTAAGAGCCTTAACAAAAAGTTAATTCTGGAAATTCAGTTTAACCCAAGAGCCTTAACAAAACATTCATTCTGAAAATCCAGTTAGAGCGCAAGAGCCTTAAATAAAATTAATTCTGGAAATCTAGTTAGAGCCCCAGAGCCTTAACAAAAAATTAATTCCAGAAATCGAGTTAGAGCCCAAAATCCTTAAGAAAAAAAAAGTAATTATGGAAATCCAGTTAGAGCCCAAGAGCCTTAAAAAAACAATTCTTGAGATCCAGTTAAAGCCTAAGAGCATTAACAAAAAAATTATTCTAGAAATCGAGTTAAAGCCCAAAATCCTTAAGAAAAAAAGTAATTTTGGAAATCCAGATAGAGCTAAGAGCCTTAACAAAAAATTAATTCTGGAAATCCAGTTTGGGCCCAAGAGCCTTAACGAAGCAGTAATTATGGAAATCCAGTTAGAGCCCAAGAGCCTTAACAAAAAATTAATTCTAAAAATCCAATTAGAGCCTAAGAGCCTTAAAAAAATTAATTCTGGAAATCCAGTTTGCGCACAAGAGCCCAAACGAAGCATTAATTCTGGAAATCCAGTTAGAGCCCAAGAGCCTTAACCAAAAATTAATTCTGAAAATCCAGTTAAAGCTTAAGAGCCTTAACAAAAAATTAATTCTGGAAATCCAGTTTTAATCCAAGAGCCTTTAAAAAACATTAATTCTGGAAATCCAGTTAGAGCCCAAGAGCCTTAGCGGAATATTAATTCTAGAAATCCTGTTAGAGCCTTAGAGCCTTATAAAAATTAATTCTGGAAATCCAGTTTGGACCCAAGAGCCTTAACGAAGCATTAATTCTAGAAATTTAGTTAGAGCCCAAGAGCCTTAACAAAAAATTAATTTTGAAAATCCAGTTATAGCTTAAGAGCCTTAACAAAAAGTTGATTCTGGAAATCCAGTTTTAACCCAAGAGCCTTAATAAAACATTAATTCTGGAAATCCAGTTAGAGCGCAAGAGCTTTAAATAAAATTAATTATGGAAATCCACTTTGGGCCCAAAAGCATTAATAAAGCATTAATTCTAAAATTCCAATTAGAGCCTAAGAGCCTTAACAAAAAATTAATTCTGAAAATCCTGTTAGAGCCTAAGAGCCTTAACAAAACACTAATTCTGGAAATCCAGTTAAAGCCCAAGAGCCTTAACAAAAAAATTAATTCTGGAAATCCAGTTAGAGCCCAAAAGCCTTAACAAAAAATTAATTATAAAAATCCAGTTAGAGCTTAAGAGCCTTAACAAAAAATTAATATTGGTAATCCAGTTTTAACCCAATAGCCTTAACAAAACATTAATTCTGGAAATCTAGTTAGAGCCCAAGAGCGTTAACAAAAAATTAATTCTAGAAATCCAGTTAGAGCCCCGGAGCCTTAACAAAAAATTAATTCCAAAAATCGAGTTAGAGCCCAAAATCCTTAAGAAATAAAAAGTAGTTGTAGAAATCCAGTTAGAACCCAAGAGCCTTAGAAAAGAATTCTTGAGATGCAGTTAGAGCCTAAGAGCCTTAACAAAATATTTATTTTAGAAATCGAGTTAGATCACAAAATCCTTTAGAAAAAAAAGTAATTTTGGAAATCCAGATAGAGCTAAGAGCCTTAACAAAAAATTAATTTTGGAAATCCAGTTAGAGCCTAACAGCCTTAACAAAAAATTAATTCTGGAAATCCAGTTTGAACCCAAGAGCCTTAACAAAACATTAATTCTGGAAATCCATTTAGAGCCCAAGAGCCTTATCAAAAAATTAATTCTGAAAATCCAGTTAGAGCTTAAGAGCATTAACAAAAAATTAATTTTGGTAATCGAGTTTTAACCTAAGAGCCTTAACAAAACATTAATTCTGGAAATCTAGTTAGAGCCCAAGAGCCTTAATAAAAAATTAATTCTGGAAATCCTGTTAGAGCCCCACAGCCTTAACAAAAAATTAATTCCATAAATCGAGTTAGAGCCCAAAATCCTTAAGAAAAAAAAAAGTAATTATGGAAATCCAGTTAGAGCCCCAGAGCCTTAAAAAAAGAATTCATGAGATCCAGTTAGAGACTAAGAGCCTTAACAAAAAATTAATTCTAGAAATCGAGTTAGAGCACAAAATCCTTAAGAAAAAAAGTAAGTTTGGAAATCAAGATAGAGCTAAGAGCCTTAACAAAAATTAATTCTGGAAATCCAGTTTGGGCCCAAGAGCCTTAACGAAGCACTAATTCTGGAAATCCAGTTAGTGCCCAAGAGCCTAAACAAAAAATTAATTCTGAAAATCCAGTTAGAGCCTAAGAGCCTTAAAAAAAATAATTCAGGAAATCCAGTTTGGGCCCAAAAGCCTTAACGAAGCATTAATTCTGGAAATCCAGTTAGAGCCCTAGAGCCTTAACAAAAAAATTAATTCTGAAAATCCAGTTAGTGCTTAAGAGCCTTAACCAAAAATTAATTTTGGAAATCCCGTTTTAATCCAAGAGCCTTAACAAAACATTAATTCTGGAAATCCAGTTATAGCCCTAAAGCCTTAGCAAAATCTTAATTCTGGAAATCCAGTTATAGCATAAGAGCCTTAAAAAAATTAATTCTGGAAATCAAGTTTGGGCCCAAGAGCCTTAACGAAGCATTAATTTTAGAAATCTAGTTAGAGCCCAAGAGCCTTAACAAAAAATTAATTTTGAAAATCCAGTTATAGCTTAAGAGCCTTAACAAAAAGTCAATTCTGGAAATTCAGTTTAACCCAAGAGCCTTAACAAAACATTAATTCTGGAAATCCAGTTAGAGCGCAAGAGCCTTAAATAAAATTAATTCTGGAAATCCAGTTTGGGCCCAAAAGCCTTAAAGAAGCATTTATTCTAAAAATCCAATTAGAGCCCAAGAGCCTTAACAAAAAATTAATTCTGAAAATCCAGTTAGAGCCTAAGAGCCTTAACAAAAAATTAATTATGGAAATCCAGTTTGAACCGAAGAGCCTTAACAAAAAATTAATTCTGAAAATCTAGTAAGAGCCTAAGAGCCTTATCAAAAAATTAATTATGGAAATCCAGTTTGGGCCCAAGAGCGAAGATGATAAAGATCAAATTGCTATGCCACTTTGGCACTTTGTTGACAATAATGAAGACTCACAACCTTCAAAGAATTCTTAAAAGGAAAGTGATGCAAATGTTGTGAATTTTGATGTTTTGAATAAAGAAATTCCTGCAAGCAGTGGTAATCCAATTCCCACTGCTCCAACAGAAGTTTCCACTGATGGTCCAAATGTGGAAAATTCAACTCAGGAATCACCTAGTGATGATATTGAAATCATTAACATGCCTACAACATATGATATTCCTAGCACATCACAGACTTCAATTCACAAAGTGCATCCACTTGAAAATGTAATTGGTGAGCTACAATCAGGTGTAAAGACAAGAAGACAGACAAAGAAGAATGATGTTCATGGGTTCATTAGTGAAGTTTATGAGTCCAAGAAGCATACAAACGAGAATGAATGTTTGTTTTTCTGTTTTTTATCACAAGTGGAGCCTAAAAATATTTATAAGGCTTTAGAAGAATCAAGCTGGGTTGAAGCAATGCAAGAGGAATTGTTGCAATTCAAACTTCAGAAGGTTTGGCTTCTTTGTGATTTGACTGATGGAATGAAGGTGATTGGTACTAAGTGGGTTTTCAGAAACATGAAAGATGAAAGAGGTATTGTTATCAGGAACAAAGCAAGATTGGTTGCTCAAGGATACACTCAAGAGGAGGGTATTGACTATGAAGAAGTTTTTGCTCCTGTTGCAAGGATGAGGCTATTAGATTGTTTTTAGCCTATGCATCCTTTATGGGCTTTACTGTCTATCAAATGGATGTCAAGAGTGCCTTCCT
The DNA here is from genome assembly GCA_030686995.1 of Artemisia argyi. Classification (NCBI taxonomy): domain Eukaryota; kingdom Viridiplantae; phylum Streptophyta; class Magnoliopsida; order Asterales; family Asteraceae; genus Artemisia; species Artemisia argyi. The sequence continues at coordinate 194,169,027 of CM060687.1, read as the reverse complement.
GTATGGAAAGATTGATGAGGAGGTCTATGTCTCTCAACCTTCAGGCTTTGAAGATCCTCAACATCCTAATAAAGTGTATAAAGTGGTTAAAGCTCTTTATGGCTTACATCAAGCTCCAAGGAAGTGGTATGAAACCTTAGCTACTTATCTGTTGAACAATGGGTTTCATAGAGGAAAGATTGATCAAACTTTGTTCATCAAGAAAGACAAGGGTGATATTCTACTAGTTCAAGTGTATGTTGATGATATCATCTTTGGATCTACTAGACATGAGATGTGCAAAGAGTTTGAAAAATTGATGAAAGATGAGTTCCAAATGAGTTCTATGGGAGAACTTACTTTCTTTTTGGGACTGCAAGTACAACAAAGAAAAGATGGCATCTTTATCAGTCAAGACAAATATGTGACTAAGATTATAAAGAAGTTTCACTTTACTGATGCAAAACCTTCAAATACCCCTGCTGATAAGACTACTCTGTGACCCGAAATAATCTTCATACTTATGCTTAGTATTATTATTAGTTAGTTAAAAGTTAGAAGGACCATTTATGTTAAGTAGGAAGTTTATAACTAACTTCTAGTTATTTCGGTTGGACAAAAACCAAACCGAATGGTCACAATGGTTAGGCCAAGTCGAATGGTCACAACCATTCTGATGAAAAGTCACAATGGTTCAACACAATGGTTGAAACCTTATATATATGTAATTACATGTAACTTTACAATGGTTAATGAAAATTTAGTTTTACTTATTCATATATATTTTGCAACTCATAATCGATCCAGAAATATTGGGACAACAATTGGCATCAAGAGCAAGGATTCAATACACCGAAACAAAAACAAAAATTCTGCAAACATCATAAAAATATTCAGAAACCGAAGCTAAGGAAAAACGCAGGAAAAGGAGAAGGACAATCCGTTTTTTCTTCTTGAGCGAGAGAGACAATCTGTTTTCTTTCTATTCTTCCAAAGAAAACATAAGAAAAATTAAATAAGAAACGCGTAGAAAAGATAGTGCACGATCTAGTTTACGCAAGGAGTTGCAAACGCCAACATCAAGCGTATTGGTGTCGAGGAAGAAAAGAGGAGACTTTGTGTAGAACAAGAGACAACCGGTTGGAGATTAACACAAAGCAAAAACGTTGTTGTAAAGAAGAAAAGTATACGAAGAAGATTTGCTAGGAGTACTCAAGATTGTGTGGAGATTTATTTGTTGTGTCGAATTTAACACAACAACAACAACAACGAGCGCAACAAAACAAACAGAAGACCAGAAACTTGTGGTTTGTTTTTTCGTTGCAAAGAAGAAAAGGAACGAACGAAGAGTTTGATTTGTTCCAAAAGGTTACCAAGGAGTGGTAACATAGAACGTGTAAAGTGGTATTGTTTTTCGTTGATCTTCTCGAACTTCTGGAAACTTATAGTTCGACAGCAACAATTCGACACAAAAAAAAAGTCAGAAACTTGGTTGTTTTTCTGGTCCGAAGCAGAAGACAAGAAGAAAAGAAATCTCAGTCCGAGTTTTGGGTTAGAAATTAAAAGTCGAATTGAAGGGAAAGGAACCAAAGACAACGAGGCAAAACAAAACAAGGGAACACACAAGGAAATTCAAATCTGTGAATTATCACAACGAGGTCACAAAACAAAATTCAAACCTTTTGAATTTCGTTATATTTCATATTAGATACTCGTTATACTATTAGGATTCCCAAAAACTATTATTGTTCCCGTAGTATTAAGTATACCACAAAAGGGTAGAAATTCTCATTAAATTAGAAAGTGAAGATCATTAACACTTTCAAGATGGGCGATGACACAAACGCAACAACTACATCAAAACCCATAACACCTATTGCACAATACCAATGCCCTAAGTTGAAAAATACAAATTATACGGTATGGGCTATACAAATTAAGGCTATATTAGAAGCACATGGTTTATGGGATACAATAGAACCTAAGGAAGGCGTAGAAATAGATGATAAGAAGGATAAGTCAACTATTGCCCTTCTATATCAAGCGTTATCAGAAGATGTAATTTTACAAGTAGCAAGTTGTAAAAAGGCAAAAGAATTATGGGATTCACTAAAAAGGAGACACGTAGGAGAAGAGAAAGTGCAACAAGCAAAGTTGCAATCTTTAATGATAGGATTTAATGCCCTTCAGATGAAGGATGATGAAACCGTGGATGCATTTTCAGATAAGTTAAACGGTTACGTTACTAAGGCAAAAGAACTAGGCAAAACATTGGATGAATCACTTGTAGTTAGAAAACTATTAGACTCCACACCAGATAGATTCATTCAGATAGTAGCATCCATAGAACAAACTAGTGATCTAGATGATATTACCCTAGATGAGATCACTGGAAAACTCAAGGCATTTGAGGAAAGAATAAAACTCCGTAAGGGAAATCAAGTTGAAAGCCAGGATAATTTACTATTCACACAGGGTGAACACTCAGATAAAGGAAAGAAATTTATTAAACGCGGAGGTAGACCAAATTATTCACGAAAAAACTGGCGAAACAACAGACATAGAAATAACTCACATGAAGGAAACTCAAACTATAAGGGAAGCCCTAATAAGAATACAAACAGGAAGGATTTGAGTACCGTAAGATGTTACAAGTGCAACAAACTTGGACATTTCATGAATAAATGTAGATCAAACACAACAGCTCAGGAACAATCAAACCTTATCTTAGAAGATGAAGAACCATCACTATTAATGACCGTACATGAAACCAAATACGAAGAAGTATTGTTGAATGAAGGCCAAATTCAACCAGGGAAATATGCTTCAAAGGATGAAAGCGTATGGTATTTAGATAACGGTGCGAGTAACCATATGACAGGAACCAAAACTCATTTTAAGGATATAGATGAAAAGATAACAGGACGAGTACGTTTTGGAGATGGGTCGTATGTAGAAATAAAGGGAAAAGGCTCTATATTGTTAGGTTGTATAAACCAAGAACAAAAGGTAGTAACGGATGTGTATTATATACCGAACCTTAAGAGCAACATACTAAGTCTAGGACAACTTACAAAAATAGGTTGTAGAGTTATAATGGATGGGAATAAATTGACTTTGTATGACAAGAGCAGAAGGTTGTTGATGAAAGTAGAAAGATCTAAGAACAGACTTTACAGTATTAAACTACGAATAGACACACCTATATGTCTATTAGCAAATATAGATAACCAAGCATGGTTATGGCATGCTAGATTAGGTCATCTAAACTTTGACGATATCAACAAGATGACTAGAAAGGGTCTAGTAGATGGATTACCTAGAATAAATCATGTAGGACAGATTTGTGATGCATGTTTATTGGGAAAGCATAGTAGAACACCATTTCCAAACCAAGCTAAATTCAGATCAAAGAACCCGTTGGATTTAATATATGGAGACCTTTGCGGTCCTATTAGTCCAGCAACACACTCAGGCAAGAAACTAATATTCTTGTTAGTAGACGATTGTACACGTTTCATGTGGGCTTACTTTCTTACTTCGAAAGACCAAGCATTTAGTACATTTAAGGAATTTAAGCAAAAGGTAGAAATGGAATTGAGATTGAAAGTAAGGATGCTTAGAACAGATAGAGGTGGTGAATTTACATCAAATGAATTCACACAATACTGTAAGGATAATGGAATAGCTAGACAGTTGACAGCACCATACTCACCACAACAGAATGGAGTAGTGGAGAGAAGAAATAGGACAGTGTTATCAACCACAAGAAGTATGATGAAAGCCATGAAGTTACCTTTAACTTTTTGGGCGGAAGCAGTGAAACATGCTATTTACATACTAAATAGGGTACCTACAAAAGCCCTAGTAGATAAAACTCCATATGAGGCAATCTACAGTAGAAAACCAAATCTAGAAAACCTAAGGATATTCGGATGCACAGCTTATGCTAAGATAACAACACCTCATTTAAAGAAGCTGGATGATAGAAGCATACCAATGATCTATTTAGGAGTAGAGGAAGGATCAAAAGCATGTAGGTTATATGATCCAATAGCCAAGAAGAAATATGTTAGTAGAGACGTTAAATTTATGGAAACTAAACCGTGGAATTGGGAAAAGAATGGAGAGGATATAAGTACACAAGACACATCTTGGACTAGTTTTGTGGTAGAGGAAGTTGACAATGCAAACCAAATACCTGTCAACATAGGAAACGATGACGATGTAGTTCCAATACCGGATCCGTTACCAGATCCAACATCAGAACCAAACTCCCCCACAGAACCAAACTCACCATTCACACCACCAACATATAATTACGAACCTAACTCAGAAAGTGAAATAGAAACTACTATTAGTTCACTTAGAAGCTCGTTAGAAAGCTCGGGAAGAATTGATCATACACCAGTTAGAGGATTAAAGGATTTGAAAGCAATCTACGAAACAGCTAGTGTCGTTGAAACACCTAGTTTATTCTTCATAGAAGAAGAACCTCGTAACTATAAAGAAGCATCAAAAGATCATAAATGGATTGAGGCCATGAAGATTGAATTGGATTCAATAAACAAGAACAACACATGGATTCTTACTACATTGCCAGAAAATCAAAAGGCAATTGGACTCAAATGGGTTTTTAAAACCAAAAGAGATGCACATGGAAATATCATCAAATACAAGGCACGGTTAGTAGCAAAAGGATACGTACAAGAACAAGGAATAGACTTCGATGAAGTATTTGCCCCAGTTGCTAGGATAGAAACAGTTCGTTTAATATTAGCGTTAGCAGCATATCACAGTTGGCAAGTTCATCACTTAGACGTAAAATCAGCATTTTTACATGGAGATTTGAAAGAAGAAGTCTACGTTACACAACCTGAAGGATTCGTACAACCAGGAGAATCAGGAAAAGTGTACAAGCTTATTAAAGCTTTATATGGATTAAGACAAGCACCGAGAGCTTGGAACGTGAAGCTTGATCAAACCTTAAAATCATTAGATTTCAAGAAGTGTAACCTCGAACAAGCAGTTTATACAAGGAGGACCAAGAACTCAACAATTATAGTTGGAGTTTATGTAGATGACTTAATAATTACAGGCACTCCAAAGAAAGAAATAGAATTCTTTAAATCCCAGATGGAAGAAAAGTTTGAAATGAGCGACTTAGGATTGTTAGCTTATTACCTTGGGATAGAAGTTACACAGACAGGAGGAGAGATTGCAATCAAGCAAACAGGTTATATTAACAAGATCTTGAAGGAAACAAACATGGAAGATAGTAATGATACGAAGATACCAATGGATCCCGGTACTAAGTTGGTCAAGGCGGAAGATGGAGAATCAGTTGACGCAACTTATTACAGAAGCTTAATTGGAAGTCTCAGGTACTTACTACATACAAGACCAGATCTTAGTTATTCAGTCGGACTACTCAGCAGATGGATGCAAGAACCGAAAGACCATCACCTGAAAGCAGTAAAGCAAGTAATCCGATACATCAAAGGAACAAAAGAGCATGGCATAATTTACAAGAAAGAAGGCGGCTGCAAGATTACAGGATATAGTGATAGTAGCTATGGAATCAACACTGATCAAGGAAAAGGAACTACAGGCGTAGTATTTTATTTTGGAGAGTCACCCATTACATGGAGCACTCAGAAACAACCGACAGTGGCACTATCATCATGTGAATCAGAATTTATGGCGGCTACAGCAGCAGCATGTCAAGCATTATGGTTGAAAAGATTACTCAGTGAATTAACTGGAAATGAAGAACAAAAGATAACGTTGAAGATAGATAACGTCTCAGCAATAGCATTAGTGAAGAACCCAGATTTTCATGGAAGAAGTAAACACATAGATATTCGATACCATTTCATTCGAGAATGCGTAGAGAATGGACACATCAACATAGAACATGTCAGAGGAGAACTACAAAGAGCAGATATACTAACAAAGGCTCCACCAAGATTGAAGTTCATGACAATGCGACAAATGCTCGGAGTTCAAGATTTAACAAGAAGCAACGATGAAGATTAAGGAGGAGAATGTGACCCGAAATAATCTTCATACTTATGCTTAGTATTATTATTAGTTAGTTAAAAGTTAGAAGGACCATTTATGTTAAGTAGGAAGTTTATAACTAACTTCTAGTTATTTCGGTTGGACAAAGACCAAACCGAATGGTCACAATGGTTAGGCCAGGTCGAATGGTCACAACCATTCTGATGAAAAGTCACAATGGTTCAACACAATGGTTGAAACCTTATATATATGTAATTACATGTAACTTTACAATGGTTAATGAAAATTTAGTTTTACTTATTCATATATATTTTGCAACTCATAATCGATCCAGAAACATTGGGACAACATACTCATCTATTGTTGAAGAATGCTAGTGGAGCAGATGTTGATGTGCATACTTATAGATCTATGATTGGTTCCTTGATGTATCTCACTTCATCAAGACCAGACATTATGTTTGCTGTATGTGCTTGTGCAAGATTTCAAGTTACTCCAATGACATCACATATGACAGCAGTAGAGAAGATCTTCAGGTATTTGAAGACATATCCTAATCTAGGATTGTGGTATCCAAGAGAATCTCCTATGGAGTTGATCACATACTCAGATAGTGATTATGCTGGTGCAAGTTTGGATAGAAGGTCAACTACAGGAGGATGTCAATTTCTTGGATGTAGATTGGTGTCATGGCAATGCAAGAAACAGACAATGGTGGCTACTTCAACAACTGAAGCAGAATATGTAGCTGCTGCTAGCTGTTGTGCTTAGATCTTATGGCTTCAGAATCAATTGTTAGATTGTGGGTACAATTTCATGAACACCATTATATATATAGACAATAGTAGTACCATATGCATTATTAAAAATCATGTGCAACACACTAAAACTAAACATATTGAGATTAGACATCATTTTATTAGAAATTGTTTTGAGAAAAAGCTTATTAAAGTTGTCAAAATTCATACTGATGACAACTATGCTGATTTGTTAACAAAAGGGCTTGATGTGGGTAGGTTTCAGTACTTGGTAACAGGTATTAGAATGTTAAACCCATAAATCTTTGATGTCTAATGATTTTCAGTGTTGCAGGACAGTTTTTAGGTACTAACATTGTTTGTATATGTTTGTATGGTTTTCTAATAACTTGTATGCAGAAGAATTAAAAACACAGTGGAAACCATGGTACAAACAGTGGAAAGATTAGTTCTCTCAATAGTAAAAGATAAAGATATAAGTACTTTCATTCATCCATTCAAAAGAAACAAAGTACATCAACAAAGAGAGAAATACATAAACCAAATCTCAAACCACAAAGCTTCACAACCTAACAGCCTACTCAACAAACCAGCTACTCCATGGGCTTCTTGCCTTTACCCTCATAGTCATGTTTAGCCTTAGAAGTTATCTTTCTCTTGTTCTCAAAGGAAAGTTGCTTCCTTGGGCAAGCAAGGCCCAGTACCTGTTTGGGTGGCTTTTGGAGTCTTGCAGGCTTTTCAAGTGCAGGCCACTTCATGTTGACTATGGCTGACTCCAGAGCTGTAGTAAGGGCTTTTGGAAGCTCCTTGGACAGGGTGTAGGAAGGATCATCATCATCTGAAGAAGAGCTTGTGTAAAATTCCAGAGATGGAGCAGGAGCAGCTGAGACCTTCTTGTTTGGCTTCATGTTGGATGATGTAGCTGTTGCAGCACTTGGAGGAAAATATCCACTCCATCCAGATGAGGAAAATATCCACTCCAACCAGATGAGGAAAATATCCTCTCCATCCAGATGATAGTTCTTCTGAATCAGAACAGTAACTGATTTCTTCATTAGATGAGTCATCAGATGAGATATAGATCAATGGAAACCAACTCATGATGATGTTCAGGGTTTGTGATATTGAAGATTAGTTTTGATAAAGACTTATGTGTTTCAAGCCCCTTTTTATAAGCAAAGTCAAGGCCAATGGTTAATTAATGAGGGTTATTTACTCTTATCTGTTTTAGTAGGTTGGAGGAGTAAATTTGGATATTATCTGGTTGACTTTGGAGAGATATTTTTGTGAATAGTAACTTGGTCAAAAATTTACTTTGGGTTAAACTATATTGGTTAAGTTTGGTGTTTCCTACTTATGCAGAGTACAAACCAATATTTTCTGAATGATTGGAGTTATAAGGTGTGTATCTAAGACACACAACAAATGGTTATTGAATCACCATGTCTAATCAACATAAGAATCAACTAGTCCAGAGCAAACGGCTACTGGTAAAGACTTATCAAATCCGTTTATGGTTGATAGTTTACCAAAAACTATATGGTCATCAATTCACCATATTCCAAGTGATGAAGAGTTGGCTAGTCCATAGCAAACGGCTCATGGTAAAGACATATCAAATCCGTTGATAGCTGATAGTTTGCTAAAAACTATGCTTAGAGCAGCTGCATTTTACTTGTTTTAGGTACCACTGCTCTTGAAAATTTTGTAAAAAATTACCACTGCTAGTTCACAGTTACCACTGCAAGAGTAATTTTTACCACTGGTGAACTAACCGTTACAACTGTTGTGTCAGTAATCTTATTTTTTAACTAGCTGTTGTAAATAACCGTGTTTCCTTATTAATAGGGTAAATTTTTGTGAATTATCCACTTACCTATTTTAATTTATTCTTTTCCCAAAGATAAATTTATTCTAAAGATAATTCACATTACTCATACTCCTCAAAACCCTATTAGTATATAATTATCCTCATACGGCTTGATTCTTATTCACGATTACTAACACTTTTATCTTTCTCTCACAAAATTATGGCGATTCTAAACTTTGCTGAGGAGTACAACCAAGTGGCCTATTTACAAAAGTCAAACGAAAAGAGTGGCCCTGTTTTTTATCAGATTGTGGATTTTCTCAACACTACCCATATAAGGTATGCTTTAACTGTCAATCCCATAATCTATGTTTCTCATATCAAACAGTTCTGGAACACTGTGGAGTCCATAACTCTTGAACAAGGAGACACACATGAATCTGTGGAAGCTCTTAGAGCCACAGTGGATGGGGTAACCATTGATGTTACTGAGTCATCCTTGAGGAGAATTCTCCAATTGGATGATCTCAATGGTATCTTCACATTACCTAATTCGGACATTCACAAATATATTGCTTCCATGGGGTATGATACATCTGATCAAAAAGTTACTTTCAGAAAAGGATGTTTCTGTCCCCATTGGATATTTTTCATTCATACTCTTTTACATTGCATAAGTCCTAAGAAAACTTCTTATGAACAATTTGCATCAACTATGGCTTACCCTTTGGTTTGCTTAGCAACTGATAGGACTTTCAATTTTTCAAAGTTTATTTTCAATAATATGAAAGGCAATGTAAAGAGTTCATATAAATTTTTGATGTATCCAAGGTTTGTGCAAGCAGTGCTAAATGAATTTCCACTGCAAACCCTCAAAAGAGTTTATAAAACCCCATGTCTTAAGCCAAAAGTTTTTCAAAATATGAGTAAGGCTTCAGAACTTTGGAATGGGGAGGTTAAATCACTTTTTCCTAAAATGCTTTCAAAGATTTCACAGGTACAGGGTGAAGATGCAACAATCCCAGTTGTATCCCATCCCACACCCACTATTGTTGTTCCACCTATTCAACACACCCCTGCTGTTACTCACACTTATGAGAGGAGGCACAAACAACCACCTCCTCCCATTACAATGTCGCATGTTTCTGAGCCTTTTGGTTTATGAACAAGCAGTGGTGGTTCTAGGCTTCATTCTAGTCCAACCAGAGAATAGACTGAATCAATGCCCTATGATTCACCTCTCCCAACAGGTAACACAGTTGGAAGTGTTGAGGGCAGTGTGCAACCTAATGAATTGATGGGACTTTGTACCAATTTAGTCAAACAGCTCAGGAGAAAGAACTGGCACAGACTAAGCAACAACATGCCACAGAGCTTGCCCAGATGAAAGCAGAGATCAATAATTTACAGGAAGAAGTTGAGGGGCTTAAGAAGCACAGATCTGCCAACCTTGTGCTTTCATCTTCCTCTTCACCCCATGATGAAGACTCAGCATATTTCAGTGAAGATTTGGGAAATTCTCCCAAACATGGGAGGATTAAAACTGATGCTACATTTAAGGGGAGGAGACTTAACTTTGAACATGAATTTGCTGAACTTGATGATGTTGATGATGTTCAAGAAAAGGAATAAGCAGTGGGATCTAAGGAAATTTTTGCTGAAGCAGTTGAAACTAATAAAGACACAGTGGAAACAAATGAAGAAATAGTGGATGTTGCTGATGCAGAATTTCAAAGAAAGAGAATTGAAAAAGGAAAAGTTCACATTTTTGATGAATCATCTGAGAAACAGTCAAGGAAGATTTCCAAAAGTGAGCAAGCTCAGATAGATTATGATGCAAACTTGGCACTGGAATTAGAAGCAGTTGAAATTGCAAAGAAGAAAAAGCAAGAAGAGTTAGGTATTGCAAGTTTCATGGAGGCTCAGAGGTTGGATAAGTTGGAAACAGTGTTTGAAGAACCAATTTCTATTGTTCCACCAACTGTGCTGAAAGAGAAACCTCCAATGTTTACTTATGTGCCTACTGAAGAAGAGATTGAGTTTATGATTGCAAATGATCCAGTGATTAGGAAGAAGGCAGTTGAACTCATTGCAAATACAACTTTGACTGAAGATCAAAGGTCTGCTCAATTAAAGGATTTTATTCAGATGAAGAATCAACAGGCTCTTGATGACACTATTGGCATAGTAAGAAAGGGTCAAAAAAAGTCAAGATAACCTACAAAGGCACAAATTATTGCTGAGATGAAGACCTATTGCTGTCATGTTGACAATTGGAAAATGACACATTTTAAAGGAATATCACATGATCAGATTGAAGGAATTTATTACAGAGTTAAAAGACAGGATAGTAATTCCATTCCTATGGATTTAGAGCCAGATGCTAAGAAATCAAAAAGGTCAGGTGTGAGTTTTGAATCCAAAGATGCTAAGAAATTAAAGACTCAGAAGTTATCTCAAGAAATGGAAGGTGTTAGCAAGTTAACTGAAGATCAAGTTACAAATATGGTATTTATTGAAACTGATGTGCTGAATGTAGAACCTTTACAATCAAAATATCCAGTAGTTGGTTGGGAAGTTTATTCTTATGATATTGGTGTTGCATGGAAGATTATCAGAACTGGTAATGTCACAAGCATTTGCAGAGATTTTGAAGATGTTGTTAGATCTTGTGATAGAGAAGATCTGGATACTTTGTGGAGGATAATACAAGATCAGTTCAAGAAAGATAAACTTGTTGATGTCAAAGCTAAAGAGTTGTGGGTTCACTTCAGAAGATTATGTGAACCTGACCCTAGTGACAGATATTGGAGATTTGAAGCTCATAATATGAATACTTTGTGGAAATTCTATGATTCAAGTGATGTACATCATGTTTCTACTCAAGATGGAGTTGATGTGTTTATGTTAGCTGAAAAGGAATATCCATTGAGAGCACGTGTTCTCGCTGTTATGATGTTTGTTAAGCTCAGATGTTGGGAAAGAAGTGAAATCATAGAAGATTTGCTATAGAGGATTTATGATCAAAGTGTGAAGGCTGATAAGGAGTTGAGAAAAAGGAGATAAGTGTTTGGGAGAATTCCTATATCCTCACATATGCTGACAACTTGAAGAAACTTATTGATTTACATTGTAATCATAAGTTTAGGGGAGGATTTTTGGGAATTATATTAACAGTTACCACGGCTAGTATGGAGATTACAACTGCTAAAGAATGCACTAGTAGTGGAAACTCTTTATCACTAATAGTACATATTATTACCACTGCTGTTAGGATAACTATTAGGAAACTTGTATGGATAAATATAGAATAGATTCTGTGTATATCTTATTCTATTATCATTATATGTATCTTGTAGAAGAGGACTCCTTGTGCTATAAAAGGAGGTCCTAGGTTTAGGTTTGATATACGCTTTTCTTAGAGCTTCAAGGTTGTAACCCTAGTGATACAAAGATCACTCGTATTATTGTTCTTAATAATATTGGAGCTAACAGTTTGTTTCACTCATTATTCTCATTCATATACAACTGTTTTATTCACATACAAACTTCTAAATAGTACTAAGTAGATTCCGCATACTTAGTGGTATAATTCAAAGTACCATTCTAACACAGATCAAGGTGTTTAGATCCATCAGAAGCCTTTCAACTTTATTATCTTTATCTTTTTTAACATTCCTCAGCTCACTCAGTTCCGTCTTTACCACATGAATTTCATTTTCGTGGTCGTGTACTCGTGTCTTTTGAAAGAAGGTGTTATGGAATATGTTTGATATACATATCAGTGATATACGTATTGATAGTGTTTGTTTTGATATCCCAAATGCAGGATTACAATGACATATTTATAGCCTATCTAGAGAGCTATATAAGGTAAATTCTAATCACTAATCAAATCATGTTAATCGCAATTTTCACTAATCATGAACAGCTAGATAATCAATCTCTTTGCCAACCGATTGATCCTATCTTCTTATCTTGTTACAGCTACCATAAAGAACACAAGTTAACAAGGTAGCATGGCATGCCAGTAATAATGCAATTTTGACCAGGTAAGATGGAAAAATATTAGGCGGCCACACACAACAATCAACTAATCAATGTTCAACACCTTCCACTGCAAATGATAGCTTCATCGAGATCTAAGTTCGGGTCAAGTAAACAAATTACAAGATCATCACAATAGGGATTCACGAAACAAATGAAAACTTGAAAAGGTATATATATAAATATGGGGAAACCTGCTAAATATGGAAAGTTACTAAAAATGGAAAGCCAACTAAAAGGAGCAATCTGATTTAAGATAAGTTATTTACAATAAAATGATCCCTAATTCATGTAGATACATTGAAGAAGAAGTGAACTCTTTCCTTTTGTGACTCTTTCCTTTTGATCTCATTACATTGCTAAGGTACGGATATTCTAACCTTACTCTTAAGGTTTCCTTTATGATTACAACCTATGATATGGACCTTCTGTTTTGAACATTTGCTATGATAAACTTTGCTATTGAACTTCTGATATGATAACTATGTTTTGAGCATTTGTTTATGAACCTTTTGTTACCTGAGCTTCACTAGGCATGGGCGTTCCATGTCCATGTCATAGATGCATCTTTGACATGACTCTAGGGCAGTAGAGTGATGTTTTGCCACGTCCCTTTGGTTGTTTGTACATATATGATTGTTATATGTTTTTGGTAGGGGTGTATGGATGCATCCTAGATCAGTTTTTGTAAAGTTATGATCTGATATTTGTCTGGTGAATGTGGTTATGTGTGCAATACACGTCCTTCACAACTCTGGGAGCTAGCTACTCCATTTATGTAGCCTTATGTGTGATTATGATATGATTATGATATGTTCTGAGTTCATGGTATTCTGATTCTAATTATACAAGTGATTGTATAGATTCCTTACCTAAACTACACATTATATTTTCATACTATCCTTTATGCCTAATTAATGTTTCCCATAGTATATCATATGTACTTCATCATTTATTTTTAAGTTCATTATTGTTATATCCGTTCACTGGGCTTTTTAAACTCAGCCGCATTTCTTTTCTCTGCGACAGGTATTCAAGATAGCTTTTGGGATAGCTTTAAAGGGTTTGAGAGTAGAGCTGAGTGAAGATTTGACCGTAGTCATCTTAGATTAATGTTATTTATGTAAGACTTCCGCTTTTGTTTAGTTATGTATGTTCTGATGTGAAACCATATTATTGTGATACTTTTACCCTTGTCTGGTTGGGGTGTTACAATTTATGGTATCAGAGACAGGTTAGGACCCTTTGAGCTTAGGCTATAACCTGTGAGGATTGGGTAGACATTAGGTTTCCTTCTGCGTACTTTCCTTTCCGTACCCTATCATATTTAGATCTTGCTAACCGTTAGAAAATTGTTCAGATGGTTAACACTCGCCGTTCTGGTCCATCTGGTGAAAACCCTAAGGAAAAGGTGGCTTACATTGTTAGGGATACTCAAAGATAGGCTAGGCACCTAAATGGGAGACGTTGGACTACCGTTGTTGCTACGGGATGTAAGAGGGTTGGTAGAATGAAGCAGACCAACAAAAGGATTTTAGTCCCAGCCAGTATGCTTCCGTGCGCGATTGAAGAGATGTTAACCTTAGAGAATGTGAATGGAAAAGAGGTGGAAAGATACGAGACGAAGGTGGCTGATAAGGAAGGCTTCACCACTAAGTACCCGGGGAAGTGTCCCCAGTTCCTAGAGTATGAGGGAGTGGTTTGGGCTAGACCCGAGATTTGTATGCTTTTGTAGATCATGTGGAAGAGGAATAAGAGAGAAACCTCAAAAGTCGCTTTGCTAGTCGTCCACTACCACATCACGAGGGAAACCGGAATGGATGGATAAGTGAAGAGGAAGAATATGATGAAGAGTATGAGGTGGACTCGGATCTAGAGTCTACGGCAACTAGTTGATTTAATCCAAATTGAGTGAGAGGAGTTCGTGCTCACGATTAGTTTCCTTTATTCCATTTCTTTTGTTTGATTTTGATGTTAGGCTTTGATTTCATTTTCGTTTTCATGCTGTGATTGAATCTTTTGACTATTAAGTTCTCCTTTGGAAGTTTCGTCTTATGACAATTCTGCGTATGTATGTTAAGTTTATAGTTATGAGAATTTTGGCAAATTTTGGAAGTATTGGTGCGATTGTTCATGTGCTCTATTATGATAGATCTATTAGATTTCCGTTGCTTTCTAATAAGTTTCGTTTTCTGTTCGACTCCATTGATGATAATTGTTTTGCTAAATCCTGGGAAGAAGAGAAGTATTGTTAGGTCGCTATTAGGTTGCTTATTCACGCCTTGAGATAAAGTATGGTTATCATGAAGGTATGTTTATATGATCCTAGTATTATGACACCTGGCCAACATAATATTTTTTACATCATATAACGTACCCTCATTATGAGCATAGGATATTTCGGGAAGTGTTTGAGATGCATTAGATCTCTGTTAGTTGGATTATTCGTGATTAGTGAGATTTTAGGATTCATTTCTACCTATGAGTATACTATGCTTTCATCGTTAGATATCTGGATATGTTTGAATTCTCTTCGTATGTTTATAAATTGCTGTTCATCTGTTAAGAATTTTAGAACTCGTCGTAGAGCTTCATATCGTTTGGTTTTCCGCACTTAGTCTGCTTTCTGCTAGCACTTTGAGAAGTACTTTGGTTATCTGCTACATGTATTGGTTATCTGCTACATGTATGTAATTGTTAATAAGATATAAAGTTATGAATTCTGATAAGAAAAATTTGTTTGTTTTTTGAAATCTGTTAGGAAGGTTGTTCTGAATTGAGGCTACTTCGGTAACTGAAAGATTTCGTATTTGTTTCATCCTTATCAATTCTGCAATTCGATTCGTTTTCATCTGCTCTGCCTATTCAATTTTCGCGGATGAAAATTTTATTTAGAAGGGAAGAAGTTGTAATACCTAAAAATTCCAAGCGTGTAAAATAACCAAAATACTCCTATATCTAAAAATCTTAATAATTACTTATGGAATACCAAATAAGCCATAGCAACCTATAATTCACAATATATATATATATATATATATATATATATATATATATATATATATATATATATATATATATATATATATATATATATATATATATATATATAGGATCAAATAAGAAGAATAACAAAAATAGGAAGGATAGGAAGTAACAACAACCACACATTCTAGATGCACCTACAAAAATGGATGCATCTTCATTCAAATTTTCCCTCCCACATAAAAATGTGTGGCTAGAATTACTTCTTACCCTTCTCATTTTAATTATTCTTCTTATTGGATCCCTACCATATATATATATATATATATATATATATATATATATATATATATATATATATATATATATATATATATATATATATATATATATATATATATATAAAATAGACGAGTACCCGTGCATAGCAACGGTTCCTAGCGGCACATTAAGTTTCGGTTGTCATTAATTCCGCCCCATTTATTGACATGAAAGAGACATTGAATTCCATTATTACTTTCCATATTTCGGTTGTCATTAATTCACCAAGCAATTAATTTTCGTTTCACATGTGCAGGGGTAAAATCAGGATTGACCAAAAGTTAAGTTTTCTACAATTTCACTTTGACCATTTCTCCATTATATGTAGTAATATATATATATATATATATATATATATATATATATATATATATATATATATATATATATATATATATATATATGCTCACGAGCCTAGTCGATCTTTATATATAAAGCTTGGGCTAGAGCTCGATTATTAAATGAGCCCAAACTTAAGCTCAAGCTCATTTATACTCGGCTCATTCGAAATTTTACCGATTAGATCCAAGTTTTTCACCCAACTCGTTTTCAGTTTTCACTGACATAATAAAATTAAAAGAAACAAGGCTTAAGTCCATGGGCTTTATATTAAAGAAATAAGGCTTAAGTCCATGGGCTTTAAATGCAATTCTTACTAGTTTAGAAAAACCTAATGTTTTAAAACCTAGCATCTTGTCAATTCCACTTTTGCCGTCATTATACTTCCGATATTCCTTTTAACACTCATCTGATTTCAGTACCCAAATCAGGTAAAAAAACAAATCAACTTCATGTTTTTGTTTGTACTATTCAATATATTATATCAGTTTATTATCATGTATCGTCTATAGATTGCTTTTTAATGTTACTTGTAACATGTCCATTATTTATTTATTTATTTTTTACTTCGTTTAATTGAAAGAGTTATAACATGCTTTTTTGCTGATTGTTCTTATAGGAGGTGAAAAAGACCTTGTGGATCACCTAATCCGGACAAGATATTCTGAACATTCATAACAAGACTCTCAAGCATTTTGTTTAACAAGAGTCAAATGTCTTTGGATAGTAGCAAAAGCATCAAAACACATTGTTGCCATCCATTATACAAATCCACCAAATGCGGCATTTATATAAAGGATGGCAACATTGTGCTTTGATGCATTTGCTAATATCCAAAGCATTATGATTAACAAAAGTGAAATGTCTTTGGATAGTAGCAAATGCACCAAATTACATTGTTGCCATCCATTATACAAATTCGCTAAATGCGGCATTTATATAAAGGATGGCAACATTGTGCTTTGATGCATTTGCTAATATCCAAAGCATTTCAACGTTTATGGCTGTTCTTTAAGGATTCTCAAAATTGGTTGTAATTTGTACACTTTATATAGTGGTGTTATGTAAGCTGTTTTCCTCATGTAATCTACTTTGGATTCAGTTTGTAGTTATCGTGTTAAACTTTGTATTAAATGACTATGTTTGGTTACACGTTTTAGCCATTCTTTATCCTTAACCGCAAGAATTGCATCCACACCGGCACCTAAGCATTTACATGCTTATTTGATATCATATATTAGATTCAACAATGCAGATATTCTTATAAAGTGAATATGCAACAAAGTTCCAAATCTTGTGAGGGAACGGCATCCGTAAAAAAGTAACTTCAACAAATATAAACGGGTGACCTAGTTCTATATGGAAACTCAAACAAAGTATGCCTGTATGCTCAAACCTTTTATCGTCATTTCACTTTTTACAAAACCCTCTTAATTTGATTTGCATCTTCTTTTTATATACTTTCGTGGTCCTAACGTGGGGTTCTCTTTGCCCCAACACTGAGCTAATCTAACATAAATGTATATCAGGTCAATATTACAAGCCTTCCCTTGCTGATACTATGTATGTTTGCTAACGCACTTTCCTTTAACCTTGTTTAAGTTAGTTTCTTGAACGGCGTTTGGATTAAAAGTAGCAAGAAGCCAGAATTAACATATGACAAGACGGTGATATCATAGATCTTATAAGTTTATTTGGGCGATCTTTATTAGGACGATTTCATATTCGTGTTGTCTCTATTGAATTTGAAGTGTTATATTGTTACATTTTAATAAATATTGCTGTTTCAATGCAGTATGATTCAAAATCCATAGACTGAATCCATTAGCAATAGTAATACTACATGTTATTGATTGCTCCAGTCGATAAAAACTTCATCCATATACTCATAGTTGTTTATTAATGTTTGAATAGATAATGGCACTCGATAAAACAATTTATTTGACCCGTTTTAGATATAACATGACTCATTTGGACCCATTTTATCAGTAAACGGGTAAAAAAAATGGCACTTATAATGCAGATTACCAAAGCTAGAGAAGTAATTTTAAATAGGGGGAAGACGTTGTTGGAATCAGAATGCTGCAAGATACTGTCACCATGAAGAATTGCATGCCGGAAGCATACAAAGAACTTGTCGAGAATTGTGAGATCTTAGAGCAACACTAAAAAGACATGATGGTAATTATAAATAAAAGAAATCTTACTTATTAAATTATGTTTTGTGATTGGAAAATATGACAATAATTTTGGTATTATGAGCACAGCATATTAAATTCACTGTTCAAGAAAATAGACCTTGGATGTAGCAATGTCGATCAGGGAAGCGCACTTGAAAAGGTGCAGTGAGAATTGCTGTAGGTATGGTGAACGGAAAGCTAATCAATACTCGAACAACAATTATGTGAATCGAGTCATAGCATCATCTACAGGTATTGTATAATACTTGTGCTTAGTGGTGACAATATAGAGGGTCAGGCGGGTTGTGTAATGGGTCAAAACGGGTCGTTTATATAAAAATAATCTGAGTTAATTTGATCATTTATTACTGATTACAATTTTGTGTTCTAGTTTGAGGATGCATCTTCTTATAAAAGTGGTGGCAACAGGTTTACAAAGGAAATAAAATAGTTACCTTATCTTACCAAATATGAAATAAAAGTGGTGGCAAAAAGGGTCATTTTGGTATGTATTATACGCCCTTCAGTTACCTTATCTTACCAAATATGAAATAAAATAGTTAGCTGTAAAGTGAAATATCATAGTGCTGATACTGAAGTTTATATGGACGAATGAAGGTAAGGACAGAAACAAGCCCGGAAGATGTTGGTGGTATGCACGCGCGAATGCTCTTAATAATCCAAAGGTATTAAACAAACAATCAACAATACCCACAAAACAAAAACGCATAATCACTACATATCAGGGTATTTGTTTAAGCTCAATTTTTAGGCTTATTTTGAGACTTATAGGCTTATATAAATTTATAAACTTATATAAGCCCACAAGTCTCAAAATAAGCCGGAAAATTGAGGCTTATGAAATATAAGCCGAAACACAAATAAGCTCATAAGCCACATATAAGCTTACACAAACACCCCCTCAATCTAACCATCATTCAATTCCAATTTTCAAAAAACCTTAACACAACCCAAAAAAAATAATTAAAAAAAATGGTCATCACCTTTATTAAAAAGATACTCTTATCACATTTTAGTTACACGCAATGCACTAGCTTATTACCTCATTTTGTGGGCTTATTAGCTTATGTGATTTGGGCTTATTTTCCAAAAGCTCAAAATTTTCATGTTTATTTTGAGTTTACACTTATCAATGGTATAAAATGATTTAATGTGTATACTTAAAAAATTATCATAAAAAAATGGAACGTTCAAAAAACAATTGTCACAATTAAACAATAACTACATTTACGTAACAATATGCTAAAATTATTAATAAAAATGTAATTACAAGTCAATGCACACATTAAAACAAATAAAAATAAAATTTAAAATTACAAGTCATGCCCGCCCATTGGGCGGGCTTTGAGACTAGTGTGTGTGTGTGTGTGTGTGTGTGTGTGTGTGTGTGTGTGTATATATATATATATATATATATATATATATATATATATATATATATATATATATATATATAGGTTAAAATAAAAAGGGCCTTATAATAAAAAGTGTAGGAAGGATTTTGAGGGCGACATGTGTCACCCCTATGCCACATCATATGACACATCATATGACACATGTCACCACCCCCCCCCCCCCCCCCCTCCCCGCAAAAAAATTTTTTTTTTCCCGCCAAAATTTTTTTTTCCCGCCAAATTTTTTTAGTGCATCACAGTTATAAAGTTACTGCATCACAATTATAAAAGTTACTGCATCACAGTTTTAAATTTTAGTGCATTAAAGTTATAAGTTACTGCAACATAGCTGATGCACTAAACTATTAACTATGATGCAGTAACTTATAATAAAGATGCACCAAAACTTAAAAAAGAATCGTATTGTGATGCAGTAACTTTATAACTGTGATGCACTAAAAAATTTTGGTGGGAATTTTTTTTTTCGGCGGGGGGGGGGGGGGGGGGGGGGGGGGTGGGTGGGGGGTGGGGTGACACGTGTCATATGATGTGGCAAGGGGGTGACACATGTCACTCCTACAATCCTTCCTACACTTTTTATTATAAGACCCTTTTTAAAATAACCCCACCATATATATATATATATATATATATATATATATATATATATATATATATATATATATATATATATATATATATATATTTCGAGGGCTCGTATATGCTCACGAGCCTAGTCGATCTTTATATATAAAGCTTGGGCTAAAGCTCGATTATTAAATGAGCCCAAACTTAGCTCAAGCTCACTTATGCTCGGCTCATTCGAGCTTTTACTGATTAGATCCAAGTTTTTCACTAGCGGGCCTGAGGGTGTTCATGGATCGGGTAATATCCACGATAACCGAAAACCGAAACGAACCGAAAAAAATCAAACCGAATTCGTAACCGAACCGAATTGGTCAAAACCGAACCGAACCGAACTAAATATTCGATTATCGGTTTGGCAATAAAAACCGTAAACCAAACCGAAAATCGAAAATATATATATTTTTTTATGTATTTATATATAAAACTAATCACTAAAAGTCTTTTTTTAGTATCAATATAACATTATTTAAGCTTGAAAAAAAATTTGTTCTAAAAATATATATAATTAAATGAAAAAATAATTATAATTATGTAATTCGGGTTATTTGGTTCGGTTTTCCGGTTGACCCAGAAAAAAAATTAACTAAACAAACCGAACCGAATAACCCGATAACCGAACCGATAAACACCCTAATCGGCTCAACTCGTTTTCAGTTTTCACTGATACTGAGTAACTGACAAAATAAAATTAAAAGAAACAAGGCTTAAGTCTATGGACTTTATATTAAAAGAAATAAGGCTTAAGTCCATGGGCTTTAAATGCAATTCTTACTAGTTTAGAAAAACCTAATGTTTTAAAACCTAGCATCTTGTCAATTCCACTTTTGCAGCCATTAATTATACTTCCGATATTCCTTTTAACACTGATCTGATGGATTATTATACTATCAGTTATCATATATGGTCTATAGATTGCTTTTTAATGTTACTTGCAACATGTCCATGTTATTATTCTTATAGGAGGTGAATAAGTCCTCTTCTTGGTCTCAAAAACCTTTAACAAGATAACAACACACTCCCCTGCCATTTGCTTCTAGAAAACAAGAAAGAATATATCACTGTTTTCCCGCGTAAAAAACACCCCCAGTCAAACTCATATAAAAACAAAACAAATAAAAACCTTTCAAACATAAATGAAACACTGTCTCCCTAAACTCTATAACCTCATTTACAAAGCCAGGAATCTCCTAACTGTAGCCGCCATCTCATCTTCAACAGCCGCCGCCTCAGCCGCCACCACAAAACCCTCATCTTTTACCTCCGCCGCCGCCAAAATGGACGATCTCCAAACCCTAAAGACCCGTCTCTGCATAATCGGCAGCGGCCCAGCCGCCCACACCGCCGCCATCTACGCCGCCAGAGCCGAAATCAAACCTATCCTCTTCGAAGGATGGATGGCTAACGACATAGCCGCCGGCGGCCAGTTAACTACCACTACTGACGTGGAAAATTTCCCGGGTTTTCCGGAGGGGATTTTAGGGTTTGAGTTGATGGAAAGATGTAAGAGCCAGTCTGTTAGGTTTGGTACTGAGATATTTTCTGAGACGGTTACAAAAGTCGATTTTAAGTCGAGTCCGTTTAAGGTTTTTACGGACTCGAAAACTGTTTTATGTGATGCTGTTGTGGTTGCTACTGGGGCTGTTGCGAGAAGGTTGAGTTTTCCTGGCTCTGGGGATGGGAAATTGGGGTTTTGGAACAAGGGGATATCTGCGTGTGCTGTTTGTGACGGTGCCGCGCCTATTTTTAGAGGAAAGGCGTTGGCGGTTATTGGTGGGGGTGATTCTGCTATGGAGGAAGCTAATTTTTTGACCAAGTATGGGTCTAAAGTTTATATAATTCATAGGAGGGGGGAGTTTAGGGCGAGTAAGATTATGCAGCAGCGCGCGTTGAATAATGACAAGATTGAGGTGATTTGGAATTCGGCGGTTGTTGAGGCCTATGGGGAGGAAGGGAAGAAGACTTTGGGTGGGTTGAAAGTGAAGAATGTTGTCAGTGGTGAGGTTTCGGATTTGAAGGTGAATGGGTTGTTCTATTGGGCATGAGCCTGCTACTAAGTTTTTGGATGGGCAGTTGGAGCTTGATTCGGATGGGTATGTTGTGACCAAACCAGGGAGTACGGTTACGAGTGTGAAGGGTGTTTTTGCTGCTGGTGATGTTCAGGATAAGAAGTATAGGCAAGCTATTACTGCTGCGGGTTCTGGTATGTGAATGAATTCTGCTGACTTATTTGACTATCTAGTTTGCAGTTTCTAGCTATCTATTGATAATGGTTGGTTGCTTGCTTATTGAGTTGTTGTTTATCACTTCGATAATTTCATAAATCTGCCATGTAGTATGTTACATTGAATAGATTTTCATAGACGTTAGTTGGGGCATTTGGCTGGGCAAAAGCATATCATCATGGTAAAACTGTTGATGGGAGCTATTTTCTAAGGCTTGTTAATGAAATTGATAGATGTATTCAGCTTTATGTTATGTTAGGTTTATGATATATTAGAAATGGAGAATGGGTGGGATGTGTAACGAGTCAAAGGGGTATTTATATGTACGGGTAGATATGGCCCGGGTTTGGTGACCCGGAATACTTGTTTCTTAAATCTTTGTAGCCTATCTTAGGTAAGTAGTGTGTCAAAGTTGATTAAAAAATATTTATAGTTTCAGCGATAGTTTGATTTTAATTTGGAATGTTCTATGCATTAAACATACACTTTGGGCGACTTTCGCCCATTTGATTCATTCTATCCATTTGAACGATATAATTTTAAGCTCTTATTCCGGCTTGACCCATTAGTTATAATATATAAGTGAATCAACTCATTTATAAGTAAAAGGCTCAGGAAGAGTATTGGCATACGGCAGCTTGTTATAGTGAAAAAGGTTTTACAGATATGTGAGTTAATCGCTATAGAGTTAAAGTCTTGAATTGTAGATGGACAATAGGGAAGTACAAGCTATGAAAATGTTTGGAAAGTTGCTGTATGAATAGGGGTAGGATCCACAAGAACTTGGTTGAGAATGTGAGACCTTTATAATTTGTATTTACCAAAGCCTATATGATTTACCAAAGCTATATGAAGTTCCCAGACATGGTTTTGGAAAGAAAAAAAAGAAAGGATTAAAGAATTATTACGCATTGGATGCATGTATGATTTAAAAAGATATTTTCGTGTATTATTCCACATGAAGCTTTTCACCCACTACATTCTAGATGCAGATATGATTCTAAAAAATTGGTGTGCATGATTTAAAAAGTACTAAGGTATGATTAGACATGATTTATAATAGACACTACACTGTGCTTGTATGGTTCTCGAAAGGATTGATATATCAGTTAGCATATTAGATTCTTATTGTACAACAGTAATTTTTAAAAAATTTTCCCCTAGTTTTTTATATACTATTTTCTCTCTTAGTTACCAGTTGCGACTTATTATGTCACACTATAGTTTATATTTTTGGATTGGTTTCCAGTGTGTTCGGTTTGGGTCAATCATACTAGCATTTAAATTAAGTTGGTATTACGAAGGAAAGATGGAAGCATGAGGGGAGCTAATTGTTTAACTTTTTTGAGAGATGTTTCATGGTCTAAGCAAGCCATGTGGTTTGCGTTACTAAACATTAACAATTTCTTGCAATTGTACAGAGGACTATGAAACCTAGCATCCTAAAATTGACAGAATGACAGTTCACATCAGCTCTCAAGTTGCAAACAGACTAGTAACAGTTTGACTAAGGGATGTTGGTTTGAGGGTATGGGAATGAGAGAATCACTTTCATTCCCATTATAGATGTTTGGTTTGTAGGTTTGGTTTTGAAATTAGGAATCAAACCCATAAATATAGGCATTTTCTAAACCCACCAAGTAAGTTGGGTTTCCAAACTCATTCCCATTCCAATGCCCATAGTCATACTCTAATGTAAACCAAACGCCCCTTAAATACTTCATCATAAGGCATATAAGCTTGGATATTAATTGGAAATGTTAACCAATCATCTGAATAAAGGGCTATTGCAGTAAAGTTTTGTGCATTGTATAATATATCATTTGAGTTAATTATTAAGTATGAACCGGTGTAGTTAAAAAATTTATATGTATGTAACCTATGCGTGACTTTTATTTTTTATTTTTTTGCCTGGTTGTATGAAGGGTGCATGGCGGCTCTGGATGCTGAACATTACCTACAGGAAATTGGATCCCGGGTAGGGAAAAGTGATTGATTTCAAGATTGTTGATGCTTCTTAGAACATTAAACAGAAGTCGTTCATTAAAATTTGGTAAAGACAAGTTCTATTATTAGTATGTATTTGAACTTGGCTCATTTGCTTGCTGAAAGACTTTATTAAACTGGTGTGTTGTTACGACATTAGCATTGCTATTCGTTTCTTAATATTTTGGCTGGAATTGCGATTTAGTTTATCTATTTGTTAATATTTGCTTACCTCGAGAACTATTTAGTGGATGAGCTCGTAAGTTCATTTGTTTTTGCCACTTGTATTTGTCTACAAACCACCACCAAAGTGGCCTAGTTGTATGGCAATTAATGTCCTCACAAAGAGGTCTAGGGTTCAAATCTCACTAGGTACGCATTTGACTTGAAGACTCGTCTTCCCCGGGTGACCTGTTAGGGAAAACCGAAAACCTCATCCGTTTACTTGTATTGGTCTGCAATCACTCTCTAGTATTTCCAGATCCTGTATGCCATTTTCAGCTTCTTGGCCGTAAGGAGTATTTGTTAAAAATCCAGAGTGTACTGATCTTTTCGATAAGCTGCTATGCTTATATACATTTGAAATTTTGAACAGGTAAAACCAAAACTTATGAAAATCTTTGTCCGCTGTGCAATCAGCTTTAGATGATTCTATTGAATACTTGTAAGAGAACTTTGTTTCAAATTCAATTCTGATCTGACACAAAAAAGGTTTTCCTGCCTATCAAGATGCCTTAAAAAGTTTTTTTTTTTTTTTTTTTTTTTTTTTTTTTTTTAATTGCCATATATTGTAACGTGTTCTGAGACAACATATTGTTAATATGACAACCTAAAGAACTATTAAGTCCACAACTTTTCAAATGACCAGCTTTACCCGGAGCTTAATGTATATCATGTATTGTCTTATACTTTTGACTTTTGAGATATAGATGCTAAATCGTTTTTAGTACAAGTAATACATCCCTTGAAAAGACCTAGTTGGAAGTTAGAGCTCACGTGAAAGCTTTGGATCTTTGCCATTTAAGCTTTTGCACTTGTCACTCAGATCTGCATGAAAACCTCTACAAGCAACAGCACATTGGCAAAATACCCAGTTTAAGCTGCAAATCTGCCTGATTTTCCTGCTACTACTGTTGCCAATTTGAAATTCTCCCTTTGAATAATTAATTGACTTTGTTGCTTACCTGAAGTTTTAAGCTTGGATGATGGTACATGATGTCCATCTTTAGGACTAACAAAGTAGTATATTGTTTCTGTTTCTCAATGACAATGAGTAATTATTCGCCAACATAGTTATAAATTCATGGTGCTCGCTATTTTCTTTAGCTCTTACACTGCGTTCCCAAGTTATTTTTTTGAAAGAAGAGAAAAGAAGTGGGGAGAAATCAAAATAAATTTATGTTCCCGAGTTTTTTCAGGAGAGAAGAGAAAAGAGATGGGGAGGAAATTTGGTTCACTTTCTTTCCAAAATCTTCTTCCCAGAAATGGATGATTTGGAGAGAAAGTAAATAAGGAAACTTTCAATTAATAAAATGACTTAAATGCCCTAAAATATAGTATAATTTTTTAAACAACAATTGTTATACTTGTAAAATCATTAGTTTTTCTTTCTTTTCTCTCTAACTTAAGAACTAACTCGAGAACGCGAAATAAAAAGTTAAATTTTATTCCTCTCCTCTTCTTTTCTGCCCGTTTTTGTCACTTCTCTTCTTTTCTTTTATTTAAAAACTCTGGAACAGAGCGTTAGAGTATTCGGTAAGGTAACATAGGTTAAAGTTTAATAAACTGTCACGTCAGCACCACATCAACCCCTAAACTTTAACCAAAAACCCTCATTATCATAACTCAACATTAATTCAACATTTTAGGCCCCACTTAAAAAAAAAAAAAAAAAAAAAAAAAAAAAAAAAAAAAAAAAACTGAGTTAAAGCTTAACTTGGAGGGCGGTATGTTAACCATTTTGAGTTAAAGTTTAACTCACAAAAACCTTCACCCTTAACGCCACGTTAAGCCCATCACCACCTGCATTAACGAGGGCTTCACAAGGGGGGTGGGGGGGGGGGGGGGGGATATGTTAACAAGGCTTTAACCACGATTTGGTGAAACCTTAACCAAGAATTTGGTTACTATACCGCATGCTCTTACCTCAAATGATTTTCATTAACAATTAACAATATGCTAGGAAAGTACTAGTGAGCGATGTCTTGTTCAACAGTGAACAAGACAGTAACGCGCTATATTTTGAAGCATGATTGTAAGAAATGGTTGGTAAAATAACTATAGTTTAAAGCATAAAGCTGGTGAATACACTTTAAAGACATGAGAAATTAGCAAATCCATGTTCTTATTACCTGTATAACTGACTTGTTACGACACTTTAATACAAGTATAGCATAATATGAGAATATTACCTAAAAAAAACAGTCAATAATATCAAACTATGAGAGATGAATTTTGAATCCAAAACTTAGCATATCATAATAGAAGATTTGAAACCCATATAATATGTCAATATAAAAGGTTCTTTGTTGTTGTTTCTCAAAATTTTCGGCATAAGTTTGGCCAGGAATGTTTTAAACAAAAACAAATACAAGTTTAGGTTGCCTATAAACAAATTTTTGAAATGCGAAAGACGTTAATGAAAAAAGTTGAATACTTGTATGACCTTCTTAAAGATTATCCCAACTTTGAATCTGACTGATATCGGGATTATGGTTAAGGTTTGGTGTGGTCTTGTTCCAAACCATCATTAAGGGGTCATCTCATGGAGCTACTCGGCTACCCTCAACGGGCCTCAACAACAAAAAGCAACATTGCTTGGATGTTGTGATCCACACCAGTGGCGATATCGGGATCATGTTTGCTTCAAATTGAAACCTTCACAAGGGGCAAAGAAAAAGAAAATCTCTTTCCCACATATGGATTAATCTTTTATATAATAAAACAAAATCTCAAGTGGAGACTTTCGTATTTAAAAAAAAAAAAAAAAAAAAAAGATTATTGTAATATTTTAATTATTATTTTTTAATTTATAAATTTATAAATTCTTGATATACTACACAAGTAGAAGATAAATACAAAAGATATAGATAAGATGCAACTAACAATAGGATAAACTTTTTAAATAATTATCTTTAATAATAAAAAGCTATAATTAAAAAACATAAATCAAACAAAATAAAGATTAAATTATTTGTTTTTTTAATAAATAAAAAAATATTATTCAAAAAAAAATTAAAAAAACCCGCACGTGCTCGGGCATTATAACTAGTTAAAGATATATAAAATTTTGTTTAAACTTGTGGGATTGAATAATCCATTCTATTTTGACTTGTTCATCAACATTTAATGTTTGTATATTTTGTATTTGCGGCTTCTTGTGTATCTGGTGTCTCAGGCGCAGGATCCTCGACACCCTCCAACTCAACTGAGGCAACAGTCTCCTCAGAGGGATATTAGTAGCATTCACCTCAACATTCACAGGCTGAACTCCCACATCAACAATAATGGGCTCAGCCTGAGCCTCAACGACTTGAGCTCAGATACACTGACCACAACCAGGAAAACTTCATTCGGCTTCAGGATCAGGCTAGCAAATTCAAAACTCAAAAATAATAATAATAATAATAATAATAATAATAATAATAATAATAATAATAATAATAATAACAAAAAAAATAAAAAATAACAAAAACAATATAAAAATAATAAAAAAAGAAAAAAAGAAAAAAGAAAAAGAAAAAGCTATTATAACAAATAAAAAAGAACCGATGAAAAGACCAAACAAGTGCAAAGGAAAAGGCCTCATCCTCGATCCTAACGAAATACTAATACATGGTCATCTTCCCAGTGAGAGCTCAACTGATCCTGAACCAAAGCACCTTCACAATAATGTCTTTGGTAAGCAGTCAAGTCTTGCAACCTGATGAAAAGTTGCCTAGGTGAAGAAGAATTGTCAGGATTGACAGTATCACTCCAACCAAATTCCCAAGCCCAACATGCATTAAATAGTTGGTAGACCTGGGGACAGATATTCCCCAAGCAATAACTTCTCACTATTATTTTCCTCGTAGCTCACATTTCCACGTTGATCGAGTATTAAAGACACTCTGAGGCTTGGAAAAACGTCTTGTTAAAATTAAGAAAGAAATTCATCTTAGGGACAACATAGTCCATCATCATATCATACGGATATAATATAACAATGGATTGTGGGAACTTGATATCGTATACGAATTTAGCCCGAATGGCTAAAGCCCATACTGCTATAATAAGGCTCAAAGCCTAAGAAAAGGCCAACATTGGCCAAACATTAGCATCTTTTCCTGGATTTATTTATTTATTTTTTTTTTATTATTATTTTTTTTTTGTTTTTGTTATAATAAAATTATAGACTTAGAAATAAATAAAAGTAAGATAAATACTACTCCAATTTTGATGCACTGATATGCTTCATTCTCATATGAAGTGTACGACTAAAAATACTTCTTACTCTTATGTTTTATTTTTCCTTGTAATTAGATTTCTTAAAATTTTAATATAGTAAAATTACACGGATCGTTCATGTGGTTTGCGTTGACTTTCAGGTATAGTCTTTTGACATTTTTTCTAATCCCGATAGTCCTTCGCTCTGAAACACTTAAGACCCATGGTCCCTTGACCAAATATTGCCTTAAACATGAGGGTATTATTGTCATTTTATTTTTAACATTAGGGTTGAGTTGACTAATATACTCGAAATGATTAATTTGCCCTCACGTGAAGCATGTAACAAGCATTGACTAACTCTGTTAGTAAAGGAACCACCGGCGAAGCAAAATGGAGACGTTTGGGACACCTGGTGCGTTTATTTTGAAATTGGGACCAAACATGCAAATTTGGTACAACCTTATGGACGAACAGTATAACTTACTATAATTATAAAGCTCGATCTCATGTTCAAGAACGTTTCGAGCCTCAGATTTTGAGCTCAATCTTAGCTAATGAAAATTTTAACAAGCTCGACCTTGGTTCAGGCTCAACTAATTTAAATGAGGTGTTGAAGTAAATAAAGCTCAAATGAAATTCGGCTCATTAATCATACAAGGCTCAAGCTCATTTTACTTCTCTTAAGCTCGTTTATACATAGTTATACGCATAGACAATAGGGAATGGATCCAATAAGAAGAGAAAATAAAATAAGAAGAATGAGAAATGTTTGTAGACACACATTTCAAATGAGAAAGGAGAATTTCATGGGAGATGCATCTTATTTTGTAAGTGCATCTGAAATGTGTGGTTGTAATCACTTCTCATTCTTCTCATTTTACTTTTATTTCTCATTTGATCCTTACTCCATAGACAATATACAAACGCATATATTTCTATGGCTTGTTTAGACTCACGAACGTAGTCAATCTTTATATTTAAAGCTCGGGCTCAGGCTCCGACTCGATTATTAAATGAGCCCATTGAGATTGGGCTCGAGCTCATTTAGGCTTTCCTCATTTGATATTTTTACCTATTAGATTCGAGTTTTTCGCGAGTAGCTCAACACGTTTTCACCCCTACTTAACAGAAAACGTACCTAGAGAAAACATAATAAAAAATGGGCAATTACATATATCCCATTTAAACATCACTAATTAAATATTTCCCCGATCAAATTTTAAAATAAATATTTACCCATTCTATCTATTTTATGATGAATTATATATAACATGACCATTCTACCCTTTTTCTGACCCATCTCTAACACCCCAATTAACATCAATTAACGAATACACTAATTAATTATTTAAATGATATTAAATCTGTAAAACACTTTTTATAAGCAGAAAAATATTTCAAAATTGTACCCATGTTGGCCAAATAACCCATCTAACATACAACGGGATCTTTTACAACCAAAGTAATTTTTAGATATTTCATCGCATGATTCAATTGTTACTGTAATCACCATTTAAAACTTAATGGTAGAATATGAACGACTCAATCTCAATTACTCACTTTTATTTATGCATTTCCTTTTAACACAAAGTCTCATGCAACTTTTAAATTGAATAAACGGTGGATTGAAAATTCTATGGGAGGAATCATTGGCAGTTAGTTTTTTTTTATAATAACTAGTAACGACGGCAGATTCTTATTCGATGAAAAAAGTAACAAAAACAGTTTTAGATGCAGATGGAGGCATATTCAAATAGTTTTGGAATCTAAATCATAGGAAATTAAAAGGTCACTAGCAGGGTACCCGCGTAATGCGGCGGTGGGTACCCTGTGACTAAATATTGTAGCGAGAAATGTTTTTCATTTAGTTTAGGCGAATGAATCCAAGGAAGACACAGATGAGTAGTGATGAACTGATGTCCTTCAATTATACATGATGATAACTTTATTGACGGTGTTACGTGTTTAGCTATTCTATGTTTTTAATAGTTATTGACCAGGGTATTTATTAGTTTTGGTGTTTTATTTGATAGCAAAAGTACATATTTCCGTCCATTTTAAGCAAGTAGGAGTTTTTGAATTTTAAATCTTTTTATTTAAAGAAAAGTCTCAAGTACATTATAATCCGTAATGAAGTAGAGATAAAGAAGAGATGTTAGATAAGTATATATATATATATATATATATATATATATATATATATATATATATATATATATATATATATATATATATATATATATATATATATATATATATATATATATGGGTTTTGCTAATGACAGCCCTTAGGGTTGTCGTTAAGAGAATCAATTTTATTACAAAGTTATTTATAAATCATTATGATTGGATATCAATCCCAAAAAACATGGATACAATACCTAAAAATCTAAATGCACAACAAACATTTAATTCTTATTGGATGACTTCATTTCTTACATTAAATTGTAATAAAAAATTTCCTCTTATCCACATCCCTAAGGGCCTCCATTAGCATTTCCCATATTATATATAATATCACTTGCGAAAATCAAAATCACTTAATATTAATGCAATCTCCAACAATGTAAAACTTGAACCTTTTGGAATTAGCAGCACAAGTAAAAAGCCCAAACAATTAGATAAGCCAAAATTTCGGACCTAAAAACTACAAGCCTAATCCAATTACCCTACCCCATTTGACATTATAAAAAATACTTTTATAAGATACTCATATAACCTTAAATTTTCTCAACACAACCCTAATTCTCTCTCACAAAAGTTGCATCCACTTTTCTTTCTTTACAAATCGAATCTTACAAATCAAATGCCTTTTCTTCTTTTGTATTTTGCAACCAGAATCACAAACACAATAAGACCCTTTAATAGTTTTCTTTTTGTTATAAACCGAACACCAAATCACAACTATCACAATAACCTTCGAAAAAAACAAATAAACCACACTTGTTTCTTGCTTTTCTTATCTAAACCGAACCATTAACATAACTCAGAACCTTTTGTTGGTTTCTTTTACAGAACATAAGGTCTCGGCTAAGATCTTATCAATAGATCTATGATTGTGGCGGTGGAGAAGGCGGCGGAGGCAAAGCACGACAAGCCCGTGATGGCAGCGGAAATTGACAAAGATTTTGGCGATGGAGAAGGTGGCGGGTTAGGCGGTTGTAGCAATTGAGGTGATGGTGCGTGTTCTTTTGCAGCTAATTAAAGAGAGAGGGGATTATTTTTGGTAGCGTGTGTTTTCAAAGCGAGAAAGAAAATGAGATTTCTTTGTGTATTCGTGGGTAGTTATATCCTGTAGGTTAGAGTATAAATTAAAAGCAGAATTAAAAAAGTATTTATGATGACGTTTTGAAATTGGCTGTTACATCTTAAATGGGCAGAATGAATACCGGAGCTGTTACAAAGATGTACTAAGTACTAACTTTTATTTATGTGTGCAAGGTTTTGAATTTTAATTATACGTGTATGTATACATTTAATTGCAAAATTAATACTACAATTGTTAAGCCTTCTATTAATAGCAAGTGTTGAATATGAATTTTAAGCCTTGCCATTTAGGGAAATGTCCTAAATGCTTTATAAAGTAGTATAGATAATTGCTTAATATAAAATTATATGAAAATGGGTAAATATGTAATTTTAAGATTTGGTGGGGGGAAAATATGTAATTTGTAATATTTAAGTAGGGATGTATGTAATTCTCTCATTAAAAAAAAAAAAAAAAAAAAAAAAAAAAAAAAAGTCCATGGGCTTGTGCATTTTTTTTACTGTTTAGAAACCCTACAACCCCTACAATATAAATATAGGTGTCTAAACCTATTATCTTCTCACTTCTAGTTCAGCCGTCAATATGCATATGATATTTTCTTCGGATCTCAACCGTCCATTCATATGTTGATGCTATACAAGCAAATCTCTTTCATCACAGATCTGGTTTCAGTACCCAAATCAGGTAAAAAGAAACATCAACTTTATGGTTTTGTTTGTACTTTTTAATATATTAATTATATCAGTTTATTACTATCATATATATATAAATTGCTTTTTAATGTTACTCGCACCATTTACATATTATTGTCTTCTTTTGATGAAAAGATTTATAACATGATTTTCTGGTTATTGTTTTCTATATATTATATCAGTCTATTATCATATATGGTCTACGGATTGCTCTTTCTTTTTTTTTTCTTTTTTTTTTCGATTGCTTTTTGTGATGATTGTTTTTATATATAGGAGGTGAAAAAGTGGACAAATAAATTGGGACGGAGGGAGTATATTATATCAGTTTATTATCATATTACTAAAGGCTTGTGTCCATGTTTTGTGAGAAGCTCCTCAATGTTCAAGTCCTATTTGGGGCATGTGAGATAGATTTAGAATTTAAATATTGTAAAATAGATAAAATTGAGGGTTTAAAAAAATTGTTACTTGCAACATATCCATATTTTTGACTTGTTTTGAAAGAGTTATAACATGCTTTTCTGATTATTGTTTTTATAGGATGTGATAAAGACCTTATGACTCACCTAATGCTTGTATCGGACAAGATGGATTCAGAACTTCAAAACAAGATTCTCAAGAATTTTGTTCAACATCATTGAAATGTCTTTGGATAGCAGCAAAAGCATCAAAACACATTGTTGCCATCCATTATACAAATTCGCTAAATGTGGCATTTATATAAAGGATGGCAACATTGTGCTTTGATGCATTTGCTAATATGCAAAGCATTTCATTGTTTCCGGCTGTACTTTTAAGGATACTCAAGCATTTTGTTTAACAAAAGTGAAATGTCTTTGGATAGTAGCAAAAGCACCAAAGCACAATGTTGCCATCCATTATACAAATCCGCTAAAATGCAGCATTTATATAAAAGATGGCATCATTGTGCTTTGATGCGTTTGCTTATATCCAAAGCATTTCATTGTTTCCGGCTGTACTTATTCTCAAGCATTTTGTTTAATAAAAGTGAAATGTCTTTGGATAGTAGCAAATGCACCAAAACACAATGTTGCCATCCATTATACAGATCTGCTAAAATGCAGCATTTATATAAAGGATGGCATCATTGTGCTTTGATGCTTTTGCTTATATCCAAAGCATTTCATTGTAATAAAAGTGAAATGTCTTTGGATAGTAGCAAATGCACCAAAACACAATGTTGCCATCCATTATACAGATCCGCTAAAATGCAGCATTTATATAAAGGATGGTATCATTGTGCTTTGATGCATTTGCTTATATCCAAAGCATTTCAACTTGTCCAGCTGTTTATTTTCAAAATAGGTTGTAATTAGTACACTTTTTATAGTTGTTATGTTAGCTGTTCTCTCATGTAATCAGTTTATAGTTTTTGTGTTAACTTTGTAATGAATGAATGATGTTTGGTTACACATGTTTTTGCCATTGTTTATCTTGCATCCACACTTGCTTAATGGATATCATGTATTACATTCAACAATGCACATATTCATATAATAACTAATGGATTCGGGGTTACCCAGTTCTTCTATATGGACAACTCAGATGTATGACAAAAACATATGCAACTCAAACAAAGTATGTCGGTATGCTCTATTTTATAAAGTCTCAGTGGTTCTAATATAGGCTTCAACTTGCTAAAACTTGGCATGTTTCTAACGTACGATGCATGTTTAACTTATTTTTTTGAAGTTTGTATTAAAACTAGCAAGAAGCCATAAGGAACAATGACAAGACGGCAGATATCATCGATCTTATAAGTTTATTTGGGTGATTCTCCTGCAAGTGGTTTTAATATTAGGACGATTTCATTTTCGTGTAGGTTCTATTGAATTTGAAGTGTAAAGTGTTTCGTTTTAATAAATTTTGCTGTTTCTCAGAAAAGTGCTTCTAGTTGCAGTATGATCCAAAATCCAGACTGAATCCATATGTAATAGTAATTATTGACGTGCTCCAGTTGATGAAAATTTCATCCATGTACACACAATAAGGTTGTTTTTTACTGTTTGAATAGATAATGGCACTCGATAAAAACAATTTATTTGACCCGTTTTAGATATAACACGACTAATTTGGACCCATTTTATCAGTAATGGGTAAAAATGGCACTTATAACATAGATTACCAAAGCTAAAGAAGTACTTTTGAACAGGGGGAAGACGTTGCTGGAATCAGAATGCTGCAAGAGGCCGTCACCATGAAGAATTGCATGCTGGAAGCTTTTAAAGAGCTCGTCGAGAACTGTGAGATCTTAAAGCGACACTACAAATACATGATGATAATCTTAAAAAAAATCTTACTGTTCCTTATTAAATTGTGTTTTGAGATTGGAAAATGTGACAAAATTTGGGTATCCTTAGTACAGAATATTGAATTCCTGTCCAGAAAATAGACTTTGGATGTTGCAAAGTTGATCAGTGAAGCGTACTGGTAAAGGAGCAGTGAGAATTGCAGTAGATATGGTGAATGAAAAGCTAATCGATACTCTAACAGCAATAATGAGGGTCGAGCCGCAACATCTGGATCAGCTTCTTCATTCACATGCATAGTATAATACTTGTGCTTAGAGGTGTCAGAATAGGCTGGTCTGTGAGTGGTGTAATGGGGTAAAATGGGTCGTTTTTATAAAAATAATCCAAGTTAGTTTGGAAACAATCATGGCATGGGCTGATCAAGTACGCCTCAAGGTATTGACTATGACTAAAATGGTTTAGCATCACATAAGTTTTTATTCAATGTGTATCTAGTATTTGAGCTGTTTTTTCTTTTCTTTATTTTATTTTATTTTATTTTATTTATTTATTTTTTTGGGTTATATACAAAGGTTATGGCGAATGCATATGGTAATATTTTTCTTTT
Organism: Artemisia argyi; assembly: GCA_030686995.1. NCBI lineage: Eukaryota > Viridiplantae > Streptophyta > Magnoliopsida > Asterales > Asteraceae > Artemisia > Artemisia argyi. The sequence continues at coordinate 194,133,045 of CM060687.1, read as the reverse complement.
CTTATTGTCGATATCACACATAATGAAAGTAAAAAGTTGCAATGTTACTCTATAATACAAACTTGCTAGAAAAATGTCTACAAAGGATGTGTAAAGTGTTTGCAGGTGCAGCCAAATATTTGAAATTTAAACTTGGAGTAGAATAAATTCAACACATGAGATTTGGTTTGATCCACGATGTTATAATCTGTTACACATATTTTTTGGATTATTTTCAGTTTTATGCTTCTGATGAGAGGATAAAAGTCATAAGGAAAATGATCATGGCCATGACTCTTGAGCAAAGTGTAAACTTAATCAGGAAAACTCAAGTACAAAGAACAAAAGCAGCTCTTGACTTGTTACTGCCTCACCAACGATCCGACTAAGGGCATTTTCTGAGCAATGGATGGTAATTTTACACCTCACTTCTTAGCATTTTAACACCCATTCATACTTTACATCTCATTTCCCTATTATATAACTTAATTTCATTTAAATATTTCAGGCCTCCCGGCCACTACATGAATTTCTAACTGTAAGGTTATCTAGAACAAGTTGTGGGTGAGCTCACTAAGGATACAATAATGAATGAGGATGAAATATATTCAAGAATCAAGAAATTATCAGAATTCAGAAGTGAACCCAATGCTTGGTTTCCGTGGCTATAGTAACATGATGGGGACCCCAAAGTAGCAGACTAGCCCGATAGGCAATAACCTTTGGTTGTATGATTTTAGGCTTGGGATTTCATATCCATAGCTAACAGAGATGCAGGTTATGCAGGTGCGTGCCATCTTTCAGTCTGCAGTGTCTATGAGCCACCAAGGCATGACAGTGTTCCCCGAGATCATGGTTCCATTAGTTGGAACACTCCAAGACCTAAGACATCAAATTGGTGTGATTCGCCGTGTAGCAAAAAAAGTCTTTACTGAGATGGGGTTGTCATTAGAGTATAACCTTGAGTTAATTACATAAATAGTCCTTGTGGTTTACACACTTTTTCACCTTTCATCCTTAACTATTAAAAAGTACACGGGTCGTCTCTGTGGTTGTCCATTTTGTATGGACCGGACCTTTGACAAAACGTATGTTACTTTTTTTCGTTAAATCTGGTCATGTGCAGGTCACGTGAGGGCATTTTGGACTTTTGATCTCTTACATCTTCAACCTCTTTGCCAATGGCGTGTAGTGTTGGACGTTTTTAATGTCTAACATGCCAAAGAAATCAAGATGGGTCAAAAACATAAAGCTTGTAGATTAGATTTCGGTTTGGGCCTCAGGCCAACAAACCCAATAGATAGTTAAACGGTTATTTAGTCAATTAATTAGATTGTAATGTTTAGTTTAGGGTTGCAACGTTTTATATGAATCGTTATGTCTCTTGAAGACAACGTTTCATCTCTTATATATAGGTTTAGGATTCTCTGTAAACATCAACCCTTTTGTTATCAATATATCAGTTATTAAGGGTTCAACCCATATCTTCTTTGTCTCTATTTATTCGATTATGTTTGCATGAATACATGAGCTGTTTAGATCAATTCGATCCTGGAAACCTCCCCTCAAAGGCCTGTTAACATGTAGCTTAGTTGGTAATTGGTGAGGGTATCTTTGCACCCAACAAGTACAAGGTCAAGGGTTCAATCCTTGGCACCCCCATAACCAAAACCACTGAGTGAATCATGTATATACTAGTGACTTGATGGAAAAAGCAACACTCTCATGACTTTTTTAATAAGTCATGCTAACATATCAAGTTTTAGTCAAATAGACATTTACTGACTTACCAAATTTCATAAATTTCTCAATTAAGAAAATTAAGTCAAATTCAAATGACAACTTAGTACCCTCATATACGCAAAATCTGTAGTTAGCTTTTCTGAGTGAGGTTATTCATATCTCAAAAAATGATTATGTTACTCCTCTAATAAAATTTATTATTTTTTATTGTGTTTTTTTTATTCTTCTTAAAAGTAATAATTTTGCTAATTGCTCCATTAATTTAAAAAGGGCTATTTGACAAAGTGACCTAAAATTTGAAACTAAGAATTTATTTTAAACGGCAAATTTTATGCACCTATATTATCACCATCTCACAAAATGTCCCAATTGTCTTTTATGAGACTTGACCACATAACTTATTAGCCGGTGAAAAAGTCCCACAAACCCTGGTCCAAATGACATGAGTAAATGACAACAATAGAACAACTCCTACCAATGGTATTTTGACTTAGCGCCAGTTTGGAATGTGGGTTTGAAGTGGTTTGGATTCATTCATTTCCTAAATCCAATGTTAATTGGTACACATATTTTGGACGCAATTAATGGTTTGATGCCAAATATTCAATCCTTACCTACTCAGTGGGTTTTCAAAAAACATGTCACTGGAAGTATTTTTTTTTTTTTTTAATTTCACAAAAATTATTTACCACATGTTTTTCAACTCACATTCTTTTTATTACTTTTTATATTTAAATAATATGTTTTATTATAATTTATTAGTCTGCTATTTTGAAAAGATAACGTCTTACACGTGAATTGGACTAGATACATAATATAGTTGTACTCGCAGAGACTAATTATGTACACGGGGAAAACTAGTGATGTGATGAGCCTTTAAATACCCCTCATGACTCTCAATGAGGGGTAAGGATAGTGTGTAGCTTATTTCATTTTTCAAATCTTAATAAAACACACTCTTTCATTTTTCTCTCTTTAGTTTCTCACTAGAAATGTATGTTTATTTTAAACTTCGACCTCCCGAATGATGTTGATGCTTGCATAATTTTTTAATAAAATAAATGTATTTTTAAAATATAATAAATAATTTTCTCACTTTCTATTTCTTTAAAACGAAATTCAAATCCAAATTCTCTAATCCTACCTACGAACCAAACGAACCCTTATATATGTATAGTAATCATTCCTGCTTTTCCTATTTTGACATTCGAATAAGAACTTGCTCTGATTTCTTATTTCTAACTTCTTTAATTGAGAAAGTTAGCAATGAAAAAACATATTAAACTCGAAAGTCAAAATATGTACTTCCATTGTTTTAGCAGATAAGTTCATGGCATTTTTGTCCTTGCCTTGTAAATATTTTAACTTGTTTACGATTGTTGGATCTTGATGCATTGTTGTCTGTAAGTAAATTCTTGTACCCCAAACCAAAAATATGTATAATTGGTCGTTTCTTCTGACGATGTTTTGTTGAGCTAATTCAGTGCCCAATGATCATTGTTTATGATTTGAATAGAAAATAACTTAAGTGTAAACAATGTCTCTAAATGGAAAGAAGCATTAAGCGAGTCATCTACAAAGTTCTTTAAAGTCTAAAGAAAAGACTCAACCCTTCTTGAGGCGGAACTCAATGAGTGAAGTTCGGAACCAAGAAGAAGATGATGGAGTCAGTTAGTGATAACAATAACTCACTGCCCAATTAGATGTCACCGGTGAACCTGAACCACTAACAACTAACAAATCGTTAAAAAAATTGTAAAGTAGTTATCAAAAAGTCAAGATACTACTATAGTTGGTAAAGAGGACAAACATTTGTCAACATTGTTTCTTAAAGTATTGTTAGACGTGTTCTATGAATGCAAGCATTTAATGTAAGTGTACTACACAGTTAAATACTTGACACGTCGCAATTATCCCATGGATATCCACCTTGATCCTCGCCTATAGTAGGAATGTTGTGGATAAGTAAATGTTCAATCTCTTACAATTAAAGTGATACACTTTCGAGAGAACATTTACTCCTCCAAATAATCATAAGTAAATAAGTAAATGTTCACCACACATTCTCATGCAACCTATATTGTTATTTCGCGAACAATCTTAAGTAAATTCTATTCTAATAAGAAATTAAATGTTGAAAAATTCTTTGTATTTACCTACTCGTTTATACATCTTGTTGAAGTTTAAACTTACATTATTTAGACATGGAAGTTAGTTAAAATAACTTTGTGTACTTGTTATAATCAACTAAAAGAGATTTTTTTTTTTTTTTTTTTTTTTTTTTTTGCGCCATTATAAGAATGATTGAGAATGAAGATCATATAATTAAGGATTAATTTCATATCTCCTTCTATTTTCATATTTAATTTCATATATACCAAAAGTACAATCATTGAGTGCATAATATACAATATTTTTAAAGCATGTTTGGGTAAATATGAAATTTTCAATTAAAATAAGGGGAGATATGAAATCGTCCCAATTATTAATATACAACAACTAAATTTTGGATCTCGATTTTTACACTTTTTGAAATTGAATATTGGGTCTTGGATTATTTTGTTTAGAATGCTTGGAAATTGTCTTTTGTTGTTGAATATTGCTTTATTAGATTTTTTATGTTTGGTGTCAAGTATTTTGTTTAAGAAAAAATTTAGAGTCAAGAAGAATAAAGAGGTTGAAGATGTTGGGTGCAAAAGGTTAATAACCGATAACCCTAGACCGACCCACAATCGGTGTCAAGTATTTTGGATCTCGAAGACGTAGTCGATTTTTGTATATAAAGCTCGGGCTCGAGGTCGAATATTAAATGAGCCATCGAGATCGGCTCGAACTTGTTTAAGCTCGACTCGTTTGAACTTTTTTTACTGATTAGATCCGAGTTTTTCATGAGTGGTTCAACTCGTTTCCCCCCTACTTAAACAAACGACGTAGCTAAAGAAAACATAATGAAAAAACTAAAAGAAAAAAGGCTTAAGGCCATGGGCTTTAGGTGCAATTTTTTTTTGCTGTTTAGAAACCCCTAATGTTTTAAAACCTAAAATATAAATACAGGTGTTTAGACCTCGTATCTTGTCACTTCAAGTTCAGCCGTCAATATACTTATGATATTCTCTTCAGATCTCAGCCGTCCATTCATTCGCTAAACCTAGTATCGTGTCTTTTGAATACCCAAATCAGGTAAAACGAAACATATACTTCGTGTTTTTGTTTGTACCTTTTTAATATATTATATAAATTTATTATTTTATTATCATATATGGTCTATGGATTGCTTTTTTTAATGTTTTTCTGATGATTTCTTTTATAGGAGGTGAATAACACCTTGTGGCTCGCCTATTGCGTGTATCGGACAAGATGGAATTGTAACTTCAAAACAAGATTGTTCGACAACATTGAAATATATCTTTGGATAGTAGCAAATACATCAAAACACAGTGTTGCCATCCATTATACAAATCTGCTAAATGCGGCATTTATATAAAGGATGACATCATTGTGCTTTGATGCATTTGCTAATATCCAAAGCATTTCAACGTTTTTGGCTGTTCTTTTTAGGATTCTCAAGCATGTTGTTTAACAAAAGTGGACTGTCTTTGGATAGTAGCAAAAACATCAAAGCACAATGTTGCTAAATGCAGCATTTATATAAAGGATGACATCATTGTGCTTTGATGCATTTGCTAATATCCAAAGCATTTCATTTTTTCCGGCTGTTCTTTAAGTATCTCAAAATAGGTTAGTACACTTTTTATAGTGGTTATGTTAGCTGTTTTTCTCATGTAATGTTGGATTCAGTTTGTGGTTTTTGCGTTAATTTTGTACTAAATGGCTATATGTTTGGTTACATGTTTTTGCCATTGTTTATCCTTCACCGCAAGAATTGCATACGGGATATCATGTATTATATTCAACGATGCACATATTCATATAATGCAATTATGCAACAAATTTCCAAATCTTGTGAGGGAACGACATCAGTATAAAAGTAACTTCAACAAACCCAATTCTTCTATATGGACAACTTGATGTAAACTCTAACAAAAACTATAGCTAATCCAACATAAATGTATATTAGGTCAATATTATGAGCCTGATTGCGTATATTGTAGATCTTAAAAGTTTATTTGAGTGATCTTCCTGCAAGTGGTTGTAATATTAGGCTGATTTCATGTTCATGTAGGTTCTATTGAATTGGAAGTGTCTTAGTGAAAGTTTTAATAAATTTTGGTGTTTCTCAAAAAATACTACATGTTAATGATGTGCTCCAGTCGATAAAAACTTCATCCATATACACACACAATAAGGTTGTTTTTTAATGTTTGAATAGATAATGGCCTTCGATAAACACAATTTATTTAACTAGTTTGAGATAAAACACGACTCATATATATGGACCCATTTTGGCATTTTATAAACGGGTAAAAAAAATGGCACTTATGTGACAACCGGCAATTTAGGGAGCTATTTTGAAAACTCGCATTACGTTAAAGTTCGTTCATAAATTTTATTTGGAATTTTTATTCGCAACGAACTTGTAAGACCAATTTTATAGATAATTATATTTTATGTCGTTATAGGATTCGAGATTTATTTAATGATTCGTTATGGAATTTACTTGGTGATGTATTTTTAAATTCTCACTTGGTACTACGTTGACTCCGGCACTAGGATTACCTAACGGGAAATTTTATGACTCGTTTTACGAGTCCGACTACATTTAATTATTTGCGGGATGTTTTCGTGAGATATTAAACGTTTGAAATGAGTACGGGTTTCGGGCCGTATGTTTTACACTTACCCATTTCTTTACCCACTCATAATTATTATTATTATTATTATTATTATTATTATTATTATTATTATTATTATTATTATTATTATTATTTAAAACTTAAAAAAAAAATAAAAAAAAAAAAAATAAAAGAGTTAATAACAAAGGGTCCTTGTTGGTTCGGTTCACACACAACACCAACACCCTCACTTCCACACTCCTCTCTCTCTCATTTCTTCTTCTTGACAAACCCTAGCTGCCCCATAAAAACCGGCCACCACCATTGTCACCGCCGGCCACCATTCAACACCACCACCATTTCCTAACTCCCCATCATCAAATCTCTTAGATCTACCCCTACACGCGCCCTATAACTCCATTTTTCATCTCGAATCACCACTATTTTCACCACCATTCACTTGCTTTCCAAGGGTTATCACGGTTGGAGTTTTATAGATCGAAGGTGAGACGAGTTTTACTCGTATTTTTGATAAAAACGTGACCAAGGGTCACGACTTGATGAGATTCGGTTGGGTCTTCATATAAAAACATGTAATACTTATGGGTTTTTGATTGGAAACACCTTTTTCTTAAAGGTTTGGTATCCGGGTTGGTTTTCTTGATGGGTTGATTCGAACCGTCAGTCTAAGACTCACGGCTTGGTTGTTGATCCGAGCCATGGGGCTCGATTGCTTGCCACTTTTGGGTCTTGAAATTGTGGCTCATGTTCTTGCTTGCGTTGGATTATTTGGGTCGACTCCTTGGAGTCGTGGCTCGATGCCGTATATTGGTTGTTGTTGCCGAGACCCTTGTGGTCGACTTGGCATTTGGGTGTGCTCCTTGGAGCTTTACTTTTGACCCCTTGATTTTGGTTCGAGCCATTGTGGCTCGTGGTGTGTACCGAGACTCATTTGAGTCGAGTAGACTCGGGTTTGGCTTGGTAAACCATCCCGAATGTGAGCTTTGGTTATATTTAATTCCTTATTATTTTTGTTGTTAACTTGGTTTTGGATTTGGCTTGGTTGATTATTTTGGCCGAATACTTGTGGGTCGAGACCACGTTTGGTCTCGACAATGGATATTGGTATTGAGAAGTGTTGACGAAAAGTGTTATTGGGGACCGATTGTGAGACGGTCACTTAGAATGACGGAGATAGGTTAGTCGGGTGCCGTAGTCGGACCCTATTGTTGTAGCACATGGATTGGGATTGTTTTGGACGGAGATGTATTGATTCTTATGACATTTGCATATTACTTTGGACTTGGACAATGAGCCGAGAGTCATGACTCGGACATGTGACCATTTCGTATGACTCGATAACTATTTACAATTTAAAACATAAATAATAAAACTCGTAATAATAATTATTGGTAATATAAACGTTTATATGAATATATAGACGTGAATAACGTATATATAATTGTATAAATGCGTATATTAATAATAACAAAGATCACGAGTTGTATTATAAATAATACGACTAAATATATTAGGCTACGAGAGTAGCGTAATATTATTGGAAGTATTGTTATAATTAAATATTATAAATACCGAGAAATTCTCGACGATTACTAAATATTAAATGAAATGTTATTTTATATATATAACGAGTAAACCTATCGAGTTATGCGGAGTCGTGGCCACTTGAGTCCAGGTAAGTTATTGTTTGTGACTTTCGTGTTGTCACGGATATATGACGATTAATATAAACATTTTCTATAACTAAACAACTTACTTAACCGAAAGGTTGAACCGAGTTATTTGGCTATACGAAATGAGTATATAAATGGGCATCGTATCCTACGACGCCCATAGGTTGTGGTATATGTAAAGGATAATAAATTGCTATATATATATATATATATATATATATATATATATATATATATATATATATATATATATATATATATATATATATATATGGCCAATTTGGCGATGTATATAAGAAGTTTATTAAACTACGATATATACCATATAGTATTTATGTGCTATGTGCTTTAGGATTGGGTGTAATCTTGGAACGATATGTTACGTAAATAAATATGAGGATTATCAAATCGACGAATTTGATAAACTTTGACGATTTATTTAAATAATATATTGGGCTAATATTAGATCTATAGTTTATTTGTTATTCTTCTGTGTGACCTCTTTGGTTTGTTTGTGTCGACCCACCACCCGTATGGATACCAAACGTAAAAACTCCAAACTATTACGAAATGGATTTTCGGAAAATAAAACGGAATACGTCCGGGTTTGGGAATATCTTGATTTTGAGGAAATGATTTCTGAACGAGTTGATATTGTTAGGTCGTGCCGAGTCCGTAGTTGCCGTCTTGTGAGTTATTATACGTCTTACTTCTACCAAGTTCTTATTGCTGATTTCTGGACTTGAGGTGAGTCATAGCCCCACTTTTACTCTTGAACTATGTTTTCAATACTTGGGGTGAGAAACGTGCAAATGATTTATGTGGACTATTATCGCTTTTATATGCTTTCTAAACTTGCTATGCGTATGGACTAGGATGTATTGTCAGCTTTAGTCACATATATGTTGTGTGTACTATTCAAGGTTGGCTTATTTGGAATTGTCAGCTTTAGTCACATATATTTTGTGTGTACTATTCAAGGTTGGCTTATTTGGAATTGTCAGCTTTAGTCACACGGTTTCGTGTGTACTATTCAAGGTTGGCTTATTTAGATACTGTAGTGTGCACCTATAGGTTATTAATACTTCGGAAGTTATCCGAGTATTTATTGGTATTGCGGGGGTTACCCGAATATCTATGTTAGAACGGAGGGTATCCGTGTGTTATGTTGGAGCGGAGGGTATCCGCAGGCTTTTAGTGAATCCTTAGTCTAGCTAGCAAGCGTTTTGCGTATATGTCCACTATATTGTTAGATGAATTTAAACCTATGATCTCACCAGCGAAAGCTGACTTTTAGCACGTTTTCTCAGGTAATTACGTGATGGTATGGATGCATGGATTGGAAGGCTCGGCTAAGGCTCCTGGTTTATGGATCTATTTTTCTAAACTCTGATATTGAATTATGGACCTACTTTTATTTCTTTTGTGCCTGACTCTGGATGATGTTGGGATAAATGTAAACTTTAAAACCCCGTTTTTGTTGCGTTTTTATTATGTTTACTTTATCTCGTTCTATTATGTCTTGTGTTGGATACCAATCCCCGTAACACCCCGAAAGCTTGTTAAGTCTTCCGCTGTATCAAATTTTGGGGGTGTTACAGATTGGTATCAGAGCCAGGTTATAGAGAACTAGGTAAATAAACACCTAAACTATAACCGAATTTTTGTAGAAAATGATCCTTGACCACTGCCCGCCAGCCCGCCAAGCCGAAGCATCTTCTATTATTTTGAGGTATTATGAGATATTTGAGATGATTATTAGATTTGGGATTTCTTGAGATGGTTTGAGGTTTTGAGGTTTATTGATTTAGTAATAAGATGGCGTTTCGAGGAATTATATGGTCTAATTGTTTATAAATGTTTTAGTAATGCGATATTTGAAATTCTTTATTAAGATTATATGATTGAATTATTTGATGAGGATTTTGGTATGGCATTTTGTGTTGCGATTTAGTTGTTTTGAAACACTTACACCTACCCTACGCCGTTGTCACAGACTATGGCCTCCCATATGCCCGATGTTGTCGAGGATATTCTTACTGCACTGGTATTACCAGCACAGTTCACTATGGCATCTGATGATCCTTACCAGATTGCCATGCTTTCAGCTACCGTGCCGCAGACAGCTTCTACTTCAGCACCGCCTGCTGCATCTACGCAGGGACCCTCGTCTTCTCTAGGGCTTCCTAGTACATCGAGGCAGCTTACTCTTCATCAGGATTTGGCTCGTGTGGCCCCACGCTTTGCCCACCGAGCTACGGCACGCATGTCAGTACGCCCTACTCCATCACCTTTACAGATTGATGATCACTCTCTTCTGTCAGAGGCGCCACCCACATCATTGAGTCGTCGTCCTAGATCACCTACCACATCTCCACATGGTTCACCTGTTAGGAGACGACGATTGATGATGTACTCTTCCGATGAGGATGAGGAGGAGTACGAGGGTGAGGATGAGGCTGATGACCCTGAGGAGGATGATGACCCTCAGGAGGCTGAGCAGGGTGATGATGATGACCCTGAGGAGGAGGATGACCCTCAGGAGGAGGAGATACCTGATGATGATGATGTGTTAGCACCAGCTCAGGCTGAGGAGCCTGATTCACCTATACACCCGATTGAGCCTGTTTCACCCGACCATCCGTTTCTGTTTGATTCACCACCTGGTAGTCCAGTGGCGTCGGATGCGTCCTTTGAGGTTTTTGCTGAGCAGGCAGAGTTAGGTGAGAGTGGCAGGTTGTGGGCTCAGATTACTGCCCAAGGCGAGAAGATCTCGCGATTATCTGATCGACTTGAGAGAGTTATTGGAGAGTTTATAGCGGATTTGAGAGTTGACATGACTGTTGTTGAGGGCAGGTCGATTGAGATGAGGAGAGTTTTGATGGAGGTTCATGAGCAGATCACGAGTTTACAGCGAGGTTTTGTCACAGCTCGAGAGGCCGACCGCAAGTTATGGCAGCGGAACACCGAGCTAGAGAAGGAGGTGGCAGACCTCAGGAGAGACAGCGACACCCATGGTGTGGAGCTAGGATCATTATGGAGAGATCTTGATGGCTTGAGGCAGGAGTTGAGGAGCCTCCGCCAGCAGCGTGGCTAGATGCTTGGGTTATGTTGCCTTGTTGCTTTCTACACCGAGGAGTGTTCGGTTAGAAAAGCTAGTTATCATATTTTGATGTATTTTGTTCAGTATTCGTCTCTTTTGGAACGATTAGCATGTTTTGTGTTTTCCAGTAGTTGGAACGATGTTGGATCTCTATTGTATGGTTGATGGCTATTAGTATATGGTATTATGTGATTTTTGGGTATTATGGAAATTGAGTCCCTATTCGCTTTATTGATGTTTTGTGGTGTATTGTTGATATTCTTTCCATGACTTGGCTTCGTTGAATTACTTTTGTTGAGCATATTGATAAGTTCTATTGGAGACTCATGAACTTGTATGATGTTTCAGATCAATGGCCCCATGACGAAACCCTGTTAGAGCTACCAGAACTGGTCCTGCAGTGACTACCCCTGGTCGCCGAGGACGCCGACCTACTCGAAATGTTGAAACCCCTACTCCTGACAACCTAGACACTACTAACCGCAACAACAGGAATCAAAATGTTGATGTTCAGGGAGACAATGATCATGTTCCACTTAATGCACCTACTGTGGATCAAGCAATGATCAATCAACTTGTCGAGCAAAGAGTTGCTGAACTACTAGCTGAGTCAAATCATTCCAACAATTCTGCTGGGACTTTTCCACCTATTCGTGCTAATGGATGTCAATACAAGGAGTTCAAGATTTGTGGACCCATTGAGTTTGGTGGAACTGAAGGAGTGGTTTACTTGGTCAGATGGATTGAGAAGACTGAGTCAGTGTTCAATGTCAGTGGTTGTGCGGAGAATGCGAAGGTAAAGTTTGCTTCTTTTACTTTCAAGGATGAAGCTTTAACTTGGTGGAACAATTACCGAAATTCCGTTGGGAGTGATGTAGCTTATGCTATGACTTGGGAGCAATTTAAGTCTCTGCTGATTCATACTTATTGCCCAAGGAATGAGGTTAAGAAGCTAGAGATTGAGTTCTGGAATCACAAAGTGAAGGGTACTGATATGGCAACTTACAATCGTCGTTACCAGGAGTTGGCCTTGCTTTGCCCAGATATGGTAAAAACTGAGACTCAAAAGATCGAGAGGTATACTGATGGGTTGCCTGTAGCTACAAGGAATGATGTGATTTCTGCTAGGCCTACAAACATCCATGAGGCAATCACAATTGCTCAACAACTTATGGATTCGTTGGAATTGGAAGGAGCTGATAAGGATAAGAATGGAAAGAGAAAGAGAGACCATCACTCTAAGGGTAATGATCACCGAAACAAGAGACAAGCTAAGGCTTATGCTATTGGGAATGGAGATAAGAAGAACCAGAACGGTGATGCACCCAAGTGTGGTCGTTGCCACCAGCATCATACTGGATGGTGTAGTGTGAGATGCCAGAACTGCTCAAAGAAAGGACACACAGCTAAGGATTGTAGAGCTCGACCTCTTGCTATGGTTCAAGCTGCTCCTGAAATGAGAAATATGGCAGACGTTACTTGTTATGGGTGTGGAAAGAAGGGACACTATAGGAACGAGTGTAGAGAATCGTGGAACCGAGGAAATCAAGGCTCGGGTGGTAATGGGTACAATCATGGAAACTGTGGAGCTGGAGGAAACCGTGGACGACAAGATAACGGGGACCAACATGTGGAAGCTGGAGCTGCTCAGGGAAGAGTGTATGCACTCGGGAACGAGAGAGGAGAAGATCCGAACGTCGTTACTAGTACGTTCCTTCTCAATAATCGTTATGCTTCCATACTATTTGATACTGGTGCCGATAGGAGTTTTGTGTCCACTACGTTTGCACCCTTACTAGAGAAACCCCCGATGGCCTTAGGAATTGGATATGATATAGAGTTAGCAAATGGGAATATAGAAAGGATTAATACTATCATTCGCGGTTGCACGTTAAATTTCTTGAATCACCCTTTCAACATAGATCTTCTACCCATCATGTTAGGAAGTTTCGATGTCATCATTGGTACGGATTGGTTGTCGAAGTATCGTGCTCACATACTTTGCGACGAGAAGATCGTGCGTGTACCTTACGGAAAGGAAATCCTAAATATATTAGGAGATCGAAAGGATTCGAGGAGCCCATCCCGGTTAGCAGTTATTTCTTGCACTAAGTTACCAAAGCTAATGGAGAAAGGATGTTACCTTTTCTTAGCTCAAATTTCTGAGAAAGAAGGAACGGAGAAAAAGGAAAGGTGCATTGGAGATGTGCCTATAGTTCGTGATTTTCCTGATGTGTTTCCCGATGATTTGCCGGGAATCCCGCCTACTAGACAAGTGGAGTTTCAGATTGAGTTGATACCTGGTGCTGCACCTATAGCACGAGCGCCTTATCATCTTGCACCTACCGAACTAGAAGAGTTGTCAAAACAGTTGTCGGAGTTAGCCGAAAAAGGATTCATAAGACCAAGTTCTTCACCTTGGGGAGCCCCAGTCTTATTCGTGAAGAAGAAGGATGGATCGTTTCGTATGTGCATTGATTATCGAGAGCTGAACAAGTTAACGGTGAAGAATAGATACCCGTTACCGAGGATCGACGACTTGTTCGATCAACTTCAAGGATCGAGTGTGTATTCGAAGATCGATTTGAGATCGGGATATCATCAACTTCGAGTTCGCGAGGAAGATATTCCGAAAACGGCTTTCAGAACCCGTTACGGGCATTACGAGTTTCAGGTGATGCCGTTTGGGTTGACTAACGCACCGACGATATTCATGGATCTCATGAATCGTGTGTGTAAGTCTTACTTAGATAAGTTTGTGATTGTGTTCATCGATGACATTCTGATTTATTCGAAGAGTGAGAAGGAGCATGAGGAGCATCTAAGACTTATCTTAGAATTGCTCAGGAAGGAGAAATTATATGCCAAGTTTTCGAAATGTGAATTTTGGATTCCGACGGTACAATTTTTGGGTCACGTAATTGATAGACAAGGAGTCCATGTGGATCCTGCTAAGATTGAAGCAATAAAAGATTGGGCTGCACCTACGACCCCAACAGAAGTTCGTCAATTCTTAGGTTTAGCCGGTTATTACCGAAGATTCATCGAGGGATTTTCGAAGATAGCTAAACCGTTAACCAAATTGACTCAAAAGAGTGTTACGTATGAATGGGGAGATAAAGAAGATGAAGCATTTCAATTACTTAAGAAGATGTTGTGTAGTGCTCCTATCTTAGCGTTACCTGAAGGTAACGAGGACTTTGTCGTCTATTGTGACGCTTCACATAAAGGTTTGGGAGCCGTGTTAATGCAACGAGAGAAAGTGATAGCTTATGCTTCCCGACAGCTCAAAAAGCATGAGAAAAACTACACCACCCATGATTTGGAGTTAGGTGTTGTGGTTTTCGCCTTGAGGATATGGAGACATTACTTGTATGGAACAAAGTGTGTTGTATTCACTGACCACAAAAGTCTACAACACATCTTGAATCAAAAAGAGCTCAATATGAGACAACGACGTTGGATTGAGTTGCTAAGCGATTATGATTGTGAAATTCGCTACCATCCTGGTAAAGCAAAAGTTGTTGCTGATGCTCTTAGTCGAAAGGAAAGAATACCACCGTTACGAGTTAGGTCACTGGGAATGACTATCATAACCGTCTCAAATACTTGAAGCTCAAACGGAAGCGTTGAAAGCAGAAAACCGACCTGCTGAGAACATATTTGGGATGGCTGAGAATGAGAAAGGATTTGTTAAGCGTTACGATGAATTACTATGTTTTGGAGATCGGATTTGGGTACCTTTATATGGAGGAATTCGGGAGTTGATTATGCATGAGTCGCATAAGTCAAGGTACTCTATTCATCCTGGGTCTGACAAGATGTACCAGGATCTTAAGAAGTTATATTGGTGGCCAAACATGAAGGCAGATATAGCATCGTATGTTAGTAAGTGCTTGACATGTTCTAAGGTTAAAGCCGAACATCAGAGACCGTCAGGATTATTGACGCAACCAGAACTTCCAGTCTGGAAATGGGAGCGGATTACAATGGACTTCATTACCAAATTACCGAGGACAGCTAGCGGTTGTGACGCTATCTGGGTAATTGTGGATCGTCTGACTAAGTCTGCTCATTTCCTAGCAATTAGTGAAGATGATAGTGTGGATAAACTTGCGAGGTTGTATGTAAAGGAAATCATTTCTCGTCATGGAGTCCCGATATCGATTATTTCTGATCGCGATAGCCGCTTTACGTCAGCTTTGTAGCGATCACTTCAAACGGCTTTGGGGACGAGACTTGATATAAGTACTGCATATCATCCCCAAACCGATGGTCAGAGTGAGAGGACCATTCAGACTTTAGAGGATATGCTTCGTGCATGTATCATAGACTTTGGTAAAGGCTGGGAGAAGTACCTACCCCTTGCGGAATTCTCCTATAATAATAGTTACCACACAAGTCTTAAAGCTGCACCATTTGAAGCTTTGTATGGCCGAAAATGTCGTTCACCAATTGGTTGGGCGGAAGTTGGAGATAGCCAACTCACAGGCCCTGAACTTATCTTGGAGACTACGGAAAAAGTAACTCAGATTCGTGATCGGTTGCAAGCAGCCAGAGATAGGCAGAAAAGTTACGCCGATCAGAGACGTAAACCTTTAGAGTTCCAGGTTGGAGACAAAGTGATGCTGAAAGTCTCGCCTTGCAAGGGTGTGATACGTTTCGGGAAACGTGGAAAACTCAACCCACGCTACATTGGACCATTTCTCATTTTAGAAAGAATTAGGCCCGTGGCTTATAGGTTGGAATTACCACATGAACTGAGTAAAGTTCACGACGTATTTCACGTTAGTAATTTGAAGAAATGTCTTTCTGATGAGATGCCTATTATTCCGATGAAGGATATTCGTATTGATGAGAAATTGAATTTTGTGGAAGAGCCACTTGAGATTTTAGATCGTGAGGTTAAACGACTCAAGCGAAGTCGCATTCCGCTCGTCAAGGTTGGTTGGAATTCCCGACACGGACCAGAATTTATGTCGGAACGTGAGCACGAGTTCCGGAAGAGATATCCGAAGCTTTTCACTTCGTAGATGAATTGTTCCGAGAGAAACCCGGGACGGGTTTCTTCTGAGACTGGGAGGATGTGACAACCGGCAATTTAGGGAGCTATTTTGAAAACCCGCATTACGTTAATGTTCGTTCATAAATTTTATTTGGAATTTTTATTCGCAGCGAACTTGTAAGACCAATTTTATGGATAATTATATTTTATGTCGTTATGGGATTCGAGATTTATTCAATGATTCGTTATGGAATTTACTTGGTGATGTATTTTTAAATTCTCACTTGGTACTACGTTGACTCCGGCACTAGGATTACCTAACGGGAAATTTTATGACTCGTTTTACGAGTCCGGCTACATTTAATTATTTGCGGGATGTTTTCGTGAGATATTAAACATTTGAAATGAGTTCGGGTTTCAGGCCGTATGTTTTACACTTACCCATTTCTTTACCCACTTATAATTATTATTATTATTATTATTATTATTATTATTATTATTATTATTATTATTATTATTATTATTATTATTATTATTATTATTATTATTATTATTATTATTATTATTATTATTATTATTTAAAACTTAAAAAAAAATTAAATAAATAAAAGAGTTAATAACAAAGGGTCCTTGTTGGTTCGGTTCACACACAACACCAACACCCTCACTTCTACACTCCTCTCTCTCTCATTTCTTCTTCTTGACAAACCCTAGCCGCCCCATAAAAACCGGCCACCACCACTGTCACCGCCGGCCACCATTCAACACCACCACCATTTCCTAACTCCCCATCATCAAATCTCTTAGATCTACCCCTACACGCGTCCTATAACTCCATTTTTCATCTCGAATCACCACTATTTTCACCACCATTCACTTGTTTTCGAAGGGTTATCACGGTTGGAGTTTTATAGATCGAAGGTTAGACGAGTGTTACTCGTATTTTTGATAAAAACGTGACCAAGGGTCACGACTTGATGAGATTCGATTGGGTCTTCATATAAAAACGTGTAATACTTATGGGTTTTTGATTGGAAACACGTTTTTCTTAAAGGTTTGGTATCCGGGTTGGTTTTCTTGATGGGTTGATTCGAACCGTCAGTCTAAGACTCACGGCTTGGTTGTTGATCCGAGCCATGGGGCTCGATTGCTTGCCACTTTTGGGTCTTGAAATTGTGGCTCATGTTCTTGCTTGCGTTGGATTATTTGGGTCGACTCCTTGGAGTCGCGGCTCGATGCCGTATATTGGTTGTTGTTGCCGAGACCCTTGTGGTCGACTTGGCATTTGGGTGTGCTCCTTGGAGCTTTACTTTTGACCCCTTGATTTTGGTTCGAGCCATTGTGGCTCGTGGTGTGTACCGAGACTCATTTGAATCGAGTAGACTCGGGTTTGGCTTGGTAAACCATCCCGAATGTGAGCTTTGGTTATATTTAATTCCTTATTATTTTTGTTGTTAACTTGGTTTTGGATTTGGCTTGGTTGATTATTTTGGCCGAATACTTGTGGGTCGAGACCACGTTTGGTCTCGACAATGGATATTGGTATTGAGAAGTGTTGACGAAAAGTTTTATTGGGGACCGATTGTGAGACGGTCACTTAGAATGACGGAGATAGGTTAGTCGGGTGCCGTAGTCGGACCCTATTGTTGTAGCACGTGGATTGGGATTGTTTTGGACGGAGATGTATTGATTCTTATGACATTTGCATATTACTTTGGACTTGGACAATGAGCCGAGAGTCATGACTCGGACATGTGACCATTTCGTATGACTCGATAACTATTTACAATTTAAAACATAAATAATAAAACTCGTAATAATAATTATTGGTAATATAAACGTTTATATGAATATATAGACGTGAATAACGTATATATAATTGTATAAATGCGTATATTAATAATAACAAAGATCACGAGTTGTATTATAAATAATACGACTAAATATATTAGGCTACGAGAGTAGCGTAATATTATTGGAAGTATTGTTATAATTAAATATTATAAATACCGAGAAATTCTCGACGATTACTAAATATTAAATGAAATGTTATTTTATATATATAACGAGTAAACGTATCGAGTTATGCGGAGTCGTGGCCACTTGAGTCCAGGTAAGTTATTGTTTGTGACTTTCGTGTTGTCACGGATATATGACGATTAATATAAACATTTTCTATAACTAAACAACTTACTTAACCGAAAGGTTGAACCGAGTTATTTGGCTATACGAAATGAGTATATTAATGGGCATCGTATCTTACGACGCCCATAGGTTGTGGTATATGTAAAGGATAATAAATTGCTATATATATATATATATCGGGAAATCTGGCCAATTTGACGATGTATATAAGAAGTTTATTAAACTATGATATATACCATATAGTATTTATGTGCTATGTGCTTTAGGAGTGGGTGTAATCTTGGAACGATATGTTACGTAAATAAATATGAGGATTATCAAATCGACGGATTTGATAAACTTTGACGATCTATTTAAATAATATATTGGGCTAATATTAGATCTATAGTTTATTTGTTATTCTTCTGTGTGACCTCTTTGGTTTGTTTGTGTCGACCCACCACCCGTATGGATACCAAACGTAAAAACTCCAAACTATTACGAAATGGATTTTCGGAAAATAAAACGGAATACGTCCGGGTTTGGGAATATCTTGATTTTGAGGAAATGATTTCTGAACGAGTTGATATTGTTAGGTCGTGCGGAGTCCGTAGTCGTTGTCTTGTGAGTTATTATACGTCTTACTTCTTCCAAGTTCTTATTGCTGATTTCTGGACTTGAGGTGAGTCATAGCCCCACTTTTACTCTTGAACTATGTTTTCAATACTTGGGGTGAGAAACGTGCAAATGATTTATGTGGACTATTATCGCTTTTATATGCTTTCTAAACTTGCTATGCGTATGGACTAGGATGTATTGTCAGCTTTAGTCACATATATGTTGTGTGTACTATTCAAGGTTGGCTTATTTGGAATTGTCAGCTTTAGTCACATATATTTTGTGTGTACTATTCAAGGTTGGCTTATTTGGAATTGTCAGCTTTAGTCACACGGTTTCGTGTGTACTATTCAAGGTTGGCTTATTTAGATACTGTAGTGTGCACCTATAGGTTATTAATACTTTGGAGGTTATCCGAGTATTTATTGGTATTGCGGGGGTTACCCAAATATCTATGTTAAAACGGAGGGTATCCGTGTGTAATGTTGGAGCGGAGGGTATCCGCAGGCTTTTAGTGAATCCTTAGTCTAGCTAGCAAGCGTTTTGCGTATATGTCCACTATATTGTTAGATGAATTTAAACCTATGATCTCATCAGCGAAAGCTGACTTTTAGCACGTTTTCTCAGGTAATTACGTGATGGTATGGATGCATGGATTGGAAGGCTCGGCTAAGGCTCCTGGTTTATGGATCTATTTTTCTAAACTCTGATATTGAATTATGGACCTACTTTTATTTCTTTTGGGCCTGACTCTGGATGATGTTGGGATAAATGTAAACTTTAAAACCCCGTTTTGGTTGCATTTTTATTATGTTTACTTTATCTCGTTCTATTATGTCTTGTGTTGGATATCAATCCCCGTAACACCCCGAAAGCTTGTTAAGTCTTCCGCTGTATCAAATTTTGGGGGTGTTACAACTTATAAGTGAGATCTTAGAGCGACACTACAATGACATGTAGTTATAAATAAAAAATCGTATTTATTAATTTATCTTTTGTGATAGGAAGATATGACAATAATTTTGGTATTGTGAGCACAGGATATTGTATTCACTGTTCAAGAAACTAGACTTTGGATGTTGCAATGTCGATCAGAGAAGCGTACCGGAAAAGGTTCAGTGAGAATTGCCGTAGATATGGTGAACGGAAAGCTGATCGATACTCGAAAAGCAATTATGAGAGTCGAGCCACAACATTAATTGGATCAGCTTCTTCATCCACAGGTATTGTATAATACTTGTGCTTAGTGGTGACAATGTAGATGGTTAGTTGGGTTGCGTTGCGTAATGGGTCAAAACGGGTCTTTTTTTGTGTAAAAGTAATCCAAGATAATTTGATCATTTATCACTGATTATAATTTTGTGGTCTAGTTTGAGGATGCATCTGCTTACAAAAACCAAGTGGTGGCAACATCTCCTCGTGCAGCCGTGACCCAGGTGGTATTTAGTGCTGAAGATGCACAAAGTGCATCTTTGGTATGCATCTTAAGCCCTTCAAATGGCATACATAAAAGGGTGCCAAATCATTGACGGTTCTCGTATTGTTGATGAAATCATCTCTTGGGCAAAAAAAATAAACGAAATGTCTCATATTTCTCAAGGTCGACTTTGAAAAGGCTTTCGACTCATTGAATTGGTCATTCTTCTTCTCCATTATGGAACAAACGGGTTTTTGTTGCAAATGGAGGTCTTGGATCTCCTCTTGTATGAAGTCGGATTTTGCATCGGTTTTCATCAATGGCTCTCTAACAAAGGAATTCAAAGTTGAAAAAGGTCTTAGACAAGGTGACCTCCTCTCACCATTTCTCTTTATCATTGAAATTGAAGCTCTCAATGTAACCCTCCTAAATGCTTGTAACAACATACACATTTCACACCTACAATTTGCGGATGATGCACTTATTATGGGTGAATGGTCATGGTTAAATGCAATGCGCTTATCTAGAATTTTAACTTGCTTCTACCTCGCTTCCGGTCTCAAAATTAACTTTCACAAGAGTAAGCTTTATGGTATTGGCATAACCACTTTGGAAGTTAACTCTTACATCTACCATAGGTTGCCTTCCTTCTTACTTCTCATGCACCTACTTGGGTCTCTCAATCGGTGGGAAAATGTCAAGGTGTGCTATTTGGGGCATTCTTGTTGACATGCTCAATAAGAAGCTCTCTAATAGGAAAGCAAAGTCCCTTTCTTTTGGTAGAAGATTTATACTTATCAAGTCCATTCTTGGTAGTCTTGGTGTCTATCATTTTTCCACCTTTAAAGCTCTCAACAAAATACTCAATAAGCTCGAAGGTATTAGAAGAAAATTCTCTTAGGGCGGGACTACGGACCAGAATAAAATTGCTTGGATTGCTTAGGACAAAGCAACTTCTTCTATCTCAAATGGAGTTCTTGGCATTGGCACCCTCAAGTCTAGTAACCATGCCATGCTTAGTAAATGGTGGGGAGATTTTGACACTGAAAATCATGCTTTTTGGTGTAAAATCATTCGCTATATTCATGGAGATGGTAGGTTTAAATGATACCTTGTCTTGTTAATCAAATCTAAATCGGGTCCATGGTATCGTATTGTCAAGTTAAAAGATGATCCAACAAGATTGCCATTGATTTACCTTCGAAATTCAAGAAAAAGATTGGAAACCGTTGTAGTACTCAGTTTTGGCTAGATACTTAGCTTCGAGCTAGGATCGCCTCTTAAACATTGTCCAACCTTCCAACCACTAACCTCCATGCTTTCTACTACCGCTCATCTCGCCCCTCCCTCTAACCCCCCCCCCCCCCCCCCAACTTAAGTCTGGTTTTCAGTTTGGGCATGGAGCAGGCCCATTCGGTCTAGTTTAGAGCTTTTTGAGCTTTCAAAATCGTGCAGTCTTGTGGCCCATCTATGAATATCTGATAATTTTGATTCGTGGGAATGTACTATTAATGATTCCCGAGCTCTTACTGTCAAAGGGATGTGCTCCTACATAAACCAAAAGTCTCCCACACCAGATATATCCCCAACTAGATGGAACACACTCCTTCCTTTAAAAGTCAATATCTTCATCTGGAGAACCACAAACATGTAAATCTGTAACAAATTCTGCACTTAGAAGTGATTTGCTAATATTTTTTATTAGAGAATGCAAGTGCAGTAAAGTAAGAGTAAAAATAGAATTGAAAGGCAGGATTAGTATGATACTAGCTTAACCTTTACATCTATTTATAGGCTTACAAAACCTTAGTAGATAGACTTCCTTTGCCTCTAAGTATTCTTAGTAAGCAAGTTCTTAATAGCTAAGACTAGTAGATATTTTAAGTATCCTTAACAAGTAAGAATACTTCTTAGCTAAGTATACTAAATATCTAATATACTTAAGAGGTAAGGATACTTAATGTTTAAGGTTCATTAGTAAGTAAGGATCCTTACTAGTGAAGTATCCTTTATGACTAAGATAACAAAATATCTTCTAAACATAATATTGTTTTAAAACAATCTTAGATATTTTAAGACTCCTCTTTAAGATTGTTGTTTGATGTCATAAGCTGAGCCTTGAAGTAGTTTAGCTTCTTTCCGGTAATCGACTTTGTAAGCATATCTACGAGTTGAGTTTCAGATGTGCAATACTTCAGCTTGACTTCTCTATTCTTCTCAGCTTCTCGAATGGCATGATACTTGACATAGATATGCTTTGTTCTTCTATGTTGCACGGGATTTTCTGTTATGGCAATAGCAGACTTGTTATCGGAGAAGATCACAATGGGACCTTCTTGAGTTAGATCCAAATCGAAAAACAATTTTCGAATCCAAATAGCATGATTTACAGCACCCGCAACTGCTATATATTCTGCCTCTGCAGAAGATTGTGCGACAACGCTTTGCTTTTTGGAGTTCCAACAAAATACACCTGAACCGAGAGTAAGAATATAACCAGAAGTACTTTTTGAATTATCAATGCTTCCGGCCCAATCACTATCAGCATATCCTTCAAGTTTCAGATCTTTGTTTCTTTCGAACATAATTCCAAGATCAAAAAAACCTTTCACATACCTTAGCACTCTTTTTGCAGCTCCCAAATGATTACTAGATGGTTCACTCATAAACCTTGATCGAAAACTGGCTGCAAAAGCTAAATCTGGTCTTGTGATTGTTAAATATAGTAAGCTTCCAACAATGCTTCTATATCAAGTTGGGTTGACAAGCTTCTTCCATCATCTTTTGACAACTTGCTCTTGTAGACGAGTGGTGAAGTAACTGGTTTGCATTAGAACATGTTGAATTTCTTAAGCATATCACTAGCATACTTTCTTTGAGAAATATGAACATGGTCAGGTAGTTGCTTGATTTCCATGCCAAGAAAATAGGATACTAGTCCTAAATCTGACATATCAAATTCAGATTGCATTTGCTTCTTAAATTCCTTAATAAGATCATCGTTGCTTCCGATTACAAGTAAGACGTCAACGTAAAGAGAGATAATCAGCCTCTCTTGAGAATTAAGCAATCGATCTTAGCATACCAAGCCCTTGGTACTTGCTTAAGACCATAAAGTGCCTTGTAGAGCCGATAAAGTTTTTCTTCTTGACCAACTACTTCAAAGCCTTCAGGTTGTCTTACATAAATCTCCTCCTCAAGTTCACCATTAAGAAATGCACATTTGACATCCAGATGCTGAATTTTCCAATTTTGTTGAGTAGCTATAGCTAATAATAACTTGATTGTGCCATGACGAGCAATGTGAACAAAAGTGTCACCAAAGTCTACACCAGCGACCTGAGAATAACCTTTGACGACCAATCTAGCTTTATGCTTGTAAATTGATCCGTCAGGCTTTGTAGACCCATTTCACATCTATTGCATTTTTCCCTTCTGGCAAGTAGCAAGCTTCCATGTGTTGTTTTTCTTGATCATTTCAAGTTCATATTTCATTGCATCAATCCATTCAGAATGTTTAGAGGCATCCATATAGCTTTTAGGTTCAATAACAGAATTACAAGACTCGTAAACATCAGCAAGCGGTCTCATTCTTAGCACATCAGTGTCAGTTGTATCTTCAATATCAATATCAAATTCATCATGATGTGTTTCATCTGAAAACGTATCTACATGCCTTTTAAGTTCTTCCGCATGCCCGTCCCAATAGGCCCCTTCATCAAAAGTCACATCTCTGCTCATTGCAATTTTACTATCAGTGAGATCGTAAAGTCTATATCCTTTTGACTTTGTTGCATAATTGACAAAGATGCCTTTTCTAGCTTTTGCATCGAGCTTTGATCTTTTGATGTCTAGAATATGATAGTAAGAGATAGACCCGAAGACTTTTAAATGTTTAATTGATGGTTTGATTCCTGACCAAGCTTCAATTAGAGTTTTACCGCTCACAGCTTTTGTTGCTAATCTGTTTAGCAAATACACAGATGTAGCTACTTCCTCGGCCCAAAATGTCTTTGGCAGTTTCTTCTCAAAGAACATTGATCTCGCCATCTCCATAACCGTTCTGTTCTTTTTTTCAAAAATGTCATTTTGTTGAGGCTAGTATGGAATAGTAACTTGGTGAATTACTCCTTGTTCTTGAAGGAATTCTTCAGACTAGTTTGATGTGTATTCTCCACCATTATCGGTTCTCAGAATATGTAAAGTACTGCCGCTTTGAACTTCAACAAATTTCTTAAAGCTTTTAAAGATTGACAGTACCGAAGCTTTGTTGCTAAGGAAATAAACCCAGCACATTCTTGTATAGTCGTCAATGAAAAGAACAAAATATTTATTACCGCTCCAAGATGGTGTAGACATAGGACCACAAATATCAGAATACACGATTTCTAACATGTGTGTGGGTCTCGTCACACCAGCTTTTGAGAAAGGCAACAGGCGATTTTTCCCCAATTCACAACCTTCACAATTAGAATCAACTTCACTAATGGAAAGTGTATCTTTCACCAACTTAGTAGTATACATGTGCTTAAGTGTTCTCTAATTTAAGTGGCCAAATCTCTTGTGCCATTTCATACTATCATCTTCAATAACACTAAAAGCACTAGCATTTGCAACATCAAGCTTCAAATAATAACTATTATTTACCATATCAAGGCTAGCTACTTTAGAATCACGAGAATTAGTGATAACGCGACGCGAGTCCTTCTTAAAATTAACACCATAGCCATTCTTTAATATTTTTGGCACACTTAACACGAGTCCTTCATAAAATTAACACCATAGCCATTCTTTAACATTTGTGGCACACTTAACATATTTTGATCAAGTTGAGGCACATATAAGACTCTAGAAATGTATTTGGTACCTTTCTTTGTGTTGATAGCTATAGTACCTCTTCCTTTTGCTCGAGCATAATATCCATCTCCCAACTTCACTCTTGGGTTGTTTGTGGCGTAGAGACTAATAAAGAAAGACCTTTCTAGAGTCATATGACTTGTGCATCCACTATCCATAAGCCACGTAAGGCTGTCTGGATGTTTATCAAGATGCGACGCCATGAATAAATGCTCAACATCATCCTGATATTCCTCGGAAACATTTGCTTGGTGAATTCTTTGTGTGTTGCTAAGAGTTTTTTTTAATCTTTGAACCAACAATCAGCTTCTTGATGATTGGTGTTTTGACGAATATTACATGGAAGAAAAGTACCTTTCTATGATGTTGAAGAAGAGTTTTGTGAGGTAGAGCCTCTGTTGTTTCCTTTGCTTCCTTTGCTGAAATTTCCTCTTCTGAAAGTGTTTTGTTTTGTATTTCGAGCCTTTTTACTTCTAGAATATGCTCGAAAAGCACCTTTAACTTTCTCTTCTGATCTTTAGAAACTCTTTGCTCTTGTGCTTGGAGTTTACTAGTTAGTTCAGAAACCGTAAGCGTATCGAGGTGACAAGACTCTTTTGTGGCGGAAATTTTTGCTTCAAAATTTGAAGGAACGCTAATTATCATCTTCTCTACTACTTTATCGTCTTTCACAACTTCTCCATGAAGCCTCATTTGATTAACCACGTCCATCATCCTTGCTGAGTAATCTTTCACCAATTCATCATCTTTCATTTTTAATAATTCAAACTCTCTTTTGAGAGTTAATAATTTGACAACTTTTACTCTATCAGTACCTTCATAGGTTTGTTGGAGTTTATCCCACACAGCTTTAGGGGTCTCCAAGTCCATTATGGAGTTGAAAATTTGATCAGCGATACCTGAATGCAAACAGATTAATGTCTTGTTCTTCTTTAGTGACTTAGTCTCGTAAGTTCTTTGTAGAACCGTAGAGGGGGGGGGGGGGGTGAATACGGTTTCTTAGGCTTTTTAGATGTTTAAAAACTTTAAGCCAAAGAGAACACCAAGTGGTTGTAAATCAATCCAAACAACCACAAACACAAATAAAGTATATAAAGCAAGAAAAGAAAGACACCACGATATATACTGGTTCGGGATGGGGGGTTTATACCATCCGTACGTCCAGTTGCGAATCCGCGACTCCTATACTATTCACTAATATAATCCTTTCGGTGGACTACAAACCGTTATAGTTCACTCCACTGATATTCACCAATATCGATGCTCACAAAGAAGGAGTTACTCACCAACGGTATTCCGCCCTCGGAAACCACTCAAAGAATCTCACGATTCGACTTTACCTAAGGATCACAAAGATCACTACCAAGACTTCCACCCGGAAGTATCAAACCCCAACTAGATCCCCAATGATCTAGGCTTGGTCACAAAGACACAAGACTTCCCTTACAAACAATTGAATGAATGAATGAATGTTTGTTCAATCAAGTTCTAACCTAACCTAGAGACTCGATTGTAATAGAAAGGGTATAAGAAAGAAGACCCTCGACACAATCACAAGAGTGGATTAGGTTCTTGTGATTCTTCCCTTGCAAAGATATATGTTCTTTCAAAGATGTTAGTGTGAAAATCAAGAACACAAGATTAGAGATAAAGAGATTGAGAGATTTGAGAGTGTTTAGAGAGAAAGAATAATGGCAAGGGGTGAGGAATCAAGAGGCAAGGCATGGTATTTATAGGCAAAGACCCAACTTGGGAATATTTTACCGAGGCCGGCGCGTCACCCACGCGTTGACGCGTGGGAGGAGCGCCAGACACCTAGGGAAAATATTCCCGAGGCTTTGGGTGTTTAGCATTATTGATAAGGCAAAAAATGATCCGTTTTTAGGGGGTCATTTAAGCCCGAATTCGAATTTATTTGATCAAATATTGCCCTAAATCGTTCCTTTTGTGATTTTAGGTACTTTTGGAGTGAATTCTGGAAAAGGAAGCATTTTGGACGTTTTTGGAGCATAAAAGTGAAGAAAACGGCAAAGTCTTAATTTTCCTTGTTGGGAACAGTACCTGACGGCGTCAAGAGCAATTTGATGACGACGTCAAGAGCAAAAATGGTGACGGTCCAGTGGAAATGTGACGGCGTCAAAGCATGGCCGTCAAGAGTAAAAGTGGTGACGGCCCAGAACAACATTACACATGACGGCGTCAGATCTGGATCTAGGCAGTCCGAGAATATCATAGGCGGCGGGTTGACGGCGTCAGAAGTTTCTTCTTGACGCCGTCACCTTAGAAAATCTATATATAGTCTTTGTAATTTTCATTCAAAAGTGGAGGACAATATTAGGGACGACTTGAATAAACCCTAGCTCGACTTTTACAGTATTTTCAAGGGTTTTCACCCCTTGAAACCTTTCATGTTCAATTAAGATAAGTATCCTTTCAATTTATTCAATATGTCTATGTGTTGTTTGAATATATCTTACGCTTGTCTTGATTTTAACATGCCCTAGATCTCTTGTGTGTTTGCTTAGATGTAATGAAACCTAGATGTTGATTATAGGTTGATTGCTTGTTTATAGTTGTAATGGATGAATAATTTCGATGTGAGGCTTAAGAAAACTGGCAGACTTCCATAGTGTAACTTGCTTGAACGTCTTAAGAAACATGAACCAATGCGTACTAAGGTTTTTATGGTTGTATTTAATGCATGAGAGAATTCTAGTGATCCCATGTTAGGAGTTTCTTGCAGGCTCGACATAGGAGTGAAGTAGGAGCTTATAGAGTTGGGGAAGTACGTACGCCACCCCACGAATGGTATTAAGGAATATAACCCGTCATCCATGCAATTTTAACAAACTATCAACCTGTAAAAGATATCTAGGGAGTAATGAAATCTAAGTAAACACAATTTTCCCATTTATTGTTCACACCACTAATTAAATTAGTTTTATTTTCAATTTTGTTATTTTATTTTGATTGCATCTTAGTTATTGGGTTAGTTGACTAGCAACTAATTCCGCCCACTCCTCTAAAACTTGAGATTTTTAATTGCTTTTCATAAAATATAAAAATACAAAAAGAATCATCCCTCACCTCTAGACCTAGTTTTTAGGTTTCCTAATCCTAGCGACACTATTCCTAAGTTGAACGATCAATCCCCCGGTACTTGTTACTATACTATACTACAACGATCAGGTACACTGCCTGGTGCGGGTTGTAAGCTTCTCGAGATCCCTCGAGAGGTAAAGCCTGGTGCAATTCCCACGCATCAAGTTTTTGGCGCCGCAGCTCGGGGAATAGTTATTGTCTAGGTTAGAATTTCTTTTTATTAGGTCTACTTGCTAGATTCCTTTCTAGTAAGATTTTATTTTATTTTTAGGTTTTCTTTAGTCTATCTTATTTCTTTGTTTCCTTTGTTCGTAAACTATCTCGATGGATAACAATAACATTGATCGTTTGATTCCTGTTATTCGTGTTTTTCGTCGCAGGATTTTCCAAATGCCCGCCCTAATCCCTTTAGTGGAAAATGAGAACCCACCTAACCTCTCGCCTAACCACCACTTTGGCAATAATTCTGAAATGGAGGAGTCTGACCATGATGATGACCATAGGGCTAGTCCTTTTTACTATTCAGACTCCGATGAGGATCTAGATGATGGTGATGTGATTAATGAGGATAGGATGGAAGATGAAGTGAACCCCCTTAGGTATGTCGACCCTAGGTTCAAGGATTTTTCCATGGAGAAGTGTAGTAGGTATCCGCCCCTAGAAATGCTAAGTGAGAATGATAAAAGAAAAGGGCTTAAATATACTCATGAAAAGAATAAAAGGTATTATCGTGGATGTTTAGAGTTAAGTGATGATTATAAGAAAGATGAGGCTACTATTAGATGGCTCACCCTTGGTTATGTGAGCATAAGCGACACACGGTAACCCATGACCTTGAGTCTAGCTACAAGACTCGTAAATAAAGAAAAACCCTTCTTGGGAGGCAACCCATGCTTTGTGTGATTTTTATTTGTTTGATTGTTATTTGTTTCCATATGCATGCTTTATTTTTATTGTTGGTAGATCATGTTTCAAACTAAAATGGTGAAAATACTTTATTTTGTCGTTTGGCTTTGTCTTAACTTCATCCAAAGGTATTTCGCAAAAGATAAGTGTAAGGGGAAACCCCAAATATGTTTTTAAGAAAAAAAAAATAAAAAAAATTGATCATGATTCTCCACAATATTAAATGGACATGTATATTCGTATTTGTTAGAGTCAAATGCTTGTATCGAGTCATAATGATGTTTTGCAGGATTTTCCAGGAAGTAGGACATAAGTTTTCCAGAAATTTTCCGGAAACTTAACGTAAGAATTTCTACAGATCACTTCTGACGGCGTCATGTGTAAAATTCTGGAAATTTTGCTAGTTTTGTTTTTCTAACGGAGTCTTAAAGTTTTTGTTAAATCTTTAGTTTTATAAACTCCAGGGAATCAGCAAACATTCATTCCACAAGCATTATATCTTACTTTGCTTTCTAGGAATTATTATCATATATAGATTGCCGCCGATTTTACGCGAGGTTGCCTTGTTTGTTTTCTCAGGTTTAACAGGTTATATATGACAAGAAGATGATTTATATTCTGGAAGGGAAGCTTTGATTGTTCATTTTCTTGGAGGAAGATCTAACCTTGTTACCGCACTATCCACACCGAACGAATCAGGGGAGTATTTGATTTCATTCTTTTACCTGTTTTACTTTTACATTCTTTAATTGAACATTGGGGACAATGTTCATCCTAAGTGTAAGGGGAGGGTAAAATGATGATACCTTATAGTATACACTTTTACTTGAGTTTGTTTGTTTGATGGTAGATGTGTAATAAAACTAAGAGAAATACTTGTTAGCGTAATTTTAGCGCCAAATTTAAAATTTTTTACAACATTTAGGAGTGAAACTTTAGCCTTAGCAAGCGTCTCATGGATAGGAGTTGTATGACTAGCACAAAACCGTACAATTCAGCAAAATTTTCCACCCAAATATGTGAGGTTCGCCTTTAGATTTGATAGGAAAAACATTTACTATTAGTGCTTATGAGTGTACCGGTAGCATTTAGATTCTAGAACTTGCGTTAGTGATGCATCCCGAGACCGCTAGTGAGACTACATTCGTGTAGTAGGTTTTACTACATGATAAGAGGCATTAGGATCACCCTTGTGTTAAACCCGTATCATAATTACTTGACCATTTAAGTCATATTACTTGACTAGTTAAGTCAACTAATTTTTCCCACACCATTAGCGTTGTACTCATTTTAGTACACGAAACCTCTAGTACACCCCTCCGAGCCTATCTTTTTGTTTCTACCTGTAAGCATCTTACTTAAAGGAAGAATTTGTTACACCCCACTTAAATGTACACCTAAATCGCCTTAGCCTTCTGTGTATGCACTCATCTTTAGTGCATTATTGTTATTTGTTAAACCCTTAGTTAATTATCTAGTTGATTACATGGTTGCTAAGTCGAGTCATATTCTTGTACATATTGTTTTGGGACGATTGGGACTCATGGGTAAAGTACTTGTGTTATGGAGTAATGGGGAAGAACATCATATTATTACCCCCGTATGTGCGTTAATCTTAAAAGTACTCCAAGTGTTTTGATTATCTTAATTCGGGTCATTAGATTAGTTTATTGTAAAGTATGTAAAAATTCAAGTGTAAGGGGAATTTTCATTCCCTATGATGTATTATTTTGGATGGTAGGGTAAGAGTGTATGCAAATATATATATATATATATATATATATATATATATATATATATATATATATATATATATATATATATATATATATATATATATATATATATAAAGAAAAAAAAAGAAAAAAAAAAGAAAAAGAAAAGAGAAAAACATACGAACTACCATCCCATTTCATTCTATGTTTATTTTATGTTTTTGTTATTTTTTATTTATTAGCTTAAGTCGAGTCTAGTCTTGGCTTAGCAACGCCATATTGTACATGTAATTAACCAAGATGATTAACTCGCCACCAGTAAAGATTGCCTATATCCAACAAAACCGTGTATTCCATAACCCTACACCTAACGTTATAACCCTTTAAAAGACCTCTTTGATAGTTTGTCCTAGGTGCTTACGCCATGTGGTGGAGGTTTGATCCTTTCCCAAGCCTATGGTAATCTATTTTGCTATAACAGGTAGTGAGAGATATTTTCCATTTCCATACTGTGATATATACTTTATTACACCCGAGAGATGTGAGTATCTAAAAACTATTTGTGAGGTGCTAGTATATGACCTCCGTGCTTGTCTTTGGTCTTTAGTGGAACGATTATTTGTTGTAATTACTTTTATATTAGTGTTAAATGACCCCTAACTTGTATTTTGATTAGAATAAAAGCGCATTTGCTTGAGGACAAGCAAATCTCAAGTGTAAGGGTATATGATGAGTGATGAGTGTGTAAATACTCATCATTTTTATCGTATCTGAACTGCCAAAACATCCAAAAATACTCAAATACGCATAAAAATACAGAATTTATCCCAAAAGTGTGTTTTATATGTTTTAGATGCAAAATGTTTAAAAACAAATGAAAAACGAACAAAGTTTGCATAATTGGCAGTTTCAGTCCCTCAAGTTTCAAAAATTGACAAAACTAGTCCCTGGAAGTTTGAAATGAAAGAAAAGTCAACCCAAGTCCTTTAGAATTCAAAAATTGTCAAAAAAAGTCCTTAGGTGAAAAGTTTGAGAAAATTACATGTTTGGTCCCTGCAGTTTGAAATTTGGCAAAAATGGTCCCTGGGTTTAAAATATTGGAAATTTACAACTTTGGTCCTTTGGTTATTATTATATGGCAGGTTTAGTCCTTGGTTACCACTTTAGAAAAGTTTCATTTCAGTCCCTGGATTTTAGAATAATTACATAAATAGTCCTTGTGCTTAAATTTCATTCAAACCAAACGTACCCTAATATTACTACTCCCATCCAATCCAATAATAAATAAAAAGCCCACACCCATTCCTTCCTTGGCCCAAGTCACAAACAGCCCACACCCCATCCGTTTTTAATAATATTACCCTGCCCTTTGACCCCCTTTGACCGTCCCTTCCACCTCACCCCACTCAAACCTGCTATCAGCCAAACTCACCATCATCACCCCTACCTTCACCACCTGCACACTTCAACTATCCCCCCTCCTACTCCAAACCAAACACTACACTCCAATACAAACCCCTGGCATCAATTATATCCAAGAAACAGACAAAGGAAATTAGGCGCGAAAAACTTCAAACGGCTAGGATCAAAATTTATCATCCAATGGTGGAAATTGAAGCTGGGAAAAGACAAGGGTCCCTCTGAAACCCTAATTGGAAAGTATTTAAAGAAAGAGAAGCAGTGGAGCAACTAGTATAATTTTTAGCTTAATTTTATTATGTTTCAAGTTTAATGTAACTTTTTTTTAGTAAACTGAATGTTGTAATCTGTTTCCTTTCTCAATAATATAAGTTCTTTGTTTAGCAATTCCATTTTCAAGTTATATTCCAGTGTACTCAAAAAATTATAAAAAATCAGAAAAAAAAATAGAGAAGAAAATTAAAAAAAATGCAAGAAGAAAAAGGGATAAAGATGAATGTTGTGGGTTAGTGACCTTGTGGAAGGTCTATAGGGGGTGTTTAAGATCTTGGTATTGTGTTTTCAGCTTGGAGGCACTTTGTAAGCTCATTTCTTATTTTCTAGTTTCTACTGTGCAAGTGCTTAATACTGCTTATATGTATGTCTTGTTCTCATTTATTGTTACTATGTGAGATTGTGAGGTTAAAATTGCATGCTTGATAGTTAAAATCTTTGGTTACTTGGGTTTTTACCTCAACTGTCTATTTATGGTATAAAAGTGATTCTGCTCATTTGGTGTTAAGTTTGACATACCTGTGATTTATTTGGTCTAAAACATCATAACAGATGTTAATCTGTTGATCTAATGGGGTAAATCTGGGATTAGCTTCATAATCTTTCTAAAATTGCCTTTAAGGGAGTGTTTGGATCAGAGAATCTCACTGAGCTCCAGTGAGTTTTATTGATAGTTTGTGTTTGTTGCAAGTCCATTTAGGTTTTAGTATTCCATTTCAGTTATAAAACACCATGGTCTTTGGATAGAAAGTCAAAATCTCTTTCATATGTTCCTTGTGGTTTAACTGTTAAGAATTAAGGCTACAAATCCTTGAGATTAGTTAAATAAGTTGTTAAAGTAGCTTGATTTCACCTCATTTTTACTTGAAACATAACTTTTAATCACTGAGGATCAATCCAATCTCACATTAGTTAAAGTGTTACAAGAATTTTCAAAAGTCAAAAGTGTCAAAACCATCAGAATCTCACTTTTAGTGAGATTTTTCCTGATTTTTGAGATTGAAATCAGCACTTGAAATTTTTTGGGTTTAAAGTATCTCAGTTAAGCTTTAAGGACCTATATGCAGCTTATTTTCTAGATTTTTCCTTGAGCTTGTGCTTAAGCTGGAAGTTGGCTGCAGGGAGCGAAAAATGATCTGTTCTTAGGGGGTCATTTAAGCCCGAATTCGAATTTATTTGATCAAATATTGCCCTAAATCGTTCCTTTTGTGATTTTAGGTACTTTTGGATGGAATTCTGGAAAAGGAAGCATTTTGGACGTTTTTGGAGCATAAAAGTGAAGAAAACGGCAAAGTCTTAATTTTCCTTGCTGGGAACAGTACCTGACGGCATCAAGAGCAATTTGATGACGGCGTCAATAGAAAAAATGGTGACGGTCCAGTTGAAATGTGACAGCGTCAAAGCATGGCCGTCAAGAGTAAAAGTGGTGACGGCCCAAAACAACATTACACATGACGGCGTCAGATCTGGATCTAGGCAGTCCGAGAATATCATAGGCGGCGGGTTAACGGCGTCAGAAGTTTCTTCTTGACGCCATCACCTTAGAAAATCTATATATAGTCTTTGTAATTTTCATTCAAAAGTGGAGGACAATATTAGGGACGACTTGAATAAGCCCTAGCTCAACTTTTACAGTATTTTCAAGGGTTTTCACCCCTTGAAACCTTTCATGTTCAATTAAGATAAGTATCCTTTCAATTCATTCAATATGTCTATGTGTTGTTTGAACATGCTAGGCTAGATCTCTTGTGTGTTTGCTTAGATGTAATGAAACCTAGATGTTGATTATAGGTTGATTTCTTGTTTATAGTTATAATGGATGAATGATTTCGATGTTAGGCTTAAGAAAACTGGCAGACTTCCATAGTGTAACTTGCTTGAACGTCTTAAGAAACATGAACCAATGCGTACTAAGGTTTTTATGGTTGTATTTAATGCATGAGCGAATTCTAATGATCCCATGTTAGGAGCTTCTTGCAGGCTCGACATAGGAGTGAAGTAGGAGCTTATAGAGTTGGGGAAGTACGTACGCCACCCCACGAATGGTATTAAGGAATATAACCCGTCATCCACGCAACTGTAACAAACTATCAACCTGTAAAAGATATCTAGGGAGTAATGAAATCTAAGTAAACACAATTTTCCCATTTATTGTTCACACCACTAGTTAAATTTGTTTTATTTTAATTTTTCTTATTTTATTTTGATTGCATCTTAGTTATTGGGTTAATTGACTAGCAACTAATTCCGCCCACTCCTCTAAAACCTGAGATTTTTAATTGCTTTTTATAAAATATAAAAATACAAAAAGAATCATCCCTCACCTCTAGACCTAGTTTTTAGGTTTCCTAATCCTAGCGACACTATTCCTGAGTTGAACGATCAATCCCCCGGTACTTGTCACTATACTATACTACAACGATCAGGTACACAGCCTGGTGGGGGTTGTAAGCTTCTCGAGATCCCTCGAGAGGTAAAGCCTGGTGCAATTCCCACGCATCAATTATAAATGCCTTACCTTGCTAAACCCCCAATTGTACTTCACACTAAACCTTAACATTAATCATTCTAAGGTTTACCAACTCAAATAGCCAATTTGGAAAATCATTTGTGAGTGTTTAAAGAGAAACCAAATTATCAAGGGTTTAAGGTGTAGATAGGGTAATTTGGAAGGGGTAGAAGTGTATCTCCTCACATGGCATAGAAAAGAGAGAAAGGATATGCCAAGGAATTTTCCAATGCTTGGGGGAAAGAATGAGATGGAAGGTTGATATGAAATGGTTTGAATTGGATGGCTAGGATCAAAGGGAGCCTCCCTTGTTTTTCAAATAATTTTGCATGTGGGGAATATGGATGGATGAGATGATCTCATTTGAAATGAATGGTTAAGATCAAACATTCTTAGGTTAGGGTTGAGGAGGATATTCCAAGGAATATGTTTTGCTTGGGGGGAAAGGAGAAATGGAGGGTTGAGATGAGTTTGTTTGAAATAGATGGTGAGATCAAAGGGAGCCTCCTTTGCTTGGGGAGTAAGTGTGGATCAATGGTTGGGATTGTTTTGGTTTGAATTCAATGGTTGAGATCAAACCCATGTGATGATATAGAGATGAGGGGTTGGATGGATGGTTGTGATGTGTTGTAATTTGAAATCAATGGCTAGGATGAGAGGAGCCATATTAGGGTTTCCAACAATTGGCATGTGTTTAATATGAAGAGTTGGGATGTGTTGTAAGGGAATGGATGGTTGAGATGTAGTGTGTAAGAGAATATGTAACGGTTTAAGAGATTGTGTAAGAGAATATTTGATTTGGATATGATTGGTTTTGTCTTTTGTATAAATGGGATTAAGAGAAGATTAAGGCATAATCTAATTGTCATTAAGAGGAAAAGGTTTAGACAATTAAGATTATAAGTTGAGAAAATCATAAGTTACTTATAAGTTCAAGTAACACAACATCGAGAATCCATAGTTTCATATCTCGTGACTTTCCACGACTCGACGTTCTCAACTAATACATTGGTTTAAACAAGTTAAGTGCTTTGCCTTGATTTAAAGCATAACCCAAGTGGGAAAGGATGCGTTTACGCAAAGTGACCTTTGACTTAGTTTGACCAATAAGGGAGTAAACCCGTTACGTAATTAGAGAAGACGTAAGCACGGGATATGAGCATATGGATGCTTCAACACGATGTTGCGTGAAATATATAAGCTCCCTAAGTTTAGAAAAGCCTTGGCTAGAGGCGATAGCTAGAAAACATGAGTTGGCATTTTCTCGTAAATGGGTGCTTTAAAAGTAAGATCTCTCAAGTCTCAAAACTCGTTTCGAGTGTTCTCAATTAAGCACATAACATATTCATACATGTATTGAAAGATCCACATTAGTCGGGTAAGGGGAAAGCCGACATTCAAAATTCACCCGGAACCATACAGACTCCTGGCGCATCACCCGCGCGTTGACGCGCGGGCAGCGCGCCAGGAGCAGACATTGGCTTCGGCGATTTTGAGCTAACGTTTGTTATTTTATGTGTTTCGATGGTTTATTTGTCATCATTAAAACATAAAGAGATCTTGATCATGTTGCCTCAACAATCTCCCCCTTTTTGATGATGACAAACAAAAACCGAAAGCAAATAAAATTTCCAAACTTAGCAAAGACAAAGCACGCCTTTGGTGTAGCTTGCGTCTTGACCTTTGTCTTGTAATTGGTGAAGCCTTTAACTTTTCTTGAATGGTCTTCACGCTCTTGCTTTCTTTCTCCCCCTTTTGTCGAATCAAAAAGTCGGGACCGAATGTGCTCCCCTTTGAACGTAGCTCCCCCTAGATCGTTACTCCCCCTTGTTTCAAGGCGGGGATCCATGGGTCAAGAGCCTCACCTTTGCGGTGGCCTAGCTACACATAGAAATTACAACATGCAACCAACAAGAGATCCTCACATGTGAAAGTCCAAGATGTGTTAGATTACCATTTGGATACTTGCGACATGGGTTAGTTCATATCATAACAATATGGTTATATGTGTATATGTTTGTCCAATTTAATTAGATTTTATGAAAGTTATCCCTTTTATGACTTTTATAGACCGAATGATGAGCAAGAGCAATACTATGCATGTATATATACGTATGAGCATAATTATAACACAAATGCATTTTATTTCGTAGATGGAAACATAGGACACACAAGCAACCAAGAAACAACACAAAACATATCCTAGGACTCCTAGGGAACAACAACTACAACATATGACAAGGACTTAGAAGTTAAGAGAGTTCATTGTGAAGGGATCCTCCATTGGAGTCACATCATCAACTTCAATCATTCTTGATTGATCATTTGGGTGCTTGCTCTTGATGTGATCGAAGATGTGAGACATAAGTCTAGCAAAGGGAAGGGGCTCATTGTTGAAGTCCAATGCTTCCGTTCTCTTTGCTATAAAGTAAGGAAAATTAAAGGGAGTATCGGTCATGATACAATATAGCATGTACGCAACAATGATGGGCAACTTCTCTTGAGCTTCAACTTCAACAAACACATTCTTCAACAAGACCTCCGCCCATGGCATCAACTTGAAAAGAAGTTGAGACTTGTTCCAATGTTCAAATAGGACCCCCTCACAATGGAACTCGGGACGAAGAATGGTGTTTTAAATGAGGATGGCATGAATTGGAGGCTCTAGAGCATAAGTGCTCGGATGATAGTGCTTCATTTTCATGAAATCTGCGGTCTTAGTGGATCTTATGTAGAACAAGTTCCCCTTAGAGCATACATTCAAAACCCTTCCCAACTTCTTTAGACTCCAAGCATACCCATGACCGTACATCTTAAAATTTAGAGTAAGAGAGGGTTGGTCTAGATACAACCTAGCATAAAACTCTTGAAGATGTCTAAGATAGACTTCTATGGGTAGATCACGGATTAAGGAGAAGACTTTGGCTTGGATGAATGGTTTTCGAAGGTGTTTTACTCCCTCACGTGTTTCTCTCTAGTAATAGCACAACCCCTTAAGAAAAGAGGTCTGATAACCATTGTAAATGTGTAACAAATTCTGCACTTAAAAGCGATTTGATTATGTTAATACAAATATCGCCTAAAAACGTTATTTATATTTTACGATCTTTCTTAGTTTTGTTAACTACAAAAGATAAAGTTTATTTTTAGCAAATCATAAATATAGTTTAAAAGTCTTTTACTTAACATCACTCTAACTACATTTACATGTTTTCACAAAGTAATTTCTAAGTAAGTATACCTTAGTTTAAGTACATGTATTGAAAATGTCTATTATGTATATTTAGCAAGTTTACTAATTAGTTTGTCATATTAGGATATAAGCAAGCAAACTCTTTCTAGTAAAACATTCACTTGCTAGACATCTCAAACAAACATGTTTTGATTCTATACATAAACTATTTTCACAAGTATACTTTATTTTTTAGGAATATCTAAAATTAGAAATAAAATGTTAGTGACATCATTCCTTGCATCACACATGTCCCTTCAAGGAAACATGTGTGTAAGAAACATGTTTTATTATGTATTGATTCACACTCAAGATCTCAAAGTTGAATTTGGAAGATCTTGAGAATATTGTGTTAGATTGTGAAATATTTTGTGCAGGATTCTATCAGACATGCTGGCGGAACCCTCGGATACAACGGACGGAACCAAAGGATGGGTTCTGCCGTATCCGTGGGTTGGTTTGTTTGAAGGCCTATAAATAGCAACTCACTTCTTGATTTTTGGTTATCATCTTTCTATCATATTTCACTGCATATACTTCATTTCTAACTCAGTAAACTTTCATATTTGTGATTCTTTCTTTGTAGCAAGAAGATCACGAACATACAAGCTTCAACACAACGTTGCAAGACTTGTCTAGCATAGCATTAGTGTAAACTGGTGAAGTTTATACTTCATTGTATTGTATCCATTTGTAGTGATCGGTTAGTATTTTAGTCCTCAAAATACTTAGAGTATCGGGAGATGTTGTACCCTTGTAAAAGAACTATCGGGAGTGGTTGTACCCTTGTGAAAGAACTCGACATCTAGCTTAGTGTCGGAAATAGTGTGTAAGCGACGTGTAAGGTTTTCTCCGCCGGATAAAGGAGCTTGTTGACTAGTGCAATAAAACTCTTGAGTTGGATACTCGGAGCATGGAGTAGGGCAAGGAAAAAGAGTCCTTGTAGCCGAACCACGATAAACAATCATGTTATGGTTTGATCATTTCTTACTTTTATTCTTGCATATAATTTATTGTTTGATACGTCTTAATTGGTAATTACACGTAAAAGTATTAGAAGAAAATCAAGTCTAAAACCGGTAAACTATTCAACCCGCCTTCTAGTTTTCCACAATTGGTATCAGAGCTACGTTACTTAAGATTTTAAAATATATTGTATCTTAAAACTTGAAACGATCCATGGATTTTTAAAATTTCAAAGAACGGTAATCTATGCAAAGACCACCACTATTTGAACCAAATGGTTTTATTTATTGGAAAAACCGTTTTGAAACTTATGTAAAATCAAAGGACATAGATCTATGGTATATTATTATTGAAGGTGATCATAAGGCTACCGAAAGTGGTCTGGATGAGGATAGTTCACTTACTAAACATAATGATGATCAAAAGAAACTAATTGCCAAAAATAATGAAGCAAAAATGATGCTTTATAATGCCTTACATAAGAAAGAGTATGAAAGAGTTTTTATGTGTAAAACCGCTAAAGAAATTTGGCAATCTTTAATCACTACTCATCAAGGAAATTCACAAGTTAAGGATAACAAAATTGATCTTCTTGTCCAACAATATGAACAATTTTCTATTCCCGAAGATGACACTATTGACTGTGCATTTGCTAGATTTAACACTATTATTACTTCACTTAAAGCACTTGATGAATCTTTTTGTAGCAAGAATTTTGTCAGGAAATTCCTTAGAGCACTCCATCCTAAGTCGAGAGCAAAAGTAACGGCTATTGAAAAATCTAAAGATCTTTCAAGCATGGCACTTGACGAGCTTATTGGAAACCTCAAAGTTCACGAAATGGTGATGGAAAAAGATTCGGAGATAGTTAGAGGCAAGAAGGAAAAAGTAAGGTGTAGTTTGGTTGGGGGGCGTGGCCCGGGTTTAGGATTTGAAAAGATTAATCCATTGTTTGGTTCAGTCCTTCGGATTTCAAACAATACCATGATGCCCCAATAAATGCTATCTACAAAAGTCACCCATTTAGTGGGTTTACTGACATTATAAAAGGTTTTCTGACAATTGTTTTGTCTTCTTGCTACAAAAAATGGGACCTCCTCACACTTTAGCCACATATTTCTTTTTATAAATATATATTTATTATTTTAATCTTCAAATAAAAGGATAAAATAATCTCCTACTTATTTTAATATTTTTTTTCTCTTTCTACATCAAATCAAAATCCAAATCCTAATCCACAACTTTACATTTAAATCCAAATCCTAATCTAAACCCATCTACAAACCAAACGGGCCCTAAAATCTATTGCCTTAAAAGCTAGAATAGAATCAAGTGACGATGAGGAATCAAGTTCGGATAGTGATGATGAAGAATATGCCATGGCGGTTAGAGACTTCAAGAAGTTCTTTAGAAGACGAGGAAAGTTTGTAAGGCAATCTAAAGATGAAAAGAAGTCTCTACGTAAAGATCGGGATGTTAAGAAAGTAAATAATGAAAGAAAGTGTTTTAGATGTGGAGATACAAGTCACCTAATAGGAGAATGTCCAAAACCACCCAAAAGCAAAACTCAAAGTGCTTTTGTGAGTGGTGCTCGGAGTGATAGTGAGAATGATGATAAAGAGCCAACGAATGACGAAATAGCTCTTATGGCTCAAAGCTCAAATGAGGTACATTCCGATTCATCTTATTCTTCTATTGATGATAACACATTAGAACAACAATACAACAAACTTTGTGAGTTAAGGTTAAAAATCATAAACAAAAACAAATTTTTGAAGACTAAAAAGGAATTTTTAGAAAACGAAGTTTATGAATTAAAAGAAAAAGCTAAATGTTTGGAAAAGAGTAAAAACATTGACACAACGTGCAAATCATGTCAAGAATTAAAACTTGAAATTGAGAAGCTT
Source organism: Artemisia argyi (assembly GCA_030686995.1). Lineage (NCBI taxonomy): Eukaryota > Viridiplantae > Streptophyta > Magnoliopsida > Asterales > Asteraceae > Artemisia > Artemisia argyi. The sequence continues at coordinate 194,091,743 of CM060687.1, read as the reverse complement.
AAAATCACACAAGATAGTATTGTTAAACAAAACTCAAAGTTTAAGAAGTTTGATAAAAGTATTTGTTGTGCGGATGAAATAATGAAACTCCAAAAGTCGCACTTTGATAGAACAGGGTTAGGATTCATGAAAACATGATCAATAAGTAGTTTAACGAAACAAGGCGAAAAAGGACAAGAATATGAAAAAACTGCAGCAATGACCCACGGAACTGACGGAACCAAAAATTTGGTTCAGCCCGTTGAACCCATTGGTTCCGTGGACATTACTGCAGAACAGAATAGCGTAAAAACTAACCGTAGTGAATTTGTTAAAGTTAGAAAGAACTCAAACACTAGTTCTACTGAAACCAAACTTAAACCGGCCATAAAAATAGGAGTAAGACATGCTAAAAATGAATTTAGAACTAGAACTACTCAACCAAGACCTAAACCGTCTATATGCAAACACCCCATTCCAAAGAGCAACTACAACACACAACCCTACTTTCAACATGGCTGGGGTCAAAACTTACCTAGAAATCATCAAGCTCCAAATTATATGTCTTGGAACCCATATCCACCATTTCCTTACATGAATCAAGGTAATGGTATGATTAACCAAAATGGACCCATGAGATATTGGGGACCAAATGTTTGAATGCTTGTTATAAAATAGGTGTGCTTAAAAGTGTGTTTGGAACTAGATGAATGGATCAAAGATAGCGGTTGTTCAAGACACATGACGGGGGACAAAAGTCTTTTCTCTACCTATCAAGTCTATGACGGAGGTAACGTTACTTTTGGTAGCAAGCTTAAAAGTAAAATCATCGGAAAAGGTACTATCTCTCATGACTCTCTATCTATTGATGATGTTGCTCATGTTGATAACTTAGGATTTAATCTTCTTAGTATTACCCAACTTTTCCGTAAAAAGTATAAAGTACTCTTTAGTGAAAACGAAAGTAAAATACTTAAAGATGGTATAACTATAGCTAAAGGAGTTCTTAAAAACAACGTATACATTATGAAAATTGATAAAACATCTAGAGATAAACTTTGCCTTACCTCATTAGATGAGTCCTCGACTCTTTGGCATAGACGCTTAGGTCACGCTAATATGAGACTTATTCAATCCCTATCCTCTAAGGAATTAGTTAGAAACCTACCCAAGTTGAAATACGACCAACACTTTTGTGATGCTTGCAAAATTGGTAAACAAGTTCATAGTAGCCATAAGGCTAAAAATATGGTATCCACAACTAGATGTTTAGAACTTTTGCATATGTATTTGTTCGGTCCATCCGCTATTCAAAGTTATGGAAGCAACTTCTATACTTTGGTCATAGTAGATGATTTTTCACGATATACATGGACAAGATTTTTGAAAAGTAAAAATGAAGCTTTCAAACAATTTGAAATTCTTGGAAAGAAAATTCAAAATCAAGTAGGAAATTGCATTGTGTCTATTAGAACGGATCATGGTCGGGAATTTGATAACGAAATACAATTCGGTGAATTTTGTGATAAAAATGGTATAACACATAATTTCTCGGCTCCTCGCACTCCTCAATCTAATGGTGTAGTAGAACGTAAAAACCGGACACTTCAAAAGATGAGTAGAACAATGCTTAACGAACAAAATATTCCACAGAAGTTTTGGTGTAATGCCATTGACACATCAACATATATCTTAAACCGAGTCCTAATTAGACCATTTTTAGATAAAACTCCATATGAAATATATAGAGGTAAAAAGCCAAGATTAGGATATGATTCATTTGTTTTAAGTATAGGTTTGTTTTCCGAAGAAATGCATAGGAAAGTATTTCCCCGAGTCGTATCCCAACGAAGGTGTGAATGGAATTCTCAATTCCCGATTTGTAAAACGTGTCGTGAAAAGTGAATAGTGAAAATTTGTGATGGTGAAAATCAAATTATGAAAAGAAATGATGAATTAAACAGAAAATAAAAGCTATATATGTACAAGAGTCTAAAATTAGAAAACGGGAATGCAAACGCAATTTTTAAACGTAACTTACGAAATAAAACGCGACTTTTATACTAAAAATGATCCTACAAACGTGAAACAAGTTTCTAAAAATCTTAAACTATTAAAAAGAATTTTTAGAAAAAGAAAAATATTTTTTTTGGCTTTTTATTTATTTTCTATGATTTATTTCTATTTATTGAATTAAAAAGTAATTAAAAAATAAAGGAAATTATAAAAATAAATGGGAAAAATGCAAACTTAATTTTGAAAAATCTAAAATAATAGAAAAGAATTATCTAAAATATTTTTGGATTTTAAAGGCTTTTTTTTGAATTTTTTATTGATTTTTGTTGATTAAAAAGTATTAAAAAATGATTATTAACTAAGATTTAATGAGAAAAATACTAAATTAAGCTAGAAAAAATTTGAAAAAATTCTGGAAAATCTAAATTATTATTCTAACACTAGGAAAAATAAGAAAGTTTAAATAAGCCCACTAATAAGCAATTTGGACACAATAAGCAGTTTGAATAAGCACTTAGAGTAAGCACTTCTACATAAAATCGCACCAAAAGCTTAGGGAATGTGAAATGGACCTAAACAAACTTAATGCAGTTCAAATAAGCCTTGCCCGTAAGCCAGAAAGCTCAGCCGCATGTCCTATGTTAATATAGCAAAGAGTGTGTAAACCTTCAACTTGCGGGCACAAATAAGCAGTCTAAATAAGCTCTAAACTAGAATATTAAGGGGGCAAAAGCAAGCTAGCACTACCGAGATTTCTAAATATCAAAAAACCCTATGAATTATGCTCAACTGATTACCTAAAAATGGCTGAGAAAATGGTTAGTTGGGACAGGTTCAACTGTCCTAAAATCCGTAACCAAACAATCCTCAGAGTCAACGCAGGCACAAATTAATGCTTATAATCTAATAAGCACAATCAATCCAAAAGCTGAGCAAATAAGAACACTATACAAAAGATAAAGTTACAGCAAATTAAGAGCTTATATGAGCTACAGAATTTAGCCAAGTTAAACTGATATGAGCAGCTATGGTGAGACAGTTTGGTGGTGCTGGGCAGTAAAGGCCTAAAGGGGTTGATTTAAATGGCATGTTGGGACATAAGCTAGTAAAGAAAGTTAAGGCAACTAAAAGCTAACTAAAAAGCTATAAGCTGATCCTAAAGGCACAAATAAACTAATCTAACTACTACTATCTAAAATTATCTACTACTTCAGAAAATTCAAGCAAGAAATCAACAAGCAGACCTATGACTAGGAAGAATAGAACAATACAGCAGGTACAGGGGAGATTACAGGCCAACAAGCACTTTTCTAACTTATTTTTAAGCCACCAAACCAATTCCAAATTGAGAAATTCCTTTTGACTAACATGCACTAGTAACTAAATATCAAATAAAACCAATTTGTTTCAATTTCCAACTAGAATTGAGCTTGAAATCTTATATGATATAAAGGCCAACTAAAACAGATTTTAGAATTTTAGCGCAATCATGAACAATGACGAAACTACCTAAAATGCCAATTCTACCTATGCAGAACTACTAAGTATGCAATAATAGATTAATATGAACTAAGTTGAAGAACTAAAATGCTATAAATCTTATATATCCTATATGATCTACAATTAACTATCTTAGAAACTTATTTTAAATCACATGTCCATAAGCTACAAATCTACTAGAAACAGGTTGAAGTAAATCCTAAACAATTACTTTAATCAAATTAGAGCTGGATAAACTACTATTATTGACCAAAACAGATTCACACTCAAGTTACTACCTAAATCCAAACACTACTTAATCAAATGAATTGGTAAATTTATAAAGCAACCTATTGAAACAGTATACCAAACTATCAAACAAGCATTCAATTATGATCAAGAAACTTAATAAAACACAGAAACACAATCACAGATATCTAAGTACTACATTAACACAATATGCAGAATGAATAGTTAACAAAACAACATAGAGCTAAATGATGAATCAAGCTATCACATGACTAAATCTAATCTAACAAACTATAATAAGATCAAATTTAACCAGAATGAACAGTAAACAACTCTAAAACAAAAATCTAAACTATTAAAGTAATGTTAAGCAATGAACTAGAAGACGAGATGAATCTTACACTAGTGCCTCAACTGAACAGAGGCGCATTTAAACATAGCCTATCCTTAGATAGGCTCCAACAAACCCTCAACAACTATGGTCTATCGATATCAACCCAGAATCTTCACCATGGCTCAGTTTGACTGACGTTGACTATTTGTAACTTTCTTGCAATAGGACAGAACTGAACTAGCAAAACTCTCAATAAGCTCTGAGAAAGCTTACAAGAGCTTATGGGAACAGAATTTAAAGCTGGAAACAGTTTAAGTGACTTAAGATGAATTCTATAAAAAAATGAAAAGTAAATTGCAAGTATTTAAATGAAAACTTTAAATTGTATTAAATCTGAAAAAGTTTACAATGATAGAATAAAAACTGAACATAAACTAACACTACTAATGAATTAAGCTAACCTATAACTAAAAATTACACTAAAGTTACCCCTACTCCTAATTACTAATTAACTAACAGCCTCAAATGGTGAGTGAGGGCTTCTATTTATAGCTGATAAGGGGAGCGTCTCAGAAGGATCTAGAGCAAGCATCTTCTCAGTATATCCGATTTTAGATCCCATATGAAAATCCAATCCAATCTGAGCCTTTGATTTGCATCTGATGATGTGTAATGATTGATCACAACCGTTTATATGTCCACCTTGGCGATCCTAGCTCTACTACACCTTGCCACATAGGAAGATGCTTAGTACTAAGCTTGGGGTGCAGGGGTAAGTACGGGATTTTATGTGTGGGAGGAAGAAGATGAATAGGAAAAACGGGGTTACAAAGGGAATTTTTATATATTTAATTGATTTTGTGGTTTGACCGGATTTAGGGGATAGGTAGGATACGGGTTTAGTTGTTGGAGTGGATCGGGTTGTGTTTAATTTGGGATTGGGCTTGGGGGTTTTATGGGCTAGCTGGTTAGGAATTTTAGGATTAAAATAGGATTATTAGTTTAGACTTAAAAGTGAGAAGTTGTAAACTTTAGGGACCAAGGCTGCCAAACTTCAACAATATGTTCCAAGGGCTAAACTTGTATATCTTTGATTCTTTGAGGGCTTCTCATTACATTTCTTCAAAGATATATCACAAGGACTAATCTTGCCTTTTGATGAAACTTGAAAGACCACACTTGTAAGCTTCCCCGGCTCCAGCTTTAAACTCTTTCCAAAATCCCGTGCTCGTGTTGTCATTATTGCCTTGTTTTTGTCCTTTTTCACAATATCCGTGCCTGCACATATATAAACACAAAAACAACATATTTGGCATATTTGGCTCAAGTTTTTGGTCTTTTTGGTCCAGTTTTGGTCAAAGAAAAGGTGTGTAAATTAATACACACAAAAATCCCCCAGACTAAGGTATTGCCGTGTTCTCACACAATGTGATCAATTCACGCTTTTGGGATAAATAATTTCGATACTCGTTCTACTAACTTTGAAAAGTAGCAAGGAGGTTCAAAAGAGATTCCAAAATCATTTATTCCCGTAAACGCTCCGTTTTCCAAAAATTTTCCTTTATTACACTTTAACTTCTATTTTTGTACTTTTCATACTTCATACTTGTGACAGTTTATTGAACTTTCATTATTTTGCAATAATTATTAGGGTCAACGAGGAGAAACACTTCTATTAAGAAGTGACCATACGTATAAAAATCGTCATCCTTGATTTTTCACGAGTCCCCAAACTAAGCGTACAAACGAGATCACAACTTATCTACAAGTTGGATGCTAACACTACTCACAACAGTTACTTGTGGAAACTCCTTACTCCCATGTCCTAAATTTGGTATCTCAATATTTTACTATTGTTGAGAAATGAATTTCTTCATATTTTCTCGTTTCAATACTTTTTAGTCCGATAGTGACATCTAAGTTTAAACGATAACTAGTTATTCATTTTCTCTTAAGAACCACTGCAATCGAAATTAGGTCCACATCAAGGAATTTTGGTACATACAATATCATAAATATAAGTTGCGGAGTACTACACGTGCACCTCATGTGCCCAATTCAGAATCATTCACATGCACCTCACGCGCCAACAACTTATTTACATTCAAGCTCTTATTCATCATAACTTTCAACTTTCACTTTTTCATTTTTCACTTTTTCACTTTTATTATATTTTTCATACTTTTCATTTTTTTCTTTCTTAACTTTTTCTCATAACACCAATGGATGCTTAACGGGTAGCTCCAAAACCACATAGATAATCAACTTTTGACTTTTAACTTTTCCCTTTTGCTCTTATTTTTGATGTTGCTTGATATGTACCCAACTTTTAAAGCAAAAATTCTCTTAAGAAAACAAAGAACTAAATATTATTCAAACCGAAATACCACTAATTAACCTAGAACATCTATTATATATTGGTGACGTATTTTATGGGAGTAAAAAGCCACAAGTACATCTCATGAGCTCTAAAGAGAACCACTACTCCACGTTTAGCATCTAACTTCTAAATAAACTCTATCATTTCTCGCTCTTCACAATTTAAGATTCCAAGTAATGAAACCCGCGAATACTTAGCCGATAATCAGCCATGCATATATAAAGTCAGTTACGGAAACTTGCAAATTCTAGAAGAAGAATTCGCGTTTTCTAGCTCCTGATGTAAAAGACTAGCGAAAGCTTTTAAGCTGCGCATGTATAAAGTTAAGTACGAGAACTTGCAGATTCTAGAAGAAGAATTCGTATTTTATAGCTCCTTGTGTACAAAACTAGCACAAGCTTATGTGATTATCATTGGTTAAGGGAACAAGCTAGGGCTCAACACGCCCGGTTAAGTCAAAATATTTATTCCTACTCTCGCCAGCAAGAAAGTCAACAAGGTGTCAAAACACTTATTCAAACTTTATTATATTTTTGCACAACTTTTTCAACTTTTTCACATCTTTTTGTGCTTTTCCATGACATTTTCATTGATTTCTCTTCAAAATTTTTGAAATTTTCAAATTTTTCAATTTTTTTATTTTTGGTGGAAAAACGGAGTTGCGAGAGTTCACAGCAAAGTGCAAGGCAAAAATCAGATCGAAAGATCACCCCCAGACTAAAACGAAACATTGTCCTCAATGTTTTAAAGGTAAGGGTTCTCCTACATAAATCTAAGGCCGTTTATTAATTATGCCAAAAGATAAATGTTAGTCGATAAGATTAGGATATTGTGGATTTCCATAAGTAATGAATGAGACTCGAGTGGCGACAAAACAACGAGCACGAGAGTCTTCATTATTCGGGTAAATCCTGGACATAAACACAAACAAACACAAAACACGAGATATGGAAGAGGTAGCCCTCCTCACGTCACGTTATAAAGAAAATAGAAATTTAAGAAGATGAATGGATAAGCATGGGGAGCCTCCCACGAAGCGCTTGTTTTTGTTCACCGAGTCACAAGAGCTTGACTCGATCCCCGAATTAATTCGTCCTTGGGGAGAGCAGATAGAACGGACACCCGGCATGAAAAACAAAGATGTCGGGGTCAAAGACGGTATCCTCACTCCCGGTGGAGTGGAAAAGTGAAGAAATGATGGGATAAGTAAAGAATGGGTGAAACACTCGGATGGTAAAAGCATAAACATCATCAGAATCATGGTTAGGTTGGGTGGGTAAAATATCAAGCACAGGATCATCATGATCATAAGTCTCGTCCACCACTCCAATAATAACTTCATTTACATCGAGCTCAAAATCTACATCGGGTGGTTTCGCGGGTGGACGAGAAGAAGATAAATCGGAGAGAATATTTCTTTTAACGTCATTCTCGTCATTCTTAATACCCGGTGGTATCGAGTCATCCGTAGCAAGAAATAGATCGACATCCTCTAAAAGAGGGTCATGTGACGAATTATCAGAAATAGCACTCAAAATAAGTTCAGAATCGATCTCAAAGTCAAAACACTCATAATCCGGAAGAGAGATATCAGCATGAATAGTGGGATTGCCACTACTCATCTCTTCAAAACGAAAAATTTCAAGATCGGGTAAGAAATCATTATCCATAACGGGGATAGGAGAAAAAGTTGGAGGATCATTTAATGCCTCGATCTTAGAAATGAGAAGATTGATATTCAATAATTTTTCACGAAGAGCTTCATCTTGTATTTCAGTCTCATCTTCTTCATCATTTTCTTCTTATAAGCTGACGAGCTCAGAAGGTACTTCTTCAATATATTCGATGTCTCCATAAGATAAAGAATCATCATTGTCAGAATCGGAGAACATCTCAACACGATCATTCGGTGTATCAATCGGAGGTAAATCGCACTCCTCTGCCGTATCAAAAACATATTTTTCAAAGTTGGGTAAAGATTCCTTGAGCTCGGGCTCCAAAGGATCTGACGGCTTATCTTCAACATTCTGAGTCGAATTTGAATCATTAAGAGAAATACCAACATCTTCCAAAACGGGGTCGCTTCCCTCAACCTGTGTGAGAGGAGGACGGGAAGAGTCGGGGATGATAGATTCAAAAGATGGAGTGGGATTGCCACTCGAAGAAACGATGCCATGTTTACAAAATAACGCTTTTATAATCTGCCTATGCCCCTCCAAGAACAATTCTTCCATGCTTTTGCTTCCATCATCTTCGACGGTTGGAATATTATAAAACTTCCCACGATGATAAAATGAAGACATAAGTGAGAATTAAATAGATAGAAGGTGTGAGAAGAAGAATTACACGGATAAGAAGATAAGAAGATTATTTTTGGTTTTTCGTATCCTAAAAACAAATCAAAATAAAAGTGAAAATCAAATATGAAAAAGAAAAATATTTTTGGATTTTTATTATTTATTGAAAAACAAATCTCAAACTTTTATTTTCTTTTTTTTTTAACCGTTACGTTAATTGTAATTGTTTCCTTTAAAATCAAAGTAATCAATTAACAATTAATTTCACGTGTTCTTATGTTGTTAGGCTTATTTGGTTTACAATGCCCTCCCTTCCACGGGAGAGTCGAGGCTGTAAATTTATTATTTTTTTGGTATTTTTGTAAACACTTTAGGAAAAGTGTTTTGGATTTTTCAATTTTTTTTGTTTTTATCAAAAATATATACAAGACAGAGGAAGGCTTATCAAAACACGATTTTTCAAAACGAATATTCAAAAACTCTCTTCAACCTTCCCCGGCAGCAGCGCCATTTTGATTTTTGTCGTTTTTAGTATAGGTTTGTGTTTCCGAAGAAATACTCGCGAAAGTATTTCTCGGGTCGTTCTCCCAACGAAGATTGAATGGAATCTTGAATTATCGGATCGTAAAAACGTGTCATGAATAGTGAAAATTTGTGATGGTGAAAATCAAATTATGAAAAGAAATGATGAATTAAGCAAAAAATAAAAGCTATATATGTACAAGAGTCTAAAATTAGAAAACGGGGAATGCAAACACAATTTTTAAACGTAACGTACGAAATAAAACGCGACTTTTATACTAAAAATGATCCTACAAATATGAAACAAGTTTCTAAAAATCTTAAACTATTAAAAAGAATTTTTAGAAAAAGAAAAATATTTTTTTTGGCTTTTTATTTATTTTCTATTTATTGAATTAAAAAGTAATTAAAAAATAAAGGAAATTATAAAAATAAATGGGAAAAATGCAAACTTAATTTTGAAAAATCTAAAATAATAGAAAACAATTATCTAAAATATTTTTGGATTTTAAAGGCTTTTTCTGAATTTTTTATAGATTTTTGTTGATTAAAAAGTATTAAAAAATGATTATTAACTAAGATTTAATGAGAAAAATACTAAATTAAGCTAGAAAAAAAAATGAAAAAATTCTGGAAAATCTAAATTATTATTCTAATACTAGGAAAATAAGAAGGTTTAAATAAGCCACTAATAAGCAGTTTGGACACAATAAGCAGTTTGAATAAGCACTTCTACATAAAATCGCACCAAAAGCTTAGGGAATGTGAAATGGACCTAAACAAACTTAATGCAGTTCAAAAATCTCAAATAAGCCTTGCCCGTAAGCCAGAAAGCTCAGCCGCATGTCCTATGTTAATATAGCAAAGAGTGTGTAAACCTTCAACTTGCGGGCACAAATAAGCAGTCTAAATAAGCTCTAAACTAGAATATTAAGGGGGCAAAAGCAAGCTAGCACTACTGAGATTTCTAAATATCAAAAAACCCTATGAATTATGCTCAACTGATTACCTAAAAATGGCTGAGAAAATGGTTAGTTGGGACAGGTTCAACTGTCCTAAAATCCGTAACCAAACAATCCTCAGAGTCAACGCAGGCACAAATTAATGCTTATAATCTAATAAGCACAATCAATCCAAAAGCTGAGCAAATAAGAACACTATACAAAAGATAAAGTTACGGCAAATTAAGAGCTTATATGAGCTACATAATTTATTCAAGTTAAACTGATATGAGCAGCTATGGTGAAACAGTTTGGTGGTGCTGGGCAGTAAAGGCCTAAAGGGGTTGATTTAAATGGCCTGTTGGGACATAAGCTAGTAAAGAAAGTTAAGGCAACTAAAAGCTAACTAAAAAGCTATAAGCTGATCCTAAAGGCACAAATAAACTAATCTAACTACTACTATCTAAAATTATCTACTACTTCAGAAAATTCAAGCAAGAAATCAACAATCAGACCTATGACTAGGAAGAATAGAACAATACAGCAGGTACAGGGGAGATAACAGGCCAACAAGCACTTTTCTAACTTATTTTTAAGCCACCAAACCAATTCCAAATTGAGAAATTCCTTTTGACTAACATGCACTAGTAACTAAATATCAAATAAAACCAATTTGTTTCAATTTCCAACTAGAATTGAGCTTGAAATCTTATATGATATAAAGGCCAACTAAAACAGATTTTAGAATTTTAGCGCAATCATGAACAATGACGAAACTACCTAAAATGCCAATTCTACCTATGCAGAACTACTAAGTATGCAATAATAGATTAATATGAACTAAGTTGAAGAACTAAAATGCTATAAATCTTATATATCCTATATGATCTACAATTAACTATCTTAGAAACTTATTTTAAATCACATGTCCATAAGCTACAAATCTACTAGAAACAGGTTGAAGTAAATCCTAAACAATTACTTTGATCAAATTAGAGCTGGATAAACTACTATTATTGACCAAAACAGATTCACACTCAAGTTACTAACTAAATCCAAACACTACTTAATCAAATGAATTGGTAAATTTATAAAGCAACCTATTGAAACAGTATACCAAACTATCAAACAAGCATTCAATTATGATCAAGAAACTTAATAAAACACAGAAACACAATCACAGATATCTAAGTACTACATTAACACAATATGCAGAATGAATAGTTAACAAAACAACATAGAGCTAAATGAAGAATCAAGCTATCACATGACTAAATCTAATCTAACAAACTATAATAAGATCAAATTGAACCAGAATGAACAGTAAACAACTCTAAAACAAAAATCTAAACTATTAAAGTAATGTTATGCAATGAACTAGAAGACGAGATGAATCTTACACTAGTGCCTCAACTGAACAGAGGTGCATTTAAACATAGCCTATCCTTAGATAGGCTCCAATAAACCCTCAGCAACTATGGTCTATCGATATCAACCCAGAATCTTCACCATGGCTCAGTTTGACTTACGTTGACTATTTGTAACTTTCTTGCAATGGAACAGAACTGAACTAGCAAAACTCTCAATAAGCTCTGAGAAAGCTTACAACAACTTATGGGAACAGAATTTAAAGCTGGAAACAGTTTAAGTGCCTTAAGATGAATTCTATAAAAAAATGAAAAGTAAATTGCAAGTATTTAAATGAAAACTTTAAATTGTATTAAATCTGAAAAAGTTTATAATGATAGAATAAAAGCTGAACATAAACAAACACTACTAATGAATTAAGCTAACCTATAACTAAAAATTACACTAAAGTTACCCCTACTCCTAATTACTAATTAACTAACAGCCTCAAATGGTGAGTGAGGGGTTCTATTTATAGCTGATAAGGGGAGCGTCTCAGAAGGATCTAGAGCAAGCATCTTCTCAGTATATCCGATTTTAGATCCCATATGAAAATCCAATCCAATCCGAGCCTTTGATTTGCATCTGATGATGTGTAATGATTGATCACAGCCGTTTATATGTCCACCTTGGCGATCCTAGCTCTACTACACCTTGCCACGTAGGAAAATGCTTAGTACTAAGCTTGGGTGCAGGGGTAAGTACGGGATTTTATGTGTGAGAGGAAGAAGATGAATAGGAAAAACGGGGTTACAAAGGGAATTTTTATATATTTAATTGATTTTGTTGTTTGACCGGATTTAGGGGATAGGTAGGATACGGGTTTAGTTGTTGGAGTGGATCGGGTTGTGTTTAATTTGGGATTGGGCTTGGGGGTTTTATGGGCTAGCTGGTTAGGAATTTTAGGATTAAAATAGGATTATTAGTTTAGACTTAAAAGTGACAAGTTGTAAACTTTAGGGACCAAGGCTGCCAAACTTCAACAATGTGTTCTAAGGGCTAAACTTGTATATCTTTGATTCTTTGAGGGCTTCTCATTACATTTCTTCAAAGATATATCACAAGGACTAATCTTGTCTTTTGATGAAACTTGAAAGACCACACTTGTAAGCTTCCCCGGCTCTTGCTTTTAACTCTTTCCAAAATCCCGTGCTCGTGTTATTGCCTTGTTTTTGTCCTTTTTCACAATATCCGTGCCTGCACATATATAAACACAAAAACAACATATTTGGCATATCTGGCTTAAGTTTTTGGTCTTTTTGGTCCGGTTTTGGTCAAAGAAAAGGTGTGTAAATTAATACACACCAAAATCCCCCAGACTAAGGTATTGCCGTGTCCTCACGCAATGTGATCAATTCACGCTTTTCTGATAAATAATTTCGATACTCTTTCTACTAACTTTGAAAAGTAGCAAGGAGGTTCAAAAGAGATTCCAAAATCATTTATTCCCGTAAACTCTCCGTTTTCCAAAAATTTTCCTTTATTCCACTTTCACTTCTATTTTTGTACTTTTCATACTTCATACTTGTGACAGTTTATTGAACTTTCATTATTTTGCAATAATTATTAGGGTCAACGAGTAGAAACACTTCTATTAAGAAGTGACCATACGTATAAAAATCGTCATCATTGATTTTTCACGAGTACCCAAACTAAGCGTACAAACGAGATCACAGCTTATCTACAAGTTAGATGCTAACACTACTCACAACAGTTACTTGTGGAAACTCCTTACTCCCATGTCCTAAATTTTGTATCTCAATATTTTACTTTTGTTGAGAAATGAATTTCTTCATATTTTCTCGTTTCAATACTTTTTAGTCCGATAGTGACACCTGAGTTTAAACGATAACTAGTTATTCATTTTCTCTTAAGAACCACTGCAATAGAAATTAGGTCCACATCAAGGAATTTTGGTACATACAATATCATAAATATAAGTTGCGGAGTACTACACGTGCACCTCATGTGCCCAATTCAGAATCATTCACATGCACCTCACGCGCCAACAACTTATTTACATTCAAGCTCTTATTCATCATAACTTTCAACTTTCACTTTTTCATTTTTCACTTTTTTCACTTTTATCATATTTTTCATACTTTTCATTTTTTTCTTTCTTGACTTTTTCTCATAACATCAATGGAAGCTTATCGGGTAGCTCCAAAACCACATAGATAATCAACTTTTGACTTTTGACTTTTCACTTTTGCTCTTATTTTTTATGTTCCTTGATATGTACCCAACTTTTAAAGCAAAAATTCTCTTAAGAAAACAAAGAACTAAATATTATTCAAACCGAAATACCACTAATTAACCTAGAACATCTATTATATATTGGTGACGTATTTTATGGGAGTAAAAAGCAACAAGTACCTCTCATGAGCTCTAAAGAGAACCACTACTCCACGTTTAGCATCTAACTTCTAAATAAACTCTATCATTTCTCGCTCTTCACAATTTAAGATTCCAAGTAATAAAACCCGCGAATACTTAGCCGATAATCAGCCACGCATATATAAAGTCAGTTACGGAAACTTGCAAATTCTAGAAGAAGAATTCGCATTTTCTAGCACCTGATGTAAAAGACTAGCGAAAGCTTTTAAGCTGCGCATGTATAAAGTTAAGTACGAGAACTTGCAGATTCTAGAAGAAGAATTCGCATTTTATAGCTCCTTGTGTACAAAACTAGCACAAGCTTATGTGATTATCATTGGTTAAGGGAACAAGCTAGGGCTCAACACGCCCGGTCAAGTCAAAATATTTATTCCTACTTTCGCCAGCAAGAAAGTCAACAAGGTGTCAAAACACTTATTCAAACTTTATTATATTTTTGCACAACTTTTTCAACTTTTTCACATCTTTTTGTGCTTTTCCATGACATTTTCATTGATTTCTCTTCAAAATTTTTGAAATTTTCAAATTTTTCAATTTTTTTTATTTTTGGTGGAAAAACGGAGTTGCGAGAGTTCACAGCAAAGTGCAAGGCAAAAATCAGATCGAAAGATCACCCCCAGACTGAAACGAAACATTGTCCTCAATGTTTTAAAGGTAAGGGTTCCCCTACATAAATCTAAGGCCGTTCATTAATTATGCCAAAAGATAAATGTTAGTCGATAAGATTAGGATATTGTGGATTTCCATAAGTAATGAATGAGACTCGAGTGGCGACAAAACAACGAGCACGAGAGTCTTCATTATTCGGGTAAATCCTGGACATAAACACAAACAAACACGAAACACGAGATATGGAAGAGGTAGCCCTCCTCACGTCACGTTATAAAGAAAATAGAAATTTAAGAAGATGAATGGATAAGCATGGGGTGCCTCCCACGAAGCGCTTGTTTTTGTTCACCGAGTCACATGAGCTTCACTCGATCCCCGAATTAATTCGTCCTTGGGGAGAGCAGATAGAACGGACACCCGGCATGAAAAACAAAGATGCCGGGGTCAAAGACGGTATCCTCACTCCCGGTGGAGTGGAAAAGTGAAGAAATGATGGGATAAGTAAAGAATGGGTGAAACACTCAGATGGTAAAAGCATAAACATCATCAGAATCATGGTTAGGTTGGGTGGGTAAAATATCAAGCACAGGATCATCATGATCATAAGTCTCGTCCACCACTCCAATAATAACTTCATTTACATCGAGCTCAAAATCTACATCAGGTGGTTTCGCGGGTGGACGAGAAGAAGATAAATCGGAAATAATATTTCTTTTAACGTCATTCTCGTCATTCTCAATACCCGGTGGTACCGAGTCATCCGTAGCAAGAAATAGATCGACATCCTCTAAAAGAGGGTCACGTGATGAATTATCGGAAATAGCACTCAAAATAAGTTCAGAATCGATCTCAAAGTCAAAACGCTCATAATCCGGAAGAGAGATATCAGCATGAATAGTGGGATTGCCACTACTCGTCTCTTCAAATTGAAAAATTTCAAGCTCGGGTAAGAAATCATTATCCATAACGGGGATAGGAGAAAAAGTCGGAGGATCATTTAATGCCTCGATCTTAGAAATGAGAAGATTGATATTCAATAATTTTTCACAAAGAGCTTCATCTTGAATTTCAGTCTCAACTTCTTCATCATTTTCTTCTTCTAAGCTGACGAGCTCAGAAGGTACTTCTTCAACATATTTGATGTCTCCATAAGATAAAGAATCATCATTGTCAGAATCGGAGAACATCTCAACACGATCATTCGGTGTATCAATCGGAGGTAAATCGCACTCCTCTGCCTTATCAAAAACATATTTTTCAAAGTTGGGTAAAAATCATAATCAACAAGAAGGCATTGACTCTGATGGAACTTTTGCTCCGGTTACTAGGCTCGAGTCAATTAGAATCTTACTTGCATATGCATGCGCACATGACTTTAAACTTTTTCAAATGGACATCAAAAGTGCATTCTTAAATGGTTTTATTAATGAAGAAGTCTATGTTGCTCAACCTCCGGGCTTTACCGACTTTGAAAAACCTAATCATGTTTACAAACCTAATCATGGTATGATCGACTTAAAACCTTCCTAGTTGACCATAAGTATACCATGAGCCTAGTTGACAACACTCTCTTCACTAAAAAGAATGAATCACACATTATCATAGTTCAAATTTATGTTGATGACATAATATTCGGATCAACTTGTCAAGAGCTTTGCAATGAATTCTCTAAAATCATGCATGACGAGTTTGAGATGAGTATGATGGGAGAACTCAAATTTTTCTTAGGACTTCAAATTAAACAATTAGAAGATGGGATATTCTTTAATCAATCTAAATATATAAAAGACATGCTTAAGAAATTTGGTTTAGAAGATTCAAAACCTATCAAAACGCCTATGTCCTCGGAAACCAAACTCACAAAGGATGAGGAAAGTGAATCCGTAGATAACATTAAATATAGGGGTATGATTGGTAGTCTACTTTATCTCACGGCTAGTAGACCCGACATTATGTTTAGCGTTTGTCTATGTGCTCATTTTCAAGAAGATCCTAAAACAATCCATCATGAAGCCGTAAAAAGGATTTTTAGGTACATCAAAGGCACTACACATCTAGGATTATGGTATCCTAAAGGAACGGGTGTAGAAACCATAGTGTATGCCGACTCGGATCATGCCGTTGACTATGTTGATAGAAAAAGTACAAGTGGTATTTGTACTTTTGTTGGACATTGTCTCACCTCATGGTTCTCAATGAAGCAAACGGCACTCGCAATCTCAACAACGGAAGCCGAATACGTGTCGGCCGGAAAAGCATGTCAACAAGCTCTTTGGATGAAGCAAGCGCTCGTGGACTACGAAACTGTGACTACAAACATATCTATTCTATGCGACAACAAAGGAGCCATCGACCTAAGTAAAAATCCAGTCCAACATGCTCGTACTAAACATATAGAAATTCGTCATCATTTCCTTCGTGATAATGTTCAAAAAGGAAACATCTCCATCGAGAAAGTATCCTCCAAAGACAACATTGCCGACATTCTTACAAAACATCTTAAACGTGAACCATTTAATCTTCTTAGACTAGGACTAGGACTTATGGAACCTACTTCATAGTTCAAACGTTAAATAAAATCGTAGAAATCAAAAATAAAAATTTCATGTCCTTAATCTGCAGGACTGGCGGAACCAATAAAATCAAAGGGCGGATCCCTCTTTTTGGTTCCGCCCAGTTCGTCAACCATCTGTCCAGGTTCTCTTTTTATATATTAAACCATATAAGCCCCATACTCTATACAACTCACCAAAAACAATTACTCTTCACTTCTATATCCATTTTCGCACGAAAATTAGGGTTCTTGCTCAGCCACTCTTCATTCCTACCATCATTGAAAGTATTCTAAACACAATTACTCTCCTGATATGTATGTAGGAAACTCTATTTATGCACAAAAACTAAAAACTTGGGGTTATGCATCAACTTAGGAATTCATGAAGAAAATTTGTTATAAACAAAACAATTTATGTTTTTCATTAGTTAGGAATTGCATCTTGTAAGACATTATCACATTATACCAAACACCCCATGTAAAAATTTTGAAAAATCTTCTCACATTTAGGAAAAATAGCTTTTCATTGATAATACAAAATAAAAACATTATGTTTAAAACATCACTTGCATTATGTCTCTTGAATGCTAAAGGGGATACATAACTAATATGTATTTTCGGGTACATTCAATCGTAGCTACATTGAACTAGGAGCATTTGGATTATCTCAAAATTTACACAAAATTTGCATAAGTAAAACCATTTTAACATTAAAATGAGTCAAGATAATCATAACTCCATATTGTTTTCATATAGGCACACACTAGGATTTTTTTTTGATACTTAAACCACTACTTACATAAGCTAAAATTTTGATAATTATGTTTCTAGGTTCATCATGCCTCTCGTAACCTTCTATGACCACAAAGACACCACCAAATACCTACCCAAACACCACAAAACCAAAGGGCTAACCTCGGCCCAAGTAGAAATCTTTAAGAACCTTAAGAGGCGCTATGTTCATGAGGGTAGAACCATTGATCCTACTTTCCTTATCGGAACCAACATTAGGGAACAACTCTCTTTTATTGACTTTGATTGTCTCTTAGACATAGATGAACTAATTTGTCCTCTTTTCATCCTAGAATTCTATGCTTCTGTGACCCTTAGCACGGATGATGAAGGTCTCATGTCACTAAACATTTCTATCAACCAAAATGACTTTGAAATCACTTTAGCTCAATTTGCTCAAGTCCTTCGTGTTCCTAATCGGAGCACATGTCTTTACACCGACAAATGGCCACTTTCAACTCTAGACTCAATCCATGATCTCATTCATCCTTATGATACCCCTTTAGTGAGCAAAGAAGAAATTCGTGACCATCTTTTTGTTAGGACTTTTCACACTAGGAGAAACCGAGGAGGAGAAGAAGTAGCCAAAGACCCCTTTGGAATGGAGCTCAATGAGTTGAGACCACAATTCTTGAAATGGAAGGAGATCATTAGGGCCAATGTCATTAGCACTTTAGGAAATAGGGACCATATCAACACTTGTCTCTCCTACATGCTCTATAGTTTTTCCACCCGACAAACCTTCAACTTAGCCTACTACATTGCCAAAAGGATGGCAAACATCTCGGTTCAAGGTACCACCGCTCTTCCATATGGGATGCTTCTTACCCGTCTCTTCAGGTTTTGTGAACCCATCCCTCCAACTCCTAGAGGTCGTCGCCTAGATTATCCTCTCATTCCTCACACCTTTGTGCCATTGAGTGATGAGCGAGTCTACAAAGCCAAAGGTAAACATCCTCACCCTCCAACCTCATCATCATCATCCTCCATGAGTGAAGACGACAATCTACCAAACTCTAGGCTCCCTCCTCTTGAGTACCTCTCATAACTTCCAGCCATTGAGAATGAGTCGGAGGAGTACAAACAGACCAAAGGCATGTGGAAATGCTTTGGGAGATACCTTGGGAAGATCTACAAGAAGGTGAACAAGAAATGAGCGAGATAAGAGGGTGTTTGGCACAAGAGTGCATTTAAACAATTTGGTCAATAAAACAATGTTATGTTATGATTTTATGATGTCTTAGGATGATATTATGTTGATGGATTATGTGTGAACTAACCAAATTTGCAGGGGATAAGAATTTGGTATTATTTTTCGGCCAAAATGTTGAGTGCTAGAATCGCTCTCTCAAACTATATAGGTAAGCATGTTTCTACCTGCAATTTTTGTTTCTTTCATCTACAAAAATTGATTGTTTAAGTTTTAAGAAAAAATTTGGAATTCGGAAAACTCACGTGCTCGTAAAATGCATTCTGTCTCGATTCTGAGGCTCCACGGATACGGCGAAACCCATTTTTTGGTTCCGTCCGTTATCCCACTTGGTTCCTCCAAGTTTTCTGCTGACGGATACGGCGGAACCCAAAATTGGGTTCCGTCCGTGTTGTCGCTGGGTTTCGCCATACTTCAGCAAATTTTGCTTCTTGAATTTTCTGAATTTTTCTAGCAATCCTTAGGATCCAAACTTACTTCCTACATGCTAGTTAGTATTTATCAGTAATTCTAGAGCTATCTAATCATACATTAACCAAAAGCATCATCATTCCTGCCAAAATTTCAAATTTGCCTTAACTAACCCAAGGAACCTTTACAATACAAGGAAGGAACCATTCCTTTGGTTCCTCCAAATCCGTGGAACAACCTGACAACATGTATCCACCATGATCACATAGCATTTACTTCCCCACTTAGTCTTTCACTCCATCCAACTCCATTGGATTGACTTCCAATGATTTGACAACTTCTTGGAACTCTTCCATATGATTAGAAACCTCCAACATTGTACGGATCAACATCAAATCCAAAAACCAATTTCCATATCTTGCTCTTCCTATAAATTGATCAATAATGCACACATCCAATTCACACCATCCCATTCACTTCTCTTAATCTCATACTTCTAATCCTACCAAAGTCTTACAATGACAAAATCCACCACCTCATCCGAATCATCAAGACCAATTAGGAGAATCGCTAGAATAAGCGTCAAACCTTGTTGTTTCAACAAAACCATCCAAGTTAGCTCATCATCATCAAGTGATTCATCCCTCAATATTTCATCACCCATCAATGATAACAACTTCCTAAACCTTGCTACTCCAACACCATCTCCAAACCCTTGCATTGTCAACAAAATCACCACTCCTCCACCAACCATAACTCCAAGTGATCCAACACCACCTTCGGTACCAAGTCAACCCTCAAAAACTCCATCACCTCAATCACCAAAAATGACACCTATGGAACTCTTCAAAACACCACCAACATCACCACATCCATTTATGGAAACTTTGGATGACCTTCCTCCAAGATCATCAAATCCACCACCATTACCACTTTTTGATACTATGGAACAAATGGAAACTCAACAACAACCTAGGTCTCAACCAAGTAACCCATTGGAGGAAAAACCTCATCAACCATCGCTAATAGAGCGTTTGGCTTACAAGCATGCTAGACCTTCCATCTTTTCACAAGATCAAGATCATCCTCATCAACAACCATTGTTGTTTCATCCAATTTACAATGATATCCACGGTCCTCTTTATGGAGAACCAAGCTTTCATCATCATGATCAACAACAACAACCACCTCATGACTTTTCCAACCGGTTTGAATCCATATTTCCTACTTATGAGGAAATTGAAGCTTCCTTGTGGACCAAATCTCCAAACTCTCATTAAGAACTCAACACTCGCTTGAAAAGCCTCTATGCTTTCAAGCACATGATTGATTCTCATCTCACCCAAGCCATGGATTTCCAAACCACAATGTACTCATCTATTGTAGGAAACCGACACACCTCTCAACCATCCACCTTTGCTCCCGCAACAACAAATGTTTCAACTACCACCAATGATCCACCAACTCCAAACCAAGTTCCACAACCACCACCTCCTCGCCATGGTTGCACCATGTGCGAAAGAACCGCTCACCTAAGTGAGGGGTGCAACATCTTGGTACATCAACTCCAAGATGAAATGAGGTTTATCCTTAACCACATCTTGGAACGTCTTAACGCCATCTCTCATTTGCCTCAAGCATAGAGCGTTCTTAGGATCAAATAATGGTAGAATCTCACTTAGGACCCTTTTTATTTGTAGGTGTAGTTTTCATTTCACCTTGTTTGTTTGTTCTTTAAACAGTAGACTTTTTTTAAGTCTTTAGGTTTGACTATTTATGGTCAAAGTTTAAATTTTACTTGAAAATAAATGGTTCTATTTAGATATATTGTGTTGATCATTCTCATTTGGTTGTTTGTTACTAAATAATTGTTGTGTGATGAATGCTTATACTTGGTATTATGCTCTCATCCTTATCTTTACAATAAACTAACCTTTTCTTGTAGGATCAAAATCCATGTATCCTCTCTTGGCACTCCATTTAGGGGGAGTATTGTCCAAGGGGGAGCATTTGGCTTGACACATTTCCGCTTCGCTACTCTTCTTTTTGTTTCGACAAAAAGGGGGAGATAGGATATATTTTACCAAATCAACTTTTAATACATCATCTAAAATGACATACTCAAAAGTTGAAATAATCATATGAAATGTAAATTTTCAAAAGGCTCAAAATCTATAATTATCCACTTGCGTAAAAATAAAATCTATGTTTTGTCGTCAACAAAAAGGGGGAGATTGTTAATACAAATATCGCCTAAAAACGTTATTTATATTTTACGATCTTTCTTAGTTTTGTTAACTACAAAAGATAAAGTTTATTTTTGGCAAATCATAAATATAGTATAAAAGTCTTTTACTTAACTTCACTCTAACTACATTTACATGTTTTCACAAAGTAATTTCTAAGTAAGTATACCTTAGTTTAAGTACATGTATTGAAAATGTCTATTATGTATATTTAGCAAGTTTACTAATTAGTTTGTCATATTAGGATATAAGCAAGCAAACTCTTTCTAGTAAAACATTCACTTGCTAAACATCTCAAACAAACATGTTTTGATTCTATACATAAACTATTTTCACAAGTATACTTTCTTTTTTAGGAATATCTAAAATTAGAAATAAAATGTTAGTGACATCATTCCTTGCATCATACATGTCCCTTCAAGGAAACATGTGTGTAAGAAACATGTTTTATTATGTATTGATTCACACTCAAGATCTCAAAGTTGACTTTGGGAGATCTTGAGAATATTGTGTTAGATTGTGAAATATTTTGTGCAGGATTCTGTCAGACATGCTGGCGGAACCCTCGGATACAACGGACGGAACCAAAGGATGGGTTCCGCCGTATCCGTGGGTTGGTCTGTTTGAAGGCCTATAAATAGCAACTCACTTCTTGAGTTTTGGTTATCATCTTTCTATCATATTTCACTGCATATACTTCATTTCTAACTCAGTAAACTTTCATGTTTGTGAGTCTTTCTTTGTAGCAAGAAGATCACGAACATACAAGCTTCAACACAACGTTGCAAGACTTGTCTAGCATAGCATTAGTGTAAACTAGTAAAGTTTATACTTCATTGTATTGTATCCATTTGTAGTGACCAGTTAGTATTTTAGTCCTAAAAATACTTAGAGTATCGGGAGTTGTTGTACCCTTGTAAAAGAACTATCGGGAGTGGTTGTACCCTTGTGAAAGAACTCGACATCTAGCTTAGTGTCAGAAATAGTGTGTAAGCGACG
This sequence comes from Artemisia argyi, assembly GCA_030686995.1. Taxonomy (NCBI): domain Eukaryota; kingdom Viridiplantae; phylum Streptophyta; class Magnoliopsida; order Asterales; family Asteraceae; genus Artemisia; species Artemisia argyi. Next base: position 194,068,921 of record CM060687.1, on the reverse strand, counting down.
TGTAAGGTTTTCTCCGCCGGATAAAGGAGCTTGTTGACTAGTGCAAAAAAACTCTCGAGTTTGATACTCGGAGCGTGGAGTTGGGCAAGGAAAAAGAGTCCTTGTAGCCGAACCACGATAAACAATCGTGTTATGGTTTGATCGTTTCTTACTTTTATTCTTGCATATAATTTATTGTTTGATACGTCTTAATTGGTAATTACACGTAAAAGTATTAGAAGAAAATCAAGTCTAAAACCGGTAAACTATTCAACCCCCCTTCTAGTTTTCCACAATTGGTATCAGAGCTACGTTACTCAAGATTTTAAAATATATTGTATCTTAAAACTTGAAACGATCCTTACTAGTGAAGTATCCTTCATGACTAAGATAACAAAATATCTTCTAACCATAATATTATTTTAAAACAAAAAATCTTAGATACATTAACAAAACAAGAGACTCCCCACGAGAGGTAATCTTGACTATAGAGGAATTGATTTAGATAGTGTCCATTGCCCCATGTGTGACGATGCAATTGAAATTGAAGAGCACATTTTCGTTTAATGTTCTATTGCTAATGACACATGGAAAAGCATTGTGGACCGGTGGAACATTCCGGGAATCACCATAGCTAATCTTCTCGAAAGAATTAACCTTGCTGATAAAGTCTCTCTCCCTGCCGCCTACATCAGATTCTTCTACGTGGTTGTTCAAATAACACATTGGCTACTTTGGAGGTTCCGGAATGATACAACTTTTGCTACAAAAAATCCAACAAGCAGCTTATCATTGACAATGTAAAGCTCGCCTTCATTTACTTGGATCTCAAGTAGACAAAAAAAGGTTCCTATTAAGTGGATAGAATGGATATGTAACCCTTGTAATGCCCTATCATCATGTTTGTAACTTCTTCTAGCTTCTTGCAAGTTTGCTAATCTATTTTCTCTTTCCGTTTAAAAACAAAAACAAAAAAAAAATTGTAAAGTGAAATATAATTAACATAATGCAAAATTTATCTGGACGAATGAAGGTTCACGGAACTAGCCTGGAAGATGTTGGTGGTATGCACACAGCGGCTGGCATCTTAATAGCTAGAGGTGGAATGAAATCACATTCATCAGTGGTGGCTCTCGTGGGATGGGGAAAATGTTGTGTTTCTAGTTGTGTTGATATTCGTGTGACTGATTTTTTAAAAGGGTGTTTTGGAATGATTTTTTAGAGTATATTTTACACTAATATAATATATAAACACTCAAAATTTCTTATATGTTTCTAAATAAGCAGATAAGCACCTACATAATCAATATCAAACACCCTCTGATTCTTTGGGTAAAACAGCTTATCTACTTATTTTACAAGCATATGTCAAACACCGTTAAAGTTGGTTACCTCTTACTTATATTTTGCAGGCCGTTAACAAACATTTGTCATTCAGATTTTATTGATCGGTGATTTGGTGATTAGAGAAGGTGAATGGATTTCACTTAATGGTTCAACGGGTGAGGTTATATTTGGTAACAGCCACTGGCTCCACCAGCGATGAGTAGTGATTTAAAAACATTTATGGCATGGGTTGATAAAGTAAGGCGTCGCAAGGTATTGACTTTTGCCAAATGGTTTGGTATCACATAAGTTTATTAAGGGTTAATCAATGCGTATCTGAGATTTTGAACCGATTACTTTTTTTGGTATATGAATAAGATTATGGCGAATGCAGATACACCTAATGATGCCTTAACAACCAGAAATAATGATGCTCAAGGGATTGACCTTTGTAGGACTGACCATATGGTAATCTTTTTCACTACTTATTTTCGAAATTACACATATTGGAAGTAGAAAGATGTAATATTAATGAATAGTCCATACTTGCAAGAAGATTTTCTACAAAGGATGGGCAACTCATCTAGGATTTAAAGCTTATGACCGTTTACAATGAATTTATTTTTGGTCCAAAGATTTGAGTAAAATCTGAGCGGGTCAAAACGAGATCAAATGGGTGAGAATAGGTTGGGAAGACCTGAAAGTGCCTTTTTTCAAAAAAAAAATTAGGAGGTTCTGTGTATTTTGAATACAATTTAGGTGACTTCCTATTCTTAACCAAATTTTCTAAGATTACGCATTTGTGTATATTAGGCAATAGATTATAAGGCTCGAGCCCGTCTGTGGGTTTGGGTCCATTAGGGTTTATAGGTTATGTAACCTCTATATATTATGTCTCAATAAACATTATGACCGACAGGGTTTACATTATTCAACATGGTATCAGAGCGGGTCTGATCCTCAGACCTAGGTGGCTAAGTTGAGCCGCCTCCTTTATGTCACCCTGTCAAACCCTATCCGCCACCATTTATCCATTTCTATGTTTTGCTTTTATTTTCTGATGCAGATGAAGATTTGTCTCCGCTTGCTGTTGTCGGATGTCTTCATCAACAAATATGTTATTTGCTTTTGCTACTACTTTTGCTGCTACTTGAAGAATTGCTTTCGCTTGCTGCAGATTTCTTCATCAAAAATTAAGTTTTTATTGCGTTAATATTTCTTTTAAAGTTTACACTCCAATTCGAGCTTTCGCGATTTCGCTGCTCGAATTATGGGGTAGTATTAAGCAATGGATTATAAGACCCGAGCCCGTATGTGGGTTTGGGTCCATTAGGGTTTCTAGGTTATGTAACCTCTGTATATTATGTCTCAATAAACATTATAACCGACAGGGTTTATATTATTCAACAGTGTATTCTATCTTAATTGCTTATCTATCAATAAAATACAATTTGAACAGGTTTTTTTTATATATTAGTTTGATGAATATCATATGATACCTTTACCTATAAAGTTTTTTTTTTTTTTTTATATATAAGTGTGTATATTGACATCTAAAAGGCAGGTTGGGATATGTGGAGAGCCTTCTTCTATTGCATTTTTTGATGGGGCCGGGCTAGATTATGTTTCTTGCTCACCGTTAGGTTTGTGTCACATTGGGCTAGGGTTGTTACGTAGTGTTTGGTTACTTTGGTTTCCTGAATCGCTCTTACATATGTATAGCAAGGCTGGCAGCTGCACAAGTCGTTGTTCAAGCATCATAAAGGAGCACAGTATGCATTACACATATTCATTTATTGTATATAAATAATATAATCGTCGTTTTCAATCATTCCGTAATGGCAAAAGAATAAACGCTATTCAGAAGAACGACCAATTTTATATATTTTTGGTTTGGTATACAAGAATTTACTTACAGACAACAATGCATCAAGATCCATCAATTGTTAAACAAGTCAAAATATTTAGTAAGGCCCGAACAAAAATGCCATTAACTTATTTGCGAAAACACTTGAAGTACATTTTTTTCAGACTTTCGAGTTTCAATCCGTTTTTTCATTGCAAGCTTTCTTAATTAAAGAAATTTGAAGTAAGCAATGAGAGCAAGTTCTTATTATCCTATATATATAATTGGCGTGTAAAACGCCGCCGTTTTGCCGCCCCTTTTCCCGCCAAAAATACGGCCCAATATTTGGGCTATTTTGATCCATCTCCGGTGATCCATCTTCCCTGCTGTGATGTCCGGTCCAAAAAAAATGCTTAGATAAGGATAGCGAGATCCAGAAACTTCACCAAGGTACCATGAAAACACACACAGACACACACACCCACCCACCCACATTTGCGTAGCAGAGATGATGAAGAAGATGGGGAAGAATGATGAGATTCAAGATCGATTACAGCCGCCTATGGTGCAACAGTTATGGAGGAGTTAGGTGTTTAGTGCCCGCGTTTATACTCGATCTGAGGCTTAATTTGTGGTAATTGTTATTTGATTTAAAGGTATACTTTTGTCTTTGCTATTTGAATTAATTTGTTTGGGGCTTTCCTGATTTCTGTTGTTGGTTAATTTAGCCGATGAAGAACGACGGCGGTGGTGTGATGGTGTCGTGGATCCCTATACTTTGTTAAAAATAAAGGTAATCTTTAAGGGTTGCTTATGCTTATGCGTATAGTTTGTTGGACAACTTATTTCTGTTGTTGTTAATTGATTTAAAGGTATATACTTAAGTAGTTTGTGTATCGAAATGAAGTTCAATTTACTGCTTATCAGTGGATAAATTTGATTTACTAGAACTGTTAAATCAAACCCATTAAGGCTTCTCCAAGGGTTTATTTAGTTAACTGTGATCAAATGCTTTACCTAATTCAAGAATCTTATATTTTATATTTTTTTAGTAAAAAAGAGCTACTTTATGCGTAAAGATTGCATTTTTTTAAAGATGGTCGTTATGTCGAAATGATAAGAGTTAGACACTCTTTGGGATGTTTATGGGTTCTTTCTTAAGTACGTGTGTATGAAGTACTTATATGGAACCAATAATGTGGTACCAATTGTTAGTGGACCACACTTTCGGGCTAAGTAAATAGGTCGAAGTTTCATAGATTTCTGTAACCATGGTTAATAGTTGTCGGGATTAGGATGTTAAAAGTTAGGATTAAATAAATTTTGTGGTGGGAATACTTGGTTGTATAGATTTGGATTTGGGTGTCTTTGGAATTGGGTTGTACATGCAAGTTGAATAACAAAAGCAAATTTGTCTCAGATTGTGAATACATTTGATTTTCTTGCAGTTGCCACTCCTAAGCAAATGAGAGAGGTTATGCGAGTCAATGAACTTAAAAGTTACAAATGCCAAAGTGAAAAGCAATCTGCAAGTGAGTGTTAATGTTTTATTCACAAAAAGTTCGCTACCTTTTTAACATATTAGTAATAATAGTTGCCAATTTAGGTTCATTTCGGGAGTACTAAACGTATGCCATTTTCGTGACAGTAATTTGCAGGTGAGTTTTAATGTTTTAATCACAAAAAGTTCGCTACATTTTTAACATATTTGTAATAAACGTTGCCAATTTAGGTTCATTTCGGTGGTACTAAACATATGTCATTTTCGTGACCGTTATTTGCAGATATATGGATGGCATACACGAAGACTTCTATCTTCTAAGACAATCAGATTGAAGTAAGTAATTTCAAACAGTTGATACAACTTATTTCTTTAATATATGCTGACTAAATAAGGTGATTGACGTAAGCATATGAGCCAAACTCTAGCCGACCCGTTGAATTTTTAGGATATGCATACACGTTCTTACCCGTACTACATATTTCGCAGAATTGGATTTAAGGTCCACAAAAGTGTGGGCTTTCTATCATCTCTTTTTAATGTCTATATCATTTATGTAGTTCGTTTATGGTGGTCGTGAAATAGCCTTCCATTCTTTTTGCCGTAACCCTTCCGCATTGGCAGCAAGTGGAGTACGACAATCCCATTCATCATTTTTTATCTACAGCCATATAGGTATACCCTTCTCTCTTTTTTTGTTGTGACCATTACGAGATACGTGGAGCTTCTGTTTTAAGGTTTACTTATATGATGCTTTTCACGTACATGTCATTTACTATACAACTTATGGACATGTAATGTTTGAAAGTCTTCGTGAGAAACAAATGGATAAAGAGGTGTATGTGGTATTAAAGTTTTGATTTTTATGAATCTTTTGTTTGATAGGTTTATAGACTTTCTTGGTAAAAGTAAATATGCATAGTGAACTGTTATCCACAATGCATTTGCAATTTGGTTTTAGAAGCAATGTGCAAAATCGGATATTCATTGCGTATTTGGATTAAAGGATACACGCTTAAAAACTAAGTTGAAGTAATGAAATAATACATGCTAGCAAATTAGTAACAGCTTTCCGAATTTTTTACCAATAGCTTTGTTATCACCTAATAGGATGTACTTAGCATTATCTGTCAAAGCTGATTATGAGTCTTGAATACCCGTGTACAGGCATGTTACGGGAGGCCTTAATTGAGCAGCTAAAAAGTGAACAAGGGAACATTTTCATAGCAATCAATGGTGAGCTCAACAACACCTGCAACGCAGCAATACAGACGCATTGCTTAAAAAATATCAGCAAACGAAAGTTAGTAACTTTTCCCTTATTACTTACAGTTATAAAAAAAGAAGCATATAACCAGAAAAAGTAGAAAACATGTGTAATCCCCAAGCACTCCTTATTACTTGGTACCTAGGTAGGAGAGTAGAAAAAAATATGTATTCCCAAACAGCCCTTTATTATTTGCTATTACATTAGATTTGAAAACTTATACTAGGAGGAGTGGTACATTAATTAGAATGTTGCCCAACACCTCAAACCACATTATGGCAAAACACATAATAAAATTTACCTTGCATGATGTTTTATTTCAGGTAATCAAATTCACATCTACCTTGCATGATGTTTTATTTCAGGTAATCAAATTTACCTTTTTGCTTTAAAAACATTGGTTTCGTATTGTTAATCATAATATCATGTTTTCTTATTATCATACTTCCGATGAGATTTGGTGTCAAATAGGACAATGACAAATGACATCAACTTCAGCCACTCATATTTATAATAGGTGAAACTGTGGTATCATGTGTTTGATGAAAGTTCTAAGACAAGTGGAAGAGTAGTAAGTTTTTCTATCATTTTATTTTCTTCAATCTCAAAATCAGGTTTTATGGCTTTTGACATAACCTTTTATCTTCATATTAAGTCTACTTGAGTAGACTATTATATCAGGGGGGTTGAAATGTTTTTATTAGCTAAAAAGCTGAAAAAACTTGCATTTTTACAATAACTATAATAATAATTAGGGTATGTTTGGGTACGCTTATATCGAGTGCTTAATAGCATATTGTATCCACCAAAAGCTACTAAGCACTTTGAGGGTGATATGGTTGGCAAATATGATTGAAATGATCTATATTTTGAGATACTTTCTATAAATTCTAATCTATAACCACAATGCAATAGCTAGATCGAACTAGAAACAATGTTTATATGATGTTGTAAATCTGATGTCATCTCAGTTTACGCACTGTCACATGTATTAGAGTAAATCTAAAGGAGCCATAAAGTTTTATAATAAGTATTTTAAATAAGGAACATAAAAATGTTTGCGGTTTAAACCCACTGTGACATGTATTATTTTCCCCGCACCTCTGCTAATTTTAGATATGATCTACAGATATATTGAGCCATGATCTGATGAACCTGTAAGGTTCTTTTCGAGGTTGTATGCATCAGAAATACACTTTAGGTAGGTCGAAATTGCCATTCTATGTAATCACGATCTTTTTTAAAAAAGTTTATGTTAATTTCAGTTTTTTTTGTTCAAGGTTGAAGCAAATAATCTGGCGTTGACGCCATTGTACTCACTGGAATCTACACTTGCCCAAAAATAGGAAGAATTGTCTGCACCTCAAGAAGGCAAACCATCATGGACGAAACGTTTATTACTTAATGATAACTTACTGTGCTCAGAGATCTGGTATGTTTGTCTTTTCATTATGTACCATTTTATCCGTTTCTTTTCATATTTGATTAGTAAAACCTGTAACCATGTCTTCATTTTTCTCGCATCATGCAAATCCCAAACACACTCCCTTGACCACTTCCAAGGTCGTGGAACAAAATTTTATTCAATTTATACACTTGCATTAGGGTCATGTAAATTGGGTCATAGATGGTTACATGTTCACAAGATCAGGTTGTGTCGGGAACAGGTTAAAATTTGTTTGGGTCAAATCAAGTGAATTAAAAAAAATTATTACTTCTCTTTGCGTCAAAATGGGTCGGGCGGACGGGATTGACCTGGTACATGTTGGTTTTGGTTTGGATTCGATTACTTTCAGCCGTTATCAAAATATGTGATACATCCTATGCATGTGCAATAAAAAAAAAAAAAAAAAAAAAAAAAAAAAAAAAAAAAAAAAAAAAAACAGATAATAAGTGCTTAGAGTTAACCCGACCCATTTGGTTCCCTGTAAAAAAAAATTCTTTTTTACCCGTCCCACGAGCTTTATGCCAACAAAAAAGTTTGAACTTATGAGATTTTCCAAATCTAAAGAAGTTGATCAGCCAAGACTGTATTTTAGACTTATCTTTTGGGCTTATGAGCTTATAGGCTTGAACCAACACCTTCTGGAACAATGTAACACCCGTGTATTGTTTTTGTTTGATTCACCATCGTTCGGTTTCTTTTGTATAGATTCACTAAGATCCTGATTGCTTTTTGTACCAGTTGTTATTTGGGACCCGAGTATACAATTAGAGGCAGTTGACCCGTGGAGCTTACTTTATTGGACCAACTGCTATGATGGTTGATTTGATACAAGCATTCATGCAACAGCGTGCGAATATGCAACCAATGTTGAGGCAGATGATGATTCTTGCACTTGGGATTTCAGTGACTAATGATAAGAAGCGGCATACCACCCTTCACAAGGTTGCGGATGGCCATAATCTTGAGGTAGTCAAGGAGTTGACTGTATTACAGGTTAAATAAATATAATGATCAAGTTATGCATTTTTTTTAATACAGTAAGTTTATATATGTGTTTATCAGGTTGTGCATAATTGCGTTGGAGCTGCCATACATCAAAAGAGAAGGTTTGATTGGCTGCCATGTTGGCTGAACTTTTCAGCTTAATTTTGGCTTATCATAATTTCGGCAAAAAAACAGACACGCCCGCAACGCGGCGGCCATTGCCGTTCTCGTTCGAATATAAAAAATATGAAAAATAAAAATAATTACTATACATATGTAAGTCAAAGTACCATTGTTTTATTTTTGTCATTTACTCATGTCATTTGGACCTCGGGTATGTGAGATTTTCACCAACTAATAAGTTGTGAGCCAAAAGAATTGTGTCTCAATGGTACCCCTTATTGTGTGAGAAGCTCTTAATTTTTTTTATTTTTTTTTTTATTATTATTATTTTTTTTATGATTGTTGGTTCAAGTCCTGCTTAGGACATGTGATATAGTTTGTGGTTGTATGTTGTGATATAGTTAGTTGCCGTTAAAATAAATAAATAAATTAAGAAAACAAGTATTGTAAAAGACATTTTTGTGATATATATTATGAGATGGTGATAATAGCGATTTCAAAAAATAGCCGCTCAAACAAGATCTTAGGGCCTGTGTGGTTTGTAAATCGGTTTAGGATTTTGATTTAGATTCAGATTCGAATTTGAATTTGGGTTTGAATTTAGAGAAAGAAAATATATTATTAAATATAAATAAATTTAATTTATAAACTAACTATTGAATAAAAAATAATAACTTAATTGAAAATAAAAAGAAAATGAAATAATAAAATATACAAATACACCACGTTTGTGGCTACGAATCAAAGATTGGGCAATATGGGACCCATTATGTTAGAAAAAAACAAAATGAAAGATCATTTTATTTTGATACCGGGCACATATGCACTGGTATGAGATTTATGAACTTTTGATTACTTGATACCCAATTTACGGGCCCACTAAACAACCAAACAATTTCTTTTTATCTTCTTTCGTTTGAACCCACACCAAACCTTAACCCAAACGGCCCTTAGTTTCGAATTTTAAGTCACTTTGTCAAATAGCCCTTTTTAAATTGATGGAGCAATTGACAAAATTATTACTTTCATAAAAAAATAAAAAAAAAAATAAAAAATAAAATTATTAGAGTAACATAATCCTTTTTGGAGATATGAAAACCTCACTCTGAAAACATGACTGCAAATTTTACGCATATAAGGGTACTAAGTCATTGTTTTAATTCGACTTAACTTTCTTAATTGAGAAATTTTCGTAATCTAATAAGTCAGTAAATGTCTATTTGTTTTAAATTTGATCTAGTGGCAGACTTAGCAAAATAAGTTAGAAGAGTGTTGCTTTTTCCATCAAGTCACTAGTATAGTACATAATTTGTTGGTGATTTTTGTGTCATCAACTATTTTTAGTTAATTGTGATTTATTATAGAACAATGGGATTTCATATTATGCTCGGATACGAGTTAAAAAAGTGCGAACTGCACACTCGTTTGAGCTAATATGTTTTCACGACGACAAAGACGCATATTGGGTCAAGGGGATTGCGACCCCTTGCAAGGTCAAGGGGCAGCGCCTCGTCCTAAACGGTATATTTGGTGCTCCAAGTTGGTTACCAGTTTTTCCCGCCTTTTTCCCAACCATTGTGACTGTTGGCCTAACAGTTATGACTGCTGATTTTTTGACCAACTTTAACTCCTTAACTCTCAAAATAATATGTTTATTTAACAGATTCATTTGTGTCATTTGAACATACGAAAATTCATACAATTCCTCTTTGTTTCTACTTAGTTTTCTTGTGTCTAGAAACTAAGTGCTTTTCTGAATTATCCGTACAAGGATTTGTGATACACATGCATTTATGGGGTCGAAATACTTTATAGGAAAATGAACATACATGGTTTGAGAAGATATCCAAGATTATCATTACACCCTAAACCAATTTCTACCAACACATAAAGGTGGAAACAAGCCGGACCCAAGCCTATCAGAGCTCGAGCTTAGTTCGTTTACAATTATAAAACTCGAGCTCGGGTTTAAGAACGTTTCAAGCCTCATATTTTGAGCTCGATCTTGGCTCGTGAAAATCTTATCAAGCTTGAGCTCAGCTCAGGCTAGACTAATTTATATGACGTGTTGAAGGAAATAAAGCTGAAATGGATTTCGGTTTATTAATCAAACAAGGTTCGAGCTCGTTTAATTCTTTCAAGCTTGTTTATATTTAGTTATACGTATAGACAATATATACACATATATATTTCTATTACTCATTTAGACTTGTGAACGTAGTTGATCTTTATATATAAATCTCACGCTTGAAGTTGATTATTAAATGAGGCCATTGAGATCGGGCTCAAGCTCATTTAGGCTCGGCTCATTTGAGATTTATACCAATTAGATCCGAGTTTCTCACAAGTGGCTCAACTCGTTTCCACCGCTATTTAAATTAACAAACAACGTAGCTTGGGAAAACATAACAAAAAATTAAAACAAGGCTCAAGTCCATGGGCTTTAAGTGCAACTTTTTAACCGCTTAGAAACCCTAATGCTTTAACAATATAAATATAGGTGTCTTGATCTATTCTAGTTCAGCCGTCACTATACTTATTATGGTATTTTCTTCAGATCTCAGCCGTCCATTGATGTGCTGATACTAATGTCTTTCATCACTGATCGGGTTTCAGTACCCAAATCAGGTAAAAAGAAACATCAACTTCATGTTCTTTTTTGTACTTTTTTAATATATTATATCAGTTTATTTTATATGGGTCGCTTTTTAATGTTTTTATATCAGTTTATTACTCATCATATATGGTCTATAGATTGCTTTTTTGCCATGATTATCAATTGGTTTGGGTTTGATGCATCTGGAAGGAAAAAGTATAAATAATATGTAAAATATCTCTGAATTCATTATTAACAACAAATTGTATTTGTTTGCCAAAAAAATCCATTGATTAAAGAATAAAGATTTCAAATCCATTATTTATGGTTAAAATTTTAGATTCCTCGTCATCTTCATAGGACCAAATTTTATTATTTTGCTTAACCAATATTGTGAATAAAAAAATTGTGAGATAAAAAAAGAAAAAGGTTGGTAGGATATTCTTTTTCTTGATAATGAAAAGAAAAAGAAGTGGTCCCGGGAATCATACCTTGAAAGTCTACCGTGTCTATGATGTGGCCATTTTCAAGTATCATAGAAAATTTCATAGCCCAGTTTTATTAAACAAACAACATTAATCGCAATCCCATGCACCAAACACACCCTTACTGTTATTTGCAAGTTGCAACATATCCATATTATATTGACTTTTTTATTCACTTCTTTTGATTAAAATAGGTATAACATGCTTTTCTGATGATTGTGTTTATAGGAGGTGAAAAACACTTTGTGGCTGCCTAATGCCTTTATCAGACAAGGATTTGGAACTTCAAAACAAGATTCTCAAGCATTTTGTTCAACAGCATTGAAATGTCTTTGGATAGTGGCAAAAGCACCAAAACACATTGTTGCCATCCATTATACAAATCCGCTAAATGCGGCATTTATATAAAGGATGGCAGCATTGTGCTTTGATGCATTTGCTAATATCCAAAGCATTTCAACGTTTCCGGCTGTTCTTTTAAGGATTCTCTAGCATTTTGTTTAAGAAAAGTGATATGTTTTTGGATAGTAGCAAATGCGCCAAAACATAGTGTTGCCATCCATTATACAAATCCGCTAACTGCTGCATTTATATAAAGGATGGCAACATTGTGCTTTGATGCATTTGCTAATATCCAACGCATTTCAACGTCTCAGGCTCTTCTTTTAAGGATTCTCAAGCATTTTGTTTAACAAAAGTGAAATTTGGATAGTAGCAAAAGCATCAAAACACAATGTTGCCATCCATTATACAAATCCACTAAATGCGGCATTTATATAAAGGATGGCATCATTGTGCTTTGATGCATTTGCTAATATCCAAAACATTTCAACGTTTCCGGCTGTTCTTTTAAGGATTCATAAAATAGGTTATAATTAGTAACTTTTTATAGTGGTTATGTAAGCTGTTTTCCTCATGTAATGTAAGCTTTTTATAGTGCGTTAACTTTGTATTAAATTTATATAAAGGATGCATTTGCTACTATGTTTGGTTATGCGTTTTTCCGTTGTTTATCCTTCACCGCAAGAATTGCATCCACACTGGCACTTAATCATTTCTGTCTGTATTAGATTTAACAATGCACATAATTACTACAATGCACATATTCATATAATTAATAATGGAATCGGGGTGACCTGGTTCGTCTGTTGTCACTTCACTTTTTGCAAAATCTACTTGTACAAATTATTTTTATGTACTCTCGTGGTTCTAATGTGGGCTTTCACTTGCTAAAACATGACTTGTTTCGCTTATGTCCCAACGCCGAGCTAATCTAGCATAAATGTGTTTTAGTGTACTTTGCTTTAACCTTGTTTGATTTATTCTTTTGAATGGGGTTTGTATTAAAACGACTAGCAAGAAGCCAGAAGGAAGGATTTCATGTTCCTGTAAGTGGTTGTAATATTAGGACGATTTCATGTTCGTGTTGTCTCTATTGAATTTGAAAGTGTTTTAGTTTTTGGTTTTAATAAATTTTGTTGTTTCCCAAAAAAGTGCTTATAGTTGCAGTATGATTCAAAACCCATAGACTTAATCCATTAATAATAATAATACCAAATGTTATTGATGTGTTCCAATCGATAAAAACTTAATCCACATACACATACACAATAAGGTTCGTTTATAATGATTGAATAGACAATGGCACTCGAAAAAAACAATGTGTTTGACCCGTTTGAGATAAAACACGACTCATATGGACCCATTTTATCAGTAAACAGGTAAAAAATGGCACTTGTAACACGGATTACCAAAGCTAAAGAAGTAATTTTTAACAGGGGGAAGACATGATGGTAATTATTAAAACAAATCTTATTGAATTATGTTTTGAGATTGGAAAATGTGAAAATATTCTGGTACTTTTGCACAGGATATTGAATACACCGTTCAAAGCTAATAGACTTTGGATGTTGCAATGCCGATCAGGGAAGCGTACTAGTAAAGGTGCAGTGAGAGTAGCCATAGACATGGTGAGCGAAAAGCTAATTGATACTCGAACAACAATTATGATAGTTGAACAGCAACATCTAGACCAGTTTCATCATCCAAAGGTATGTATAAATGTATAATACTTGTGCATAGAGGTGTTAAAATAGATAGCTCTGGATGGCCCAAAACAATTATCGTGCACATCAACTTATTACCGATTATGAATTTGTGTTCTGGTTTGAGGATGCATCTGCTTACAAAAACTAAGTGTTGGCAACAGGTTTTCCAGCATCTCTTGGTGCAGCCGTGGGCCAGGTTGTATTTAGGCTACTTGCAGTAACTATCGACGATCGATTGGTTGAGTCGATCGATTGTCGATCCCCTTAATGTGGGTCTTTTTCTCAATCGATCGTTGGACGATTTTTTTTTTTTTTTGGATATGGGTCGTAGGCACGACCGAGTTTTAATTTGTGTTGTGTGTGTTTTATTTAGTTAAAAAAGAATATTTGTGGGGTATGTTTTTTGTAGTGTAGGTCACCCTTACTGGGGCACCCAATCGCTGGAGAGAGAAATCTGACGTGGCAGGGAAAATGAGGGGGATTGGGTGTCCTTACTGAGGGCAGCCTTAACACTGAAGATGCTGAACATGGCATGCGCAAGGAAAAAGTGCCATTTTGGCATGCATTATATGCCCTTCAGTTACCTTGTCTTTTACTAAATATGAAATAAAATAGTTAACTGTAAAGTGAAATATCATAGTTCTGATACTGCAAATATTATTTATACGAATGAAGGCAAGGACGAAACAAACTAGATGTGGAATGACATCACACGCAGCGGCTGGGATCTTAACAGCTAGAAGTGGAATGACATCACACGCAGCAGTGGTGGCTCGTGGGTGGGGAAAATGTTGTGTTTCTGGTTGTGTTGATATTCATGTGAATGATGATGATATGAAGGTAAAAGAATCAATTAAAATAGAAGGGTGTTTGGTGTACCGCTTGTGTTAGAGTAACATACCTGATAAGCAGTTCGAAATACTTAAAACTGCTTATATTTTGGATGATATTATTAACACAGATTGTTTTGCATTGTTCATAGGTTCTTGATCAAAAGGGGTGGGTCAACTGATCAAGATGACCACAGAAAAGGAGTGCGTTGCGAATCCCAACTTAAAGGTTAGCACGGGATTCCGATGATTTCAGCTTTCATTGTGTTGTGAGTTTAAAGGTAGCAAAATGAAAGTGCATGGATAAAAACGAGTCAAAAATGGTTGCAAACACCTCAGGAGTTTTTCTGAAAAATTAAGGATTTTGGGAGGTTTTGTGTATCATGAATACAGTTTCGGTGACTTTCTATTTATAACCATTTTCTATTAGTTTACGCATTTGAACCATCGGAGGCAAAGTATAAACCAAATCGACCCAGTTTTTAAAATGAATCGATATTGCCAACTGTTAGAAAATTTAGTGCATTTGAGGGATTAATTCACACCTGGTAATGGGTTTGGAGGTACGGAGTGTACACCCATTTGGTCATTGAATCCCCTGACTCAATAGTGGTTACTAGTAGAATCTGTTTCTGCTAGTGGAATCTGTTTATGCTGATGAGAGATTCTGCTGATGAGAGATTCTACTGATGAGAGATTCTGCTGATTATGGATTCTGCTAGTAGAATCTGCTGCTAGTATGATTCTGCTGACGGCATCAGTTTATTCTGTTGCTCGTTTTTAACCACTGATTCCTACTATTATGGAAAGTATTATGTTATAATTAATGGGCCGTTAATTATACATAATTCCATGGGCTAGGTTTGAGTATTCTCTATTATAAATAGATGTCATAATACATCTGCATGGAGATATGAAATCACAAAACCCTAAACACTTGAATACGCATCTGGTTCTTGGTTTGTGCCTAAAACAAGAACATCACTTGGTCTTATCCCATAGAGATATTCGTGTAACCCAGGCATAGGGTCGAATAGTTTCTATTGGAAAGTGATACCACGATTTCAAGTGAATATCCGGTACCTTATTGATTATCTTAACCCTAATTTGAGAACTTGTTTACACTTATTAACCAACAATCAATAGAAACTATTAGTGATAATCAATGGCTGCTACTATGAGACAAATGGCTGCTAACTTTTCCAAGTTGGAAAAGTTTGAAGGTGTTGATTTCAGAAGATGGCAAAAGAAGATGCACTTCTTGTTGTCAAGTATGAATGTGGTTTATGTTCTAACAACTGAGATTCCAGAAGATTTTGGAGATGATGCTACTATGGATCAGATGAGGGAAAGAAGCAAATGGGAGAATGATGACTACATATGTAGGGGTTTAATTCTCAATGGTATGTCTGATTCTTTATTTGATATTTATCAGAATGTTGAAACTTCTCAAGAACTATGGGATTCCTTGGAAGCCAAGTATATGGCTGAGGATGCATCAAGTAAGAAGTTCCTTGTAAGTAATTTTAACAATTACAAAATGGTTGATTCTAGACCTGTCATGGAACAATACAATGAACTTCTTAGTATACTTGGTCGATTCACACAACACAAGATGAACATGGATGAGGCTATTTCAGTCTCTTGTATCATCGATAAACTACCTCCTTCTTGGAAAGATTTTAAGCATATGCTGAAACATAAGAAGGAGGAGTTAACTCTTGTTGAGTTGGGCAGTCACTTGCGTATTGAGGATTCACTCAAAGCACAAGACATTGACAAGCCAAAGAGTAGCAATGCTACTGGTCCATCAGTTGTCAATATGGTGGAGCATAACAACTCCTCCAGGAACAATGACAACAAGGGCAAACGTAAGCATCAAGATAACACCAAATCTGATCTTAACAAGAAACCCAAAGTGACTTGTTGGAAGTGTGGTAAAACTGGACACTTCAGAAAGGATTGTAAAGGTGTTAAGATTGGCAATAAAACCAATGGATCAGGCACAAGTGGAGGGAATGGTAACACCAATTCTCTGAAAGGTCAGAATATATTTAATAAGTCTTTTGAGATTTATTATGTTACATATATATCTGAAATTTATTTTGTGCAGGATGATGATGTAGCTTGGTGGGTTGACTCTGGAGCAACAATTCATGTGTGTAAAGATAGAAGCTGGTTCAAGACCTATGAGTCAATGAATGATGGTTCTATTCTTCATATGGGAAACGAGTCAACTGCCCTGGTGCATGGAAAAGGATGTGTTGATTTGAAGTTTAGTTTTGGAAAGATTGTTTCTTTGTTTAATGTTTTACATGTTCCTGATATTAGAAAGAATTTGGTTTCTAGTAGTGTTTTGAATAATTGTGGTTATAAACAAGTTATTGAATCTGATAAGTTTGTTTTGTCTAAAAATGGTGTGTTTATTGGTTTTGGTTATTTGTGTAATCAAATGTTCAGACTTAATATTGTTCATGATAATATTGATTCTGCTTTTATATCTACATCTAAACTTTATGATTCAAACCTATGGCATGCAAGACTTGGCCATGTACATTTTAAAAGGATGCAAGATATGTCCAAGGATGGGTTAATACCAGCTTTTGATATGAACATTGAAAAGTGTAAAACTTGTATGTTGAACAAGATAACTAAGAAACCTTTTCAAGGAGTAAAACGTGAAACTAAAGTTTTGGAGTTAATTACAGTGACCTTTGTGATTTACATGCTACTCCCTCTTTGGGGAATAAGAAATACTTTGTGACTTTTATTGATGATGCTTATAGGTTTTGTTATGTTTATTTATTACATACTAAGGATGAAGCATTAGAAAATTTTTAAGTATTTAAAACTGAAGTTGAATTGCAACAAGGGTCTCTAATCAAAAGATTTAGGACTGATAGGGGAGGTGAGTACATGGATACTCTGTATTTTCAGTCCGTTGGTATAATCCATGAAACGAATGCCCCTTATACTCCTTAGCAAAATGGTATTTCTGAAAGGAAAAACAGGGTGCTGAAGGAGATGGTTAATTCCATGTTGTCCTATTCAGGGCTGAGTCAAGGATTCTGGGGTGAGGCTATGTTAACAGCTTGCTATTTATTAAATAGGGTTCCCAACAAAAGGAACAAAGTTACACCTTATGAACTTTGGACTAAAAAGAAACCTAACCTTAATTATCTTAGGATATGGGGTTGTAGGGCTGTTGTAAGACTCCCTGATCCAAAGCAGAAAACTTTGGGAGAAAGAGGCATTGAATGCATCTTTGTTGGATATGCCGAGCATTCCAAGGCATATAGGTTTTATGTTATAGGACCTAATGAGTCTGTTTCACTTAATTCAATAATTGAATCAAGGGATGCACTCTTTGATGAGAACAGATTCTCATCTATCCCTAGACCAAGTCAAAGAATTCCAAATGGAACCAATGACAATGGTGTTTCAGAAGTATCTGCTGAGGTTCCTGCTGAGGTTGTGGAACAACAACCTGAACCTGAGCTCAGAAGGAGCAATAGGGTGAGGACTCCAAAATCATTTGGACCTGAGTTTCAATTATACTTAATTGAAGGTACAAGGAGTGAGGTCTCTGACCAATACTCCTATTGCTTCATTGTGGAGGATGATCCCAAAACATTTGAAGAAGCAATGAAGTCCCAGGATGTTGCTTTCTGGAAAGAAGCAATTAATGATGATATGGACTCCATCATGGGCAATAACACTTATGTGTTGACTGATCTACCACCTGGTTGCAAACCTCTAGGTAGCAAATGGATTTTCAAAAAGAAAATGAAGGTAGATGGAACTGTTGAAAAGTTCAAGGCAAGATTAGTTATTCAAGGCTTTAAACAAAAGTCAGGAATAGACTACTTTGATACTTATGCTCCAGTGGCACGTATCAGTACCATAAGATTGCTGATTGCTTTGGCATCAATTTACAATCTGATTATTCATCAGATGGATGTGAAGACAGCTTTCTTGAATGGTGATTTAGATGAGGAGGTTTACATGAACCAATCTCAAGGCTTCATCATGCCTGGCAATGAAAACAAAGTGTGTAAACTGATTAAGTCTCTTTATGGACTAAAACAGGCACCTAAGCAATGGCATCAAAAGTTTGATGAAGTGGTTTTGTCGAGTGGTTATTTACTTAATCAAGCTGACAAATGTGTATATAGCAAATTTGATGAATCTGGTAAAGGAGTCATCATTTGTCTATATGTTGATGACATGTTGATCTTTGGCACTGACCAAAATCAAGTTGATCTTACAAAAGTACTCCTATGGATTGTACTCCAGTGAGTACTCCTATGGATACAAGTGAGAAGCTAATGCCTAATACTGGCAAAGCTGTATCTCAACTTGAGTATTCTAGGGTGATTGGCTGCTAGATGTATGCCATGACTTGTACAAGACCTGACATTGCTTTTGTTGTGGGTAAACTGAGCAGGTATACTAGTAATCCTAGTGCTCATCATTGGCAAGCAATTCAGAGGGTCTTTAAGTATTTGAAGAGAACTATGGATTATAGTCTCTCATATACTGGTTATCCTTCAGTATTAGAAGGATACACTAATGCAAGTTGGATCAGTAACACTGAAGACAATTCGTCTACTAGTGGCTGGATATTCCTACTTGGTGGAGGTGCAATTTCTTGGGCATCCAAGAAACAAACTTGCATTACCAGTTCAACCATGGAATCTGAATTTGTGGCTTTAGCTGCTGCTGGCAAAGAAGTTGAATGGTTGAAAAACTTGCTTCTTGAGATTCCATAGTGGCCTAAACCTATAACACCTATTTCTATCCGTTGTGATAGTGCTGCTACATTGGCAAAGGCTTATAGCCAGATGTACAATGGGAAGTCTAGACACTTAGGTGTTAGGCATAGCATGATTCGTGAGCTTATCATGAATGGGGTGATATCTATAGAGTTTGTTAAATCTCAACAAAACTTAGCTGATCACTTGACGAAGGGTTTGGCTAGAGACTTGGTTTTGAAGTCTGCTAAAGGGATGGGTTTAAGTCCAACTTAGTCACTGAATGCAAGGATACCCAACTCCCTTCTAAGGAAACTTGGAAGTTGAGTTCAATGTGGAAAGCTGATCATTTAGTGGACTGAAGCACATGTATCACAAACATCCTAAGGTTGTGCTTGTTATCTGCTGGAAAGGAGGATGAAGTCATAACTTCTTAATGGTTAATTTTCTTTGAAAAAGTGCTAAGCAGGAGCATGAATTAAAGATGAACCACCTATGTGAATGTTGAAGTTTTGCCGCTTCAGGAAGCTTTGGACTTTTAGCTTTTACAACATTTATGAATTGGATATGGACACATGGCTTGTATATTTATCATCAGGTATTCAAATGGGTTGAAGGGTTCAATTCTTAGAACACTCTGATTCTCGAATATTTGAAAGTATATGTACTAATGTGGAAATTCAATCCTCAGGATATTTTCATTTATGCACTTGTTTTTTTTTTTTTTGTGTTTAATTTTTCATGCAAAGGAAGTGAACTAAATTTGGAGAGGATTGTTAGAAAATTTAGTGCACTTGAGGGATTAATTCACACCTGGTAATGGGTTTGGAGGTACGGAGTGTACACCCATTTGGTTACTGAATCCCCTAACTCAATAGTGGTTACTAGTAGAATCTGTTTCTGCTAGTGGACTCTGTTTCTGCTGATGAGAGATTCTGCTGATGAGAGATTCTACTGATGAGAGATTCTGCTGATTATGGATTCTGCTAGTAGAATCTGCTGCTAGTATGATTCTGCTGACGGCATCAGTTTATTCTGTTGCTCGTTTTTAACCACTGATTCCTACTATTATGGAAAGTATTATGTTATAATTAATGGGCCGTTAATTATACATAATTCCATGGGCTAGGTTTTAGTATTCTCTATTATAAACAGAGGTCATAATACATCTGCATGGAGATATGAAATCACAAAACCCTAAACACTTGAATACGCATATGGTTCTTGGTTTGTGCCTAAAACAAGAACATCACTTGGTCTTATCCCATAGAGATATTCGTGTAACCCAGGCATAGGGTCGAATAGTTTCTATTGGAAAGTGATACCACGATTTCAAGTGAATATCCAGTACCTTATTGATTATCTTAACCCTAATCTGGGAACTTGTTTACACTTATTAACCAACACCAACTTCTAGCTGCTACCGAAAGTTAGTAATGTGAATGAACCAAGTTTTTTTATTTTATTTTATTTTATTTTTTTTAACGGTGGAATTATATAAATACTATTGAGAAGCTAGAAATTTGAAATGTCTATGTAGACTATTACAAGCATTTATTGGATCAAGTATCCAAACGTTCCAATTTGGAGGAAAATCCTTTTTCCTATGACTAATCCAAGAGTAAGACAAAGTTTTGATTTAGTCCCAAAGAGTGTCTTTTCGCGGAGGGGAAATGTAAAACAAAGTCTATTCCGATAACGCCAAATAATCCAAGTTGTTGATTGAATGATTGCATCGAAACAAAACTTTAGCTCGATCAGGAAGAGAAGTCGAGTCACTCCAAAAGATTAAACTTTGCTAGTGTTTTCGGTAATCAGCAAGTTGCCACCAGTTTAGGATCATAACCCATAGATTTCAAGCAATCGTGCAATCAAGGAAAAGATGTTGAGCCGCCTCTAAAGCATCATCAAAAAACCGGACCTCGAGTCGAGTTTAAGTCAATACCGCGAAGATCCAAATTCATTCTAGTAGGCATCCTTTCATTAAGTAACCGCCGATTGTGAATGTTTATCTTGATAGGAATTGAGTTATTCCATCTAATTTTGTTGCCAAATGGAACCAAGATACCTTGGTCAATGCATCTTCTAACAGATAAAACAGAGAAAAAAGTTAGAATGGTCAAGTTTGAATTCACAAATGTCCGGATTAGTGGTGATGCAAAGATGTTGGAGGTGATCCAATAAAGCTGCTAGTTGGGAGCTTTCTAAACCAAAGCGAAGTGGCCTCCTCCAAGTCCATGAGAGTCGATCTGGAGTCTGGACCACTACCCATAAAGCACCGATCATTTATTTTGCAGAATTTAAAAGTCTCCGGTTGTTACAATCTAGGAAAAGTCTCCTTCAAAGTTAATGTCCACGGCCAAACATCTTCCCAAAAGCAAAAAAGAACTACTATCTCTTACCTAAAAGCAAAAAAGACACACCGGTTGGAGTGGAATAGGAATCTAAAACAGAATTCGATCAATTGCCTTTATCGAACTTATTTATGGCGTTTAATGTTACCAAACACCGGAATTCATCAAAATGATTTTTAAAATAATACTATATCTATACTACTTATAATACATTTTGCACATTCTCTCTTATTTAATTTTTAAGATTTCCATATTTAGATTTTTAAGTAAAATACAAGTTATCAAACACAAAGAACAAGTATTTAAAGCACAATATTTTAAGGACCACATATCTCTTACATCTCTTACAATTAATACACCACATCACATATTAATACAAGTTATAAAACACAATGCACAAGAATTTATAGCACAAGTATTTGTACATGTACAGCAATTCTGTCGAACTCCTTTAAGGACTACAAGGACCCATTTGACGTACCAAACGGACTCGAAAAATTATGAAACTTGTGTTATTGTTCTCGAAATAATTTATTCAATAGAAACGAATATAAATACGTATAACTTTCACAAAGCCAATTTATTTGGCAAATTCGATTCGTTTCGTGCTTTTTAGGTTATGCCTACTCGATTTATTTGGCAAATTCGATTCGTCATTAATACAAATAATAATGGACATTATACAAATATTAAAGCCTGAACGGGTAACAGGGCAAATGGGATTTAGCCAGAATGGGCGCGGGCCAAACGGGCTCGAGCACGGGC
This sequence comes from Artemisia argyi, assembly GCA_030686995.1. Classification (NCBI taxonomy): domain Eukaryota; kingdom Viridiplantae; phylum Streptophyta; class Magnoliopsida; order Asterales; family Asteraceae; genus Artemisia; species Artemisia argyi. The sequence continues at coordinate 194,046,616 of CM060687.1, read as the reverse complement.
TGAACGAAATTCTTAATATCCGTAAATTTATTGTAAAAAAAATATAATAAACTAAAATACGATTCACCGGAAAATTATATTTCAGGGTACCCGCCGCCGCAACGCGCGGGTACCCTGCTAGTATTTAATAAAGTAATAAATATATACTTAATACATAGCAATAATATTATCAAAATGTTCAAAGCAGTTGACATTTAATGTCACCGAACATTGATAATAATATATAAAATTGTTATATTAAAAGGGTAAGTTAGCGAATCATAATAAATAAAGTGAATACATGACATCATCATTTGTGATACGTTGTTGACAAGTGTCAATATGACATCATAAAAAGGAGGATGACATTCAAAAATATTTTCTTTTATTAGACCAGTCGTAACAAGACCTAATAGTTCGGTCGATCAAGCCATTTTGAACGCGCCCCACCCCCCCCCCCCCCAAAAAAAAAATATAAATAAATAAATAATAATAAAAATAATGATAATAATAATAATAATAATAGTAATAATAAATCAAACAAAAAAATTAAAGTTGTGATCTGTTAGGCGACCAAAAGAATTGAAGTGTTTGCATGTGTGCTTTTTTTTTAGTTTGGTCTCTTTGTGTGGTTAATAAACATAAATGCAAATCTTAAATGTTTTGAACAACGAATTTAATCCACATCAGTGTTGCAAGAATCGGCCGATTAATCGGCGATTAATCGGTAATCGGCCCAGGACCTTGGAGAGAATTCCACGGAAATCGGCCGAGTCACGAAAATCGGCCGATTAATCGGTAAAAAATCGCTAATCGGCCCCGGACCTCCTCAGTACCGATTCACGATTTTTGCAACATTGATCCACATAACCCATTTCTAAAACGAACAAAAACAAGAACACAAAAAAATGAAAAACCCATTTCTAGACACACAAACCTGGTTCGAAACATATACGAGACTATTTACAAAGAGCTTAAAAAGAAAGATAAATAACACAACAACTTACCCGAGACCTCATCACTCTTGAAGCCAAGAATCATAACAACTTTCAAAGCCTAAAGGATTGTTTTGATTTGGGTTAAGGGTCAAAAAAAAGTTTGTGGTTTGTATGTGAGATTCGAGTTTTATGTGAAACAAGAATCAAGAGGGTTCATATAGTGGTTTAGATTTGGTAATTGACTTTGCTAGTTAAGACAGAAAATGAGATAGATTTGTATGTGTAGGTGTGGTAATAAGAGGTGAGTTTGGTTAGTGTGTTGTTTAAAAACATACACTTTCATGAAATTCATCTAAATCTTCAAGCCGATTTACTGAAACATATTTTGCATCGAACAAATGCACGCTAATGTAATGTTTTAAATTTTATTTGAATGATTAATTTAATGGCCGCACTACAACAAAATAGTTAATTTTTCATATTTATTAAGGCGTGTGTTCACACTTTAAAGTGTGTGGATTTGGAAAGTTCACACTTAGTTTGTGTGAACCGTGTAGCATATAATTTCACACTTGTAAGTGTGAAAATTTATAAAAAAAATCACACTTTCAAGGGTGAAGATTTTGTAACAATATGATTTTCAAACAACTTTCAACACTTTTAATTGTGAATAATTTTTGCACACTTATAAGTGTGAAGATGTTAAAAGGAAAGTTCACGGTTTAAAAAGTGTGAAGAAAAGAGTGTGAGCAAGTGACCAATTTTTTGTAGTGTGGTTTTTTTAGTTATTAATGAAATTTTAATTTTTCTTTTAAAATATTCAGTCACAAGTGCGGTTACCATTACGAGTGTTTGGTTTAAGAGAAAGAAATCTGAGTTGTCGTTGATATAATCATGCTGTTTGGTCTCTTTGTTTTGTCTCATTATAGATATATATAAGAAAAAACAAAAAGAGCAATATTAGGCGTTGAGTTTGAGAAAACTACTAATAAAATACAATAAGAAACAAGGCCCAAGTCCATGGGCTTTAAGTGCATTTTTTTTACTGTTTAGAAACCCTAATGTTTTAAAACCTACAATATAAATATAGGTGTCTAAACCTAGTAGTATCTTGTCACTTTTAGTTCAGCCGTCACTATGATATTTTCTTATCTCACCCGTCCATTCATTTGCTGATGCTATACTCTTTCATCACAGATCTGGTTTCAGTACCCAAATCAGGTAAAAAAAAACATCAACTTCATGTTTTTATGTGTACTTTTTAATATATTTATTATATCAGTTTATTATCATTATCATATGTGGTCTATAGATTGCTTTTTAATGTTATTTGTAACATATCCATATTATTGACTTCTTTTGATTAAAAGATTTATAGTAACATATTTTTCTGATTGTTATTATAGGTGAAAAAGACTTTATGACCCACCTAATGCGTGTATCGGATAAGATGGATTCAGAACTTCAGAACAAGATTCTCAAGCATTTTGTTTAACAAAAGTGAAATGCCTTTGGATAGTAGCAAAAGCACCAAAACACAATGTTGCCATCCATTATACGAATCCGTTTTTTCGTTTCATGTTAGATATTATTAAGCGTCTGGTTTTAGCAAACACACGGTCCTCTCGTAATGTAGACGGAGAGTTCTATTATGATCGGAAGTTGTTTGAGTCTCGTGACTATTATGTGTCTTTTGTAATGGACAAATGGTGCCATTGTATATTGTCACCGTATTTAGAGAAATACGGTGACAAAATACATTAGCATCATTTTTCGATTACAAAAGTTGTGTAGTAGTCATGTGACTCAAACAACTTGCGATTATAATTCTACTCCTCATCTAGATTACGAGTAGTTTGTATGTTTGTTAAAACCGGATGCTCAATGATATCTAACTTGAAATGCAAATGCGGCATTTATACAAAGGATGGCATCATTGTGCTTTGATGCAATTGCTAATATCCAAAGCATTTCATTGTTTCCGGCTGTTTTTAAGGATTCTCAAAATAGGTTGTAATTAGTACACTTTTACGGCTGATTTCCTCATGTAATGTTGGATTCAGTTTGTAGTTTTGGTGTTAAGTTTGTACTTAATTGACTGTTAAACGTTTTTGTCATTGTTTATCCTCACCCCAAGAATTGCATACAAATCTTGTACCTACGCATTTACATGCTTACAGGATATCATTGTATTAGATTCAACAATACAAGTATTCATATAATGTGAATATGCAAGAAAGTTTGTGAGGGAATGACATCCGTGTAAAAGTAACTTCAACAAAAATAAATGGGTTGCCCAGTTCTTCTATATGGACAACTCAATGTAAACTCTAACGAAAACATATGCAACTCAAATAAAGTGTGCCGGTATGCTCAAATGTTATATCGTCATTTTTTTGTGAACTTTCGTGGTTCTAACGTGAGCTTCCACTCGCTAAAACATGGATTGTTTCTCTTATGCCCCAACACCGAGCTAATCTAACATAAAGGTATATTAGGTCTATTACGAGCCTTGCCTTGGTGAAGCTTTGTATATTTGCTAGCGTACTTTGCTTTAACCTTGTTTATTTCTTTCTTTGAACTGCGTTTGTATTAAAAATGGCAAGAAGCCAAAAAAAACATATAACAAGATGGCGGATTTAGTAGATCTTAAAGTTATTTGGGTTATCTTCCTGCAAGTGGTTGTAATATTAGGATGATTTCATGTTCGTGTAGTCTCTATTAAATTTGAAGTGTCTTTAGTCTTTCGTTTTAATAAATTTTGTTGTCTCGAGAAAGTGCTTCTAGTTGCAGTATGATTCAATATCCGTAGACTGAATCTATTAGTAATAGTAATACTACATGTTATTGATGTGCTCCAACCGATAAAAACTTCATATACACATACACAATAAGGTTGGCAAGTTTCTCCTGGTTTATTTGGCGTGGGGAATTCTACAACATGATCCTGTTGAAATGTTGGATAGATGTTATTGACACACTATGATTATATTACATTGTTCTGTTCATAGGTTCTTGATCAAAAGCGGGTGGGTCAACTGATCAAGATGGCCATGGAGAAGGGCGTGCAGCGAATCCTAGCTTAAAAGGTGAGCACTAGTTTCCAATAATTTCAGATTTCATCGTGTTATGAACATGGAGGTGGAAAATTGGGAGTGAGGCATGTCACGGGTAAAAACGGGTTGGGCCAAACTGAAGCAATTTTTCGTCTTTTCTTTTCTTGAATTTTACATATTATTACAATTATAACATATTGATCCAAAATAAATTTTATAGGAAGCTTTATGAAATTTGTATACATCTCAATTGAGACTTTCTTTCATAACCATTAATTTCAAAGTTTACCCATTTGACCCGTTAGAGGCAAATATAACCCAAATCGACCCATTTCTTTCAAATGTATCGATATTGCCAACCTCTAGTTGAGACTGATAGTTAGTACTTTGAATGAACCAAGTACTAATGATGAATATACGCTGGTTGGGATATGTGGTGAGCACGGTGGAGAGCCTTCTTCTGTTGCATATTTTGACGGGGCTGGGCAAGGTTACGGCTTTTGCTCTCCTTTTGCTCTCGTTTTAGCAAAGTTTTGCTGAAACTTCTTTATTATTATTGTGGCAGAGTCCCTATAGCGAGGCTAGCAGCTGCGCAACTAGCTGTTTAAGCACTCTCATAAAGGCGGTCAGTTTATGTGTTACACATTTTCAGCTATTGTATAACACTAATACTGTATTATATCTTTCAGTTCTACCAGGTAATGAGGGCCAGATAAACTCTCGTCCCACTTGATATGCATCAAGCTTTTGAATCTAGGCATGTCTTCATATACGTAAACCACCACAATAAGAACATAACCCAGCTGTATCAGGTTCCTGCCAGACCCGGCAAGACCCGGTTATTCCGGTCAAAACCCGGCAAGACCCGGTTATTCCGGCCAAACCCGGTTAGATCCGGCCAATACCCGGTTATTCCGGCCAAACCCTGTTAGATCCGGACAATACCCGGTTATTCCGGACAATACCCGGTTATTCCGGCCAAACCCTGTTAGATCCGGACAATACCCGGTTATTCCGGCCATGACCCGGTCATTCCGGCCAAAACCCGGCAAGACCCGGTTATTCCGACCAAAACCCGGTTAGATCCGGTCAAGACCCAGTTATTCCTGCCAAACCCGGATAGACCCGGTTATTCCGGCCAAAACCCAGTTAGATCCGGTCAATACCCAGTTATTCCGGCCAAACCCGGATAGACCCGGTTATTCCGGCCAAAATCCGGCCAAACCCGACTACACCCGGTTAGATCCGGCCAAGACCCGGCTATATCCGGCCAAACCCGGCTAGACCAGGTTATATCCGGCCAAACCCGGTTAGATCAGGCCAAGACCCGGGTATTCCGGCCAGACCCGTGTTGGGATCATACTTTAGTATTTAGTCAAGTCTCGGTCATTACATTTTGTAATAGGTTGCTTAAGTATTATTTATCATTATTGTTTAAGTTAATGGACAACATGTAAAAGCCCATAAGGCCTTAAAGCCCACGAAATTAAGGATAAGGGAGGAAGGGAGTGTTGCCCTAACTCCTCCCTTATAAATAGAGAGCTTATGTTAACGTTTCATTTGTTGGTTATTTGATTATCTTAAGGAAACTCTTGCACTTTCACCTTTCATATTGTCTCATAATCAACCAATCTCTTTTCTCATCTTATTTCTTTCTAAATCATACTTGTGTTTACTAAATGGTGACCTAACAAGTGGTATCATTCGCCTACTAGAAGTTTGAAGTGTGTTTCTTTGATTTACGTGGGGTTTGGTGCTTAGTTCTTCATCTTTTTGCATTTTTCTTTGTTTCTTTCACTCAAATCTTGAAGCTTGGACAAGTTTCAAGGTTGATATAGTGATTTGAAGCTTAGTTGTTGCATAAAGTTGTGATTTTTTAAGGTTTTTTTAAGGTTTTATAGCTTCTTTGATATTGGAAAACTAGTTTTTGGTAGCTACATCTTATAAAGTTAAGGTTTTCTAAGTATTGGTGAAGTTATTTGATCAAAAGTACCTTATTTCTAAGCATTTTTTCATCAAAAAGTCATTTTTTTGGACGAACAGTACGTTTTACGCGTAAGTTGGTCGGAAAAAAGTACTATTTCCAGCTGTCTACAGTGTTTTTTGGTCGGTTTACGCTTAAGTTTTGGTCTAAACCCTTTTCTTACGCGTAAAATAGGCATAAACCCTTTTCTTACGCGTAAAATAGGTCTAAACCCTTTTCTTACGCGTAAAATAGGTTAAAACCCTGATCCTACGCGTAACTTGCTCATCTACGCCTTAAACCTACGCTTAAGTTAGATCCTACGCGTAAGTCTGATTTACGCGTAATTTGCCAGAATCTACGCGTAAGCTTCATCAACGATCTTCTCCTCGTGTAACGGTGACTCAGTACTTCCCTAGCTTGGATAAGTTAGTGGAATACTTCGACTACGGATATCTTTCAAGCTTGGATAAGTTTGAAAGATTTGTTTGGTTGTTTAAACCTTACGCATAAGTCTAAACTTACGCATAAGCCTAAGCTTACGCGTAAAGAGAAAACTTACGCATAAACTTTTAGTTTACGCATAACCTACTCTTTACGCATAACCTAAAGTTTACGCGTAAGATTAAGTTACGCGTAAGAATTGAACTTACCCCAAGGATTTTGCAACTTACTCAAAGGAACGTGCATTTCAATCTTCTACAAAGATCCATTTCTACACAAGTGTTCTAAGATGTCTCAACCATCTAATCACTACTTCCCTCATGTTCAGCAACATCCACCTCAGCAACAACAACCTCAGCAGTATCAGCAACAACAATACCTTCCGCACCAAATGAATCAACAACCTTCTCAAAGACAAACATACAATCCACTACATCATTACCTAATGATGCAACAACATCAGATCATTCCTCAACAACAATCATATCAAGTGCCACAACAAACCACTCAGTTTTCCTCGAAACAACCTCACTGGTTTGACAGAATGTGTGAAGTTATTACAACTCAACAATCCCGACATGAGGCAGGATCACTTGAAACACCTCCAATGCTTACACCTGGGAACTATGTTCAATGGTCAAGTCGATTCTTACGATTTGTTGAGCTAAAGAAACCTCATGGGAAATTCTTGAAGCAAGTGATACTTGAAGGACCATTTGAGTGGCCAACTAGATTTGAAGCTGGTGATCCACATGCTGATCCTCCACGTCCTCCTGGTGATAGACCCCTTCCAGAATCTGCACTCACTGAAGAACAGAAACTACATCGTGAAGCTGATCAGTATGCAATGGCTTATATACTTCAAGGTATACCTAATCCGATCTATCGAAGTGTCGATGCTCAGAAAACAGCCAAAGCTATGTGGGAACACGTTCATCTCCTTATGGAAGGAACTCAATTGAACAAAGATGACATGGAATCCAAGCTATACATGGAATACACTGACATCACAATTGAACCTGGAGAGTCACTTGAATCCTACTATCATCGTTTCACAAATGTGGTCAATGATCTGGAACGTCACAAAATCACAGTACCAAGGATCGCTGTGAACTCCAAATTTGTTGGTAGTCTTGGCCCTGATTGGCATAAATATGTGACATTTGTTCGTCAAACAAAGAATTTGCATGATGCTCCATATGGTTTGTTGTATGATTTTCTGAAACACCATGAACCTGAAGTGGAAAAAGATCGAGCTCTACGAGGAGGATACACACCAACTTCTACACCAAATTCTTTGGCTCTCGTAGCTCAGTCTCCCTACGCTCCACCACCAATGTCAAATCATGCATATGTTCAAGAGCAGAACTACTTCAGTTATCCACAATCTTCCACCTCGAACCAACTGGTCCCTTATGATTCATCTCTACAGAATGCTTCTACTCAACTTGTTCCGTTAAACAACAATGATGCTGTGTACTACTCCAACTCCAATGAGGATGACGATGATGACTTTAATACGTTGAATCAAGGACTTGCTCTTATTGCTCGTGCTTTCAGCAAATTCTCCAACAAAACAAACAACCGTCAACGTTCATCTTCGAATACAAGGAATCAAGCTGTTGTCCATGATGGAAGAGTGGAAATTCAGAATCACAATTATGGTCGATTTGGTTCAGGAAATTCTTCAGGAAATTATGGGAATGATCAGAGGTTTAGTAACAATACGGGGTTCAGGAACAACTCCGGATCTTCTCAACAAAGGTCTGACTCAGTTGCAACAAGGAACTCCAACTCAGGGAATGCAGTTTGGTGCTACAATTGTAATGAGCAAGGTCATATAGCTACAGCATGTCCCAAACCGAGAACTCGCGGTAGTAAGTTTCACAAGCAGGCATTACTCATGGCTCTTCAAGATGAAAAAGACGGACATTTCCCTGAACAAGATAACAACTTCATGGCAAATGTGAACAATGATGATGACATGGAAGATCTGGAAGCTAATGCAGCTGTGATGCTTATGGCCAACATGCAGGAACTTAAGCTCAATGATTCAGGTCCAGTGTATGACACTGACGGCTTGTCTCAGGTACATGACCTCAATGAATGCTTTATTAATGAAATAGTCTCACCTTCTGCTTATGAATCAGATATGGCGCAAGTTGTTCCATCTAAATCATCTTCATCATCTCAAAAAGATGAACAAATAAGCACAGTTGTCATATTCGATGATGACACAGTTGTTTCATTTGATGATCCTATTGAGAATGATGAACATGATAATTTAGAACAACATGAACCATCATTTGATCCAGACCCTGACCTAATATTGTTATCTAAACAACTGGATGCTCAACAATTGCAAATAATAAAATGCAACGAAATAAATAAAGTTTTAAAAGAACAAAATGCGTCACTTGCAAGAGATATTGAATGTTATAAAATTCAACTTTCAAATCAGGAAGAAAAGATTAAAAATGCAAAAAGTTTTGAAAATGCTTTTCAGGATTCTTACAATAAAGAACAAGATCTTCAACGCAAAATGCAAGATTTAATTGAGTCAAACGGAAAGTTGATTTCGAAACTTGAAAGTGAAAAGTGTGAACTGAAAATGCAAGTTGAACGTCTTCAAACAGAACTTTCAAAAACAGAAACAGAATTGTCAAGTTGTCAAAAAGATTTTTGTGAACATAAAATACGAAAAAGGAAGTATATAGATGACTTACTCGGTGATATTGTTGATCTTGAAAAACAACTCAAAGAATTTCGTAACATTGTTTACAAACACGGGAACTCTGTCACAACAATTCAGAAATTTACTTTAAAACCGAGACCCGGTACAGGATTTGCACTTGGCGATTACAATTCAATGTTTCTTCACACAGCATTCAAAGAAATTCCTAAAATTTACAGTATGGATTATTTGCTTGATGATACAATTGTGCGTGCTGTTGTTTTTGATACTGAGGAAGAAGAAGAACTTGAAGACGAGAGTCGGTCAAAAATGAGTAATGTTCAATATTGGACACCATATGACTATTCAAAAGCTCCAATTAAATTTGTTACTCAAAAAGACTTACCTGAGAAATCATGGTTTATCGAAGAGTCATATGTTTCATCTTCTAATGCAGCCCCTGTCCAAACTGTAGCACAAATAAATGGTCCTTTACCATCATCCGGTGAACTTTCACCCTTACCAAAAAGTGTTCGTGTCTTAAATTATTTCAAAACTTTTATGGAAGACATCGAAATTTTGGAGGAAACAATTGAACGTAATTCTGAAATAAAAATTGAAACTTTTCAATCCGCTTACGAGCGAGAGAAGAGAGATATTTTTCAAAAACAAATGAAGCCAATTGTTCAACACCTCCGTCTATGTGCTACACGTTGGGATCAGGAACTTCAAAAGGAGGTCAAACATATGATAAACGTTTTCAATGAAACTGAAAAAGAAATTTTTGTTCAAAAGCAAAGAACTAGAGTTTTCAAAAATGATGCTGATCGACTCTTGGAACAAGTTCTCAATGCTGATATTTTGTCTGTTATCATGAATGATCTCTATAAATCTGGTACTTCTATGCTTATGGATGATCTTTGTGTTGATAATAATTTGTTGAATGAGGAAATTGAGACACTTAAACAGGAAAATGAAAAGTTGAGAATTAAAAATGATGATGTGACAAAACAATTTTCAAAAGAAATTTTTCAACTCAATAAAAGGCTTGAATGGTGTCAAGCTAAAAGTCTTGAAAGGGAATTGAAGTTTCAAAGTCAAAATGTTTCAAACTCTTGTCAGAATTGCAAAAACAACGAGTCTTTAAAAGGTCTGTGCTGTCGTTACGAGAAAGAAATTGCGGATTTAAAAATTGAAAACGCCGAATGGCAACAAAACCGCGATGACATCAAATATTGCAATGGTTTACTTGAGTCTGAAATTCAGGACAAAAATCACATCATCATTGATTTGAAAGAGAAAATCAAGCTAATTCAAAAAGGAAAGTTTGTTGACACCACGGTAATAGCACCAGGAATGTATCAGGTAGACAAAACTGATAAAGGAAAGGTTGTTCAAAACACTAATGTTGATAATTCCACTTCTACAGGACTAGTCTCCACTACTAGCGTTAGCAGACCCAAGCGAAAAAGTAAAAAGAAGAATAGGATCTTGCAACGTAAGAGAGGACATCTAGAAGCTCAAGAAGTAGAAGACCAACTTAGGAGTTTGAATAAAATTCATGTTGCATCAGATTTAGATTCTAATCTGGCAAATTGTAATCAAAATCTAAATGTAACGAATGATGAACCTTTGAATGTTTTGAATATTAATGCATCTTGTGTGTTTTGTCGTAAAAGCGTATCATCTGGTGATCATACAAAATGTTTAGCTAATTTCTTCTAAATCGTCATAAGAAACGTAGGACACGCATTCCTTCTAGGCCCACTATTGCCTCTAAGTCTAACTTAGGAAAGCCGTCTTATACGGTTTCTAATGAAGCTGAAGCTACCCCCATAGGTGACAAGAACAAATCTAGGAATGAGCCAACGACTAGTGCATTTAACATTAAGAAAGCACAAACTAGTTGGAATTGGCAACGTTGGTTACAACACAAACCAGACTTTAAATGGATTCCTAAATTGTTGAATAAATGTGTTTCTAACCAACAGGAACCCGCACTGTCTTTGGGTTCCACCCTTACTTCTGTTCCATCTGTGTCCTCTTCTTGTGATGCAGGTGGTACAGATCATTCTCTGGATTGTTGATAGCGGATGCACCCGACATATGACAGGCAATCTCAAACTGTTGAAAAACTTTGTCTCAAAGTTCATTGGTACTGGTGAGTGCTTATTCACTCACCTTTTCTTAGCTAAAATAGGACCAAATAAACCAAAAACTAACCAAAATTGCCAAAGAATGTATGTTTTTGTGTTTGTGAATGTGCAGGAACGGATATTTAAGAAAAGGACGAAAAATCACAAGAAAATGACAAAACGAGCACGAGATTTGAAAAAGTGTAAATAGCCAAGGCCGGGGATGTAAGCCGGGATCACATTTATTATGTTACAAATATGTTTGGAACGCGTGATTATGTGTTGATGATAAAAGGGTTTGAAAACAAAGCAAAAACGGTGACCTTCGGACAAGTTTCGACAACGTTTTCACGATTTTCGTGGTAAAGATGAAGTCAAAAATATTCCCCGATCACACCATTGGAAAGAGCACGAAAAAACGAGTCCGACGGTATTTTTCTCAAATTTTTATTAGGTCCAAAACTGCCTTAAATTGACAGGTCAAAATCTATTTTGACCCTTTTTATTACTAATAATCTGGACTGGGCATCTTGCTATTTAAAAAGAACCAAATGCACAATATTATTGAAACTATGCTTGGCATAGTTGGTAAGCATGCTCACCTCTCACACGAGAGGTCAGGGGTTCGAGTCCCGTCTGAGCAAAATGGGGTTTTAATCCTCAGCGCCACGTGTCACTCCATGAGTGGTCCACGTGGCAGACCCGACACGTCACCGACCCGGCCCGGTCAGCGTTGACTAGTCAACGTTGACCATTGACCGTTGACCTCGTTGACCATTGACCGTCAGTGTTGATTTCGTTGACCGTTGACTGGTCAAACTTTGACCTGCGTTGACCAAGGTTGACCAGTGGGCCCCACCTGCTGACGTGGCAGTGACGTGGACCAATAAGAGGCTGCCACGTGGCGGCTCATTAAATTCTAATGATTTGTACGAGGTTATTATTGCAGGTACAGGTGGCAGGTCTGACATGGCAGGTACGAGGTTGTCAGTACGAGGTTCCGACGTGGCAGTATTCTTGACCAATCAGAGGATAACACGTGTACAAGATGACGAAACAGGCGTGTGTCAGTACGAGGTCAGAGTGTGTCAGCAGGCGTCAGTACGAGGTCAGAGTGCACAGGCGTGTGTCAGTCCGAGGAAACCTCTAGCAGTCAGATCCACCAATTGGAGCGTGACACGTGGCATTCCGGAATAAGACAAAATAGCATTCGGCGCTGTGAAATGACCAGATTACCCCTGATTGAATGGCTTGGATTGAAAGTGGCCTGAATGGACTATTATACCCCTCACTCCTCATTTGATATAAATAAGATGCACCAGACCCAATTTGAGGGGGTTAGAATGTTAGAGAGTAGAGAGTAGAATTATTATTAGGAGTAGGAGTAATATTAGATTATTGTAGTAGGTTAGCTTATTATTGTAATAGATTAGCTTATTTCAAATGCTTTTTGTAATCAACTTTTTAGTTTATTAATATGAGATGAAGATTTAATTTGAAGCTTTGAAAATTAATTTTATTTTCACTTCTACTTTTTTTCTTTTCTTTTACTTTTCTTATCTAATAAGACATGAAAGCTTATAGCTTTTTGTGGCTTATTTAGATTTAGCTCTTTTAATAAACTCTCTTTTACTACTTAGTTTTTAAAAGCTTTTATAAACTTAGATCTAATTTTTGTTTTTACAAATTACTTTATAAAAAACCAAAAAGATTTTATTTTTATTAGTTTTACTTTTATTAAAAGCCATTAATTAGTTTATTATTATAGATCTACATATTTTAGCACTTATTTCATAAAAAGTTTTAAACTTTATTAGTTTTTACTTTCAATATAGCTTAATTTCTTAGATCTATTAAGTTTTTACCATAAAGTTTTAATCTTTTAGCATTTTCTTAGGTTTTTAACAATAAAGTTTGTAGCTTTATCAACCAATAAGCTCTTTCATAGCTTATTTGGCCATTATTATTGCTCAATCCTAATAAAGTTTTGATTTTTCTTTGTTTATCATCATTTCTACCGCTAAGGCCGGAGCTTAAGGGTCTTATAAGCTAGCTTATCAATAAAGTTTATTACTTTTTAGTCTTAATAAGCTAATTAGTTAATAAAGTCACAAACTTTATTAACTATTTGGTTTTATTAAAGCTTTTTAGGAATTAAACTTTATGGTTTGTTTAGTTTATAAGATCGGGTGGTTAATTTCATCTAGTCTCTTATATCCGGGTTCTATTTTCTTATCCTTTTCTCTTTTATTTAGTTTATTAATATGATTATGCTTGTATGTTTATTTGTTAGTGTTATTGATATGCGTAGCGAGTAGTTTTTTTTTTATGTTTGCTAAGTCATAAGGATTTGTGATTTAAGTGTGGACTAATAAAAGGGGTTGTGATTAATAATTAGTGAGATTATTTAGATTTGTAGTTTTATTATTTGAAGGGCAAAAGCCGGAGAATAATCAAATTACACATCTAGTAATTATTTTCTTTTTAAAGGATTATTTTCAAAATAAACCAACGTTGTGAGAAAATAGTCTTGTCTAAGGAATATAATTCGTCGTCAAACCTTAGTCCACATTTAATGAACTTTTCACGTCACTTAGCAAACATATTTCACATTTATCTCTTTTTAGATCATTTTATATGCTTGATTGTTGCCTTTTAGTTTATGTTTGATATTCGTAGTTTTAATTTCACAAAATCACTATTATATCTCACTTTTCAAATCACGATTACACGAATCAATATTCTTGATTCCATTCACCCCTTCACTTGGAAACGACTCGGGTGATTCGTATTTCTTGCGGATCATTTCGATACTTTACTACTATACTACTATATTATATAATTGGTTTGCACGAATCAATTTTTTGGCGCCGCTGCCGGGGAAGGCTTGAAGTGAATTCTTGAATATTGTTTTGAAAAATCGTGTTTTGTTAAGCCTTCTTCTATTTTTTGTATATATATATAAATATTGAAAAATCAGAAATACTTTTCCTAAAGTATTTCCAAAATTACCAAAAAATTAATAAAGTTATTGCCTCGACTCGACCGAAAGGAGGAGCGTTGTAAACTAAATAAGCATAACAATATAACAAAAACGTGAAATTAGTTGTTTATCGGATTACTTCATTCTACAACCGAATAAGCGGGAAATACGGATAGCTTTGACATTAAATTGCAAGCTGAAGAGAGATCCATTCTTCTCTCCCGTCCCGTCGCGAGTGGTTTGAAGGAAACGGTTTCAATTAACGTAACGTAGAAAAAAGAAAAACAAAAGAAAATAAAAGTTTTAAGAAAAACACAAAAAGATTTTCCTTTTCTACTTTGATTTTCTTTTTCAAACAATTAAAAACAAAAAAAAAATAATCTTCTTATCCTCTAAAATTTAATTCTTCTTCTCAAACCCTCTTATTTTTTTTTAATTCTTATGGATCCGATTTGTCTTTATTGTGGAGAACCGTTCTTCGGAGGGTTGTGTGTGTGGTGTACGTGCAATGAATGTGGAGATAATATTCGTGATGGCGTTTGTTTGAATTGTAATTCTCATACTTTTGATCAAAATTCGTTCAACAATTCGTCTAATATTCCCGATTTCTATACACCACCACCACCGTCGTTTTCTTGCTATAATTGTGGAAACCCGTCTGAAGAAGGTAGGCCGTGTGGAGGATGTTTTTGTGATGGATGTGGATACACCGATTGTATGTGCTATATGCCGAGTGCAGAAACGTCTTACGCTTACGACTCGAGCTTCAATAATTTTCCTCAAAATGATTTTTATGAGCCAAATTCGTGCTACAATGGTGATTTTCAAAATACATCGAGTTTTGAAAATTGTAGGGGATCGTTTGAAAGTTCTTATCATGAACCTAATTCTTGTTACGATTCTAATGATTTTTATCAACCCCCACAAACTTCCAATTTCAATAATGATATTCTTGAACTTAAATCAATGATCGATAAGTTGAATGAGATGGTGAATAGTCGTATGACATCTACTCCCGAGCCTTATGAGAGATCGATGGAAGTACCTCGTCACGAAGAAAGAAAACTCCAATTTTGTGAGTGTTGTTTGTATGATGATAGTTCCACAATCACGATCAATATAAATCCTCAAAATGATTCTATCTCTTCTCCCGTAGAGCCCATGGACTCTCTAACAATGGGGGACGGGCCTCTTAACACTATTCCGGCAACGGAATATGACGAATTCAATGAGTCAAGTGTTGAGAACCTTGTTCCAATCCAAAGTGAGTCCGGGGAAAATTCTAACGGTGATTCTTCTTCCCATCCTTCTTTCACACCGGTTGAAGGAAGTGATGTCGTTTTAGATGAGATTGAAGCGTTTCTTGCTAATGATTCCATTCCGATAATGGACGATGCTAATTTTGATCCGGAGGGGGATATTCGTTTACTCGAAGAATTATTGAATGAAGATCCGTCAACTTCTCTCCCTCCGATGAGCAATGAAGATTTAGTTAAAGCAGATAGTTATACTGATTCTCACAATGAGTACACTTCGAGTAATGAAGACTCTTGTGGAGATATCGATGATGATGATGAGGACGATGATGACCTCATTCCGAGGGTTTCCGACGCATTCGATAAGACTTTAACGAATCCGTTATTTGATTTTGAATCGGATTTTAATCAAATTTCAAATAATCCGCTCTTCGATATTCTTAGTGATGAGTCTGAAATGGAACCCGAGGTTCAGGTTTTACATCATATGCTTGATTCTTTTCACGAGAAGTTCTCCAGTGAACTTTCTCATATCATTTCTCCACCGGAGAATGATCCTTTTTGTTTTGAGGAAGATCCTGACCCGGGGGGAGGAGCACTCTATCATAAGAGTTTGTTTATTGAAGAAACAATCCCGACCCTCCCTCCCGTGGTATTTGTTGAAAAGGGCGTTAATGATAAATTTGTTTTAGACGATGAAGAATGGATTTTAATTCTTATAAAAATCTTTCTACCATTCTTCACATTTGATGTGATTTCTCTTATCCTTCACTCCACCGGGAGTGAGGATACCGTATTTGACCCTGGCATCTCTATTGCCAAG
The DNA here is from genome assembly GCA_030686995.1 of Artemisia argyi. Classification (NCBI taxonomy): domain Eukaryota; kingdom Viridiplantae; phylum Streptophyta; class Magnoliopsida; order Asterales; family Asteraceae; genus Artemisia; species Artemisia argyi. The sequence goes on along the minus strand of CM060687.1, from coordinate 194,030,365 downwards.
TGGCCGTTTTATCTACTCTCCCCAAGGACGAATTAATTCGGGGATCGAGTCAAGCTAATGTGACTCGGTGAACAAAAACAAGCGCTTCGTGGGAGGCACCCCATGCTTATCCAATATCATCTTCTTATATTTCTATTTTCTAATAAATAACGTGAGGAGGGGGTACCTCTTCCAATCTCGTGTTTCGTGGTTGTTTGTGATGATTGTCCAGGATTGTCCCCGATTTATGATGACTCTCGTGCTCGTGGTTTTGTCTTTCTCTCCACTCGAGTCTCATTCATCGTTGCTTATGGAAATCCAATATCCGAAAATCTTATCGACTAACGTTTTCTTTGGCATACTTAATAAACGGCCCTAGATATTTGTTAGGATTACCTTTGCCCGTAAAACATTGAGGACAATGTTTCATTCTAGTCCGGGGGGGTGAATCTTCGATTCGATTTTGACCTTGCAGTTTTCACCATGTCATGTACTCTCGTAACTCCGTTTTTCCACCAAAAAACCAAAAAACTTGAAAATTTTGAAAATTTCAAAAATTTTGAAGAAAAGTGAATGAAAAAGTCATGAAAAAGCACAAAAAAAAAATGAGAAAAAGTTGAAAAAGTTGTGCAAAAATACAATAAAAGTATGAATAAGTGATTTGACACCTTGTTGACTTTCTTGCTGGCGAGGGTAGGAATAAATATTTTGACTTGACCGGGCGTGTTGAGCCCTAGCTTGTTCCCTAAAAGTTTGTGCTAGCCTTGTACACTAGGAGCTACTCTTTTGTCGGCTCCCGTACTTGGCTTTATACATGCACAACTTGAAAAGCTTTCGCTAGTCACTTACAATAGGAGCTACAAAACGCGAATTCTTTCCAAGAGTTTGCAAGCTCCCGTTTTTGACTTTATATATGCGTGGCTGATTATTGGCTAAGCATCTGCTAATCTCATTATTTGAGGTCTTAAATTTGCAGAGAACGGGAAATGATAGAGTTTATTTACAAGTTTAATGCTAAACGTGGAGTAGTGGTTCTCTTTAGAGCTCATAGGAGGTACTCGTGGCTTTTTACTCCCATCAGATACGTCACCAATATATATAATAGATGTTCTAGGTTAATTAGTCGTATTTAGGTTTGAATAATACTTAGTTATTTATTTTCTTAAGAGAATTTTTGCTTTAGAAGTTGGGTACATATCAAGGAACACCAAAAATAAGAGCCAAAAAGTGAAAAATCAAAAATCAAAAGTTGATTATGCATGTGGTTTTGGAGCTACCCTATAAGCTTCCATCGATGTTGAGAAAAAAGTTAAGAAAAGAAAACAAAAAGTGAAAAATATGAGAAAAGTGAAAAAAGTGAGAAATGAAAAATATGAAAGTTGTAGTATTGTTGAATAAGAGCTATGTATGTATCAATAAGTTGTTGGCGCGTGAGGTGTATGTGATACGTGATTAGTAATCAGTCACATGAGGTGCACGTGATCGTACTCCGCAACTTATATTTCTGATATTGTATGTACCCCAAATTCCTTGATGTGGACCGAATTTCTATTGCAGTGGTTCTTAAGAGAAAATGAGTAACTATTTATCGTTTTAACTTAGGTGTCACTATCGGACTAAAAATTATTAAAACGAGAAAATATGAAGCGATTCATTTCTCAACAAAAATAAAATAATGAGATACAAAAACTTAGGAAATGGGAGTAAGAAGTTTCCACGAGTAACTTTTATGAGTAGTGTCAGCATTAAATTTGTAGATAAACTGTGATCTCGTTTTTACGCTTAGCTTGGGAGCTCGTGAAAAATCAAGGATGACGATTTTTATCCGTATGGTCACTTCTTAAATAGAAGTGTTTCTACTCGTAGACCCTAAAAATTATTGCAAAAATAATGAAAGTTCAACAAACCGTCACAAGTATGAAGTGTGAAAAGTCCAAAAATAGAATAAAGTGGAATAAAGAAAATAAATTTTGGAAAACGGAGCGTTTGCGGGATTAAATGATTTTATGACTTCTTTCGAACCTCCTTGCTACTTTACAAAGTTAGTAGAAAGAGTTATGAAATTATTTATCTCGTGAGCGTGAATTGATCACATTGCGTGAGGACACGGCAATACTTTAGCCCGGGGGATTTTGGTGAGTGCTTATTCACTCACCTTTTCTTAGCTAAAATAGGACCAAATAAACCAAAAACTAACCAAAATTGCCAAAGAATGTATGTTTTTGTGTTTGTGAATGTGCAGGAACGGATATTTAAGAAAAGGACGAAAAATCACAAGAAAATGACAAAACGAGCACGAGATTTGGAAAAGTGTAAATAGCCAAGGCCGGGGATGTAAGCCGGGATCACATTTATTATGTTACAAATATGTTTGGAACGCGTGATTATGTGTTGATGATAAAAGGGTTTGAAAACAAAGCAAAAACGGTGACCTTCGGACAAGTTTCGACAACGTTTTCACGATTTTCGTGGTAAAGATGAAGTCAAAAATATTCCCCGATCACACCATTGGAAAGAGCACGAAAAAACGAGTCCGACGGTATTTTTCTCAAATTTTTATTAGGTCCAAAACTGCCTTAAATTGACAGGTCAAAATCTATTTTGACCCTTTTTATTACTAATAATCTGGACTGGGCATCTTGCTATTTAAAAAGAACCAAATGCACAATATTATTGAAACTATGCTTGGCATAGTTGGTAAGCATGCTCACCTCTCACACGAGAGGTCAGGGGTTCGAGTCCCGTCTGAGCAAAATGGGGTTTTAATCCTCAGCGCCACGTGTCACTCCATGAGTGGTCCACGTGGCAGACCCGACACGTCACCGACCCGGCCCGGTCAGCGTTGACTAGTCAACGTTGACCATTGACCGTTGACCTCGTTGACCATTGACCGTCAGTGTTGATTTCGTTGACCGTTGACTGGTCAAACTTTGACCTGCGTTGACCAAGGTTGACCAGTGGGCCCCACCTGCTGACGTGGCAGTGACGTGGACCAATAAGAGGCTGCCACGTGGCGGCTCATTAAATTCTAATGATTTGTACGAGGTTATTATTGCAGGTACAGGTGGCAGGTCTGACATGGCAGGTACGAGGTTGTCAGTACGAGGTTCCGACGTGGCAGTATTCTTGACCAATCAGAGGATAACACGTGTACAAGATGACGAAACAGGCGTGTGTCAGTACGAGGTCAGAGTGTGTCAGCAGGCGTCAGTACGAGGTCAGAGTGCACAGGCGTGTGTCAGTCCGAGGAAACCTCTAGCAGTCAGATCCACCAATTGGAGCGTGACACGTGGCATTCCGGAATAAGACAAAATAGCATTCGGCGCTGTGAAATGACCAGATTACCCCTGATTGAATGGCTTGGATTGAAAGTGGCCTGAATGGACTATTATACCCCTCACTCCTCATTTGATATAAATAAGATGCACCAGACCCAATTTGAGGGGGTTAGAATGTTAGAGAGTAGAGAGTAGAATTATTATTAGGAGTAGGAGTAATATTAGATTATTGTAGTAGGTTAGCTTATTATTGTAATAGATTAGCTTATTTCAAATGCTTTTTGTAATCAACTTTTTAGTTTATTAATATGAGATGAAGATTTAATTTGAAGCTTTGAAAATTAATTTTATTTTCACTTCTACTTTTTTTCTTTTCTTTTACTTTTCTTATCTAATAAGACATGAAAGCTTATAGCTTTTTGTGGCTTATTTAGATTTAGCTCTTTTAATAAACTCTCTTTTACTACTTAGTTTTTAAAAGCTTTTATAAACTTAGATCTAATTTTTGTTTTTACAAATTACTTTATAAAAAACCAAAAAGATTTTATTTTTATTAGTTTTACTTTTATTAAAAGCCATTAATTAGTTTATTATTATAGATCTACATATTTTAGCACTTATTTCATAAAAAGTTTTAAACTTTATTAGTTTTTACTTTCAATATAGCTTAATTTCTTAGATCTATTAAGTTTTTACCATAAAGTTTTAATCTTTTAGCATTTTCTTAGGTTTTTAACAATAAAGTTTGTAGCTTTATCAACCAATAAGCTCTTTCATAGCTTATTTGGCCATTATTATTGCTCAATCCTAATAAAGTTTTGATTTTTCTTTGTTTATCATCATTTCTACCGCTAAGGCCGGAGCTTAAGGGTCTTATAAGCTAGCTTATCAATAAAGTTTATTACTTTTTAGTCTTAATAAGCTAATTAGTTAATAAAGTCACAAACTTTATTAACTATTTGGTTTTATTAAAGCTTTTTAGGAATTAAACTTTATGGTTTGTTTAGTTTATAAGATCGGGTGGTTAATTTCATCTAGTCTCTTATATCCGGGTTCTATTTTCTTATCCTTTTCTCTTTTATTTAGTTTATTAATATGATTATGCTTGTATGTTTATTTGTTAGTGTTATTGATATGCGTAGCGAGTAGTTTTTTTTTTATGTTTGCTAAGTCATAAGGATTTGTGATTTAAGTGTGGACTAATAAAAGGGATTGTGATTAATAATTAGTGAGATTATTTAGATTTGTAGTTTTATTATTTGAAGGGCAAAAGCCGGAGAATAATCAAATTACACATCTAGTAATTATTTTCTTTTTAAAGGATTATTTTCAAAATAAACCAACGTTGTGAGAAAATAGTCTTGTCTAAGGAATATAATTCGTCGTCAAACCTTAGTCCACATTTAATGAACTTTTCACGTCACTTAGCAAACATATTTCACATTTATCTCTTTTTAGATCATTTTATATGCTTGATTGTTGCCTTTTAGTTTATGTTTGATATTCGTAGTTTTAATTTCACAAAATCACTATTATATCTCACTTTTCAAATCACGATTACACGAATCAATATTCTTGATTCCATTCACCCCTTCACTTGGAAACGACTCGGGTGATTCGTATTTCTTGCGGATCATTTCGATACTTTACTACTATACTACTATATTATATAATTGGTTTGCACGAATCAGTACTGTCAGATTCGGGAATGATCATTACGCTTTAATCATGGGGTATGGTGACTATGTAAGTGGGAACATCGAAATAAGCCGTGTTTATTATGTGGAAGGCCTTGGACACAACCTTTTCTCTGTTGGTCAATTCTGTGATGGGGATCTAGAAGTTGCATTTCGTGAGAAAACTTGCTTTGTTCGTGACTTACAAGGAAACGATCTTATGTCTGGCTCACGTGGCTCCAATCTTTATACAATATCAATGTCAGATATGATTGCAACATCTCCGATATGTCTTCTCTCCAAAGCAGAGTCAACTAAATCTTGGTTATGGCACAAACGTCTTTCGCACTTGAATTTCAAAACCATGACGGACCTTGCTCATTATAAACTTGTTGATGGATTTCCAAGATTCCATTTTACCAAAGATCACTTATGTTCAGCCTGTGAACAAGGAAAAAGTACTCGTGCTCATTTCCCTTCTAAACCTGAACACAGTACGAATCATGTTCTGCAACTGCTTCATATGGATTTGTGTGGACCGATGCGTGTTCAAAGTATCAACGGTAAACGCTACATTCTTGTAATTGTGGATGATTATTCCAGATGGACTTGGGTTTATTTTCTACGAAGTAAAGATCAGGCTCCTTCAATGATCATCACCTTTCTCACTAAAATTCAAGTTCAGTTACGCAACACGGTCCGAATAGTCAGAACTGACAATGGAACTGAATTCAAGAATCAGACACTTAGGTCTTATTATGAGAAAGTGGGAATTGAACATCAAACATCTATTCCTAGAAGCCCAGAACAGAATGGAGTTGTTGAAAGACGCAACAGGACGTTAGTGGAAGCTGCTAGAACTATGTTGATTAATGCTCAATTACCAGATTACTTGTGGGCAGAAGCTGTTTCAACTGCATGTTATACTCAAAACCGTTGTATGATCACAAAACGTCATCGCAAAACACCATATCAAATTGTTCACAAAAGGAAACCAAACATCGATTACTTTCATGTTTTTGGAGCACTCTGTTATCCAAAAAATGATCGTGATGATTTAGGTAAACTTAAAGCAAAGGCTGACATCGGAGTGTTCGTTGGATATTGTGAAAATTCTAAAGGTTTTCGGATTTGGAATCGTCGTACTAGAGAAATTCAAGAAACCATTCACGCTAATTTTGATGAACTCACCCAGATGGCTTCTGAGCAACACAGCTTAGGACCAGAATTTAACCGTCTTAACTCTCCGGCATCTTCAGCTGAACCATTGCCACCTAACCGCAAAGAATTAGAAACCTTGTTTGCTCCACTATTTGATGACACAATTGAATACCGTCCTACTGAGGTCTCACCAAATTCCGCTGCTCAACCTGATAACATTCAAGTACCAGACTCACCTCAACAAACTACAACAAGTGTTGAGAGAGACGGTCCTCCAATTGTATCACCATCTACAGCAGAACAAACTGGTTCTAACTCCCGCCATCCAGCTGAAGATCCAACACCACTATCAGTTCCACAACCCGCAGAGCATGATCCTGATGCATTCTTTAATCCGTTTGCACCAGCTACTACCGTTCCTGATATAGCTGAGTCGTCTACACGCAATTTGGATCCTGCTAACATGCGAGATACGTATCAACTACACCCTTCAACACACAAATGGACCCGAGACCATCCACTAGTTCATATTATTGGCCATCCAGATGCACCTGTTATGACAAGACAACGACTTCACACAGATGGAGAAACTTGCATCTACGCACTCACAGTTTGTCATGAAGAACCCAATAACATTAAAGATGCAATGACTTATGACAACTGGATTGAATCTATGCAAGAGGAATTTCAGCAATTCATAAGATTAGAAGTCTGCGAATTAGTTGAAAGACCTGACGGAGTCTTTGTCATTGGGTTAAAATGGATTTGGAAGAATAAGCTTGATGCTGAAGGAACCGTCATACGCAACAAATCACGTCTGGTAGCGAAAGGATACTCTCAACTGGAAGGTCTTGATTTTGCTGAATCCTTTGCTCCAGTGGCTCGACATGAAGCTGTTCGGATCTTTTTGGCCTATGCTGCACACAGGAACATGGTAGTCTTCCAAATGGATGTCAAAACAGCATTTCTTAATGGAGAACTCCGTGAAGAAGTTTATGTTAGCCAACCTGAAGGCTTCGTTGATCCTGAGCGTCCTAATCACGTTTACCGACTCAAAAAGGCACTCTACGGACTCAAGCAAGCCCCACGGGCGTGGTATGACAAACTGTCCACTTTCTTACTGGCCAATAAATTTTCTAAAGGATCAGTGGATCCAACACTGTTTACAAAAACCTACGGGGAGGACTTACTTGTTGTTCAAATATATGTCGATGACATCATTTTTGCCTCAACAAAAAGAAGTTACTCTAATGATTTTGCAAAATTAATGAAAGATAATTTTGAAATGTCCATGATGGGTGAACTTTCGTTCTTTCTAGGACTTCAAGTTCATCAATCACCCCGTGGAATTTTTATAAATCAGTCTAAATATGCTCTTGAAATTTTAAGAAACATGGAATGATGTCTTGTGATACTTATAATACACCAATGGGCTATACCACAAAACTAGATGCTGATTTACATGGGACTCCAGTTGACCCTACCAAATACCGAAGTATGATTGGGTCCCTCATGTATCTCACAGCTAGTAGACCTGATATAGTATTTGCTGTCTACATGTGCTCTCGCTATCAGTCCAGACCAACTGAAAAGCACCTCAGTGAGGTCAAGAGAATCCTTCGATACATAAAGGGAACCATTAACTTGGGGATCTGGTATCCGAAGGATTCTGGCTTTGAACTAATTGCGTTTTCAGATGCTGACCATGCAGGATGTTTAGACACACGCAAAAGTACATCTGGTGGATTACAATTTCTCGGAGACAAACTTGTGTCATGGCAATCTAAGAAGCAGGACTGCACTTCACTGTCGTCTACAGAATCTGAATACGTAGCCATGTCTGCTTGTTGTGCTCAAGTCATCTGGATGAGATCACAACTTAAGGATTATGGCTACCTATTCAACAGGATTTGTGATTCAAAAAGTGCAATTACTATCTCCTGCAACACTGTACATCATTGCAAATCCAAACACATCGATCTCCGATATCACTTCATCAAAGAGCATGTGGAAAAGGGTACAGTTGAGCTTTATTTTGTTGGAACTGAGTACCAATTGGCAGACTTACTTACCAAATCCTTAGCACCATCAAGGTTTGCAAGTCTAGTTCACCAAATTGGTATGAGATGTTTGACTCCAGAGGATCTGGAAAAGTTTTTAAAACACAATTGATCGTCAAACATCAAAACTATCTTTGTAAATATTTTTTTCAAAAACAAAATACAAAAATATAAAACCAATCAAAAACTCAAAAAATATTTTGGTCATTTAACCTTTCAAAAAAAAAATAAAAAAAAAATATGCAAGTATAAACCACCTCTTTCAACACTCTTTTTCTACAATGTCTTCAATCATTTAAAACAAGTGTTAAGGGGGAGGAAAAGTAACGTTTTATTTTTCATAAATATTTTGTATTTTTATACTTGCATTTTACCAAAAATAAATACATTTTTTTATATTAAAAGTGTTGATTCAAAAGTATTTCTGGTAATTCTCCTTGACCAAAACCAATTAATTTTACTATGATCTAAGGTCGAGGGGGAGTACGACAAGTTGTTCTTATTATCTCTTGGTGTTAAATAAACGAAAGCTACATGTGTTTATGAGATCAGGCCTTTGGTTTTAATGTTTTGTTAGGTTAAGGGACTAATAATGTCAACTTGCAAAACTTGCATTAACCCTAGTCAAAACTAGTTTTGACCACACAGTTACCACCTCTGCAAAACACATTTAATTTTTTACCAACTCTATCCAACGATCCACAATCATTCTCTTGATCTATTCATCCATCTTCAAATCTGTAAGTGTGATTGTGTTTTGATCATGATTTATAACATGGGTTTTTAGTTTCATAACAATCCTACAGCTAAATCTTCCTAGATCTCTTAATTTCATTATAGAGTTATGCGTAGAATCTGGGTTTGATCTTAAGTGTGTTAGGATGAATTTTAGTTAGTGGGATTTGCTCATATGATGCTATTAAACATGTTTGTGAACTCCAATCTCACCCAGAATCATCAATTGAGTGATTTGGATATTAGGGTTCATACGTATAGATTAGGGGTTCTTGATTGTGGATGTTTTGATAATGATTGATGATAGAGATAGCGTGTATTAGTGTTAAGGATCATATCCCAGTAGTTTAATTGCATCATAAACGTGTTAGAATCGTTAATCTTTGATCTATGGTTCTTCGACACTAGCAGTTGTGCTATTAAGATTTCATGGTCAGTTGTTGTTATAATTTGGACCATATGATCCTTAGGATATATATTACACTCGCCCATGTCCAAATCATACCCAGAAACATGTTTGATTAAGGTTGTGATTAGTTGTTCATGCATGTTTACGCGTTAAATTGGATTTTGGCGTGTTTACGCTTTAAATGTGTGAATTATGTGTGTTGGGTTAATTATTGATCAGTGGTAATGTTTGTACACTTTCAGGAATCAAACTACTCTTATTACGAAAGGTGAATTTCTGGAAAATGGCGTCTTTACGCGTTAAATGTTCATCCTACGCGTAAGATTGAATCTTACGCGTAAGATTCGACACGTGGACAAACTGTGTCTTGGATAAGACATAGTTTACGCATAAATGAAAATCTTACGCATAAGTTCTGACCTTACGCATAAGTCTAGAACTTACGCATAAGTCATTACCTACGCATAAGTTACAATTTACGCTTAAGGGTAATCCTACGCGTAACTTCAATTTCTACGCCTAAGACTTATCTTACGCTTAAAATTGATCTTACGCATAAGATTCACTTTACGCGTAATATTCTATCTTACGCGTAGCTTTTGCACTTACGCATTATTTCTAAACTTACGCTTAAGTCAGGTTACGCGTAAAGACACCCACTTACGCGTAAACTTGTCAAAATCCAAAATTTTCTAAGTGTTGGGAAATTTTCCAAAGTGTAACTTCTTGTAAATGATAAACTTATGTTGTAACTGAATTATTTTATGTTTCTACCAAGTAATATAACTCAAGTTTGTCATATATCAAAAGTTTTCACGCACACAAAACCCCACTGATCAATGTAAAACATGCAAATCTATATGTACACATCTTAAATGAATGTCTATGCTAACATCATCAACAATTGCCATGTTTGTGTGTGTTTATGATCTATTCAGATGGCAGAACACAACGACATTCCATACGGACCAGAGCCTGAACCCATACGTGCATGGGAAGACACCTTTCCTGAGAACTACTCCAGAAAGATAGGAAAGAACAATCTGAGAGTCAACTTCAACAAAATTACATGCAATGAGTCTTCTTGCCTTGTTGCAGTAGATGCTCTTATCTATCACCCGTGCAAAGTTCTACTCACCAAATCTGCTGTAGTGGCATGCTTCTACATACATCAGTTTTGGCACACACTCCACTTGGACCTCCTTGAAGAATCCTTTACTTGTATGCTTCACATGAGACAAGTCACGGTCGACAAGGATCTTCTCCCTAGTGTTCTGGGACTTCCCGAACTTGAACCTAATGAAGAATATGACCAAGTTCCCAGTGAAGATGAATTGATTGAATGGCTGAGAGATATTGGGTATGATGAGTCTGAAGAGGTAATGACTAGGCACTCTAAGGTCAATATCAGATTTCTTCCACAGCCTTGGAGAACTCTCTACATCATCATTGCCAAGTCACTATCTGGCAGAGACACAGGCCATGAACACCCTAAGCTCCAACATCTCAAGCTGTTTTGGGCTATTGCTAATGTCAAGAAAGTTGATTATGCCAGCATTATCTGGGAAGACATTGTGTGGCACATACAACACAAGACGACCAATATTCCATTCGTCCGCTTCACCAAGCTTCTCATTGCAAGCTTCCTCCATGAATATGATGACATACCTCAAAGACTGAATGATGAGTTTCAGCACACATACAAGAATGAGGACACACTTAAGGTCATCAAGAGAATGGATACTAGTACAAGGAAACAAGGAAAGAAACTTCCTGATTGCCTTCTGACTAAGAAGGTTCAAGAATGCAATAACTACAAGTACTACCTTCAAGATCTTGAAGCAGATAAAGTTGGGTTCTTGGATGAAGCTGTTCTACCGTCATACATGCAGAAGAAAGGAAAGAAAGGTAGCAAATCTGGCAGCTCAGAAAGTTCTACCAAGACCAAACCTAAGAAAAGGGGATCACTTAAGATCAGAATTCCTGCAAAGAAACCAACTGCGGAACCTGGGTGGTTTCCCTCATCACAACCTTCTCCAAAACCTGCTGACTCTGAACAAACCGAATCCGACGAAGGTCCGATTTACAGTGAAGCCTATGCCAATATCACCAAGAAAGTCAATCTTGATGAAATTAACGATAAGGATTTGACATTCGAAGATTGGGAAACTAACATTGATGAGTTTGCCAATAATGCCGTTTATCCATCTTACCTCAATCAAAGACCATTCACAGAAGCTTTGACAATGCTGGAAGAAGAAAGGATCAGAAGGGAAAAGATGAAGGAACCAGTTACAGCTGTACGAGAACCTGAAGGCCTTTCAGTAGAAGAAGAAAATGAAAGGGCTCTCAACCTAGGTCTCCTCCACAGCCGAATCGATTCCTACAATGCTGATATACCACCACCTCCAGTGTTCTCTCAGACCACCAAAGTTGGCGGTTCAAGCAGCATTCCTGAGCCTACCACTGAGATCAATACTGATTTAGTAGTTTATGATAATCCCTCAGTATCTCCCACTGACGTTGAGATGACTACAGCAATGGGAGAGGAAGGAGAAGATGATCCCATGGACACTGATGCTCCAAGACTTATGTCCATGGAAGAAATGGAGCGTAGAGAACGGGCTCAGGAAGAAGAATTGAAGAAGAAGCAAGAAGCTGAAGAGGCCAGGCTTGAAGAGATTGCTCAAGCTAAACTGGAAGAAACAATAAGAATGGAAGAGAGCAGGAAAGCAGAGGAGGCAGCCAAGCTGGCTGAAGAACAACTGAAAAAGGCTGAAGAAGCCAGGCTTGCTGAAGAACTAAAGCTTAAAGCCAAAGCTGAAGCACAAAGATTGAAAGAAGAAGCAGCCAAAGTCAAGGAAGTTGTACAACCCGAACCACAGAAAAGAGATGACAAAGACACAACCACCATCATTGAATCTACACAGTCATCTCCTCCTGCATCTGAATCAACACAAGACAAATCTATCAAGAAACCTAGCACCAAAGCCTCTGCTGCATCAAAATTACTCAAGTCAGCTTTCAAGAGAGTACATGATAAGAAGAGAAGCAGACTAGAAGATCAGGTTGCAACACTTGTAACCCAAGTTGCTGAATTGACGAAGCTGAACTCGAACGTCCAAGAGCTACAAGACAAAGTTGATACTTTCTTAGCTAAAGACGTACAAGAGAACTTGGAAGCCGCTCTAGCAGCTCAAGCACAAGAATACATGGCACAACACTTAGTTGCTGAGTTGAAAGATCTGCTGGCACCAATGAGAGACGAACTCACCAAGTTCGCTGAGCAAGCAGTCAAGAAAGTTATCCAATCAACAACCTTCACTCTTCGTGCCGACAAGTCCACTGCTCCTCTACCAGGACTATCTCTGGATGATCTGGAAGCTCAACTCTTAGAAAAACTGGCAAACAAGTTCACCTTGACTCCTGAAGAAGCAAAAGTCCTGGAAGCACTGAAGGACAAGATGAACAAAGAGACATGCAGCACAGAGGCAGATAAGCTGAAGCGTCAAAGAGATGACGAAGACAGGGATCCCAATTCTCAGGCTAAGAAACAAAAACAAGCCGAAGGACCCTCATCTCGAACACCGGTCATTCCCCCTACCACTACAACCTCCACACACCAACCGAAGGCATCAGGTTCTGCCCCCAAAGAACACGATCACTTCGAATACACCGGTGGTGACGACATTCCTCAAACCGATGAAGTTCCAGAACCATCAACCAAGAAGAAGAAGAAAGAAAGGAAAGGAAAACATCACCAACCCAAACCGGACACCTCATCTAAAGAAAAGGAACCCAAGAAACCCAAAACCGTCCTTCAATGGCTCGATAAAGATGAGACTGCCGAGTATTCCTGGTTTGAGAAGATGATTAATTCCCAACCACCACTGGAAGACAATCAGGAACCACAAGATGGTCGTACAGTGGAATATGCTCAATTACTTCAACACAAGTTCAAGATGAAAAAGATGAACAAGAAAGAGCTGCGCAGAATTAAGAATGAAGCATTTAATCTTCTCAGAGATCGGTCTGCAAACTCCATCGAGCTTGAGTATCATCTGGAAAATATCGCTCGAGCCATGTCAAGCGATATTGACTGGATTAATCCAGAATCTTTTGTCGACCCAGTCACGAAGAAGTCAGCACCTTACATCACCGACTGGTCCAAACCACTACCGATGATTGGGAAGCCTAAGGAACCAAAGATCCCATACAAGTTCTTCTTCAACACCGACTTGGAATTTCTGAAACTTGGCAGTGCTAATGAGAAGAAGTACGTTACCTCACTCGCCTTTCTCCCTGCTGCACGATATCTCAACAATGCCATCGAAGAAGAAGCTTCAGCATTATTCGTTGACAAACCTGTTGAATATGACCGGAATGCACTTTACGGTATTCATCACTGGCCAGCAAACCGGGCACAATACTATCGAAGCAGCAGACTGAACCAGACAATGGGCGAAGTGACAAGTGATCTGAAGATTGTCTCAATTCAGTTCATCTTAACTGTCACTCACTTCGGGTACCCCTTCCTCAGCAAAATTACACTGAAAAGGCTTGATGAAAAGGAGTACGACATTTCCGAGTCAGACTTTCCACGCCTACTTCTCAATGATATCGAAGACCTGTACCTGCTCAAAGTGCAAGGAAAGCTCTGTGGTTTACCGAAAGACATACAACTTGCCTTCATCCAAGCACTCCTCATTTATATCAGGCAAATCGTAATCAGAGAACGAGTCGAAGATCTTCAATTAGGAGTAGAAAGTTACCAGAAGAAGCTCAATCTTACCAAACCAAACATGTTCGACATCCCCAACCTTCAACATCTGCCTCAGTACACCCTGCTCAAGCATCCTTTCGGGTTCACCTACCGTAGCATTAATGGTCGCAACTGCTTCATGGCTTACACCGAAGTTCAGAAGTTCTGTGATGAAACGTTAAAGTTCGTCAGAGACGGCATCAAAAGCAGAGTAGATGACATTGCTTTGGGTAAATCGAAACGGTGGAACACGACAGAGGTTAGGGATGCCCGCAGATTCATCTCAAGGATCGAGAACCGCTTAAGGCGCAGGGATCAGTTTCGAAGGTTGGAGAGCTATGTGGGAGGCAGACAGAAATTTCCGGTGTTGACATTTCAGAGACCTGATTGGTAGATCATTGTAAGAAATTTGATTTGATTTGTCAATAATTTACTTCATAATGGCTTGTGCACGCATTACAGTGCACAACCCGAACTTGTAAAGAAAGGACCCTGAGGTACGCATCAGTGCCTCAATCCTAAATATAAGGAGCGAAGGCTTCTTACTTTTGAGTAGAATTAATCAAACATTTATGATTTTTCATAATTCTGCTCAAAAGGACAAGTATTTCACCTCAATAAGACCTAATCACTTGTTGAGGGGGAGCACTTGTCAAAACAAAATACTTTGCTCTAAATCAAAAATTCTTGGTGAATCTCCCCATAAGACTCAAAAAGCATATTTTAATCAAATGTTTGTCAAAAACAACATCTTATATGCTATTTTTGAGGGGGAGAAAAGGAAAGTGATTAAAATATGAAAGTTAAAAGTTGCTGTAATGTCAAATCTCATGCGAGCTAGACTCAGATTCACCCAGGAATTGACGAAACATAAAAGTTAGTAAAATCGAAAAGACGTTTCCTCGACGGGTAATAACATCAAGTTAGTTATCAGAGCTAGTTGTCACCTAAAAGCTGACAATGGAACTCTTTAACTAGCCACGTAAGCGTGTCTCGAAAAGGATTAGTCTTAGTAGAAATGTACCATTTCGAGAAACTTTTTGTGGACTTGACCAGGCCGGGTAATAACTTCAAACTAGTTTAACTAGTGATGTAAGCGTGTCTCGAATCGGTCTTGTTCACGGAAAGTGGATCAATTCAAAAGTGCTTGCTCCTCCCGCATGTGCAAATTTATTAAACACTTATGAGCACATGTGCAGGGGGAGCCCTTCAAAAGTGTACACAAAACTCTCAAAGTGTTAACCAAAATATTTGATTATTACAAACACTTTGAGAGATTTTCAATCAAAGGTTTCTTGGCTACTGTCGGAGTTATAAGGTGATTAAGATAGGAATATCCGTCTTATGATCCGCCAGAGCCGGAGGGATCTACCCAAGGACATCTCCCATAGTTAGAATTAGAAGTCCTTAGGTATGATACGAAAAAAGGAGAAATGAATGAAAGGGAAAGAAGGAGTTGAAGAATTAAAAAGAAAAGTAAAGTAAAGGGTGAAAAGAAATAGCCCTCCATATGTTCAACCTTAGGGCAGACACCGGGTTCAATACGTATGCAACTGGCTGTTGCAAAAGACAACACCGGTATTGAAGATTAAGCCGTCATGGACCCAGTGACGCAATGCACTAAACCTTCTTAACCACTCAAGTTCTCTTTAAAGAGCTTGTTTCATTCTCACGGGGAACCCGCATAACCTATCGACCTATCTCTTAGAGACGGTTGATATTGAAGCAGGAGACCCCTCCCCAGTCTCCGGATAGGAAACCTAGGTGTGCACTAATAGAGTCTAGAGCCATGAGATACAACAAAGATCTCTTAGGAACACTTAGTCTTTCTACAGCTGGTGTTCTACATCAATGGGCACCAGTTGTAAACTATTGAGTCCTTCGCAGATCTTAGCAATCTGCCGAGAACGTTTATGAGAGGATTACGTAAGTATTTCTCAATGATTAAACGGAAATCCTGCCAGGGTCAACATCAAACAGCCCTGACAGTAGGTCACTTCGGTAACCCCACAAGGGTTACGCTTAGTGTTTGCGGTGGTTCCATCTCGGTCTACAGTCGTGGAGTGATCCCCAGCGACTCACCCAGTCATTGAGCTACTTAGTAGGTCTCGTAAGCTCCTTCGGGAGTATCTGATATGGGAACGGCCTGGATAAGGATTAGAAGGAGTCTTCACACTATGCTGTTGATGAGCTCTAATTCCTTATCCGTAAGTACCGGTTGTTTTATTGCTAACTGTTTACTCGCAGGTACCTCATTTCCATGATGGTAGATTCCAACATGCTCATACATACATCTTGAAGTCAAAGAAAGCTCCCCCAAAAGATCTTAACAACACAAAGTTCAAAAAAAGATTCTACACCAATAAGAAGAATCTACAAAGTATAATGACAAAGATCTCAATGCATGAAAAGGAACTTCTTGTTCGTAAAAGTCAAAGTCCAAAGATGTATGAGTATGTTGGAATGGCGGACAACCACCTCAGACGCAGGAGTGACGAACGGCAGACAACTTCATAAGTTATTCACTACATCATCATCAAAGAACAAAGACAAAGGGCAAAGTACTTTCATTATGATTCACTCATTTTGAAGACGTCTAGAGTTTTACATGTCACAAGTCAACGACAAAGATGAAGACGTCAAGCAACCGTGATGACCGACCCTTAGGGGGAGATTGTTGGGATCATACTTTAGTATTTAGTCAAGTCTCGGTCATTACATTTTGTAATAGGTTGCTTAAGTATTATTTATCATTATTGTTTAAGTTAATGAGCAACATGTAAAAGCCCATAAGGCCTTAAAGCCCACGAAATTAAGGATAAGGGAGGAAGGGAGTGTTGCCCTAACTCCTCCCTTATAAATAGAGAGCTTATGTTAACGTTTCATTTGTTGGTTATTTGATTATCTTAAGGAAACTCTTGCACTTTCACCTTTCATATTGTCTCATAATCAACCAATCTCTTTTCTCATCTTATTTCTTTCTAAATCATACTTGTGTTTACTAAATGGTGACCTAACAACCCGGTTAGATCCGACCAATACCCGGTTATTCCAGCTAGACCCGGTTGAGTCCGGCCAAGACCCGTTATATCTGGCCAAAACCCGGTTAGACCCGACTATATCCAGCCGAGAGCGGGTTCAGTAGGTTCTCGGCTGTTTAAAATAAACCTAACAACCTACAACTGTATGTTGTGCTTTTGTTAGAGATACTCAGGTTTTAGCTTTGTGTTTCTTCCATGTCTGTTCTAACTTCTAAGTTTTGGACGTGTTTGTGTGCTTCGACGCAAATGCAGCCTATTAAGATGGGGTAATATATACAAGTGAGTCTAACCGGCAGACGTTTTGGTTTTTGGGTGGGTTGGAGGGAAACATGCGTGTGTGGATCTAACTGGGGTTTCTCCTCTTGTGGGGTTGAGTAGCCGGGGTTTTATAGTAGGACTGCTTTGAAAGTCGCCTCGTACAAAGTGACAAAACACGAAAAAGCGTGCATTGAAAATCAGCATGTTTTTATTCCTTTCGCGTTTGATACTTTTGGTTTTCTGGCACCTGAGGCAGTGGAGCTACTCAACAGAGTTCAACGTGCTATGTATAGTAATAATGTTGTAACACCTATATCCACAAATGTCGTTTTTAAGAGAGTTAGTTTTGCAATTCAAAAAGGGCTAGCAGCGCAGCTTGTTGCTCGCTTACCTTCCACCACTATGTAAATTCAATTCAGTATTATATATATAAAGAAAAGGATTTAACGGGAAAAAAAATGAGTTATTGAATTGGTTTATTGACAATCGTAAATCTAAGTATCTAACAATCAAAGTTAGGAAAATCTGTCAAATGGATCAAGCAAAATCGGATTTCGAATCACAGGTAGAAAAAATAGGAGCATATCTGCTAATACAAAATAAAGAAGGCTTGATTACCCGGTGAATATATTAACGGAAAATGATTGTTTAGTACAAATGAAAAAGAGGTAATGACTAATGAGCCTCTTTTAGACACGCATAAAGCAACCTACTGTACTTGTTTTGAACGGACTCAAACCAAGACTATCAAATCACAAGAACAAGAGATATAAATATAAAAAGCATTACACGCCTCTAATTTTTTGAAATCAGCCATACATCAGCAACCATGTATTCTTGGATTCGATATTTTCCAAATACTCCTTATCTTATCAACACGCGCATTAGCCTTGAAATGAATTGTTCTAAGCTTAAGTCTTACAACTTCTGCAATAATGTCACTAAGCTGTTGCACACTCCTATCACCTTTGCCAAATAGCCTATTATTATGCTCTTGCCAAATAGTCGACCCACAATGCTGGACACCGAGTTAGCTTTAGATAAAGCCAGAATCCAGTCAATTATAGCATCCCATATGGGAAACGTGCATGGTAACTCAGCCATCTAAAAAATAAATGCTCATGCGAGTCGGGTTGGCTCTTACATAACGGACACCTAAGTAGGTTCAAGTCAACATTCATGCCAACATCTCATTGCTTAAGCTTATCTTGTGTCTCCAACCACTACAACAAACAGGACGACGGGCGACGAGCCTTTTGGCGGCGACGCACGTGTCCCCGCCGAAAGTCGCTAAACGACAAAAAATGTGCTGAGCTGGCACAAATTCACGCTGACCGTCCACTGCGTTTTCAACGCCAACTTTTGGCGGGGACATGTCCTCGCCAAAAGTATTTTTGGTACATTACAACTTTGACCAAAATAGTTGCATCTTCAACGCCCACTTTTGGCGGGGACATGTCCGCGCCAAAAGTATTTTTGGTATTTTGCTAACTTTGACCAAAATAGTTGCGCTTTATTGTCCCGGGTATTATTCCCGCCAATACTTTTAGCGGGGACATGTCCCCGTCGAAACATGTATCCAGTGTAGAACATTAACTTTTAGAGGGGACATGTCCCCGCTAAAAGTTTAGACGCCAAATTTCCCTCCAAACTGCAACTTTTTTTTCCAAAAACTTTTATTTATATTATAACATACACATAACACATATTAAATCATAAATTCGGCCAAAAAATACAAAACACACATAACAATGGATGGTTTAACGCCGGAACAGGAGTGGGCAAAGGCTTTATCACACGAGCTCTTGTATAATGAAATTATAAATCATTGGGGCGTTGAAATTTTTGATGAATATGGTTCGTATGCGAACTGTGCACCGTGGCAGAGAGACCGGATTCTGGTATGGTTGAGGAAAAAGTCATACTATAGAGAGTATTTGGAAGAGCTAGATGCTGCTGAAGCTCAACGTGCTGCTGAAGCTCAAGCTGCTGCTGTTGGAGGTGAGGATGAAGCTGAAAGCATGTTTGATGAAGCTGCTGCTATTGATAATATGGAAAATAGAATAACAGGTCTTGAAGCTACGTTTGCATATCTCAAGGAAATGAGAGCAAGGAAAGGAAGAGATGGTGCGAGTTCAAGCAAAGCGGGAGGTAGCCGCAAAAAAAGTAAACGGGTTGTTTCATTTGGTTGTCGAGTTGTTTAGTTTGGTTGTCGAGTTGTTTAGTTTGAGTTGTTTCGTTTGATTTTCGAGTTTGTTTCGTTTGATCTGGTTCGTTTACTTGTCGAGTTGTTTAGTTTGAGTATGTATGAAAATGTATCTGGTTTACAACTCTTGTGTGGTGTGAATAAAATGTTTGCCTTCGTGTTTGAAGCTAAGCGTGTGGTGTTTGGGATTGTTTTATAAACTGCTTAGTTTCTTACTGCGGATGTTTTGTTAGATTAATAATTACAATCTTGAGTGTTTGGATAGAAGTTTACGATTTCTAGTGATTAAGCAGTTTTGAGTGTATCTAATCGTGTGTGGACATCAGTTTTCACAACAACAACAACATTTTATTAAACAACAATAACGCAACAAACAACAACAACAATAACATAACAAACAACAAACAACAACAATAACACAACAAACAACAAACAACAACAACAACAACAACAACAACATAACATATGAAGATTTTCCATGTCACCTAACAGGTTACGGAGTACTGCATCCGATTGACACGCGTGGTCATTGTTGTCGGGATTCGTTGCCATTTCAAGTCATGCCTCGAGCACCCTGACTTTTGTCTCTAGCACCGGTTTTTGTGCCTCCAGCATATTTATCCTAAGATCTTTTTCATGGCAGTATGTGCACCCAGAACCATGAGATGTTGAAGCAGAAGAAATTACTTGTAATTGTTCATCAAATTCACTCTTCCACATAAAATATCCACATCCATGACCTTTGTCTCTTGGCTTCGAAAGAGGACATGCATAACACTTCCATCTAAATGTATCTTTTTGATGTAATGTTCTTTTTTTTTATATTTTCTGCTCCACAAGTACACATAAAAGGATTATATCGCTGCATCTGGTTGAGGTTGAGTGGTTTTGAGGATAAGAGGTTGTGAAGTTGCGTGGATAATATGCTAGTATATAAGAGCAGATTTGGTGGGAAGTTTTAGTGGGAAGAGTTTTGGCGGCAAGATTTTGGTGGGAAAATTTGGCGGGAAGTTTTGGTGGGAAAACCCAACCCCTGAACCTTACTTTTTGAACTTGGTCACTAAGCCTGAACCCCCTGATCATGAAACATTAGTCACTGAACCTCATTCGACTCATTCGTTTAACATCTCGTGTATAACCCTAGCATCTCGACTTGCTCGTTTAACATCTCCTTAGTGTGGGCCAGGTTGTATTTAGGCTACTTGCAGTAACGATCGACGATCGATGGGTTGAGTCGATCGATTGACGATCCCCTTAGTGTGGGTCTTTTTCTCAATTGATCGCTAGACGATTTTTTTTGGACATGGGTCACAGGCACGACTGAGTTTTAATTTGTGTTGTGTGTGTTTTATTTAATTAAAAAAGAATATTTTGTTGACATAAATAATGCCTAAAAACATTATTAACATATTATCAATACCTCTATGTTTTGATAATTACAAAACATAAACTCATTGAACTAAAATTTATGACGTAAACAAGTATTTAGTGATTAATATTCTCTTTACATCCAAATCACTTAAGGTATGTACAAACAAAGTGTTTATTGCAATCTATGATCAAAGGAAAATTTTTTCTAAGTCATTAGAACTTTTATAAAATGTCATAAACATTTTATATCTTTTATAAAACATTTTTGGAATTAAAAGAATATGTTTAAATCACTATAAATATATGATTTCAAATTTCCAACCAAAAATGGAAATTTTTATCCAGAAAAACCTTCCCTACAAGAGGACAAACTACTCCAACGTTCTGGAGGGGGCAGCCCCCTTAATTATTAAGGGGACCGGCCCCTAATTAAGGGGACCGGCCACGCTCCAGAACAGTAGTTTGTTCCCCTATAAATGCTAGTTCATTCCACAAATTTTTCTTTCCTTTTGCACTCCTAAACTTTATGTTCTAGATCTCCATTTCTATTCTCTTAATCCTTTGATCATACATACATAAATCTTTGTTTCAAAGTGATCCAAACATCATCCTCTCAAATGCAAGAGAAGAATACTTCTATTCTCCAAGACAAGAAGTATTACAACTTGTTGTGACCTCCACATCCAAGTTGTTAGAGCATCATCAATAGTATCTATCTCTTTGTGTAATTAGTTGTGAATATTTGATAGTAGATAGTTTAGCTAGGTATATAGATAGTGTGATTGGTTAGTAGTTTGTTGTGAAGGAGAAGAGTTAGGAAGTAGATTGTAGTGAAGAAGATTGGTGTGAAGTAGATAGGTGTGAAATAGAAAGTTGGGAAGAAGATTGGTGTGAAGTAGATAGGTGTGAAGTAGAAAGTTCTGAAGTAGATTGGTGTGAAGATTGATTGGTGTGAAGAGGTTGTGTAGAAGTTGTGATTAAGTTGTGACGAAGTTGTGGTGTGTACATTGGTGTGTAAGGTTTTCTCCGCCATAAGGGAGCTTGTTGACATAGTGAAGAAAACTCTCGAGTTAGGTGCTCGGGGAGTGGAGTAGGGCAAGGAAGGTGTCCTTGTAGCCGAACCACTATAAATCTCTTGTCTCGCGGTTCGATCTTTCCATCTCTCATTTATTTCTTTACTTACATAATTATTGCTATATCGTACATATTTATTGTTGTTTATATTGTGCAAGACTTGAGATCACATATTATCGAATCTAAATTTTTGAAAATAAAGAAAACACTCAAACAATCTTTTGTAACAAATTAAAAAGACGTAAAACTATTCAACCCCCCTTCTAGTTTTCCACATATTTGTGGGGTATGTTTTTTGTAGTGTAGGTCGCCCTTACTAGGGCACCCAATCACTGGAGAGAGAAAGCTGACTTGGCAGGGAAAATGAGGGGGATTGGGTGTCCTTACTGTGGGCAGCCTTAGCACTGAAGATGCTGAAACATGGCATGCTCAAGGAAAAAGTGCCATTTTGGCATGCATTATACGCCCTTCAGTTACCTTGTCTTTACTAAATATGAAATATAATAGTTAACTTTACAGTGAAATATCATAGTTCTGATATCAAAAATATTATTTTGACGAATGAAGGCAAGGACGGAAACAAGCTAGATGTGGAATGACATCACACGCATCGGCTGGGATCTTAACAGCTAGAGGTGGAATGACATCACAAGCAGCAGTGGTGGCTCGTGGGTGGGGAAAATGTTGTATTTCTGGTTGTGCTGATATTCATGTGAATGATGATATGAAGGTAAAAGAATCAATTAAAATAGAAGGGTGTTTGGTGTACTACTTGTGTTAGAGTAACATAACTGATAACCAGTTTGAAATACTTAAAACTGCTTATATGTTGGATGATATTATTGACACAGATTGTTATGCATTGTTCATAGGTTCTTGATCAAAAGGGGGTGGGTCAACTGATCAAGATGGCCGCAGAAAAGGAGAGCGATGTGAATCCCAACTTAAAGGTGAGCACGGGATTCCGATGATTTCAGCTTTCATTGTGTTGTGAGTTTAAAGGTGGCAAAATGAAAGTGACATGGGTAAAAACGAGTCAAAAATGGTTGGAAACACCTGGGAGGTTTTGTGTATCATGAATACAATTTGGGTGACTTTCTATTTATAACCATTTTTATTAGTTTACACATTTGACCCATTGGAGGCAAAGTATAAACCAAATCGACCCAGTTTTTAAAATGAATCGATATTGCCAACTTCTAACTGCTACCGAAAGTTAGTACTGTGAATGAACCAATTTTTTTTAAACGGCGGAATTATATTAAATACTAGTGAGAAGCTAGAAATTTGAAATGTCTATGTAGACTATTACAAGCATTTATTGGATCAAGTATCCAAACGTTCCAATTTGGAGGAAAATCCTTTTTCCTATGACTAATCCAAGAGTAAGACAAAGTTTTGATTTAGTCCCAAAGAGTGTCTTTTCGCGGAGGGGAAATGTCAAACAAAGTCTATTCCGATAACGCCAAATAATCAAAGTTGTTGATTGAATGATTGCATCAAAACAAAACTTTAGCCCGATCAGGAAGAGAAGTCGAGTCACTCCAAAAGATTAAACTTTGCTAGTATTTTTGGTAATCAGCAAGTTGCCACCAGTTTAGAATCATAACCCATAGATTTCAAGCAATCGTGCAATCAAGGAAAAGATGTTGAGCCGCCTCTAAAGCATCATCAAAAAACCGGACCTCGAGTCGAGTTTAAGTCAATACCGCGAAGATCCAAATTCATTCTAGTAGGCAACCTTTCATTAAGTAACCGCCGATTGTGAATGTTGATCTTGATAGGAATTGAGTTATTCCATCTAATTTTGTT
This sequence comes from Artemisia argyi, assembly GCA_030686995.1. Lineage (NCBI taxonomy): Eukaryota > Viridiplantae > Streptophyta > Magnoliopsida > Asterales > Asteraceae > Artemisia > Artemisia argyi. Next base: position 194,006,543 of record CM060687.1, on the reverse strand, counting down.
GCCAAATGGAACCAAGATAGCTTGGTCAATGCATCTTCTAACAGAGAAAAAAGTTAGAATGGTCAAGTTTGAATTCAAAAATGTCCGTATTAGTGATGATGCAAAGATGTTAGAGGTGATCCAATAAAGCTACTAGTTGGGAGCTTTGTAAACCAAAGCGAAGTGGCCTCCTCCAAGCCCATGAGAGTCGATCTGGAGTCTGGACCACTACCCATAGAGCACCGATCACTTATTTTGTAGAATTTAAAAGTCTCCGGTTGTTACAATCTAGGAAAAGTCTCCTTCAAAGTTAACGTCCACCGCCAAACATCTTCCCAAAACCAAAAAGAACTTCCATCACTTACCTAAAAGCAAAAAAGAACACCGGTTGGAGTAGAATAGGAATCTAGAACATAATTCGATCAATTGGCTTTAACGAACCTATTTATGGCGTTTAATGTTACCAAACACCGGAATTCATCAAAATGATTTTTAAAATAATACTATATATTTAATAAAGTAATAAATATATACTTAATACATAATAATAATATTATCAAAATGTTCAAAGCAGTTGACATTTAATGTCACCAAACATTGATAATAATAATAATATATACTTACAAAAATAATTTTAAAAAACAACATCGAGTTGAGTAAGAGTGTTCGTTCAAAAAAAGTTGGGTAAAAATTTAATATATAAAATTGTTATATTAAAAGTGTAAGTTAGTGAATCATAATAAATAAAGTGAATACATGGTATCAGCATTTGTGATAAATTATTGACAAGTGTAAATATGACATCATAAAAAGGAGGATGACATTCAAAAATATTTTCTTTTATTAGACCAATTGTAACAAGACCGAATGGTTCGGTCGATCAAGCCATTTTGAACCCCCCCCCCCCCCCTCAAAAAAAATAACTAAATAACTAAATAATAATAATAATAATAGTAATAATAATAATAATAATAATAATAATAATAATAAAACAAAATAATAATAATAATAATAATAATAATAATAATAATAATAATAATAATAATAATAATAAATCAAACAAAAAGTTAAAGTTGTGATATGTCAGGCGACCAGAAGAATTGAAGTGTTTGTATGTGTGCCTTTTTTTAGTTTGGTCTCTTTGTGTGGTTAATAAACATAAATGCAAATCTTAAATGTTTTGAACAACGAATTTAATCCACATAACCCATTTCTAAAACGAACAAAAACAATAACACAAGAAAATGAAAAGCCCATTTCAAGACAAACAAACCTGATTCGAAACATATACGAGACTATTTACAAAGAGCTTAAAAAAAGATAAATAACACAACAACTTACCCCGAGACCTCATCACTCTTGAAGCCAAGAATCATAACAACTTTCAAAGCCTAAAGGATTGTTTTGATTTGGGTTAAGGGTAAAAAATTTGTGGTTTGTATGTGTGATTCGAGTTTTATGTGAAACAAGAATCAAGAGGGTTCAATGGTTTAGATTTGGTAATTGACTTTGCTAGATAAGAAAGAAAATGAGATAGATTTGTATGTGTAGGTGTGGTAATAAGAGGTGAGTTTGGTTGGTGTGTTGTTTAGAGATATACACTTTCATGAAATTAATCTAAAGCCGATTTACTGAAACATATTTTGCATCGAACAAATGCACACTAATGTAATGTTTTAAATTTTATTTGAATGATTAATTTAATGGCACTACAACAAAATAGTTAATTTTTTACATTTATTAAGGCGTGTGTTTACACTTTAAAGTGTGTGGATTTAGAAAGTTCATACTTAGTTTGTATGAACCAATTGGGTGTAGCATATAATTTCACACTTGTAAGTGTGAAGATTTATAAAAGAAAGTTCACACTTTTAAGGGTGAAGATTTTGTAACAATATGATTTTAAAACAACTTTTCACACTTTTAAGTGTGAATAATTTTTGCACACTTATACGTGTGAAGATGTTAAACGAAAAGTTCACGGTTTAAAAAATGTGAAGAAAAGAGTGTGAGCAAGTGACCAATTTTTTGTAGTGTGGTTTTTTTTGTTATTAATGAAATTTTAATTTTTTAAATATTCAGTCACAAGTGCGGTTACCATTACGGGTGTTTGGTTTAAGAGAAAGAAACCTGAGTTGTCGTTGATATGATCGTGCTGTTTGGTCTCTTTGTTTTGTCTCACTAGTTATAATGCCCGCGCACGCGCGGGGTTTTTTCTAAAATTATTAATAACGTATTTTTATTTAATAAAAACAAATAGCTTATTTTTTGTTTTTCATTTTAATTATGATTCTTAATTGTGATTTATAATTATGTTTGATGTACGCAGTAAAAGTTTATATATAGTACTTTCATAGATTGTCTTAAGGTAACCGACCGCAATGAAGGAAAAAGGAAGGAGCCCAACAAACACCATTTTTGCTTCACTGTTGTATGCGTTTCTTTCTTTTGAGGAGACTTATGAGGTGCAACATGATCTCAAATATTATCGTTAACTTATCTTTCAAATTTATTCTGCCTTTAAGAACGTAAAAGGCTAGTTGAATTAGAGCGCTACAATAACACTTGTAGGGACTTCAAGATTATGTTCTTATTGTGTACGTGGACCATAATCTAAGTACAAAATGAACAATTTTGGCACAAAAAGATATGCAGCTATAACTAAAACTCAATAATTTAGAATTATAAAGGGAAATAGCTCTTTGGGAATAACGTGCAACATGCAAATGAGTCGGCACATCAATGATTTCGTCAAAACTTATAAACTTGAACTCCCACTGTTTTGTATTGACACCACACCGCACACAAACACGCGCGTACACACATGTTATAGTTTAGACACCCATTAAAGTCGTTAAACCCATTTTACCTAATAATTAAAAAAAAATACTATAAAGATTGCATCTTGATGAATATCCACGGTTATTTGACATACACTTTTTTGGCTAAGGCTTAAGTGTTCAAAATACACAATTGTTTTGGGACAAACTTGCCTATTTTGCCAAATATAATCGCACCAAGGCTCAAAAATAAATCTCTCCAAAATCAGTAACGACTAATAACAAACTTACTATATATGAACCTTGCAGAAAAATATGTATGACCTTGCGGCCCATCAAAAGTGTTCAAACACATTTTTGACACATCTGGAAGACTCGAACACAATTAAATATGCTCATTACTTAACATTGTTTCAGGGTAGGCATAATGTATGCAACCTACATCAATTTAAACAATTAATGTTAATCGCTCATTTGACAAATATTATGGGACACATAAACTATCTATATGAAAAGAAAAAAGATAGGTAAAACGTTTATAAGAATACTAATACACTCCGAATTATTAAAAAAAAATGTTCCCAACAACAACTAAGTAAACATAACAGATATATAATTACCTTTAAAAAATTCTGGAATAGAGATTACCAATGTTTTTTCTCTTCTGCATCTTTCTCTTCCTGGACAACGGCAACTATTGATTTCTTCAAGATGGCTTCTATTGGCTGTTGTGAATTATCTACTGGTTTGATAACGACCGCCAGTTCTCGGCATATTTAGGCTCTGCAGCAGCACATTTACGCAAGACTTCCTTCTGCTGGTGTTCGGTTCCACATGGCAGTTCAAATTTGTAGATAATGGACCAAAAATACTCACCATCCAGGCGTAATCAACTGTCAAGTTTAGCAAATTCCCCACTTGGTCCAATTTACCATTGTACCAAAACAACATGCCAATAGCAGCGGTTACGTGTGGATCGTGCTTAAACTTATTGTAAGCAAGTGAGCTCCATTTTTTCTTTTGCGGTCTTTCAGCCATTTCAATCAAAGCAGCCTATAAAATCCCGCTGTTAGGGCAATCCTGTAACACCTTTGCCATTAAAATCTCTGCTTCCTTTTTAGAACAAAGTTTGAATCGGCTCGAACTGCAGCCAGCCATAGTTCAGGGTTCTGCGGGTTCCTTTTTCTAGCCATTGTGAGCACTGCTCGAACCTTACTCATCCCACTCATTCCCACTTCAACATTTACACGTGATAGCCAAAAGGAGTTTAATTCGGGCAGTGTTTCAAACCCAACTCGTATACCTCTTTTGCTTTCGGTAAATGACCTTGCCTTTCTTCAACCTGGCCGAGCATTAACCATAACTTGAAAAACGGAGGAAATAATCTCAACCCTTCATCAAGCAGCCTCCTTTCCTCTTCACTGTTGCCCAATTCTCTCTCAACAATTGAAGATTTCATCCACACTATTCCCCATCCCCATTCACGGTCTTTCGCAAAAAGCGTTTGGGCAGTTTCACGAGCTTTAGCAAGAATCATCCGTGCCCTCTCAGACTTGTTGTTTTCAAATTCAAGCTTAAATGCAGCAAGCCATATCTCTCCAGAATCAGGAATAGTAGTATCAGTTGACTGAAGGATTCTCCTGCCACTTTTCTTTAACACCCATTAGCCATAACATCTCAGCCTGTGGCATGTATTAAACAGCTTTACAATAGCTTCCTTCATCCAAGCTCCCGATCAATCTCAACCCCTTCTCTTTGTAACGCCCTAACACCCCTTTCTATTATCTTCCCAAAAAAAATTTGTGCCTTATTTAGTACTTGTTTCGCAGCATCATACTTTTCTAGCCAAGCTAAAGCGAGCCAATTCAACATGTAACGGGCAACACTCCACATGTCTTTGAAGCAAAAGCTTTGCATCCTCTTCATTAGCAAGTTCCATGAATGCTTTCCATAGCCTTAAAGAATCGGGTATATGTTCAAGACCTTTTCTTAGTAATTTACTTTTAATGACATCGTCGTGCTCCAATGTTGCAGCTTGCATCTAAAGTTTAACCATATTGGGAATAGCCTTTACACCACGAGCTATCACAACCTTGGCTTCGTCTGAATATAGTAATCGACATGCCTTAATCCAAAAATCCTCATTCTTTGGACATTCATTACAACCTTTTTGGATCAATTCCCTTGTCTTCTCAATATTTCCCGCTACTTCTTCTAATCGTGCAACTGCATTCCAATCCAACCAGGTGCATGTTTCGGATTAGTTTGAATAACATAATTCAACAACAATCTCGCCTTTTTAATATCCGACACCTCAGCATCATTACTAATCTTCATACTTTGCAGATCAGTCAAGTACCATTTCGTGGTGAATTATGCTAACGCTTCATTAAAAAAAAGTAATAAATATCCATCATTTAAAATAGAGAAGCCATAAACATATAGGGAAGCACGAACCATGTCTTCTGGTTTAACATCAATATCAAAGTGAGTTCCCTTCACAAAAACCTTCATCTTTCAACTTATATTTACCAGTAAGCAATAAAATTATCAAAAAATTAATATATTCGATTCAAGACAAATTAACTAATCAACATATGTTAAAAGCAAATAAAGTTTTAGAAAGTAATTCGATGAGATTGGTTTGCGCAATGAATGCCATTGGAACTTGTCGGCCAGTGGATTCCGCAGCTGCAACACATTTCCTCATGAAGGTGCTTATGCCCTAAAACTTGAAGGGTTTTATGCCTATTACATATAAACAAATAATACATCATTGCACGTGTCAGTCAAAAGTTACCATTATGATTTGAACCTCATAGGTTTTTGAGTTACAAAATCAAGCTCTTTGCAAAACCATTATTAAAGGGAGTAGTGAAGTATAAATGATGAAGCCAACAACAATTTGCAAGTCTATTTATGAATTCAGGAACGTAATGATCAGCAAATTTAGTAATTGGCATAATTATTTTTAAGGAGTAGCCCCTTGTTATATACAGCCGACGATCATGTATCATCACTTTGAGTTACATATCCACTAACTTAATAAGGTTAGCAAAATAAAAAATATATCATAACAGAAAGAAGGTTATTGGATTTGTTTAGAGTCTCATCATTATAAAGTATAAACTAATAATAACATTTTCATTGTAACAGTGTTACCAGAAAACGTTAACCTACAACCACTGATAATAACTTATTGTTTGTTTAATTCTATTAGGCATCCTTGCTAACAACTGACTTTTCGTAATTTTTGTTGTTCTTTATGTTAAATAAAAAAGGAAATAACATACATCAATAAGTGAGATGTGTCGTTAAACCCAGCTAACCCTTTTCCTTTAAGCTAATCTGTTTTATTCACCCATTTGGTTGGTCGTGTATGTGCGTATTTATATAAGCAGTAAAATTTAAGCACCAAGGGAACTTTATTGAAACTGAAAAATAAATAATAAAAGGAATGATAACAATGCACCAAATAAGGCATACTGAGAAAAACTTACTTTGCACAGTTTCTCTTCGGCTCTTACCTTACTTATTTGTTTGTTCAAGCTCTGACATAATGTCATCCTCATCATCATCATCTTAATCACTAACAACAACAAAAAATTTTGTCAGCCATATGGGAACAAATCAGGGTAGTAAAGACAACTAAAAATGTCAATTGGCCTTTAAATGTATTGACGTTATTATGGGGTGTTTGGGATTGCAATTGCAAACCACTGAGATAACCATTTTAAAAGCATATGCATAACCAATGTCTTTATAGTACATTAGTACCATTACCAATACTATACCCAAATTATATAGATTAACCAACATAGATGTTCATGCACAAAGACTCTAAATGTGTAGACATTACTGTTAATTGACTAACGCACAAAGACTCCAAATTATATATATTACAAAAGTGGAATTAGAAGAGTGTTCAATAAAAATCACTTTTAGTGTGATTACAATGCTTATAGCTATGACAACTAAACCAAAGGCATGTGAAACTGATGTGACGATTGGAGCAAAGTAGGGATTATTAGTAAGCCACAAAACTATTAAAAAAAACATACAATCTTAAAAAAAGACTCGTACCTCAATCGTATAATATTACTTTCAATCTCAGATTTCTAGTTCTAGTTCTAATTACAACCTATACCAAAAAAAAAACAAAAATCAAAATCGATTTAATAAGAACAAATCAAGTATCAACACATGCTAATCACAGAAACACATTATTCACTTACTATTATATCAATTAGAATCCCTAATTACAATAACACCGCTTAAAACAAGGAGAAAAACTTTAAACATTGACATCAGATGAAACAAAACAAAACCCATTATTCATGTTCAATTAAACATTAAAATAAATTATAATCTAACCAAACATGAACCATGAAGGAATGTAAGCTTCTCACGAATAGAATAAATTTTCAATAAATTTTCATAGTATATGCTAGTAGTTTGTCAATTTGAGTGAACTTTAAGCCACAACCATCAATAAATTTTCAATTAACAGCATTACAACAAACCAATATTCAAATTGAATTAAAACTTAGTAATTAACTAAAATATAACAATAAGCACATCGAATTAACAGATTAAGTGAATCAATTAACTTTAAAAAATCGAATTAGGGTATCCATTGATTCGACTCAAAGCATTAGGTTTTTCAAATTAAAGAAGTAAATTTGATAGATGGAAAAAAAATCATACCATGAATCACAGAGCACACGTTCAATCGATTGAGAAGATAATCTACGAGTGAAGGTTTTGTGGTATCAATGATTTGTGTTCTTGTTGGAGACTATGAAGCCCTCGCTTTGGTTTTTAGAGGTTGACTTTGTCGGTGTTTTTTTTTTTTTTTTTTTTTAATTTGTGGTGCTGGTGAAAAAGGAGCCCTTGTTTTTTTTTAATTACATATTTGCTTGTAACTATGAAAAAATAACATTTAGGCCCATGTGTATTTTAAGTTTTTTTTATCAAAAACGTTTTTTTGAATTTTTTAGGCAAATTTGGAAATAATTAAGTTTAGTTATTTTTTAAAATCCAAAAAGAAAATCAAATTAGAAAAATTATTACTAAATAAGGTATGAATGCATTTTTTTAAAATGAAAAATTCCCAATAAGGGTTTTATTTTATTATATAAATAAAAGATTACTATATAGATAGATATAGCTAAGAAAAAACAAAAAGAGCAAATATTAGGCGTTGAGCCAGAGAAAACTAATAAAATACAATAAGAAACAAGGCTCAAGTCCATGGGCTTTAAGTGCATTTTTTTTTACTGTTTAGAAACCCTAATGTTTTAAAACCTACAATATAAATATAGGTGTCTAAACCTAGTAGTATCTTGTCACTTTTAGTTCAGCCGTCACTATGATATTTTCTTATCTCACCCGTCCATTCATTTGCTGATGCTATACTCTTTCATCACAGATCTGGTTTCAGTACCCAAATCAGGTAAAAAAAACATCAACTTCATGTTTTTATTTGTACTTTTTAATATATTAATTATGTCAGTTTATTATCATATGTGGTCTATAGATTTTGCTTTTTAATGTTATTTGCAACATATCCATATTATTGACTTCTTTTGATTAAAAGATTTATAACATATTTTTCTTATTGTTATTATAGGTGAAAAAGACTTTATGACCCACCTAATGCGTGTATCGGACAAGATGGATTCAGAACTTCAGAACAAGATTGTCAAGCATTTTGTTTAACAAAAGTGAAATGTCTTTGGATAGTAGCAAAAGCACCAAAACACAATGTTGCCATCCATTATACGAATCCGTTTTTTCGTTTCACGTTAGATATTATTAAGCGTCTGGTTTTAGCAAACACACGGTCCTCTCGTAATGTAGACGGAGAGTTGTATTATGATCGGAAGTTGTTTGAGTCTCGTGACTATTATGTGTCTTTTGTAATGGACAAATGGTGCCATTGTATATTGTCACCGTATTTAGAGAAATACGGTGACAAAATACATTAGCATCATTTTTCGATTACAAAAGTTGTGTAGTAGTCATGTGACTCAAACAACTTGCGATTATAATTCTACTCCTCATCTAGATTACGAGTAGTTTGTATGTTTGTTAAAACTGGATGCTCAATGATATCTAACTTGAAATGCAAATGCGGCATTTATACAAAGGATGGCATCATTGTGTTTTGATGCAATTGCTAATATCCAAAGAATTTCATCGTTTCCGGCTGTTCTTTTAAGGATTTTCAAAATAGGTCGAATTAGTACACTTTTTATAGTGGTTATGTTAGCTGTTTTCCTCATGTAATGTTGGATTCAGTTTGTAGTTTTGGTGTTAACTTTGTACTATATGACTATATGTGGTTACACGTTTTTGCGATTGTTAATCCGTCACTGCAAGAATTGCATCATGTATTAGATTCAACAATACACATTCGTATAATGTGAATTTGCAACTAAGTTTGTGAGGGAATGACATATAAATGGGGTGACCCAGTTTTTCATATGGACAACTCCATGTAAACTCTAACGAAAACATATGCAACTCAAACAAAGTATGCTGGTATGCTCAAATGTTGTATCGTCATTTTTTTATGAACTTTCGTGGTTCTAACGTGAGCTTCCACTTGCTGATCATGGATTGTTTCTCTTATGCCCCAACGTCAAGCTAATCTAACATACAGGTATATTAGGTCTATTACGAGCCTTGCCTTGGTGAAGCTTTGTATATTTGCTAACTTTGATCTAACCTTGTTTATTTCTTTCTCTACTGCATTTGTATTAAAAATAGCAAGAAGCCAAAAGAAACATATAACAAGATGGCGGATATAGTAGATCTTAAAAAGTTGTTTGGGCTATCTTCCTGGAAGTGGCAATATTAGGATGATTTCATGCTCGTGTAGTCTCTATTGAATTTGAAGTGTTTTTAGTGATTCGTTTTAATAAATTTTGCTGTTTCCCCCGAGAAAGTGCTTCTAGTTGCAGTATGATTCAATATCCGTAGACTGAATCCATTAGTAATAGTAATACTACATGTTATTGATGTGCTTCAATCAATAAAAACTTCATTCATATACACATACACAATAAGGTTGGCAAGTTTCTCCCGGTTTATTTGGCGCGAGGAATTCTACAACATTATCCCGTTGAAATGTTGGATAGATGTTATTGACACACTATGATTATATTGCATTGTTCTGTTCATCAAAAGTAGGTGGGTCAACCGATCAAGATGGCCATGGAGAAGGGCGTGCAGCGAATCCTAGCTTAAAGGTGAGCACTAGTTTCCAATAATTTGTATACATCTCCATTGACTTTCTTTCATAACCATTAATTTCGAAGTCTACCCATTTGACCCGTTAGAGGCAAATATAACCCAAATCGACCCATTTCTTTCAAATGTATCGATATTGCCAACCTAGTTGAGACTGATAGTACTTTGAATGCACCAAGTACTAATGATGAATATACGCTGGTTGGGATATGTGGTGAGCACGGTAGAGAGCGTTCTTCTGTTGCATATTTTGACGGGGCTGGGCAAGGTTACGTCTCTTGCTCTCCTTTTAGGTAAGTTTATCTGCGTGTATGTCTATCTGTTTGTGTTTGACAGTCCTAATGGCGTTAGTTTTGCTGAATCTTCTTTATTATTATTGTAGCAGAGTCCCTATAGCGAGGCTAGCAGCCGCGCAACTCGCTGTTTAAGCATTCTCATAAAGGCGGTCAGTTTATGTGTTACACATTTTCAGCTATTGTGTAATTACAGTAATGAGGGCCAGATAAACTTTCGTCCCACTTGATATGCAACAGGCTTTTGAATCTAGGCATGTCTTCATATACGTAAACCACCACAATAAAAACATAACCCGGCTGTATCCGGTTAGACCCGGCCAGACCCGGATATTCCGGCCAAAACCCGGCTAGACCCGGTTATTCCGGTCAAAACCCCTTTAGATCCGGCCAATACCCGGTTATATCCGGCCAAACCCGGTTAGATCAGGCCAAGACCCGGGTATTCCGGCCAGACCCGGTTAGATCCGACCAATACCCGGTTATTCCGGCCAAACCCGGCTAGACCCGGTTGAGTCCGGCCAAGACCCGTTATATCCGGCCAAAACCCGGTTACACACGACTATATCTAGCCCAGAGCGGGGTCGGTCGGTTCTCGGCTTTTTAAAATAAACCTAAAAACCTACAAATGTATGTTGCTTTTGTTAGAGATATTCAGATTTTAGCTTTTTGTTTCTTCCATGTCTGTTCTAACTTCTAAGTTTTGGACGTGTTTGTGTGCTTCGACGCAAATGCAGCCTATTAAGAGTGGGTAATATAATATATACAAGTGAGTCTTGTTGAATTGGTTTATTGACAATCCTAAATCTAAGTATCTAACAATAACAGGTAGCGAAATCTATCAAATGGATCAAGCAAAATCGGATTTCGAATCACAGGTAGAAAAAATAGGAGTATATCTGCTAATACAAAATAAAGAAGGCTTGATTACCCGGTGAATATATTAACGGAAAATGATTGTTTAGTACAAATGAAAAAAGAGGTAATGAGCCTCTTTTAGACACGCATAAAGCGACCTACTTGTTTTGAACAGACTCAAACCAAGACTACCAAATCACAAGAACAAGAGATATAAATATAAAAAGCATTACATGCCTCTAATTTTTTGAAATTAGCCATACATCAGCAACCAGTATTCTTGGATTCGATATTTTCCAAATACTCCTCATCTTATCAACACGTGCATTAGCCTTGAAATGAATTGTTCTAAGCTTAAGTCTTACAACTTCTGCAATAATGTCACTAAGCTGTTGCACACTACTATATCACCTTTGCCAAATAGCCTATTATTATGCTCTTGCCTAATAGTCGACCCACAATGCTGGACACCGAGTTAGCTTTAGATAAAGCCAGAATCCAGTCAATTGACAAGTAAAAAATAAATGCTCATGCGAGCCAGGTTGGCTCTTACATAACGGACACCTAAGCAGGTTCAAGTCAACATTCATGCCAACATCTCATTGCTTAAGCTTATCTTGTGTCTTCAACTTCTGCCCCATTACGAGCCACAAATGGAACGCGTGGCGGGGAACACGTACACAAAGAAATCCATTCGATAGAACACCAAGGAACTTCATCTCTTCGTAGCCTAAGAGAGTTCCATGCATATTTAATGTACGGAATGTCGGATTTATTTTTTCTCGCTTAGCTTGTATCTTTTTGCTTTATATGCTTCCGTTTATATCATTGTCTTTTTGTCATCGCACACGCCATACATATTGTATGTTTGCTTGCACGCACTTACTTGCCGGAGGGGGCAGGGGTGTGACCATCTACATCTCACCTCTCCCATACCTTATACCTTGCTTAGGCGGGATTAGGTATTGTTGTTGTTGCTGAGTATATAAATAATATTATCGTCGTTTTCAATCATTCTTGTAAATTCTAATGAAAAAAAAAAAAAACACTGTAGAGATGTCTCGACCAATTATATATTTTTTGGTTTGGTATACAATAATTTACTTACACACGCTAACACGACCATGCATCAAGTTCCATCTATTCTTAAACAAGTTAAAATATTTAGTACGGCTAGAAAAAAATGTCATTAACTTATTAGCGAAATCAATGGAAGCACGTGTTCTTTTCTGACTTTCGACTTTTAACCTGTTTTTTTGAGTAAACTACATTTTTTGTCCTTGTAGTTGTATCAAAATCTCACTTTTGGTCTAATTTTCAAAACACGTGCGATTCCAGTTCTATAGTTTGCGTTTTGTTCCACTTTTGGTCCAATTTTCTAACGGAGTTAGTTTAGTCGTTAAGTCTAATTGTAAAGTGGCAATATTAGTCCTTTAACTTAACGATCGTTTGCAACGTTCGTCCTTTATACCAAAGATTGTTTTCAATATTTGCATCGTTAGTCCTTTCAGTTAGTTAGGTTTTAAAAAAAATCGAAAAAAATTAGAAAAAAAAAATTCTAAAAAAATGATTTTTCGAAAAAAATTAATTTGAAAAAAAAAATCTAATAAAAATTTTTCATAAAAAATGACGAAATTTTTTTTTCAAAAAAAAATTATAACAAATTTTTTTTTAAAATTCTAAAAAAAATTTTTGACGAAAATTTTTTTTTCCAAAAAAATAATTTCTAATAAAATTTTTTCTTAAAAAATTCTTAAAAAAATTGACGAAAATTTTTTTTCCAAAAAAAATAATTTGAAAAAAAATTCTAATAAAAATATTTCTTAAAAAATTCGAATAAAATTCTAAAAACAGAATTTGACGAAATTTTATTTTCCCAAAAAAAATAATTTGAAAAAAAAAATTCTAACAAAAATTTTTCTTAAAAAATTCGAAAAAAAAATTTTGGAAAAATTTTATTAGAAATTTTTTTTCAAATTATTTTTTTTGGAAAAAAAATTTGAAAAAAATTATAAGAAAATTTTTTATTAGAAAATTTTTTTTGGAAAAAAATTTTTTCGTAATTTTTTTTGCGAATTTTTAAGAAAATTTTTTATTAGATTTTTTTTTCAATTTTTTTTTTGAAAAAAAATTTTCGTCAATTTTTTTTTAGAAATTTTTTCGATTTTTTTAAGAAAAATTTTTGTTAGAAATTTTTTTTTTCAAATTATTTTTTTTGGAAAAAAAAATTTTCGTCAAATTTTTTTTTAGAATTTTTTAAGAAAAAAATTTGTTAGAAATTTTTTTTGTCAAATTAATTTTTTTGGAAAAATCATTTTTTTCGATTTTTTTTAAAAGCCTAACTAACTGAAAAGACTAACGGTGCAAACATTGAAAACGATCTTTGGTATAAAGGACGAACGTTGCAAATGATCGTTAAGTTAAAGGACTAATGTTGCCACTTTACAATTAGACTTAACGACTAAACTAACTCCGTTAGGAAATTGGACCAAAAGTGAAACAAAACGCAAACTATAGGATTGAAATCGCACGTGTTTTGAAAATTAGACCAAAAGTGAGATTTTGATACAACAACAAGGACCAAAAATGTAGTTTACTCCTGTTTATTTATAGCTAATTTTTTGTATTCTATCTTATTTGGTTAGCTATCTATAGAATACAATCTGAACAGGTTTTTTTATATTAATGTGCTGAATATCAGATCTTTACCTATAAAGTTGATTGATGTTACTCTTATGTACTATAGTGAATAAATAGTTTTGACCTGCTCAAAATTCAAAAGAATATTTCTAGATCCACTCATAGTTTACAAAAAAAAACTCACTCGCTGACGTGTCAGCGAGCTGATTGGTTGGTTTTTTGTGGACCACAAAAAATCAACCAATCAGCTCGCTGACACGTCAGCGAGTGGGTTTTTTTTTGTAAACTATGAGTGGGTGTAGCACACCTCAATTCAAAATTGGTAGGAGTTGTTGTTTATTGTTGTCATCAAATTATAATTTCAACATTTGTGTCACTTTGTCAAATGAACCTTTTTAAATTGATGGAGCAGTTGGCAAATTATTACTTTTTCCACTATTTTCAACTACTTTGTAACTACATTCCCTCCATTTTCAACATTTTTGAAAGCTATCAGCATCCATATATATGTGTTAGTGATATAAGGAAACATTTGTAGTCGACATTTTGAATGTCAAAATGTTGCGAAAATTTGGTAAAAAGGTGAGTCGAATGTGGTCAAGGATTAGAGTCCGAGTGCTAGCATGGAGGATCAAGACACGTAAAGTTGTGATCAGAAGATTCAAAAAGAAAAGCCCAATCGTTGTTCGTGCTCAAAAGATTGTTCAAGCTGCACCAGACCACATACGTGTTGCTTCGTTTAATGTTGCTATGTTTTCACTTGCACCTGCAGTTAGTAAGTCGGATGGAAATTGGGTTGATGGTGTTCGTGAACACGAAAATAGCGGGCTTAAAAGTATTCTAAAAAGTTCACCTTTGCATTCGAGCTCAAATGGGCACCAATATTCTACCAAGAAAGTGTCGATAAACCTTCTGGAAGATGAAATATCCATGTCTCAAAACCGGGTCCTACGAAGCCCAATTTGTTTCCCGCTGATTGGGTGGAAGGAGGACGGGAGTAGAAGTATTTTTGATGTGCTTAAAGATGTTGATGCTGATGTTTTGGCTTTGCAAGATGTAAAAGCTGAAGAAGAGAATGAAATGAAACCGTTATCTGATTTGGCTTTTGCTCTGGGAATGAATTACGTGTTTGCAGAAAGCTGGGCTCCTGAGTATGGGAATGCCATTTTGTCGAAATGGCCGATTAAGAGGTCAAAGGTTCAAAAAATATACGATGATCAAGATTTCAGGTATGACAAAAATATACTTTTCAACTGCTTATTGTCTTATACTCTTATTGATACAAATAGTTAACTGATCTATCACTGTGTATCATTTAATGATCTGCTAGGAATGTGCTTAAGGCCACTATTGATGTCCCGCGAACAGGTGAACTCAACTTTTATTGCACACAACTTGATCACCTTGACGAGAATTGGAGGATGAAACAAATTGATGCCATTGTCAAATCCAGCGATCAACCCCATATTTTGGCTGGTGGCATCAATTCACTTAGCGGATCCGACTACTCATTTGATAGATGGAGTAACATTGTCAAGGTAATGAAAGGAGATCTTTCCATTTCGCTCAGTGGTTTTGACTCTCATATTACCGGGCCTATCTTTTTTTCTAACAAAAACTTTTTTTTTTTTGGATAAAAATTATGTGATTCAACGTTCTTACAGTACTATGAAGAGTTGGGAAAACCGACACCAAGAACAGACGTGACACGTTTTCTTCACGAAAACAAGTACATTGACTCCAAACATTTTGCCGGCGACTGTGAGCCAGCTGTGATCATCACTAAAGGCCAAAGTATGACTTACAAGCTTAAAATTTTTGTATCCATTATGTCACACGACGTTTGATTGATATGAAACAATTAATCATGTATAATCAGGTGTACAAGGAACGTGCAAATATGGTACACGAGTGGATTATATTATGGCGTCGAAGGAATTGTCATATCAATTTATTCCAGGAACATACTCGGTAGTATCGTCAAAAGGCACATCTGATCACCATATCGTTAAGGTTGATCTAGTGAAACTCAAGGCAGTCATTCATCACGAGGAGAAGCGAACGAAGAATTTTACACAAGATATTGTCAATGCAACTCGAGATAGTGTTTTGTGCAAATATTTGTAAGGTATCCAACGTATGTTATTTGATCCAAAACCGATTACAAATTGTCTGAAGCGTGTTACAGTATAACTGATAAGGTATCGATCAAACCTTACAATTGTGATCGGAGTGATGGATTAAATATGTTAGAATCGGTCATTCAAGATTTTGTTGTAAACTAGTTTTAGCTTATAACTAGCTATTTGTATCTATTAGTGCTGTCAATTTGACAAACTCATGATTGTTAAGAGCTACAAAAGTAAAAAATGTTATTAGAAAAACTTGCGAAATATAATTACAAAAAGATCAGAAAATTTAGGATTTTAACCTATTGGGTAAACATAAAATGTAACAAAAAGTTATATTGATCATCAAGATTTATATATACCAACTCTTCCATGGATACTACCAATTGTATCCCAAATTCTCATCTATATACATACATAAAAATGCATGTATGCACACACCACCTTCACCAAACCATCCTCCCTCCATAATGGGCATTCACCCGAGCCGAAGCAAGCTACAAAGATGCTTGGTGGCGGAATCATCGAAAGCATCATGATCCATCACCATAGCCATGGAGTCTTGTTTCTTGTTAAAGAATGAAGGGAGAGGTAAAGACCTTGGTGAGGGAGAGTGAAAAAAAGCCGATCCTGCATAAGAATCATCACCATTATGGCAATTCGGCTGCAGTTCTCGTTTTGTTATGGGTGTTGAACCCATATAGTCGTTTTTGTCTGTTGTTGTCGTACGACATGAGTTTCCATTTTTTCGTATGGTTATTGGAGCGACATTGATGAAGCAATGGCAATCTTGTGGGTGCAACACCTCCGTACCCATCAGCTTCCTTGCGAAAGGAAGAAGGGTATGGAGTAAAGGAGAAAAACTAAGTCTTAATTATGAATAACCAGAAGAGAAACAAATTATGAAAAATGTTTATAGCTATAAATTGTTTGAACCATAATAAGTTGATTGGTTATATAAAATCTGACCATAAAGAGTGGGTGGTCAAGAGAAAAAGGTGGGTTGGGTTCAACCAACTTTGATTTTTAGTGGTTGACATGTTTCTTGTTTGGCTACATTTTTTTTTAACATAGATTTCATTTCACGCCTCACAAATAGAGGAAATTTGAATACAACAAGTTACATTGAACATAACAAGTTAATCCAAAATACGACACAACGCACAAAAAAATATATACACAAACATAGTGTGTGCAGACATAGTGCGCGCGGTATTTTGGATTCTCTACACGTGTTTTGTTTAGATAAAATTAGGTGACACATGGCAATGTGCAAAAGTGTTTGCTCGCCCCTTATTTGCAGCACCACTTATTTAGTTTAGATAGGCTAGGATGCTCACAAGTGATGGTGCGAGCAAAAGTTCTTGCTTATAATTCTGTGCACGCACTATTAGTTTAAGTTAGATTAAATGAGAACGTGACAAGCGGCAGGGCAAGCAAAAAATTTTTTATTCAAAGCGCGTGCCCAAATACCCAAAATTCATGCTCGCTCAATTTTTTTTATATACTGGCCGGAAAAAGGGGTGACATGTCAACTGATGGATGTGTACTCGTGTCTTGGCGCGCACTTTAAATTTGCGCGCTTAGTACTTTTTGGGGCAGTGTAGATTTTTGTGATTGGAGAAATGTGTTGAATTTGGTTATTTTGTTGAGTAAGAATAGACGACATTGGTAAATTCTTTAATTAAAAAAATAGCATAATAATATATGCTTTTTGTCGTCGTGAAACTCGCCGAGCTACCTTTGGTGACCTGGCAAGTAAACTACGGACTCCATAGACCAACACGCAAGACCCACGGATTCTCGTAAATCACTTGCCCCCCACAATTGTGAATTATATAGGGAGTTTGTAGCTAGCAAGATTAGAAGTTGAGTCAAGTCATTTATAGTTTATTCAAACAAAAAATGTTCTACATCAATATGTAACATATTTAACATACTAAAACACGAAAGAGTTGTTCGCAAATAAAACCAACAGCCCATCTTTTTAAGAAGCTGGGAATTTGAATAACTGAGGTCTTTACACGTTCTGAGTGGATGGTTAAGATCACGTTAATATGATAGCAACACAGGTCTCTCATAAAAAAACTATACTCAGTACAAACATAAGACCTCGTATGCATCTTTTTAGTCACATAATCATTATAATAGCCGTGTTAAAATATAATTAAGAAGTACAAAAACGTATATATATCAGTAAATCAGAAGCAAAAGAATTACAATATAAAACTTACATATAGTGGGAGATCAAAGACGGTTAGCACAACTTACAACTCCTGCGGCAATAACCAGGAAGTTCAGGAGTTCCAACCATATACTCTTTGTTCTTGGTACATTCTCCCAATGCAGCCCATCTTTCACAGTTTTCATTCTCGTCCTTGCAACTACCACCATTATCGATAATCTTGTCAAACGAGTCGACATGGATCCATTTGGTTGCTGACCATTTCTCACCTTCGAGTACAGGACAACCACCATGAAGACTCATAGCGTCTGGGACGGCGGTTGGGTATAGGCTGAAGAAGAGTAGTGCGTCTCCTTTTTTTGGCTTCACTGTTTCGTTTTTAGCACAAGTGTATTAGATACAGGTGCGGATTGTGACCCATTTACTTATGAATGGGTCGAATTAGGTATAGTAAGTAGAAAAAAAAAATCAGCTAGAGAAAAAAGGGCCAAATGGCTCACCTGCAATTCCTTTCTTTGCACATTCAGACAAATCATCTTTTGATGTTTTATGACGCGAATTTTCCTGTCGGCATTTCAAGCTTCATTAGATGAA
This sequence comes from Artemisia argyi, assembly GCA_030686995.1. Taxonomy (NCBI): domain Eukaryota; kingdom Viridiplantae; phylum Streptophyta; class Magnoliopsida; order Asterales; family Asteraceae; genus Artemisia; species Artemisia argyi. The sequence goes on along the minus strand of CM060687.1, from coordinate 193,987,828 downwards.
ATTCCCTCAACAGAAGTAATCCAATATGGAAAGTGACAGAAGAAACTTTTTAACTAACCTCTGCTGATGGGAAAACGGTCTCGCCGCCTTTCTCAACATCACTGAGATACATCAGAACAGTTGCTATGCGGTGTCCACCACGTGCAACATTTACAGGGTCACTGAAGTAATCAAAGTGTGGGTCGTATTTTTGACCAGACTCATATCTTAGTACTTGTAGGTCCTCACCGTTTTCTGAAAGAAGGAAATTGGTCATTAGAATATACATGTAAAGTTACCAGTAAAACGATTAACTCAGCGTATTTGTAATAAGCAATTAGTAGAAAAGATTTTGCTTATAAGTTTCGTTTATAATGAAACATACCTTTTGGTAGGAAGGTCCAAGTTGCAATTTTATCTTCTATGCCAGCAACAATTGGATCCTATGCCACATGTAAGTGGATATAAATAGGAAGGATTGTAATAGAGAAAGCGGTAAAACATTTAAATAATCAGAAGCATATTATACTTTGGACATTTTAATGATATTTACAATGACTTGACTATGAAACACTTGCTTACAAAATATTACATCCTGGCTTTTGGCTTCTATTAGAGATAATATGATTCTATTAGTAAGTAGCTAAAATTTTAAACGGAAAAGACAAAGTAGTACTTTGGGAGCGCAAAATGGAATAGTATGAAACAAAGTAACAACTGAACAAGCCATACTACGCAAAGGAGCAAACTCACATATACTCATAAGGAGCACTCTCGTATAATGGTAAATGGTGCATTTATATGTTCAATGTCATCCTAATGAGGCCAAGTGTAGAGTAAGAATCGAATAGCACTAGATGGATAAAAGAGTAACGGGAGTACCTTGTTTTTGTGGATAAACATCCCAGAACTCGTTCGAACCTCACTAAGCTGGCTCTTACCAGAAACATTATCCGCAACTGCAGATCTCTTCAGTTCAGTTTTAGCCTGTTACATAACATACCCCCAAAAAATTCAGTGCAATTCTATTACTCACAGCAATAAAAGAACATCTACAATATTTCCCTTAACTGAAATATAAAGCTGCTTAAATGCTTATTTCTTTTTGAAATAAGCATTATCAAACTGCTTATTCACAAATAACTAAATACGCACTTTGGATAAGCAATCCAAACACGCTCAAGAACTTAATTGAAACACTATGCAAATTAGCAGTTTTAACAACTAGTTTTAGGGGGTGGTTTGGGAAATCTTATTCAAAACTGTTTCTGCTTGCTTGGTGTCAAAACACAATGCAGAGAGAGTCTACAGATCAGCTTTTCATCTTATTTCAGAAAAAAGACCGAGTCCTTTTTTAATAAACTGATCCAAAACAGTCAACAGATCAGCTTATCACCTAATTTCAAAGAAAGGCGAAACCTATTCAAATAAACTGATCCGAAACAGCTTATCAAAAGAGCTGGTGTAATGTACTAGCTTATCACAATGCAAAACTGTTTCAAAACTGATCCGAAACAACTAGTTTTAGGGGGTGGTTTGGGAAATCTTATTCAAAATTGTTTCTGCTTGCTTGGTGTCAAAACACAATGCAGAGACAGTCTACAGATCAGCTTTTCATTTTATTTCAGAAAAAAGACCGAGTCTTTTTTTAATAAACTGATCCAAAACAGTCAACAGATCAGCTTATCACCTAATTTCAAAGAAAGGCAGAACGTTTTCAAATAGACTGATTCGAAACAGCTTATCGAAAGAGCTGGTATATGGACTAGCTTATCACCTTAATTCAAAGAAAGACTGAACCTTTGTCAAATAAACTGATTTAAAACCGCTTATTGAAAACACTACAGCTCATTTTAAGAAAGGGCAAAGCTAAATCTTTTTCAAATAAATTGATAGAATACAGCTAGTGTATGGATCAGCTAATCACCCTATTTCTTTGAAAAACTGAACCTTCTTTTACATAAACTGGTCCAAAACACCTTATTGCATAAACTGATCCAAAACAGCTTATTAAAACTGCTACAGCTTATTTATCAAAAGGGCTGAATCGTTTTCCAATAAACTGATCCAAAACAGCTTATCGATACAGCTAGTGTACGGATCATCAGCTAATCACCATATTCCACTAAAAGCTTGAACCTTTTTTCTCATATACTAATCCAAAACAGCTTAAATAAACATATAATCATACCCACTATAATAACTCCACCAAAACACATTTCTAACTAGCATTAACACAATAAGCATATATACAGTCTAAACTACATTATCAATCCAAAACAGCTTATTCGCACTTACAAGTGAAACCAAGTGATCACATTCTTCTTCAGTAAGAAACCCTTCATACACAAAAGCCCTACAAAAAACCAAACCATCAAAATCATTAAAAAAAAAAAAAAAAAAAAAAAAAAAAAAAAAAAGCTCAAAATCCATAAGGATCAAAACTTTAACATTAAAAAACACAAACTGAACCAAAATCAACACAAAAAACACCTCAAAATCCATAAAAATCAAAACTTTAACATTGGAAAACACAAACTAAACCAAGATTCAACCTGGGTTTCCAAGAAACTTGTTTGACTTTAGATGGGTTGATGATTGATGAACATGAAGATCTTGGTATGATGAACAGTAATGAAATTAGTACTAAAAGGTATAAATTACTCATTGTACTTGTGTTTTTGTTATGATTTGTGAATTGGATATTTGGATCTGTGAATTGATGGTTTAATTGATTGATTGACTGACTTATTGTTGTTGTGAGTTCATCATGGGATTAAAAAATTGGGGTTTGGTTTGGTTGTTTCATGGACTAAAATACAAAGGGTAAAAGTTAAAACCTTTTTTTGGGAATTACTACTTTTTAACTCACTTTTTTCGGGTTCGAACCTATCATCACACACTTTGATTGCGTAAAGCTTTTTTCTTTGAGATATGGGCGAGATCATTTCAGAGTTGTTTACACCTAACGAATTGAACTTGAACCTTTTATATTTTAGTGATAATAGTTACAAGCATTTTGTCACTACCCACGAGTCAGAGCGAGCTTGGTTTTAGTCGAGTTTGGTTATTGCAAGCGTATTTGTGTTAGCTTGGTTTTAGTCGAGTCGCTATCCAATGCGTATTTGTGTTAACTTATTTATCATGTTTTATAAATTTGAAAAGGTTGATGATTTAATGCTTTTGGCTATGAGTTTATTAGTGAGTGTATAGCTTATTTTAAGTGATAAGCTTGAGTTGATAAGGCAATAAGCTGAAAAATATAGGTTTGGTCGAAATTTATATAAGTTCATAAAGCTGGTAAAGACGATAGGGTGCACTTTCGGTAGGTTTTAAATCGAGTTTGCGTGTTAAGATATTTGATCGATGAGTTTGGGCGAGTTGGATCATAGTCACAGGAAACGTTGACTCGTATGCGTTTTTCGACCCGAATCACTTGTACCTAAACGTGGTACGATCGCGTTCTAGTTGCTCAGGATCGTGATCCAAGTCGCTAATTTCCACGTTTTCAAACAGCATCGTTCAACGTACCAAAAGCAATTGGTTCAACATACCAATATACTGAGTAGTACAATGATTTGCATCGAAAATCATTAAAGCCACTTAAAATTGGTCAAATCAAAAAAAAAAAATGATAGAAAAAGTGTTTTAACAAAAATATATTTTGATCTAGTTGAAAGGTGCTTTAATAAGATAGAGAACTTGAAATTTATAATATTTATATATAAAATACATTTACCTATTAAAATTAATATTACTATCTATTTATGTAAAAGTATAATATGATACATTATACCGAATTAGGTACACCGTACTAAATAATATGGACATCGAATGGAAGTAACCCAAAACGAACCGAAATGAGATTACCCTCTTCGTACCAAATTTTAGAAACTTAGCGAATCACGATCTCATTTTGTAATCACGTATCGCAACGAACCGCGTTTCATGTAACTATGAGCTGGACTAAATTATCATGTTTCAAAGTCTTGACATTTGAGCTATGAGTTTTAATGTCGAGCAACAAAATTCTACTTAAACTAGTAATACGAAATGAATTTTGCATGTTGATAGAACATTCAATGATTGTGACTTGTGAATTTGTTCCTTCACATCACAAATGCATTGTAAGAAAACAAAAATGCCAACTAGCATGCACATGTACAATAACACTAAAAAGACATATTTTTGTATAATTTATGAATGTGACATTTCTTAAAGATAAGCACGTATGTATAAGTATCGATAGTTATAAGTTATTCGTATTGAAGAATCATGCCACTCGCCATATGACCACAAATTCGATATTCGGAAGCTAGTAAAATGAACAAACCCCACAAAATAGATATTTGTAAAAGTAGGCAACGACAATGACAAGACTTACATTTTTATGTGTTTTTTTTACTTATATTAACACAAACCTTGGTGTGTTTTTCAGTTTGAAGTATATTCCAAGTGTCGTGATCTTGCACTCTTTGACAAATGCACAGGACTTGTTTTAAAAGCTTATAAAACAATATTATTTTGGATAATGTGACCGACCACTACATTTACTTTCATTTTTTATGGCAACAATTTAATAACTTTGTTCATTGACAATTTGACATGAGCATTGTCTAAATAAACCTTGGGTTTGACTTAGACCAGGTGTAATAAGGAGACTTTAAGATTATATTTATCATCGTCATCTTAACGTCACCTCTCTACAATGAATTTTACTTCCAACTTAGTGTAATAAGACAAACAACTTCACCACCAAAACATACACACAAAAAACAAAAATACTCTACGACTCAGTTTTCCCAAGAACGAGCTTTCCAATTTCCGGCCATCAACGTGTGTTGTGTAGGTGATTGTAGTAAGCAAAGACGCGTCCTTGGTTGACAGCAAGGACGAAGATGCGTCATATTTGCTTCTATTACGGGTATTCTTAAAAATCATACAAGATATTTTTATAAATATAAAGATATACATTACCACTTTTTAATGCCATTAATGTACTTGCAAGGGTCATTTAACGCTTTTAAGCCAAGTTGGACTTGCTTGGTCCAAACGGAAACGTAGATTTAGAGAAAGTAAAATTGAAAACTCCATTGTATAGTAAAACAAGAGACCTTACCTATATTCGTACGACAACGTTTCACAACTTAGAGAAAGTAAAATTGAAAACTCCATTGTGTAGTAAAACAAGAGACCTTACCTATATTCGTACGACAACGTTTCACAACGATTAAAATTAGAGAACCTTGTTAGAACTAGGACGGAAACTGATTTATTGTTATCGCTAAGACTGACATGTTTTAGAGTGTTTGGTATTGTTGCATCATGTATATCGATCTTACGTTAGAGTGTTTGATATTGTTGCATCATGTATATCGATCTTGTGTCGAATTCTTTTAAGTATGAAAGAGTTTTGGATCTCTCGATCTATTTCTGAAAAGTTTCTATACAAACTAACAATCTAGTACTATGTATTACTATCCCATTTTTCTCAAGTTCTACTTAAACCACAAGCATCGGTGGATCGCTTTATCTTTTTTGAACGGCAAAGAGAGATAAATATATAAAGAAACAATGCTACTAGCAAAGCGCTAGAAGCAGAAACAATACAGACTAGACAATTACAAGTTCTACTTAAACCACAAGAATCGGTGGATTGCTATTAGGGATGGCACCCGTGGGCAATAGGCAATGGTACCTCTAACCCATCACCCACCCACGTAGTTTTTTTCTTACCCATCACACACCCGTCACCCACCAATGTGTACAAATTTCTACCCATGCCCTTGCCCGCGGGTATTTGTTGCCCATGGGTTAGTGTTATGCAACAAAATTACAAAACGATGATATGAAAACTAATTATGAAACTGTGTAATAAGATACCAATCAATTTGCCAAATACAGCTTTGATTATTTGATCTTTCATACTCTCTTTTTAGTCTTGAAACTCAAACAAACTTTTAGATTAATGTGTTTTTTTTACACTTGATTGTAACTATTAAATGTATACCTGCAACATCATAAATATTTTAATTAGTATAATTAATTTTAACATGGGTTTATGGGTACACTTACAGGTATTTTGACGGGTATACCCGTGGGTATTTTAAATAGGTGTCATGGGTTTACCCTCGATGGGTATGCCTCACCCGTTATCCACCTGCCACCCACTGATGGGTAAAGATTTTCACCCACGACCCACCTGTGGGTGAAAATTGACGCGTTTATCCACCCATTTATGGCGGGTACTCGCGGGTTGTGGGTTTTTTCTAGCCAAGACCCAGTTAGAAACTGGTAAGACTAGGCTATTCTGGCCAATACCCAGTTAGAAACAGGTAAGACTCGGATATTCTGGCCAAGACCCAGTTATAACCAGGTAAGACTCAGCTATTCTCGCCAAGACCCAGTTAGAACCAGGTAAAACTAGGCTATTCTGGCCAAGACCCAGTTAGAACCAGATAAGACTCGGCTATTCTGGCCAAGACCCAGTTAAAACCAGGTAAGACTCGGCTATTCTGACCAAGACCCAGTTAGAACCAGGTAAGACTCGGCTATTCTAGCCAAGAACCAGTTAGAACAAGGTAAGACTCGGCTATTCTGGCCAAGACCCAGTTAGAACCAAGTAAGACTTGGTAAGACTAGGCTATTCTGGCCAAGGCCAAGTTAGAACCATGTAATACTCAGCCATTCTGGCTAACACCCAGTTCGAACCAGGTAAGACTAAGCTATTCTTGCCAATACCCAGTTAGAACCAGGTAAGACTCGGCTATTCTGGCCAAGACCCAGTTAGAAACAGGTAAGACTCAGCTATTCTTGCCAAGACCCAGTCAGAAACAGGTAAGACTCGGCTATTTTGGCCAAGACCCAGTTAGAACCAGGTAATACTAGGCATTTCTGGCCAAGACCCAGTTAGAAACAGGTAAGACTCGGCTATTCTGGCCAAGACCGAGTTAGAACCAGGTAAGACTTGGCTATTCTGGCCAAAACCCAGTTAGAACCAGGTAAGATTCAGCTATTCTAGCCAAGACCCATTTAGAAACAGGTAAGACTCGGCTATTCTGGCCAAGACCCAGTTATAACAAGGTAAGACTCAGCTATTCTGGCCAAGACCCAGTTAGAAACAGGTAAGACTAGGCTATTCTGGCCAAGACCCAGTTAGAACCGGGTAAGACTCAGCTATTCTGGCCAAGACCCAGTTAGAAACAGGTAAGACTCGGCTATTCTGGCCAAGACCCAGTTAGAACTAGGTAAGACTCGGCTATTCTAGCCAAGACCCAGTTAGAACCAGGTAAGACTAGGCTATTCTGGCCAAGACCCAGTATGAACCAGGAAAAACTAGGCTATTCTCGCTAAGACCCAGTTAGAACCAGGTAAGACTCGGCTATTCTGGCCAAGACCCAGTTAGAAACTGGTAAGACTCGGCTATTCTGGCCAAGACCCAGTTAGAACCATGTAAGACTCGGCTATTCTGGCCAAGACCCAGTTAGAACTAGGTAAGACTCGACTATTCTGGCTAAGACCCAGTTAGAACCAGGTAATACTAGGCTATTCTGGCCATGACCCAGTTAGAAACAGGGAAGACTCAGCTATTCTGGCCAAGACCGAGTTAGAACCAGGTAAGACTCGGCTATTCTGGCCAAGACCCAGTTAGAACCAGGTAAGACTCGGCTATTCTGGTAAAGACCCAGTTAGAACCAGGTAAGACTTGGTAAGACTAGGCTATTCTTGCCAAGACTCGGTTAGAACCAGGTAAGATTCAGCTATTCTGGTAAAGACCTAATTAAAACCAGATAAGACTCGGCTTTTCTGGCCAAAACCCATTGCCATCCCTATTCGCTTTATCTATTGGTTTGGTTTATGCAATTTATAACCCAACGAACACGTACAAAACACAAATCTATTTGTCTAGTTAAAAACAATGGTATATTTAATATACTTTTACACTACGTGTCAAACAAAATTCGGATATTTGATATACTTTTACACTACGAAAGAAAAAGTTATACGGTTCACGGTCACTCGTAAAACCCTTCTCAGTCCGCCTTTGGTTAAACGCATACTTTTCGTTCAAAACAAGATGGTTTGTTAGTAACAAAGAAAATTGAAAAAATTACATGTTTTGTCTACGTGGTTTAGCTAAAGTTACACACGTCGTCCCTATTCGATTTTAATTACACCAGTGATATCTAATTTTTAAACTACTTGCATCGATGGTCTCTATTTAAAAAAAATAAAAATCATTTGTGTAATAATCTATATTTTTTTATTGAGAAATGCTAAACATTCCTAAAAAAAACCTCCTACAAATGTGCATTTCACAGGATGCTGACACTTGTCAGAACTGAAGGTTTAGATGCAGAGAAAGAATAATTTGTAGGATAAAACGTTAGGAGAGTGTAGGAAAACTCTTTTTATTATACAGGTAGTTCCTATCATTATTACACAGATAATCTTTATTTTTAAAAATAAGGATTATCAATGCAAACAATCTGAAAATTAAAGGTAGGTTACTGGACAACCAGTATGATTTTGAGTAAATCATAATGACAAAAAACTTTTTTTTTTAAGATAATAATAATAATAATAATAATAATAATAATATGATTTTCTATGTAAATTCTATGATTTTCTAATAAAGTGATGTTTCTATGTAAATCCTATGACACTTGTCAGAACTGAGGGGTGGGGGCCCAGTTAGTATCTCGGCTCCCCACTAATTTCTTATAAATCCTATGATTTTTTAATAAAGTGATGTTTTTATAAAATAATAATAATAATAATAATAATAATAATAATAACTCGTTAAAAACTACTACGTATATAGTTTTTCCAAAAATGTCTTTTTGATCATGTATGAAAATGTGTAACTTTATGTCTTTATCATGTTGTCTTGAGTCATTTTGTTGTGTTGTGTTGTTGTTGGTAAAGAGTTGTCAAATTGGGAACCACAAAGTGTTAGTATTAAAAAAGGTGGCCTACAAAAACCGTGATATGCTCTCATCATCATTTCTCGACCACTCAAGTGTTCCTGGCCGTGACCTTCTTTTCTTTTTCATCATGTCTCTTTAATTTACAAGACTCATTATTCATGTTAATCTCTTTTAGACTGGTGGTAGTAAGAAGGCGATACGTGTCTTGCATCTACATGGCACCTCAATCACGCGTCTGACTCTATTAAATTGGGCACAGTCGTGACCAGACACGACCTTGCTTATCAGCTTTCTCTCTCTGATGACGACCAAATTGTCACAGTCACTAATCAAGTTGGAAAAAAAAAAAAAAAAAAGTAGTGTGTAAAATATATGTCGAAATTTCGACCAATTTTGGAGAATTTTGTTGCTTGATCGACCCATGACCAAACACCCACAGTCGATGTGACCAACCATGACCGATCACCTGACCCATCGACTGTGAATAGCCATAGCGTAACCCCTACACACGTGTTTTAGGTGCTGTTTTGAGAGAACTTGGTCGTTTTCAAACGATTGAGCTATGAGAGTTGTGGTTGTGTTTTTGATTTTGGTTTCGATGACATATATTTGTGTTTAGGTAAGATATATTTGACGGTTATGATCTTGGTTGTTATCGCCACTAGCCTTAATATTGTTTTAAGGTAATAGAAAAGAATTATCAATTGTCACACCTGCAGATATTAAAGCACTGCCACTGGGTAAGTGGATGGGGTTTTCTTTTCCAGGTTAGATGTGGAGGACGAACTCTTTTGACTTAGATGTATGAAGCAAGGTTTTCAAGATCGGGATCTTACCCAGTATCGTTTTCGTCTTTGCAAGATCGTGATCGTAAGATCGGATCGGGATCGTAAGATCCTACTATAATGTCATTTTCTTAATAGTTTTTGTAATACTATACCAATTTACAAAATATTATATATCATAAACACAAAATTATATGAATATTTCATCAAAATGTTGTCCTAAATTATGATTATGAAATGTTTAATAAGATTAACATGTTGTTTTTTAAATTCTACAAAAAATAATCTAGAAATTTGCAGTTTTTTAGTTTGTTATCTGAGAAAAGTAGGATCGGATCGGATTAGATCTTAAGATCCTATGGTCAAGATCGGGATCGTATAAGATCTTAAGCTTTCAAAGATCCTATGTAAGATTCTGGTCGTTTTTGCTTTGCAGTATCGTAAAATAGTAAGATCATATGATCAGGATCGGGATCCTGACAACCATGGTATGAAGCATTATTGGGTTAATTATACTGTTTCCCACATTTTTAACCACCTCAAATATACACATCTGGCGAGTTTTGAACCCTTGAACTCTTGTGAGAGAAATAAAAACCTTGTCAAACCAACTGACCTAGCTCAGTTGGCCACCTGAGTTCTTTATGGAGTTTGGGGAAGAGTTTTACCCGAGTTCGAGTCTCGCAAGTGAAAAAAAAAAAAAAAAAAAAAAAAAAAAAAAAAAAAAAAAAAATCCCAATTTTCCTCTTAGTGTGAAGCCATGAGTTTTATGGATTTTCCTTCATAGGTCTCTTTTTATGGTTCGGGTCTCGGGGCCTGCCCATTTGGATGTTTTAACTCAAGTGTCGGATTTTAACTGTGGTGCCATCTAAAAAGATGATGATGATGATGATGATGAAAATAATAATAATAATAATAATAATAAATGATAGTTACAAATATGAAAGTCTGTTTCCGAGAATTTTAAGAGCTTTTCGACACATTTTATGATGACTTTTAAAACTTCTTCTGCAGAAAAATGTATTTATTAACAATGATTTCATACGATGACTGGACCCACGACATATATTTGATGCATTACTCGTATTTCTTTTTTGTACAAGGAAAATCTCACGTGAGCTATTTTTGGTGACCGGACATGTAAATACTTATTTCACTCATCATCCCGCAAAACCAATTGAGCCTGGTAAATCATTACCTCTATGCAATTAAAACCTTTACCGCTAGACTACCTCTTGAGATTATTACGTATTGTTGAGGGAAAAAAATGGCAAAAAGTCTACAAATGAGGTGTACAAAGTTTACAAGCTAATGATCATTCTTTTGTATGTATGAAACAAGTTTCTAATCCATAAACTTATTAAGTATCTTGTACATCTATACATTAAGCATTATTGAGACATATGATGGATGAAGAGATATGCACAACAAATGTGCATGTGTGGATCTGAAATTAGCAATTGCACAAGGATTGATCCATTAAATTTTGTGGGGGACAATAGCCATGTTGTCCTATCACATATCACATGATTTTTTGTTTAATAACCAGCACAACTTATGTAATTTTTGTCTACTAGGGAAACAATTATTGTCCTTTACAATTTTTATGTGATAACTTAGAATATTTGTATGTGGTTTTAGGACTAGATATCAATTCCTTTTTGTCTTGGATTCTTGGTAATAAAAATTACTTGAATCAGCAATTTTCTTCATACTCACATGAGTTTTGTTTTTATTCAAGTGTTTTCGCAATAAGAAATGATATATGGACATAAACTTATATCTAATTGTAGGCCTAAAGTCAAGTGTCAGCATCTTGATGGGTTATAAAATAAATGGTCCCTGTCTGCAGTCATCAGAATGCTTACACTTATTTTTAAACTTACAATTAGATCTAAGTTTAAGTACATATGTCATTTCTCTTTTGCAATGGTATACCCATAATTCGTAAGACAATAGCCATGTTCACCTATCATAATTCATAGGATGTCACATGAGTTTTATTTTAATAACCAATACTACTTATAGTAACAACTATTGTCCTTTACTAAATACTAGTACTATGTATTCTTCTTGGATAAGTTATCGTACATTTTCGTGTTTTGGTAATTATTTCTTGAAAAAGATGTGAACCAAACTAATAAAACGTGGCACGTGAAATTGTTTTGTTGTGGTTGTGTTGTCCTTCTCTTATATGTTCATGGGTTCAAAGATAACTTTTTTCTTTCTCATCGGGTAACATGATTATTGATTATCATCCCATATGTTCGCTAAGTATTTAATGAAAAGGATAACTTGTTTCAGCAATGTTTAATATGCAAGAAAAAATGCAACTTTTTGTTTGTATATATATGAGTGTCTCTAGTGGAAAAGTCGAAGAAAGAGTGCTAGTACATTGTAAACAAAGGTCGAGAATGACGCTTAATCATAAATAAGGTGTAACATGAGAGCGGTACTAAAGAACGTATTCCCATAAGAAATTTATAGCATATGAGAGTTTTAGACCATAGCTAAAACTCACGACTATAGCAAGCCAAAAATAAGCTGAAAATGCTAAAGGCTCAACACATGTTGCATGAGAAATCAATCTCCAGACAACTACTCACAAGAGTCACAGCGAGCCTTGCCTGGAGAATCATTCTCCAAGCAACAACTGGCATGACAGTATGTCCTCCCAGACAGTTATGGTACTATTGCCACGAGCAGACACCTCATTAGCATAGAGGTAGTGCCACCGGTATTTCGCTATGACATGCAGATCGTGTCTCGTATGAATATTCTGATAACGTCAAGAGCCAAGATGCCTCATCACGTATTATTCTTGTCTCCTTTATATGATGACTTTTGCAGGGGTCATTTAGAGCGTCAAATCACACAGCCCTAAATGCGTCTTTATAATAGAACATGCATTTTATCATTTTTATGAGAAGAACCAAGCGTTTTTTTTTTTTTTTTTTTTTTTTCACATATTAAACTTTAGTTGCATGTAAACGTTAACCCAACTTGAAAAACACTCTTATTTCAAAGTTTTTACCACTAAAAAAACCAAACATACAACTACCTTAATCTCATACTATAAACTTACACTGATCGTTACTTTAAGTAACATACCATCTATTAAAGGTCCACCCCAAAATTAGTGGAATAAATGGACCCGTAAGGTAAATGTCATTTTTGTATTAAACAATACTAATAATCTAATATTATATGAAAATCAATAAGCCACCCATCATGATTCATGTGCAGGCAACAACACAACGACATGAAGCATATAAAAATACTTTAACATGGGGTGACATGATTTATCTCCCTCCTGAACAGGGACGGAGTTAGGAAATAGCAATAAGGGGGGCGAATTTTTTTTCTCAAGCTAACAAAGTAATTTAATTAAAAGTTAGGGGGTCATTTACTTATAATTGCGTCATATGCTTAAATTTTAGAAAGTAAATAGCAAAGCGATTGGCGTGTTGGAGGGGGCCGAGCACCCCCTGGCTCCCCCACTGTCTTCGTCTCTGCTCCTGAAGGGATGTTAGTCGGATTCTGATCAATTCGGGTCGAAGTTAAAAAATATAGAGTTTAATACTATTATAAGTTTTAGTATATTAATAACTTTTTCTTCCGTCTAAAAGTTTTAGTTCACATTTTGTTTTCGGGTTGTTATTAATTGTCCACTGCTACAAGTATAAAAAGAATTTTAATCAAGTTTATCATATTATCCCCATTTGAATTATTATTACAAATAATAATAATAATAATAATAATAATAATAATAGTTTTGAGGCTTCTCATTAAGAGCATCTGCAGCGGTTAAACATTGAAAAGCTTTTCCTCATTTAATTTTATTATTTTTATAATACCAAACAATGATTCTAATTAATGCTTCAAAAAGCTATTGCTCTAGAAATGCTTCAACCGCTTGAAGGATACCAAGTCATACTAAAAAGCTATTGGAAAAACCCAAGTTTGCAATGGAAAAAAGTCTTTGAAAGACTTTTTCTAATAGTAAAAAGCTTTTACTAAAACCATCCGCTGCAGATGCTCTAATTTCTTGCAATCATATGATTTTGTTTCTAATGAAAGAAACGTTTTATAATAATAATAATAATAATAATAATAATAATAATAATAATAAGTTAAAGTTAAAACTGTCATTATAAAAATAGTAAAAAATATAAAGCTAATGATTATGTTATTTATAGGGTGAAAGCTGAAAACACGTAACATACTTATTTAAAACACACGATATACGCAAAGAACTTTCAAAATTATCATTGTAAGCAAGTTATTTTCAAATTTCGTACAATGTACGCACTATGACCTGGAACTAGCAGGTTACCAGGTTTCAAAATTTGAAAATTGACAGGGCTGGTCCCTGTCACCCTGTGGTTTGCGTTGACTTTCACCGGTCATCCATTGACTTTTTATTACTTAGTTACAAAATTACACGTTTGGTCCTTGAATATTTATAGGCATTTCATGCACAGTCTATCACACAAAAATTTCGATTTTTTATTTTCTATTTTTTTTAATTTGGTTATAATTTTTTTTAATTTCTATTTTTTTTTTATTTCTATATATTTTTTAAAAAATATTTTTTTTGGATTTTTTTTTTTTTTTTTTGTGATGTACTATCCATGAAATGCCTATAAATATTCAAGGACCAAACGTGTAATTTATAACTAAGTGATAAAAAGTCAATGGATGACTGGTGAAAGTCAACGCAAACCACAGGGACCAACTCTTTCAATTTTCAAAGTTTGAACCCTGGTAACCTGCTGGTTCCAGGTCATATTGCGTACATTGTACGAAATTTGAAAATAACTTGCGTACAATGATAATTTTGAAAGTTCAATGCGTACATCGTGTGTTTTGAATAAGTATATTACATGTTTTCAGCTTTCACCCTTATTTATAAATTGTGTTTTTTGTTAGTGAACAATTATTTTGAAACGAATAGAGTAATTTATGTTCAGAGTTTAAGAAGAGAAGGGTACCAACCTTTAACACCAACCTATAGCATGACAACGACAACGTAGGTGGTGCCATGACAGGCACATAACACAAAAACATCTTATAATTTGTGTTGTATTTGTATTTTATTAGGTTATGTGTAAGTCATGGGATGTCCTATAATACCAAAGTTGAAAATAAGATGTTTTGTGCTAAGACTATGTTTATTAGTTGTGTTGCCAACCAAATTCAAAGAAAATACATACAAAATTATAATTTTTTAATCTTACATCCAATCTTTTCTTACAATCTAAATCGTATGGCAACCTAAGTTGTCAACCCATAATCTGCCGCATGTCAATGTATTAATCGCTACGTGTTTTTTTTCTTTATTATTATTATTATTATTATTATTATTACTTATCATTGGTTGTATGAATTGATTAGGTTAGGTTGTTGATAAATGATAAAAAAAGATATAAATTGGTTGTATATATTAATTGTGTAGGTTGAAGAAAGAGAAAATAATATTTTATTAAAAATTGGGTTGTTGGGGGGTGGCATTGTAGTCGGTAATGGATCGGGAAGACTCGGCATGAATCGGCAACATAAAACCACTCCATCGGCATGGGCAAATCGGTAAACCAAGCGGTATTCTTTACCGATTCGGTGTGGAGGCTTGCTTTTAATGTTTTCGACTGTTGCAACATTTACTAGAAGAAGCAGGTTCTGAATTCGAATAAGATGAAATTTTATGTTTTGGATGTTTCATGTGAATTGTGAATAGTTTTGGTTTAAATGAACAAGAGTAGTTACGTCAGCATAGATATGAGAATGTGATGATGAACTTTAGTTGCATTTTATTTTCATATGGGTCGGGTCGGGTATGGCCTTTTTTAACCATAAACGGAAGCCATGGCAGTTTATTTTACCGTTTGATGCTTTTCAAAAAAAAAATTATGCATGCTTAGGCATGACATCGCCACTAAAAAGGTATGTTTAGGCAAAAAAATGTGTTGTATGTTTTTTATTGGTCAATTAAGAATAACTTCCATAAACCTTTAGGCAACATTGTCACCCCCTTATAAATTGTTGATAGTCTAAGATGCTGTAAAAAAAGTTGCTGAAATTACATCGCTTTTATGGCTTTACCCATGATACCACACCATTGTCACATGATTCTAAAAGTGGTTATTTTGAGTAATTATCTATTGTAGGACCGAAAATATAGATGATTCATGTGGTTCGGGAGGTCTTGGTTGATGATTATAGATGAAATCCATATTTAGTTTTAAAGAGAGAAAGTAGAGAGAGGGTGGAGAAAATGGAAGTTTATTAATGACTAAATGAAAGATACACAATTTCCCACACCCCTCATGGAGAGTCATGAGGGGTATTTATAGGCTCATCACAACATTACTTTGCCTAGTGTACGATAGTAGTCCCTGCGGGTACTACATGTTACTAATCTAGTCCAATTCACGTGTGTGACGTTATCTTTATAAAAAAGCGAGGCTAATAATCTCCCTCCAAGATATCGTCACACGTGAATGGTTACAATGAGACTTATAAATACATTAACAATGTAAAATTACAACAATAGTAAACTATGTTGACGTTGTTGAAGCGCAGAGTCTCTGTAGTCTAGATACTGAGGCAGACTTGAAGTTCTCTTTTCTGACGATCTCGGCGTATGATCTTTGACATTGATGGCAAAGGTATTTGTAACTCTGAACTTCAACTGTAATGGTCTAGTTAGGTTATTACTCCCTCCTAACTAGTGAGCCTTTTCTTTCTTTTTCCTGCTCCCTCCTGAACTGGCAACTCTCTTTTCATCACGCAGCGGACAAAGTAGATTCATAAGTGTAGGCACATGGTTGTCGTTCAGGGAGCATCATGACAATATAACTCACATAACATTGCACAGAAGGTTGGTAATACGCTCCGATGTACACATCATTAGTACTTCTTCGGTTCCAGTGTAAGCACAATTCCCTCGAACAACCAACGTACTAGAGATGAAACACTACTTCTTTTGGCATGTTCTTCTCCCTCCTGATGGTTGCGATTTATCGAAATCATCATACTATTTTGTGTACATGCCATAATTACCCGTACTTTACACTTCTGATGCAATATAGATAGACCGTGTAAGCATAATTTGTGAGAATATGTCGAAAAAGTACTCTCAATACTTTTCTCTCAAATCAACCTGTAAACGAACCTCCTTTGTATTCACCGGCTACTAGTAATGACCACATATGGAGACAGCCCGATATGACCAGCTTGAAAAAGAAGTAATCATCTCATCTTGTGACTTAATGCTTGTACGATAGATGTGACTTAATACCTATACTGAGCACTACAATGTAATTCCTTTAAGTATGAGGTTGCACGAGATATTCGCCATTTGAACAATCCACTACTTCGTGTGACACTGAGTACTACAACGTAACTCCTTTAAGTGATAGTTATACTGTGAGCACTACAACGTAACTCCTTACATAAGTAATAACTAGATTGTCAAGATTGAATTTTTTACTTTGCGCAGACAAGTTATCTTCAAAAGTCGTGCATCCAACCACCCCTAGACTTTGAGATAAATAAGTGCACTTGATGAAATGCCACTTCAAAGTCAAATCAATAATACCGTACAAGAACTCCGTAGTCATTTTTGTTAAACATAGCAATTCTAGCCGTGAACAATGTATCCCCGTGAAAAAATTTTCAATACCAAAATACCACTCTTTGTAAGTATTATCACAAAGTTGCATTCCAAAAAATTAAATTAGGATTACAACTTTTGATATTCCAATTAAGCTTTTGTGACACTACAGCCCAAAATTCACGAGTCCAATATGTAAGCCCAGAAATATGCTATTCAATCCAACTCTTTAGTATTACAACTCCAATCAGCCCAGTTCAATATATACATGTGATATGCATTTAGCCCACAAATCGTGAAACCCAATCCATAACACAAAGATATACGGTTATAAGTTTTATACCCTAAAACTTCTCATTTACCTTTAACCTAAACACACATTTTTGATAAATCAATCAGCCACCATATATACGCTCCTCTTACCAATACAGATCTGTATATCAATCGCAGCTCATAAACACATCATATCTTTACCCAAATCGAATGACAAACACAACCTTTGATTCATATATTAATCAATCGAACGTCAAACACACACCCCTTCTGATTTCTTGCTGATAAGGACTGGACCAAAGACCTTTATGTATTATCTTTACTCTGCTCGAAATACTTGTGGCTTCAAGGTCTCTATAACGAGGTCTAAGGTAGGGTATGTTTGATATGCTTTACGTTTTGTTGTTGGTCATTAACGAATCAAAGTAAAGGATAAAACCTTAGGTTTTGTTCTTTCTTGATAACGATTCGAATATTCGATTGAAGCAAAGTTTTCTTGTTCGAATGATGAGATATGGGGAGTGATATGTGAGGGTCATAGTGTAGGTTAGGATTGTTTTAGATGTTGGTATGGATTTGATAACTTGGACAAGAAGTGATGATATTCTTCTGCTTCTTTCTTTTATGTTTTAAAACTTTGGACTGATGAAGTTATAAACTGAGGTCGAGAATGAGTCTTGGTATTTGGTATGTGGTCGTGGTCTATTCTTCTGCATCATCTCTTCTTTCTGTCATGTTTTCGAAAATATATCAACATGTAATTGCGAAACTTTTCTTAGAAATTTATCGAGAATACATGTTTGTCGAGAACAAGACATATCGAGAACATGTTTATCGAGAACAAGTTTATCGAGAACATGTTGTCGATAAATAGGGTATTGTGTTCTCGATAATCACATGTGTTCTCGAAAACGTATTTTCGAAAAATAGTACACTTCAAAAATTTCTTATACAAGAAATTCCGACCAGATTCCGGCGAGACTTTTACAGAATCCGATGAGTATTCCGATGAGGTTAACCACAGTTTCATGGACATGGTTCAAAAAAGCCACAAATCTAAAACTTGCTATGTGAACATCGAGACACCCAAAGCAGTTTTTTGAAAACTGTGTGAATAAAGCTAACTTTTTTTTGACCATTAGGATACAAGAGAGTTGTAAAAAAGCTGTTACCACACAAGATAAGGAAAAAAAATTCCGGATCCGAAAAAATGGTTAAAAACAGCTTAAAAGATAACTCGAACCAACAATAAATCAATGAAACAAACAACCTGGGTGATGATACCAATTGTAGGACCGAAAATATAGATGATTCATGTGGTTCGGGAGGTCTTGGTTGATGATTATAGATGAAATCCATATTTAGTTTTAGAGAGAGAAAGTAGAGAGAGGGTGGAGAAAATGGAAGTTTATTAATGACTAAATGAAAGATACACAATTTCCCACACCCCTCATGGAGAGTCATGAGGGGTATTTATAGGCTCATCACAACATTACTTTGCCTAGTGTACGATAGTAGTCCCTGCGGGTACTACATGTTACTAATCTAGTCCAATTTACGTGTGTGACGTTATCTTTATAAAAAAGCGAGGCTAACATCTATAAATTAGCTAATTGATTATTCCCGTCCAAACAAAATAATTATGTCTAGAAACACATACCGACCTTATTCGGTTCGCTTGCAGTTTTGTATATTTATTTCATTTTTTGTCGGTTTTGGTTCGGTTCAGTTTTTGTCTGTTTTTTGGTTCGAAATAGCTAAAACGATCTGATCCGAACCGAACCGAGTTATTCGGTTCATTTTCAGTTTTGATATCTATTTATCAGTTCGGTTCTCGGTTCGAGTTTTTTCCTTTGTCAGTTTTCAGATCGGATCGATTTTTGTCGGTTCAGATCGGATTTGACCCTTTGCTCATCCCTAGGGCTGTAAACGAACCGAACGAACACGAACGAAGCCTTATTCATGTTCGTTCATTTAATTTTAACCAAACAAATAAACGGACACGGACGCTTAAACGAGCGAATTTTCTTGTTCAAGTTCGTTTATTAAGAAAATGAATTGTTCATGTTCGTTTATGTTCGTTCATTAAGACACTAAACGAACGCTAAACGAACATAAACGATCGAACATAAATGAAAATAGACAAACAAGCATAAACTTTATTGAATTCTTCACAATTGTTTTATAAGTGTTGCTTTGTTTAAACAACCAATTTTTAAAATTATAAAATTAAAAAATATGATATATGAACGTAAATAGATAAATAAACATAAACGAACACCTAATCGGACGTTCACGAACATAAATGAACGAATGAGATTTTTGTTCATGTTCGTTCATTTAACTAAACGAACGTAAAATATTGTTCATGTTCGTTCATTTAATAAACGAACGAACATAAACGAACTTTTTACCGAACGGTTCATGAAATGTTCACTGAACGTTCAGTTCGTTTATAGCCCTACTCATCCCCAATTGTAAAACAAGGGTGCATGTGTGGATCTCAAATTGGCACTTGTACAAGTATTACTCCATTGAATTATGTGGAGGACAATAGCCATGTTGTGCTATCACATGAGATTTTTTGTTTAATAACCAGCACAACTTATGTAATTTTTTGTCTCCTAGGGAAACAATTATTGGGAAAATAATTCAGATGCTTAAAGTATGTGCCTAAATTCATGCCTAAGCATGTGTGCCATAATCCTGGTTTGTGAAATAGTGGCCCCCTTATTTGCAAACGCAGACTTAGGCATGAATTTTGGCATATTTTTAGGCCTCTCATTGTCATTACAAATGTTGTGGGATAACTTAATATATTTTTCCAAATATTGTGTTTGTTTCTTTTATGGTTTTAGAATTAGATATAGCAATTTTTTTTGTCTTGGATTCTTGGAAATAATTACTTGAATCAGCATTTTTATTTTTGGTAATCACATGTAACAATCCCATGTGAGTTTGTGAGTGCTTTGCAATGGCATACACATAATTCGGTGGTCACATGAGGTAGTAGAAATGTAGAATTTTATAACCAATACTACATATAATAATTTTTTTTTGCCTAAATGATAAGCTATAAGAAGTGTGGCAGTGGACAACGGCATCACCAACGGTAAGACCATATCGCCGGTGACAGTGGCGAAGCTAGAAAATTTTCAATGGGGGGTCGGGATCTAAATTTTTTTTTCATAACGCTATTTTTCGGGTAATACCGAAATTTTGGGGGGTCGAAACTGAATATACCGAAATTTTTCTACACGAAAACTATATATCCCTTATATCGCAAAAAAATTTTCGGGGGGTTGGGCGCCCCCTCCCGCCCCTATGTAGCTGCGCCCCTGGCCGGTGAACACTGCCGCCACCTCGGCGGCATGCTCCATCGGCAAGGTTCAGCAGCAATATATGATTCCACGGCATGGATTTAGTTTAGGAGAATGTATAAGTTTATATGCATTATGTATAAGCTTAATATATATGATGCTATGGATTTAGTTGGGAGGTATGAAAAATGCATGGTTGCTACTAAAAAGGGCTTGGGAGGTATGAAAAAAGTATGAATGAGGTGGAATGAGATGAAATAATATTATTGGTGGATTTTGAAGGTATGGATAATTTCGGAAGTACGACTGCCACCATCCTAAACAATATTTTGTTTTTATTCAATCTCGTTTTGGTAATTGATTTTTGGAAAACATGATGTTTCATATTCAGATGAAACAAACTAAAACGTGGCACGTGAAAATTGTTTTGTTGTGATTGTGTTGTCTTTCTCTAGTAGTATGTTAATGTCATCATGTGTTTTGGGATAATTCACTTGATGGAAGTTGTTTTGTGATTAGGAAATGCATAAATGCGTTCAAATTAAAGATGACTTTTGTTTTTGTCACACTGGTTTACATGAGTTATTGAGTTATCATCCCATATGTTAGCTAGGTATTTTACAAGAGTTTGTTTTTAAAAAAATAAAATAATATAATAGTAACAACATAATAACTATTTTGTTGGTAATTTGAGACCTATTTGTTAAACATTTGTCAAGTTGAGTAAATATGTATCACGAGATGATTTTAGTTAGGCCTTTTTAAATATTATAAATGTGTTTAATTGATCATTTGATAGAAAGTGTAATTATATAACAATTACTCAACCGGTTTAAGTAGGTCTAGCAAGTCAAGATTTTATTTTATTTTATTTATTTATTTATTTATTTTTTTGCATATTTTACTCAACATAAAATATTTTCTTTTTGAAAATAGGCAGGTGTAAACATATATTTATAGACCCATTTATACATGAACTCGTTTAGACTCATGTTTCTAAAAAATTTATTTAGACTCAAACCCGTTTAGACCAAAACCATCTAGACATATGACCGGATCCAACCCGCTTATTTTGCCACCTCCAAGGTTATGTAATGTTTAATCCGGAAGAAGTTTTTAGTCATGTGGTCTACGTAAGATGGTTACTTTGCCAATCAAGAAATCATTGGTTCAAATTTCAACATAAATAAAAGTAAGATTGTTGTGATTACATTAGAGAAAAGTTCTTTTATGAACTAGTTTTTTGCTAAAAACTGAAGGACAAATCTCCACCATTCATCTAATTTGATTTAAAGGTAAGGATTAACCTAAGATTTAATATGCAACCTAAGTCCATGTTTTTTTCCTTGTCTTTTTGTCTTTCTTATTTACTTATTTTTTTTTCTTTTTTTTTTTGTCTTTTATTGTTTCTATTCAAGCTTTTTTTCCCTTTTATTCTATTAACGTTTTCTTTCTTTTTTTCCTTTCTTTTTTACTTTTACGCTTTTTTCTTCTTTTTATTTACACTTTTTTTTTAATAAATATTTTTTTAATTCATTTTTTTTCTTTTTTATTAAAAAATTCATGTGCATTTTTTTTTAAATTCACGTTTTTTTTTCAATTTCTTACGTTTTTGTCCGTTTTCTTCCATTTTTGTCCGTTTTCATACGTTTATACACGTTTTCGTCCGTTTTCATACGTTTTCGTTTGTTTTTTAGTTTCTGTTCATTTATAGACGTTTTCGTCCGTTTTATACATTTTCGTCCGTTTTCAGACGTTTTTGTCCGTTTTCGACAGTTTTTATACGTTTCCAGACATTATTGTCCGTTTTCGTCGATTTTTTTTACGTTTTCGTCTGTTTTTAGACATTTTCGTCTGCTTTCGTCTGTTTTTTTATGTTTTCATACGTTTTTGTCCGTTTTCATCCGTTTTCATACATTTTTGTTTGTTTTCAGAGTTTTCGTCCGTCTTCATACGTTTCGCAAGCTTTTATACGTTTTCAGACGTTTTTGTTCGTTATCATATGTTTTCGTCCGTTTTCATACGTTTTCATCCATTCTTTTACGTTTTCGTCTGTTTTTACATGTTTTCGTCAGCTTTCATATGTTTTCTTCCGTTTTCGTCCGTTTTCATGTATTTTTGTCCGTTTTCAGACGTTTTCGTCCGTCTTCATACGTTTCGGCAGCTTTTATACGTTTTCAGACGTTTTTGTTCGTTTTCATATGTTTTCGTCCGTTTTCATCCATTTTTTACGTTTTCGTCTGTTTTCATACATTTATATATGTTTTCGTCCGTTTTCATACGTTTTCGTCTGTTTTCATATGTTTTCTTTCGTTTTCGTCCATTTTTCATACTTCTTTGTCCGTTTTCAGACGTATTTTCACGCCTTCATACGTATTCGTTCGTTTTCATCCATTTTTTATACGTTTCTAAATTTCACAATTGCTATTATTAATATAACAAGTGATATTCTAAATAGAATATCACTTGTTATATTAATAATAGCAATTGTGATATTCAGAAACGTATGAAAATGAATAAAAATGTACAAAATGTATGAATACGGACAAAAACGTTAGAAAGTGAAAGAAACATGAATTAAAAAAAATGTGAAATCACTTGTGATATTCTGAATATTACTTGTGATTTTCTGAATATCACTTGTAATATTCAGAATATCACTTGTGATTTTCATGTTACAAAATATTTGTTGAAAATCACTTGCGATATTCAGAATATCACTTGCGATATTCTGAATATCACAGGTGATATTCTAAATATCACAGAATATCACTTGTGTTATTCAGAAATGTATGAAAACGTCTGAAAACATTTAAAAACAAACAAAAATGAATGAAAACGGAGGAAAATGTATGAAAACGGATAAAAACTTAAGAAAACAGACAAAAACGAATGAAAATAGACGAAAACAGATGAAACCGTATGAAAACATTTTCGTCCGTTTTTATGTATTTTTGTCCGTTTTCAGACGTTTTCGTCTGTTTTCATACTTTTCACCAGTTTTTATACGTTTTCGTCCGTTTTCATCAAATTTCATACGTTTTCGTCCCTTTCCAGGCGTGTTTCATACACATTCGTTCGTTTTCATATGTTTTCGTCCGTGTTCATACGTTTCTGAATATAACAATTGATATTCTTAATATCACAAGTGATTTTCTATGATATTCAAAATATCACTTGAGATATTAATAATATCAATTAAGATATTCAGAAACGTATGAAAATAAAAGAAAATGTATGAAAACGAACAAAAACAGAAGAAAACATAAGAAAGTGAAAAAATGTGAATTAAAAAAATGTGAAAATCACTTATAATATTTTGAATATCATTTGTAATTTTCTGAATATCACTTGTGATTTTTATGTTACAAAACATTAGTTGAAAATCACTTGTGATATTCATAATATCACTTGTGATATTCAGAATATCACTTGTGATTTTCTTAATATCACTTGTGATTTTATGAATATCACAAACATTAGTTAAAAATCACCTGTGATATTAAGAATATCACTTGTGATATTCTGAGTATCAAACAATAATACTTTTTATATTCAGAAGCGTATGAAAACGTCTGAAAATGGCCGAAAACATTTTAAAATGGACGAAAACGTATAAAAATGGGCGAAAACGTAAGAAAACGGACGAATATGTACGAAAACGTTTGAAAACGTACAAAGATGTTTAAAAATGGACGAAAACATCTGAAAACGTATGAAAACGGACGAAAACATATGAAAACGGACGAAAACATATGAAAACGTATGAAAACGGACAAAACGTATAAAAATGGACGGAAACGTATAAAAACAGACAAAATCGTATAAAAATGAACGAAAACGTATATAAACGTATGAAAACGGACAAAAAACGAACGAAAACGGATGAAAAAGTCTGAAAACGGATGAAAACGTATAAAATTAGACGAAAACGTTTGAAAACAGACGAAAACATAAAAAACGGTCAAAATCGTATAAAAACAGACGAAAACGTATGAAAACGTTATAAACGTATGAAAACGGAAAAAAATGAACGAAAACGTATAAAAATTGACGAAAACATCTGAAAACAGACGAAAACGTAAAAAAACGGATGAAAACGTATAAAAACGGACGAAAACGTCAGAAAACAAAAGAAAACGTAAAAAATGGACGAAAACGTATGAAAACGGACAAAAACGTATATAAACATGTGAAAACAGACAAAACGGACGAAAACTTAATAAAGTAAAAAAATTATGAATTTATTATTAAAAAAAAAGAACTTGATAAAAAACGTGAATTTGAAAAGAAATAAATAACTGAAAATAAATAAAAAACAAAAAAAAAAACAAAAATAAAAAAAATAAAAAAATAAAAAAAAAAAGGAAAAAATACACGTTATTTGGAAGAAAGGCAAAAAAAAAGGAAAAAAAGAAAAGAATAAAAAAAGGGAATTAAAAAAAAAAAAAAAAAACATGGACTTAGGTTTCCCTATTTAATCGTAGGTTAATCTCCACCATTAGATTAAATTAGATGAATGGTGAGGATTTGTCCCTCAGTATGTAACAAAAACTTGGTACTTAAAATAACTCACCTCGATTACATTATACGGAGTACTAGTTATAATGCCCGCGCACGCGCGAGTTTTTTTTTAAGTTTTTTGAATAACATATTTTTATTTATTAAAAAATAAATAATTTAATCTTTGTTTTGTTTGATTTATGATTATAGTTTTTAAAACAAATAATTATATTTTTTAAAATTATAGTTTTTTATTATTAAAGATAATCATTTAAAAATTTTGCATCTTATCTATATTTTTTGTATTTATCTTCTACTTGTGTAGTATATATCAACAAAACGAATTTAGAAATTTATAAATTAAAAAATAATAATTAATTAAAATATTACTTAATAAAGAAATAATCTTTTTTTTTGAAATACGAAAGTCCCTACTAGAGATTTTGTATTATATAAATAAAAGATGTACAAAAATGTAATCATACGGAGTATGTACGAAACAATTGATGGCAAATTCTTTTGACAAACCAATCACGTATCTTTTTAGGAGCATTAGATAAAGGTGTGCCAAAAATTAGTCGAATACATGGACCATAGGTAAAGGTCATTTTTGTACTGAACAAACTTTTACTAATATTATATGGAAATCAATAAAAAAAAACCCATCATTGACTTTTCTATTTGAAAAAAACTAAACAATAATTTTATATTTATCCATAACACAAGTAGAAGATAAATACAAAAAATATAAATAAGATGCAATTAATAATAGGATTAAAATTTTTAAATAATTATCTTTAATAATAAAAAACTATAATTAAAAATCATAAATCAAACAAAACAAATATTCAATTATTTGTTTTTTAATAAATAAAAAATATATGATTCAAAAAAATTAAAAAAAAAATCCCGCGCGTGCGCGGGTATTATAACTAGTTATGCATATAAAAATACCTTAACATTATGCCTGCCCCAAGTCCCACCTGATATAATATGGTCGCTTGAATTTCAATTTAAATAATTTGTGTTCATATTTTTGGTTGAAGACCACTAAAAAGTATATTCTAAACCCAATTATTCAAACTAAAAGTTGACATATTGGAATGTTATATATTAAAAACATGTCAATAAATCTTTAGATATGTTAAAAAAATAGAACGATTGAAAAAGATCTTGTCAACCGACCCGTATATAACATGAAATTTTTTTAATTGTGAATATGAAAACATATTCTGTTTCCAAAAGTTTATAATTGAGCTATAGGTCACTAACTCATAAATCTTTTAATGGTATAAACCTATATCCATTAAAAAAAAAAAAAAAAAAAAAAAAAAAAAAAAAAAAAAACCTTCAAAGCTTTATAATCATTCCATACAACTCGCATGTGTTAAATTATGAAAAGGTCTAAAATAATAAATGTCTTTATGCCAAGTAAAATATATGTTTACTATGGTTAAATGCTAATATGAATTAGTAGTTTATAGAAAGCTTATATGACATGATATGTTACCGCTACAAACATTCGAGATGGTGTATAAACCACAAAGAAATCATACATAGGCTATGTTTGGCTACGGGTTTATAAACTTAAGTTTTTTAAATAAGCTAACTTATAAAGATAAGCTCTGTTTGTCACACTAGCTTATAAAAACTTTTATTAGTTATAAGCTTTATAAACCCAAACCAATTGATGCATTTTTAAGCTTTATAAAAACTTATAGTTAGTCAAATTCTTTAAATACTCATAAAAGTATAATAGATTAATACACAAAAGCTTATAATATATTCGAATTTAATTTAATTTATTTTTAGGTGAATTTACAAATATAAACTTCATCTCCAACTAATCACCAAACATCTTTACGAAAAAAAAAAGAAAAAAAAATGGTTTAAGCTTCCAACTTATAATATAAGGTCCAGCTCGATACGTGAAACATGCCATATGGCAATGTTTTAATTAATAAATACTTATTTCATCCTAAAATAAATGTCTATTTTGCAAATACACATAGTTTTAGTAAATTTTACTAAATACATTATGCACTCATCAAATATCATTTCTACATATTAAACACTTTCTAATTAATTCAAATTAGAAATGAACATTTATGAGTATTTTGAAACATCCAAAAATAGAAAACATGAACATCTATTTTAGAATGGAGTGAATACATTATTTAATATTGCGAAATGGAGATTACTTTTGAAGAAAAGAAAAATAAATACTTCCTCCGTCTCATATTATTAGTCCGCATTTTATTTCAGGATGTTCCAGTTTAATTCATAGATATGAAGGTTTGATCGAGTTTACCATGTTACTACTACTTGAAGTTATTATTACAAATTTTAGAAAATAAATTAATTAAATAGTTACAGATAAAACTGTTATTCTGTTAAAAAGTAAAAAAAAAATAATAATTATAAATTTCGTAAACTTTGTATTATTTGTCAGAGTACAAATATTATGAGACAGATGGAGTATTAATTAAAGCTTTTTAAAAGAGCTTTTGAGAAGCACTACTATAAATTTTATCAATATTATAACTTTTCCTTAAACTTAAATTCTTTAAATTTGTGTAATATGTAAACCCTATAATACCTTTGATTAAAAATAGTAATAACATTTAGCGCTAAATTAATTTTTTTTATATATTATTTAATCCTTAAACTTTTATCATTTTTCATTTATATAAACTATTTTCTCGCATTGAATATAAATTGAACCTGCAAGTGTTGCATCAAAAGTCATACCAGAATCACAATACAAGTTCACAAATATAATTATTTGACGCTATATACGGTAGTTTTGCGCGAATATTCGTCTAGTTATATGTAACACCCCCAAAATTTGATACAGCGGAAGACTCAACAAGCTTTCGGGGTGTTACGGGGATTGGTATCCAAACACAAGACATAAAAGAACGAGATAAAGTAAACATAATAAAGTACAACCACACGAGGTTTTAAAGTTTACATTATCCCAAAATCATCCAAAGTCAGGCCCAAAGAAAAATAAATATAGGTCCACCATAGTTATCAGAGTTTTAGAAAACATAGATCCATAACCGGTGCCAAATGCCAAGCATCCGCAGAGCATCACTTAATTACCTGAGAAAACGTGCTAAAAGTCAGCTTTCGCTGGTGAGATCATAGGTTTAGATTCTTAATTCAATATAGTGGACATACACGCAAAACGCTTGCTAGCTAGACTAGGGCTCAATCCTCCAACCAAAAATAATCCAACCAAAATAATCCAACCAAATCAAAACATCCCTATAGGTGCACGCTATAGCTCAAATCAATCCAATCAATAGCTTACCTAGCTCAAGTCTAGGCCTCGCTCTATAATCAATCCAATAGCTTACCTAGTTCGGGGACTAGGCCTCGCTCAACAACCAAATCAATAGCTTACCTAGATCTAGTCTAGGCCTCGCTCTATAACCAAATCAAATAGCTTACCTAGATCAAGTCTAGGCCTCGCTCAATAACCAAATCAATAGCTTACCTAGCTCAAGTCTAGGCCTCGCTCAATAACCAAATCAATAGCTTACCTAGATCTAGTCTAGGCCTCGCTCTACCTAGTTCTATAAGCATAGCAAGTTTTGAAATCAAAAAGCGATAATAGTCCACATAAAACATTTGCACGTTTCTCACCCCAAGTATTGAAAACAAAGTTCAAGAGTAAAAGTGGGGCTATGACTCACCTCAAGTCCAGCAAAACCTCAAAAGAAATCGATAGATGAAAGACGTAAGCAAACTCAGGTAACTCACGTAACGGCAACTACAGACTCGGCACTCCTAACAATATCAAAGTCGTTCAGAAATCATTTCCTCAAAATCAAATATTCCCATTCCCGAACGTATTCCATTTATCTTTCCCAAAATATCCATTTCTCAAATTATCTTCATATTCATTTGAAATTCGACGTTTGGTATCCATATGGGTGAAGGGTCGACACAACTCAAACCAAAAAGCCACAACGAACGAAATAATAAACCATCTATAGGTCTAATATTAGCCCGATATATTATTCAAATAAATCATCGAAGCTTATCAAATCCGTCGATTTGGTAATCCCCCATATTTATTTACGTAATACATCGCTCCAAGATTATACCCAACCTAAATCACATTGCACAAAGAATACTATATGGTATATATCGTAGTCCAATAAATTCCCTATATATATCGTCCAATTTGCCAAATTCGTCAATTTAGCCAATTCCACGAGATATATAGTAATTTATCATCCTAATACACGTACCACAACCTATGGGCGTCGTAGGATACGATGCCCATTAATATACTCATTTTATATAGCTAAATAACTCGATTTAACCCGTCGATTAAATAAGTTACGTAGTTATAGAAAATGGTTATATTAATCGTCATATATCCGTGACAACACAAAAGTCACATAATAAAGCCCACTTGGACTTAAGTAACCACAACTCGTATAACTCGATAAGTTTTCCAAATTTATAAAAGTCATCATGGTTTTATTTATTACTTACCCGACTTATTAGTTCTCGACATTATTTATAATTATTTATTTATAATAATACTCCGACATTTATTGCACTATTCGCATAGTATAATAAATATCGTTATATTATTATAACGTTCACTCGTGACCGTTTTATTATTAATATACGCATTTATAATAATATATATACGTTTATCACGTCTATATACTTATATAAACGATTATATTACTAATAATATTATTACGAGTATTATTTTTAACGTTTGATTTTAAATATTTATCGAGTCATAAGAATTTGGTCACATGTCCGAGTCATCACTCTCGGCTCATAGTCCAAGTCCACAAATAATAATAATAACCAAGTCACAATAATAAATCAACTCCGTCCAAACAGTCCCATATCCACGTGCTACAACACGAGGGTCCGACTACGGCACCCAACTAACCTATCTCCGTCATCTAATGACCGTCTCACAATCGGTCCCCAATACCACTTTCGTCAACAACTCCTCAATAATCACAATCGTAACAGTATTCTCATTATCGAGACCACAAGGTCTCGACTCATCAAAATATTCGGCCAAAAATAAAATGAGCCGCAAGAACAAGTAATAAAAACAACCATATCACCACATAATACAAAAGACATATATAAACCATATCAAGGAAAAACATCAAAATAGGCTAGTTCCGGGTTGGTTTACCAAGCCAAACCCGAGCCTTGCAACCCACTTGGGTCTCGGCTAAACACATGAGTCACAAAGGCTCGAAACCAAGACTACGGGGTCTCACAACAAGCTCAAATGAGCAACCAAAATCTGCCACGAGGGTCTCCCCTTGGGTCGCGACATCAAATAACAACAACAATATCAAATCGGTATCCAATCTAGCCAAGAATCAAACCAATCGGACCAATGGTCATATTAGACTCCCAACCGAGCCAAAGGTAACATTACACCGAGACCATAGGGTCTCGGTTAAGCTCTAACGAGCCACAATCATCTCCAAACGCAGCCCAAACATCAAAAGTCGAGCACCAAACAAGAGTAATTCGACACCCCAAGGATACCGAACGAGTTTTTATAAGCAAATCTTCATTTCCCATCATTAGTTCACAAAACCCATTTAAGAAAAGTTATGTACCCACGAATTGGGTAACACATCGAGACCCACGAGTTGAAACTCGTGGCCACTCACCTTCAAAACAACTCTAAAAATATATTCCTTCAAAAACCCAACATGAAAAAGACGAAAAGGTGGTGTTTATGTGGCGGTGGTGGTGATTTCGTGGTGTTAGAGGCGTTTATACGGCGCGTGGGTTATACCAACGGATAGATCTCGACGAGATGGTTAATATGGTGGTGGTAGTTTGGTCGTGGAGGTGGCGGTGTGGTGGTGGCAGCCGGAAATAGGGGCGGCGGCTAGGGTTTTGGTAGAGAAGATGAGGATGGTGATAAAATAGAGAGAGAGAGAATAGGTGTTGTATGTTTGTGTTGTTTCCAGGGCACAAGGACGATTCATGTTATGCTCTTATAAAAAAATAAATAAACTTTTTGTAATAAGAATAATAATACTTGTATGGTGTGTAGGGGATTTAGTAGCCCGATGCCAATACACGGACTAAACCCGAAACTTAAATAACCAAATATCTTTCAAACCGAACCCGTTTCAAAATAATAATATCCGATACAACAATAAAATATAATTAAAATTGTTAGGTTAACCTAGTGCCGGAGTCAAAGGAGTGCCAAAATAACGATCTCAAAATAAATCATTACGACCGAATCAAATCAAACCATAAATAAATATTCGAATCTCATAATTATCGTACGATTAAAATCACGTACCAACGTTCGTAAAATATCTCGTCACAACAAACTTTCAAAAATTCCAAATTATAATTTTAATGTAATGCGGGTTTTATAAAACGGCTCCCTATTTTGCCAGTTGTCACATCCTCCCAGCCTCAGAAGGAACCCGTCCCGGGTTTCTCTCGAAATAACCCATCTACGAAGTGAAAAGCTTCGGATATCTCTTTCGAAACTCATCCTCACGTTCCCACGTGAATTCCGGTCCGTGCCGCGAATTCCAACGAACTTTGATGAGCGGAATACGACTTCTCTTGAGTCGTTTGATCTCTCTATCCATTATCTCAATCGGCTCTTCCACGAAATTCAAACTTTCATCCACACGAATATCCTTGATCGGTATAACTGGTGTTTCCTCTGAAAGGCATTTCTTCAGATTACTAATATGAAACACATCATGAACTTTACTCAGTTCCATAGGTAATTCCAAACGATACGCTACGTGCCCAATTCTTTCCAAAATAAGAAATGGTCCAATGTAGCGGGGATTAAGTTTCCCACGTTTCCCAAAACGTATCACACCCTTCCAAGGCGAGACCTTCAACATCACTCTGTCTCCAACCTGGAATTCTAGGGGTTTACGCCTCTGATCGGCGTAGCTTTTCTGCCTATCTCTAGCTGCTTGCAGTCGATCTCGAATCTGCGTTACTTTCTCCGTAGTTTCCAAGATAAGCTCAGGGCCTGTGAGTTGGCTATCTCCAACTTCTGCCCAACCAATAGGTGAACGACATTTACGACCATACAAAGCTTCAAATGGTGCAGCCTTAAGACTTGTGTGGTAGCTATTGTTGTAGGAGAACTCCGCAAGGGGTAGATACTTCTCCCAGCCTTTACCAAAGTCTATTATGCATGCACGAAGCATAACTTCCAAAGTCTGAATAGTTCTCTCACTTTGACCATCGGTTTGGGGGTGATATGCAGTACTCATATCAAGTCTCGTCCCCAAAGCGGTTTGAAGTGATCGCCACAACGCTGACGTAAAGCGGCTGTCGCGATCAGAAATAATTGATATCGGAACTCCATGTCAAGAAACTATCTCCTTTACATACAACCTCGCAAGTTTATCAAGCACTATCATCTTCACTAATCGCCAGGAAATGAGTAGACTTAGTCAATCGATCCACAATTACCCAGATAGCGTCACAACCGCTAGCTGTCTTTGGTAATTTGGTAATAAAGTCCATCGTAATCCGCTCCCATTTCCAAACCGGGAGTTCTGGCTGCGTCAATAATCCTGACGTCTTTGATGTTCGGCTTTAACCTTAGAACATGTCAAACACTTACTTAACATACAACGCTATATCTGCCTTCATATTTGGCCACCAATATAACTTTTTCAAATCCTGGTACATTTTGTCAGACCCAGGATGAATAGAGTATCTTGACTTATGCGACTCATGCATAATCAACTCTTGAATTCCTCCATACAATGGTACTCAACTTCGCTCTCCAAAACATAATACTCCATCAGAACGTCTAACAAATCCCTTCTCATTTTCTGCCATCCCAAATATGTTCTCAGCAGTTCGATTCTCTGCTTTCAACGCTTCCGTTTGAGCTTCTAATATTTGAGATGGTAATGGCGATACGATAGTCATTCCTAATGACCTCACTCGTAA
Source organism: Artemisia argyi (assembly GCA_030686995.1). Taxonomy (NCBI): domain Eukaryota; kingdom Viridiplantae; phylum Streptophyta; class Magnoliopsida; order Asterales; family Asteraceae; genus Artemisia; species Artemisia argyi. The sequence continues at coordinate 193,954,449 of CM060687.1, read as the reverse complement.
CGGTGGAATTCTCTCCTTTCGACTAAGAGCATCAGCAACAACGTTTGCCTTACCAGGATGGTAGCGAATTTCACAATCGTAATCGCTTAGCAACTCAATCCAACGTCGCTGCCTCATGTTAAGCTCTTTTTGGTTCAGAATGTGTTGTCGACTTTTGTGATCAGTAAACACTACACACTTGGTTCCATACAAGTAATGTCTCCATATCCTCAAAGCAAAAACCACAGCACCTAACTCTAAATCATGGGTGGTGTAGTTCTTCTCATGCTTCTTGAGTTGTCGGGAAGCATAAGCTATTACTTTCTCTCGTTGCATTAACACAGCTCCTAAACCTTTATGAGAAGTGTCACAATAGACGACGAAGTCCTCGTTACCTTCAGGTAACGCTAAGATAGGAGCACTACACAACATCTCCTTAAGTAGTTGAAATGCTTCCTCTTCCTTATCTCCCCATTCGTACTTAACACTCTTTTGGGTCAATTTGGTCAACGGTTTTGCGATCTTCGAAAATCCCTCAATGAATCTTCGGTAATAACCGGCTAATCCCAAAAATTGACGAATTTCTGTTGGGGTCGTAGGTGCAGCCCAATCTTTAATCGCTTCAATCTTAGTAGGATCCACATGAACTCCTTGCCTATTAATCACATGACCCAAAAATTGTACCGTCGGAATCCAAAATTCACATTTAGAAAACTTGGCATACAGTTTCTCTTTCCCGAGCAATTCTAAGATAAGCCTCAGATGCTCCTCATGCTCTTTCTCACTCTTCAAATAAATTAGAATGTCATCGATGAACACAATCACGAATTTATCTAAGTAAGGCTTACACACCCGATTCATGAGGTCCATGAATACCGTCGGTGCGTTTTTCAACCCAAACGGCATCACCTGAAACTCGTAATGCCCGTAACGGGTTCTGAAAGCCATTTTCGGAATATCTTCCTCGCAAACTCGAAGCTGATGATATCCCGATCTCAAATCGATCTTCGAATACACACTCGATCTTTGAAGCTGATCGAACAAATCGTCGATCCTCGGTAACGGGTATCTATTCTTCACCGTTAACTTGTTCAACTCTCGATAATCAATACACATACAAAACGATCCATCCTTCTTCTTCACAAATAAGACTGGGGCTCCCCAAGGTGAAGAACTTGGTCTTATAAATCCCTTTTCGGCTAACTCCGCTAATTGTTTCGACAACTCTTCCAGTTCAGCAGGTGCAAGACGATAAGGCGCTCGTGCTACAGGTGCAACGCCTTGTATTAACTCAATCTGAAACTCCACTTGTCTAGTCGGCGGGATTCCCGGCAAATCATCGGGAAATACATCAGGAAAATCATGAACTATAGACACATCTCCAATGCACCCTTCCTTCTTCTCCTTCCCTCCTTTCTCAGAAATTTGAGCTAAGAAAAGGCAACTTCCTTTTTCCATTAGCTTCGGCAACTTAGTGCAAGATATGACCACTCATCTAGATGGGCCTCTCAAATCCTTTCTATCTCCTGGTATGCTCAGAATCTCCTTGCCGTATGGCACACGCACGATCTTCTCATCGCAAATTATATGAGCACGATACTTCGACAACCAATCCATACCAATAATGACATCAAAACTTCCTAACGTGCCGGGTAGAAGATCTATGTTGAAAGGACGATTCAGAAAGTTTAACGTGCAGCCGCGAATGATAGTCCTAATCCTCTATATGTTCCCATTAGCTAACTCTACATCATAACCAATTCCTAAGGCCATCGGGGGTTTCTCTAGCAAGGGTGCAAACTTAGTGGACACAAACTCTTATCGGCACCAGTATCAAATGGTATGGAAGCATAACGATTATTGAGAAGGAACGTACCAGTAACAACGTTCGGATCTTCTCCCCTCTCGTTCCCAAGTGCATACACTCTTCCCTGAGCAGCTCCAGCTTCCACACGTTGGTCCCCGTTATCTTGTCGTCCACGGTTTCCTCCAGTTCCACGGTTTCCATTATTGTACCCATTACCACCCGATCCTTGATTTCCTCGGTTCCACGATTCCCTACACTCATTTCGATAATGTCATTTCTTTCCACATCCATAGCAAGTAACATTTCCTTTGCTCATAGTTTCAGGAGTAGCTTGAACCATAGCAAGTGGTCGAGCTCTACAATCCTTAGCTATGTGTCCCATCCTAGAGCAATTCTTGCACATCACATTACATCATCCAGAATGATTCTTATAACATCGGTTACACTTGAGTGCATCTCCATTGTAGTTCTTCTTGTCTCCATCTCCCATAGCATAAGCCATAGTAGTTGCTTGTCGCTTGTTTCGACGATCATTACCCTTAGAGTGATTATCCCTCTTCCTCTTTCCATTCTTGTCTTTCTCAGCTTCTTCCAATGCCAACGAGTCCATCAATTGTTGAGCAATAGTGATAGCCTCATGAATGTTTGCAGGTCTAGCAGCAATCACATCATTCCTTGTAGCCACAGGCAACCCATCGGTATACCGCTCAATCTTTTGAGTCTCAGTTCTAACCATATCGGGGCAAAGTAAGGCTAACTCTCGATAACGGCGATTGTAAGTTGCCATATCGGTACCTTTCACTTTATGGTTCCAGAACTCAATCTCCAGCTTCTTAATCTCATTCCTTGGGCAGTAAGTCTGAATCAGCAAAGACTTAAATTGCTCCCACGTCATAGCCTAAGCCACATCACTCCCAACCGAGTTACGGTAATTGTTCCACCAAGTTAAAGCTTCATCTTTGAAAGTAAAAGAAGCAAACTTTACCTTCGCGTTCTCCGCACGACCACTGACATTAAACACTGACTCAGTCCTCTCTATCTACCTAACCAAGTAAACCACTCCTTCAGTTCCACCAAACTCAATAGGTCCACAAATCTTAAACTCCTTGTAGTGACATCTGTTAGCACAAACGGTGGAAATGTTCCAGCAGAATTGTTGGAATGATTTGACTCAACTAGTAGCTCAGCAACTCATTGCTCCACAAGTTGATTGATCATTGCTTGATCCACAATAGGCGCGTTAAGTGGAACATGATCATTGTCTCCCTGGACATCAACATTTTGAGTCCTGTTGTTGCGGTTAGTAGTGTCCAGGTTATCAGGAATAGGGGTCTCAACATTTCGAGTAGGACGGCGTCCTCGACGACCAGGGGTAGTCGTTGTAGTTCCAGTTCGGGTGGCTCTGACAAGGTTTCGTCGTACAGTCATTGATCGAAATCACAATACAAGGTTCATAAGTCTCCAATAACACATACCATAAAGTCCAACAAGAATCCGATTGGTGAAAGTCGAAATACGAACGTAATACCAATACAATATCAACCACGCAAGTAAGACACAATTCTCCATGTACGCCCAAAAACCGTAAAATATCATATGAAATCACCATCGTCCATACAAGTAGTGATTGATACCTCGTTCCAAAATACCAAAAGACATAATAAATACTAATCGTTCCATACGAGACGAACGTACAATCCGAATAACATGACTTAAGGGATAGAATAACCAGCTCTCATAACCGATTACTCCCTGACTTAAGAAGCAACACAAATCCAAATTGATCCAGCCATAATGCTTGCGTAGACTCCTCAACTCCGATCTCAAACCATCCAAATCTCTCCATAACGATTCCAGCTCAACACTGTATATATCTCTATCTCTCTTGAGGTCCGCAACCTCCTTTTCTAACTCTGTGTTCCTCTGCCACAGCTTGCGATCTCCCTCGCGAGCCGTGAGGAAACCTCTCTGCAGACTCTCTATCTGCTCATGTATCTCATCATACCTCTCCTAATCGCTGTCGTCCTGCCCATGACAGTAGTCAAATCAACTCTCAACTCAGCAACAAACTCAGCAATAAACTCAGCAATAATCATCTCAAGTCAGTCAGACATCCGCGAGATCCTCTCGCCCTGTGCAGTAATCCGAGCCCACATCCTACCAATTTCACCCAAATCTGCATGCTCAGCAGAAACCTCAGAAGGTGCATCCAACTCAACGGGACTACCAGGTGGCAACTCAAACAAAAATGGATGATCAGGTGAAACCGGCTCTAACGGATGTATCGGTTAATCGGGCTTCGCAGAATGAGCTGAATTTGCTAGCGACCCATCATCATTAGGCATCTCCTCCTCCTGAGGATCATCCTCTTCCTCATCTTGAGGGTCATCATTCTCTTCCTCATCTTGAGGGTCATCATTCTCTTCCTCATCTTGAGGGTTATCATTCTCTTCCTCATCTTGAGGGTTATCATTCTGCTCACCCTCGTACTCCTCCTCATACTCCTCGTCGGAGGGGTACTCCATCAATCGTCATCTCTGAGCAGGTGAACCACGAGGCGATAAAATCGGTGACTTAGGGCGTCAATGAGACGATAAAGTAGTGGCCGAACGCATGACCAACACGTATGGGTCATCAGGGCCATAGTGATCTACGATGGGCGACGCGTACTAACAATAACAATTCTTAATACCAACACGTGCAAAGGAGGCTATGATTTGTGACAACGGCGTAGGGTAGGTGTAAGTGTTTCAAAACAACTAAACCGCGAATTCAAAATACCATATCAAAATCATCATATAATTCCCAATCATATATATCAAGAAAGATTTAAAATACCGCATTACTAAAATCATTCGTAAAACAATTAAGCCATATAATTCCTCAAAACGCATATAATTCCTCAAAACGCATATAATTCCTCAAAACGCCATCATATCGCTAAATCAATAAACCTCAAATCCTCAAATCATCTCAAGAATCCCAATTCTAATAATCATCTCAATAATCTCATTCCATGTCAATATCTCATAATACCTCAATAATAAACAATGATGCTTCGGCTTGGCGGGCTGGCGGGCAATGGTCGAGGATCGTTTTCTATAAAAATCGGTTATAGTTTAGGTGTCTATTTACCTAGTTCTCTATAACCTTGGCTCTGATACCAATCTGTAACACCCCCAAAATTTGATACAGCGGAAGACTCAACAAGCTTTCGGGGTGTTACGGGGATTGGTATCCAAACACAAGACATAAAAGAACGAGATAAAGTAAACATAATAAAGTACAACCACACGAGGTTTTAAAGTTTACATTATCCCAAAATCATCCAAAGTCAGGCCCAAAGAAAAATAAATATAGGTCCACCATAGTTATCAGAGTTTTAGAAAACATAGATCCATAACCGGTGCCAAATGCCAAGCCTCCAATCCCAAGCATCCGCAGAGCATCACTTAATTACCTGAGAAAACGTGCTAAAAGTCAGCTTTCGCTGGTGAGATCATAGGTTTAGATTCTTAATTCAATATAGTGGACATACACGCAAAACGCTTGCTAGCTAGACTAGGGCTCAATCCTCCAACCAAAAATAATCCAACCAAAATAATCCAACCAAATCAAAACATCCCTATAGGTGCACGCTATAGCTCAAATCAATCCAATCAATAGCTTACCTAGCTCAAGTCTAGGCCTCGCTCTATAATCAATCCAATAGCTTACCTAGTTCGGGGACTAGGCCTCGCTCAACAACCAAATCAATAGCTTACCTAGATCTAGTCTAGGCCTCGCTCTATAACCAAATCAAATAGCTTACCTAGATCAAGTCTAGGCCTCGCTCAATAACCAAATCAATAGCTTACCTAGCTCAAGTCTAGGCCTCGCTCAATAACCAAATCAATAGCTTACCTAGATCTAGTCTAGGCCTCGCTCTACCTAGTTCTATAAGCATAGCAAGTTTTGAAATCAAAAAGCGATAATAGTCCACATAAAACATTTGCACGTTTCTCACCCCAAGTATTGAAAACAAAGTTCAAGAGTAAAAGTGGGGCTATGACTCACCTCAAGTCCAGCAAAACCTCAAAAGAAATCGATAGATGAAAGACGTAAGCAAACTCAGGTAACTCACGTAACGGCAACTACAGACTCGGCACTCCTAACAATATCAAAGTCGTTCAGAAATCATTTCCTCAAAATCAAATATTCCCATTCCCGAACGTATTCCATTTATCTTTCCCAAAATATCCATTTCTCAAATTATCTTCATATTCATTTGAAATTCGACGTTTGGTATCCATATGGGTGAAGGGTCGACACAACTCAAACCAAAAAGCCACAACGAACGAAATAATAAACCATCTATAGGTCTAATATTAGCCCGATATATTATTCAAATAAATCATCGAAGCTTATCAAATCCGTCGATTTGGTAATCCCCCATATTTATTTACGTAATACATCGCTCCAAGATTATACCCAACCTAAATCACATTGCACAAAGAATACTATATGGTATATATCGTAGTCCAATAAATTCCCTATATATATCGTCCAATTTGCCAAATTCGTCAATTTAGCCAATTCCACGAGATATATAGTAATTTATCATCCTAATACACGTACCACAACCTATGGGCGTCGTAGGATACGATGCCCATTAATATACTCATTTTATATAGCTAAATAACTCGATTTAACCCGTCGATTAAATAAGTTACGTAGTTATAGAAAATGGTTATATTAATCGTCATATATCCGTGACAACACAAAAGTCACATAATAAAGCCCACTTGGACTTAAGTAACCACAACTCGTATAACTCGATAAGTTTTCCAAATTTATAAAAGTCATCATGGTTTTATTTATTACTTACCCGACTTATTAGTTCTCGACATTATTTATAATTATTTATTTATAATAATACTCCGACATTTATTGCACTATTCGCATAGTATAATAAATATCGTTATATTATTATAACGTTCACTCGTGACCGTTTTATTATTAATATACGCATTTATAATAATATATATACGTTTATCACGTCTATATACTTATATAAACGATTATATTACTAATAATATTATTACGAGTATTATTTTTAACGTTTGATTTTAAATATTTATCGAGTCATAAGAATTTGGTCACATGTCCGAGTCATCACTCTCGGCTCATAGTCCAAGTCCACAAATAATAATAATAACCAAGTCACAATAATAAATCAACTCCGTCCAAACAGTCCCATATCCACGTGCTACAACACGAGGGTCCGACTACGGCACCCAACTAACCTATCTCCGTCATCTAATGACCGTCTCACAATCGGTCCCCAATACCACTTTCGTCAACAACTCCTCAATAATCACAATCGTAACAGTATTCTCATTATCGAGACCACAAGGTCTCGACCCATCAAAATATTCGGCCAAAAATAAAATGAGCCGCAAGAACAAGTAATAAAAACAACCATATCACCACATAATACAAAAGACATATATAAACCATATCAAGGAAAAACATCAAAATAGGCTAGTTCCGGGTTGGTTTACCAAGCCAAACCCGAGCCTTGCAACCCACTTGGGTCTCGGCTAAACACATGAGTCACAAAGGCTCGAAACCAAGACTACGGGGTCTCACAACAAGCTCAAATGAGCAACCAAAATCTGCCACGAGGGTCTCCCCTTGGGTCGCGACATCAAATAACAACAACAATATCAAATCGGTATCCAATCTAGCCAAGAATCAAACCAATCGGACCAATGGTCATATTAGACTCCCAACCGAGCCAAAGGTAACATTACACCGAGACCATAGGGTCTCGGTTAAGCTCTAACGAGCCACAATCATCTCCAAACGCAGCCCAAACATCAAAAGTCGAGCACCAAACAAGAGTAATTCGACACCCCAAGGATACCGAACGAGTTTTTATAAGCAAATCTTCATTTCCCATCATTAGTTCACAAAACCCATTTAAGAAAAGTTATGTACCCACGAATTGGGTAACACATCGAGACCCACGAGTTGAAACTCGTGGCCACTCACCTTCAAAACAACTCTAAAAATATATTCCTTCAAAAACCCAACATGAAAAAGACGAAAAGGTGGTGTTTATGTGGCGGTGGTGGTGATTTCGTGGTGTTAGAGGCGTTTATACGGCGCGTGGGTTATACCAACGGATAGATCTCGACGAGATGGTTAATATGGTGGTGGTAGTTTGGTCGTGGAGGTGGCGGTGTGGTGGTGGCAGCCGGAAATAGGGGCGGCGGCTAGGGTTTTGGTAGAGAAGATGAGGATGGTGATAAAATAGAGAGAGAGAGAATAGGTGTTGTATGTTTGTGTTGTTTCCAGGGCACAAGGACGATTCATGTTATGCTCTTATAAAAAAAATAAATAAACTTTTTGTAATAAGAATAATAATACTTGTATGGTGTGTAGGGGATTTAGTAGCCCGATGCCAATACACGGACCAAACCCGAAACTTAAATAACCAAATATCTTTCAAACCGAACCCGTTTCAAAATAATAATATCCGATACAACAATAAAATATAATTAAAATTGTTAGGTTAACCTAGTGCCGGAGTCAAAGGAGTGCCAAAATAACGATCTCAAAATAAATCATTACGACCGAATCAAATCAAACCATAAATAAATATTCGAATCTCATAATTATCGTACGATTAAAATCACGTACCAACGTTCGTAAAATATCTCGTCACAACAAACTTTCAAAAATTCCAAATTATAATTTTAATGTAATGCGGGTTTTATAAAACGGCTCCCTATTTTGCCAGTTGTCACATCATATTAAAAAGTACTCTAACTTAGGCTAGTCCAATAATGTAACACGATCGATACAAAAGATCAATTCCCACTCGATCGAGTTACTGTGGGAAGTCGATCGCCCAGTGATTTTTTTGGAAGTTGGTCGTCCACACGATCGACACAAATTTCCACTTTCTTGTGCCTTAAATGTTGTAACCGTTTAAAAAAAAAAAAAAAAAAGTAACTAGCCGTTTGTATATGACGTTTGAAAAAAAAAATCTTTTAAATAAACACACTCATTTCACTATTTTTTCACATATTCTCTATATACACATTCTCTCAAATAACACACTAATTCACTTTTTATTTCACATTTTCAAACCATGAATTCTTACGAGCTATTTATTGCCGATTCGTTTTCGGATGATGAAAATGAAGTTAGTAGCGAGTTTATGATGTTTGCGGAAGAGTGTTGGGAGACTTATCAAACGTCACAACCTAAAGTCTCACGAAACCAAATTAGTAGGGATCGTTTGGGTGCTCATAACCGTTTAGTAACTGCTTTACTTCTGCGATCACCCAAGATACGGCGATCAAGCATTCCATGATCGTTTCCGAATGAGCCGAAGACTATTAACACGAATTGTTCGAGAGGTAACCGATCATTCACCGTATTTCCAACAAACTCCTAGTTGTGCAGGCCTACTTGCTATTTCTCCATTGATGAAGTGTACTTTGTCAATTTGTTAATTGGCATACGGAGTCAATCCTGATATGCTAGACGAATATGTGCAAATGGGTGCGTCAATAATTCGTGAGTGTCTCCAAAAATTTTGTGAGGCCATCATGGAGTTATATGGTGCAGAGTATTTGCGAAAGCCGACGGTTACTGACATTGACAAACTCTATGCTCATCACTACGTAAGTCATGGGTTTCCTGGGATGATAGGAAGCATTGATTGTACAGATTGGCCGTGGGCGAATTGCCCACATGCTTTAAAAGCTCAATATTGTATGTGATCACGGGCAAGAGCCTTTCATTTTATTGGAAGCGATCGTATCCCAAGATTTATGGATTTGGCATGCATTATTTGGTGTCTCTGGGATGAACAACGACGTAAATGTTTTTCGTAAATCGCATATTGTCAATGATATCAAAATTGGGAGAGCATCGGATGTGGAATTCGTTGCTAACGGCGTGATTATAAACGGAGATATTATCTTGTTGATGGGATATATCCGGAATATTCCGTTATTATGAAGTCCATTAAAAATCCAGGGACGAATGATCACAAGCGAATATTGTATAACACGATGTACGAAGCAGCAAGGAAAGATGTGAAACGTGCTTTTGGTGTACTAAAGAAGAAGTGGCTAATTATTAAACATCCGACTAAAGGGTTTGACAAAGAGCGTCTATTACCATATAATATACACATGTATCATATTGCATAATATGATAATTCAGGACGAAGAGCGGGCGATATCTCCCGTATTCTTTCCAGCGGAGTAGTACCGTTTTTATGATCCCATAAGAACGCATGCGGAATCGTTGAAAATCACCAGGGAGATATGCAACAAAACAACTCATTTAGACCTCAAAGCCGATTTGGTGGAAGACATTTGGCATCATCATAATCACAACCTAGTTTAGTCGTTTTATTATCGTAATATTTGAAAGTTATTTGAATTTTATTATAATGTTTTTATTTTATTTGAATTATTATGTAACGTTTTAATTATTAATGAAGTTTAAGTTTGTGTTAAAAATGTTTAAAAAAAAATTGATGTTGGTCGCCCAATCGCCTGAAGGTCGCTGGAGAGAGAAAGCTGACGTGACAGTGAAATTGAGAGGGATTATCTCTCCTTACCGGGAGTAGCCTTATTTTGAGAGATTACAGTTGGCAAAAAGTGTTAAAAGTGGTTAATTTGAGTAATTATCTATGAATTACTGTACTTAATTTGATTATTCCCATCTAAAGAAAACCCAACATAATAATATTGTCTAGACACATAATAATTGCCATCTGGCAAATATAGTAATAAAACCAGCTCTTCAAAATATCCCACACCCTCTCTCTCCATAAGTCCATATAATAATTATCACATCTACTTTAGGCTCTAGAATCATACACTACATATATAGTCAGAGAAGAAAAAAAAAGAGAAGAGAGATAGTATAAGAATTCATTGAATTGAATCGTATTACTTGGCGTGCGTGTATTAATACGTGCTTTCCAGCCCCTCCTCCCCCTCCCTTCATTTCATCTTATAAAAATATATACACTCAATATATTTTCAAGAACGTTCTCGAACAAAATTTACAAAATTCAATTCTAGATTCGGTTACATTGATTTTTGGTAATTTTGTTATTTCAGCTTCTTCATTTGATTTGTTATATGTGTATGTATGTAATTACTTTTTGTTTTATTTAATAATTTATTTAACGTCTTGTTCAATTTAAGTTATCTAACCTTCAATTTTGAACTTGTGGTCAATTTTGAGATAATTTTGAAGTTATGATGTAATTTTATTGTATGTGTGTGTTAGTTTGTGTAAGATTCATTTCTAGCTATTGAAATTGAAATCTAGAGCTTTAGTTAGGAGATCAGCGCTTCATTTACGCCGATTTTGAGCTTAATATGATCCGTTTTGATGTGTTTGTGGTTGGCTGGAATTTGAATCTGAGCATCAACTATTTAGGTCAACAGATTCGCTTATTTTAGCTTCTTTTGTGAGTGTGTCATTATTATTTTATATTTTGGGGGTGTGATCAAAAAGTGTAGATTGGCACGGACACCTGAACCTAGAGTACCATAATGGTATTTTGGGGGTGTTTGTTTAAGCTTATACGTGGCTAATGAGCTTATTTGTTTTTCGGCTTATTTTGAAAGTTGTGGGATTATATAAGTTTATTATGATATGATAATAAACTTATATAAGCCATAAGTCTCAAAATAAGCCGGAAAATTGAGGCTTATGATATATAAGCCAAAAAAAAAAAAAAAAAAAAAAAATGAAAAAAAAAAGAAAAGAAAAAAGCTCATAAGCCACGTAAAAGCTTTAAACAAACACCCCCTTATTATGTAGTTAAAAGCCAAAGAGATTTAAGTCCACAGCTTCGGTTTTCAGATCAAAACTAGCTCATATTCATCTGTTTCACTAAATGCAGTAGTTTTAGCTTTATTCCACTAGTTAAACGGTAAACGGATGAGGTTGGGAGGGCGAGCCTTTTTGACTCAGACGGATGTACGCGGCCTCACTGGGTTAATCCTGAACCGTTTCCCTGGACACCCTAAAATGTGCACAATTCGCGCATTGTATCACGTATAATTGAAGTTGAAAAGTGAATCTGAGCTTCAATTTCGTGATCACAACCTTTATTTCAGCTTTATATATTCTGTTTAGTTGTTTACGTGAGCATTTTTATTAACATCAGTTCAGGTCAATAGATTCCGTTGTTTTAGCTTTATACGATTCCTTTCACGTGTTTGATTTTTATATATCAGTGTAAAGTCGTTATTAATAATCAATCTTATTCTGTTTGTTTCAGTGATCTGAGAATCCTTTTGAGAAAAGTTAATAAAAAGGCGCTGAAGTTTGTTATCGTACGGGCCAAATAAATTGGCCAAGATGGTGTTCGATTCGGGGTTATTGTTGGGGAAACTGGGTATCACTTCGTTGGGTACATCTGAGTACTCGTCGATTGTGTCCATGAACTTGTTTGTGGCTCTTCTTTGTGCTTGTATTGTCATTGGTCATCTTTTGGAGGAGAATAGATGGATGAACGAGTCTATCACTGCCCTTGTCATTGTAAGTGTGTGAATTGTCGAGGTTTTCAGTTACTTTATCTGTAAATTTAACGGCATTGAATTTATGGGGTGTTTGGGAATGCTTGTTAAAAAGTTTATGCTTGTTTACAAAACGTGCAATGCACGAGATGGTGTTTGGATTTGCTTTTATCAGCTTCAAATAAGCTGATAAGCATATAATGTTTGACTCCATTCAAACACTCAAAAGTGCTTATTAGATGTACCGAAACACAATACGCTACTTTGAATAAGTTTACCCAAACACCCTCTTGGATTAGTGACTCGTTATTGTGTGTGAATTGATTTGTTGATGAATATGGATGACAGGGTATTTGCACGGGAGTGATTATATTGTTAATCAGTGGAGGAACAAATTCGCATATTCTAGTATTCAGTGAAGATCTTTTCTTCATTTATTTACTTCCACCGATCATCTTCAATGCAGGGTATGTTTAATTTCGTTTATTTATTTATTTATAAACTACTTAGTATCTTCCATTGTGCTATTGGTAAGATTGGCTCGATTACTTTACTAGGGTAACTTTAGATATCTACATGCTTAAAGATTAGAGCATAATTTATTTTTGCTTCTGGCTAAATATGTTCTTGGTCCATTGCCATATATTGCATCTGAAATTTGGCATTATCCATCTTTTTGTAATATTGCTTAAGTTGTAGTTAACAGATGGAGTATCTGAGTGAAAAAAGGTTTAACAAGTTCACTTTGTGAAGCAACACGGTTTTTTAGTTGTTGGCAATAAAGGGAACATCAATTATTTTCTTGTTATTCACTCCAATATAGTAAAGAAAACATTTTATAGTTAGCTTAATGTAGTTGGTTGACTTGATTTAGGCTGATCCAGATGATTGGATTCTTACCATATTTTTAGGTAACTAAATTAATACTCATGATGAACTATTGCTACATTGCCATCAGTTGTTATATTTTGGGTTGGTTTTTAATTTAGCCCATAACTGCTATTGCCTAGACAAATTATTTGTAGTTAATATCATTTCAAGCAAAAGTTTAATAACATTTCAGGCTTCTACATGATTACTTGTCTTCAAAATGAAAAGTCCTATGTATCAAGTGTTATAATATCAAGAGCAGTCACGACTCAATGGGACACAATTTTACTTCTAGCTTGCAATTCATCTGTTAGATTACTATCGAAACATCCACTGGACTGCCTCCACTGCCTTCTGTTGTATTTATTCGCTTATTCTGATTTGTGCGTGGTCACCATATTAATTGACTTCTTTCTTTTTTTTTTCATAAAATACAGGTTCCAGGTTAAGAAGAAACATTTCTTTCGCAATTTTATGACCATCATGTTATTTGGTGCTGTTGGTACTATGATATCTTTCACCATCATATCATTTGGTATGTACTGAAATATTCCTTTAAACGCACAGCTCCATCATTCTTGATAAACGGCTTTACGCGTAAACCCAAAAATTTGTTTTAAGTTATTGATCTACCCTTTCTATTGATTGCTTCATTTTTGTCTTCAGTATGTTGTAAATAAAACTTACCACACGACACATGCTTACAATGTTCATTGTTTCCTTTATGTAGCATAATAGGTTCTTGTGAAGTAGCATAATATCTTGCAAACAATAATGGCAAAATGGAACATGTATTTAAAATGGCCAAATAATGCCAATGTAACGTTTTTGTACATTATATTTATTGTTGTAAAGCTGACCACTGAAGCAAGAATCCTTTTTCCTGTATCGTTATTTTTAATTATAAGCGTTGGTTTATATTTGTTGGTACATGCTCATATTTAAAAATACTTAAGTTTGTCTAAATTTTGGCAGCTGCGATAAATATCTTTTCGAGGATGAATATTGGTTCTCTTGAGCTGGGAGATTATCTTGGTATCATCTGTTCATTAAATCCTAAACTTAATTTCATTGTAAATTCTAAACTTCTTTTGTTTGCTAAACCTTGAATTGTTTTTTCACAGCAATTGGTGCAATCTTTTCAGCAACCGATTCTGTGTGCACCTTACAGGTACATAAATCACCATTTAGCTCTTATTTATTGGTAGTTAGAGCTGTAAATTTGGACCCGTTTACTTAAAAATGGTACCATATGGGCTGTGTTTTTATCTCAGAAGCGGGTCAAATAATAAAAACTCGCTAAGATGGGAATAAGTCAAACAAGTTAAAAGTTGCTCGAAGTAACTTCCAAAATGTTTTATTCAAAGATATAGATTTATATTATTCTCTTTACATTTATAATTATATGATAATTAAACAAATTAATATATATAACTTTTAGAGGTGCTAATGTTTCGAATCTGACAATGCAGGTGCTAAATCAGGATCAGACGCCTTTGTTGTACAGTCTGGTGTTTGGGGAAGGCGTTGTGAACGATGCTACATCAGTTGTCATATTCAATGCAGTTCAAAACTTTGATTTATCTCAGTTCAACACGACTGTTGTTTTTCAGTTGATTGGAAATTTCTTTTATCTATTTTTAACAAGCACACTTTTAGGAGCAGGGGTGAGTCTTCTTCCACCCTCTCACTCTCTTCCTTTCAGTCAATTTCATGCTTTTTAGGAAGACATGATCTGATGGTCATGTGATGTTGTATTTTGATTCCTCAGGCTGGGCTGCTAAGTGCATATGTCATAAAGAAGCTATATTTTGGAAGGTACGCAGAAGTTTTTCATATGTTGATGGCAAAATGCTAGTTGCTAAATGCATGGGTAGAGGTGGCAATTTTGACCCATTTATTTCTTACGGTGTCGAATTGTGTTGTGTTTTATACTTCTACCCAAAAGGTCAATTTCGATGAGGAGCAAGCCAAATTGGTCAAACGAGTGAAATTTCACACACAAACCATTTATAGTGCATGCAGCTTAATAAACTGTCATAATTAATGTATAACATATTGATAAGGTTTAGAAAATGCTAAAAAGTGTTTGTGGGTCAGCCTGGCCCCTCGATCCTTCCTAAAAAAGACCATGTTAACCCGTAATCCAACCCGTCCATCTTGCCACTTCTAGTTCTTCCTTGATTCTTGTCTACGTTACTTTCTGTGAACCGTTAATGCTGGGGCACGTACTTATTTTGCCGTTGTATTTTTAGACATTCAACTGATCGTGAAGTTGCAATAATGATACTCATGGCTTATCTTTCTTACATGCTAGCTGAGGTAAACTCTTCCTTTCCTCTTATCTTTCAAGCTTTTTTATTTTTTATTTTTATTTATTTTTATTTTATTTATTTATTTTTTTCTGACCTATATACCTATGGATGGGTTAACTTGGGTTATGGACTTATGGTTAACCCATTAGTCAGTGTATTAATAAAGTTTTTGTATATATATGTTTTATAAGCATTTAGCCAATTCAATTAACAAAAGGTCATAATTATTTATTTATTTATTATTATTTTTTTTGCAGTTATTCTATTTGAGTGGCATTCTCACAGTGTTCTTTTGTGGAATTGTGATGTCTCATTACACTTGGCATAATGTCACAGAAAAATCTCGAGTAACCACCAAGTATGTTTACTCTCATAGTTAATGCTTCTATCAATTTAGGCTAATGTCACCAAAAAATTAAACATTCATTTGCAACTATCTCCATTTTTGCAGGCACGCCTTTGCAACATTGTCATTTATTGCAGAGTTATTTATCTTTCTTTATGTCGGTATGGATGCTTTGGATATTGAAAAGTGGAGATTTGTTAAAGACAGGTATGATTTAGAATAAACCAACTATATATATAGGATTTTGCATTTCAAAACAATCGTTAATTTTGTGTTCTTTGCTGTTTTTATGGTTTCTCAGCCCTGGAACGTCAGTTGAAGTGAGTGCCATTTTGTTGGGTATGATTTTGGTTGGGAGAGCAGCGTTTGTGTTCCCCTTATCATTTCTATCCAACTTAACAAAGAAGTCTCATCAAGAAAAGATTGATTTCCGGCAGCAAGTATGTTGTTACTAGTCTTTGATTTTACTGCATATTAAACAAATCATAACTTCATGTTTTATGTTTCTGAATTTTGTTTTTATGTTTTTCTTAAAGGTTTTAATTTGGTGGGCTGGACTTATGCGAGGTGCTGTGTCTATGGCTCTTGCTTATAACCAGGTATGTAACTAGTGCCCTTATCTTTCTGCTCTAAACATCGAGAATCATGAACTTCTTCAGTTTGTTGCGATTGTTTCATTTGTTAACGCTTGCTATATTGCCTGATAATAAGCGGGATTTTTATAGTAGCTGCAGATATAGGGATTTTAACTAGGTTATGCACTACTAGTACCAGAAATCAAAAAATAAAGTCAAAAAACTTTTCTTACACTGCACAAAAGTTACAATTTGGGGGTATCACGCTCATATCCTTGCCCACTTCCAATACATTTACAATATATAATTAAAAATCATGGTTTTCGTCATGCAGTTTACCAAGGAAGGCCACACCACATTGCAGGGGAATGCATACATGATTACAAGTACCATCACTGTCGTTCTTTTCAGTACCATGGTATGATATCTAATGCTTTAAATGACTACATTTTTGGTTCTTTTTAACTCGACATTTCAGCTTCTTTTAAAGTTTAGAACAATCGAAATTTTACAATCTTGCTCAAATGCATTATAATGATTTATAAGATCCATAAAAAGAACAAACAAAAAAGTGTTGACGGGTCAGCCCAACTTTACCTGATCCGTTTTTTCATGGGTTATAAATTATAAAGCCCGTTTTGACCCGTTAACCAGAAGATCATAGGACCTCACGCATTTGGGTTTTGAGCTCTTGATCATTAAACGTTTTAGACGGGATTATATGATATTCGTGTATGCAGGTATTTGGTCTTATCACACAGCCACTTGTTAGACTCTTGCTGCCTCAACCCAAGGGCTTAAACCGAATGATATCATCTGAACCGACGACCCCCAAATCATTCTTAGTACCATTTCTAGGAAATGGTCAGGATTCAGAAGCTGATCTAGGCCGACATATTGCCCGCCCAACTAGTCTACGAATGCTTCTATCAACACCTTCACACACCGTTCACCACTATTGGAGAAAATTTGATAATGCATTTATGCGTCCTGTTTTTGGTGGTCGTGGTTTTGTCCCATTCGTTCCTGGTTCACCAACGGAGCAAAGTACTCATCATCTAGTTGACGAAGAAGATGAAGAAAGAAACTAAATGGAGCTATAGAATCAGGAGTTCAGGAGAATTTGTTAATAGATTGAATGACTTTAGCGCCAAAGTATGTGTATGTTGCGGATCACGTTTGTTGTTTTGTGTTCAGTTTTGGTCAAATGGTGAATCACTAGTAATTTGTGCGAGTGTAGATTATTTTGCTTACATTGATGACTTATTGTATACCTTGTGTATGTTGTATGTACCAAATTTCATTTGTCAAACCCTATATTTATGTATTTATACGCGTATAAATGAGATGAATGAGAACCAAGCCGTTGGGCAATTCTGTATAATGCTATTACTTTTTATCTATATTTCATTACTATTAAGCATTCAGCCTCACTATCAATGTTTGCGCTATTGTTCGTTGAATCGTTGATGTTAGTTTTTCGGCATTTCCTATGGTCAAGTATGAAGAGTTTGTCGAGTTGAATAACAAATCAAAATAAGTTTTGGCTCAAAACGCATTTAATATGGAACATTAACATAAGCTTAAGTTCAACAATTATGATCACATGAATATATTTCTATTTTTATAAACAGCAAATATTATTAAAAACACAGGCTAACATGCAGTTGGCTATTTTAAGCAAAGGTACTAATCTCTACAATATTATAGATTATCATCTAGGATCTTTTAATTTAAGGCATAATAAATATGCTTTGACATTTCTGAAACAAAATTAAATTCTCCATTCATATAATCATAATAGTTTTTATTTTTAGTTTTCTCTAACAAGTGCCGTCAGTATATTTGTTAAAGTGACTTTAATAATAAAAATTTAAGTTTTATAAATTAAATATATTTAGTTAAAGTAAAGTGCATATTCAATTATTGTTTACTAAAAAAGTACTTTTATTATTATTATTACAAAATTACCTTTTTTTTTTTTTTTTTTTTTTTTTTTTTTTTTTTTTTTTTTTTACATAGAGGTGGAAGACAAACGACCAACAAGCTGCACCGCTAGTGTTGCGGGTTATTTTATTTATTTATTTTTACAAAAGTATTTTTATTTCTTTACTTTTATAGGTTTAATAAATAATCCTAACCATATAAGGTACTTGTTAGATAAATTTTTTATTTTTAGAGATTGTCTAACCAGTGCCCTAAGGGCACTTAAAAAAAGGAAGGACCCACAAAAAAACATTAAAGAAATAATTAAAAGATTAAGGGACCTACATATTTTCAATAGAAAAATATGTGCCCTTACAATCCCTTATTTTTAGCATATACAAGTTATAAAGAAAACTAAAATTATCAAAAAAAAAAAAAAAAAAAGAAAAAAAAAAAAAACTTTGCAAAATTAAATTCATAAAATAGAACCATTTCACTTTTTATATTTCTTTAAACATTTAAAAAGTGAAAAATTTACACTTTTCTATTTTTTATTTATTTATTTTTCTTTTTTTTTTCAATTTTATCACCCAATGAAACAAACTTGTGTAAGTTGTGTACACAACTACGCAACTCTGCAAAAACCAAAAAATTTTCCCCCAAATTAAACAAAACAAAATCACATCTCCAAATTCCTCCAATTTTCCATAATTCACACCAAATTTTTATAAATTCTCAATCTTTTTCATTTTTACTCACCACCCTTTTAATTTCTTGATCCACTTTTCATTAATGGGTTAGTATTAATTAAAATTTTATAAATTTACACCAAATTCACATAAAATTTAATAAAGTTTTGATTTTTATAAATTTTAAGCCTTTTTAAACTTACCCTTTTGTTTTCTTGATCCAATTAAAAAAAAAAAAGGTTTTTTTGTAATTTATATAAAATTTAATAAAGTTTTGATTTTTATAAATTTTGAGTCTTTTTAAGCATACCCTTTTGGTTTCTTGATCCAATTTGGGTTTATTTTTATAAAAAAAAGAAAAGAAAATTAGGGTTTTTTTTATAATTTATATAAAAATTAATAAAGTTTTGATTTTTATAAATTTTGACCCTTTTTAAACATACCCTTTTGGTTTCTTGATCCATTTTTGAATACCCTTTTATAAAATTTGATTTCATTCACATTTAGGGTTTGTGGTATTATTATTTTTTTTATATAAAGATCCAATTTTTTTTATAAAAAAAAAATAAGGGTTTGATGGAAAGTGGTGGGGCCGGGACAGTGTTAACTCCGGCGAGATTCGTGTGGCCTTATGGTGGTAGAAGTGTTTATTTAAGTGGTTCTTTTACTGGGTGAGTTTTTTAATTTAATTTAATTTAATTTTTATTTTATATAAAAAAAATGATGAAATGTCTGATTTTTTTTTTTTTGGTTTTGAAGGTGGTCGGAGCATTGGCCGATGACGCCGGTTGAGGGGTGTCCGACTGTGTTTCAGACGATATGTAGCTTGCCACCTGGTTATCATCAGGTTAGTTAGATTTTAGTTTAGTATGGTGTCGTTTTGTTTATTGTGGCGTATGTTAGGTTGATATATGATGTTTTGATGATACGAGCATTTGATCTTAGATAGTATTGTAGGATAATGTTGGGCCTTTTAATCATACGGATTATCGTTCATTCGTTTGTATATGGGTAATGGGCTAAACGAGTTATGTTATGTGTTAAGAATCCTGAGTGTGTTAAGAACATAATGACTTGATAGCATATGAATGTGTAATCTACTAATCTTAGATATGTATCTATACGAAAGCGGTTGAAATTAGGATTGATGATCTATGGATGTTTAAGCGTTGATGAACATAATGTTTCCGGTTTGAAATGTGCTTTTTACGGGCGGATGATCTTATCGTAGGTTAATATGTGACGTTTTGTACGGGCGGATGATACAAATTTGTGCTTATACTTGGCTAGTTTGTTCTCAGTTTAGTCTTTTATCGTTTATTGTAGCTCGTTTGATCTTAGATAGTATCGTTTATTATGCTTATACAAATTTATGCTTATACTTCGCTAGTTTGTTCTCAGTTTAGTCTTGTATCGTTTATTGTAGCTCGTTTGATCTTAGATAGTATCGTAGGTTAATATATGACGTTTTGATCACGCTGATCCTCGTTTGTATATGGTTAATGAGCTAACTGTGTAATGTTTTAAGTTAGAATCCTGAATGCTTGAAGAACATAATGTTTGATATGTAGCTCACAGGTTATCATCATGTTAGTTAGTGTTTAGTTAATTTATTGTGGCTCATTTGATCTTAGATAGTCTCGTAGGATGATATATGATGTTTTGATGATGCGGGTTATCATTTCTATATGGATTAAGAGCTAAATGGTTAATGTAATGTGTTAGGAACGTAATGACTTGACAGCAAATGAATGTGTAATCTTAGATATGTAGCTTTCCACTTGGTTATCATCCGGTTAGTTATAACTTTAGTCTTGTATCGTTAAGTGTTGCTATATGAAGGCGTTTGAAGTTAGGATTGATGATATGGATGTTTTAGCTTTTATTAATGTAATGTTTCCGGCTTGAGATGTGATTGTTATGGGCTGATGATCCTGGAGATAGAATGATAAGTTGACGTTTTGATCACACGAGTTCATGCTTATATGTGGTTAATGAGCTAAATAAGTAATGCTATGTGCGAGGAATCATGAATTTGTTAAAAATGTAATGACTTGACGGCCTTTGCTATGTTTTCCCTTAACTTATAAATACTGATTGATGGGTGGATAAAGATTACATCGACCATAGAAATCCGTACTTTGATTTATGATAATGTGATATGTAATAAAGCAAGGTAAGTCGATTGAGGTGATATTGGAGTGGAATGTGTCGGTGATGTGATTATGCTTAGGCATGACAATTATTTTTTATGATGACCAAAATGAATTTTCAAGATAAGGGTGTTTATGTGGATAAGAATGTCTAAGTTCAGGTTTGCATTATATACATTATTAGACGAATGAACTTCATAAATAGTATATGTGGGTGTATCGAAAATAAAAAATTGCATCAACGGGTGAACTAGTAATTTACTAGTTACATCTTTGTCTGTAAAATATAAAAAGTATTATGTTAAAATTTGACAACCTACTATTAATTTACTCTAGATAGCCGCTACGGCGCTACCTCAACAAAACGACCACGATGGTTTTTGCTACCTCTCACAGAACCATAAGGCAGCAGGCAACTGATTAGGTTATGATTAAAAAGTTTTATAGTTTTAATGTTGCCTTCTATTAGAGCCTATCATTGGTTACCCAGTCGTATGCTAATTGCTAACTTGTTAAAGGGTATGTGTAATTTGATGCCAAAAAGCCAATATGTTACATGGTTGATTTAAAAGATCCGAATCAAATGGTAATTTTTCCCTGACTATGTAAGCTATTGGTTTTGGAGCATTAATTTACACGAAACCTTGTATAGGTAGTTATTAGCTTACCACATGTAAAACCGATGATTAGTTTTGAGAGAAGTCGCGGATGGACTTAGGGCGCTTCTTGATTGTAACAAGCAGTTGGTGGCTGTCGGGGGTTCTGAGAGATGGTTGAAGTAGCTAATGAAGGTTTAGGTAATGGCTTGGGCAATTGTAGTATGTTTGTAAATTTTAACAGTGTGTTTATTACATTCTATAGAAAAAGAAGACTAGTAAATTATAGGCTTACTCTTGATGTGATTTTTCATCTTTAAACACTACAAATGTTAATTATTAAAATTCATTTTTGTCTACAAGTGTATATAATCAAACTTCTGAACTTAAACAATCTTATCCTGTAAATTCATTTTGGTCATAATAGAATTTATCATAGGCGTAATGTGATTCATATTGAGCTAAAACATTCTTATCCTCTATAACTTCATTTTGGTCATCACAAAGCAGTCTAATTTTATTGTACCATCATTTGTTATGTTGTCCTAGAAAATAATGCTTCCACTTAATTTAATGAAAGTAAATAAGGTGAAATCACGTGGGGGTGTGGTGCATGAGTTGTATTTGTGAAGTAGGAATTTGCGCTGTGTAGAAGCAGTACAATAATAGGAGACTAGGAGTACGACGTCAAAATGTGGAAACATCACATAACATTTAAGGTAGTGAATAAACACAGTAGCGATTCTTTTGGTATTTGATAAATAACTTGACCGTCATAACCTAACTCATTTACATGACGTTTACATATTGCTATCATCTTGCAGTATAAATTTATTGTTGATGGTGAGTGGCGGCATGACGAGCACCAACCTTTTGTAATTGGCAATTATGGTACTGTAAATACCGTTCTCTTAACCAGAGAGCCAGACTACAATTCTGCAGTCCTGAGTCCACATATCAATTCTGGTTCGAGCATGGATGTGGATAATGAGGCCTTTCAGCGAGTGGTAAGAGACTTGTTAATCTATTCTTCTCTAAATTAATTGCTGTTACTTTGTTATCTGTACTCTGTAGGTTAATAAGCTCGTAGGTTTTTCTGCTTACTAATACAATTTCTGAAACAGTTAAACTGTCAACACTATCTGTGCTAAAAACCAACATATAAACGTGATACGCGCCGGAACAACTTACATGGAATTCACGATCCATGCTTGTTTGCCTGGTTTTTTTAGGTTAACATTGTTTTAACCCTTAATCTTTCACCATTTTGGAGGTTTAACTCCTTGGCATTTTTTTTGAAGTTGTTCGTTCCCTTAACTTATTTATATCCAGCTTTAATCATTTTAAGGGCGTCCCTCAACTGCTTCTTTTGTAGTGGTGTAATCCCTAAAGTTTATTTGTACTCACAAAATAATTGCAAAAAAGCTGACCATTTCCTCTTGGTTTATCCTTGAGAACTGTTTATCAGTCCGGTAACCACTCTATGAATATCATTGTGACAAAGCAAAGGGCAGAGCTTCGGGTGACTGTTTTTTGCTTTTCGACAGCCCGTTACTTGAAGCTCTGCTGAGCCTAAAGAGGTCAGGTTCGGAGCCTTCCACTGTCACTGTTATATAACTTAGGATTATTTAAAGCATCTGAAAAAAAGTTAAATGACTTAAACACCAAAAAGATGAATGTTTAGTGGCTTTACTACTAATAATATTTTTTTCTAAAAAAGAACTTAATTTTAACTAGTAGACTTGGTCCATGCCCCTGCATTTTCATCCCCCTTTCATGTCTGGAAATTCTATTGCAGGTAAGGGTTTCGGATGGTACATCACATGAGCCGTTGCCAAGGATATCAGAAGCAGACTTGGAGGTATCTCGCCAGCGGATATCTGTATTTTTATCTACACATCTGGCGTATGAGTTGCTTCCCGAGTCTGGCAAGGTCTATACAATTATTATTGGTCTTAATACATTATACTCAACATTTCATTTCATGTAAACACGACTTTGCAGCTCTTTTTCTAATGTTTTTAGCAATTGTCTTGTGCTCAGGTCATTGCTCTAGATGTGGATTTACCTGTAAAGCAAGCGTTTCATATCCTTTATGAGCAGGTAAATGCAATTATTTCAACATGACAAAATTGCCCTAGTGAATACGAGCGCCTGTTTTACCTCTTAAAGACTATAAATTTCGCTATAGGACACATGCACACATGTCAGCTTCCATAACATCAGTTCAGCATTTCATAAGCTTCCACGTGTTAGGAGATGTACACATTTTTCATTTTAAGGCATGATTATACATTCCTGAATTTTAAATAAAAATCACGAGTTGATTTAATATCTGTTTTAAGTGCACTGATATTATTCAATTATATGTATGATTTTAAAGTTGAGAAATTTCCAGGGTATATCTACGGCTCCTCTTTGGGATTTCAGCAAGGGTCAGTTTGTTGGTGTTTTAAGTGCATTGGATTTTATACTAATTATGCGGGAGGTAAGTCCAAGGCGACTCCACTTATTAAAATATCGACTTCTGATACTTGCTTTCTTGTTTTTGTCAACCCATTATTCGCGATTTAATATTTTTTGCAGCTTGGTAATCATGGGTCCAACTTGACAGAAGAAGAACTTGAGACTCATACGATATCTGCTTGGAAAGAAGCAAAGCTATATCTGCTTAAACAAAGTATTGAGCATGGTAAAATATTTTCTAAACGACTGGTTCAGGTAAATTTTCATGTAAATAGTTTGTAGTGAGATTTTTAACTTCTTTTCATTCTAATTTAAGCAATTCGTAATGCACTGCTTGTATTGATTCAGGCTGGTCCAGATGAAAATTTAAAAGATATTACCTTAAAGATTCTGCAGAATAGAGTAGCTACACTTCCGATCACTCATTCGACCTCCGACGATGGCTCATATCCGCAGTTATTATATCTTGCTTCACTATCCGAAGTACTAAAACGTAAGTTTTGGTCATTTTTCCGAAGCAACAATTCTCTACCACAGCCACCGTACTAACCAAGTGCATCTGCTAATTCAGTTGTTTGCAGATACTTTAGGCATTCTGCAAGTTCATTGCCGATATTGCAACTGCCAATTTGTTCCCTTCCGCTTGGTACATGGGTTCCAAAAATCGGAGAATCGAATAGACAACCGTTGGCGATCTTGAGACCAAACTCTTCTCTTAGTGCAGCGTTAAATCTGTTTGTGCAAGGTACGTTTTATGCTCATCAGATGTCCCACTTTATGTAAACATGAAGTTTACGACCCATAAGAATCAGTAGTGCTATTTCGTTTACGTGTGAAATATCCTTTTTCTTTTGCAGCTGAAGTGAGCTCAATTCCCATTGTTGATGACAATGACTCGTTGTTGGATGTTTACTCTCGAAGGTAAAAATTTATCTTTGTGTATCCTTATCAAGTCCAAGCATAGTGTTCAAGGAGTTTAACATCGTTTTTACCATGCTGGTTTGTGTCTGACAGTGATATTACTGTCTTGGCAAAGGACAAAATTTATACACACATTAACCTCGAAGAAATGACTATTCATCAGGCAAGTACTGTTTTCTCCATCAGTTTACCCTTTTTATATCAAGTCAAGTATGAAAAGTTAATCTGCATGAAGCAATTTCGACCCATTCACTTATTAGTCAATTCGGGATAGGTAAATATTCTGAAAAAAAAAAGTCAAATGGGTCCGGAGTTGCCCAAAGTCTATGATAATACTATGGACAAAAAGTGTTTTGGTTCAACCTGCCCCGTTTGGCTTATGCAAGAATTACCCGGTTTGACCCGCTAATCCGCTATATAACCCCCTCCTTTAGCTGAATCATATGTGCTCTTAACATATGTGGGCAGTGGGGCCAGAAAATTAATTGTGGTGGCGGTATAGTATCTAAGAATTTTCTTTTCATGGTGCAAATTTGGTATTCTGTAGCTTTTGTTCTATATTCTTTTTGTACGGAATCCGTAATTGACGTCTCCGTAATATCAGGCTTTGCAGCTAGGACAAGAACCATACTCAACTTATGGGACAGCAGGACAAAGATGCCACATGTGCCTACGCTCCGATTCTCTGCATAAAGTTATGGAAAGATTAGCAAAACCAGGTACTTGCTTTCCCGTTATATCTGTACACAGTATATAATTTTGTGTTGACTCGATGTTGTTGGTCAGGGGTGAGACGAGTTGTGATTGTGGAGGCTGGAAGCAAACGAGTAGAAGGTATCATTTCTTTAGGCGACATATTCAGGTTTCTGCTTAGCTGATGGATGTTGTGCATCAGTCTTAATTCTTCTTCACAATTCTTTCAAGCTTACAATTGCACCTTGGCCTCATGTTTATTTAGCCTCAAGAGCAAAGGCATGTAAATCTCAATTGTATTTCGTTGGTTCGTTCATCACCTTTTCTTAACATTTTACTTGCCTTTGTGCTCTGCCAGTTTTGCCACTTTGTGGAATGCAGTTTTACCTGGCAATTAGGGTGTTTTTTACAGACACGAGAGGGAAAAGAACTTATTGAATGATGGTTTTGTTTTGAAATCGTTGTTTCTACTTCACGCACTTAACTTTATTGATTGAGCAACTTGCTTTGTGAATGGCATGTTAAGCTTTATTTTTGATTGTCTGGTTATGAGTAAAGATCCTTAAAGGACGAAGGAAGCTTGTCATTCTTTAGTAGACTAGCCGAATGTGGTACGGGACTGGCATATTTAAGTAAAGGCCCGGATCTGCTCGTTAGGGCTGGATCTCGAGTCATAAATGTGATTTAGCCTAAATTTGTGTTCCCTGAATCATGTGTTTAATTTTTTTTGAAGTACCAAGTTTAAACAGACAAGTCACAACATATTGTGGTCCATTTTCATTTGAAACAACTCTGTTTCTTTCTTTATATTATTTTCAAAAGTGTTAGGGTGGTGGCAGACATGATCCAATACCTAACTTATGCCTCACCACCCACCAATAATATCATTCTATCTTATTCATGTCTTTCTCATACCTCACCATACATTTTTAGTGGTAACCATGATTTTATACCTTACCTAATTTTATTTTTTTATTTTTTATATTCATAAATTATATTAAACAAAAGTTACCGTACCTAATTTTATTTTTTTATTTTTTATATTCATAAATTATATTAAACAAAAGTTTGGAAGAGTCGGCGGGAATAAATAATTCGTCAGATGAAGAAGAGGAGGATGAAAACATTGTAAAAAAGATTGTGTGAAAATATGTGAATTGTTTGTGTGAATTGTAGGTAATTTATAAAGATTTTATTTTTTTATTTTTTTTTATTATTTTTTATTATTTTTTTTAATGCCAAACGGTCCTTTTCATTCCCAAATGTCCAAAATTAAATTGCCAACGGTCATATGCATCTCTTTTGTCTTCCACGCCGTTGAGGCATTGTTTACCGTTCCCCTGCATACCGCACCCATACCGAAGAGTGTGTTGCCGCTCGGTATGGGATCATACCGCAGCCAAACCGTGATCATTGCCACCACCGTTACAAACAAATTTCTAACTTTATGTAAAGCTTGAATCAATTGACAAAACAAACTTGGAACAAAAGAATGAAGAGAATTATAAAAAGTTGTCATTCGTAGGCTATGTTTGGCACACAAGATTGTTGAGAGATTATGATTATTTTTTCAAAACATAAGCTATTTAAAAAACAATCTTTGTTTGGCAGACATAACTTATAAGAGATTCTAAAAAATAATTTTCCATAATCTCTTAAAATCAAAGGTTACTTCATGTAGCTTATAAAAATAATCTCTTTTTATAATCTCCAACACCATCTCCAGTTCCAGCAAAAGTTACTTTCGCCAAACATACCCCTAGAGTTAACAATTGACATCTTGGCATATCTTGACTTGGGAGTAGGGGTGGGCATCGGTTTAAACTTGACCCGAACCGAAAACTAAAAAACGGATGAAACCTAAACCGAGAAGCGAACCAAAGTTACTCGGTTTGGTTCGGTTTTACTAGGTTCGGTCGGTTTTTACTCGGTTCGGCCGGGTTTTCTCGATTTTTCTTGGTTTTTTCTCGGTTTTTGACCCGAACCGAAACTGAAAATCGGTAACATAAACCGAGAACCAAACCGATGTTACTCGGTAAAATCGGTTTTTACTCGATTCGGTTTGGTTTTTCGCGGTTTTGCCGGTTTTGTCGGGTCGGGTCGGTTCTTGACCGGTTTTGCTCAACCTTACTTGGGAGTAACTGAGGAGTTTATACTTTATACACTATAAATTTTGAAACTGGCTTTGCTGCCAAGCATTTTGATACATCATACATCCAACAATATTGTCTTTTTTCATGGCAAACCATCTGGCGGAGCTACAATGTTTTTTCTAGTAGGGCAAAAATGTACATAAGTTCATTTTAGGAGGGCCACAGTAATAAAATCCTACATTAAATCAATGTATTGCACGAAAATAGTCATCTTTTACACCACCCTCTTTGGTCCTCACATAGCTCCGACATTGTATGTTTGGCGAAATCAGTAATTGTTGTTAAAATTAGAGATGTAGCTGTAGATGGGGAGATTAAGTGGGAGATTAAAAATTGTTACTCGTATTAGTTTTATAAGCTACATAAAGTATCATTTGTAACATAAGAATTAATATTGAATGTAAATGCATGAAATGAACGGGATTTGCATTTCACGGATGCTAAACATTTACAATACCTTTGCCAGCCTGAGTTTTAGTTGTCACATAAACATACATAAAACGGATAAACGGATGATGTTTGTTACCTGGGAGGGCGAGCCTTTTTTTACTCCGACCCGGGACCGTTTCCGACCCTTCCCTAGCCACCCCCAATACTCACCTAGCGAGGTTTGAAACCTTGATCTCTTGTGAGGAAATGAAGGACCTTACATCTAGGCGGTGGTGGTTTGAACCCCAAATGTACATAGATCAAGTTAAACATAGATAAGATAAACCTTCAAACATAGTTTTAATAATTATCCGGTGCAACAAATAAACTAAATATGGCAAATAGTTCTTTTACATTGGCCGAAACTCGAGGCCACAAACAATGAGGCCAGACATAGTTCCTTCAAGACATGTAAATTTCATATTCATAGAAAGAGAGTCATCCTTAAATTCAGAATATGAGTAAAATTTCCACAGTTGAATCTCCATCCATCCATCTTTCCTTTGTTTTGGAACCCGAGTAGTATCATGTATATTCAACGGGCTTGGGGTTATAAAATAAAGAAATTCAGCCTTGTTGTTTTCATGGTGGAGTATATCTTGTACTTTCACTGGACAATGCAGCCCCTCATATTTATCTGAAAGCTTGAACACGAGGTAACACGCGTATTCTGTATAAGGTGACAACATTTGACTCTTAATCGTGCATTTGATATAAAAGATACGTTGTGGTAAAACCTCAACCATCTCTTGAAATCTGCATGAACGATACAGTATATTTTATGATTACATGCTGCTTTCCAAAATCAAGTCATATTAAGAAGAAGAGTAAATCCTTAAATGATCAGATTGCTTCTCATGAGAAGTTTAAGTGGTTAAAGGATATGTAACAAAGTTAGTTCAAAAAAGCAAACCTGGAATCGGATGATGATTTCGAAGAAAAGAGGCGCTCATTAGAAACGTTTTGAAAAGCTGCCTTTGCCGAAACTATAAGAAGTTTCCTTCTGCCTATGATCCCCAACCAGAATAACTCTTCGTAGTTTCTGTTTATCTTAAATATTTCTTTAAAGTCAGTTGGCAGTTGACGCACCAGATCCACATCAAAGTTTGATTTCAATACTTGTTGGACTTCCGTCAATTTTCCGATTCCTTCATGTTTCACCTGCATACAGTTACGTTAACTCAGAACATGATTTTTTTTGCCATGCATTCATATCCCCTTTATACAGCTTAAACAAAAGAACATGGAATTGAACCAAGGAATAATTTCAAAATTACTTTGTCAATTACTCGAAATTCAATGCCTTCAACAAAAACTTCAGCATCTCCGCAGTAGTACGATGAAAAGTTCTCAAGTAGAAACTCAAAAATGACATCTTCATTTTGATTCGAGAAACGGTCCAACTCAATCATCATCCACTGCTCATCTCTCCATGTCGCGAAATATGCATGCAGACTTTCGTGTCCCTTTCTATACTTTAGGTTAACATACATAAGTTTACTTGAACGGTTTCTCGAATCACCAAATTTGAAGACTAAATAGACCCCATAGACAACATCCGGGGATAAAAATTGAGCTCTTGTCTTGATTTCAATGTTCATATCGGAAACATCTAATATCTCCACTAATGTCTCAAACCTGCACGTAGTATAAATATCCAAGTCTCAATGATCAGTCATAGCCTTTATTCTCATACACCTCTACATTTAAATTTCGTAATTCTTTACCCAAATAACTGACATAAACATTTTTCTTGGAACAAGAGTGTAAATTCTTTATTGAAATTTTTTGTATAAATATATTCTCTATTTAACTAAAGGTAAGAATACTATAAAAAAGATTATCAAGATGCTAGTAAATTCAGGGCCGGCAAATGAATTTGGAGGCCTCGGGCGAAAATTTAAAAGGCTCCATCAAAACTAACAAAAAACTTAAAGGTGTGCATAAAAGGTGTTCATTTATAACAATTTCTTATAATGAAACCCTTTAATGACTATTTATTTATTGTGGAAAGATGATTTGTATTTAACTTATGAGATTTACAAAAAAGAGACATTCGGATATATAACATAAGTATACAAAGTGAAGCCCCTTAGATTGTGGGGCCTTGTGCGACTGCACCACTTGCACACTCTCTTTGCCGCCACTGAGTAAATTCTATAATTTACGGTCCTGAAAGCAGGGCAGGGGATTAACAGTTCCTCAAAAGGTGTGAATTGGCGGGAACACCATCACCTTTTGGCACCAGCCATTGTCCATCCCACAAGGAATAACTCCGGCAACTCTCCTAGCCAGTGGGGCACCAAATGGAGTGAGCACAAGCCGAGACTCGAACCCATGACCTTTTATCATCAAAATCTATCCGGTTGGCCCATGAGTTTTACGGAGGTGGGTACCAACTGAGCCAAAGCTTAGATTGACAGTTCCAAGAGAACATTCAATGTGATTCAAATATGTTTTATGTAAGTTGATCCTATTGGATCATAATTATGATTATATGTTTAAAAAGTTATTATATTATGCTATCGTAAACAACTTGTCAGTCGTCACACATTAAACGGTAACTAAATTAAATTTAACATTTTAAAAGTATACTTTGAAATATGCTTCCAACAGCAATACATATGTACACTTATCACTTAATACTAACAAAAATGCAATGAGGTAGAGAGAATAACCTTGATTCTGGAAGAGATTTTCGCTCATGTGAAAACCTGTTTACATAGGAAAACGTTGTTGCTGATACCATTTCATTTCTTTCTCCGTTACCATCGATTGACAACTGTTATATAACCACAAAAAATAAATAAATAAATAAAAAAAAAAAAAAAAAAAAAAAAAAAAAAACTAGTTTCAATTTCTATGCTGTGTGTACATGCACGTGTGTTTTTTTTCTACTATTCCTCAAAAAATAAAAGATGCACAGAATACACGAAACATGAACAACTAAGATACATTGAGAATGAAGTGATTACCACTTTGTCCTCTTGAAGAAGGATTCCTTTTGAGAATGTGTTGTAAAGTTCCTCTTTCATTTTGGTGGAATAGATTTCAGGGCACTTTGACTTCTGGATTATTTCTTTATAGTCTCTGGGCAATTTGGGCTCCCATAGCTCATGATCCTCCTGTATATTTATTTTAAACAAATAACTAACTCATGTTCCAACAAATTAATTTTTAACAAATTACTAGTATTAGACCCTTGCACGCGCGCGTGGCCCGAGCCAGTTTGGACCTGTGGCTTGAGCCCGTCTAACCCGCCCGTTTTGCCACCTCTACTCCTGTTACTTATGATTGAAACAGTCCCTAGGTTAGACCTGGGGACAGTTTGTGTAAGGAAAAATTACATAAATAGTCTATGTAGTTACTTAACGATTTTAGAAACAATCCCTGAGTTAAAACTAGGGAATGTTTGTGTAACGAAAAAAAATCACGTAAAACCTCGCTCCCTGTAGTGGAGCGTGGGCTAAAAGGGTTCTCGTTATAAAAACTTACTTGGATTTCTAATGCGTTCTTCAGTTCTATCACCACTTCATCTGCTTTTGGCCGTCTTTCTCTCCTGTGATGTAAGCACTGATACGCAATCCTTGCAAATTTATCAAATGATTGTGGATAAATTTGTCCCTTTATACCCTCAAACACTAACTCGTCAAGTTTTCCTACTTGATAGTGGTGTTTAGCCAAAAAGGGTAAAAATTGATATTCATCATCTAGTTTTACAGATGATAATTTCCCGCACAATATATCAAATAAAACTGCACCCAATGAGAATATGTCATATTCTTTTGTTAATAAGCGTGTTGTCGAATATAGTGGGTCACTATAGCCAACTGTGCCTGCAGCATCGTCGGTGACATGGTCTATATCCTGATTTATTGGACATACCAAGGAAAGCCCAAAACCAGTAATTTTTGCTTTCCAATCATCAAATAGTAGAACGTTGCTACTTTTGATGTCCCTATGTATCACCATTTCTTGATTTACATCAGTTGTGTGTAGAAAATTCAACCCGCTTGCAATATCGATACATATCTTAAGCCTCATCACCCAGGTAAGACTAGCGTCGCTCAAGTACCCGTCAAGTCTTCCTCTAGATGCAAACTCGTGCAAAATGATTTTTTCAGTCTCATCATCACAATAGCCTACAAGACCAATGACATTCTCATGTTTATACTTCAAAGGGATATCTAGCTCTCTAAAAAATCCATGTTCTCCGTGACCAAAGAACCTCCTATCCAACCGCTTTGCAGCAATGATGGTATGTCCATTAGCATGAGAAGCTACTCCTTTGTAGACATTCCCAAGACCTCCTCTTCCAACGATACTAAAATTTTGTATGGCTGATTTAAAGTCTTCAAGTGACATTTTGAAGTTTTCCTTCTGGCTTTTTTCCTGTGAAGACAATCAATCAATTTGGTAAGTCAAAAAGAGAATTGAAATGGATTGTTATTTTGATTTTTTAGTTTCAGTGTCTCTTAGGTTTTAAGCTTGCTACAACTCCTATAGAAGTAAATACTAGCTGCTTAATACAAATAACTGACAAAGGCAAAAGGGTTAAGCTATATAATGGGATATCAATAAATTAGTGGGTAAACTAATCTATCTGACTGTAATTAAACCTCATATATATTTATATTTTTTACACTTTCTGAGTCAACATATGCATTATATTCTCCTCTACAATATCACTTGAAAGCAGATTTATGAGTTCTAAGGTATTTAAAAGGTTCTTCAGAATTAGGTATTCATATCCTTAAATCTCAAATATTTAGCTTATTATGTTTTGTTGAAAGTTGATTGGGCAAAATATCTTATTTTTTAGCAAATGA
Organism: Artemisia argyi; assembly: GCA_030686995.1. NCBI lineage: Eukaryota > Viridiplantae > Streptophyta > Magnoliopsida > Asterales > Asteraceae > Artemisia > Artemisia argyi. The sequence goes on along the minus strand of CM060687.1, from coordinate 193,921,152 downwards.
GTAGATAAGTTAATGCATACTCCTTTATAGTGTGATAATAAGCTTGCAATACAATCTACATCTCACCCAGTATTTCATGATACAAATAAACTCTTTTGTGAGATATAATCAAAAAGTGATGATGTTCTATGTGTTGACCATTTTAAGGTTTATATAACTTGGATTGTTTCAGAGTAAGAATCATTCAGCAAACAAAAAGCGTTTATATTCTCTTTATACAGTTTCGCATGGACAAAAAGGCTAACTTACAAGAAAGTGAATGCATGAAGTGCCACATATTACCATGGGATAAGAATTAATATGACTTACCTGTGCTTGTAATGCTCTTTTCAGTTCATGGATGACGTCGTCTATTGTTGGACGTTGGGCTTGAGTTTCTACCAGACATCGATACGCGATTTTTGAAAATATGCCCAAAGAATCTTTGTTGGGTCCTTTGCTTAAAGCAAAGACATGTCCATCAGCTTCTTCCTTTATCTTGTGATCAACAATTTCCATTATTGTTCCTTTTTCAAAATGATCTCTTGCAATCGGTGCAATTCCCTTCTCATTCACCTTGGTGTAAATACGATCATAGGCCAACGTTCCGGTTAAGATCTCGAATAACACTACTCCAAAAGAGTAAATGTCTGAGTTCTTATTTAATCTACCATACTTCTTATATTCTGGATCCAAGTACATAGGTGTACCTGCAATCGTATTGGCATTTAAAGTGCTAGCCTCTTGATCTGCTGGGTGGATTTTGGAGAGCCCAAAATCTGCAATTTTCGCTTCCCAGTTTTCGCCCAACAAGATATTCGCACTCTTGATGTCACGGTGTATCATCTTTTGTTTGTCCTGATCCGTGTAGGTGTGAATGTACTTCAAGCCATGTGCTATATTAAGACATATTTTTATACGTTGCACCCACTTAAGATTACTCGTTTTATCATCGCTTTCAATATAACTTTCCAGACTTCCTCTAGAAGCAAACTCGTATATAAGGATCATGTGATCAGGACCTTCATCACAAAAGCCAAGAAGGGAGATTATATTGTCATGTTTACAGCTACTCAAAGTTTCAATCTCAGTAATGAACCCTTGCTTTCCTTCTGGATTGAAAATGTGTTTTATGGCTACCGTGCTTCGTCTCTTGGGAAGATCACACTTATTCACCCCTTCTATCGAAGACCAATTGCTGCTATCAAAATGTTCGAGTTGTGCCTTGTATACGTTACCATATCCGCCTGACCCAATGCAATATTTTTTGGCAAAATTCTCAGTAGCCAACTTTATATCTGTAAGTCCAATCTTCAAGTGTTCCAAGCTATTCCCCTGCAAGATAGTGGAGTTATGTGAATCACCCCATAAAGGCTAGTAAGGATATATAGGAGTGAAATTATAAAGAAATTGATTTTATAACCGAATGACTTGTTTCAGGTTAATTAGTACCAAGGATCTTTTAGCACGCACATACTAAAAGCTTGAATTTTATTAATGCGGGAACGAAATTATACAAAGTTTATAAATATGTAATTAATAATCTTAATTTAATATGATCATCTTTATAAAAAAATTTTCTAACATAACGTAATAATAATGCATGCTCTTTAATTTATTAGCAAGTAATCACGATACTTATCCTAGCAAGTAATCACAAAAATTAATCAAAGCACAATTTATTTAAGGGTTTTGTTAATATGTGCCCAGTGGTCACATGTTAAAGTACATATAATGTTTAAGTTAATTAAGTCATAAAATGCATAAAATTAAAGTAATTTTTATCTATAATTAATGTTCAATAAATGTATTTTTCACTTTTTTGATATAAAAGAAAAACATGTGTTCATTTAATATGCCTAATCATCATGTTAGCAAAACGCTTTATTTAAATAAATGAGATTTTGTTAACAAGAGTCTTATGAGTTTTGTTTAAGCAATCAATTAATTAATAATATTTCTAAAATAAAATTTATCATCTATACTACTTATAATAGAGGAATGACTCTCTCTCCAAAAAGTCCAGATGTACACAAAATGATGCATGTTTACAACACTTTAAAGCAAACAATTTTCATAATTACAACAACCAAAGCATTGTGTACAACAAAACCTAGCATGAATCGAAATTCAGACCACTTTCCTTATAATTCTACATTAATAACATTAAAAACACCCCTACAACCAATATTACAATTATTTAAACACAATGTACAACCCTCATTCTACATTAATAGCATTAAAAACACTCCTACACCCAATATTACAATCATTTAAACACAATGTACAACCCTCATTTTACATTAATAGCATTAAAAACACCCCTACACACAATATCACAATCATTTAAACACAATGTACAACCCTCCATCTTAACCTAGACATGAACCTGAGACCAAGACTCGACTCAATAAAACTCGACTCGATACACAAAGCTGTGACCAAGCAAATTTAGGTGTCGAAATGACATCCCGTGACATTTTTATTAATTCCATTAAAAAATTTTATTTCAGAGTACCCGCCGCTGCAACGCGCGGGTACCCTGCTAGTTTCTATAATACATGATTTCTTTTTTTTGAACAAAATATAATACATGATTTCAACACATATAATTAAGGTATGTGAGTTTTAATAACATATATATTAATATCAAATGAGTGCATATTTAGAAATGCTTTTTAATTATGGTAAGCTTAAACAATACCCGTGAAGTTGTCAACAAATCCGTAAATGAATAAGAAATTACAAATCAAATCATAAAAATTGCAAGTATTAAAGTTCTTGCATTTTTTCTTCCAAAAATAAGAATTATTACAAATACTGGGTTGATTTTACTCGTATATAAAAATTCAAGATTAAATAAAGGCAATAATATTTCATGATACCCGTGGAGTTGTCAACAAATCCGTAAATGAATAAGAAATTACAAATCTAATCATAAAAATTGCAAGTATTAAAGTTCTTGCATTTTTTCTTCCAAAAATAAGAATTATTACAAATACTGGGTTGATTTTACTCGTATATAAAAATTCTAGATTAAATAAAGGCAATAATATTTCATGATTTTTCATGCGCATCAACACCATTTGATTGAAGGAAGGGAACTGACGAGAAGAAAAAATAAAATGAGAATAATAAGAAGGATTTTAAGTCACACATTTTAATTAGGGTAAAGAATTTTAAGGTGAGATGCATTTATTTTTGTAGTTACATTTGAAATGCATTGTTGTGATTTCTTTTCACCTTTCTTATTTTAATTGTTATACTCATTTCGAAATATATATCACTTGTTAATATGTCATGCATCACTTTTTTATCCTAAAAAATTATGAATTTTTGCTATTTGTAGCCTTAAGTGCTAGTTTAATACTTAAAAACATGTAATGATAAGTGATGCATTTAGTTGGTCGGGAGAAATTAACATCACAGGTGAACAATTATTCTGAAGATACGAACAATTTATATATGTCATAGTTTGCTAGTAATGTTTAGCATTTTCCAAAACACATATACGACCTTCTAGACTTCTTTCTTGTATAAATTGTATATCAAATGGCTTGATAATAGCCGAATGATAGTGGCAGTATATAAAATAAAAAATAAAAAATTCATTCTATTTTATTTGTTATTTTATGGGAAAATTGTCTAAAAATACTATCAACTTGCCACTTTTTCCTTTTGTATGCTATGAACTTTTTTTTCCTATTGTATACACAAACTTTACTAATCCTACTATTGTATCAATAAAACGCTTTTTTGACGACGTGACAATACTTAATCACACTAATTACGGTGTAATTAATAGAATAAAAACCCGTAATATTGTTACAATAGGGTGATTAAGAAAGTTTGTGCATACAATAGGAAAAAAAAAAGTTCATAGCATACAAAAGGAAAAAGTGGCAAGTTGATAGTATTTTTAGACAATTTTCCCTTGTTTTATTAACGAGAATTTATCCACACATCTAAATTAGGGGTGGAAATGAGCCGAGCCGAGCAGTTCGTTTATATTTTAGAAAACTCGAGCTCGAGCACGGCTCGGTTTGAGCCTTAAGATTGAGCTCGAGCTCATGCTCGGCTCGTGGTATGATATATGAAGCTCGAGCTCAACTCGCCTCGACTCATTTATGATGTGCCTATAAAAAAAACTACTTGGCTTCTTGAGCTTACGTGTTTAAGCTCGTTTATATAGAGATCGTTTATTTGTTTTTAGCTCGTCAATGAGCTCATTAGTATACATATACAAAATGTACTAAAGCTTGTTTAGGCTCGCGAGCCTAGTCGAGCTTTGTATATAAAGCTCGGACTTATGCTCGTTTATCAAATGAGCTCCAATTTAGGCTCGAGCTCGATTAGGCTCGACCGGTTCGAGTTTTCTACCGATTCGATCCCGAGCTTTTCACGAGCGGTTCGACTCGTTTTCACCCCTAATCTAAACTACCAAGTATGAGTATCTCACGTAAGTCGAAAAATATACGAGACTTGAAATTACAAAGTTGATAAGCCAATTACATACCGATAAAGCATAAAACCTTCGTTTTTTGACTTTTTATTCTATTTCCCACCTTATACTAAAAATTAAATCAAATACACCTAATCTCAATTTTTAGCATAGAAACAACCAATTGTGTTTGTGGACAAGTCTGACTATAACGTCTCAACCAAGTTTTTCAAGATCAGGATCCTACCCAGGATCGTTTTCATCTTTGCAAAATCGTGATCGTAAGATCGGATCGGGATCGTAAGATCCTACTCTAATGTTATTTCTTAATAGTTTTTGTAATATTATACAAATCTACAACTTATTATACATTATAAACACAAAATATTATGAATGTTTCATAGAAATATTGTCCTAAATTATGATTATGAAATGTTTAAAAAGATTAACATGTTGTTTTTTGAATTCTACAAAAAAACAACATATAAATTTATAGTTTTTTAGTTTGTAATCCGAGAAAAGTAAGATCAGATCGGATTAGATCTTAAGATCGTATGGTCAAGATCGGGATCCTATAAGATATTATGCTTACAAATATCCTATATAGGATCGGGATCGTTTTTGCTTTGCAGTATCGTAAAATCGTAAGATCCTAAGATCAAGATCTGGATCCTGACAACTATGGTCTCAACCTTTCAATTCAAGAAAAAAGATCAATATAGATTTCACATTTGCCATAAATTCAATGAACAAATTTTAGCCATTATTTTTTTTTATCAAAATAATAAAAAAAAAAACTATTTTTCACTTTTATTTTTAAAACAAACACATCTTGCAAACGGTAAATCTTAAAGCTACGAAAAATATTGCATCGCGACGAGAATTAAATTATCTTTCTACACATATGCACTTCTATATACTTTCGACAATTTTTTTTTTTTTTAAATTTCCCACGAGAAAAATAACATGTGATTTGTAAAAATCACATGTGATTTTCCGAATCACATGTGATTTTTTAGGCGGAAATTTTGGAAAAAAAAATAGTCGCGATTGTATGATTTTAATATAAGGCACATCTATAGAAATATAATTTAATTCTATAGAAATACAATTCAAGTCTCGTCGCGATTGTATGATTTTTTTCGCGTAACGATTAACGGTTTGCGAGATATTTAATTTGATAAAAAAAGGGTGAAAGTTTTTTGTTTTTTTTTTTTTTTTTTTTTTTTTTTTTTTTTTTAATGAATGTGCATGATTGGTTTATTAGATATATGACAAATATGGTATTCTATATTGATCTCAACTCATCAATTCAATTACTCCAATCACCATCGGAACGTTTACTCATTCAAATATAGATAAGTATATTTGGATGTTTGGTTAGAAAGATAGGCCATACTAATATTCTATGATAACATGGTTTATTTTGTCCACTTTTACTTATCGAACAAAAAAAAATTCAATTGTTAGCCTAAACTTTTGAAGTTCGTCATTTGGTTTATTTTGCTCATGTAAAATGACCATTTTATCATTCGCTATCAATAGAGTGGTTACAAAATATAAGGGTAAAATAGTTATTTTACATGAGCAGAATACACGAAAGTGGCTAAATTCAAAGGTTTAGGGTAACAATTGAAAACTTTATTGTTGAGTGATTAAAAGAAAAAAAAATGGACAAGTTGAATACATTTTGAAGTAGGGCTGAGCATCGCAGACCCAAAACCGACTGAGACCAAGAGGACCGATCGACCAGACCAACTGAAAACCAACCGAACCTAAGGACCAGTGGTCCGGATTTTTTTTCTTATTCCGGTCTCGGTCTGATCCGGTCTGGACCGGTCTTACGTAAAACCCGACTATTATGTCTTCTTGGACCGGACCGGACCAAACCAACCTGGACCATATCCGGTCCGGTCCTCGATCTAAGGTTTTAGGCTAATTCGGTCGATCCGGTTTTGGACTGATGATCACCCCTAGTTTGAAGTGATTAGCCCCTAAATAATATTGTAGAGAAGAGAAGATAACAGACTAACCATTCAACAGTTCATTTTATATATAACATAGTCGTAGATACATTTTTATTAGGATAATCTAAACTTATGCTACATATAAAGAGAAAACACATTTGTTAAAAACTTAAAACTACACATATTAACAACCGAATTTCATATTTATTTAAACATACTAAACTGTATTCGCTCGAAAGTGTTCGGTATATCTATGATTGTTCCTCTACACAAAAGAATAATTATTAATAGAGTTTTGCTATTTGAAGCTTTAAAACTATGTTTCAAAGTTCAAAACATACAATAAAGGTGATACATTTATTTAATTATGAACAGTTAAATTCAAAGGTGACTTATATATATATATATATATATATATATATATATATATATATATATATATATATATATATATATACTAGCAGGGTTCCCGCGCGATGCAGCTGCGGGCACCTTGTAATTTAATTTTTTCGGCTAATAATTTATTTTATTTGTACGTCTTTTGGCAATAGCTTTACTGATTAGTTTTTTATTGCAAAAGTTTGATGAATTTTTGCTTAGTTTGTATTATTATTATTATTATTATTATTATTATTATTATTATTATTATTTTAGTAGTTTGCTTGGTTTGTACAATATGTGAGCACATTTTAGTTTACTATGTTCTTTTTGACAATAAATTTACGGATATCAAAAATTTCGTTTAACTCGTGTCCGTTCGGGCTCGAGCCCGTTTGACCAGTGCTCGTTCGGCCTCGAGCCCATTGCCCGTTTGGGCTTAAATATTTGTATAATATGCTTTATTATTTGTATTAGTGACATTTAATGCAGGAATTGTGTTTAAGTTTGTTGTACAATATGCTTGATAATTTATATTTCTTATGTAAGGGGTGTTTTAATAAGTGCATTAATTGTATTTATTGACCAGTTAATTAATTGTATTTAATGTACATAATGATTTATTTATTGTATTTAATGTTAGTATTAATTGTATGCTGGAATTAAATATGAGGGGAATTTCTATAAGTAGCATTTGTGTTTGAATCACTTGTACTTTAAGCTTATTAACTTGTAAAGCTTAATTTTAAGTATTCTAATATTAGAAGGCCTTCCTCCATTATAATATAGTATGATATGATATATATATACACACACTAAAAATCAGCCGCTTAGGAACAGTAACCATGGCAATTTACGAAATGGTCCCTTAGGTTAGCTGTAAATCACACCGTTAATCCCCGTTACTGATCTTTTGCAAATTTAGTCCTTAATAACAAAAATAATTTTTTTACGATCGTTCCCGCAGCAACATGTGGATGCCCCGCTCGTTGTTCTTAAGTTACAAACCATTTAATGATGTCAGGATTTTTTGAAATGTTTAGCTTTTGATGCTATTTCCTCTTAAAAACCTTTACTATTTAATTTCCAAAATGTATGTGACATATTTTTATTTGTTTATAAAAATTGACCCGCTTAGGGTGTGGCAATGGCAAGGTCATGGAGGCTCGGCATGCCATGCCGATCGGCATCCTCCATAACCACCTCTCCGGCATCAACGAAAAGGTATGGTCCAAGACCATCCTATGCCGAATCGGTATGCACCAAGACCAAGCAATTTTGGGAAGTTGGACATTTAATACATTGAGCCATTTAATACATTGAACCATTGCCACTAAAAAATCAAAAAAAGTCATGGTGAATTATAAATTGTTTTGTTGGCATGTGATTGGTTGAACATGTTTTTGTCATTTACTTTTTGCATCACCATTGCCACCCCCTTAGTGACAGTATAGTCTAGAACATATATGTGACATTTGAAAAAAATTTAAAACCCTTTTTTAAGAGGTTAAAATCATTTCCTTACTATCTATATTATGGATTTTTTTAACTTGTGCCCCTAAAAAACAACATGACTCCACAGAAAAGGACATAGGGATCCACAGAAAAGTACAGTTTCGTGGATCCCTATTTCCTTTTATGTGGGACCCCGCTGTTTTTTAGTGTGCTTAACTTGTCCCCCTAGGGCACAAGTTAGACAAACCCCTATATTATATATAAAGAGTAAATAACTTTTTCAATTACATTTTGATTATTTACGTTTTATACATAAATGTTACAAAAAACACTTAATATGTTAACTATAGTTATTTGCTGATAAAAAGTCTCGCAGCCATACACGAATAGTCCTCTAGTTATATACAGTATAATATTTGACCCTACACAAGCGTCTAAGTGAGGGTGCTATGCTTTTCTACCGAAATGCCTTTTTGTCATATTTTCACAAAAACGTTGTTAGTGTTATTTTAATTTCACTATGTTGTATTAGAAGAGAGTAAAGATCAAACGAGAAATATAATTAAGATGAAAAGAATGAGAAATAACTACAACAACTATTCTTAGATGCATCCACAAAAATATATGCATCTCCCAATTATTTATCTTTTATTATTTGAATTTTGTAGCTAAATGTTTTTCTCACTCTTCTCATTTCAATGATTCTTCTCACTAGATTCATTCCCGTATTAATAACATTATAATCTAATAACTCTTCTAATGTACTTTTGTACCACATAACTCATACACTAGATTGAAAATGACGACGCTGTTATGATTGTTACCACTTTTTTATTACTAATATTATCCTAGTTATAATCAAATAATTATTCATCGTTCTTAAAATATACTGTATTTGTTTTCACGTAATTGATGAATGGAAAAGCAACTAATTAAAAAAATCAAGCGGTTAAATATTACTTATTAAGGTGATGTTTGTGTTTACTTCTTTACCATGCTTATAAATTATATTGTATATTTCGAAAAAGCGAAAACTCATATAGCCCACTTCTTTTAGACTAATGAGCCTATATAGTTGGGTTATATTTCTTTTTCTATGGCTATTATTTAAGTTGATAAGCTTATAAGCCGTAAAACAATAAATAGTAAACTTTTAACTATAAACCAAAATTAATAAACAAGGTCTTACCGCACTTTCCAATTGAAGTTTCAAGGCTTTCCCAAGTCTCGTGACAATCTCGTCAATACTTGGACGTCGTGATCGTTCTTCGTTCAAGCAATCATGTGCTGTTTCCGCGAAAAGTTTGAATGATTGCGGATCCATTTGCTTCCACAGATTTGGATCAACTATATCATTTAGTATTTTCTTTTTATAATGGAAAATGGCCACCGGACCCAAGTACTTATTATCTTGGTCATTGATTACTGCTTTCCTACCACACAGTAGTTCAAACAACACTATCCCAAAGGAGTATATATCTGATTTGTGGTTCACACTTTTAGTCTCAATATATGTCGGGTCTCCATACCCGTTCACATTCCAAACTTCATTAGTATGAAATGAATGGTGCCTTTGACAAGCTTTAATCTTCATGGAACATTCAAAATCACCTAACTTGGGTTCCCATTCATCATTTAATAGAACTCTGCTACTGCTAATGAGCCGGCGTATTACGCTGAAATCGCGTGGCTCGTCATAATGAATGTAGCTCAACGCTTGCGCAATACCGACAGATATCTCCAATCTTCGCACCCATGTCAACGACATTGGGTCACTTAGATGGTTGCTAAGACTTCCCCTGATATTATACCTGGTAATGATGATCTTCTCATCATTCTCATCACAAAACCCAACCAATGAAATCAGATTTTTATGCTTTAGACTAGAAAGCATTGAAATCACCGCCCAAAACTGTTGTTCTCCATCCTTCCATTCTTTATTTAACCTCCCAGCTGAGATGTTAATCAATTCACCGGACCACAAAAGATGTCCATTGTATTCCTTTGCAAATGCACCATTACAGGTGACCTTTTCTTGAGCGAAGTTGTCGGTGGTGGATAATATATTTTGAAGGGGTATTCTTAGATGAACAAACTCGTCTTTCGGTGAAGACATTATCTGTAAAAACGATGGTCAGTTAATACACAAGTTAACACAAAAAGGGAGTTTATTGAAGTGCCTACAAAGTGTTCGACGAAATTCTTGAACCTTTTTCTAAGACGAAATTCATGTACTTTACAGTTATTACGTTTGTGGATAATAACTAAAATAAGATCCTTTTATAGTCTTATTATTATTAAGTTGAAATGTTTTAGTTCTTCATGTTGTCATAATTATTCACTAGGCCGGTTTAGACATTATCCGAGAAGTTTAGGAAGTGACGTTTGTTAGTGATTTTATGTTGTGATATAGTCTTGAATAATGCAGTTAATATTTGCCCATAAGAGATGGTGAAAGTAAGTTAGTACATGGATGATACTTTGCAGAGTGGTGAGTGGAATTCCTCCATTTGGGGTACTCACATTCTTTGTCTACATAAGACCATTAGCCATTACAGTATATTGTAAGAGCTTAACTCAATTATGTTTCCTTGTACAAGATTTACACGTATGCCTATAAGTGAGAATTCAATGGGAAAACCATTTAGCGGTACTTCCTTCTCTATTGTAAACATACAATATTGCGGGTTGAATGGTCTCAAAAGCCAAATTTAAGCTAAAATGAAACAGGTTAATTTTTCAAGTTGAGACAATCCTACAACTTTTATACTGACTGTAAAGTTCCTTTAAGTAGCCATTTGGTACATCTCTTCCGGTCCTGGTATTAAAATATTTTTTTTTGGAAGGTGACTTTCAATTTTTGGTTTAGACTGCAAGGTTGTCAGGATCGCGATCCTGATCGTAGGATCGTACGATCCTACGATCCTACATATAAAAAACGAGCAGGATCGTAGTAGGATCTTAATTCTATCAGGATCGGTATAGGATCGTAGGATCGCACGCAGGATCGTAGGATCGTAAACGATCCGATCCTACTACAAACCCATGTTTTTTCTCGAGGGGAGCAAGATCGGTATAGGATCGTAGGATCGCACACAGGATCGTAGGATCGTGAACGATCCGATCCCACTAGGAGCCCCATGTTTCTTATTGTTTTTTCCTTTTATCATTCATTTAAATTCATTTATCATATAAAATATTATATAAAAGTATAAAACTACAACTCTTATACAACAATATATACATTTTCATAGGATCTTACGATCCCGATCCGATCCTACGATCCCGATCTTGTAAAGCCGAAAACGATCCTAGGTAGGATCCCGATCCTGACAACCTTTACTTTAGAGAGTCACATCTGCCATAGGCAGGCCCTCATCCACCACATACCTAGACTATGTTGTCTTTAACTGGGCCCACGCTCATCCACCACATACCCAGACTATGTTGTCTTAACCGGGCCCACGCTGGCGTAGTGGGGATTCAACGACTTCCGCCCGGAAACCGTTCTGCTTCCACACGAGAATACTCGCTGGAGTAACAGCCTGATGAAAACCGGGGCCGGCTCGGATTCAAGTCTCCGCAACAATGGCTCAAAGACTCTCCTCTTCATTGCCTAATATCTCCGGACCACAAGTGAGACCTACCCGGTAGGTCACCCACCCGGTACTACTCCCACTTGTGGCTTGCTTAACAAGTTAAGCCCCACCCACTAGACCACAAGTCCTTTAGCTACTTACAAATTTTATTAGATTGTTTTCTTGAAAGGAAAATATGTAGTAACATATCATGCACGATTAATTTAATACAATTAGCTACTATATTTTTGTTATTAGACCTTTTTTATTTTGCCAAATGCCAGCTACAATTTTCTAAATTTTATTGATACTATGATTGTAGTACATTTTGATGGTAAATATATCAAAATGTTCTACAATTTTCGAAATTACACTTCACGTATTTAAAGCTAGCTTAGTAGGGTTCTTATGAGATAAAGTCGAAAAAATTACATATATTTGATCGAACATGAAAAATTTTGTTAACAGTTCTTAGTACTCTTTAGTCTTTATATTGTTTTATTTACCTAAATGTCCTATTTTTTTATGCTCATTTATCAATTCTAAAACTAATTTTAAGTGTTAGATGAACCCAAGTATAACAGATTAATTGAGTAACACAAATTAAAAATCAAATCTTTTATATAATAAAACAAAACTCAAGTGGGGACTTTCGTATTTCAAAAAAAAGATTATTTCCTTATTACTGAAGAATGATTCAGAATGATAAAACTAAATTTACACTACTAGTTTTTCTATTCCTATAATTTAAACGAGTTCGGTACCCGCGCGTTGCTACGGAATTCTTTTGTTGCCGTTAGCTACTTAACATGAAGTTAGTTACCTAGGACTGATTTTGCAATTGATGTATAACATGAAGGACCATTTATGTAAATTATTTGAGGACTAAATTTGCAATGAACCACTGAGATGAAGAACAAAGTGCGTACAAATTTTTTTTTAAATGTTAAAGATAACGGTCGTTAGTTAACAGCCGTTAAATAACTAACGACCGTTAATACTAAAAAAAAAATTACTGTAGAGACAACTGTAGCAAGCACAGTGCTTGCTACAGTAATCTCTAAACTTTAAGTATATATATATATATATAATATGTTAAATTTAGGTTAGTTTTGCCGCCTTATAATAATCCGACTAAATTTGGTTGAAATTGACTTAAATAAAAGAAAATTACGAAACTCTTTTAATACACTTGATATACGAACTCCCTTTTAAAAATTACTGAAGAAAGAGATCTACGACTTTGGATCTTTGAAATAGGTCTACGTGAAATTTTATTGATATGGATTTCAAATTCCTTCTCCGGTATACAAATTCCGCTTTGATAAATAGAATTTCTTAGTTGTTAGGGTTTATTATTATTACTAGTTATAATGCCCGCGCACGCACAATTTTTTTTTTTAAATTTGTTTTGAATGATATATTTTTATTTGTTAAAAAACAAATAATTTAATCTTTGTTTTGTTTGATTTATGATTTTTAATTATATTTGTTTATTATTAAAGATAATTATTTAAAAAGTTTAATTCTATTGTTAGTTGCATCTTATCTATATTTTTTTGTATTTATCTTCTACTTGTATAGTATATAAATAAAATGAATTTATAAATTTTTAAATTTTAAAATAATAATTAAAATATTACCTAATGAGGAAATAATCTTTTTTTTGAATATGAAAGTCCTCACTTAGGGTTTTGTTTTATTATATAAAAGATATATGTTGTTAGTTTTAGTTGAATTTGATTGATACGAATTTCAAATACCTTCTCATTTCTATATGGTATGAGAGCTAATAACCATGACTAAGGATTAAATGGTGAATTAACAACTTGAAAAAAAAAAAAAAAAAAAAAAAATAGAAAATAAAAAATAGATTTATTTTGTTTAATAAGACATGTGGGTCCGTACTACCAATAGCTTAGGCTTTTTTTTTTTTTTTTTTTTTTTTTTTTTTTTTTTTTTTTTTTAAAATAAACTATTGTGAGTTGTTATTTATAGTTGAGTGATATATACAATTTTTCTGTTTTAGTTCACGTTAAGACTCTCGTTAATCTTTTTTCTTCACGTACCCAATTGGTGGGAATGCTAGAATGAAAACTAACCAGAAACAATTTGTTGTTGCTTTAACTACTCGTGTTGGCCTAGTAAGTTGTTAAGCCAGTAATTTATGTAAAATTGGTGATTAACAAATAAGCTTTGGTGCAGGTGGCAGGCCAAAAATATAGGTTTGGATTACGTTAGCCATCCACATTAATATTCGGGGTGAGTTATAAGGACCGGAGTCCTTTTTTTAGCCAAACCCCCCCTCTTTTTTTTTTTTTTTTTTTTTTTTTTTTTTTTTTTGATTTTTTTTTTTATTTTTATAATTTTGTTTATATCAAAAAGCTATAAACCTGAAAGTGCGGAATAGAAAATATAAAGTTTAATAAGGCAAACGCTTAAAACTGTCAGAAATACGAAGCAGAAACTGACAAAAAACTGTGCTGTACTGAAAAAAGTGGGGAACAAATAGGGGACAAGCGGCACTATTTGGGAACAGTGGGGCTTGTCCCCCGGTACCGTTAGTATGTGTCTAATATTCTCATCCTTATTCTTCATATATACATAGTATAAGGCTGGCCACAGTAATAGGTCACGAACGAGATGCATGACCGAGTCCTAGTCAGTCACTTTAGTGTGGCTACTTGGTCGCCAGACGAAAAAAATCCAAAAGGGTTGCAGACACAACCGAGTATTACTTGCTTCTTTTTTTTGTTTGTTTTGTTTTATGTGAGTGCTTTTTGTGTGTATATTAAATATAAAAGTTATTTTTGTAGGGTATGTTTTTTGTAGTGTAGGTCGCCTTACTGAGGCACCGAATCGCCGTATGTTTTTTGGAGAGAGAAAGTTGACGTGGCAGAGAAAAAGGGGGATTTGGTCGCCTTACTGTGGCCAGCCTAACATACTTATTAGCCAATTTGCAATAAAATATTTTTCCCATGGCTTATCGTCTTTGACAAAAGGTTACGGGTACTTTCAAAATAAAATTTTAGTCAACTAATAACGCCATAAATTTGATCATTTGATATATGCTAAACTAACTAACTAACTATCAGTTTTACAGGGTCTAGCTAAACTGTTAACGGATAGAGTGAAGGTGTATACACTCAAACAAATGGATAGTAGTAGTACTACTTATTATATATATATTCTAAAACCCAGGCATGCTGCCACATCACGACACGTGGCAAACACTGTAGCATGAACAGTGCTACAGTGATTTGCTACAGTACTTACTTTTTTTCTTTCTTTTTTTTCTTTTAATTTTTTAGCGTTGCTACAGTACTCGGTACTTTTTTTTTTTTTTTTTTTTTTTTTTTTTTTTTTTTTTACATAAATTTCTTTAAGAAAATTTGTTTTTAAAAAAAAATTAATAACACAAAAAATAATACAATTTTTTTTTGCGTCGCTACAGTACTCGGTACATTTTATTTATTTTTTTTTTAACATAAATTTCCTTAAGAAAATTTGTTTTTAAAAAAAATACAAAAAATAATACACTTAAAAAAAATTTCTTATACAAATTTGTTTATTAAAAAAAAAAAAAAAAAAAAAAAAACCATACCGAGAAAACAAACCACCAAAAAAAATTTCAACCGCAACGCAAAAAAAAAAAAAAAAAATCCGTAAATATAAACAAATTATGCTTCCAAGTAAACATACGCATACTTCAAATAACAAAATTATTAATTATACCGTACAACCGACAAAATACAAAACACAAAACACACTCGCCGCAACGCGCGGGCAACCCCGCTAGTTATTATAGAAAGATGGAAGGGGAACAACCGTCTTACCGCTTTTTGATGTTTGAGTTGAAATTCCAACGCTCTCTCAAGTCTCGTGACAATCTCATCAATATCTGGGCGTTCCGATCGTTCTTCATTCAAGCAATCATACGCTGTTTTCGCAAAAATGTCAAATGATCGGGAGTCCATTTGATTCCATAAATCCCAATCAATTATTTCATGGAGTTTCTTCTCCCTATAATGGGTAACGGCCACCGAAGCCAAGTACTTATTATCTTGGTCATTGATTACTGCTTTCCTACCACACAATAGTTCAAACAAAACTATCCCAAAGGAGTACATATCCGACTTGTGGTTTACATTTTTAGTCTCAATATATGTTGGGTCTCCATACCCCTTCACATGAAAAGCAATATTAGTATGAAATGAATGGTGCCTTTGAGAAGCATTAATCTTCATGGAACCGTCAAATTCACATAACTTGGGTTCCCATTCATCATTTAATAGGACTGTGCCACTGCTGATGTTCCGGTGTATTACGCTGAAATCGCGTGCCTCGTCATAATGAATGTAGCTCAACGCTTGCGCAATACCCACAGACATCTCCAATCTTCGCACCCATGTCAACAACATCGGGTCACTTAGATATTCGATGAGCATTCCCCTGGTCTCACGCTTGATAATGATGATCTTCTCATCATTCTCATCACAAAACCCAACAAGAGAAACCAGATTTTTATGCTTGAGACCGGAAAGCATGGTAATCTCCATCCAAAACTGTTGTTCTTGATAAATCCTTTCTATATTCCACCTCCGAGCAAAGATATCAATCAACTCACCGGACCACAAGAGCTGGCCCTTGTATCTCTTATCAAACCCACTGTTTCCCCAGAAATTTTCATCGGCGAAGTTGTTGGTGGCAGATAGGACATTTTCAAGGGGGACTCTGAGGTGAGCAAATTTTTTGCTGGGCGAAGACATTATCTGTAAAATAGTCAAGTTAAAATGTAAGTTTGAAAAAGTGAGTTTAATGAAGTGCATAATAATGCCAACAAACTGTTCGATGAAATTCCTGAACCTTTTTCTAAGACATTTTGAGCTATACATATATTTGCCTTCAATGTTATATTGAGTCTAAAACTGTATATATCATGTAGTACTTTATAGTTATTAACTTATTATCTTTATGGATAACAACCTAAATAAGATCCTTTTATAGTTCAGGAAGTACATGGTCTTATTAACTTGAAGTGTTTTGGTTCTTAATGTTGTCGTGTTCAATAGGTTTCGACATTACCTGAAAAGTTTAGGAAGTGATGTTTGTTAGTGATTTCATGTTGAGATATATAGTCTTGGATAATGTAGTTACTATTTGCTCCTGATGTGTTTTTAAAGCATTTTGGTCCAGAATTAGATGGTAGCACTTTGCATAGTGGTGCGTGGAGCTCATCCATTAGTTTCTCATAGACATTCTAAGAAGATTAATTCTAGTTGCTGCAATTTACTACAAGGTGTATACTGCAAAGAAAGTTTGAGATGTATGCAATGGTTGACAATTTGAATATCAAGATGATTGTCCAACCTGTGAATAAAACCGGGGAGCACTAAGACACATGAGTATGTTGGAAAGTATTGTGCAGAAATTGGGAAAATATTGCAGAATAGGAGTTAATCATTTGGTCTATCTTTTGGCTAAGATGGGACTACTTGGTCTTGGTCAAAAGTTATGACAAAGGAATTGATAGTTTATGTTTCTTGTAGTAGCATACAGGATAGAGTCTTGTTTAGTACTTATGTTCTGCTGTATTTGTGTGGTTTCCTTTAAGCGTGTATTTTGGATTTCCTTGCAGATATTCTGTTATATATATTTTCAATTTTTCACCGGAAAAAAGTATTAATCTTTTTACGTTGCAGGTACACCTTTTATAAATTTTTACGTTATTACATGCATTTTATCCCTTTTACTTGTAATATGTGCAAATAAGTATTCTAAAGATGTGACACGATATTGCATTCATATCCACACTAGGTATTCGAATTGGTATAAAAAATATGTTTATTTGAACTGTTTGATTCTGCTTAAGTTCTTTGAAACTGATTAAATCTAGATGTATAGAAATGTGATGATTGTGCTTGTTGCTGATTGCTGAATGATTATAGATGATTAGAGATGTGCTGATTGAGTAAACTAGGTAAATAAAATTGCTTGATTTCGCTTATTTCTGAATGTTGAATGACTATATTAGATTGATTACAAATCGATTGGGTCACCAAGCATCAAATGAAGCTTTGGAACCACAGAACTAATGCAAACTACTCCAACTACCTAGATATTGGAGATTGAAAATGCAATGTATAATTTAGTACGATGATACTAGAGTGTCCAATGACACTATATATTTGGTAAACTTATTTATATTCTCTTCTCAGCTTATTTATATGCCTTGCCACGTTGGTTTGGCGTTGGTGGAATGTGACCACACCCGGCCCTCTCAGCTTATTTATATGCCCTTCTACATCTAGTACTTTTTATGTATGCCAATTAGTGAGAATGCAAGAGGAAACCATTTATTAAATTATTATAGTATGTGGTCACTAACCCCATGTGTTAAACACATGTGGCAAGGCTTTGGCTTGCCAAGTCACTATTCCCCACGGGCTTGGATTGCATTAAAAAGATAACTTTTTTTTTTTTTTTTTTTTTTTTTTTTTTTTTTTTTTTTTTTAGGTACGGTGTATCTCAAAAGTGGAGGTTTGACTTGAGTGATTAGTGAGGGAGTATTTTGGTGTGTAAGTGATAAGTGAAGTGAAAGGAGAAAATGTTAAGGTGACTCTTTGGCTTGAGCCACCACACTTGGTGCTCTAATCGTTGTTAAAATACAAATTTTCGGGTTGAATGGTCCCAATAGCGAAACTCAATCTAAAAATGAGCTAGGTTTCTCTTCATGTTTATTTTTTAAGGCCATTTTCAGTCATATACTTTTGAAGAAAGTAATTTTAAAATAATATAGCATATTTTACTTGTATCCTATCATTCAAAAAATTGCATTCTTCAAGACACTTTGAAACTTTAACTCTAAAATCTTTTTGCTAATTTAGCATATTTCCAACCAGTAACTAAATTATCTACGTTACTTTATTTATAAAGTTGTACTAAAATATGTTCGGAGAAGGATATTGATCTTCTAATTATGGAGGATATTTATGAATGCTCCAAATAAATCTTGAAATATGAACATGATTGAAAAAGTTTTTGTTTGTTCCATTTTTTAAATACAGAGAAAAGGTACTATGGAGTCTCAAGTTAGACATAACTATGAGCGTATGAATGTTTAAACACAATAAAATATAGTGTATCAATTATTTTATAGAGTGTGCAAATCACCTCCCATATTATTAGGAGTTTAGGACCACCTATGGGTTGGGTTGGGTTGGGTTGGGTGGGGGGGGGGGGGGGGGGGGGGGGTTAGGTAGGTTGGTCAAAGATTTCTTTTGTCTCCCCCTTGTTTCTAGTGCAATACATTTCTTTGTCAAGTAAGACTTGACATTATAATCTTTTTTTATTATTTGGCCATTTTGATTTCTATAGGTTCAATGCCTGCTACTATTTTCTTAAATTTATTGATGCTTAGTTCCTATGTTTGTAGTCAATTTGGTGGTGCGTACATTAATTCTGCAAGACTATACCTTACCAATAGGTTACAGATTTTTCACTTAACGTATTTAAAGCTTAGTAAAGTTGCTTATGAGATAAATTCAAAAGAAATACGTGATCAAACATGTGAACAATTTTTGTAAACAATTATTGATACTCTTTTTATTTATTATATTTTATCGTACGAACAAATAGACTAGGTAAAATGACATTTATAAAGCTATGATATAATGACAATATATAACGAAAGTTAAACCAAGGAACCAACCGTGTTAATAATTTTCGAATTAGAGACCAATAATGCATGAATAGTTTGAAAAACTTTAAGGTGAAATTTGGCATAAACACGTGGACTTGTATTTACCCGCGGCTAAATGACATTTTCAGTTTTCGGATCATTTTCTAAAATTCATATAAAATTAACCGCAACTCTGTTTGAAACGAGCCACATATCAATGAAAAGGTATTTGAGCTTACTTTCCAAAAATATAATTTCAGAAGTTGGTTTTAAACAAAAGTATATATGTACACTTGATTAGTAACATGTCAGTTTGGTTATACTATTTGTGCAAAAATTTATCGAGTTTGATTTAGGGGTTAGGTAGGTTGGTCAAAGATTTCTTTTGTCTCCCCCTTGTTTCTAGTGCAATACATTTCTTTGTCAAGTAAGACTTGACATTATAATCTTTTTTTATTATTTGGCCATTTTGATTTCTATAGGTTCAATGCCTGCTACTATTTTCTTAAATTTATTGATGCTTAGTTCCTATGTTTGTAGTCAATTTGGTGGTGCGTACATTAATTCTGCAAGACTATACCTTACCAATAGGTTACAGATTTTTCACTTAACGTATTTAAAGCTTAGTAAAGTTGCTTATGAGATAAATTCAAAAGAAATACGTGATCAAACATGTGAACAATTTTTGTAAACAATTATTGATACTCTTTTTATTTATTATATTTTATCGTACGAACAAATAGACTAGGTAAAATGACATTTATAAAGCTATGATATAATGACAATATATAACGAAAGTTAAACCAAGGAACCAACCGTGTTAATAATTTTCGAATTAGAGACCAATAATGCATGAATAGTTTGAAAAACTTTAAGGTGAAATTTGGCATAAACACGTGGACTTGTATTTACCCGCGGCTAAATGACATTTTCAGTTTTCGGATCATTTTCTAAAATTCATATAAAATTAACCGCAACTCTGTTTGAAACGAGCCACATATCAATGAAAAGGTATTTGAGCTTACTTTCCAAAAATATAATTTCAGAAGTTGGTTTTAAACAAAAGTATATATGTACACTTGATTAGTAACATGTCAGTTTGGTTATACTATTTGTGCAAAAATTTATCGAGTTTGATTTAGGTGTTTCAGTTATTATTATTATTATTATTATTATTATTATTATTATTATTGTTACTGTTAATATTACTATTAATATTACTATTTTCTATTTCCTATTCTTATCGAGTTTGATTTAGGTGTTTCAGTTACTATTATTATTATTGTTACTGTTACTATTAATATTACTATTATTATCTCTATTCAAAATGTATAAGAAAACACCAAAACCAAAAGGCCGAAAATCCCGATTACAACAAAACATCCCTCAATTAACACCGGATTCGAATTTTCAGTTAACTGGTATCTCACCAAACATCAATTTCCGATCTTCTACTCTTGATTATCAATCTCAACAACCTCCACAACAACAAACATCAAATCCATTTGCTATGAATCGTAATATTAATCGTCCATTTATTCCACCGTATCAAAACAACCAACAACCACAACAAAGTCACTCTCGTCAAAGCCAACAATCAGTGTATCGTCCAACAATTGACTCATCAACGTCTTCTTATTCAAATTATCAAAATTATTATCCGGTTAACCACATCAATCTTGATGCTTGTGATTTTATGGATCAATTATGCAACAATCCTGATTTTTATGTTGGAACCGGTTCGGGTTATCCGAGTCATGAGATGTCACCGGGTTATCAAGGTTCGGGTCATGGATAGTATCATGATTCGGTTCCAAATGATGATCTTCCTGATGATGACGACGACAACACTCTTTCGGAAGATATGTCACCGGTCAAACCAAAGAAATGTGCTACAAGGGGTAAAAAGAAGGCGGTTGAGAAAGAAACCACGAATGATTCGGCGAATTGGACACACAAAGAAGAGATCGCGTTGTGCATGGCTTGGTGTGATTCGTCGGAGGATAGCATAGTTGAAACCAACCAAAATTCTAAGGGATTTTGGAAGAAAGTGATTAGATATTTTGAAAAATAGGTTGGTGAAGGGAGATCGTACAACTCAATTGTCAGCAAGTGGAAAAATAGGATTCGTCCTAGAGTTGGTGCATTTTGTAACATTTACGACAATTGTTTTACAAATTTTGGAAGTGGTGCGAATGATCTCACTGTTTACAAACGAACATGTGAAGAATATGAAATAATGATGAAGCATGTCTTTGTATTGAATCAGTGTTAGGAAATTTTAAGGGACCATTAGACTTGGAAGAGAAATGAGATGCCAGCTTTTTTAAACCAAGATGCGGCTCGAAAAAAACCAAGGACTTCTGAAACCGACTCGAATGTGCCTGATAATGAAGAGCCTCAAAATGAGCGACCAGTTGGTCGTGATGCCGCTAAGAAAAATAAGGCTACTAAGAAGAAATCGTCGTAGAATTCCAAGTCTTCGTATTTGGATGAGGTAGCTGACAAATGGAAAACCATTAAGTCAATGGCATTGGAAAAGAAGCAGGAGCTGGCAGACGGATACTACGACTTGAAGAAAAAAGAGCTGGAGCAAAGGGATAAGGAGTTGGAGCTGGAGCGAAAGAAAGCGGAGCAAGATGACAGAAGATTGGCAATAGAAGAACAAAAACTTGAATTGGAGCGAGAAAATAAATATCCAAAAGTCCTCATATTCTATCTCACACCAATCAACCCAGCTTTGCCCGCATTACAACGACAAAAAATGCAGGAAATCAAAGATTCGATCAAGGAACCCCACAACATAGATTATTAGTTTTTAATAAGTGTTGTAACGTTTTTAATAAGTGTTGTAATATTTTTATTTTATTTGAATTATTATGTAACGTTTTAATTATTAATGAAATTTGAGTTTGTGTTAATTTTTTTTTTTTTTTTTTAATTGAACTTGGTATCCAATCGCCTTACTTGGGTACCCAATCGCCTGCAGGTCGCTAGAGAGATAAAGCTGACGTGGCAAGGAAAAATTGGGGGGGGGGGGATTGAATCCTCTTACTGTGAGTAGCCTAATGTATACAATTTTAATTAAAGGTTTATTCAACATTCTTAAACTAGTTTAGATGAATCCTAAGTATAACAAATTAAGGGTCCGTTTGGTTTGTTCTCATGAATCACAATCGGTATGAGTTTCGGATTGGGGGGGGGGGGGGGGGATTGAATCCTCTTACTGTGAGTAGCCTAATGTATACAATTTTAATTAAAGGTTTATTCAACATTCTTAAACTAGTTTAGATGAATCCTAAGTATAACAAATTAAGGGTCCGTTTGGTTTGTTCTCATGAATCACAATCGGTATGAGTTTCGGTATAACGTGGAATGAGAATAGATATAAGTTAAGTAATCAAATTCAATATTGTTTTTTGGTTTGTTTATTATATTTGATTATTTTGTTAATAATGTGAAAGAATATGTGTCCGGAAATGAAATTATCATATCCTATCAATTTGGTGACTGTCAAGTATAGAACATATTTGTATATTATTTCTAGTTTGAAAGTAAAGAGCTTTAAACAAACATTATTAATGGAATGAAAATTCGTTCCTTCATTCTCATTCCGGCATACCAAACGCACCCTAAGGAAAAGACTAGATATCAAATACACAATATCAATTATACCTCTTATTTATTTAAATTTATGTATAGATTGGCATGACTAACTTATAAGACTAATTTTACGTCTAATAAAAAGATCCAGACATTTGGCTAGATCAATGATGATATGAAAAAGAAGAACTAGTGCAATTCATGTGTGACACAATGAATTTTTTAGTCATAGCTTTAAGCATATGAGTTAGGCATAAGAATCATTTTCCTTGGCCAAAATGATTTAGAATGGTAAAACTAAAATTTCACCACTAGTGTTTCATTTATAATATATAAAATATGTCAAAATTAGTTTAATTCTTGTCACCTTATAATTTCTAACTAAATTGGTTAAAATTGATATCAACTAGATTCTATTTGAATCGATACTTGTTCGTCTCATTGAATCGCGATACTTACAGTTTTACAATTACGTATATTGGCATATTGCCTAGTAATCAAGTTGAGTTGATGTCACAATATCAACTCGATTAACACATAATTTAATAATGCAATCTCAACTCTAATACCGAAAATATTACCGTATTATCCAATCTAGTTGAGTTAGCTCAAAATACTTATTCAACTCAGACTACCTTAATAATACTACTAGACGAGTACCCGTGCATAGTAACGCGATTTTATAGCGGCAAATAGTTTCATTGATAAAAAAAAGTTTGTGAATTTGGGGATTAAACATATTGTTTTAAAACTAGTTTCGACCCGGACAGTTCAACCGGTTGAACCGTTCCGGTCCAAAAAACGGGTCAAATTAAACCGGTCAACCCGCCGGGTTGGGTAAAAAAATGGTCAAATTAAATACGTCAACCCACCCGGTTTGAAGCGACCCGGGTCAACCCGATTTTCCATGTGTATTAATAGTTTGTTAATAGTTTCCATCTTTTCATATGCTTTATAAAAATAATGTAAGTTTTCTTAGATAGATAACTGATTTTTTAAGTTTTTTCTGAAAATAATGTAAGTTTCCTTAGATAGATGACTGAATTTTTAAGTTTGACCAAGATTAAGTTTTTTACTTACCGTTTTCTCTTTATATATAGTATAGATTACAATTTTAATACTTAAAATTGAGTCAAGCTATGATCAACTAAAAAATATCAATTTATAGATCGAGCTTAAGCTTGAAAACAAAATGCTCGATGAAGCTCTAATCGAGGTTATTAATTTCCCTTTAAATTGTTTTCTAGTTGAGCTTTACTAAAATTTATAATCTTAATGATGCTAATTGTTTTGACATGACTGAAGTTAACCATATATTTTTTTTTTTTGTTTACTACTACGTAAATAAATTTTGAATATTTAAATATGTTTTTTTTTTCTTTTTTTTTTTTTTTTTTTTTTTTTTTTTTTAAAGAGAATTTATATCAGATATATATTTAACGAAAAAGAAAATCCAATTACAAGTGGCATGCAGGTAAACGGGCCACAAGCTGCGCCGCTACCCCTTTTTGTATTGCAAAGCCTACTCTATTAAAAATAAAACATTGGCCCTTAGCAGCCGGAGAGTTACTTTGCACAACTTTCTTCACGCGATCGAGGAGCTTGATTGCTTGGGGTGCTATCGCCCCAAAGGTATCAAAAGCGAAGGGCACAAACACATGTTGGTTCTCTAAACAAGCCGCTTCATGTTTATCCACTTTTCTGCTCTCAGCTTTCAAAAGTGCCTGCCCTGCCACAAAAACAGAATCCCGGAGTCCCACCAACGGGGATACCCCAGTAAGGTCAATGCACGCATGCTTGCCTTGCGCCCATCCAAACAAAAGAATGTCCGCTGGCCTCAAGGTGGACCGCCCGTCCAATGGGTCCGTCAAGAAATTCACGGGAGCCTCTTTCTTAGCGGAAATCCCTGCCCTTCGTAGCACATCCCATAGAACATCTCTAACCAGGTCATGTCTGTATTTAAAGCCTGGCAGCTCCTTACAATGTAGGGCGTGTTCTCCAAACTTGTCCAAGCATGCTTTTTTACAAATCGGACACGGTTTGTCGACTGGAAATATGGGAATCATAAGCCGGTATTTGAGGACAGCCCGATATTCGATAGCCGACATGTGTTGCCCGAGTCCGTCAATTGGGAGGGCACTGAGGAAATCTTGAGCATGGGCCCCTTTGAGGCATTCAAACACCGCTTTCTGGCGCGAAGACATGTTAAACTCCTCCATAGTCTGCATGGCTTTACAGTTAAATGCACTCGCCAAGATTTTTTGAGGTTTTTTTGGGGCGGTGTCTTTATCCATAAAACCGCCCAGCTCTACATTAGGGAGAGAGCTGCGAATGTTGTCAAGTGCGAGCTTGTAATCATCGTCCATCCCAACCATACCGCTGTTCCTTAGAATGTGTTCTTGTAGCTTCCAGGACTGCGCCCTATAAGCCACATAAAAAAGAAATTGGATTGATGGCAACCAAAACTAACATATCATGATACACTTAACATATTGCATATCCAGTTTTCATGTCTAGGGCTGCAATCAAGTCAAGCTATTATCAAGCAACTCAAGCTCGAGCTCGAGCTTGGCTCGATCGAGTCAAGCTTTTATCAAGCTCAAACCCAAAAATTAGCTCGAAATATTTAACAAGCCAATCTCAAGCTTTGGATAGCTTGGCTCGAGCTCGTATCAAGCTTTTATCAAGCTTTAATATAGATATTTTCATATAAATTTCATATAAGTAATTAGGAGCAAATTTGGTTATTAAGCTAATTATAAGGACTTAGTTCGTAAATATTGGATAATATATTCTAGAAAAGTTGTTCATTTTATTTACTCAAATCAGTAATGATCATTAAGGCTGCAAAATGGGGTATATCATAAAGGGTAATATGTAACAAAGTGGCATCAGGAACAGGTTTATTGTTTCTTGCAGCTAGTTTTGATGATGGCGTTAAATTTAAAGTGTTACCACGTTGTTGTCATATGTATCATTGTGAGTGTGTCGATAAGTGGTTAGTTACACATTCGAGTTGTCCTATATGCAGAACTACTGTACGAGTCGACGACTCGCCTGGGTAAAAAGAGTGCTTAGTTGTGAAATACAGAAATAGTATTTTCACTTTTATTGTAAGGATCTGATGTATCTTTAGTTTTGAAATAGTATTGCACTTTTATTGTTAGTGTAGTTAACTTGTTGCAAGTTGCAAATGCATGAAGCCAAGATATCTTTATGTACGATGCATGAGTTAATATCTTTTCTTCAAGTAGACAAGCACTGACACAATATAAACTCCCAGGTTCTTACAATAGAATGCTAAGGAAATCATCAAGTTAGAAGATAATTTTGCTCAAGAATTCAAGATATGTGAACCTTATGAAGCCTCATGAGATATATTTTGTTGATATGTTTTAGACATTTGAACCTTAATTAGTACTTTGGCTTATGTTTCATTTTGATGTTCGACTTGGGTACGATAATGTTATTCTTGGTTTTTTTAGTGTTAAATCAATCTAATTTGGTTTTCAAATATGGTTTTAGCTGGTTTCACTTTATACATATATCTATTGTTGAGTTTAGCTATTGAATACAATATTTTTGTATTCATTCAAGTTTTTCAAGCCAAGCTCAAGCTTTGCTCAAACCTACTCAAGCCAAGCACAAGCCTGGATGATGAAAGCTTGACAAGCTATCAAGCCAAACTCAAGCCTAGTGTTTTTCTTTCAAGCCAAGCTCAAGCCTTGTTGAGCTTGAGCTTGGCTTAACTCGATTGCAGCCCTATTCATGTCACCGATCCAATTTATCATATGATATTAAAAGTAAAAGTAACTGGAAAGTGACAACTCAAAGAATCATGAGATATATATTAATGGATATAAGATCATTTGAGTACCAAACTTTTTTTTACAACTAATCTTCACCCTCCATCTTCCCTACATATTTGTTTGATCTAATGGATGAGATTAATCCCAACAATTTAAAAAATCCACTTTTATCATTTTTTTTTCAAATATTAATATCTTTCAAACCGTTAATCGTTAAGCGAAAAAAAATATACCGTTACGACGAGCATTTAATTATCTTTTTATAAATAGGCACTTTGATATATTTTCGACAATTTTTTTTCTTCGTTTTTTCACGTTTTTTTTCGTGGCCGAAAAAATCATATATGATATTACATATCATATCATATATGATATTACATATCATATATGAATTTTTTAGCCACGAAAAAAAAGGTGAAAAAAAAACGATTTTTTTTTTTTTTTTTTTTTTTTTTTTTTTTTTTTTTTTTTATGTCGAAAGTATATATCAAAGTGCCCGTCTATAGAAAGATAATTAAATGCTCGTCGCGATAGTGTAATTATTTTCGCTTAACGATTAACGGTTTAAGAGATATTTAAATTATAAAAAATGAGTGAAATATTAAAATGCTTGATATTTAAGAAAAGTTTGGTATTTAATAACTCTCCTCATATTAATGAGATACATATTAAGTTAATAGAAATGATTGGGATGCTTAAATAAACACCTAATTTTGTGTCTAAAATTTTATGTCATTTACTTATTGGTTAGTGAAGCCATGGGTCCTTAATCTGCAACCAATGGAATGCTGACACCGAATTTTAGGCGCAAAATTTGGTATGCTTTTAGGCACCCAATCATTTCTCTTAACATACAAGATATAACCTAATAAAGCAAAATACCATACTACTTTAAGCTGTTAAGAGACCATGTTAACCTAATTATACGTAGTATTATTTGAAACATTTTCAACAATTGATAATAAGGGTTGATATAAAGATAAATAAAAAGAAACAGATATTATATGATAGAAGGATAAAAGGGAAGAAAAGGGTCTTACATGCTTATTTGCACATGCCAATTCCAAAGCGTTCTCAAGTCTCGTGACAATCTCATCTATATTCGGCCGTTGAGATCGTTCTTCGGTCAAGCAGGCATACGCCGTTTCAGCGAAAACATTGAGTGATTGTGGATCAATTTGTTTCTGTAGATCCCAATAAATTATCTCGTTTAGTTTTTCCTCTCTATAATGGAGAATGACTGCTGGAGCCAAATACTTAGTGCTCTCGTCGTGGATTATTGATTTTCTACCACATAGAAGCTCAAACATTACTATCCCAAAGGAGTAAATATCTGACTTGTGGCTCACATTGTTAGTCTCTATATATGTCGGGTCTGTATACCCCTCGCTATCCCAAACTTTATCAACATTGAATGAATCATGCCTCTGAGATTCTTCGATCTTCATGGAAAGTCTAAATTCAGATAACTTGGGTTCCCAGTTATCATTTAATAGAACTGTCTCAGAGGCGATGTTCCGGTGTATCACGCTAAAATCACGCTGCTCGTCATAATGAATGTAACTCAATGCATGCGCAAGACCAACACATATCTCCAATCTTCGCACCCATGTGAACAACATTGTGTCACTTAAATAGTTTACAATACCTAACCTGGCCTCACGCTTGATAATGATGATCTTTTCATCATTCTCATCACAGAACCCAACAAGTGAAACCACATTTTTATGCTTGAGACTTGAAAGCATGGAAATCTCCATCCAAAACTCTTGTTCTTTTTCATCCCATTCTTTATTCCACCTCTGAGCATGGATATTAATCAACTCACCGGACCACATGAGCTGTCCCTTGTAATAGATTCCAAATCCGCCTGCGGCGGCCATATTTTCTTCGTCAAAGTTGTTGGTGGCGGTTATTATACTTTCAAGGGGGATTTTTAAGTGAGCAAATTCGTCAGGATTGACTGAAGACATTATTATGTATCTGTTTGTTTGTCTGAACAAAAAAAAGGGTGTGTGGATTGTTAAAAAAAAAAAAGAAGAAGTGAAGGAGTGTTTGGGTGATATACATAAATATGTTCGGTTTGTGTCTGTATATATAGAAGATGTGGATTAGTTTAGTGTGTGGGTTCCGTGTTGTCTTTAATGCATGGACGTCTGGTATTGTAGTAGACTATTGACTTTTTGACCATTAACATTACACAAATTGTCCACAGCGCATAGGCAATTTTTATTGAATAATTCAAAAGTTTGAAAATTATAAATAGCAAAACAACAAACATCAATAAAAATGTATCTTCTCAGCAACTATGTTTGGTTTCTGACATATTAACAATGAAAACAGTGGAAGTAATTATAAATTCATACTGCTGATCAATGTTTATTGATTTTTTTATTGATATACCTTCAGCCATATGAAGCAGTATTGGAGCAACGACTCTCAAGTCGGTTCAAATTTACACTTGATATGAGCAACGATATCTTCATTTAGTGGAGGTTCCTTTGTCTCACTAACATGATCAATTTACAGGCAGACATTTTATTGCTCTTAGAGTACTGTTTGTTTGCATAACTTTGTTAAAAAGTTGACTAATAATAGTTTTTCAGCTTCAAGAGGAAGTTGACTTTCATGCTAATGAAATCTAATTTTAACTACTTTTGGTGTTTTGGCAATCGTTTGGATGCTTTCTTGATTTTATGTTCTATCAAAACTTGACTCAAGAGATAATGTTATAAGTTTTCTAACGTAAGCATATATAATAAGATATTTTGAATGAAGCTATAATATCATGCTCGGTCGGCCCATCAAGTGTGTTTGATTTTTTCTTCAACTCCCCTCCACTTATGTATCTACCTTTACGTTCACACATCAAGTGTGGTAGTTGCATGATTATTGTAGTAGACTATTGACTTTTTGACATACTATTAAGTTCACACAAATTGTCCATACCGTATAGGAACCGTCCCTTTTATTAAATATTTCAAAATTTGAAAATAATAAATAACAAAACAACAAACATCATAATGATATGCAGTTATGCACCTTCAATTCTCATCAACATGTCTTTAAGGGAGTGTCTAGTGGTCTTATTTAATTGAATGTACACAAATCTGACTAGGATAAAGTTGTGGATAATATGTGGGTAGTATTATTATACAGGAGGAGAATACGGTTCCACTTGCATCTCATGGTCAAATTGATGGTCACTTGTACTATGCATAAACATTGAATCTATACTCTACAATCTACATAGTTATGCATTTTAACTATTTTCGTACCTAGCGACTGATAAATAAAAAAATAACATAACGTACAAATTTCATTATTAATCACTTGAACAAATTGAAATAGGCAAACCTCAATTCCAAAATTAACTTAAAATATATTTGAGGTTTAAACATGATAATCATGCCAAAACACCAACTCAAGAGTAGACGATGCAAAACATACGGCTTCCAATTGTTTGGAACCATTTCCATGACACATTTCATCACACACGTTACACTCATGTTGATTTACATGCAGTGATAATAATGAATCCTTATCTGTTACCAATACATGAATTAATAAAAAAAACACAAGTCATGTATTGATTAGTTGTTAGACCCATAATAAGAAAGAACCGACAATGTATACTTTTTAACTTTTAATTTTACCCCTTGACCTGTAAATGATGAAACATAACCAAATCAACCCGTTGATTAGTTAATGGGTCGAAATTCCCACCAATGCTCACAGCTTTTCTAACTAAGTTCTAATAGAGTTTATGAACGCTTAACAGTAACAATTCAGATGAACACCAGTATCATTTGCTAAAAAAAACGGGTATCATGATGCTAAAATTATCTACCTTAACTTGGATAATAATCCCAGAGCAGGTTGCAATAATTATGTACATGATCCAAAAGTTAACTACTTAACATTCATTAGATGATTACAAAACAATCAAAGATTTCTTTTGGGTCTAATAACTAGAATTGATTGAAATGAAACATAACATTAATTGAAAACCACTAGAGCAAAATCATGAATTCTTGGTTAATCTGCAGTTAATTACAGTGAACAAGTGATATACATTGGCTAAAAAGTATTCTTTCCATTTAGAGCCTACGATACGGTAACGCCCCAACGGCGTTATGGCCGGCGTTCGGTGTGCGTTACCATACCACAATGTTAGGCGTTGAGGCTGCGTTTTGATTTGAGTTAGATGGAAACGTAGAAGGAGACAAAAATAGTTACAAAAACACCCCCTCAAATGGCTACTTCGGTTTGAATTAAAAAAAAAAAAAAAAAAAAAAAAAAAAAAAAAAGCCAAAACGCATATTAATACCCCGAACTTGACAAACTGGATCATTTAATATCATGAACTTTTAAAGGTGCAGTTTAGTAACCTGAACTTGGCAAATTGAAATTACTAAGGGTTTTTCTAACATGTGATCTAGGGCACAAGTTAAGCACACTAAAAGTATCATGGGGCCCACGAAAAAGGACATCAAAATTGACATAGAAGTACACTTGTATGTACTTTTATGTGGGTCCCTGAGTACTTTTATATATTTTTTTGTACTTAACTTGTGCCCCAAGGGTACAAGTTAGAAAAACCCAATTACTAATAGTCTAATACCCTATATTAAATTAAATCAAAAATTTTTTATTTTTTAATTTATGCTAAAAATCAATTTCCAAAAGCCTAACATAATATTAATGGCTTAAAGTTACAAATTAAATTGAGGCAAAATTGTATATATATCTCTCCTAAAATAAATAATTGCATATATATCTTTTGTACAAGTTTTTTATGCACATAATACAATAGTTTTTATGCATGCTTTGGATATATATGCAATTATGCATTTTCATAAGGATATATATGCAAAAATCCCCTTAAATTGAAGGTAATTAATTATATTTTTTTAAAGATTTACTTTAATTTCAATTTTCTTATAATTAAAATAATATTATATTTAGTTATTGAAAATAAATATATATTTGAAATAATACTTTAAAAGTGAATTTACCACACTATTTTTGATATATGGATATCCATATTATATATTTAAGTGTTTGTTTCAAATAATTTTGAGACTATAACAACTTAACTATTTATTTCTTCGTATATATATATATATATATATATATATATATATATATATATATATATATATGTTAAAATTGAAAATTACGTAAACAAGTTTATAGTTAGTTGTAAGTTGATCTAAAATTTATTTGAAACAAATATTTAATAATATATATTAAAAGTAGTGCGTTAGAAATATTTTGGAAATAGAGGCTACACACACACACACACACACACACACACACACACATATATATATATATATATATATATATATATATATATATATATATATATATATATATATATATATACTCAAAATAATCAATTAAAATATTATATTCATTATAAAAAGAATAAAAATCCAGAAAAAACTATATTTACCTAGTCAAAGTTTTACTTTAAAC
This sequence comes from Artemisia argyi, assembly GCA_030686995.1. Lineage (NCBI taxonomy): Eukaryota > Viridiplantae > Streptophyta > Magnoliopsida > Asterales > Asteraceae > Artemisia > Artemisia argyi. The sequence continues at coordinate 193,888,777 of CM060687.1, read as the reverse complement.
TATTTATTACAAAAGACTTTACTAAATTATTATTAAGAAAGAAAAAAAAGCAATTAATTATTAAGTTAATTAATGCAGGGTAGTAGAAATTCCATTTTGTCAAGTTTAGGGTACTAATCTGCACCTTTAAAAGTTTAAGGTACTAAACGATCCAGTTTGTTAAGTTTGAGGTACTAATATGTGTTTTGGCCTTATTAAAAAAAAAAAAAAAAAAAAAAAAAAAAAAAAAAAAAAACACCCCTTAAATGGCTAGGTTTTCTTTTCAAACTTTATATATATATATATATATATATATATATATATATATATATATATATATATATATATATATATATATATATATATATATATATATATATATATATATATAGTATAGCTTTCAAATGAGAACCATTTTAAATGCAAGAACTGCGAAAACCACTTTCATCCAATCAGAATTTAGTTAATTGATTTCATTTTATTTTATTTAGTTAATATTATAAGGGCATGAATGTAATTTGCCATATATTTCATAAAACCTGGAATTATTTTCATTAAACAAAATCTTTTTCAATTTCAAATTTTTCTACAAACATGGAATTTATTCATTCTCAGTATAGATCAAATATTACGGTTTCAATTTTTTTTCCCCAGATCCTCTTTTTCATATTGTTCGTAGCAAACAAACCCTAAATCAATTTAACAACTTCATCAAACACACAATTATATTATACATTACGCAAGATTAAACATGGAAAACATTGTTCATGAACAAGATGAAGAAATTCACCACCAGAATAATCGATTGCTTATGTTATCTGAGCAACCATTTGATTCCGAGTTTATGGAACATGATCAAAACGTGATTATGGAACATGATCAAGACGTGAATATTGGTATTTTTTTATCAATTCTTTTTCCATGTTAATATTGTATGTGCATGCATGTTATTTATTTTGTATAAGATGTGTTTTTATAAGATTTTTACATGTTTTAATGTCATACGAACAAGATGGAAAAAAAAATTGCATGTTATTTATTTTAGGGTTTCTTTCATATGAACAAGATTGTGTTTTCATCTTTTTCCCAGATACTATTTTTAGTCGAATGTTGGATTGTTTTTTCATTTTGTTAGACATAAAAAAATTGGATGTTATTTATTTTAGGTTTTCTTTCATACGAACATGATTGTGTTTTCATCTTTTTCCCAGATACTCTTTTTAGTCGAATGTTGGAATATGTTTTCATTTTATTCGAATGTTGGATTTTGTTATTAGTATTTATTTTGTTTGATTATACGAGTGTTTGATTGTGTTTTGCATCTTTTTCCCAGATCCTGTTATTACATGTTTTATGCATGTTATTTATTTTGTTTAAATGTTGTGTTGTTGTTTTATTTTAGTGTTTCATCATGTGATTTGTGTTTGTTTATGTGTAGATTCTAATGATGTCGATATTTATGAGCTTGATCCGGAGTGTATTCCCACACCCCATGGTGGTAGATATTGGGTACCTGATGTCCCTGTGAATGAGAAGCCTAAAGAGGGTGATGAATTTGCAACTTTTGACGAAGCCTATAACGCGTACAAGGAGTACGCTGCTAAGGCTAGGTTCTGTGTTCGTAAAGGTGGAACAAAAAACAAGGATGGCCAAGTAACACACAAGCACTTGGTATGTCATAAATATGGTAAACCTAGGAAGAGTGTTGAAACAAATACACTTATTGATTCTCCAAATCAGGATGTTGAAGATGTTGAGAATGAAAATGTGAAACGCAAAAGGAAACGTAGATCGACGACGTCCGTTACTGATTGCAAAGCATATATAAGTTTAAAACGTATTGTTGGAACAAATTCGTACGTGATACTCAAGTTTGTTGAGAATCATAATCACAAACTCATTGACCCGGCTAATATGGATCTTTCTCGAGCTAGACGACAGTTGGAATTTGGTGATCATGTTTTCATTCATCGTGCGTCATTATCTAGTATTGGTCCACAGAAAGCACATAAGCTACGAGTTGCACTATTGGGTGGGTTTGATAAAGTTCGTGGCATGCCTGTTGATTGGAACAATTTTCACCGGGGTATGAATTCATTTATAGGTGAAAGGGATGCTCAAATGTTAGTGGACAAGATGCTAAAGAGGAAGGAACATGTACCTGGTTTCTCATTTCATCATCACACAAAAAAAAAGAGCTTTGCCGTATGTTTTGGGCAGACGAAACCATGAAGTGCAACTATGTTGCATTTGGTGATGTTGTTTCTTTTGATGCTACTTACTATACTAATAAGTAAGTTCCATCACTATTTTATGTTTTAATTGTAAGGATAAAATCACATTGTCCTGTTATAAACTAATATATCTGTATAACATGTTTGTTTTAGGTATGACAAGATTTTCGTACCATTTACTGGTGTTGACCACCACCAAAAATGTGTAACTTTTGGTGCCGCTTTATTGTCTAACGAAAAGTATGAATCGTATTGTTGGATACTTGAAGCATTTTTAAAGGTTCATGGGAAGCAACCACCTTTGGTTCTTACAGACCAAGACGGTGCAGTGCGTAAGGCTGTTTTAAAGATGTTTCCCGAATCACACCACAGGTTATGCATGTGGCACATTACCCAGAAACTTCCCGGAAAGGTATACTTATTATGTGCGTATATGCTTTACATATTAATTTTTTGTTAATTAAATGAACATTGAAGTATATATTCATGTATGCCCAATAAACCAATATAATATAAAACCATTTTTATACTTTCAGGTAATGGGTGATGTCGATAAAGAATCTCAATTTAAGAAAGAGTTTCACAAATTAGTTTGGAATATGTACATTGATCCTCAAATATTTGAACAACGTTGGCATGATTTAATAGATAGGTATAATCTTGGTGAGAACAAGTGGTTAACTGATATGTTTGCTATAAGGGAAAGATGGGCTCCAGGTTACTTTTCCATGATACCTATGTGTGGTTTGATGAAAACAACTTCTAGATCGGAGAGTTCCAACGCATTTTTCAAGTGTTATTCAAACCCAGGTAACTCGCTAGTCCATTTTATGTTGTGCTTTGAATCGGCTATGGAAAAACAGAGGTATACTCAACGTGTGTTAGACAACACATCGGAAGAAAAGACTCCTGTCATGAAGACACATTTACCTATCGAGTCTCATGCGCGTGATGTGTACACACATTCTGTTTTCAAGGAAGTTCAACACGAAATATATAAATCCTTATATGGATGTTCACAGATTGGTTCTCGTATAGAAGGAGATGTTGAATTTTGTTCGCTACAACAAAGGGATAAGAGATATAATACGGTCGTACACGTAACGGTATGTACCTTATTCATACGTGTTTATAAAACATTATTGTTATATAAATATAGTAAACATTTAATTTTTCAATAACCGGGTCGTTTATTAAATTTTTTTTGTAATACTTTTTATCACATTAAGTTTGGACATGTATGTTTTTTATATAACACACCAATTTTCATCATATTTTTTATTCATTATCATTTTATATATTCTCTTTATCAACCGTTTCAGGTTTCTGTAAATCATTCCGATGGTACATTTGAATGTTCTTGTGGTCATTTTAACCGCCATGGTTATTTGTGTAGACATGTGTTCGGTGTTTTTCGTATTCATGGAATAGACGCCATTCCACATAAATACATAAGTAGTCGTTGCTGTAAAAATGTACTACCTGCTCATTTACTTGATAAGCGTCATCGCTATGGTCCGTGTATTGAAGAAACGGAGGTTATATCATCCGAAATTATGTCAACAGTTGAAGCTTCTATAAATATGATTAGAAATGACACCGACAAGTTATCTGATCTTCTTTCAAAGGTTAAAGGTTTGAAGACAGATATATGTTCTGATGTCCCCGTACAAAGTGATCCACAAAACAAGGATGCATTGTATGAGGATCTTTTAGGTGTTACCGCTCCTTCTAAAGTTGTCATTAGGAATCCCAGAAAATGTAGACCTAAGGGTTCAACACGAATTAAAGGTGCAGTTGAAAAAGCTAAAGATCAAAAGAAATCAAGAATTAACAGGAAAGTACCTTTCAGACAACGCGCGTGTAGTAACTGCGGTGAACTAGGTCATAATAAAGCAACATGTAAAAATCCAAAGGTCCAGTTAGTAGACGAGTTTGATGCGGAAGACCAGGAAGATGAGGAAGATGAACAAGATATAGATGAAGACCCGGAAGATGAGGAAGATGATCAAACTGACTCATCTAGTGCGGTTGAATGAATATTCATTCGATGCGTAATATGCTAGGATTTTTAAATTTTAATATGCATCAAATACAATATTTTATGATTTTATTTTTGATACGTTTTGGATATTTTAAATATTCATACTATGTTATGGTGTTTTTTTTAATTTCATGTTCTTACTTAATAAAGATACAATACATGTGCACATACAACATACATGTTTTTATTACATTTTATTACTTATTAAACATGTATGTTCACATAAAACATATATGTTTTCATAATATAAAGTATCTGAATAACATATATGTTATGAAAAAACATTTATGTTTTTTCCCTATCACTTAAAAACGTGTTTATTTTACCATATAACTTAGTAACACTACCTTATAAACATACATGTTCACAAATAACATACATGTTTTTTATCCTTTAACAATACAACTTCCCATAATTAATACGCATATATTTTATTATTTATAAACATGTATGTTTTATGTAAAAAAAATATATGTTTTCCTATAAAAACATATATGTTTTCTTATAAAACATGTATGTTTTTCCAACTTAACTTAAAAACATGTGTTTCTTACAACAAACTTATTAAAAATACCGTATAAACATTCATGTATATATTAAACATGTATGTTTTTCATTCAATAACTACACATTCTGACTATATACATACTAGATACATAAACATGTTAATTAGAGCAATCACATTCATTCAATAACATTTATGCATATATAAAATTGCCTAAACAAACCAATAATTTATAAACCACAAAAGCTATTGTTCAGATACGTTTCAAACAAAATAAACCATAAACCGTAACATATATGCATTAAAATGGTTCATGCATATATGTATCTAACAAAAGAAACCAGAAAACATATGTTTTTAAAAAACAATAAAATATTTCCATTCAGACACCTTTTTTTGTTACTATCTTTTTCTTGGCATTCGCATCTCGAAATTTCATCATTTCTGCGGCAATTTTATCCTTGTTTATGTTGCAATCAGAAAGCAATAGTCTAGCGGCATACTTCTTTCTCAATTTTCCCAACTGGTTTGTTTGCTTCCTACCTTCATCCTCTATTCCGCAATCCCACCTTTGTATATTCATCCCCATGTAATCCTCCATGTGCCGCATAACGAATACGCCACAATCCTTTGGCCTTTTATCCGTTTGCCAATGAAACTCCCCACGAGTTATTTCACTTTTCAATATTTCATCGGCTTTTTCATGATTTCTGTTTTTCATGAAGTTTCCAAACTTCTTTTGCTGCAATCATTAACGTTCCAATAAGTTGAATTTCATAAACAAATCAACAACACATATGATAATTAGTCCATCATTAATGTACATACTAGGATTGTCGCAACTATAATGCATTCTTTATCGGTCGGATTCTGTAGTTTCTTGTTATCAAACACCATAACCGCCGGTTTCTTTATATTGAAGCAGACTATGAACTTATGTTCACCATTACTAACCGGTATGAAAACCTATGTTTATATATAAGATTGACAAAATCAGGTAATCCATAACCCAATACACCTAAACACCCAATACACCTAAACACACCTACACACCCATTTCCCTATACCACAATAGTTAATAAACACAAACATTTCTGTTTTTGTAACAATACACCCATGTTATTATCCCAGAACATACATGTTTTTATACCTTTAAACATCTATCTTCATATTCACCCCCAATGGTTTTTAACAATACACACCTTTTATTAAACCAGAACACACAAGTTTCTTAACAACAATGATAACTATTTTACTTACAATGTCCACATCCTTGAGCATATGTTGTTTCCCTGCACGAGCAGCCATCAACTCCACATTAGCTAAATAAGCTTCCACGATATAACCTGCCCTTATGTCGCTAGTAAATTCCTTCTTATCCTGTTTACATGTTAACTTTCACGATATATCTTGAGTATGGGAATAAACATTTTGTACAAAAATTTAAATAACTTACCACATCAAAATTTGGTAAATAGAATCTTGAATGGCTCGCCGGATCTTTATATTGCTCCAACGAATTAAGAAATAAACTCCAGGCGTCCACAACACGACTATCGATATTATCTACGCCCACTAATGTCATTAACTGTGCAAACGTAACCTTCACACCAGTACCGGACTCAAACAAAACATCACTGTCATAAAATAGCCACAATAATTAAAACTACATTGAAACTAATCATATGTAAAATTAAGTAACAAAAATATTCACAAAAATAATTAAGAGCATACTTGAACTCAATGTCGCTTGTGGTTAACAGGTATGATTCCAGTAGCTTTTCTTCCGTGGTATACCTACCATCAATATCAATCACTCTTGCCAAGAAAGGGGATAGCATTGTTCCCGGTTTTGAACATACCCGTTTCTCACGAACAAAGTCTGGTTTAACAACACTTAATGGGACTACATTCACTGCCTTTCCTTTATCTTCAGTCCCACTTTCTTTTCCCGCATTCACGTTACTAGCACTTCCATATTTACCTATCTTAGTTTCTTGTACGGCTACTTCATGTTCGTGACCCTTTCTAGACCCACTACCTTCCCCCTCCTTCTGTGTTGCCCACAACGAGTCTTGTGTTAACCCCAGGCTGAAACTCGGTTTATCCATTTCCATTCTATTTTTTTCAGCATAGAAATCTTCACATGCCTTATCGGATGATCTAAACACCTCCAGCTGTGTTTGCGGCCCCATCCTGAAACCGGGAGAACCAAATGGTTCTTCATTCGAATCATTTATCCTTTCCTCATTATTACCTCTACCACTACCCTCACCAGCCTTTTCTTTCAAACCATCTATCCCTTTCTCATTTGTACCTCTACCACTATCCTTGCCAGAATTTTGGACCATCAATGTTTCACGTTATTGTTGATTCAAATCAGACATCAACAAGTTACCTGGAAACATTACTAGTCCCGACTCCAAAGTCTTTTCAAAACAGCTCCTTGCATTCCTAATACCTTCTATCAGTTTTGACAACTTCCATACAATTCCCTACATGCAATGAAAATTATCTTATGTTACAATCATACCTGTCACGTACGTAAAAAATGTATTAAATAATTATAATATAAATCCTACATTACCTCCTCATCACTTGGCATTGGATCCGCATCTTCTTTAATATACGGTCCTTGTTTAGCACCCATCCCTAGTCCTACCCCATCACATTCTTCCTTTTCCCTTTCTTTCAGCAACTCAAATGTCCAAATTTTTGTAGGTGGTCTAATGCGAGGGACATAGAAGCTGTCACACATGATTCCATCAACATAGGCCATCTGTTTCATACATAAATCTCAAATTAAAAAAACATTCATGATAACAAAAATTATATTAAACGTAAATTTATATAATAAAAACAATATCGAACTTACAGTTAGCAATGTTAATGGGCCTAGAAAATAACTGTTTGTCATTTTTCGTTTCCACCCATCTTTACAGCTTTTCAGCCCTCGATAAACATACTCGCACCAGTTTATTGAAGCGAGATCCGTATCACTTCGTAAATGATCTAGAACCCTTAGATCACACACCGCCTTCCTTTTACATCTTTTCCTCCTTCTGTTTCAGTGTTTCCTTTATTCCATCCGCTTCTTCTTAAACCTAAAAGGTATACATTACACTATTGTTTAGTACACTCATAACATATAATATATTTAACAGGTATGTTCGTTAACTATTGTTGTGCAATAACATAAACAAATAACCCTATTACAACTTACCTGAGTTGCTCCATTGATCGTCAACAAAGTCATCATCATCATCTTCTTCAACATCAATTATATTTTTTTCAACAGCTTTTTCCACAACGATCTCCTTCCCTTTTCTCTTTGAACCTACCATACGTAAATTATTAGCATATATTTATACCCGTTGTTCACAAACACCACTGGTTCACAAACACCTATGTTTTAATATACACAACTGTTTCACAATCTTTTATTATACAAAACTAAACACCCATGTTATTGAAAAACCCCTATTTCACATATGCTTAATAAAAAACATCCATGTTTCAAAACCACATTAGTTTATGTTATTCACATCCTAACACCGAATTCGGACTTTACAAAAACAGATTCATTTATGCCAAACACACCCTTGTAACATCTTTCAACTTAACCCAAACACAATACTAAATCTTATATCCTATACAAAATACCCTTGCACATCGTAACATCCATGTTACCACATTCGTAACATCTATGTTTCCACATTCAACCACGTATAAAAAAATATATAAAAAAAAAATCAAACATTACAATCGGTATCATCTTCTACAACCAAAAATCAATTCACAATCAAATTGCATTCAAAAATCAATCAAGCATTCGAATTTAATTATTAAAAAAAAAAAAAAAAGTCAAACGGTATCATCTTCTACAACGAAACATAAATTCATAATCAAATTGCATTCTAATCACAATCAAACATTCGTATTTAATTTAAAAAAAATGCATTATAAATTCCGATCGGTATCATCTTCTCCAAACTAATTGATGACAATAACAATGATGTCATACCTTCCATAGATGTATTTGTCATTTGATTCAATTAAAAACAAAGCTCCGACTGATTTTATGGGTCGATTGATATGCGGTATATATATTGGGGGTTTAGGTTAGGTGTAAGTGGATATTCATGAGTTATAATCGTGGATATGCGGTATATATATTGAGAGATAAATAAGAAATCTTATACATATATAGTTATAATCGTGGGTGTTATATGCAGCAACTAGTATCATGATCATTATCAATGAGAAAAATTTGGAAGAAATCCCTGTATTGTAGCATGCAGTTAATGAGAGTCTAAAAAATAAAATACCTATTTTACCCTTTTCATTAATGTTTCCAGGGAATGTAGTTTCATTTAATTACAAAAAAACCATTTTGCATTAATATGTTGCAACCTATCATTTAATTATGGTACATAAGTGGTTTTCGCAGTTCTTGCACATAATATGGTTCTCACATGAAAGGGACCCTATATATATATATATATATATATATATAGGATCAAATAGGAAGAATAATTAAAATAGGAATGATAAGAAGTAACCACAACCACATATTTCAGATGCACCTACAAAAGTGGATGCATCTTCCTTTAAATTTTCCTTCCTAATTTGAAATGTGTGGCTAGAATTACTTCTTACCCTTCTTATTTTAATTATTCTTCTTACTTCATCCCTTATATATATATATATATATATATATATATATATATATATATATATATATATATATATATATATATATATATATATATATATAGTTCGATTCAAGAGAAAAGTGCATTTCAATATAAAAGTGAGAAAATAACTGTGATGCACTAAAATTTTTAACTGTGATGCACCAATTTTTAGTTTAGTGCATCATGGTTAAAAGAAAAAACGGTGCATCACAGTGTTTATTTTAGTGCATCATAGTTATTTTCTCACTTTCTACCAAAATGCACTTTTCTCTATAACTCTATCTTTTATATATATATATATATATATATATATATATATATATATATATATATATATATATATATATATATATATATATATATATATATATATATATATATATTGTACCACTGTAAAACCCGAAACTCTGTCTTTCCGAAATTCCCGTATAATTTAAAACTTCCCTAAGTTTATGAACTTAACCTAAGTGTTATGAAAATAAATAAGTAATATGAATACCTTATGCTATATGTTGAGAAAATAAAATACAAAGTTACTAATCCTACCCTAACATAAGCTACAAACGACACACAACCCTTTTAGTACTACTATACGTCCATTTGTTTTAGATAAAAATCAAGGTACCTAGTTTCTAATTTAAAATACACGATAAGCACAAAGTTAGTTTGGTGGCTTGTGAATATCTTGAAATCATGAGATATGCGTGAATGATTTTCTATTAATCACCTATATGACTTTCCTTAAATGAATACACGGTATTCCTATCTTGTGAACATGTTACACCATCAAACTTATATACCGTATCCCTCATATTTTTATTTTACACACATACATATCACGACACAGAAACAAACAACAAAACCCTAAAAACAACCCTAAACCTATCAAAACATGCATGGCGGCTGCATGCTTCTGTTCCTCTATTCGTGATCGACCGAGGGCAACAATGAAGCCGTGTATGGTGTGACTATGGTGGTTCCGGTTCGAACAAGGTGTAACCGCAGGTTATTCTTCTGGTCCGACAAGGAGTTTTGTTCGCGAGTTTGTTTCTGGTTCGAGGAGGATTCGAGGTGGTGTGCTGATCGGGGTTTCTTTGTCGAGGGTGTTGGTTTTGCTTTGGCTCGACTTTGGCTTGCGGGCGTAGGGGTTTCGGTTCATTTGTTCCCTTTCGATCACGCTCCAAGGGTAACAAACTCAACCATGTTCTATTTTTTTATTTTTTTTTATTTTTTATTTTTCTTTTATTTGATCAGAATCATGTCGTGGGTATATCTTATTGAATCGGTTAAAGCATGCTTGAAATAAACACATGAAATCATAAACATATCATATAATTATAAATATGAATCGGTTGGAATTTTGTTGATATGTATTCAATGGAATGACATAAAATAACGACTCGAGTATCACATAAAATAATGAAGTTGTAGCCCAATATAATTGACTCGAACATGTTAGTAGTATTCGAATATTTGGTACGTTTTAGGCTGTCCAATTTGACTGATAACATTCTTACCTTTTCGAGTTTAAAAGAAGAGTGAAATATGCGTACTTATTGTCTTGTTTCGAATTGATATGAAACTTGGTTATTTTCTATTATCGAATGGTGTCGAAATATAAAGAGTGCATGGGAAATATTTGAAGAGCTGAGTGCATGATAAACAAAAAGAAAAAAAAGTGTGTACGTGTGTGGTTAACAAAGGGACGTGTGAGTGTACATGGGTTCTATTTGTGTGCATGCATTTCTGTATATTATATTGATATATCAGATTCATTTTATGCAAATCAATCAGGTTCTAATTGTTGTGTCTCGAGTGTGTGTGCATGGGAGCATGTGTATATCTTATGATTCGTTTCGAATCGGGGGTGGGGTATGCCTTCATGATTTTAAGTCGTGAGTCGTGTGGTCTAAACTAAGGTTGTATTTAGCCTTCATGTTAATAATTGTATTTTTGGTCGCCGCGGTCTAAACTAAGGTTGAAAATATGTTTAAATAAAATTGTGAAACGGCGGGGTCTAAAATGGTCATTTTGATATTGATTTACGATATAAACCATAAACTTAATTATTTGACATATTTAAACCTTCCACTTTGATAATTTACATTTATAACCCTAAACATTACTAAATTGACAAGATTAACCCTAAACCATTATATTGGTCATTTTAACCCTTAAATATTATTAATTGTCAATTATAGCCTTAAAGTATTAAATTACAAATTCGGGAAACTTACTAAATATGGAAACTTGCTAATTCGGGATCCTTGTTGAAAGTGGAAGTTACTACAAATGGAAAGCCGACTAAAATGAGCAATCTGATTTAAAATAAGCCGATCATGAATTCGTGTAGATTCGCTGAAGAAGGAGTTTGCTTCCAATCTTTATGTTTTTGTTATGTTTGCACTTGCGGTCTAAGGTACAGATATTCTACCCTTTTTCAGTAAGGGTGCTTTCATTCTCATGACTTGATCTTGATTCTTGATTCGTTATAAGATTCCCTATGCCATTGCTATGTTCCCTTATGTTGATTCATTCTTTATGATTCATTTGATATGACCTTTGATATGATCCCTCTGATTTATGATTCACATTCATTGACTCTCCTTTGATTATGATTATGCTATGATATGATTCAGATATGATGCTATGATTCTATGTATGTATGTATGTGTGCTTCGTTCTCTTCTTATGCCCGAGTTTTCTAACTACTCATAGAGGTACCATGGGCGTGTCATCGAGGCACCGATGGCATGACACTTTATGTGGAGGTGTGATTGATCCACGGCGTCCCCATTTGATATGATATGATTATGCGCACTTATGATATGATTATGCCGGTTTATGTATGTATGTATGGGGGCGTATGGATGCATCCTAGCACTTATGTTTATGTATGGTTATGATATGGATATGTGTATGGTGAATGTGGGTAGGTGCTTTCCTACTCCTTCACGTTGGGAGCTAGCTACTCCATGTGGTACCGAGAGGTCTCCCCTCTCTGTATCCTTTGACAGGTGATTATGGATTATGTATGTATGAGACCTATTCGAGTGACTCTGGTAGGTCAGCTCGTGGCTTTCCTTGTTTCTTTATGTCTATTCGAGTGACTCGGATAGACATGCCTTTGTTGATACGTGCTCTTTGATTTTGATTACTATATGATTCATATTATCACTTGACTCTTCATACTCATTATTCATTTGACTTATGATATTTGTTCAGTTATCGCTGATCGCTTATGCATTTGACAGATGACATTCCTTTCAGCAGAAGCTTATGATGTCCTATTTCTCATACTTATATGTGTTTCGTTTATCCATTTGTTTTGTTATATATCTGTTCACTGGGCTTTTTAAGCTCAGCCGCATTTCTTTTCCTGCGGCTGGGTTGGGTGAAGAGTGCATAGGAGCGTTAGTGGACTACCCCGATGATTAGAAGCCCATTTACATCTGGACTAGTTTTGGACTTGGATTAGATTAGACTTGATTTAGTTTGTATCTTCTTTCCTTTTATAGTTTTAGTATTCCTTTGTACTTTTAGATTTTTCCCTTGTAACCTTTTGTTTTAAGTCTTCCGTTTGCTTTATATGCTTTGTATGCTTTGATATGTCACCATACTGTAGCGCTCCGGACCCATGCCGGGTTGGGGTGTTACAACCACTATCTAACCATTTCAAACCCTCTCTATAAAAAAAACTTTTATTTCACAATGGAACTATTTCAAAGTGACGAAGAACATAACAACCTTTCCGATGTTGAAGACGAAACCGACGCTTTGTTTATGATGGCCACCTACGAGTATCAACAATGGTTACGGGCAAAAGAAGCGCAACTTTTCTGATTCACCCGTAACCTAATTTACCTTGAATGTGAGATTGCCGAGGAGCGTTTGATGACCAACTATATTTTTAATCCATGTTGTAAGTATCATCATACAAACTTTCAAAGAAGATATCGTGTGAGCCGGAAACTATTTTATGACTTCTCTTTGCTAAGCATCTTAAATTCTTTAGCCAAGCACCCGATTGTACGGGTCAAATGAGTATGAGTGTTATTATGAAATGCACATCCGCCATACGCCAAATGGCATACGGCACCACAATCGATGCGTTTGATGAATATTTGCAAATGGGAGAGCATACCGGACGTGATTGTCTGGATAATTTTAGTATGTGCGTTATTTACTTGTTTAGTATGGAGTTTTTAAGAAAGCAAACCTTTCAAGACATTCAAAATATATATGCAACACATAAGCATCAACATGGTTTTTCGGGAATGCTTGGTTGCATCGATTGTATGCACTGAGAATGGAAAAATTATCCAGTATCATGGCATGGGCGATATGGTAGGGTCGATAAAAAAATACCCAACTATAATGCTTGAAGTTCTTGCTTCGTACGATTTGTGGATTTGACATGCATTTTTTTGGATAGCGAGTGCGAATAACGATATCAACATTTTAGATAATTCTCCGTTATTCGATGACATTCTTGTTGATGTCGCCCCTATAGCTCCGTTTGAGGTAAATGGAGTTGTGTTTGAAAAGGGGTATTACTTAGCCAACATAATTTACCCACGATAGGCTACTTTTGTCAAATCATTCTTAAATACGTTAGGCGATAAACATACTTTCTTTAGAAGGCGACAAGAAAGTGCACGAAAGGATGTCGAACGTGCTTTTGGTGTTCCCCAAGGACGTTGGGAAATAATACAACAACCGGCACGTAAATACCATGTTACCAAGATATGTAGAATCAGATATTCTTGCATCATATTGCATAACATGATTTTAAAAGATCAAAAGTTTGCAATAAGTGAGTACAATAAATTGTGGGTGAATCCGGTACCACATAGGCAACAAAGATGGGTCAATAGATGTGATATGCATCGTCGAAAGACAAAAGAAAAACGTGACAAAGATATGCATCTTAATCTCCAACGACAGTTTATGGAGCATATTTGGCGAGCACGTGAAGATTTTGAGGATGAAGATGAAGATTAATCTCCAACACATGTTTCATTAACTTTATGTATTAGTTTTTAAATTTTTACATGTTTCTTAACTTTATGTATTAGTTTTTTAATTTTTGCATGGTTTTTAAAATTTAAGTATGTTTTTTATGAAGTATTTATAATTTGTATTAGTATTTAATAAATGAAATATTAGTTAAGGTTTATTTAAGAGTTTAATATTAGTTAAGGGGTTAACATGTAATTTTTTTTAAGATGGGTCCCAAAAGTGGTGTTATTTGGTGTTGTGATAGAGCATCTCCTATGATAAACCTTTTAAAAAGGTTTATATAATTTCCATGTCATATGCTCTTAAATTTCCGATTTTATAAACCTATTATCAGTATGCTTAAACTTGTTAAAACTTCATAATTTAATGAGGTATTAAATGAATTACATGTATTTAGTTGCAATGAAAAGGTCTATAAACTTAGACCTATTTCATTTCATGTCATCATAAACCTCACCTCACTATGGTGACTCAATTTATAAACCTCTTCAAACTTTATAAACTTTTTCATGAACCTCTTATAGTGATGCCCTAAGGGGTGATTTTTTGGTGTTAAATATTTTGGTGTTAATATGATGTGGTACTAAATGACACCCAAAAGAGGGTCTTAACATGTTATTATACCTTTTGCACTTAGTGATATAGGACAACATGTGAACAATGTTATTAAATTGGCCAACTCGTAATAGAATATATATTCATTTATTAGTCATCCCAATAGAATATATATTCATTTGCTAATCTGTTTTATATCTTCTGTAAAGTTCCTAGCAACAGGAGTTTTTGACCAGCAATAACATCATAGCAAAGTCGGCAAAGAGTGGGGTAATCAAGAAAAGAGCCAACTTGAGTTGTGAACCTTCTCCCGATAACATCATAGCCAACTTGAGTCATGCAAAGCCAACAATGACATCTTTCACATAATCAAAAAGTCTCCACAATATGGTATCTTTTCTGCTGGTGCACTCTCCATAGTTAAAAGGATATCAATCTACAATATCGCCAATGAGCTTAATAAATAAATATCCACAAAATATAACTGATAATGTGTGTCCAATGTTGTGTAATTTAGCACCATATACTAGAGTGGCAATTCGACTCATTTACTTATAGATTGGTTACTAGTTATAACGCCCGTGCACGCACGGCGTTCACACATGTATTTTCTTTTTAAATAATTCGTAGTTAACGTAAATTCAACTCAATTTCTCTAATGAGATAGAAAGTGCCTAACTTAGGCATATCGTATCATGGCATTTCTTTTATCATTCCAAACTTTATAGGGTGACTTTCGTTACAAACTCGGTAGTTAGGAATGTTTTATGTTAATCTTCTAGCATGGGTACTGCACGAATCGTCATTTTGTTTGTACTACCTACCACTATCCTTCTTTATTTGTCTACTCCACTTTATTCCTTCCCTAATAACATCTCAAAATTCTCAAAAACTACAAACCTAATTATGTTCAAGGATTGCGGGTTATGAACAACATTTCGTACTTCACGCATTAAACCTAATTCAACATTTCGTACTTCACGCATTAAACCTAATTAGGATGGTGGTAGCTGGAGAAACAAAATAACGAAAAAATGCATGAGATTTACTTGATAATAGATAACGGGGAAAAATATCCACCAAATATCGTATATGTGATATAAATTTGTAGTGTAGATATTGTGATATAGTTAGTCTTCGTTCAAATACTAAGATATGTCACTATTATGTTAGTCGATGGTTGTTATTTATTTTTCGTATTAACATAGGAAAAACATACACCAAATATCCTATATGTGAGATAGATTTGTGGTGTAGATATTGTGATATAGTTATTCGTCGTTCAAATATAAGATATGTCACTATTCTGTTAATTAGTCGATGGTTGTTATTTATTTGTCGTATTAACATAAAATTATTAAAAAATTTATTTTCTCTATGAAATGTATACAAACAAAGAATATAGTAACAAAAAACATAATAATCGTATACGATACTTGAACAAAAATATAGGATTAACATAAACAATACTTAAAAACAAATTTGAAGCAAAACATAACAATCAACACCCCCTGATAACATTATGTAAAATTTAGACTTAACATAATATGTTAACCATATCAAATGATTTTCACATTAAGCAAATCACATTACATATAAACAAAGATATATAAGATGGTTTTAAAAAATAAAATGAATAACAATAATTTACGTCTAAAGCCCGTACGCACGGGCATTATTAACAAACAAAGACTATTTTTAACACATACTATAACACATAATTTAACTTTAGGCTATTGAAAGAATTATTGTTCTTCCTTAAATAAATTAGAATAATATGATTGGACCCATGCTCCACTGTAACACGGTCTACCACGTGCAAATTTTACCCGTAATTAGGATTAACACGAATTTGAGAATTACATAGCTGCAAACCAAACTGCTCCTTAATTAGGGTTAACACGAATTTGAGAATTACATAGCTGCAAACCAAACTGCTCCTTAATTAGTAACGCATCATGAATCAACGTCTGCCAAAAAATGAGTTAAAGCTTTAAGTGAACAGTCTTTGTGTACATCATCAGCAAAGTGTCACCCAACATGTACATGTATAAAATTGATTGTTTTTAGTGGTTTTTATAAATTTAGAATTCTGTTGTTAAGGGCTGAAGACTGTATAAGCTACTTTATCAATAACCTTTCCTTGATACGACACCAACTCGAATTTCAACTTCTGCTTTCGTGAATAACCAAACAACATTACAGTTGGTAAAAGGTAATCAAAGGACTCAGAAAATGACCGTTAAAAGTGGCAAGATAGTGAATCATACTCAATGGAATCCTACCTCTAAAAGAGCATTCCCAGGGTTGCATTCTCTCAGTTTATTTTAACCTAAAAGGAAACTATAACCGCATTAGACATCAGAAAAACCATATAATTTATGTGTTAACAATTTAACTTTTTAGTATAAAAAGTGTAACCAATTCGTTAACTTTTGCCCTTGAAAAGTTATATTGCAATCAGTATATTTCACACTGTGTTTGAATGTTACATGGTCATCATGTGTTAAATAGAAATCGTCTATGGAAATAGTTGCGGACTTCCTGATACATAAACGAAAGTAAGTAATGCGAAAGTCCAAATGTAAGTATTGATAGTAGAGTAGGGTTTTATTATAGATAAGCATCAATTTCTTTGTGTGTATTTTGGAACTTCATAATTTTATGCTCCAAATACAAATGTAGTATATATCCATCATTTTGCTTACACGTATCGGAGATAGATGTGGGGCTATGTCTGCAGAGAACCTTTTTGATTTAGGGTGAAAGAAGCTACGAATGAAACAGGCGGTTTGTTAGAGTATATAGAAGTTTTATATTTGCATTGTAATGGGATAAAGATAATTCATATTTAATTATGAAGTCTGTTTTTTTAATTTGAAGATTATTCTGGCCTGAAACTATGAAACATAATCTAGATATCCCTTCACTGGTCACAGGAGCCACAAAAAACATCAGCAATCTTATGCAAATAGCATGTTGCTGCTGCAATCAGCACGCTAATGCAATATGTTTGAAAAACTTATGACTTACGATCTTAGATTTAACTATCGAATTCGACTTAAGACACTTATGGCTTCAATGAGTATATGAAGATCTGCAGCGATTTGATGCCCAAGTTACTGCAACAAAATTTCCACGCAACGATTTGATGCCCAAGAATCTGCAGCATAACTCTCAACTCAATAATATTTATCTTCCCTTGCTTGTTCATGTCCATCAAGTGAATCCTTCCTTTATCCCGCCACTTCCTCTATTTACAAATGCTCAGAAATTAACTGCAAGTTGGAAGCCGTGTCGACCCTTCATAGCAATGATGCTTATATATGAATGCTCCGGTCCTCTTCTAGAGTGGACTTTGACTCGATTATGCTAAGTGTAACACCCCCAAAATTTGATACAGCGGAAGACTCAACAAGCTTTCGGGGTGCTACGGGGATTGGTATCCAACACAAGACATAATAGAACGAGATAAAGTAAACAAAATAAAAACACAACCAAAAGGGGTTTTAAAGTTTACATTTATCCCAACATCATTCAGAGTCAGGCCCAAAATAATATAACAGTAGGTCCATAATTCCATATCAGAGTTTAGAAAAATAGATCCATAAGCCAAGAGCCTTAGCCGAGCCTTCCAATCCATGCATCCATAACATCACTTAGTTACCTGAGAAAACGTGCTAAAAGTCAGCTTTCGCTGGTGAGATCATAGGTTTAAATTCATCTAACAATATAGTGGACATATACGCAAAACGCTTGCTAGCTAGACTAAGGATTCACTAAAAGCCTGCGGATACCCTCCGCTCCAACATAGATATTCGGGTAAGCCCCGCAATATCATAAATACTCGGATAACCTCCGAAGTATTAATAACCTATAGGTGCACACTATAGTATCTAAATAAGCCAACCTTGAATAGTACACACGAAACTATGTGACTAAAGTTGACAATCCACCAATATCTAAACAAGCCAACCTTGAATAGTACACACAAAACTATGTGACTAAAGCTGACAATTCACCAATAACCAAATAAGCCAACCTTGAATAGTACACACAAAAATGTGTGACTAAAGCTGACAATACATCCTAGTCCATACGCATAGCAAGTTTTAGAAAGAATATAGAAGCGATAATAGTCCACATAAAATAATTTGCACGTTTCTCACCCCAAGTATTGAAAACATAGTTCAAGATTAAAAAGTGGGGCTATGACTCACCTCAAGTCCAGAAAACAGCAAGAAGAAGTCGGTAGAAGTAAGATGTATAGTAACTCACAAGACGGCAACTACGGACTCGGCACGACCTAACAATATCAACTCGTTCAGAAATTATTTCCTCGTATTCAAAATATTCCCAAACCCGGACGTAATCCGTTTTATTTTCCGAAAATCCATTTCGTAAGTGTTTGGTGTATTTACGTTTGGTATCCATACGGGTGGTGGGTCGACACAAAACAAACCAAAAGGTCACACAAAAGAATAATAAAATAAACTATGGATCTAATATTAGCCCAATATATCATTTAAATAAATCACCAAAGTTTATCAAATCCGTCGATTTGATAATCCTCATATTTATTTACGTAACATACCGTTCCAAGATTACACCCAATCCTAAAGCACATAGCACATAAATATTATAAGGTATATATCGTAGTTTAATAAATTCCTTATATACGTCGTCAAATTGGCCAGATTCCCCGATATATATATTCGCAATTTATTACCCTTTACATATACCACAACCTATGGGCGTCGTAGGATACGATGCCAATTAATATATTCATTTCGTATAGCCAAATAACCCAATTCAACACTTCGGTTAAGTAGTTATTTAGTTATAGAAAACACTTATATTAATCGTCATATATCCGTGACAACACGAAAGTCACAAATAAACTTACCTGAACTCGAGTGACCACGACCCCGCATAACTCGATAGGTTTACTCGTTATATATATAAAATGACATTTTATTTAATATTTAGTAATTGTCGAGAGTTTCTCGTTTTATAATCATGTTTTTATAATAATACTTCCAATAATATTACGCTACTCTCGTAGCCTAATATATATTTAGTCGTATTATTTATAATATGACTCATGATTTTTATTATTATTAACATACGCATTTATATAATTATATATCCGTTACTCACGTCTATATATTCATACAAACGTTTATATTACTAATAATTATTATTACGAGTTTTATTATTTATGTTATATTTGTAAATAGTTATCGAGTCATACGAAATGGTCACATGTCCGAGTCATGACTCTCGGCTCATTGTCCAAGTCCAAAGTAATAAGCAATAGTCATAAAAATCAATACATCTCCGTCCAACACAATCCCAATCCACGTGCTACAACAACAGGGTCCGACTACGGCACCCGACTAACCTATCTCCGTCAATCTAAGTGACCGTCTCACAATCGGTCCCCAATAACACATTTCGTCAACACTTCTCAATACCAATATCCAATATCCAATGTCGAGACCAAACATGGTCTCGACCCATATGTATTCGGCCAAGAAATGGAGCAAACAACCAACTAATAACAAAACTAATATCAAACCAAGTTAACAACCAAGAACCAAAATAATCAAAGTCACACTCGGGTTGGTTTACCAAGCCACACCCAAGCCTACACGACTCGACTGAGTCGCGTAAATACCACGAGCCAAGAGAGTTCGAACCAAGTATCAAGGGTCACAAAAATAGCTCCAAGGAGCACTCAAAAATACCCATTCAACCAAAAAGGGTCTCGGCAACAACAACAATAACACGGCTTCGAGCCGCGACTCACAAGAGTCGAACCAAATATACCAACGAGATCAAGGATACCAAGAGCCAAACCACGGCTCATAACTAACAAGAAAACGAGCACCACAGCTCGAGTCAATATCCAAGCCGTGAGTCGTGGACTCACGGTTCGAACCAAACCCACGGATAACAACCCAGATACCAAACCATTTTATAAAAATCGAGTTTCCAATAAAAATCCATAAGTGTTATTCCCGTTTTTGGGTGAAAACCCGTTCGGATCTAAACCCATCGTGACCAAGGGTCACGTTTTAATAAAAACGCGAGTCACACTCGCCTCACCTTCGAACAAAAAGCTCCAAATCGTATAATACTTCAATAATAACCGATTGGTGGTGATATAAGGTGATGATTCGTGATGAAAATGATGTAATAAAGCACGTGCAGGGGCGGATCCAGGAGATTTGATAGTGGGGATCACGAAAATAGTGGTGGTTTGCAGTGGTGGTCGGCGGTGAAGTGGTGGCGGCCGGATATAGTCGGCGGCTAGGGTTAGGGGGAAGGGATGAAAAGAGAGAGAGAGAAGTGAGGGTGAGTGTTGGTGTGTTTGTGTGAAAACCGGACCACAAGGGACCAATTTTGTGGTTTACTCTTTTTATTATTATTATTTTTTGTTAAATAATAATAATGATAATGATAATATTAGTAATAATAATATTACTAGTTGTGTTGAGTGGGTAAAGTGGGTAAATGTAAAACATGCGGCCCAAAACCCGAACTCATTTCAAACTTCAATATCTCCCGAAAAACATCCCGTAATTAATTAAATATCATCGGACTCGTAAAACAAGTCATAAATATCCCGTTAGGTAAACCTAGTGCCGGAGTCAACGTATTACCAGTGAGAATTTTAAGAATACATCATCACGTAAATTTCGATAATGAATTTATTAAGATAATTCACAAATTCCATAACAACATAAAATATAATTATCCATAAAAATTGGTCTTACAAGTTCGTTATGAATAAAAATTCCAAATAAAAATTATGAACGAACTTTAAAGTAATGCGGGTTTTTCAAAATAGCTCCCTAGATTGCCGGTTGTCACATCCTCCCAGTCTCAGAAGAAACCCGTCCCGGGTTTCTCTTGGAACAATTCGTCTACGAAGTGAAAAGCTTCGAATATCTCTTCTGGAACTCGTCCTCACGTTCCCACGTAAATTCTGGTCCGTGTCGGGAATTCCAACGATCCTTGACGAGCGGAATGCGACTTCGCTTGAGTCGTTTAACTTCACGATCTAAAATCTCAATTGGCACTTCCACAAAATTCAATTTCTCATCAATACAAATATCCTTCATCGGAATAATAGGCATCTCATCAGAAAGACATTTCTTCAAATTACTAACATGAAACACGTCGTGAACTTTACTCAGTTCATGTGGTAATTCCAACCTATAAGCCACGGGCCCAATTCTTTCCAAAATTAGAAATGGTCCAATGTAGCGTGGGTTGAGTTTTCCACATTTCCCGAAACGTATCACACCCTTCCAAGGCGAGACTTTCAGCATCACTTTGTCTCCAACCTGGAACTCTAAGGGTTTACGTCTCTGATCGGCGTAACTTTTCTGCCTATCTCTGGCTGCTTGCAACCGATCACGAATCTGAGCTACTTTCTCCGTAGTTTCCAAGATAAGTTCAGGGCCTGTGAGTTGGCTATCTCCAACTTCTGCCCAACCAATAGGCGAACGACATTTTCGACCATACAAAGCTTCAAATGGTGCAGCTTTAAGACTTGTGTGGTAGCTATTATTATAGGAGAATTCCGCAAGGGGTAAATACTTCTCCCAGCCTTTACCAAAGTCTATGATACATGCACGAAGCATATCATCTAAAGTCTAAATGGTCCTCTCACTTTGACCATCGGTTTGGGGATGATATGCAGTACTCATATCAAGTCTCGTCCCCAAAGCCGTTTGAACTGATCGCCACAAGGCTGACGTAAAGCGGCTATCGCGATCAGAAATAATCAATATCGGGACTCCATGACGTGAAATAATTTCCTTCACATACAACCTCGCAAGTTTATCCACACTATCATCTTCACTAATGGCTAGGAAATGAGCAGACTTTGTCAGACGATCCACAATTACCCAGATAGCGTCACAACCGCTAGCTGTCCTCGGTAATTTGGTAATGAAGTCCATTGTAATCCGTTCCCATTTCCAGACTGGAAGTTCTGGTTGCGTTAGTAATCCTGACGGTCTCTGATGTTCGGCTTTAACCTTAGAACATGTCAAGCACTTACTAACGTACGATGCTATATCTGCCTTCATGTTTGGCCACCAATATAACTTCTTAAGATCTTGGTACATCTTGTCAGATCCCGGATGAATAGAGTACCTTGACTTATGCGACTCATGCAAAATTAACTCCCGAATTCCTCCATATAAAGGTACCCAAATCCGATCTCCAAAACATAGTAATCCATCCGAACGCTTAACAAATCCTTTCTCATTCTCAGCCATCCCAAATATATTCTCAGCAGATCTGTTTTCTGCTTTCAATGCTTCCGTTTGAGCTTCAAGTATTTGAGACGGTAATGGCGATACGTTTGCTTTACCAGGATGGTAGCGAATTTCGCAATCATAATCGCTTAGCAACTCAATCCAACGTCGTTGTCTCATATTGAGCTCTTTTTGATTCAAGATGTGTTGTAGACTTTTATGGTCAGTGAACACAACACACTTTGTTCCATACAAGTAATGTGTCCATATCCTTAAGGCGAAAACCACAGCACCTAACTCCAAATCATGGGTGGTGTAGTTTTTTTTATCATGCTTTTTGAGTTGTCGGGAAGCATAAGCTATCACCTTCTCTCGTTGCATTAACACGGCTCCCAATCCTTTATGTGAGGCGTCACAATAGATGACGAAATCCTCATTACCTTCAGGTAACGCTAAGATAGGAGCACTATACAACATCTTCTTAAGCAGTTGAAATGCTGCCTCTTCTTTATCTCCCCATTCATACGTAACACTCTTTTGAGTCAATTTGGTTGATGGTTTAGCTATCTTTGAAAATCCCTCGATGAATCTTCGGTAATAACCGGCTAAACCTAAAAATTGACGAACTTCTGTTGGGGTCGTAGGTGCAGCCCAATCTTTTATTGCCTCAATCTTAGCGGGATCCACATGGACTCCTTGTCTATCAATTACATGACCCAAAAATTGTACCGTCGGAATCCAAAATTCGCATTTAGAAAACTTGGCATAGAGTTTATCCTTCCTGAGCAATTCTAAGATAAGTCTTAGATGCTCCTTATTCTCCTTCTCACTCTTCGAATAAATCAGAATGTCATCGATGAACACAATCACAAACTTATCTAAGTAAAGCTTACACACCCGATTCATGAGATCCATGAATATCGCCGGTGCGTTAGTCAACCCAAACGGCATCACCTGAAACTCGTAAGGTCTGTAACGGGTTATGAAAGCTGTTTTCGGAATATCTTCTTCGCGAACTCGAAGTTGATGATATCCCGATCTCAAATCGATCTCCGAATACACACTCGATCCTTGAAGTTGATCGAACAAGTCGTCGATCCTCGGTAACGGGTATCTATTCTTCACCGTTAACTTGTTCAACTCTCGGTAATCAATGCACATACGAAACGATCCATCCTTCTTTTTCACGAATAAGACTGGGGCTCCCCAAGGTGAAGAACTTGGTCTTATGAATCCTTTTTCGGCTAACTCCGCCAATTGTTTTGACAAATCTTCTAGCTCGGTAGGTGCAAGACGATAAGGCGCTCGTGCTACAGGTGCAGCACCAGGTATCAACTCAATCTGAAACTCCACTTGTCTAGTCGGCGGGATTCTCGGCAAATCATCAGGAAACACATCAGGAAAATCACGAACTATGGGCACATCTCTAATGCACCTTTCCTTTTTCTTCGTCCCTCCTTTCTCAGAAATTTGAGCTAAGAAAAGGTAACATCCTTTCTCCATTAGCTTTGGTAACTTAGTGCAAGAAATGACTGCTAACCGGGATGGGCTCCTCGAATCCTTTCGATCTCCTAATATATTTAGGATTTCCTTTCCGTAAGGTATACGCACGATCTTCTCGTCGCAAAGTATGTGAGCACGATACTTCGACAACCAATCCATACCAATGATGACATCGAAACTTTCTAACGTGACGGGTAGAAGATCTATGTTGAAAGGGTGGTTCAAGAAATTTAACGTGCAATCGCGAATGATGGTATTAATCCTTTCTATATTCCCATTTGCTAACTCTATATCATATCCAATTCCTAAGGCCATCGGGGGTTTCTCTAGTAAGGGTGCAAACGTAGTGGACACAAAACTTCTATCGGCACCAGTATCAAATAGTATGGAAGCATAACGATTATTGAGAAGGAACGTACCAGTAACGACGTTCGGATCTTCTCCTCTCTCGTTCCCGAGTGCATACACTCTTCCCTGAGCAACTCCAGCTTCCACACGTTGGTCCCCGTTATCTTGTCGTCCACGGTTTCCCCCAGCTCCACGGTTTCCATAATTGTACCTATTACCACCCGAGCCTTGATTTCCTCGGTTCCACGATTCTCTACACTCATTCCTATAGTGTCCCTTCTTTCCACACCCATAACAAGTAATGTCTGCCTTATTTCTCATCTCAGGAGCAGCTTGAACCATAGCAAGAGGTCGAGCTCTACAATCCTTAGCTGTGTGTCCTTTCCTTGAGCAGTTCTGGCATTTCACACTACATCATCCAGTATGATGTTGATGGCAACGACCACACTTGGGTGCATCACCATTCTGGTTCTTCTTATCTCCATTCCCAATAGCATAAGCCTTAGCTTGTCTCTTGCTTCGGTGATCATTACCCTTAGAGTGCTGGTCTCTCTTTCTCTTTCCATTCTTCTCCTTATCAGCTTTTTCCAACTCCAACGAATCCATAAGTTGTTGAAGAATTGTGATTGCCTCATGGATGTTTGTAGGCCTAGCAGAAATCACATCATTCCTTGTAGCCACAGGCAACCCATCAGTATACCTCTCGATCTTTTGAGTCTCAGTTTTTACCATATCTGGGCAAAGCAAGGCCAACTCCTGGTAACGACGATTGTAAGTCGTCATATCATTACCTTTCACCTTGTGGTTCCAAAACTCAATCTCTAGCTTCTAAACCTCATTCCTTGGGCAATAAGTCTGAATCAGCAGAGACTTAAATTGCTCCCAAGTCATGGCATAAGCTACATCACTCCCAACGGAATTTCGGTAATTGTTCCACCAAGTTAAAGCCTCATCCTTGAAAGTAAAAGAAGCAAACTTTACCTTCGCATTCTCCGCACAACCACTGACATTGAACACTGACTCAGTCTTCTCAATCCATCTGACCAAGTAAACCACTCCTTCAGTTCCACCAAACTCAATGGGTCCACTAATCTTGAACTCCTTGTGTTGACATCCATTAGCACGAACGGGTGGAAAAGTTCCAGCAGAATTGTTGGAATGATTTGACTCAGCTAGTAGTTCAGCAACTCTTTGCTCCACAAGCTGATTGATCATTGCTTGATCCACAGTAGGTGCATTAAGTGGAACATGATCATTGTCTCCCTGAACATCAACATTTTGATTCCTGTTGTTGCGGTTAGTAGTGTCAAGGTTGTCAGGAGTAGAGGTTTCAACATTTCGAGTAGGTCGGCGTCCTCGACGACCAGGGGTAGTCACTGCAGGACCAGTTCTGGTAGCTCTAACAGGGTTTCGTCGTGGGCCATTGATTTGAAACATCATACAAGTTCATGAGTCTCCAATAGAACTTATCAATATGCTCAACAAAAGTAATTCAACAAAGCCAAGTCGTGGAAAGAATAGCAACAATACACCACGTAACATCAATAAAGCGAATAGGGACTCAATTTCCATAATACCCAAAATCACATAATACCATATATTAATAACCATCAACCATACAATAGAGATCTAACATCGTTCCAACTACTGGAAAACACAAAACATACTAATCGTTCCAAACGAGACGAATACTTAACAAAATACATCAAAACATGATAACTAGCTTTTCTAGCCGAACACTCCTCGGGTAGAAAGCAACAAGACCACATGACCCAAGCAACTAGCCACGCTGCTGGCGGAGGCTCCTCAACTCCTGCCTCAAGCCATCAAGATCTCTCCACAAAGATCCTAGCTCCACGCTATGGGTGTCTCGGTCTCTCTTGAGGTCAGCCACCTCCTTCTCCAGCTCGGCATTCCTTTGCCATAGCTTGCGGTCGGCCTCTCGAGCAGTAACAAAACCTCGCTGCAAACTATCGATATGCTCGTGAACCTCCATCAAAACTCTCCTCATCACAGTAGTCCTGCCCACAACCACAGTCATATCAACTCTCAGATCCGCTATGAAC
Organism: Artemisia argyi; assembly: GCA_030686995.1. NCBI lineage: Eukaryota > Viridiplantae > Streptophyta > Magnoliopsida > Asterales > Asteraceae > Artemisia > Artemisia argyi. The sequence goes on along the minus strand of CM060687.1, from coordinate 193,861,548 downwards.
TCTCCAATAACCCTCTCAAGTCGATCAGATACACGTGCAACTCTCTCACCAAGCTCAGTAATCTGAGCCCATAACCTGCCAATCTCACCTAACTCTTCATGCTCAGCAGAAACCTCAGAAGATGCATCCGACTCATCGGGACTACCAGGTGGCAATTCAACCAAAAACGGGTGATCAGGTGAATCAGGCTCCTCAGCCTGGGCTGGTGGTACTAACACATCATCATCATTAGGCATCTCATCCTCTTGAGGGTCATCCTCCTCCTCAGTGTCATCATCATCACCCTGCTCAGCCCCCTGAGGGTCATCCTCCTCCTCAGGGTCATCAGCCTCATCCTCACCCTCGTACTCCTCCTCCTCCTCCTCCTCGGAAGAGTACCTCATCAATCGTCGTCTCCTAACAGGTGAACCATGTGGAGATGTGGTAGGTGATCTAGGACGACGACGTAATGATGTGAGTGGCGCCTCTGACAGGAGAAAGTGAGTATCAATCTGTAAAGGTGATGGAGTAGGGCGTACCGACATGCGTGCCGTAGCTCGGTGGGCAAAGCGTGGGGCCACACGAGCCAAAGCCTGATGAAGAGTAAGCTGCCTCGATGTACCAGGGAGCCCTAAAGAAGATGAGGGTCCCTGCGTAGATGCAGTAGGTGGTGCTGAAGTAGAAGCTGTCTGCGGCACAGTAGCTGAAAGCATGGCAATCTGGTAAGGGTCATCAGATGCCATAGTGAACTGTGCTGGTAATACCAGTGCAGTAAGAATAACCTCGACAACATCGGGCATATGGGAGGCCATGGTTTGTGACAACGGCGTAGGGTAGGTGTAAGTGTTTCAAAACAACTAAATCACAACTCAAAATACCATACCAAAAATCCTCATCAAATAATTCAATAATATAATCTCAATAAAGAATTTCAAACACCGCATTACTAAAACATTTATAAAACATTTAGACCATTGATTGGCCTGGAACCAGCCTGTTTATTTAGTCAACCACTGTAGAGAAGTCAACTCAACAAGTCAAACTAGAAATATGCTAATGCAATAATCCGAGGTAGTACAGTTATATTCCCGGGTCATTAATTCCCCAACGAGGTTGTGATATCCTGTGATTGAACGAATGTATGATATAGTTTGGTTGATCAGGAATAGGTTTATGATTGATTTGTCACAATACTAAAAGTATAAATAACTCAAATGAGTTATATCAACTAATAAGTACGATCAAAAACCCTAGAAATGTAAAACGTATTAAAAACGTACGTTTAAATTAAATTAAACGTAAACGTACAAAAAATAAAAATGAAAAGTGATCAATATAAACCCCACAAATGTGAAATTTATATTTTTGAGATCCTAAGAATAAAAGAAAATTATTATAAAAAGAAAATTATAATTTAAACTTTTATATTATTATTTATTAATTAAAAACTTATTTAATACTATTTAATAATACACTATTTAATTAGAAAATGTAAAATAAGTTTAGAAAAATAAAATTAAAACTTAGAAAAATCTAAAATACTATAAAACTTATTTTAAAAATGAAAATTTATTTATTACACTTATTATCTATATATTATTAATTATTAACTATATAATTATTTATTAACTATGTAAACTAATTAAATTAAAAATACTATAATATGAACAGTAAAAATTCTATAAAAATTCCTAAAAATGTTATAACTTATATAAAAGCTAGAAAAATTATAAAAACTATGTATTACTTAATAAAATATAATTATACTATTTAGTTATTTAATATTAATTAATTATTAATTAAACTATATTTAATTCTAACAACCACTAGATGACAAAAGAAAAATCTAGAAAAATTTATAAAAGTACTTTAATATAAAAGAGATTTACTAAAAATATAAAAATACAGAAGTGCTTATAAATAAGCTAAAAAGAAAATTAAATAGATAGTTTCTATTAAATAGAAGCTATCACTATAAGTATTTTTGGCTTTTTGTGGTTTTTCTTTTATAAAACTATAAAAATACTTAAAATAAGAAACTAATACAAAAACAACTAACTTGGAAACCAAGAATAAGCACTGTAAGTGCTTATTACCCTAAACAGTTGACTTTTTGTTGACTTTGAAGGAAATAAGCTCAAAGGAGTTTATGTGGGGTCCACTAGGGTAGATTCTGGTTCCAATAAGTTATTTATACAATATATAACAAGGTTCAACCAAATAAGTAGCTTGAATAAGCCACAAAACACAAATAAGCACTTTGCTTATTGTATTCTGAGACAGAAATTGGGACAACCTTGTGAGGTAAAACCAAGTGGGGTCCACTATGATCTAAGCCAAACAAAGGGTCAATGGTTCAAGCCTGGTAGGAGGTGGGTTGGGAGAACCAATATTTAGGGTGTGGGACCCACTGATGAGCTCAGAAAGAGCTTGGGAAGTGAGGGGTCCAAACTGATTCACTCAGTTATCTGAGTGAGTGAAAATGAGCTTAAAAGCTTGACACAAGTTTTAAACAAGCTCAAACAAAGAAAATAAAAGGTTATTACTGTGTATATATAATATATTAATAAATATGAACAATTGTGTTCACTGGATTAAACTAATAAGCTTGTAAAAAGCTTATAAGCAGTTACAATGAAACTGAGATCCAAACACCCAGACAGGGAACCAAGATGATCAAATTGAGCTTATGAAATAAGCTCAAAAGGACTTATTGAATGCTGAAGTGTTAAGATGGGCTGGTAAGGATTCCAAAATGCCAAAGCTTGATCAGTGAGGACCACTGAGTAGCTTTTGAGGAGCTTATGAAGTAGGGTGGAGTGAGCTGATTGCTCAGTACACTCAAATGATGGGACAAGGTTCTAGCTATATGCAGCCCTAGTGAAAGGCTTAGAAATTGAGATTTTAGCTTTGAACTGATAAGATAGGTTGCTTAGTTTCTTAAAAAGCCGAAGATCACAAGTTAAAGCTCAGTGATGAGCTTATGATGAGCTTGTGAGTATTGCTTGTTTACACTGAATGATCAGTGTAGTGGTTTATTTGATAGCACAAGTTTAAGCAAATTAAGCAGACCAAATAAGCAATCAAAGGGCAAATAAGCACTCACTCAGGTAACTAGCCACATGGGCATCATAAACAACCAAAATACTCAGGCCAACACTCACTACACAAGCTTGTGCAAGCTTATGAAAGTAGGTGTCAAAACTGTGCACAGGGGAGATTTGTGAGATTGAGCTAAAAGATAAGCAGTTATTAAGCACTCTAACCACTTTAATAAAAATTATCAAAAATATTATAAGAAAGATCAGAAACAAGATATTTTAAACCTACAAGCTCAACTCCTAATATCAAATAACCAGTTCACAATTAAATTCCAATTTTATTCAAAAAAACAGATAAGCTGCAATTTTGACTTTTTAATGTAAACCAATATGTTGACTTATATGAGCTTTGATCCTAGTTTATTAACTGATTATGTTATTCTAAGCTATACTAAGTTGAAATTAAGCTAAGTTACAAAGTTCTAAGCTAATATGAAGATTATGGGACTGATTTACACTAACAGTTAACAGATAGGGTAGATTACAAACTAATTTGACTTTTTAACTAATAAGACCTACTTATTATGACTAATATGAACTCTATTGAACTAAATAAACATGCAGTAACAAGAATCAAGGACAATAACATGCAAGAACTCAGATAAGCAGCTTGATCCAAACACACCTTAGCAAGGCAGTTTATATGATTAGTGTTACAAATCCACAAATTTCAACATGAAACTGATTCCAATTACTTGATTATGATGTAATTAGATTAAATGAGCACAAATACACAGGTTTTAACAACTATTATCCAACTACTACTAATTTACTAATTTGACTGTCTAATTTAAACAACTAACAACTATGACTTTTCCAACTAACAAACTATCAATCTTACACTAGATTATCACTATCTAACACCAACTAAGCATGAAACAAGAAAGATTACACTAAATTAAAAACTAAAATGGAAAATGGCAAAAATCAAGAAATATGCTTACAACTTGAGTTTTAGGCCACAACTGAGAATCAAGAACTGAGAACCTTCCTATATGCTCTCCACAGAGCTTTAAACCAAGGCAATCCAGAATAGCACTTGCTCCTTTGCTTCTTCTACAGTAACTTCTATTTTTTAATTATTTTCTATTTTCTATGGTATTTTCCTAAATTATGAATTATTGTTGGTTAACAAGGTCCAAAAGCTTGCAATAGCTTACTGAGAGCTAAGTAGTGTTAATGAGATCTTTTAAACAACAACCATTCAACCAGAATTTATGAGACTTGAAATGAAAATGGGACAAAAATTGAAATGACTGAAAATTGAAAGATAGATTGATATGAGTAACCAAAGCTGTTGAATACACTTTAGCAAAGTTATACAACACTTTTGAAACAGAATTGAAAGATTACACTAGTTAACAACTAGTTTAATTATGCTACGTTTGATCATAAACTAGAGTACAAATTATGATGGTCTTCTCTTCTGTCTTCCTTCTGTATTTATCACCACTTTTCATCCCACTAGTCCAAAGATATTATCCCACTTCAAATCTTGGCCTTCCATTCAGTCAAATGCATCTTGTCCGTTTAAACAGGTTTTGGCGCCAAAACGCACCACGTGGATTTGAGGCGGTTTGAGACTAATTAAGGCTTCTTGTTGTAATGTGGAGGTGTAAGGGACACGTTTGGTGTAGTTTAGACCAAATTGGGTGGTTTTGCACAAAACTGTGGGTAAGAGAGGTATTGCAGTGAAAATGGAGGAAAAAGGGGTGGGAAATGCATTTATTGTGGCAGGTTAGAGTGGAAAGGGGTGATGGAGAGTGGGTAGGATTAGGGGTGAGCTGGAAGGGGAGGGTGAAAGGTGGAGTTACAGGTGGTGTTGAGAGGTGGAAGACAAAGAGGGAAACACGGGGTCTGTTTGTTTTATTTATTTACAAAGGGGGTGGGCCGGTGTATTTGTTTTTGGGCCCAAGTTGTGATGAGGATTGGACTGGATCTGGATTTGGAATTTGGATTGGGTTTATTTGTTAAATAAGTTAGGGTCCGGTTGGTTTAAGTGATAAATAAACCCAAGGATTGAAATTGTAATTTTAGTAACTTGAGGGACCTGAAGTAACAAGCTTCCAAAAGTTTCTTCTAGGGGCCAAACCTGCCAAATATGGTTAGTACAAGGACCATAGATGAATATTTTTCCATTTTTAAATACCAGGGACCTTTTTAGTCAATTCCACAAACTCCAGGGACCAAACTCGTATTTCTCAAAACTTTTCTCATAAGGACCAATTATGTCAAATATGAATAGTACAAGGTTTATTTTGATTAATTTCCAATTTTAAAACCTCAAGGACCATTTTTGACACTTTTGCAAAGTTGAGGGACCAAAGTCGTAATTTTGTGATTTTAAACTTCAAAGGACTATTTCTTACAACTTATGAATCCCAAGGACCTAAAATGATATTTTTACAAGTTTTGATTAACCAGGGACTAGATTTGCCAATTTATCAAAGTTCAGGGACTGAAACTGTAAATTATGTATATTTTGCATGTTTTTCATCAGTTTTCATCCCTTATGCACTTTAACACCTAAAAACACAATTTGATGATATTTCCTGTATTATGAGGCAAATCTGTATGTTTTCATATGTTTTATAGCTTAACTGTGACAGAAATGATGAGTATTTAGACACTCATCAATCCCCCACACTAAACTATTGCTAGTCCCTAGCAATATTTTATGAAGTTTTAATGGATTTGAAAGAACTCTTTACCAAAAGCCATCACTTCTGGAGTAGCCAGATGTAAGAACTGTGGCACATCTGATAACCGTGTGATTTTTAGCAAACCACCAGCTGTTAACGGATTTGATTTGTCTTTACCAAAAGCCGTTTGCTTCTGGACTAGCCAACTCATTAGCTTTTGAGGATAATGGGGAGTTGAGGAACCATACAATTTGTGGGCAAATTGCAAGCCATAAACGGATTTGAGATATCTTTACCAAGAGCCGTTTGCTCCTGGATTAGCCAATCCTTATGTGGGTTAGACATGGTGGATTGATTACCATTTGTTGCGTTCTAAGTGAGAAAAAATTTTAAAATTTGGGCTAAAATGGGGGTTCTTGATGAAACATGTGTTTGAATTCGTGAGAATCCCCCCCCACACTTAGAACTGAATATTGCCCTCAATATTCAAAGCACCGGGTTTTAAACCGAACTTAGAATGTAAAAAGGTAATATTAATAGCCTTTATATTATGTGTATATACATACATATATATTTTTTTAGATAAACTTCTTAAATAGAAGCTATCACTATATTTACATTTTTTTTTTTTTTTTTAAGATATTTACATATATACAACATGTGGGGCATCTCCCCCACACTAGGGTGTTACACACGGGTGAAAACCCATGTTTCTACTAATGTTTTTGATTCCCGAGTCATTAGCTTTACTCGACCCCGTATTTAATTTATTTCCTCCCAAACTGTCAGGTTTATCACGCAAGCTAACCGCTTGTGAACGGTTAACTGTAACAAAGAGTTCCTGAGCAGGTTGGGAGAAAAAGCATTTGAAAAATCCATGAGGAAGTATCTGGATCTAAACGAATGTTATATGGAAGATCCCAGGGTCAAAGGTAACATCTTCACTCCCGAATGAGTGAAGAGAAGGAGAAATCACCGGGTAGGTGAAGGGTAGTAGGGAGATCAGAATAGCAGTAATCACAAGAACTTCCTCCTCAAGAATTTGAAATTTAAGTGAAGGAGGAGAGGTCTTATGCTTGATCTCAGGAATTTTATCAGTTTCTTCAACTGATTGGAATTCCTCCTTATGAAGTTGTTTGGGTGGGAGGGTGGGATAATTTTCTGGGTACAGCAGTTGTTCAAGAAGAACAATAACATTTTCCTCCTGATCACTCTCGGTATCATCAATACCAGGAAGAAATGTATCCAGATTGAGATAATCATCAATCTCATCCATAATAGAATCACTTTCCTCAACTAGAGTGAGGAAAGATGAAGAGTCGGAAATGATGGAATGAGACAATGTAGTGGGATCACCACTCACCAAATCATGATCATAACTAAGATTTTCATGAGAGTACTCCTTTAAGGCAACATCAATGACATCGATTCGGTTAACCGATGCAGAGTTATAATTGGAGGAGTACTTCGAAGTTTGATCATGGTTAAAGGTAATAGCCTCATTACCTACACGCAATGTGATCTGACGCTCAAATACATCTATAAGAGCGTGGCCCGTCCTTAGGAATCCACGTCCAAGAATGAGAGGAACCCTAGGATCAGCATCGAATTCAACAATCACGAAGTCAGCTGGAAAATGGAACTTCCCTACTTTCACAAATACGTCCTCGGCAATACCGAGGGGCATAGATACGGAACGATCTGCAAGCTCAAGAGTCATGCAGGTAGGGGTAAGTTTAGGAAGAGAAAGTTTCTTCCATACTGAATTAGGCATCAGGTTGATGCTGGCGCCTAGATCGGCCAAGGCGTTGCATGCAACCATTCCTGGAAATTCACATGGTAAGATAAATTTCCCAGGATCTCCAAGCTTCTCGGGAAGCTTCTTTAAGATAACTGCAGAGCAGTTCTCATTTAGAGAAGTTTTTGCCAATTCAACCAGTTTTTCCTTATTGTTTAACAATTGTTTGATTGTTGATGCAAACTTGGGCATCAAGATTACAGCATCCGCAAGACTTATGTCAAATTGCAAATCTTTAAAGATTTGCAAGAGTTTGTCCGTTTGGTAATTAGACCTCTCGCGGTGCTCTTGTTCATTTAAGCGTGAAGGGTAAGGAATGATAGGCTTAAAAGGTTTGGATTTAGGGACAGCAGGCTCAGGAGTTTCATCAGTCTCAAAGACAACTCCTGATCTGGTTTTCTTTCGAGGGACAACTTGCGGTTGGACGTGTGCGGTACTTCGTGGGCTTGGAGTTTGCACCTGGTCCTTGGCAACCTCGGGCTCTTTTTCCACATCGTATAACGGTGGTGGAATAGGAGTTGAGGGTCCCTCATAAGCAGCACCACTACGAGTGGTGATAGCTTTGATGATGTTGGAATCCTCCTCATCATCACTATCGTCAAGTACACTCTTTCGGGAAGCATTAAGCATATGAGAATAAGTCATAGCTGCCCTTTGGTCATAAAGATTGCTTGACAAACTTTTAACCGTGAATCGTGAAAGAGTGGGATCTATTCTTGATAATGTAGGAGTAATTGGGGTTGTAGAGTTTTGGACAACCGTGGTTTGGACGTAATGAGTACTTTCATTGGTTGGTCCATCTTGAGCTGTATCACTATGTGTAGTGACAGCTTTGAGTTCACCCCTAGGATTCGCAATAGTATTACTCGGGAGACTTCCCGAAGTGGAAGGTGGAACGAGTTGTTTCACCAAATCAGATATCATACTCTTAAGATCGTTCTTCAGCTCATGATTGTTCTTCGCAATTGAAGAATCAAATTCATTCTTCAAATTGGAGATTTGGTTTTGAACCACTCTCATTTTAGCATCAGTAGACTTGATGTGGTTAGCTAGTTCAGCAGATTGAGATTCTTGGAACGAAACCATTTGATTATTAGGAGCTGAATACCCTTGATTAGAATTTGAATTTCCCCTATGGGGAGGGTATTGAACAGGAACAATTTGATTGTTCTGAGTACGATATTGATTTTGGTTATATTGCCCTCTTGGCTGATTAGGATTAGACCTATTTGAATTGTTGGGTTGATATGATCCTGATGGTCCCTCTTGGTTATTAGCACGGTAATTTGTTTCAGCTTGAGGATGGTATTGGTTACCTCCTTGATTGAAATTACCGGCTAGAGCATCGACTTCAAATGCATTGCCATCGGTGGCAGTACAGTTGTAGTATGCATGAGGACCACCACAAGTGACACATAGTTCAATCTTTTTGACTTCAGCACGTGTAGATGACTCTTTCTTTTGGTTAAGAGTCAAATTTTTAATAGCATCCATGAGTTGAGCAAACTGAGTATTGTCAACAGTTTGAGTCATGGGAGATGAAGTAGAAGGTGAATCACTTGCTTTGGGAGCAACTGGTTTGTTTCTTGAGGTACGAACCTCAGCTTTGTTTTCTATAATGGCTAAAGCATCCTTTGTTGTTCGATTCAAAAAATTACCTCCCGCGGAGGAATTAAGCGAATCTTGATCAGCTTGTCTTATGCCATTATAGAAAGTATCCAGATATATCAACTCAGTAAATCCATGATGAGGACAGTTGCGTAGCATTTCCTTAAAACGATCCCATGATTCACTGAATGTTTCATCAAAATGTTGTGTGAATTTCATGATTTCATTCCGGAGATTCGTGGTTTTTGAAGGAGGATAGAATTTATGCACAAACTTCTGTACTAAATCTTCCCACGTTTGAATCGACTTAGGGGGTTGTTTGTCAAGCCAGATCCTGGCGGGCCCATCGAGAGAAAACGGGAAAAGAAGAAGTTTTATTGCATCCTCAGGGACGTTTTTACATTTCAAGGTGGATGTGATTTTATTGAACCACCGAATGTGATAGTGAGGATCGTCCCTATCAAAACCATAGAATTGACGCGCTGTCACTAGGTTTATTAACCCAGTTTTAAGCTCAAAGTTCTCAGCTACGATGGCTGGAACAACAATGGCATCTCCGTACCCATCGGTGGGTGCCTGGAGAAGCTCATTCATCGTTTGTTCTTCTGTCATTTTAACAGGAATTTTTGGTTCAGTACGTATCTCGGGTACGACTGAGGGAGCAGAACGTCTACGACTTCTTCGAGGTATGGCTACAAGCTCACGAAGAGGACTTGATGACCTTGAAGAACGAGTGCGCATGCACTAAGACGCGTCTAAGGATCCTTGAAGAAAAGGAAACTCAGGAGGGGTGCGAAGAGTATTTTTGTGATTATTTATCTTTTATATATATATAGAAAGAAAAAGAAAATATTTTTGTATTTTATATTTGTTTATGGAAGATTTAAAATATGATATTATATATAATTTATATATAAAGGATAGATAATCAATCAAACTGATACGTTTAACGCAGCACAACCTCCCCGGCAGCGGCGCCAAAAATTGATTGGCCTGGAACCAGCCTGTTTATTTAGTCAACCACTGTAGAGAAGTCAACTCAACAAGTCAAACTAGAAATATGCTAATGCAATAATCCGAGGTAGTACAGTTATATTCCCGGGTCGTTAATTCCCCAACGAGGTTGTGATATCCTGTGATTGAACGAATGTATGATATAGTTTGGTTGATCAGGAATAGGTTTATGATTGATTTGTCACAATACTAAAAGTATAAATAACTCAAATGAGTTATATCAACTAATAAGTACGATCAAAAACCCTAGAAATGTAAAACGTATTAAAAACGTACGTTTAAATTAAATTAAACGTAAACGTACAAAAAATAAAAATGAAAAGTGATCAATATAAACCCCACAAATGTGAAATTTATATTTTTGAGATCCTAAGAATAAAAGAAAATTATTATAAAAAGAAAATTATAATTTAAACTTTTATATTATTATTTATTAATTAAAAACTTATTTAATACTATTTAATAATACACTATTTAATTAGAAAATGTAAAATAAGTTTAGAAAAATAAAATTAAAACTTAGAAAAGTCTAAAATACTATAAAACTTATTTTAAAAATGAAAATTTATTTATTACACTTATTATCTATATATTATTAATTATTAACTATATAATTATTTATTAACTATGTAAACTAATTAAATTAAAAATACTATAATATGAACAGTAAAAATTCTATAAAAATTCCTAAAAATGTTATAACTTATATAAAAGCTAGAAAAATTATAAAAACTATGTATTACTTAATAAAATATAATTATACTATTTAGTTATTTAATATTAATTAATTATTAATTAAACTATATTTAATTCTAACAACCACTAGATGACAAAAGAAAAATCTAGAAAAATTTATAAAAGTACTTTAATATAAAAGAGATTTACTAAAAATATAAAAATACAGAAGTGCTTATAAATAAGCTAAAAAGAAAATTAAATAGATAGTTTCTATTAAATAGAAGCTATCACTATAAGTATTTTTGGCTTTTTGTGGTTTTTCTTTTATAAAACTATAAAAATACTTAAAATAAGAAACTAATACAAAAACAACTAACTTGGAAACCAAGAATAAGCACTGTAAGTGCTTATTACCCTAAACAGTTGACTTTTTGTTGACTTTGAAGGAAATAAGCTCAAAGGAGTTTATGTGGGGTCCACTAGGGTAGATTCTGGTTCCAATAAGTTATTTATACAATATATAACAAGGTTCAACCAAATAAGTAGCTTGAATAAGCCACAAAACACAAATAAGCACTTTGCTTATTGTATTCTGAGACAGAAATTGGGACAACCTTGTGAGGTAAAACCAAGTGGGGTCCACTATGATCTAAGCCAAACAAAGGGTCAATGGTTCAAGCCTGGTAGGAGGTGGGTTGGGAGAATCAATATTTAGGGTGTGGGACCCACTGATGAGCTCAGAAAGAGCTTGGGAAGTGAGGGGTCCAAACTGATTCACTCAGTTATCTGAGTGAGTGAAAATGAGCTTAAAAGCTTGACACAAGTTTTAAACAAGCTCAAACAAAGAAAATAAAAGGTTATTACTGTGTATATATAATATATTAATAAATATGAACAATTGTGTTCACTGGATTAAACTAATAAGCTTGTAAAAAGCTTATAAGCAGTTACAATGAAACTGAGATCCAAACACCCAGACAGGGAACCAAGATGATCAAATTGAGCTTATGAAATAAGCTCAAAAGGACTTATTGAATGCTGAAGTGTTAAGATGGGCTGGTAAGGATTCCAAAATGCCAAAGCTTGATCAGTGAGGACCACTGAGTAGCTTTTGAGGAGCTTATGAAGTAGGGTGGAGTGAGCTGATTGCTCAGTACACTCAAATGATGGGACAAGGTTCTAGCTATATGCAGCCCTAGTGAAAGGCTTAGAAATTGAGATTTTAGCTTTGAACTGATAAGATAGGTTGCTTAGTTTCTTAAAAAGCCGAAGATCACAAGTTAAAGCTCAGTGATGAGCTTATGATGAGCTTGTGAGTATTGCTTGTTTACACTGAATGATCAGTGTAGTGGTTTATTTGATAGCACAAGTTTAAGCAAATTAAGCAGACCAAATAAGCAATCAAAGGGCAAATAAGCACTCACTCAGGTAACTAGCCACATGGGCATCATAAACAACCAAAATACTCAGGCCAACACTCACTACACAAGCTTGTGCAAGCTTATGAAAGTAGGTGTCAAAACTGTGCACAGGGGAGATTTGTGAGATTGAGCTAAAAGATAAGCAGTTATTAAGCACTCTAACCACTTTAATAAAAATTATCAAAAATATTATAAGAAAGATCAGAAACAAGATATTTTAAACCTACAAGCTCAACTCCTAATATCAAATAACCAGTTCACAATTAAATTCCAATTTTATTCAAAAAAACAGATAAGCTGCAATTTTGACTTTTTAATGTAAACCAATATGTTGACTTATATGAGCTTTGATCCTAGTTTATTAACTGATTATGTTATTCTAAGCTATACTAAGTTGAAATTAAGCTAAGTTACAAAGTTCTAAGCTATTATGAAGATTATGGGACTGATTTACACTAACAGTTAACAGATAGGGTAGATTACAAACTAATTTGACTTTTTAACTAATAAGACCTACTTATTATGACTAATATGAACTCTATTGAACTAAATAAACATGCAGTAACAAGAATCAAGGACAATAACATGCAAGAACTCAGATAAGCAGCTTGATCCAAACACACCTTAGCAAGGCAGTTTATATGATTAGTGTTACAAATCCACAAATTTCAACATGAAACTGATTCCAATTACTTGATTATGATGTAATTAGATTAAATGAGCACAAATACACAGGTTTTAACAACTATTATCCAACTACTACTAATTTACTAATTTGACTGTCTAATTTAAACAACTAACAACTATGACTTTTCCAACTAACAAACTATCAATCTTACACTAGATTATCACTATCTAACACCAACTAAGCATGAAACAAGAAAGATTACACTAAATTAAAAACTAAAATGGAAAATGGCAAAAATCAAGAAATATGCTTACAACTTGAGTTTTAGGCCACAACTGAGAACCAAGAACTGAGAACCTTCCTATATGCTCTCCACAGAGCTTTAAACCAAGGCAATCCAGAATAGCACTTGCTCCTTTGCTTCTTCTACAGTAACTTCTATTTTTTAATTATTTTCTATTTTCTATGGTATTTTCCTAAATTATGAATTATTATTGGTTAACAAGGTCCAAAAGCTTGCAATAGCTTACTGAGAGCTAAGTAGTGTTAATGAGATCTTTTAAACAACAACCATTCAACCAGAATTTAAGAGACTTGAAATGAAAATGGGACAAAAATTGAAATGACTGAAAATTGAAAGATAGATTGATATGAGTAACCAAAGCTGTTGAATACACTTTAGCAAAGTTATACAACACTTTTGAAACAGAATTGAAAGATTACACTAGTTAACAACTAGTTTAATTATGCTACGTTTGATCATAAACTAGAGTACAAATTATGATGGTCTTCTCTTCTGTCTTCCTTCTGTATTTATCACCACTTTTCATCCCACTAGTCCAAAGATATTATCCCACTTCAAATCTTGGCCTTCCATTCAGTCAAATGCATCTTGTCCGTTTAAACAGGTTTTGGCGCCAAAACGCACCACGTGGATTTGAGGCGGTTTGAGACTAATTAAGGCTTCTTGTTGTAACGTGGAGGTGTAAGGGACACGTTTGGTGTAGTTTAGACCAAATTGGGTGGTTTTGCACAAAACTGTGGGTAAGAGAGGTATTGCAGTGAAAATGGAGGAAAAAGGGGTGGGAAATGCATTTATTGTGGCAGGTTAGAGTGGAAAGGGGTGATGGAGAGTGGGTAGGATTAGGGGTGAGCTGGAAGGGGAGGGTGAAAGGTGGAGTTACAGGTGGTGTTGAGAGGTGGAAGACAAAGAGGGAAACACGGGGTCTGTTTGTTTTATTTATTTACAAAGGGGGTGGGCCGGTGTATTTGTTTTTGGGCCCAAGTTGTGATGAGGATTGGACTGGATCTGGATTTGGAATTTGGATTGGGTTTATTTGTTAAATAAGTTAGGGTCCGGTTGGTTTAAGTGATAAATAAGCCCAAGGATTGAAATTGTAATTTTAGTAACTTGAGGGACCTGAAGTAACAAGCTTCCAAAAGTTTCTTCTAGGGGCCAAACCTGCCAAATATGGTTAGTACAAGGACCATAGATGAATATTTTTCCATTTTTAAATACCAGGGACCTTTTCTGTCAATTCCACAAACTCCAGGGACCAAACTCGTATTTCTCAAAACTTTTCTCATAAGGACCAATTATGTCAAATATGAATAGTACAAGGTTTATTTTGATTAATTTCCAATTTTAAAACCTCAAGGACCATTTTTGACACTTTTGCAAAGTTGAGGGACCAAAGTCGTAATTTTGTGATTTTAAACTTCAAAGGACTATTTTTTACAACTTATGAATCCCAAGGACCTAAAATGATATTTTTACAAGTTTTGATTAACCAGGGACTAGATTTGCCAATTTATCAAAGTTCAGGGACTGAAACTGTAAATTATGTATATTTTGCATGTTTTTCATCAGTTTTCATCCCTTATGCACTTTAACACCTAAAAACACAATTTGATGATATTTCCTGTATTATGAGGCAAATCTGTATGTTTTCATATGTTTTATAGCTTAACTGTGACAGAAATGATGAGTATTTAGACACTCATCAACCATATAATTCCTCGAAACGCCATCTTATTACTAAATCCATAAACCTCAAAACCTCGAATCATCTCAAGAAATCCCAAATCTAACAATCATCTCAAATATCTCATAATACCTCAAAATAAGAGAAGATGCTTCGGCTTGGCAGGCTGGCGGGCAGTGGTCAAGGATCATTTTCTATAAAAATACGGTTATAGTTTAGGTGTTTATTTACCTAGTTCTGTATAACCTTGGCTCTGATACCAATCTGTAACACCCCCAAAATTTGATACAGCGGAAGACTCAACAAGCTTTCGGGGTGCTACGGGGATTGGTATCCAACACAAGACATAATAGAACGAGATAAAGTAAACAAAATAAAAACGCAACCAAAAGGGGTTTTAAAGTTTACATTTATCCCAACATCATTCAGAGTCAGGCCCAAAATAAAATAACAGTAGGTCCATAATTCAATATCAGAGTTTAGAAAAATAGATCCATAAGCCAAGAGCCTTAGCCGAGCCTTCCAATCCATGCTTCCATAACATCACTTAGTTACCTGAGAAAACGTGCTAAAAGTCAGCTTTCGCTGGTGAGATCATAGGTTTAAATTCATCTAACAATATAGTGGACATATACGCAAAACGCTTGCTAGCTAGACTAAGGATTCACTAAAAGCCTGCGGATACCCTCCGCTCCAACATAGATATTCGGGTAAGCCCCGCAATATCATAAATACTCGGATAACCTTCGAAGTATTAATAACCTATAGGTGCACACTATAGTATCTAAATAAGCCAACCTTGAATAGTACACACGAAACTATGTGACTAAAGTTGACAATCCACCAATATCCAAATAAGCCAACCTTGAATAGTACACACAAAACTATGTGACTAAAGCTGACAATTCACCAATAACCAAATAAGCCAACCTTGAATAGTACACACAAAAATGTGTGACTAAAGCTGACAATACATCCTAGTCCATACGCATAGCAAGTTTTAGAAAGAATATAGAAGCGATAATAGTCCACATAAAATAATTTGCACGTTTCTCACCACAAGTATTGAAAACATAGTTCAAGATTAAAAAGTGGGGCCATGACTCACCTCAAGTCCAGAAAACAGCAAGAAGAAGTCGGTAGAAGTAAGATGTATAGTAACTCACAAGACGGCAACTACGGACTCGGCACGACCTAACAATATCAACTCGTTCAGAAATCATTTCCTCGAATTCAAAATATTCCCAAACCCGGACGTAATCCGTTTTATTTTCCGAAAATCCATTTCGTAAGAGTTTGGTGTATTTACGTTTGGTATCCATACGGGTGGTAGGTCGACACAAAACAAACCAAAAGGTCACACAAAAGAATAATAAAATAAACTATGGATCTAATATTAGCCCAATATATCATTTAAATAAATCACCAAAGTTTATCAAATCTGTCAATTTGATAATCCTCATATTTATTTACGTAACATACCGTTCCAAGATTACACCCAATCCTAAAGCACATAGCACATGAATACTATAAGGTATATATCGTAGTTTAATAAATTCCTTATATACATCATCAAATTGGCCAGATTCCCCGATATATATATTCGCAATTTATTACCCTTTACATATACCACAACCTATGGGCGTCGTAGGATACGATGCCCATTAATATATTCATTTCGTATAGCCAAATAACCCGATTCAACCCTTCGGTTAAGTAGTTATTTAGTTATAGAAAACGCTTATATTAATCGTCATATATCCGTGACAACACGAAAGTCACAAATAAACTTACCTGAACTCGAGTGATCACGACCCCGCATAACTTGATAGGTTTACTCGTTATATATATAAAATGACATTTTATTTAATATTTAGTAATTGTCGAGAGTTTCTCGTTTTATAATCATGTTTTTATAATAATACTTCCAATAATATTACACTACTCTCGTAGCCTAATATATAATTAGTCGCATTATTTATAATATGACTCGTGATTTTTATTATTATTAATATACGCATTTATATAATTATATATCCGTTACTCACGTCTATATATTCATACAAACGTTTATATTACTAATAATTATTATTACAAGTTTTATTATTTATGTTATATTTGTAAATAGTTATCGAGTCATACGAAATGGTCACATGTCCGAGTCATGACTCTCGGCTCATTGTCCAAGTCCAAAGTAATAAGCAATAGTCATAAAAATCAATACATCTCCGTCCAACACAATCCCAATCAACGTGCTACAACAATAGGGTCTGACTACGGCACCCGACTAATCTATTTCCGTCAATCTAAGTGACCGTCTCACAATCGGTCCCCAATAACACATTTCGTCAACACTTCTCAATACCAATATCCAATATCCAATGTCGAGACCAAACATGGTCTCGACCAACATGTATTCGGCCAGGAAATGGAGCAAACAACCAACTAATAACAAAACTAATATCAAACCAAGTTAACAACCAGGAACCAAAATAATCAAAGTCACACTCGGGTTGGTTTACCAAGCCACACCCAAGCCTACACGACTCGACTGAGTCGCGTAAATACCACGAGCCAAGAGAGCTCGAACCAAGTATCAAGGGTCACAAAAATGGCTCCAAGGAGCACTCAAAAATACCCATTCGACCAAAAAGGGTCTCGGCAACAACAACAATAACACGGCTTCGAGCCGCGACTCACAAGAGTCGAACCAAATATACCAACGAGATCAAGGATACCAAGAGCCAAACCACGGCTCGAGTCAATATCCAAGCCGTGAGTCGTGGACTCACTGTTCGAACCAAACCCACGGATAACAACCCGGATACCAAACCATTTTATAAAAATCGAGTTTCCAATAAAAACCCATGAGTGTTATTCCCATTTTTGGGTGAAAACCCGTTTGGATCTAAACCCATCGTGACCAAGGGTCACGTTTTAATAAAAACGCGAGTCACACTCGCCTCACCTTCGAATAAAAAGCTCCAAATCGTATAATACTTCAATAATAACCGATTGGTGGTGAAATAAGGTGATGATTCGTGATGAAAATGATGTAATAAAGCGCGTGTAGGGGCGGATATAGGAGATTTGATAGTGGGGATCATGAAAATAGTGGTGGTTTGCAGTGGTGGTCGGCGGTGAAGTGGTGGCGGCCGGATATAGTCGGCGGCTAGGGTTAGGGGGAAGGTATGAAAAGAGAGAGAGAGAGAAGTGAGGGTGAGTGTTGGTGTGTTTGTGTGAAAACCGGACCACAAGGGACCAATTTTGTGGTTTACTCTTTTTATTATTATTATTTTTTTGTTAAATAATAATAATGATAATGATAATATTAGTAATAATAATATTACTAGTTGTGTTGAGTGGGTAAAGTGGGTAAATGTAAAACATGCGGCCCGAAACCCGAACTCATTTCAAACTTCAATATCTCCCGAAAAACATCCCGTAATTAATTAAATATCATCGGACTCGTAAAACAAGTCATAAATATCCCGTTAGGTAAACCTAGTGCCGGAGTCAACGTAGTACCAGTGAGAATTTTAAGAATACATCATCACGTAAATTTCCATAATGAATTATTAAGATAATTCACAAATTCCATAACAACATAAAATATAATTATCCATAAAAATTGGTCTTACAAGTTCGTTATGAATAAAAATTCCAAATAAAAATTATAAACGAACTTTAACGTAATGCGGGTTTTTCAAAATAGCTCCCTAGATTGCCGGTTGTCACACTAAGGAAGGATGATGGTTTGTTGTAGATGGCTGAAAGCAGATTTGGTTGCAATAGAATTCAAGAAATAAACTACTTTTACAATCAAAGGTTTAAGGCGATGGCATCACCGACATCCTATTACTTTCACTCAATATCTAAACAGATGATTTCACTCTAAATAAATTATTTTTAATGCATTTTTCATTAAAATAAAGTAGATTGACCATTAGTTGCATGAACTAATACTCTGAGCTCATTTGCTAATGTGAACACATACACACCTCTACCCGTACTATATGCGCCAAAGCATTTTTGGAGTTCCTGTTCCCTGGTTAGGTAACCACCAAATTGGTTTGCTGCCCAAAGTACAATTGCAACATTAATAATTCCACCACAAAGCCCAACCCAAGTTTTACAAAACTGTGTTAAGGTCCTATATTAGATACAACGGAACATGAATAATAAAGAGATGTTATATTTTTACTAACAATATTAGCTTACTTCACTGATTTCACTTGTTACTATTGGTTGTGTTTCTTTTGCTGGAACACTACACTCAATTCGTGCAAAACTCATCACTAGTTTTAACGAATATATGCTATTTTTGTTAGAATATGGACATTATTTTAGTAGACGTATGTTAGGATCGAACTCGAGATCACGGGATTGCACACAATACGTATGAAGAGTAAAAGTAATAATTATTTATAAATGTTATAATTAATTATTAAACACAAAATAAATAATAGTAATTAGTATTTAATGATTAATGACTAATTATTTATTAAACGAAGATTAGGAAAGTAATACTAGACAAAACATGGAAACAAGAGAAGGTTCCAGAATCCCCTAGGGGGATCCTTAACCAATCGACATAGGGAGGTTTCCACCTCCTTATGTGCCTTGAGCTCCAAGTTTTGTGTAGTATATAAGCAAACCCATGATGTAGGTTTTTCTCACAACTTGTACACACACATCTTGGTGTTTTCTCTCCCTTTTCTTTTCTTTGGTCGATCCAACAAAACAACCCTTTAGGGTTTCGATTTTCTTGAATCAAAACAAGGTTTTGTGTTTATTACTTGCATAAACTTTTTCTTGAATTAGTACGTGTGTACAAGAACGTGAATCAAACACATTATTGTTTGATTCTTGGATTGAATTACAAAAGAGGTAAGGGGTAATTCTTGTAATCCACATAAACCCTAATTAGGGTTCTTGGTTCCGGAAGATTGCATTGATTCTTGTTCGGGCTAGAATCATAACGGTACGTTTACTATTTAATTATTGATTAATTAATTACATGTTATTCGATCTTGTTATAATTGCTTCCGCTATGCTTACTTTGATGTACTTGGTTTATTTATATGAAGGTCATGATATAATAATTCCAACAGTGGCATCTAGAGCCATTATAATGTGTAATTTGTTGATATAAATAATGTTTGTGAATGTTATTAATATTTCTCAATAAACCTATGTTTTGATAATCACAAAACTTAAATCAAATTAAGTCAAGAATAAGACATAAACAAGTATTTGGTGACAAATATTTACCTCTACATCTTATATCACTTAAGGTATGCATAAACATAGTAACTTATGCATTACATGATCAAAGGAAATTTTATATTAATACATAACATTATATAAAATGATTTTAACATTTTATATATATTTGTAAATCATTTTTGGTAAAACTTTATTAAACCACAAAAATATGATTTCAAATTTCCAACCAAAAAGGGCAAATTTTATCCAGAGAATCTTTTCAAACGTTCAGGAGGGCGGCCCCCTTAATTTTACTAGGCGGCCCCCTTAATGATTAAGGGGACCGGCCTACAATTAAGGGGACCGGCACGCTCCCGAACAGTATTTTCTGGCCCTATAAATATTGGATCATTCCACATATTTTTCTCACCTTTTTGCACTATAAACTTTCTGATCCAATCCTCTTCTCTAGATCTAAAATCCTTTGATCATATATTTCATAAGTCTTTGTTTCCAAGTGATCCAAAGCTTCATCCATTCAAGTGCAAGAAGAAGAACACTTCTCTACATCCATCTTATTGTAGTGGTGTTGTGTATAGCTAGTTTCATATAGTACTAGTGATAGCTATTTGTTAAGGTGTTGTGAATATTTGTTGATTGTAGAATCTTGGTGTGTTGTAAACTAGTTTAGTAGTAGTGACTTAGTTGTGCATAGAAGAAGGTGTGAAGATTGATAAGGTGTGAAGACGGTGTGAAGTCTTGAAGAAGGTGTGAAGGTGTGATTAAGGTGTGAAGATCACGTGGTGTGATATTTGGTGTGAGATTGGTTCTAGCTACGATTAGAACTCGACATTTAGCTTAGTGTCGTTAACTTGTGTAAGCCAAGGTGTGTAAGGTTTCTCCACCATAAGGAGTTTGTTGACATAGTGAAGAAAACTCTCGAGTGTGGTACTCGGGGAGTGGAGTAGGGCAAGGAAGGTGTCCTTGTAGCCGAACCACTATAAATTCGCGTGTTGTGGTTTGATCTTTCTAACTCTATCTTTTCTTCATTATATTTCAATACTTTCAATATTAGTTTAGACTTGCTTGTATTGGTTGTTGCTTGAATTCTTTTAAGATCGAATCGAAAGTTTTTATAACCAACAAAATATTTTGGAAATAAATTTAAAAGGACATAAAACTATTCAACCCCCCCTTCTAGTTTTCCACAATTGGTATCAGAACCACGTCTAGCAAGATCTTTAAAATATATTGTATTTTAAAACTTGTAACGATCTATGGAATCTGAAAAATATTTAGAAGGGAAATCTATGCAAAGACCACCACTATTTGAAAGTGATGGATTTTTATATTGGAAAAATCGATTCGAAACTTATGTGAAATCAAAAGATCTAAATCTTTGGCATGTTATTACTAATGGTGATTTTTTACCTATTCAAAATAACCCGGAAACTAAGAAAGATGAAATCGTACCTTTTGAAAAACAAAATGATGATTTAAAAAGAAAACTTGCTAAAAATAATGAGGCAAAAATGGTTATTTATAATGCGCTACCACGTAAAGAGTACGAAAGGATCTTTATGTGTGAAACCGCAAAAGAAATTTGGAACTCTTTACTAATAACTCACCAAGGTAATAGTCAAGTCAAAGATAATAAGATAGATCTACTTGTTCAACAATACGAGCAATTCACGATTCCGGAAGTGGAATCAATTGACAATGCTTTTGCTAGATTTAACACTATCATCACAAGTTTAAAAGCACTTGATGAGAATTTTTCTAGTAAGAATTTTGTTAGGAAGTTTCTTAGGGCTCTTCATCCAAAATGGCGAGCTAAAGTGACGGCTATTGAAGAGTCGAAGAATTTGTCAACTTTGCAACTTGACGAATTAATTGGAAATCTAAAAGTCTACGAAGTCATCATTAAAAAGGACTCCGAAATGGTCAAGAAAAAACGAGAGCAAAGCAAGTCAATCGCCTTGAAAGCTAGAAAGGAATCTAGTATCGAAGATAGCTCATCTTCCGAAAGTGATGACGAAGAATACGCCATGGCCGTAAGAGATTTCAAGAAATTCTTCAAAAGGCGAGGAAGATTCGTAAGACAACCGTACGACGAAAAGAAAACATTTCAAAAGAGTAAAGATGACAAGAACAACAAGATTGAAAGAAAGTGTTTCAAGTGTGGAGATCCAAATCACCTTATTGAAAAATGTCCAATGATGACAAGAGATCAAAATCAAAGAGCATTTGTTGGAGGTGCTTGGAGTGATAGTGATGATGATGAGAATGAATCGACAAAGGAAGAAAAATGTCTCATGGCAAATACAACAAATGAGGTACGTTCCGAAACCGAATCTTTTAGTGATGAAAGTATATCATTAGATGAAAAAGATCTAGATAATGAATATATTAAACTATGCAAACTAGGACAACTAGGAATGACCAAAAACAAATCACTAAAATACATTAACAATCAATTAGAAAATAAAGTACTTGAATTAAAAATTAAAATACATCAACTAGAAAAAGGTAAAGAAATTTTTGAAGAATGTAAATCATGTCAAAAGCTTAAAGGTGAAAACGAAATGCTTAGGGAAGAAATTCGCAAACTTGACAAATTTGAAAATAGTAGTCAATCACTTAGTAAAATAATAAGTATTCAAAGAACGTCCGGAGACAAAACCGGCTTAGGATTTAATTCAAATGAGGCTTCAACAAGCGAGATTAAAAATGTAAAATTTGAAAGTGAACTCAACAAACAAAAACCTTTAGAATCTAATCCTAAGTATATACTTATTAATGATAAGAAAATACCTCTTGCAAATGATGAAGAAGTTAAAGATTTTTATAAACCGTCTTTAAAGATCGAAGTAGGATCGTCTAAACCCAAAATAAGATCTAAAACTCCACCACCTAGAAAACCAAATAATTCTCATCCTAGGTCTAAAACACCTCAACCAAGAAGAAATCAAAATAGACAAAACTATAATAACAATAGCAATCAAATGTGGAACTACCAACAAAGCTACAATCCTTGGGGCATTCTACCACCTTTCATGCACCCGAGTCAAATGTTAAACATGTTTGGACCAAATAACTTTGGACCAAAAGGACAATGGAGATCAAATGGCTAGACAAACATTCCTTGAGGCAATCTTGGTTTTTCTCTCAACATAGACTTCTTCAAAGTCTATATTTCATCTTGATGATGTTGAAGATTTCTTTTGAAGACCACCGGGTACGCCATTCTTTCACAACTCATTGCCATGCTTAGATAAATATGTATTGTTTGATTTCGTCAATTATTTAGATATAATTTGTCATTGTCTTCTATATGTTGGAATCACATATATACTTATATATACATATATATACTATTATACGTAATATATATATATATATATATATATATATATATATATATATATATATATATATATATATATATATATATATATATATATATATATATATATTCACTTGCACATAACCTAGATACGTCATTTGTTGACTTTCTAGAACTCCAAGAAATCGTTCTTTATCGAACCCTTTCTTTCCCCCTCTCACGTTATTCTAGTAAGTCCTCTTTTAGGAGACTCATGATGATGAAGGGATATGAGTCAAGTGGACTTTTATAATGCAAGAACGCCTTCGCACGTGAACACTATGGATGAAACAAACTCCTCTCGCTAAGTATATCCTATCTCCGCTACTATCCTTCAAATCTCACTCATCAACCCATCCTTCAAACACATTTATACTTATATATATATATATACACTTATTCACATATTCCCGAACACACCTCAAACCCTTCATCAACTTAACACTTTGATCATTTTATCCAAAAATTGTCAAAGGTATATTTTAATTATCGAAACGGTAATTAAAAGTTGTTAAGTATCTTATCATCGTGCCAATAGACGTTTACGTATTTTTGATATATTATAAATCTAAGTATATACGTATAAATATTTTTGTTCCAGAAACGAATTCCGTGAAATTTGGAAAATTTCAAAGGCGGCCCCCTTAATGATTAAAGGGACCGGCTTGTTATCGAGGGCGGTCCCCTTAATGTTTAAGGGGGGCGGCCATCTGACAGTTCCAAATTTGTTTCTCCTTCTTATTTCCATTCCCAAACACTCAATTCACTCATTTGTTCCTCCCCACTGCTACTGAGTACGAACCAAAACACCCAAAAACTGCAAAATCCTCCATCATATCACCAATTCGGGGTTGTTTCGCAAGGGGCAAACATCAACCAAACATATAACAACATCTTTTGTAAGTTTTCCAACATGCATTTCATCACATTTCATTCAATTTAGTGTCTAATCAATAATTATGCATTTCATTAAAATTCATTTTATTTGGATTTTAAGTGTAATTGAAGCTAGAAATTGAACTACCAAATGCTCCCCATAGGATTAGGATGATGTTTTGCAACTCAAAATTAGTATAACATATCATCTTGTCAAAATCATTAATCGCCCATAAACCCTAGTCGAATTTTAATTTTCAAAAGGCACATTGTTGATATAACTCTTAAAAACCATTTAAAACTTACTACATTACATTGTTTTAACGTTCTAAACAATCAAAGCATACTTTTCAAATTGTTGATTAAATGGTTCATGAAGACAACATGGGCGTTTGGTTCATGAACAAACCATAACTATATGAAGTTATTTGAAACCTATAACTAGCTTATAAGTTTTGTTAATAATACTAGAATCAATAGAGGTCATCAAGATATATAATCAATATATATATATTGATATTTTTAGGATATTGTTGTCTAGTTAAGGGAGCGTTTGGTTTATCTTTAAAATGATAATTTTGAAAACTAAAATTCGCATTTCAATCTTTTAAACAAGCTTATGTTGCGTCAAACTTTTACGAAATGGAAGATATATAATCTAATATATATCTAGCCTTATTTCGAAATGAATTATGATATCATACCCTTTTGATATTGTACATTCTAAACAAGTTTAAAGTCAAAATAAAAGGAACATCATGAAACTACTTCATTAAATATTTTTTTTTTGTGTCGAAGTAGAATTTCGTTCCACATATATTGCATATAATTATATATATACATATATATATATAAACAATATATGCATGATGGTTGTTTTTATATTAATTCTATTCTTGTTGTTATTTTGTTTAGGTGAAAATGCCTAAGACCACGGTTGGTGATGTATCCAAAACCAAACAATACATTCCAAATGTCTCTTCTACTCCCGGCATGTCTCCTTCACTTGCATGTTTCTATCGTCCTATTGAAAATAGAAACATTCACGAAGGAAGAATTGTCGATCCATCTTTCTATGAATCTGATGACACAGAACGAATGTTCTCCAATATTCGTTTTGAATGTCTTTTCCAAATCAACGAACCTATCATTCCTCGGTTTATTCTCGACTTCTATAGCCAAGTGACGGTGCAAACCGATCCCTATGGTCATCTCCTCATTTCCTTCATGATTCAAAATCAATTCATCACTCTCACTCTTGCTCAATTTGGGCAAATTCTTAGAATCCCATTCAACGGCCAAGCCGTTTTCTCAAATGAATGGGATCTTTCCACTCTTGAAAGAAATCGTCCTCAGGATGGCCCCTACTATTCTGAGATTCCTAGTCCTGAAGACATTCGTCGAATGCTCGAACTAGAACGTCGTACGACTAGTCGAGTGATCAAGTCGAAGAATGCCGACATTCATGCTAATCAAATCCTTCTCAAAGAGCTAAGCCCCGACATGAAGAAGTGGGAAGAACTCATTCGCGAGAATGCGTTTGGTACGGGTGGTCACCGTGATCGTGTCACGGCGAGCATTGCCCACATGCTTTATTGTGTTATTGCTGAAGAGCAATGCAACTTGGCTTATCTTTTTGTTCATCGAATCATGTCCGCCAAAAACACCCCAAATGCCAATCTCCCTTACGGTATGTTTCTCACACGACTTTATCGTTATGTGATGGAACATTACCCACATCTTCAAAGAGACTACTACGTCCATATCCTTCCTACCTTGAACCAACTTACTCGTGTTCGTACTCGTCGTCCTCGTAGTGACAAAGGAAAATCTCGTGTTCCTTTGTACTCTAGGGGTCGTGGTTCTACATCTCATCGTGATGACGATGATGATGAGGAGGAAGACACCTCACGTGTTAGTACTCCATCCCCCACGACCTTTGTTGATGATCTTCCTGGCCTTGATTACTCCGAATATTCAATTCCTCTTCCTCACGAACGTACCGATGAAATTCTCTTCACTCGCCAAACCTCCATCATCAATCAACAACAATAAATGCATGAAGAGATGCGAGGAGGATTCAAATCCGTTGGGAAGATGTTTAGGAAGATGCTTGGAAAGAAGAATAAGTAGAAGCTTTTGATGCATTGCTATTTGTTACTACTTGTTTTTATTTGACATTTGTATGGTTTGCTACTTGTCCGACTTATTCGGAAATACTTGTGTTAGCTCTTGTTTATCTCTTGAATAATTTTTAGCCTTTGAATAATTATCATGATATGCTATGCTTCTTTTCAAATATGGATTATAATATGTTAATTTGCATGCAAAAGTTGGTTATATATATATATATATATATATATATATATATATACATGTTTATATATCATCATTCCTAGTGTATATGCTTCTAATAGAGCTTGCTGGAAAAACAAACTTGAAAAATGGCCAAATTCTGCAAATTTTGGGTTTCTGGTCGTCTGGGAAAACACCAGATGGGCGGCCCCCTTAATTCCCCAGGCGGTCCCCTTAATGATTAAGGGGGCCGGCATACAATTAAGGGGACCGGCCATCTGGAACTGGGTTTACTGTATTCTTTTGCATCTTGTGAATCCTTTCTCTAGTTTCAGCTACCATTTCCCATTTTGACCCAACTGATTTTAGCATCTCTTTCAACCATTTCAAACATTTACCTAAATCATCCACTTCCATACTATAAATTCCCTCCATTATCACCATTCTTCATCTCATCATTCATCATATCATCATATCATCATGACTCCTCCAAGCACCTCAAACTCCAAAACCTCCAAGAAACAAAAACTTGTGGTCATCCCACCAAAACAACTCTTCATTGACTTAACAAATGAAGACAACAAAACACCATCACCTCCACCCAAATGCTCATCCCCAAGTGCACCCAATGCACCATCTAAAACACCTTCCACTCATGGAACTTCTTCATCATCCATACCCTCAACCTCATCAATCAATGACTACATCAACTTACACTTGTCACCACAAGTATCATCACCACTTTCTACACAAGAACCCATGTCTACTCATCTTACCATCTCACTTTCACCAACAACACCACTTGATGCTCATCTCTCATCACCACAAATTTCACCACCATTCTTTTCCAATCCCGTACCTTGGAGGCTACTTGAATCCCATGGGGATACTTGTCTTTGTTGCATCCATAACCGCACGGTCATCTTTGGCCTTAGAGATGAAATTCAATATATGTTTTCATATATTGAACATTTGCTTACCCACCCACCACCACCACCAACTCCACCATCCTCTCCAATAATCCCTCCACCATAATTCTCACCCATTACTCCACCATCACCGTCATGCTCTCCAAATTAAGCATATGACATGCTTAATAAATAAAGCCTTTACCCTCCATTTTGCTTGCAAGCTCTATGAAGTCCATGTACCCTTTGCATGATGATGTATTTCTACTGTTGTTAGCTTATGTTATTGCTAATATCTTGTACTTTTCTTTACTTGCACTTGCATTGTTGTGTATTGACACAACAATTGTTCTAATATGAATGCTTCTTTCTTTCCTTCCTACATTATATTTGTGTGCATGTCTATACTTGTGCTTCTAATATTTTTTTTTTGCAAGCATTCCATAGCTCGTTCTCTTGGTGCCTCCAAACGAGGGGGAGTACACATCAAGGGGGAGTTTCTACCCGTCAAAATTTTCACGAATGAAAACTTGTCGGCTAAACCTTTTTGATGTTACAAAAAGGGGGAGAAGTACATATAAACTCACTAAAATACTTGTTTAAAAACTAATTTTTGAGTTAATGAGTTTAAGTTTTGTAATCATCAAAAAGGGGGAGATTGTTGATATAAATAATGTTTGTGAATGTTATTAATATTTCTCAATAAACCTATGTTTTGATAATCACAAAACTTAAATCAAATTAAGTCAAGAATAAGACATAAACAAGTATTTGGTGACAAATATTTACCTCTACATCTTATATCACTTAAGGTATGCATAAACTTAGTAACTTATGTATTACATGATCAAAGGAAATTTTATATTAATACATAACATTATATAAAATGATTTTAACATTTTATATATATTTGTAAATCATTTTTGGTAAAGCTTTATTAAACCACAAAAATATGATTTCAAATTTCCAACCAAAAAGGGCAAATTTTATCCAGAGAATCTTTTCAAACGTTCAGGAGGGCGGCCCCCTTAATTTTACTAGGCGGCCCCCTTAATGATTAAGGGGACCGGCCTACAATTAAGGGGACCGGCATGCTCCCGAACAGTATTTTCTGGCCCTATAAATATTGGATCATTCCACATATTTTTCTCACCTTTTTGCACTATAAACTTTCTGATCCAATCCTCTTCTCTAGATCTAAAATCCTTTGATAATATATTTTATAAGTCTTTGTTTCCAAGTGATCCAAAGCTTCATCCATTCAAGTGCAAGAAGAAGAACACTTCTCTACATCCATCTTATTGTAGTGGTGTTGTGTATAGCTAGTTTCATATAGTACTAGTGATAGCTATTTGTTAAGGTGTTGTGAATATTTGTTGATTGTAGAATCTTGGTGTGTTGTAAACTAGTTTAGTAGTAGTGACTTAGTTGTGCATAGAAGAAGGTGTGAAGATTGATAAGGTGTGAAGACGGTGTGAAGTCTTGAAGAAGGTGTGAAGGTGTGATTAAGGTGTGAAGATCACGTGGTGTGATATTTGGTGTGAGATTGGTTCTAGCTACGATTAGAACTCGACATTTAGCTTAGTGTCGTTAACTTGTGTAAGCCAAGGTGTGTAAGGTTTCTCCACCATAAGGAGTTTGTTGACATAGTGAAGAAAACTCTCGAGTGTGGTACTCGGGGAGTGGAGTAGGGCAAGGAAGGTGTCCTTCTAGCCGAACCACTGTAAATTTGCGTGTTGTGGTTTGATCTTTCTAACTCTATCTTTTCTTCATTATATTTCAATACTTTCAATATTAGTTTAGACTTGCTTGTATTGGTTGTTGCTTGAATTCACTTAAGATCGAATCGAAAGTTTTTATAACCAACAAAATATTTTGGAAATAAATTTAAAAGGACATAAAACTATTCAACCCCCCCTTCTAGTTTTCCACATAATTAATTATCGAAACGCATAAAAATTGAATCTTGATTCGTTTAGTTACATGTTTTTAGGGTTTTTTTAGATTCCTAACCCTAATTTTTTTTTATGGGTCGATTTGACCTTAAAGGGTTTTAGGGTTTATGGTTTTTGTTTTTTTAATATGATTAGAAACCCTAGGATGTCATGTAATTTGTTATGCGTTTTAGTAAACGATCTTGGTGCAATATGTTAATTGTTAAGCTAAATCCATGAAAAAGTGCATATTTGCATGGATTTTTATATTGTATTATAATTTAAATTGTTTAAATTGTTTATATGAATTAATGGTTAAGTTATATCGAAACATGTAAATTTATTAATAGATGACGAATTGGGAATAACTCCAATATTAAGTAATCAATTATGTGCTATGTGGTATTTATTTAATTTTGGCTTACGCAATCGATTTATCGATGTATGTGGCTCTTTTTCCAAGAAGAAGAAAGCCCTAATTGAATTAATACGTAATACACCTAGATTGATTATTAATAGGACTATTGAATAAGATTTGCATGTGGCTACATGTTTTATACATATTTAATTGTTATGATTATGTATATTTGTTTATTTAGTTGTTTTATTTTTTTATTGTTAATTACTTGTTTTGTTTATTAATTGTGTTAGACATGTTTATAAACGAAAAGGGTAATTTTTTGAATAGAAAAATAATACGGACTAAATAATGGCGAAATTGTTTTGGTTTTTAAGAGTTTAAATCTCAAAGAATTGGTTGATTGATGTTTTTGTACGTAATGGTTAAATAGGCTCGACCGAAGTTTACACACTATAAGATGGGTATAAGGATGGCAACGCATTAAATTGTGGCCTTAGAGAGACAACATTCTATCTTAACGCTCGTTTGTGTGTAAATTAGACTTACTGAACAACCATTACATGCACACTGTCATCTTAAGGGTGAATTAACCACAATTCCACAATGATTATCCAAAACACTAAGCTTTCGGGCTTATGCAAAAGTACGATATAGTGGACGATAATTGATGGTAATTCTTTAATTGGTGAACCCGATACCTCAATCAAAACTTTGTTATTTTACTCTTAGCAAATTGGTAATAAAAATGTTTTGTAAAACCAATGTTATGAAGTTGTATGCATGCTTCTTCATACATTATTTTGATTACACGTCAAAATTTAATACCCTTATAAAATTAAGTCGAATGCCATCTAATTAAGAACACTTGAAGTTGTAATTTACGTCATGTGAGAACTTGGCGAGATTGCAATGGAGAGGTAAATTTCATAAATTCATTGCTAGCAGATCAACTGATGTGATGGATTTGTGAGTTTACAGTTTTTAAGTTAGAAGACTTAAATTGAGTAGGAAGTGAGATCTTGGACTCAAGGCATTAAGATGGGGATCAAACATGCTTACATTACAAATGTTTTGTGATTGTAAATCCCATAAATCTAGGAATTGTTATATGATATTGGCAATTATTGTTCGACAATTACCTTGTTTAATACTATCATTACTAGCAGATCAACTGATGTAATGGTACTATGTCAATTTAGGATCCTAGCTTTAAGAAAATACTATGGTTTATATGAATATTTGCCAATGGGTATTTTATTTTCTTAAAGATCTAATTATCAAAAATACTGAAATTGAATTTTGTCATTCGTTTTAATGTATTAATGCAACGTTCAAACCGTAAACGTATTTTGGGCTTTGGTAAATTGATCTAGTTCTGTTTTCAAACAAAAGTTTGATTAAGAAATATTTACTTAAAAGACAAAAGAAGTCTCCTTTCTATGAAGGAAGAGTGAGACACAATCCTATTCCTTTTCATGAATGAGAAAGGATAATATGAATATTAGATATGTCTAAATTCTAATATAACTCATAGCAAATTTTTAATGGTTAAGAAAATTGCATACATTTTTTATAGGGATTTTATCATCCTCATTCGGTGATTAAATTCTTAGTAACAAATATGATATTTGGTTGACAGAAAATTATGTATGACATTTTATGAGTTATTATAATTAGAAGCTAGACTAATTACTGCAAAATGTTTAAAGACAAACTAGTTGTTTTGACAATTTTAAAGGTGCTACATACATTGTAGGATGGTAGACCTGTTAAGGAAGAAATTGCATGCCCAATTTTTCAAGTTAAAAGCATTTGGTGGATAGTCCATCATTTACGTAGTAGAATACACTTTTAATGCATAAGTAATTGTTACGTATGGACAATTAAAAGTGTAGGAAAGTTAAAAGTACACTATTTTCTTTCACTGGATATGAAACATTTTAAATGTTTTCAAATTCAGTGGGAGTATTGTGTACTTATTACTGAATAAGAAATTATTGTAATGATCTTTAATTCAGTGGGAGTTACAAGCTTTGATATCTTGGTAGCTAAAGATAATTACTTTCCAAGTGTAGACACTCATACTTTTAAGGATAGTCTTGTACGTTTCCTTACTAGACATTGTTGTTTTACATCTACTTGTGATGCTATAATCTATGACACAATCATATTGAACACATAAACAAATGCATGGCGTGTTGTTTATCAACTATATGAGGTTGTTCCATGCACAAGTGGGAGAAATGTTATCTTTAATGTGTGCAAGAAACAACTCATAAAGATATGATTTAATGGATTCTCTTAACTACAAGGTAAGAGAATAATGTTCTAATACTAATTAATGTGAGAGCTTAACTAGATTGCAACAACAAGGTGAATTTCATATTTTCATTACTAGCAGATCAACTGATGTAATTGAACTATGAGAATTTGCAGTTTCTAAATTAGATACCTATTAGAACATATGTCAATATGATATCAAGACTAATTTAATTTATAGATTTATGAATTCATGGAATGACATAAATTAATTAAGTAATCTAATGCTACTTCAATCTGAATATTTATGTGTTCTGGGAATGACATAAATAAATGAAGAAATAATGTTATTTACGTTATTGTGAAGTAATAAATTAACTTGAAATTACTATTAAAACCAAAAGATGGTGTTCATAATTACTTTAGTTAAACATGTTCATGTTTCATTGTAAAGATATAAACATAAAGTCTTTTAATTGTTACAAGACTTATAATAAAGTAAGACGTTATCTTGTTGTGTTTTTAATTAAGACATATACATGAAGTTATTAAATTGTTAAATGACTTATAACGTATAGGTGGATTATAACAGTTTATGTTTTCTTGTAAAGACATGGACATGAAGAGACTTTGTAAAAAATACTTGTGTTATAAAGCATGTAATTGGCTTGAATATTATTATACCATTTAGTTGGTAAATAAACAAGTCAAAAGGAATATGGTTATCTTAAATATTGTTAGATTGTCTTACAATATTAATACTAATGAAATATCAAATGTTTATGGTATGTTCAGTTAGGAAAATCAAACTCTTGTTATATTGTTTGATTAAAGATAACTATGACTTCTTTTCTTCCAAAAGTTATCAAGGTTAGAATGTTGAGTATGACTTGGACATATTTAATAAAACTCCAACATAGAAGATTAATAATATATTATCATATGATGGAATGTGATGAATGTGATAAATTACATTAAGTCTTAAATTGAAGTTCTAAATTTGTTTAACTGCTTATGAAGAGGTTATTAACAAAGTAAAATCAGGAACTGTTAATATGTATTTGTAATGTCCCAAAAGAGAACATTGTATTGGTTCTTTATGTGCTAAGTATTTAAAGATAGTCTTTAAATTACTAAAAGCAAGTGGGAGCTTTGATCTTTAAAAGATAAAATTACAAGATACATAATCTTCTAAAATACACTAGTAAATATCATGATGAAGTTTGACATTTAAATGTTAAATCTCAAGATGATGATGAAGTTTGATATTTAAATGTTAAATCTCAAGATAATGGAATTATCATTCATAGAATAACAATATATCTCAGATATTTGATTAATATGCTGAGGACTATGATTTACAAGATTATTATAAACCTAATAATCATTATGATACATTACCAAATATGAAGTTGCGTAAAGTATACATGATATGAATGATTAAGATGTTGTCCATAAAGATAATCAATTTTTGAAATTTGATTTATCTTAATACTTAGACTAGAAAGTTAAGATGAGTTTCTTCAAAGATTAGGTAACTCTTGAGGTTTAAATATTTGTATAGAAATCATATGGACAATATTGTGCACATATTTAATGTTAGATTATGGACATTATTTTAGTAGTCGTATGTTAGGATCGAACTCGAGATCACGGGATTGCACACTTTACGTATGAGAATCGATGTTAAATAATTAATATATAAATAGTTATATTTAATTATTAAATCACAAATAAAGTAACTAATACATAAGGGACTTATTAGTATGAAAACC
The DNA here is from genome assembly GCA_030686995.1 of Artemisia argyi. Taxonomy (NCBI): domain Eukaryota; kingdom Viridiplantae; phylum Streptophyta; class Magnoliopsida; order Asterales; family Asteraceae; genus Artemisia; species Artemisia argyi. Next base: position 193,827,693 of record CM060687.1, on the reverse strand, counting down.
AAACCCATGGGGTGTTGGTTAATATCCGTCGAAATAAGAAAAGGAATGGAGGGGTCCGAGTGTCGTTTTGTGAAACTTAAGGAGGTGATAGACTCTAACTTGGAGAGCAAGTTTGAGGGCTATATAAACATGTCATTAAGCCTCACAAATAATGCGACAAAAACACAACCCTTACTTTTTAGTATATATATATCGTTAATTATCATTGTGATATTTACATAATATATGATGTACATGCATGACACTTTACGCATGTGCATGCATTCTTCTTTTTTCCTAATTCTTGTATTAGGTTCGACAAATATAAAGTAAATTGGTTCAACCGTATTTATTTTATATAAAGACTAAACCTTGTTTGTTTAGTGCTTTATTTGTGATTCAAGAACTAGCATTCACATCGAATCGCTATTAGTACGTGTGTATAAGAACATGATTCAAACACACTATTGTTTGATTCTTGGATTGAATTACAAAAGAGGTAAGGGGTAATTCTTGTTCCGGAAGATTGCATTTGATTCTTGTTCGGGCTAGAATCACAAAGGTACGTTTACTATTTAATATTGATTAATTAATTACATGTTATATGATCTTGTTATAACGCTTCCGCATATGCTCACTTTGATGTACTTGGTTTATTTATATGAAGGTCATGATATAATAATTCCAACAGTGGCATCTAGAGCCGTTATAATGTGTAATTAATTATCGAAACGCATAAAAATTGGATCTTGATTCGTTTAGTTACATGTTTTTAGGGTTTATTTGTTAGATTCCTAACCCTAAAATTTTTATGGGTCGATTGACCTTATTAGGGTTTTAGGGTTTATGGTTTTTAATTTTTTAATATGATTAGAAACCCTAGGATGTCATGTAATTGTTATGCGTTTTAGTAAACGATCTTGGTGCAATATGTTAATTATTAAGCTAAATCCATGAAAAAGTGCATATTTGCATGGATTTTTATATTGTGTTATAATTTAAATGGTTTAAATTGTTTATATGAATTAATGGTTAAGTTATATCGCAACATGTAAATTTATAAATAGATGTCAAATTGGGGAAGACTCCAATATTAAGTAATCAATTATGTGCTATGTGGTATTTATTTAATTTTGGCTTACGCAATCGAATTATCGATGTATGTGGCTCTTTTTCCAAGAAAAAGAAAGCCCTAATTGAATTAATACGTTATACACCTAGATTTGATTATTAATAGGACTTTTGAATAAGATTTGCATGTGGCTACATGTTTTATACATATTTAATTGTTATGATTATGTATATTTGTTTATTTAGTTGTTTTATTTTTTTATTGTACATTACTTGTTTTTGTTTATTTATTGTGTTAGACATGTTTATAAACGAAAAGGGTAATTTTTGAATAGAAAAATAATACGGACTAAATAATGGCAAAATTGTTTTGGTTTTTTTAAGAGTTTAAATCTCAAAGAATTGGTTGATTGATGTTTTTGTACGTAATGGTTAAATAGGCCCGACCGAAGTTTACACACTATAAGATGGGTATAAGGATGGCAACGCATTAAATTGTGGCCTTAGAGAGACAACATTCTGTCTTAACGCTCGTTTGTGTGTAAATTAGACTTACCGAACAACCATTACATGCACACTGTCATCTTAAGGGTGAATTAACCACAATTCCACAATGATTATCCAAAACACTAAGCTTTCGGGCTTATGCAAAAGTACGATATAGTGGACGATAATTGATGGTAATTCTTTAATTGGTGAACCCGATACCTCAATCAAAACTTTGTTATTTTACTCTTAGCAAATTGGTAATAAAAATGTTTTGTAAAACCAATGTTATGAAGTTGTATGCATGCTTCTTCATACATTATTTTGATTACACGTCAAAATTTAATACCCTTATAAAATTAAGTCGAATGCCATCTAATTAAGAACACTTGAAGTTGTAATTTACGTCATGTGAGAACTTGGCGAGATTGCAATGGAGAGGTAAATTTCATAAATTCATTGCTAGCAGATCAACTGATGTGATGGATTTGTGAGTTTACAGTTTTTAAGTTAGAAGACTTAAATTGAGTAGGAAGTGAGATCTTGGACTCAAGGCATTAAGATGGGGATCAAACATGCTTACATTACAAAAGTTTTGTGATTGTAAATCCCATAAATCTAGGAATTGCAATATGATATTGGCAATTATTGTTCGACAATTACCTTGTTGAATACTATCATTACTAGCAGATCAACTGATGTAATGGTACTATGTCAATTAGGATCCTAGCTTTAAGAAAATACTATGGTTTATATGAATATTTACCAATGGGTATTTTATTTTCTTAAAGATCTAATTATCGAAAATACTGAAATTGAATATTGTAATTCGTTTTAATGTATTAATGCAACGTTCAAACCGTAAACGTACTTTGGGCTTTGGTAAATTGATCTAGTTCTGTTTTCAAACAAATGTTTGATTAAGAAATATTTACTTGAAAGACAAAAGAAGTCTCCTTTCTATGAAGGAAGAGTGAGACACAATCCTATTCTTTTTCATGAATGACAAAGGATAATAGGAATATTAGATATGTCTAAATTCTAATATAACTCATAGCAAATTTTTAATGGTTAAGAAAATTGCGAATATTTTTCATAGGGATTTTATCATCCTCATTCGGTGATCAAGTTCTTAGTAACAAATATGATATTTGGTTAACAGAAAATTATGTATAACATTTAATGAGTTGTTATAATTAGAAGCTAGACTAATTACTGCAAAATATTTAAAGACAAACAAGTTGTTTTGACTATTTTAAAGGTGCTACATACATTGTAGGATGGTAGACCTGTTAAGGAAGAAATTTCATGCCCAATTTTTCAAGTTAAAAGCATTTGGTGGATAGTCCATCATTTACGTAGTAGAATACACTTTTAGTGCATAAGTAATTGTTACGTATGGACAATTAAAGGTGTAGGAAAGTTAAAAGTACACTATTTTCTTTCACTGGATATGAAACATTTTAAATGTTTTCAAATTCAGTGGGAGTATTGTGTACTTATTACTGAATAAGGAATTATTGTAATGATCTTTCATTCAGTGGGAGTTACAAGCTTTGATATCTTGGTAGCTAAAGATAATTACTTTCCAAGTGTAGACACTCATACTTTTAAGGATAAGTCTTGTACGTTTCCTTACTAGACATTGTTGTTTACATATACTTGACACAATCATATTGAACACATAAACAAATGCATGGCATGTTGTTTATCAACTATATGAGGTTGTTCCATGCACAAGTGGGAGAAATGTTATCTTTAATGTGTGCAAGAAACAACTCATAAAGATATGATTTAATGGATTCTCTTGACTAAAAGATAAGAGAATAACGTTCTAATATGAATTATACTAATCTAATTCAAGAAACACTTGATGTTACAATTTATGTTATGTGAGAGCTTAGCTAGATTGCAACAACAAGGTGAATTTCGTATTTTCATTACTAGCAGATCAACTGATGTAATGAAACTATGAGAATTTGCAGTTTCTAAATTAGATACCTATTAGAACATGTGTCAATATGATATCAAGACTAATTTAATTTATAGATTTATGAATTCATAAATTAATTAAGTAATCTAATGCTACTTCAATCTGAATATTTGTGTGTTCTTGGAATGACATAAATAAATGAATAAATAATGTTGTTTACATTATTGTGAAGTAATATATTAACTTGAAATTACTATTGAAACCAAGAGATGGTGTTCTTAATTACTTTAGTTAAACATGTTTATGTTTCATTGTAAAGATATAAACATAAAGTCTTTTAATTATTACAAGACTTATAATAAAGTAAGACGTTATCTTGTTATGTTCTTTAATTAAGACATATACATGAAGTAATTAAATTGTTAAATGACTTATAACGTATAGTGAGATTATAACAGTTTATGTTTTCTTGTAAAGACATGAACATGAAGTAACTTTGTAAAAAGTACTTGTGTTATAAAGCATGTAATTGGCTTGAAAATACTATTATACCATTAAAATGAATTAATTGGTAAATAGACAAGTCAAGAGGAATATGGTTATCTTAAATATTGTTAGATTGTCTTACAATATTAATCTTAATGAAATACCAAATGTTTATGGTATGTTCAGTTAGGAAAATCAAACTCTTGTTATATTGTTTGATTAAAGATAACTATGACTTCTTTTCTTCCAAAAGTTATCAAGGTTAGAATGTTGAGTATGACTTGGACATATTTAATAAAACTCCAATATATAAGGTTTATAAGACATTATCATATAATGGAATGTGATGAATGTGTGAATCACATTAAGTCTTAAATTGAAGTTCTAAATTTGTTTATTTGCTTATGAAGAGGTTATTAACAAAGTTAAGTTAGGAACTATCAATAAGTATTTGTAATATCCCAAAAGAGAACATTGTAATGTTTCTTTATTTGCTAAGAATTTAAAGATAGTCTTTAAATTGCTAAAAGCAAGTGGGAGTTTTGATCTTTAAAAGATAAAATTACAAGATACATAATCTTCTAAAATACACTAGTAAATATCATGATGAAGTTTGACATTTGAATGTTAAATCTCAACATGATAATAAAGGTTGCCATTTAAATGTTAAATGTTAAATCTCAAGATGATGGAATTTTCATTCATAGAATAGTAATATATCTCAGATATTTGACTAATATGCTGAGGGCTATGATTTACAGGATTATTGTAAACCTGATAATCATTATGATACATTACCAAATATGAAATTGGGTAAAGTATACATGATATGAATGATTAAGATGCTGTCCATAAAGATAATCAATTTTAGAAACTTGGTTTATGATGAGTGCTCAAACACTCATCATTTTTGGTCAAATCTGAACTGCAAAACATTAAAAAACACTCAGAAATGCATCAAAATACTAAAAATATTTCAAAATTGTGTTTTATATGTTTTAGATGCAAAATGAGCAAAAACAAATGAAAAACGCACAAAGTTTGCAAAATTGGCAGTTTTAGTCCCCCAACTTTCAAAAATTGGCAAAAATAGTCCCTGAGCACTTATTTGGAAAGAAAAGTCACCAAAGGTCATTTTGAAATCATAAGTTATCATATTTAGTCCTTTGGTGAAAAATCTGAAAAGTTTTGGAAATTTGCAAATTAGTCCCTGGAGTTTCAAACTTTGACAGAATTGGTCCCTGGTGGGATATTTTTGAAAGAAAAATCATTTTGGGTCCTTGGGAAGTTACAAAAATCATTTTTAGTCCTTGGGGTGAAGTTTGAGAAATTTACATGTTTGGTCCCTGTATTTTGCAACTTGTCATAAACGGTCCCCGGGAATTTTGAAAAATGGTAAAATGCAAATTTGGTCCTTGTGTTATTGGTTCTTGGAAAATTACACCCTTGTGGGTAGTTTGGGAAATGTCCATTTTCAGTCCCTAAGTTTCGGGAAATTACAACTTTGGTCCTTGTTGATATTTCATAATCTAAATGGACTTGTGATGTTTATTACCAAAAAAATAAAACCTGGTCCAACAAACAAGGCCCACTCCCACCAAGCCCAAACCAAAACTCCCTTTAATATTAAAAACGGGTCAAACAAGGATTGACCACCTCCTTCCCCACCCCACTTGGCCTGCTACCCCCTGCCAACACTCAACCCCCCTCCTCACCTCTGCTACTACTACCCATACCTTGTCCCCTTAGCCTCCAATACCATCCAAACAACATTTATTACCCTTGAATTGCTCCAAGTTACATATACCTGGCAAAAGTTCATTTCCCGCCAAAAACCAAGCAACGGCTAGGATCGATTCCAAGCATCCAAGGGTCCAAATTAAATGTGGGAAAGACAGAGAAAGTGCCCAAGGCTTATAAATGTGAAGAAGGAAGTCAAGAAAGGAGTAGTCAGTCAGTCAGTCAGTAGTTAAGTAGAGTAGTGTAGTTTTTAGATAAAGTAGCAGTGTAATTTTACCATTCCAGTGGTCACTTTAGCTTTCAAGTTGTAATTTTAATAATTTCAGTGTATAAGAACCATATTTCAAGCATCAATTTCAAGTTTACATTCCATTCTCAGTTTATGAAAATTTTCTACTCAAAAATCTCAATCTCACTTATCCTATTAAAAGTAGTTGTTTGGTGTTCATTTAAGCTCAATTTAGCTTACTCATAAGCTTAATTAAGTTTTTAAAGCATCTTAATCAGTTTTTATTTAAATTACCAAAAATACCAAAAAAATACAAGAAAAATAAATAGAAAATAAAAAATCACTCTAAAAGGATATACAAGCAGTGGAGCATGGTTCATACTGGATTGCCATGGTTTTAGAGTCTCATGGGAGACATTAGGGTGTGTTGAAAGATCTTGGTACCTTGTTCTCAGTGTGGATCACTTGTAAGCCTTTATTTCCAATATTTGCCATTTACTGTTCCATCTGCTCTTATATGTGTTCATCTGTGCTTTTATGTTTATTTAAGTGTTGTGGATATAATTTGATGTTAATTGGTACCTGTTGTTCATGAAAATTCATAAATGCTATAATTTTTTCTTTATTCACTGTCAATTAGCATAAATCATGATCGTTGAACCTTTATTGTTATTACTGATGTTTTTGTGTTAGTTTAAGCTTATTATATCATTGTGAGTACTTATGTATCATGATCATGGTTTAAATCAGCTTGATGCCTTGAAAATCACATTTTCCATCTGTTAAAGGGGTGTTTGGATTAACTGATTCATCTGAGTTCTAGGATGTTTGAATTGTTGTTGCTGCTTGTTATATGTTACAGTAGGTTATACTATCTTAGTTAAGTCTTAAAACCAAGTGCTTGTGGACAAAAAGTCAAAATCATCATAAATTCGTCAATTTTCATTAACTGTTGCGATTTCAAGTTCCATAATCACCTATATAGTTGCATAAGTAGTATAAGTAGCCTAATCTCATCTCATTATAACTTATTACATCATTCTCAGTCATATAGGATCAATCAAAGTTCACCAAAGTCAAAGTTTTCAAGAAATCATGAAAGTCAAAAAAGTTACCAAACAGCAAAAGTAGTTTTTGAATTTTCATATCTTCAATTTTCAACCAAATCTGATAAAATTCTAGGATAATGTACTCTTATATATTGTGTACTTAGTGGTATTTTTATTTTAATTTTTAGATTTTTTTTACAAGGCTAAATCACCCTTTTTCGGGCTGCAAAAAGCTGTTTTTCACAGCAGAAAAGTTTTTGATTTTTCATCTCTTCGTTTCTTGACCATTTGACCTGAAATTTGGTTTGTAGCTTATTTAATAGATTATATAGTTGCTGTTATTTTTGGTTTAATTTTTAGATTTTTTCCCCCTAGGATTTAAGCCCTTTTTCGGGCTGCAAAAGTCGTTTGACAGCAAAGTGAAGAAAAAACCACTTTTTCTTTGGCCATAGCTTGTTCCACAGTGAAGCTTATGGCTTGATATTTGCTGTTTTGGATAGCTTATTGTCCCATCAGCTTATGCATGTACTTATCTTCCCTTTTTGAGCTTATCCATTAAGCTAAATTCAGGCCTGTAAAAGCCCATTTGGACTGCTTTGCTGAGCAGTGTTGGATTTTGGCTTATTTGTGCCTATAAGCTTGTTTTATTGAGCTTTTCCACTTGTTTTAGCTTATTTGTTATTTCCTAAACTTTTTTTCTATCTTATTTTAATCTTCGAATGTAGCTTGTAGCTTATTAGTAGGCTTTTAAACTTGAAAAATCCAATTAAGCTTGAAAAAGCTTAACTTTGTGAATTTTAAGCTCCACAGTGCTTATTTTTTATTTCTAAAGAAGTTGTGTTTGTAAAAGTTTAATAATTTTAGTTGTTTAGTGTTTGTGTAAAATAAAAAGCAAAAAGAAAATTACAAAAAGAAAAGTGACAGTTGCATGGTTCGAACCTGTGACCTTGTGGTTATTTGGGTAAAAACCAAAACGGGGCCATGCACCATCTGCCCTATGCATTTGTTAGTGTTTGAAGTTTCTATTTTTACTTTTATAGTAGTGCTTAATCCATTTTGCTTATATAAGCTTATAGCTTAATTTTTCCAGCTTATTAATAAGTATTTCACACTTTTTATATTTTTCCTAGCTAACTTATACTAATAACTATTTTTAAAAAAAAGTTTCACATTTTTCACTGTTCATCTTCTATTTTTTAATTTAAATTAGTTTTAATAGTTTATAATTAGTTTTTAATTAATAATAAATACTCCCTCCGTCCCAAATTATAAGTCCACTTTGATATTTCACAAAGTTTAAAAAAAGTGAGGCCCTTACAATACTAACCAATAAAAATTCATTCTCACCCACTTACAAGCATTCTCATTGGTTGAAATTAAAAGTGGACATATAATTTGGGACAATCCAAATTGACAAAATGGACTTATAAAATGGGACGGAGGGAGTAAATAAAAAGTCTAAAAAATAATTTTCTTTTTCCAATAATTTTCTTTTATCATTTGGATTCCAAAAATATAATTCTCACATCCGTGGGATTTATATTGGACAGAATTCACGTTTTATTTCGTTCGAACTCTCTTATACCCAACTCCGTCCAAATTCACCCGATCACAAATCCGTTTGATTACCATCACACCTCGTCGGGACATAACGACCCGGGAATACCCTGTATTCCACGGAGAGCATTGGCCTAAGCTGTTTGACCTTGTTGACCACATCAGTGGTTGATATTATCTGACTGTTTCAGGCCAATCAGTTTATCTTAAAAGTTAGACTAGAAAATGAAGATGAGTTTCTTCAAAAATTAGGTAACCCTTGTGGTTTAAATCTTTGTATAAAATCATATGGACAATATTGTGCACGTATTTAATACATGTTTTATGACAAGATTATTAATCATACTTAAGCAATTAACTGTGATTGAATATTCTATTATAAACACATTAAATATATAAAAAGATTATGATTGTCATATTTATGAAATTGACAATGGAATATCAAAACTCTTTCATGAGTGATTACTTGAGCGAGGACGATAAGTAATCAAAAGGAGTTGATGAATTCAAATAAATCTTTGGAAGTGTACATGGTGCAATAATCCATGGATGGATAAATGCATGCATCTAGAAGATTACTCTTATATTTAATTATTAAATTCATATTTTGATTTATAATTGAATTAAGATAATTTCTAAGTATTCCTAAAAGCTAGTGGGAGTATTATGTTCTTAAATCATATATGTTGTAGAACATATAAAAGGTAACATTCCATATAAGTTAAAAGTTAAGTCTTAATTTGGAATGAAACTTTAAAGATTTAGAAAATAAGACATACAACCTTGGAATGAATGTTTATTGTCGAAACATATGAGGTAAATAAATCTAATATAACATGATATATTATTTAGAAAGTCTAAATACATATGTATAACATGAATAAAATCTAAGTACGACTCATAGATTTTTCATGTACATCATGTTTTGTTGTATCATGCTTGATTACAAGATGATTTGGCAATATTAATATCTAATTAAAAAGTTATTAGATAACTTGTGTAATATTCTAAAAAGAATATGTTTGATTATAGAATTACATCCTAAATCTGGAACAGCTTCCAAATTCTATAGATGAACAATTTTTCAATTGTTGTGAAAATTGTCATAGCCAACAAACTTGAAAGTTTGAAGGGCATCAAACATTACACAATAGATATTATGGTTTACGGAAAGTTTTAATAGCATATTGTTGTTGCATACAATGATGCTAATGAAATTGAGATGACACTCAATATTAGTCATGGTAAGGATTTCATCTTTGACTATATATACTAGTTATGCTTACTAAAAGCATAGTTGCATTATACATTAAAAGAATAAGAATACTTTAAACTTTAAAATGTTTGGAAGTTTAATTATCATAAATTGGTGGTTAAGGTTGTCTCACATTTTTATGAAATATGACATTATCAAAATAGTTGACTATGTGCATATAAGAATTTCACTAGTTGAATCCTTGAAATAAGTATTCTTAAAATTCCGATAGATCAAAGTTGGATGATTTTTTATGTTTTGTCAACAAGTAGGAATGTCATTACTTGAGACATAATTCATCAACAAGAGTTATCATGCATTGATCTATTTAGTATTTGGATAGGGGATGTTAAACAATTATTGTAATAACTTTAAATACATGGTATGTTTGATTTATAATATATTGTATCCTATATTTGTATGTTTAAATCCATGAATAAAGGTTATTCTTAAATTGTCCATTGTTAGTTAATAATATGGGAATATTATTAAATCAAGACAAATCTGAAGGTTGGTATAATATACTTAAAGTATATTGATGCGTAGTCATGCCATTTCAGATGATATTCAATGATACCGAATATAAGACTTATCCCAACTACATGATGTTACTTTATGGATTTTGTTATTAAATAAATCATGAGAAGTTATCCTCAGACTTGAGATGCAAGATAAGTGTCATGAATGTAGTACATTTTTGTGGAACAACTTAACGCTATACGTAACTGGTAGTCATAAGGGTTGTTTTCGGAAGTGTTACAAAGTTTGTGGGTTTTGCTTGTAGTCAAGATAGAATTTGTTCATTCAAATTTATTTTTGGAGTTTAATACTGCTGGGCCCCTCGTAGGGTTGGTAAGATGTATGTGTGGCCGCACCCAAGATCTCCCCTGAATATGTTCAGAAGATTTGGTAATCTTGATCAATCAGAAACAACGAGAAACAGAATGGTTAATTAAGGAATGACTTTGATCCATATCCTTATTAGCGTGGTATTAGAGACAAAAGGATAATAATAATGAGAAATCATTAAAAGGTCTTTCCAGGAGCCTTACTCGAGATCGTACTAGAGGCATCGAAGTGTTGCTAGACGCTAACCGATGTGATTACACTATTAAAATATGTCCAAGTGGGAGCTGTTAGATTATGGACATTATTTTAGTAGTCGTATGTTAGGATCGAACTCGAGATCACGGGATTGCACACTTTACGTATGAGAATCGATGTTAAATAATTAATATATAAATAGTTATATTTAATTATTAAATCACAAATAAAGTAACTAATACATAAGGGACTTATTAGTATGAAAACCAAACCCATGGGGTGTTGGTTAATATCCGTCAAAATAAGAAAAGGAATGGAGGGGTCCGAGTGTCGTTTTGTGAAACTTAAGGAGGTGATAGACTCTAACTTGGAGAGCAAGTTTGAGGGCTATATAAACATGTCATTAAGCCTCACAAATAATGCGACAAAAACACAACCCTTACTTTTGAGTATATATATATCGTTAATTATCATTGTGATATTTACATGATATATGATGTACATGCATGACACTTTACGCATGTGCATGCATTCTTCTTTTTTCCTAATTCTTGTATTAGGTTCGACAAATATAAAGTAAATTGGTTCAACCGTATTTATTTTATATAAAGACTAAACCTTGTTTTGTTTAGTGCTTTATTTGTGATTCAAGAACTAGCATTCACATCGAATCGCTATTAGTACGTGTGTATAAGAACGTGATTCAAACACACTATTGTTTGATTCTTGGATTGAATTACAAAAGAGGTAAGGGGTAATTCTTGTTCCGGAAGATTGCATTTGATTCTTGTCGGGCTAGAATCACAAAGGTACGTTTACTATTTAATATTGATTAATTAATTACATGTTATATGATCTTGTTATAACGCTTCCGCATATGCTCACTTTGATGTACTTGGTTTATTTATATGAAGGTCATGATATAATAATTCCAACAGTGGCATCTAGAGCCGTTATAATGTGTAATTAATTATCGAAACGCATAAAAATTGGATCTTGATTCGTTTAGTTACATGTTTTTAGGGTTTATTTGTTAGATTCCTAACCCTAAAATTTTTATGGGTCGATTGACCTTATTAGGGTTTTAGGGTTTATGGTTTTTAATTTTTTAATATGATTAGAAACCCTAGGATGTCATGTAATTGTTATGCGTTTTAGTAAACGATCTTGGTGCAATATGTTAATTATTAAGCTAAATCCATGAAAAAGTGCATATTTGCATGGATTTTTATATTGTGTTATAATTTAAATGGTTTAAATTGTTTATATGAATTAATGGTTAAGTTATATCGCAACATGTAAATTTATTAATAGATGTCAAATTGGGGAAGACTCCAATATTAAGTAATCAATTATGTGCTATGTGGTATTTATTTAATTTTGTCTCACATTTTTATGAAAAATGGCATTATCAAAATAGTTGACTATGCACATATAAGAATTTCAATAGTTGAATTCTTGAAATAAGTATTCTTAAAATTCCGATAGATCAAAGTTTGATGATTTGTGTCTTGTCAACAAGTATGAATGTCATTGCTTGAGACATAATTCATCAACAAGAGTTATCATGCATTGATCTATTTAGTATTTGGATAAAGGATGTTAAACAATTATTATGATAAATTGAAATACATGGTATGTTTAATTTATAATATATTGTATCCTATATTTGTATGTTTAATCCATGAATAAATGTTATTCTAAATTGTCCATTGTCAGTTAATAATATGGGAATATTATTAAATCAAGACAAATCTGAAGGTTGGTATAATATACTTAAAGTATATTGATGCGTAGTCATGCCATTTCAGATGATATTCGATGATACTGAATATAGGACTTATCCCAACTACATGATGTTACTTTATGGATTTTGTTACTAAGTAAATCATGAGAAGTTATCCTCAGACTTGAGATGCAAGATAAGTGTCATGAATGTAGTACATTTTTTTGGAACAACTTAACGCTATACGTAACTGGTAGTCATAAGGGTTGTTTTCGGAAATGTTACAAAGTTTGTTGGTTTTGCTTGTAGTCAAGATAGAATTTGTTCCTTCAAATTTATTTTTGGAGTTTAATACTGCTGTGCCCCTCGTAGGGTTAGTAAGATGCATGTACGGCCGTACCCAATATCTCCCCTGAATATGTTCAGAAGATTTGGTAATCTTGATCAATCATAAACAACGAGAAACAGAATGGTTAATTAAGGAATGACTTTAATCCATATCCTTATTAACATGGTATTAGAAACAAAAGGATAATAATAATGAGAAATCATTAAAAGGTTTTTCCAGGAGCCTTACTCGAGATCGTACTAGAGACATCGGCGTGTTGCAAGACGCTAACCGATGTGATTACACTATTAAAATATGTCCAAGTGGGAGTTGTTAGAATATGGACATTATTTTAGTAGACGTATGTTAGGATCGAACTCGAGATCACGGGATTGCACACAATACGTATGAAGAGTAAAAGTAATAATTATTTATAAATGTTATAATTAATTATTAAACACAAAATAAATAATAGTAATTAGTATTTAATGATTAATGACTAATTATTTATTAAACAAAGATTAGGAAAGTAATACTAGACAAAACATGGAAACAAGAGAAGGTTCCAGAATCCCCTAGGGGGATCCTTAACCAATCGACATAGGGAGGTTTCCACCTCCTTATGTGCCTTGAGCTCCAAGTTTTGTGTAGTATATAAGCAAACCCAAGATGTAGGTTTTTCTCACAACTTGTACACACACATCTTGGTGTTTTCTCTCCCTTTTCTTTTCTTTGGTCGATCCAACAAAACAACCCTTTAGGGTTTCGATTTTCTTGAATCAAAACAAGGTTTTGTGTTTATTACTTGCATAAACTTTTTCTTGAATTAGTACGTGTGTACAAGAACGTGAATCAAACACATTATTGTTTGATTCTTGGATTGAATTACAAAAGAGGTAAGGGGTAATTCTTGTAATCCACATAAACCCTAATTAGGGTTCTTGGTTTCGGAAGATTGCATTGATTCTTGTTCGGGCTAGAATCATAACGGTACGTTTACTATTTAATTATTGATTAATTAATTACATGTTATTCGATCTTGTTATAATTGCTTCCGCTATGCTCACTTTGATGTACTTGGTTTATTTATATGAAGGTCATGATATAATAATTCCAACAATTTTTACGTTAACATAATAGTAATACATCAAATCTTTTCAAGGTATAAGCACATGTAAAGAAAATCCACAGTTGTTGAGAGCATGAAATGCATTTCATCACAAAATTATAACCAAGTGATAAAATATAAAAAATTGCTACACAAAGGTAAACTTTTTGTAAGTTACAGGTATGTTTGGCGCAGTGCGGTGTGGAGCTTTTTAGGGCGGTGAGCATTGAACATTTTGATTTTTAGTGGTCTCTTGGCAAAAGAGCATTGAGGTGTGGTTATTTTTTGGGAAAACTAATTTTTCAATGCATGTTTAAGAAGCTCTGAGCGGCTACTGCTCACAACTACTTTTAACAAACACACCCTGTATGTGGACTACTCCAATTTAGTTGAATGTCTTTTATTTATTTTTTATTTTTTTGTTTTATTAATTTTTTTTGGGTAATTCTTTGTTGCCTAAAAGATCAAGAATAAGAAAATACTTATTACACTACCATATCTTATTTTTCCTTTGTTGCCTATAGTAGAAGCACAAGTATGGAACTTATAGCACATAAATAAAGGAAATTTTGGTTTGGCGCTATAACCTACCCCCATAATTCTTCAGCTGTCCTTGTACGACCATTCAGCTTGGATCGGTCAGATATGGATATAGGCTATAGCCCAATCATATCGTCCATGGAGTCAAAAGTTAAAACAGTAACCAACATTTTAAGACAATTATTGCGATGGCTAAAGATATAATTTATAGAAAATCATACTATAAAAGTCAAAAAAAATATAAGGTAATCATAATCATCAAAATCTATCACATAAATTCTTAGAAACGACCAATTGAAACAGAATTAGAAAAGGTGCATAAACATGGGACATAGGCTAATATTTGCAAGACTGGCTAAGTAAGATTAATCAAATCAACTCCTGATGTTTACAAATGAAACAAATCCTATCGCCTATTAAGGTTTTATTTGCACAACTAAGAACTATCTGCATGTTTGATTAGATTGATCCTAACAATGATTGGAAACATTAATCATCCCATTCTAATACTCATACAATATAAAGCAATCATATATAAAAATAAATTATTTAAAGCAATTCCTCAACAATTGGTGACCAAAATACAAAAAAACACCTATCACACTCAAATTCAAAACTAAGAAAAAAGCATATACAACAACATTAAATAAACAGGACCCATAAAAGAATTTAAGATGATTGATGATTGATGTAGAAATAATAGAACACAATAGAAAGGTAAGAAACATTGAATCATTGAAATTGAAAAACTAACTAATGTTGACATGAAACCCAAAATATTACCGAAGAAGTCAATGAATAGTTGTGCTCTGTGAATCATGTGAATCTATGTGTTCATAGTATATTGGAGGGTCGCATTATGGTTTTTTGAGGTAAAATGAATGAATGATTGAAGGATCGAGCGAGAGAGATTTGGTTCCGCATAATTGAATTAAATTATTGAATTTGATTTTGAAATTAGCACCATCGGTTTTAATTAGGAACTGGATTGCAGGATTTATTCTTCTTAGGTGTTAGAGAGTGAAACTGGGTAAACCCGCTTTGTTTCTTTAATTTACAATTTTATCCCAATAGTATATAAAAATGGCTCTTGAGTAGATGTGTATTTTAAAATATTTTTCTGCATTTTAATCAAAAACGAAAATTAGAAAATTTCTATTTCTTAAATTTTCTTTCATCTTTTAGACCGTAGGAAAAAAATTCTTACCCCCGTAGGATTAATTTAGCTTAAAATTCACGTTTTACTTTGCGCAATTGCGTTTTTTTTCTTTTTTTTTTTTTTTAGCTTTTACGTTTTAAAACTTAGATTGCGTTTTAGGTTTCCCTAGCTCCCGGTTATCATTCCTGTAGCATTTTAAGTAGTTTTTAAACTATAGTTGTCATTACTTGTTTAGATTTATGTTTTAGTTGCATTTATTTTATTTCTTGTTCGTTATTCGTTAATTTCCCGTAGTTCCATAATACCAAATAATCTCTCAACCCATCCTTACAAGCATTTTAATCTCGAATCTTACACGATATCCTCCATTCACACCTCGTTGGGACACAAACCGGGTGATCACTTGCCCGGTATCACATATATCTATCGGATTGACGGGTTTTTGGAAGTCGGCCTTTTCACAAGGGTTGACTACTGAATTCCACTCACGTCTACTTTGTATGTATAATTGATATCCGTTTTGAATCATGAATCACACACCCTACATGTGGACTACTCCAATTTAGTTGAATGTCTATTTTTTTGGGTAATTCTTTGTTGGCTAAAAGATCAAGAATAAGAAAATACTTATTACACTACCATATCTTATTTTTCCTTTGTTGCCTATAGTAGAAGCACAAGTATGGAACTTATAGCACATAAATAAATAAAATTTTGGTTTGGAGCACTAACCTACCTGCATAATTCTTCAGTTGTCCTTGTATGACTATTTAGTTTGGGTCGGTCAGATATGGAAATAGCCCAATCATATCGTCCATGGAGTTAAAAGTTAAACCAACAACCAACGTTTTAAGACCATTATTGCGATGACTAAAGATATAATTTATAGAAAATCATACTGTAAAAGTCAAAATAAATATAGGGTAATCATAATCATCAAAATTTGTCACATAAATTCTTAGAAACGACCAATTGAAAAAGAATTAGAAAAGGTGGATAAATATGGGACATAGGATGATATTTGCAAGACTGGATAAGTAAGATTAATCTAATCAATTTCTGATGCTTACAAATGAAACAAATCATATTAACGCCTATTAAGGTTTTATTTTCACAACTAAGAACTATCTGCATGGTTGATTAGATTGATCCTAACAATTATTGGAAACATTAATCATCCCATTCTAATACTCATACAATATAAACCAACAATATATAAAAATAAATTAATTAAAGCAATTCCTCAACAATTGGTGACTAAAATACAAAGCACCTATCACACTCAAATTCAAAACTAAGAAAAAAACATATACAACAACATTAAATAAACAGGACCCATAAAAGAATTTAAGATGATTGATGATTGATGTAGAAATAATAGAACACAATAGAAAGGTAAGAAACATTGAATCATTAAAATTGAAAAACTAACTAATGTTGACATGAAACCAAAAATATTACCGAAGAAGTCAATTAATAGTTGTTCTCTGTGAATCATGTGAATCTATGTGTTCATAGTATATTGGAGGGTCGCATTATTGTTTTTTGAGGTAAAAATGATTGATGGATCGAGCAAGAGAGATTTGGTTCCGCATAATTGAATTAAATTATTGAATTTGATTTTGAAATTAGCACCATCGGTTTTAATGAGGAACATGATTGCAGGATTTATTCTTCTTAGGTGTTAGAGAGTGAAACTGGGTAAACCCGCTTTGTATCTTTAATTTACAATTTTATCACAATAGTATATAAAAATGGCTCTTGAGTAGATATATATTTTAAAATATTTTTCTGCATTTTAATCAAAAACGAAAATTAGAAAATTTCTTTTTCTTAATTTTTCTTTTATCTTTTAGAACGTTGGAAAAAAATTCTTACCCCCGTAGGATTAGTTTAGCTTAAAATTTACGTTTTACTTTCCGCAATTGCGGTTTTTTTTTTTTTTTTTTTTTTTTACTTTTACGTTTTAAAACTTAGATTGCGTTTTAAGTTTCCCTCGCTCCCGGTTATCATTCCTGTAGCATTTTAAGTAGTTTTTAAACTTTAGTTGTCATTACTTGTTTAGATTTATGTTCTAGTTGCGTTTATTTTATTTCTTGTTCGTTATTCGTTAATTTCCCGTAGTTCCATAATACCAAATAATCTCTCAACCCATCCTTACAGGCATTTTAATCTCGAATCTTACACGATATCCTCCATTCACACCTCGTTGGGACACAAACCGGGTGACCACTTGCCCGGTATCACAAATATCTATCGGATTGATGGGTTTTTGGAAGTCGGCCTTTTCAAAAGGGTTGACTACTGAATTCCACTCACGTCTACTTTGTATGTATAATTGATATCCGTTTTGAATCATGAATCACAGACCCTACACGTGGACTACTCCAATTTAGTTGAATGTCTATTTTTTTTGGTAATTTTTTGTTGCCTAAAAGATCAAGAATAAGAAAATACTTATTACACTACCATATCTTATTTTTCCTTTGTTGCCTATAGTAGAAGCACAAGTATGGAACTTATAGCACATAAATAAATAAAATTTTGGTTTGGAGCTCTAACCTACCTCCATAATTCTTCAGCTGTCCTTGTATGACTATCTAGTTTGGGTCGGTCACATATGGAAATAGCCCAATCATATCGTCCATGGAGTCAAAAGTTAAAACAGCAACCAACGTTTTAAGACCATTATTGCGATGACTAAAGATATAATTTATAGAAAATCATACTATAAAAGTCTAAATAAATATAGGGTAATCG
Organism: Artemisia argyi; assembly: GCA_030686995.1. Lineage (NCBI taxonomy): Eukaryota > Viridiplantae > Streptophyta > Magnoliopsida > Asterales > Asteraceae > Artemisia > Artemisia argyi. Next base: position 193,809,243 of record CM060687.1, on the reverse strand, counting down.
TAATCATCAAGATTTGTCACATAAATTCTTAGAAACGACCAATTGAAAAAGAATTAGAAAAGGTGGATAAATATGGGACATAGGCTGATATTTGCAAGATTGGATAAGTAAGATTAATCTAATCAATTTCTGATGTTTACAAATGAAACAAATCATATTAACGCCTATTTTGGTTTTATTTGCACAACTAAGAACTATCTGCATGGTTGATTAGATTGATCCTACCAATGATTGGAAACATTAATCATCCCATTCTAATACTCATACAATATAAACCAACAATATATAAAAATAAATTAATTAAAGCAATTCCTCAACAACTGGTTACCAAAATACAAAAAAACAACTATCACACTCAAATTCAAAACTAAGAAAAAAACATATACAACAACATTAAATAAACAGGACCCATACAAGAATTTAAGATGATTGATGATTGACGTAGAAATAATAGAACACAATAGAAAGGTAAGAAACATTGAATCATTGAAATTGAAAAACTAACTAATGTTGACATGAAACCCAAAATATTACCGAAGAAGTCAATTAACAGTTGTTCTCTGTGATTCATGTGAATCGATGTGTTAATAGTATATTGGAGGGTCGCATTATCGTTTTTTGAGGTAAAATGAATGAATGATTGAAGGATCGAGCGAGAAAGATTTGGTTCCGCATAATTGAATTAAATTATTGAATTTGATTTTGATATTAGCACCATAAGTTTTAATTAGGAACTGGGCAGGATTTATTCTTCTTATGTGTTTGAGAGTGAAATTGGGTAAACCCACTTTGTTTCTTTAATTTAAAATTTTATCCCAATAGTATGTAAAAATGGCTCTTGAGTAGATGTGTATTTTAAAATATTTTTCTGCATTTTAATCAAAAACGAAAATTTGGAAATTTCTTTTTCTTAAATTTTCTTTTATCTTTTAGAACATAGGAAAAAAAATTTACCCCCGTAGGATTAGTTTAGCTTAAAATTCACATTTAATTTGCGCACTTGTGTTTTTTTTTTTTTTTTTTTTTTTATTATTATTTATTTTTTTTAACTTTTACGTTTTTAAACTTAGATTGCTTTTTAGGTTTCCCTAGCTCCCGGTTATCATTCCCGTATCATTTTAAGTAGTTTTTAAACTTTAGTTGTCATTACTTGTTTAGAATTATGTTTTAGTTGCATTTATTTTATATCTTTTTCGTTATTCGTTAATTTCCCGTAGTTCCAAAATACCAAATAATCTCTCAACCCATCCTTACAAGCATTTTAATCTCGAATCTTACACGATAGCCTCCATTCACTCCTCGTTGGGACACACCCCGGGTGATCACTTGCCTGGTATGGCATATATATAATCTTATTCACGGGTTTTTGGAAGTAGGCCTTTTCACAAGGGTTGACTACTGAATTCCACTCACGTCTACTTTGTATGTATAATTGATATCCGTTTTGAATCACGAATCACACACCCTACATGTGGACTACTCCAATTTAGTTGAATGTCTATTTTTTTTGGGTAATTCTTTGTTGCCTAAAAGATCAAGATTAAGAAAATACTTATTACACTACCATATCTTATTTTTCCTTTGTTGCCTATAGTAGAAGCACAAGTATATGGAACTTATAGCACATAAATAAATAAAATTTTGGTTTGGAGCTCTAACCTACCTCCATAATTCTTGAGCTGTCCTTGTATGACTATTTAGTTTGGGTCGGTCAGATATGGAAATAGCCCAATCATATCGTCCATGGAGTCAAAGGTTAAAACAACAACCAACGTTTTAAGACCATTATTGCGATGACTTAAGATGTAATTTATAGAAAATCATACTATAAAAGTCTAAATAAATATAGGGTAATCATAAACATCAAAATTTATCACATAAATTCTTAGAAACGACCAATTGGAAAAGAATTAGAAAAGGTGGATAAACATGGGACATAGGCTTATATTAGCAAGACTGGATAAGTAAGATGAATCTAATCAATTTCTGATGTTTACAAATGAAACAAATCATATTAACGCCTATTAAGGTTTTATTTGCACAACTAAGAACTATCTGCATGGTTGATTAGATTGATCCTAACAATGATTGGAAACATTAATCATCCCATTCTAATACTCATACAATATAAACCAACAATATATAAAAATAAATTAATTAAAGTAATTCCTCAACAATTGGTGACTAAAATACAAAACACCTATCACACTCAAATTCAAAACTAAGAAAAAAACATATACAACAAAATTAAATAAACAGGACCCATAAAAGAATTTAAGATGATTGATGATTGATGTAGAAATAATAGAACACAATAGAAAGGTAAGAAACATTGAATCATTGAAATTGAAAAACTAACTAATGTTGACATGAAACCCAAAATATTACCGAAGAAGTCAATTAATGGTTGTTCTCTGTGAATCGTGTGAATCGATGTGTTCATAGTATATTGGAGGGTCGCATTATGGTTTTTTGGGGTAAAATGAATGAATGATTGAAGGATCGAGTGAAAGAGATTTGGTTCCGCATAATTGAATAAAATTATTGAATTTGATTTTGACGGTTTTAATTAGGAACTAGGATTGCAGGATTTATTCTTCTTATGTGTTTGAGAGTGAAACTGGGTAAACCCGCTTTGTTTCTTTAATTTACAATTTTATCCCAATAGTATGTAAAAATGGCTCTTGAGTAAATGTGTATTTTAAAATATTTTTCTGCATTTTAATCAAAAATGAAAATTAGGAAATTTCTTTTTCTTAAATTTTCTTTTATCTTTTAGAACGTAGGAAAAAAAATTTTACCCCCGTAGGATTAGTTTAGCTTATAATTCATGTTTTACTTTGCGCACTTGCGGTTTTTTTTTTTTTTATTTTTTTTTTATTTATTTATTTATTTTTTTTTAACTTTTACGTTTTAAAACTTAGATTGCGTTTTAGGTTTCCCTAGCTCCCGGTTATCATTCCCGTATCATTTTAAGTTGTTTTTAAACTTTAGTTGTCATTACCTGTTTAGATTTATGTTTTAGTTACGTTTATTTTATTTCTTGTTCGTTATTCGTTAATTTCCCGTAGTTCCATAATACCAAATAATCTCTCAACCCATCCTTACAAGCATTTTACTCTCGAATCTTACACAATATCCTCCATTCACACCGTGTTGAGACACAACCCGGGTGATCACTTGCCCGGTATCACACACACACACACACAAACACACACACACACACACACACACACACACACACACACACACACACACACACACACACACACACACACACACACACATATATATATATATATATATATATATATATATATATATATATATATATATATATATATATATATATATATATATATATATATATATATATATATATATCGTATTCACGGGTTTTTGGAAGTAGGCCTTTTCACAAGGTTTGACTACTGAATTCCACTTACGTCTACTTTGTATGTATAATTGATATCCGTTTTGAATCACGAATCACACACCCTACATGTGGACTACTCCAATTTAGTTGAATATCTATTTTTTTTTTGGTTAATTCTTTGTTGCCTAAAAGGTCAAGAATAAGAAAATACTTATTACACTACCATATCTTATTTTTCCTTTGTTGCCTATAGTAGAAACACAAGTATGGAACTTATAGCACATAAATAAAAAAAAATTTGGTTTGGAGCTCTAACCTACCTCAATAATTCTTCAGCTGTCCTTGTATGACTATTTAGTTTGGGTCGGTCAGATATGTAAATTGCCCAATCATATCGTCCATGGATTCAAAAATTAAAATAGTAACCAACGTTTTAAGACCATTATTGAGATGACTAAGGATATAATTTATAGAAAATCATGCTATAAAAGTCAAAATATATATAGGGTAATCATAATCATCAAAATCTATCACATAAATTCTTAGAAACGACCAATTGAAAAAGAATTAGAAAAGGCGCATAAAGATGGGAGATAGGCTTATATTTGCAAGACTGGCTAAGTAAGATTAATCTAATCAACTTCTGATGTTTACAAATGAAACAAATCCTATTAACGCCTATTAAGGATTTATTTGCACAACTAAGAACTATCTGCATGTTTGATTATATTGATTCTAACAATGCTTGGAAACATTAATCATCCGAATCTAATACTCATACAATATAAACCAACAATATATAAAAATAAATTAATTAAAGCAATTCCTCAACAATTGGTGATCAAAAAAAAAAAAAAAAAAAAAAAAAAAAAAAAAAAAAAAAAAAAAAAAAAAAAAACACGCCTATCACACTCAAAATCAAAACTAAGAAAAAACAAATACAACAACATTAAATAAACAGGACCCATAAAAGAATTTAAGATGATTGATGATTGATGATTGATGTAGAAATAATAGAACACAATAGAAAGGTAAGAAACATTGAATCATTGAAATTGAAAAACTAACTAACGTTGACATGAAACCCAAAATATTATCGAAGAAGTCAATTAGTAGTTGGTCTCGTGAATCAATGTGTTCATAGTATATTGAAGGGTCGCATTATGGTTTTTTGAGGTAAAATGAATAAATGATTGAAGGATCGAGCGAGAGAGATTTGGTTCCGCATAATTGAATTAAATTAATGAATTTGATTTTGATATAAGCACCGTCAGTTTTAATTATGAACGGGGATTGCAGGATTTGTTCTTCTTATGTGTTTGAGAGTGAAATTAGGTAAAGCCGCTTTGTTTCTTTAATTTACAATTTTAAACTTAGATTGCGTTTTAGGTTTCCCTATCTCATGGTTATCATTCCCGTAGCATTTTAAGTAGTTTTTAAACTTTAGTTGTCATTACTTGTTTAGATTTATGTTTTAGTTGCGTTTATTTATTTCTTGTTCGTTATTCGTTAATTTCCCGTAGTTCCATAATACCAAATAATCTCTCAACCCATCCTTACAAGCATTTTAATCTCGAATATTACACGATATCCTCCATTCACACCTCGTTGGCACACAACCCGGGTGATCACTTGCCCGGTATCACATATATATCGTATTCACGGGTTTTTGGAAGTCGGCCTTTTCACAAGGGTTGACTACTGAATTCCACTCACATCTACTTTGTATGTATAATTGATATCCGTTTTGAATCACGAATCACACACCCTACATGTGGACTACTCCAATTTAGTTGAATGTCTATTATTTTTTGGGTAATTCTTTGTTGCCTAAAAGATCAAGAATAAGAAAATACTTATTACACTACTATATCTTATTTTTTCTTTGTTGCCTATAGTAGAAGCACAAGTATGGAACTTATAGCACATAAATAAATAAAATTTTGGTTTGGAGCTCTCAACTACCTCCATAATTCTTTAGATGTCCTTGTATGACTATTTAGTTTGGGTCGGTCAGATATGGAAATAGCCCAATCATATCATCCATGGAGTCAAAAGTTAAAACAGTAACCAACGTTTTAAGACCATTATTGCGATGACTTCAGATATAATTTATAGAAAATCATACTATAAAAGTCAAAATAAATATAGGGTAATCATAATCATCAAAATCTATCACATAAATTCTTAGAAACGACCAATTGAAAAAGAATTAGAAAAGTTGGATAAACATGGGACATAGGCTTATATTTGCAAGACTGGAGAAGTAAGATTAATCTAATCAATTACTGATGTTTACAAATGAAACAAATGATATTAACGCCTATTAAGGTTTTATTTGCACAACTAAGAACTACCTGCATGTTTGATTAAATTGATCCTAAAAATGATTGGAAACATTAATCATCCCATTCTAATACTCATACAATATAAACCAACAATATACAAAAATAAATTAAATAAAGCAATTCCTCAACAATTGGTGACCAAAATACAAAAAAACACCTATCACACTCAAATTCAAAACTAAGAAAAAAGCATATACAACAACATTAAATAAACAGGACCCATAAAAGAATTTAAGATGATTGATGATTGATGTAGAAATAATAGAACCCAATAGAAAGGTAAGAAACATTGAATCATTGAAATTTGAAAAACTAACTAAAGTTGACATGAAACCCAAAATATTACCGAAGAAGTCAATTAATAGTTGTTCTCGGTGAATTGTGCGAATTGATGTGTTCATAGTATATTGAAGGGTCGCATTATGGTTTTTTGAGGTAAAATGAATGAATGATTGATGGATTGAGCGAGAGAGATTTGGTTCCGCATAATTGAATTAAATTATTGAATTTGATTTTGATATTAGCACCATCGGTTTTAATTAGGAACTGGGATTGCAGGATTTATTCTTCTTATGTGTTTGAATGTGAAACTGGGTAAACCCGCTTTGTTTCTTTAATTAACAATTTTATCCCAATAGTATGTAAAAATGGCTCTTGAGGACATGTGTATTTTATAATATTTATCTGCATTTTAATCAAAAACGAAAATTAGGAAATTTCTTTTTCTTAAAATTTTCTTTTATCTTTTAGAACGTTGGAAAATTCTTTTTACCACCGTAGGATTAGTGCAGCTTAATATTCACGTTTTACTTCGCGCACTTACGCTTTTTTTTTCTTTTAAGTTTTTAAACTTTGATTGCGTTTTAGGTTTCCCTAGCTCCCGGTTATCATTCCCGTAGCATTTTAAGTAATTTTTAAACTTTAGTTGTCTTTACTTGTTTAGATTTATGTTTTAGTTGCGTTTATTTAATTTCTTGTTCGTTTTTGTTAATTTCCCGTAGTTCCATAATACCAAATAATCTCTCAACCCATCTTTACAAGCATTTTAATCTCCAATCTTACACGATATTCTCCATTCACACCTTGTTCAGACACAACCCGGGTGATCACATGCCCAATATCACACACACACACACACACACACACACACATATATATATATATATATATATATATATATATATATATATATATATATATATATATATATATATATATATATATATATATATATATATATATATATATATATATATATATATATCGTATTCATGGGTTTTTGTAAGTCGGCCTTTTCACAATAGTTGACTAGTGAATTCCACTCACGTCTACTTTGTATACATAATTGATATCCGTTTTGAACCACGAATCACACACCCTACATATGGACAACTCCAATTTAGTTGAATGTCTTTTTTTTTTTTTTTTTTTTTTTTTTTTTTTGCCTAAAAGATCAAGAATACGAAAATACTTATTACACTACCATATCTTATTTTTCCTTATTTGCCTATAGTAGAAGCTCAAGTATGGAACTTATAGCACATAAATAAAGAAAATTTTGGTTTGGAGCTCTAACCTACCTCCATAATTCTTCAGCTGTCCTTGTATGACCATTTAGTTTGGATCTGTCAGATATGGAAATAGCCCAATCATATCGTCCATGGAGACAAAAGTTAAAAAAGTAACCAACATTTTAAGACCATTATTGCGATGACTAAAGATATAATTTATAGAAAATCATATTATAAAAGTCAAAATAAATATAGGGTAATCATAATCTTCTAAATCTATCACATAAATTTTTAGAAACGACCAATTGAAAAAGAATTAGAAAAGGCGCATAAACATGGGACATAGGTTGATATTTGCAAGACTGGCTAAGTAAGATTAATCTAATCAACTTCTGATGTTCACAAATGAAACAAATCCTATTAACGCCTATTAAGGTTTTATTTGCACAACTAAGAACTATCTGCATGTTTGATTAGATTGTTCCTAACAATGCTTGGAAACATTAATCATCCCAATCTAATACTCAGACAATATAAACCAACAATACATAAAAATAAATTAATTAAAGCAATTCCTCAACAACTGGTGACCAAAATACGAAAAACACCTATCACACTCAAATTCAAAACTAAGAAAAAAACATATACAACAACATTAAATACACAGGACCCATAAAGAATTTAAGATGATTGATGATTGATGTAGAAATAATAGAACACAATAGAAAGGTAAGAAACATTGAATCATTGAAATTGAAAAACTAACTAATGTTGACATGAAACCCAAAATATTACCGAAGAAGTCAATTAATAGTTGTTCTCTGTTAATCGTGTGAATCGATGTGTTCATAGTATATTGGAGGGTCACATTATGGTTTTTTGGGGTAAAATGAATGAATGATTGAAGGATCGAGTGAGAGAGATTTGGTTCCGCATAATTGAATAAAATTATTGAATTTGATTTTGATATTAGCGCCATCGGTTTCAATTAGGAACTAGGATTGCAGGATTTATTCTTCTTATGTGTTTGAGAGTGAAACTGGGTAAACCCGCTTTGTTTCTTTAATTTATAATTTTATCCCAATAGTATGTAAAAATGGCTCTTGAGTAGATGTGTATTTTAAAATATTTTTCTGCATTTTAATCAAAAATGAAAATTAGGAAATTTCTTTTTCTTAAATTTTCTTTTATCTTTTAGAACGTAGGAAAAAATTTTTTACCCCCGTAGGATTAGTTTAGCTTAAAATTCACGTTTTATTTTGGGCACTTGCGGTTTTTTTATTTTTTGTTTTTTTTGTTTAACTTTTACGTTTTAAAACTTAGATTGCGTTTTAGGTTTCCCTAGCTCCCGGTTATCATTCCCGTATCATTTTAAGTTGTTTTTAAACTTTAGTTGTCATTACCTGTTTAGATTTATGTTTTAGTTGCGTTTATTTTATTTCTTGTTCGTTATTCGTTAATTTCCCGTAGTTCCATAATACCAAATAATCTCTCAACCCATCCTTACAAGCATTTTAATCTCGAATCTTACACGATATCCTCCATTCACACCTTGTTGGAACACAACCCGGGTAATCACTTGCCCAGTATCACATATATGTATGTATATATATATATATATATATATATATATATATATATATATATATATATATATATATATATATATATATATATATAGAATCTGGATCGATTGAGAAGGTTTTTATTTTGAGAAGATTGAGAAGGTTTTCAAAAATGACAGATTTTTAACTTTGATTCACGTTTTTCAAGCATAAAACTCATTTTAATGTGATTAAAATTCAAAATGTGTAAAAAAAAATTTGAATCAATGTTAAAAATCTCTCGATTTTGCCATATATGTAGAATACTGAATCATCTGTACAAATTTAATGAATCATCATCATAACTCGATTTTAACAATGATTTGTGAATCAAATTTGTAATTTATAGATTCGATTCACCATAAAATGATGTTTACTTGTGAATCAAATCAAAAACATGAATTAGTTTGTTGAAACGAAGATTTCTCAATTTTCTCAAAATAAAAACCTTCTCAATGGAACCGGATTCTATATATATATATATATATATATATATATATATATATATATATATATATATATATATATATATATATATATATAGGGTAAGGTTATAGAGAAAAGTCCACTTTGGTAGAAAAGTGAGAAAAAAAGGTTATAGGGTTTAATTTGAAACATCTCAAACTTCAGGGGTATGTCTTGAAACATGCCCCCACCCCCCCCCCCCCCCCCCCCCGAAATTTTTTTTTTCCCGCAAAAAAAATTTTTTTTTTTGGGCAAAAAAAAAAATTTTTTTTTTTGGCCAAAAATTTATAACCTAGATGCACCTTTTTTTTAGTGCATCAGGGTTATAAAAATTGGTGCATCATAGTTATAACTGAGATGCACTAAAAAAAAGATGCATCTGGGTTATAAATTTTTGGCGGGAAATTTTTTGGCCTAAAAAAAAAAAAATTTTTTTTTGCCCAAAAAAAAATTTTTGGCGGGAATTTTTTTTTTTTTCGGGGGGGGGAGGGTTCAAATTTACAAAAACTCCTTAAAGAATGAAGGAAAATACAATTAGATCCTTGTAGTTTGGTGTGAAAAAAAGGAGGGGATGATTTGTACACTTTTCTCACTTTTTTACCAAAGTGGATTTTTTTCATGAACCCACCTATATATATATATATATATATATATATATATATATATATATATATATATATATATATATATATCGTATTCACGGGTTTTTGGAAGTAGGCCTTTTCACAAGGTTTGACTACTGAATTCCACTTACGTCTACTTTGTATGTATAATTGATATCCGTTTTGAATCACGAATCACACACCCTACATGTGGACTACTCCAATTTAGTTGAATGTCTATTTTTTTTTTTTTGGTTAATCATTTGTTGCCTAAAAGGTCAAGTATAAGAAAATACTTATTACACTACCATATCTTATTTTTCCTTTGTTGCCTATAGTAGAAACACAAGTATGGAACTTATAGCACATAAATAAATAAAATTTTGGTTTGGAGCTCTAACCTACCTCCATAATTCTTCAGCTGTCTTTGTATGACTATTTAGTTTGGGTCGGTCAGATATGTAAATTGCCCAATCATATCGTCCATGGATTCAAAAATTAAAACAGTAACCAACGTTTTAAGACCATTATTGAGATGACTAAGGATATAATTTATAGAAAATCATGCTATAAAAGTCAAAATAAATATAGGGTAATCATAATCATCAAAATCTATCACATAAATTCTTAGAAACGACCAATTGAAAAAGAATTAGAAAAGGCGCATAAAGATGGGACATAGGCTTATATTTGCAAGACTGGCTAAGTAAGATTAATCTAATCAACTTCTGATGTTTACAAATGAAACAAATCCTATTAACGTCTATTAAGGATTTATTTGCACAACTAAGAACTATCTGCATGTTTGATTAGATTGATTCTAACAATGCTTGGAAACATTAATCATCCGAATCTAATACTCATACAATATAAACCAACAATATATAAAAATAAATTAATTAATGCAATTCCTCAACAATTGGTGACCAAAAAAAATAAATAAATAAATAAATAAAAAAAAAAAAAAAAAAAAAAAAAAAAAAAAAACACTTATCACACTCAAAATCAAAACTAAGAAAAAAACAAATACAACAACATTAAATAAACAGGACCCATAATTTAAGATGATTGATGATTGATGTAGAAATAATAGAACACAATAGAAAGGTAAGAAACATTGAATCATTGAAATTGAAAAACTAACTAATGTTGACATGAAACCCAAAATATTACCGAAGAAGTCAATTAATAGTTGGTCTCGTGAATCGATGTGTTCATAGTATATTGAAGGGTCGCATTATGGTTTTTTGAGGTAAAATGAATGAATGATTGAAGGATCGAGCGAGAGAGATTTGGTTCCGCATAATTGAATTAAATTAATGAATTTGATTTTGATATTAGCACCGTCGGTTTTAATTACGAAATGGGATTGGAGGATTTGTTCTTCTTATGTGTTTGAGAGTGAAATTGGGTAAAGCGGCTTTGTTTCTTTAATTTACAATTTTATCCCAATAGTATGTAAAAATGGCTCTTGAGTACATGTGTATTTTATAATATTTTCTGCATTTTAATCAAAAACGAAAATTAGGAAATTTCATTTTCTTAACTTTTCTTTTATCTTTTAGAACGTAGGAAACTTTTTTTTACCCCCGTAGGATGAGTTTAGCTTAATATTCACGTTTTACTTTGCGCAATTGCGGTTTTTTTTTTTTTTTTTTTTTTTCTCTTTTTTGAACTTTTACGTTTTTAAACTTAGATTGCGTTTTAGGTTTCCCTATCTCCCGGTTATCATTCCTGTAGCATTTTAAGTAGTTTTTAAACTTTAGTTGTCATTACTTGTTTAGATTTAAGTTTTAGTTGCGTTTATTTTATTTCTTGTTCGTTATTCGTTAATTTCCCGTAGTTCCATAATACCAAATAATCTCTCAACCCATCCTTACAAGCATTTTAATCTTGAATATTACACGATATCCTCCATTCACACCTCGTTGGCACACAACCCGGGTGATCACTTGCCCGGTATCACATATATATCGTATTCACGGGTTTTTGGAAGTCGGCCTTTTCACAAGGGTTGACTACTGAATTCCACTCACGTCTACTTTGTATGTATAATTGATATCCGTTTTGAATCACGAATCACACACCCTACATGTGGACTACTCCAATTTAGTTGAATGTCTATTATTTTTTGGGTAATTCTTTGTTGCCTAAAAGATCAAGAATAAGAAAATACTTATTACACTACTATATCTTATTTTTCCTTTGTTGCCTATAGTAGAAGCACAAGTATGGAACTTATAGCACATAAATAAATAAAATTTTGGTTTGGAGCTCTAAACTACCTCCATAATTCTTTAGATGTCCTTGTATGACTATTTAGTTTGGGTCGGTCAGATATGGAAATAGCCCAATCATATCATCCATGGAGTCAAAAGTTAAAACAGTAACCAACGTTTTAAGACCATTATTGCGATGACTAAAGATATAATTTATAGAAAATCATACTATAAAATTCAAAATAAATATAGGGTAATCATAATCATCAAAATCTATCACAAAAATTCTTGGAAACGACCAATTGAAAAAGAATTAGAAAAGTTGGATAAACATGGGACATAGGCTGATATTTGCAAGACTGGAGAAGTAAGATTAATCTAATCAATTACTAATGTTTACAAATGAAACAAATGATATTAACTCCTATTAATGTTTTATTTGCACAACTAAGAACTATGTGCATGTTTGATTAAATTGATCCTAAAAATGATTGGAAACATTAATCATCCCATTCTAATACTCATACAATATAAATCAACAATATACAAAAATAAATTAATTAAAGCAATTCCTCAACAATTGGTGACCAAAATACAAAAAAACACCTATCACACTCAAATTCAAAACTAAGAAAAAAGCATATACAACAACATTAAATAAACAGGATCCATAAAAGAATTTAAGATGATTGATGTAGAAATAATAGAACACAATAGAAAGGTAAGAAACATTGAATCATTGAAATTCAAAAACTAACTAATGTTGACATGAAACCCAAAATATTACCGAAGAAGTCAATTAATAGTTGTTCTCGGTGAATTGTGCGAATCGATGTGTTCATAGTATATTGAAGGGTCGCATTATGGTTTTTTGAGGTAAAATGAATGAATGATTGATGGATCGAGCGAGCGAGAGAGATTTGGTTCCGCATAATTGAATTAAATTATTGAATTTGATTTTGATATTAGCACCATCGGTTTTAATTAGGAACTGGGATTGCAGGATTTATTCTTCTTATGTGTTTGAGAGTGAAACTGGGGCTTTGTTTCTTTAATTAACAATTTTATCCCAATAGTATGTAAAAATGGCTCTTGAGGACATGTGTATTTTATAATATTTTTCTGCATTTTAATCAAAAACGAAAATTAGGAAATTTCTTTTTCTTAAAATTTTCTTTTATCTTTTAGAACGTTGGAAAATTCTTTTTACCCCCGTAGGATTAGTGCAGCTTAATATTCACGTTTTACTTCGCGCACTTACATTTTTTTTTACGTTTTTAAACTTCGATTGCGTTTTACGTTTCCCTAGCTCCCGGTTATCATTCCCGTAGCATTTTAAGTAGTTTTTAAACTTTAGTTGTCATTACTTGTTTAGATTTATGTTTTAGTTGCGTTTATTTAATTTCTTGTTCGTTTTCCTTAATTTCCCGTAGTCCCATAATACCAAATAATCTCTCAACCCATCCTTACAAGCATTTTAATCTCCAATCTTACACGATATCCTCCATTCACACCTTGTTCACACACAACCCGGGTGATCACTTGCCCAATATCACATATATATATATATCGTATTCATGGGTTTTTGTAAGTCGGCTTTTTCACAATGGTTGACTAGTGAATTCCACTCACGTCTACTTTGTATGCAAAATTGATATCTGTTTTGAACCACGAATCACACACCCTACATATGGACAACTCCAATTTAGTTGAATGTCTATTTTTTTTTTTTTTTTGGTAATTCTTTGTTGCCTAAAAGATCAAGAATAAGAAAATACTTATTACACTACCATATCTTATTTTTCCTTTGTTGCCTATAGTAGAAGCACAAGTATGGAACTTATAGCACATAAATAAAGGAAATTTTGGTTTGGAGCTTTAACCTACCTCCATAATTCTTCAGCTGTCCTTGTATGACCATTTAGTTTGGATCGGTCAGATATGGATATAGCCCAATGATATCATCCATGGAGTCAAAAGTTAAAACAGTAACCAACGTTTTAAGACCACTATTGCGATGACTAAAGATATAATTTATAGAAAATCATACTATAAAAGTCAAAATAAATATAGGGTAATCATAATCATCAAAATCTATCACATAAATTCTTAGAAACGACCAATTGAAACAGAATTAGAAAAGGCACATAAACATGGGACATAGGTTGATATTTGCAAGACTGGCTAAGTAAGATTAATCTAATCAACTTCTGATGTTTACAGATGAAACAAATCCTATTAACCCCTATTAAGGTTTTATTTGCACAACTAAAAACTATCTGCATGTTTGATTAGATTGATTCTAACAATGATTGGAAACATTAATCATCCCATTCTAATACTCATACAATATAAACCAACAATATATAAAAATAAATTAATTAAAGCAATTCCTCAACAATTGGTGACCAAAATACAAAATACACCTATCACACTCATATTCAAAACTAAGAAAATAACATATACAACAACATTAAATAAACAGGACCTATAAACGAATTTAAGATGATTGATGATTGATGTAGAAATAATAGAACACAATAGAAAGGTAAGAAACATTGAATCATTGAAATTGAAAAACTAACTAATGTAGACTTGAAACCCAAAATATTACCGAAGTAGTCAATTAATTGTTGTTCTCGATCAATTGTGTGAACCGATGTGTTCATAGTAATTAGAAATAATTAGGAACTGGGATTGCACGATGTATTCTTCTTATGTGTTTGAGAGTGAAACTTTTCTTTAATTTACAATTTTATCCCAATAGTATGTAAAAATGGCTCTTAAGTACATGTGTATGTTATATTATTTTTCTGCATTTTAATCAAAAATGAAAATTAGGCAATTTCTTCCAAATTTTGGCTTTTATTAGAAAGATTTAGCATAATTTAATTTTAATAAAAAAATAATTAATTCAATTATTACTCTAGGGGAAGATTGAATTTTTTTGAAATGCAAAAGTCCCCACTTGGAGTTTTGTTTTATTATATAAATAAATAAAAGATTCCGGTTATGTTTTATCTCTAATAGGTCAAATCAAAATTTTATACCAATATTCACATTAGCATTTAGTTTGTTTATATAATATGTATAATATTTATGTGCATGAAATCTCGAAACGCTTGATAAAAGCTTGAGCTCGATTGTTTATATAATATGTATAATATTTATGTGTATGAAATCTCGAAACGCTTGATAAAAGCTTGAGCTCGATTGTTTATATAATATGTATAATATTTATGTGTATGAAATCTCGAAAAGCTCGATAAAAGCTCGAGCTCGACTCGTTATGTATTCCGGGCTAGTTTATTGGGCTCGAGCTCGAGTTCGATAAAAGTTGGACTCGATCGAGTCAAGCTCAAGCTCTAGCTCGAGTTGCTTAATAAAAGTTTGGCTTGTTTGCAACCCTAACCAAAGTTGTCGGTGGTGGAAAGTATACTTTCAAGGGGGATTTTTAAACTACTGTCTAACACTTGACCACAATCATACACAGTTTAAAGTACACTTTTTTTTTTAATTGCACTAAGTAAATCATCATGGACTAAGAATGAATATATAGTGTCCGCCAAAAGCATTGTATATAGATCTAATCCAAAAGTTGATATATAAGTTAGTTGTAAGTTGCACCAAGTATATCATCCATCTAATGTATGTGCCCAGGACGGTGGTCGGCCCACTAGTGCATACCGTTTCTAACAGGGAATTATGTTCTAGATTAAAAGGTGCATATTTTACGAGTTTGCATACATTATAAACAGATCCAGCAAACCAAAGAGAGCTCCTCATATTCTCCCAGTACAAGTAATTTTCCGCAAAATATCACTCCACCCATCTAGCCCAGTAAGCCCACAGTTCTGATTCGACTTATCTTACTAATACTAAAACTAAACCCACTGCACTCCGCTAATGGTGTAAGGATTCTTCACAAATAATCAAACAGTTGGCATACAACCCAATAAACAGATTGGAACCTTATACGGGTATACTCTATATGAGCACCCAATGCCTTTGGTCTAGTGGTATATATGTGAGTTGCTCACCAACCTAAGTTAAGCCTCGCTGGAGTCATTTGTGAGATTTTTTGTGAGACAGGTGGTATATGGTGTGAAAAAATTGCAGCTCACAAAAAAAAATAAATAAAAATAAAATAAAAAATAACTCTATATGACATTCAATTATTTTCATCTTCTTGATTAATGATCATGGCATTTGATGCTCTTTTAACAAATAGGTCCCACGGCTGCACTAGTTTATGTTTATCCGATTTAGCTCAATAGAAACCGAATCTCCACTAAAAAAAAAGGCTATTTTTCTTAAAGGAACAAGTTTAACCAACAAGTCTCAAACCGAAGCAGACATTTTTACAAAACTGTTGGTATGCAACCGAATATTGAGTAACAAAAACCCGTCTATAGTTTAACCCTTGATAGGAATTTTTCGGTGACTTCTTTTTAATATATTTTCTTTTTGACAAACTGTTCACATATTCATTATTAAAAGAGATAAGATTAATCAAATATTGATGTACAAAGAGCTTTTTTTTGTTTTTAATCAATCTTATGCTCTTTTGATAATGAATAAGTGATTAATCTTATCTCTTTTGATAATAAATGTCATTGTATAGATAGATGTGGATGTGTGTGGTGTTCCTGCATGTGTTATCTTATCAGTACATGAAAATAAAATAACTTGAATTTGTAACTGAAACATTAACATACAACAAGGAAAACAGTAACATATAAGTACTTGACCTTGTGGAGGAAATAAACTCATGAATAACAGCGAAATGTTTTTCTTTCATTATGCGGATTCGTTGTTTAAGTTAACCTTGAATGACACCATTTGTGCCTTCGTAGTTGCTTTGGAAAATTTACTCGCTTTTTCCCTCAACGTTACTTGTGTTAGCCTGTTTCAATCAAGCATCTTGTTTGAGTGACTGCAAATACTTATTCAACAAAAAATTACCCATGACAAAAGCTAGAATCTAATGAAAACCAGCAACAAACAGTCACTTGTTATTCAATTCTACCGGTAGACATTGACAATCCCAATCAGGCATAAGAACTTTACAGTCTAAGAGAAACTGTCATACAATGCTACTTGTTATTCTATACAATATAAACTGGATAATTTTGTCGCACATATTTAATATATAACAGTTC
This sequence comes from Artemisia argyi, assembly GCA_030686995.1. NCBI lineage: Eukaryota > Viridiplantae > Streptophyta > Magnoliopsida > Asterales > Asteraceae > Artemisia > Artemisia argyi. The sequence continues at coordinate 193,791,956 of CM060687.1, read as the reverse complement.
ATACCTTATACCGGTTAATAATATCTTTTATATTCTTGTTTAATGCATATTCTGTTGGTGTATTCGATGTGTTCTCAGTTGGGTGTTGATAATCAATGGTACCGGATATTCACTTGAAATCATGTTATCACTTTCCAATAAAAAACTATTCGAACATATGCCTTGGTTACACGAATATCTCAATGAGATAAGACCAAGTGATGTTTTTGTTTTAGGCACAAATCAAGAACCAATTAGCCTTCAAGTGCTTATGTTCTATGTTGTATTTACATGCAGATGTGATGATCTCTGTTTAAATTAGAGATTACTCAAACCTAGTCAATATAATTATGAGAATTAATTGGCCAATTAATCTTCTCATAATTTTCCTCCATTCTAGCCATAGTGGTTACAAGACCAGATAATAATGGTCTTAGATAAGAATATGAAACTTCCCATAAATAGGACAAAGTAGTTACAAACTCTTTTTTGCATTACCAGCAGTGTTAGTACTATAGCAGTAGAAACTCTGCTGAAGCAATACTAACTTAGTACTATCAGTAGTAACTTAAAACCACTATTAGAGTAAAGGTAATCAGAAACTTAATGGGTGTACACTCCGTACCTCCAAACCCATTTCCAAGTATGATCATATCCTTAAATTGAACTAAATTTACAACAATCCTCCCCAATTTAGTACAATTCCTTTTGCCTGAAAATAAACATAAAACAAAACATGTGCATAAATGAAAATATCTTGAAGATTGAATTCCCATCTTAGTACATTACATGTTCAAATACTCGAGAAGCAAGATGTTCTAAGAATTGAACCCTTCCCCATCTGAATACTTGAAGATAAAATACAAACAAGTTTTCAAACACTTAATCACTTGAACGAGCTGAATCATACAAACCTCAATTCCGAAATTAACATAAATCTATTCGAGGTTTAAAGCTAGATAATCATGTCAAAACACCGACTAAAGAGCAGACGATACAGGAAGTGATAGAGTAACATGTTTAGTCAATCGATCCAAAATATGAGGCTTCCAATTTTTAAAACTATTTCAGTGACCCATTTCATCAAACGTGTTACAGGCATATTTATTTACATGTAGGATGATAATGAAACCTTATCAGTTGCCAAAACATGAATTAATTAACAAACACAAGTCATGTATTGATGATTAGTTAGACCCATGATAGGAATTCTTCAATGTAAACATGTCCACACTCTTTGTTATTGAAACCAAGAGCCGTTAATCATATATAATGTTTATCGGTATACTTTTTAACTATTAATTTTACTCCCTTGACCCGTAAAAGATGAAACATAACCAAATCAACCCGTCCATTAATTGACGGGTCAAAATTCCCCTAATGCTCACAGATTTTCTAAGTTCTCGTATGATTTATTAACGCGTAACAGTAGAACTATTTAGATGAACCATAGTATCATTTGCTAAAAAAATTGTAAAATAATAATAATAATAATAATAATAATAATAATAATAATAAATTAATTAATAAATAAATAAATAAATAAAAGAACACGGGTATCATGAGGCTAAAAAATCTATATGAGCATTCAATTATTTTCATCTTCTTGATTACTACTAATGTTGATTAAATTACATAAAATACTTTGCATGATCATGGCATTTGATGCTCTTTTAACAAATAGGTTCCACGGATGCACTAGTTTATGTTTATCCAATTTAGCTCAATAAAAACCGAATCTCCACTTAAAAAAAGGCTATTTTTCTTAAAGGAACAAGTTTAACCAACAAGTCTCAAGGGTCACACTAACATTAACAATTTACAGGACAACTGAAGCGGGCATTTTTACAAAACTGTTGGTATGCAACCAAATATTGAGTAACAAAAGCCCGTCTATAGTTTAACTCTTGATAGGAACTTTTCGGTGACTTTTTAATATATTTTCTTTTTGACAAACCGTTCACATATTGTTTATCAAAAGAAAATAGATTAATCAAATATTGATGCATAAAGAGTTAATATACAAAGAAGTTAATAAAGTTTGTGAAAAAGTTGTCTTAAGTCATTAAAGTTTCAAAACTGTCATCTAAATTACTCAACTTATTGCAACCGTTAAATTTGTTACTTTTTTGTTTCTAACCTAATATGACCGGTCAAAATCCTACGAGGCTGTGTAGTTTATATTTTATTTTTAATATCCGATTTATTAAAGGATCCCAATATCAATTTTTTTCTTTCTAACCTAATCAAAAAACACACTTCCCGAACAAACCCTTTAATAACTTCTTTGTAAATTAACCTGATGTATAAAAGAGTTTATTATTATTATTATTATTATTATTATTATTTTATCAATCTTATGCTCTTTTGATAATGAACATGTGATTAATCTTATCTCTTTTGATAATGAATGTGTCATTGAAATCTATTATGTTCTTTCATTAATGTCATTGTATAGATAGATGTGGATGTGTGTGGTGTTCCTGCATGTGTTATCTTTAATGGTTGAAGGTCTGATTTTTGCATTATTAATTGTAAAAGACTATTGACTATTAAAATTCCACAAAATATTTCTAGCGTATAGGAAACTTCCCTTTTATTTGAATTATTCAAAGTTTGAAAATAAACAATACACTTGTGAGAAAAAAAGGTATTGAAAAGACAAAAGGATATAGAAGTCCTTTGCAGTGAGGATTAGTACATGAAAATAAAATAACTTGAATTTGTAACTGAAAATAAAATAACAGTGAAATGTTTTTCTTTCATTATGCGGATTCGTTGTTTAAGTTAACCTTGAATGACACCATTTGTGCCTTCGTAGTTGCTTTGGAAAATTTACCTGCTTTTTCTTGTTACTTGTGTTAGCCCGTTTCAATCGAGCATCTTCTTCCAGTGACTGCAAATACTATAATTCAACAAAAAATTACCCATGATAAAAGCTAGAATCTGACAGAAAACCAGCAACAAACAGTCACTTTTTATTCAATTCAATTGGTAGACAATGACAATCCCAATCAGTAACGTAAAGAACTTTACAGTTTTAGAGAAACTGTCATATCTAATTCTACTTGTTATCCTATACGATATAAATTGTATAATCCTGTCACACATATTTAAAATAATAGTTCAAAGTAAGTGTTTCAACCATACCTTACACCGGTTAATAATATCTTTTATATTCTTGTTTAATGCATGTTCCATGTTTAAATCACCATTAGCATTTGGAGGGCCATCAAGTGAAGAATAAAGTGTCCCTATCAAAAGCAGAAATGATGTCAAATAAGAGTGGAGACATGAGCTTTGTAGCACTAACAATAAACTCGAATAAGCTTCAAAACTGACCCGTTATTCAGCAACCTTCTTAAAAAGCCTATTTTCATCCCATAATTTCTAGATTTCAGGTTCCTCGAAGCATAATTTGCTCTCATGCCAAACGTTGTATTTGCAAGGTCCACAATATGCTCATTGCTTTGTTCCTAAGCAACTGAATACATCAACCAGTCAAAGGTCAGTTGGTCGAAAGATAATATAAGACGAACTTAAACGGTTGCCCTCAGATTCTACTTCTTTTCTCTATATAAGCAAATTTCAGCAAAATATCACTTCAACTATCAAATCCCTCGATTCTGATTCAGCTCATCTTACTCTAAGTACTAAAACTAACCCCACTCCAGTAATGGTATAAGGATTCTTCAGAAGATCAAATAACAAGACTGGAAATCAATTACTCCGTACTATCAAAGACACGTCCAAAACACAATCACATTAACAAGTCTTCACAATCTAACTACTAGCTTATGTTAAGATAAACACACTCAATCAGAATATCTCAAAACCAGACCGTTATACAACCCAACTCTGCTAACCCGATAAACACATCGCAATTTCAAATTCCTAATGTTTTTGGGTAAAAGGGGATCACCCTGATAAATATATTACTTCAAAAAAAAATTTTAAGTACAACGGATGAGAGTGAATATCTCATCTCGGCCCGTTACATAGGCATAAAACAGCACCTATTGTGCAGCAACCAAAACACTACATAAGAAGACATGCCAATCTTATGACTTACCAAAAATAAAATTACTTCCTAACACGGCCTTAAAGCTTGATATCATACAGGTTATTAGAGTTTGATAATTCCCCTTGAATCTTATTGATCAACATATACGGTATATATATAAACATATACCAAACCGAAACATACAAAACCCTTATGGGCTAAAGCCTAACACAAATACAACTGGGCTAATGGGCTAACATATTCAATCAGCTAATACACCCTCGCAGTTTGAGCGGGAGGCCTTCGAACGTTCAAACTGGATCTGAAATCAAGAAACAAAGCAGCAGGCAGGCCCTTAGTAAATATGTCGGCTTACCGAAAACGAGAAGGGACATGAAGCACATGAACTTGTCTCGAAGCCACATAATCACGAACGAAATGGATATCAATCTCAATGTGTTCCGTACGTTGATGTTGAACTAGATTGGTAGATAAATATGTGGCACCAACATTATCACAATAAACAATAGTAGCAGTAGACAAAGGGTTGTCAAGCTCACGTAGTAGATTGCGAATACAAGCAGTCTTAGCCACTACATTAGCAACACCTCGATATTCGGCCTCAGTATTGGACTGAGACAAAGTCACCTGTCGTTTGTCGTTTAGCAGACTAAGATAACAAATTGTCACCAAGAAAAAAAGTAACCAAAAGTAGACCGGCGAGTGACCGGGCAACTCGCCCAATCCGCATCTGTGTAAGCAATAAGCTGAGCAGTAGAAGAAACGTGCAGCTGAAGACCATGATCAAGAGTATCATGAATATAGCGTAATAGACGCTTCAAAACATGAAATGTGTATCACGTAGGTCATGCATATACAGACAGACCTGTTGAACAGCATATGCAATATCCGGGCGCGTAAAGGTAAGATACTGAAGGGCGCCAGCTAAGTTCCAATATAAGGTGGATCATCAAAGGGTGTACTATCAGGTCCAAGCTTGGACTATGTATCATCACGAGTGCGGCATGGATTACATTTCTGCATATGAGCTCTTTCAAGAATTTCTTCAGCAAACTTGGACTGTGATAAAAACATACCAGATGTTGTGCGAGCAGCAAAAACACCAAGAAAATAATTAAGAGGGCCAAGATCCGTCATTGAAAACTCACCATGAAGAGCAGTGATAACAAGCTGTAAAAATGCAGTAGAAGAAGCAGTCAAGATAATCTCATCCACATACAGTAACAAGTAAGCCGTGTCAGATCCACGATGAAACACAAAAAGATACATATCAGTTTTGCTATGCTGAAAACCAATGCGAGTAAAAAATCCTGCAAACCGCTAAAACAAAGCTATAGGGGCTTGCTTAAGCCCATAAAATGATCGCTGCAAATGAGAAACATAATCTGGGTGAGTAGGATCTACAAACCCAGGCTGCTGATGCATATAGACTGTCTCCGATAAGTGACCGTGAAGAAAAACATTCTTCATGTCAAGATGGTGAATAGGCCAATAACGAGATACTGCAAGACTGATTACAATGCGAATAGTAGCCGGTTTGATCACACGACTAAAGGTCTCATCACAATCAATCCCCTGCTGCTGACTGCGACCATTTGCAACAAGTCGCGCCTTATACCTGCTTAAAGAACCATCTGCATGAAACCTATACCTGAAAAGCCACATAGAACGAACAACATTCACATTAGCTGGCGGGGCACAAGTACCCACGTTCCGTTAGTAATTAAAACATTATATTCATCTAACATAGCTTACTTCCACTGAGGATCACGAAGAGCATGAATATGAGAATGTAGAAGTGGAGACACAGTAGTAACATGATAATTCATACGCTCAAGAGGTTTAGAAATGCCAGCTTTAGCACGTGTGACCATAGGGTGAGTGTTGGTGTTATTGGGTGGCGGTATGGGTTGTATCGAAGTGGGCATTGGTGTTTGAGTATCAGGCTGAGGAATAGGTAAAGGTTGTGTAGTGGGTGGCGTAGTGGGAGTGTGTTGGGTAGTGGGCTGTGTGGAAGGCTGAAAGGGAGTGGACTCGATTATGGGTTCATTAAGATTCATTTATGTTGGGTCAGGGGTTGGCGGATCGGTTATGGGTGCCTCATTGCCCACAACTATGATGAGACGAATAGGTAATGGTATAGTGGTTGGAGTATTCAAAAAATCATAATGTGGAGATGTGTATTGGTGTAGTGATGCAAAGGGAAATACATCCTCATCAAAGCGAATATGACGAGAAAGTATTATTTTGTTTGAGGATAGGTCAAGACACCTAAAACCACGGTGATTGGCGGGGTAACCAAGAAACATACAAGTAGTGGATCGTGGTTGAAGTTTATGTGCCACGGTAATATATGGATAACAAAGGTACCCAAATACACGTAAATTTTCATAAGATGGGGAACGGTTATAAAGTTTAGTAAATGGGACCTCATTTTGGATGGTAGTGGATGGAAGGATGTTTAAGAGATAAGCAGCCATGTTAAGTGTTTCCACCCAATAGGAGGGAGGTATGCTAGCTTAAATAAGCAAAGTGCGTATGAGGTTGTTTATAGTGAGTAACATGCGTTCAGAATTGCCATTTTGTTGGGATGTGTACGGGCAAGAAAACCTAAATTGAATGCTGGTTGTGTGAAATAAATCATGAAAGTTGTCATATTAACCCCCATGATCACACTGTAAAGCCTTTATATCTACACCAAATTGTTTGTTTACATAAGCATGAAAAACAATAAAATTATCATACAAGTCAGTCTTTTTATGCAACGGATAAACCCAAACATAATGCGAAAGATGATCAAAAAAGATAGCATAATATTTAATACCGCTCTCACTCGGAATAGGGGATGTCCATACATCCGAGTGAACAATATCAAAAATAGACTCAACATTTGACTCTCAAGTATAAAATGGAAGCTTTATTTGTTTGCCTAATAGACAAGCATAACACAAAGTGGACGACTTTGACTTATTACAAGAAATGAAATTACTAGACTGAAAACAACGAAGCACAGTTTCCCAAGGATGCCCGAGACGTATGTGCCACGTAGTATGACTAAACGAAAGCAAATAAAAAGGAGGATGCGTGGATGAGTGTTGTGTAACCTGGTAAAGATCGCCTGTGCTATCACAACGGAGAAGAATTCTGCCCGTCGAGTAATCCTTTACAGAAAAACCATATGTGTCGAATTCAACAGATACATCATTATCACACGTAAATTTACGAACATAAATCAAGTTTTTAATTATGTGAGGTGTGACAAGTATATGATTAAGTTACAGCGGTTTAGAGGAAGTGTACAATATAAAGCAATTGACGGCAAGAGAATAGCAGGAAAAAAATATAAAGCGGCAGTGTTTAAGATTTTTTTTTTTTTTTTGGTTGATAATTTTTGGTGGTGGGTGTTTAGGGCTCTGATTACCATACTAGAGTTTGATAATTCCCCTTGAATCTTATTGATCAACATATATACGTATATATAAACATGTACCAAACCAAAACATACAAAACCCTTATGGGCTAAAGCCTAACATAAATACAATTGGGCTAATGGTCTAACATATTCAATCGGCTAATACATGTCACAAAAGGCATCCAAAATTCCTAATGTTTTTTATCCAATTTCGCTTGATAAAGTTTTGAGGGATGCTACTAGTTTATCCGATTTCGCTTGATAATAACCTAATCTCCACTGAAAAAAGGTCATTATTTTCTAAAAGGTGATTTCAGTCCACAGAATCATTCGAACTTGCAACAAGTCTTAATGGTCTCACAAACATGACCTATTTTTTTTAGAACATCAACTACAAACGTGACCCATTTACAACACTGCTAAAGCACTGATTTTTAAACAACAATCACAACATTATCTATCATATGTTCACAATGATCAGTAGAGAATCACAATATTATAAATCAACCCCATAGTACATTTTTAAGGGAAGATTTTTAGTTGAGCAAATTTGTTGGGTGAAGACATTTGTTGGGTAAAACAACCTCATGTACACTTGGATGTAATAATAATAATAATAATAATCCCTAAAGTAAGGTTTATCTTATTTCATGAATAGAATCATTTAATAGAAAGTGTAATTCTCCATTAAATACTTGACACGTATTGAAGACATCACATGTTGCCCTCCTATCCCAACCTATATAAAGAGAATGTTTGAAAGTGAGAGTCACATATTCTAAAAAAAAAAAAAAATGTATTATTAGTGATAGAATACTCCTCTCCTTTAAGCTAAGCTAGCAAGCTTTGATTGTTTTCTAAGAGAGTTTCATTAGTCATTCAATTGGGATAGTGTTCCGCAACTATCCCTAGCTTGTTATTATTTGATTCATTTCTAATAAGAAGTATAAACGTTGAAAAGTACGAATGGAGTTTTTTAGTATCAAATGGGCCTTGTGTTAAACTTGTTTCCATTGTTTAACACATTCGTGATTTACCCAAATTTTGGGACCAACACATATATATTTTTCAGGGGTCACTGACACCGCTTGTTATGTGTGTTGGTTGCACACAAAACAGATACTTTTCACTTTTCAGAAACTTTCAAGTTATGAGACAAGAACAGCATGCAGAACACAAAGTTTTTTACACTAGTGAATGCCATAATGGCTTGTGGAAACCTGGTTCGTGGGTTTGATAAAAAAAAATCTTTGGTAGATGATGATTTTCGTGTAAAGAATGCGTTAGTTACAATGTATGGCAGATTTGGGGATATTGACTGTGAAATGTAGGTGTTTGACTTGTGTTGTATGGCAACCTTAAACTTTATTCATGAAATTTCATAATATCTGATATTTCACGGAACAAATTAAGAAGCTAAAACCAAGTTACATTTATTCCAAAGTCTAGAATTCTGAGACCACAATTTCAGCATGTACCAAAATTAGATCAGCAACAATGGTAAGAGATCCTTAAGTCCGCCCAAAGAAAGAAACTTTAGCGGGCCTAAACTCAATGCCTTGTACAAGAAGACCTGTAAAATTCCACTTATCATAACTCTTCACGCGACAATTCATCGAAATAGATTCATGACTGACACCAGTTCTGAAGTCCCATATTTGAATTTCCAACCAACCATCTTCCCTCAATTTTGGATGGCCTTTTATTTTGCGATGCCTCAATGGGATGTCACGCGACTCGCCAACTTGTCGTCTAATACCCGGGATTTCAGTAGGAGCAAGTAAATCTACAAGTTGTATCTTATCAGAAGGCTGCTCATCACCCACACGGTTTTTATCATCTATTTGTACCAAACCATCAACCATGGAGTCATTTCTAGGTAGCTTGTACACAAGGTAACATGCATATGTTGTTTCAAGCGACAGTAACTGGGATTCGATGTCACATTGAATGGTAAAACTTTTCACCTTATCACACTCAGCCACCAATTTAAACCTGCAAATTAACAGGAAAACATACTTTGTAAGAGATTTGGCACAGAGCTTTTTGGAGCTTTTTGGGGCGATGAGCGGTGAGCAATGAGCTTTTTGATTTTTAGTGTTAGTTTGGCAAAAGAGCGGTGAGCTTTGCTATTATTTAGGAAAGCTCATTTTTCCAATGCTTCTTTAAGAAGCTGTGAGCGGTGAGGTTTGAGTTGTAGGCACAGCTCAACTCACTGTTACTGCTCACTGCTATTGCTCACACCTACTTTTGCCAAACATAGTATATACTTATATATGTAAGTCACCAAGTTATGTGTTGCTGACAATATTAAAAATGTACATTTTAGTAACTCATAGTGTCCATCTGAACCGAGGAGATCTCCATATCCATTGTTTCATTCCAGGCAAAAAATTCCATATTGATCCTTTCTGCAAAACTACTTTTGCCGGTAGCATATGACGCTTCTTCATATTTTTTGAAACAGAAAACCACTGTTCATAAATAAAATGTAATGTTAGTTGAGATGTCAAGGAAGTACTTTGTTTGGTCTCTGGTAATATATTAAAAAACAGAATGCACATGCAAATATATAGCCCCATATCACGCCCTAATAACCATAATTTGAGTAGGAAGTTACCTTTTCAACATCTGTTTTGATGAGGAATCCTTCATGAAGAAGAGAGTAGAGTTCCTTGTAAGTTGACCACTGCAAATTATATTTTGACAACTTGATTATTTCAGCATAATCACTTGGCAATATTTTTTCCCAATCAGTGTCCAAATCCATGTCTGGTTTCATATCCACCTTATTTTCATCTTTCTCCTATAAAACAAAAACCAAAATTGGAATAAAGTTGATTATTGTCGCAGTACTCATTTCAATTTAACCGGATTGAAAAAGATGCAAGCTAGTGAACAAACACATAAATATATTTTTTGAACTTACATGCTCCACAGGCAAAAACTCAATGCCTTCAAGAAATAAGTCACAACTTTCATAATCACCATGAACGTGAAAATGATCAAAATGTAACCGGCCCACGATTTCAAAGCTAAAATCATGTTCTTTTTGGTAGCTAGTAAATTGGTATAATTCCGTGACTAGCCATTCACCTCTCCTCTGTGCTACACATGATGTCCAATATCTTGTCTCCTCTTGCAAATTGTATTTTAGGGGTACATGTTCCCCTTTATCACGTTTGTAATATTTTATAGAGTTTATAACTCATTGTAGCAAGTTGTGTAAAATAGAGGGTAGAATTTGTAAATAGTTTAGAAGTTTGTTAAATGTATTTTCCCTCTTCCTAATCTTGTATAAAAGGAGATTAACACTCCTCATTTCACAATTAATGAAATAATATCATTTTCTCTTAATCTTCACTTCCGTTTGATATGGTATCAGAGCCTCAGAGCTCGATTCTGTTACCTAACCGTTTTCTAACGGCCTTCTAACGGTTTTAACCGTCTGTTCTTGATTCGTTCATCTTCATCTTCTTCGATCTGTAATCATTGCTTCGATTAACAGTTATCGAAGTACTTTAATGGCGAATCTGAACAATAATCTTCATTCAACCACCAGTAATTCATCAAACCCACTCAATCATAACCACAACACCATGAATAATCAAGATTCAAGCTCTCAAACCATGGCTAATGATCCAATGTACCTGGCAAGTTCTGATCACCCTGGAATGATGTTAACCAACACGGCGTTCAATGGTAGTAACTTTCTTGGTTGGAGCCGTACAGTTAAAATGGCGTTAGGGGCGAAATTGAAGTTAGGGTTTATAGATGGATCATCACCTAAACCACCACTTACTGATGTTAATCATCAAAGATGGGTTAGGTGTGATTACATGGTGACGTGTTGGATTTTGAATTCCATGATTGTTGAATTGACTGATTCATTTCTTTATGCTCAATCAGCTTTTGATCTTTGGAAAGAGCTTGAAGAAAGATATGGACAGAGTAATGGCCCTCTTATCTACCACATTGAAAGGGAGTTAAGCAAGGTATCTCAAGGAAATCTTTCTGTTGTAGCTTATTTTAACAAATTAAAGAGGTTTTGGGATGAGTTGCATAGTCTTAATGGGGTGCCTGTTTGTTCTTGTGGGAAGATGAGGGAATGTTCATGTGGTATAACTGATAAGTTCTTAGAAATTGATAGTAGGTCAAAGTTGATGCAATTTCTAATGAAATTGAATGATGAGTTTGAGTCTGTGAGGAATCAAATTCTCTCCATGGATCCCTTGCCAAATCTAAACAAAGCCTATTATATTGTTCAACAAGTGGAAAAGCAAAAACAAGTTACACATCAAGTTAGTGATCCTACTGCTTTCTTTGCCAATTTCAAGAATGGTCAAAGAAGCAATCAGGGTACTAATTTCAGAAGAGATAACAGAACTGAAAATAAGAAAGTGTGTACTTTTTGTAATCAAGAAGGTCACTTGGTTGAGCAGTGTTTTGAGAAAATAGGGTATCCTGATTGGTATAAGGGTAAGAAAGGTAAGAAAGGTGGAGGAAAAGTGGTTAACCAAGTTTCTAGTGACTTTGAACAGTTTGTGCAGAAAGAGACTCCTTTTGCAATGGACTATGAGAATCAAGTGAGTGGTGAACAATTGGATTTAGATCAGAAGTTGGTTAATGCAGTTTGCCAGGAAATGATGAAAATGTTTAAAGGAAAAGGAATTGATTGCAACAGTTATGGGGCAAGTTCATCACAGTCACATGCAGGTATTCTTTTTTATGGCAAACATGTTCCAACTGGTCTATCTTTTCATGCCTCAGTTAAATTCATGATTGACAAAGCTGGTCTTAATATTGCTATTGATTGGGTTGTAGACACTGGTGCTTCAGATCATATGTCACCACATTTGCACATGTTTGAGTCTATTAGAATTTTAAAGAAGCCTATTAGGATCAAATTGCCTGATGGAACTTATAAGTGGGTTACCAAAGTAGGCAAAATAAGAATAAATGATACCCTCACTCTTTCTGATGTTCTCTATGTACCTGATTTTCAAGTCAATCTGTTATCAGTTGGCAAGCTTCTTAATACTCAGCAACTCATTGCTGTTTTCTTTCCTAAATGGTTTGTTTTCCAGGACCCTTCAACTAGACAAGTTCTAGCTGCTGGAGAAGGGTTCAACAATCTCTACATTTGTAAACCCACTGTCAAGACCATTACTCAAGATTCTTATCCTGTCTTGTCTTCTTTTGTTAACCAAGTTGTTCAAAACAAACCAAATAATGTCTCTGTTGATTTGTTTCATTCTAGACTTGGACATAGTTCTGTCTCAAAGTTGATTCATGTTCATGATTGTAACAAAATCAATGTATCTCATTTCTTTTGTGACACCTGTATGCTTGCTAAACATCATAGATTACCTTTCCCTCTGAGTCATACAAGGTCAAAACTACCTCTTGATTTGATTCATGTTGATTTGTGGGGACCCTATAAATCTGCAGCCTTGAATGGTGCTCATTATTTTTTCACCATAGTTGATGATCATACTAGGTGCACTTGGACTTATTTGATTCACACAAAAGATCAAATATGTAATACCTTGTCCTTTTTTCTGGCTTACATTGGTAATCATTACAAAACAAAACCTAGGTTTTTGAGGTCAGATAATGGAACTGAGATTGTGAACAAATCTTGCTTGGATCTTTTGAATTCATTTGGCATTATACATCAGAAGTCTATGGTGTACACACCTCAACAAAATGGGGTAGTAGAAAGGAAGCATAGACATCTTTTAGACACAGCTAGAGCACTAAAGATACATGCCAATTTGCCAAATAAGTTTTGGGGAGATTGCATTTTGGCTGCTACATACTTGATCAATAAAATGCCAATGAAGATTTTAGATTGGAAAAGCCCTTTTGAAGTTCTACATGGTACAGCTCCTTCTTATGATAATCTTAGAACCATAGGTTGTCTTTGTTATGCTGCTGTGACCAAACCTCATAAAGATAAGTTTGAGGCAAGGGGAAATAGATGTGTGTTGATTGGTTATCCACCAGGACAGAAAGGGTACAAGCTTTATGATTTGCAAACAAGAGAAGTTTTCTGCAGTAGAGATGTTCTTTTTAAAGAAGATTGTTTCCTATTCAAGGAACCTGTTTCTACTTCTTCTCCTTCTTCATTTAATCAAGTTTCTCCTCTAAGTGAAGATGATTTTGAAGCTCAAAACATTTCTCTTCCAACTACATCAGTACCTGAAACTCCTGCTGAAACCATTGATCCAGTACCTGAAACTAATGTTATACCTGAACCAGTACCTGAGCCTGCACATGTTAATCCTCCACCAACTGCTAATCTTAGAAGATCTACTAGATCTTCCACCAAACCAACTTGGTTGAAGGATTTTGTGACAGCCAAGGCTGGTATGGCATGTTCTTCCAAACAGCCTGTTTATCCACTTTTCAATAATAAAGATTTTGACATTTTTCCAAAGGATTATGTAGCTTTTTTAGCTAATGTCCTAAATGTCACTGTGCCTGCTAATTACAAACAAGCTGCTGTTAGGGTTGAATGGGTGAAAGCCATGGACTCAGAATTGGAAGCATTAGAAAATAATGAAACTTGGGAGGTGACAACTCTTCCTGATGGTCACCAAGCTATCTCTTCCAAATGGGTGTATAAGATCAAATATAATCCTGATGGTACTGTGGAAAGATTGAAAGCAAGATTGGTCATTAGAGGTTTTGATCAAAAAGAAGGTACTGATTATAAACATACTTTTTCTCCTGTTGCCAAGGCTACCACTGTAAGAGTTTTAATTGCAATAGCAACAGCTAAGGAGTGGCCTTTACATCAATTAGATGTCAACAATGCTTTCCTACATGGTTTTGTTGATGAAGACATCTACATGAAACCCCCTGAAGGTTACACTAAGGCAGCACCAGGGCAAGTTTGCAAGTTAAAAAAATCACTTTATGGACTAAAACAAGCTTCAAGACAATGGAACTTAGAATTATCAAAGTTTATTGCTTCTTTGGGTTTTGTTCAGTCAAAGCATGATTACTCTCTTTTTGTTAAAGACACTGGTGATACCTTTACTGCTGCATTAGTGTATGTAGATGATATCTTGGTCACTGGTAATTCAGACAAAGAAATTCAAGCATTCAAAAAGGCTTTGGATCAGAAATTTACAATCAAGGATTTGGGGCTTGCAAAATATTTCTTGGGTATTGAGTTATGCAGAACAGATACTGGTACTTATTTGCATCAAAGGAAATACATTCTGGATTTGTTACAAGATGCAGGTTTAACAGCCAGTAAACCATGTACTTTTCCTTTACCTCAGAACCTGAAGTTGTCTCTGGACAAAGGTTCTCCTTTGCAGCAACCAGATTCCTATAGAAGGCTTGTTGGCAGACTTCTTTACTTGTCCATGACAAGGCCTGACATTTCATATGTTGTCCAACATCTTAGTCAATTTATTTCTGCTCCAAAAGAACCACATATGCAAGCTGCTGTTCATCTTCTTAGATACTTGAAAGGAACTATTTCTAAAGGTCTATTTTACCCAGTACAACCTCATTTGAAAGTTGCAGGGTTTTCAGATGCTGATTGGGCTTCCTGTTTGATGACTAGGAAGTCTTTAACAGGTTATTGTATCTTTATGGGACATGCATTAGTGTCTTGGAAGACCAAGAAACAAGCCACAGTTTCAAGATCTTCAACAGAGTCAGAGTATAGAAGCATGGCTACTACTACATGTGAATTGATTTGGCTTACTTATTTGCTCAAAGATTTACATATTCCAGTTCAAGTACCTATTACTTTGTTTTGTGATAATAAGGCAGCTCAACAAATAGCTGCTAATCCTTGTTTTCATGAAAGAACAAAGCACTTGGAGATTGACTGTCACTTAACAAGAGATAAGATCCAAGAAGGTTTTCTTCAAACTGCTTACATTCCTACACATCTACAGCTTGCAGATATTATGACTAAAGCTTTAGGACAAGAACAACATTCTTTTCTTAGTTCCAAGTTGGGCTTTGCAGATCTTCCAACTTGAGGGGGGAATATAGAGTTTATAACTCATTGTAGCAAGTTGTGTGTAACACCCCCAAAATTTGATACAGCGGAAGACTCAACAAGCTTTCGGGGTGCTACGGGGACTGGTATCCAACACAAGACAATATAGAACGAGATAAAGTAAACATAATAAAAACACAACCAAAACGGGGTTTTAAGGTTTACATTTATCCCAACATCATTCAGAGTCAGGCCCAAAATAAAATAACAATAGGTCCAAATTCAATTATCAGAGTTTAGAAAAATAGATCCATGAACCGAGAGCCTTAGCCGAGCCTTCCAATCCAAGCATGCACCACATCACTTAATTACCTGAGAAAACGAGCTAAAAGTCAGCTTTCGCTGGTGAGATCATAGGTTTGAATTCAACGAATGATATAGTGGACATATACGCAAAACGCTTGCTAGCTAAACTAGGGATTCACTAAAAGCCTGCGGATACCCTCCGCTCTCAACATAACACATGGATACCCTTCCGCAATAACCAAAACACACGGATACC
The DNA here is from genome assembly GCA_030686995.1 of Artemisia argyi. NCBI lineage: Eukaryota > Viridiplantae > Streptophyta > Magnoliopsida > Asterales > Asteraceae > Artemisia > Artemisia argyi. The sequence goes on along the minus strand of CM060687.1, from coordinate 193,776,007 downwards.
CTTCCGTAATAACATAGATATTCGGGTAACCCCCGCAATACCAATAAATACTCGGATAACCTCCGAAGTATTAATAACCTATAGGTGCACACACTATAGTATCCGAAATTCCTCAAATGAGCCAATCTCGTAATCCAACCATTATTTAGTCCACATGCGATGGTTCACTATGTGACTAGGGTTGATGTAACTCATCTAACCAAATCTAGTCCACACGCGATGGTTCACTATGTGACTAAGGTTGTTATAATATTCGTCTAACCATAACTAGTCTACACGCGATAATTCACTATGTGACTAAGGTTGACAAATCTTCCTAGTTCCATGAGCATAGCAAGTTTTGAAAAGTAAAAGCGATAATAGTCCACATAAAACAATTTGCACGTTTCTCACCCCAATCATTGAAAACATAGTTCAAGAGTAAAAAGTGGGGCTATGACTCACCTCAAGTCCAGAAAATAGCAAGACGAGGTAGGTAGAAATAAGATGTATGATAACTCACGAAACAGCAACTACGGACTTGGCACGACCTAACAATATTAACTCTTTCAGAAATCATTTCCAACAATATATACTATTCCCAAACCCGGACGAGAATCCGTTTTATTTCCGAAAATCCATTTCGTATTAGTTTGGTGTATTTGCGTTTGGTATCCATACGGGTGGTGGGTCGACTCAAAACAAACCAACAAGATCACACGTAGCAAGATAAGATAAGCTATAGATCTAATATTAGCCCAATATATCATTTAAATAAATCGCCAAAGTTTACCAAATCCGTCGATTTGATAATCCTCATATTTATTTACGTAATATACCGTTCCAAGATTACACCCAATCTAAAGCACATAAAAAGCACATAGCACATATATACTATATAGTATATGTCATAGTTTAATAATTTCCTCATATATATCGTCAAATTGGCCAGATTTCCCGATATATACACCCGAAATCTATTACACTTTACATATACTACAACCTATGGGCGTCGTAGGATACGATGCCCACTAATATATTTATTTCGTATAACCAAACAACCCGGCTCAACCTTACGGTTAAGTGGTTATTTAATTATAGAAAACGTCTATATTAGTCGTCATATATCCGTGACAACACGAAAGTCGCAAGTAATAACTTACCTGGACCCGAGTGACAACAATTTCGCCTAACTCAATAAGTTTATCCGTTATATATCCGAAATGACTTTTTATTAAATGTTTCATAATTGTCGGGAGTTTCCCGTTATATACACAATTTTTATAATAACAATACGTTTAATAATATTACGCCACTTTCGTAGCCTAATATATATCTAATCGTATTATTTATAATACGACTCGTGATTATTATTATTATTAATATACGCGTTTATATAGTTATATATACGTTATTCACGTATATACTTTCATATAAACGTTCATATTATCAATAATTATTATTACGAGTTTTATTATTTCCGATTCAATTTTAATAGTTATTGAGTTATACGAAATGGTCATATGTCCGAGTCATGACCCTCGGCTCATTGTCCAAGTCCAATCATAAGCAAAAGTCATAAATAATAAATCTCCGTCCAATCACAATCTCAAACCACGGGCTACAACAATAAGGTCCGACTACGGTACCCGACTAACCTATCTCCGTCATCTAACGACCGTCTCATAATCAGTCCCCAATCACTTACCAATCGACAACAACTTCACAATATCAAAAACCATAACTATTTCGACCCATATGTACGCGGCCGAGAAATAAATACCACCACAACAAATATAACAAGTTTACAATTATACATTTAATGACATAAACAAAGTTAATGTGTGGGTCGGTTTACCAAGCCGACCCGAGCCCTCGACTCACTTGAGTCTCGGCTCCGAACCGCGAGTCATTTAGACTCGAACCAAACACAAGTATCATGTAGCTCACTTGAGCTAACTAAGAAATCATATACTCCATTCGACCCCAAATGGTCAAATGGCAACAAGGTGGCATTCGGCTAAGAGCCGCGACCCAAAGGGTCGAACCACATAATCATACGAGCCAAAGGCTCGATCCACACTTCAACGAGAACCCTTGAAGTCTCGGCTAGCATCAACTCGAGGTTCACCATACCCTCGACAACCAAACAAATCAATCATCAATCAAGGACCATAGCCACACAAGGCTTCGAACCAACCAAAAAGAAAATAAGCCGAGAGTTTGCTCTCGGTTCCGAGTCAACCACGACCCAACCATGAAACCCGGATACCAAACCTTGTAGAAAACGTATTCTCAACCAAAACCCATAAACATGTTACGTTTTAAATGAAAACCCATTTGATTCTCATCAACTCGTGACCCCTTGGTCACGATTCGAACCCATGAATCGAGTTAAGACTCGACCTACCTTCCAAATCAACCCTAAATCGAAGAGTACTCAAGAAATAACAAGAAAATGGTGATGAACTTGTGATTATTTGATTCGGATTTGATATTAAGGTGGGAGTTAGGGCGTGTGTTATATCTCAAAAGAAAGATCTCGACGAGATGGTTAAAATGGTGGTGTTATTTTTGGTGTGGGAGTGGCGGTGTGACGGTGGTGGCCGGCCAAAGAGGCGGCGGCGGCTAACTTTAGGGTTTGGGGGAAGAGATGATGAGGGAGAGAGAGTTGAGTGGATGTTTGTGTTGTGTGTGGGTAAAAACCGGACCAAACGCCCCTTATATTAACTTCTTTTTTTTTTTTTTTTTTTTTTTTTTATAAAGTTAATAATAATAATAAGAATAATAATAATAGTAGTAATAATAATAATATTATTACGGTTGAGCGGGTAACGCGGGTTTTTGTAAAAACACGTGGCCCGAACCCGAACTCACTTTAAAATTTCAACAATACTCGAGAACCTCTCGTAAATAAATAAAATATATATCGGACTCGTTAAGACGAATCATAAAATTGTTGTTAGGAAATCCTAGTGCCAAAGTCAACGTAGTACCAAGTGAGAATTCAAATACACGTCACTGATCATTCAATCAAAAATGAATTATGAACATAATTCACGAATTCCATAACGTCATTAATTAAAGTATCCATAAAATAGGTCTTACAAGTTCGTTGTGAAATGAAAATTTCAATTAAAAATTATAAACGAACTTAAATTGTAATGCAGGTTTTAAAAATAACTCCCTAAACTGCCGGTTGTCACATTGTGTAAAATAGAGGGTAGAATTTGTAAATAGTTTAGAAGTTTGTTAAATGTATTTTCCCTCTTCCTAATCTTGTATAAAAGGAGATTAACACTCCTCATTTCACAATTAATGAAATAATATCATTTTCTCTTAATCTTCACTTCCGTTTGATATATTTGTAGAGAAGGTTGATGCTGTATGTGACATTTGTTGATAAGAACCGAGGGTTTGCTACTAAGTTGTTGGGGTATTTCATCGAGATAAGAGGAAAACCTATACTACTGCACAAATCACAATATAATGTAATTTTGCTATCCAACATGCACCAACGAATCTACTTTATTTATTAGAAGATCAGTTTAAAAATTAACTGCTTTTTCAAAGTTAAAGTCAACAGGGGTTTCTAATCGAACTCTAACACATGTAAGCAAAAATAAATATCTTATGGCAATGACACTATTCATATACTATAACAATCAGTTGTAACTGAAACTTACTCATAAACAAGTCCCGTGTACTTGTTATATCGTCCACATATTAATTCACAATATTCACCATTCTTATCTCGTACAAGCCTCTGTGCAATAGACATTTAGATAAATAAATGAACGAACTTAACTTGTTAAACATAATACACAGTACAATGCTTAAATTAGTGAAATCAAGATCAAATATAAAATTGATTATAAAACAAAATAGATAAAGCAAAACTTGGTAACAAGGAATACAACTTACATGCTCACCCGCAGTGGCGCAGCTTTTAAGGGGCCGGGGGGGCGCCCGACCCCCCGAATTTTTTTTTGCGATGTAGGGGGTATATAGTTCTCGTGTAGAAAAATTTCGATATATTCGGTTTCGACCCCCCGAAAATTTCGGTATACCTGAAATATAGCCTTAGGAAAAAAAAATTTAGATCCCGACCCCCCACTTAAAAATTCCAAGCTTCGCCACTGCTCACCCGGATCCACAAAAAAAATCCCTTTGGAGAGAATCAACTCAAGTTCAGTTTTGGATCTGCCAGTGATGGGAGTGGGTATGCCAGACTTGGGAGATATGTTCCTTTTTGCAATGCTGATTAATTCTTTATACTCAGCTCTCTCATTAACATCTTGAGACATTAACTCCTACAAATATATTTATATTGTAAACCCACCTATCTGTACTTTGGAACTTTTTTAACTTATCTATGGTTCAGAAATAAAATGTGTATTTAATACTTACATGCTGTTCAATTGCCATCAAAAGCTCATCGATGATCTCCGCCATCGTTGGTCTTTCTTTACGTTCTCTATGCAAACATCGATATGCAATGATTGCAAATGTTTCGATAGAATACTGATCTATATCCGTCTCCAATTCTTTTTTAAGATTATTTGAGACAATATCACGTATCCCATTCTCTTTATAACATCTTTTCCAGTGACGCACATAAATCTTTGGCTCATTTTTACCCCATTCAACGCATTGCCTCCCACACATTACTTCAAATAGCACCACTCCAAAAGAGTACACATCAGACTCTTTCGAAAGGGAACCCGTCTCCATATACACCGGATCACAATACCCTTGTGTACCAGCAACATTTGAGATAAGGTATGTATATTGTTGGTTGGCTGGGCCAATTTTTGATAACCCGAAATCCGAGATTTTAGCAGTATAATCTTCAGCAAGTAGGATATTTGAGCTCTTAACATCTCGATGAAGAACTCTTTGGTGCATCCCCATGGGATCGTGGAGGTAGTTCAGTCCACAAGCAGCCCCATGACAAATCTTGAGAAGTTGGGCCCATGTCAGATTAGATTTACCTAGATGGTGATCAAGGCTTCCATGAGCTGCGTACTCATAAACTAAAATTCTTTCGGAATTCTCATCGCAAAAGCCTATGAGAGAGATAAGATTTTCATGTTTGTACTGAGAAAGCATCATTATCTCCTTCCAAAACTCGGCATCTCCTTGCCCAAATTTACGATCTAAGCGCTTAACAGCAACAATAGCTTTTCTCCCCTCCGGTGGGAGTGAAAGTTCTCCCTTGTAAACCTTTCCAAACCCACCAACTCCAATCGCCTCGTCAGTAAAATCATTGGTGGCCAAAATTATATCTTTCAGTTGAATTTTGAGGTGTTCAAAATCAGTAATGTGAGACATTTTTTATTGTAAGATATGAAGGAAAGAAAACTAGATAAGCGATTGTAAACAGATAGGTTAAGTTTTTTTTTTTTTTTGTTTTTTTTTTTGGGAAGGGGAAACGGACGGACGGCTAAAGGGTCTCAAGATAGTGTGAACTGTGAAGTGGCTTTATGTGCATAAGATATATGAAATATGATGATTCTCGTAGACTCAGGTGTGAAAAAATGGTATCTGGTGCCCGAAATTTGTAAAGAAGTGTGAAGCTAGGATCTTTGTCAATGGAAAAGATGATGTATCAAAGAGATCGAGAAAACAAGTAGAAATGACAGCCAGAAAGAAACTCTGAGTTGGAATAGTGATACATTAACTACAGCATGATGGACCATGATATATGATAGGGTTGTACTATATTGACCGGGGGACAAGAGCGGCAGTCACTTTGTCTCCCTCTTTGTCCCCTATTTTTTTCCAGCGCAGTTCAGTTTTTGTCAGTTTCTGTTCTGTATTTTTGACAGTTTTAAGCGTTTGTCATATTAAACTTTATATTTTCTGTTCCGCACTTTCAGGTTTATAGCTTTTTGATATAAACAAAATTATAAAAATAAAAAAAAAATAAAAAAAAAAATCAAAAAAATAAATAAAAAAAAGGGGGGTCAATATAAAAAAACCACCCCGGTCCTTATAACTGCCCCCTATATGATAATCAAAGTCTGCGCTCCATGTGGAAAGTTTTAGATTAAGGGTCCGTTTGGTTTATAGATGGGTTTATGATTAGGATTTGGATTGGGATTTTAATTTGGTTTAGTATTAAGATTTGGATTTAAGGTATGAGAGAGAAAATAATATTTAAATATATATTATATATTAAAATTTAAATTAAAATTTATTTTTATTTATTAAAAAGGAGATAAAAAAAAAATATGAGGAGTAAAAATCTAGTAGCCTCACTTGTGTCATAAAAACCTTTAACACACCCTCCTTTTCTACACATCTCATATTTAGGATTAGAAGCCAAACTCTTATCACAAAAATTCAACCAAACAACATATTTGACTAGACAAAATCCAAACCCATCATAACCACACAAATCAAACGGACCCTAAGACAGTTATTGGAAGTTTGACTTATAATTTTTTTGGATCACTAGTATTATAGGAGTTTAATTTAAGAGTGATGAGTAAGGATCAAATAAGAAATAAAAGTAAAATGAGAAGGATGGGAAATAACCACAGCCGAACATTTTAGATGCACATATAAACATAAATGCATCTCCCATGAAATTCTCCATTTGCATTTGAAATGTGTGGTTAAAAATATTTCTCATTTTTGTTATTTTTATTTTTCTTCTTAGTGGATTCTTTAAATGAAGATTTTCAGTTGGCACGTTATTATACAAAAATAATCATAAACAGATGTATGTTCACATACAATTTTAGCTGACTTTATTTTTTATTTGGTAATCGCAGTGGTTGTCTATATGAGCGAATAGCCAATTAGAATGTACTTTAAAACTCCTGTCATACCGATATACCATCAATTTTTATTTTTTTTAAGTCTTTGATTTTCTTTTTATATCAAAAAAAAAAAAAAAAAAAAAAAAAAAAAAAAAAAAAAAAAAACACGAAAGGCGAAGCCCTAACCCTGAAAACCTATAGAGCTAAAGGACTAGTATTACTAAATAATATGGATTGTTTCGCTTAAGATGGTCGCCCTAGGAGGTTGAAGCTGTGATTTGAACCCAAAACCTCTCATGATGAATCACAATGCTACAACATGCCACTTATAAGGTTAAAGTTGTCTAATGCAATTTTAAAATTTTTATGATAATTGCATGTAACTAATCCAAATATGAAGAATTTCTTTCTGGGCAAAATACTAAACTTGGTTAAAAACTTGAAATGAAATATCAATACTGAGTGAATCCCACTAGAATACAAGTGTACAATATATTTGATTGTAAATCTTTCATTTCCATGAATTACTAGACCTGGTCTTAATTACAACAGAACATTGGCTAAAAGGTATTATTTTCAATTGGTTGCTTATGATTGTAAGAAACAGAAAAAGCCAAAAAATACAATAACATGTGAACAAGTCTCTTAAATCAATTGTTAATAACTTAATTAATATTAGAATATATGCCAGCTAGCTATACAATATTTATAGTATTAAATAGTCATAGCATGGGACAATCACATGTATAATTATTGAGAGGGTTTAGAACTTGCTTCCAAGTTGTTATGGTGTGCTTGGATTGAAACATATTTTGAACTAGATATGTAAATTTTATGTCGAAATATAAACCAAATTTATTTCTATATGTATGGAAAAAATATATTCGATAAAATAAAACTCGTTTTAGATACATAGAAAAAGTTCAACAATTTTTAAGTAGTAAATTCGTACTATATCATCAATTTCAGTTTCCGACGTACATTCATTTATATATACACTTGCAAATTCTTATTAGCATTTGATGAGCATTTGCGTCGTGGCAAATCCGAAAATGCTAATGCGCGAAAGATGGACTTTGAGAGTTTTCTCAATTTTGTTCTAGCTCTAGCCTCTAGAGAACAAAGATAGTCCAAAGGGTATAACATACTTGTTCAGATGTCTAGATCTGAAAGGGTTTCCTCACAACTGATATTCACACACTCCTCAAGTAACATTTTCTTAGTATTTGTTCATGTACAATGATCATTTTATCTTTCGATGTTAACAATGCGGTTAAAAAATAAAAGGATATAATGATCACAAAATACACATAAAAGTCGAAATTTGAAAAGTTTGTGTTTTAATAGCAAAAAAAATAAGAATATACAAAACTATAAAAATAAACAAGTTAGATACATTTTTTGTTAAGATTTTAAAGGGTAAAATTCTGAAAAAAAGTGAGAATTTAATGCAACAAAACGGCCAGTAGAAGAGCCCATTTAAACTTTTTAACCGTTGAAGATTTAATGAGATCTACCTACCCAACATCATAATATACCCATACATAACATATCCACATCATAATCCCCACAAGCCCCACAAGGGTACCTAACATACCTATATACACATACATAACATACCCATATATCTCTCCCATATCTTCCCTAGATTAGATCATCACAAGTTTCCTATAAACTTTAGTCTAATTATTTTGTCACAAGTTAGATCATGTTGCTATGATTCTGTACAAAGAGGTACACGGCTAGTAAAGTTTATTTTTCCATATTTATTATTTGATTATTTAAAAAAAAAATAATAAGTCACTTTTTGCCCATCGCGTGGGTTTGGTAGTCTTGGCGCCAGAGGGGTAACTGCCAAGAGCCGGTGTGGTTGTGGTGCCATAGACGTTGGCTGGTGGTTTGGCACTAGGTTACAACAAGATTGTACCTGAGCCTCTTAATGAATATTTTATATTTCGTTATAACTCATAAGTACTTCCAAATGCATCCTTTTATATTTCACATGGGAATCAAAATAAAAAAAGAAAACCATGAAAGCATGCCCATGACAAATTTATGGAAGGTGATTTGCACACTCTCATAATTGATTGGCACACTCAAATTTTGAGTGTTTTGATATGTATATCCTCACATCATTTTTACTTACTTTCACACTGTAAGGGTATAAATGTCAATACACTTAAAATTTGAGTGTGCCAATCAATTTTGGGAATGTGCAAATCACCTCCCCAAATTTATGGAACCGAGGATTAAACTATGCACTTGCATGGAGATCTACAATATGGACGGGTTCTTTTGAAAAAAATTTAAACGGTCAATAAACTAATATACACTTGTTTACTCTTTATTGGAGTAGAAAACTTAGACAGCTTATGTTTTATCTCTAACTAAGGGAGGGGATAAAATAAATTAAATACACTATCAAGTTTTATCAGAAGTATGTTAATCTGGCAGGCATATTTATGATAAATATGATATTTAGAGATCAAACACAGCTGTGATATCATGCTTGTATATACAAGCGGTCAACTGTAACAAATTTAAAACTCCAAAAACATAATTATACAATTCATAGCATTGACTGATAGTTTAAAACAAAGGACATACATCCGGTTAAAAGTTCAAAATAAGTACTCAAACCAGACTTACAATCACTCTTTACGAGTCTTCATAGCTTGAAAGTTACTTATAATATCATGGTTGCTAACCTTGAAGAACACGTCTCTCGCTATATAAGTAACCAAACCATCATTAAACAATTGATCAGCTTTATTATTCTTTAGTTCCTTTTCAACGAACTCCATTCTCGAAAAACCTCTTTCAACCGTATCAGTCACAAACGGAAGGATCAACACCAACTTCATAAGTAGATAGACGTAATTAAACATTTCATGCTTTTTCACCGGCCTCCACGAGCCTCTTATAAAGCTCTTTTATATCCTTCAAACCCTTAAATCATTTATCTCTTTCCATATCAGAAATGTAGTTGTCGAGTTGATCACTGAGATAAAGCAACTCGGAACTTGTAAACTCGTTAGGATAAATTTTGCGAGTTTGAGCAGCTTTTCCTTATCAAAAGAAGATAAGTCATCAGTAGGACCCAAACTACCCATACAATCAACTAACTCTGTATTTGTTTCATCAAATAGTTCGTTCAATTCTTGAAGTTGTAGATCGATGATTGCGGAAAATACTTCAACTTGAAAGTGATGGAGGCTTGCAGTGTTTATTTTGCCTCTTATACTTAGTGTTGGAACAAGCAGGTCTTCCATCTTTGGAACATTAATGTTGTTTCCCTCACTAAAGGAAACGACTGAGGTTAATAAAGATTCCCATTGATCCGTTTCTTTTTAAATTTTGCAATTGTTCTTCCTTGGCCAACTTCACAAGTGACATGGCGTTCACAATATCTTGGCCTTTTTTCTGTAATGCCGAGATTAATTAACTTTAAATCCCCAATATTATTTTCATTAAATGTGCCATGAAAACTGTTAGAATTTAATAACCATGACAATCATATATATATATTCTAATTCTAATATCAAGTAGTCACATATGCGGAAGCGTAGGATCAAGTATAACATATAAAGGTTAACTAAAACATAAATAAAGAACGTACCGTATGCAATCTTGAATTCTTGGATGAACCCTAATTAGGGTTTATATGAATTAGGGATCTATTGATTAACCCCTTACCGTTTTATTAATCGATCCAAGATACAATCAATAGTGTGATTGTACCACGTTTTTGTACACACGTACTAATAGCGATTCGATGTGAATGCTAGTTGTTGAATCACAAATAAAACACAAGACAATGTTTAGCTTTATATAATTAAAACGAGTCAAACCCTTTGGTATCTTTTGGATCGAATAAAACAATAGATTAAGACATAATCATATTGTTCCATGTATACAGTGAGTATACATGTGTATACTATTCTCATGCATGAATTATGCCATACACATGATAACAACTTGCTGCGACAATTAATGCATGCACACTAGTAATATATACAACAAATCTGTTATTCGAGAATAGACAAAATATACTGAATAAAGATCCATGTAATATCTAAAGTTAAGGGTTGTGGGTCGTATTGAGTTTTTTCAATCATCCGAGAATGAGACCAAGTTGTGTTTATATAGCATTAAATCTTGTCCAACAAGTAATTCCTAGCACCTCCTTAAGTTCCAAAACTCGACACTCAACCCCCTTTCTTTTCCTTGTTCGACCCTATAAATATTTGTGATTTAATAATTAAATATAACTATTTATATATTAATTATTTAACATCGATTCTCATACGCAAAGTGTGCAATCCCGTGGTCTCGAGTTCGATTCTAATCATACAAATATTAACATTTATCCACAAACTCTAACAGCTCCCACTTGGATATCTATTAATAGTATAATGACATTGGTTAGCGTCTAGCAACACGCCAATGCCCCTAGATCAACTCGAGGGAGGTCTCCTGGAAAAACCTTTAATGATTCATCATTATTATTATCCTTTTGTTTCTAATACCACGTTAATAAAGATATGGATATCAGTCATTCTTTAATTAACAATTTTGTTTCTCGTTGTTTATGATTGAGCAAGATTACCAAAACATCTGAACGTATTCCAGATAGACTTTGGGCGTGCGCACGCAAACATCTTGTCAACCCTACGAGTGGCCCAGCAGTATTAAACTTCAAAACAAATTTGAAGGAACAAATTCTTTCTTGACGACAAGAATAACCCATGAACTTTGCAACACTTCTGAAAACAATCCTTATAACTCCCAGTTACGGTAAGCGGTAGATTGCTTCACAAAAATGCACTACATCCATGACTCTTATCTGGTATCTCAAGTTTGAGGATAACAAATTCATGATTTACTTACTGACACGATCCATAAAGTAAAATCAAGTAGTTGGGATAAGTCCTATATTCAATTCATCGAATATCATGTGAAATTGGTATGTCAACGCATCAATATACTTTCAAGTATATTCTAACCAATACTCAGATTTGTTTTAGTTTAATGATATTCCCATATCATTAATCGACAACGGACAATTTAGAATAACATAATTTATTCACGGATTTAAACATGCAAATATATGACACAATTTATTATTAATGAAAACAAACGTACTAAGTACTTTAATTCATTATAAATAATAATTGCTTAATGTCCTTTATCCAAATACTAAATAGATCAATGCATGATAATTCTAGTTAATGAATTTGTTTCAAGTAATGATTTGTTGACAATTATGCCTCAAGTAATGACAATCATACTTGTTGACAAGGCATTTGTTTCAACTAACTTTGATCTATCCGAATTTTGAGAATACTTATTTCAAGAATTCAATAAGCGAAATTCTTGTATATGTACATCCAACTATCTTGATAGCCACACAATATTTCATAAATGGTGTGACATCCTCAATCACCAATTTATGACAATCAAACTTTCAAACATTTTAAAGTTTAAAGTATTCTAATTCTTTAATGTATAATGCAACTATGCTCTTAGTTGAGCACAACTAGTTTACATGGCCATTAACAAGGATAAAATCCTACCATGTCTAGTATTGAGTGTCATCTCAATTATACTAGCATCATTGTATAAAAACTACAATATGCTCTTTATAATCCCGTAAACTTCATATCCATTGTGTAATGTTTGATGCCTTCCAATCTTTCAAGATTTATTGTCGGCTATAACAATTACGCAACAATTTGCCATATTGTTTATACTTAGAATTTAGGAGCAATTCCAGGCTGAGGATCATTTATTCTAAGTCCAAACATATTCCATCTGAATATCCATTACACAAGCTATCAAATATCTTTCAATTAGATTTATTTACTGCACATGTTTATTAAATAATAAACTTTAGTTCCAAGGTTTTATGTTTTATTTTATAAATCTTTAAATTAAAGTTTCATTCCAAACTAAGACTCAACATTTTACTTATATGGAATGTAACTTCTTATATGTTACACAACATATATGATTTAGTAAATCAAACATAATACTCTCACTAGCTTTCAGGAATACTTATAAATTATCTTATTTCAATTATAAATCAATACATAGATTCAATAATTAAATATAAGAGTAATCTCATATATGCATGCATTTATCCATTCATGGATTATTGCACTTTGTACACTTTCAAAGATTTGCTTGGATTCATAAACTCCTTTTGATTACTTATCGTCCTCGCTCAAGTAATCATTCAAGGAAGAGTTTCTGATATTCATTGTCAAATTTCATATTCATATAAATATGACAATTACCATCTTTGTATCTTTAATATGCTTAGGAAAGAATATTCAATCATAGTTAATTGCTTAAATATGATTAATAATCTTGTCATAAGACATGCATTAAGATATGTGTACAATTTTGTTCATATGATTTCTACTCAAAGATTTAACCCACTAAGGTTACATTATCTTTGAATGAACTCATCTTCATTCTCTAACCATTAAGAATTAAGATAAACCAAATTTTAAATTTGAATATCTTTATGAACAGCATCTACAACATTCATAATATGAGTAATTTACCCAATTCATTATTCTTGGTAATACTACATCATATAATCTTCAGCATATTAATTAAATATCTGAGATATCCAAGTGGATCTATGAATGAGAATTCCATCATCTTGAGGTTTATCATTTACATGTTTAGCCTCATCATGATTTTCACTAGTGTGTTATTAGAAGATTTTGTATCTTGTAATTTTATCTCTTCAAGATAAAACTCTCACTTGCCTTTAGTAATATAGAGACTATCTATAACTACTTAGCAATTAGAGCAACAATCCAACGTTCTCTTTTAGGACATTACAAATACACATTGATAGTTCCTGATATTCTTTTGTTAATGACATACACATAAGTAGCTTAACAAATTCATAACTCCAATTTAAGATTTAATGTGATTCATCACATTTCATAATTCAATGATATCTTATTAATCTTCTAGGAGTCTAATTGAGTATATTCAATCCATACTCAATTTTCTAACCTTGATAACTTTTGGAAGAAAAGAAGATGTAGTTATCTTGAACCAAACACTACAACAAGAGTTTGATTTCCTAACTGAACATACTATAATCTAGTATTTCATTAGAACTCATATTGTAAGACAATCTAACAATATGTAAGATAACCATATATCTTTTAGCCTGTTTATTTACCAACTAAATCAACTTAATGGTATAATAGTATTTTCAAGCCAATTGCATGCTTTATAACCCAAGTACTTATTAATCAAGTCACTTCATGTTCATGTCTTAGAAAGAAGACATAAACTGTTATAATCCCACTAAACGTTATAAATCATTGATCAACTCAATGACTTCTTGTATATGTCTTAATTAAAAGACCATAACAAGCTAACGTCTTACTTTATTATAAGTCTTGTAATACTTAAAAGACTTCATGTTTATAACTATACAATAAAGTATAAACATGTATAATTAAAGTAATCATGAACACCATCATTTGGTTCCAATAATATTTTCAAGTTAACACACTACTTCATTTATTTATGTTATTCTAAGAATACATAATTATTGAATTAGTATTATATTACTTCATGCATTTATGTCATTCCAATAATACATAAATATTAAAGTTGAAGTAGTATTGTTATTGACACATGTTCTAATAGATGTCTAATTTAGAAACAGTAAATTATCCATGTTGGTCTCACGCATACATGAAAATTCACCTTGTTGTTAATATTTAGCCTGCGTCTCACGTTTACTAAATTTCAACACTAAGTGTTTCTTAGATTAGATGTATATTAATCATATTAGAACTATAGTCTCTTACTTTGCAGTTAAGAGAATCCATTAAATCATATTCTTATGTGTTGTACCTTGCACACAATGTAGATTTCTCCCACTTGTGCATGGAACAACATCATGTACCACATAAACAACACGCACGCGTAATGTGAACAATATGATTTGTGTCATTAGCATAACTAGTAGATATAGAGTTACTCAATCAATCAAAGAAACGCACATGACTATCCTTGAAAATATTAGTGTCTATATTTGGAAAGTAATTATCTTTAGACATTTAAAAGATAATCTAAGTTACAATTAAGACAATAAGTCTTATAACTCCTACTGAATTAGAGAACATTACAATAATCCCTTATTCAGCCATAAGAACACAATACTCCCACTAAATTTGACAACATTGTAATTGTTCCATTAATCAATGAAAGGGAATAGTGTACTATTTACTTTCCTACATCTTTTAAGAAACACATTCTAACAATTATATATAGGTTCTAAAAGAATGTATTCTACTATGTAAATGTGATTCATCACATTCCAAACTATTAACTTGAAAAAATTAGGCATGCAATTTCTTCCTCTATAGATCTACCATTCCAACAATTGTATGTAGTATCTGTAAATGGTCAAATCAAAACAACTAGATAAAATAATCTAATTCATCTTTTACCATTGTGCAATAATCAGTCTAGCTTCTAATTTAATAACTCATAAAGTGCAAATAATCTTACTATTAAATTTTGCTATAAGTTATGTATTTAGAATTTAGACAATTCTAATCATCCTATTATACCTTTCTCATTCATGAAAAGGATTAGGATTAAGTCTCACACTTCTCCTAATGGAAAGAAGACTAGATTTATTCTTTTAGTAAAATTGACTCTAACCAAAAAAACCCAAACGGGTGTAGATCAATTTACTTGATAAAAGAATAACTTACGTTTACGGTTTTAATGTTGCATTAATACAGTTAAAGAATTTACAAAATTCAATTTTAGTATTTTTGATAATTTATATGTCCAAGAAAATATAATACCCAACGATATATTCATATAACCAACATATTTTCTTGAAAATCTAGGATCCAACTTTACATAGATTCCACCACATCAGTTGATCTGCTAGTGGTGAAAGTATAAAAGATGGTAATCTGTCGAACAATAATTGGCAAACACTTTTCCAATTCCTAGATCATTATGGGATTTACATCAAATTGATTCATCAATTTTTCATGTAAGCATGTTTCATCCCATCTCATGCCTTAAGTTCTAGGTCTCACGCATCAACTTAATTAAGTCGTCTAACTTAGAAACTGCAAATTCTCCATGTGTGGTCTCACGCACACTCAGAAATTTACCTTGTCATTAAAATTTAGCCTATGTCTCACGTTTACTAAATAATAACTTCAAGTGTTTCTTATAGTTAGATGGCATGTAACTTAAATTTTTAAGGGTATTTAGTTTAATGTGAAAATCAAAACATGTATAAAGATGCATGCACTCATCTTTATAACATAAGTTTTCAAAACCTTTTTATTACCAATTCTTAAGATTAATACAAAAAGTTTTACTTGAGGTAAAATAGCTTAAGATGACTTTGTACAAGAATGAATTTAAAAGAAAATCGTTTAAGACGTATTCGTAAGTGTGATAACCAAGGCAGACTCTAAGGCTCTTTCCAAGCCTTCTTACCACGACTATGAATTTGTCTTAAAGGAGTTACTTTTAAAACCATGTGTACAAAACATCAATCAAGCCAAAGTTTTTGGATTAAATCTTAAAACATGTAACAAAGTATGAATCTTGCTAGTCTCGCCTTGGAGCGAATTACCGTGCGAAGCGAACCGTTGTTGGCACATAAGACACCGCAAGATTCAATCTTTATCATTTAAAGTTTCACCATTATTAGTCCATTTATTTTCTTTGTAAAAAATTACCCTTTTATTGCTTACAATCATGTCCAACAAAATAAAACAATAAAACAAGTAATCAAAGACAAATCAAAACAACTAATAAATCATAACAATTATAAGGTGAAACAATTAGCCACATGCATTCTTAATTAGAAAAGATCCTAATAAAATCAATTCTAGGTTTCAATATGCATATAATTAACTAGGGTCTTCACCTCTTAATGAAAGTGAGCCACATACATTGACAAGTCAATTGCGTAGGCCAAAGCTAATCACATACCACATAGCACATAATTGATTTTAATAATATAATTGAGGTCTTCCCCAATATTAGATCTATCTAAACATGTGACAATAATAATAAACAATTAATGATCCATGACTAACATGCATGTTGTGTCACGGATTAAGGCATAACAATTACCACGTAGGTCACAAGTACGTTCAAATAACCAGTTAATGACCAAGGGTTTCTAATTAATTACAATTTAATTAATTAAACCACAAACCCTAATTAGGGTTCATGGAAAATTGACCCCCCCCCCCCAAAATTAGGGTTAGGGTTTCGAAAAAATTAAAAAAAAAAAAAAAAAAAAAAAAAAAAAAAAAAAAAAAAAAACCTTAGATCCAAAACATGTATCTAAAACTATTAAAAATACAATTTTTATTATGTTTAAGTAATCAATTATATGTTATACATGGCTCGTGATGCCACTGTTAGAATTTAATAACCATGACAATTATATATATATATATATATATATATATATATATATATATATATATATATATATATATATATTCTAATATCAAGTAGTCACATATGCGGAAGCGTAGGATCAAGTATAACATATAAAGGTTAACTAAAACATAAATAAAGAACGTACCGTATGCAATCTTGAATTCTTGGATGAACCCTAATTAGGGTTTATATGAATTAGGGATCTATTGATTAACCCCTTACTGTTTTATTAATCGATCCAAGATACAATCAATAGTGTGATTATACCACGTTTTTGTACACACGTACTAATAGCGATTCGATGTGAATGCTAGTTCTTGAATCACAAATAAAACACAAGACAATGTTTACCTTTATATAATTAAAACGAGTCAAACCCTTTGGTATCTTTTGGATCGAATAAAACAATAGATTAAGACATAATCATATTGTTCCATGTATACAGTGAGTATACATGTGTATACTATTCTCATGCATGAATTATGCCATACACATGATAACAACTTGCTGCGACAATTAATGCATGCACACTAGTAATATATACAACAAAACTGTTATTCGAGAATAGACAAAATATACTGAATAAAGATCCATGTAATATCTAAAGTTAAGGGTTGTGGGTCGTATTGAGTTTTTTCAATCATCCGAGAATGAGACCAAGTTGTGTTTATATAGCATTAAATCTTGTCCAACAAGTAATTCCTAGCACCTCCTTAAGTTCCAAAACTCGACACTCAACCCCCTTTTTTTTCCTTGTTCGACCCTATAAACATTTGTGATTTAATAATTAAATATAACTATTTATATATTAATTATTTAACATCGATTCTCATACGCAAAGTGTGCAATCTCGTGGTCTCGAGTTCGATTCTAGTCATACAAATATTAATATTTATCCACAAACTCTAACAAAAACAAACCCAAAAGACGCGATTCCGTCACAAACAAAACTAAAATTAAACCGCCCAACCAACCTTGAAGAGGCATCATCAGCCATAGAAAGCATTTCTTGTATCACATCATAAGAGTCAATTAATGATATTCAAAATCGACTTATAGTAAGGTGCACTACCTACTTTCAGACTCAAAACCTTTTCCAATTTCAACTTCAGCATCCTCAAACACTCGCACAACCTTTTGAAAACTAGTTTCACTTTCCTTCCAAGAAAAACCGACCACATTTAATACCTTACTAAGTACATAAAAAAACAACAACCACAATCTTAGTTGTTTTCTGAGGAAACGGCAAGTGTTAGCTTAAGTTGATGTGCAAAACAATGACTGTAATACGAGGATTGTGTCTCTTCCTTGATCAATGTTTTGATACCACTAACATCATTAAACATATTATTCGAAGTGTTCACACCCACTCACTCTCTAGAATACGTGATTAGTATAAAATTATGGGACAACACTTATATTTCAGATAAGAAAAAGACGCATGCGCATACAAAAATTGACAAATATGATTATCCTTTGTAATGCTTTTCGAACATGTATAGACAGAAATGAAAAATGCTTGGAACATGTGTTATTTTTGTCGTGTTTAGATTTTCTGTTAATCTCCATGATGCTATCTTGGCTGTATCAGTTGCAAGAAATGAACTATAAATAGAGATTAAAGGTAGTGACATATATATTTTCAGGGGTCACTGACACCGCTTGTTATGATCGTTGGTTGCACACAAAACAGATACTTTTCAGAAACTTTCAAGTTTATTAGACCAGAACAGCATGCAGAACACAAACTTTTTTACACTAGTGAACGCCATAATAGCTTGGTTCGTGGGTTTGATCAAAAATATTTTTGGTAGATGAATATTTTCATGTAAAGAATGCGTTAGTTACAATGTATGGCAGATTTTGTGATATTGACTGTGCAATGTTGGTGTTTGACTTGTGTTGTATGGCAACCTTAAACTTTATTCATGAAATTTCATAATATCTGATATTTCAAGGAACAAAGAAAGCTAAAACCGAGTTACATTTATTACAAAGTCTAGAATTCTGAGACCACAAATTCAGCATGAACCAAAATTGGATCAGCAACAATGGTAAGAGATCCTTAAGTCCGCGCAAAGAAAGAAACTTTAGCGGGCCTAAACTCAATGCCTTGTACAAGAAGACCTGTAAAATTCCACTTATCATAACTCTTCACGCGACAATTCATCGAAATAGATTCATGACTGACACCAGTTTTGGATGGCCTTTTATTTTGCGAGGCCTCAATGGGATGTCACGCGACTCGCCAACTTGTTGTCTAATAACTGGGATTTCAGTAGGAGCAAGTAAATCTACAAGTTGTATCTTATCAGAAGGCTGCTCATCACCCACACGGTTTTCATCATCTATTTGTACCAAACCATCAACCATGGAGTCATTTCTAGGTAGCTTGTACACAAGGTAACATGCATATGTTGTTTCAAGCGACAGTAACTGGGATTCGATTTCACATTGAATGGTAAAACTTTTCACCTTATCACACTCAGCCACCAATTTAAACCTGCAAATTAACAGGAAAACATACTTTGTAAGTGATATATGGCATGCTTGATATATATGATCCTAATTAACAATAATAATAAAAAATGAGGCAGACATATTGGCTATGTTTGGCACAGAGCTTTTTGGAGCTTTTTGGGGCGATGAGCGGTGAGCAATGAGCTTTTTGATTTTTAGTGTTCGTTTGGCAAAAGAGCGGTGAGCTTTGCTATTATTTAGGAAAGCTCATTTTTCCAATGCTTCTTTAAGAAGCTGTGAGCGGTGAGCAGTGAGTTGTGCCTACAGCTCACAGCTCACTGCTATTGCTCACATCTACTTTTGCCTGTTTGGTACGCAGCTTTTTTGGAGCTATAAGCTTTTTGTTACAAAAATAATCTCTTTCAAAACAAGTAGCTCTGTTTGGATACATCAACTTCAAGCTTTTAATTTAAACAAGTAGCTCCAAAATGAAAAGCTGATTCATGAAGCTTTTAAAATATTTTGGAGCTGTTAAAACATAAAATTACTGTTTTAACAGCTGATAATTACATTTAACAGCTAATTTACCAAATACTTTTATTGAAAAAAAAGACACGGCTTGTAGCTCATGTTAACAGCTTTGCAGCTTACAGCTTACAGTTTACAGCTTACAGCTAGTTTTGCCAAACATAGCCATATGTGTAAGTCACCAAGTTATGTGTTGCTGACAATATTAAAAATGTACATTTTAGTAACTCATAGTGTCCATCTGAACCGAGGAGAAAAATATATATATAACCTTGATTCCGGCAGAGATCTCCATATCCATTGTTTCATTCCAGGCAAAAAATTCCATATCGATCTTTTCTGCAAAACTACTTTTGCCGGTAGCATATGACGCTTCTTCATATTTTTTGAAACAGAATACCACTGTTCATAAATAAAATGTACAGTTAGTTGAGATGTCAAGGAAGTACTTTGTTTGGTTTCTGGTAATATATTTAAAAAGAGAATGCACATGCACATATATAGCCACATATCACGCCCTAATAACCATAATTTGAGTAGGAAGTTACCTTTTCAACATCTGTTTTGATGAGGAATCCTTCATGAAGAAGAGAGTAGAGTTCCTTGTTAGTTGACCACTGCAAAGTATATTTTGACAACTTGATTATTTCAGCATAATCACTTGGCAATATTTTTTCCCAATCAGTGTCCAAATCCATGCCTGGTTTCATATCCACCTTATTTTCATCTTTCTCCTATAAAACAAAAACCAAAATTGGAATAAAGTTGATTATTGTCGCAGTACTAATTTCAATTTAACCGGATTGAAAAAGATGCAAGCTAGTGAACAAACACATAAATATATATTTTGAACTTACATGCTCCACAGGTAAGAATTCAATGCATACAAGAAATAAATCACACTTTTTATCATCACCGTGAACATGAAAATGATCAGGATGTAACCGGCCCAAGATTTCAAATCTAAAATCATGTTCTTTTTGGTAGTAGCTAGTAAATTGGCATTGTATAGTTCCGTTACTAGCCATTCACCTCTCCTCTGTGCTACACATGATGTCCAATATTTTGTCTCTTCTTGCAATTTGTATTTCAAGGGTCCGTGTTCCCCTTTTTCACTGTTGCTGATACGACCCGGTTAGGGGTTGTATCGGGATAAGGCACCACTTCAAGCGTGTGCTGGCTCCGTCAGAAAATAAAAGAGAAGAACTAGAGATTTGTTTATTAACTTTTGATTGATTTATTCGTAATAATGATTCGGTATATATAACCGAATAACCCTAGCTTGTAAAACAAGCCAAACATAAATGGGTAGCGGAAGGCGGAAGAATGGTGTTGTGTTATGTCCAAGGTAGTGGAAGGCGGAAGAGGAAAAAAGTGTTGGTTGCGGTAGTGGAAGGCAGGAGAACTGCGAAAGTGGAAGGTAGGACTAGGATTAGGATTAGGATATGGGATCCCGGAATCAAGAGAAATATTTCAAGACCACACCTTGAGGACAAGGTGATTTCGAAGGAGTGAGGAATGATACGCCTTTGGATATCTTACTTTTAGTTAGTCGTATTCGAGTCATATTAGGAAAGAGTCATGTGAGTCATTATCTAGGAAAATATCTTTTATTTTATGAGTTTATCTTGTATCGACTTGTGATACAAGTTACGGTTTATTCGGTATTTATGTACCACGTCATTCATTAATGAAAAGTATGATTTGTCTAATAAAAATATATCTAAACATGACACTTTCCTAATACGACACAAAGACATATATCCTAAATAAATATAAAATGACATAAATCCCGGGGTGTATCATTCCCCACTCCTTCGAAAATCACCTTGTCCTCAAGGTGTGGTCTTGAAAATTTTCTCTTGATTCCGGGATCCCATATCCTAATCCCAATCCTACTCCTATCTTCCACTCCCGTAATTCTCTTTCCTTCCGTCCTCCTGCAACATTGGCGTAATCCGGGATCCCATGATCTTCTTTGAATTGCAGCCTTCGCCTTTTTCTTCTTTCGTATTCCTTTGCCTTGGCCATAACACAACATCATTCTTCCGTTTTCCGCTACACATGCCATAACACTCCCCACTCCTTCGAAAATCACCTTGCCCTCAAGGTGATCCGAAGAATATGCAGATTGAGAGTTCGAGTCCGCTAATTCCTCGCTTAAATTCAAATTTATTTCATCCAAACGACTATGGAATTCATCACCTCCATCCTTAAGTGTCGATATCACTCTACTCAACTCATCTTTGACAACCTTAAGCACTTCGCCACCACCCACAACCTCTTCAACTCCAATATACTCATCAGCATTCAATGACTCTTCAGCCGCCTTAGGTGAAGCAAATTCACCCTCTAATGGTAGAATGACATCTATTTTCTTTTCAACGATATGCTCTTTCTTTTCCCTTGCAATTCTCTCAAAACGAACCTCGGTGATACGAGTTTTGAAGAACTCTTCTCCCAAAGTTAAAGGATTGGACCTCAAAAATTCCCAAATATCTAGGTTCGCGAAGCGTGTTTCCGCCGCACGGGTCAATGAAAAAGCTTCGTCTAAAGTTTTGGGATTTGACCGTAAGAGTAAACATTGTAGATCCAGTTTCAGTCCGGAGATATAAAACGATATAAGTAAAGATTCAGAGATCCCCGTTACTCGATTTATAAGTACCTCAAACTCACTCTGATATTCGGCCACGGAACCCATTTGCAAGAGCTTAGATAGTGCGTCCCGATCGCTGCTGCCCGATGCCATGAACAATATCTCGAAGAAGAAAAAAAAAAAATTCCTGATGAACAGTAACTCGTGAACAGTAGCCGTGAATAGTGATCGATGAACAGTACTCCGGATGAATAGTGCTGATGAACAGTACGATGAACAGTTGTTTTTTTTTTTTTTTTTTTTTTTTTTAAGATTGGAACCCTAATCAAAAACCCTCTCAACGAGGGCTCTCAATGAAAGCACCAATTGATACGACCCGGTTAGGGGTTGTATCGGGATAAGGCACCACTTCAAGCGTGTGCTGGCTCCGTCAGAAAATAGAAGAGAAGAACTAGAGATTTGTTTATTAACTTTTGATTGATTTATTCGTAATAATGATTCGGTATATATAACCGAATAACCCTAGCTTGTAAAACAAGCCAAACATAAAAATATATCTAAACATGACACTTTCCTAATACGACACAAAGACATATATCCTAAATAAATATAAAATGACATAAATCCCGGGGTGTATCAGTTGCAATATTTGTAGAGAAGGTTGATGCTGTATGTGACATTTGTTGATAAGAACCGAGGGTTTGCTACCATGTCGTGGGAGGAGCTCATCGAGATAAGCGCCTTTACTACTGCACAAATAGTAATGACATCTAATTTCGCTATCCATCATGCACTAGAGAAAGATACTTTTTCAAAGTCAAAGTTGCTTTTTATATTAAAAAATTTTGAAACATGTAACCAAAATACAAAAATCATATGCTAAGGACACTATTAGGTTACCAAGAAAACAGTAATAGCTGAAACATGTGAATGTGACATGGTTTAAATCCTCTATATCTCGGAGGCACACAGTTATATCCGCTTATCAATTCACAATAGTCCAGTGGTTCCAATTCTTATGTTTGTTTGACAAATTGTCTTGTGTTAAAAATATGATGTTTTTTTAGCAAACATGAATTGATTTTAGAAGTATACAAGGATTAGTTGCAACACTAGATAAGTTGAAACTTCTATCTGTTGTTGCAACTATATACTTGTATGCTTCTAGTTAATTATTGCTTTTGAAAATTAACATCCAAACACCCATCATATAATAAACATACATTCTCATATTTGACAACCTTTAATCAATCACAATCCAGATTACCCATATAAAATATCGTTACTAGCTAGGAAGAAGGAATAAAAAATATATATTCAAATATGATGAAAAAAGCTTCTCTCAAATTCTCAATTCCAATGCAGTCTCTACCATCGTTCTTGCAGATACTCGACCGTCCTAGTTCGATCCACATAGCACCAGTCCTTCAGAAGCTAGTTTTTAAGAAGACAAAGTAATTTCATCAAAGTACCCACTGAGAGTGCGTTGTTTTATATCATATTGATTCTTCAGATCAACTACCATCTTATTCACGATGGTCTTGGATTTTGCATACAATCTAGAAAAATGTGCTTGCATCTCAACCCTTTTTGATGCAATTACCTTGGTGAGTAGTAATTTTATATTTTGCAGTATGCAGAATATCTCTTCAGTATCAATCCCTAACGAAATCTTCATTTTGAAATCTTCAAAACAGCTATCAGCAAGTGTCTTCTTCCGCTCCACATTAGCCCTTTTAGTCTCGGTATAAGCTTCCTTTTCCTCTAGAATCTTCCAAAAATATGCCATAAGGCGGTCTGCCACTTTGGTGATTTTTATAGCTCTAGCCTCCTCAAGTGAGACCATTGTAAAGGTCACATTTGAAGAACTGCCAAGCAAATAATTTTTAACTTCAGCAGACAATTTTATTTCCATTGCTTCTTGCTCCTCATCCGTTGCTTCTTGCTCCTCATCCAGTTGAGTTTGAAAAATCTCTAAACTACTCTTTAATTCGGGATAAGTCCTTAAACACCTTAACGGCCTAGTCTTTAAACCCTGTGACGGATAAATCTTTAAACTCTTTAAGCTAGGAAACGGGGAAGGTTGATGTGAGACAACTTCTTCCGAGGTAGAAAGAAGCTCGGCAATCTCCAAGCTAAGTGCAAGAGATTTGACACTGTGGAGATGTCGAAACAGATCACGGATTCTATGAACATTTGTCTTTTGTGGAGAAGATATACAGAGATCAACCTTCTCCACAGATTGAATTCCATCCAAGGATAACTTAGGAAAACGAAAACCTTTAATGCGTAAGTAGGTAAGGTCACGTGCAGAAATAGTAAGCCCCCCTAACAATTTATTAGTATCTAATCCATTGTACTCCCACTCCTTCCCAGGAGGTGCGTCAACAAGTATAAAGTTCTTCAGATCAGGTGTGTCCACAAGTACAAATCCCACACACCATCCTACTTTTTTAAGTGTGAGACTAAGAAGTCGGGAATTAATTATAGTAAAACCATGAGAGGAACAAATAACACCATCTGAGTCACATTCAAACACATGACATCGCTCTAAAGTAAGATTCTTCAAGCTGTGACACATGGCTAAAATAGAACTGGAGTTATCTAATGTGACATCGTGGAGATGTAATGTAGTTAAAGCTGGGAGATCCAAAGGGGAATGGAAACGAGTAAGGTTCACACTGACAGAAGACTCGTCGTCTATCATATTATTGCGGCAAGAGAGAACATTATTAACAAATTCTTGATAGGATGATGAGGATCTATATAATTCCCGACTTGCAATATTGAGACTGTTTTCTACATCCATTCTCTTCCCACTATTGACCTAGCTAGAGTACTCGAAAGTGATGTTGACGATTATAAAATCTTCAGCGTGATTATATTCGTCACCTATCGAGACGAAGGGTTTTTGGGGTAACGAATGTGAATCAAAACAATATATATAGGAAAAAAATTTGGGTATTAACCGACACAAAAATAAGGTAACGTTTGAATATATTGGCCCAAATAATAGGCATTCAGGCCCAACAAAAATTGGGTGTTTAACAAGGGGTGTTCATGGATCGGGTAATATCACAATAACCGAAAACCGAAACCGAACCGAACCGAAAAAAATCGAACCGAATTCATAACCGAACCGAATTGGTCAAAACCGAACCGAACTAAATATTCGGTTATCGGTTTGGATATGGGTTTGTCAATAAAAACCGAAAACCGAAAATATATAAATATATTTTTTTTTTTATGTATTTGTATATAAAAATAATCACTAAAAGTATTTTTTAGTATAAATATAACATTATTTAAGCTTGAAAAAAAAATTGTTCTAAAAATATATATAATTAAATGAAAAAATAATTAAAATTATGTAATTCGGTTTGGTTTTCGGTTATAGGGGTTCGGTTTTCGGTTATTTGGTTCGGGTTTCGGTTCGGTTGAATCAAATTTGAATTCGGTTCGGTTCGGTTTTCGGTTTAACCCAAAAAAAAAATTAACCGAACAACTGAACCGAATATATCGAATAACCCGATAACCGAACCGATGAACACCCAGCTTTCTTAGGTGATACCAAACTACCAAAGACACAATTTTCTTAAAACCCATCGCTTATTTCAGCCAAGTCATTCTTTGAATTGGACAAAAGGGGAGTTTGTTTTTAAAAAGGATTTGTTTTAAAACATTCTTTGCAAATATGGGTTGGTTTCAATTCTATTCGTATAGATAGGTCTTTCAATACAAAGAAAACAAAATTGGACCCATCAGATAAATTGGCTTTGTTTACATATTTCAGGTTAATTTTTAAAAGTAGCGTCACTAAGTTCAATCTACAATATTTTTTCCTCCACACTTTTAAAGAGCTTGTAAGATTTTATTAGTTTATCAATACTTAATAATGTGTAAAAATTGGTTAAATTTTAAGAGTGAAAAAAATTGTAAACAATAAGTTTTTATCATAAATAAGTTCACACTTAAAGTGTGAATAAAAATATAAGAAACTATCAAACGTATATGTGTGTAGTCATTAATACAATTAAATTCTCCACATTTTTTTCAAGTATAGAAAAACTAGTGTTAGAATTAATTTCCACACTTTCGAATGTGGAGAAATTTTAGATTTCTACACACTTTTAAGTGTGAAATTATTATTTTGTTTATACAATTATACGTGTGAAAAATATATTGTTTTATAATTTTTTTCACACTTATTAATGTAACCAATTTTTACATATTATTAAGTGTTAATAAAATTATGAGATTTTACACACTTTTTATATGTGTGAAAATAAAATTATGTAAATTGGATAATTTTTTTGTAGTGAGTGGATGATGTTTATTAACAAGTCTAAAAAGTTATTATATTTGTCCATTTCTTATACAGATCTTCACTTCTTTTATCTCTCCTTTGTTTTCTCCCAACACCAGCAGAGTTAACAACCGGCTTCAGCGTCAATGATTATCAAGACCCAATAAACCGTGATTAAAATCATCAAAATCCACGGCCATGGATGGATGTGGAGGTGAGCCCTTGATAAGAAAAAGGGAGAGGGATGACTATGGTAGTGATCTTGTAGTGGTGATGGTGGCCGCCACTGGATTTGTGGTACATATATGTTTTTGTCCTTAAATTTGAATTATGTTGTTAATTAGTTTATTTGTTATTTTTGATTTTTGGTATTTGTTATGGGGTTAAAAATATTTACTGGAGTTGTTGGTTTTTGGGATTTAAGATGAAGATGATAAAGGTTAGTGTGTGTGTGTGTGTGTGAGAGAGAGAGAGAGAGAGAGAGAGTTTAACTGTGGTGATGATGGAGGTTGTAGTGATGGCGTCAGGTGGTGGCTATGGTGGCAGTGACGGCAGATAGTGGCTGTGGCTGGGTTTGATAGAGAGAGAAATGGGTGAGTTTGAGGACTCGAGCTTCTTTGTTTTTGAAGGAAAACGTTGTTCCGGACAACTTTCGTGTTTTAACTTTTTGATGAAACGTACCAGAAGGGCCTCGTTCAAAATGGACAGCTTCTTAACAATTTGTAAATGGTAGTTTCGGTGTTTTGGTCTCGTTAACATGTTTTGATCATATCTTTTGACTCGTGTACTCGTTTTAGGAGATTCAAATTGCTACGTTTTCCTTGTAAGATCCTCTATAATTCTATAAGCTTTTTTCAAGTTTATAAGTATATGTTTCTAGTCTTTATCATAACATAACCTACTAGTTTACTTTGTTTTATAAATGATAACATATAATGATATATAAGTTTAGAATTGTTTTGAGGATTTGTACATCATGAGATCAATATAACAAGACATATATAGCATATAGAGCTTATGAAAACATAGTAAGGATGATGAGCATAGGTTTTCTTACAACTTTTGGCCTTATACAAGGGAGACTAAGAACAAGAACACTAGCTTAATTCTTCAACTAAAAACCCTAACTTCCAATCCTTCAACACAATTCTTGCTAACCCTTAATAACCTTGATATAACCCTTGTGAAAAACCTTCTTAGCTCAGCCCTAGTACCCTTGTGTAGCTCCTAATTCAACCATGGAATCACCAAATAAATACTAGTTGCATGTAGAGAATAACTAGGCCTTTAACTTTGTAGTATAACTTGAAGATTGACTCAAAAGAAGAGTGTTTGTGTTTGTGTTTGTTTTGTGTTGTGAACGTCTACAAGAGGGGTAGGGGTATTTATAGGACCTTGAGGAGGTTAGTTTGCACTAAGGTGTGGTATAGAATGAAACACATGATACATACTTGGTTGTTTTTAGGCCTTAAGTCTTTCTATGGCTTAAAAGGATACACATGAATACTCTAAATGTTCTATGGCTCTCACCAAGCCACCAAGGCCTTGGTGATTCAGTCTATACACGTTCAAGGGCAAGGGGAGGGACTAGGTGGATGAATCTTGGCCTTATATAAGTTACGAAGTGAGTTTTGGTCCCGTTAATCGCTAACTGTAAGTCGTTAAGTCACGAAACTTAAAATCGGGTATCCTAAAAATATGAAACTTATAAAAATGTTAGAACTTATTAATATAACCTATCTTAGAATATTAAATGAGTGATAAGTTTTATCGAGGTGCTTAAAGTCGTAAAAACCTAAAACCATAATTGTTTAATATCTAGTTAAGATATTTAGGCCTTAAGTCTTTCTATGGCTTAAAAGGATACACATGAATGCTCTAAATGTTCTATGGATCTCACCAAGCCGCCAAGGCCTTGGTGATTCAGTTTATACACGTTCAAGGGCAAGGGGAGGGACTAGGTGGATGAATCTTAGCCTTATATAAGTTACGAAATGAGTTTTGGTCTTGTTAATCGCTAACTGTAAGTCGTTAAGTCACGAAACTTAAAATCGGGTATCCTAAAAATATGAAACTTATAAAAATGTTAGAACTTATTAATATAACCTATCTTAGCATATTAAATGAGTGATAAGTTTTATCGGGGTGCTTAAAGTCGTAAAAACCTAAAACCATAATTGTTTAATATCTAGTTAAGATATTTAAGAAGAGAATTTCAACTTGACTTCTCTTAGTGAGATATTTTGTAATATATTATCTAAATAATATCTAGTTTGTTAATACAAATATCGCCTAAGAACGTTATTTATATTTTACGATCTTTGCTAAGTTTTGTTAATGACAAAATGTAAACTTTAGTTTCTAAGTAAAACTTAATTTTAGTTTAAAGACTTGCATAATTAGACATTTGCTACATTTTACATTTCACATTAAACACAACACTTTTTATATTTCTTAAAATAGAAAAATATTAACATCACATCATACATTTATGGTAAGCTTGTGTGTTTGACTTACCATAACCTCTTACACATTTTTGGAAGCTTTCCATCTTTGATTCAATGTGTTTGACTAGAATTTAGTTGATGTGACTTTGGTTGGTTTGGATAAATTTATTGCAAAACCAACTGCAAGCCTGGCGGAACCCTGGAGGTACACGGGCGGAACCCATCTGAGGGTTCCGCCATATCCGCCAGACCTGCAGAAGGTCTTGCTATAAATACCAAGCCATATGTTTGAATTTTGGTTTATCACTCTAGATTACATTTTCACACACATACATTCATATCATTCATCTAACCCTTTAACATTTCATTTTGATGTGAAGTTTCTTTTGTAGCAAAGAAGTTCACAAATTCATATAAAGTTACAAGTATTCAACACAACGTTGCAAGACTTGTTAGCTTAGCATCGTGTAGACTTTGTGTAGTTTACACTTCATTTGATTGTGTGTTTTCAGTAGTGATCGGTTAGTATTTTAGGCCTCAAAATACAAAGTGTGACGGGAGTTGTTGTACCCTTGTAAAAGAACTAACGGGAGTGGTTGTACCCTTGTAAAAGAACTCGACATCTAGCTTAGTGTCGGTAAACGTGTATAAGCGACGTGTAAGGTTTTCTCCGCCGGTGAAAGGAGCTTGTTGACTAGTGAAAGAAACTCTCGAGTTGGATACTCGGGGCGTGGACGTAGGGTAAGGAAAAAGAGTCCTTGTAGCCGAACCATGATAAATACTCGTGTTGTGGTTTGATCGTTTCTTTCTTTATACTTGCATGTTATATATTGTGTTTGTGTTCATATCTTTGATTAAACGGAAAGTTTCAAAAGATAATTAAACAAGTTTAAAGTTTTTAAATGGTAAACTATTCAACCCCCCTTCTAGTTTTCCACAATTGGCATCAAGATCTACGTTACTCAAGCTTTTAAAATATACTGTGTTTTAAAACTTGAAACGATCCATGGATTTTGAAAATTACAAAAAAGGGCAATCTATGCAAAGACCACCACTTTTTGAAGCAAATGGTTTTATATATTGGAAAAACCGTTTTGAAACTTACGTGAAATCTAAAGATATAGATTTATGGTATATAATCATTGATGGTGATAATATAGCTACAAATAGTAAAGATGATGATCAAAAGAAATTGATTGCTAAAAATAATGAAGCTAAAATGATGCTTTATAATGCTTTGCCTAAGAAAGAATATGAAAGAGTCTTTATGTGTAAAACCGCCAAAGATATTTGGCAATCTTTAATAGTCACTCATCAAGGAAACTCACAAGTTAAGGATAACAAAATTGATCTTCTTGTTCAACAATATGAACAATTTGTTATTCCCGAAGATGAGATTATTGATAGTGCATTTGCTAGGTTTAACACTATTATTACTTCACTTAAAGCACTTGATGAATCTTTTTGTAGCAAGAATTTTGTCAGGAAATTCCTTAGAGCACTCCATCCGAAGTGGAGAGCAAAAGTGACGGCAATTGAAGAATCCAAGGATCTTTAAAGCATGTCACTTGACGAGCTAATTGGAAACCTCAAAGTTCATGAAATGGTAATGGAAAAAGATTCCGAAATAGTTAAAGGCAAGAAAGAAAAGGTTAAGTCCATTGCCTTGAAAGCTAGAGTCCAATCAAGTGATGATGAAGAATCTACTTCGGATAGTGACGATGAAGAATATGCCATGGCCGTTAGAGACTTCAAGAAGTTCTTTCGTAGACGAGGGAAGTTTGTAAGGCAACCTAAAGATGACAAGAAAACCTTCCGAAAAGATCGTGGTGATAGGAAAGGAAAGGTTGAAAGGAAATGCTATAGGTGTGGAGACACAAGTCATCTCATAGGAGAATGTCCAAAACCACCCAAAAGCAAGTCTCAACAAGCTTTTGTGGGTGGTGCTTGGAGTGACTATGAAGGAGATGACGATGAGCCAAAGAATGATGATATTGCTCTCATGGCTCACGACTCAAATGAGGTACTCTCCGACTCATCTTATTCTTCTATTGATGATGACACTTTACAAAAAGAATATAACAAACTTTGTGAATTGAGCTTAAAAATCATAAACAAAAATAAGTTTTTGAAAACTAAAAAGGAGTTTTTAGAAAATGAAGTTTATGAGTTAAAATAAAAAGCTAAGAGATTATAAAAGAGTAAAGGTATTGACACATCGTGCAAATCATGTGAAGACCTTAAACTCGAAGTTGAGAAACTTAAAATTACTCAAGATGATCTAATAAAACAAACCACAAAGTTTAAGAAGTTCGATAAGAGCATTTCTTGTGCGGATGAAATTATGAAACTTCAAAAGTCACCATTTAATAAAACAGGACTAGGTTTCATGAAATTAGAAACTTCGAAGAGTCAAACGAAACAAGAAAAGAATGCACAAGAAACTAACAAAACTGTTACAGCAGCCCGCGGAACAGACGGAACCCAAATTAGGGTTCCGCCCGTTGAACCCAAAGGTTCCGCCGGGTCTGCAGCAGCAGTAACATCCTCCACATCGGATCGTTCAAAATTTGTTAAAGTCACATATAAAAATGGAACAAAACCTGCCTTTAAAACTGGAGTAGGACTTAGTAAAAACGAATTTAGAGCTATAACTACTCAACCAAGACCTAAGACTCCAATTCCCAAACGCCCCTTTCCAAAGAGTAACTACAACACACGACCAAACTACCAACATGTTTGGAACCAAAACACTCCTGGACATTACCAAACTCCAAATTACATGTCATGGAACCCTTATGTTCTATTTTCATACTTGGATCAAGTTAATGGTATGCTTAACCAAAATGGACCCATGAGAAATTGGGGACCAAATGTTTGAGTGTTTTTCGTAAAATAGGTGTGCCTCAAAGTATGTTTGGAACCGGATGAATGGATTAAAGATAGCGGTTGTTCAAGGCACATGACGGGTAACAAAAGCCTCTTCTCAACTTATCACAAATGTGATGGAGGTAATGTTATGTTTGGTAGTAAAGCTAAGAGCAAAATCATCGGAATACTTAAAGATGGTATAACCATAGCCAAAGGTGTTCTTAAGAACAACATGTATGTCATGAATATGGATCAAACATCTAGAGACAAACTTTGTCTTACTTCATTAGATGAATCTTCAACTTTATGGCATACACGTTTAGGACACGCTAACATGAGACTTGTACAAAACCTCTCATCCAAAGACCTAGTTCGTAACCTACCTAAGTTGAAATATGACCAACACTTTTGTGACGCTTGCAAAGTCGGTAAACAAGTCCATAGTAGCCATCAGGCTAAAAACTTGGTTTCTACATCTAGGTGTCTAGAACTTTTGCATATGGATTTATTTGGTCCATCCGCTATACAAAGTTATGGAGGTAACTTCTATACTTTGGTCATAGTAGATGATTACTCAAG
The DNA here is from genome assembly GCA_030686995.1 of Artemisia argyi. Classification (NCBI taxonomy): domain Eukaryota; kingdom Viridiplantae; phylum Streptophyta; class Magnoliopsida; order Asterales; family Asteraceae; genus Artemisia; species Artemisia argyi. Next base: position 193,742,992 of record CM060687.1, on the reverse strand, counting down.
ATATACTTGGACAAAATTTTTTAAAAGTAAAAATGAAGCTTTTGATAAATTTGAGATTCTAAGTAAGAAAATTAAAAATCAAGTAGGGTCTAGTATTGTGTCTATTAGAACGGATCACGGTCGTGAATTTGATAATGAATTTCAATTTGGAAACTTTTGTGATAAAAATGGAATTACTCATAACTTTTCGGCTTCACGCACTCCTCAATCTAATGGTGTAGTAGAACGTAAAAACCGGACTTTGCAAGAGATGAGTAGAACAATGCTTAATGAACAAAACATTCCACAAAAGTTTTGGTGTAACGCCGTTGACACATCAACGTACATTTTAAATCGAGTCTTAATTAGACCATTTTTGAATAAAACTCCTTATGAACTATATAAAGGTAAAAAGCCTAAATTAGGATACTTTAGAGTGTTTGGGAGTAAATGCTTTATTCTTAACACCAAAGATTATCTCACCAAATTTGACCCAAAGTCTTATGAAGGTGTATTTCTTGGATATTCACAAAATAGTAAAGCTTACATTGTTTTGAACAAAGAAACCTTAAGAGTCGAGGAATCGTTGAACGTAACATTTGACGAGAGTCCACCTCCCTCTAAGACATCACCTTTGGAAGATGATGACTTAGTTGAAAGCCAAGCAATAGAAAGTCAAGAGATCTTAGGTAATGACAAAGAAGATGAACTATTAAACAAAGAATTTGTGAATGTCAAAGAATCTAAAAGTCATCCATTAGATGGTGTCATAGGAAACATTAACGAAAGAACACTAAGATCAAAAGTTCAAAATGAAAGCAACTTCTTTTGTTTCGTGTCAACCATTGAGCCGAAAAACATTAATGAAGCCATTAAAGATGAGTCTTGGGTAATAGCAATGCAAGAAGAGTTAAACCAATTTGTTAGGAATGATGTATGGACATTAGTTCCTCAACCAAAGAGTCAAACAATAATTGGAACAAAATGGGTCTTTCGTAATAAAATGGATGAAAATGGAATTGTGTCTAGAAACAAAGCTAGGCTAGTAGCACAAGGATATAATCAACAAGAAGGCATTGACTACGATGAAACTTTTGCTCCGGTTGCTAGGCTCGAGTCAATTAGAATCTTACTTGCATATGCATGTGCACACAATTTTAAACTCTTTCAAATGGACGTCAAAAGTGCGTTTCTAAACGGGGTTATAAATGAAGAAGTGTATGTTGCTCAACCACCGGGCTTCATCGATTTTGAAAAATCCAATCATGTTTACAAACTTAAAAAGGCTCTTTACGGACTTAAGCAAGCTCCAAAAGCATGGTATGATCGACTTAAAACCTTCCTAGTTGACCATAAGTGTACCATGGGCTTAGTTGATAATACTCTCTTCACTAAGAAGAAAGATTCACATATTATCATAGTCCAAATCTATGTTGATGACATTATATTCGGATCAACTTGTCAAGAATTATGCGTGGATTTCTCAAAAATCATGCATGACGAGTTTGAAATGAGTATGATGGGAGAACTCAACTTTTTCCTAGGACTCCAAATTAAACAACTAGAAGATGGTATCTTCTTTATCCAATCTAAATATATTAAGGACATGCTTAAGAATTTTGGATTAGAAGATTTGAAACCAATCAAAACGCCATGTCCACGGAAACAAAACTCACCAAGGATGAGGAAAGTGAATCCGTAGATAGCACTAAATATAGAGGTATGATTGGAAGTCTACTTTACCTAACGGCTAGTAGACCCGACATTATGTTTAGTGTTTGTCTATGTGCTCATTTCAAAAAGATCCTAAGACAACTCATCTCTAAGCCGTTGAAAGGATTTTTAGATATATTAAGGGCACTACACATTTAGGTTTATGGTATCCCAAAGGAACGGGAATAGACACCATAGTGTATGCCGACTCGGATCATGCCGGTGACTATGTTGATAGAAAAAGCACAAGTGGTATTTGTACTTTTGTTGGACATTGTCTCACCTCATGGTTCTCTAAGAAGCAAACGGCTCTTGCTATCTCAACAACGAAAGCCGAGTACGTTTCGGCCGGAAAGGCGTGTCAACAAGCTCTTTGGATGAAGCAAGCTCTTGTCGACTACGGAATTCAACTTAACGACATCACCATTCTTTGTGACAACAAAGGAGCCATTGATCTTAGCAAAAATCCAGTTCAACATGCTCGTACCAAACATATTGAAATCTGTCATCATTTCCTTCGTGATAATGTTCAAAAAGGAAATATCTCAATTGAGAAAGTTTCTTCCGAAGACAACATAGCCGACATTCTCATAAAATCTCTTAAACGAGAACCTTTTAACCTTCTTAGGCTAGGCTTAGGACTCATGGAACCTACATTGTAGTTCTAGACATTAGACAAAAATCACAAAAAATCAAAACAAATCAATAACTCTTTTTCTCAGCAGGGTCGGCGGAACCCTCAGCCACAACGGACGGAACCCACTTTTAGGTTCCGCCGTATCCGCCGACCTGCAGAACCTTTTTCTTAGTTTATATTAAACCAAACACCCATTATCTCATACCACCACTTCCAAACTGCTACTATTCACTTTACCTTTCATCCACACCTACGAAAATTTGGTCCTCCTTTCATTCACATTGCTCATTAATCATCATTGTAAGTATTCTAAACATGCTTACAATCCTGATCTAAGTCTAGGAATTCTATTTTTGCACAAAAACAAAAAACTTGGGGTATGCATTAACTTGAGAAACTCACGCATGAAATTAGGTGTTTAACAAAACTAATCATGTTCCCCATAGTTAGGAATTGCATTCTTACTAATTGTAAACATGTTTGCTAAAACACCCCATGTCAAATTTTTGCAAAAATTTCTCACATATAGGACAAATATTTTTTCGTCTCACATTGTGAATACAAAATCAAAACATTATGTTTAAAACATCACTTGCATAATGTCCCTTGAATGCTAAAGGGAATACATAACCAATATGTATTTTCGGGTACATTCAAACGAAGCTACATTGAACTAGGAGCGCTTGGGTTATCTTTTGTTTTATAACAAAACTTGCATTATAAAACGTTTTTGAGCATCAAAATGAGTCAAGATAACCGCACCTCCACATTGTCTTCATATAGGCACACACTAGAACATCCACATTACAATAGTAGTTTACTTAGACTAAAATGTGAAATTTTGTTTTTCTAGGAATCATCATGCCTCCTCTAACCCACTACGACCACAAGGACACCATTAAGTACCTACCCAAACACCACAAAACCAAAGGTCTTACTGAAACTCAAATCGATGTTTTCAAAGCCTTAGAAAAACGATATGTCCATGAAGGTAGAACCATTGACCCATCCTTCCTAGAAGGTACAAACCTCTACACGGAACTTGCCACAATCAACTTTGAGTGTCTCTTAGAACTCGACGAGCCTATTTGTCCTAGGTTTATTATAGAATTCTATGCATCCGTCACTCTCTCCACGGATGAGTATGGTCGCATGTCTATTAACTTCACGGCTAGTAGTCATCAATACTCTTTCTCTCTATAGGAATTTGCTCAAATCCTAGGTGTCCCAAACCGTGGTACTTGCATCTACTCCGACAAGCATACCCTCTCAACTCTTGACACACTCATTGACCGAATCCATCCCTATGATACCCCTCTTGTGTCCAAAGATGAACTTCGTGACCACCTCTTCATTAGGACCACCAACACTAGGAGAACTAGAACCGGAAATGAGGTCAACAAGGACCCATATGGAATGGAACTCAATGAACTCAAGCCCCAATTCAAGAAATGGGAGGAACTCCTTAGAGCCAATGTCATTAGCACCATAGGAAACCGGGATCACATCAACGTTTGCCTTTGCTACATGCTCTACTCCTTGTCCGTTAGGCAACCCTTCAACCTTGCCTACTACATGGCCAAGAGAATGGCCGACATTCCCGTGCAAGGCACAACGGCTATGCCGTATGGAATGCTTTTGACCCGTCTCTTTAGGTTCATCTCTCCCATTCCATCAACTCCTGGAGGTCTTCGCCTAGACTACTCTCTTATTCCACACACTTTTGTCCCACTAAGTGATAGGAGAGTCTACAAAGCCCAAGGAAAACGTCCTCATCCTCCTACCTCCTCATCATCTTCCTCAATGAGTGAAGATGAGACTTTGCCCAACTCTAGGCTCCCACCTCTTGAATACCTTTCCCAACTTCCGGATATTCCAAATGAGTCGGATGAGTTCAAGCAAACAAAAGGGATGTTCAAAAATCTCGGGAGATTCCTTGGAAAGCTCAAGAAGAAGATTGACCGTCAATGAGAGCGGGTGTGTAGGAGTGTTTGGCACAAGGTGCTATTTGAAACAATTTGGTCGTTTAAACAATGTTTGTCATGAATTTGTGTGTTCGTAGGATATTTGGTACAATTTGGAACATGTATTTACTAACTATGATGCAGGATGACAACATTTGGCATGTTGTCAAATTTTCAAGTTTATGAAAATTTCACTAAGTATAGTGAAATTCGCTAGCCCCCGGTCAAAGTCCAATGGTATGCGCATTTACATGTCCAATTTTTGCATTTTCTAACCAGATATGAATTATATTTTTGGTTTTAGGAGTTTTCGAAAAATTTGAAAATCGTCTCGCGGGTCAAATTTGCAGACTGCCTACTTTTTCAGGCTTGGCGGATCTGGCGGCACCCAAAAATGGGTCCCGCCAGTGTATTTTCTGGGCAACCCAGAAATGGCCCAACGGACCAGACGAAACCCAAATCAGGGTTCCGCCTGTGTTTCTCCAGGGTTCCGCCAATTTGCCTGCAGATTTTTTTTGGTTTTCAACATTTTAATATCCAATCCACAACAAATCATCTTTTTTAGATAGAAACCCATTTCCTACTATTTGTTAACCACATTAGGATCTTTCTCATCCTCTAAAACTCAAAGAAAACCATTTCACGCCAAATTTCAAACTTAGCCATAACCACCTCAAGGAACCTTCACCCATAAAGGAAGGAACCCTTCAAAAGGTTCCTTGCAATCCGTGGAACATATACCTTCAACCAATTTGCCAAAACCACTAAGCATTTAGTGCAAATCTTTGTCTTCTTCCTTCACCATTTTCATTGGATTGACTTCCATGATTTGACAACCCTCATTAGTCTTCCAAATCATTAGGAACCTCCATTTTTGTATGGCTAAACATCAAATCCAAACACTACTTCCCATACTTCTTCACCACTATAAATTAAACCATCTTAGAACACTCTCAAATCACACCATCACCATCACAATCTCTGATTCTAAACCTCTAATAAACCATTTTGTCAATGACAAAGTCAACAATAACCTCTCAACCATCACGACCCGTTCGGAGAACCGCACGCATAAGTGTCAAACCACTTTGGTCAAACCACACAATCAACTTAACCTGTTCATCCTCGGATGAATTCTCCTCACCTATCAAAAATGAACATTTTCTAAACCTTGCATCTCCATCTCCATCACCCAATGAACCTAATGAGCTCACCACTCCACCACCAACAAAATCACCCATTGACCCAACTCCACCAAGTGCTCCAACCCAACCATCCAAAACTCCATCACCATCACCATTACCTAAACTTGAACCAATGGAGTTATTTGGGTCTCCTCAACATCACCACATCCGTTTATACAAGATCTCAATGATCTTCCACCAAGACCAACAAAACCACCACCTTTCACAAATGAAACACCAAGGTCATTGCTTGACCAAAATGAGTCTTTTATCCACAACCAATCACCACAACAAGAGTATCACCACCTAAAACCAATGTTGTTTCACCCTATCTACCATGACATCCATGGTCCTCTTTATGGAGAACCTAACTTTGAAAACCATGATCACCCAACTCCACCACATTCTCAATCCCAAAACTTTGAGTCTTTATTTCCTTCTTATGAGGAAATCCAAAGCATGGTTGAAAATCACCTTCATCAAGCAATGGAATTTCAAACCACCTTGCTTGACTCCATACCAAACCCATCCTCCAACCAAGAAACCAACACCAACCCACCACCACCAACATCATCAAACGACCCATTTCCACCCACTCATCATCATGTTTGCTCACAATGTGAGCAAATGTTAAAAATGGGTGAAAGCATCAAGTTGTTGCTTCACCAATTTCAAGATGAAACCCGTTTTGCAATCCAACACATCATAGAACGTTTGGATGCTTTTTCCCACCCAAACAAATCCTAGACCACATTTGGAGGCCTTTTGCCCCATTTAGGAAATGTGTCGAATGACTTCTACTTATAGAAGTAGGATTTGATTTTTCTTTTATTTCTTGGTTATTTTTTATCTTTTATTTTTATTTTTAGAAGTAGGAGGATAGTTTTCATTTCTTGTCTTTGACTTTTGCAAAGTCAAATTTTACTTGAAATGACATCTTTTACTACTTTCTTACTTGCTTTGTTGGTTGATCAGATATGAGTTGTCATTGTGGTTGCATATTGTGTGGTGACTACAAGCTTGATTATATGTCATTATCACCAACTAACCATTTTTTTGTAGGTTCAAAATCCATGTTTCCCATCTTGGCACTCCTTTTAGGGGGAGTATCGACCAAGGGGGAGCACGTGCATCGTTCCGCTTCGCTACTCTTCTTTTTGTTTTGACAAAAAGGGGGAGAAAGATATATTAACTTTTAAACTTAAAATGATTTTCATCACTTAAGTAAAACGATTTTAATATAACATTTTTTTTAAGTCTTAAACACTAAAATTTTGTGAGTTACTTAAAAACAAAGTTTATGTTTTGTCATCAACAAAAAGGGGTAGATTGTTAATACAAATATCGCCTAAAAACGTTATTTATATTTTACGATCTTTGTTAAGTTTTGTTAACGACAAAATGTAAACTTTAGTTTCTAAGTAAAACTTAATTTTAGTTTAAAGACTTGCATAATTAGACATTTGCTACATTTTACATTTCACATTAAACACAACACTTTTTATATTTCTTAAAATAGAAAAATGTTAACATCACATCATACATTTATGGTAAGCTTGTGTGTTTGACTTACCATAACCTCTTACACATTTTTGGAAGCTTTCCATCTTTGATTCAATGTGTTTGACTAGAATTTAGTTGATGTGACTTTGGTTGGTTTGGATAAATTTATTGCAAAACCAACTGCAAGCCTGGCGGAACCCTGGGGGTACACGGGCGGAACCCATATGAGGGTTCCGCCATATCCGCCAGACCTGCAGAAGGTCTTGCTATAAATACCAAGCCATATGTTTGAATTTTGGTTTATCACTCTAGATTACATTTTCACACACATACATTCATATCATTCATCTAACCCTTTAACATTTCATTTTGATGTGAAGTTTCTTTTGTAGCAAAGAAGTTCACAAGTTCATATAAAGTTACAAGTATTCAACACAACGTTGCAAGACTTGTTAGCTTAGCATCGTGTAGACTTTGTGTAGTTTACACTTCATTTGATTGTGTGTTTTCAGTAGTGATCGGTTAGTATTTAGGCCTCAAAATACAAAGTGTGACGGGAGTTGTTGTACCCTTGTAAAAGAACTAACGGGAGTGGTTGTACCCTTGTAAAAGAACTCGACATCTAGCTTAGTGTCGGTAAACGTGTATAAGCGACGTGTAAGGTTTTCTCCGCCGGTGAAAGGAGCTTGTTGACTAGTGAAAGAAACTCTCGAGTTGGATACTCGGGGCGTGGACGTAGGGCAAGGAAAAAGAGTTCTTGTAGCTGAACCACGATAAATACTCGTGTTGTGGTTTGATCATTTCTTTCTTTATACTTGCATGTTATATATTGTGTTTGTGTTTATATCTTTGATTAAACGGAAAGTTTCAAAAGATAATTAAACAAGTTTAAAGTTTTTAAACGGTAAACTATTCAACCCCCCTTCTAGTTTTCCACATAGTTGATGACTAAGTATATGATTAGGCAAGGTCATTTAAAATATACTAGTCAAAAGGTGGTGCGGGTATCGGGAGTGAATAGTAAAAGTGAATAGTGAAAAAGAATAGTAACCCCGAAAATGCGAATTGTTACATGTTACGCCCTCGCCGACAACAACCACTGGTATCCTCATAAAACTCGGCCGGTGGCATGGCGGGGACAATGCGGTTTGTTGCAGCTATTGATGATTCTCCTATTTCATAAGTCCTTGGAGGAAAACCTGGTGGATGAAAGGGAATATTTTCTGGAGACGTCATCCTTCGGGAGAAGGGTGCATCTGGGAAGGTTTGGGTATAAGTGTTAAACCAAAAATCTGGTGCGCCTTGTGGTGGAGGAGGTGGTGGAGACAATGGAATTGACTCGTAATGTTCGGGGGATGAGGGTGGTGATGATCCAAAGACATCTAGAGGAGAACTAGGTGACAATCGTCTATACCTTCGACGAGGAGTATGGATATGTATAGGACCGATAGGGGTTCGCCTAAATGGTCTCATGAAAGGTTCGGGTTCGTAGGGTTAGAGAACTCTAACCCTTCTACCACGGAAGACTCGGGTAGATGGAGGTGGAGGTAAGGTAGGTGGGGTCACCGTACCCGGATCGGGAGACCAACACCATGTTGACACAAGTCTATCATCGGATGACGAAGAGTTTATTTAATAGATGTCGAATTGGGTAAGACTCCAATATTAAGTAATCAATTACATGCTATGTGGTGTTTATTTAATTTTGGCTTACGCAATCGATTCGTCGATGTATGTGGCTCTTTTTACTTTGAAGAAGAAAACCCTAATTGAATAAATACATTATACACCTAGATTTGATTATTAATAGGATTATTGAATTAAATTTTCATGTGGCTACATGTTTTATACATATTTAATTGTTATGTTATGTAAGTTTATTTAGTTGTGTTATTTTTTATTATGCATTACTTGTTTTTGTTTATTATTTATGTGAGACATGTTTATAAACGAAAAAGGGTAATTTTTGAATAGAAAAATAACATGGACTAAATAAATGACGAAATTTGTTTTGGTTTTTAAGAGTCAAAATCTCATTGTTTGGTTAATTGATGTTTTTGTACGTAATGGTTAAATAGGCTCGACCGAAATTGACAAACTATGTGGTGGGTTCTAGTGGAGAGGGGTTTTTTAAGAGATTCGCTCCTACCGGCTCTCTACGTCCGCTTGTGCGTCAACTAGACTTACCGAACAACCATTACATGTACATTGTCATCTTAAGGGTGAATTGACCACAATTCCATGATGATTATCCGAAACACTAAGCTTTAGGGCTTATGCAAAAGTACGATATAGTGGACGATAATTGTTGGTAATTCTTTAATTGGTGAACTCGATACCTCAATCAAAACTTTGTTATTTTACTCTTAGTGAATTGGTAAATAAAATTGTTTTGTAAAACCAATGTTATGAAGTTGTATGCATGCTTTTTCATACAATATTTTGATTACACGTCAAAATTAATACCCTTGTAAAATTAAGTCGAATGCCATTTAATTAAAAACACTGGAAGTTGTAGTTTACGTCATGTGAGAACTTGGCTAGATTTCAATGGAGAGGTAAAATTCATAATTTCATTGCTAGCAGATCAACTGATGTAATGGAATTATGAGTTTGCAGTTTTTAATTTAGACGAATTAAATTGAGTAGGAAGTGAGAACTTGGACTAGAGGCATTAATATGAGGATCAAACATGCTTACATTACAAAAGTTTTGTAATTGTAAATCCCATAAATCTAGGAATTGGAAAAATGTTGTGCCAATTATTGTAAGACAAGTTACCTCACATTATATTTTCATTACTAGCAGATCAACTGATGTGATGAAACTATGTTTATGGAGGATCCTAGTTTTCAATAAAATTATATGGATTTTATTTCCTTGGGTATTTTATTTTCTTGAAAATTTGTATTATAAAAATACTAATGTTTTGAGCTTTCTTTATCAGTAGAAATGGCTCAAACTGATAACACCAACTTACGTTCTACGTTCAAGTCTTACTTTGAACGAGAAAAATTGACTGGCACAGAAAATTTCAATGATTGGTATCGTTCACTCATGATTGTCTTGAGAGTGACTGATCAACTTGAAATCTTGAAGACGCCTTGTCCTGCTAAACCAACTGGTCCAACTGCAACTGATGCAGTAAAAGCCGCTTGGAAAGAAGTTTATAAGACGCATATTGATGTAGCATGTTTAATGTTGAGGGTGATGACACCTGCTTTACAAAGGCAGTTTGAAAATTTCTTCCCTATGAACATGATTGATGAACTTAAGAAACTATATGAGAAACCATCAAATGTAGAGATTTACGATTTGATTGAGTCTCTACATGGTTGTAAGTAGGGTGATGGTGAACTTGTGAGTGCTCATGTATTGAAAATGAAAAGTTACATGGATCAATTACAAGCACTTGGCAAACCCTATGACAATGATATGGCTGTGAACTTAATCAATAGATCCCTTAACAAGGAATTTAGTGGTTTTGTTAGGAACTTCAATATACATTGCATGGGGAAGACAGTGAGTGGATTGCACGCATTGCTCATTTATTATGAGAAAGGTTTACCACTAAAGGCTCCTACACCCCAGGTACTTGCTATTCAAGGGGGTAGAATTAACAAGCCAAATGCGAACAAGAAGAAGGGTAAGGGTAAGGCTGATAAGAATAAGCAAGTTATGACTTACCAACCTCCTCGTCCTAAAAAAACCCTCCAAAGAAGGATCAAGGATGCCATTACTGCAAGGTGATGAGTCACTGGAAGAGGAATTGTCCTCTTTATCTCGATGACTTACGAACTAATAAGGTTAAGAAGACTGGGCACGTGGGCGCCAATACTTTAGGTAACTTATTTGTCATTGAATTATTTACTCTATCTCATAAAATAAATTCCTGTGTATATGATACTGGATGTGGTATTAACATATGTAATACACTGCGGGGATTTAGAGAGGAAATGAGACTATCTTATTGGGAGCAATTTCTGCAACTGGGCAATGGAGCACAAGCAGTAGTTGAAGCCATAGGAGTGTTTAATTTAGTTTTGCCTTCTGGTTTAGTACTTATTTTAAACAATTGTCATTATGCACCTTCTATTGTTAGAGGTGTTGTTTCCTTTTCATGTTTATTGGATCTTGGTTTTACTCATACTATTAATAGCAATGGAATTTGTGTTTCTTTAAATGGTGTATTTTATTTTAATGCTCTTGCTGTGAATGATGCGTTTGAAATTGATATGAATGATTATATGTCCAATAATAATAATAATTCAATGTATAGCATAAGTAAGAGAATTAAGTATGACTTGAATTCTTCTTACCTTTGGCACTGTAGACTTGCCCATATAGACAAGGCTCGCATGCAAAAGCTGCAACAAGATGGGCTTTTGAAAAATATCAATGATGAGTCATTTGATAAATGTGAGTCTTGTATATCTGGGAAGATGACTAAGAAACATTTTCATAGTAATATGGAAAGAGCTTCAGATCTACTTGGTTTGATACATAATGATGTGTGTGGACCACTTAGACATGTGTCAAGGAGAGGTGTTATTTACTTCTTAACTTGTACAGATGATTTCAGCCATTATGGTTATGCTTATTTACTTAAGCATAAACATGAGGTGTTTGAAACATTTAAAGTTTTTAAAACAGAAGTAGAATTGCAATTAGGAAAGAATATTAAAGCTCTTCGTTCTGATCGAGGTGGTGAATACCTTAGTCAAGATTTTAAAGATTTCTTAGTTGAGAATGGAATTTTTCAGAATCTCACATCTCCATATACTCCACTGTAGAAACGTAAAGGGTGGGTGAATACGTTCCTCTTTAAAACTTAAAATGTTTCGTATCAAATTCCCGATTAAGTGTGACTAAATACGAATAGTAGTTATGTCACTCATAACAAACATATATGTCACTTAATAACAAGTATGCAAGCAATCACATAAACATAAACATAAAATGAGGTTTGAGCGTTTTTAACCAATTCAGATTACACTGGGGACGGTCCTTAAAATGTATGGATGGTCTCTTAAATGTTTGGGGACCGTCCCTGTATAAGGGACCGCCACCAATGGGCATTTTATTACGTGTGATTAAGTTTCTTGTGTTTTGCGTTTCTAAGTTAACTAGTTAATATCATAAGCATACACACAACAAGCCACACAAACATAAATGTAATGCAAGCATCGAAAGTAAAGAGATAAGAAGAGAAAACGCAAACCGGACACGATGATTTATAGTGGTTCGGCATGAAGCACCTCTTCGTCCTACTCCACTCCCCGAGTACCACACTTGAGAGTTATTTCACTAATCAACACTCTCCTTCAGGCGGAACAAACCGTACACAAGCTTACACAAGGTTTAACGACACTAAGCAGAATGTCGAGTCCTAATCCTAGCTAGAACCAATCTACACAAAGGCCCACGTGGCCACATGAACAAGCACTCTTGTCCCACTTAGATTGACACATGATCCAAGCCTTCACACGAACGAGCACTCCCGTTCACTTGAATCTTCACCCGACTCAAGCCTTCACACAAGACACACTTGGATCATCACCCGATCCAAGCCTTCACACACCGACTCAACTAACTCCTAACCTACACACTAGGACACCACACACCATACAACAATTACATGACCTAATCTAGTTGCAAGACTTCTTGGATCTACATCACCATCCAAGTTCACACAAATAACCCCATCCTCGACTCACACACAAGTCGAAAATATTACAAGACCTATTCTAGTTACAACACCTTGTGAATATTAGAATCATAACACTTGTTACGTTTGTGTGTGGACTCTTATAACATCTCGATTCTTCATCTAATTCGAGAGTTCTTCTCTTACCCATGAGGTAGAGGAAAAAGAAAATCATGACACTAGTTACGTTGGTATGTGGACTCAACAACACTTTGATTTTTGACGACTTCGAGTGTTCTTCTCTTGCACATGATGTAGTGGATGACGGGATCATTTATAAACACATACCAAAGAGTTATAGTGATCAAAAATGAAACAAGAAATTTTTGTGCAAAGAGGATCAGTTTTTCTGATGAAAATGGGTCAGTATTTATAGCCTGCACGAGGAGCGTCAGACGGTCCCTTAAACCTTGGACGATCCTTTATCAATAAGTGACCGTCACATAGATAAAGGACCTCCGTGACAGTTTTTGTCCTTTAGTGGTGAAATGTTACCTGGTGAAATTTTATCTGATTTGGGCGGGAAATGAGGCCGTTTGGACATTTTGAAATTCAAATTTATTTTTCTTATTAAAACATTTCTTTATAAATACAAAAATAATTTGTCTAGTTTATTTTTGTAAAAATGTTTTGTCACATTTATAAAATGTAAGGTTTAAGGACAAAAAGAATTTTCTTTGATTTAAGGACAAAAAGAATTTTCTTTGATCACTTAACAAAGTTGGTAAAGTGTTTGTTCATACCTGAAGTGATGTTGAGAGACGTTGATGTGTGAACGAGTAACTTGTGCCTTTTACGTTATGTGTTACAAGTTACGTGTTTGTCATCATTAAAACATGAAGACACTGTATAGATTAAACGTCGTAACGTTTGCACTAACAATCTCCCCCTTTTTGATGATGACAAATATGTAAACCGTAACTCTTAGTAAAGTGTAGAAGTTACTAGTTTACACTCCTCTCTCCCCCTTTTGTTGAAGCAAAAAAGGTGTTGCCAATGTTGAGGTAGACTTGATAAGATAACCCGAGAAGACAACTTGTAGTAGACTATCCCAACCCCCATCATTTAAAGAATTGAGCGTGCGTCATCCTAGTGAAGCCTTGCTCCTACCACCATGGTTTAACCAACTCCGAACCATGTACCCAACTACTTCCGAGCTCCCCCTAGCTCATTGCATCCCTAGTTTGACACTTGCAAATGCTCCCCCTTGGTGTATGCTCAAAACTAGTTTTGGCTATCAAAGAATCAAGCAATGACGTAATGCTACAAAACAAAGTTAGTAGACAAGTGCACATATATAATAATGATGATATATATAGGATGACATTATCGAAGATTAATACATGCATGACTCAATTGTGATTATTCTAAAGCATGGCATGAATGGATTGAAACTAAACATACATAATAGTTGATTAACACACCATTCTCTAACTTCTTCCAAGATAAGTGTCTAGTGTCTAGGTGATATGGGATGAGGATGATATGCTCCTAGATATGGATGAATATCACATAGGTTTGACAAGTTGTCTACCAAAAACAGGTATTGACGAATGCACTCTTAGATCGTATTTGCGTTTTGGACAAATATCTCATAGGTTTGACAGGTTGACAATTGTTGCATTTACAACTTGCTTATCACAAAAATTAAAATAGTTGATTGTTCTATACAATCATCACAACTATTTCATAGCAATTTTACGAACTTTCTTATTCAGATTCATAGAAAATTGACGATGACTTTGCAGCAAAGGACAAGACATTAACAAGCATAATCATAATATTATATTACCATTTCTTAAACATTTTACAATGTACTTCCTTACATGATATCATCCAAAAGGAAACAAAATTCATGATATCATATCCATACATAAACTGACAAAGGACATGTTGACATTAACTAAGATTCGTAGATCCATTAACACACAAAATACCACCAAAATATACCACAAAAGCTGCCCAGCCCATCACTCAAACAAGGCAAGATGGTGCTTCTTCTTTGCTCTTCCTTCTCGCGCCAAATCAAGAACCCCAATCAACCCAGCTAGCACCTTCCTATCTCTCTCCAGTGTATTCTTCATAAACTCCAAACCCAAATCATCATTCTCATGCAACAGCAAGAAACGATCTCCTTCTCCGACCAAATCCTCTAGAAACTTAATCTTTGACACTAATTCATCACGCTTTTCACCAAGCACCATCATTAGGCCTTCATTCTCACCGTATTTATGGCTAAATAGCAGACGCAGATGTCACACCCCCAATTTACCTGATTTGCAGCGGAATGTAATACCTGGGGGTGTCTGTCATAGCATCACAGTTACAGTTACATTGAACGACCTAAAGTGTCGTTTGGAAAAATACTTTGTTTGATCATTGAAATTATTCAGAGTTTACAATATAAGGTCCCCAAATGGTGTTGCATGTTTATGTAAAACAAGTCCTACTAGATCAAACATTTACATAAGTGCATGAAATAATGGTGAGACGCGTCGACTCCGCGACTCCATGAAGGTCCAAATGCATGCCACATAAGCTACCTTAATAACCTGAAATACATTGCTAAAACGTCAACATGAATGTTGGTGAATTCCATAGGTTTATAAAATGTAATGTTGTACGGCCACCACAAGTATAAGATAATGATGAAATACCCCATGATGAATAAAATTTGTACAATAGACCTTAAGCTCATGACACCGAAACTAGACTGTTGAAATTATATGCCCCTCCTGAATGTTCTGCCAAAACACTCAACTGTAAAAGACATGAAATGCATCCGCTTACTGTTGGTAACCACTACCACGGATGGAGGCGTCACCCTCGATAGATCTATCCACTCACTCTCGCTTTCAGGGAATTAACGGTTCATGATAATACTAGGGGACTTTAACAAGGCAGCAAGGCAACTTAAGCAATGTACATCTGTTTTGATACTTGGGCTCGTACTAAAATGATTGATGCAATGTATTCCCCCGTGGGATTTGAAATCAAAATATTGAACTGAAAACGGGGCTATGAAAACTCACCTGATATGATGGTACCATGAACATGTAATGAACTGAAAAACCAGGCGCGCACACTAGCCGCAACCTAATATGAATGATGAATGATCTACTTTAGATCATGAAATGATGTTGAAAATGTCCATGCACATGTTTCCTATACCACTCTTAACTTGAAAAATACTTGTTGATATCAAATGATACATTTTTCCAAAACTAGGGAAAATAAGGCAACTAGAAAATAAAACTAGTCGAAATGTATATATATATCGTATATATATATATATGTTAGTGTTGAAATCCTCGATTTGAAATCCTTGAAATAACGTCTTGTAGTAATAAAAATATACTTGTATTCACTAATACTTCATTAGTTGTGATTTTGGGTACTTGATTAATATTTCTAAAATCTAGAGTTACAACGTAGTAGTAATGTTATTATTATTTCTAATAAAAAGCTGTCAATTATATAGAGTTTTTGTCGATATTGAAACGTGAATATCTTTGTCGTTATAAGTCCGTTTTACTTGTTCTTTATATCCATGGTTACGTCTTAGCATGTAGTAATATATTTTGGAAAGCTTGGTTCCTCCGGGTTACGTCTAAAGTCTCTTTTTGCCCGACGAAAAACGTCCATCAGCATGTATTTTTCCGGAAAATAGTTTTCGTCGTTAATATTGAAAAATTCATATCTCCTTCGTTATAAACTCTTTTTAATCCGTTCTTTCGCCTACGGCTTCGTTTTTGAAAGTATTTTCTAAAAAATTTGCCAAAGTTTCCTTTATGTTTACTGATTTTCCTGGATTTACAAAAATGGGACAGAATGTTTATATACTTGTTACAAATCCATTTTTCATGTTCAAAACTAGTTTCTACTTCAACCAAATCTCTTGCAAACACCACAAAGCTATACTAATCCTACCATACACCTTCTTAGGGTGCCATGGGTTCCTAATCACTAGTAATCATGTTAATTTAACAAAGGAACACCTAAATCAAAATCTAGGGTTTGTATGTTCAAAAAGTTAACAAAAATAATGTGGTATAGCTAACTTGTACATGAAATTAAGCATGAAAACCATAAGATACATGTGTTAATTAGATGAAATCATGAAAATAAATTTGATAACTCACTTTGAAATAATAGGTGATTAGATGATGAGAAATCTTGTGTTACTTGTGTTTATGTTGCAAGAATCTTGATTAGAATGACAAAAGGAACAACTTTGTAGCTTTAAACTTTGAAAAATCATCACTTGATCATGGATCTTGGTTGTGTCGTGGGTTTTGGGGAAGAAAAGAGAGAAAAGCAATTTCTTGATCTAAAATTTATAAAGTGTTATGTATATTTGTGTTTGTAGATATTTAGGTAGCAATATATGATATAATAAGATTACATAATTGCTTAAGGTTAAAAATAAAAGCCATGTGGTCTAGGGGTGTTTGTATGGCCGGTTCTACATGAGAAAAAGAGAAGCAAAATAGGTTTTGGTAACTTAGGAAATGTAGTGTAATATTAGTTGTAGTTTAGTGTAAGTATTAGTTATAATCGGGTACCCGGTTTGCGAGAAATAAATTTTAACAAAGTTATTTGGGTCAAAGTAAAGTTATAAAAGTGTTAAAATTATGTTGGGTACAAGTATTGAGTGCTCGGGTGATTATTGTTTAGTTTCCACGAAAACCGTCACAATATTTATAAACTTACGTTATAAATAAAATAAATTTCCAAAATACTGGGTAAATGAATATTATAATTTTTATGATGATATAAGAGATATAGAAATATGTCGGGACCATTGTGGGAATATTTAGATATATTCGTCGTGTTTATTAACCGAGTGTTAACGTTTATTTATAAATAATTATACGTAAAACGTTAAATATACCAAATATATAAATTTGAAAATCCTAAGAGTGGTATAACATGTAAATAACCTACTGATGATATGCAGACTGTCTCTAGTCCGTATGCAATGTCCTTACTGATAATGAAATGAATTCGCACCTGAACCAATCCGGTTACGCGAATTTAAATACCCGTAAACTAAATTTACGATGAAATGAGTAATGCACATGAATAGTGTAATTTCTTCCGGATATGAATAGTGTTCTGTGAATAGTAATATTTCTGAATGCTTCTCGGAATGTCAAACTGACACAAAAAATGATGAATAGTAAAATGATGAATAGTGTTTTGATGAATAGTAAATTGTCGAAGTTTGGAAAATGTCCTGAAATTACGAGTTGTGACAGTCTTCCCCTCTAAAAGGAACTTCGTCCCGAAGTTCAGTTTATGTTGGTCTCTGAAAACGTATAGGTGAAAAGGTGATGATATTCGAGAATTCCAGCGAACCCTAACGATAGGAATTCGACTCTGATTCAATTGTTTGACCACACGGTCCATAATTTCTCTTGGTTCTCTTACCAGGTTTACGTTTGTCCTTGGGTTGGATTCCTTTCCAAATGGGATTATGAGTGACAAATCTGTAATTCATTTCTTTGAGATTTGAAAATTGTGAAACATGTTTGTGTAATCCGACTGTTCTCTAACAACGCTCATGTCTGACGGCCACTATGTCCACTCTGTCTGAATATTACATGGTCCAGTGTATATCGGGTTTAACTTTCCGAGTTTTCTTAATGATATCATGCCTTTCCTGGGCAGAACTTTCAACATAACGCTGCCTGCCAACCTGAAGTTTTTAATGATTTACAACTTATTGAACTTGTAACTGATTCTTGACTTGTAGGAAATTTCTGGTTATTTCATGAATGTCTACTAGACTAGTGAGTTGAGCTTTTTCCGAGTTTGGCCCATCAATAGATGGTCTGCGCTTCTTAATGTTTTAAATGTGATACTGGTAATATATACTGCTGAATTCTGCCAGAACTCAAGTTTGTATGCTAGTTGGTCGATTCTAAAATGAATCTTAAATGGTCCAATATGCTAAAGGTTCAACCTCTCTTGTTATCCAATTTGTATCATGCCAATCTAAGGCAATGCTTTTAACTTAGTTTGTTCTCCCACTTGAATCTGGATGGTTTGTTGTTCAGGATGCCCAATCCAAATGATGTGTGTTATGTACCAACCTAACTTCTGCCAGTTTCTCGCTGTTGGTGTGATAACTATTGTTGTAGATGAATTTGATTTATGTTAAATGATTAGTCCAACCATTTCTAGGGTCAATCACTCATGCTCTGAGCATACTTTCCTATGTTTGAATTGTTCTCTCACTTTGACCATCGGTCTGAGGATGATAGGTGATGTTTACATCTAAATGGGTTTCTGAAGGAAATCTGGAAATGATTTCTTGAAGTCCAAGCTGAATCGATTTCCTTATCAGGAATAATTGAAATGGGTACAATAAATCTTTGTGACTAATTCCACAACGTTCGGTCCTTCGAACTTGGCGTTATCTGAAAGGGATAGAATATGGGTAACAATTTGATTCCTTGTGTTTTGCTCCAACGGATGGTAAGACATATGTTTTTCTTTGCCTAGTGGGTTTGGTCTCCACTACTGAAGTTCGTGATTAATTTGTGATGTTCCTCCTAATTCCTTCATCACATATTCAAATATTCTTTATTGTCAAGTCACAAAATCCTAAATGCATAAGCGATGTAGTAGGAAAATTTGTTCTGGAAATTTGTCTCGCGATTGTGAGTTTTGGTTGAAATCTTTTTCTGAATAAACGAATTTAGAAAATGGAGCAAATGATTTACTAAGTAATATTTTTCCTGATGATTCAAAATTTCAGTAGTTATGAAATAGAAAAATGTTTTCAAACATGTTGTGATTAAGACTGCTTACCAAAGTTTGATGTCTATGTATATTTCTCATTGTACAATAGTGTTGCTAAATATTAACCAAAAAGGATCGTACTTGTTCAAAATAGGAATTTCAGAAATCATTTTTCTACAAGGTATGTGATTTATCTAAACGTGATTTTTAAATCAACTTTATTTAAAAGTGAACCACTAACAAGGATAAAATGGTAGAATAGGAAATGTTCGCTTAAATGCATAGATGTCTAACATTTAGTTCCTGAGGTTGGATAATGCCTATTGGTGGTTATCAGGCATAACTACAAGCATAGGTATTTAGACTAACTTAAGTCCTGAAATATTTTATCGTTGTAATTGGCAAGACGAAGGTATCACTTGATGTTGTGTCGATGAATGTCTATTCTGTTTTCCCATGTAGATAAGGAGATATGTTCTGGTTTGATCCCTTTCTTGGTATGAAGGTGAGGTTATCTGAAATTTCTAGAGACATAATGCCTTAGAGGAATCTACATCGATATTCTTGATTCAAACAATTGTCCTTTGTGAAAATTTACTGCAGGAAAGTTTATGTATGGATGAGGCCATGTTTAAATGAAATGCTCTACAGTCTCAATTAGAAGCTTGGTTTATTTCCATAGTGTTGTTCTGCGGACATTTATATTGAGTTCAATCCTGTAGCTCAGTCCAGCTATTACCCTTAAACGATGGGATTTGACAACTAAGTCAGAGATAGTGATTCGGATGGTCTCGCGGTATCTTAGAATTTGTTGTTGAGTTATGAATTCTCTCACTATATACTTCTAGTCCTGGTTAGTAGTTCTGTAACCATTTCGTTGCTTTTATTGTATTGGGGAATCCTGCATGTAATTGATATGGAAAGCCTTTCCTAGGGAAGTCAATGGGAGAATCCAACTTAATGGCTGAATGAGTGATTGGTGGGGTAAGTATCCAGGGATAGTTCGGCAAAAGGGATGTTTATGAAAGAGTTCCTTTGTTTACAACACTTTTAAATGAAGATTGTTATTAACAATCCTTTGAAAAGGTAATTATTTCCTTCATGGCATAATCCTTCCTGAATTATACATAGGTGATCAGGCTATGTATAATTGAGGACTAATGATGCGATGTTAGATTTTCTCAAAATATCATAACTTTTCTCAAAAGTTTTAGATGGTGTTCAACGCATTGTTATTAAAAATGGTGTCCTGATGTTTTCTTTCAACTATATTGCCTCGCGTAATAATAGTAAATACTTGGTGTAATGACAGAAAAATTAATTTATAGGATGTAATAAAATAGCTTACTTCAGAAATTTTTCTGTAAAACAATTTCTCCATATGATAGTAAAATAGCTTGAATGGTGTATTGGATACGTGGGTGAATCTTATCGAATGGTAATAGAATACTAATCCACTTATTTAGAGAATATAAATATCTTAGTCCATAACAGGATAGTGGTTTATGATTATGAAGTAGTCGAGAATATGATAGTGATATTGAGAGCGTGAAGGATGAACGTGTCGTTAAGGCATCTACTGTCAACTGAAGATGATAGTCTATGTGTTAAAGGATATAGGGAAGAAATCGGTGCCACTGATTTGAAGTATTTGAGAATTTATTCTAGGTAGAGTTCGCAGGTTCAAATGCTTAATCCTTCTAAGCATGACTAAAATGTATAAAGCCTGTAAATTGTTGTACTGGTGGTCTGAATCAAGTAGGTACCCCCATTGTATGATGTTTGATTTACCATGAATGAAAGCTAAATGTCTCTTGGTCAGGCGAAACTTCTCGATGTCCTTTCATGAAAATGAGGTCTTGTTCCAATGTGACTAAGCTATATCGATCTCTGAAAAGAATATAAATTTTGTTGAGTCATTGTACCTTGATCTTTTAATCCAACGAGCTTATAATAGTGTGAGGGTCTGATAACATGAAATGAGCAAAAACGTTGTAATTTGAAGCAGTGGTGTTGAGGCATGGTGTATCTATATTGGGAATCTCTTGTAGAGGTGTTTCTTTCGCTTCTAAGGTCAAATAGTAAGTAAGTATAGTGGTTGCTTTCGAGATTCGTTCATGAGTTGTGCGTGTTCCTTCTTGGAGATATGGTTTCTAAAATTCGTCAACACATTTGTTTGAGTGAAACATTGTGAAAATCTGATTATAAGTGTATTTTGGAGTGACTTTATTTGAAGTTTGTAGTGAGTATAGTCATGTAAAAGATGTGACTATGAAATATTTTGTACTTTGATAGAAATAATATCCCCTATATATATATGTCTTCGAAAAAGGGGATTCCAGAGATTGTTGCAAAGAAAATGAGTTTTAATCCAACCATTGAAAATCAATATTTTATCATTCTTCGTAAGGTTTGCAAGAAATCTTTTTGTTTGTACAAAAATTCTTTTAGAATTTAACTTAATTGAATTGTTATTATCTCCGAAACACGAAAACTAGGGTAGTCATTTTTATCTTGGTCAACATGACCATCTACTCGTAAAGACATTTTCGTCCTTATTAATCCTATTGTCTTAATTGGAGTGGTTTGCTTACATCTATCCTCATCAAATCATAAGAGACCATGAGAATCTATAGGTAATAGAAATTATAATATTCACAACCATTCCTACATAGTAGAGTCACACTTGATACATTTGTTTGTACAACAACCAAAAGACAACAAGTTCTTTAGACTATGTTTCCTACTTTCCGTGGCTAGGATAATAGTAAAAGCTAGTGAGGATATAAGTCTGGTCTAGAGACTTCCTGGTGTCCCTCTGAGTGAAATCCGGTTTGTGGCATCATAAGGTCGAGATAGTCCTGAAGTGGTGTCTGAAGTTGTGCATCGATCAAATCTTAGATAATGTAGGTTCTGAACCATTCCTGAAGAATCTGCGGATGTTCTCCGTGATATTGGTATTATCTACTAGGTGTTATCTAGTTCATGGCAAGTGGGAATGGAAAATGAAAATGACAATGATGGTACTAGTGAATGGAATACTACCCTCCTTCGCGCTACCTCGCGACATCTAAGAGGTAAAACTAAAGTACGCACTATGGGACGACCAATAGTGTAATAAGTAACTGATGGTGGTGATAGTACCTGAGTAGTAAGCGCCCTACTAGTGAAGGAAAGAAAATATACTATTTCCCTTGAAATAAGCAATCTAATAGGTCCATTAAGATTAAGTCTGAATACTCTACCAAAAGGCATTCTATGTATGGGCTGAATGATAGGAAAACCCTGTTCCTATGGCAAATCAATAGTGCTAAAGATGGTGTAAGTGCAACTGGTGGTATAATGGTAGTGGAAGATGGCAAGGCATCTTCAATGTCGGAATCTGATAAAAGGATGACAGGGTAGGTATCTGAAGACATGTTACTTGTGAACCAGGTCAATATAATTATATATGAATATGGGTATAAATAACTCACGCAGTGTGTGCCTGAAACAACATATGTAGTGAATATGCACTTACGATGAAATGATGAGATGCTATGATGATGTGGTTATAGTCTAGGGTCCAAGATACATCCTAGTTCGCTATAACCTTAGCTCTGATGCCAATCTGTCACACCCCCAATTTACCTGACTTGCAGCGGAATGTAATACCTGGGGGTGTCTGTCATAGCATCACAGTTACAGTTACATTGAACGACCTAAAGTGTCGTTTGGAAAAA
Source organism: Artemisia argyi (assembly GCA_030686995.1). Lineage (NCBI taxonomy): Eukaryota > Viridiplantae > Streptophyta > Magnoliopsida > Asterales > Asteraceae > Artemisia > Artemisia argyi. The sequence continues at coordinate 193,719,833 of CM060687.1, read as the reverse complement.
TACTTTGTTTGATCATTGAAATTATTCAGAGTTTACAATATAAGGTCCCCAAATGGTGTTGCATGTTTATGTAAAACAAGTCCTACTAGATCAAACATTTACATAAGTGCATGAAATAATGGTGAGACGCGTCGACTCCGCGACTCCATGAAGGTCCAAATGCATGCCACATAAGCTACCTTAATAACCTGAAATACATTGCTAAAATGTCAACACGAATGTTGGTGAATTCCATTGGTTTATAAAATGTAATGTTGTACGGCCACCACAAGTATAAGATAATGATGAAATACCCCATGATGAATAAAATTTGTACAATAGACCTTAAGCTCATGACACCGAAACTAGACTGTTGAAATTATATGCCCCTCCTGAATGTTCTGCCAAAACACTCAACTGTAAAAGACATGAAATGCATCCGCTTACTGTTGGTAACCACTACCACGGATGGAGGCGTCACCCTCGATAGATCTATCCACTCACTCTCGCTTTCAGGGAATTAACGGTTCATGATAATACTAGGGGACTTTAACAAGGCAACAAGGCAACTTAAGCAATGTACATCTGTTTTGATACTTGGGCTCGTACTAAAATGATTGATGCAATGTATTCCCCCGTGGGATTTGAAATCAAAATATTGAACTGAAAACGGGGCTATGAAAACTCACCTGATATGATGGTACCATGAACATGTAATGAACTGAAAAACCAGGCGCGCACACTAGCCGCAACCTAATATGAATGATGAACGATTTACTTTAGATCATGAAATTATGTTGAAAATGTCCATGCACATGTTTCCTATACCACTCTTAACTTGAAAAATACTTGTTGATATCAAATGATACATTTTTCCAAAACTAGGGAAAATAAGGCAACTAGAAAATAAAACTAGTCGAAATGTATATATATCGTGTATATATATATATGTTAGTGTTGAAATCCTCGATTTGAAATCCTTGAAATAACGTCTTGTAGTAATAAAAATATACTTGTATTCACTAATACTTCATTAGTTGTGATTTTGGGTACTTGGTTAATATTTCTAGAAATCTAGAGTTACAACGTAGTAGTAATGTTATTATTATTTCTAATAAAAAGCTGTCAATTATATAGAGTTTTTGTCGATATTGAAACGTGAATATCTTTGTCGTTATAAGTCCGTTTTACTTGTTCTTTATATCCATGGTTACATCTTAGCATGTAGTAATATATTTTGGAAAGCTTGGTTCCTCCGGGTTACGTCTAAAGTCTCTTTTTGCCCGACGAAAAACGTCCATCAGCATGTATTTTTCCGGAAAATAGTTTTCGTCGTTAATATTGAAAAATTCATATCTCCTTCGTTATAAACTCTTTTTAATCCGTTCTTTCGCCTACGGCTTCGTTTTTGAAAGTATTTTCTAAAAAATTTGCCAAAGTTTCCTTTATATTTACTGATTTTCCTGGATTTACAAAAATGGGACAGAATGTTTATATACTTGTTACAAATCCATTTTTCATGTTCAAAACTAGTTTCTACTTCAACCAAATCTCTTGCAAACACCACAAAGCTATACTAATCCTACCATACACCTTCTTAGGGTGCCATGGGTTCCTAATCACTAGTAATCATGTTAATTTAACAAAGGAACACCTAAATCAAAATCTAGGGTTTGTATGTTCAAAAAGTTAACAAAAATAATGTGGTATAGCTAACTTGTACATGAAATTAAGCATGAAAACCATAAGATACATGTGTTAATTAGATGAAATCATGAAAATAAATTTGATAACTCACTTTGAAATAATAGGTGATTAGATGATGAGAAATCTTGTGTTACTTGTGTTTATGTTGCAAGAATCTTGATTAGAATGACAAAAGGAACAACTTTGTAGCTTTAAACTTTGAAAAATCATCACTTGATCATGGATCTTGGTTGTGTCGTGGGTTTTGGGGAAGAAAAGAGAGAAAAGCAATTTCTTGATCTAAAATTTATAAAGTGTTATGTATATTTGTGTTTGTAGATATTTAGGTAGCAATATATGATATAATAAGATTACATAATTGCTTAAGGTTAAAAATAAAAGCCATGTGGTCTAGGGGTGTTTGTATGGCCGGTTCTACATGAGAAAAAGAGAAGCAAAATAGGTTTTGGTAACTTAGGAAATGTAGTGTAATATTAGTTGTAGTTTAGTGTAAGTATTAGTTATAATCGGGTACCCGGTTTGCGAGAAATAAATTTTAACAAAGTTATTTGGGTCAAAGTAAAGTTATAAAAGTGTTAAAATTATGTTGGGTACAAGTATTGAGTGCTCGGGTGATTATTGTTTAGTTTCCACGAAAACCGTCACAATATTTATAAACTTACGTTATAAATAAAATAAATTTCCAAAATACTGGGTAAATGAATATTATAATTTTTATGATGATATAAGAGATATAGAAATATGTCGGGACCATTGTGGGAATATTTAGATATATTCGTCGTGTTTATTAACCGAATGTTAACGTTTATTTATAAATAATTATACGTAAAACGTTAAATATACCAAATATATAAATTTGAAAATCCTAAGAGTGGTATAACATGTAAATGACCTACTGATGATATGCAGACTGTCTCTAGTCCATATGCAATGTCCTTACTGATAATGAAATGAATTCGCACCTGAACCAATCCGGTTACGCGAATTTAAATACCCGTAAACTAAATTTACGATGAAATGAGTAATGCACATGAATAGTGTAATTTCTTCCGGGAATGAATAGTATTATGTGAATAGTAATATTTCTGAATGCTTCTCGGAATGTCAAACTGACACAAAAAATGATGAATAGTAAAATGACGAATATTGTTTTGATGAATAGTAAATTGTCGAAGTTTGGAAAATGTCCTGAAATTACGAGTTGTGACAGCAGAGAGTCATCAAGATCATTGGAATCAGCAGCAACCCTTAACTTTTGAAAGTTAGGAGTGCAAACAAGGGTGTGCAGTGTTGGTGGTGTAGCCATTATCAAGATTAATAAGAGAAGAGAAAAATTAGGGTTACTAATTGAAATGAAAGAGGGCAACACGCCATTTTTATTAGCGAAAAAAAAAAAGACCAAACGACCCAAAGAAATTTGAATGGCACAATAAAAAAAATAAAAAATAATACTAAATAAATTGGTAAAAAAAAGGATTCATTCTTTATACACACTCTTTATTTTTTATAAACAAAGAAACAATAACTTATAAAAAAAAAAAAAAAAAAAATGAGTAAGCATTATTGTTAAAACAAATAAGATAAAACAAAATAAACAATTTGATAAATTATCTTAAAAAAATGTATCATACATAATTTATACCTTAAAATAACCGAGAAACGAAACAAATGCCAGTTAAATTATAGAAAAAAACAAAACAACTTGCAGTTAAACATTATTCTTTACATGTGAAAAAAAAAACCCGAAACGAAAAACAAAGCTTAAAAAAACATTGGAGAAAATAAACAGGCACGCCCACAACGCGGCGACCGTTGCCACACTTGTATCAACTTCCAACGTATAGCCTTAAGGCTACATTTAAGAAATAAAAACTTGCATAATTGGTGATATATAAAGTGAGTTGATATAGGTTAAGTTAAAAGGTTGAGCAATTATTATTAAAAATACAGACAATTAATACATGCTTGGATACTTTAAACATATCCCTTAAAATCATGTTTAACAATTTTTTTTTTCTAAACTCCGGAGTATAAAATGATTATATTATATCATATATAACTTGTTACTACTAAAGCTGAAACATATCCCTTAAAATTATGTTTAACATAGATATTTTTTTTTAACAATTACAATAAATTTGAGTTGAAGCCAATACATCAAATCACAAGGTTTACGTAACTTAATAAAAACAAAGAAAATATTACAAGTGCCATTGATCAGGACTTTGAGACGTGATTCATTAACTATATATATTGGGTGGTGTTATCCATACCCATCTCGCATTATTTGCACTTCTTAAGGCATTATGTATGGTGGCTCAAGTCAAATGCAAAACGTAATGTCATGTCATGTCGTGTCATCATTTTCCCCTTTCACTTTCTTTATCATTCACACGTCAAAAACACTCTCATTAATCATTAAGCCAAAACCTTACTTTTGAAATCACCATATCTTCAAAAACACAACTTTAACACGCAAACCAATAATAATAATAATAATAATAATAATGATAATGATAATAATAATAATAGTAATAATAATAGTAGTAGTAGTAGTAATAATAATAGTAATAATAATAATAACAATAATAATAGTAATAGTAGTAGTAGTAGTAGTAGTAGTAGTAGTAATAATAATAATAATAATAATAATAATAGACATTTGAGCACGTGCTGCTGCTCATATCTTTAGTAGGATTGGCTTTTCTATAGTTAGAGGAGTGAGAGCCCAGTTAGTATCTCAGCTTCCTACTAACTTCTTGTAAATCGTATGAGTTTCTAATAAAATGATATTTATAATAAAATAAAATAATAAAATAATAATAATAAGAATAATAATAATAATAATAATAATAATAACAACAACAATAATAACAATAATAAATAAATAAATAACTCATTTGGCGCAATCCAATATGTTCACATTTTCTTTGGCCCACAGGAGGGGGTTGCGGTAGCACCAATTTGACTCAAGCCAAATGATGTCCACCTAGATTTGGCGTCGGCTTCATGTTAATGCACCTATTGCTTTTATGTGTCAATTTATTTTATTTTTGCTTTACTACTTTTTTTTCTTCTATATCTATTAATTGCACCCCGTTAAATACCATAATAGAAAGAATTTTTTTAACAGTGTTCGTTGTTCTTACAATAAAGTGACAAAAAGGTACAACGAAAACAATATCGATGAAATAACAAACTAAGATAAATATATATTTTATTGACTGTTATTTCTAGAAGAAGCAGACACGATACGTATAAGATTACCCTACATATTTCACAAGGATTTGTAAAAATATGACTTTTTGTTGTAAGACTAAATATAGTGAAACTATCATTACCACACATCGGGTCAATAAAGAAAATAAAAGAAAAGAGTCGATCATTGTCTATTTGTGTGTGTTAGTGGCGACAAATATTTGCACTAAAACTATAGTTAGAGACGATTATATAATGCTTGTTTGTCAACAAGCATTAAACTTTTAAAGCATGTTTAAAAACTCATATATGAAACACTTAGTAAATAATGGTTAAAGTTTTACATAATCTTATACTTTATATCGACAAAAAAACTTTATCAAATAAGTTTACAAAATAAATAAATACTAGCAACTGCTTGTTAGTCTTGTAAAACATGGAATAAGCATAACCAATAAGCAAGACGAGCATATAGTTTGAAAGCTTGAACTCGTTCTCCATAGTTATTTAGAAAACTCGTTTGTTGTATTTCTTGTAACTTTTCTAAAATTTAATTGCAAAAACATGTTAAACACAATCTTTCCGTACGAAGTCGCGCGAGGTCATTAAGACTCGATTAATTTCGAACTTCTTCAAAACCGATATCCAGCAGTCTCACAAGCAGCTCGACTCATATCAATTAATTTTTTCTAAAAGGTAAAAGTAACCCCAATCAATTCATTAATTACAAAAATGTGTAAAAGACGATTTTCATATACAAAGTTTCCCAAAGGTCATTAAGGCTCGACTAATTTCAAACTTCTACAAAACCGATCTCCAGTAGTTCACAAACAGCTCGACTGATATCGATTAATTTGATCCTAAAAAGTAAAGGTAACCCCAATCAATTCCATTAATTACAAAACCGTGTAAAAGATGATTTTTACAGACAAACTTTCCCCGGGATCATTAAGGCTTGACTAATTTCAAACTTATACAAAACCGATCTCCGGTAGCTCACAAATAGCTCGACTCAAATCAATTAACTTTTTAAAATTAACCCAAATCAATTCCATCAATTACAAAAACGTGTTAAAGATGATCTTGACGTATGAGACCACTCGATGTCATTATGGCTCGCCTAATTTCAAACTTCTACAAAAACCGATCTCTGGTAGCTCACAAACAACTCGCCTCAGATCCATCAATTTTATCCTTAAAAGTAAAAGTAACCCCAATCAATTCCATTTATTACAAAAACGTGTTAAAGATGATCTTGATGTATGAAGCCGTCGTAATTTCATACTTCCGCAAAACCGATATCCAGTAGATCACAAAACAAATCGACTCAGATCGATTAATATCCTTAAAAAGAAAAGTAACCGGGATCAATTCCATTAGTTACAAAAACATGCCGCCCAAGGTCATTAAGGCTCCATTAACTTCAAACTTTTACAAAACCGATCTCGAGTAGCTTACAAACAACTTGATTTAGATCGATCAATTTTATCCTTAATAGAAAAGGTAACCGTGAGCAGTTCCATTAGTTACAAAAACCCGCCGCCCAAGGTCATTAAGGCTCCATTAACTTCAAACTTTTACAAAACCGCTCTCAAGTAGCTCACAAACAACTTGACTCATATCGATCAATTGTATCCTTTAAAATAACCCGCTCAGTCCCACTAATTACAAAAACATGCGCCCAAAGTCATTAAAGCTCGATCAACTTCAAACTTGTACAAAACCGATATCCAATAGCTCACAAACAGCTCGATTCAGATCGATCAATTTTATCCTTAAAAGGAAAAGTAACCGTGATCAATTCCATTAGTTACAAAAATATGCCGCTTAAGGTCATTAAGGCTCCATTAACTTCAAACTTTTACAAAATCAATCTCGAGTAGCTCACAAACAATTAAACTAAGATCGATTAATTTTATATTACAGAGTAAAAGTAACCCCGCTCAATCCCACTAATTACAAAAACATGCCGCCCAAAGTCATTAAGGCTCCATTAACTTCAAACTTGTACAAAACCGATATCCAGTAGCTCACAAACAACTTAACTGAAATGGTTCACTTCAAACTTGTACATGCCGCTCAAGGTCATTAAGGCTCCATTAACTTCAAACTTTTACAAAACCAATCTCGAGTAGCTCACAAACAACTCGACTCAGATCGATTAATTTAATCCTCAATCCCACTAATTACAAAAACATGCCACTCAAAGTCATTAAAGCTCGATTAACTTCGAACTTGTACAAAACCGATATCCAGTAGCTCACAAACAACTTGACTCAGATCGATCAATTTTATCCTTAAAAGGAAAAGTAACCGTGATCAATTCTATTAGTTACAAAAACATGCCGCCCAAGGTCATTAAAACTCGATTAACTTCAAACTTTTACAAAACCGACTCGACTCATATCGATCGATTTTATCTTCAAAAGCAACAGTAATCCCGCTGAATCCCACTAATTACAAAAATATGCCGCCCAAGGTCATTAAAGCTCGATTAACTTCAAACTTATACAAAACCGATATCCAGCAACCAACTCAAGTCAAATGGGTCACTTAACTAAAAGTATCTCCATCCAGAGTCATTAAAACTCGATTAGCTTCGAACTTGTACAAAACCGATATCCAGCAGCTCACAAGCTCAAACTCAAATAGTCAAATGGGTCACTTAACCAAAACTATCTCAAGCGGGAAACAATTCAACAAAGCGGGAACTTTCCCCAAAAACCCACCCCCAAATTTTCCCACTTTATAAATAAAAACCCCACTCTCTTTCCCCACACACACACTTTCATTTTCCCCAAATTCAAAATTCACAAAACCCTAACCCTAATTCAATCAAAACCAATTCGCCATGGCGCGTAAATCAAAGCCAGAAGACGAATACTCGTCATCAGAAGAAGAGGAAGAGCCGATGCACGACGTGGTTGAGGAGGAAGACGAAGAGGAGCTTGAAGCCGTTGCGAAACCTGTTGATTCGGATGATGAGAATGGGGATGATGAGCCGGTCAATGTTGATGAAGATGAGGTTTGTGGGTTTTGTTTGATTAGGGTTTTGAGTGAGCTAGGGCTTGATTTGATTAGATTAGTAGTGTTATTGTGATTTAATGGTTTTGATGCAATTGAGTGTGATTTGTTAGGGTTTAGTGTTGATTGGTTAAGGGGGTGTTTGGTTCGGCTTATTAAAAGTAAGCCCATGTGGGCTTATTTTTGATAAGCTCCAATTTTACGGCTTATTTTGAGACTTGTCGGCTTATGTAAGTTTATTATGATATGACAAACTTTTAAAAGCTGGCAAGTCTCAAAATAAGCCGTAAAATTGGGGCTTATAAAAAATAAGCCCAAATGGGCTTACGTTTAGGTAAAAGATTTGGTTTTGATGCAATTGAGTGTGATTTGTTAGAGTTTATGTGTTAATTAGGGCTATTTGAGCAATTGTTGGTTGATTTAGTGTGTTGCGGTTTTGATTAGGTGAAAAAATTGGGTCTTTTAGCATTTGGTATGTATGTTTTGGTTAAAAATTGGGTTTTGATGTGATTTTGTATGTTAAATGATTTGATTTGTTGTTATGATGCGAATCGAGTAAATAGATTAACTAATCTCTAAAAAATGTGTTATGTGAAGTTGTTATAAGGAAGGATTTATTGTTGTTAATGTTTGGGTTCAAAATTTTAATTTGATGCGATTTTGTGTAAGTTAGGGATTTGTTGATGTAAAAATTATGTTTTGGGGGTGTTTGTTTTGGCTTATATAAGCTGAAAAGATTCAAAATAAGCCACAAAATGTGAGCTTATGAAACATAAGCTCAAAATCAAATAAGCCAAAAGCCGGCTATATAAGCAGAAACAAACGCCCCCTTAATGATATTTTAGCTTAAAATTTTGATTTTGTTGCAATTTGTTTGATTTGTTAAGCTGTAGTGTGTTTTATGTAAACCAGGGTTATTTGATTTAGTAAGTTAAATAGTGTGATTTGTTGTTACTATGTGTTCTGAGTAAGCGGATTAACCGATGTTGATACGGTGAGATTGGTATAATTTTGTTGATACATGTTTAGGCTAAAATTTTTTAAGTTAGGATTTTGATGCATAAATCATGTTTTGTGATGTTTTTATGGTGAGATTTGAGTGAGTTGGGTTTTTGTGTTGTTTTATGTGTTAGCATAAATTGTGTTTTTGAGATTTTGGCGATGCGCATTGAGGTTAAATTTGCATTTCTATAGGTTTGCTGATGAAATTTCATGTTAAAAAACTGTTTTTTGAGGTTATGTTTTTAATGCACGTTTATGTTAAAAACATGCTTTTATGCACGTTTATGTTTTACTAAGTCTTGTTAGTGTTATCTGTGCTAATATGTTATGTGCTGTATGCAGGATGGCAATGGGGAGGGTCCTACCAATGAAATCAGTCAGCGTGAAAAGGCCAGGTTAAAGGAGATGCAGAGGCTGAAGAGACAAAAGATACAAGATATCCTTGATCAACAAAATGCTTCTGTCGAGGCTGATATGGTGGGTTATAAAGGAATAATTTTTTTATACTTATTTACATAAAGTTATTGGTGTTTTGTTACTGATATCATGTTATGACAGAATTCCAAGGGAAAGGGGAAATTGAAGTTCTTATTGCAGCAGACGGAGTTGTTTGCTCATTTTGCTAAGAGTGATGCATCTGCTTCTCAGAAGAAGGTTAAGGGGAAGTAAGTATTTCACTGACACCTGTTAATGTGTGAATTCTTTTATTTACGAAGATGTTTCATTTGAAGCATCAAAACATATATGTGTATAGATGTATTATACAGAATAAAAACAAGGCTTAAGATTGAGATGTATGTGGTTTGAACCAATTAGTTTGACACATAGGAAGAGTACAAATATCTTATGCTAAGTTTTTGCTCTATTCGGGTGCTTAGGGGTCGTCATGCATCAAAGATGACTGAAGAAGAAGAGGATGAAGTTTACCTCAAGGCGGAAGAAGATGGTGGAGCAGGACATACACGATTGTTGGTGCAGCCCTCTTGTAAGATTTCTTCTTTTTGTGCTTGTGCCATTATCATGTTATTTGTAATGTATTTGACTCTGGTTTCTGATACATCTTTGATAGGTATTACTGGGAAGATGAGAGACTATCAACTTGCTGGGTTAAACTGGCTTATAAGACTATACGAGAATGGTATCAATGGTATTCTTGCAGATGAGATGGTATGACCAGTGACATTAGATTTTTTTATGCATTTCATAGTCACTGCTCACTTGATAATGATTTGTTTTTTATTTAATTTTTATTCAGGGGCTTGGTAAGACTCTACAAACCATCTCCTTGCTTGGTTATTTGCATGAGTTTAGAGGAATAAAGGGTCCCCACATGGTTGTTGCCCCTAAGTCTACACTTGGTAACTGGATGAATGAGATTAAACGGTTTTGTCCAATTTTGCGTCCTGTAAAGTTTCTTGGTAACCCAGATGAAAGGGTATGTTTCAAGCTTTTTCTTTAGTGACATAACCGCTGTCTTTATCTTCTTTATAAGCTTTTAACCTTGATAAAATTTTGCAGAAATACATACGGGAAGAACTACTTGTTGCTGGAAAGTTTGATGTGTGTGTTACCAGTTTTGAAATGGCTATCAAAGAGAAGTCCACTCTACGTCGTTTTAGCTGGCGTTATATTATAATTGATGAAGCTCATCGAATCAAAAATGAGAACTCACTTCTGTCAAAGACCATGAGGATTTACAATACCAACTACCGTCTCCTTATCACTGGTACCCCACTTCAGGTATGAAAAGTATATTTTGTTTGCAGTCTACATGTTCCACACTAGAAGGTGTTTGTGATTGCTTATTCAAGTGCTTCTCTGCTTGTTTGTATGGAGATAAGCACTTTTGAGTTTTTGGATGAATCTGATTACTTGCTTACTCCACATTGAAATAAGGGATACCTGCTTATTTTCAAGCAGATAAGCACTTCAAAATAAGCAATCCAAAACGTCCTCTTGGTCTTTCACCTTATATGCTTTTCTAAATACTGGTATTACATGTCTTTCATAAAAGCTATTAGGCTTTTCAACCTTTTGCTTCTCTTTTTGATAATGTTTTATGTTCGAACCTGATGCTAATAACCATTTTTAGCTTAGGACTTGACTTTTTGGTTTATTTTTGTGTACACAGAACAACCTACACGAGCTTTGGGCACTGCTGAACTTTTTGCTACCCGAGATTTTTAGCTCTGCTGAGACATTTGATGAGTGGTTTCAAATTTCTGGTGAAAATGATCAGGAAGAGGTCGTTCAACAGCTTCACAAGGTATGTTTTGTTTTATTTTTGTAGTTGAAGAAGGGTTACACTTCGACTGTATTATATATCTTATTTGCTCTTCGTATTCTACTTTTAGGTCCTTCGACCTTTCTTGCTCAGAAGATTGAAGTCAGATGTTGAGAAAGGTTTACCTCCTAAGAAAGAAACCATTCTCAAGGTTGGAATGTCTCAAATGCAAAAACAGTATTACAAGGCTCTGCTTCAGAAAGATCTTGAGGTTGTAAATGCTGGTGGTGAGCGAAAACGGCTGTTGAATATCGCTATGCAGCTACGTAAATGCTGTAATCATCCGTATCTTTTTCAAGGAGCTGAGCCTGGTCCTCCTTATACCACTGGAGACCATCTTGTAGAAAATGCAGGTGAATACTTCATTGCCTCATTTTTTCCAGTATCGTTATACCTGCTACTCCCATATGCATTTGCTGACGCGTTGTTTCTATCTATTTTATCTGTCATTCCAGGCAAAATGGTACTTTTAGACAAGCTGCTTCCAAAGCTTAAAGAGCGTGATTCAAGAGTTCTAATATTCTCTCAGGTTTGTAATTCAGCATTTCGGTTTTTATTTTGCGTGGATATATCTTCCTGCTAAAGATAAAGGAATCTATGTTAAAAGAATTTCTAGTGAATTCACACTCATTTATCTGGTTATAATTTTTTTAGATGACAAGACTGCTGGACATTCTTGAAGATTACTTGATGTATCGTGGATATTTGTACTGCCGTATTGACGGAAACACTGGTGGTGAAGATCGTGATGCTTCTATTGAGGCTTTCAATAAGCCAGGAAGTGAAAAGTTTGTCTTTTTATTATCAACAAGAGCTGGAGGTCTTGGTATCAATCTTGCTACTGCAGATATTGTCATTCTTTATGACAGTGACTGGTGAGACAGTAGAACATTTTTCTTTCTCATTGCAGTATCTTTATTAGTTGAAAATGATATCAACTCTGTATATATTATGCAGGAATCCACAAGTGGATTTACAAGCTCAGGATCGTGCTCATAGAATCGGGCAGAAGAAAGAAGTTCAAGTGTTCCGTTTCTGCACTGAGGTTCTTATCATTTGGTTGCTGCATTTGATTGGAAGCATCTTAAATCTTAAATGAATTATATAGTAACATGTGTTTTCTGATTGACTGTAACAGTACACAATAGAGGAGAAGGTCATTGAAAGAGCTTATAAAAAGCTAGCACTTGATGCTTTGGTTATTCAACAAGGACGTTTAGCTGAGCAAAAGAGTAATACTTTTTTCATTTCACATCTCTTTAGTTTACATGCTTTAGATTTATATGTGCTATCTTATACTCATTTTTATTTTGTTTAATATATTTTGCAGCTGTAAACAAGGATGAATTGCTACAAATGGTCAGGTTTGGTGCTGAAATGGTGTTTAGTTCCAAGGATAGTACAATCACAGATGAAGACATCGATAGAATCATTGCTAGAGGAAGAGAGGCGACTGCTGAACTTGATGCTAAGATGAAAAAGTTCACAGAAGATGCAATTAAGTTCAAAATGGACGACAGTATGTAGATATGCTTTTGTACATCTATTAGTAGCTTTTATTATGCTAGTGTAATTACAACAGACACTGAAGTTTTAACGTATTTTCATATGCAGCTGCTGATTTGTATGATTTTGACGATGACAAGGTATTGTATTTATTGTTTGTTATTTAATTACTGTGTTTGCTATGTTGGTTCAGCAGCATAACTTACTAATGACATCTGTTATTATATAATTGTGAAGGACGAGAACAAGGTTGACTTCAAGAAAATTGTCAGTGATAATTGGGTTGAGCCTCCAAAAAGGGAGAGGAAGCGCAAGTAAGAATGACTTCAGAGTTCTGATTCTTGATATTTGACTTAAGTTTTAATCAATCCATTGCTTATGTTTTGTTATTTTTTCAGCTACTCGGAATCAGAATACTTTAAGCAAACAATGCGTCAAAGTGGTCCAGTAAGGCCAAAAGAACCAAGGATCCCTCGTATGCCGCAATTGTAAGTTTTCTAATGGGTTGCTGTCTTGTTTTGAAAGTTCATTTCTATCGCATCTTTTCTAGTTTAAAAGTCCCTAACTTATCTTGAACATCTGATCTTTCTAGGCATGACTTCCAGTTCTTTAACACACAGAGGCTCAGTGAACTGTATGAGAAAGAAGTGCGCTATCTCATGGTTGTAAGAACTCTATCACTCTCAGCTGTTGTCATATTCTATTATTGCTGGCTGTAATTGGTTTAGGTAGAGGAGATGAAATGACTAAGTGAGTGGGTTAGTCCGTTGGTCAACACTTGAAAATTACAGTTTTTAGTTTTTACAAAATGAACTTTAGATTTGTTTATCAAATCTTTATGTTTGGGAGTTAGTATTGTAGCAGAATGCTGGAGTAACCATATTTTCTCGTGTTACTGTTTGGAAACACATATTTGTATAATAATAACGTATGTAATAACAATGCAACTTAAGTGAGTGCAATATATTGATATTTCACTAATTATCAAAAAAGCCTGAAAAAGAAGTACAATTTTTGTTATCAGATAAGACACACTTGTGACTTATGGTTTTTATTTTATTTTTTATTTTTTTATAATGTTAGTACTATTATCGACCCATATAAGCAAATGGTTGGAAATCACCATGTCTATGGATGGTTGCTGATTTTTGGTACTCATCTGATACATTTTCTTGAATCTTCAGCAGGCACAACAGAAGAATCAAGTGAAAGATTCGATTGAAGTTGATGAGCCAGAAGGTACAAGTGAAACTTTTCGTTTATTTTGTTTTCACCATTTTAATAGCAATGTACTAATCATTCATTACTTCTATAGAGATGGGAGACCCTTTGACCGCTGAAGAGCAAGAAGAAAAGGAAAAGTTACTGGAAGATGTATGGGAATATTTTATATTTGACATAGTTTAATGTTCTCTGGGTTGGATGTGTTATCTGATTAATTTCTTTTTATTGTAGGGATTTTCAACTTGGAGTAGGAGAGACTTCAATACTTTCATTAGGGCATGTGAAAAGTATGGTAGGAGTGATGTCAGTGGCATTGCTTCTGAAATGGAAGGAAAAACAGAGGAAGAAGTTGAAAGATATGCCCGAGTCTTTAAAGAAAGATACAAGGAATTGAATGGTTAGTGCCTATTTATATCTTATATATACAATAATAAATTTATACTGCATGAGTAGGAGTCTCACATACGTAAAATTCGAGCTCAATGTGCTATAATAAAAAATTCAAGCTTAAAACTAAATGGAAATTTGACATTTTTAGGGTGATTTTAGACTTACAATGACTTGATATATTGCTACCAGATTATGACCGAATCATCAAAAACATTGAAAGAGGCGAGGCAAGAATTTCTCGTAAAGATGAAATCATGAAAGCAATAGGAAAGAAGTTAGATCGTTACAAGAACCCTTGGTTGGAGCTTAAAATTCAGTACGGTCAGAACAAAGGCAAACTCTACAATGAAGAATGTGATCGATTCATGGTTAGAACAACTCCACTCCACTCGTTCCATTGTTTTGCAATCAAGAAATCTTTTTCTTAATAAGATATAATCTTTGCAGATTTGCATGGTTCACAAACTTGGTTATGGGAACTGGGATGAACTGAAGGCAGCTTTTAGGACATCTCCTTTGTTCAGATTTGATTGGTTTGTCAAGTCTCGAACTACTCAGGAACTTGCAAGGAGATGTGACACACTCATACGTTTGGTTGAGAGGGAAAATCAAGAATATGATGAGAGGGAGAGGCAGGCTCGTAAAGAAAAGAAACTTGCCAAGGTTAGCCCTTTGTTACATTTCTGTTTGTTACCTGCCAATTTTCAATCTTGTAATTAGTTGAAGCTGAACTATTCTAATTTTGGTACTTGAATATTTCAGAACTTGACACCATCAAAACGGGCCGTGGCTAGACAAGCTACAGAGAGTCCACCTAATAATATAAAGAAGCGGAAGCAATCATTGATGGATGACTATGTTAACTCGGTAAGACATCTGCCCTTACTATTATTACTATACTAAAAAAGAGTTTTGCGACCATGATACTTTGCTACAAACTAATGTTTGGATTAACAAACCCGGCTTATAATCACTCTAGAAGTTGCAATAATTGGGTTTAATGATTTTGCAGGGAAAGAAGGCCAAATGATTGAAGCGGCAGACTTGAACTAATACATGGATTTTGAGACCTTTGAAAGAATTTATATTAGTAATATTAGTATTAGTATATATATGAATCGGCATTCGTGCAATGCCATAATAGACAGGCACATCAGTCTCAATTCTATTAGTTTTGGGGTGGGGTATCGTTATGTTTTGAACTGTAAACTGTCTGATACAATTCCAGCTGCTTTTGCTTGAAATTAGGATCTATTAAGAATCATCTGACTTTTGATATTAAGGTTATTTAACTTTCAACTTAGATTATGATCTTTCTTATCTTGTTAATTTATCAATCTTTTAAGTGTTGCTCCTTAATTGGTTATTGTGTTTTAACTGCTACTAAAGTATGTATAAACCATTCAATTATGATGGTTCTTATCTTCTGCTATATCACATTTTTTTGAATTGCTCTTTATCTTCTTAAATACCAAAGTGTCACGTCGACCCTTTTGTTATCATATGTCAAAAACAGTTCCTGTTTTAGTATGCAAGTAGACTTATACTGAAGATGCAATTGTTCTTGTGGAAGCTATTTGCTGGAGTTATGATATGGCTACTTATGGGGGTGCTAGTTTATGAAGCTAAGTTTTTGTTGAAGTCCTAGGTGGTTGTGTTGGTGGAATGTCGGCATTTTGTTTGGTAGTTAACTTTCTCGTGATCGTCATACTTGGCGATGACCATGGCCATGATGCATGGACATAATTCCACTCTTCAGAATGGACATATGAAAATGCATCATTGATTTGTTATTACAATGATGATGCAATTCAGTATTTCAAGTTCTATTCCATTGTTGTAGTACTTCAATAATACATACATCCAAAATTTCCATGTCTCATCAAAGTAGTTTATATACATGAGCTTATTTCATGGTATCAAAGCTCAGTGATGAGTTCTTGATCTATTGCAACCGTTACAACCATCATAACTGAATTTTCCGACCATCATAACTGAATTTTTCAGCACCGTAAAATCATCATATAACCTTCATTTCTAACATCTACATCATAATAGTTAATGAGAATCATTTCCTCTACGTGTTTGTGTGTGAAATGTGTATTCTCTCAAACTTATTACTGTCAACAATCCTCTTATGATTTTGTTAGGGAGGTGATTTGCATACTTCAAGTTTTGATTAACACATTCCATTCCTTGCATTAAAAAGTTATATCACAGTATGCTTACCGTACTTGTACATACAAGTGTACCAATCAAAATTTGGAGTGTACAAATCAACTCCCATTTTGTTACCCCTTGACAAGCCATATATAGGGGTGGAAACGAGTTGAGCCGAGCTTGAGCCTGACAGAGCTCGAGCTCGGCTCGTTTCGAACCTTATTTTTAAGCTTGAGCTTGGCTTGTGATATGTTCTATAGGCTCGGGCTCCGCTCGAGCTCAGCTCGTTTATACGATTTAGCAATGAAAATTTAAAGCTTTGCTCGAGCTCGACTCGTAATATATCTATTTTGAGCTCGTTAAGCTTGTTATTGAGCTTGTTTATAAGATCGCTTATAATACAACTGCATAACGTTTTATATATGTTTAATACTTAAACGATAAAAAATGAATGAAAATGTAAAAACACGGACTAAAACATAAAAAAGGAACGAAAACGTAAAAAAAGCATACGAAAACGAAAAAAACAGACGAAAACGTAAAAAAACATACGAAAACGCAAAAAAAAAAAAAAAACAGACAAAAACGTAAAATGACAGATGAAAACATAAAAAAGGAACGAAAATGTAAAAAAAGAGACGAAAACGTAAAAAAAACATATGAAAACGTAAAAAAAATGGACGAAAAGGTAAAAAAGCAAAAGAAAACGTAAAAAAAGGACGAAAACGTAAAAAACAGATGAAAACTTAAAAAAGGACATAAACGTAAAAAACGAACGAAAACGTAAAAAAGGGACTAACGGTGCAAATCCAGTTAACCTACAGGACTAACGGTATAAATATTTTCTATCTCGTTAGGAGATAACAGAGAAATAATATGTGCCGTTTGTCCTTATTTTAACGGACATAGATAACTTTTACTAACGGAATGATGTATCTGTTGAAACTTTTGCGAGAAGGATGTATAGTGCGAATCGGGGTAAACCACAATGATCCATCTTTGGAGTTTACTCTAAGGCTACCCACAGTAAGGGGATTCAATCCCCTTACTTTTCCCTGCCACGTCAGCTTTCTCTCTCCAGCGACCTGCAGGCGATTCAGTGCCCCAGTAAGGGCGACCTAGTTTTTTTTTCTTTTTTTTTTTTTTTTTTTACACAAACTAAAATTTCATTAATAATTAAAAAGTTACATAATAATTCAAATAAAATAAAATACATTACAACACTTATTAAAACATTACAACTCTTATTAAAAACTAATAATCTAGATTAAGTCGTTCCTTGATCGAGTATTTGATTTCTTGCATTTTTTGCTGTTGTAATGCGGGCAAAGCTGGGTCGATTGGTGTGAGATAGAAGATGAGGTCTTTTTGATTTTTTCTTTCTCGATCAAGTGCAAGTTTTTCTTCTTCCATGGAGCAGAATCCTTCGTGTTGTCTTCCTCAACCTCTTTCTCAGCCGTCGCCTTCTTACCCCTGTAGATCGTTTCTTAGGTTTAACCGGCGACAGCGCTTCCGGCGACAACTCCTCAGGAAGATCATCAGTTGGAACCGAATCGTGAAACGAACCTTGATAACCCGGTGACATTTGTTGACTCGGATAACCCGAACCGGTTCCAACAAAAAAAACCCGGATTGTTTTGTAAATTTTCCATAAAATCACAAGCATCTAGGTTGATGTGGTTAACCGGAGAATAATTTTGATAATTAGAATAGGAAGACGATGATGAGTTCATTGTTGGACGATAACAGGAATCGGGGGAGCCATACATAGATTGTTGGCTTCGACGGGAGTGGGTTTGTTGTGGTTGTTGTTTGTTGTTTTGATACGGGGGAACAAATGGACGATTAATATTAGGATGCATAGCAAATGGATTGAATGTTTGTTGTTGTTGAGGTTGTTGAGAATCATAATCAAGAAAACGGGGTCGGAAATTGACGTTTGGTGAGATACCGGTTAACCGGAAAGTCGAATCCGGTGATACTTCCGGGATGTTTTGTTGTAATCGGGATTTTCGGCCTTTTACTTGTTGTGTTTTCTTATTAGACATTTTGAAGTGAGATTGTGTTTATGTTGTGTGAATTGGAGTTATGGAAGTGTTGGGTATTTATAATGATATATACAAGAATATATATATATATTTTTTCACCCAAACGTTCACAAGGCCAACGGTAGTATTTTTGGATTTTATCACCTCCTAAACATGACTTTGTGTACTTGGAGCAAAAAGTAAAAAAAAAAAAAAAAAAACAAGACAATCGATCGCATGCACGACCGTTTGGTGTTTTTGTTGTTGCTCGACCGAGTCTCCACAACAAAGGGATCGACTGGGAATCGATCACCCAAGTCGATCGGCATGCCTTACTGCATGCAGCCTAAATTAAATACGAAAACGTTGCTCCAAACACCCCTTTATTAAAAAAGAAAAAAAAAAAACCATTTCCAAACACAAAAACCCAAATTCAAAAAAGGGTTTTGCTCCTCACTCAAAACCAAACGCGGGTCTTCGTTTTCACTCTCAATCATTCAAATTCAAACCCAAAATCAAGAAAATTCAAGAAAATGGAAACAGTACCAAAAGATCAGATGTCAACTCTACTCGATTGCGGGCTTTATAATTCCGCTCAAATGCTTGTAAATTATCAATCTTTTTATAATGTTATTTGTTAATAATTTGTTATTGGGTTTGATTTGATTTTTAATAAAGTTTTGATTTTTATTTGCTTTTTTTTTTCAGGGTTGTTTTTTGGTGTCTTCAAGTTCTGTGAGTAATGAGAACAGCCCACATCTCAAGGCTGAGTATTTGGTCAGTTTTTTTATACTCATTTTTATATAACTAGAACGGCCGTGGCGGGTACCTGTGACTATATTTTGCGTTATTTGGTTATTCGGTTACACATTTAGTTGTCTTTATGCTTTATAAGTAGAGATGGTAGAGGCTGAGCATCGGGTCGGAACTGACCCGAACCAAAAAAACCGAGGACCGAATTTCATGAAAAACCGGAACCGAACCGATGGGCCGTCGGTTCGATTCAGTTTTCGTCGGTTCGGTTTTGTCGGTCTAAGTGTATTTTGGTATGTTTTTGTAGGTTTTGGGCTGAACCGGACCGACCCGACCCGAAACCGAAATCATGTAAAACCTGAAACCGAAACAGAACCGACGGGCCATCGGTCCGGTTCGGTTTTTGTTGGTTCGGTCGGTTTCGTCGGTCCGGTCCGGTTTTGAACCTTCGGTGCTCAGCTATGGTTAAGTCAAATAATTTTAGTTTGAAGAACCAACACTTCCTAACCAACGTGCTACCTAACCAATTAATTTTGAAATCCTTCCATAAAAAGCAAGTGAAAGTCTGAATTTTAAGCCTTTCTAATTATAGAATAGTCCAAATGCATTATATAGTAGTATATATAGAACGGTACCCGCGCAAGGCGGCGACGGGTACCTGTGACTATATTTTGTGTTATTCGGTTACACATTTAGTTGTCTTTATACTTTACAAGTAGAGATGGTAGAGATGGTTAAGTCTAATAATTTTAGTTTGAACAACCAACCTGCTTCCTGACAAACTTCCTAACCAACGTGCTACCTAACCAATTAATTTTGAAATCTTTCCATAAAAAGCAAGTAAAAGTCTGAATTTTAAGCCTTTCTAATTATAGAATAGTCCCAAATGCATTATATAGTAGTATAGATAAAAAAGATGCTTTTTTGTTCCTAGATGGATTTGAATTAGTTGGAATAGGATTAAGGGGGTGTTTGTTTAAGCTTATTTGTGGGCTTACCAGCTTATATTTGATTTCGGCTTTATATTTCATAAGCCTGGATTTCTAGCTTATTTTGAGGCTTATGGGCTTATATAAGTTTATTATATCATAATAAACTTACATAAATAATAAACTTATATAAATAAGCTAGAAAATCCGGGCTTATAAAAAATAAGCCGAAATCAAATAAGCTCATAAGCCCACAAATAAGCTTAAACAAACACCTCCTAAATGTTAATGGGGTGTTTGGGATTAGTGTATTGTATGTTTATTTGTTGCGGTTTGATACAGTAGATAAACTATGCGTGTTTGATTAGTTAATGGTGAAATTTGAACACCTGTAAGTGATTAATGGTTGTATTTGCTCACAAGGGGTTAATGTAAGCATTGCGCGTTTGGTAGATATAAGCACTTTTGGATTTGCTTATTTTGTTAAAAAAAAAAAAAGTTTATAATGGGTTTTTAGGTAAGTTCTGATGATAAAATAGTTGCCTAAAAGTAAGTATATTATATAATAAGCATGTTCCAAAAAATGCAAAAAATATGAGCAATTCAAAACACACACTAATTATAAAACTGCACCACCACAACAACAACAACAATACCCAATCCCGCCAGGGCGAGGTATGGCCGAGGTGAGAATGTGAGATGTAGACAGTCGCACCCTTACCCGAAGGTAAAGGGACTGCTTCCAGAAAACCTCTGGCAAGTGCGCGTGTGCAGTCGTCTCTACTTATAAAACTGCGTATATGCTTATTGTGTTGATTTTTGATACAGTAGATAAACTCTGCATATTTGAATTAGTTAGTGTGAAATAAGCAGGTATACTAAGCAATCGCTATCAAGGGATTGTTAGTGTCAAATTGGTAACGAATCCATACTAATTTTTTACTTTAAAAGCTGTTTTACGCTGTCTAAAATGGATATTACTAGATATGCGGGTCTTAAAATTGTGTGTTTTTATACATATGTGCTCTTGGACATAGTCTTTATTCCTTTTTGGTGTTTATTGTTCCTTTGTCATAACATTTATTGCTTCTGTATAATAATAGGTTCGTTATTTTTCAGGCTCTTCATGGTGATGCTTTGCTTCGAGATAAGGAGTACAGACGAGCTATTGTAAGATTCTTTACATAACATATTGGGTCGTGAAACTTTTGCAACAACTCAGTGGAGTTATATTATTGTTATGCAAACATATACATTTAAAAAAAGATTTATTTTGGCTGTACTTAAGTTCATGCGTAAGTCTGTAACTTGTTATAAAATATAAGCACAAATTTCGATGATTAGGATTTAAAGATGTTATAATGACAATGATCGTTTGTTATAACCAACTTCCGTCGCTCTCTTTCTGTAGCATGTCTACAAGCAAGCGTTACAATATCAGAAGATCGTCCCTAGAGTAAATGCAACAAGTAGAAGTTCATTGTCTGCAATAAACAGGACGTCTTCTCCAAGTTCTTTTAATGTGTCAGCAATAAATGAAAATGAGGTAATATGACAAATACTCTATTTAATCTATCTGTGATTCTAGTTGAGATAAACTAATCAGACTGTTTCGATTTCTTGTATTTGAATACCAGGTGAAGTTCAAAATTGCATCTTGTCACTGTGCTTTAAACGAAAACAGAGCCGCTCTTGCAGAGGTATCGATCTAATACTCTCACCCTAAGAGTTATTGTTGGTTACACTTTCGTATGCCATAACTTGTAAATCAGTATCTAATCTTGTTTACTCTAACTACGTGGTTTTACAGATGGAGACAATTCCAAGCAAAACAAGAAACTTGCAGATGAATCTATTAATGGGGAAGCTTTATAGATATTCTAAACATATTCGTCCCGCCATTACTTGTTACAAAGAATGTCTGAGGTTTGTAGTCATAATTCTGTGGATTGTCGATATATCTGTCTTTATTCTTTATGGTAAAATTGATGAATTTACGTGTTATCTTGTCACACATGTTTTCTAATTGGTTTGCATTTTGCAGACATTGTCCATATGTTATTGAGGCTATCACAGCATTGGCCGAGTTAGGTGTCCAAGCAAAAGATATTTTTTTGTTACTTCCCCAGGTGTGTTGAAGTCATATCCACGTGGTTTTCTTGTTGCTGAACAATATAATATTTTCCTTATCTGTATTATACGCAAATTGTGAATATTTTCTTTTTAAAATTTGATGTTCCAGACGCCTAGTAGAAGTGGCAGGCCTCCTTTTGATCAATTTGAATCCAGCCGTTGGTTGCAAGTGAGTTACTGATGCATGTTGCTCTATAAGTGTGTGCTTTGTCATTGTTATTATTAAGCTCTAGTTTGTTTGGAGATTCTGGTGGGAAACAGAAGAAAAGAGTTACGCTTAACAACTTGTCATCAAGATGTTGTTTTTGATGTTGTAATTGTTTTTGTGCAGCGTTATGTTGAAGCTCAATGCTGCATTGCATCAAATGATTATAAAGGTTGGTCAATTCTTCTCGGATATAGACTTTATTTTTGTTTTTGGGATAATGGCAATACATGGTAACAAGTTATCATCAAAACACGTATCGGCAACATTTCTATAAAATGTTTCCACTGCCCATCTTACAGTATCAGTATCAGTGGTTTATTAAAGGCTGAATCTGATTT
Organism: Artemisia argyi; assembly: GCA_030686995.1. Lineage (NCBI taxonomy): Eukaryota > Viridiplantae > Streptophyta > Magnoliopsida > Asterales > Asteraceae > Artemisia > Artemisia argyi. The sequence goes on along the minus strand of CM060687.1, from coordinate 193,696,971 downwards.
TCGAACTACTCTGTATAATCTATTGCTTGTTAACAATTGTTGAAGAGACCTTAAAACATCGTCAAATAAAGGCGTGCAGTGAATTAAGACCAAATATGACAGATACAAAACTCAACCATATATGGCAGCTTAAGTTCAAATACAATAAATATAACATACACATATTACTTAACATCCTTCATATTTCCTCAGGTGGTTTGGAACTCTTCTCGGAACTTCTTCAGCGTTTTCCTAACAATGTACACATATTACTTGAAATGGCAAAGGTCAGAATTATATTCCCGAATTTTTCTTTTGTATTTTTTGTTTGTTTTGTTTTGTTTTGTTTTGTTTTGTTTTTTGTTTTTTTTTGTTTTTTTGTTTTTTTTTTTGTTTTTTTTTTGTTTTTCTTTTGTATTTGTTCAAATTTATGAAAAGAATAAGCCGTCAACATGTTATCTGCTCTTAGCCTTCGCTTCATAATGTACCAGAAGTCCAATTCTATTGGTTACGCACATGTCAACAACATTTCCTTATTGCTATTTTAACAAAGGAGCAAGTTATTATTTTTAATTTGATTTCCAATTCATTCCTTGTTTGAAATTAAGGTGGAGGCCATTATTGGAAAAAACGATGAAGCCATTATGAACTTTGAGAAGGTAAAACAACTACTGCTAGTTTGTGTTGATTCAAGTACGCGGCATCCTGAAACTTGCACTACTCATTTTTGGTTTTACTATTATAGGTTCGGTCGATTGATCCTTATGTCGTCACCTATATGGATGAGTATGCGATGCTTTTGAAGCTGAAATCTGATCTACCAAAGCTAAATAAGTTAGTGCATGATCTGCTCATCATTGATCCAGCTAGGCCTGAAGTGTTTGTAGCTTTGTCTGTTTTGTGGGAAAGGAAAGATGACAGAGCCGCTCTAACTAATGTCGAAAAAGTAAGATTTTTGTTAGAAGTGGAAACTACATCCCATTTATTTTTTATGGGTCAAACTGGTCAAAAGCCGCCCAAAGGGTATCGGGTCAACTTGACCTGTTTGGATTTTGAACATCATCCATTTGATAATTTCGATCTGAACCCGTGATCAACCCTGTTCAATTTACCACCTTTATATTTCATCAACTAGTCAGTTCAATCAGATTGCCTTTTTTCTGCTGCTAACTTTTTCAGAACATTCTATGTTATCAGAGCATCCGTATTGACGAGAGACATATAACTGGGCACATAGTGAAGGTACACATTATATTTGAATTGTTGCTTTAGCTCTGGTACCATAACCTACTTTTTCATAGAAAAAGAAGAATGCACGTATATCATTATTTTATGGATGAAAAACGATATCTGAGAGGTAAAAACTAAAAAATGTTAGAAAAGTAGGTTTGTTGTAGGCAGAGCTGAATATACTGCAGCTTTTGATTGTTGGTTCCTTTGTGATATCTATGTCAAAACTGATGTATTTTAGCTTTCAGGGTAACTTGCTACTATCAGTGAATCAACTAGATTCAGCTGTGGCTTCCTTCAGATCTGCTCACGAGTTGAGACCCGATCTGCGTTCCTACCAAGGTAAACTGAGAAGAGCCACTCTCAAAAGATTATTCGCTATTGCTTTATATAATACATATACATCCAAAACTAGATTCGGCTTGAGTTGTAGGAAGTCATAACTTACTACTGGTATCAAAATTGGTATGAACTTATTATATCGTCATGAAACTTATTTCACTGCTTTACAGAAGTCCTTAAGTAGTACTAATATAAAATAACTGGCATAGGGTTTTTGATACGAACCTATCCCATACTAGGCTTGTATCGGTTCATAAGTCCAAGTGTAGAACTCACTCAAAAAGCTAGCTTGTAAGAGGAGGGGACACCTAGACTTATAAACCACCACCCAATCCCATACTTGGGCGATGTGGGATCGTAACAGTTTTGAAATTGGTCACACTCCCTTTGTTCTAAAAGAGAAATGTTATTACTTTGTATTCAGTCTGATGTTCTTGTATTAAATTATAATCTAGTTATAAATTTCGGTGCAAAGACATGTAATAACTCAACGGAATCAGAATGTGTATATTTCTCCTATAACTAATGGATTTCCAATCTTAGAGTTAATAAGTAGCCTGGTTGATTCCACGTCTTAAAATAATTTTTTGAAGAAATACATGAAGTATCATTATATGTTCTTTCTTGCGATTTCTTAATAATGCATAAATGAGAGTTTATCTTTGTTCAGGCTTGGTTCGATCTTATCTGGCACTATCAAAGACTAAAGAAGCTTTGTACGCTGCAAGGGAGGCAATGAAGGCCATGCCTCAATCAGCAAAGGCTCTAAAACTTGTGGGCGATGTATATGCTAGTAATTCTAGTGGCAGAGACAAGGTATAGCAGCACACTATTTATTCATACTAATTTTGAAGTTTAAAGTTAAGTCTGTTTGACCCACAAAAGTCAAACGTAAACTTTTGGACATTATTGATCGGAACTTTGAAACAGGCTAAAAAGTTTTACGAGTCTGCACTAAGACTAGAACCTGGTTACCTCGGAGCTGCATTAGCATTGGCTGAGTTACATGTCATGGAAGGTCGGAATTACGAAGCGGTAACACTACTCGAGAGATACCTCAAAGACTGGGCTGATGACTCACTTCATGTGAAGCTGGCCCAGGTATTTGCTGCTACAAACATGATGCAAGATTCACTCTCACATTACCAGTCTGCTTTGAGGTATTCCTTATTTGTTTCCCTCTAATTGTCTCTGGTGCTATTCATAGATGGCAATATGGGCGGGGTCGGGTAATGGGTCACAACTGCTATTTTTAATGTGCAGGTCAAACGGGTGGGGTTGGGCTGATTTTAAATTTTTAATAAAATGATATAGGAATTGTTACCACGCTGACGTAATATATTTTCATAAAACTAACTTATTAACAATTAAACTGGGGAAAAGAAATGAAAATGCTTAATATTTGTGTATATATGATTACAGGATCAACCCTTTAAATGAAGCAGCAAAGAAAGGGTTGGAACGATTAGAGAAGCTGATGAAGGTATGCTTAATTGCTGAAACCATCTTATTAAAATGTCGAAACAAGCTAGTACACACGAGAAACTAAAATGTTCATTGGTTTGTTTAGGGAGTTGATCCAGATGCCCCTGAAGAAGAGGAGGACAATGATGTGGATGATGGTGATGGTGATCCTGAAGAGGCGGAGCTTTTATGATGGATCAACGGTAATAATAATTGTTGGTTTTAGATGAATCTTTGGCAAGAAAATTGGTCCCAACTTAAAAGCTAAAAGCACATGACATGTAGAAACGGGTCTCTTTATGTTATGTTTATCTTGAGTGGGCCAAATAGGTTGAGCTAAAAGATTTAAATACCTAAAAGGGAAGGCGTCACACGGGTTGAAACTTGAAAGTAATAATATTAAATGTATACAAATGCCTAGAACATTTAAAGCACCTTAATATAAAAGTCAAATTATTCCTCGAAAGGTTTATATCGGCGGGAAACCCTGACCCAACATGACACAAACAATCTCGTACTAAAGGATACTTCATTTGACCTAACCATGTTTTGACGCGTTACCCAACTTGTCCAATGCTGGCATATTGCCACTCCTACGTAGGGCCGAGCATCGTGACTCAACCGATCGAGACCGAGAGGACCGACCAGAAACCGACCGAAAACCGAAGGACAAGTGGTCCGGTCTTGGTCCGGATTTTTCCTTATTTCGCTCTCGGTCCAGTCCGGTCTTACGTAAAACCTGACTATTATGCTTTCTTGGATCGCACCGACCGAAGGTCCGGACCAACCCGGACTGGACCGAACACATTCGGTCCGGTCCTCGGTCTAAGGTTTTGGGCTTGTTCGGTCTCGGTCCGGTCCAGTCCGGTTTTGGACCGTTGATCACCCCTACTCCTACGCATCTACTAGTATGCATGTATACTAGAAAGTAGTCAAGGCTTCGATTTTAACAAAACTTATGGATAATATATTGATATTTGTGGTAAATATTCCTTCCAGGTTAAATATTGGTTGCATCTGTCATCTTTTGGTTTGTCTGCATATATCTCTAGCAATGTGTGTTAATGATAAGTGCACACTCATGAAATCCATGTGGTAATCTTGGTCAACTGTTAGATATAACTACTCGTCTAGATCTTATACATAGTCCATCCTAAGATAAAGATTCTTAGGTAGATTTCTGAGAGAAGTTTCGATATGCGTTTCCTTTTGGTCAGAAAATGTTGTATAAACTTGTGAGGCTGAACAATTGTAGACTCGTAACACTATTTGATACTTTTTCAGGGTTTATTTATGTTCATAGCCATTGATTGTTTCTCTGTTTATTGGATAATTAGACTGTTGATAGGAGGTCAAAGTCAAACACGACCTAAACAAACAAGTTGTCGAAACCAATTTTTATTTCCCTTTTATTTCACATTTGCCATCTTAATACCAGATAAATTCAGATTACATTAACTAAGTACCATGAACCCGAAAAAAAGAAATACAACAATTATTCTTCGTGGTGCAATTGTGCAAATATCGCATAAAAACTCAAACTTTTGCCTTGTGAGGAATGAGCTTGATTGGAAGCCCATGAACTGGCCTTGGAAGTGGATCAATTACCACTTTCTCATCTGGAATGAGCCTTTCCCAGTTGTATCTAGTTATTATGTTGTACATAAACACAAGTATTTCTGCACGTGCGTACTCGTTTCCTGGGCACATTCGTGCTCCGCCTCCAAACGGTACAAACGTGTATGGAGCAGGACCTGCTCCTTCAAATCTGGAGGGGTCAAATTTCTCGGGATTTGGAAAGTATTCAGCGTTTCGTTGAGTGTAATGTGGTATGTAATGTAGCTGTAATTGTAACAAAGAAATGTAATATTTGGTTAAATCATCGCCTTAAAAACTTAACAACGGTTTGAAATATATCGTTTACCTTCCATCCTTTAGGAATTGTGAAGCCAGCATATGTGAAAGTGGTTTTGGCAACACGAAAAGCACCAACAGTTGGTGGACGCATCCTTAGTACTTCACAAGCGACGTTCCATGAGTATTTCATTTTACGCAGGTCATCCCATGTTAGTAGTTCACCCTGCGATTTCCCCGCGGCTATCTCCATTTGCTCTATATTTATATGATAAAACAAAAGTTTATTTTAGATATTATGTGTTAGGAGTCCAGTGATAATCAAATGATACCAAGATGTAAATTGATGTTGGTTTTACCTTTTAGGACTTTTTGGTACACATCAGGGTGATCCACAAGCATCATCATTATGAACACGACCGTGGTGTTAATCGTGTCATAACCACCGATAAGCAACCCTAGCAAGTCACTCGACATGTCAGCATCTGTAGTGGGAGCACCATCAGACTCCTGATTCCGTTTATCAACTTCCGCAATCATATGAGAAAGCAAATCTTGAGTTGGAGTAGCGGTTCCATCAGCAAGGTCTTTTCTCCTTTGTGCTATTATCCCATTAATGACTTCCCTAATCTTATTTGATGCCTTAACTCCACGGTTAAACCTTGTCCCCGGAATGTTGATTGGAACTGCTATGATTCCACCCGCTGCCTCCACAAAAGGAACTGCAAGCTTCTCTAATTCTGTCCCATCGCGCACGCCCAATAGTAATTTTACGGCTAGTGCAAATGTGTACTTTGCAACAAATGGGCAAACTTCAACCTGCAACAGTTGTGACACATTACGTAAGAAGAAAAATAGACTTGTGATAGTATTCGACTTCCCATGACCTTTACATATGTACCTATATCATGGGTCAGTGACCATTACTACGGGTTCAGTCACATAAGAGGTATTTTAGTCACAAAAGACAGCATATTTAAATGTAATTTTGAACACTAACCTCATTGTGCCCGGTCCAGTAGTCCTCCAAATGTTGTCTCAACTCAGAATCCATATCCGAAATATAATTCTTAACAGCATGAGCTCTCAAAAAAGGCGGTAACAACTGTCTAACCTTAGCAGATTCTGCGGTTACAGACTTATTATTCGACTTCTTAATAATACTTTCAACCGAGCTAGGCCACCATACTTCAACAAGCTTATTTTCATTGGAAAACAAGAACTTATTCCCTTCAGGACCGCATAAAAACGCCATTTTCTCACCAAGGACCGATGTTTTAAACACGTCCCCAAATAGCTTTTTCCTTTGCATAACGAATTTCTCGTTGGTTCCACTTCGAAGCTTCTTGAAATAATCGATGCTTTCGCCGATTAGTGGCCAACCATATTTGCCAGGAATGTTGGTTGATTTTTGGGTCATGAAATGATGTATAATGAATATACTGATAATGGGCAATGTTATTGAGGAAACTAGCAAGAGGGTTTCCATTTGTTTCGACTTGTATGTTGCCTTTTGGTTGATGAATATTTGTGTGTGTTTGATGAGATTTTGTGTGTGTGTCTATATATACTTGTTAATTTTGTGTATATATACATGAAAAAGAATGACATTATGACAAGTTTAAGAATAAAGGATAGATAAAGACAATCATCAGAATAATACAAAAGTTAGACTTGCGAATTAAGTGGCAAAAACAAATCCAGGTATTTGCAGACTTTAAGTTTCTTACATTTTTTAATCATTTTACACAACTTATACACATTTTAGTTAGTAAAATGTCATTTTTAATTTTAATGCATGTAACATGTCAAATGAGCTAGAAAACTTGTAGGAGTCTAACTAAACTAGTTAAAGACTTCTGCACGCACCACATTTAAACATGAATTATTTTACTTTTTGATGCGGGCCCAAGTGTTGAAGAACGGGCCATCATGTTTCTGGAGGCTCAAGATTGCGTGACAAAAGGGGCCTCACTAAAATGGGAATAAGTTGGGCTACGGGGCTCCTTTTCAGGCCTATGACCAGTCGATTCGAAGCTTGGAGCGAGGAGCACGTTGTGGTAAACCGACTTCATCATTCACGGAACTTTCGAGCCTCGAAACACCTTATTTTATTTTATGAGTTATTTGCAATTTCATGTTTTTTTTGTTTTTTTTTGTTTTTTTTGTTTTTTACTTTGTTTATACAATAACTTTCGGCCCGCTTGTCTTTTAGGGCCCATTTCAGTTTTGTATCTTTATTTAAGAGTTCCTTTGTAATGTGGAATAATCAGTTCCAAAAAATACGAAAAGTCTATTTTTGGCAGTTTTGCTAAGAATTATCCTAATAGTCGGTATTCTGTGAATCAACGATTATTGGAAGAGTTGATCCTGGTATTCTCGTGAATCAATAGGTTCAATCTATGTGTTATCTCATTTTAGTACTACATCACTTTTTCTTTTGTAAAAAGGTGAATCGAGTATATAAACACAAAAAGGTTACATAGCCAAGATATAATCCATGTTTCCTTCAATAATAACATTAAGTAGACTTGACAAACCAATATTTTTCATTTTTTAACGGACATTTATTTAAAACATATGCTAGTAAGAAGCTAGCATCGACAAATCTAAGAAAAAAATTACAATTGAATACAAAGAACACTAGGATTGCAACACCAACCAATCGAAGAAATACCACAACGCTTAGCTCTATTTTTCATCTAAAGATAAGATGTCGCAATAATGTCGTCAATGATTTTCATCGTAACAACCTTAACCACCTGAAAAACATGTAAATTTCGAGCCCTCCATATCGACCAGATAGCACATAGCACCACAACATCGAAAAAAGAACTTGTTGAACAAATATCTTTAAAATTGAACAATATTCTTACCCTAGTTTCCACCATTATTTAGACAAAATATAATACATAGCAGCATAGGACCTGTCCATTCATGTGTAATCCCATAACCGGTAAACCCTTTTTCTCTATTCACATCAGAAACATTCTAATGCTTGTATATGTGCATCAGGAATAAAATATCTACTTTTACATCAGAAGTACTCTACTGGACTGTACATATGATCTTTTGGATTTTACCTTCCACTAGCCAAAGACTTGTGAATTCTCATAGATTTGTCCATCATCTCTTGTTAGGCCAGTTCAGAGCCCAATACACTTTGACTAGAATTTGAATAGAAAATACCTTAAGTGTAAGTGAAGTCCTTTAATAATAGAACATTCAAGAGTCATCTTGAGAGTTCTTCATATACTAAAGAAAGTCTTACCTCTTTCTGAGGCAGAACTCAGCAAGTGAAGTCTCTGAACTAATAGGCGAGAACTTTATTGAAATGGTAAGTGAAAGCTACTTATCAAAGAAAGTCAGTAAAGTACAAGAGTTGGTAAAAAATCAAAACAATTGTCAACGTTGTTCCTTGAAGTGGGATTGAACACGCTCCAAGAACAGAGGATGATATAAGCAGTAAGTTAGCAGTGTACATTCCTAGTTAGATGCTTGACACATCTCTATTAACCCACAAGTATTCACCTCGAGTTTGCCTATATAATAAAATGTTGTCAAGGAGTAACCCACAAGTCTGATATGTGTCTAAATTTGTTCATTTTCGTGCATTTGTTAAGAACCATTTTAATTGTGATATCAAATCCTTGCAATGTGATTATGGGGGTGAATTTCACAACAATGCCCTACACCAACTATCAAATCCTTTACGTAACAAGTCTGATCATGGGGTGAATTGTGACATCACATTATTTATGGGTGATCTTGCTTCTAATAGACTGAGCACTACTCATGGTTCGAATAAGAATAATAGGCGTCAGAATCGTGGAAACAAATTATTCTGGTATTTGGAAATTTAACTATGAGTCTTGACACTCAGAATAATCTGATAGCATTCTTACATGCCCAACAGCGGCTCCTAGCCCAATATGGGTTGTCAAACCAATTGGGCCAGGCCCAATACACTCCCCCTTTGCATCAGACTTCACCAATGGGCTCTAGGTCCATACCACCACCTGGCTTTGGACTTTCTGGTACGCAACAGGTTGCTCCACAACAGCATGGTTTTGGGCTCTCGGGTACACAGTAGCCCGCTACATAGCTTACACCACAACAGGCTTTATTTGCACAATTGATTTATGGCTCGAGTCCTCAGGCTTCTCTTCAAGGTCAGGAGACGATTCTACCTCAGGCTTTCAACACCATGACACTTCAAGAACCGGTTAACTCTAATTGGAACATGGACACTGGTGCGTTCTCTCATCTTAATTCATTTGCTAATAATCTTAGTACTGTTTTTAATTCTTGCATTTATGCATCTGTCTTCGTTGGTGATAGGAAATCTATTCCTGTCACCAACACGGGCCATAGCACTTTGACTACCCCTCACAGAACCCTTCACTTAATTAATGTACTCATTACCCCTAATATTGTTAAAAATTTGATATTTTTACATCAGTTTGTACATGATAATAAATGTATCATTGAATTTGATGAGTTCGGTTTCATGTGAAGGACTACTGGACCCGCCAAATCCTCCTCAGATGTGAGAGCACCGGGGATCTCTATCCTGTCACCATCCCGATTTTTCCTCAAGCCTTTCTTGTCAGTCAAGACACGTAGCATCAACGAATTGGACATCCAGGAAGTGACGTGTTGTGTTCTTTAGTTTCTAATAATTTCATTTCTTGTAATAAGACTAAGTCTCACGTGCTATGTCATGCTTGTCAGCTTGGCAAACATGTGTGGTGGTGTCGGGGAGGACATGTTTGTTGAAATTGTTTGAGGTCGAGAGTTAAGTCTCATCTCCTCGGTGGATACCATGGAATGCCTGGTGTCGAGGTTGGGAAAAGGGTCCTTATAAGCAATGACGGTGGCAAGGTTAGCATATTTTTCACTTAGTCTGTTGATTGCATAGGTAACAATATCATCATCCGACATAGGAGAACCAAGATCGTTTAAGAGAGTGACAATAGATTCTATTTTACGAAAATAAGCATCGGCAATAAGATTGCCCATTTTAATGACACGTAACTCACCTTTTAAAGCAATAGTTAGGGTACGTTTGTTGTCCAGAAAGATTTTCTCAACTTGATCCCAAGCATCTTTAGCCGTGGGAGGATTAGCCTTGATTAGTCTTTCTTGAAGAGTAGGAGTGAGGGTGAGAAAAATCCATGACTTGACGATGAAATAAGCAATTAACAATTCTTCCGTTGGTGGAAAGGAAGAGGAGGAGCTCGCGGCAGGACTTTGGATGTCCTTTAGGACACAAAAGTTGTTGCAATGAATCTTGAAAAAATAACACCAAGATGAGTAATTTAACTCATCAATGTCTAGTTTTATGGGAACAAGGCTATTTATATTATGGACGGCGTATAGCTTTTCAACAAAAGTAAGGGTGGGAGGTGGTGGTGGAGGCGTGTCGTTAGTCATGATGCTTGTGGAGTGAAGAAAAGGTGTGGATGTTATGATTAGGGTTTTTAGGATTGTATACCTACTGATACCATGTAAATATGTAATCGATATTGATTGAATGAATGTCATCAGTATACAAGAGTGTGTATATAATACATGCTTAGTGGGCTAGTAACCCAAATACGAATAACACTAACTAGAAATGGACATAATAATAAACATCCGCTAACACAATCTACACAACTAATACACATTTTAGTTAGTAGAATGTCAATCTTAATCTTAATGCATGTAACTTGTCAAATGAGTTAGATAACTTGTATAAGTCTAACTTTTAATGAAAATTAGCACAGTAACTATACCTCTTTTTCGGTAATCATGGTTTATGAATTTTTGACGGAAAATTTACGAGACTTGATGAGTCCATCATACTGACATAAATCAAGTGTTATGTTCCTGTGTGGCAAGGTTAACGTGCAAACACTTCTTCTAATTCTTTCGAATCCATGCCCACTTTTCCCCCCTAACTAATAACTAGTTAAAGACTTGTGCACGCACGAGATTTAAACATGAATTATTTTACTATTTTACTTTTCTTTTGTCAAAAGGTGAATCGAGTATACAATCACAAAAAGGTTGCATAGCCAAGATAGAATCCATGTTTCTTTGAATAATAACATTAAGTAGACTTGATGAACCAATATTTTTCTTTTCTTTTTTTTTTTAACGGACATTTATTTAAAAACATATGCTAGTAAGAAGCTAGCATGAACAAATCAAGAAAAAATTACAATTGAATACAAATAACACTAGGATTGCAACACCAACCAATCCATGAAATACTTCAACACTTAGCTCTATTCTTCATCTAAAGATAAGATGTCGCAATAATGTCATCAATGATTTTTATCGTAACAACCTTAACCACCTGAAAAACATGTAAATTCCGAGCCCTCCATATCCACCAGATAGCACATATCCACCACATAGTAGCATAGGACCTGTCCATTCATGTTTAATCCCATAACCGGTAAAAAAAACACACAAAAAAAACCCTATTTCTCTATTCACATCAGAAACATTCTAATGCTTGTATATTTGCGTCAGGAATAAAATATCTACTTGTACATCAGAAGTACTCTAATGGATTGTACATATGATCTTTTGGATTTTACCTTCCACTAACCAAAGACTTGTGAATTACCATAAATGAGTTAGTTGTCCATCATCTCTTGTTAGGTCAGTTCAGAGCCCAATACACCTTGATTAGAATTTGAATAGAAAATAACTTAAGTTTAAATGAAGTCCTTTAGTGATAGAACATTCAAGGAGTCATCTCGAGAGTTCTTCATATACTAAAGAAAGTCTCACCACTTCTTGAGGCGGAACTCAACAAGTGAAGTCTCTGAACTAATAGGCGAGAACTTTATTGAAATGACAAGTGAAAGCTACTTATCAAAGAAAGTCGGTAAAGTACAAGAGTTGGGTAAAAAAGGAAAACAATTGTCAACATTGTTCCTTGAAGTGGGATTGGACATGTTCCAAGAACAGAAGATGATATAATTAGTGAATAATTAGGCCCAAGCCAGGTTTGTGGGTTTTGGGTATTATGGTTTCACTATTATATATAGTGGTCAGATCGGTTATCAACCGATCTATTTGTGTTTCACTCAAATAGATCACACTTACATAGAGCGGTTCATTATCGATCTTTTTAAGGGTTTTCAACCGATCTTTTTAACCTTTTTTGCAGTAGTGAAAGTTATACCTACGGGTTTATCATTGTCTTACATAGTATAAGGCCATTAAGATCCACAAAAACCTAATCCTTCCGCCACTTTCATCTTCGACCGCCTCCGGCCGCGGTCGGAGGTTCGGAGGACTCCTTTTAAACCTTAACATCTGTCCCAATCAATCAATAAACAATATTATCCTTTTAAACCTGATCATCCTTCTTTTGGTGATGAAGCTTTAACGTCAGCCGGTTTTAGTTTTTATTTAGTCACTGATGGTTACAAAATTGTTCTTATATGCTACTCGGTTGATGAATTTGATAATGGAATTGCAAAAATAAAAAAAAATCATTTGTTTACTCCTTGAAGACAAGCGTTTGGTCATCGATTATTCCCTTCAGAGCTCATAATGGGTTTTTTTTTAAGGATTAAGAATCTTAGGATTATTTTTATGTTTTTAATTTATTGTTGAAAAAAAAGAAAAGAAAAGAAAAAGAAATTAGTTATTTAATTATTTTTTTTATGTCGAATCCAGGGTATCAATTCCCGAGACGACTTTTGTTAGTGTCGAACCCAGGGTATCAATTACCGAGACGACTTTTGTTGGTGTCGAATCCAGGGTATCAATTCCCGAGATGACTTTTGTTGGTGTCGAATTCAGGGTATTAATTCCCGAGACGACTTTTGTTGGTGTTATTAATTCCCGAGACGACTTTTGTTTTTGTCAAATTTGCTTTATTACTTTATTTTGGTGTCGAATCCATTGTCTTGCAGATATAAGCACTAACACTACAAGAATCTGGAGAACAGGCGTCGGGCCGTTTCCCGTCGATATTGTGTCGACGGCATAAGACAGAAAACGACAAAAAAAACGATTGACCAAGGCCAACTGCGTTGAATTTTTCATAATGGTATTTTCCCGTCGACATGTCGACGGGAACCTTTTAGAATATTCTTTTAGCCTCAATAATTCACCAATGTTGGGCGCGAAATTTACCCGCTAATATACTCCCATCGACATGTCGACGGGAATATATTAATAACGTTTTACCCCGCAATTAACGTGTGATTAAGCATAATAATTCTTATGTTTTAAGATTCCCGTCGACATGTCGACGGGAGTATATTACTAAGTATAAACATTTTTAATAAATGGGTAAAATATTGGGCGGGGTATTTTCCGGCTTTATTGTTCCCGTCGACATGTCGACGGGAATATATCTTTAAAAATCAGGCTATATATATCCTCACAAATACATTCCCGTCTCATTTTTTACCAATATATACATTCTCATAAAATTATTTCCGTCTCATTTTACACATCTCACAAATAATTCAATCGTCAATTTTTACAAGACACACATGACTTGGCGTTGTTGCACAGTTGAAGAGGAGTACTCAAAAATCTTGTCACACGAGCTCCTCTTTAATGAAGTTATGTTAACTTTTGGTCATGCAGTTTATGAGGAATATGGTGATTTTAAGGATGCTGAACCGTGGATGAGAGACAAGATTATCGAATGGTGTAGGAAAAAGCCGTACTACAAAGAGTACATGGACGAGCTAGATGTTGCTGAAGCTCAAGCTGCTGCTGAAGCTCAAGTTGTTGCTGTTGGAGGTGACGACGAAGCTGAAAGTACGTTGGAAACAAAACTTGATAATCTGGGAAATAGGATCACAAATCATGAAGCTACGTTTGCACATATCAAGGAAATGAGAACAAGGAAGGGAAAAGATGGTGCGAGTTCGAGTAAAGCGGGAAGTAGCCGCAAAAAAAAAAATAAACGGGTTGTTTCGTTTGATCTGTTGTTTTAGTTGTCGAGTTGTTTAGTTTGAGTTGTTTCGTTTGGTTGTCGAGTTGTTTAGTTTGAGTTGTTTCCTTTGGTTGTTGAGTTGTTTAGTTTGGTTGTCGAGTTGTTTAGTTTGAGTATGTATGAAAATGCATGTGGTTAAGAACTCTTGCTTGTTTTAAATAAACAGTTTGCCTTTGTGTTTGATAATTATTGCTCCTTCAGTTCTAATTATTGCTCCACAACAACAACATTTTATTAAACAACAACAACAACATTTTATTAAACATCAAAAACATCAACAACAACAGCAACAACAACGATAACAGTACTACATATGAAATTTATCCATGTCACCTATAAGGTCACGGAGTATTGCATCCGACTGACATGCGTGGTCGTGGTTGGGATACGTTGCCATGTCAAGTTTTGCCTCCAGCACCCTTAATTTTGTCTCTAGCACCTGTTTTTGTGCCTCCAACACCTGTTTTTGTGCCTCCAGCAAGTTTATTCTAAGATTTTTTTCATGACAGTTTGAGCACCTTTTTGGAGCAGATCCAGAACCGCTTGATGTTGAAGCTCCCAGAGAACCGATCATCATTTTGGCGAGTCGTTCCTCCTTCCATAAAAAAAATTACATCCATGGTCTTCTGTCCCAGGCTGTTAAAGAGTAAAAACTATTATTTTTAACAACTAACCTAATTATTTAAAGAAAAGATATGTAATTGTTCACCTGCGAGAAAGGACACGCATAGTATAGTTTACCACGGGAGTAAGATTTACACGATTCTCGCAGAACCACGTCTCCTCGTTCACAAGGACAAGGAAAAGCTTCAAATTCTGCCATCTTCTTCACCATGATAACAGTGTATGTTTGTGGTTGTGAGGTTGAGTGGTTGAATCGTGACCGGTGTGGCCCGATCTACAAGTTGAGGTGATAAAAGGTGGTGGCCAGAAAAAGATTCCGGCGGCCGGAAAATGCTGGTGTCGCCAGAAAACAGAAACTGCTAGAGAGAGATAGAGAGAGAGAGATATATAGTGAGATGAGTATGTGTGTGTGTGTGTTTATATTGTGAGGATAAGGTGTTAGGTAGAGAGAGAGAGATATAGTGAGATGAGACATATCATGTATAACCATAGCATCTCGACTCGTTCGTTTAACATCTCATGTATAACCATTGCATCTCGACTCGTTCGTTTAACATCTCATGTATAACCATTGCATCTCGACTCGTTCGTTTAACATCTCATGTATAACCATTGCATCTCGACTCGTTCGTTTACCATCTCATGTATAACCATAGCATCTCGACTCGTTCGTTTAACATCTCATGTATAACCATTGCATCTCGACTCGTTCGTTTAACATCTCATGTATAACCATTGCATCTCGACTCGTTCATTTAACATCTCATGTATAACCATTGCATCTCGACTCGTTCGTTTAACATATTATACCCGGGCTCTCCAGGCCACCGTTACCATACACCCCGCCTCCACCTCCAGGTATGTACAGTTTGATAATATATTAATTATAGATTACTTGATCATGACTCAAATTAAGTATTGCAATAGATGTTTTTTAATTTTGATTGTTTCATTTTCAGAATACGCTGAGATGGAGAAAAAGCTTGCTGAGACCGAGAAGAAGATTGCTGAGGTCGAGGAGAATCGCCTTCGAGAAGCTGAAGAGCATAAGAAGTTGAAGGCGGAGATTGCTTTGATCACAGGTTTTATCTCCTCCAACCCGCGATGGAACGAGTATGTTAGTCAGGCGGGTTCTCAGCACGTGGATGGCTCAGGCAGTGGTGTTGGAGGTAGTGGCTCAGCTGGAGGGAGCGGGAGTCGCAGAGGCGATGAGGATAGTTCTGGCGATGATGAGGGTCCTACTGATGATCACGAGTGATTTTGGATGTAGAGGTACAAACTTGAGTATTTTGTGTTGTACTTATGCTTGAAACAATATTTTGGCGACCCATATGTTAGTATTGTATAGTTTAACCTTTTGGCGACTTGAACGTCGCGGATATTAAAACATTTGTGGATATGGCAGCTAGGTTTAGACATTACCACACCCCGTTTTGTAGACTTTATATGTTTTTATTCATTTTGAGGGTGTTTAGCGATATTTTGCAAGTGTTATAGCCGATGGCGAGTTATATGTTTAGGACATGTTGATATTGAGTGGTTATAGGTGCTTGTAATGTTACAGGTTTTGGTAGATTTTTTCCGGAAAATCTGGAAAAAATATGGAAAATTGCAATATTTGCACCCTGCTGTTAGCAGGGTGTTAATAATGATACCGTCGACATGTCGACGGCATCATTGAAACATAATTATTGGTTATTTAATGATACCGTCGACATGTCGACGATATCATTAAAACAAAATAGTGGTTTTAATATTATACCGTTGACATGTCGACGGCATTATATTAAAAACAATTCTTTTGTTTTAATGACACCGTCGACATGTCGACGGTATCATATAAACCATTATTATAATCAACTAATTAAAACGTTAATTATTTATCTGGTACCGTCGACATGTCGACGGGAAGAGTTTGACGAACACCAAATTTCTTTGACTGGAAAACGACGTGGGACCCACAGTGTCGATGGTGATTGTCGACGGGAACACTGTTCCCATCGAAGCACAGCCGTCAATGTGTTACCGTCGACATGTCGACGGTAACGTATGATTCCGTCGACATGTCGACGGAACGGGCTTAAAAAAGTCGCCGGGGAAAGCCTCGATTGTGCTACTGTAAGTTAGCAATGTACCTTCCTAGTTAGATGCTTGACACATCTCTATTAACCCACAAGTATTCACATCGAGTTTGCCTATATAAAAAAATGTTGTAAAGGAGTACATGCTAACTCGTACAATTAATACGTTAGTTTACGCGGACATTTACTCCTCCTAGAACTAAGTTCCTGAACATCTTCGGAGTGTTAACATAGTTTTTAGTTAAATACATAACTTTTATTTGTGTTTAAGAAAGTGAGGAGGTTACTATACTTACTTCGAACTTTAATTGTTATTCCTCAAATAATTATGGTAAATCTTTTTATTTATTTCTAATAAGAATTTAAACGTTGAAAACTTTGATGTGTACTTTGTTTAAACTATTTATGTATTTATGCTTTAAACATTTTAAACATACATAAGATAAATATGGAAAGTGATTTAACTTGGTTAATCTTGGTTTAAATCACTCTAAAGGGAATAACAATTGGTAATAGAGCAGTTTGATTATTAAAACTTTTCAAACAAGATTGCTCGAAAGTTTTTAAAATCAAGATCTTATCATATTTATGTCTAATGTTCCTCAACTTCTAGTCTCAAAGGGCAGTGGTTATGTCATTGTCGCTCCTAAACTAAAGGAGGAAAGATTCACAAAATGGAAGAAAACGTTTCTATTTCACATTGATGGTATGGAACTTTACCTCATTAAGGTTCTTAATGATGGTACATATGCTCCTAAGATAATTGCTGGTCTTGATAAACCTGAAGCTCAATGGAACAATGATGAAAGAAGTGTGGTCAATCAAGAAAGCCTTAAAAATATCATCATATCATGCTTAACTCACGATGTGATGGAATCAGTCAATTGTCCTATTGCTAAAAAGGCATGGGAAGACCTAATTCTAAACTTTGAGGAACCTTTTGATGTCAAAGAAAATAAAGTCACGGACTTAAAACTTTCTTACAACACCTTCAAACATATTGAAGGTGAATTAGTCTCACAAACATTCACCAGATATAAAGTTCTCATGAATGAACTATTGAATGGCTGTGTCTCTTTCAAATCATGAAATCAACAATGGCTTTGTTTAAAGCCTACGAAAGAAATGGTTGAACTTAACAAAGGTCTAAGGAGCTCCAACATGTTAGAGATATGGACTTAGCCACTCTATTTGCCGCAAAGGTGTATAGTGTATAGTGTTAATTTTGTTATTCAAAACATATAACACATAAATATCATATCTTTAATCTTCAATTTTAATTTTAATTTTTATATTTATCTTTAATCTTTATATTTATCTTCATCTTTAATCTTTAACTACTATAAATCATTTAGGTCTTTCTATTAATAGAAGTTTAAAAAATATTAGGTTTACACACTTTTTGTCTGTATAGTTTAATTTTGAAATTTTGTAACATTTTATAATTTAATGCAACTAATTGAATTTACACATGACAATTGACATCATATTATTACTAAATATAGCTTATAGTTGTTTAATTAAACTTTAGCTTATATTATGACTTCTAAACTTAGAACTTTTTGTTATTCCCCGCTTGCAAATTTGCAAAGTGATAAGTGCTAAGTCCATAAATTTCAAACGATAATGATTTCTTGCTACATAAATTTCAAGTTAAATTACCTTTAACTTTGATGATTGCACAAACAACGTCGTATATAAATAAGTCCTTCACAGGCTTTGAATGCTTTTAGGTCTTCCATTTTACATTTCTGCCTATTTATCGAATGACTATGTACAAATAAATTTTGTTAGCTTTTGACATTTAGTATATCGTTATTCTACAAGCTTTATATTTTGTTTACAACGTCTAATATTTTATTTATTGTGAAACAATTAAAACTAGCTCGCCCATCGTCCTTTAAAAATGACAATAACTTTGGTTAATGAAGCAACTAGTCTCATATATATACAACTATAACTTAAAAACTGAATGAAAATCTCTTATATACATATTACGTATAGATGCAGATAACATGTCTAGACACATAAAAATATATTATATATTAAAGCAACATGTCTAGACCCATATAATAACTTTGGTTAATGAAACAACATGTCTAGACCCATATAATAATACTAACCACATAATATACACAACCCTTATCATTCTCATATTTGTGTACATTCAATTAACTAAGACCATTAATTAAACACTAGCAGCCCTTAAAAACCTGTTGGTGACAAGTTGCATATCAAACTTTGAACAATTCAATAAAAGGGAAGTTTCCTATACGCGATAGAGACAATTGGTGTGAGAACTAGTGCGTCAATAGTCTACTACAA
Source organism: Artemisia argyi (assembly GCA_030686995.1). Lineage (NCBI taxonomy): Eukaryota > Viridiplantae > Streptophyta > Magnoliopsida > Asterales > Asteraceae > Artemisia > Artemisia argyi. The sequence continues at coordinate 193,678,107 of CM060687.1, read as the reverse complement.
TAATAATGCAACTTGATGGGCCAACCGAATATGATATTAGACATATAAGTAGAGGGGAGTTGAAGAAAAAATCCAATACATGCACTTGATGGGCAAACCGAATATGATATTAGAAAACTTATACGTAACATTATCTCTTGAGTCATGTTTTGATAGCTAGAATATAAAATCAAAAAAGCATCCAAATGATTTTCAAAACACCAAAAGGGCACATCCAATAGTTAAAAGATTTCATTAATAAAATATATGAAAATAATTTTTTTTTAAAAATATATTATATATTATAAAAATAAAGGTGTCAAATTTATGAAAAAAGAAAAGAAAAAGAGGAGGTAATTAATAAAACATTAGTGGTTGAATTTTAAATATATTATATGGAGTTAAGTGTAAATTTATAAATCTTCATGTTTTTTTTGATAACTTTAGATAATAAACAAATAACCCTTACACTTTATACCCCATACACTTTATAATATGAAATTTGTTTATAATTACATGGGTATTAGTTTTGGTTTGAGACTTCCATCAATTAAACTTACAAAATTTTATAAATGTACGAATTAGTTTTAATTTACGTTAAATACTTTTAAAATAAATATTAGTTGTAAACTTTTATCTATTAAAATATCTTTTTACGGTGTACTTTAAATATAAATAAGAACTCATGTTATCCTATTTAAAAGTTTAATCTATACGTACACGGGTTTGAATACAAAATACAGTTAAATTATTATTAACGGTAATATAAATATCAAATGGTAAGTACGAGTTACTGTGATATGAAAATAAATATAAGCGATTATATGTATAACGACCCATGTAATTATTATTTAAAGTTTCTATACAGATATCCGGAAAAACATTTTTAAAATCTTTACGGAGTATATTTTAACTTTATCAACGCACATCATGTGCTACTAAACTCGCACGTTTTGTACAATATGATATTAGTTAAAGTTAAACAAAAACATCAACCTCAATATTAACATCATCTTTTATTTATATAATAAAAGAATTACATCATTTCGGAGTTTTTTTGACAAAATAATCTTAGTGGAAAAAAATTGGGCTAATAAGAAAGCTCAATTTTGACACATAGGCGGATTGAGCAATATAATTGGCCAATAAAAAGTCAAAATTGTATTGATTTTGGTCAAACTTAATAAATTTGGTGGAGAATTTGATTGAGGAAAAAAACACATAAATTATAGGTGTCAAATTTATGAAAATAAAAACTTAAAAAAGAGGAGGTAATTAATAAAACATTAGTGGTTGAATTTTAAATATATCATATAGAGTTAAGTGTAAATTTATAAATCTTCATGTTTTTTTTTGATAACTTTAGATAATAAATAAATAACCCCTTACACTTTATACCCCATACACTTTATAATATGAAATTTGTTTACAATTACAAGAGTATTAGTTTTGGTTTGAAACTTCTATCAATTAAATTACAAAATTTATAAATGTACGAATTAGTTTCAATATACGTTAAATACTTATAAAATAAATATTAGTTTTAAACTTTCATCTATTAAAATATCTTTTTACTATGTACGTTAAATATAAATAAGAACTCATGTTATCCTATTTAAAAGTTTAATCTATACGTACACGGGTTTGAATACTAAGTACAGTTAAATTATTATTAGCGGTAATATAAATAACAAATGGTAAGTACAAGTTACTGTGATATGAAAATAAATATACGCGATTGTACTTATAACGACTCATGTAATTATTATTTAAAGTTTATATATGGATATTCGGAAAAACATTTTTAAAATCTTTACGGAGTATATTTTAACTTTATCAACGCTCATCATGTGTTACTAAACTCGCACATTTTGTACAATATGATATTAGTTAAAGTTAAACAACAACATCAACTTCAACATTAACATCTATGTCAGCTAAACAAAGTTAAATATTTCATCAAATAAAATTTTTATATAATATTAATTGATATTAATACATAATGAAAATCTCATGCATACTTATTATTTGTACTTATATCATAATTTTCACTAGTAAATTCTTATATATTTATATAGTAAACAAAAATTTTAAAATAAATTTGATTTATGTGTAAACCCATGTGATCAAAGAACCTTTGGCCCAATAACATTATAAGGAGACACGCTCAAGAATCCAATACAAAGTCGATGCCACTGTTATATTTACAATTTCTGCTAACTATTTTTCTTACTTTCGCACATGTTGATGCTCTAACTTTTTAAAATATACATAAGATTTTCTGTTTCTAAACGATAATACTATATAATTAAAATTTTCCGAAAACCCTGTGCATGCACGAGTATTATAACTAGTCCAATAGTTAAAAGTGTGGAAAACTAGAAGGGGGGTTGAATAGTTTACCGTTTAAAAACTTTTTAACTTGTTAAGTTAGCTTTGAAACTTTCCGTTTGATCAAAGATATATGCACAAATACAATATATAACATGCAAGTAAATGAAAGAAACGATCAAACCACAACACGATTATTTATCGTGGTTCGGCTACAAGGACTCTTTTTCCTTGCCCTACGTCCACGCCCCGAGTATCCAACTCGAGAGTTTCTTTCACTAGTCAACAAGCTCCTATCACCGGCGGAGAAAACCTTACACGTCGCTTATACTTTTACCGACACTAAGCTAGATGTCGAGTTCTTTACCAAGGGTAAAACCACTCCCGTTAATTCTTTTACAATGGTACAACTACTCCCGATACACTTTGTATTTTGAGGACTAAAATACTAACCGATCACAACTGAAAATACACAATCAAATGAAGTGTAAACTACACAAGTCTACACAACGCTAAGCTAACAAGTCTTGCAGCATTGTGTTGAATACTTGTTATTTTTAATGAGCTCGTGAATCTCTTTGCTACAAAAAGAAACTTCACATATGAATGTTAAAGAGTTAGATGAAAGAATGAATGTGTGTGTGTAAAATATGATGTAGAGTGATAAGCCAAAATTCAACTTGTGGCTTGGTATTTATAGCAAAACCTTCTGCAGGTCTGGCGGATCAGGCGGACCCCTCAGAAGGGTTTCGCCCGTGTAACCCCAAGGTACCGCCAGGCTTGCAGTTGGTTTTGCAATAAATCTTGCAAACCAAACAAGGTCACATCTCATTACTCTTTGCAAACAAAACAATGTCACATCTCATAATATCAAGTCAAACACTAAACTTGCAAGCAACATCTTAGTAAGTCAAACACATTTCTTTCCATAAATGTATAATGACAAAACTTGCCATAAATGTGATGTGACAATTTGATGCGTGGGAATCGCAACAGGCTTTACCTCTCGAGGGATTTCGAGAAGCTTACAACCCCCACCAGGCAGTGTACCTGATCGTTGTAGTATAGTATAGTGACAAGTACCGGGGGATTGATCGTTCAGCTTAGGAATAGTGTCGCTAGGATTAGAAAGCCTAATTACTAGTTCTAGAGGTGAGGGATGATTATTTTTGTATTTTTATATTTTTATGAAAGCAAGTAAAAATCTCGGGTTTTGGAAGAGTGGGCGGAATTAGTTGCTATTCAACTAACCCAAAACTAAGATGCAATCAAAATAAAATATTAAAAATGAAAATAAACTAATTATACTAAAGTTGTGAGCAGTAATTGGAGAAAATTGTGTTTACTTAGACTTCACTACTTCCTAGATATCTTTTACACGTTAATTACTTGTTATAATTGTATGGATGACGGATTGTATTCCTTAATACCATTCATGGGGTGGCATACATAACTCCCCAATTCTATGAGCTCTTATCTCCTCCTACACCATGACCCAACACAACTATAGGGATTGTAAACAGTGGCTCATGCATTAAATACAACCAATAAAGACCTAGTACGCCTCGGTTCATGTTTCTTAAGACGTTCAAGCATGTTACCATTTGGAGATCTGCCAGTTTTCTTAAGCCTAACATATAAAATCATTCATCCAAGACAAGAATAAACAAGTAATCAACACATAATCAATATCTAGGTTTCATTAGATCTAAGCAAACACAAAGAGATCTAGCCTAGCATAATGGAATTGAGACAAGAACAAGATATAGACAACCAACACATAGACATATTGATTGAATTAGAAGAACACTTATCTCAATTACAATGCAAGGTATCAAGGGTTTGGAACCCTTGAAAAACTTGTAAAAGTTGCACCAAATTCGTCTTTAGGGTTTCACCAAAACTTCCCTCTTTTTAATGAAAAAACTAGAAAACTATATATAGGAAAACTGGGGTGACGACGTCAAGAGCAAGGGTGTGACGCCGTCATCTCGCCGCCAAATACTTCCTCGGACGGCCTTGATCTACTTATGACGGCCTATGTGACGCCGTCACCAACCACGGTATTTTATTCTTGGGACTCTGACGCCGTCAAGAGCAATTCTTGACGCCTTCATGCACTGTTCCCAGCATAGAAATTAGAGACTTTGCCGTTTTCTTCACTTTTATGCTCCAAAAACGTCCGAAATGGCTTCTTTTCCATAATTCACTCTCCAAGTACCTAAAATCACAAAAGGAACGATTTAGGGCAATATTTGATCAAATAAATTCGAATTCGGGCTTAAATGACCCCCTAAAAACGGATCATTTTTCGCCTCATCATATACCCTTACACTTGAGATTTGCTTGTCCTCAAGCAAATGCGCTTTTATTCTACTCAAAAGACAAGTTAGGGGTCATTTAACACTAATATAAAAGTAATTACAACAAATAATCATTCCACTAAAGACCAATAGACAAGCACGGAGGTCATACACAAGCACCTCACAAATAGTGTTTAGATACTCACATCTCTCGGGTGTAATAAAGTAATATAACATTATGGAAATGGAAGATATCTCTCACTACCTGTCATAGCAAAATAGATTACCATAGGCTTGGGAAATGATCAAACCTCCACCACATGGCGTAAGCACCTAGGATAAACTATCAAAGAGGTCTTTTAAGGGGTTGTAACGTTAGGTATAGGGATATGAATTACACGGTTTTGTTGGATAAAGGAAGTTTTACTGGTGGCGAGTTAACAATCTTGGTTAATTACATGTACAAGATGGCGTTGCTAAGCCAAGACTAGACTCGACTTAAGCTAACAAATGAAAAGTAACTAAAACATAAAATGAACATAGAATGAAAAGGGATGGTAGTCCGTATGTTTTTTCTCTTTTTTTTATTTTTTTTTTATTTTTTTATTTTTTATTTTTTTTGCATACACTCTTACCCTACCATCCAAAATAATACATCATAGGGGTATGAACGTCCCCCTTACGCTTGAATCTTTACATACTTTACATTTAACTATTCTAATGACTCGAATTAAGAAAATCAAAACACTTGGAGCACTTTTAAGATTAACGTACATATGGGGGTAATAATATTATGTTCTTCCCCATTACTCCATAAAATAAGTACTTACCCATGAGTTCCAATCGTCCCAAAACAATATGTACAATGATATGACTTGACTTAGCAACCATGTAATCAATTAGAAAGTTAACTTATGGTCTAACAAATAACAATAATGCACTAAAAATGAGCGCATACACGGAAGGCTAAGGCGATTTGGGTGTACATTTAAGTGAGGTGTAACAAATTCTTCCTTTAAGTAAGATGCTTAAAGTTAGAAACGAAAAGATAGGCTCAGAGGGGTGTACTAGGGGTTTCGTGTACTAAAAATGAGTACAACGCTAAGGGTGTGGGAAAAATTATTTGACTTAACTAGCCAAGTAATATGACTTAAATGGTCAAGTAATTATGATACGGGTTTAACACAAGGGTGATCCTAATGCCTCTTATCATGTAGTAAATCCTACCACACGAATGTAGTCTCACTAGCGGTCTTGGGATGCATCACTAACGCAAGTTCTAGAATCTAAATGCTACCGGTACACTCATAAGCACTAATAATGAATGCTTTTCCTATCAAATCTAAAGGCGAACCTCACAATTTTGGGTGGAAAATTTTTCTGAATATACGGTTATGTGCTAGTCATACAACCTCCTATCCATGAGACGCTTGCTATGGCTAAAGTTTCACTCCTAAATGTTGTAAAAAATTTTAAATTTGGCGCTAAAATTACACTAACAAGTATTTCTCATAGTTTTATTACACATTTACCTTCAAACAAAACAAACTCAAGCGAAAGTGCATATGTAAGGTATCATCTTTTTACCCTCCCCTTACACTTAAGATGAACATTGTCCCCAATGTTCAAGTAAAGAATGTAAAAGTGAAAAAGTAAAGAGAATAAAATCAAATACTCCCCTGATTCGCTCGGTATGGATTATAGGTTGGCCAGGTTAGATCTTCCTCCAAGAAAATGAACAATCAAAGCTTCCCTTCCAGAATATAAATCATCTCCTTGTCGAACATAACCTGTAAATCCTGACAAAAATAGACAAGACAACCTCGCGTAAAATCGGCGGCATCCTATATAAGTTACTAAATCCTAGAAAACAAAGTAAGATATAATGCTTGTGGAATGAAGTTTGCAGATTTCCTGGAGATTATAAAACTTAATAATTCACAAAAACCATAAGACTCCGTTAGAAAAACAAAACCGGTAAAATTTCCAGATTTTAGCTCCTGACGCCGTCAAGAGTAATACTCTGACGCCGTCAGAATGGACCTGCAGAAATTCTTATGTTAAGTTTCCGGAAAATTTCTGGAAAAACTTGGTCTCACTTCCTGGAAAATCCTGCAAAACTTCATTATGACTCAATACAAGCATTTGACTCTAACAAATACGAATATACATGTTCATTTAATATTGTGGAGAATCATGATCAGTTTGTTTCTTAAAAGCATATTTGGGGTTTCCCCTTACACTTATCTTTTACAAAAATACCTTTAGGTTGGAGTTAAGACTAGGCCAAACAACATAGTAAAGTATTTCCACATTTTAATTTAGAGACATGATCAACCAACAATAAAAATAAAACATGCATACGGAAGCAAATAACAATCAAACAAATAAAATCACACAAAACATGGGTTGCCTCCCAAGAAGCGCTTTTCTTTATTTACGAGTCTTGTAGCTAGACTCAAGGTCATGGGTTATCACGTGATCTCATCATTTGAAATGATATACCCCATATAGTTGCGATCATTACTGTTATGGTGGTAGTGCCTCAATCTGTCGATACTCGCAATCACCTTCCCACCTAATTTGCTTCTCAAGTTAGCCACCCCATCTTGGCTCAATCCTTCGATTGTGAATGGCCCATACCACCAAGGACTTGGTTTATCGGGTGGTATTGTTGTTTCCAAGTGTCTCAAGAGCACCAAGTTCCCTTCCTCAAATGGTGTATGATTTTTTTCGTGTCGAGTATGTTCGAGTTCAACTGAAACCTTACTGCCTTTTCTCCTTTCATCCTTAGCTTTCTTATAGCTTTTGATTCTTGCCTCCCATGCAAGAATCTTATTCTGAACACGAATGGGTGTCGCGCCAATGTTGTTTTTAATCATTCTCAAACTCAAATTCTCATGCTCACTTCGCGGGGTCATGGGGATGCTAATCTTTCTTTTTCCGGATTTAAGCTCAATCTTCCTACCTTCATACTTAATGACAGCCCTAGCGGTGGTGAGGAATGGTGCCCCAAGGATTATCGGCATGCATCCATCCCCTTTATCATCAATGATCATAAAATCAACGGGGTACATGAATCCTGCAACATTAACTAATACATCTTCTGCGATTCCTAGGGGGTATACGTACGAGTGTCCAACAAGAGATAACCTAACACGAGTAGGTGCTGGCATTTTTGACGTTAGTTGGATATAAATAGTTAGGGGCATAAGATTTACTTCCGATCCTTGGTCGGCGAAAGCATTAAGATGTTTCAAGTCCCCGATGCTCGTTGGTATTTCAAAGTTCCCACATGCTACCTGCTTAATAGCCACTTTCTGCACCAGTAACCTCTCGACCACTGATCCTCCAAGAAGCGTATCATGCTCGTCTTCCTCTTCTTCCTCTTTCTCAGGAACCTGTTCGGAGGATTGGTTATGCCCATCACCCTTAATCCAATTTGTTATGGTGTTTTTGTTTATATCATGTTTCAGGTAGTAACTCAAAGGTTAGGACTCTGGTGGTTTTTCTAAGGTCTGTTTAGCAGGAGTTTCTACCTTCTCGTTATCCTTATGGACAATGGTGACGGAGTTAACAAATTGGGTGGTGGGAGTGGCGCTTTCTTTCCTTAGCAGTATTCGTTCGGGGGTTCTCTGATTGGTATACTCCTCCAATAGACTCAACATCTCATTCATCTTCTCCTGCATCTCCTCTTTTTGTTTATAAACTGCTTCTTCAAATCTAGCAAGCCGATCAGAGTGAGTTGCCATATATTCTCTCATCCTAGCCTCAAACTCCGAGCTAAGTTCCTTGGGAGGGGAACAAGGTGGGGTGCACCTCTGAAAAGTCTCGACATGTTCTCTAGAAGGTGACTCAGATAATGGTGCCGAAGTTGGTTTAGAGACAGAATTGACGGTGGCTTGTCTAGGACTTAAAGGTCTCCTTTGCCTTTCCTCAAAATAGTCAACTTTTGCCTCAAGTTTGCATAGGAGTTCATCGGGGATTTCGGTGTTTCCCCCAGATGTCGAGACTGCATTGATGGCCGCTTCTATCGTATGTTTAAATTCCCAAATCTCATGATTATTGACAGCGAGCTCTTCGATAATTGCCCAAGACTCCTCGGCGTTCTTATCACGCAATTTACCTCCCGCAGCCCTGTCGATGGTGCGCTTAGTGTGATAGTCAACATGGTCGTAGAAAATCTGGACTAATAACCAAAGGTTTATGCCATGATGAGGGAGCTTGTGGAGGAGATCCTTAAAACGGGCCCAAGCTTCGTAGAAAGTTTCACCCCGCTGTTGCTCAAACATCAAAATGTCCCTTCTAAGCATTGCAGTCTTTTCCGGCGAAAAGAATTGGGTGAGGAAGCGATTGGCGAGATTGTCCCATGTGGTGATGGATCCCGCGGGTAAACGCTCAAGCCATTGACTAGCTTGATCCCGTAGAGAGAATTGGAATAGGCGTAAACGGGTAGTCTCTCTAGTTTCAACACCTAGGTCTATGGAATCTACAATTTTGAGAAAGTCCTTAAGATGTTGGTTTGGATCTTCGGAATGAAGTCCATGGAATGCACATCCGCTTTGCACCAACCGGATGGTGTCAGATCGCAAGGGGGTCACATTGTCTCCGGTGAGCTCAATGGTGTTTCGGTAGCCTTGGTGGCTAGGTCGGGAATACTCTCCTAAGGTTCAGGGCCTAAGGGGTTCTAGTGGTGGGTTTTGTTGTGGTGGGATGACGGGTTCAAAGATGTTACCACCTTCCATGATGTCGGATGGTAAAGAGTTACGAACAAAGGCACGAAGAAATAAGATAGACTAAAGAAGACCTAAAAAATAAAAATAAAAAATCTTACTAGAAAGGAATCTAGCAAGTAGACCTAATAAAAAGAAATCCTAACCTAGACAATAACTATTCCCCGGGCTGCGGCGCCAAAAACTTGATGCGTGGGAATCGCAACAGGCTTTACCTCTCGAGGGATCTCGAGAAGCTTACAACCCCCACCAGGCAGTGTACCTGATCGTTGTAGTATAGTATAGTGACAAGTACCTGGGGATTGATCGTTCAGCTTAGGAATAGTGTCGCTAGGATTAGAAAGCCTAATTACTAGTTCTAGAGGTGAGGGATGATTATTTTTGTATTTTTATATTTTTATGAAAGCAAGTAAAAATCTCGGGTTTTGGAAGAGTGGGCGGAATTAGTTGCTATTCAACTAACCCAAAACTAAGATGCAATCAAAATAAAATATTAAAAATGAAAATAAACTAATTATACTAAAGTTGTGAGCAGTAATTGGAGAAAATTGTGTTTACTTAGACTTCACTACTCCCTAGATATCTTTTACACGTTAATTACTTGTTATAATTGTATGGATGACGGATTGTATTCCTTAATACCATTCATGGGGTGGCATACATAACTCCCCAATTCTATGAGCTCTTATCTCCTCCTACACCATGACCCAGCACAACTATAGGGATTGTAAACAGTGGCTCATGCATTAAATACAACCAATAAAGACCTAGTACGCCTCGGTTCATGTTTCTTAAGACGTTCAAGCATGTTACCATTTGGAGATCTGCCAGTTTTCTTAAGCCTAACATATAAAATCATTCATCCAAGACAAGAATAAACAAGTAATCAACACATAATCAATATCTAGGTTTCATTAGATCTAAGCAAACACAAAGAGATCTAGCCTAGCATAATGGAATTGAGACAAGAACAAGATATAGACAACCAACACATAGACATATTGATTGAATTAGAAGAACACTTATCTCAATTACAATGCAAGGTATCAAGGGTTTGGAACCCTTGAAAAACCTGTAAAAGTTGCACCAAATTCGTCTTTAGGGTTTCACCAAAACTTCCCTCTTTTTAATGAAAAAACTAGAAAACTATATATAGGAAAACTGGGGTGACGGCGTCAAGAGCAAGGGTGTGACGCCGTCATCTCGCCGCCAAATACTTCCTCGGACGGCCTTGATCTACTTATGACGGCCTATGTGACGCCGTCACCAACCACGGTATTTTATTCTTGGGACTCTGACGCCGTCAAGAGCAATTCTTGACGCCTTCATGCACTGTTCCCAGCATAGAAATTAGAGACTTTGCCGTTTTCTTCACTTTTATGCTTCAAAAACGTCCGAAATGGCTTCTTTTCCATAATTCACTCTCCAAGTACCTAAAATCACAAAAGGAACGATTTAGGGCAATATTTGATCAAATAAATTCGAATTCGGGCTTAAATGACCCCCTAAAAACGGATCATTTTTCGCCTCATCACAATTCTATTTTAAGAAATAAAACGTGTTGTGTTTTATGAAATGTAAAATGTAGCAAAAATCTAGTTTATGCAAGTCTTTAAAACTAAGATTATGTTTTACTTAGAAACTAAAGTTTACATTTGTCATTAACAAAACTTAGCGAAAATCGTAAAATATAAATAACGTTTTTAGGCGATATTTGTATTAACAATCTCCCCCTTTTTGTTGATAACAAAACATAAACTTTGTTTTTAAGTAAGTCACAAAATCTTGGTTTTTAAGACTTAAAAAAAAATTAATATTAAACTTGTTTTACTTAAGTTATGAAAATCATATTAAGTTTTGAAAGTTTAATATATTTCTCCCCCTTTTTGTCGAAACAAAAAGTAGAGTAGCGAAGCGGAAAAATGTACTTGCTCCCCCTTGCTTGTTACTCCCCCTAAAAGGAGTGCCAAGATGGGAAACATGGATTTTGATCCTACAAAAAAAATCTTGGTTTTTAAGAATTCGTAGGTATGGAAGGATAGTAAAGTGAATAGTAGCAGTTTGGAAGTGGTGGTATGAGATAATGGGTGTTTGGTTTAATATAAACAAAGATTTTGGTTCTGCAGGTCGGCGGATACGGCGGACCCCTGAAATGGGTTCCGCCCATTGTGTCTGAGGGTTCCGCCGACCCTGCTGAGAAAAAGTTATGGATTTGTTTTGATTTTTGTGATTTTTGTCTAATATCCAGAACTACAATGTAGGTTCCATGAGTCCTAAGCCTAGCCTAAGAAGGTTAAAAGGTTCACGTTTAAGGGGTTTTGTGAGAATGTCGACTATGTTGTCTTCGGAAGAAACTTTCTCAATTGAGATATTTCCTTTTTGAACGTTGTCACGAAGGAAATGATGACGGATTTCAATATGTTTGGTACGAGCATGTTGAACCGGGTTTTTGCTAAGATCAATGGCACCTTTGTTGTCACAAAGAATTGTGATGTCGTTGATTTGAATTCCGTAGTCGACAAGAGCTTGCTTCATCCAAAGAGCTTGTTGACATGCCTTTCCGACCGAAACGTACTCGGCTTCCGTTGTTGAGATAGCAAGAGCCGTTTGCTTCTTAGAGAACCATTAGGTGAGACAATGTCCAACAAAAGTACAAATACCACTTGTACTTTTTCTATCAACATAGTCACCGGCATGATTCGAGTCGGTATACACTATGGTGTCTATTCCCGTTCCTTTGGGATACCATAAACCTAAATGTGTAGTGCCCTTAATATACCTAAAAATCCTTTTAACGGATTCGAGATGGGTAGTCTTAGGATCTTCTTGAAAACGAGCACATAGACAAACACTAAACATAATGTCGGGTCTACTAGCCGTTAGGTAAAGTAGACTACCAATCATACCTCTATATTTAGTGCTATCTACGGATTCACTTTCCTCATCCTTGATGAGTTTAGTTTCCGTGGACATGGGTGTTTTATTTGGTTTCGAATCTTCTAATCCAAATTTCTTAAACATGTCCTTAATATATTTAGATTGGTTAAAGAAGATACCATCTTCTAGTTGTTTAATTTGGAGTCCTAGGAAAAAGTTGAGTTCTCCCATCATACTCATTTCAAACTCGTCATGCATGATTTTTGAGAAATCCACACATAATTCTTGACAAGTTGATCCGAATATAATGTCATCAACATAGATTTGGACTATGATAATATGTGAATCTTTCTTCTTAGTGAAGAGAGTATTATCAACTAAGCCCATGGTATACTTATGGTCAACTAGGAAGGTTTTAAGTCGATCATACCATGCTTTTGGAGCTTGCTTAAGTCCGTAAAGAGCCTTTTTAAATTTGTAAACATGATTTGGTTTTTCAAAATCGATGAAGCCCGGTGGTTGAGCAACATACACTTCTTCATTTATGACTCCGTTTAGAAATGCACTTTTGACGTCCATTTGAAAGAGTTTGAAATTATGTGCATGATGAGTGTCTAAATACTCATCATTTTATACCAATCTGAGCTGCCAAAACATACAAAAACACTTAAATATGTATCAAAATACTTAAAATATCTTAAAGGTGTGTTTTATATGTTTCAAATGCAAAATATGCAAAAACAGATGAAAAACGTACAAAGTTTGCATAATTGGCAGTTTCAGTCCCTCAAGTTTCATAAATTGGCAAAACTAGTCCCTGGTTATTCTAAAAACATGAAAATGTCATCAAAGGTCCTTTTTAATCATAAAGTTACATATTTAGTCCTTTGGTGCAAAGTTTCATAAAATTACAAGTTTAGTCCCTCAACTTTGGAAATTGACAGAAAAGGTCCCTGGGATGTAAAAACTTTGAGAAATTCAATTTTGGTCCCTATACTAATAATCTTTTGCAGGTTTGGTCCTTATGTGAAAAGTTTGGTGGAATTACATAATCAGTCCCTGAATTTTGGTGAATTGTCAGTTTTAGTCCCCGGGTATTTTAAAAATATAATATATCAAAAATATCCTTGTACTATTCACATCTTGGCAAGTTTAAACCTTGGAATAACTTTGGAAATATCACAACACCAACCCTTTAACTTTTCCCTAATTGCAAATTTGGTCCTTGTGATTTATTTAACAAACTACCAACCGGACCCTATAACTAAACCTAATCCAAACTAAACTAAACTACCCAAAATAAAAACAGCCCACCCACTATCCCTTGGCCCAACTTACCTCAGCCCAGTCCACCCCCGGTCAACCCATTGGTCAAACCCACAAACAAAACCACTCCCCCATTTTCCCTTCCCTCCCAAACCATACCACCACCATTACTGCTACATACCACCTTCCACCTCACCCAACTTGTTCCCCACTCTTCACCACCTGTCTCTCCACCTCACACAACACCCCAAGCCCCATTAATGCCCCTAAAACCCTCTCCACGCATAATCTGACCCCCCAAGACTTTTGGCGCGAAAAGCAGTTTTGAAAGGCCAGGATCACTCAGACCAAATCAATGGCTCTGAATTGGTGGGAAATGACAAAGTGGGTCCCACAAACCCAAAAAGTCATTATAAAGATGAAGAGAAGCAGAAGTGAAAGGTTGTCAATGTTTTAGACCAAATTCGTAGTGTAGTTTATGTTTATTGCTTGTTTCCAGTTTAAATTAAGTTTAGTTTATCAATTCAAGGTTGTTTCAAGTTCTTTGTACTAATTTCATCCTGTATTGTACTGCTTTTATTAAGATAATGAAAATTCAAGTTTTCATGTTTCTTGGTGATTCGTATTTAGTCATATAGTTGTTAGAAGCAATTACGAACACTCCACACCCTTGCTATAAGCTTATACAAGCTTATTATAGCTTGTTGTAAGTTTGTATTAGTTTAATTCAGTTCTAATTCAAGAAATGGAGAAAAGTCAACAAAAGTCAACCTGGGGTCTCATAAGCTATTCTGGGGGTTAAAAGCTAATCTGGATGGCTTTTCTGGTTTCTAGCTTGTTGACAACAAGCTAGGAGTGGTTTCTAATCCTTGGTTCTTGGTTTGGAGTTCACATGATCTCATTGTAAGCTTTTTACCATTTTTGGCATTTCATTGTTTTTGTATTTTATATACTTTGATCTTTGTGTTTTCCTGTTTATATGTTGTTGTTAAGTTAAAATATAACTTAATATAGGTTGCTTATTAATTAGATTTTATCTTTGCTAAAAATCAAATATCTCACAGTAGATAACTCAAATTTGACAAACCTGTGTTAGTTGCTTGTGGTGTAGTTGATTTTTGTTCAATTGTTCTTACATACTCATAATATAGTGTCTTGAATCTGTGTAGTGGTTTAAATATACCATTTGTGTTAAAAATCTCAAATTTATACATTTAAAGGTGTGTTTGGATCATGGCATATTGCTAAGTTCTAGTTGTTTGTTAGTGTATCATTTAGTTTAAGTAAGTTAATTAGGCTCATAGAAAGTCAGTTTGACCATAAGTTTGGTCCATTTACAACCAATAGTCAAAATAACCATCACCACCCTTCAACAGTTAACTGTTGAAGGATTGGTGATCCAAACCCACCCATATCATTAAATAAGTAGTAAATTTAGAGTAGTTTAACTTTGTTTTAGTTTAAAATCATGTTTTTAGTCCATTAGATACAACCAAAGTTCACAAAAGTCAAAGCTTTAAGTTTTCATAAAAAGTCAAAAATTCTCTTGTGCAGAAAATTCCAAAAGTTACAAGAATTATAGGGAATTTTGTGTAGTGTTTTAGGACCTGAGCTTGTAGGGACTTGTAGTATTACACCTCATCTTCAGGATTCAGCTCACTTTGCATTTTTGTGATTTTTGTTGTGGGGTCCACAGACCCTCAAAGACAGCTGCAGGGCTGAGTACTCCCCTGTGCAGCAGACATCATAGCCATCACCACCACTTTGGTGGTGATTTGTGGCCACCTCTGTGGGCCCCACTTATCAAACCTTGTATCTTTGAACCCCCCTCCTAATAAGCTTTCAGAATTGACCTTTTATTTGACCTAGTATTCAGTGGACCCCACCTAAATTTGACCCTTAAGTCTGTCCCATTTTCTGAGTTGAGTTAAGATACCAAGTGCTTATTAACTACTTATTAGCTTATTCCAAGAGCTTATCTGGCAATATCTTACTCATACTTGTTTAAATAACTTAATGGAACTAGATTTCACTATAGTGGGTCCCTCACAAGCTCAGTTGAGCTTATTTGCTTGTTTGGTCAACAAAGGTCAACTGTGGAGGTAATAAGCCTCCACAGTGCTTATTAATAAGTTGTAAATTAGTTGTTTTCACAAAAGTTGTCTAATTTTATGTATAACATAGTTTTGTAAAAGAAAAATCAAGAAAAACAAACATAAAAATAAGTGATAGTTTCTATTTAATTTAATTTAATTTTAAATTTTCATTTTTAGATTTTAATTAAGTAATTTGTGTTTTTATATTTTTATTAATTTCCTTATAGGTTAAAGTAACTTAAATAATTTTCTTAGATTTTTATATTGTCATTTGATATTTATTAGAATTAAAAATAGTTTTATTAGTAATTAATCAATAAATAAGTTTTAATTAGCATAATTAGTTTTTATATAGTAACACCTATATTTTATATTTTTCCTAGCTTCTATAAGTCATAATATAATTTTAGTAATTTTTCTAGAGTTTTTACTGTTCATTTAATAGTTTTCATAATTTAAATAGTTTAATTAGATATTAATTACTAAATAGAATAATAATTAGTTAACTAGTTTAAAAATATATAAAATAAAGTTTTTATAATTTTTTAGGATTCCCATGATGGTTAATTAGATTTATATATTTTTCCATAATTTTCTAGGTTGATTTAGTATTATTTATAATTTAAAATAGTTTAAATAGTTTAATTAAGATAAATAGTTTTTAATTAATAAAAAGCTCACAAAAAGACAAAAAGATTTATTTTTATTTTTTATACTTTCTTCAAGTTCATTTTAAGTTTTAGAAATTATATTTATAAGTTTTTAGTTTAATTTGTAGTATTTATCATTTTTAGTTTAAATATAAGTTGGTTTTAAATAAATAGTTAAATAGTTTTTAATTAAATAATTAATAATAAATAATATAATAATCTAAAAAATAGTTTTATTTTTAGTTTAATTTTATTTTAAGTTTAAATTTATAGAATTTTCATTTTTAACCCTTGTAGTTTATTTTTCTTAAAACTCACCTTTTTCTCAGTACGCAGTCGCGTCTGATTTTAATTTGGTGTACGTTTTAACGTTTCTAAGTTATTTAGGTTTACGTAACAACTCTTATAGTTTAATTAATTCATTTTACTTTGTAAACCCTAGTTTAAATCACACACACACACACTTTTATCTGGTTACTTCTTGTTCATAATCACTCGATCACAGAATCGTTTACAATAAAACATCGCACACCTCGTTGGGACTTACGACCCGGGAAAACACTGTATTCCTCGGAAGCATTTGCCTCAGCTGTTTGACTATTACAGTTGGCCATTCACAAGTGGCTGAGAAATAAAAGATAGCTGGTTCAAGGCGAATCAGTGCACATGCATATGCAAGTAAGATTCTAATTGACTCGACCCTAGCAACCGGAGCAAAAGTTTCATCGAAGTCAATGCCTTCTTGTTGGTTATATCCTTGTGCAACTAGCCTAGCTTTGTTTTTAGACACAATTCCATTTTCATCCATTTTATTACGAAATACCCATTTTGTTCCAATTATAGTTTGACTCTTTGGTTAAGGAACTAATGTCCATATATCATTCCTAACAAATTGGTTTAACTCTTCTTGCATTGCAATTGCCCAAGACTCATCTTTAATGGCTTCATTAATATTTTTAGGTTCAATGGTTGACACGAAACAAAAGTAGTTGCTTTCATTTTGAACTTTTGACCTTAGTGTTCTTTCGTTAATGTTTCCAATGACACCATCTAATGGATGACTTTTAGATTCTTTGACATTGACAAGTTCTTTGTTTAATAGTTCATCTTCTTTGTCATCACTTAAAATTTCTTGATTTTCTATTGCTTGGCTTTCAACTAAGTCATCATCTACCAAAGGTGATGTCTTAGAGGAAGGTGGACTTTCGTCAAATGTTACGTTCAACGATTCCTCGACTCTTAAGGTTTCTTTGTTCAAAACAATGTATGCTTTACTATTTTGTGAATATCCAAGGAATACACCTTCATAAGACTTTGGGTCAAATTTGGTGAGATAATCCTTGGTGTTAAGAATGAAACATTTACTCCCAAACACTCTAAAGTATCCTAATGTAGGCTTTTTACCTTTATATAGGTCATAAGGAGTTTTATTCAAAAATGGTCTAATTAAGACTCGATTTAAAATGTACGTTGATGTGTCAACGGCATTACACCAAAAATTTTGTGGAATGTTTTGTTCACTAAGCATTGTTCTACTCATCTCTTGCAATGTCCTGTTTTTACGTTCTACTACACCATTAGATTGAGGAGTACGTGGAGCCGAAAAGTTATGAGTTATACCATTATTATCACTAAAGTTTCAGAATTGAAATTCATTATCAAATTCACTACCGTGATCTGTTCTAATAGACACAATATTAGACCCTACTTGATTTTGAATTTTCTTACTTAGAATTTCAAATTTATCAAAAGCTTCATTTTTACTTTTCAAAAATTTTGTCCAAGTATATCTTGAGTAATCATCAACTATGACCAAAGTGTAGAAATTACCTCCATAACTTTGTATAGCGGATGGACCAAATAAATCCATATGCAAAAGTTCTAGACACCTAGATGTAGAAACTAAGTTTTTAGCCTTATGGCTATTATGGACTTGTTTACCGACTTTGCAAGCATCACAAAAGTGTTGGTCGTATTTCAACTTAGGTAGGTTTCGAACTAAGTCTTTGGAGGAGAGGTTTTGGATTAGTCTCATGTTAGCGTGTCCTAAACGTCTATGCCATAAAGTTGAAGATTTATCTAATGAGGTAAGACAAAGTTTGTCTCTAGATGTTGGATCCATCTTCATGACATATACGTTGTTCTTAAGGACACCTTTGGCTATGGTTATACCATCTTTAAGTATTTTACTACCATTTTCACTAAAAAGGACATTATACTTATTACGACAAAGTTGACTAATACTAAGAAGATTAAAACCTAAGTTATCAACATGAGCTACATCATCTATAAAAAGGGAGTCATGAGAGATTGTACCTTTTCCGATGATTTTGCTCTTAGCATTACTACCAAACGTAACATTACCTCCGTCACATTTGTGATAAGAAGTGAAGAGGCTTTTGTTACCCGTCATGTGCCTTGAACAACCGCTATCTTTAATCCATTCGTCTGGTTCCAAACAAACTTTGAGGCACACCTATTTTATGAAAAACACTCAAACATTTGGTCCCCAATTTCTCATGGGTCCATTTTGGTTAAGCATACCATTAATTTGTTCTAAGTACGAAAATAGAGCATAAGGGTTCCATGTCCTGTACTTTGGAGTTTGGTAATGTCCAGAAGTGTTTTGGTTCCAAACATGTTGGTAGTTTGGTTGAGCGTTGAAGTTGCTCTTTGGAAAGGGGCGTTTGGGAATTGGAGTCTTAGGTCTTGGTTGAGTAGTCTTAGCTCTAAATTCATTTTTACTCAGTCCTACTCCAGTTTTAAACACAGGTTTTGTTCCATTTTTGTATGTAACTTTAACAAATTTTGAACGATCCGATGTGGATGGAGTTACTGCTGCAGCAGACCTGGCGGAACCTTCGGGTCCAACGGGCGGAACCCTGGATTGGGTTCCGTCTGATCCGCAGGCTGCTGTAGCAATTTTGTTTATTTCTTGTGCAATCTTTTCTTGTTTCGTTTGACCCTTTGAAGTTTCTATTTTCGTAAATCCTGGTCCTGTTTTATCAAATGGTGACTTTTGAAGTTTCATAATTTCATCCGCACAAGAAATGCTCTTATCGAATTTCTTAAACTTTGTGGTTTGTTTTATTAGATCATTTTGAGTAATTTTGAGTTTCTCAACTTCTAGTTTAAGCTCTTCACATGATTTGCAAGATGTGTCAATACCTTTACTCTTTTCTAATCTCTTAGCTTTTTCTTTTAACTCATAAACTTCATTTTCTAAAAACTCCTTTTTAGTTTTCAAAAATTTATTTTTGTTTATGATTTTTAAGCTCAATTCACAAAGTTTGTTATATTCTTTTTGTAAAGTGTCATCATCAATAGAGGAGTAAGATGAGTTGGAGAATACCTCATTTGAGTTGTGAGCCATGATAGCAATATCATCATTCTTTGGCTCATCGTCATCTCCTTCATAGTCACTCCAAGCACCACCCACAAAGGCTTGTTGAGGTTTGCTCTTGGGTGGTTTTGGACATTCTCCTACAAGATGACTTGTGTCTCCACATTTTCTTTCAACCTTTCCTTTCCTATCATCACGATCTTTTCGGAAAGTTTTCTTGTCATCTTTAGGTTGCCTTACAAACTTACCTCTTCTACGAAAGGACTTCTTGAAGTCTCTAACGACCATAATCCGAAGTAGATTCTTCATCATCACTTGATTGGACTCTAGCTTTCAAAGCAATGGACTTAACTTTTTCTTTCTTGCCTCTAACTAGTTCCGAATCTTTTTCCATTACCATTTCATGAAATTTGAGGTTTCCAATTAGCTCATCAAGTGACATGCTTGAAAGATCTTTGGATTCTTCAATTGCCGTCACTTTTGCTCTCCACTTCGGATGGAGTGCTTGATACGTGGGAATCGCACCAGGCTTTACCTCTCAAGGGATCTTGAGAAGCTTACAACCCCCACCAGGCAGTGTACCTGATCGTTGTAGTATAGTATAGTGACAAGTACCGGGGGATTGATCGTTCAGCTAGGAATAGTGTCGCTAGGATTAGAAAACCTAAATACTAGTTCTAAAGGTGAGGGATGATTCTTTTTGTATTTTTATATTTTTTAGAAAGCAAGTAAAAATCTCAGGTTTGAAGGATTTGGGCGGAATTAGTTGCTAGTCAACTAACCTAATACTAAGATGCAATCAAAATAAAATACTAAAAATGAAAATAAACTAAATTATACTAAGGTTGTGAGCAATAAGTGGAGAAAATGTGTTTACATAGACTTCACTACTCCCTAGATATCTTTTACACGTTAATTACTTGTTATAGTTGCGTGGATGACGGATTGTATTCCTTAATACCATTCATGGGGTGGCGCACTTAACTCCCCAATCTTATGAGCTCTTATCTCCTCCTATGCCATGCCCAGCACAACCATAGGGATTGTAAACAGTGGCTCATGCATTAAATACAACCAATAAAACCTAGTGCACATCAGTTCATGTTTCCTAAGATGTTCAAGCATGTTACCATTTGGAGATCTGCCAGTTTTCTTAAGCCTAACATCGAATTCATTCATCCAACACAAGTATAAACAAGTAATCAACACATAATTAACATCTAGGTTTCATTAGATCCAAGCAAACACAAGATAGATCTAGCCTAGCATGATGGAATTAAGACAAGAACAAGATATAGACAACCAACACATAGACATATTGATTGAATTAAAAGAATACTTATCTCAATTACACATGAAAGGTATCAAGGGCTTAGAACCCTTGAAAAAACCTGTAAAATTCGCACCAAGTTCGTACTTAGGGTTTCTCCAAAACTTATCTCTTTTTAATGTGAAAATTAGAAAACTATATATAGGAAATAGGGTCTGACGGTGTCAAGACCAAGTAGGTGACGCCGTCATCTCGCTGCCAAAATACTTCTCGGACTGCCTTGATCTACTTTTGAGGCCGTCATGTGTTAGCGTTTTCCAGGCCTTCATGCATTTTACTCTTGACGCCCTATCTTGTGACGCCGTCAAATCTGTACTGGGCCGTCATGGGAATTACTCTTGACGCCGTCAGAAATTCCTTCTTGACATCGTCACCTACTGTTCCCAGCAAGGAAAATTAAGACTTTGGCGTTTTCTTCACTTTTATGCTCCAAAAATGTCCGAATTGCTTCTTTTTCCAGATTTCACTCCCAAAGTACCTAAAATCACAAAAGGAACGATTTAGGGCAATATTTGATCAAATAAATTCAATTTCGGGCTTAAATGACCCCCTAAAAGTGGTTCATTTTTCGCCTCATCATATACCCTTACACTTGAGATTTGCTTGTCCTCAAGTAAATGCGCTTTTATTCTACTCAAAATACAAGTTAGGGGTCATTTAACACTAATATAAAAGTAATTACAACAAATAATCGTTCCACTAAAGACCAATAGACAAGCACGGAGGTCATACACAAGCACCTCACAAATAGTGTTTAGATACTCACATCTCTCGGGTGTAATAAAGTATAAATTACAATATGGAAACGGAAGATATCTCTCACTACCTGTCATAGCAAAATTGATTACCATAGGCTTGGGAAAGGATCAAACCTCCACCACATGGCGTAAGCACCTAGGATAAACTATCAAAGAGGTCTTTTAAAGGGTTGTAAAGTTAGGTATAGGGATATGAAATACACGGTTTTGTTGGATAAAGGAAATTTTACTGGTGGCGAGTTAACAATCTTGGTTAATTACATGTACAATGTGGCGTTGCTAAGCCAAGACTAGACTCGACTTAAGCTAATAAATGAAAAATAACAAAAACATAAAATGAACATAGAATGAAAAGGGATGGTAGTCCGTATGGTTTTTTTTATTTTTTTTTCTTTTTCTATTTTTTTTTTATTTTTTTATTATTTTTTTTTCGATTTTTTTTTATTTTTATTATTTTTTATTTTTTTTTTTAATTTTTTTTGCATGCACTCTTACCCTACCATCCATAATAATACATCATAGGGAATGGAAATTTCCCTTACATTTGAATCTTTACATACTTTACAATAAACTAATCTAATGACTCGAATTAAGAAAATCAAAACACTTGGAGTACTTTTTAAGATTAACGTACATACGGGGGTAATAAATGTTGTTCTTCCCCATTACTCCATAAATTAAGTACTTACCCATGAGTCCCAATCGTCCCAAAACAATATGTACAAGGATATGACTCGACTTAGCAACCATGTAATCAATTAGAAAGTTAACTTAGGGTTTAACAAATAACAATAATGCACTAAAATTGAGCGCATACACGGAAGGCTAAGGCGATTTGGTTGTACATTTAAGTGGGGTGTAACAAATTCTTCCTTTAAGTAAAATGCTTAAAGTTAGAAACGAAAAGATAGGCTCGGAGGGGTGTACTAGGGGTTTCGTGTACTAAAAATGAGTACAACGCTAAGGTGTGGGGAAAATTAGTTGACTTAACTAGCCAAGTAATATGACTTAAATGGTCAAGTAATTATAATACGGGTTTAACACAAGGGTGATCCTAATGCCTCTTATCATGTAGTAAATCCTACCACACGAATGTAGTCTCACTAGCGATCTCGGGATGCATCACTAATGCAAGTTCTAGAATCTAAATGCTACCGGTACACTCATAAGCACTAATAGTAAATGCTTTTCCATTCAAATCTAAAGGCGAACCTCACATATTTGGGTGGAAAATTTTTCTGAATATACGGTTATGTGCTAGTCATACAATCTCCTATCCATGAGACGCTTGCTATGGCTAAAGTTTCACTCCTAAATGTTGTAAAAAAATTTTAAATTTGGCGTTAAAATTGCACTAACAAGTATTTCTCATAGTTTTATTACACATCTACCATCAAACAAAACAAACTCAAGCGAAAGTGCATATGTAAGGTATCATCTTTTTACCCTCCCCTTACACTTAAGATGAACATTGTCCCCAATGTTCAAGTAAAGAATGTAAAAGTTAAAAAGTAAAAAGAATGAAATCAAATACTCCCCTGATTCGCTTGGTATGGATAATTAGGTGGCCAGGTTAAATCTTCCTCCAAGAAAATGAACAATCAAAGCTTCCCTTCCAGAATATAAATCATCTCCTTGTCATACATAACCTGTAAATCAGAGAAAAAAAACAAAAGCAACCTCGCATAAAATCGGCGGCATCCTACATAAGTTACTAAATCCTAGAAAATAAGATAAGATATAATGCTTGTGGATTGAAGTTTGCAGATTTCCTGGAGATTATAAAACTTAATAATTCACAAAAACCATAAGACTCCGTTAGAAAAACAAAACTGGTAAAATTTCCAGATTTTTACACGTGACGCCGTCATGAATTAATTCTTGACACCGTCAGAAGTGACCTGCAGAAATTCTTATGTTAAGTTTCCGGAAAATTTCAGGAAAAACTTGGTCCTACTTCCTGGAAAATACTGCAAAACTTCATTATGACTCAATACAAGCATTTGACTCTAACAAATACGAATATACATGTTCATTTAATATTGTGGAGAATCATGATCGGTTTGTTTCTTAAAAACATATTTGGGGTTTCCCCTTACACTTATCTTTTGCAAAAATACTTTTAGGTGGAGTTAAGACTAGGCCAAAACAACAAAGTAAAGTATTTCCACTATTTAGTTTAGAAACATGATCTACCAACAATAAAAATAATGCATGCATACGGAAGCAAATAACAAACAAACAAAATAAAATCACACAAAACATGGGTTGCCTCCCAAGAAGCGCTTTTCTTTATTTACGAGTCTTGTAGCTAGACTCAAGGTCATGGGTTACTACGTGACCTCATCGTTGGTTTCACTCTCTAGGTCGTCTTCTAAACCAGTTTTGTATTCCGGACCTAGTTGCAAGCATTCTTTGTAGAAACCAAGCATCCTATTCTTTACATACTCTACTCCTCTACGTCTATCCTCCTCATTCCTATAATAAGCCGCTTGCTTGTGTTCCTTTTCGAAATTAGAGAGAAGGCGGCATTGCTCGATCTTGTAAGGCATTTGATAGGCAACCTCATCATTCTCTTCCTTGAATCTAACTATCCCTGGAGTCGGGTCATAATTCATCCTAGTGGCCTCAACAAATGGTTTTCCAAATATTATTTGGCTTAGGCAAGCATCAATCACTGGACGAGTGTCTTCTACTATCATAAAATCGATCTCATAAGTGATATTGCCTATAATCACATGTAATCCCTTTACTCTTCCTGCAAAATTACTTATCAGATTCGTATTGGGCATCATCCTAAAATCAAGTTGTTTCTTCATCACCCAATTGTAATAAGTCCTAGTCATGATGTTCACGGGGGATCTAGTGTCGATGTAAGCTTTCCATATACGCATATACCCTATGTTGCATGGTATATTAATGTTAGAGGGGTCTCCCATTTTGATAAGGAGTGTGCCAAGGATATATGGTCTCTCGGGACTATCGAATAAATCCTTATGGTATTCCCGTTCTTCCTTGGTGGGCATCTTATCAAAGTACTTCTATTTAGGCTCTACTTCCTCTAATTCCTCTTCCTTTTTAACCTCAACTTCCCTACTTTCATCCCTAGTCTTGGTTTCTACTCCAACTTCATCTTTGTCACTCCCTTCTATCTCCTTATCTATTGGCTTAATTGTAACAACATTGACAAAGTGGACATGTTTGGATGATGAGGGGTCCTTAATTTGGATTCCGTTATTGGTGTCCCTAGTGTCCTTCCTAGGTGTGGCTAACGCTTGGTTGTTGAGGGCCTTTAACAAGTTGTCAATCTTGTTGGTCATCTCCGTTTGTTGTTGGTTGAATTCGGTTTCAAACCTAGCTATGCGAGCTTCTTGAGATGCCATAAACTTTGACATCAATCCTTCAAGATTGTTGGTACTACCATAGTTGTTAGAAGGATTGTTGTTGAAAGTACGGTTGGATGGTGGACCGTTTGGTTGGTAACAATTAGGCGGATTGGAAGAATTGAGTTGATTTTGTTTCCACCTAAGGTTTGGGTGATTTTTCCAAGAGGGGTTGTATGAATCACCGTAAGTGTTTGGCTCGGGCTTGAAAGTGTACCACTTATCTCCCACTTCGTTGGTACGCGTGGATGCGCAGTCCGCAAAAGCTGTTCCGGGGAGTTCCACACAATCACGAGTGTCGTGGGGACCACTACATAATTCGCATGAAGAAGTGATTTTGTTCACTTGGCTTGAAGGCTTAGGAGCTTCGTAAGATTTCATGAGAAACTTGACTTGGTCCTCAAGTTCCATGATCCTATGGTCGGGAGTGATAGAGTTGTTCGAAGGCAAAGATATTGCCTTGACCGTTTTGTTCAAATCACGGGGATCATTCCAACTTTCGTTGTCATAGAGAGCAAGATCTTCTATGAGTTCCCATGATTGTTCCGCACTTAGATCACGTAGCTTACCACCGGCCGATTGGTCAATGGCTCGCCTCGTGGAGAGATCGATATGGTCATAAAAGATTTGGACTTGGAGCCAAAGATCTATGCCATGATGAGGGACTTTTTGGAGTAAGTCCTTGAAACGAGTCCATGCTTCATAAAGAGATTCATTTTGATGTTGTTGGAACATCAAGATGTCATTTCTAAGCTTAGTAGTTCTCCCCGGTGGGAAAAATTGAGCAAGGAAACGAGTGGTGAGATCATCCCATGTGGTGATGGATCCCGCGGGTAAACGCTCAACCCATTGACTAGGTTGATCCCGTAGAGAGAATTGGAATAGGCGTAATCGGGTTGTCTCTCTAGTTTCAACACCTAGGTCTATGGAATCTACGATTTTGAGGAAGTCCTTAAGATGTTGGTTTGGATCTTCGGAACGAAGTCCATGGAATACACATCCGCTTTGCACCAACCGAATGGTGTCGGATCGCAAGGGGGTCACATTGGCTCCGGTGAGCTCAATGGTGTTTCGGTAGCCTTGGTGGCTAGGTCGGGAATACTCTCCTAAGGTTCGGGGCCTAAGGGGTTCTAGTGGTGGGTTTTGTTGTGGTTGGATGACGGGTTTAAAGATGTTCCCATCGTCCATGATGTTGGGTGGTGAGGAGTTACGAACAAAGACACAAAGAAATAAGATAGACTAAAGAAAACCTAAAAATAAAAATAAAATCTTACTAGAAAGGAATCTAGCAAGTAGACCAAATAAAAAGAGATTCTAACCTAGACAATAACTATTCCCCGGCAGTGGCGCCAAAAACTTGATACGTGGGAATCGCACCAGGCTTTACCTCTCAAGGGATCTTGAGAAGCTTACAACCCCCACCAGGCAGTGTACCTGATCGTTGTAGTATAGTATAGTGACAAGTACCGGGGGATTGATCGTTCAGCTAGAAATAGTGTCGCTAGGATTAGAAAACCTAAATACTAGTTCTAAAGGTGAGGGATGATTCTTTTTGTATTTTTATATTTTTTAGAAAGCAAGTAAAAACTCGGGTTTGAAGGATTTGGGCGGAATTAGTTGCTAGTCAACAAACCCAATACTAAGATGCAATCAAAATAAAATACTAAAAATGAAAATAAACTAAATTATACTAAGGTTGTGAGCAATAAGTGTTGAAAATGTGTTTACTTAGACTTCACTACTCCCTAGATATCTTTTACACGTTAATTACTTGTTATAGTTGCGTAGATGACAGATTGTATTCCTTAATACCATTCATGGGGTGGCGCACTTAACTCCCCAATCTTATGAGCTCTTATCTCCTCCTATGCCATGCCCAGCACAATCATAGGGATTGTAAACAGTGGCTCATGCATTAAATACAACCAATAAAACCTAGTGCACATCAGTTCATGTTTCCTAAGACATTCAAGCATGTTACCATTTGGAGATCTGCCAGTTTTCTTAAGCCTAACATCGAATTTATTCATCCAACACAAGTATAAACAAGTAATCAACACATAATTAACATCTAGGTTTCATTAGATCCAAGCAAACACAAGATAGATCTAGCCTAGCATGATGGAATTAAGACAAGAACAAGATATAGACAACCAACACATAGACATATTGATTGAATTAAAAGAATACTTATCTCAATTACACATGAAAGGTATCAAGGGCTTAGAACCCTTGAAAAAACCTGTAAAATTCGCACCAAGTTCGTACTTAGGGTTTCTCCAAAACTTCTCTCTTTTTAATGTGAAAATTAGAAAACTATATATAGGAAATAGGGTCTGACGGCGTCAAGACCAAATAGGTGACGCCGTCATCTCGCCGCCAAAATACTTCTCGGACTGCCTTGATCTACTTTTGACGCCGTCATGTGTTAGCGTTTTCCAGGCCGTCATGCATTTTACTCTTGACGCCCTATCTTGTGACGCCGTCAAATCTGTACTGGGCCGTCATGGGAATTACTCTTGACGCCGTCAGAAATTCCTTCTTGACGCCGTCACCTACTGTTCCCAGCAAGGAAAATTAAGACTTTGGCGTTTTCTTTACTTTTATGCTCCAAAAACGTCCGAATTGCTTCCTTTTCCAGATTTCACTCCCAAAGTACCTAAAATCACAAAAGGAATGATTTAGGGCAATATTTGATCAAATAGATTCAATTCCGGGCTTAAATGACCCCCTAAAAGTGGTTCATTTTTCGCCTCATCAGTGCTCTAAGAAATTTCCTGACAAAGTTCTTACTACAAAAAGATTCATCAAGTGCTTTAAGTGAAGTAATAATAGTATTAAACCTAGCAAAAGCATTATCAATAATCTCATCTTCGGAAATAACAAATTGTTCATATTGTTGAACAAGAAGATCAATTTTGTTATCTTTGACTTGTGAGTTTCCTTGATGAGTGACAATTAGAGATTGCCAAATATCTTTGGCGGTTTTACACAAAAAGACTCTTTCATATTCTTTCTTAGGCAAAGCGTTGTAAAGCATCATTTTAGCTTCATTATTTTTACCAATTAATTTCTTTTGATCATCATCTTTAATGTTAGTAACTACGTTATCACCATCAATGATTATATACCACAAATCTATATCTTTAGATTTCACGTAAGTTTCTGATGAGGCGAAAAATGAACCATTTTTAGGGAGTCATATAAGCCCGGAATCGAGTTTATTTGATCAAATATTACCATAAATCGTTCCTTTTGTGATTTTAGGTACTTCGGGAGAGAAATCTGGAAAAGGAAGCAATTCGGACGTTTTTGGAGCATAAAAGTGAATAAAATGCCAAAACCTTAATTTTCCTTGCTGGGAACAGTAGGTGACAGCGTCAAGAGTAAAATCCTGATGGCATCAAGAGTAATTTTCATGACGGCCCAGTACAGAAATGAAGGCGTCACAAGGAAGAGCGTCAAGAGTAAAATACGTGACGGCCTGGAAAAAGTTATAACGTGACGGCGTCAGAAGTAGATCAAGGCAGTCCGAGAAGTATTTTGGCGGCGAGATGACGGCGTCACCAATTTGGTCTTGACGCCGTCAGCCTCAATTTCCTATATATAGTTTTCTAATTTTCATTCAAAAAAGAGAGAAGTTTTGGAGAAACCCTAAGGCCGAACTTAGTACGAATTTTACAGGTTTTTCAAGGGTTCTCAGCCCTTGAACCCTTTCATGTGTAATTGAGATAAGTATTCTTTTAATTCAATCAATATGTCTATGTGTTGGTTGTCTATATCTTGTTCTTGTCTTAATTCCATCATGCTAGGCTAGATCTATCTTGTGTTTGCTGAGATCTAATGAAACCTAGATGTTAATTATGTGTTGATTACTTGTTTATGGTTGTATTGGATGAATGATTTCGATGTTAGGCTTAAGAAAACTGGCAGATCTCCAAATGGTAACATGCTTGAACGTCTTAGGAAACATGAACTGACGTGCACTAGGTTATATTGGTTGTATTTAATGCATGAGTAAATTCTAATGATCCCATGTTAGGAGCTTCTTAGCCGGGTCGACATAGGAGTGCAATAGGCACTCATAGGATTGGGGAATTAAGTGCGCCACCCAATGAATGGTATTAAGGAATACAATCCGTCATCCACGCAACTATAACAAGTAATTAACGTGTAAAAGATATCCAGGGAGTAGTGAAATCTAAGTAAACACAACTTCTCCACTTATTGCTCACAACCTTAGTTTAATTTAGTTTATTTTCATTTCTAGTATTTTATTTTGATTGCATCTTTAGTATTGGGTTAGTTGACTAGCAACTAATTCCGCCCAAATCCTTCAAACCCGAGATTCTTACTTACTTTCTAAAAAATATAAAAATACAAAAATAATCATCCCTCACCTTTAGAACTAGTATTTAGGTTTTCTAATCCTAGCGACACTATTCCTAGCTGAACGATCAATCCCCCGGTACTTGTCACTATACTATACTACAACGATCAGGTACACTGCCTGGTGGGGGTTGTAAGCTTCTCAAGATCCCTTGAGAGGTAAAGCCTGGTGCGATTCCCACGTATCAAGTTTTTGGCGCCGCAGCCTGGGGAATAGTTATTGTCTAGGTTATTATCTCTTTTTATTAGGTCTACTTGCTAGATTCCTTTCTAGTAAGATTTTTTTTTTTTTTTTATTTTTTTTTAGTATATCTTATTTCTCTGTGTTTTTGTTCGTAACTCTTCACCACCCGACATCATGGACGATGGGAACATCTTTGAACCCGTCGTCCCACCACAACAAAACCCACCACTAGAACCTCTTAGGCCCCGAACCTTAGGAGAGTATTCCCGACCTAGCCACCAAGGCTACCGAAACACCATTGAGCTCACCGGAGCCAATGTGACCCCCTTGCGATCTGACACCATCCGGTTGGTGCAAAGCGGATGTGCATTTCATGGACTTCATTCTGAAGATCCAAACCAACATCTTAAGGACTTCCTAAAAATCATAGATTCCATAGACCTAGATGTTGAAACTAGAGAGACAACCCGATTACGCCTATTCCAATTCTCTCTACGGGATCAAGCTAGTCAATGGCTTGAGCGTTTAACCGCGGGATCCATCACCACATGGGATGATCTCACCACTCGTTTCCTTGCTCAATTTTTCCCACCGGGGAGAACTACTAAGCTTAGAAATGACATCTTGATGTTCCAACAACGTCAAAATGAATCTCTTTATGAAGCATGGACTCGTTTCAAGGACTTACTCCAAAAAGTCCCTCATCATGGCATAGATCTTTGGCTCAAAGTCTAAATCTTTTATGACCATATCGATCTCTCCACGAGGCGAGCCATTGACCAATCGGCCGGTGGTAAGCTACGTGATCTAAGTGCGGAACAATCATGGGAACTCATAGAAGATCTTGCTCTCTATGACAACGAAAGTTGGAATGATCCCTGTGATTTGAACAAAACGGTCAAGGCAATATCTTTGCCTTCGAACAACTCTAGCACTCCCGACCGTAGGATCATGGAACTTGAGGACCAAGTCAAGTTTCGCATGAAATCTTATGAAGCACCTAAGCCTTCAAGCCAAGTGAACAAAATCACTTCTTCATGCGAATTATGCAGTGGTCCCCACGACACTCGTGATTGTGTGGAACTCCCCGGAACAGCTTTTGCGGACTACTCATCCACGCGTACCGACGAAGGGGAGATAAGTGGTACACTTTCAAGCCCGAGCCAAACCCTTACGGTGATTCACACAACCCCTCTTGGAAAAATCACCCAAACCTTAGGTGGAAACAAAATCAACCAAATTCTTCCAATCTGCCTAATCGTTACCAACCAAACGGTCCACCCTCCAACCGTACTTTCAACAACAATCCTTCTAACAACTATGGTAGTACCAACAATCTTGAAGGATTGATGTCTAAGTTCATGGCATCTCAAGAAGCTCGCATATCTAAGTTTGAAGCCGATTTCAAACAAAAACAAAGCGAGATGACCACCAAAATTGACGCATTGTTGAAAGTTCTCAATGACCGCGAAATGGGAGCACTCCCAAGCGACACGGTCAAGAATCCGAAACTAAACGTTAATTCCATATCTTCAGTTTCGTCACCCAATTCGTGTCCACAATACTACTCGGTTAAATCAACGAGCACGTGTTTCAAACAAAACCAAATTCTTCAAAAGGACCAATCAAGCAAAACACCCGATATAGAACCGGTCAAAAGTATAGTTGAAACACCCCCTACGCAAGACCTTGACGATGAATTCAAGGATCTTCACCTTGAACGCCCCGTCATTGATGTCTTAGCGCGTGCTCCTTACTATAGTGCCTTCCTAGAAAAATATGAGAAGTTTAAACTAGGTAAAAATGGGACCGCCTTCGTTCAAAACAAGTTGCCTAAAAAGCTTGATGATCCGGGTATATTTGTTTTGCCTTGTAAGATAGGAAGATCCAAAGCTTTCGACACACTAGCCGATTTAGGGTCAAGCCTCAACTTGATTCCCTTATCCTTATTCATCGCTCTTAAGCTAGGAAAGTTAGAGGAAACGGAGGTATTGATTGGGCTAGCGGATGGGAGTATTGCCCACCCGGTTGGAATGATTAAGGATGTAGTTGTTCACGTAGGAAGGTTAACTATATTAGCGGATTTTCACGTCCTAGACATGGTTAGTGACACTACATGCCCATTATTAGTAGGAAGAGGATTTTTAGCAACCGCTAGTGCCATGATAGATTGTAAGGAGTCTAAGATAGTGGTAGGTGAAGGCGATACTTGGTCGGTGTACGATGTTAAGAAGCATAGTTATGATTGTGATGATGAACTGACACCGCATTGGGTAGAGATGAATAGGAGACCATCTAGATATGGACCTTGGATAGAAAGGAACTTTATAGGACCTCAATGCCCATTTTATCTTGAAAAACATTTCGTTGAAAAGACACATTCGGTAGAACAACTCATAGCTAGAGATGAAGAGCTAGATCCCTTTGAGGACCCCTTAGTCTTTAGGAAGATGATTGAATTCTTAAGCGTAATGCCTATTAATATAGAGATGAATAAGTGGAAAAGAGAGGGAGACAAGTGTAAATGGAGGTGGGACAAGCCACCTAAAGAAGGTGACGGATCATGGCATATGAGGATGACTTTGTATGATCCGGATGGAGAAAAGTTTGAAAGGTCATACCATACTAAGGAAACCGATAGGAAGTTGAAACCTAAGTTTGATCCCAAAGACGTCCTCAATGAGGAACTCACCCGTATCACGTAGTAACCCATGACCTTGAGTCTAGCTACAAGACTCGTAAATAAAGAAAAGCGCTTCTTGGGAGGCAACCCATGTTTTGTGTGATTTTATTTTGTTTGTTTGTTATTTGCTTCTGTATACATGCTTTATTTTTATTGTTGGTAGATCATGTTTCTTAATTAAATAGTGGAAATACTTTACTTTGTTGTTTTGGCCTAGTCTTAACTCCACCTAAAAGTATTTTTGCAAAAGATAAGTGTAAGGGGAAACCCCAAATATATTTTTAAGAAACAAAACCGATCATGATTCTCCACAATATTAAATGAACATGTATATTTGTATTTGTTAGAGTCAAATGCTTGTATTGAGTCATAATGAAGTTTTGCAGGATTTTCC
Source organism: Artemisia argyi (assembly GCA_030686995.1). Lineage (NCBI taxonomy): Eukaryota > Viridiplantae > Streptophyta > Magnoliopsida > Asterales > Asteraceae > Artemisia > Artemisia argyi. Next base: position 193,645,408 of record CM060687.1, on the reverse strand, counting down.
AGGAAGTAGGACCAAGTTTTTCCAGAAATTTTCCGGAAACTTAACATAAGAATTTCTGTAGATCACTTCTGACGGCGTCACGAGTTAACTCTTGACGGCGTCACGTGTAAAAATCTGGAAATTTTACCGGTTTTGTTTTTCTAACGGAGTCTTATGGTTTTTGTGAATTATTAAGTTTTATAATCTCCAGGAAATCTGCAAACTTCATTCCACAAGCATTATATCTTATTTTGTTTTCTAGGATTTAGTAACTTATGTAGATTGCCGCCGATTTTATGCGAGGTTGTCTTGTCTATTTTCTCAGGATTCACAGGTTATGTATGACAAGAAGATGATTTATATTCTGGAAGGGAAGCTTTGATTGTTCATTTTCTTGGAGGAAGATTTAACCTGGCCACCTAATTATCCATACCGAGCGAATCAGGGGAGTATTTGATTTCATTCTTTTTACTTTTTCACTTTTACATTCTTTACTTGAACATTGGGGACAATGTTCATCTTAAGTGTAAGGGGAGGGTAAAATGATGATACCTTACATGTACACTTTCGCTTGAGTTTGTTTTTTTGATAGTAGATGTGTAATAAAACTATGATAAATACTTGTTAGTGCAATTTTAGCGCCAAATTTAAAATTTTTTACAACATTTGGGAGTGAATTAAGACAAGAACAAGATATAGACAACCAACACATAGACATATTGATTGAATTAGAAGAACACTTATCTCAATTACACATGAAAGGGTTCAAGGGCTGAGAACCCTTCACGTTCTCTCTGGGCCGTCACCACTTTTACTCTTGACGCCGTCACCAAAATGCTCTTGACGCCGTCAGGTACTGTTCTCAGCATGGAAAATTAAGTCTTTGGCGTTTTCTTCACTTTTGTGCTCCAAAAACGTCCAAAATGCTTCCTTTTCCAGAATTCACTCCCAAAGGACCTAAAATCACAGAAGGAACGATTTAGGGCAATATTTGATCAAATAAATTCGAATTCGGGCTTAAATGACCCCCTAAAAACGGTTCATTTTTCGCCTCATCGTATGAATTTTACCTCTCAAGGGATCTTGAGAAACTTACAACCCCAACCAGGCAGTGTACCTGATCGTTGTAGTATAGTATAGTGACAAGTACCGGGGGTTTGATCGTTCAGCTAGGAATAGTGTCGTTAGGATTGAAATTAATCTAACTAGATCTAAAGGTGAAGGATGATTCTTTTTATGTTTTTATATTTTATGAAAAACAAGTAAAAATCTCGGGTATTGGGAGAGTGGGCGGAATTAGTTGCTAATCAACTAACCCAAAAGCTACTAATTAAACTAATAAACAAGAAAATAAACTAAGGTTCTACAAGATAAGTGAAGCATGTCTACCTATGATATGTTACTCCTTGCTAGCTATCCAATTCTACCTATTGAATTGTAAAAACTTGTTTTAATTGACGGGTTGTATTCCTTAATACCATTCATGGGGTGGCGCACTTAACTCCCCAATCCTATGAGTGCCTACTTCACTCCTATGTCGAGCCGGCTAAGAAGCTCCTAACATGGGATCATTAGAATTTACTCATGCATTAAATACAACCAATAAAACCTAGTGCACATCAGTTCATATTTCCTAAGACGTTCAAGCATGTTACAATTTGGAGATCTGCCAGTTTTCTTAAGCCTAACATTGAATTCATTCAATCAAAACAAGAATCAATAAGAAACAAGAATTATAAACTAAACCAACTAGATCTATTGAAGTTGTCACACCTTAATTGATGGAGATAGACACACACATCAACAAGCCCCTCATTGATGGAGATAGACACAACATCAACAAGAAATCAATGAGATCTAATCAATTATATACAAGTTTCACATAATCACAAGTAGACACAAGGTGAATTAGCAAATCATCATCAAAGAAGAGCAAACAACAATGATAATGGAAAACATAATTAAGATAGAATCATCAAACCAATACATGATGTTTATGGAGTGATTGAAACCCTCTAAGTTGCTGGAAAAACACCCACCTAAACCCAGGAATTGACCTTAGGGTTTAGGGCTTACAAAAAGTGAAGTTATGATGTTATATTTATAGGCATGTTTTCTGTCGGCAAGGCTTGACGCCGTCAGGTCTTCTCTCTTGATGCCTCAAGACCTTTTTTTTTTACCAAATTGTAGATCTCTTCGTCCTCTTCGCGTGGGCTTTTGAATCACCTAAATCCGAGTTCGTATGCAAAAGTTATGACCAAAACAATATCAGCTACTTCGCGCGCAAGTTTTGACAAGTTAACACGTGACGGCCTTGGGTGACGCCTTCACGTTCTCTCTGGGCCGTCACCACTTTTACTCTTGACGCCATCACCAAAATGCTCTTCACGCCGTCAGGTACTGTTCTCAGCATGGAAAATTAAGTCTTTGGCATTTTCTTCACTTTTATGCTCTAAAAACGTCCAAAATGCTTCCTTTTCCAGAATTCACTCCCAAAGGACCTAAAATCACAGAAGGAACGATTTAGGACAATATTTGATCAAATAAATTTGAATTCGGGCTTAAATGACCCCCTAAAAACGGTTCATTTTTCACCTCATCATATACCCTTACACTTGAGATTTGCTTGTCCTCAAGCAAATGTACTTTTATTCTACTCAAAATACAAGTTAGGGGTTATTTAACACTAATATAAAAGTAATTACAACAAATAATCATTCCACTAAAGACCAAAGACAAGCACGGAGGTCATATACTAGCACCTCACAAATAGTGTTTAGATACTCACATCTCTCAGGTGTAATAAAGTATAAATTACAATATGGAAACGGAAGATATCTCTCACTACCTGTCATAGCAAAATAGATTACCATAGGCTTGGGAAAGGATCAAACCTCCACCACATGGCGTAAGCACCTAGGATAAACTATCAAAGAGGTCATTTAAAGGGTTGTAACGTTAGGTGTAGGGATATGAAATACACAGTTTTGTTGGATAAAGGAAGTTTTTACTGGTGGCGAGTTAACAATCTTGGTTAATTACATGTATAATATGGCGTCGCTAAGCCAAGACTAGACTCGACTTAAGCTAATAAATGAAAAATAACAAAAACATGAAATGAGCATAAAATGAAAAGGGATGGTAGTCCGTATGTTTTTTTTTTTTTTTTTTTTTTTTTTTTTTTTTTTTATTATTATTATTATTATTCTTTTTTCGATTTTTTTTTTCTTCTTTTTTTTTTTTTTTTTTTTTTTTTTTTTTTTTTTTTTTTTTTGTGCATACACTCTTACCCTACCATCCAAAATAATACATCATAGGGAATGAACATTCCCCTTACACTTGAATCTTTACATACTTTACAATAAACTAAACTAATGACTCGAATTAAGAAAATCAAAACACTTGGAGTACTTTTAAGATTAACGCACATACGGGGGTAATATATGATGTTCTTCCCCATTACTTCATAAATAAGTACTTTACCCATGACTCCCAATCGTCCCAAAACAATATGTACAAGGATATGAATCGACTTAGCAACCATGTAATCAATTACATAGTTAACTTAGGGTTTAACAAATAACAATATTGCCCTAAAGATGAGCGTATACACGGAAGGCTAAGGCCATTTGGGTGTACATTTAAGTGGGGTGTAACAAATTCTTCCTTTAAGTAAGATGCTTAAAGTTAGAAATGAAAAGATAGGCTCGGAGGGGTGTACTAGGGGTTTCGTGTACTAAAAATGAGTACAACGCTAAGGGTGTGGAAAAAATTAGTTGACTTAACTAGCCAAGTAGTATGACTTAAATGGTCAAGTAATTATGATACGGGTTTAACACAAGGGTGATCCTAATGCCTCTTATCATGCAGTAAATCCTACCACACGAATGTAGTCTCACTAGCGGTCTCGGGATGCATCACTAACGCAAGTTCTAGAATCTAAATGCTACCGGTACACTCATAAGCACTAATAATAAATGCTTTTCCTATCAAATCTAAAGGTGAACCTCACATATTTGGGTGGAATTTTTTTTCTGAATATACGGTTATGTGCTAGTCATACAATCTCCTATCCATGATACACTTGCCATGGCTAAAGTTTCACTCCTAAATGTTGTAAAAAATTTTAAATTTGGCGCTAAAATTGCACTAACAAGTATTTCTCATAGTTTTATTACACATCTACCATCAAACAAAACAAACTCAAGCGAAAGTGTATTTGTAAGGTATCATCATTTTACCCTCCCCTTACACTTAAGATGAACATTGTCCCCAATGTTCAAGTAAAGAATGTAAAAGTGAAATAAGTAAAAAGAATGAAATCAAATACTCCCCTGATTCGCTCGGTATGGATAATAAGGTGGCCAGGTTAGATCTTCCTCCAAGAAAATGAACAATCAAAGCTTCCCTTCCAGAAATATAAATCATCTTCTTGTCATATATAACCTTTTAAACCTGAGAAAACAATCACAAAAACCCAACGCATCAATCCGAAAAAAGAAAACTCACAACTAGATGTAATTCCAGACTTAGGAATAAAAACAAAACAATTAAAGATATAATGCTTGTGGAATGAATGTTTGCAGATTTCCTGGAGTTTATAAAACTAAAGAATCAACAAAAACCTTAAGAGTCCGGTATAAACAAAACTAGCAAAATTTTCAGAATTTTACACGTGACGCCGTCAAGAGTAAACTCGTGACGCCGTCAGAAGTGACCTGCAGAAATTCTTATGTTAAGTTTCCGGAAAATTTCTGGAAAAACTTCGTCCTACTTCATGGAAAATCCTGCAAAACATCATTATGACTCGATACAAGCATTTGACTCTAACAAGTACTAATACACATGTCCATTTAATATTTTTGTGGTTCATGCTCAATTTCGTTCTTATAAACAAATTTGGATCTCCCTTACACTTATCTTTTACAAAATACCTTTATATGCAATTAAGACGAAGTTAAAAACAAAATAAAGCATTTTCACAATTTATTTTGAAACATGAGCCACAAGCAACAAAAATAAAACATGCATACGGAAACAAATAAAATCAAACAAACAAACAAATAAAAACACACAAAACATGGGTTGTCTCCCAAGAAGCGCTTGTTTTTGTTTGAGTGACGAGCCTGACTCTACCCTTATTTAACAGAAATAGGGGAGGTTCTCCCTACACTTAGGATTAAGTGTGGGTGAAAGTAGCGATACACACCCTTAGGGTGTGAATATGCCACGTGAGGTGAAGGGGTGAGTGAATTGCTTCCTTCATCCTAAAACTACCCGGATAATATTGGTTGATGGGTGGGTCGGTTCTTCTTTTGTCTCCAAGAAATATATCTAAGGATGGAAAGGTGTGTAAAGATTGAGGTTCCGGTTCATCAACACTAGGAAATTCCCTAGAACTAGGAGTAAGGTTATCACTACAAGTGTTCAAACCTATATCCTCAAGTGGTGCCTGGTCCAAGGGTTCTACCTCCATCGGAATTCCTAAAGTTTCTTCTACTTCTTCCGGGTAAGTCACGGGCGGTGTGTGTGCCTCAAATGATGGTTGAGTATTTTGTGGGCTTATGTTATTTACCTCATCATTCCATGTGTTAATATCACCTATATCCTCAACATGTGTTTTATTATAATCTAGCCCTAACATTCTCCCAAGTATCTCACGTGCTTCTCTAGGCATCTCAACTTCTATGTCCGAATCATAAGGATCATCTTCAATATTCTGACTGCTATATACAAATTGCCCAAGAGATTCATCATCTGTTTCTTGAGATTCATCATCATCGATCATAAAACCTTTTTGATCAATGTGATCATGCTCAGCTAAATCCTCCTCAATTGTTTTCTTAGGTAGTGATAATAGCAAACCTAGTGCTTCATCCAACTTATGATTTGTTGCAGTGGCTCTCTCCATAATTCCTTGGCAAACTAGGTCGCATTTCCTATTGGCCTCACTAAAACTAGATCTTAAACATGGAGGTTGTTCATAAGAATCTATCCTAGGTGAAGGCTCATATGATTCATAGGTGTCTCTAAATGAGGTATTTTGAACTATTTGGTGTGTTAGCCGCTCAACCCTATCTTGTAATCTTAGAAGTTTAAGTGTAAAGTCCATTTGAAGCAAATTACAAACAAAATCACAAAGAAAAGATAGATTACGAGAAAGCTACAAAATAAAAAGAAAAAATCTCACTTGATAGGAATCTAATGAGTAGACCTAATAAAAATCAAATTCAACCTAAACAATAACTATTCCCCAGGCTGCGACGCCAAAAACTTGATACGTGGGAATCGCACTAGGCTTTACCTCTCAAGGGATCTTGAGAAGCTTACAACCCCCACCAGGCAGTGTACCTGATCGTTGTAGTATAGTATAGTAACAAGTACCGGGGGATTGATCGTTCAGCTAGGAATAGTGTCGTTAGGATTGAAATTAATCTAACTAGGTCTAAAGGTGAAGGATGATTCTTTTTATGTTTTTATATTTTATGAAAAGCAAGTAAAAATCTCGGGTATTGGGAGAGTGGGCGGAATTAGTTGCTAATCAACTAACCCAAAAGCTACTAATTAAATTAATAAACAAGAAAATAAACTAAGGTTCTACAAGATAAGTGAAGCATGTCTACCTATGATATGTTACTCCTTGCTAGCTATCCAATTCTACCTATTGAATTGTAAAACCTTGTTTTAATTGACGGGTTGTATTCCTTAATACCATTCATGGGGTGGCGCACTTAACTCCCCAATCCTATGAGTGCCTACTTCACTCCTATGTTGAGCCGGCTAAGAAGCTCCTAACATGAGATCATTAGAATTTACTCATGCATTAAATACAACCAATAAAACCTAGTGCACATCGGTTCATGTTTCCTAAGACATTCAAGCATGTTACCATTTGGAGATCTGCCAGTTTTCTTAAGCCTAACATCGAATTCATTCAATCAAAACAAGAATCACTAAGAAACAAGAATTATAAAGTAAACCAACTAGATCTATTGAAGTTGTCACGCCTTAATTGATGGAGATAGACACACACATCAACAAGCCCCTCATTGATGGAGATAGACACAACATCAACAAGAAATCAATGAGATCTAATCAATTATATACAAGTTTCACATAATCACAAGTAGACACAAGGTGAATTAGCAAATCATCATCAAAGAAGAGCAAACAACAATGATAATGGAAAACATAATTATGATAGAATCATCAAACCAATACATGATGTTTATGGAGTGATTGAAACCCTCTAAGTTGCTGGAAAAACACCCACCTAAACCCAGGAATCGACCTTAGGGTTTTGGCGCTGCAGCCCGGGGAATAGTTATTGTCTAGGTTAGAATCTCTTTTTATTAGGTCTACTTGCTAGATTCCTTTCTAGTAAGATTTTATTTTTATTTTTAGGTTTTCTTTAGTCTATCTTATTTCTTTGTGTTTTTGTTCGTAACTCTTCACCACCCGACATCATGGACGATGGGAACATCTTTGAACCCGTCATCCCACCACAACAAAACCCACCACTAGAACCTCTTAGACCCGAACCTTAGGAGAGTATTCCCGACCTAGCCACCAAGGCTACCGAAACACCATTGAGCTCACCGGAGCCAATGTGACCCCCTTGCGATCTGACACCATCCGGTTGGTGCAAAGCGGATGTGCATTTCATGGACTTCATTCTGAAGATCCAAACCAACATCTTAAGGACTTCCTAAAAATCGTAGATTCCATAGACCTAGATGTTGAAACTAGAGAGACAACCCGATTACGCCTATTCTAATTCTCTCTACGGGATCAAACTAGTCAATGGCTTGAGCGTTTACCCGCGGGATCCATCACCACATGGGATGATCTCACCACTCATTTCCTTGCTCAATTTTTCCCACCGGGGAGAACTACTAAGCTTAGAAATGACATCTTGATGTTCCAACAACGTCAAAATGAATCTCTTTATGAAGCATGGACTCGTTTCAAGGACTTACTCCAAAAAGTCCCTCATCATGGCATAGATCTTTGGCTCCAAGTCCAAATCTTCTATGACCATATCGATCTCTCCACGAGGCGAGCCATTGACCAATCGGCCGGTGGTAAGCTACGTGATCTAAGTGCGGAACAATCATGGGAACTCATAGAAGATCTTGCTCTCTATGACAACGAAAGTTGGAATGATCCCCGTGATTTGAACAAAACGGTCAAGGCAATATCTTTGCCTTCAAACAACTCTAGCACCCCCGACCGTAGGATCATGGAACTTGAGGACCAAGTCAAGTTTCTTATGAAATCCTACGAAGCTCCTAAGCCTTCAAGCCAAGTGAACAAAATCACTTCTTCATGTGAATTATGTAGTGGTCCCCATGACACTCGTGATTGTGTGGAACTCCCCGGAACAGCTTTTGCGGACTACGCATCCACGCGTACCGATGAAGCGGGAGATAAGTGGTACACTTTCAAGCCCGAGCCAAACCCTTACGGTGATTCATACAACCCCTCTTGGAAAAATCACCCAAACCTTAGGTGGAAACAAAATCAACCCAATTCTTCCAATCCGCCTAATCGTTACCAACCAAACGGTCCACCCTCCGACCGTACTTTCAACAACAATCCTTCTAACAACTATGGTAGTACCAACAATCTTGAAGGATTGATGTCTAAGTTCATGGCATCTCAAGAAGCTCGCATAGCTAGGTTTGAAACCGAATTCAACCAACAACAAACGGAGATGACCAACAAGATAGACAACTTGTTGAAGGCCCTCAACAACCAAGCGTTAGCCACACCTAGGAAGGACACTAGGGACACCAACAACGGAATCCAAATTAAGGACCCCTCATCATCCAAACATGTCTACTTTGTCAATGTTGTCACCATTAAGCCAATAGATAAGGAGATAGAAGAAAGTGACAAGGATGAAGTTGGAGTAGAAACCGAGACTAGGGATGAAAGTAGGGAGGTTGAGGTTAATAAGGGAGAAAAGTTAGAGGAAGTAGAAACTATAGAGAAATACTTTGATAAGATGCCCACCAAGGAAGAACGGGAATACCATAAGGATTTATTCGATAGTCCCGAGAGACCATATATCCTTGGCACACCCCTTATCAATATGGGAGACCCCTCTAACATTAACATACCATGCAACATCGGGCATATGCATATATGGAAAGCTTACATCGATCCTAGATCTCCCGTTAACATCATGACTAGGACTTATTACAATTGGGTGATGAAGAAACAACTTGATTTTAGGATGATGCCTAATAAGAATCTGATAAGTAATTTTGCAGGAAGAGTGAAGGGGTTACATATGATTATAGGCAATCTCACTTATGAGATCGATTTTATGATAGTAGAAGACACTCGTCCGGTGATAGATGCTTGCCTAAGCCAAATAATATTTGGAAAACCATTTGTTGAGGCCACTAGGATGAGTTATGATCCGACTCTAGGGATAGTTAGATTTAAGGTAGAGAATGATGAGGTTGCCTACCAAATGCCCTACAAGATTGAGCAATACCACCTCCTCTCTAATTTAGAAAAAGAACACAAGCAAGCGGCTTATTATAGGAATGAGGAGGATAGACGTAGAGGAGTCGAGTATGTGAAGAATAGGATGCTTGGTTTCTACAAAGAATGCTTGCAACTAGGTCCGGAATACAAAACTGGTTTAGAAGACGACCTATAGAGTGAAACCAACGATGAGGTCACGTAGTAACCCATGACCTTGAGTCTAGCTACAAGACTCGTAAATAAAGAAAAGCGCTTCTTGGGAGGCAACCCATGTTTTGTGTGATTTTATTTTGTTTGTTTGTTATTTGCTTCCGTATGCATGCTTTATTTTTATTGTTGGTAGATCATGTTTCTCAATTAAATAGTGGAAATACTTTACTTTGTTGTTTTGGCCTAGTCTTAACTCCACCTGAAAGTATTTTTGCAAAAGATAAGTGTAAGGGGAAACCCCAAATATGTTTTTAAGAAACAACCGGTCATGATTTTCCACAATATTAAGTGAACATGTATATTCATATTTGTTAGAGTCAAATGCTTGTATTGAGTCATAATGAAGTTTTGCAGGATTTTCCAGGAAGTAGGACCAAGTTTTTCCAGAAATTTTCCGGAAACTTAACATAAGAATTTCTGCAGGTCACTTCTGACGGCGTCACGAGTTAACTCTTGACGGCGTCACGTGTAAAAATCAGGAAATTTTACCGGTTTAGTTTTTCTAACGGAGTCTTATGGTTTTTGTGAATTATTAAGTTTTATAATCTCCAGGAAATCTGCAAACTTCATTTCACAAGCATTATATCTTATTTTGTTTTCTAGGATTTAGTAACTTATGTAGGTTGCCGCCGATTTTATGCGAGGTTGTCTTGTCTATTTTCTCAGGATTCACAGGTTATGTATGACAAGAAGATGATTTATATTCTGGAAGGGAAGCTTTGATTGTTCATTTTCTTGGCGGAAGATTTAACCTGGCCACCTAATTATCTATACCGAGTGAATCAGGGGAGTATTTGATTTTATTCTTTTTACTTTTTCACTTTTACATTCTTTACTTGAACATTGGGGACAATGTTCATCTTAAGTGTAAGGGGAGGGTAAAATGATGATACCTTACATGTACACTTTCGCTTGAGTTTGTTTTGTTTGATGGTAGATGTGTAATAAAACTATGAGAAATACTTGTTAGTGCAATTTTAGTGCTAAATTTAAATTTTTTTACAACATTTAGGAGTGAAACTTTAGCCATAGCAAGCGTCTCATGGATAGGAGATTGTATGACTAGCACATAACCGTATATTCAGAAAAATTTTCCACCCAAATATGTGAGGTTCGCCTTTAGATTTGATAGGTAAAGCATTTACTATTAGTGCTTATGAGTGTACCGGTAGCATTTAGATTCTAGAACTTGCGTTAGTGATGCATCCCGAGACCGCTAGTGAGACTACATTCGTGTGGTAGGATTTACTACATGATAAGAGGCATTAGGATCACCCTTGTGTTAAACCCGTATTATAATTACATGACCATTTAAGTCATATTACTTGGCTAGTAAAGTCAACTAATTTTTTCCACACCCTAAGCGTTGTACTCATTTTTAGTACACGAAACCCCTAGTACACCCCTCCGAGCCTATCTTTTCGTTTCTAACTTTAAGCATTTTACTTAAAGGAAGAATTTGTTACACCCCACTTAAATGTACACCCAAATCACCTTAGCCTTCCGTGTATGCGCTCATTTTTAGTGCATTATTGTTATTTGTTAAACCCTAAGTTAACTATCTAATTTATTGCATGGTTGCTAAGTCGAGTCATATCCTTGTTGTAGAATACTAACTATGTTGGAAACATGTATGATCTTGTGTTTGTGTGGCGTTAGTGAAGTGAGGAGGAGAAGAAGAAAGAAAGGAACCTTGAGAGAAAAAGAAAATATTAGATTGAGATTAAGTGAAGGTCCAACCCCTTCCATGCTAGGGAAGGGGTATTTATACAAACTACCAAACGCCCTGTGAAAAGGGCTGTGGAGCGGGCTGACAGTGGGTGAAGACCCGACCCGACTCCACAAATACTAACTAGGTCTAAACTACGTACTAACTAAATAGATAAATACCACGAGCTACAATATGCTAAATTACACTTGGGGTGACCGAGTCTTTTTATGAATAATCGTATTCCTAACAATCTCCCCCTAAGGGAGGTCACCCAAGAAAATAAGTATTGAATCATAGCATTCAAGTCTTTGATGACATCTTTGTAGCTCGTAGCCTTTTGATTCTTCATAGTAAAGATCTTTGTGCTTTAAGTGGAAGACTCTAGATGACACCTTCAATGTGATGGATGATCTTTGGAAATAACATCAGCTGCATTATCCAAAAGAATGTTTGAAAGTTATCTTGGAGTAGTAACGTCTCCATGTGATATGAATCTCTTTGTGTTGGCATGCTCACACTTTTCAGGATCATGATCTTCTTCATCAGAGTTGAGGAAGCACGGTTGAAGCCCATTCAATGATCATGATATCTTTTGAGTTATGAAGTTGAAGTGTGAGCATGTGTTGATGGATCAGCATCTTTTCAGCAATCACCCACAACCGTTAGAAATTCCTGCAAGTAGACAGTTAGCAACAAATCATCGGGTACTTATAGGTTTGGAATTAAAGATTGTCAACAGCATAGTGTGAAGACTCCTTCTAATCCTCACCAAGACCGTTCCCAATCGGCAAGCCCACGAGAGGACTTACATGATCTATCTAAGTAAATCAACGACTGGGTGAGTCGCAGGAGTTCACTCCACGACTGTAGACCATTGGTAACCGCCGCGACCACTAAGCGTAATCCATAAGGAATTACCAAAGTGACCTGCTTTCAGGGCTGCTTGATGTTGACCCTGGCAGGAATTTCCATTCAATCATTGGGAGTTACTGACGCAACATCCCTCATAAATGTTTAGGCAGATTGATAAGATCTGCGTAGGACTCATAAGTTTACCACTGGTGTCCTTCATGTTGAACAACCAGGGTAGAAGTAGCACGTATTCCTATGAGATCTTTTTATGTATCTCTAGGCTCTAGACTCAATAAGTGCATTTGGTTTTCCTATGCGGAGATTGGGGAGAGGTCTCCTGCTTCAATATCAACCATCTCTAAGAGATGAGTCGATAGATTACACCGGTTCCCCGTGAGAATGAAACAAGTTCTTTAAAGAGAACTTGAGTGGCTAGAAGGTTTAGTCCAATGCGTCACTAGGTCCCTGACGTCTTGTCTTCAATACCAATGTCGCCTTAGCAACCATTAGTAGATTATGAATTGAACCCGGTTTCTGCCCTAAGGTTGAATAATAGGAGGGCTATTTCTTTTCACCCTTTTCTCATTTCATTTCTTTTTAATTCTTCAACCCCTTCTTTCTCCATTCTCACATTTCTCCTTTTTTCATGATCATACATGCGGACTTTCTAATACTATCTATTCGGTATTGTCCATGGGTAGATCCCTCCGGTTCTGGCGGATCATAGGACGGTTTTCCTAACCTTAGCCACCTTATAACATCGTGACTATCCTATGTTGCCATACACCAAATAATTGAAAATTCTCTCAACGTGTTTATGATTGAGAAACATATTTTGTTAACACATTGAGAGTTTTGTCATTTTCAAATGCTCCCCCTTAACATGTGCTCATATGTATTGATTTGAAAATTTGCACATGTCGGGAAGAGTTGCACTTTTTGAATTGATCTACCTTAAGTGATCATGACCGGGCATTCGAGACACGCTTACATCACTAGATAAACTAGCTTGAAGTTATAACCTGGCCCGATCAGGTTCACCCAAGGTTTCTCGAAACGGTACATTCTACTTAAATTAGTCCTCTTCGAGACACGCTTACATCACTGGTTGAACCAGTTTGAAGTTATTACCCGTCCAGGACTAGTCCTTTCGATTCAGGACATTTGTGTTTCGTCAATTCATGAGTCAAATCTGAGTCTCGATCTCGTAAGATGCAAGGATCCTTTTTCACAAATCATTTGCTCCCCCTCAAAATGTGCATTGATATAACAAAAGAGTTTAGCACATAGGGTAGAGCATATATTTGGGTTTGGGTTCAAAACATCACATTTTAATCAGTTTTTCATATTTAAATCACATCTTCTCCCCCGATCAAAAATTTCATACCAATTGAGATTTGTGATCCCATGTGATTTAAATAAGTTTAAAGGTTTTGGGAGAAAGATGTGTCATATTTTAAGAATGACTGATTTTGAGACAATATTTAAGCTCCCCCTCAAACCTTGAGGGAGTATGTTAGGTGGTAGAGATGATGAGTTTATAAATGATTTAGAGTTTAGCGATAAACTCATGAAAAATTCATATACTAACACATAACACTTGCACTTAATCCACTTGTAGTTATGCACAAAGATCATTGTTTTAATGATGTATAGTTTTTGAAATCATTCTCCCCCTCAATCGATGACACATTTTAAAATTAAACATTTTGCACAAAGTATTAGTTCTTATAGCATCGATTGAGTGGTAAATTTTAAACAACTTTTCAGGTTTGTTTGATCTTCAAGAAAAACCATGGTACCACCAAGTTTGGAGCAAATACTTTCCCGAAGAATCTTTGAAGGAAAAGTATTTGAGATATAAAGAAGACTTCTCTTCTTTTGCCAGAAATGATGCACTTAAGCGTACATCAGATCGGAAAGGCACGAATACAAAGTAATTCATGCCTTTGTTAGGAACAATCGTCTTTTTGGCGACGAACTTTCCCCAATACTAATACCGGGTTGCTATCAGAAGTAATAGCAAACCATAATTTTTAAGTTCGGGTTACAGTCTGAAGTAACTGTAAGCCATTTTTGAAGTCTGGGTTGTAGCCTGAAATGACTACAAGCCATTTGACAGAAAAATTTTGGGGAGCGACATGTTTTAGAATGCATTATTAAAACATAAAAGAACTCTTGCTCAAGCATATGTATGACTCCGTGTCATTGTTGAATGACATTTCTAAAGTCGTACATAATATTGATTACACAAGAGACATGTCGCGACAGAATTTATTATTATTATTTTTTTGTGTGAATATAGAGGAGTACATATATATAGATATATACATATATATATGTCAATATATATACAGATATATGTACAATATGTAGAATAGAATATACGATGGGGACGAAATGTTAATAAGGATACAAAAAGAGAGCCACAAACCAATTATAGTACAAAACAGTCACCGCATCCCCAATACATAAAAATGACCCTGAACCCCACCACTGAGCACATCATTCAGTACGTTGTAGGAGGCGGTAGTCCCCATCACGTACTCTGCCACCCACGTAGCACTCCAGGCTATGGAAGATTCTTCGCAGCTTCAATCTCTTGTGGATACCAGCCAAAAACCTCTTGTTTCGTGTTACATCATTGGCAGTCCAGTGATTGGTATAACATCTGGTTCCATGGTCATAGACATGGTATTCTTTCACTCTGAAGTCCAACGCCTCTTCGACCATACGTAAGGTACCGTCACTGAACTTGTGTATTTCGTTGAAGCGCAAAACTATAGGAACATTGTATTTGTCACGAAATACCGTTGCCAGGGGAGATTCAATGACTGTAAAGTCAGCAACCCGTTCCAAACTACTGACATTCCACAGAGGTCGTGTGAGGTTGAGCTAGGATTGGTAGCTTTCGATGCCAAGCTGGAAGTCTTCTACCCGTTTTCTAATGACAATACCCCTGATCCAGTGAAGTACAACAAACACAAGAGACTTCTTTTCTCGTGATGGTAGATGATGCAGCTTTCCTTGAAGATGGAGTAGATACAGATCTTCGAAATCATTAGGGCGTAGGTGTTTGAAGTCCCCTTCGGATATGATGTAGTCCTTGAAGTCAGCTCGTTTGAGTGTTATGTTCTTGAGGTAATCATATCCGTAGATGGGATGTATCTGTACCTTAACCACACTGATGATTTGCAGGGGTGAACGAACAGACTTTCGGTCACCTTGAGCTTGAAACCGATCAATGTAAAATTGCTGCTTCTTCAGCCACCAGTGAGAAATGCCCAGAGATGCCGAAATGTCGTAGTCACATTCTTGAGTACACCACATGCTGTCGGGGACAAGCTGTTCCAACCCGATATCAGAGTAGAGGGTAGCTTTCATCTTTGTGATGGACAAGGCCGACTTGCATTGTCTACTTCCAAGCTTAAGATATTCGAGGTCTTTGTTGAAGAAGAATTCAGCTTGGATAGTAACATTTCCAGGAGGTCCACCTAAAGGAAGTGGATTGTTGTAATTATACTTCATGATCCCTTCATCCACAATGTCGCTGAACATTTTGTGGCACTCCTCCATCTGGTATTGTAGATGATTAACATCCTGATGAAATGCTTTGACAATGTTGAAGGCCGGACCTTCCAGGTCTTTCTGAGTGAGCCTTGAAAGATCACGCTTCTTGCAGAACCATGTGATGAATGTTTCCATATCACCAGTTTGGGAAAGTAGAGAATCTTCTGAAGGAGGGACGAAACTGGTGGTGATGGCATTGATCCAGTTGTTATTATTGGTGGGCAAGTCGGTGGAAGGAATCATCCAGTCAGGTTCAGGTGACTGTAGTTGGTTGTCATCTGGTTTCCACCATGTCTCTTTGTCAGCCTTGGTTAAGAGAACATGCGCTGGATCATTGGGATCACTTCTGGTGAATGATTTCCACCACTGTCTCCCAGGGATGTGAGTTGTAGATGCATCATCTTCATCGTCATCAGAAGAATTAGTGAGTTGAGGAGCAACAGATGCTTCATTAACGGCAAGATCATCATGGACATGAGATGCAATAGAGGTAGCACCAGCGTCAATAGTAGTCCAAGCAGCATACTTAGTTTGTTTGGCTTGTTTGGAAGGAGCTGACTTGGTTGACTTGTCAGTTTGATGTTTTTGAGATGGTGATGAGGTGGGTTGTGATGGTCTGCTAGGAGCATGCGACCCACCAGGCAGAGAAAGAGTGCCTGATGGACCAGATGCCCCAGCAAGTGGTGGAGGTGGAGGTGGTTGAGGAGGTGATCCAGATGGTGGCCTGGGATGACCCTGACGCCTCTGTTTTCTTTTTCTCTCAATTTCCATATCCCTGGCGTGTTCCTCAGCATCATCTTGTCGAATTGAGGCCTCCAATGCATTATACAGATTGTCATGAGCATCGTGTCCTGTATGTTGACCCTGTTGATACATGCTGTGCTGCAGAATTATCTTCATGTCATTGATAGGTAGGTCTTTGAATCTGGATCTGAGGGGAGCTTCAAGTGCAATGCTGACCGCTTCAGCTACCTGTTCATTGATTACCTGAGATACTTGTCGTTCAAGGTCAAGATGCTCCAACTTGTATAATCTGCTGCCGTGATTGGTGATAGTATTTTGCAGATTAAGGTTAACTAAGGTTTGAAGTAAAGAGGCATGCTTGTCCAACTTCTCATGGATGGTGAGGTTATCTTGAACAATATCAGCTGTCATACCAGCTAAAGTGTCCAGATCCAACTTCTTCTCAGTGGTAACAGGAGCGGCAGATGCAGTCGGTTTCTCTTGTGTATCAGCTGCTTGTGGGATGTCATAGTTGTTAGGACCAGCAGTAGGAGTTGGTGCAAACTTGGTAGGAATGGTAGAGTTGTCTTACTCAATAGGCACATCAACCATTGACACAACTTCTCCATGCTCATCACCAGACTTTTCACCTTCAGCATCGTCCGGCTTATCCACGAGGAATTGATCACCAAAAGTATCCAGATTCTTGTACGATGCCAGCGTACCAGTGGGGCTGTCAGGTACCACATCGAGCTTAGGATCATCAGTTTTCAATTTGAGGTTACCTTGAAGATCCGGATAAGCAGTAGAAACAAACTCGTCATCGAGTGGATCGACAGGAGGTACAGACTCAACAGGTTTGTCCTGTACTGCTTGGTGGCTGGTTACATCTTGTGTAGCGAAGTTTGATTCATCACCCTTGGGAGCAGAGCTGGTGTCAGTCTCAGAACTGCTAGATTTAGCGGGTTGCCCAAGACTTGGTGATGGAGCATTGTCTGAAGAAATCTTCGCAGATGAGGATGTTGGTGAACGTTTTTTGAAGATATACTTGGAGGTGGTTGACTTGGAGGCAGGAGATGATATTTTCAATAGAGTGTGTACCGCCAATTCTTCTTTGGCAACATCCTTGCCTTTTCCTACCACGTGCTGGATTTGTGAAGCTTTGTCTGGCCCAGGTTCTCTAATGTTGACACCACTGACTGGTGGGACAGGTGGCATATATGCATCCTTTAAACTTTCAGCAGTTGCCATTTGTACCATTTCATCTTCTGTGAGAGGCAACTGTGTGGTGCAAGGTGCAGCTTTGGGTTCCTCAACACTTGATGGTTTATTCTTAGTGCTGGTTCTTTTACCTCTTGTGGTCTGCTTGACTCTTTTAGTGCCTTCAGAGGACGCAGCCGAGGTAGTACCACCCTTGCGTTTCTTGGATACAGATCTCACAGACTTGGTGGATAAGGAGGGTTCATTAGATGATGCTTCCTGACTTGTCTTCAGAAGTTTGAGGTATTCCTCATAATATTGAGCAGTCAGTGTGTCACGAGTGAGAAGGGCAGTGGGAATGTCCATGCCGAAGATGATCTCGCCTGTGCTTTTTGCATCATATTTGAGGAACCCAACCGGATGTTCATCAGTGGGTTGATGAAGAGGGGATTCATCTCTAGGGTGGAATTTGAGAGATCGTTGAAGATTAAGTATAATCAGCTTAGTGAAGCGAATGCTTGGAATCATGAGCTTGGCTGATCTTTTCTTTCCGTCTTTGTTTGCTTCAAGGTTAGCCTTGTCGACCAAGAAAGAGTGAATGGACTGACTAAATTCCTCCCAGATTCGTTTAGCAAAGTTGATGTTCACACCGTTAACAATGCCCCAGAGAATTTGTAGAGATGGAGCTCTAAGTCTTTCATACCCCGATGTTTTGCCAGTCAGACACAAATTGATTAGGCTTGCAATTGCTCTCCATGGTTGATAGAGGTCATGTGTGATAACCGTGGAAAGCGTAGACACTTGAGTGGGATACCCAAGTTCATTGACAAAGTCAATAAGAGTAGCTGGATTAGGTGGGGGAGTATATTCAACATTATCACCCGTTGGCAATATCTGCAGTGCACTACCAAGCGTTTCCATGGTGATGTTCACCCAATGCTCATCCAGCTGACACTTGTAAGTATTGGTAGCTCTATCAAGGCACATAGTGTTCCAGAACTGTTGGATATAGATGGAGGGGATTGAGGAGGATGCGGTAAAGGCATTGAAGAAGGTGGTGTTTTTCTGTATGTCCAGTGTAATTCTGAATATAGGATGATTCTGAGGTCTATCTGTCTTAACATAGCAATTGCTTTTTCCAATCGGTACCCACTTGTTGAAAGGCAGAATGTCGTTGTCAGATCGAACGGGTGGAGCCAATTGACCTTCGGGAATGGGTTCTGCCATACTAGCTGCATTTGACACACATCAACAAGAAAAGCAAACCACGTGACAATGAGTGTTAGTAACTAGTGAGACCTTGTCACTAAATGATAGGGCCAAGAGCCTTGTTAGACCAATGATAGGCACTCATGAGGAAAATCGTTCATCACATAAGATAGCAATTAGTTCAACCAAGACGGAGTGCCAATCATGTCAAACAATCCATAGATAATACAACACCCAATTTACTAACACACTAGCATTGTACACCTAATTTTGTACTAGACAAAGTGGGTCACTATAATTCTCAGTTAGAGTTAAACGCAGAACCATTCACACAATCTCAATTAACCTCAAACACCAGTTAATCGCAAAGATATAATTCTCAAAGCAATTGAATCGCAACAAGTCAAGATAAACGCAAACAATTAAGCAGCATTTCATTTTAAACGCAAGAGCAGGTAACCACAAAACAATTTAACCGCAGTCCGATAAACTCAACCAATTTAATCGCAGATGCAAGTTAAACGCAAGATTAGGCTAACCAGAATTGAGGTTCTACGCTAACCGCAACACTTCATTTTAACCGAAAGAGCTGGTAACCGCAAAACAGTTTTAACCGCAATTCGATAAACTCAACCAATTTAATCACAGATGCAGGTTAAACGCAAGATTAAGCTAACCGCAATGGGGAACAACTGCTAACCGCAATCAAGAGTATAACTTAATCGCAGTCAAGAACATAAGCTAACCGCAATCAGGAGTCTATTCTATACGCAGTTAAGAACATATGCTAACCACAGTCCATAACCTTTATTAACCGCAGTCAGGAACACACTAATCGCAGTGAAGAACACAAGTTAATCGCAGTAAAGAAAACAACACAAGCTCCGATGCAACCCGTCAAATCATACAATTAGTACCATGGATAACACCAAGAACCCTAAATCTAGATAAGTAACAATGCACATCCCTACACAAAGCTTAAGGTACTACGCAAGGTATTACCATCCTAACCACAACCCAATCGATGCCAAAAACTCACAAAAACAACCATAAACATCACGCAACTGTAAATAAAAAGTGATTAAATGCATAGAAAAGCAAGCGTGATCTAACCTATTGACAAATAAACGCAATATGCACGAGAAATCAGGTAAAGCAAGATCCCACCTAAAAGAACGCAACGTGTGAGAAAACAAGATCATGTAAAGTTCTAGTGAGAAAGAGGTTAGGATCATGACTTACCAATCAACAAGCAATTACAGGAAACAATCAAAACTTAATCGCAATTAACGTAAGTGAGGGAGCGAGTGAGATTAGATAGCAGGAGATGTTTGTGGTTAGCTTCTTAAACGCAAAAGAAAAAGAAAAAGTAAACTTCTTAAATATGGGATGGGTTAACTTTGACCTATTGACACAACCAGTCTTTGTACATCATGACTAGACATTAGACAAAGGAACATGTGTGCAAGATAGGTCCCTGAAGTTATGAGAGATTCCTAATAAGATTTTCATGATGTGCATATAGAACCATGGGGTCATACAACAGACTACCTAAAGCAACCCATAACATGAAGAGCAAACTTATAGACACACATTGTAGCAGAAAAATATGTACAGAAAGATAGCATGAAAATAAAGTGAATAAAAATAACAAATACTCTACATGAACACAATCTACAGACATAAGGTATATACAGGGTGTGAGTCAGTAGGTAAACAAGAGAATTACGAGTCCTGAAAGAAATTAGACAGGAGTCCACATGATGTCATCTCACATGTGAGTAGACATATCTCCAGTCGTAGGAGATGTCAGTGTCTTAGGAAGCCACACACAAGTTTTAGTTGACCTGTTGTGTAATCCTTTTGTAAAACCGGTGTCAATGGTACACACATGTGACCATTTGTGACCATTCATCACGAATGTCCTTCCAGTTGGTATCCATGTCCAAGAAGATCTAAGCCAGTATGTTGTTTCATGCATAGTGACATTCTTGTGATGAGTTGTTCTATGGTCATATTTCCTTGGTTTATGTTTCAAAGGTTTTACAGGTTTAAGACCATTTGATTTAAGAATTATGGGTTTGGAGCCCACAGACTTAGTCAAAGCACGTTTATTATCCACTTGAGAAACACGTCGAATATTCAAGAATTTAGATCTTTCAGAAATGAACGCATTTGGTTGTCTAATGGTAGTACGACAACCAACAATTTTTAAGACAAGTTTTCCCAAGATAGATGGTTTTGAAAGATTGAGGCTCATTTGACTCTTTGAAACATAACTTGGCACGGTGTGCTCACCGGGAATTCTAGGGCATGAAGTCAGACATTGAACCGAGAGATCATTGTTTTTAGTAAATTGTGGAGTAATCAGATTGATGTTCTCAGCATTTATCTGTTTGAGTGACTCACACAGTTTATTACATTTTACTTTAAGATTCTCATTTTCAACACGTAATTTAGCCATTTTGCAATTAGTTTCATAAGCGTCGTATTTCCATTTGGCATCATTACGTTGCTCATACATCTTGATCTGATTTTTAAGACAGTTGATAGTTGAGTCCTTGTCATGCAGCTGAGTTTTCAGATTGTTGATCATAAAATGTTCATTAAGATCAGGCAATTCCGGATTTAGACACGGTTTGCAGTTTTGAAGACATTCTTCTTTACGTTGTATTTCAATTTCAAGTTCAATGCAATGTTTTTGTAATTGTGAAAACTTGTTTTGGAGTTGATTAAATGTCTCTTTTTCAACCATGTTCTGGTCCATAGTCTTGGAAAACTCAACTTTGAGACAAGGGCTTTCATCAAACAGATCATTTTTGAAGACATCATACAGATCATTTTCTCCCCCTTTATAACACATATTTGTTGAATTAGATAAAGGTAATACATTGTTCGTCTGTTTCAACATGTTTGTGTTATAACAGGGATTACTTTGATCTGTATGGTGACCTACGTTAGTTGGTGTATTGAATTGATCAATTGACAATACCTCATTTCTTGAGTCTGGTGTGAGTGTGTTCTCCACGGTCTGGGTCACTACTTTATCAGAAGTGACACTAATATCATCTTCTGAGTTCAGTGTTGACAGACTTTGCATCCAGACACTCTCCATCCATCGACATTGCATCCACCGTTAAACCCAAGCCCAAACTATCGCATGCTTTGCCATCAAGTGTCGCAGCCTTGACATCATATGCTGATTCAAGTCTTTGCTGTCTCTCGATGTACTCATTTACCTTATCCAAGTTTTGACGTAGCTTATCTCTATAGTTGTCCACGTCCATTTTTGTGTGGTTAGCAAAGCACTTCATAGTCATCTAACTATCGTAATCATAGATCATGGAGGATTTGGAGTTAAAGAACCTGTGCAGTTGTTTGCTGAGCACACGTAGGGCAGCAGAGGATTCCTCATAAGATGTTACTTTTCTGACCAATTGTTGCCTTAGTTGATCCAAATTCAAGATCATAACTTCTGTGAATGTTTGAACATCATGACCGAATAGCGTTATGAATGCACGTTCAAATCCCATTATGAATCCATTGCCTTCAAGTAACATAGAAAGATGTGATTGAAGTGTTTGAAAACATTCAATGTGACATTCTCTTGCCAATTCCAGCAATTTGCTTGACTGAAGAGTCGCATTCTCTTTAGGGTCCGAGCATGATTGTGCACTAGGGTCTATATACGAAACTAGTCCTTCCATTTGTAAATGAAGCATACCATTCATATGAGAACCAAACTAACCACAAGAAGGAGAAGACCGCAAGATGTGCTAATCACAAGACCTAACCGCAGAACACTTAATCGCAGAGGCAGGACACCCAAACCGCAAGATATGCAAATCACAGGGACCTAATCGCAGAAAACTTAATCGCAAAGAGTAAATCGCAGTGAGTAAGTTAACCACAATAATCTACCCGCAGATAACTTGATCGCAATAGTTAAACGCAAGATCTAATCGCAGTGCACAAAACTCCAAATCTGTTACTTTCCTTGCGATTTGTTTGTATTCCCAAAATAGTAACCGCAGTCAACCTAACCGTAGATGATAGAACTTAGCCGCAGCCAAGCAATGGAACAGTGTACTTAACCGCAACCTAGAATTCCGCCCAAAATCCAATCCAAATTTTATGTAGATTAAAGATACGGTATAACCAACTAAAACACAATGCACAACTAACACTAATGATCATAAGCGTACATCACAAACACGTGAGATAACACATGAAAGATCAAACCAAGATGTTTTACAAGAAAGTGATTTCAAATTCACATAACCACACAAAACACCATCAAATTCGATTCTACAAGGTCATAAGATGAAACCTTGGCTCTCTGATACCAATTGTTGAATACTAACTATGTTGGAAACATGTATGATCTTGTGTTTGTGTGGCGTTAGTGAAGTGAGGAAGAGAAGAAGAAAGAAAGGAACCTTGAGAGAAAAAGAAAATATTAGATTGAGATTAAGTGAAGGTCCAACCCCTTCCATGCTAGGGAAGGGGTATTTATACAAACTACCAAACGCCCTCTGAAAAGGGCTGTGGAGCGAGCCGACAGTGGGTGAAGACCCGACCCGACTCCACAAATACTAACTAGGTCTAAACTACGTACTAACTAAATAGATAAATACCACGAGCTACAATATGCTAAATTACACTTGGGGTGACCGAGTCTTCTTATGAATAATCGTATTCCTAACACTTGTACATATTGTTTTGGGACGATTGGGACTCATGGGTAAAGTACTTATTTTATGGAGTAATGGGGAAGAACATAATATTATTACCCCCATATGTACGTTAATCTTAAAAGTGCTCCAAGTGTTTTGATTATCTTAATTCGAGTCATTAGATTAGTTTATTGTAAAGTATGTAAAGATTCAAGTGTAAGAGGAATTTTCATTCCCTATGATGTATTATTTTGGATGGTAGGGTAAGAGTGTATGAAAAAATAAATAAATAAATAAAAATATATAGAAAAAGAAAAAATAAATAAAAAATAAAAAGAGAAAAAAACATACGGACTACCATCCCGTTTCATTCTATGTTCATTTTTATGTTTTTGTTATTTTTCATTTATTAGCTTAAGTCGAGTCTATTCTTGGCTTAGCAACGCCACATTGTACATGTAATTAACTAAGATTGTTAACTCGCCACCAGTAAAACTTCCTTTATCCAACAAAACTGTGTATTTCATATCCCTACACCTAACGTTACAACCCTTTAAAAGACCTCTTTGATAGTTTATCCTAGGTGCTTACGCCATGTGGTGGAGGTTTGATCCTTTCCCAAGCCTATGGTAATCTATTTTGCTATGACAGGTAGTGAGAGATATCTTCCGTTTCCATATTGTAATCTATACTTTATTACACCCGAGAGATGTGAGTATCTAAACACTATTTGTGAGGTGCTAGTGTATGACCTCCGTACTTGTCTATTGGTCTTTAGTGGAACGATTATTTGTTGTAATTACTTTTATATTAGTGTTAAATGACCCCTAACTTGTATTTTGACTAGAATAAAAGCGCATTTGCTTGAGGACAAGCAAATCTCAAGTGTAAGGGTATATGATGAGGCGAAAAATGAACCGTTTTTAGGGGGTCATTTAAGCCCGAAATCGAGTTTATTTGATCAAATATTACCCTAAATCGTTCCTTTTGTGATTTTAGGTACTTTGGGAGAGTAATCTGGAAAAGGAAGCAATTCGGAAGTTTTTGGAGCATAAAAGTGAAGAAAACGCCAAAGTCTTAATTTTCCTTGCTGGGAACAGTAGGTGACGGCGTCAAGAGTAAAACCCTGACGGCGTCAAGAGTAATTTTCATGATGGCCCAGTACAGAAATGAAGGCGTCACAAGGAAGAGTGTCAAGAGTAAAATACGTGACGGCCTGGAAAATGTTATAACGTAACGGCGTCAGAAGTAGATCAAGGCAGTCCGAGAATTCTTTTGGCGGCGAGATGACGGCGTCACCAATTTGATCTTGATGCCGTCAGCCTCAATTTCCTATATATAGTTTTCTAATTTTCATTCATAAGAAGGGAGAAGTTTTGGAGAAACCCTAAGGCCGAACTTAGTACGAATTTTACAGGTTTTTCAAGGGTTCTCAGCCCTTGAACCCTTTCATGTGTAATTGAGATAAGTATTCTTTTAATTCAATCAATATGTCTATGTGTTGGTTGTCTATATCTTGTTCTTGTCTTAATTCCATCATGCTAGGCTAGATCTATCTTGTTTTTGCTTAGATCTAATGAAACCTAGATGTTAATTATGTGTTGATTACTTGTTTATGGTTGTATTGGATAAATGATTTCGATGTTAGGCTTAAGAAAACTGGCAGATCTCCAAATGGTAACATGCTTGAACGTCTTAGGAAACATGAACTGACGTGCATTAGGTTTTATTGGTTGTATTTAATGCATGAGTAAATTCTAATGATCCCATGTTAGGAGCTTCTTAGCCGGCTCGACATAGGAGTGAAGTAGGCACTCATAGGATTGGGGAATTAAGTGCGCCACCCCATGAATGGTATTAAGGAATACAATCCGTCATCCACGCAACAATAACAAGTAATTAACGTGTAAAAGATATCTAGGGAGTAGTGAAATCTAAGTAAATACAACTTCTCCACTTATTGCTCACAACCTTAGTTTAATTTAGTTTATTTTCATTTCTAGTATTTTATTTTGATTGCATCTTTAGTAATAGGTTAGTTGACTAGCAACTAATTCCGCCCAAATCCTTCAAACCCGAGATTTTTACTTGCTTTCTAAAAAATATAAAAATACAAAAATACAAAAATAATCGTCCCTCACCTTTAGAACTAGTATTTAGGTTTTCTAATCCTAGCGACACTATTCCTAGCTGAACGATCAATCCCCCGGTACTTGTCACTATACTATACTATACTACAACGATCAGGTACACTGCCTGGTGGGGGTTGTAAGCTTCTCAAGATCCCTTGAGAGGTAAAGCCTGGTGCGATTCCCACGTAGCAAGTTTTTTTTTTTTTTACAACATTTAGGAGTGAAACTTTAGCCATAGCAAGCATCTCATGGATAGGAGATTGTATGACTAGCACATAACCGTACTTTCAGAAAAATTTTCCACCCAAATATGTGAGGTTCGCTGTAACACCCCAACCCGACAAGGGTAAAGATATCACAACAATGGTTTCACATCAGATCATAATAAAGCATACAATTACAGTAATACAAAAGTTTCAAATAAGATTTAGGATCTACCAGGTTATCAAGTCCAGATTTGCTATCCAGTCTTCTAATCCAAGGGTACACTCTTTTTCTATAACCCAGCTTCCTACTAAAACCTGCCGCAGGAAAAGGAAATGCGGCTGAGCTTAAAAAGCCCAGTGAACAGATACATATACAAAGCAAAGATAATAAAACAGAACTGAAATATAGTGCATTGGAGAATTAGAATAAGGAATAGATAAAAGAGTAATGGAATAAAAAGAAGAAAGGATAGTCATCTACCACGAGCCCAAAAACTCAAAGTCATATATCTCAAAATCATAAGCCGTCAATACCATGATTCTTCATAATCATATAGAGGGGAGTCCTCTCAGATAATCAGAAAATATGAGGGGTGTCCTCATTCTTCAAATGGGTGGAGTAGCTAGCTCCCAGAAATTGTGAAAGGCGTGTATTGCACACAGCACCAGTCACCTCAAAGTCAACTCAAAGTCATAGTTAAATCCACTAAACAGATCAGATCTAGGATTGCAATCCATACGCCCCTTACTCAAAGTCAATCTCAAAGTCATATACTCAAAGTCATAATGGCCATAATAATATCATAAAAAGGGACGACGTGAGAAATCACTCACCCACGCATGAGTCATGCCAGTGGTGCATCACAGACATGCCTATGGTACCTCCATAGGTAGAAAAACATAAATGGCTCGGGTATCAAACTAAGAGTCAGGTCTCAAAGTCATGCAAAAGGTCATATAGCAAAGGTTTATCTCAAGGTCATGTCTCAAGGTCATCTCAAAATCATAATATCAGAAGTCATATCAATGGTTCAGAATATCCAAGGTTCATTCCCAAAGGTTCATTTCAAAAGATTCGTTATTAAGTTTCGTAAGTTCAAAATAAAATGTAAAAGAGTTAAGAGAAAATAGATTTAAAACTTTAATAGTTATTTACCCATTTCATCTCAAAGATCTCCCTCTTTAAACATTCTTCATAAAAGCCAATTAATCCTTCCTTTAAAATGGTTTCGTTTCAAATTCATAAAGTGTCATTTCAAAACAATTTCCTCCCACAATATCAAGTTATATTTTCAAAAGGTTTTCATATCAAATTATCATAAAAGATGAACCAGAGATATTGTATATTCAAGGGTCAGAAATCATAGCAACGAAATCAGATCAGAAGCTAACAAATCAAAGTTTAACAGAAATCAGAGGAAGTTCACAACAGAAGGAAACATAGCAATGGCTTGGGGAATCTTAACTGAATCATAGCTCAAAGTCATAAGAAGAATATAGGAGCCTTTACTGAAAAGGCAGAGTGTCCGTACCTTATTACGAAAGCACAAATAGAAACAAGCACTGAATAAGGAATAGCTCAAGATCTTTTCTTCTTCACACCTAGAGGAGAAGAGGGGGAATCATAATTCATTCTCAAATTCATGCCTTTCCATTTAAAGTAACTTTCCACTTTTAGCAGGTTTCCATAATTAGTAAGTTTCCACTTTTAGAAAGTTTCCATATTTAGAAGGTTGAATCATTATTAATGGAAATAAAGTATCTTTTAACCTAATTACACCTTTGGTCCTTGAGGTTTCATAACTTGGCATTTTATACCCTTTACTTTCCAAAATTACACTTTAAACCTTTTAGTATTCAAAGTTACACATTAAACCCTTAACTTATCCATTTTACATAATGAGCACTTATTTTAAGATGTTATACGAATGGATACTCAAACTTTCATAATTTACACCTTAAGTCCCTCAAGTTATAAAAGTTACATATTTAACCCTTTCATTTACAATTTCAACTTTTAATTATCAATAATTACATATTAAGCCATTAACTTACCAAATTAGCACAAAACCCCTTGAATACTTTTAATTACTCAAAACAGCTCCAAGTTTCTGAAAATTACATTTTTAGTCCCTCTCCTTTAATTATTTTCAAAACAAACCCTAATTAGGTTTAAAATACATTTTAATCCATTAAATTGCAAAACTTACACTTAACACCCACAAGTTATATTTTATTCGAATTATATATGATCCAATTTAAGTTCTAAAAATGACCCTTAAGTTTTAAAAGTTACAAAACTCACCCAAAACCTTTTTAGCCAAATCGTATAAACCAAAAATAAAGAATTACAAACCCTAATCCATCTTATTCACTTTTCAATCATTAGGTCATCATTAATATCATTAATTAACACCATTTCCAGCCCTAAACACAAACCCTAGATCCCACGATTTATTTTTCCTTTTTCTCTTTATACGATTTATACAAAATTCAATAAATCACAATAAATTCGAAACACATGATTTAAGCCATGACAATTCTTTCCAACATTTTTCCAGATCATATTATATCATAATAAGTGTAAATAAATTGTATTTGGAATTCTTATGGATCGCATGGTGTGTTTTACGATTTACACATGTTTTTAGGGTTTTATTTACGAATATGATATAGAGCATGCATGGATCGAACCAACCATTTTATTTGATGTTTATATGATGTAAGGGACCTGAGAAAAATACCAAACCAAGATTCGAACGTGTGGAAGAGGCTGCACGATTTGTAGTGTACGCGTATGAGCAAAAACGAACCAAAAATCCACACGACTCCAAAAGCTTCTCCACGACCTTTCCATTATTTTTCCCAGAGTATACATGATATGAGGATTATGAGAAAAATCATAAACGAATTTTAGAGAGGTCGAATGAATCACAATCGATCTTACCTTGTTTTTAGGGCTCGACAAAAGAAATCAAGACCACGATTGTACCAAGCTTCAACAATTCGAATGGGTATTTTTCTAGGGCTTCTTGGATAGTGTTTGATCACAGAAAATTGCTTGAGAATTATGGGGTTGTCGAATGGAGGCTAAGGGTTTTATTTTTGTGTTTTATTTTGGATCGGCTAGGGTTTCTTGGAGAAGGAATGCATGGATTGATTTTTTTAAAAAGGGAAAACGTGTGAGGAGGGGGAGGGAGACCAGAATTTTCGTGATTATAGGTGGGAGGATAATTATGATGATTATCTTCCTAAATTACAAAGATATCTTTCATTTTAAATAAATTAAATCATAATATAAATAACTTTTGTGTCAATCGGCCCTATGAGGGGTATTTTGGTAATTTTGTAACTTTTATAAATGTCAAATGAAGTGTGTAAAAATACCTTGGATCATAACTTGTGCATTGTTTGAAGTTTGGAATTATTTGGATACTTTATAAGCTTTTAATTAAATTTTTAACTTGTAGGGGCAATTTGGTCTTTTCACATGCTTTTAGATTTTAGGTGTTACAACTTCTTCCCCTCTAAAAAGAAAAATTTCGTCCTCGAAATTTGAAATCGCAAAGTTAGACGAAGTCGTAGTAAACCGTAACAGGTCGTCACAACCATTCTCACGCTCGGGGAGGTTCTTCTTCGAAAAGATCTTTGGACCCAAATGGTTTCTCATGACTCGCAACTATTGTCAAAACAGTTTCAGATTTCCCAGAAAGGCATATCATATTGAATTTGAATCAAAAGGATGATGTACCAAACATAACGGATGATAATCGAATTCTCCAGGAAGAGGTATAAAAATTCATAGGATTTACATCGAATTGATTAGGCGAATCAGAAGAGAGTACATTGAATCGTAGCAAACATGGGGTGATATAAGGTTTAACTCTTCAGCTTCTCAAATAGTCTCGGCTTTTAGATAACTTTCCAAAGGTATTCTCATAAACAAACAGGTCTCATTTCCTCAAAGTCCACAATCCCATATTTTACTTATAGCAGATCATAATGAACAACTTCACGAATGCGAATCGTATACGGACACAAAGCGTATCGTTAGATATCGTCAACGGCAGAAATTTCATAATGGAACCTAAGATCCTTATCAGAAGTTGCAAAGATCAGCAAAACACGTGTCGAGAGTCCAAACGTATCGAATCGTATAACAAGGACAGCATAATCAATCGTATAGGTAGAATGAACCTAAAGTCTCACTAAACTCAGATGATCTTGACCAGATGTCAGAATTCTTAAGCTTCTAAGGCACTTCTTAAAATATCATATGCCCACCATAAGTGCACGTTATATGATGTAAGTATTATCACGTTGGCCAGGCGTCATAATACTGGCATCATATACATATGCCCTCATGGTGATCATACTTTATCTCAAGTCGTGAACACCCAAACTTATTTAAATCCACCTAGTCCACCTATAGTCTCAGAGGTCACCAAAATCAAACAACATAACTAAGAGAACGAAATTACTCGAAGAGTAACGGAGATCCGAGAATGTCATTCAAAATTAAGGTACGTCATCAGTAACGTCAATTCTTTACAGCATCATCTCGTCTAAACACAATGTCCGCTTTCAAATCCGTCCACTCGTTTACAAATTTCAAAATTTCTTCCAAGTTGGAGTAGTCTGTTTATTCTTGTCCGTCTTACCTCATGATTAAGAGAATTTAAAATCGAGTCTGGTTCCTCCGGTCTTCCGCAGCTCCTCTTGGTAGTGTGGTATCGTAACGGCAGTCTCTGACACGATCACTATGCATCCCTCCATTCGCAGGTCTGCTTCTGCTCTCAATTCATCTTAGTACAACTAAAATGAATAGAGAAACAAGACTGCATTTCTTCGACCGGTCTTCTAACATAGCTCCAGGTTTTAAGGTACATGATGTTGTTGTCGACTCCAGGTTGTGTGTTGAATGGTTCGTCTTCTTTGGTCTGGTTGTCTTGATGCCCAAACTGAAACCTTCACGTGTTGCGTGATGTATGATTGAGCACTATCCTAGTTCCTCACTTCTTCTTGTATGCTTCTTCCGTGGTAATGCTTGTCGCAACCATCTCCTACGACTCTTCCACCACGTTTCTAACTCCGATAACGATCTTCGATCTTGGTCCTTCTTGTGAAAGCTCTGTCTTTACATTATACAGGGTAGTGTTGTCTATTATGCTTTCTGAACGTCAATAAAATTTCTCTTCCAGAACAAAGGGTCGTCTCACCAAAAATCTCCATGTTCTTCTTTCGTTTTAGAACACAACACAATGTCATACTATGACAATTTGTCCAAAACACGCGAAAAACATGATTATTCTAGCCAACACCATTGGCATCATTCAAGTTCATAAATGTTATAACGAGTGCAAAGGCAACTTCAGAAATCATCTCAGGGAATTTTCATATCGCCTTCTTTCTTCTTCAGGAACTGAAATACTTCCCAAAGGTTACTCTCGGTTAATTAACCCCCTTCTTAGAAGTTTTTGTGGTTGCCTCTTCAGTCCTTCAAATCTAAAATGATGCAATCAGACGCGGAGTTCCAAAGGAAGACCAAATTAATTATGGATACGCGGAACAGATAATGATTAGTGATAGTGGTACGTTTAAGTTCACGATAGTCGATACGTCATCGCATACTTCTCTCGTTCTTCTTCATAAACAAACAAGAGCATCTAAAGAGAATCATCAAAGTTAACAAAAATCATATTCCATCGGCTTCTTCAAACACTCAACTTCTATAGCATCATGGTTTCTTCAACTGAGATCAGTTCAATGCCCACTCCACTTCCTAAGCAGGAAGGAGTACCAAAAGGTTCATCAGAGAATACCGGAAAATCTTCGTATGACAAAATATTTCCCAATAGCAGAACTTTCCAAGGGTTGATAATAATGGTTTTCAGGAAAACTTGGTAATCACATGAGTTTGGGGTAGGTGTTTCCATAGTGACAGAAATTTTAGTAGATGTAGAGAGTCATCATAATGGAATAGGGTGAAGCAGATTTTTAAGGTCACATTTCAGATATGGTAGTCTATGGTATCTTCACGAATAGTCCTTCAGTCCAAAAGACCGTACAATCAGACATCTCAAAGTCAAAGGATTCATAAAGTGAATACAGTCGTCAAATCATACAGATAGTTCATATATCAGAGTCAAGTACATGGTTCAACAAAAATGTTGGGATGGATAAACGAACAGTTCAATGTGTGGGAATTTCGTTTAGCTTCTTAGCATAAGTAGCAGGTAGGATGTGTATCATTGGTAATACGAATGTCGTATAATCGTCAATTGTGAGAGGTACAGAATCTCAGTTATCAGCATCATCATGCTTAGTTAATAAATCCATATAGAGATAGTATTTACATCATGCCCTTCCAAAGGAAACGGTAGGCAGAACAAGGTTCATCATTCAAAGAGAGGAAATAAAACTTCTCATATTCGTGGTTCATAATTACCAAAATTCTCATTGGAGTAGTAATGGATCATACAGAGTTAAGTAGTATCGGATGATACATTCATACCCAGCATAAGTAATGAATTTACAGAATGTGTCGAACACATTGTGGTTGATTGACCTACGATGTGGTCGAAAAGGTGTCGAACAGCTTATCAAACAAATCGGAGGCGGAGATCAAAATCTGAAGGTGAAACTTAAATGTGTAAGGTAGCCTTCCGAGGTATTCCCAACTTACTTGGTTACTAAGCTTAAGTTGCAAAACTTCTAACTTCTGAAACAAAGGTCCTTATAAGGCTTATCTAAGAGCAAAGGCACGATCAGAGTGATACGGAAGCAAATGATACTTACATAAATGTCTTAGTCTACCCATTCCTCACTGGTAATAACTTAGGTTTCTATGGGGAATCCTAATGTAAAGTTTCAAAGGTTGTCTTATGAGCGCCTACAGTGGAAACTTAGGGGTCCAAACTTCACAGGTCAAGGGTAAATGTATTACGAATCGCAGCCTGTCTCTGATACCATAATTGTAACACCCCAACCCGACAAGGGTAAAGATATCACAACAATGGTTTCACATCAGATCATAATAAAGCATACAATTACAGTAATACAAAAGTTTCAAATAAGATTTAGGATCTACCAGGTTATCAAGTCCAGATTTGCTATCCAGTCTTCTAATCCAAGGGTACACTCTTTTTCTATAACCCAGCTTCCTACTAAAACCTGCCGCAGGAAAAGGAAATGCGGCTGAGCTTAAAAAGCCCAGTGAACAGATACATATACAAAGCAAAGATAATAAAACAGAACTGAAATATAGTGCATTGGAGAATTAGAATAAGGAATAGATAAAAGAGTAATGGAATAAAAAGAAGAAAGGATAGTCATCTACCACGAGCCCAAAAACTCAAAGTCATATATCTCAAAATCATAAGCCGTCAATACCATGATTCTTCATAATCATATAGAGGGGAGTCCTCTCAGATAATCAGAAAATATGAGGGGTGTCCTCATTCTTCAAATGGGTGGAGTAGCTAGCTCCCAGAAATTGTGAAAGGCGTGTATTGCACACAGCACCAGTCACCTCAAAGTCAACTCAAAGTCATAGTTAAATCCACTAAACAGATCAGATCTAGGATTGCAATCCATACGCCCCTTACTCAAAGTCAATCTCAAAGTCATATACTCAAAGTCATAATGGCCATAATAATATCATAAAAAGGGACGACGTGAGAAATCACTCACCCACGCATGAGTCATGCCAGTGGTGCATCACAGACATGCCTATGGTACCTCCATAGGTAGAAAAACATAAATGGCTCGGGTATCAAACTAAGAGTCAGGTCTCAAAGTCATGCAAAAGGTCATATAGCAAAGGTTTATCTCAAGGTCATGTCTCAAGGTCATCTCAAAATCATAATATCAGAAGTCATATCAATGGTTCAGAATATCCAAGGTTCATTCCCAAAGGTTCATTTCAAAAGATTCGTTATTAAGTTTCGTAAGTTCAAAATAAAATGTGAAAGAGTTAAGAGAAAATAGATTTAAAACTTTAATAGTTATTTACCCATTTCATCTCAAAGATCTCCCTATTTAAACATTCTTCATAAAAGCCAATTAATCCTTCCTTTAAAATGGTTTCGTTTCAAATTCATAAAGTGTCATTTCAAAACAATTTCCTCCCACAATATCAAGTTATATTTTCAAAAGGTTTTCATATCAAATTATCATAAAAGATGAACCAGAGATATCGTATATTCAAGGGTCAGAAATCATAGCAACGAAATCAGATCAGAAGCTAACAAATCAAAGTTTAACAGAAATCAGAGGAAGTTCACAACAGAAGGAAACATAGCAATGGCTTGGGGAATCTTAACTGAATCATAGCTCAAAGTCATAAGAAGAATATAGGAGCCTTTACTGAAAAGGCAGAGTATCCGTACCTTATTACGAAAGCACAAATAGAAACAAGCACAGAATAAGGAATAGCTCAAGATCTTTTCTTCTTCACACCTAGAGGAGAAGAGGGGGAATCATAATTCATTCTCAAATTCATGCCTTTCCATTTAAAGTAACTTTCCACTTTTAGCAGGTTTCCATAATTAGTAAGTTTCCACTTTTAGAAAGTTTCCATATTTAGAAGGTTGAATCATTATTAATGGAAATAAAGTATCTTTTAACCTAATTACACCTTTGGTCCTTGAGGTTTCATAACTTGGCATTTTATACCCTTTACTTTCCAAAATTACACTTTAAACCTTTTAGTATTCAAAGTTACACATTAAACCCTTAACTTATCCATTTTACATAATGAGCACTTATTTTAAGATGTTATACGAATGGATACTCAAACTTTCATAATTTACACCTTAAGTCCCTCAAGTTATAAAAGTTACATATTTAACCCTTTCATTTACAATTTCAACTTTTAATTATCAATAATTACATATTAAGCCATTAACTTACCAAATTAGCACAAAACCCCTTGAATACTTTTAATTACTCAAAACAGCTCCAAGTTTCTGAAAATTACATTTTTAGTCCCTCTCCTTTAATTATTTTCAAAACAAACCCTAATTAGGTTTAAAATACATTTTAATCCATTAAATTGCAAAACTTACACTTAACACCCACAAGTTATATTTTATTCGAATTATATATGATCCAATTTAAGTTCTAAAAATGACCCTTAAGTTTTAAAAGTTACAAAACTCACCCAAAACCTTTTTAGCCAAATCGTATAAACCAAAAATAAAGAATTACAAACCCTAATCCATCTTATTCACTTTTCAATCATTAGGTCATCATTAATATCATTAATTAACACCATTTCCAGCCCTAAACACAAACCCTAGATCCCACGATTTATTTTTCCTTTTTCTCTTTATACGATTTATACAAAATTCAATAAATCACAATAAATTCGAAACACATGATTTAAGCCATGAAAATTCTTTCCAACATTTTTCCAGATCATATTATATCATAATAAGTGTAAATAAATTGTATTTGGAATTCTTATGGATCGCATGGTGTGTTTTACGATTTACACATGTTTTTAGGGTTTTATTTACGAATATGATATAGAGCATGCATGGATCGAACCAACCATTTTATTTGATGTTTATATGATGTAAGGGACCTGAGAAAAATACCAAACCAAGATTCGAACGTGTGGAAGAGGCTGCACGATTTGTAGTGTACGCGTATGAGCAAAAACGAACCAAAAATCCACACGACTCCAAAAGCTTCTCCACGACCTTTCCATTATTTTTCCCAGAGTATACATGATATGAGGATTATGAGAAAAATCATAAACGAATTTTAGAGAGGTCGAATGAATCACAATCGATCTTACCTTGTTTTTAGGGCTCGACAAAAGAAATCAAGACCACGATTGTACCAAGCTTCAACAATTCGAATGGGTATTTTTCTAGGGCTTCTTGGATAGTGTTTGATCACAGAAAATTGCTTGAGAATTATGGGGTTGTCGAATGGAGGCTAAGGGTTTTATTTTTGTGTTTTATTTTGGATCGGCTAGGGTTTCTTGGAGAAGGAATGCATGGATTGATTTTTTTAAAAAGGGAAAACGTGTGAGGAGGGGGAAGGAGACCAGAATTTTCGTGATTATAGGTGGGAGGATAATTATGATGATTATCTTCCTAAATTACAAAGATATCTTTCATTTTAAATAAATTAAATCATAATATAAATAACTTTTGTGTCAATCGGCCCTATGAGGGGTATTTTGGTAATTTTGTAACTTTTATAAATGTCAAATGAAGTGTGTAAAAATACCTTGGATCATAACTTGTGCATTGTTTGAAGTTTGGAATTATTTGGATACTTTATAAGCTTTTAATTAAATTTTTAACTTGTAGGGGCAATTTGGTCTTTTCACATGCTTTTAGATTTTAGGTGTTACATTCGCCTTTAGATTTGATAGGAAAAGCATTTACTATTAGTGCTTATGAGTGTACCGGTAGCATTTAGATTCTAGAACTTGCGTTAGTGATGCATCCCGAGACCGCTAGTGAGACTACATTCGTGTAGTAGGATTTACTACATGATAAGAGGCATTAGGATCACCCTTGTGTTAAACCCGTATTATAATTACTTGACCATTTAAGTCATATTACTTGGCTAGTAAAGTCAACTAATTTTTCCACACCCTTAGCGTTGTACTCATTTTTAGTACGCGAAACCCCTAGTACACCCCTCCGAGCCTATCTTTTCATTTCTAACTTTAAGCATTTTACTTAAAGGAAGAATTTGTTACACCCCACTTAAATGTACACCCAAATCGCCTTAGCCTTCCGTGTATGCGCTCATTTTTAGTGCATTATTGTTATTTGTTAAACCCTAAGTTAACTATCTAATTGATTGCATGGTTGCTAAGTCGAGTCATATCCTTGTACATATTGTTTTGGCACGATTGGGACTCATGGGTAAAGTACTTATTTATGGAGTAATGGGGAAGAACATCATTTATTACCCCTATATGTACGTTAATCTTAAAAGTGCTCCAAGTGTTTTGATTATCTTAATTCAAGTCATTAGATTAATTTATTGTAAAGTATGTAAAGATTCAAGTGTAAGGGGAATTTTCATTCCCTATGATGTATTATTTTGGATGGTAGGGTAAGAGTGTATGCAAAAAAAAAAAAAAAAAAAAAAAAAAAAAAAAAAAGAAAAAAAACATACGGACTACCATCCCGTTTCATTCTATGTTCATTTTTATGTTTTTGTTATTTTTCATTTATTAGCTTAAGTCGAGTCTAGTCTTGGCTTAGCAACGCCACATTGTACATGTAATTAACTAAGATTGTTAACTCGCCACCAGTAAAACTTCCTTTATCCAACAAAACCGTGTATTTCATATCCCTACACCTAACGTTACAACCCTTTAAAAGACCTCTTTGATAGTTTATCCTAGGTGCTTAGGCCATGTGGTGGAGGTTTGATCCTTTCCCAAGCCTATGGTAATCTATTTTGCTATGACAGGTACTGAGAGATATCTTCCGTTTCCATATTGTAATCTATACTTTATTACACCCGAGAGATGTGAGTATCTAAACACTATTTGTGAGGTGCTAGTGTATGACCTCCGTGCTTGTCTATTGGTCTTTAGTGGAACGATTATTTGTTGTAATTACTTTTATATTAGTGTTAAATGACCCCTAACTTGTATTTTGACTAGAATAAAAGCGCATTTGCTTGAGGACAAGCAAATCTCAAGTGTAAGGGTATATGATGAGGCGAAAAATGAACCGTTTTTAGGGGGTCATTTAAGCCCGGAATCGAGTTTATTTGATCAAATATTACCCTAAATCGTTCCTTTTGTGATTTTAGGTACTTTGGGAGAGAAATCTAGAAAAGGAAGCAATTCGGACGTTTTTGGAGCATAAAAGTGAAGAAAACGCCAAAGTCTTAATTTTCCTTGCTGGGAACAGTAAGTGATGGCGTCAGGAGTAAAATCCTGACGGCGTCAAGAGTAATTTTCATGACGGCCCAGTACAGAAATGAAGGCGTCACAAGGAAGAGTGTCAAGAGTAAAATACGTGACGGCCTGGAAAAAGTTATAACGTGACGGTGTCAGAAGTAGATTAAGGCAGTCCGAGAAGTATTTTGGCGGCGAGATGACGGCGTCACCAATTTGGTCTTGACGCCGTCAGCCTCAATTTCCTATATATAGTTTTCTAATTTTCATTCAAAAAAGAGAGAAGTTTTGGAGAAACCCTAATGCCGAACTTAGTATGAATTTTACAGGTTTTTCAAGGGTTCTCAGCCCTTGAACCCTTTCATGTGTAATTGAGATAAGTATTCTTTTAATTCAATCAATGTGTCTATGTGTTGGTTGTCTATATCTTGCTCTTGTCTTAATTCCATCATGCTAGGCTAGATCTATCATGTGTTTGCTGAGATCTAATGAAACCTAGATGTTAATTATGTGTTGATTACTTGTTTATGGTTGTATTGGATGAATGATTTCGATGTTAGGCTTAAGAAAACTGGCAGATCTCCAAATGGTAACATGCTTGAACGTCTTAGGAAACATGAACTGACGTGCACTAGGTTTTATTGGTTATATTTAATGCATGAGTAAATTCTAATGATCCCATGTTAGGAGCTTCTTAGCCGGCTCGACATAGGAGTGAAGTAGGCACTCATAGGATTGGGGAATTAAGTGCGCCACCCCATGAATGGTATTAAGGAATACAATCCGTCATCCACGCAACTATAACAAGTAATCAACGTGTAAAAGATATCTAGGGAGTAGTGAAATCTAAGTAAACACAACTTCTCCACTTATTGCTCACAACCTTAGTTTAATTTAGTTTATTTTCATTTCTAGTATTTTATTTTGATTGCATCTTTAGTATTGGGTTAGTTGACTAGCAACTAATTCTGCCCAAATCCTTCAAACCCGAGATTTTTACTTGCTTTCTAAAAAATATAAAAATACAAAAATAATCATCCCTCACCTTTAGAACTAGTATTTAGGTTTTCTAATCCTAGCGACACTATTCCTAGCTGAACGATCAATCCCCCGGTACTTGTCACTATACTATACTACAACGATCAGGTACACTGCCTGGTGGGGGTTGTAAGCTTCTCCAGATCCCTTGAGAGGTAAAGCCTGGTGCGCTTCCCACATATCAGTTTCAAAACGGTTTTTCCAATATATAAAACCATTTGCTTCAAAGAGTGGTGGTCTTTGCATAGATTGCCCTTCTTTGTAATTTTCAAAATCCATGGATCGTTTCAAGTTTTAAAACACAATATATTTTAAAAGCTTGAGTAACGTAGCTCTTGATCCCAATTGTGGAAAACTAGAAGGGGAGTTGAATAGTTTACCGTTTAAAAACTTTTTAACTTGTTAAGTTAGCTTTGAAACTTTCCGTTTGATCAAAGATATATGCACAAACACAATATATAACATGCAAGTAAATGAAAGAAACGATCAAACCACAACACGAGTATTTATCGTGGTTCGGCTACAAGGACTCTTTTTCCTTGCCCTACGTCCATGCCCCGAGTATCCAACTCGAGAGTTTCTTTCACTAGTCAACAAGCTCTTTTCACCGGCGGAGAAAACCTTACACGTCGCTTATACTTTTACCGACACTAAGCTAGATGTCGAGTTCTTTACCATGGGTACAACCACTCCCGTTAGTTCTTTTACAAGGGTACAAGTACTCCCGATACACTTTGTATTTTGAGGACTAAAATACTAACCGATCACTACTGAAAATACACAATCAAATGAAGTGTAAACTACACAAGTCTACACAATGCTAAGCTAACAAGTCTTGCAACGTTGTGTTGAATACTTGTTACTTTTAATGAGCTCGTGAATCTCTTTGCTACAAAAAGAAACTTCACATATGAAATGTTAACGAGTTAGATGAAAGAATGAATGTGTGTGTGTAAAATATG
This sequence comes from Artemisia argyi, assembly GCA_030686995.1. NCBI lineage: Eukaryota > Viridiplantae > Streptophyta > Magnoliopsida > Asterales > Asteraceae > Artemisia > Artemisia argyi. Next base: position 193,605,552 of record CM060687.1, on the reverse strand, counting down.
ATGTAGAGTGATAAGCCAAAATTCAACTTGTGGCTTGGTATTTATAGCAAAACCTTCTGCAGGTCTGGCGGATCAGGCGGACCCCTCAGAAGGGTTCTGCCCGTGTAACCCCAGGGTACCGCCAGGCTTGCAGTTGGTTTTGCAATAAATCTTGCAAACCAAACAAGGTCACATCTCATTACTCTTTGCAAACCAAACAATGTCACATCTCATAATATCAAGTCAAACACTAAACTTGCAAGCAACATCTTAGTAAGTCAAACACATTTCTTTCCATAAATGTATAATGACAAAACTTGCCATAAATGTGATGTGACAATTCTATTTTAAGAAATAAAAAGTGTTGTGTTTTATGAAATGTAAATGTAGCAAAAGTCGAGTTTATGCAAGTCTTTAAAACTAAGATTATGTTTTACTTAGAAACTAAAGTTTACATTTGTCATTAACAAAACTTAGCGAAGACCTGCTTAACATAATAAATCATGTTCATAATCATTGACCCGTTTACAACCTAAAATGGGTATAGTTTCACATTATTCCAAACACCCTTTAATTAAAACATGATCATAGACACTTAAATCATGTTATAACATATCGTTGACGACCCAATTACTTCAACGACCATGACATGTACTTTGACACTTGACAATACGTTCATAAACCATTTTAAGACTAACGAGGGTACAACATTGACTTGAGATCGGTATCTACATATGCTCCTACTTTTTTACCATGCTACTAATCTTTTGCATTAATAATCCTTAAGCCTTAGCTCAAGCTTACCATCTCAATCACATATAACCTATAAAACATTGATAACTTAAACCATAAGCACAAGGCTTAGTAAGTAAAACGATTATAACATAATATCATAATAATTCACACATTACGCATCATATCCCGTTAATCCATTATAATCATTGAACATTAACACATACCTTCAATTACTCAAGGTATCACTATTCTATCTCAACCACGTCTAAGCACACTTTAACTACATCGTACTAACCTTTAATCCATTTTCACATAAGCACTTGCATTCATAAACTTAATACATAAAATATAACACATAACATGATGAAATCAATATAACAACATCTTATATCTGGTTTACTTACCTTGATTCCAAGCTAAGCTAATCAAGGCATCACCATCATCATCAACAATGACACCATCAATCTTTCTAAGCATCCTAGCCATATCAAAATAACAAAACATTTAATTATATAACCAAATAACCATAACAATGATTATTCAACTGTTAACCCATTTCTTAATACTTAAATTCGTCATATAATCATATGTTGATTATATGATAACCATCTTATAAAAATACCCACTTTACATCAATACCGTTAGCCTCATAATCTTTTACATCCATTCACTTAGCTTAAACATTATCATTTACCCATTTCTCCAAATTAGGTAAATAAACCCTAACTTCATGAATTCAACAATTAACTTAAGATAAGGGATTGCTTACTTGAAAGGATGGTTGGTACTAACTTATTTCCTGATTTGGAGCACTAATCCTTCACAAATTTGATCATTCGAAAACCTTGGTCTTCCCTCCTTTTCTCTCTAAACTGCCAGCAATACACACTCCTGGATAACCATGAAATGTGTATATCCTTGAGATTTCTAGATACAGCTTTCTTCATTTCAGATTTATGTACCAAATTGACACTTTAAGCCCTTCAAGTCCATTTACTTCTATTTTAGCCAAATGTAACTTTATTACTAATGCACTACTTGACAACATTAGTCCTTTAAGTATATCTTTCTTATAATTGAAACACATTGATTGATTTGAAATCAAATCAATGTATATTATAGTATAGTTTTTCTCAAAGGAATTGCTAAGAAATAAGCAAAACCCGAGGTCGTAGTCCGTGTGAGTGGTGAATGGAATTTCGAATTCTCGGTTCGTGAAACGTGTCGTGAAAATGTGAAAAAGTGATTTCAAAGACATTACACTAATGAATATGAAAATGAAGCACAATTAACCACTTAAGCACGTAATTCAAGTAAACAAACCTAAAACGTAACGTAGAATTAAAAACCGTAAGCTTAAACGAAAATAAAACGTAAATGCGCGAAATAAAACGTGAATTTTAAGCTATACTAATCCTACGGGCTTGAAAATGATTTTCCTGAGTTAAAAATGATAAAAGAAAATTTTGAGAAAAAGAAAAATATTTTTTTGACTTTTTATTTAATTTTTATGAATTAAACACTAATTTATCTAATTAAAAATTAAAAGAAAATAGAAATTAAGTGAGAAAAATGTAAAATAAATTTTGAAAATTCAAAAATAACTAGAAAGTAGTTTTAAAACTAAAAATATATTTGTTTGGCTTTTTGTGTAATTTTTATGAATTAAAAACTATTTAAACTAATTAAAAATTCAAAGAAAATTGAAAATAAATGGGAAAAATACAAAATTAATTTCTAAAAATCTGAAATAAATAAAAACTAATTTCTAAAATATTTTTGGATTTTTTAGGCTTTTTCTGATTTTTTTTTGGGATTTTTGTTAATTAAAAAGTATTAAAAATTGAATAAAAACTAAAATTAAATAAGGAAAATAGCAAATGAACTCAGAAATATATGAAAAATTCAGGAAAATTCTAAAATAATATTCTAAAACTAGGAAAAATTTAAAAATTGGAAAATAAGCAAAGGAACTGCTTAATGCTTTAAAACAGCTTATGTTGAAGTGCTTATTGATAAGTACTTTGACCAAAACTTAACGAAACTTTGAATAAAGGTTTCTATGAGTCAAACAAACTAAAAGGAACTGAGATTAGACCAATGGATCACAGAAACACAAATAATGGACCAAAACAGGTTCAATAAGCACTTGTTTGAACAAGAAATAAACAACAGAATAAGCAAATGGCAAAAGCTAATAGAGAACTACAACTTAAGGAACCAATGAACTAAAATGAACAACAAATCTCAAATTTGAAATCCTACAACACAATTGCAGCCCTAAACTTGAATTCAGACCTTGGCTTGAATGGACAGGGCAATTAAGCTGTCCAAATAAGCTGATAGTGGTGAGCTTATGGGGGCAAACAATCTACTAACCAACTGAGAACACAAATTCACCACTAGATCTGATTCTAAATCCAATTTAATAACCTAAAGGTTGCTTAGAAGATTGACCAAAACCTGATGAGCAGGGGATTAATGGGTCCAAACAGACAACTTATGATCAAGTTTCTAATAAGCAAATGATTTCCAAGCTTAAATTTTCTTTTTGATTATTATTCCCCAACTACCAAACTTCTAAAAACAGCAATTCAAAATTATTTCCAATGAGTTTTAAATCCTACAAGTGATCTCAAAATTGTGACCAAAATCTGATTTCCAACTAAATTGACTTTTATGATTTGACTTAAACTTTGACTGAATTGATTTTAAACCTGTCCTAGATAATTACTTGTGTAATATTAAGCTAACGTGCAACTAATTTAGGCAAAATGAACAAGATGTATGACTGATGACTTGATTATTCTACTAAAAACTACTAATAGCTAACTGATAATTTTGACTTTAAATGAAATAACTACTTATTTTATTATACTAAATGGCCTAAATGCAACCTAAGTGAGATGACTAAACCAAAAATACCCTCTGAAACACTGCTAATGACAGCAAACCAATCTATCCCAAACACCCTTGAATGTTACTGTTACCACTATTAGTGAATCAATCTGTCACACCCCCAATTTACCTGACTTGCAGCGGAATGGAATACCTGGGGGTGTCTGTCATAGCACCACAGTTACAGTTACATTGAACGACCTAAAGTGTCGTTTGGAAAATACTGCATTTGATCATTGAAATAATTCAGAGTTTACAACATGAGGTCCCCAAAATGTGTTGCATGTTTATGAAAAACAAGTCATACTAGATCAAACGTTTACATAAGTGCATGAAATAATGATGAGACGCGTCGACTCCGCGACTCCATGAAGGTCCAAATGCATGTCACATGAGCTACCTTAATAACCTGAAATACATTGCTAAAACGTCAACACGAATGTTGGTGAATTCCATAGGTTTGTAAAATGTAATGATGTACGGCCACCACAAGTAAAAGTGCAAGATAAAAATCTCATGAAAATTGTACAATAGCCTTAAGCTCATGACACCGAAGCTATGACTGATGAAATTCTATGCCCCTCCCGAATGTTCTGCCGAAACATTCAAATGTAAAAGACATGACATGCATCCGCTTACTGTTGGTAATCACTACCACGGATGGAGGCGTCACCCTCGATAGATCTATCCACTCACTCTCGCTTAACGGTAAATTAACGGTTCATGATGTTACAGGGGACTTATCACATGGCAAGGTAACTTAAGCAATGTACATGTTTGAATACTTGGGCTCGTACTAAAATGATTGATGCAATGTATTCCCCCCGTGGGATTTGAAAACAATCAAAAATGTTGAATTGAAAACGGGGCTATGAAAACTCACCTCAACTGATGAAACTGTGATGAAATGAAATGAACACCAATGAACAATTTGCTGCTGCAACCCAATATGATGGTACCATGAACATGTAATGAGCTGAAAAACAAGGCGCGCACACTAGCCGCAACCTAATATGAATGATGATCGATCTACTTTAGATCATGAAATGATGTTATGAATGTCCATGCACATGTTTCCTATACCACTCTACTCTTTGAAAAACACTTGTTGTTATCAAAAGTATATAATCCAAGAATTTGGAAAAATATTGCTATTAGAAAATATAATAAGCTAGTTGTAATATATATATATACTTATATATATATCGTATGTTTCCATGTTAGTGTTGAAATTCTCGGGTTGTAATCCTTGAAATATCGCCTTGAAATGATGAAAATATACTTGTAATAACTAATACTTCATTAGTTATAAAGCTTGGTACTTAATATTATGTCTAGCTTATAAAAGTACTTCGTAGTTTTTGTGCCACTTTTATTAAAAGCTGTCAAATAGAAAATGGTTTTAGTCGATATTCAAACGTGAATATCTTTGTCGTTACTTGTCCGTTTTACTTGTTCTTTATATCCACGGTTACGTCTTAGTATGTAGTAATATATTTTGGAAAGCTCGGCTCCTCCGGGTTACGTCTAAAGTCTCTTTTTGTCCAATGAAAAACGTCCAACAGCAAAGAAATTTCCAGAAAATACATTTCGTCAACAATCTTGCAAAAATCATAACTTCTTCGTTATTAACTCTTTTTAATCCGTTCTTTCGCCTACGGATTCGTTTTTGAAAGTATTTTCTAAAAATTTTGCCAAAGTTCCCTTGGTGTTTACTGATTTTCCAGGTTTTTACAAAACGGGACAGCATGTCTAAAATAGGTTCCAAATCAAGTTTTCAAGGTTTAAAACTAATTTCTACCATCACCAAACCTCTTGTAATCACCACATAGCTAATCTAATCCTACCATACACCTTCTTAGGGTGCCATGGACTCCTAACCAAGTTATTATAGCAAGGGGATTCATAAATAAAAAGTTAGGGTTTGTATGTTCCATTTTTGACAAAATAAATGGTGGTATAGCTAGTTGTACATGGTTTTTAGCATGGAACTCATACAATACAAGTAAATATAAGATGTTTCATGTAAAAATAAAGTTGATAACTTACTTGATAAAATGAGATGATTATGCTTGATGTTCTTGTGTTTTTGTTGCTTGATTCTTGATTAGGCATGTAAAAGGAACAAGTTTAGTGTTTTAACTTATGAAAAATGATCACTTGATCATGGTGTTTATTTTGGGTCGTGTGGATGAAGAAAGGAAAAGGGTGAGAAGAACTTTGATCTTAGCTAAAAAGTTAGATTATGATTTATGTTTTTGGTAAATGAAATGATTTTAGAGGTTTATTAGTATAAAACTAATGAATTAATGCCCAAGGTTAAAAGGGTGTTACATGGTCCGGTTTTTCAAGGGTAGAAGGGGGGGGGGGGTAGGGTGCTTGTGATTTAATTAGAAAACCTTGTATGAATTTGTGCTAGTTTGTGTTTTTAGTTACAATCGGGTACCGGTTTTATTAGAAATAAATGTTCACGAAGTTTACCGGGATGAAATAAAGTCAATATAATGTTGAAAATATGTTAAAAATATGTTGGTTATATTTACTGAGTGATCGGGTGATTATTGTTTAGTTTTCACGAAAATCGTCGTTATATTTATACGCGTACGTTATAAATAAAATAAATTTCCAAAATACTGGGTAACTGGATGTTATAACTTTTATGATGTTAAAATGGATATAAAAATATGTCGGGACCATTGTGGGAATATTTAGATATATTCGTCGTGTATAAACCGAGTGTTAACGTTTACTATAATTACTTATACGTAAAAACGTTAAATGTACTGAATATATATAAATTTGAAAATCCTAAGAGTGGTATAACATGTAAATGACCTACTGATGATATGCAGACTATCTCCAGTCCGTATGAAATGTCATTACTGATAATGCATGAATTCGCACCCGAACCAATACGGTTACGCGAATTTGAACACCCGTAAACTAAATTTACGATGAAATGTATAATGCACGTGAATGATGAAATCTTTTCCCGCAATGAATAGTGTTCCATGAATAGTAAAATTTCTGAATGCTTCTCGGAATGTCAAACTGACACCAAAAATGATGAATAGTAAACTGATGAATAGTGTTTTGATGAATAGTGTTTGATGAATAGTGTTTTTCCAAAGTTCGGGAAATGACCTGAAATGGTGAGTTGTGACAGTCTTCCCCTCTAAAAGGAACTTCGTCCCGAAGTTCAGTTTATGTTGGTATCTGAGAATGTATTGGTGAAAAGGTGATGATATTCGAGAATTCCAGCGAACTCTAACGATAGGAATTCGACTCTGTTTCAACTGTTTGACCACACGGTCCATGATTTCTGTTGGTTCTCTTACAAGGTCTGAGATTGTCATTTGGGTTGGATCCCTTCCAATGGAATCATGAGTGACTCATCTGAAAGTCATTTCTGGGGATCTGAAAATGTGAAATATGTTCGTGTAATCCTGTTGTTCTCTGACAATGTTCAAGTCTGACGGCCACTATGCCTTCTCTGTCAAAATATAAAGGGTCCAGTGTATAATGGTGTAACTTTCCAAGTTTTCTGAACGATAACATGCCTTTCCTAGCCAGAACTTTCTGCTAACTCTGCAGAACTTGAAGTTTTAATGGTTTATGACTTATTGAACTTGTAACTGATTCTTGACTTGTAGAAAATTTCTGGTTATCTCATGAATGCCTACTGAACTAGTGAGTTGAGCTTTTTCTGAGTTTGGCCCATCAATCGATGGTCTGCGCTTCTTAATGTTTTAAATGTGGTACTGGTAATATATACTGCTGAATTCTGCCAGAACTCAAGTTTGTATGCTAGTTGGTCGATTCTAAAATGAATCTTAAATAGTCCAATATGCTAAAGGTTCAACCTTTCTTGTTATCCAATTTGTATCATGCCAATCCAAGGCATTGCTTTTAAATTAGTTTGTTCTCCCACTTGAATCTGGATGGTTTGATGTTCAGGATATCCAATCCAAATGATGTGTTATGTACCAACCTGACTTCTGCCAGTTTCCCGTTGTTGGTGTGATAACTATTGTTGTAGATGAATTTGATTTATGTTAAATGATTAGTCCAACCATTTCCAGGGTCAATCACTCATGCTCTGAGCATACATTCCTATGTTTGAATTGTTCTCTTGCTTTGACCATCGTTCTGAGGATGATAAGTGATGTTTCCATCTAAATGGGTTTCTGAAGGAAATTCTGAAATGATTACCTGAAGTCCAAGTTGAATCGGTTTCCTTAACAGGAAAAACTGAAATGGGTACAATAAACCTTTGTGACTAATTCCATAACGTTCGGTCCTTCGAACTTGGCGTTATCTGAAAGGGATAGAATATAGGTAACAATTTGATTCCTTGTGTTTTGTTCCAACGGATGATAAGACATATGTTCTTCTTTGTCTATTGGGTTTGGTCTCCACTACTGATGTTCATGATTAATTTGTGATGTTCCTCCTAATTCCTTCATCACATATTCCAAATATTCTTTATTGTCAAGTTACAAAATCCTAAATGCATAAGCGATGTTGTAGGGAAGTTGGTTCTGGAAATTTGTCTTGCGATTGTGAGTTTTAGTTAAAATCCTTTTCTGAATAAACGAATTTAGAAAATGGAGCAAATGATTTACTGAGTAATATTTTTCTTGATGATTCAAAATCCAGTAGTTATGAAATAGGAACTGTTTTCAAACATGTTGTGATTAAGACTGCTTACCAAAGTCTGATGTTTATGTATATTTCTCATTGTACAATAGTGTTGCTAAAGATTGACCAAAAAGGATCGTACTTGTTCAAAATAGGAATTTCAGAGATCATTTTTCCACAAGGTATGTGATTTATGTAAACGCATCAACTTTATTTAAAAGTGAAAACACTGAAAAGGATAAAATGGTAGAATAGGAAATGTTCGCTTAAATGCATAGATGTCTAACACTTAGTTCCTGAGGTTGGATAATGTCTATTGATGGTTATCTGGCATAACTACAAGCATAGGTATTTAGACTAACTTAAGTCCTGAAATAGTTTATCGTTGTAATTGGCAAGACGAAGGTATCACTTGATGTTGTGTCGATGAATGTCTATTCTGTTTTCCCATGTAGATGAGGAGATATGTTCTGGCTTGATCCCTTGCTTGGTATGAAGGTGAGGTTATCTGAAATTTCTAGACATAATGCCTTAGAGGAATCTACATCGATATTCTTGATTCAAACAATTGTACTTTGTGAAAATTTACTGCAGGAAAGTTTATGTATGGATGAGGCCATGTTTAAATGAAATGCTCTACAGTCTCAATTAGAACCTTGGTTTATTTCTATTGTGTTGTCCTGTGGACATCTATATTGAGTTCAATCCTGTAGCTCAGTCTAGCTAGTACTTTTAAATGATAGGATTTGACAACTAAGTCAGGGATGGTGATTCAGATGGTCTCGCAGTATCTTTGGATTGTTGTTGAGTTATGAATTCTCTCACTATATACTTCTAGTCCTGGTTAGTAGTTCTGTAATCCTTTCATTGCTTTTATTGTATAGAGGAATCATGCATGTAATTGATATGGAAAGTCTCTTCTAGGGAAGTCAATGGGAAAATCCAACTTACTGGCTAAGTGAGTGACAGGTAGGGTAAGTATCCAGGGATAGTTCGGCAAAAAGGGATGTTTATGGAAGAGTTCCTTTGTCTACAAAACTTTTGGATGAAGATTGTTATCAACAATCCTTTGAAAAGGTAATTATTTCCTTCATGGCATAATCCTTCCTGAATTTTACATAGGTGATCAGGCTATGTATAATTGAGGACTAATGATGCGATGTTGGATTTTGTCAAAATATCATAACTTTTCTCAAAAGTTTTAGATGGTGTTCAACGCATTGTTATTAAAATGGTATCCTGATGTTTCCTTTCAAGTAACATGAAAATTGCTTCGCGTAATAATAGTAAATACTTGGTGTAATGACAGAAAATCAATTTATAGGATGGTAATAAAATAGCTTACTTCAGAAATTTTTCTGTAAAACAGTTTCCCCATATGATAGTAAAATAGCTTGAATGGTGTATTGGATACGTGGGTGAATCTTGTCGAATGGTAATAGTCTACTAATTCGTCAAAAACGAAATCAACCTAATTCCTGATGAGACAATGCTAAAATGTTGCGAAACGATTGAAGTCTGAGCAAATGGGAATGGAAAAGGAAATGACAATGATGGTACTAGTGAATGGAATACTACCCTCTTTCGCGCTACCTCGCGACATCCAAAAGGTAAAACTAAAGTACACACTGTGGGAAGGCCAATAGTGTAATAAGTAACTGATGGTGGTGATAGTACCTGAGTAGTAAGTGCCCTACTAGTGATGGAAAGAAAACACACTATCTTCCTTGCAATAAGCATCCTAATAAGTCCATTAAGATTAATTCTGAATACACTACCAAAAGGCATTCTATGTACGGGCTGAATGATAGGAAAACCCTGTTCCTATGGCAAATCAATAGTACTAATGGTGGTGTAAATGCAACTGGTGGTATAATGGTAGTGGAAGATGACAAGGCATCTTCAATGTCGGAATCCGATAAAAGGATGTCAGGGTGAGTATCTGAAGACATGTCACTTGTGAACCAGGTCAATAAAATGATATACATATATGGATATGAGTATAAATAACTCGCACAGGGTATGTATGAAACAACATGTATCATGATTATGCACTTATGATGAAATGATGAGATGCTATGATGATGCGGTTATAGTCTAGGGTCCAAGATACATCCTAGTTCGCTATAACCTTAGCTCTGATGCCAATCTGTCACACCCCCAATTTACCTGACTTGCAGCGGAATGGAATACCTGGGGGTGTCTGTCATAGCACCACAGTTACAGTTACATTGAACGACCTAAAGTGTCGTTTGGAAAATACTGCATTTGATCATTGAAATAATTCAGAGTTTACAACATGAGGTCCCCAAAATGTGTTGCATGTTTATGAAAAACAAGTCATACTAGATCAAACGTTTACATAAGTGCATGAAATAATGATGAGACGCGTCGACTCCGCGACTCCATGAAGGTCCAAATGCATGTCACATGAGCTACCTTAATAACCTGAAATACATTGCTAAAACGTCAACACGAATGTTGGTGAATTCCATAGGTTTGTAAAATGTAATGATGTACGGCCACCACAAGTAAAAGTGCAAGATAAAAATCTCATGAAAATTGTACAATAGCCTTAAGCTCATGACACCGAAGCTATGACTGATGAAATTCTATGCCCCTCCCGAATGTTCTGCCGAAACATTCAAATGTAAAAGACATGACATGCATCCGCTTACCGTTGGTAATCACTACCACGGATGGAGGCGTCACCCTCGATAGATCTATCCACTCACTCTCGCTTAACGGTAAATTAACGGTTCATGATGTTACAGGGGACTTATCACATGGCAAGGTAACTTAAGCAATGTACATGTTTGAATACTTGGGCTCGTACTAAAATGATTGATGCAATGTATTCCCCCCGTGGGATTTGAAAACAATCAAAAATGTTGAATTGAAAACGGGGCTATGAAAACTCACCTCAACTGATGAAACTGTGATGAAATGAAATGAACACCAATGAACAATTTGCTGCTGCAACCCAATATGATGGTACCATGAACATGTAATGAGCTGAAAAACAAGGCGCGCACACTAGCCGCAACCTAATATGAATGATGATCGATCTACTTTAGATCATGAAATGATGTTATGAATGTCCATGCACATGTTTCCTATACCACTCTACTCTTTGAAAAACACTTGTTGTTATCAAAAGTATATAATCCAAGAATTTGGAAAAATATTGCTATTAGAAAATATAATAAGCTAGTTGTAATATATATATATACTTATATATATATCGTATGTTTCCATGTTAGTGTTGAAATTCTCGGGTTGTAATCCTTGAAATATCGCCTTGAAATGATGAAAATATACTTGTAATAACTAATACTTCATTAGTTATAAAGCTTGGTACTTAATATTATGTCTAGCTTATAAAAGTACTTCGTAGTTTTTGTGCCACTTTTATTAAAAGCTGTCAAATAGAAAATGGTTTTAGTCGATATTCAAACGTGAATATCTTTGTCGTTACTTGTCCGTTTTACTTGTTCTTTATATCCACGGTTACGTCTTAGTATGTAGTAATATATTTTGGAAAGCTCGGCTCCTCCGGGTTACGTCTAAAGTCTCTTTTTGTCCAATGAAAAACGTCCAACAGCAAAGAAATTTCCAGAAAATACATTTCGTCAACAATCTTGCAAAAATCATAACTTCTTCGTTATTAACTCTTTTTAATCCGTTCTTTCGCCTACGGATTCGTTTTTGAAAGTATTTTCTAAAAATTTTGCCAAAGTTCCCTTGGTGTTTACTGATTTTCCAGGTTTTTACAAAACGGGACAGCATGTCTAAAATAGGTTCCAAATCAAGTTTTCAAGGTTTAAAACTAATTTCTACCATCACCAAACCTCTTGTAATCACCACATAGCTAATCTAATCCTACCATACACCTTCTTAGGGTGCCATGGACTCCTAACCAAGTTATTATAGCAAGGGGATTCATAAATAAAAAGTTAGGGTTTGTATGTTCCATTTTTGACAAAATAAATGGTGGTATAGCTAGTTGTACATGGTTTTTAGCATGGAACTCATGCAATACAAGTAAATATAAGATGTTTCATGTAAAAATAAAGTTGATAACTTACTTGATAAAATGAGATGATTATATGATGATTATGCTTGATGTTCTTGTGTTTTTGTTGCTTGATTCTTGATTAGGCATGTAAAAGGAACAAGTTTAGTGTTTTAACTTATGAAAAATGATCACTTGATCATGGTGTTTATTTTGGGTCGTGTGGATGAAGAAAGGAAAAGGGTGAGAAGAACTTTGATCTTAGCTAAAAAGTTAGATTATGATTTATGTTTTTGGTAAATGAAATGATTTTAGAGGTTTATTAGTATAAAACTAATGAATTAATGCCCAAGGTTAAAAGGGTGTTACATGGTCCGGTTTTTCAAGGGTAGAAGGGGGGGGGGGGTAGGGTGCTTGTGATTTAATTAGAAAACCTTGTATGAATTTGTGCTAGTTTGTGTTTTTAGTTACAATCGGGTACCGGTTTTATTAGAAATAAATGTTCACGAAGTTTACCGGGATGAAATAAAGTCAATATAATGTTGAAAATATGTTAAAAATATGTTGGTTATATTTACTGAGTGATCGGGTGATTATTGTTTAGTTTTCACGAAAACCGTCGTTATATTTATACGCGTACGTTATAAATAAAATAAATTTCCAAAATACTGGGTAACTGGATGTTATAACTTTTATGATGTTAAAATGGATATAAAAATATGTCGGGACCATTGTGGGAATATTTAGATATATTCGTCGTGTATAAACCGAGTGTTAACGTTTACTATAATTACTTATACGTAAAAACGTTAAATGTACTGAATATATATAAATTTGAAAATCCTAAGAGTGGTATAACATGTAAATGACCTACTGATGATATGCAGACTATCTCCAGTCCGTATGAAATGTCATTACTGATAATGCATGAATTCGCACCCGAACCAATACGGTTACGCGAATTTGTACACCCGTAAACTAAATTTACGATGAAATGTATAATGCACGTGAATGATGAAATCTTTTCCCGCAATGAATAGTGTTCCATGAATAGTAAAATTTCTGAATGCTTCTCGGAATGTCAAACTGACACCAAAAATGATGAATAGTAAACTGATGAATAGTGTTTTGATGAATAGTGTTTGATGAATAGTGTTTTTCCAAAGTTCGGAAAATGACCTGAAATGGTGAGTTGTGACACAATCTGAGTTCAAACCAATCCAAACCACCAATGTTACTTAAATACTGATCCAACAATCTAACAATCCACACAAAAACACAGAATCAAACACAAATTCAAGCAGGAACACAGATCTGAGAGATATGACAGATATATGAAACAATAACTATAAATGAAATCAAACTATGATGATTAATGAAACAAGCTACTAGTAAACTAATAAATATGCAACTACTTATTAGAAACAGAAACAAGTAATTCTCAACAGATCTACACTACTACTAACTGATGCAATTCAAAGTGGAATTAAAAATGGAACTTACAAATCAAATTCCCCCTCAGCTCAACAGAGGGGGTTCACTAAGCTTGCCTGTCTTTATGACAGGCCAATTGGACACCTTATTGGCTGCCTTTACTCCCTGAATAAGCTGAGCTTAAACGAATAAGCTGGGTTTGACTTTAGTTGATTTTTTTGTGATTTTGAAAATTAAGATACAAAACAAGCTCACAGTAAGCTATGAAGCTTATATAAGCTTATGAATAACAGAAAAAGCTCTTTTGAAGCTGAATTTGATTTAATAATAACTATTTTTATATTTTTTCTGATTTTTCTGGTTTTTTTTTGTTTTATTTTGTTGGTTTTATTTATTTTTTATTTTATTTTATTTATTTATTTATTTTTCAATATAAGGATAACAGAAACTTAAAAGAGATATTGAAACAAACTACAAGCTATTGATTTAAACTAATAGAAAGTAAATATTGAAACTAAAATGAAAATTAGAACAATAAGCTGTAACTAAAATTGAATTATATTAATAAAAAGAAATTGAGTACAACTGATTGGAATGGGAAATTACAATTAAAACAGACACTTAAACATAAAATTATATAAAAAGCTACAAAGAAACTACACACTCATCTGTGAATACAAGGGGGGGGGGATATTTATACTTGAAGCTTGAGGCTGGGGTTGAAGCTTCTAGCATGTACAGCTCATCAATCCGCATCATTTGTGTTTCTTTTGATAGATAACAGCCCTTAGATTACCCTTAGCCTCCAATCTTCAATCCACAACCCTAAGATCCTTGATTACCCAATCATTTGGTACTCAATACCACACGGATCGCTGACATGGCAGGCCTGCCATGTCAGGATCTTCTAGAAACATATGAAATTAGACCATAGTACCCTTAATCTCAGTTAATTTGGATTTACGCGCATGAACAGTAGTTAGGGTTCATGGGATTTGGGTAAAAATATAATTGGGAGGGCGGATAATTTGTTTTTGGGTGTTTTTAGTATTAAGGGGTGTTAGACCGGGTAAAGTTGGGTTTGACTTCGGGTTAAGGGGTGGACCGGGTATTATTAGTTAGGGATGTGGGCTTGATGAGGCGAAAAATGAACCACTTTTATGGGGTCATTTAAGCCCGGAATTGAATTTATTTGATCAAATATTGCCCTAAATCGTTCCTTTTGTGATTTTAGGTACTTTGGGAGTGAAATCTGGAAAAGGAAGCAATTCTGACGTTTTTGAAGCATAAAAGTGAATAAAACGCCAAAGACTTAATTTTCCATGCTGGAAACAGTGTATGATGGCGTCAAGAGGGAAATCCTGACGGCGTCAAGAGTAAAATCCATGACGACCCAGAAGAAACCTGAAGGCGTCACAACAAGAGCGTCAAGAGTTAAAATCATGATGGCCTGAATAAGGTGTACACATGACGGCGTCAGACCCAGATCTAGGCAGTCCGAGGAACTATTTGGCGGCGAGATGACGGTGCCAGACATTTGTTCTTGACGCCGTCACCTTCTAAAATCTATATATAGTTTTCTATTTTTCATTCATTGAGAGGAACTTGTGTGGAGAAACCCTAGGGCCGAACTTTGTGAACCCTAGCTCGTATTTTATAGTAAATTCAAGGGTTTTCACCCCTTGAATCCTTTCATGTGCTATTAAGATAAGTCTTCTCTTAATTTAATCAATATGTCTATGTGTTGGTTGTCTATATCTTGTGCTTGTCTTGATTTCAACATGCTAGGCTAGATTTATCTTATGTTTGCTTAGATCTAATGAAACCTAGATGTTAATTATGTGTCGATTACTTGTTTATGGTTGTATTGGATGAATGATTTCAATGTTAGGCTTAAGAAAACTGGCAGATCTCCATTGTGTAACATGCTTGAACGTCTTAGGAAACATGAACAGATGTGTACTAGGTTTTATTGGTTATATTTAATGCATGAGTAAATTCTAATGATCCCATGTTAGGAGCTTCTTAGCCGGCTCGACATAGGAGTGAAGTAGGCACTCATAGGATTGGGGAAGTAAGTACGCCACCCCATGAATGGTATTAAGGAATACAATCCGTCATCCACGCAACTATAACAAGTAATTAACATGTAAAAGATATCTAGGGAGTAGTGAAATCTAAGTAAACTCATTTCTCCCACTTATTGCTCACAACCTTAGTTAATTTAGTTTAATTTCATTTTTAGTATTTTATTTTGATTGCATCTTTAGTATTGGGTTAGTTGATTAGCAACTAATTCTGCCCAAATCCTTCAAAACCAGAGATTTTAATTTGCTTTCATAAAAATATAAAAAAAATACAAAAAGAATCATCCCTCATCTCTAGACTTAATCTTTAGGTTTTTTAATCCTAGCGACACTATTCCTTGCTGAACGATCAATCCCCCGGTACTTGTCGTTATACTATACTACATCGATCAGGTACACTGCCTGGCGTGGGTTTTAAGCTTCTCGAGATCCCTCGAGAGGTAAAGCCTGGTGCAAACCCCACGCATCAAGTTTTTGGTGCCGCTGCCGGGGAATAGTTATTGTCTAGGTTAGAATCCCTTTTTATTAGGTCTACTTGCTAGATTCCTTTCTAGTAAGATTTTATTTTTATTTTTTAGGTTTTCTTTAGTCTATCTTTTCTTTGTGTCTTTGTTTGTAAAAACCTTTCCATTGACTATTCCGTTAGCCTTTATGGAGAACGCGAATCCACCATACTACCAACCACGAAATTCACCCACTCCAAATGACATCTTGATGTTTAAACAACATGAGGATGAACCTATCTATGATGCATGGGCTCGTTTTAAATATTTACTCCGAAAAGTCCCTCATCATAATTTCGATCTGTGGTCCCAAATTGAAATATTTTACCATCGTGTCGACCACTATACCAAAATGGACATTGACCATGCCGCAGATGGGGACCTTTGGGGATTAAGTGCTGATGAAGCATGGGAAACCATAGAGACTTGTGCCAAACTTGCCAAAAAAATGGACAACCCAACAAACGTTGTTACGGATCAATTGATAGCAAGTTTAAGGGAACAACCAAGAAGATTGTTTGGGGATAAACGTATAGATGAGATAACTGGGTGCACGGGGTGGTTTGATTTCACCACAATACAAGCTGAGCACATTGGTAATCTTGATAAGATGGAGGATAGAGTTGAAAATCTAAGCCCACCAAGTACCCCACAAGTCCTACCATCATTTGAGGCACACATACCACTCGTGACTTACCCGGAAGAAGTAGAAGAGACTATAGGAACCCCAATAGAGGTATAACCCTTGGACCAAGCACAACTAGAGAATATAGGTTTTAACACTTATAGTGATGACCTTTCTTTTAGTTCTAGGGAAGTTCCTAGTTTTAATGAACCAGAGCCTCAACCAAAACCGCTACCTAATCTTCCATCCTTGGATGAAAATTTAGGAATTGAAATAGGTCCCGATCCACCCATCAAACCATATAATCCGGGTAGTGTTAGGATAAAGGTAGTGGACTCTAAGCCTTGTAGAGAGAAAGCCAATATAGGAGTGGAAAATGACCTTACATGCTTACATCACCCATTTATGATTGATCACAAGAAACATTATGGGTTTAAACCGGGTTTATTAGGTCAAGATGGATCCCCAACTAGTAGTCTCTTGAAGTTGATAGAAAATGATCCCTTTCTAGGAGAAAATCTTAATCCACCCATTAACCCGATTGAATTTGGTAAGCTTATGATGATAGGAGCACATCCCTTTGAGCATATAATTCATCCACCACTCTTTCCTCACGTGGCATACTTCCACCAAGATGGTGTATATCGCTACTTCCACCTGCACTTAATCCTAAGTGTAGGGAAAACCTCCCCTATTTCCGTTAAATAAGGGTAGAGTCAGGCTCGTGACTCGAACAAAAACAAGCGCTTCTTGGGAGGCAACCCATGTTTTGTGTATTTTTTTTGTTTGTTATTTGCTTCCGTATGCATGCTTTATTTTTATTGTTGGTAGATCATGTTTCAAAATAACATAGTGAAAATACTTTATTTTGTTGTTTGGCCTAGTCTTAACTTCACCTAAAGGTATTTTTGCAAAAGATAAGTGTAAGGGGAAACCCCAAATATGTTTTTAAGAAACAAAACCGATCATGACTCTCCACAATATTAAGTGAACATGTATATTCGTATTTGTTAGAGTCAAATGCTTGTATCGAGTCATAATGAAGTTTTGCAGGATTTTTGAGGAAGTAGAACCAAGTTTTTCCAGAAATTTTCCGGAAACTTAACATAAGAATTTCTGCAGGTCACTTCTGACGGCGTCACGAGTTTACTCTTGACGGCGTCACGTGTAAAAATCTGGAAATTTTACCAGTTTTGTTTTTCTAACGGAGTCTTAAAGTTTTTGTTGAATTATTAGTTTCATAATCTCCAGGAAATCTGCAAACATCATTCCACAAGCATTATATCTTATTTTGTTTTCTAGGATTTCGTAACATATGTAGATTGCCGCCGATTTTATGCGAGGTTGCCTTGTCTGTTTTCTCAGGATTTACAGGTTATGTATGACAAGAATATGATTATTATTCTGGAAGGGAAACTTTGATTGTTCATTTTCTTGGAGGAAGATCTAACCTGGCCACCTTATTATCCATACCGAGCGAATCAGGGGAGTATTTGATTTCATTTGGTTTACTTATTTCACTTTTACATTCTTTACTTGAACATTGGGGACAATGTTCATCCTAAGTGTAAGGGGAGGGTAAAATGATGATACCTTACAGATACACTTTCGCTTGAGTTTGTTTGTTTAATAGTAGATGTGTAATAAAACTATGAGAAATACTTGTTAGTGCAATTTTAGCGCCAAATTTAAATTTTTTTACAACATTTAGGAGTGAAACTTTAGCCATAGCAAGTGTCTCATGGATAGGAGATTGTATGACTAGCACATAACCGTATCATTTAGAAAAATTTTCCACCCAAATATGTGAGGTTCGCCTTTAGATTTGATAGGAAAAGCATTTACTATTAGTGCTTATGAGTGTACCGGTAGTATTTAGATTCTAGAACTTGCGTTAGTGATGCATCCCGAGACCGCTAGTGAGACTACATTCGTGTAGTAGGATTTACTACATGATAAGAGGCATTAGGATCACCCTTGTGTTAAACCCGTATCATAATTACTTGACCATTTAAGTCATATTACTTGGCTAGTTAAGTCAACTAATTTTTCCCACACCATAGCGTTGTACTCATTTTTAGTACACGAAACCCCTAGTACACCCCTCCGAGCCTATCTTTTCGTTTCTAACTTTAAGCATTTTACTTAAAGGAAGAATTTGTTACACCCCACTTAAATGTACACCCAAATCGCCTTAGCCTTCCGTGTATGCGCTCATCTTTAGTGCGTTATTGTTATTTTTTAAACCCTAAGTTAACTATCTAATTGATTACATGGTTGCTAAGTCGAGTCATATCCTTGTACATATTGTTTTGGGACGATTGGGACTCATGGGTAAAGTACTTATGTTATGGAGTAATGGGGAAGAACATCATATATTACCCCGATATGTGTGTTAATCTTAAAAATACTCTAAGTGTTTTGATTTTCTTAATTCGAGTCATTAGATTAGTTTATTGTAAAGTATGTAAAAATTCAAGTGTAAGGGGAATTTTCATTCCCTATGATGTATTATTTTGGATGGTAGGGTAAGAGTGTATGCCAAAAAAAAAAAAATAAATAAAAAATAAAAAATACGGACTACCATCCCGTTCCATTCTATGTTTATTTTATGTTTTTTGTTATTTTTCATTTATTTGCTTAAGTCGAGTCTAGTCTTGGCTTAGCAACGCCATTTTGTACATGTAATTAACCAATATTGTTAACTCGCCACCAGTAAAGACTGCCTATATCCAACAAAACCGTGTATTTCATATCCCTACACCTAACGTTACAACCCTTTTAAAAGACCTCTTTGATAGTTTATCCTAGGTGCTTACGCCATGTGGTGGAGGTTTGATCCTTTCCCAAGCCTATGATAATCTATTTTGCTATGACAGGTAGTGAGAGATGTTTTCCATTTCCATATTGTGATATTACTTTATTACACCCGAGAGATGTGAGTATCTAAACACTATTTGTGAGGTGCTAGTGTATGACCTCCGTGCTTGTCTTTGGTCTTTAGTGGAACGATTATTTGTTGTAATTACTTTTATATTAGTGTTAAATGACCCCTAACTTGTATTTTGATTAGAATAAAAGCGCATTTGCTTGAGGACAAGCAAATCTCAAGTGTAAGGGTATATGATGAGGCGAAAAATGAACCACTTTTAGGGGGTCATTTAAGCCCGGAATTGAATTTATTTGATCAAGTATTGCCCTAAATCGTTCCTTTTGTGATTTTAGGTACTTTGGGAGTGAAATCTGGAAAAGGAAGCAATTCGGACGTTTTTGGAGCATAAAAGTGAACAAAACGCCAAAGACTTAATTTTCCATGCTGGAAACAGTGTATGACGGCGTCAAGAAGGAAATCCTGACGGCGTCAAGAGTAAAATCCATGACGACCCAGAAGAAACCTGAAGGCGTCACAACAAGAGCGTGAAGAGTTAAAATCATGACGGCCTGCATAAGGTGTACACATGACGGCGTCAGACCCAGATCTAGGCAGTCCGAGGAACTATTTGGCGGCGAGATGACGGCGTCAGACATTTGTTCTTGACGCCGTCACCTTCTAAAATGTATACATAGTTTTCTATTTTTCATTCATTGAGAGGAACTTGTGTGGAGAAACCCTAGGGCCGAACTTTGTGAACCCTAGCTCGTATTTTACAGTAAATTTTTCACCCCTTGAATCCTTTCATGTGCTATTAAGATAAGTCTTCTTTTAATTCAATCAATATGTCTATGTGTTGGTTGTCTATATCTTGTGCTTGTTTTGATTTCAACATGCTAGGCTAGATTTATCTTGTGTTTGCTTAGATCTAATGAAACCTAGATGTTAATTATGTGTTGATTACTTGTTTATGGTTGTATTGGATGAATGATTTCAATGTTAGGCTTAAGAAAACTGGCAGATCTCCATTGTGTAACATGCTTGAACGTCTTAGGAAACATGAACCGATGTGTACTAGGATTTATTGGTTGTGTTTAATGCATAAGTAAATTCTAATGATCCCATGTTAGGAGCTTCTTAGCCGGCTCGACATATGAGTGAAGTAGGTACTCATAGGATTGGGGAAGTAAGTACGCCACCCCATGAATGGTATTAAGGAATACAATCCGTCATCCACGCAACTATAACAAGTAATTAACATGTAAAAGATATCTATGGAGTAGTGAAATCTAAGTAAACACATTTCTCCCACTTATTGCTCACAACTTTAGTTAATTTAGTTTAATTTCATTTTTAGTATTTTATTTTGATTGCATCTTTAGTATTGGGTTAGTTGATTAGCAACTAATTCCGCCCAAATCCTTCAAAACCCGAGATTTTAATTTGCTTTCATAAAAATATAAAAAAATACAAAAAGAATCATTCCTCATCTCTAGACTTAATCTTTAGGCTTTCTAATCCTAGCGACACTATTCCTAGCTGAACGATCAATCCCCGGTACTTGTCATTATACTATACTACATCGATCAAGTACACTGCCTGGTGGGGGTTGTAAGCTTCTCGAGATCCCTCGAGAGGTAAAGCCTGGTGCAAACCCCATGCATCAAGGCTGGTTATTTTCTCTTGGGCTTTGGAATGGATTGGTTTAGTTTGTAGATCCGGTTGTGAATTTGTGATAAAAATCATAAGGACCAAATATGTAATAAGGCAAACAATAAGGACCAAATCTGTAAATCTTTCAAATTAATATCCAAGGGCTTGTATTGTAATTTTTAGATTTATTTGGGACCATTTTTGACTTTTCTTCAAGAATTTCTCCAAAGGACCAATTATGTCATTTCTTGAAAGATAAGGGACTGAAGTTGCCAATTCTTCAAAACTTTGTCCAGGGACCAATCTTGCAACTTTAAAAATCTTTGAGGGCTTCATTTGTCATTTTGAGCTTCCTTTGATCATTAAGCTTCCCCGGCTCCGGCTTTTGACCCTTTTCCATTCTCGTGCTCGTTTTTGTCAGTTTTGGCTTTGTTTTTGTGCATTTTTCACATATCCGTACCTGCACATACACAAATACAAAAACATACATTCTCTTGGCATATTTGGTTAGTATTTGGTGTATTTGGTCTGATTTAAGGTCTAAAAAGTATGTGTGAATAAACACACATCACACATCATACTTTCTGTAACCATTTACATAACATTTAGTACTTATACTTGACTATTGGGTTGACTAACCAATACCGTAAGACCTTAAAACTTATAAATGTCATAGTCAACAATTCAATGGCATTCTTGTAATAAGATACTTAGGCCCGGTTTCAGGGTGTTATAATACTAAACATGAACTGACCTTGAGATTCACTGCTCCAAATTATACCAGGGGGAGTTGTCAAATAGTTCTTGCATAGCAACTACTCTCCGTAGTGAGAGTCATTGATCCAATACTGCCTCATTTTGTGACAAAATCTCACTTCGAATATAATATTGACAATGCTCATGTGAACAAATTTCTTTCTTTCTTTTTTAATCAAAATGGCCCACTGTAAGTGAAAAATGGCTTGCCTTTGCTGAGAAAGACAATGGTTTTGGGGGGAAAATACTCGAGGTAACTACAATAATGTCTTGCTACTACTACCTTTCATATATTAACCTTTACATCGACCCTTTATGGGTGAAAAAATATTATGAAACTGCACATGCATCTAATTTAAGAGCAAAGGTAAATAAAACTTTGGAGATTGCGCGGACTGACAAACTCATTGGTCATAGTCTTGAGGCGAAGGTATACCTCCTTCCCTCTGATGGTAACCTTGCTATGAGATTAAGGAATATATGTGAAGCTAAAGTTGATGGGGACTTAGTGAATCACATATTTTTAACATATTAGATATTCTGATTATTATTCTGTAGATGTAGCAAGATATATATGAGTATGTCTGAAGATTCTTAAAGATTAATGAGCAAAACTGCATGTGGAGTTGGCAAAATGGGCGAGTTCCGGTAACGAAGCTAATGGCTAAGCCGAAACATTTTTAGTGCAATTTTTTAGTAAATAGTTAGTGTCTCTAATATTAGTGCCAAAAGTATATATCATTTTATGTTCCTTAGGATTCTTTATACATTAAAAATACACTTCTGTTGACCTTTGACCCTAAACCCATTTGATATCTTTCCTTTTAATATAAATTTTTGATTTTACCTATTTGACCTACTAGAGATAAAACATAATTGGAATAACCAATCTATAAGTTAATGAGTCGAATTGCCACTCTAGATTGAGATTCGGTACTGTAGATTGAGATCCTTTCAACTTTGGAGAGCGCACCAGCAGAAAAGATGCCATATTGTGGAGACTTTTTGATTCAGGGATAAGGTTCAAAATGTGAAACATGTTATTGCTGGCTTTGCACGACCCAAGTTGGCTATGATGTTATCGGGAGAAGATTCCCAACTCAAGTTGGCTCTAGTCTTGATCAACCCACTCTTTGCCAACTTTGCCATGATGTTATTGCTGGTCAACAACTCATGTTGCTTGGAACTTTACGAAAGATACAAAACAGATTAACAAATGACACATGGGATGACTAATCAATGAATATATTCTACTGTTAGTTGGCCAATTTAATAACAATTGATTATAAAACTTGTTCGCATGTTGTTGTAGATCACTAAATGGAAAGAAGACTTTTAGCCAATGTATATCACTGTTCACCGTAATTAACTGCAGATTAACCAAGAAAATATCACTTTATGATTTTGCTCTTGTGACTTTTAATTAATGTTATGTTTCATTTCAACCAATTCTCGTTATTTGCTCAAAAAGAAATCCTTGATTGTTTCATAATCATCTAGTGAATGTTCAGCAGTTAACTTTTGATTCATGAACATAATTATTGCAACCTGATCTGGGATTATTATCCATGTTATGGTAGATATTATCGAAGTTATGGTGTTCATCTGAATAGTTCTATTGTTAAGCGTTCATAACCTGTATTAGAACTTGGTTAGAAAAGCTGTGAGCGTTGGTGGAAATTTCAACCCATTAACTAATGGACGGGTTGATTTGGTTATGTTTCATCTTTTACGGGTCGGGGGTATAACTAAAAGTTAAAAAGTGCACATTATCGGCTCTTTCTTTTTACATTGAAGAATTCGTATCATGAGTCTAACTAATCATCGATACATGACTTTTGTTTGTTGATTAATTCATGTGTTGGTAAGTGACAAGGATTCATTATGATCACTACATGTAAATAAACATGCATGTATCGTGTGTGATGAAATGTGTCATAGAAATGTGTCACTTTATGTATTATCTGCTCTTGAGTTGTTGTTATTGCATGTTTATCTATTTAAGCCTCAAAGAGATTTTATGTTAATTTTTGTATCGAGGTCATCTAGTTCAAGTGATTAATAATGAAATGTGTACATTATGTTAATTTTCACTACGAAAATGGCTATTTTGTGGCACACAATTTTTATGGCAAAAGTATGTAGAGTATCACATTGAATGTTATGCATGGTTTAAGTGAGCATCACTTCATGAGCTGCAATTAGAACCATATTCCCCTCTTGTATTATCACCAAATAATCCTAACCACAGAACATCCACATCCCTTATCTGTCAAAATTTCATATAAACAATAAATAAAGACCACTAGTCACGAGCGGGCAGCCATCAAAGACCTGTCAATAAAATATATGGTTCATACTAGTTGCTGAGAAGGTGCTATCACTTCATGTTTATTGTTTTGCTATTTGTTATTTTCAAACTTCGAATCATTCAATAAAATATACGGTTCCAATTTGCAATAGACAATTTGTCTGATATTAATACTAAAAGAAACAATATGTGATCTGCAGCAATTAATAATGCAAAAACCAGACCCTTATCCATTAAAGATAAGAAGGAACACCACACACTTATCCACATCTTGTATATATACAAACACAAACCGAACAGATTCATATATATCACCCAAACACTCCGCTTCTTTTTGTAACAACCTATACACCCTTTTTTTTCAACAAACAAACAGATACACACATGATGTGTTCAGTCAATCATGATGACCTTGCTCACTTAAAAATCCCCCTTGCAGATGTAATATCCGCCACCAATAACTTTTCTAAAGAAAATTTCAGGGGAAAAGCTGCTTTTGGAAATCATTACATGGGAAAGCTCTTGTGGTCCGGTGAGTTGATTAAAATCCATGCTCATAGATGGTCAAATAAAGAATGGGATGATGAAAAAGAACAACAGTTTTGGATGGAGATTTCCATGC
The DNA here is from genome assembly GCA_030686995.1 of Artemisia argyi. Lineage (NCBI taxonomy): Eukaryota > Viridiplantae > Streptophyta > Magnoliopsida > Asterales > Asteraceae > Artemisia > Artemisia argyi. The sequence continues at coordinate 193,580,421 of CM060687.1, read as the reverse complement.
TTTCTAGTCTCAAGCACAAAAATCTGGTTTCTATTGTTGGGTTTTGTGATGAAAATGATGAGAAAATCATCATTTACAAGCGTGAGACTAGAAGAAGTCTTAGCAACTATCTAAGTGACCCGATGTTTTTGACATGGGTACGAAGATTGGAGATATGTGTCGGTATTGCGCAAGCATTGAGCTACATTCATTATGATAAGTCACGTGATTTTAGCGTAATACACCGCAATATCGACAGTAATTCGATTTATTTAAATGATGATGGGGAGCCCAAGTTAGGTGATTTTATACGTTCCATGAAGATCAAAGCATCTGAAAGGCACAATTCTTTCAATACTGATAATGTATGTAGTACTGATGGGTATACAGACCCAACATATATAGAGACAAAAAGTGCGAACCATAAGTCCGATATTTACTCCTTTGGGATAGTAATGTTTGAAGTACTGAGTGGTAGGAAATCAATAATTGACGATCAAGATAATAAGTATTTGGCTTCCGTGGCCATTTTTCATTATAGAGAGAAAACACTTGATGGCGTAATTGACCCGGATCTATGGAAACAAATAGATCCGCAATCATTTAATGTTTTTGCTGAAACAGCGTACAAATGCTTGAATGAAGAACGATCACAACGCCCAAATATATATGAGATAGTCACACAACTTAAGAAAGCATTGGAATTTCAGTTCGAACGTGAAAATGTTGTAAGACGGTTTTTTCTCTTTTTCTTTCTATATCATAATAACTACTATGTGTTTAATGATAATAATAATAATTAATAATGGCAACTTACTTATTATTGTATTTACGATGTTAAAGGAACACTCAGTAGCTGGGGCCAAAGTCGAAGGCACATCATTTGATAATGAGAAGGTGATTATTAAAGTCATTAACTAAACCTTCATTTCCATTCTATTCCTTATTTTATCTACTAAAACATTTGTCAAAACAAGAGAGTTCAGATTTTGACAAGGGTAAGATCACATATATAAATGATAAACTTTAGTAAGCCACTGAACTTAGAAACATGCCGCATAAGTTTTTTTTTTTTTTTTCTTTTTCTTTTTCTTTTTCTTTTTTTTAATGCGTGTTTTAATTTGTTCCGTTTATAATGTGATGACGGGGTAAGAGCGAAAAATAAGACGTGTGATCACTTACATACGGGTTTAGTTAGATTATGTTCACCCTGCCTATATTAATATAGATGTTGAATTCTGGTTACAAATAAATAGTCCTATTAAATAAGATATAGGTGCGAAGTAAGAACCACATAAGTAGGTGCTGGCTTAAAATATTTAAAATACATGTCGTATTAGTTTTAGGAAAATGATATGTGTGAATAAAACCCTTAAAAATATGCTTAATTAACTTGTACTAATTGACATCGTCTTTTATTTTTATCTCATAAAACCAATCCGCCAAGACGAAAATTAAGTTGACAAAAGTATAAACCATTGTCAACTATACACTCCCTAATCCCTATACTTTAACAATCTTCGCCCCAGTTATACAGATTAGGTAAGCATATTGACATGATGATCTTTTATATCAATCTTCTTTACACTTAATTCACCAGCTGTAGTTATCCTCGCACAATGTGCTTTGATCTTTTATTAACTATTACTGGTTCTCTGAAAGATGTATAACACCATGACTATCAAAAAATTGAAGGCCATTGAAAATGACTCATTTATAAAATTATTATTCATCGTGATACACAAGATCTCCTATAAGATGTACTTAGTTTCTCACCATTTTGACTCTTTAATAAACATTTTAGTTGATCAATTAACGTTACTGAAGAGTACGTTTCACCCCGTTAATCTGCACATTTGGTAACGCTGTCTTGTTTGGTACATATAGGGATCAGTGACCTCCATATCTACACAAGTTGAAGCCAATGTGAACAAAAACACCAAGTCTTTCCTCAAAGATCTTTCTCACTTAAAACTCAATGTGCAAGAAATATTATCAGCAACCAACGATTTTTCTGATGAAAGTTTTAACATTGGTAACGGGCTTTTCGAAGGCCAAATTTTGCATTGCGAAAAGCTCATCAATATTATTGGAAAGTTTATTTCTGACGATGGGAGTAAAAAATTCTGGACGGAGATTTCAATGCTTTCAATGCTTTCAAGTCTCAAACATAAGAATCTAGTGTCTCTTATTGGGTTTTATGAGTGCAAGGACGATAAGATTAAGATTGTCATATACAAGAAGGAGGCCAACCAAAGTCTTAACAAATATCTAAGTGACCAGACCCTCACATGGATGCAAAGGTTGAAGATATGTCTTGGTGTTTCAAATGCATTAAGTTACATCCATTACGATGCTGAACGTGATTTTAGTGTCTTACATTGCAACATCAGGAGCTCGAAAATTTTACTAGATGACAAATGGGAACCAAAGTTATCTGGTTTTGAACTTGCATTGAAAAATACAACAGCTCGGAGGCACCGTGTTCATCTTACTCGTGATATTATTGACAATGTATACATGGACCCAAAATATCGAACGACTGGCGGTGTGACCAACAAGTCAGATGTGTATTCATTCGGTGTTGTATTATTCGAAGTCTTATGCGGAAGGAGTGCAGAAGATGGAGATGAAGGCAAAGACGAAGACAAAGATGAAGATGATGACGAAGATGAAAACAAAGATGAAGATGAGTTGAAAGAGGGGTTATTAAATCAACTGACCAAATCTCATTTGGATGATATAATCGATCCGCATTTACGAAAACAGATGGACCCAAAATCATTAAAAATCTTCTCGGAGACAGCATATTGGTGCATAAAAGAGGAACGAGCAGATCGCCCATATATAGATCAGGTTGTCAGAAGACTTGAGAAAGCGTTGGAATTTCAACGGAAACATGAAAATCCGGTAAGAACATCATCTTTGTTTGGCATCTTTATGTAACAATAATTCTTATATTTTTCAACTCATTTCCTATTCTCTTGCAAATATCATTTTAGGAACTTCCAAGAAATGCATTTGACGCCACATCATCAGATCATTTGAAGGTAATTATTTTCCTTAAACTTTTAATTTGAGGCCCATTATCCCAATTAATAAAAAAGAGTTACTCTAGGTTTATTACTAACTGTAATTTTGGTTTATTGTATAAGAGCACAAGGTGTAATCTCGCCGTTTGGCTTCGCCGTCTGACTTGGCAAGCTCAACGGCGAGCCGTTGCTCGCCGCTACACCAATTGCCCTTCGCTGTTGCTCGTTGTTGGTCACCTCCCCGTGGCCACGGCGAAGCAAAAAGGCTGACAAAATTGCAGCATTTTTTTTTTTTTGGGTTTTATATCTTGTGTGTGTAAAGTAGTGTGTTTGCAGGTTTGTTTTTGAAGAAGAAGACAACATTTATAAACTTGTCCTTATGGTTTAGTTTATTTGCAGTTTTAGTCCTTGTAGTTTTCTTATCAATATTTACAGTTTTGGTCCTTGCTTATTTGCAGTTTTTTTTTTTTTTTTTTTTTTTTTTTTTTTTTTAGCAGCTTAAATTTTTTCAAAATATAAGCATAAAATTTTAATTTTAGTTATTTTTGTTTTGAATGAAATAAATTTAATTTGATTGAAAAATGAATAAAAAAATAAATGTGTAAGATGTGGGGCCCTAATGGGGAAGTTGAGGTTTGTTGTTTAGTGAGGGGAGGTTTGTTGTGGTTAGTTGAAGTTGAGGTGTTTCGTGATGTGGCAGGGGTGGAACCCGAATGGGCACCTAGTGCTCTAACCACTATATCCTCACTATACCAATTTTTTTAAATTCTACAAATAGGTCAATTGTATGTTTTAAACCAAACAACTGTTATTGTAACCACTATATCCTCACCAAACAAATTGTATCATATCTGAAAGTTGGGGTTTTATTGTTTTAATAATAAACTAATATTTTTATAAATAAGCATGCTTGTATAAAACTATGTGCGTTTGGTATACTGTGAGGAATGACAATGGGTATGAGTTTGATAGTAGTGGTGGGTCCCTCAACTATGAAAGATCTATTCCTCTCTCAAGAGTTGTATATGGAGTATGGAATATATTAGACTTTCATAGTCATAGTTGTGGCCCAGGCATTCTAAACAAACACAAACTATCACTTTCATAGTGATAGTTTGATTCCCTTAGGAGGAAACCAAACGCACAAGATTTTTATAATAAACGTGGTGAATATGATTGTGTAATAAACGAGGTTTCTTATGGGCCAAGTGTTGCTGCAGTTTCTTTAGCTGTGAAATTTAGAAATATCTTGATATATAACGTTTACGTAATATTTTCATGCATAAATAATTTAACATATAATTTAAAAAAAAAAAAAAAATACAAAACGACTAGCATATAAATACGTACCCAATATAAGGTAAATTTTATCTTAAAATAATACTTACAAATTCTTTTTGTTATCAATGAATAATTAGAGGGTAGAAAGAATAGAAATTCAAAATTCTCACCAAATTATCCAACTTATTTTACATTTTTTATATCGTTATATTTTTTAAAAAATCATGCACATCAAATAAGCATTGTAATATTATACTCATTTTGATCATATTTCGAAAACCTTCCTAACCGTATACGCATCGATCAATTTATTATAATACTTAAAATTATGTTCTCGTTAGCAAATAATTAAAGGGTTAAATCTAAAAAATTTCCAAAATGTTACAATATTAACCCACTTTTAAAGATGTTCATCATTCAATTTACCAAGCATTTATTAGCCACTTTAATTACTTAGGCTCCGTTTGGTTAGTTGTAATCAGACGTAATTTGATGTAATTGTAATTTGATTACATTACGTAGTGTGTTTGGTTTGCATAATTGATGTAATTGTAATTCAAATTACATTACGTGTGCTGTTTGGTTTGCAATGTAATTTTAATTCAATCTTTCTAATTACATCAAGGGAGGGAATTCAGATTACATAGCAAGTTGGATGGAAAGTTTTGAATTACGTTGTAATTCAGTACTTTATAATTCAAAGCATCAGTATTTATAAAATATTATTAATATTATTATTAAAAAATTATTATTATTATTATTATTTTTTTATTATTATTATTATTTTATTGAAAAACAAATAGGATTTTACAAGAAATTAGTGGGGAGCCGAGATACTAACTGAGCCCCCACACCTCTAGCTATAGCAAAACCAATCCTACTATTATTATTATTATTATTATTATTATTATTATTATTATTATATTAATACTAATATTATTATTATATTACTTTTATTATTAATAATATTTTATTATTATTAATATTATTTTTATTATTATATTAATAATTATTTAATAAATAATAATATTATTAAATTATTTATTATTTAATAAATAATAATATTATTTTATTATTAATAATATTTTATTATTATTATTACTATTACTATTATTATTATTAAAAAATATTATTATTTATTATTATTATTATATTATTATTATTTTATTATTATTAATATTATTTTTATTATTATTATTACTATTACTATTATTATTATTATTATTATTATTATTATTATTATTATTATTATTATTATTATTACAATAATTATAATAATAATAATAATAAAATTATATTATTATTATTATATTAATATTATTATTATATTACTTTTATTATTAATAATATTTTATTATTATTAATCTTAATATTATTATATTATTTATTATTTAATAAATAACAATATTATTATTTAATTATTATTATTATTTTATTAATATATTTATATTTTATTATTATTATTATTATTATTATTATTATTATTATTATTATTATTATTATTATAACACATCACTTTCATTATAAACAAACCAATAGGATTACAAGAAATTAGTGGGGAGTCTCGATACTATCTGAGCTCCCACACCTTTAGCAATAGCAAAACTGATCCTACTGAAGATGTGGGTTGCAGCACGCGCCCCAATGTCTTGAGTGATGGAAAACTTCTGGATCCGCTTAAGTAGAACCACCGCATCTGTCTCAAGTTCCCCTAAAGAGGAAAACGAGAAAGGGGTAAAACCATATCCCAAATTTGCACATTTAGTTCCGTATTTGACCCGCTTGCGTTTTGCGGCATCGGTCACCACTCGCCCCGGCACAAAGTCAATCATGTCGGTTTGCGTGAGGGGTGACGATCCCGTCAGATCAACACACATGTTGTGAGTCAACCAGACAGAATGACATATTTCATCAATTACAATTACAACACATTCCAATTCTTTGAATTACAATTCATTCAAATTACAATTCCTTTCAAAATTTACAATTCCTTCAAAAACATTCTGTGAACCAAACGCACCCTTATATGTCCATAATTGTATAGTAGTAATGTCATCATTAGCTTGACTGTATAAACAGAGCATTACAATGGTGGAGTTTTTAAAAAATTATAACTAGTCATGTCAGTAAACTATAAACTTGTGACTTATGTGAAAGTTGAGGTTTTATAAAGATATTATAGAATTAAAAACAAAAAATAACAAACTAACACCATTGTTATGTCAATTTAGCTTTGGATAGCTAAATATATTTCTAGGACTGTTTTAAGATGGTATATCATTTATAAGGCTATGATGAAGAAAAGGCTATAAAATGGTTGAGAAGATAATGAAAACCTTATATAAAGTATCGGGTATAAAACATCTTAAACCACATATAAAATAATTTATATTATGCTAATTAACCCAAGTTTGAATTATTCTAATTATTTAGCCTTATTTTTATTAGGTTGATAAGATTTTAAATTCACCTGAGTTGTATACTACCTTACAACTAAATAAGACCAAAATACACATAGCACCGTGCTTTTCTTTCACTCTTTTTCTACTTTGTTTTAAAATACTAGACGAGTACCCGTGCATAGCAACGGGATTTTATAGCGACAGATAGTTTATTGATAAAAAAAAGTTTATAATAAAAGTTTGAAGATTTAGGAATTAAACATAATGTTTTGAAACCCGGTTCGACCTGAGTGGTTCAACCGGTTGAACCTTTCTGGTCGAAAAATTGGTCGATTTAAACCGGGTCAACTTGCTAGGTTTGGTCGAAAACGGGTCAAATTAAACCGGGTCAACCCACCAGGTTTGAAGCGTCCCGGGTTAACCCGGTTTGTGTTTTAATGGTTGTATTTAATTTGGTAGATATGTTTTTAATTGGTTGTACAATGTGAATAAATCATTGTACTTTTAAGTAATGAGGTGTTTTAATAAGAGTATTAATTACATTATTTTTCTTTCACATATTACCAAGTGTTGAAAATTTAACTTTTCACTTTGACTGTTTTTCATTTATAAATAGTATAGATAAAGACCAAGTTCAACATTATGGCTATGCTTGGCGCACGAGCTTATCATTTAACATAAGCTACCATTTAAAATAAGTCTCGTTTGGCTAACACGGCTTGAAGGAGCTTGTTAAAAAAAATAAGCTACTAAATGAAATGCTAGTTGTACTAGCATGTAAAAAAAAGCTCCAGCCACATGCTCCAGTAACCAGCTCCAGCAATCCGCTCTAGCGATCCGCTCCAGCTCCTACTTGTGCCAAACATACATTGATCTTCAATTGAAACTACATGTGTGCCGCCTCAACGTGTGGCCATGAAAACACGCGTTTCTCCATTTCATACATTTATCATACCTATACAGAAAGCGATACCTAACAACAAACTATGCCTAATTCGTTCATTATTTGGAACACGGTATATGTATGTTATCTCTCAATCTTCATTTTCAATCTTGTCACATGTCTTGATATTTTTGTTAGATGTATCCTCAGGCTATAGACTTAGGGATGAAAATCATTTTCACAATAAGTAACTTAAAATAGATCAACTGTTGCTTTTGGGTGTTCTGACATTATATAAACTAGACGAATACCCGTGCATAGCAACGGGATTTTATAGCGATAAATAGTTTATTGATAAAAAAAAGTTTATAGGTTATAAATGAAAACTAATAAAAGTTTGAAGATTTGGGAATTAAACATAATGTTTTGAAACCTGGTTCGACCCGGGTGGTTCAACCGGTTGAACCATTCCGTTCAAAAAATTGGTCGATTTAAACCGGTCAACTTGCTAGGTTGGGTCGAAAACGGGTCAAATTAAACTGGTTCAACCTGTCGGGTTTGAAGCGTCCCGGGTCAACCCGGTTTGTGATTTGTATTAATTGTTTTAATTGGTTGTATTTAATTTGGTAGATATGTTTTTAGTTGGTTGTACAATGTGAATAAATCATTGTACTTTTAAGTAATGATGTGTTTTAATAAGAGTATTAATTACATTTCATAATTTCCTTTAATAAGATTTTTCAACATTTCACATTACTTGACTTTTCACTTTTCCACTTTTTCACTTTGACCATTTTTCCTTTACTAGACGAGTACCCGTGCATAGCAACGGGATTTTATAGCGACAGATTGTTTAGTGATAAAAAAAAAGTTTATGGGTTATAAACGAAAAATAATAAAAGTTTGAAGATTTAGAGATTAAACATAATGTTTTGAAACCCGGTTCGACCCGTTCTGGACGAAAAATGGGTCTATTTAAATCGAGTGAAGCCGACGGGTTGGGTCGAAAACAGGTCAAATTAAACCGGGTCAACCCGCCAGGTTTGAAGCGTCCCAGGTCAACCCGGTTTTCGATATGTATTAATAGTTTCATTTTGAAATATATGTTTTCATATGGCTTTTATTAGTTAGACGAACCGGTGGCGACACCGGTTCCCGGTTGAACCCGTTGGTCCGGTCCAGTTTTCAAAATTATATGTACCATCAACTTGTTAGCTTGTATGAAGCTTTGTGTGTTTTATTAATTTGTATAACGTGTAAAATAACATTAGTTAGTGTGTTAATTATTTTATATTTAGACTATGTTGTAGCTTGTTTAAATTGTACATTGTGAAAATTTTATTGTACTTTTTAGTAAGGGGTGTTTTAATTGATTGTTTTAATTTGATATATATGCTTTTAATTGGTTGTACAATGTGAATAAATTATTGTACTTTAAAGTTATGGGTGTTTTAATAAGAGTATTAATTAATTATACTATACATTTCTCTCACCTTTAACTTTCAAGATTTCACTTTTCAAGATTTGACCATACATTCTTTATAGCGACAAATAGTTTATTCGACAAATAGTTTATTCATCAAAAAAAGTTTATAGGTTACAAATGAAAAATAATAAAAGTTTGAATATTTAGGAATTAAACATAATGTCTTGAAACCCGGTTCGACCCGGGTGGTTCAACCGGGTGAACCGTTCCGGTCGAAAAACTGGTCGATTTAAACCGGGTCAACTTGCTAGGTTGGGTCGAAAACGGGTCAAATTAAACCAGTTCAACCCGTCTGGTTTGAAGCGTCCCGGGTCAACCCGGTTTGTGATTTGTATTAATTGGTTGTATTTAATTTGGTAGATATGTTTTTAATTGGTTGTACAATGTGAATAAATCATTGTACTTTTAAGTAATGGGGTGTTTTAATAAGAGTATTAATTATATTTCATAATTTCCTTTAATAAAATTTTTCAAGATTTCCACTTTTCAAGATTGACCATTTTTTCAAGATTGACTATTTTTCCTTTATATGTAGTATAGATGTTGGTCAATCACAAATATATATATATATATATATATATATATATATATATATATATATATATATATATATATATATATATATATATATATATATATATATATATATTTAATTTGGTGCTACATAACTCCATAATGTTGCAGGGGAAGAACTTGGAACACTTGAAGATTGGATTAAATGATATAAATCAGGCTACCAACAATTTTGACGATGCATATTGCATCGGGTTAGGTGGATTCGGTAAAGTGTACAAAGCAGATCTTGCACATTTTGATAGCAGTAATTCCGCATCGATAGAAGGTGTGAATAAGTGCGATTTACCCAGAAAACGAAGCACGGTAGCCATAAAGCGCATTCACAATAAAGAAGGAGAACAAGGGTTCATTGCGGAAATTGAAACTCTAACTACTTGTAAGCATGATAACATAATCTCACTTCTTGGATTTTGTTCTGAAGGTAATGGTGCAATGATACTGGTTTATGAGCATGCTTCTAATGGAAGTCTTGAAGGCTATTTGGGAAGCAGTGATAAGATGACTAATCTGAGTTGGTTGCAACGTCTAAATATATGTCTTGATATTGCACATGGTTTGAATTACATTCACAACAACACAGATCATGGCAAACGAAAGATGATACACCGGGACATCAAGAGTGATAATATTCTATTAGGAGATAATTGGAAGGCAAAGATTGCGGATTTTGGGCTCTCCAAATTCCACCCAGCAGATCAAATAGCCAGCACTATCTATACCAATATGGTTGCAGGTACATATGTGTATTTGGATCCAGAATATGAGAAGTACGGTAAACTAAATAAGAAATCAGACATTTACTCATTTGGAGTAGTGTTGTTTGAGATCTTGACTGGGAGGTTGGCCTATGATTCTGTATACACCAAGGTGAATGAGAAGGGAATTGCACCCATTGCAAGAGATCAGTTTGAAAAGGGAACAGTAGTGGAGATTGTTGATCACAGGATAAAGGAGGAGACCGATGAACATGTCTTTTCTTTAAGTAAAGGACCAAATAAAGAGTCTTTGGACACATTTTCAAAAATCGCATTTCGATGTGTGGCAGAAACTCAAGCACAACGTCCAAAAATAGAAGTTGTCATCAACGAACTCAAAAAAGCATTAGACTTTCAGGTAAGTCGATATTTTAAAAGAAACTTTTTGATCTCTTCATATTCTTGATAGTGATATGTGATATTTCATACATTATACTTTGTGTAAACAACGTTTTCTCAAAGTTTTACTCAATATACGATCTTACCATTTAACTCTTTTCTTTGTACTTATGTTTTGAGATTTATTTGTTTGGTCTTAAACTTTATTTAACTTAGTAATTTAACTTATGACGTGCAACGTTGACATGAACTTGGAGACTAAGAAGTAGCTTCATTTTGTTTTTAACATAACAAATCGACTGATTGTCCAATAATTCTCAGGAGAACCACAAGGACAACCTCAAACTGTCACTTGAAGACATAAAGTTGGCCACGAAAGGCTTCAGTCAAGAAAATATCATTGGACATGGAGATTCTGGCAATGTATACAAGGGAGATACTTACAGTACTCATGGAGATAACATCATTGCTGCAAAGCGGTTGGATAAGATGTCGGGTCAAAGAGATGCTGAAGTTTTGGCAAAGCTGGCAGTAGATAAATTTATGGCAGAGTTGGACATCCTTATGGAGTATAAACACTTAAATGTCATTGGTCTTATAGGCTACTGTGATGAAGAGGATGAAAAAGTTATTGTATATGAGTACGCATCGAGAGGTAGTCTTGATAAGTACTTGAGCGATGATAGTCTTACATGGGTGATGCGGCTTAAAATATGCATCGATATTGCAATTGGGTTGGAGTTTCTTCATGGAAGTGTTTCATGTCCAGTAATACATAGGGACATCAACAGTAGCAACATTCTACTATTTGATGACTGGAAAGCAAAAATTACCGGTTTTGGGCTTTCCTTAGTATGTCCAACAAATCAGTATGTAGACTATGTCATCGACAATGTTAAAGGCACAATCGGCTATCGAGACCCCCTATACTCGAAAACATGCTTCCTAACTAAAGAATCTGATTTATTCTCGTTGGGTGCAGTTTTATTTGACATATTGTGTGGGAAACTATCGTCCGAAAAACTAGATGACGAGTATCTTTATTTACCCTTTTTGGCAAAACAATACTGTCATTTAGAAAAACTTGATGAGTTAGTGTTCGGGGGTATAAAGGAACAAATTGAGCCACAGTCATTTATTACATTTGCAAGGATTGCCTATCAATGCATACATCACAGGAGAGAAAGACGGCCAACAGCTTATAAAGTGGTCAAACAACTTAAGAAAGCATTGGAATTGCAGGTAAGTTTCTATATTTTGACAAAACTGGCTAACTTTTGATTTGTAAGATAGTAAATATATAAAACATGAGTTTATTAATTGATTATTTATCTTTGTACAGGAGGATTATGAGAAATGGGAGCCCAAATTGCCCACAGACTATAAAGAAATAATCAAAATGTCAAAGTGCCCAGAAATCTATTCTACCAAAAAGAAAGAGGAACTTTACAACATTTTTTCTGAGGGAATCCTCATTCAACAGGACAAAGTGGTAATCAGTTCATTCTCATATCTCATTTAGTTGGTGTTTCCCAATTTCTATGTATCTTCTCCTTATTGAGAGATAATAGAAAATCACGCGTGCATTTATACGTCATACACAGTGAGTCTTATTTGCATTTCGGTTGTATAACAGTTGTTATCATTCGTTGGTAATGGAGAAAGAAATGAAATGGTTCCAGCGACAATGTTTTCCTACATAAACAGCTGTCCACATGAGTTGAAACCTCTTTTAAAATCAAGGTTATTCTCTCTACCTCTCCAACTTTCTTAGTTTTAATTGATAAGCAAACATATGCATTATTGGTAGAAGTATGTTATGCTTTTTAATGTTAAAGTATAAGGTTATTTTATTCACCCATAATTATATGATTATTAATCATATAATTACTTTTACGATCAAATAGGATCAAAATTAAGAACCCCTTTGACTATATTATGCTAGAACTACTAATCCCCTCCGTTAATCAATGAAGGAATAGTGCTTCACCTTTAGCTCTTTTACACTTCATACTCATCTCATCAGGTTAATAACAAGATTAGTCCTGCATACATCCATATCAACAATGAGAACTGATGTTTTACATGACAAAATAGATTTTAATACTCAATATATGATTAGGAACTATAATTTTATAAACCTTCTAGTAAGGTAGCTGAGGTTTGCCCCTGTTTTGGGTCCTCTGTTCTCATGACCGTGAATTGTAAATTTTGCTAGCATCTTGATAGTGGTTTTTATAATGTTCTTACCTTTATTTAAATACAGATTTGTCTGGTACAATAAATTATAATATAGAATTTTGAATTTTGTTCCAGAAATTACCAAATTCAAAAGTAGAAGGGTATGGGAATAAAGGCTATGACTGATTTAGACTTGGATGTTTATAATTTGCGCAGGTTTGGGATAGTGGTGGAGATGTTAGATATTTCCAACTTGATCATCGAAATCAAGACAAGAGCTCAATTTTTATCTCCTAATGTTGTTTATGGGATCTATTTAATCTTCAAGTTTTGTGATTCAAGAAACTTTTCAAGTAAACCAATGTATGTTAACCTAAAGTATAGAAAGGGGCACAAAAGTCTGCATGCATATTTCGCAAAATGGAAAGATGAGCAGTGGATGATGATTGAGTTGCACCGTTTCATGAATCAGAACGAAGATGTCGTTTTTGAGTTTTTACTTGAGAGCTTTTCTTCTTACTATTGTGAAGATGTTGCAGTTTATGTTGAAGGCGTTGAATTTCAAGCCATTGACAAAGTAAGTTTGAAAATATCCCTTGGTTCATTCTATGATCTTTTGTTTAAGTTGTATAAAGGGAACATGAATGCACAATAACAAAAAAGTTCATGTTATAAGTTGAATATCTAACAAAACTATATATAGGTGAAACATGAAGAGATCGAAAAGTTGAAGGAAGTCCAACAAGTCTTGAAATCAGACTTCAATGTGGATCAAGTGAAACAATTGCCAACTAACTTTGAAGAAATATTCAAGGTGTGCAGAAACTATGACGAGTTGTTCTGGTTGGGCGAAGTCGATGGAAAGAACCTTCTTGTGCTTTCAGCAAAGGCATCTTTATACAAATTTTCTGATGTGGATACTTTTACATCAAAACCACCAGCACAGTGCAGGTTTGTTCTCTTTTTTATTTTTCAATAACTAATTTATTAAAGTAAAAAAAAAAATGGATTTGACTATTCAAGGTCCAAATCCTTTTCGCTCTTTCATTAACTATCTAACAATGAATAGATATGTAAATTACATAATGTAATCATATAATTTGTTGCAAATGCAGATTTCAAGAGGTGATTGAGCTTTTGCCGCAGCAAGTATTTCATATCAACTGTACGATCAAGAGTCAAATGTTGTCACCGGATACGCAATACGTGTGCTACCTTGTGTTCAAGCTTTCAGAAAACTGCCAAGGAATGCATTGTCCAGTGAAAGTACGAGATATACTACACCAAGAAAACAAACAGGCTGAATATCTCTATTTTATAATCCCAGAGCCATCCAATATACATGATATTACTCGGGTTCCAAAACAAAGGGGAGATGGATGGATGGAGATTCAACTTTGGAAATTTAACTCAGCTCATAAATTCAAGGATGACTCTCTTTCTATGAATATGAAATTTACAAGTCTTGAAGGAACTATGTCTGGCCTCGTTGTATGTGGCCTCGAGTTTCGGCCATTGTAAAAGAACTATTTAGTCTATATATTTTCTCCGTTATGTGTCACCCGAGTCTAAAATCCAAGTAACCAGTCCCAAAGTATCCGAAACTTTACCGAGAATACAATGCCAATACGTTAGTCCAAAATTTAAATGACCAGTAAACTTTATATAAAAATATGTATTACACTCAAAATTTCAAATCTAGACCAAGTCATTGGGCTTTGTGGCCCATTAAAAAAACCAAATGGACTCAAATTTAATTTCGGGCTTGGCTTAAACCAAATATCCAAGGGCACTCTTGATGGGCTTTTTGAGCCCAAACCAAAATTCAACACAACACAGTCAAAAAAATATAATCGGATAAATGCAAACGCAAAATACAAATTGTTCTTGCTAAATCGTATTAAGCAAGGAAATCGATGCACACACCCTTATATGTTATATTTTTGTGTTAACCAAAACGAGGCAAGGAGCTCTTGAGCGCGATAAACCTGAGACCAGAAACAACACTCCTTGGTGACATACTTATTAAACAGAAAATTTAACAACAAATAAGCCATAACGAGTTTATTATAAACCAACAAGTTTTACTTCCAAAATAAACCAAAAAGTACTAACAAATAAGCAAATCCAATTCTCCTTAAGCCCTACGGCTTCGACTCGAACCCAAACCAGGTTCTAAACTTGATCCGAATCCTCACAAAAATCAATACACTCGAATAAGCAAAAGCTTAATTAGATCCGTATCCAAAACGGGCCCGACTCAACCCTATTCGGGTTTAACCCGACCCACCAACTAAACCCATCAAACAAACACTCTTTTTACAATATTTTCAATCCGTGACTAATCCCTAAATGTCAGATCAAACCCGATCTAGCACGATCTTTTCACCCTTGTTGATGGCGGTTGCGATGACGGTGGCCAGAGAAAGGCGGTGGCACCATGGTGGTGGCGGCGACCAGATGAGAGGAGGAGGGACTGTGAGAGGGGGCGGCTGGAAAGTTTATCAAAAATGGATTAGGGTTTTGAAACCTTATATAGTAGAAACCTTAGGTGCCAAACTGTAAGTTTCAAATGAGAGGGGGCGGAAGAGTAAATATAAGTGCAGGGACCAAAATTGAACTTTTAGCTATCTTTTATAATTTGAGGTTCGGGAACCATTTCGGTTAGCAAATGTTTGATTTGAGTCACGAAAATACGCTATCGCGTTCAAAATGATTTTTCAATAAAAACAAGTATTCACACAACTAGTTTCTCGTAAATAATACTGGAATGAAATCAAATTGTTTATGGAGTTTACGATTGTGCCGGTACTCGTTGAGTGCGGTTTTCACGATTCACGAGATAACTTCACGTTTTCAAGTCAATTGAGCTCGGAAGAGTTCGTAAATGAAAAATAAGGATTATTCCTTATAAAGATATGTCTGGAAAAATTACGTGGTGTTACCACTACTACAAAAATTGGCATAGAGCTCTGTTGAAAAGACTAATAGAGCCCGGTTTTTCATGAGGGCACAAGGGGGGGGGGGGGGGGGGGACTATATTAGAAAGTGCCATAGAGCCCGGTTTTTTCAGTGAAAACATTGCTCTATCTGATTTAAAAGATCCATTTTTAATAAGCATAGAGCCCTGTTTTTTTCCTTACAAAACATGGCTCTATGAAGATTTTTTTTTTTTTTTTTTTTTTTTTTGCTTTTTAAAATTTTG
This sequence comes from Artemisia argyi, assembly GCA_030686995.1. NCBI lineage: Eukaryota > Viridiplantae > Streptophyta > Magnoliopsida > Asterales > Asteraceae > Artemisia > Artemisia argyi. The sequence goes on along the minus strand of CM060687.1, from coordinate 193,564,302 downwards.
TTAAATTCCACCTGTTTACATATTTATTTCCATAACAGAAACAACAAAACAGAACTGTAACAAAACCATAACCTTGAAGGTCTACCAAAACCAATGGATTTAAGATCCAAGATCAGTTTACAACAATGTAATACGGGTCCTATGTGTTGATAATCAGCCCCTTCCCGACCCCGAACCCATGCCCACAAACACCAAACAAAACGGCAGGATGGGTTTCAATGATTTTGTATTCAAAGAAGGACTGAATACTCTTTACAATAGATGGAGACTACTGTATTTAAACTAAATAAACAACTAACTACTAACTATAATCTGACCCCACGTATTCCTACTAAACATGAGTCAACTAAATAAAAGACTATTATTATGCCCACGTAAAGCATGTGGAGAATTGCTTGGTCTTTCCATATTACTCGGTCAATGCAACTACCAGTCTCTTCTCAATGGATCAAACTATCCAATGAGCCGCTCCATGACCTCAGCCCATCAAGATTATCCAACACTATGGACTACCGAACATACTTAATACCACTAATTAAACATCACAACAACAGTTTCACAATAAGTGTTTCGTTGGGCTAAGGGAAAGGAGATATAAAAAAAGACATGAGTACATGCCAACCTTTCCTAAATACTACCATGACTGATGATCAAATGCCACACACTGAAATGCACGAGCTCACGATGTCGTCCAGCTTCCAAAATTTGAATAAAGTTGATCATTGACTTTATGTGTTAAAACTTGATAAAGTTTTAATGTTTAAATCTGTTTTAACATCTATAGACTTCTATGTGCAAATTACTTGCTAAAAAGTTTATCAAATACGGAATCTATGTTCAGGGGTGTTTGGTATTGCATATTAAAACTGTTTAGAGTAGTGAAAAAAGTAACTACATGTACCTGTATATTGTCCAATACATCAAAGTTTGATGCCGAGTCACAACTACTTTTCCTCATTGGCGGGCTCTCCGGGTTTTCATTCTCTTTCTTGGACTTCATCTCCTTTACTGCTCTTGCAAGATCCTTATCATACTCAGCCTTCATTTCTACATGTGCTTCCGCTATTTTTTTGTTTACAATCGCCATTACTTCTTCTCTTTCGCGATACTTTCTCTTCTTTGCAACATATCCCTCTATCCCCTATTTAAAGCCCACAAGGTGTCCTATCCCCTAGTGCGACCACCGTGCTCAGGTCCTACCACCATAATTAAGGGATCTACACCATCTTCAACTTCTGAACTGTTAGATAATTGTGTATGCGTCTCAATCTGTAATTTTATGCAAGTAATAAAATAATTTTATGCAAGTAATAAAATAATCAGAAACAATTAATATAGGTGATGTGTTGATCAAATACTGATTATGCAAGTAATAAGCTATTTTTTAAGGTCCAAATAATCACTTTCGAAAAGCACATTCAAATACTGCTTTCTTCAGCAAATTACAACTACAACCTGGATGGCGATTTCTACATTTTATATTCCGGCATCCATCATAAAAAAACCTATTCTAACAAGGTACAATACATTCACGCAAAGTGATGTGTTGATAGATTATGTGCTTGCATTTCCATTTTTATTTCTCAATGTTATAAAACTTATAGTCTGCATATAACTTCACAGTTAAAATTATAATCTTTTTATATCTTAAACTTTTCTAATACTTCACAGTCTTATTTTGGGCTCAGTTGAACTTTTCTATATTCATGGATATAAAAAAAAAACATATTACGTTATGTTCTTATAATCACTTAGAAGATGAAGTATGTTGAGAACAACATAAGCAAAAAGATAACATAGGAGATAAATATAAGACCAAGGAAATGGGATATGGGTAACTAGCAATGCCTTACCAATTGGTCCGCAATTGCATTTCAGGCGACAACATCAATCCTTTTACTTTATCGTGTATTCTCCTTGCCAAACAATAATTTCTCCCACGACGATCAGGTATCTTATGGACGGGTGTGCAAAGCTCTTCAGAAGCTCTCTCTTTTTCCCATTTAGGTATATTTCCACAATATCCTTTTGGGCCCAGCCGTGGAGGACTTTTCTTGAGTTTAGCCCATTTCCTCCCCTTTTCATGTTTCGCCTTGACATAGGAATAATAGAGAATGAGAAACATTGTAGCATTATACAATATATAAAAATACATTATTAAAGTAAGGCATACCATTTTTTCAGGGGTACTTTCCATCTTCACAAACTCTTCCCATGTCCCGGGTTCAATAAACGTCCACTTATCACAAGGACTTATTTTCTTATACATGTAATCTGTACGAAGATCCTTCTTGAAACTTTTCCAAGAATGGTTGCACTGTTTGAGCACTTGTGATTTGCAGCTATCATCCTTAAGCCTACAATGTTCCTGCAATGTAAAAATGAAGCTCATAAGATGTTAATAAACATAGTAATTAAGTGACATCCTAACTAATGGTGTTAAGATAATATACCTTGATTTCCAACCATAACTGATCTTTATCACTTTTTTTTACTTTCCTCCAATCATCTTTGAGGATAGATATCTTTGCCCTAGTTACAGCTCCTACGTAAAGCCCAAAAGGAGACTGGTCATCTCCAATAGCAAAGCCATACTCATCGAAAGTAACACCATTTAGTTGTTTCCTATTCTTCTTATTTATGGAGTAGATTCCTCTCTTTTTCCTTTGAGGTTGTGGTTCGGGTTGCTCATTCATACCATGCTCAACCATATTTTGCCCATCCATAAGTTCTTCCATATCTGCCTAACATTAAGACGTAAGCAAAAGCATAAGCGCCCATTTGTGACAGCAAATAGCACAACGAAACACACCATTTGTGACAGAAAAAGAAAGTCCTAAAACACCTATTTTGGACATGAAGAGCAGGTTCAAATGCCCAATTCGTGACAACAAAAAAGTCTTACCAAACACCCAATTCATTACAGCAAATAGAACAAGAAACACACAAGTTATGACAGCAATACTAGGTCCTCAAACACATATTTTGGACAGAAAAGAGCAGGTTCAAACACCCAACTTGTAACAACAAAAAAGTCACACAAAACACCCAACTTGTAACGACAAAAAAGTCTTGCTAAACACCCCATTTGTGACAGCAAATAAGGACCTGAAACACATATTTTAGACTATGAAGAGCATGTTCAAAAGCCCAATTTGTGACATAAAGAAAGTCTTACCAAACACCCCATTTACTACAACAAAACACACCATTTACAACTACTTTATTGTTTTCATATTAAAATAAACTCTTGACCTGCTATTCTAAACTCTGATTATAACACCTCAAATAAAAAAGGGTAATTTTTTTACCTTAGTTGACCCAATAGAACACGTATTAAGAGCAATAATCTCAAACCCATTTCCTCTAATCACAGTAGGCCTCAAAACCAAAAGTTCCAAACACGCATTCAACTGAAAACCTGAACATAGCTTAAAAGACCTTATTAACTAACAATATGAAAAACGTATAAACAGACATAAGTAATTCGAGAATCAAATTTAACAACATTAATGAGATATTATAAAGATTAAACAATATCAATTGTAGCAAATTGGTAGCTCCTAATTTGAATTAGTCTGTTTCTGGCTTGGATCTGTGATGAAAGTGGACTGGGACGCCAATAGTGTGCGACGGTGGTGGTGGTGGTGGTGTGAGACAGCGGCTAAGTGGTATTGGTAAGTGGTTAAGTGGTCTTGGTTACTGGTGTGTGAAGAGGGTTGTGAAAGTGGGGGGGGGAGGGGAAAGAGATTAGGGTTTTGTGAATGTGATGAAATTTGGGGAGGGAAATAATGCGCCCTTTGTATAAAGGTTTAAGTTTGATTTTTGAGAACCGTTATTTTTTTTTAACGGTAACTTTCATTTTTTGGATAAGAGTCGCACCTACTCCATGGTAGGCCCTCATCCACCACATACCCAGACTATGTTGTCTTAACCGGGTCCACGCTGACACAGTGTGGATTATTGACGATGTCCGCCTGGAAACCGTACCGCCTCCACACGATTATAATTCGCTGGAGAAACGGCCGGATGAAAACCGGGGCCGGCTCAGATTCGAACCTACGCAGCTAATGGCTTACAGGGTCTCTAACTTATGATTTATAAAACTAACATTTGATTAAAAAAAAGAAAAAAACAACAAAAACAAAAGATAACAAAAATGAAACCAAAAAAAATTGAAAGAAAGAAAAAAAATGTTCAAGTTTTTTTTTTTTTTTTTTTTTTTTTTTTTTTTACAATCTAAAAATAAAATTTATTGAAACTTTATACAAAAACGTGTTAAATAAACTAGATAAGATACGTGCCTGCAAAACAAAATAATTTTATTAGTATGTAAACTTTGTAATTAATTATAAAAATTACGTTCTATTTCATATTAAAAAGATATTTTATTTACCTTAATCAAGTGCAGGTCTTCAACAAAAAATACCTTCATCGTGGTCGGATCTTAAGTAAGTGGTATCATCAATAACGTCATTTGAAGATGAAGCACTGATAAAAAACGGAGGTAGGTCATCAAACTGGTCATATTCATCCTCGTCGACAACATTCTCAACACCAAATATACGTCGTTTACCATGTAGAACGATGTGCCATCTAGAATCATTCGGGTCCTCAACAAAGAATATTTGATTCGCTTGTTTTGCTAGGATAAACGGTTCGGATACATAGCCATTTGTGGAAAGATTGACACTTGTAAAACCATAATCGTCAACTCTAACGCCTCCTACGTTATTGACCCACTTACACTTTAACATAGGTATAGTGAACGAAAGATAATCCAATACCCAAATTTCTTGAATGACACCATAATACGATTTTTTGGCAATCGCCGACCTTGCTTCATGATCATCCATTGAGAAATCAGGCGTAGCGGCTATTACCATCACTCCGCTGTTCAGCAATGTACTATTTTCATCTTGTTGCTTAGTGTAAAATGTATACCCATTGATGTCATAGCCTTGGTATCTTGTCACAAATCGCGGACCGAACCCCAACCGTTCCACCATCCTATCTACATTTTGTAGCATGTTACTTCTCACCTTGTTTTTCAACCAATCTGGAAATGTTCTATAATGCTCAGTAACCAACCATGCTTGTGTCCTATTACGATATTTTGCTATTAACATTCTTTTGTGTTCATGGATGTGCGGAGCAACACAAGTCATGTGTTCTAAAATGGTAAAATGTGCCCGATATAAATCATCTTAATTTGGCACTTCCAAATTCCTCCCAATAGTCCCAACCCCTTGAAGTCTACCCTCATGTCGAGATTGTGGGATGCCAATATTGGGGACATCTTTCATATAGTCTGTACAAAACTCAATTACCTCCTCGGTAGCATATCCTTGAATAATACTCGCCTCTGGTCGATATCGGTTCCTAACATATCCTTTTAAGAAACCCATGTATCTCTCAAATGGATACATGTACCGTAGAAACACAGGACCACAAGCCTTTATTTCTCTTACAATATGAGATACCAAATGAACCATGACATCGAAAAAGGAAGGTGGAAAATACATCTCGAGTTGGCAAAGGGTGAGGATAATATCACTCTGCCATTCATCTAACACTTCTGGATCGATCACTTTTGAACGAATCAGGTTGAAAAATAGGCAAAGCTTTGTGATCGTGTGTCGAATGCGGTTTGGCAATATTCCACGAATTCCAATTGGTATAAGTTGTGTAATTAAAATATGACAATCGTGCGACTTCATACCAAGCAATTTCAAGTCATTCATCGACACCAACTTCTTAACATTTGAAGAATATCCGGATGGAACCTTAAGACCATGTAAGCATTGACAAAATTTCGTTTTCTCGGCCTTTGACATGGTATAACAAGCTGTCGGGAGATACATACGACTTCCTTCTTTTTCAACTTGAGCAAGCTCTTGTCTTATTCCCATTTCAACCATATACTTTCGAACATTAACCCCGTCTTTTGTTTTTCCCAGAATATTTAACAATAATCCTATTAAACTGTCACAAACATTTTTCTCGATGTGCATAACATCAAGACAATGTCGGACTTGAAAATGCTTCCAGTATGGCAAATAAAAAAAAGATAGACTTTTTTTTCCATATGTTGGTTGGAGTGGTTCTCTTTCGTTTTCCAAACACATTGTTTACTTCTTGAACTCGGGATAATACAGCTTCTCCATCCAATGGTTGTCGTAAGACTCCTGGCTCAGGGTTGCCGTCAAACAACTTTTTTCGTCTACAGTATTATACTAAAAGAGAATAATTTATACCTTATTTGTACTGAATGAATGTCATAACAACGATATTAGTGGTTCGAAAAATCATAAAAAGACACCTTACTTGCACGGACCAATCAAGCTAGTAGCAAGTTTCGCGTGCCAAATTATTTCCGAAAATGGTCCTACAAATACAAATAAGTTACAAGTTAACAAAACAAAGATTCATATATCTAAACATATTTATAGTCAACAGTTAACTAGATTCAAAGACAAGAAGAAAAGTAAAATTCTTATAATATTGGGTTACATATCTCTATTTAAATTTCCTCATGTATAGGGGTGTCAGTAGGGCCGGGTTGACCTGACCCAACCCAAACCCGATAAGGCTTATCGGGTCGGGTTGAATCAGGTTTAAAAACATTATCGGGTTATGTGACCCGACCCCGATAACCCGATATAGTTATCGGGTCGGGTTATGGTTGAATTATTTGTGTTATCAGGTTATCGGGTCAACCCGATAAGACCCAAAATATATCTTTAACAAATTATTTCCCTAATTTGTATAAGCCCACCAGTTCTTACAATTACACTGGGCATATCATATAACTGTAAACATACTAATAATTCGTTTAGTTCAATTGCATGCTACTAATTTTGCCTACTACTCGGTACTACAGTTTCTTTTTTATTTTACAGTATATGCTACTCCAATGTTTGAACATATAGGACAATACCAAGTTATCACCTAAAGTCAAACATTGAGTCACTTGATGAATGAACAACAATCACCCTATACCTTTTATATACAGTTTTTTTAAACTGTGTTATGTTAATTGTTAAAAATTCTTATTGTCTAATATAACTTTCTTCTATCCTAGTAAAATTCTTATAGTCAACATTTAACTATTTCCTCATGTATCCTAAAGTCAAACATTCAGTCACGTGTTATCAAAAATATTGTAGCAAGATCTCTATTTAACGTCATAATTGTTAGACAATATAAAACACGTGACTATTTCCTCATGTATCCTAAAGTCAAACATTCCTAAAGTCAAACATTCCTCATGTATCCTAAAGTCAAACATTCAGTCACGTGTTATCAAAAACCCGTATGTATAACTTTATTAATGACCACTATATATAATAGTGAAACCCTAATACCCAAAACCAACAAACTGGGCTTGGGCCTAATTATCCACTAATACTCCCTCGCAATTCGAGCGGCGAAATCGCAAAAGCTCGAACTGGAATAGTAAACTGAGAATGCAAATTAAAACAATAAACCAAAATAAAACTGGATAACCCAAAACCCAAATAAACTAAGAAAGCAAATTCGACACCGACAAAAGTCATCTCGTGAATTGATACCCTGGATTCGACACCAACAAAAGTCGTCTCGGGAATAGATACCCTGGATTTGACACCAACAAAATTCGTCTCAGGAATTAATACCCTTGATTCGACATAAAAAAAAACAATTAAATAAATATAAACTACGCTCTTCTTTTTGTCTTCCACTGGTGGCAGCAGGAACATGACGAAAAATGCTCATCACCAGAAATCAAATCTTCAAAAACCAACATGTTTGCAAGATGCTTTTCTGTTTTTCTTTTGTTTATATTTATTTATAGGATCGGCTAATAAGAAAATAAAAAGTAAATTGTGGTTATTTATGGAAGCAATCAAGTAGTCACCATAGAATTAAATGGTGATTTATGTTTGCAAGATAGTTGTGATATATGGAGCAGCGGATGTTGAGTGATTGTGCAAGATTTGATACGGTAGAAAATAAATTAGTGTTTGACGGGGTGGCTTAGGGTGGAGGCGGCTCAACATAAATGGTGATTTATGTTTGCAAGATAGTTGTGATATATGGAGCAGCGGATGTTGAGTGATTGTGCAAGATTTGATACGGTAGAAAAGCAATTAGTGTTTGACGGGGTGGCTTAGGTTGGAGGCGGCTCAACATAACCACATGAGGATACCCGCTCCGACACCATGTTAGACAATATAAAACCCGTAGGTATAACTTTATTAATGACCACTATATATAATAGTGAAACCCTAATATCCAAAACCAAAAAACCGGGCTTGGGCCTAATTATCCACTAATAATAATGCGCCCAAATTATAAGCAAGATGACTAAATATGTCTTCATTACATGGAATTGTGAGGCCACCCATAGGATGGTTATAACCATTTTTAAAAGCGTGAACATAAAAACTACCTATCTTTTAACTTTAATCAAATACACCTTGATCATCTAATCATACTAGTAAGTCTAATTCGTATACATGAGGAAATTATATACGCAAGGACATATCGATCATGAATTAACAATAAAGATTTGCTTAACTTTGAAATTGAACATGTATGAAAATAAGCTAGAGTAATATATAACAATAATTAAGTATAAGAAGTTACTTTTAATTATGATTTGAGATTGAACAAAATTTGATCATTTAATGTTTATGGAGACAATTAATTATGATTTCCACCCGTTCAGTATGCTATTTTTGTTATGAGCCTTTGGTGGCACTGTAATAGAACCCGGTTTCGTGGAAGAAAAACGGGCTCTAATAGTTTTAATCATATAGCCCGGTTTTTTTAAACAGAACATGGCTCTATACAAGGAATATAGTCAGGTTTGTAAATAGAAAATGCGGCTCTAAAACTTTTTAGCATAGAGCCTGGTTCTCTCAGAAGAAACACGGCTCTATGCCCTTTTCCACAACCCGGAATCCATTTAGAGCCCGTTTTTCACAAAAACCGGGCTCTATTAGGGGGGGCTCTATGTCCTTTTTTGTAGTAGTGTACATCAAAGCATGTCATTAGTCCATAATACATATTCCAAACTTTGTACCAAAGTGTTACGGGCCGGCCTGAACAAACCAGCTCATTTTGACATGTACCAAAAAGTTGTCCGTTTGAACCTTAACGCTTTTGACCCATTACCAAACACACACGACTTACCCATATTGCCACTTATTATCGTTACACAACCAGTATCATCTTCTTCAAAAGCAAGGACATGGCAAAACTTAACATAGTAGATTATTTCTATTCAGAACACTAAAGACTAAATACTACAAAAGTAGCATGTGAACGTTATACATGGTCAGTTAATTTAGAGGAATTCTAAAAGAGCTAACTATTCGTTGTTTTATTAATAATCCATTCAGTGAAGGAAGCTAATGGGTACCTGCCACTGTAACAGTTGATTGGGCTGCTGATCTTGAGTCGATGAGTAGGTTTGTGGTTGAGACATTCGATAATATAGCTCTTTTAGATCCAGTCTACAGCTTGACGTTTGCAGTATTCCTCCTTGTTCAACACCCAGGCCCCACATTAGCTACACAACACATATAATAAACCATCATATAGTATTATAGTGTAGACTTAAGATTAAATGAGAAGAAATCTTAAATTGAGAAGGATGAGAAATAACTATAATCACATATTAGAGATGCATCAACTTGATATAGATGCATCCCTAATATTTTAGATGCACCGTAATATAATTTCTAATAAAAAATTAGATACATATACATATATTATATGCATTTCATCAAGTTAGACGAATCTTATGTATTTTTCGTCCTCTACGGGTCAAATTTGTTGCTTGTACTACTTTGCATCGTTTTCACTTCAAAATTACTTTCCAAACTAATTGGGATGCATATAAATGAATAGAGATACATCTAATTCACGTCAATGCATCTCAAATATGTGGTTATAGTTATTTATTTTCTTTCATATCTTAAGTTTTCTTCTCACTAGATCCCACCCATGGGAGTGTTTATACATGAAGTATTTAGATAAACATACTCTGCTATTAGCTACAGCGAAACTAATTATCAAAGGGAAGATGAACTACCCATTTACAAATCTTTCTACGCAATCTAAACGGACAGGAACAAACACCTCACAAATCGCCTCTTTCTATAATCTATACAAGATTTTATGTATCGATCTCTTAAATATTGAGGATTGTAGAACACTCCAAAAACTGACAATAACTATGTGACAACCCGGTAATTTTTAGACTTAATTATACACTGCGTTACGAATAAAAATGAATAACTAAAAACTAGAAACCGGTTTAGTATATGTGAGATTTTATTTTGGAATATTGTTACTTGATTTGTGAATTTGCCCCGTAGAACTTGAGTTTGAGCACAACGCTAGTCGGCACGAGCCTAGACCTAATAATACGCAAAATATTGATTTTTGACGCGTTAAATAAATATAGACGTATTTATAGTCATTTTTAACGGAAAAATAAATTTAAAAATATCGACGCAACTTAAAATGTCCCACGAGTATCCTTACTAGCCTAAACGAGCTCAAGAGTCATATTACTAGAAGATTAACAAAAGTTACTAGTTAGCCCCTCGCGTTAAGTTTACCTCGCACCCCTAATCCTTGGTAAATTGTCATGTTTGGTCCAACTAGGGTATACATACCCTAATCTCCCTCATTACTAACCCTAAAACCTGAATAATAACTTGCTCCTCTCTCCTTGTTCTTCCTGCCGCCGCCACCTCAAGGCTACCACCACCACGACACCGCCGCCCCACCACCAAAAATAACACCACACCCTCCTTTATTTCGTGACGATGAGCACTAATCACCACCATCTTCCTTTTCATGTTATAAACGGGGTTAGTGAAATGGGTTTAAATATAAAACGAGATTAAAACATAAATGGTATCATCAAATCCTTCGTGTCTTTCATTATTCATTCTCGGATCTGTGAGCTTTGTGTTTATCGAGCTTGGTTTAGAACTTGTTTCATACGTCTTATCTTATTTGATTAACGGATTTATTTTAATGTTTATCTCTGGTTTCGTTTATATGTTTGGATTTAACTTTGTTACATTCGAGCCGTAGGATTAGAGTTGGCCGAAGGATTGTGATGGCATATTGATTGGTTTTGACTTGGTGGTGATTCGGCCGTAATATGGTTTAGCCGATACCTCATGGTCTCGGTATGGACTTGTTTTGGCCTATAGATTGTTATTCCAGCTTATTATTTGGTGAACCTATTTTTGTTGACTTTTAGGTTGACCTGAGGGAATTAAGATTTGACCTCGGCTCGAAAAGGGAATAGTAGCTCGTGTGTTTTGACTTGCATAAACTCAAATTGGACAAAATAAAGGAAAGAAATAAAAACAATGGTTAAGTTAAAGAGGTTTTAAAGTAAATTATTACTAGACCTAGTAATAACAAAATAAAACATTTAAAATGCACGTGAGATATTATGGGATAAAAACGGAACGTACGATAGCTATTGGACTTTTTGAGATACGTGACCCGTGGAATTATAACATTACTTGGACTTGTTGGCTTATTTATTTATTTGGATTGTTGATTGGTATTCGGGATACTTTAGAGTTTTTGTAACACCGGAACTTGGAAAATATATTGTGACTTGAGATATTATTGGATTTTGGAAATTTTAGACTATTGGGTCACGAAACAACTACAATACATTAGACTCGTAATGGATGTAATGTATTTGAGCCGTAACGGACGAACACTATGGAAATAATGTCTAACTAACAGTAATTTTCATAATCCATTGTTAACTAAACTTGTTTGGAAACTACTAAAATCAGTCGACTTGGAACGTTTTACAAACGTACGAATCATGGTCAAGCTTTATTTAAAACATATAAAACATGTATGTTTTAAGAAAACTTAATGAGATTATGGGATTATACCGACAAGTACCAACCCTTTTAGTTAATTGGTGTGTTCGTTATGTGTGATTACTTCACTACTACATATCTAGTCTTTAGCGACAGACATTTCCGTCGGAAATCAGTCGGTATAAGTGGTTTCCGACGGATTTGTGACGAAAACTGTGTGTCGCTGAATGTATTGTCGGTAATTAGTATCTGCCACAATTCTGTCGGAAACAGCGACAAAGAATATCTGTCGGAATTTTGTTGGTAATTTTCTGGCGGAAGTTTGTCAGAATAATTTCTGTCAGAAAGTCATCGGTAATAATTCCATCAGAAATCTATCGGTAAACTGTAGACGGTAAAGGGTCACATTTCCGTCAGAGATAGTTTAAGAATATCATCGGAAAAAGTAAATAGCTGGACAGATTAAAGCTCACATTTAAGTAATCCTTTATATAAAATAGCTTTAATGAAAATGGTAAATACAAAGAATCATTCAAAATTAAACATATCTATAACGAAATGTCATCATTCAAATCAAACATACAAGATGAAATTAGCGAATCTAATCCAAATATTCATAATGATATGAGAATATCCTACTCAGGGGGACGCGGATTGTAACACTTCTTTAACATCGAGTTAATGTTCAATTTTCATTGCCACTCCATGTCCCGAACTTCCTCGTGAGCATTTGTAGCAATGCCCAATCCAATTCCTATATGAACCAACTTCAGTGCAAGTGTGTCATTCACCTCATCTCTTGCTTGTGACGTGGTTCAGCCCAGTAGAACAGGAGTCATCTTTAGACCTTTTGCGTCATGATGTTCAATACATTGTCTTTATGTGAATTGGATTGGGCAAAACTTGTGAAGAGTCATAAGTATGTATATATACATTTAGAGCCAAAGTCGCATTTGCGTCAAACTAGAATAATTCACTAAAGTACGTGTATTCTTACGTGTCAACGGCATCATCCTATGACTTCCTTGGGAGGATTCACATCTGGTAATGTCTCTTTTTCTTTATTCACCCGAGGTGAAGAGGAAGAACTACTTAAGTCCTCGGGCTGGAAGAAACAGAGCAAAATTTTGAAATGAACTACAATAATTTCAACTATATTCACAAATTGCCAAATAGTTGCATAATTTCAACTAAAGTTACCTATATTCTGCTCAAGCCAAATGAAGGAGAAAACTAAACTAAATTTGTTTGAGAGAGACGCATCCAGTCTTAGGCGTCTCTTTGTGTCTTTTCAACTCAATCCATATTTCGTCTCTCTCATCAAAGATCAGCTTCTACAATGAAAATAGCATGCATATAATTAGTACATAAGTGTTAGGCAAAAAATACCCAAGCAGGCCAAATGATGTTCCAAGTTCCAACATCCAAATAGTTTTAAGTGCATTAGCATTTAGCCAATAAACTAGAAATAATGAAAATAGCATGCATATAATTAGTACATAAGTGTTAGGCAAATAAATACTTTTGAGCTGCCATGAGTATGATGGTACCCTTCTGATAAACTAATGGGTCACTTTTTTTCTTTTACCTACAAAAGTCGTCATTAGTAAAGAGTTTATTAAATTAATATATAAACTCCAAAACGAAAACTTATTGATATTATCTTTACCATTCTGAGCTTATGTTGAAGAATGGTAACGGATCCGACAGTATGTTCTTTCCAGGATCAATCAATGTAGCATTTTTAAAAACAGCGCTTAGATTAATTGGCCTAAACAAATTTCACATATGAATCTTGAAATAGTCACAGGAACAGGGCTTTATCTAGTTTTTAAATGTTCTTTCCAGGTTATAAAGAGCTTATAATGGCACAGTATGAAATAACACAAGATAATGAGCAAATACCTAATTAGTTATGCATCATATGAAAGTATTTTAGCACTCTATCTGTAGAGTAGTGAGGCAGATGCACGTACATGATTAAATATATTACAGGATATATCAACTACAATTACTTTTGAATACTTAGTCCTATAAAAATCGGCAATTTTTTGCTATATTGGAATGTCAATGAAATTAGATGAATACCACAACTGCATTGGAAGATGCATGCTAGTAATAAAATAAACAGATCATTCTTGTAACAGGTCGAAATGGATCGGGTCGGGTCAAAACAGATCATTCTTGTGTCATACTGTATCATTCTTGTGTCATATTATGGATCAGAAACATTCATTCCTATTAACACTAAAGTGTCAAATATGAAAGCAAAAATCATATTATTAAATCTTTGAATTAAATAATTTAGGATTAAAAACACACTTTGGGCGACATTAGACCCATTTGACAACTCTCTTTTTTAGCTAATTACAATTTTTAACCAATTTGAAAGAATATTGTAAAAACAAAACGTAGGTTGACCCATTTAATAACTTGCCACCTCAAGCTACATCTTATAATTTAACTCATCAAACAAGAAAAACACGAGAGTATATTTACCAGGTCAGTAATGGCAACGCCAATTGATTCATCCTAATCTCTGAATTGCCAATACATGTCGTGCACCCACATCCAACCGCGTTGAACCCTTGCTTGCTCGAATACATCTGGAACCCACTATACAAATACGGAAAAGTTAGATCCATGCTAGTTCTTTGTTCTTTATGATTATGGGAAAAGAACTGACGAATAAACTGTTAAAGTGGTTCTTGAAAAATATACCTTTTGAGCAAATATTTTGTAACAACTCCAGAGCATGGAGCAACGGTTCCTGGGTGATAACGAAGAGGGTTCTTCACTCCGCCGGTTGTCGGAGTAGATTTTTTAGCAGCCCAATAATTCTCACTCTCACTACACAAAACCTGGTTTTAATGCAAAATGCAAAGACATTTTTACTCAAACAAAGTTATTATCAAATGGACTATCTACTTTACAAAAGCCAAAAAAGAGGTCTGCCATTTTACCAGCGCAAAAGTACAAATTATTGATTGTGATTATTGTTGTTAAAAAGGGGTTTACCAACTGAAAGCAATCGCTCCCACCTTGGACACAGACTTAGAACTAGCCGTCACCATTCACAACCACAAGTTTTAATTGAAGGCCAGTACCTGCTAAGAGCCTGAGACAGCATACATTTTCCACAGACTATAGTTAATAAGTTAAGGAGTTTTAGCAAGCATCAGCAATGCAGGGAAAAAATGACATATTTGACACAGTATAATATATTTAAAAAAATTGCACAAAAGTGTTATGGGTCAATCCAGCCTACCCATTTCAACCCCCATCACCCCGTTTACCTAACCAACAAGCCACCTGATCTGCCCGTTTACCCATCTTAACAAATGTATAATATAACACACCAAACAGTTATCTTGATTAATAGACAATTGTATGTTGAGTACATAACTGTATGTTGAGTACAAATTTCGGTTGCAGCAGCAGCGGCTGCAAGCTCCTTTTCGGTGAAGCCTTTACATGCGTAATCACAACCAAGATCAGAATGACATTTATAGCCCGATAATTTATCTTAAGAGGTTGTTTAGTTCATAGCTAAATCAAAACATAGATTCTCTAAATTAGAAGGCATTATTGTCATAAACATAATCATCTAACCACTGCATTATTCTATCACATATAACTGGGAACAATGGTTGCTGCGAGGTGGGCAGGCCAACCAACACGAGGGACAAGCTCTTAATAACCCTTCTACTTTAATTTGTGTTTCTAACCCTCTAATAATTACAATCTAACATGCATCTTAATTATAACAACAAAGATAATAAGCCAACACAATACACCACCAAAGAGGAATACAAACAAGTTGTCTACAGAAATAGCTTATACGATATTATCACATTAGCAACGTATCTTTCTTTCTTATTCAAGATTACTAAAAATTATCAGCTCAAATTCTTGTTCAGCTGATATTGTTGCTCAAAATAGCTTATTCAAGTTATGATGTATATGTGACCCCAACCAACATTAAGGGACTAATAAGGGGGTGTTTGGTTTAGCTTATTTTCTAAACTAAATTACTTATCTACAAGCATGATTTTACTACACACAATATCTAAAAGGTGCATTAACAATGAATATGCACCTGAATTATAACAATAAAGATAATAATCCATTAACAATGAAATTAGGGCAAAATTGAATTGAAATTTGAATGTGATGGAAACTTACATAATCGATATATGGAATTTGTTGTTTAGATCAGACTGTGATTTGATTACTAGCATCTCATTGATTATATGATGCTTATCTATACTCCTTTATAAAACATTTAGGACATTCTAAATAAGGAAGTCTTAAAATTCTAAGACCAAAAACATTTCTTATTAAAGAAAGCCATAAAAACTTAAATGTAATTTACTTGGTCAAAACTTCTAACCTATCATATTAATGAAATAAATGTGATTTTTAATGAGAGAAAAAAATGTCACCATATTAATACTTGTAACCGCTAAAAATTATCATTTTTCGTAAAGTTATCGTTAGAAATAATGTATAAATGAACAACATTTACTCGTCACAAAATTTAATCACAGGGTACCCGTCGCCGCATTGCGCGGGTACCCTTCTAGTAAAAAGTAAAGTGGGAGAAACTACAAAAAAAATACACTAATAATAGAGTGCCAAATCCTTTTGTGGATATATTTTTGTGGTTCTATCGTTCCTCCAAAAATAAATGACAATTTTCGGGGAATCTAAAAGTGTTTCCGAGAGATTAATGACGAATATGCACGGTTGTCGATAGGGCGTCGGAAAGCTGTCGGTAGGTTAAGCAAATAATATCTTATCACTCGGAAATCTGTCAGAAGTCGGTAAGAAAAGTAAAGTTCCAATTTTAGTTTATCATCCGTCAGTAATCCGACAAAGTACCGTTGGTAATTAGTGACGGAAAATTGACCATCGGAAAATCCGTCGGTGAAAGTCAACTTTCTAGTAGTGAAATTGGGTCAACTTCTCGCTATACCATTGTTAATACCAAAATAATAATAATAATAATAATAATAATAATAATAATAATAATAATAATAATAATAATAATAAAAATAAAAAAAATAAAATCAGGTAACTAAATCAAATATGTTAACTAGTTTATATTCTGGAGAGTATTTGATTTAAGGTGAAAAAGAAAATATGGATTAGCGTTTTACATGTAGAAGGTTCAACATGTGAAAGATGTGGAAACTTCTCAACTCAAGTTAGCTCTTTTCCTGATCACCCCACACTTTGCAGACATTGATATAGTTGCTAGTTAACCACTTCCTGTTGCTAGGAACTTTACAAAATATACAAAAGCAAGTTAGAAAATGACACATGCGATAAAATAATCAATGAATATAAAACTTGTTCACATATTCTTGTATATCATTAAATGGAAAGAAAACTTTTAGCCAATGTTCTATTGTAATTAACTGCAGATTAACAAAAAAGTATCACTTCATGATTTTGTGCTCTTGTGGAGTTGCGATTTTCAAATTATGTTATGTTTCTATTTAATCCATTCTAGATATTTGTCCAAAAAGAAATCCTTGATCATCACTAACCATCAATACATGGCTCATGTTTGTTAGTCAATTCATGTTTTTGGCAACTGATAAGGATTCATTACCGCCACTACATGTAATAAATATGCATGTAACATGTTTGATAAAGACGCGTCACTGGAATTGTTCTAAAAATTGGAAGCACCTGTTTTGAATTGCTTGACGAAACATGTTACTCTATCACTTTATGTATCGTCCGCTCTTGTGTTGGTGTTTTGGCATGATTATTATGTTTAAACCTCGAATAGATTTTATGCTAATTTTAGAATTGACGGTCGTCTGTTTTAGCTCATTCAAGGCATTAATAATGAACTTTGTGCGTTATATTAATTTTTTATTTAACAGTCACTACAAAAATGGTTAAAATGCATAAGTATGTAGAGAATAGATTCAATGTTTACGCATAGTACAAGTGACCATTAATTCGATCATGAGATGCAAGTGGAACCATATTCCCTCCATGTATAATTACCTAACTCCCATATAATAATACTAACCACATAATATACACAACCCTTATCATTCTCGTATCTGTGTACATTCAATTAACTAAGACCATTAATTAAACACTAGCAACCCTTAAAAACCTGTTGGCGACAAGTTGCATATCAAACTTTGAACAATTCAATAAAAGGGAAGTTTCCTATACGCTATAGACAATTGGTGTGAACTAGTGCGTCAATACTACAATAATAATGCAACTTGATGGGCCAACCGAATATGATATTAGACATATAAGTTGAGGGGAGTTGAAGAAAAAATCCAATACATGCACTTGATGGGCCAACCGAATATGATATTTGAGCTCCATTCAAATCTTTTTTGTATCTTATATATGGTTACGTTTAGAAAACTTATACGTAACATTATCTCTTGAGTCATGTTTTGATAGCTAGAATATAAAATCAAAAAAGCATCCAAATGATTTTCAAAACACCAAAAGGGCACATCCAATAGTTAAAAGATTTCATTAGCACCAGTGGCGGAGCCAAAAAATTTAATCAAAGAGGGCGATGATCGACAAAAAATGATTCGATAACGGGCCGAACTTTTTATAGTAAAATTCCAAATGGGTCGGGTCGGGTTGGTTACATTAAATGCAAAAAGGACTTCTTTTAACACTAACTAAGCGAGCGATGTATATTACATGATAAAACAATTTAATCGAATTCATTTTAAATAAAATCAATTCCACTTGTAATCTATTTTCTTTTCTCTGAACGGATATTCACTAATAAAATATAAACACACAACCAAACATATAAAACAAAGAGCTAAGAGTGTCTAAACTTGTATCGAGTAATTATATCAGTCATAAATCGCTCATATATGCTCGTAAATTTTAACATAGGTGTTTTTTGTTCAAGATGCTAACGCAAAACTTTTCATTAAGAGTGGGACTTACGTTTGAAATTTGAAACTAAAACAATAGCAGTTTAAGATTCCTAATTATACTTGCTTTTATGACTATATCAAAACTAAATACTGAGTAACATTCAATCACAAAAGAAAAAAATAAAAATAAATAAATAAATAAATAACATAATATTAAGTAGATAGTTTATTATATTCTATGTTACTCGCATCCCAATATTATAACTTTGGTCTCCACCCTCTCATTTCCCATCTTCAACCATCTTTTCCTGTCATTCCACGGTGTCCAGGACGAAAAAAATCGAAGCTTCAATTGGTGGTTTTTCTTTTTGAAGAGGGCACTTCAATTTCTGAGTTGAGGGCATCAATGATTTTTGCAAGAAATTTAACCATTTTTTCTACTAATTTAGCTATCCTAGTGAAGCTTTGTTGGGGGCCTTTCCCCACTACTAGCAAGGTGGCTCCGCCCCTGATTAGTCGAAAGTATATAGAAGTGCATATCTATAGAAAGATAATTTAATTCTTGTCACGATGGTATGATTTTTTCGCGTAACGATTAACGGTTTGCTAGATATTTAATTTTTAAAAAAATTGTGAAAGTTTATTTATTTATTTATTTTGATGAAAAATGAATGGACATGATTGGTTCATTGGATTTATGGCAAATATGAAATCTTTATTTATCTCAACTCCTAGTCTTTAAAGAACATTTCTTGGTGCCTTGTATATTAATGTTACATGATGTATCACGCTTCCAGGAGCTTAGACAGCTTGTGTATTGTAACCTCCCATAATTTTCCCATACGATTAGTAAATATCAATAATTGAATAAAAGGATATTACGTGAATTAAATACCATTTTTACGAGGAACATTTTTTTTTTTATTATTATGCATTATGTGAATCACTACGACATTTATGATTGACCATTTACCTAGGAACGATGCTTACACACGAACCTTGATAGTCTATTAATATCGCGAATAATAAATTTAAAACGTTTATATTTTATAAATATACGTTTCGTATATTTACCGTACAATATTTATATATTTCCGGAGCCTACGAAAATTCCCGAGATTGCTCACAAATATTTTTGGACCTCGACACGATACTTTGAACAAGCACACCTCTAACTATTATCTTTTATATAATACAAGAATTACATCATTTCGGAGTGTTTTTGCAAAACCCTTCTCATTAAAAAAAAATTGGACCAATAGGAGAGCTCGATTTTGACACATAAGCTAAATCAAGCAATATGATTGGCCAATAAAAAGTCAAAATTGAATTGATTTTGGTCAAACTTTAATAAATTTGGTGAAGAATTTGATTGATAAAAAAAACACATAAAAATATAGGTGTCAAATTTATGAAAATAAAAACTTAAGAAAAGAGGAGGTAATTAATAAAACTTTAGTGGTTGAATTTTAAATATATTAGAGTTAAGTGTAAAATTATAAGTCTTCATATTTTTTAATAACTTTAGATAATAAACAATTAACCCCTTACACTTTATACCTCTATACTTTATAATGTTAACTTTGTTTAAAATTACATGAGTAATAGTATTAGTTTTTTTTTTTTTACTTTCATCCATTAAAATGAATTTAGTAAATATGCGAATTAGTTTTAATATACGTTAAATATTTTTTAAACTAATGTTAGTTTTAAACTTTCATCAATTAGAATATTTTTTTAAATAAGAACTCATGTTACTATTTAAAAGTTTAATTTATGCGTACACGGGTTTGAAATATGGCTAAATTATTAGTAACGAGAACATAAATATCAAATGGTAAACATGAGTTACTGTGATATGAAAATAAATATACGCGATTCTACTTATAACAAAAACTTATGAAATTTTTATTTAAAATTTATATATGGATATCCATAAAAACATTTTAAAAACTTTACGGAGCATATTTTAACTTCATCAACGCTCATTATGTGGCACTAAACTCGCACATTTTGTACAACATGATATCAATAGTTAAAGTTAAACAACAACATTAACTTCAAACTCAACATCTCTGTCAGTTAAAAATGTTATACAAAGCTAATTATTAAAAAAAACAAACAAAAACACATCGGTTAGATAGTTATTCTTTAATATAAAAGGTGTTTTTCTTAAATTATATAAAAAAAAATGCACGCATCACAATCCTTATTTGATAAGAATCACCTCCTAAATCAAAAAAAAAAAAAAAAAAAAAAAAAAAAACTACGTAGGTGATAACCTTACTTTATTCATTGACGTGATGTAAAAAAAAAAATAGTTGGTCGTTGTAAAGGAATTAAAAGTATGTACATGAGATTTATTCAGCAAGAATATATAGTTTTTAATCAGGTTATTACGTTACTATACTGCGATAATGTTATTGACTTGGTAATCACAGATGTGAGATACAACCATTATTTTGTACTTATGATTTATGTGTAAACCCCTTTTTGCTTCTGAATAGAATCCGAAAGAGACCTCAACAGCACTTTGGCTCATGCCTTATCTAGCTAATAATTTTTAGTAACCTTTTTTATGGTTTAACTTTTTTGTTATACACACCAACTTTTAGTAACTTTTTTTTATGTTTTATTGAAAATTTCTACACTTAATATTTGTGTTTTTACTATAAACACACTAAGCTATGATAGAATTAGTTGGGAGTTCAAGGGTTTTTTACTAAACTTCTAAAAAAAGCTTATAGCTTTATCATAAGCTTATTGTGTTATGGTAATTGAATAAGCCAATAAGCATCTTTAATAAGCATAACCAAACACCCCTTTAGTTCTAATATGAAGTTTTCTGATTTGATGTTATGACTAACTTTGTTGTTATCCTCCCTATAATGCAACATGTTAGTGGTTTTTGCATTTTTATGAACTTATCGCACACACTAAAGTGTAATGCAATTTGTTGTGTGCGCTTCTTAGAGGAGGATTAAGTATCAACACATGATTGTCATGGAAGGTTAATGTACCAAAGATGTGTTTTAGTGCCTATATGGGGAATTTTATGGTAGGAATTGAGTGTAATTTGTCTTTGAATGAATTAATAAAACTTAGCAGGTGTTTGTTGTAATTGATAACACTATGGGTGTCAACCAACGGTCTAAAATATGGGTGTGTTTTACCTTGATGATTTAGGCCAATTGTGAAGAAAGTTGCATTAAAGTGAAAAGTTAGTAAGGATTCAAACAATCCTAAAAGGCTTGCGGATGTACTTTGTCATTTTTTTATGCATTTATAATTTACTTATACAAGTAATAATAATTTCATTATATAGTTCTGGTTTAGAGAAAAATTATTCTTACACATTATAAATAAACGTAATATTAAATTTGAGTTCTACCCATTACATCATTTTTTATTTCTCTATATGTAATAAAGAAGCTATAGTGTAAGTATCTATGTTAATTCGGTAATTTTATGATCAAATATGAGAAGTAAATAGCACAAACTTATGAAAATACAAATGTTCAAACAAAAAGGTACATTAGTAAACATTGTATGATGGTTATTCATAATCAAGGAAATGAATCAATCTTTAAAGCTATCTAAATATGCTACATATATTAACGAAAATATATGTAAAAGAAATACTATAATTACAAAACACATCGTAAATATAATTTTTAATCCAAAATCATTCTCCTAAAATAATAGGTAGATTATAACATATATACATATGACTTTTTATTTTTTGTCCACTAAGTAAAACTATTTGAAACATGTTAAGTGGGTCATTTCTTAATCGATAATAATACATAATCAAAACGAAATTTTAAAAACCCTGTGCGTGCACAGGTATTATAACTAGTATTTATAAAACACAAGTACATGTTTGCTTTAACTCAGTTGATTATAACTTTTACACACGACATATCCCTTTTATTTCACAACTCTAGTATCCATGCTTCTAAGAACCATGAAAGGCAATTGTTACCAACTTTTAAATATAATTACTATACTAGAATATTGATCAAGTTAAGGCACCTTACACAATCTCAAATTAACACAAATAGTAATGACACTTCGTATAAATTCTAATAAACCACCAACTTTCTGTAACGAATTTAAATCCTAATTTTAAGGCTCTTCTGGTCCGAACCAGGAAAAGTGTAAAACACGAAAGTTGTCCGAAATACTGTTTTACGTCTAGACTCGCGAGATTTTAAACCAAAAATGCAATTCGTGGCTGTTATCTATAAAATACGACCTGGACTTATCTTAAGTACTACTACTTGTACATTCCTACACATCACCCTCCCTCACTCATTTCTACCTCACATAAAACCTACAAAACCATGTGTAAACTCTCACACCCTCAACCTTCCACCTCAAAGCCTCCCCAATCAAAGAACATGCATCCACATGATCCCTGCACCACCTCGCCACTTGTCCAGGCACAACTCGTATATAAAAGGCTCCATACAATTCGACAGTTCACTAACACACAAGAATACATTCTCCTCAACTTGTAAAATGGCCATATAATAATACTATGCAATCACTCATTCCTACGTACAAAATCACTCTCATATTTCCTAAACTATAAACGAAACACATCAAACCTTTCACTTAACCCTCAATTACCACCAAACGGACCCTTAATTATTTCTTTTTTTGTGTTGGGCCTGATCCACGCCAAGCAGCCCACCAGGCCACAAGCCCAGCGAGGGGTGTTTGTTTTGGTTTTATTATTTTGTTTTCTTTTCTTGTTTCTGCCGCGACCCAAGCCACAAATGCACCATTTTTCTTTTGATTTCGACAAACAACATCACAATATTTTTACCCATCCCGCTTCACCTTGTTACTAAGAATCGAGACTGATAAATTTCGAGACCCACCTCACTCGTTTACTACCCTAGAAACAACCCAAATGAAACCCCCAACTCATATGAACAAGATAAACCAAAAACGTGTCACATGCTTCCTTGGCACCTCCCATGCTCACCAATCACCACAAAACCTATCTTGTAAGTGTCAGGAATGTCAGGAATGAACATGATATGGTCTTACACATTCTCTTGTTTGTAAACCATCGATTGGACATGAAATGAGGTGCCAATATTCGTTTCTATCTTGCCTTCCAACTTTTGTGAACCCAACATGTCTTTACCACTCCAAGAACTCACTATATAACTGCCCATGCATCCTCAGTTGGTAACACACACTCATACGCACCATTACACCAAAAATAGTAACGAAAAGGAGTTGTTGGAGGACATACGGATCGCCAAGAAGAACCATGTCTCAAGTGAACCTAGGAGACCAAGCTTGGAGCCTCTTGAACCTTTGGTGGAACGTGAAGTGAACCACAAAGCTCTCGTACCCTCACACGAACCACACATCACTTTTTACACCACCTTTGTGAGGTGAGGTAAGAACCTTGAACCTCCTTTCTATTTTTAGACTTGCATTATTTTGATTTTTGCACCAACACTTACTAATTATATCTTGAAAATATTAAACGCAACCCACACATTTTACACCACGTATCATATGTTAACTAGGTCCTTAACGAGATCCTATAATCTATTTGAACTCATAATTAACGTATAAGTATAAAAATCACACGTTCCTATGTTAGTTTGAACTTATATAAATTTTGTCGAAAAAGACTTGGAATAATTTTTGGGTAAAACTATTTTCAGAATCGATTTTGGTCATTTACTTGGCCTCGTTAAATAATTATTTCGACACATGACCACACCTTTTTATTACTTGACCTCATTAACCACTTAGCTGGCAACCAGGAAACATAAATAACATGACCTCATAAGCTCGTATAAGCTAATTGCTCGACCCATTTTGAATTGACAAAATATGTTTTCTATAAACTAAATAAGTTAACTTTGGGCCTTAAAAGCCCAAAAAGCTCATTCTAGCTTATCACGATAAGCTGAGCATATAAGCTCTTTTGAAATGAATTTATAACTTAAAAATATGGATTTTGATAAAACAAGTGTACCCCCAAACCCCTTGGATCATAAAACCTTAACGGGCCCTTAATATTGGATCGATAAGCCCACTTAATGAAATAAGATGAAATTAAGCTAATAAGCTGTGAATACAAGTTGTTTAAGACCTTATGAGCTTATTGAAATAATAAAAATGCTAAGTTTTAAATTTGGTAATGTTCGGACTAAATTTGTAAATATTCGAGAGTTAGGGACTAAATGTGTCAAGTTTGTAAACTTTGGGTGAAAAGTATAAAAACAGTTTTCCAAGGGTATAAATTGTAAATATTGAAACTTAGGGATAATAAATATAAATATTTGATGTTTTGGACCTAAAATGTAAAAAAATATAACTTTGGACTAACGGTGTAAAATTTATGTCGTTAGGGTTAAAAAGGTAACAATTGTAAAACTTGAAGGGATTTTCTGTAATATTATTTTATAAAAATAATATTAATATTTTATATATAAATACACATATTTGGTATAAAACTCTTATAAATTTAACTTATATATTTATACGATATAAATATTCGCGTAACTATAATTAATTTTAACGATATATATATATATATATATATATATATATATATATATATATATATATATATATATATATATATATATATAAAACGATACGTTTATTTCTTTTCTTTTAAAACTAACATCATAACACACCGTCTACATACTTCGACTTATTCTTGATGATTTTCCATCGCACATCGATCATTACACTCACAAGTTATATGTATATATAACTTTGTTCTTGAACTTCAAGCATTTAAACAAACACGAGTTTTAATAACAAACTAAATGACTAATATTCGCGATAAAACGAGATTTAGACTATCAACTAAAACATACCATATCTTTTAGGTTGTGTGTGAAGCCGTTGCCTTGCATCGTTGAGATTATGTTACTACCACTACTACTGTACTACTAAGGTGAGTCATAGCCCCTACTCTTACTTGTTTTACAATGGTTTATAAACGTTTTTGGGGGAGATACATGTTTAACTACTGTTTTTACTTTTACAAGTATTCTTTAACTAAATACATGACTGTATTTCATATAAACTTTACTGGTTTACACATTTTTATATATCATAAGGAAATACCTGCTATAGACATGATTACAAGTGATTTTTCAATGGTATGCTATATTTGATCTCTATTGCCTAAGTACCGATTACCAAAAGTCCCTCGTTCATGCACCTTAATCACCCAAAGGGTGAGCGTAAGTAGTTGTGAATAGATCTATTAGGGATTGACAATCCCCATTTGGTCGCTAGAGGAAAGCCACCAAATGCACGCTATTTGATTTCATAGGTTACTGGTAAATACCTATCCTGAGGGCCACTGTTTTACATCATTATTATGGATAATTTTGATGCCTGTTAATCGTTGAGTGTCATGAGCTTAGAGCAATAAAACGATAGTACTGTAGTCATGATACAGTATTACAACGACTGATGTTTGGGGTGTACAATGCTGTAGCCCACTGTTTTATTAAACTATGAGATTGTGCTCACTATATAGCAGGAAAACTATTAATAATTGGCAAACGAACAAACTATTTTGGTGTTGACCCGATTAGGTCAAACAAACTATTATTTTGGTGTTGACCCGGTGAAGGGCAAACCAACGGACTATTTTCGAATTGATAAGGAAATCACTCATTTTTCTAATTAATGATTTAAACTATGAACACTATGGATTTTCTCACACTTTAATTTGGATAATCAACTCTTAAATACTGTGGACTTATAAACTCTTTGATTTTGGAAATCGATATTCGAAACTATAAACTCTATGAACTCACCAACCTTTGTGTTGACACTTTTAGCATGTGTTTATCTCAGGTAATTAAACAAGAAGGAACTTGAAGGCACGGAGTGGGCTTGTAACCCGGCATGGGCTTAAATAAACGTTTTGACACATTTCAAATAAATTTGTTGTTTAAACTATGAAACATCTTGATGTTTCGAGTATTTGGTATTTTGAATGAATTAAACTTTAAAGCGTCACTTTTGTGTCGTTTTCTATGATTGTGAAAAAGATCCTCGAAGTAACACCCAAAAAGTCTTCCGCTGACATTTTAAGTCTTCCGCTGACGTGATGATTTTGGGGGTGTTACAGATTGGCATCAGAGCTACAGTTATAGAGAACCAAGTGTTTTGAACATTGGACTATAACTACACTTTTAAAACGGACCACTTTTACAAAATACCACCTTATGCCCTCCGTGCCTACGTGTTTCCAATATCTGGTAGAGACATTACTTTTACATGATTTCGTATATATGTTAACATATTATAATTATGCTAATGACTTATATTTACTAATCGGGATTATTACAAATACCATGTCTTCATATTCCCACCCTATTGTCTTGTCATCGTATTTATAGGCTTCCCCTTCGACATCACCTGATCCAATTCACCGAAATAGGAAAATTCGACAACTTCAGCCGTATGAAACAGGTTCTTCTTATATCACTACCAGCTCTTAGCATACCACCACCGGAATCAGTTGTGCCACCACCACATACACCACCTGTGCTATCACCATCACCACCTATTATCTTCTACCAATAGATCCATGAACTTCTTACTAGAGCGAGTCCAATCCATCTTCCTTCCCTGAATAGGCTGTGTCCCCTACATTCGCTTCGCCCTCCGCTACTGCGCAAAGATTTTGATCCCCCGTTTAGTAAGTCGTGAAAACACTACCTTATGTTTAGACATATTGATTCCAGTAAAAATCCAAATAGAGAGTTTTGCGTGTGCCTACTATAGTAAGAGTAAAGGAAAAGCTTGTGAAGCATACTTGCTTTAAGAACGGAAAGAGATTCCTTCTGCGATTCAACCTTACATCCACATAGGAGTTATTTGCGTAGAAAAACCCCAAATTGTCCTCTTAGTATCGAAACCTTCTTTTGACAACTTATCAAGAAACATAAATAAACTGAAAAAATTTAGACCTTCCACCATAACAAAAGCTGAAGTTCAACAACTTTCTCTACGTCTATCACTTTTATCAGAAACCCTCATTGTTAAATATCTGTTACAGACAAACTTTTTGTCTAAATGGGTAAGTTACCCCACAGATTTCCTCAGAACAATAGAATATGAGCAATAATTATTTTTCCAAACACAATAGAATAACAATCTTCATTCAGAATAAAATTGTTTCTCAAGTCAAGACAACGCCACTAGTTAGAGCTACTCCACGTTTATGACTGTGAGATACGTTATCACCCAAGAAAAGCTAATGTAGTAGCAGATACGTTAAGCTACAAAGAACAATTAAAACCACTCAGGATTAGATCATTAGGAATAACTATTTATTCACCCCTTCATCACACTATACCCTTGTTGGCAGATAGACTTGTCCGACATGAGAATCAAATCAATACTATTACCGACACCCTCAACGACTTTCTTCGTGAACACATCAAGACTCTTCCAAATAAGATTGAGAACTTCATAATTGGCCAGTTAGCTATGAAGGCTGTATTTGAACAAATGAATACTCAGTTTTGGGAATCAATGGAGTTTATAGGAGCATTGTGTGGAGCCAACACTTCAACAGAAATAATGATGGGAGCCTGGACCGTGAAATTGAGAGGATTGACATGGAGAATGTGTATCCTAGGCAAGCCTTACAAGAATCCCTAACCAGGGAAAGAGCAAGAGATTAAACCATCGAAACTATAACCACTGCCATTCAATAACTCAAAAAAAAAAAAAAAAAAAAAAAAAAAAAAAAAAAAAAAAAACGTATGGACAAAACCTTAGGAAAACCATGAATCTGAGACTTGTCAGCTTAACAAACCAATATTCTATTAATAAGGAATCTTGTCATATGATGTTTTGTAAACATTCAAACAAGTATTAATAAATTTTGTAGTGACATCGGTTTATGTTTGTCCTTCCGACATGATGTGACACATCTTAATTTAAATTTCTCATTGACTAAGTTGTTATGACTATAACCTATTCTTGGTTGTATATGAAGTATTCTAACTTAACATGGTCAGTATGAAATTCTAAACATACGTCTTTCTTCCGTCGATGATAGCAACATGGCTAGAACTAGAAGAACAACCACAACCACTATGCCAACAAACCCCGAAGTTATGACCCCAACAGCAATACATCAAGCATTTGCTAATGGTGTCAATGCCGTCTTAACCGAACAAGCCCGCCAAAGAGATACTGGCACACAAATGGCTGGAAACGCGACACCCGCACCTCATTACCACACCTATAAAGACTTTATAGCACGCCAACCCACATACTTCAAAGGTATCGAAGGAATATCCGAATTAGCCCAATGGTTTGAGCGATGTGAAACGATCATCCAAAGAAGTAGATGCTCAGAAAACAACAAAGTTAGCTTCGCAACGGGAACTCTAGTGCAAGATCTTAGTGGAATACTATTGTTCAGACTATAGGAGCAACGACAGCATATCAACTCTCATGGACAAATTCAAGACCAAGATATTAAAGAAGTATTGTCCTCATTCGGAATTGAGGAAGCTTGAGGATGAATTCTATGTGTTGGTAGTAAAGGGAATCGATCTGAGAACTTACAACCGAAGGTTTCAGGAACTTAAGATACTATGCCCATCGATGGTGCCTGACCTTGAGAAAACCTTGGAGAAGTACGTCGAAGGACTCCCTAGGAGCATTGAAGGAGATGTCACCTCATCAAACCCGCCAAGCAGTAATGAAACTTGCTCAAAGACTATTGGACCAATAGGTCAAATGCAATGAGCTCAAGAGGAAACTTGATAATAAAAGAATCACCCATCACCACGACAACAACCATCATAGCAACACCAGCAATCACCGCAACAACAACGACAATTCTCAACAACGCAGCAGACTAATGAAGTTTAGAATTTAACTGTTCGAATTTCCTTAAGCACTAAGTGGTACTAAGTGATGTCACCTTTAAGTGTTCGTCTTTCTCACGACTTAGGTCTACCTTCTATTTAGTAAGCGACTCGCTGCGATATTTCCTCATCGATTGTGCTATCTAGTTCTTCCTGAAATCCATTTTATCCGCTCCTTCTACTCTAACTATCCTTTCATTTATGACATGGCCAAAAATCCATTTCAACACCAAACCGACGAACCATTTTTAGTATTGACTAAGTTAGAACAATCACTCATACCTTGATTTAGGAAATCAACTGTTTGACTTATAAACTCTACGAACCAACAACTAGACTGGATATCATACGAGTCGATTGGTCCAAGCATTGCATTATTACTCGTAAATTATACATAGCCTGATCACCTATGTCTAATTTAGGAAGAATCATGCAATGAAGGGAACAATTGTCTCTGAGGTGTAAGTAAGTTATACTTGAGATATAGGATTTCTAAGGAACACGAAGACCAGATTCGTACCAAGTACCCACATCTTTTCCCTAGACACCTTTGGCAACTATCTTAGACTAGAATTCCAGGACGGAATTCCCTGTAAGAGGTAGGTAATGTAACCTCCCATAATTTTCCCATACGATTAGTAAATATCAATAATTGAATAAAAGGATATTACGTGAATTAAATACCATTTTTACGAGGAACATTTTTTTTTTTTTTTTTATTATTATGCATTATGTGAATCACTATGACATTTATGATTGACCATTTACCTAGGAACGATGCTTACACACGAACCTTGATAGTCTATTAATATCGCGAACAATAAATTTAAAACGTTTATATTTTATAAATATACGTTTCGTATATTTACCGTACAATATTTATATATTTCCGGAGCCTACGAAAATTCCCGAGATTGCTCACAAATATTTTTGGACCTCGACACGATACTTTGAACAAGCACACCTCTAACTATTATATTTATAAAACACAAGTACATGTTTGCTTTAACTCAGTTGATTATAACTTTTACACACGACATATCCCTTTTATTTCAAAACTCTAGTATCCATGCTTCTAAGAACCATGAAAGGCAATTGTTACCAACTTTTAAATATAATTACTATACTAGAATATTGATCAAGTTAAGGCACCTTACACAATCTCAAATTAACACAAATAGTAATGACACTTCGTATAAATTCTAATAAACCACCAACTTTCTGTAACGAATTTAAATTCTAATTTTAAGGCTCTTCTGGTCCAAACCAGGAAAAGTGTAAAACACGAAAGTTGTCCGAAATAATGTTTTACATCTAGACTCGCGAGATTTTAAACCAAAAATGCAATTCGTGGCTGTTATCTATAAAATACGACCTGGACTTATCTTAAGTACTACTACTTTTACATTCCTTCACATCACCCTCCCTCACTCATTTCTACCTCACATAAAACCTACAAAACCATGTGTAAACTCTTACACCCTCAACCTTCCACCTCAAAGCCTCCCTAATCAAAGAACATGCATCCACATGATCCCTGCACCACCTCGCCACTTGTCCAGGCACAACTCATATATAAAAGGCTCCATACAATTCGACAGTTCACTAACACACAAGAATACATTCTCCTCAACTTGTAAAATGGCCATATAATAATACTATGCAATCACTCATTCCTACGTACAAAATCACTCTCATATTTCCCAAACTATAAACGAAACACATCAAACCTTTCACTTAACCCTCAATTACCACCAAACGGACCCTTAATTATTTCTTTTTTTGTGTTGGGCCTGATCCACGCCAAGCAGCCCACCAGGCCACAAGCCCAGCGAGGGGTGTTTGTTTTGGTTTTATTATTTTGTTTTCTTTTCTTGTTTCTGCCGCGACCCAAGCCACAAACGCACCATTTTTCTTTTGATTTCGACAAACAACATCACAATATTTTTACCCATCCCGCTTCACCTTGTTACTGAGAATCGAGACTGATAAATTTCGAGACCCACCTCACTCGTTTACTACCCTAGAAACAACCCAAATGAAACCCCCAACTCATATGAACAAGATAAACCAAAAACGTGTCACATGCTTCCTTGGCACCTCCCATGCTCACCAATCACCACAAAACCTATCTTGTAAGTGTCAGGAATGTCAGGAATGAACATGATATGGTCTTACACATTCTCTTATTTTTAAACCATCGATTGGACATGAAATGAGGTGCCAATATTCGTTTCTATCTTGCCTTCCAACTTTTGTGAACCCAACATGTCTTTACCACTCCAAGAACTCACTATATAACTGCCCATGCATCCTCAGTTGGTAACACACACTCATACGCACCATTACACCAAAAATAGTAACGAAAAGGAGTTGTTGGAGGACATACGGATCGCCAAGAAGAACCATGTCTCAAGTGAACCTAGGAGACCAAGCTTGGAGCCTCTTGAACCTTTGGTGGGACGTGAAGTGAACCACAAAGCTCTCGTACCCTCACACGAACCACACATCACTTTTTACACCACTTTTGTGAGGTGAGGTAAGAACCTTGAACCTCCTTTCTATTTTTAGACTTGCATTATTTTGATTTTTGCACCAACACTTACTAATTATATCTTGAAAATATTAAATGCAACCTACACATTTTACACCACGTATCATATGTTAACTAGGTCCTTAACGAGCATATAAGCTCTTTTGAAATGAATTTATAACTTAAAAATATGGATTTTGATAAAACAAGTGTACCCCCAAACCCCTTGGATCATAAAACCTTAACGGGCCCTTAATATTGGATCGATAAGCCCACTTAATGAAATAAGATGAAATTAAGCTAATAAGCTGTGAATATAAGCTGTTTAAGACCTTATGAGCTTATTGAAATAATAAAAATGCTAAGTTTTAAATTTGGTAATGTTCGGACTAAATTTGCAAATATTCGAGAGTTAGGGACTAAATGTGTCAAGTTTGTAAACTTTGGGTGAAAAGTATAAAAAAAGTTTTCCAAGGGTATAAATTGTAAATATTGAAACTTAGGGATAATAAATATAAATATTTGATGTTTTGGACCTAAAATGTAAAAAAAATATAACTTTGGACTAACGGTGTAAAATTTATGTCGTTAGGGTTAAAAAGGTAACAATTGTAAAACTTGAAGGGATTTTCTGTAATATTATTTTATAAAAATAATATTAATATTTTATATATAAATACACATATTTGGTATAAAACTCTTATAAATTTAACTTATATATATATACGATATAAATATTCGCGTAACTATAATTAATTTTAACGATATATATATATAACGATACGTTTATTTCTTTTCTTTTAAAACTAACATCATAACACACCGTCTACATACTTCGACTTATTCTTGATGATTTTCCATCGCACATCGATCATCGATCATTACACTCACAAGTTATATGTATATATAACTTTGTTCTTGAACTTCAAGCATTTAAACGAACACGAGTTTTAATAACAAACTAAATGACTAATATTCGCGATAAAACGAGATTTAGACTATCAACTAAAACATACCATATCTTTTAGGTTGTGTGTGAAGCCGTTGCCTTGCATCGTTGAGATTATGTTACTACCACTACTACTGTACTACTAAGGTGAGTCATAGCCCCTACTCTTACTTGTTTTACAATGATTTATAAACGTTTTTGGGGGAGATACATGCTTAACTACTATTTTTACTTTTACAAGTATTCTTTAACTAAATACATGACTGTATTTCATATAAACATTACTGGTTTACACATTTTTATATCTCATAAGGAAATACCTGCTATAGACATGATTACAAGTGATTTTTCAATGGTATGCTATATTTGATCTCTATTGCCTAAGTACCGATTACCAAAAGTCCCTCGTTCATGCACCTTAATCACCCAAAGGGTGAGCGTAAGTAGTTGTGAATAGATCTATTAGGGATTGACAATCCCCATTTGGTCGCTAGAGGAAAGCCACCAAATGCACGCTATTTGATTTCATAGGTTACTGGTAAATACCTATCCTAAGGGCCACTGTTTTACATCATTATTATGGATAATTTTGATGCCTGTTAATCGTTGAGTGTCATGAGCTTAGAGCAATAGAACGATAGTACTGTAGTCATGATACAGTATTATAACGACTGATGTTTGGGGTGTACAATGCTGTAGCCCACTATTTTATTAAACTATGAGATTGTGCTCACTATATAGCAGGAAAACTATTAATAATTGGCAAACGAACAAACTATTTTGGTGTTGACCCGATTAGGTTAAACAAACTATTATTTTGGTGTTGACCCGGTGAAGGGCAAACCAACGGACTATTTTCGAATTGATAAGGAAATCACTCATTTTTCTAATTAATGATTTAAACTATGAACACTATGGATTTTCTCACACTTTAATTTGGATAATCAACTCTTAAATACTGTGGACTTATAAACTCTTTGATTTTGGAAATCGATATTCGAAACTATAAACTCTATGAACTCACCAACCTTTGTGTTGACACTTTTAGCATGTGTTTATCCCAGGTAATTAAACAAGAAGGAACTTGAAGGCACGGAGTGGGCTTGTAACCCGGCATGGGCTTAAATAAACGTTTTGACACATTTCAAATAAATTTGTTGTTTAAACTATGAAACATCTTGATGTTTCGAGTATTTGGTATTTTGAATGAATTAAACTTTAAAGCGTCACTTTTGTGTCGTTTTCTATGATTGTGAAAAAGATCCTCGAAGTAACACCCAAAAAGTCTTCCGCTGACATTTTAAGTCTTCCGCTGACGTGATGATTTTGGGGGTGTTACATGTATATCAAATGCATTTCATCACTAAAAGTTCAATGAATTTGGACTTCAGAATCATTTAGTGGTTGTTGAATGAAATCCCACCGGTCTTCATCCACAGAAGAAAGTTGTAAAGCCTGTAATTTGAACAAAATTAGTCAAGCTACCAAATACAATACAAAGAAAGTGAGTTGCAAGTGTAATATCAACACACTGCATATTCAAAAGTTTGCCAAAAAAAGTTGTCCATTATTACCTGATCCCTACTTGACTCATTATGAAACATGCACCATCCACCCATATTGCCACCTCTAATCATTGCACAACCCTTATTATCTCCTTTGGACTTGTGGGCAAGGACAATTAATGTTCGAGGCAACATGGTATAACTTCTAGTTATTCGAGTATGCTTTAACGCTAGCAATCATTTCCCAAAAGGTCAATGACGTTGGTACATGTCAGTAGAAGATTTTCTTCCTGAAAGTTATGTTGATAAAGCATTAGATATATTGATAAAGCATCAGATTATATGGAGGTGGATGTCTGGTTCGATTAAGGTCTATTTTCTAGTTACACACTTGTAACACCCCGTGAACGACGCGTCATAATTACTCAATTTTAAAACTTTTATACAGAAATGACTTCACTTTATCAAACACTCTGTTATGCTTTTGACCATTAAAAAAAACCTATAAACATTCAGCCCTTTAAAGTATTGTTAAATAAAACTATACTCAATTACCTTCGAAACCTTGGGTGGCGCGACCCGTGAAGACTTATGGCTCAAAAGATATGATTTTTAGAAAATCGTTAAATTCTGAAAATCCTTTCCAACCGCGGGTTGAAACTTTATGAGTAAACAAAGCAACTCCCAATCGCAGGTTAGGATTCTAAACCGCCGGTTGGGGGCCTGCAGCTCCCAAATCTTGCGTTTTGACAACTTTTTACGATATACCATTTATACCACTTTCACATTACATCAAACCTTCCTGATTTCATTAGTACATTGTAAATATCATTTTCTTACATAAACATTTACCATTTGACCACCGGAATGCTACTTTACCATTTGACAGGTCTTATGCCAAAACCCGTTTTGACCCATTTACATATATAACTTATACCACTTTCATATTGCTTCAAACATCCCGGAAATCATTAGCTTAACATAATAAATCATGTTCATAATCATTAACCCGTTTACAACCTAAAATGGGTATAGTTTCACATTATTCCAAACACCCTTTAAAACATGATCATAGACACTTAAATCATGTTATAACATATTGTTTAACGACTCAATTACTTCAACGACCATGACATGTACAGTGACACTTGACAACACGTTCATAAACCATTTTAAGACTAACGGGGGTACAACATTGACTTGAGATCGGTATCTACATATGCTCCTACTTTCTTACCATGCTACTAATCTTTCGCATTAATAATCCTTAAGCCTTAGCTCAAGCTTACCATCTCCATCACATATAACCTACAAAACATTGATAACTTAAACCATAAGCACAAGGCTTAATAAGTAAAACGATTATAACATAATATCATAATCATTCACACATTACGCATCATATCCCATCAATCCATTGTAATCATTGAACATTAACACATACCTTCAATTACTCAAGGTATCACTATTCTATCTCAACCACGTCTAAGCACACTTTAACTAACACACTCTTGGATAGCTACATCGCACTAACCTTTAATCCATTTTCACATAAGCACAAGCATTCATAACCTTAATACATAATACATAAAACATAATATGATGAAATCAATATAACAACATCTTATAACTGGTTTACTTACCTTGATTCCAAGCTAAGCTAATCAAGGCATCACCATCATCATCAACAATGACACCATCAATCTTTCTAAGCATCCTAGCCATATCAAAATAACACAACATTTAATTATATAACCAAATAACCATAACAATGGTTATTCAACCGTTAACCCATTTCTTAATACTTAAATTCATCATATAATCATATGTTGATTATATGATAAACATCTTATAAAAATACCTACTTTACATTAATACCATTAGCCTCATAATCTTTTACATCCATTCAATTAGCTTAAACATTATCATTTACCCATTTCTCCAAATTAGGTACATAAACCCTAACTTCTAGAATTCAACAATTAACTTAAGATAAGGGATTGCTTACTTGAAAGGATGGTTGGTACTAACTTATTTCCTGAGTTCACCAATTTGATCATTGGAAAACCTTGGTCTTCCCTCCTTTTCTCTCTAAACCGCCACACACAATACACACTCGTGGATAACCATGAAATGTGTATATCCTTGAGATTTCTAGATACAGCTTTCTTCATTTCAGAGTTATGTACCAAATTGACACTTTAAGCCCTTCAAGTCCATTTACTTCTATTTTAGCCAACTGTAACTTTATTACTAAGAGGAATGCTAGAGCCACAAAGAAAATTTATACAAAACATCCACAAAGTGATGTGTCAAAGAATGATTGGTTTAATCATAAAGAGGAGAGAGAAACTATCACAACATACACAAATGACCTTTTGACACATCACTTTGTGGATGTTTTGTGAAAATTTTCTTTGTGGCTACATCATTCCTCTATTACTAATGCACTACTTGACAACATTAGTCCTTTAAGTCTATCTTTCTTATAATTGTGACACATCATACTTTCTATAACCATTTACATAACATTTAGTACTTATACTTGATTATCGAGTTGACTAACCAATACCGTAAGACCTTAAAACTTATAAATGTCATAGTCAACTATTCTAATGGCATTCTTGTAATAAGATACTTAGACCCGGTTTCAGGGTGTTATAATACTAAACATGAACCGACCTTGAAATTCATTGCGCCAATTATGCCGGGGGAGTTGTCAAACAGTTCTTGCATAGCAACTACTCTCCGTAGTGAGAGTCATTGATCAATGCTGCCTCATTTTGTGGCAAAATCTCACGTCAAATATAATATTAACAATGCTCATGTGAACAAATTTCTTTTTTTTAATCAAAATGGCCCACTGTAAGTGAAAAATGGCTTGCTTTTCCTGAGAAAGACAATGGTTTTGGGGGAAAATACTCGAGGTAACTACAATAATGTCTTGCTACTACTACCTTTCATATATTAATCTTTACATCGACCCTTTATGGGTGAACAAATATTATGAAACTGTGCATGCATCTAATTTAAGAGCAGAGGTAAATAAAACTTTGGAGATTGTGCGGACTGACAAACTCATTGGTCATAGTCTTGAGGCGAAGGTATACCTCCTTCCCTCTGATGGTAACCTTGCTATGAGATTAAGGAATATATGTGAAGCTAAAGTTGATGGGGACTTAGCGAATCACATATTTATAACATCTTAGATATTCTGATTATTATTCTGTAGATGTAGCAAGATATATATGAAGATGTAGCAAGATATATATGAGCACGTCTGAAGATTCTTAAAGATTAATGGGCAAAACTGTGGAGGTGGCAAAATGGGCGAGTTCCGGTAACGAAGCTAATGGCTGAGCCGAAACATTTTTAGTGCAATTTTTTTAGTAAATAGTTAGTGTCTCTAATATTAGTACCAAAAGTACATATCATTTTGTGACTTAGGATTTTTTATACATTAAAAATACACTTTTGTTGACCTTTGACCCTAAACCCATTTGATATCTTTCATTTTAATATTAATTTTTGATTTTACCTATTTGACCTATTAGAGATAAAACATAATCGGAATAACTAGTCTATAAGTAAATGTGATACGCCCTCGGTTGATGAAGGGGAGGAGAACACGCAATCCGTTTGTTGTTAAAAGAACAGGCTGATGCGATCAACGCGGAACTACATGCTAAGATCGCTGCGTTAACAGCAGAGTTGCAGGCTGTCAAGCTTGGAGGGACACGATTTGGAGCAGGTGGTGAGCATGGTTCGATGATTCCGTGCTCCATGCGTTTGGAAGTTCCTAAGTTTAATGGTATGAATCCTGACAGTTGGATTTTCTCCATCAATGAATATTTTGATCTCCTGGAAACGACGAATGAACAACGCCTCAAGGTTGTGGGGTTTAATCTTGAAGGAGACGCGGCTGAGTGGTTTAGGTGGATGTCGCGTAATAAGTTGATTACCAGTTGGAATGGTTTTTTTGGATATTATTCGTAATCGTTTTGGACCAAGTAAGTATGAGGATCCACAAGGCGCGCTTTCTAAGCTACTGCGAACTGGGACAGTAGCTCAATATCAAAGCGAGTTTGAGAAACTCATGAATCGGGTAACGGACATATCTGAGGGCTTATTGATCTCGTTTTATATCTCGGGTCTCAAACCAGCACTACAACGGGAGCTGTTGGTATCTAAACCACCATCATTGGGAGAGGCCTTCTCGTTAGCTCGCATCACAGAAGCGCGTTTCGAGGATCAAGGGGTGTTGTCTGTTAATACCAAACTGCCTAGTCACACTAATAGTTCATCGTATCAAAAGCCGACAACAGTCGTCAAACCTCCTTTGTTACCAACACCAACTAAGGCCACCTCGAACACTAATCCTACCCCACTTGCAATCAAGTGGATATCACCAACTGAACGGCAGGAACGTCTTAGCAAAGGGTTGTGTTTTAATTGTGATAATAAATGGGTGCGGGGACATAAATGTCTGGGCAAGTTCTTGTTGCTGATGGCTGATGAGGATGACGAGGCCACTCATGGTGAGGAGGAAGCCGTGGAAAGTGGGGATATCTCTATTCTTAATTCTTTGGTTGGACACGGAAGCCCTCGCTCTCTACAGTTGTGGGGTAAGTTAGGAACCGGTGATGTTCATGTCCTCATTGACAATGGTAGTACACACAACTTTGTACAACTAGGCGTGGTTGAACGAATGCGACTACCAATCACGAAAACGAAGCCATTTAGAGTACGCATTGGTAGTGGAGAGACTCTGCTATGTGAAAATCTATGTGCTAAAGTTACACTCCAAATGCAAGGGTTAAGCATTGAGGTTGACTTATACGTCCTACCAATGAAAGGATTGGATGTGGTATTAGGCATTCAATGGCTGGAAAAGCTAGGTAAGGTGACACACGATTACGCGCAACAAACGATGGAATTCATGCTTGAGGATAAAAAGTACATGCTACAGGGTGATGAATCGCTTCGCATGAAGCGCATCAGTTTACATCATATGCGGACATTGTCGGATACGGATGAAGTTTATGGTATCTATGAACTTTATAACATGACCGCGGAATAGGAAGAAACTGCACATGTGTTGGTTGAATTCGAACAGCCCGAGATTGCCCAACTCTTGACACGATTTGCTGCTCTTTTTCAGGTACCATCCACTTTACCTCCACATCGTATCATTGATCACCGTATTCATTTATATCCTAATACCAAGCCGGTGAATGTTCGACCCTATCGATATCCTCATTATCAAAAAGGTCAGATGGAAAAATTGGTAACTGAGATGTTGAGTCAGGGAATTATCCGGTTTAGTCAGAGTCCTTTTTCTTCACCGGTGTTGTTGGTGAAAAAGAAAGACGGAAGTTACCGTTTTTGTGTCGATTATCGGCGTTGAATGAGGTCACAATCAAAGACAAATTTCCAATTCCTACCGCCGATGAAATGTTTGATGAGTTGGAGGGTGCTGTGATTTTTACCAAACTTGATTTGCGAGCAGGTTACCATCAAATACGTGTGCATGAACGGGACGTGTACAAGACTGCTTTCCGTACACATGACGGGCACTATATATGAATTTCTGGTAATGCCCTTTGGACTTACAAATGCGCCGTCCACTTTCCAGGCAACAATGAACCAATTATTTTCTCATTTTTTACGAAAATTCGTGATTGTTTTCTTTGACGATATATTGATTTATAGTGCCAATCTTACCGCCCAGCTAGAGCATTTGCAATGTGTTTTTCAATGTCTACAGGATCATAAGTTTTTCGTTAAGCAATCAAAGTGTGTATTTGGAGCCACAACACTTGAATATTTAGGGCACATTATTTCAGGACAGGGTGTTGAGATGGATCCGAAGAAAATTGCGGCTGTCGTCGATTGGCCTGTGCCGAAAACGCAACGCCAAGTAAGAGGATTTCTTGGGCTCGCGGGATACTATCGTCGGTTTATTAAAGATTATGCTTCTGTTGCCGCGCCATTATCTAGTCTGCTTCAAAAAGATGGATATAAGTGGGGTGAATTGGAAAGTGTCGCTTTCAACGACCTTAAACATCGGTTATCTCATGCGCCGGTTTTGGGTCTGCCGGATTTTAGCGACATGTTTATTGTTGAAGCTGATGCATCCGCGGATGGTATTGGTGCCGTGTTAATACAAAAAGGGTGACCTTTAAGTTACTTTAGCCGCAAGCTCGGTCCTCGCATGCGCATCGCGGCTACTTATCAGAAAGAGTTGTTTGCCATTGTGGAAGCTGTGTACAAGTGGCAGCAATATTTAATCGGGCGTCGTTTTACTATT
The DNA here is from genome assembly GCA_030686995.1 of Artemisia argyi. Classification (NCBI taxonomy): domain Eukaryota; kingdom Viridiplantae; phylum Streptophyta; class Magnoliopsida; order Asterales; family Asteraceae; genus Artemisia; species Artemisia argyi. Next base: position 193,523,350 of record CM060687.1, on the reverse strand, counting down.
CGCACCGATCACAGGAGCATTAAGGAACTCATGCAGCAAGTCATTCAAACACCTCTTCAACAAAAATATGTACGAAAACTTATGGGATTTGATTTCGTGATCGAGTACAAAACGGGAGTATCGAATCAGGTGGCGGATGCCCTTTCGCGAATGTACGAAGAAGAAGAGGATGTCACAGCAGCCTTCATGGCTATTAGCCAGCCATGTGTGGGATTCGTTGATGAGTTGAAAAGGGAAAATGAGTGTTTGGAAGAGCTTAGGCAAATACATATGGCACTTGATCAAGGCAAGTATTTGGAAGGATTCCGGCGGGAACAAGGTCTGTTACTATATCAAAACCGTTATTATATTGGGGTGGAGTCTAAACTAAAACATCTGTTACTATCCGAATTTCACAACACTCCTAGTGCTGGGCATAGCGGAATGAAGAAAATGTTGGTCGGGTTATCTACTCTATTTTATTGGAAAGGTATGAGGAAGACGGTTGAGACTTTTATTCGGGAATGCCTTGTTTTTCAGTAAACTAAGTACTCCACTCAAGCTACGAGGGGTTTGTTACAGCCGTTGCCTACCCCAACTGCGGTTTGGGAAGATGTTTCCATGGACTTTGTTACTGGGTTGCCTGCCTCTAAAGGGTTCACTGTTATTCTGGTGGAGGTGGATCGGTTTTCTAAATATGCGCACTTTGGAACGTTACCTACAAGCTTTAACGCCCCTAGAGTAGCCGAGGTCTTCCTTTAAATTGTGGTTAAACTTCATGGAATTCCCAAGACTATTGTGTCAGATCGGGATCCGATTTTTGTAAGTAAGTTTTGGACGCATTTGTAACACCCCCAAAATTTGATACAGCGGAAGACTCACAAGTTTTCGGGGTGCTACAGGGATTGGTATCCATTCAAAGTCATGAAAGAACGAGATAAAGTAAACATAAGAAAAACACAAAACGGGTTTTAAGATTTACATTTATCCCAAGAATTATCCAAAGTAAGGCCCAAAAGAAATAAACATAGGTCCACAATAGTTTACCAGAGTTTTAGAAAAATAGATCCATAACCGGGTGCCATTGCCAAACCTCCAATACAAGCATCCAAAGGGCATCACTTAATTACCTGAGAAAACGTGCTAAAAGTCAGCTTTCGCTGGTGAGATCATAGGTTTAAATTCATAATTCAATATAGTGGACATGTATGCAAAACGCTTGCTAGCTAGACTAGGCCTCAATCCTCCAACCAAAATATCCAACCAAAATAATCCAACCAATATAATCCAACCAAATCAAATCAACCCTATAGGTGCACGCTATAGCTCTAGTCAATCAAATAAATAGCTTACCTAGCTCAAGTCTAGGCCTCGCTCTATAATCAATCCAATAGCTTACCTAGTTCGGGACTAGGCCTCGCTCAACAACCAATTCAATAGCTTACCTAGTTCGGGACTAGGCCTCGCTCAATATCCACATCAATAGCTTACCTAGTTCGGGACTAGGCCTCGCTCAATAACCAAATCAATAGCTTACCTAGTTCATGTCTAGGCCTCGCTCAATCCTACCTAGTTCTATAAGCATAGCAAGTTTTAAAATAAACGAAGTGATAAAAGTCCACATAAAACATTTGCACGTTTCTCACCCCAAGTATTGAAAACAAAGTTCAAGAGTAAAAGTGGGGCTATGACTCACCTCAAGTCCAGCAAATCCTCAAAAGAAATCGATAGAAGAAAGACGTAAGCAAACTCAAGCAACTCACGTAACGGCAACTACAGACTCGGCACTTCCTAACAATATCAAACTCGTTCAGAAATCATTTCCTCAAAATCAAATATTCCCATTCCCGAACGTATTCCATTTTACTTTCCAAAAATATCCATTTCTCGAATTAACTTCATATTAATTTGAAATTCGACGTTTGGTATCCATATGGGTGAAGGGTCGACACAACTCAAACCAAAAAGCCACAACGAACGAAATAATAAACCATCTATAGGTCTAATATTAGCCCGATATATTATTTAAATAAATCATCGAAGCTTATCAAATCCGTCGATTTGGTAATCTCCCATATTTATTTACGTAATATATCGCTCCAAGATTATACCCAACCTAAATCACATTGCACAAAGAATACTATATGGTATATATCGTAGTCCAATAAATTTCCTATATATATCGTCCAATTTGCCAAATTCGTCAATTTAGCCAATTCCACGAGATATATATTAATTTATTATCCTAATACACGTACCACAACCTATGGGCGTCGTAGGATACGATGCCCATTAATATACTCATTTTATATAGCTAAATAAACTCGATTTAACCCGTCGATTAAATAAGTTACGTAATTATAGAAAATGTTTATATTAATCGTCATATATCCGTGACAACACAAAAGTCATATAATAAAGCCCACTTGGACTTAAGTAACTACAACTCGTATAACTCGATAAGTTTTCCAAATTTATAAAGAAATCATGTTTTTATTTATTACTTACCCGACGTAGTGGTTCTCGACATTATTTATAGTTATTTATTTATAATAATACTCCGACATTTATTGCACTATTCGCATAGTATAATAATTATCGTTATATTATTATAACATTTACTCATGATCGTTTTATTATTAATATACGCATTTATATATATATATGTACGTTTATCACGTCAATATACGTATATAAACGATTATATTATCAATAATATTATTACGAGTGTTATTTTTAAATGTTTGATTTTAAATATTTATCGAGTCATAAGAATTTGGTCACATGTCCGAGTCATTACTCTCGGCTCATAGTCCAAGTCCACAAATAATAATGATAACCAAGTCATGAATAAATAAACAACTCCGTCCAAATCAATCCCAAATCCACGTGCTACAACAATAGGGTCCGTCTACGGCACCCGACTAACCTATCTCCGTCAATCTAAGCGACCGTCTCACAATCGGTCCCCAAATACCACTTTATCGTCAACACTTCTCAATAACAAAATAAATATACCACAGCAACAACAAATGGTAACCAAGATTACCAAGTCTCAACGACAATAATATTAACAACAATAAGAACCGGGAGACCCATTTGGGTCTCGGCTAATCTCCACAAGCCACAAGCCCAACCCCGAGACCACGAGAGTCTCGGTTAGGCTCGGTTGAGAACAACATCAAACCAAACAGACCCTTGGGGTCTCGATGCCACACTCAAACAACCATAACCCAAGTTTATCAACCAATCCAAAGACAAATCAAAAGCAAATATAATCGAGTACTCTCGACATCAAAACCAGGAGGCTAAAAATCAATCATGACATTTCATAAGCTCAAAGATAATCCCAAGCCGAGAGCCTAGGCTCTCGGTTTTTAATCGACACCCACAAGAATCATTAACCCGGATACCAAACGCATATCTTTACTAAAAATATTAATTCCCCATCATTTATAATCCATATTTCATCAAAACCCATCAAATAAAATTGTGTACCCACGATTTGGGTAACAAATCGAGACACACGAGTTGGAACTCGTGGTCACTCACCTTCAAAATGACTCCAAGAACACGTTTCTTCAAAAACCCAACAAGAAAAGATGAAAAAGATGGTGTTTAGGTGGCGATGGTGGTGAGATCGTGATGTTAGAAGTGGTTGTATGGCGCGTGAGTTATACCAAAAGATAGATCTTGATGAGAGGGTTAATTTGGTGGTGTTATTTTGGGTGTAGGAGTGGCGGTGTGGTGGTGGTCGCCGGAGAAAGGTGGCGGCGGCTAGGTTAAAATAGGATGAAGATGATGATGTTGAATATTAGAAAGAGAGAGAGTGAAAGTGTTGGTGTTGATGTTTTTGTGAGCCAGGGGTAACACAAGGACGATTTTATGTTTACTCAAAAAAAAAAAAAAAAAGCTTTTTAATAATAATAATAATAATAGTGAAAGGTGTAGTGGGTTAAGTAGCCCGGTGTAAATACACGGTCCAAACCCGAAACCTTAAATAACCAAATCAACCTTCTCAAACCGAACTCGTTCCAAAATAATCAAAACCTCGCGATACGTTCCAAAAATAATAATATCCGAACCAAAATTTAAAATAAATAAAATTGTTAGGTTATCCTAGTGCCGGAGTCAATGTAGTGCCAAAATAACGATCTCAAAATAAATCATCACGACTGAATCAAACCAAACCATAATTAAATAATCAAATCCCATAAATATCGTACGATTAAAAATCACGTACCAACGTTCGTAAAATATCTCGTCACAATAAACTTTTCAAATATTCCAAAGTTATAATTGTTAATGTAATGCGGGTTTTAAAAATGGCTCCCTATTTTGCCAGTTGTCACATCCTCCCAGCCTCAGAAGAAACCCGTCCCGGGTTTCTCTCGGAACAAACCATCTACGAAGTAAAAAGCTTCGGATATCTCTTTCAAAACTCATCCTCACGTTCCCACGTGAATTCCGGTCCATGCCCCGAATTCCAACGAACTTTGATGAGCGGAATACGACTTCTCTTAAGTCGTTTGATCTCTCTATCCAATATCTCAATCGGCTCTTTCACAAAATTCAAACTCTCATCCACACGAATATCCTTAATTGGTATAACCGGCGTTTCCTCCGAAAGACACTTCTTCAAATTGCTAACATGAAATACATCATGAACTTTACTCAGTTCCTGTGGTAATTCCAACCGATAAGCCACGGGCCCAATTCTTTCCAAAATAAGAAATGGTCCAATGTTGCGTGGGTTGAGTTTTCCACGTTTCCCGAAACGTATCACACCCTTCCAAGGCGAGACTTTCAGCATCACTTTGTCTCCAACCTGGAACTCTAGGGGTTTACGTCTCAGATCGGCGTAACTTTTCTGCCTATCTCTAGCTGCTTACAATCGATTACGAATTTGAGTCACTTTCTCAGTAGTCTCCAAAGTAAGCTCGGGGCCTGTGAGTTGGCTATCTCCAACTTCAGCCCAACTAATAGGCGAAGGGCATTTACGACCATATAAAGTTTCAAATGGTGCAGCTTTAAGACTTGTGTGGTAGCTATTGTTGTAGGAGAACTCCGCAAGGGGTAGATATTTCTCCTAGCCTTTACCAAAGTCTATTATACATGCACGAAACATATCCTCCAAAGTATGTGATGGATCTAAACACCTTGAACTTGTGTTAGATTGATACTTTGAATTATATCACTAAGTATGCGGAATCTACTTAGTAACACTTAGAAGTTTGATTGTGAGTAAGACAGTTGTATATAAACAATGTATGTAAACAAACAATTAGCTCCAATATTATTAATGATAATAATACGAGTGATCTTGATATCACTAGGGTTACACCTTGAAGCTCTAAGAAAAACGTATATAAAACCTTTAACCTAGGATCTCCTTTTATAGCACAAGGAGTCCTCTTCTACAAGATAAGTATAAAGCTAATAGAATAAGATATACACAAAATCTATTCTATATTTATCTAGACGCGTTTCCTAACAGTTATCTAATAAGCAGTGGTAATATATTGTTCTTGCAGTGGTAATGAGTTTCCACTGCAAGTACAATCTTCTGCAGTTGTAACTTCTTCTTTAGCCGTGGTAACTGTTAGCATAATTCCCAACAATCCTCCCCTAACTTATGATTAATACATAAATCAATAAGTTTCTTCAAGTAATCAATAAACATGAGGATATGAGAATTCTTCCAAACACTTATCTTCTTCTTAACTCTCTATCAGCTTTTACACTTTGATCATAAATCCTTTGCAGCAAATCATCTATGACTTCAGTTCTTTCCCAACACCTAAGCTTCACAGTTCTCATTACATCCAATACTCCAGCTCTCAATGAATATTCTTTCTCAACCAGCATAAAGACATCAACTCCATCTTGAGTAGAAACATGATGCACAGAACTTGAATCATAGAATTTCCACAAGGTTCTTTGATCATGAGCTTCAAATCTCCAATATCTATCACTTGGATCAGGTTCATATAATCTTCTGAAGTGAACCCATAGTTCCTTAGCTTTGACATCAACAAGTTCTTCCTTCTTAAACTGATCTTGAACAATTTTCCACAAAGTATCCAAATCTTCTCTATCACAAGATCTGACAATATCTTCAAAATCTCTACAAATACTTGTGACACTTCCAGTTCTGATGATCTTCCAAGCTACACCAAAACTATCAAAAAAGATTTCCCAACCAACTACTGGATATTTTGCTTGTAGAGGTTCAATGTTAAGCACATCAGTTTCTATGAACAACATGTTTGTAACTTGCTCTTCAGTCAACTTGCTAGGACCTTCTTCTTCTTGAGATGATTTCTGAGTCTTCAACTTCTTTGCTTCTTTTGATTCAAGACTCACTCGAGTCCTTTTTGTCTTCATAGATAATGGTTCTTGATTCATTGGAATGAATTTACTATCTTGTCTTTTGATTCTGTAGTAAATACCTTCAATCATATCATGTGACATTCCTTTGAATTGACCCATCTTCATATTACCAACATGACAACAAAAAGTCTTCATCTCAGAGATAATCTGTGCCTTTGTAAGTTTCCTTGGCTTCTTTTGACCTTTTCTAGCATCTCCAATGATTTGATCAAGAGCCTGCTGATTTTTCATTAGAATGAAATCTTTAAGTTGAGCAGACCTTTGTTCTTCATCCAAGGTTGTATTTGCAATCAATTCAATAGCCTTCTTCCTAATTATTTGATCATTGTTAATCAAATAATCAATTTCTTCTTCTGTAGGCACATAGGTAAATTCTGGAGGTTTCTCATACATAACAGTTGGTGAGACACTTGAAATAGGTTCTGCTATAACAGCTTCAAGTTTATCCAACCTTGTTGCTTCCATGAAACTAGCAACTTCATCTTCCTTAATCTTTTTATTTCTTTCATACTCTTCAGCTTGTTGTTGTTCTGCTAACCTATGATCAAAGTCAATCTGAGCTTGTTCAAACTTAGAAATCTTTCTTGTCACTTGATCTGAAGCAATTTCAATAGCCTTTCCTTTAACTAATCTTCTTCTGACAGCTTCTTCCTCTGCAGTGGTAATATCATGACTAGCAGTGGGAACATTTTCACTTGCAGTGGTAAGTTGTTGATCAGTGGGAACTTGTTCTGCTTCAGTGGAAATTGGTTGAGCAGTTCCAACTAAATCATCAAAATTAAAACCTGCATCAGCATCCATATCTTCAAAATCCAATTTCCTCCCCTCAGTCTCAGCATCATCATCTTTTACTTGATCATCATCAGAATCAGGAAGCTCAGCAAACTCTTTATCAAAATTTTTACTCCTCCCCTTAAGCTCTGCATCAATATTCCTCCCCTGTTTGGAAGAATCTCCCAAATCTTTACTAGAACTTGCAGAAAACTCATCCGAATGTGAAGATGATGATAATACAACCTGAGATCTTTTCTTCTTGAGATTCTCAACTTCATACTGCAATCTGTGAATCTCATCCTGTAATGTCTTCAGCTCTGTGGCATGTTGTTCTTTAGTCTGTGCCAGATCTTTCTCCAGAGCTTGAACCTGCTTGACTAATTTTGTACAAATATCCATCAATTCAATATGTGACACACTGCCTTCATCACTTCCAGCTGTGTAACCTGCTGGGAGAGGTGAATCATGAGGCATTGATTCAGACTCTTCCCTAGGTGGACTAGGATGAAGCCTTGAACCACCACTGCTTGTGCCTAAACCAAATGGCTCAGCAACATGCAATGTTGAGATGAAAGAAGTTGGCTGTTTAGACCTTCTCTCATAAGTGTGAGTGACAGCAGGGGTATGTTGAATTGGTGGAACAACAATAGTGGGTGTGTTTTGAGATACAACTAGGATTGAAGCATCCTCACCCTGTACTTGAGAAATTTTAGCAAGCATTTGAGGTAAAAGTGGATGAACCTGCCCATTCCAAAGTTCTGAAGCCTTATTCATATTTTGAAAAACTTTTGGCTTAAGAGTGGAAGGTTCATAAATTCTGTTGTGAGGGTGCAGTTGAAACTCATTTAACACTGCTTGCACAAACCTTGGATACATCAAAAATTTATATGTACTCTTTACATTGCCTTTCATATTATTAAAAATAAACTTTGACCAATTGAAAGTCCTATCTGTTGCCAAACAAACCAAAGGATAAGCCATGGTGGATGCAAATTGTTCATAAGATGTTTTCTTAGGACTTAGGCAATGTAGAAGAGTATGTATCAAAAATCTCCAATGGGGACAAAAACATCCTTTTCTAAAAGTGACTTTTTGATCTGATGTATCATACCCCATTAAAGCAATATTTTTAAAAATTTCTGAATTAAGTAATGTGATGATACCATTGAAATCATCCAAGTGGAGAATTCTCCTCAAGGATGACTCAGTAACATCAATAGTTACCCCATCAACTGTGGCTCTTAAAGCATCCATAGATTCTTGTGTGTCTCCCTGTTCAAGAGTTATGGACTCCACAGTGTTCCAGAACTGTTTGATATGAGAGACATAGATTGTGGGATTAATAGTTAAGGCATACCTTATGTGAGTTGTATTTAGAAAATCCACAATCTGATGAAAAACAGGGCCACTCTTCTCATTCGGCTTTTGTAAGTAGGCCACCTGGTTGTGCTCCTCAACAAACTTTAGAATCGCCATATTATTTGTGAAAGAGAGAATGAAAGTGTTAGTAATCAAGATAAAAATCAAGCCGTATGATAATGAATTTATACTAATAGGGTTTGGGAGGTTGCGCAATGTGAATTATCTTTAGAAAGAATTATCTTTGGAAAAAGAATAATTTATAATAAGTAAGAAGATAATTCACAAAAAATTTACCCTATTAATAAGGAAAGACGGTTATTTTACAACGGCTAGTAAAAAATTAGATTACTGACACAACAGTTGTAACGGCTAGTCATCAGTGGAAAAATTACTCTTGCAGTGGTAACTGATGAACTAGCAGTGGTAAAATTTTCACAAAAATATCAAAGAGCAGTGGTTAATAAAACATGAAATTTAGCTGCTCTTATCATAGTTTTTAGCAAACTACCAGCTATCAACGGATTTGATATGTCTTTACCATTAGCCGTTTGCTATGGACTAGCCAACTCTTGATCACATGGATGTATGGTGAGTTGATAACCTAGTTTTTGGTAAACTATCAACCATAAACGGATTTGATTAGTCTTTACCAGTAGCCGTTTGCTCTGGACTAGTTGATTCTTATGTTGATTAGACATGGTGAATCAATAACCATTTGTTGTGTGTCTATGATACATACCTTATTACTCCAATGACTCCAATAATATGGGTTGTATGCAATAACTTAAATTAACCCATAAAACTTAACTCAAAGTAACTTTTTAACCAAGTTACTATTTACAAAAATATCTTCCAAAAGTCAACCCGATAATTACCAAATTTACTCCTCCAACCTACCAAAACAAGTAGGAGTAAATATCCTTCATTAATTAGAATTCGACCTTGACTTTGCATATAAAAGGGGCTTAACATCTTTTAGCTTTCATCAACAATATCCTTCAAGAAACATAATCCCATACAGCATCATGAGTTGGTTTCCACTTATCTATATCTCCTCTGATGATTCTTCTGATGAGGAAATCAGCAACTACTCAGATTCTGAAGAACTATCTTCTGGATGGAGTGGATATTTTCCACCAAAGTCTGCAACTGCCTCATCTTCAAGCATGAAGCCAAATAAGAAGATATCAGCTGATCCTGCTCCATCTCTTGAGTTTTATTCTAGCTCTTCATCAGATGATGACAATGACCCAACTTTTGATCTTTCCAAGGAACTCCCAAAGGCTCTTACCACAGCATTGACATCTGCAATAAACAACATGAAGTGGCCAGCTGTAGACAAGCCTACTCAAGCACCAAAGCCTCCCAAGCAAGTTCTGGGACTTGCTTGTCCAAGGAAACAACTCTCTTTTGATGACAAGAGAAAGAAAATAAAGGCAAGCATCAGTATGAGGGAAAAGGAAAGAAACCCATGGAGTAGGGGTTAGGTTGTAGGTTCATGTCAGATGTGATGGTTTTCTTGTTTAGGTGATAGTGTTTTCATGATGGTTGTGATGTACTCTTGCTTAATAATCAATAAAAGTACTCTTCTGATCTTACTATTATCACCAATCCTTTCCACTGTTGTATGTTAATTACCACTGTGTACTTGATAACTCTGCATACAAGTTAGTAGAAAACCATACATACAATACAAACAATATTAGTACCTAAAAAGTATCCTGCAACACTGAAAAGTATTTAGACATCAAAAGTTTATGGATTTAGCATTCCAATACCTGTTACCAAGTATTGAAACCTACCCACATCAAGCCCTTTTGTTAATAAATCAGCATAATTGTCATCAGTATGAATCTTGACAACATTAATAAGCTTTTTCTCAAAACAATCTCTAATAAAGTGATGTCTAATTTCAATATGTTTAGTTTTAGTGTGTTGCACAGGATTTTTAATAATGCAAATGGTACTATTATTGTCTATATAGATAATGGTGTTCATGAAATTGTACCCATAATCCAATAATTGATTCTGAAGCCAAAGGATTTGAGCACAACAACTAGCAGCTGCAACATATTCTGCTTCAGTAGTTGAAGTAGCCACCATAGTTTGCTTCTTGCACTGCCATGACACCAATCTACATCCAAGAAATTGACATCCTCCAGTAGTTGATCTTCTATCCAAACTTGCACCAGCATAGTCACTATCTGAGTATGTGATCAATTCCATTGGAGAGTCTCTTGGATACCATAATCCTAAATTTGGATAAGTCTTCAAGTATCTAAAAATCTTTTCCACTGCTGTCATATGTGATGTCTTTGGAGTCACTTGAAATCTTGCACAAGCACATACAGCAAACATGATGTCTGGCCTTGATGAAGTAAGATACATCAGAGAACCAATCATAGATCTGTAAGTGTAAACATCAACATTAACACCACTTGCATTCTTCAACAATAAGTGAGTGGTCTTGTCAGCAGGGGTATTGGAAGATTTTGCATCAGTAAACTTGAACTTCTTAATAATTTCAGCCACATACTTGTCTTGACTGATAAATATGCCTTCCTTACTCTGTTGTACTTGTAGCCCCAAAAAGAATGTAAGGTCTCCCATAGAACTCATTTGAAATTCATCTTTCATTAGCTTCTCAAATTCTTTGCACATCTCTTGTTTAGTAGATCCAAAGATAATATCATCAACATATACTTGCACAAGTAAGATAGTACCAATGACCTTCATTCCATCAGGCAAATCACAAAGAACCCAAACCTTTTGAAGTTTAAACTGCAACAACTCTTCTTGCATAGCTTCAACCCAGCTAGATTCTCCTAGAGCCATATATACATTCTTAGGCTCTATTTGTGAGAGAAAGCAGAAAAACAAACACTCATTCTTCTGGCTATGTTTCTTGGACTCATACACTTCACTTATGAACCCATGAATGTCAGCTTTCTTTGTCTGTCTTCTAGTCTTCACACCTGATTGAAGTTCACCAATAACATTATCAAGTGGATGCACTTTGTGAATGGTAGACTGTGATGTGCTAGGAATATCATATGTTGTAGGCATGTTTGAGATCTCTACATCATCACTTGGTGATTCTTGAGAAATATTATCCACATTTGGACTTACAGTGGAAACTTCTGGTGTAGCAGTGGGAATTGAGTTACCACTGCTAGTAGGAATTTCTTTATTCACACCATCTACATCACTTGGTTTTTCAGAATTATCACCAAAGTCCCAAAGTGGCATAACAATTTGATCTTCATCATCTTTGCAAGCTTCATCTTCATCAATGAATTCTTCTGAATCTTCAATATCTTTATCACCAGTACTTGAAGTGAGAGGAACATAATTCATTGTGGTTGATAATGTTTCAAGATCAAATAGCCAATCTGGACCTGAACCTGCCATGTTTGCTTTATTTTCAAGAAACTGAACATGCAAGTTCTCTTCAATCTTCTTTGTTCTTAGGTTATAGACTCTAAAAGCCTTGCTAACCATAGAGTATCCAACAAAGAAGCCTTCATCTGACTTTTCTTCAAATTTTCCCAGATGATCAATGGTATTGAGAATAGTAACATGACACCCAAATGGCCTCATAAACTCCAAAGTAGGAGGTCTTCCTCTGAACAACTCATAAGGTGTCTTGTTCTTTGTTTTGACCACTAAAACTCTATTTTGAATGTAACAAGCAGTGTTAACTGCTTCAGCCCAAAAAGTTACTGGTAGCTTGGAATCAGCTAACATGGTTCTAGCAGCCTCAATTAGTGTTCTATTTCTTCTTTCAGCAACTCCATTTTGTTGAGGAGTTCTTGCAACACTAAATTCTCTTTTAATACCTTTATCTCTGCAGAAATCATCCATAACTTTATTCTTGAACTCTGTCCCATTGTCACACCTGATGATCTTGATTTTCTTTTCAAATTGATTTTCAACTTGAGTGATGAAAATCTTAAGGATGCCTGTGGTTTCATCTTTGGTACTTAAAAAGAAAACCCATGTGAATCTACTGAAGTCATCAGTCACAACAAGACAATATTTCTTCAAATTGATGCTGCTGACAGAGGTAGGACCAAACAAGTCCATGTGCAGCATAAAGAGTGGATGATTGATTGAATTGAATGCCTTGGTTTTGCATGAAGCTCTGTGTTGCTTTCCTTTGAGACAGGCAACACAAGTTTGGTCATTTTCAAATCTTTTCTCTGGTAATCCTCTGACAAGGCCATCTTTCACAATCTTGTTGATGGTCTTAAAGTTAACATGACCAAGTCTTCTATGCCAAAGCATTGATTCATCCAAAGTGGCTTTAGCAAGCAAGCAAGTAGCATCATTATTAGCCACTATGTTCTGCATATCAATGCTATACAAATTTCCTTTTCTAGGGATTTTAAACAAAATATCACATTCTTCTGGAAGCTTATAATCCTTAGATAAGATATAGCATTCATCTTCTGTGAATAGAACTCTATGCTTTTTGTCACACATCTGTGACACACTGAAGAGGTTGTACTTGAGTTCTTTCACATACTGCACATCTTCAAAATCAATGTTTCCAGCCTTGATTGTTCCTTTGCCAGAAAATTTGCCACCAATTCCTCCTCCAAAACTGACAAATTGTCCATCATAAGGTTGAAAGTCTGAAAGATAAGACTTATTGCCAGTCATGTGCCTGGAACATCCACTGTCTGAGTATCCTTGATCATTAGTAGTCTTTGAATGTCCCTGCACACAAAATAAAGGAATTAGTTCCTTTTGGGGACCCAAGCCACAAATGACTTGGATATGCCTCGTGTATCAATATAATTATATCTATCAAAGGTCATTGATACACCATTGGGATTGTTTGAGGTGATGGTTCCTTTTGGTTTCCATTCCCAACGTGCTGAGGCCTTAACAGCATTTCCCATTACCCTTTTCTTGTTTACAGACCTACCAGTGGTAACCTTTGGCCTTGCAGTGGTAACTGCTGCCTTAGCAGTGGAAACTGCTGGCTTAGAAATTTTAGGTACCCACTTCTGATTATGGTTAACTTTCTTTTCAAAATAGGTCTTTTTCCCTGTTTGAGTAGATTTAACAAAAGTAGTAACAGGGGGCTTAGGGTAAACTCTGTTGTTATGTCTGGCAGTGGCAACTGCTGATCTAGCAGTGGAAATAGGTTTGATGCCAGAATGAAGCAAAACAGATCTGGGAATCATCTTGCGAAGTGGATTTGGGTGAGTCAAGTTATTATCATTGTTTCTAATCACCCAAGTATTCCCAAACACTTCCCTTCTTCCCAAGTAGTAGGTACAGTCTTTAGTTAAATGGTCAAAGCTACCACATATATGACAGGGTTTGTTATTGAACACAAAGTCACTACCAAATTGCCTAGATTTGACATGATTCCAACTCCTCATATTGCCTCTAGGAGTTGGTGATCTACTTCTGTACATCTCTGCATATCTAGTAGTGGGCCTAGTAAAATTAGGTTGTGACCTAGGCTTCTCTTTGACTACCTCAGGAATACCTTTCTTAACCTCCACTTTAACATTTTCAGGAGTACTAGGTTTAGACTCAACATTCAAACTATCATCTTTAAGAGATGAGTCACTAGCACTATCAAATATATCAACCTCAACCTGAACCTTTTCAATTTCAACTAGTTTAACAAACTTTGGTCCATAGGTCATAGGTAGATCCTGAAATTCTTCTAAACCAGTGTGAGCTAAGTCAATACCAGGAGGTGCTGGAACACCTCTTAGAGGTGGTGGAACAGTTTTGTATCCAAGACCTGATTTAGCTTTGCTCACAATTTGGGCTTCCCAAATTTTATCAATACTCTTTGATTGATGATCCAGTGTTTGCTTAGTTATCATTATATTCTCACTAGCCACTTTAACCTTTTCTAGTTCTTCTCTAAGAACCTTATTAACAGCAACCTGATAATCTAAGTCTCTTCTTAATACTGCAATATCATCATTGAACTTAGATTCATTAGCCCTATAATGCTCTAATTGAGTTTCTAAAACACTTAGGCCTCTTTTATGATTTGATAAGTTATAATTAGTATGAGTTAACTCAATGTGTTGCTCATTAAATTGTGCTTTAAGTTTCTCATACTCTTTTAAGGTCTTACAAGATTTAGAACAAGCATTATCAATTTGTACCTCAGAGTCAGAAAAAGCCATTAGTGCCACCATTGCAGACTCTGAATCATCTTCCTCTTCCTTAGTCATAAAGCTCCAATCAAAGCTCACTCCATCAATAGCCAATAGCCCTTTTGGCTCATCAGTAGTAGGTTCCTTCTTCTTGTCCTGCTTGTACCAAGTTGACCTATTGTCAGACTTCCTTGGCTTCCTACACTCTCTGGCAAAGTGCCCCTTCTTATGACAATTGTAGCACTCCACCTTCTTCTTGTCAAAACCTACTGTTTCATTACCACTGATGTTGATCTTTCTTCCAGTCTTCTTCCAAAACTTCTTAGTCCTCAAGCTTAGTAATGCCACTTGCCATTTAATGTCCATCTCCTCCATATCATCTTCATCAATTTGATCCAGATCCTCATGATTGAGAATTGAACCACCCACTTGACTTGATATAAAGGCATAAAAGGTAGTATCACTAAGCCCTGCAATCTGTTTCTTTGAGCTAACAGTGGAAACACTTCCACTACCAGTGGAAACAGCAATGTTAGCACAGTCATCATCACTATCACTTTCTTCATCTGAACTGTCATCAAGAGATGATGATATAAGTGCTACACTTCCTGAACTAGAACTTATTTTGCCAGCTTTCTTCAGTCTTTGTTCAATAACTTTGATGTTATTGTACAAATCATTAAGTTTCATGGTCTCCAACTCTGGCTTATCTTCCCACACAGCAACATTTGTTCCAAACTCAGAGGGTAAGCTTCTCAAGAACTTTAGATTAAGGTCTTCTCTTTCCACCTCAATTCCAAAAACAATGAGTTGAGAAACAATCTTTTGTAGCCTTGTGAAAATGCTATCAAGAGATTCATTACTAGATGAACCAAAGTTTTCATAAGTTTGCTTCAGCAGAGTCTTTTGAGTCTTCTTAGTGGAATCATTACCACCAAAAACTTCACAGATCTCATCAAAAAGAGTCTTTGCAGTCTTGAACTTGTTGAATGCTACAACTTGATCTCTGGGAAGTGTCATCAGCAACAGACCCCTGGCCTTCAAATCATTCTTCAGTTGAAGTCTTTCATCATTAGTAACAGGTCCAGTGTTGACCTTAATTACTTCCTTGCCATTAACCATCTCTGAAGTAGAACTTGGTTTGAAAGAATTTCCAACCATAATAATCTCCCAGAGTGTGTAGTCTTGGACCATAAAGAATTGTTCTATCATCAGCCTCCACATCTCAAAGTCATTCAACTTAAGCTTTGGAAGCTTAGCAGCAATGTTTGAGTTACTGGTTTCTGTCTCCATTGAGTCTTCTGAGTGAACTTGAGTCTTCAAAATCAAAGTATCAAAGCCTGGCTCTGATACCACTTGATGGATCTAAACACCTTGAACTTGTGTTAGATTGATACTTTGAATTATATCACTAAGTATGCGGAATCTACTTAGTAACACTTAGAAGTTTGATTGTGAGTAAGACAGTTGTATATAAACAATGTATGTAAACAAACAATTAGCTCCAATATTATTAATGATAATAATACGAGTGATCTTGATATCACTAGGGTTACACCTTGAAGCTCTAAGAAAAACGTATATAAAACCTTTAACCTAGGATCTCCTTTTATAGCACAAGGAGTCCTCTTCTACAAGATAAGTATAAAGCTAATAGAATAAGATATACACAAAATCTATTCTATATTTATCTAGACGCGTTTCCTAACAGTTATCTAATAAGCAGTGGTAATATATTGTTCTTGCAGTGGTAATGAGTTTCCACTGCAAGTACAATCTTCTGCAGTTGTAACTTCTTCTTTAGCCGTGGTAACTGTTAGCATAATTCCCAACAGTATGAATAGTTCTCTCACTTTGACCATTGGTTTGGGGATGATATGCAGTACTCATATCAAGTCTCGTCCCCAAAGAGGTTTGAAGTGATCGCTACAATGCTGACGTAAAGCGGCTGTCGCGATCAGAAATAATCGATATCAGAACTCCATGACGAGAAACAATCTCCTTCACATACAACCTCGCAAGTTTGTCAACACTATCATCTTCACTAATCGCCAGGAAATGAGCAGACTTAGTCAATTGATCCACAATTACCCATATAGCGTCACAACCGCTAGCTGTCCTTGGTAATTTGGTAATAAAGTCCATCGTAATCCGCTCCCATTTCCAAACCGGGAGTTCTGGCTGCGTCAATAATCCTGACGGTCTTTGATGTTCGGCCTTAACCTTAGAACATGTCAAACACTTACTAACACACAATGCTATATCTGCCTTCATATTTGGCCACCAATATAACTTTTTCAAATCCTGGTACATCTTGTCAGACCCAGGATGAATAGAGTATCTTGACTTATGCGACTCATGCATAATCAACTCTCGAATTCCTCCATACAATGGTACCCAACTTCGCTCTCCAAAACATAATACTCCATCAGAACGCTTAACAAATCCCTTCTCATTTTCTGCCATCCCAATATGTTCTCAGCAGGCCGATTTTCTGCTTTCAACGCTTCCGTTTGAGCTTCTAATATTTGAGACGGTAATGGCGATACAATAGTCATTCCTAATGACCTAACTCGTAACGGTGGAATTCTCTCCTTTCGACTAAGAGCATCAGCAACAACGTTTGCTTTACCAGGATGGTAACGAATTTCACAATCATAATCGCTTAGCAACTCAATCCAACGTCGTTGTCTCATGTTGAGCTCTTTTTGATTCAAGATGTGTTGTAGACTTTTGTGATCAGTAAACACTACACACTTGGTTCCATACAAATAGTGTCTCCATATCCTTAAAGCAAAAACCACAGCACCTAATTCCAAATCATGGGTGGTGTAGTTCTTCTCGTGCTTCTTGAGCTGTCGGGAAGCATAAGCTATCACCTTCTCTCGTTGCATTAACACAGCTCCTAAACCTTTATGCGAAGCGTCACAATAGATGACGAAGTCCTCATTACCTTCAGGTAACGCTAAGATAGGAGCACTACACAACATTTCCTTCAGTAATTAAAATGCTTCCTCTTCCTTATCTCCCCATTCGTACTTAATACTCTTTTGAGTCAATTTGGTCAACGGTTTTGCTATCTTCGAAAATCCCTCAATGAATCTTCGGTAATAACCGGCTAGACCCAAAAATTGACGAACTTCTGTTGGGGTCGTAGGTGCAGCCCAATCTTTAATCGCTTCAATCTTAGCAGGATCTACATGAACTCCTTGCCTATCAATCACATGACCCAAAAATTGTACCGTCGGTATCCAAAATTCACATTTAGAAAACTTGGCATACAGTTTCTCCTTCCTGAGCAATTCTAAGATAAGTCTTAGATGCTCCTCCTGCTCCTTCTCACTCTTTGAATAAATTAGGATGTTATCGATGAATACAATCATGAACTTATCCAAGTAAGGCTTACACACCCGATTCATGAGGTCCATGAATACCGCCGGTGCGTTAGTCAACCCAAACGGCATCACCTGAAACTCGTAATGCCCGTAACGGGTTCTGAAAGCCGTTTTCAGAATATCTTCCTCGCGAACTCGAAGCTGATGATATCCCGATCTCAAATCGATCTTCGAATACACACTCGATCCTTGAAGCTGATCGAACAAATCGTCTATCCTCGGTAACGGGTATCTATTCTTCACCGTTAACTTGTTCAACTCTCGATAATCAATACACATGCGAACCGATCCATCCTTCTTCTTCACAAATAAGACTGGGGCTCCCCAAGGCGAAGAACTTGGTCTTATAAATCCCTTTTCGGCTAACTCCGCTAATTGTTTCGACAACTCTTCCAGTTCAGTAGGTGCAAGACGATAAGGCGCTCGTGCCACGGGTGCAGCACCAGGTATCAACTCAATCTGAAACTCTACTTGTCTAGTAGGCAGGATTCCTGGCAAATCATCGGGAAATACATCATAAAAATCATGAACTATAGGCACATCTCCAATGCATCTTTCCTTCTTCTCCTTCTCTCCTTTCTCAGAAATTTAAGCTAAGAAAAGGCAACATCCTTTTTCCATTAGCTTCAGCAAGTTAGTGCAAGATATGACCGCTTATCTAGATGGGCCTTTCAAATCCTTTCTATCTCTTGGTATGTTAAGAATCTCCTTACCGTAAGGCACACGCACGATCTTCTCATCGCAAAGTATATGAGCACGATACTTCGACAACCAATCCATACCAATAATGACATCAAAACTTCCTAATGTGACGGGTAGAAGATCTATGTTGAAAGGACGATTCAGAAAGTTTAACGTGCAACCGCGAATGATAGTCCTAATTCTTTCTATATTCCCGTTAGCTAACTCTACATCATAACCAATTCCTAAGGCCATCGGGGGTTTCTCTAGTAAGGGTGCAAACTTAGTGGACACAAAACTCTTATCGGCACCAGTATCAAATAGTATGGAAGCATAACGATTATTGAGAAGGAACGTACCAGTAACGATGTTCGGATCTTCTCCTTTCTCGTTCCCAAGTGCATACACTCTCCCATGAGCAGCTCCAGCTTCCTCGCGTTGGTCCCCATTATCTTGTCGTCCACGGTTTCCTCCAGCTCCACGGTTTCTATGATTGTACCCATTACCACCCGATCCTTGATTTCCTCGGTTCCACGATTCCCTACACTCATTCCTATAATGTCCCTTCTTTCCACATCCATAACAAGTAACATTTGCCTTACTCATAGTTTCAGGAGTAGCTTGAACCATAGCAAGTGGTCGAGCTCTACAATCCTTAGCTATGTGTCCCATCTTAGAGCAATTCTTTCACATCACAGTACATCGTCCAGAATGATTCTTATAACATCGGTTACACTTGGGTGCATCTCCATTGTAGTTCTTCTTGTCTCCATCTCCCATAGCATAAGCTCTAGTAGTTGTTTGTCGCTTGTTTCGATGATCATTACCCTTAGAATGATTATCCCTCTTCCTCTTTCCATTCTTGTCTTTCTCAGCTTCTTCCAATACCAACGAGTCCATCAATTGTTGAGCGATAGTGATAGCCTCCTGAATGTTTGCAGGCTTAGCAGAAATCACATCGTTCCTTGTAGCTACCGGCAACCCATCGGTATACCGTTCAATCTTTTGAGCCTCAGTCCTAACCATATCTGGGCAAAGCAAGGCTAACTCTCGATAACGGCGATTGTAAGTTGCCATATCGGTACCTTTCACCTTATGATTCCAGAACTCAATCTCCAGTTTCTTAACCTCATTCCTTGGGCAGTAAGTTTGAATCAGCAAAGACTTAAATTGCTCCCAAGTCATAGCATAAGCCACATCACTTCCAACCGAATTACGGTAATTGTTCCACCAAGTTAAAGCTTCATCCTTGAAAGTAAAAGAAGCAAACTTTACCTTCGCATTCTCCGCACAACCACTGACATTAAACACTGACTCAGTCTTCTCTATCCACCTGACCAAGTAGACCACTCCTTCAGTTCCACCAAACTCAATGGGTCCACAAATTCGAAACTTCTTGTAGTTACATCCATTAGCACGAACAGGTGGAAATGTTCCAGCAGAGTTGTTGGAATAATTTGACTCAGCTAGTAGCTCAGCAACTCGTTGCTCCACAAGTTGATTGATCATTGCTTGATCCACAGTAGGTGCGTTAAGTGGAACATGATCATTGTCTCCCTGAACATCAACATTTTGATTCCTGTTGTTGCGATTAGTAGTGTCCATGTTATCAGGAGTAGGGGTTTCAACATTTCGAGTAGGACGGCGTCCTCGACGACCAGGGGTAGTCGTTGCAGGACCAGTTCTGGTAGCTCTAACAGGGTTTCGTCGTGTGGCCATTGATCGAAGTCACAATACAAGGTTCGTAAGTATCCAATAATACGTACCATAACGTCCAACAAGAATCCAATTTGGTGAAAGTCGAAATACGAACATAATACCAACACAACATCAACCACGCAAATAGGAACACAATTCTCCATTTATGCCAAAAACCATAGAATATCATACAAAATTACCATCGTCCATACAAGTAGCGATCGATACTTCGTTCCAAAACACCAAAAGACATAATAAATACTAATCGTTCCATACGAGACGAACATACAATCCAAATAACATGACTTAAGGGATAGAATAACCAGCTCTCATAACCAAATACTCCCTGACTTAAGAAGCAACATAACAACAACACAAATCCAAATCGATCTAGCCATGATGCTGGCGTAGACTCCTCAACTTCGATCCAAAACCATCCAAATTCCTCAATAACGATCCCTGCTCAACACTATGTGCATCTCTGTCCCTCTTGAGGTCCGCAACCTCCTTTTCTAACTCTGTGTTCCTCAGCCACAGCTTGCGATCTCCCTCGCGAGCCGTGAGGAAACCTCTCTGCAGACTTTCTATCTGCTCATCTATCTCCATCATACCTCTCCTAATCGCTGTCGTCCTGCCCATGGCAGTAGTCCAATCAACTCTTAACTCAGCAACAAACTCGGCAATAATCATCTCAAGTCGGTCAGACATCTGCGAGATCCCTCTCGCCCTGTGCAGTAATCCGAGTCCACATCCTACCAATTTCACCCAAATCTGCATGCTCAGCAGAAACCTCAGAAGGTGCATCCAACTCAACGGGACTACCAGGTGGCAACTCAAACAAAAATGGATGATCAGGTGAAACCGGCTCTAACGGATGTATCGGGGAATCAGGCTTCGCAGAATGAGCCGAATGTGCTAGCGACCCATCATCATCAGGCATCTCCTCTTCCTGAGGATCATCCTCTTCCTCATCCTGAGGGTTATCATTCTGCTCACCCTCGTACTCCTCCTCATACTCCTCGTCGGAGGGGTACTCCATCAATCGTCATCTCTGAGCAGGTGAACCACGAGGCGATAAAATTGGTGACTTAGGGCGCCAATGAGACGATAAAGTAGTGGCTGAACGCATGACCATCACGTATGGGTCATCAGGGGCCATAGTGATCTACGAGGGGCGACGCGTACAAGCAATAACAATTCTTAATAACAACACGTGCAAAGGAGGCTATGATTTGTGACAACGGCGTAGGGTAGGTGTAAGTGTTTCAAAACAACTAAACCGCGAACTCAAAATACCATATCAAAAATCATCATATAATTCCAAATCATATATATATCAAGAAAGATTTAAAATACCGCATTACTAAAATCATTCGTAAAGCAATTAAGCCATATAATTCCTCAAAACGCATATAATTCCTCAAAACGCCATCATATCACTAAATCAATAAACCTCAAATCCTCAAATCATCTCAAGAATCCCAAATCTAATAATCATCTCAATATACCTCAATAATAACAATGATGCTTTGGCTTGGCGGGCTGGCGGGCAATGGTCGAGGATCGTTTTCTATAAAAATCGGTTATAGTTTAGGTGTCTATTTACCTAGTTCTCTATAACCTTGGCTCTGATACCAATCTGTAACACCCCCAAAATTTGATACAGCGGAAGACTCACAAGCTTTCGGGGTGCTACGGGGATTGGTATCCATTCAAAGTCATGAAAAAACGAGATAAAGTAAACATAAGAAAAACACAACCAAAACGGGTTTTAAGGTTTACATTTATCCCAAGAATTATCCAAAGTAAGGCCCAAAAGAAATAAACATAGGTCCACAATAGTTTATCAGAGTTTTAGAAAAATAGATCCATAACCGGGTGCCATTGCCAAACCTCCAATCCAAGCATCCAAAGGGCATCACTTAATTACCTGAGAAAACGTACTAAAAGTCAGCTTTCGCTGGTGAGATCATAGGTTTAAATTCATAATTCAATATAGTGGACATGTACGCAAAACGCTTGCTAGCTAGACTAGGCCTCAATCCTCCAACCAAAATATCCAACCAAAATAATCCAACCAATATAATCCAACCAAATCAAATCAACCCTATAGGTGCACGCTATAGCTCTAGTCAATCAAATAAATAGCTTACCTAGCTCAAGTCTAGGCCTCGCTCTATAATCAATCCAATAGCTTACCTAGTTCGGGACTAGGCCTCGCTCAACAACCAATTCAATAGCTTACCTAGTTCGGGACTAGGCCTCGCTCAATATCCACATCAATAGCTTACCTAGTTCGGGACTAGGCCTCGCTCAATAACCAAATCAATAGCTTACCTAGTTCATGTCTAGGCCTCGCTCAATCCTACCTAGTTCTATAAGCATAGCAAGTTTTAAAATAAACAAAGCGATAAAAGTCCACATAAAACATTTGCACGTTTCTCACCCCAAGTATTGAAAACAAAGTTCAAGAGTAAAAGTGGGGCTATGACTCACCTCAAGTCCAGCAAATCCTCAAAAGAAATCGATAGAAGAAAGACGTAAGCAAACTCAAGCAACTCACGTAACGGCAACTACAGACTCGGCACTTCCTAACATTATCAAACTCGTTCAGAAATCATTTCCTCAAAATCAAATATTCCCATTCCCGAACGTATTCCATTTTACTTTCCAAAAATATCCATTTCTTGAATTAACTTCATATTAATTTGAAATTCGACGTTTGGTATCCATATGGGTGAAGGGTCGACACAACTCAAACCAAAAAGCCACAACGAACGAAATAATAAACCATCTATAGGTCTAATATTAGCCCGATATATTATTTAAATAAATCATCGAAGCTTATCAAATCTGTCGATTTGGTAATCTCCCATATTTATTTACGTAATACATCGCTCCAAGATTATACCCAACCTAAATCACATTGCACAAAGAATACTATATGGTATATATCGTAGTCCAATAAATTTCCTATATATATCGTCCAATTTGCCAAATTCGTCAATTTAGCCAATTCCACGAGATATATAGTAATTTATTATCCTAATACACGTACCACAACCTATGGGCGTCGTAGGATACGATGCCCATTAATATACTCATTTTATATAGCTAAATAAACTCGATTTAACCCGTCGATTAAATAAGTTACGTAGTTATAGAAAATGTTTATATTAATCGTCATATATCCGTGACAACACAAAAGTCACATAATAAAGCCCACTTGGACTTAAGTAACCACAACTCGTATAACTCGATAAGTTTTCCAAATTTATAAAGAAATCATGTTTTTATTTATTACTTACCCGACGTAGTGGTTCTCGACATTATTTATAGTTATTTATTTATAATAATACTCTGACATTTATTGCACTATTCGCATAGTATAATAATTATCGTTATATTATTATAACATTTACTCGTGATCGTTTTATTATTAATATACGCATTTATATATATATATATATATATATATATATATATATATATGTACGTTTATCACGTCAATATACGAATATAAACGATTATATTATCAATAATATTATTACGAGTGTTATTTTTAAATGTTTGATTTTAAATATTTATCGAGTCATAAGAATTTGGTCACATATCCGAGTCATTACTCTCGGCTCATAGTCCAAGTCCACAAATAATAATGATAACCAAGTCATGAATAAATAAACAACTCCGTCCAAATCAATCCCAAATCCACGTGCTACAACAATAGGGTCCGTCTACAGCACCCGACTAACCTATCTCCGTCAATCTAAGCGACCGTCTCACAATCGGTCCCCAAATACCACTTTATCATCAACACTTCTCAATAACAAAATAAATATACCACAGCAACAACAAATGGTAATCAAGATTACCAAGTCTCAACGACAATAATATTAACAACAATAAGAACCGGGAGACCCATTTGGGTCTCGGCTAATCTCCACGAGCCACAAGCCCAACCCCGAGACCACGAGAGTCTCGGTTAGGCTCGGCTGAGAACAACATCAAACCAAACGGACCCTTGGGGTCTCGATGCCACACTCAAACAACCATAACCCAAGTTTATCAACCAATCCAAAGACAAATCAAAAGCAAATATAATCGAGTACTCTCGACATCAAAACCAGGAGGCTAAAAATCAATCATGACATTTCATAAGCTCAAAGATAATCCCAAGCCGAGAGCCTAGGCTCTCGGTTTTCAATCGACACCCACAAGAATCATTAACCCGGATACCAAACGCATATCTTTACTAAAAATATTAATTCCCCATCATTTATAATCCATATTTCATCAAAACCCATCAAATAAAATTGTGTACCCACGATTTGGGTAACAAATCGAGACACACGAGTTGGAACTCGTGGTCACTCACCTTCAAAATGACTCCAAGAACACGTTTCTTCAAAAACCCAACAAGAAAAGATGAAAAAGATGGTGTTTAGGTGGCGATGGTGGTGAGATCGTGATGTTAGAAGTGGTTGTATGGCGCGTGAGTTATACCATAAGATAGATCTTGATGAGAGGGTTAATTTGGTGGTGTTATTTTGGGTGTAGGAGTGGCGGTGTGGTGGTGGTCGCCGGAGAAAGGTGGCGGCGGCTAGGTTAAAATAGGATGAAGATGATGATGTTGAATATTAGAAAGAGAGAGAGTGAAAGTGTTGGTGTTGATGTTTTTGTGAGCCAAGGGTAACACAAGGACGATTTTATGTTTACTCAAAAAAAAAAAAAAAAGCTTTTTAATAATAATAATAATAATAATAGTGAAAGGTGTAGTGGGTTAAGTAGCCCGGTGTAAATACACGGTCCAAACCCGAAACCTTAAATAACCAAATCAACCTTCTCAAACCGAACTCGTTCCAAAATAATCAAAACCTCGCGATACGTTTCAAAAATAATAATATCCGAACCAAAATTTAAAATAAATAAAATTGTTAGGTTATCCTAGTGCCGGAGTCAATGTAGTGCCAAAATAACGATCTCAAAATAAATCATCACGACTGAATCAAACCAAACCATAATTAAATAATCAAATCCCATAAATATCGTACGATTAAAAATCACGTACCAACGTTCGTAAAATATCTCGTCACAATAAACTTTTCAAATATTCCAAAGTTATAATTTTTAATGTAATGCGGGTTTTAAAAACGGCTCCCTATTTTGCCAGTTGTCACAACATTTGTTTGAGGCTAGTGGTACTCAGTTGAAGCATAGCACGGCTTATCATCCTCAAACGGATGGGCTAACGGAGGTTGTAAATCGTTGTCTTGAGCAGTATTTACGAGCTATGGTGTCTGTCCACATCATTGGGCACGATTTCTACCTTGGGCTGAATATAGTTACAATACTAGCTTTCATAGTAGTATTAGGATGACTCCGTATCAAGCTTTGTATGGGCGGTTACCACCTTCGATTATTCCATACCCACCGGGAACGTCAAAAGTAGCTGCCATTGATGAATTATTGATAGAGCGAGATGGATTGTTACGACAACTTAAGCAGAATTTGTTGGCTGCAAAACATCGCATGGAAATGATGGCTAATCGCAAGCGGCGAGATGCTGAGTTCAATCAGGGTGATATGGTGCTTGTTAAATTGCAACCTTATCGTCAAATTACATTAGCTAGACGTCTTTCTAACAAACTAGCCAAGAGGTATTATGGGCCTTTTGAAGTACTCAAACGTATTGGAAAGGTGGCCTATCGGCTTGCTCTTCCTCCTACAAGTAGAATCCACCCGGTATTCCATGTATCGATACTTAAAGCTTTCACAGTAACTGGTTGTGAGGTAGTTGCCAATCTACCTGAAGATGTACATGAAGGGCATCCAGTGGAGCAGCCCTTGTTGATTTGTGATTCACGTATGGTTTTGAAAAATGGAGTTCCGGTTCGTCAAGTTCTCGTCCAATGGGTTGGAAGTTCACCAGAAGAAGCAACGTGGGAGTGGTTGTCTGAATTTCAGTCCACTTATCCATCTTTCCACCTTGATGACAAGGTGATTTCTGAAGGGAAGGGGAATGATACGCCCTCGGTTGATGAAGGGGAGGAGAATGATACAACTGGATCAAAGTTGATTGAAGAATCACCTCCTGGACCAAAGCCCATGACAGAACCAAGACCCAAGAGGAAATCGTCCAGGCCTGTGTGGCATAAAGATTATGTCACAAAATAACTATCTTTATTTAGGGATTATGTTTGAGTCATATTAGGAATGTTTTGTGAACAACTTGGAGAACAAGTTGGGTGTCTTGTTTAGGTGTGTTTCGTATGTGTCTCACTGTCTTGTGGTAAAAGTCGGTTATTCGGCTATATATACCGAATATCTTATTAATAAAATTCATAGTTTTCTGTCAAAAACAATCTCTTCTCTTCTTTACTTTTTCTTTAGGAGCTAGCACCCGCTAAAAGTGGTGCCCTATCTCGATATTACCCAACCCGGGTCGTATCAAAATGAGTCGAATTGCCACTCTAGATTGAGATCATTGCTGGTACTGTAGATTGAGATCCTTTCAACTTTGTAGAGTGCACCAGCAGAAAAGATACCATATTGTGAAGACTTTTTTATTCAGTAATAAGGTTCAAAATGTGAAAATGTTACTCAATTGGCTATGATGTTATCGGGAGAAGGTTCTCAGCTCAAGTTGGTTCTTTTCTTGATCAACCCACTCTTTGCCAACTTTGCCATGATGTTATTGCTGGTCAACAACTCCTGTTGCTAGGAACTTTACGAAAGATACAAAACAAATTAGCAAATGACACATGTGATGACCAATCAATGAATATATTCTACTTTTAGTTGGCCAATTTAATAACAATTGATTATAAAACTTGTTCGCATGTTGTTGTATATCATTAAATGGAAAGAAGACTTTTAGCCAATGTATATTACTTGTTCACCGTAATTAACTGCAGATTAACCAAGAAAATATCACTTCATGATTTTGCTCTTGTGACTTTTAATTAATGTTATGTTTCATTTCAACCAATTCTCGTTATTTGCTCAAAAAGAAATCCTTGATTGTTTCATAATCATCTAGTGAATGTTAAGTAGTTAACTTTTGATTCATGTACATAATTATTGCAACCTGATGTGGGATTATTATCCAAGTTATGGTACATATTATCGAAGTTATGGTGTTCATCTGAATAGTTCTATTGTTAAGCGTTCATAAACTGTATTAGAACTTGGTTAGAAAAGCTGTGAGCATTGGTGGGAATTTCAACCCATTAACTAATGGACGGGTTGATTTGGTTAGGTTTCATCTTTTACGGGTCAGGGGGTATAACTAAAAGTTAAAAAGTGTACATTATCGGCTCTTTCTTTTTACATTGAAGAATTCGTATCATGAGTCTAACTAATCATCGATACATGACTTTTGTTTGTTGATTAATTCATGTGTTGGTAAGTGACAAGGATTCATTATGATCACTACATGTAAATAAACATGCATGTATCGTACGTGATGAAATGTGTCACTTTATGTATTATCTGCTCTTGAGTTGTTGTTATTGCATGTTTATCTATTTAAGCCTCAAAGAGATTTTATGTTAATTTTTGTATCGAGGTCAGCTTGTTCAAGTGATTAATAATGAAATGTGTACGTTATGTTAATTTTCACTATGAAAATGGCCATTTTGTGGCACACAATTTTTATGGCAAAAGTATGTAGAGTATCACATTGAATGATATGCATGGTTTAAGTGAGCATCACTTGATGAGCAGCAATTAGAACCATATTCCCCTCTTGTATTATCACCAAATAATCCTAACCACACAACATCCACATCCCTTATCTGTTATCTGTCAAAATTTTGTATAAACAATAGTAAGTGGTTGCTGAGAAGGTGCATGCATATTATTTGGATGGTTGTTGTTTTGTTATGTATTACTTTCAAACTTTGAATTATTCAACAAAATGGATGGTTCCTATACGCTATAAGCCTATAAACAATTTGTGTGATCTTAATAGTCAAAATGTCAATATGTCTACTACAATTAATAATGCAAAAACCAGACCTCCATCCATTAAAGATAAGAAGGAACCACACACTTATCCACATCTTGCATATATACAAACACAAACCGAACATATTTATGCATATCACCCAAACACTCCTTCACTTCTTTTTTTTAACAATCCACACACCCTTTTTTGTTCAGACAAACAAACAGATACTATACATACATGATGTCTTCAGTCAATCATGACGACTTTGCTCACTTAAAAATCCCCCTTGCAGATGTAATATCCGCCACCAATAACTTTTCTAAAGAAAACCTCACCGAAGAAGCTGATTTTGGAAATGCTTACACGGGACAGCTCTTGTGGTCGGGTGAGTTGATTGAAATCGATGTTCGGAGGTTTAATAAAGAAAGGAAGGATGGAGAACAAGAGTTTTGGATGGAGATTTCCATGCTTTCTAGTCTCAAGCATAAAAATCTGGTCTCTCTTGTTGGGTTTTGTTATGAGAATGATGAGAAGGTCATCATTATCAAGCGTGAGACCAGATTAAGTCTTGATAACTATTTAAGTGACATGATGGTGTTGACATGGGTGCGAAGATTGGAGATATGTGTTGGTCTTACAAACGCATTGAGCTACATTCATTATGATGAGCACCGTGATTTTAGCGTAATACATCGAAACATCGACAGTTTGAATGTCCTATTAAATGATAATTGGGAACCCAAGTTATCTGAATTTAGACTTTCCATGAAGGTTAAAGCGTCCGAGAGGCGTGATTCATTCCATGTTGATAGAGTTTGGGATAGGGAGGGGTATACAGACCCGGTATATGTAGAGACAAAGAGTGCACACCACAAGTCAGACATATATTCCTTTGGGATCGTAATGTTTGAACTACTGTGTGGTAGGAAAGCAGTAATCAACAACGACCAAGATAATAAGTACTTGGCTTTGGTGGCTGTTACCCATTATAGGGAGAAGAAACTCGATGAAATAATTGATTGGGACCTATGCAATCAAATGGACTCTCAATCATTTAACATTTTCGCGGAAACAGCGTATGACTGCTTGAACAAAGAACGATCGCAGCGCCCAAATATTGATGAGATTGTCACAAGACTTGAGAAAGCGTTGGAACTTCAACTCGAACATCAAAATGAGGTATGACGGTTTTTCCTCTTCCATCTTTCTATGATACAGTAATAAATACTACTATCTGTTTCTTTGAATTTCTTTTATTTACCACTTTCTAAGACTTTTTGTAAATGTCTTTTTCTTGTAATTAATATATATTCATAGCAGTTATATCATGTTACTTAATAGTCACAAAATTTTCATATAAATTTAAAATAATAATAATTATATAGTTGTACTCTATTACCAGATTATTATTTGAATTTTCGTGTAATTATCTTTTTATATTCTATGAACAAAAATAGTTATCGGAGAAGATGACCATTATGAATTATTTATAATTATTTTTTAAATAAAATTACACAAATATATAGTTAAAATCCCGTTAGTGTGACTTATGTTACAACTATGTGCATGCATGAAGGTTTAAAACTAGTATATGAAGAATAAGAAAGAGAATATGAATATGGATTGTTAACGTAATATTATTATTTGACCCGCCACCCACACTAAAGCTTATTAGTTAATCACCCATTTTACATAAACAACTGACTTAGCAACTTGCTAAGCCAACAAACGTATCGATCAGTTAAATGCCTTTAGTGAAAGTCGTCACTAAGAAATTCTACTAACAGCATAGACGCATAGTTAACTGCCTTTAGTGAGTTTAGTGACGAAATATCTTGTCACTAGATATCAATAAGCTTATCATATGATATTATAAAAACAAATGCTCAATTTCTGCTATAAACCACGTTTAAATAGCTGGTAAAACTAACAATGTTCATTGAAAATTCAAAATACTAATTCCATTAATGTAATTACAACACGTTTTATGTCCAGAATACATAAAATAACGTTCTTTACAAAAAGGAGCAAAAACAAACTCATCTATAACCTAGTAAATGGAGAAATGAGAAAGCTCATGACGAGCAACTTCCCAGATGAGATGTCTTCTAGATTATTGAAGCATGATCGCTGTTTCATCCAAACAAGTACTTGAGGAGCTGCATCATATCATATCTGACTTTGAGACCTATTTGTCAACATCTAATTGCATGATCGAAATTGCTAAATAGTACTTTCTCCATTAGAATTGCAAAAAAGAGGGAATTGTTCACTACCAGAATTTTAACTCTTAGGAATTATTCTAAGATTAAAGCATATATACCTGTCCAAACATCCAAGTTTCTGATGTCCAAACAGCATGTAATTGCTCTGAAAAACAGCATACAAACCTTTAAAGATAATTAATTGCCAATCGCTGCAAAAAAACAGCATACAAACATGTAATTGCTGCAAAAAAAACATGGTTGCTGTAAAAAACTGTGTCAGAACAGCATATAAAAGCTGTAATTGCTGCTAAACAATAACATACAAATATGTAATTGCTTTTTAAAAAAGAGAGCATGTAATTGGTTCAAAAACTTGTTTCCAAACAGCCATGTCCAAACAACATATAAAAGCTGTTAAGACAGCATATAAGCTTGTCCAAACAGTTCATCTTTCTGCTGTCCAAATAGCATATAGAAAGTGTTTAAAACACCATAAAAACCTGTCTAAACAGCTTTTGAAGTCTTTAAAAACTTGTAAAAAGCAATGTGCAACACATATAAAAGATTTAATGACAAACCCAGGCAGAATTATAGAATCGGGTAAAACCTGGCGGGTGACACTGGGTTTTGAATTCTTAAAAACCGGTTTCTTTTGACCCGTTATCTAAGCCGCTTCGACCGGTCGAACTAGCATGGTCGAACCGGGTTTCAAAACATTCAAAAAAAGAAAAGTGGTATTGTAAAAGTACTTGTTGATGTCTGCTTTGTACCCAACCGATATTTTGATAGGACGTCCTGCAAACGTTTATATGAAACTGGGGGAGTGTCCCTGGTAGACGATTAAAATTAGAAACCACGGGATTGCTGAGTTACAAAGTAAAATCAAATTTTTATAAGTAGTATAGTTATAAAATCTATCTGTAGTTTAGCAAGTTCATTACGATATACACAAGGTAGTATGTATGGCCTTGCCCTTTTTCTTCAAAATTACATGTAAGCTACATATGAGTTGTCCGTCCCCTTTTTGTTTGTCTTTAACCTCAAAACTTAAACTTTTAGGGACTCTAATCTCCAAGTATTTTCTCATTTCAAAATTATCTTCAAAGAAAACCACAAATATTAACATACTTATGACGAATTGACTGGAAGAGAAGCAACTTCCCTTTTACGGTTCGACTCATTTACTTGTAAATTTGTCAGTCCAGGACTCCAGGTTATTGTTTGTCTCTATGTGGGGATAAAAAAATAATAATAACTGATAAGGAAAAAGGACTATTAGGTCACTGGTTAAGACTCGATAGTGACCCACAGTGTAATTTTAGTGAATAAAACTTTCTAAATCCTTTTTATTAACAAAAATAAAAAAATAGATTATTACTATTGTAATAATATGGCTATAAAACATATTTGACTATCAGTTTTTCTTGGACATTTTTTTTCCAAGTCAACCCAGCCTGATCACACACTGAAGTTATTGTAAGAGATTAAACACAACATACCTAGTAACCTCAGCCAATATAAGCACCATGAAACACAAAAACCTGACATGTTAAAAAGATGAAAAAGGTAGCCAAATGATGGCCAATAAACAAGACATCACGAAAATGAAACAACTACCTTGTCAATATTACCCATAATAATCCTTTTGACCTTGGTTATCTTAGTCTTCAGTTTTATCAGTATACTTAAATAATATGATCCCTCGGCCTCTTTATTCCGCGTAACAGAGGCATAAACGGGAAATATAAGACACATAGTAGTTTCAGAAAAAAAATCAACAAAATAACGTATGACATCTAAACTCAACACGCACCCGAACTCCTTATTGTTAGACATTGTAAACCCCGTAGGTATGATTTTATTATTGACCTTCTATTTATAATGGTGAAACCCTAGATACCCTAAGCCCACAAATCTAATACTCCCCCGCAGTCCGAGCGGGAAATCGCGAAAGCTTGGACTAAAGTAGTAAACTAGAAAAGAAAAACAATCAATAACATAATAAAAACCTAACTTTAGTCGACTCGTAACAAAATTGTACCAACGGTCGACTTTAGTCGACTGGTACACGGTCGGCTAAGTCGACTAGTAACAATACCGTACCAACGGTCGACTTTAGGGACAGGTACGAATGGTCATCTTTAGTCGACCGGTAACAAAGCCATACGAACAATCGACTAACAAACAAACAATAAAACAACTATATTTTTTTTTCACAACTCTAAAACCGTTCAAACGAATAAATTATTTAAGGACAAAAGATCAAACCCTTATTCAGGTTGTGATCGCAGGATGTTTAGCCTAGCAACTCGTTAATGGACATCATATTCGTTCTGCCTTGCATCTTTCAAAATCGCTGTTAATATTAAATAGCCAAAAGAATTAAAAATATTTGTTTATCCTCTTTGCATGCTCGCCTAGAACATAAACAATATCTTCTTTATACTAGTGATCTTCGAATAATAAAAGTATGTGTCGGCTGGTAATTCTTTTGTGAATGATGTGTGTTGAAATTAGTTGTTAGAATTATAGTCCTATTAGTATTTGTTAAAAACAATGGATCATAAGCAATATCAACCACAACTCAGTAAACTCACCCAACCAACCACCCCTTGGTGAAATCTTTTATTAATCACATGTTCAAGAAAATAAGTTCACAACTGTGTGCTTACCAAACAAATACAATGCAAAATAGATTGTCCCCTTCAGAAGGGTCTAATCTATCACACTACAAGAACAGATTACACAAGACCTCACTACAATCACTCTTTAGACTAATACTATAAGACTAGTGATCAAGATGATCAAAATCCAGAAGAATACCAAACACCAAACTATGAGAGACAATGTGTGTAAATCAGAGATGATAAAATGAGTTGTTATCAAACCCTAGATCCGTAGCTTAGCATATATAGTCCATATTTACATCCAGCACCCTGCATAATAGAAACATACCAAACAAAGATAAAAGTTATAAGTTAATATAAAACTTGTCACAACTAGTCCCTCTAGTTATAACAAGTATGAGTTTGCCAGTCAACACAAGTCAACTGACACATTCCAACACCCCTCCTCAAACTCATACACCAAACATATCCACCAGTCTCAACTTAGAGTAAAACAATTTATGCTGAGGAATACTCAACCCTTTAGTAAACACATCTGCAACCTGACTTGCAGAATCAATTTTCACAGTTTTAATAACACCAGAAGCTACCTTTTCCCTTACAAGATGTACATCTATTTCAAAATGCTTAGTTTTTTCATGAAAGACTGGATTAGCTGCAATTTGAATAGCAGATATACTATCACAATATAAAGGAACAGGTAACAATCCTCCAACATTCAAATCCTTTAACAGATTCACAATCCAAATGACCTCACAAGTAGTAGAAGCCATACATCTATACTCAGCCTCAGCTGAAGACCTAGATATAGTAGCTTGTTTTTTACTTTTCCAAGATACAAGATTCCCACCAAGAAAAACACAAAAACCAGAAACTGACTTTCTAGTAACCAAACACTTAGCCCAATCTGCATCTGAAAAAGCATGCAAACTAAGCAAACCACTATTACTAAACTGAATACCACATCCTGGAGCATTTTTAAGATATCTAAGCACTCTTAAAGCAGCAGCAAAATGTGACTGTAATGGAGAATGCATGTGCTGACTTAAGCAATGCACAACATATGAAATATCAGGCCTAGTTACAGATAAGTAAATAAGCTTGCCAACAAATTTTTGATATTCAGTTAAACTAGTTAACTTTTTATCTTTCTCAGTTTCAACATGATTAAGAACAACATTCTGTTGCATAGGTGTAGAAGCAGGCTTACAAGCCAGCAACCCATATTCACACAACAATTCAAGACAATATTTCCTTTGTGACAAACACAAACCTTTTTTGTTGTCCAACACCTCAATTCCCAAAAAATACTTTAAAGTACCCAAATCTTTGATTTGAAATTTAGAAGACAAAAACTGTTTGAACTTAACAACTTCATCATTATTATTTCCTGTGATAACAATATCATCAACATATACTAATAAAACCAAGAAAACACCATTATCATCTTTAATGAATAATGAATAATCATTCATACTCTGTTTAAAACCATTTTCTTTTAAAGCACAAACCAGTTTTTCATTCCATTGCCTTGGAGCTTGTTTAAGCCCATAAAGAGACTTGACAAGCTTGCAGACTCTGGTTTCATCTTTATCATAATAACCAGGTGGTAAATCCATATAAACATCCTCATTAAGATCACCATACAAGAAAGCATTATTAACATCTAACTGATATAAAGCCCAACCATAATGCACAGCAATACTAATAACACATCTAACAGTGACCATTTTAACTACAGGACTAAAAGTTTCCTCATAGTCAATTCCTTCTTTCTGATTATAGCCTTTAGCTACAAGTCTAGCCTTATACCTATCAATTTCACCAGAGGATTTATATTTTATTTTATAGACCTATTTAGCACCAATAGTTCTTCTACCAGGAGGAAATTCAACAAGCACATAAGTATGATTCCTATGTAATGCCTCCATTTCATTATCCATAGCCTCAATCCAAACCTTTTGTCTAGCGGCTTCATTATAAGACTTAGGCTCAGTGGTTTTATTAAGAGTAGTAGAAAAACATAAATTCTGAGCAGAAAGCTTAGCATAACAGACAAATTTTTCAATACCATACTTAAGACAACTATTAACCACAAAGTCATTAAACCTAGAAGGCAAATTACTAGTTCTAGAAGACCTCCTCAGACCAGATTGAGGAGTACTCCCTATGTTAGTATTTTCTTGACAATTAAATCTTAAATGTCTAGAACCTGATCCATGATCTGGAATAGCATACTGTGTGCCCTCAGAATGGACATTTTCATATACTTGGGTTGCCATGGTTACATCCTCATCAGCATTAAGTGTACTGCTAATGTTAGTGGATGTCATACCATTACCTTCCTCAACAGATGAGTCTCCCTTATCATCATTGGGACTTTCCTCATTGGTGTGGTCATCAATATTATCAAAAAAACTTAATAGTTTTGACTCAGACTCAATATTATCAGAATCAGACATATTTTGACTCAAAACATCTTGTTTATTACACTCAGATTTCATTTTAAAAGGAAAAATTGTTTCATAAAACTGTACATCTCTAGAAAAGAAAATCTTTTTACTTTCAAGACTATAAAGTTTATAAGCCTTCTTTGTACTAGAAAAACCAATTAAAACACATTTTTCAGACCTTGAAGAAAATTTATCATTATTATTTAAGACAGTTGCATAACACAGACAACCAAAACACCTGAGGTGAGAGAGACTAGGTTCTATACCATATACTAACAGAAAGGGAGAAGATCCAGACAAGACTGAGGAGGGCAACCTATTAATCAAATACACAGCAGTTATAATACATTCAGACCACATATTCAGAGGAATTCCCCCCTGAAACATGAGACTTCTTGCAACATTAAGCAGATGTCTATGTTTCCTCTCAGCTATACCATTTTGCTGAGGTGTGTGAGCACAAGAAGTTTGATGAATAATACCTTTAGAAGCAAAAAAGAGAGCTAATTTATTATTCATAAATTCTGTTCCATTATCAGATCTAAAAACTTTAATTCTTTTATTGAATTGTGTAAAAATAAGTTCAACAAAATTTTGAATATAAAAACCAACTTCATCTTTAGTTTTAATCATGTATGCCCACACAGCTCTACTATAATCATCCACCACAGTTAAGAAATATTTGTACCCTTCCTTACTAACAACTTTATAAGGACCCCATAAATCAAGATGAACCAAATCACCAACATTTTTAGACTTATGTTCAGACAAAGGAAAAGGTTCTCTAGTTTGTTTAGACTTATGACAAATATCACAAGGAGAAATATGATTATCCTTTTTAAGACCAATGGTTTTACTTAAGACAGTTAAAACATTATCAGATGGATGACCAAGCCTACTATGCCATAACTGTTTAGAAACATGACAAACAAACACACTATTAGACAAAGCACTAAGCTTACCACATTGATCAACATCAAACAAGTAAAGACCACCAGATTCATTACCAGTCCCCACAGTTTTGACCAGATTCAAATCCTGAATATAGCATTTATGTTCATCAAAACCAACAAAGAGTTTACTATCTTTAATCAACTTATGAACAGAAAGCAAGCTAACACAATATTCAGGAACAACAAGAACATCAAATAGCACAACATTATTAGTTAACCTAAGATTACTAACAGCAGTAATCTTAGCTAAAGTACCATTAGGATGTCCAACAGTTAAGTTTAAACCAGAAATGTCAATCACATTAAACATATTATTAGTAGAAACAGTTAAGTGTTGATTAGCTCCAGAGTCAATAATCCATCCCATAGAAACATTGTACTTATAAGAAGAAGTTTGAGCACAGAAAAACCTTTGGAAATGAAGATTAAAATAAACACTAGCATTAAAGAACTGAGTTCTCATACCTGCCATATTGGCATTAGCACTTCCAGAAGGTTTATCATTGATAAGAGAGAGAATTTTCAACATTTGATCCTTGGTAAAAGCATTATCAAAAGAATTAGAACCATTAGAAGTAGACACATTTTTAGGTGCCTCAGCATTACCATTAAAACTTTTACCAGGAACAGATTGTCTAGTCAGATTTGGATTCTTTTTAAAACCAGGGGGATAACCAACAATTTCAAAACATCTATCAACAGTATGACCAAGTAATCCACAATGAGTACAAAGAAGATTAGGATTAGGACCTCTACTGTTATTATTATTATTCCTTTTAAAATCACCATTAGTTTTGAAATTGTTAGACTTAGCAACAAAAGCAGCAGGTTGAACTTTGATACCATTCTTAGAATCAGAGCTAGGATGAAGCCCCCTGTGAGACTCTTCCCTAGAAACAACATTAAAAGCCTCTTTAACATCAGGTAAGGGATCTCTAGACAGAATGTTACTCCTAATTGGATGATAAACATCATTTAAACCCATTAAGAATTGCATAAGTCTAATTAACTGATTATGTTTTAAAATCCCTTCATGAGCAGCACAAGTACAAGTAGGCAATAAAGTCAAAGTATCAAATTCTATCCAATAAGAGTTCAACTTATGATAGTAATCAGGAACAGACAATTCACCTTGTTTAAACTCATTAATTTTATGCACCACATTAAAGATAACAGAACCATCCAATTTATCATAAGTTTCCTCTAATTCAGTCCAAACTTCAGAAGCAATTTCAGAGTAAATTTGACCTAAGTACAATTCAGGAGATAAAGAACCAAGAATCCAGCCTAAAACAATGGCATTACATCTTTCCCATTGCTGGGATAACACAAGACTAGTAACAGGTTTAACACAAGTACCATCAACAAAACCCATCTTATTCTTGCCTCTAAGGGCAATTTTCATAGCAGTAGACCACATTTTGTAATTATCAGTACCAGTCAATTTAAAATGCACAATAGGCACATTAGAACTATCACTGGAATGCAGGTAAAGAGGATTACCAGCATCCAGAGAACTAATTAAGACCTCAGCCATAAGAGAAACAACAAAACAAACAGATAGCAGATACCAAAGAAAAAACAAGAAATACCAGACAAATACCAACTAACTAATAATAACCAAGAAACAATTAAACAATTAAACTATATAAAGAAACTCACACCCAATTCTACTGAAGTGCCCAGTTTAACACCTGTCTGTGGGAAGAGCAGGTTTCCGTACCTCTCAAGGAGGCAGGTCAAGAAGTTACCCACAGCGTTTGCGATGTTAGAACTAAAACACTCAGAGAATTAAAAGGCAAAAAGAAATCTTACAGTGCTATGAAATACGCAGCGGAAGAACAGATCACCAACACTCTTGATTCACTTAGTCAAGAGTGTTAATAATCAAGAAAGGCCCCAATAACACCACAGCTCACCAAGAAACCCAAGATCTCCAAGATCCCCAAATCAACCAAATTAGGGTTTATAAAACCCTAATCCAATTAATCCAAGAATCACACAATACAAGATCAAACCACCACGGCCGTTGAGATAACAGCCAAAAAACAACCAATAGAATCACCGGAACAAGAAACCCCCAAAATACAACAAACCCTAAATCGTAACAACCACCAAGAGCCACCGGAGATCACAGCCGTCGCTTTGATACCATGTTAAAAACAATGGATCATAAGCAATATCAACCACAACTCAGTAAACTCACCCAACCAACCACCCCTTGGTGAAATCTTTTATTAATCACAGGTTCAAGAAGATAAGTCCACAACTGTGTGCTTACCAAACAAATACAATGCAAAACAGATCGTCCCCTTCAGAAGGGTCTAATCTATCACACTACAAGAACAGATTACACAAGACCTCACTACAATCACTCTTTAGACTAATACTATAAGACTAGTGATCAAGATGATCAAAACCCAGAAGAATACCAAACACCAAACTATGAGAGACACTGTGTGTAAATCAGAGATGATAAAATGAGTTGTTATCAAACCCTAGATCCGTAGCTCAGCATATATAGTCCATATTTACATCCAGCACCCTGCATAATAGAAACATACCAAACAAAGATAAAAGTTATAAGTTAATATAAAACTTGTCACAACTAGTCCCTCTAGTTATAACAAGTATGAGTTTGCCAGTCAACACAAGTCAACTGACACATTCCAACAATATTAGGTTATTTAAGTAATATTAGGGCCAAGCCCATTATGCTTAACCTAACTTAGTATTCAAGCTAATAAATAGTCTTGTAATTTTAGAGTTTTAATCAAGTTAATACGATGTAGTCGTTTGGTTCTTTATCGCTTGTCCCCAACTCTGTTTACTTGGTATCAGAGATAGGGTTTAATTCCAATTAGGGTTTTGATTTTAGTTTTTGAAGAAAGTACTTAAGATACCTATTTATTTTTTAGGGCCCCCAACTACATGGCCTTTTATGTCTCACCTCCCATATAATCAAACTCAGTTATTTCCGATTGCAAAACCACCCACGCGTCACCACCTTTCCTCACTCGCTGGCGCTTCTGATTTAGTGGTTTTACTAGAGATATTTTCCAGATCCTTTTGACGTGATTCCAACCAGAATCCAGTTAGATCTTGTCGGATTTGTCAAGTCTTATTGTTTCAACTTTGTTAGGGTTCTTTGGTTCTGGCTCTTATTTAAAGG
Source organism: Artemisia argyi (assembly GCA_030686995.1). NCBI lineage: Eukaryota > Viridiplantae > Streptophyta > Magnoliopsida > Asterales > Asteraceae > Artemisia > Artemisia argyi. The sequence goes on along the minus strand of CM060687.1, from coordinate 193,483,565 downwards.
ACGCTATTGGTTAATATTTTTTAGGGTTATGTTAATTGGTTATGGTGATTGAGATGATTTTGATCTTGAGAATCTTTGATTTGGGGATCCAAATTTCTGTTTACTTCTGGTTAGTTAAACTGGACATTTGTTTAGTTGCTGTAGGTTTTTTTTTTTTTTTTTTTTTGGTTATGAATAATTTTGAGGTAGGTATTGTTACTGATTTTAGATTATGATTCTGGATTTTGAATATTGAAGATTCAGTGTTCGATCCGATGAGATCGATTTTTGGTTCACTTTCAGCTTTATTTGGTTGCTGATCTAGTTTTGATTAGTTGAGACATGTTCTCACAAGTTGCTTCGTTTCCTAAATATTTTTGGTTAGTCGAGTCCCAAACATAAAGGGACGTAGCAAAATTTGTTGACAACCTTTACTAATTCTTCTTGACCAAATGAATATGATATAAATATAAGGGAGAATTACACATATATCCTTCTTAAAGTTTAATATTACCTAAATATCCTTCCCACTTTTATAATTACATCAATGTCTTTCTCAAACTTTTGTAATTACATCAACATCTTTCTCGAACTTTTAAATTCTCATATATACCCAAAATCAAATAAATTATAACTATATTGATTTTAACTTCAAAAAAATTTATTTATCTTTTATTTATCTCTCATATTCATCATATTTATATTGTTCATATATATTTTTTAGAATTTATGAAAGAACATGATGACGTAATTACAAAAGTTTGGATATATATATGAAAGAACATATTGTTTATATTTATTTATTTGTTCATATATACTTTTTAGACTCGAGTGATGAAAGAACATGTTGATTTTGTATTATATACGAGAATTTAAAAGTTTGAAAAGGATATTGATGTAATTATAAAATTTTTGAGAAGGATATTGACGTAATTACAAAAGTTGAAAGGATATTGATGTAATATTGAAATTTGGCAATGATATAGATGTAAATGCCCTTAACAATTACTTAACGTAACACATAGTTGAATAGAAATGATATTATTAGTTAAGAGTTACTACTATCAATATTACCACAAACATACTTATTAGAATATCATTATTACTAAGTAATGTTTTTGGGGTATTATAAGCATACTCATGTGTCTCCAATTTCATTCACAGGTCGGATACCATAGTTTTTCCTGGATACCACTTTATCAACTTATCTTGAGTATTCCAATCTACTTTATCACCTTCTACCCTTGAACCTTATGCAATCATTTTGCAATTTCTCAAATTCAGAACTCTTTTGTGCCAGCAGTCTTTATCATTAATACCTTGTACTCCAATATACCTTCCAACATATTCATGTTTCTCACTGCTCTCCAATTTCATATACACTCATCTTGATATTAAACTTGTCAACCCTTGAATATACACTCAATTTCAGATTACCAAATATCAGCATCTTACTGCTCTCTAATTTCATATCCACTAAATTTCAGATTACCAAATACCAGCATCTTACTACTAGTTTTCTTTCCACAGCAGAAGAGTTCTTCCCTTTCAAAATCAGCAACTTGGCTTTTAAAGTTTCCATCACAACATTTAATAATATGTCTCTCTCCATTCCTTTCAATATCCTGAAAAATCATTCAATTCCAATATAGTCAAATAAAGTATCTTGCAACAGCTACGAAAACATGTCACTGGAACCAACTTCAAACATCAAATGACAAAATATCAACACTAAACAAAAGTATATTGCAACGATAACAATTTACTGTTACACAAAGCACATGCCATAGTTTTTTTTCTTCTGAACACCACTTTATGAACTTATCCGGCCACAAGACAAAAACATGCCTTTGAATGCAATGAGGGAAAGTATCGCCCATGTAGATCAAATGCTTTATAACACCTTAGGAGCAAATATATTGACTACATTAACCAAGACTATATCTCAACATGAAGTCACTAATCAAAACAATTCAACTTAATAAGACCATTCACTTGATCACTTCCTAAACTTCTAAAGAATGTTAAGAGTATTTTAATTACTATCCACAAACATAATGACTATAAATTACAAGATATATGCAGAATTAGACCTAACATGTCTTAGACATGGTTCATGAATTTTATCAAACACTTTGTAGGCATTATTATACTCCCTTTTTCTAACTCACATTTTAACTTGATTATTTTACAGATAATGAATGAATTTGCTCACCTTAGAGTCCCCTTTCAAAATATCCTATCTGCCACCAACAACTTCGCTAAACAAAATGTCATCGGAGAAAGTCCATTTGATAAGAGATACAAGGGACAGCTCTTGTGGTCCGGTGAGTTGATTGATATCTATGTTCAGAGGTGGAATAAAGATATATGGGATGATGAAAAAGAACAACAGTTTTGGACAGAGATTTCGATGCTTTATTCTCTCAAGCATAAAAATCTGGCTTCTCTTGTTGGGTTTTGTGATGAAAATGATGAGAAAATCCTCATTATCAAGCTTGAGACCAGGTGTAGTCTAAGCAACTATCTAAGTGACCCGATGAGGTTGCCATGGGTGCGAAGAATGAAGATATCTGTCAGTGTTGCACATGCATTGAGCTACATTCATTGTGATGAGCCACGCGATTTCAGTGTAATACATAGGCAAATCGACAGTAGCACCATTCTATTAAATGATGAATGGGAACCCAAGTTATCTAGGTTTGAATATTCCATGAAGATTAAAGCATCTAAAAGGCACCATTCATTTCATACTAATACACTTCAGTATCGTCCTGGGTATGGAGACCCAACATATATTGAGACTAAAAGTGTGAACCACAGGTCAGATATGTATTCCTTTGGGATAGTGTTGTTTCAACTACTGTGTGGTAGGAAGTCAGTAAATGACGACAAAGATAATCATTTGGGTTTGCTCGCCATTTCCCATTACCGAGAGAAAAAACTCGTTAATATAATTGATAAGGATCTATGGAAGCAAATAGACATGCATTCATTCAACATGTTCGCGGAAATTGCATACGAGTGTTTGGACGAAGAACGCTCGCGACGACCAAATATAGATGACATTGTCCCTAGACTCGAGAAAGCTTTGAAACTCGCACGTGAAAATAGGCCGGTAAGACCTTTTCATTTTCTATTTTATGGTCACGCCATAATATGTTTTCCCTTTTCATTTATGTTAATTTCAACCAAAATTTTAAATGAACATTATGAGATGACAAAAACAAACCAATTTTATCATATTGAATCACTTTTGATAAACAAAGACATATCTCCGCTATATATAAAGAGAAAACTAATTTGCTTAGAAACCATCAAACTGAAAAATATGAATTTGTTAATCTACGCATACTTTCTATTCCTTTCAATATTTCTTTTCATCACTATTTATAAGCTGAAAGTTTGACAAAATAAAGAAGAGGAGAGTTATATTAAATATTAAACTTTTTCTTACATAATATCAAACGACTCATCCCTACCATTTATCTAAAAATAAATAAATTGTTGAGATTAAAATTATTTTAATATTTCACCAATTTTTTATAATTTAAATGTCTTTTAAACCGTTAATTGTTAAGCGAAAATAATTACACCATTGCGACGACCATTTAATTATCTTTTTATAGACGGGCACTTAGATATACTTTTGACAAAAAAAAATTTTCTTCGTTTTTTCACGTTTTTTTTCGTGGCCGAAAAAAATCATATATGATATTACATACCATATATGATGTATCATATGTGATTTTTTCGGCCATGAAAAAAACGAAAAAAAAATGTCAAAAATATATCAAAGTGCCTATCTATAGAAATATAATAAAATGCTCGTCGTAACGGTATATATTTTTTTTCGCATAACGATTAACGGTTTGAAAGATATTAATATTTGAAAAAAAAAGGATGAAAGTGCGTTTTTTAAATTGTTGGGATTAATCTCATCCATTAGATCAAATAAAGATGGAGACAAGATGGAGGGTGGAGATTAGTCCCTTGGTATGTAAAAAAAGTTTGGTCCTCAAATGATTTTAAATCAATAAAGAATGTACATCCATTTCATACACAAAACACATAACATCAATTTCGCAACTATTATTACTTGCCCTTTAAATTTTCACCGCTATGCACAAGTAGTCGCCTAGTCTATATAAGTGGTATAATTTGTATTTAACGCTTCATGTTTTATTCATATATTTTACTACTACTTGATAGTACAGTTGTAAATTTTAGGGTCATTTAATAGGAGCAATTGTATATATACCTACTAAAACTTGCATGTTTGTAGGGCTGTAAACGAACTGAACGTTCAGTGAACATTTCATGAACCGTTCGGTAAAAAGTTTGTTTATGTTTGTTCGTTTATTAAATAAACGAACATGAACAATATTTTACGTTCGTTTAGTTAAATGAACGAACATAAACAAAAGTCTCTTTCGTTCGTTTATGTTCGTGAACGTCCGATTAGGCGTTCATTAAAGTTTGTTTATGTTTATTTATCTATTTATGTTCATATATCATATCTTTTAATTTTATAATTTTAAAAATTGGTTTGTTTAAACAAAACAACACTTATAAAACAATATATTGTGAAGAATTCAATAAGTTTATATTTGTTTGTCTATTTTCATTTATATTCGACCGTTTATATTCGTTTAGCGTTCGTTTAGTGTTCGTTTAATATCTTAATGAACAAACATAAACGAACATGAACAATTCATTTTCTTAATAAACGAACATGAACAAGAAAATTCGTTCATTTAAGCGTCCGTGTCCGTTTATTTGTCCGGTTAAAATTACATGAACGAACATGAACAGGGCTACGTTCGTGTTCGTCCGGTTCGTTTACAGCCCTACATGTTTGTATATATACAAAAACATGCTAAACTTGCATTGTACATCATGTTTTGAAAACTTGTATTTAAAGAAATATGCAAGTATTTGAGTTTTAATGAATATATATGCAATTTTCCATTTAATAATTAATCTCTTTAGTCTTGGTCAATTATTGATTTAACCATTTAAACTTTTAAAGCAACGTTTTTATTCTTAACTTTCTTGTTCATTTAAAAAGACCACTTAACTTTCAATGATCGTTTGATAAAAACCCTTAACTTTTGATAACTCTTTGACAAAATCTTTTAGGGCCCGTTTGGTTTGTAGATGGGTTTAGATTAAGATTTGGATTTAAATGTAAAATTGTGGATTAGGATTTGGATTTAGATTTGATGTAGAAAAAAAGTAGGAGAGAGAAAATATATAAATAATATAATAACATTATTTAAAAATATATAGAATTAAAATATTTAAATTTGTTTAAATAAAATAAGTTTTAAATCTTGAATGAGTGGTTTAAAAGAAGTGATGGCCCACTTTTTTTGAATAAGACAAGAAATGACAAAAGTATTTTTGTAATCCTACCTTGCACCACTGGATTTCTACACGAAAAATATTGGGTATTCAACCCAAAGTCAGGGCCCACAATTTTTTTTACCAACCAACACTTTTTAGTTGTCAATCTAAACGTACAGTGCGATGCCCCTGAAACAAATAGCACCTTAACTAACATTTGACAACTTTTTTAATCAATAATATTAAAAGACCTATTATCTTGATTACCCGTTCCGACCCATGATACGTCGCGTTTTGCGGTATTAAGTTATTAGGTCAATGATTTTTCTTGTGTTTAAATCAAGAGGACTGTTAAGTTTGTTTTGACCATTATAACTTTTTAGACTATGTTTGGTGACAAGCTTTTTAGATCATTTATAAGCATTTAGCATTTGAATATTAAAGCTTGTTTGGCAACAAGGGTTTAGCATTTTTGTTTTGTTTGAATGCTACTTTATTTTTAAATGTTTATTTCTCAAACATTTAGCATTTAGCAATTTTGTTTTTTTAAATGCTACTTTTATAATTACAGCTACATTACCAAACGCGTTATAGTAAAACAAACAACCACTACTAACTACTATTGTTAACTACCACCGCTTGTTTCACCAAACATACCCTTATTCTTTTTAAAAAGGTAGCATGTGTAGTTGAAATTCTAAATCGATAACTAAAAGCAAAAAATAAATTGCAAATTTGAAGATAGTATCAATCCCACTGATCAAAGAAAAAAAAAAAGAAAGAAAACAAAAAAGTATGATAAGTTAAGCACCAAAGCCCACAAAATTCGACGTATCATAGGTCGTGTCGGGTAGTCATAGTAGTAGGTCATCTAATGTTGTAGATATAACATTGTCAATATCATTATCAATGTTGGCTGAAGGTTTAGGGCATGTTTGGCGCGCGAACTTATCAGAGCTTATCATAGCATGAACTTATTTTTTTAGAAAAATAAGCTATCACTAAAAATAAGTCTCGTTTGGCTGGCATAGCTTGAAGGAGCATGTAAAAAAAATAAGCTACTAAATGGAATGCTAGTTGAAGGAGCATGTAGAAAAAAGCTCCGGCCACATACTCCAGCAACCAGCTCCAGCAACCAGCTCCAGCAACCAGCTCCAGCGATCCGCTAGTGCCAAACATACCCTTAGGTAATCCAAAATTAGGTGGTTAAATCACAACCCCATGGGTTATGGTTAACAAAACCCTAAATTAAATGGTTAAACAATACAATACTAAGGATAAAATCGTTGGTAAAAAATGTTAAGGGATTTCATCAAATGAACATTGAAGATTAAGTGATTTTTTTAATGGTCAAACAAACTTAAGGATAAAAACATTTATAAAAAGTGGAAAGTGGCTATACCAAAATTAAATCATAATTAGCGGATTTCTAAAATTTATTTTTGTTGGTTTGTTAAGCTGGTTGACATCATTAGAGCTTGTGACCCCCAAGTGAGGACTTCCCGGTTGGTCACCTAATCGTACTACTCTCACCTAGGCTCGTTTAACTTAATAAGCTTCACCCAGTGGACCACAAAGCCCCATGATGATATATCTATTATGAACTGAAATATAAAATCTGAAATTTAAAAGTAAGTACAATTTTAGTAAAAAAAAAAAAAAAAATCATTTATGTCGTGTATTACTTCATAATTTTGTTCGTCATATATCATTTTAGTCATCCCTTGTAACAAATTTTCCCACAATTGTAGTACGGAGTATACTTTTTCATCTCATAAACAAATATAAGTGAGCACGTCTAAATTTTTCTCAAAAAGTTATGTAACTAAATAAATTTGCTAAAAAAGTAGGTAATAGTAGTAAAAAGTAAGCAAGTATAAACATTTTCAAATTGATTATTTACTGCTAAAAGTTGATAGAAGTTTAATCGAATTTATCATATTACTCTTACTTTAAATTATTACAGAAAGTTATTAGTTAATTAGGTAATGAACAAAATTGTCATTATGCAATAGGTAAGAAAAACCAATAATATAATTTTCTTTTCTTTTCAAAAAATAGTTATTTTAACCGGTGGATGAGTACAATAAGAAATGTAATATAGGATATGACGTTGACACAAACAATACAATCTTCAGTGACAATATCCCCATCCCTGTTTGTCACTCCCGTCCCAATTTCTCACTCCCATCCCATCCCCTTCCTCATCCCCATCGGGGAATTATTTTGCATCCCCATCCCCATCTCCATTGGGGATCAGGGATCCCCATGAGGATTCGAGGATTTTCAGCCTTTATGAATTAAGCATAAAAATTACAAAAGTAATAAAAAATATAAGAATTGACTTATAAAATTGTAAATAGTTGGATTAATTAAAACGTCATTTAACTTTAAAGTATTGTATATATTGAAATATCACATATAATATAAAAATAGAGTGCATCGAATGAGTGTATTCGGATAAAATATTGGTTTGATAATACGTAGTTAGTTCTTACTATTTTTTAATATTTGATGATTTTTATCCATTAAATGTCACATACACATAAAAATATTCTTCTAGTTTAATACTTGTCAATACTCACTACCATATACATATACAAGTACATTCAGTATTAGTATACATATAATTTATATATATTTGTACATTAAAAGTTTGGGTTCGGGTTCGGGGTCGGGGATTTATGCTATCCCCATCCCCGCCCCATCCCCGATCAACTCGGGGATTCCCCAGTCAACTCGGGATTGGGGATTGGGTCCCCGTCGGGTACGGATTTTTTTGCCATCCCTACTTAGGATTAAAAATAATTTTTTTATTGATAGAATATCTCTGCTTTTATGATAGATACACTCTCCGCCCAACCACCTTGCTCACCTAAGAATCCCCCTTGAAGATATAGAATCCGCCACCAACTACTTTGATGAAGAAAATGTCATAGACATAGGTGGATTTGGAAAGAGATACAAGGGACAACTCTCGTGGTCCATTGAGTTGATAGATATAACTGCTCAGAGGTTAATTAATAAAGAATGGGATGATTGAAAAGAACAGCAGTTTTGGACGGAGATATCGATGCTATCTAGTCTCAAGCATAAGAATCTTGTTTCTATTGTTGGGTTTTGTAATGAAGTTGGAGCAGAGACCATCATTTACAAGGACGTGTTCAGGGGAAGGCTCGACGGCTATCTAAGTGACCCGACGTCTCTGACATGGGTGAAGAGATTGGAGATATCTGTGGGTGTTGCGCATGCATTAAGTTACATTCATTATGACGAGCCACGCGATTTTAGCGTTATACACCGGAACATCAGCAGTGAAACTGTTCTACTGAATAATGACTGGGAACCCAAGTTATATGATTTCCAGCTTTCCATGAAGACTAAAGCATCTGAAAGGCACCATTCTTTCCATACTGATTCAGTTTGGTCTACAAAGGGGTATACAGACCCAACATGTTTAGAGACCAGCATTGTGAACCACAAGTTAGATATCTACTCCTTTGGGATAGTATTGTTTGAACTATTGTGTGGTAGGAAATCAGTAATTGACGATCATGATAATAAGTATTTGGCTCCAGTGGCAATTTTTCATTATAGAGAGAAAATACTTGATGGTTTAGTTGATCCGGATCTATGGAAACAAATAGATCTGGGATCATTGAACATTTTTGCGGAAACAGCGTATGACTGCTTGAATGAAGAACGGTCCCAACGCCCGAATGTAGATGAGATTGTCACAAGACTTGAGAAAGCATTAGAACTTCAATTGGAATGTGAAAATGTTGTAAGTGGTTTTTCCCTTTATCTTTCTATCACAACAACGACTCTATACTACGTGTAATGTTTATTTACTTATTGTTGTATTTGTTTCCATTGATGTTAAAAGGAACACTCATCAATTGTGGAAAAAGTTGGAGGGACATCATCCAGTCATGTGGAGGTAACTTATTTTTTTTAGCTCTTGTTGTACACAGAAAAAGAATCTGAAATGAACTTTAAACTGTTAGGTGATGATACCTTAATAATGCAATTTTCAGCTTCAAAGTTTTGTTATTGACTGTGAATAATAAGAACTCACAGGGTGGAATCAACAAAGAAGCTCAAAGTTATATTTTTATAACAAAATTTTTTTCTTATTAATATTAAAAAAAAGAAAAAAAAAGAAAGAAAAATTGCTGATGGATTGCTTAAATTAAACAGTGACCCGAAATGGTTGTTGTCATTGTTGTTGGCTACTTCTCAAAAGTATATCGGCTATTTTGAGGATTAAAAGAAAACAAAACAAAAAATGGGTACTACCGGACAAGGATATAACTGTCTTTTCTTAGTTAATATTTTGTGTACAAAATAAATACACTCCGTTCACATATCACTCCCATAAACTATTAGTTGCAGGGTACCCGCGCGTTGCGGAGGCCGGTACTCTGAAATAAATTTTTTTGATGAGTCATGTATTTTAGTTTATTATGTTCTTTTTGACAATAAATTTACGGATCTCAAGAATTTCATTTAGCCCGTGCCCATTCGGGCTCGAGCCCGTTTGGCATGCACCCATTCGGCTCAAGCCCATTTGGCCCGTTGCTCGTTTGGGTTTGAATAATTGTATAATGTGTTTTATTAGTTATACGAGGCTTTACAAACCTCTGCGTTGCACAAATTGTATCTAATTGTTGATTGCGTAATGTTTGAGTAAATTGCTGACTTGTTACCGTGTATAGTATTTTGTTAATTCTTAGGTAGATTTAATTTTTTTTGGTATTATTGCGTTGCACACAGTTTGGATTTTGTTGTGTGTGTGTGTATATATATATATATATATATATATATATATATATATATATATATATATATATATATATATATATAACTTTTTTGTAAATATTTCATGAGATCTTATGATAAGAAAAATAAAATAGTGAAATATTTATTGTTTAATTTGGGGTATTAAGTTTAAACTGGTATATAAAAATTGTTTATTTGGTTTCGATTATAATTTAATTGGGATTTGCTAACAACAACCTATTGAGTGTTGTTTAAGCCTAACTTAAATAACTATGTTTTCAAATATAAATTCACTTGACATTAATTAACTTATTAAACCTCATTTACCTTAATTGTGTGTGTTATTTACAGAAATGATGAGTTCATATTTGAAAACATAGTTATTTACGGTATGCTTAAACAACACCCAATGAGTTGTTGTTACCAAATCCCTAATTTAAATTATAAAAAGCATGATTTTTGTAACAACCATATGGTTGTTACAAAAATAAATAGAGAATTGATTCTCACATTTACTTTGAAAAATTACTTTCTAAATAATACACAGCTTTTATTTTATTTAATATATTACCAAAAGTTGTTGTCGGTTTCCTTTTGAAATAGTTGACAAAAGTAGTGTAGGTATTTCGACATAGCATATCACAATTTAGTTTTTATTTTTCTCTCAAACATTTATCTTCTTTTTAAATTACAATGAAGTTTGGTCGTGATATCGATGCGTGTTCCATAGCAGCAAGTTTTTATAATATTTATAAACCTAAACCTTTTTTTGAACACAATAAACCTAAAATTAAAACCTACGCTCCCAGCCTCCCATCACGTGTTTTTCTCCTACCTAATTTCTCTCTACACTTGTACCCACGCCTCCCATTCCTTCTTCATTGGGTACTATTTTGTATCTCTATATTTTGAGTAACCCGGGAAGAACACCAACCCAAAAATCGAGAACCCTTTTTGATAACCAAATGCCAAACCAAACATAAATCAACAACCCTTTTTGATCTGTTGGTAAAACTTAGAGTACCAAACAAACTATGACCATCGCACTACATGTCTTCAAGATCTCATATGGAGGTCTCGGGTAGGTGTTTTGTATTTTTTGTTTTATCTTTTATGGATCTATGATGGCTTGGTTTTTGTATTGAAAAGTTCTTTAAAGGTCTTGTTATTTCATAAGAGATACAAAGGAAAACATCACTGAGATCTTTTTAGAAAAACATGTAACATTTTTTAAAGTCTAACCTCACTATGTGTTAATCTTTAAATATAGTGGTTTCATAACCCTAACACAGATCCGAGTGATAAGTTCTTAAAGGAATAAGCTGTTAGATAAGTTGATGGCACAATAGGTGCACGTGAATAGTTCTGGACTAGATACGTGAGGTGCACGTGACTTTCTCCTTAACAGATACTAACAGTATTTCCCGTCAAAACTGCGTTTAAATAGTTGTTACGTTCAATTTACATTTTTAGCGAGAAAATGTATCTCTCTTTTCTCTCAACTCATTCCAGTTATCCATTGTAACAAATTTACACTTTGTTAATACAATTCAGTTTTGGTGATCTATTTCTCATTCTTGATTGCCTAACCATTGTAATCCAATAACGATACTTAATTGAATCCTATTGGTGAGTAACAAGTGGTATCAGAGCTATCCATTGTAACAAATTTACACTTTGTTAATACAATTCAGTTTTGGTGATCTATTTCTCATTCTTGATTGCCTAACCATTGTAATCCAATAACGATACTTAATTGAATCCTATTGGTGAGTAACAAGTGGTATCAGAGCCCTTTCTTGGCTCTATATCATCATGATTCATATTCTCACACTCACAATTACCACAATCATCTTCACCATTTCATTTTCGGCGAAGTTTGTAACTTTTCCGATCAAGAAAATTCTAAAACCAAGAAGTACTACACTAGTACTCTTGTTTCTAATCAATTACACTATACTGGTGTAATTGATTAGTCATGTACTATCTGTTCAGAAATACGACTACTGGTTAAGTATCCATCGCGACCACAAGAGCAGCGCATTAGTGCTTAAATCCTCTGCTTTTGGTTGAATGGTCAGTTTTGGTTGACTTAAGGGTAGCCAAGAAACGGTTATTGTTGGTAGTTATTACTCAATTGAAGAAGGAGTGGAAACTAGCAATAGTCTCAAAGATAATCAAGAAACAGTACACGTGGCAGTTTGTTAAAGAATCTTGAGGTAGTTAACAATGATGGTTGCTACAAGAGTTTCTGGTCATACATCTGGTACTGCAAATTGTTCATTATTGGTTTTTGATGATGAAACAAAGAGATACATCGTAGATCAGATAGCAGAGATGGTGGGTGGTGCTATGCAGGCTATGAACACAAGATTGGAGCAAATTGTAACATAATCAAATGGGTGGTACCAATAGTGGTGGTCCAATGCAACACACAAGAGTAGCCAAGATTGACTTTCCTAAGTTCAATGGTGAAGATGTAAGAGGGTGGCTTTTCAGATGTGTGAACAGTTGTTTTTTATTGAACAAGTGGCTGAGATTGAGAAGGTAAATCTTGTCTTTATTCACCTTTATGATAAGGATTTGTTATGGCACACACAGTTTACTAAGATTCATGGAGGTTTTGTGAGTTGGGAAGTGTACAAACAAGCCATTTTAGACAGATTTAGTAGTGTTTGTGATGACCCCATGTATGAACTAAAGAACTTGAAGTATGAGACCACTGCTAGGGATTATGAAGATGCCTTTAATAATCTTTTGATCAGGGTAGAGATAAGTGAAGCACATGCAATGAGTTTTTTTTATGGGTGGGTTGCCAACTGAACTAGCCATGAGTGTTAGAATGTTCAAGCCAAAAACATTGGCTGACACTTATTGTTTGACAAACTTGCAAGAGGCTACTTTGAATGCATCTAAGAAAAAAACAAGACAACTTTTGTTCCTAGTAATAACAGATATGGCCAGGCTTATAATAGTACCTTTAAAAATCCATTGTTTCCAACCCCAAACACTGTTAGTAATATTTTCTAGGCTAAAGCAAACACCCCTTTTGCTGGTAACAATGGGATGTTGACATAGAAGGAGTATACAGAGAAGAGGGCTAACAATCTATGTTTTTACTATGATAAAAAAATATACCCTTAAGCATAAGTGTAGTGGTTAGTTGTACTCTTTGGTCTTAGTGCCTGACTTGGAAAATGAAGGAGTTTCATTTTTGGAGATAGATGAAACCGTGGGGGAAGAGGATTTGATAGATTTGCAGTCATAGCCATTGATTCACTAAATGATCTCACTGGTACCACCAATTTTCAAATCATGAGGGTTATTGGAATAGTTGGTAAGCATACTCTGCACATTTTGATTGACTGTGGGTCTACACACAACTTTTTAGACAAAAACATGGCCAAATAGATAGGCTGTCCCACTAGAAGTTCATGTCCATTACTAGTCACAATTGTAGATGGAAAAAAATTGGTTACTGATGCAAAATCAAGGATTTAAGTGGCATTTTTGGTCTACTCCTTTTACTACATATGTGATGTTATTACCTTTGGGGAGTATGACATAGTACTTGGAATTCAGTGGTTAGCTACATTAGGGGATATAGAGATGAATTTCAGATAGCTAAGGATGATTTTCAAGTATAATAATCAATGGGTTTTGCTCAGAGGAACTCACAAGTCTAATATGGAGTGGTTGATGATTAAAACTTCTGAAAAAACAATGTGACAAGCAGAATTATACTCTATGGCCCTATGTGTGTTTCCTAATTCTGCAGCCACATGTATGCAAATAGAAGCCACAAACATACCTGTTCATCCTGCTTTGCAACAAGTGGTGCAAGACTATGATGATGTATTTTCCATTCCTACTGAGCTACCACCAAGAAAGGACCATGACCACAAGATTCCCTTGGTTGAAGGAGCTCAACCAGTGAACATCAGACCTTATAGACACCCTCCCACTCAAAAGGATGCAATAGAAAAGATGGTTGCAGAACTGTTGGAAGCTAGTGTGATCAAAAGGAGTAAGAGTCCTTTCTCCTCTCCCATTGCTTCAGGTTAAAAAGAAGGACAACTCATGGAGAATGTGTGTGGATTATAGATAGCTCAATAAGCAAACAATCAAAGATAAATTCCCAATCCCGATCATAGAAGAGTTGATTGACGAGCTGCATGGGTCACAATTGTTTACTAAGCTGGATCTAAGGTCTGGGTACCATCAGATAGGAATGGATGATGAAGATATAGCTAAGACTGCATTCAGAACTCATGAGGGGCATTATGAGTTCTTGGTCATGCCATTTAGATTAACCAATGCTCCATCAACCTTCCAATCCTTAATGAATGAAGTTTTCGGGCAATGCTTAAGGAAATTTGTGCCAGTATCTTTTGATGACATCCTCATTTATAGTCAAATGGTTGAGGATCATGAGCAACATGTGATAATGGTGTTAGAAGTAATGAGGCAAAAAAAGTTGTATGCAAAGAAAAGTAAATGTGTGTTTGGTACAAACAAGGTGGAGTACTTGGGTCATGTGATTTCTGCCATGGGAGTTACTACTACTCCAGATAAGATTACAGCTATGTATCAATGACCAATGCCTACTAATGTGAAGCAATTGATAGGTTTTTTGGGCTTAATAGGTTACTATAGAAGATTTATACAAGGTTATGCTTCATTTAGTAGGCCATTGACTTAACTGCTCAAGAAAAAAAGTTTTTGGTGGACTGCCGATGCACAAGTAGCTTTTAACTACCTGTCTTTACAAAGGAATTTACCTTGGAAACAAATGATAGTGGCATTGGGTTAGGTGCTATGTTGTTGCAAGAAGGCCATCCAATAGCTTTTCTTAGCAAAACACTCTCTGCTAAACACCAGCTTATGTCCACATATGAAAATGATTTTTCGGCTATTGTTTATGCTTTAGAAAAGTGGAGAGGCTATTCACTGCTGATGCTTTATCAAGATTGTAATCTTCCGGTGAGTTGTATAGCTTGATCTCTTCTTCTCTCACCACTGATGTGTACAAGCAAATTGTAGCTAGTTAGCAGATTGATGCAAAATTGAAGAAAGTAATTGAAAAGCTACAACATGGTCAAGGAGTGAAGGGTTCTTATACTTGGGATTAGGAATTAAGGAGAAAAGGAAGGCTTATGGTGGGAAGTGATCAACCCCTACGCTCTGTTCTCGAGTTTATTTTTTAAAGTAATGGAAGGGGATGGGAAGGGAAATAAAAAAAAATGGGCGTTCTTAAGTTTTTTTAAGATGGAAAGGTAAGGGACGGGAAGGTGGGAGGGAGGGAAGGGATGGACTTTTGTGTGTATTTGTAATCTGCCCATATTTGTGATGATTAGGAGGGAACGGGTAAAATGACAATATAGGCTTTTATTAAATTACAATTATATCCTCATTTGTTCAAACAAATAACCACAAATTGACTGCATTATTTATCGATTCCCTTTCTTCTCAAATCAAATTTCATAAATTCTAAAACCGTAGGCGTGGTCGATAGTGAAATCAAGGGCGGTGGGACGACGTGAATGAAAAGAAACAATCAATAACCTTAACCTGTTATATCAATAAGCAACTTCAAATGTTCTTTTTTGATGATTAATCGAATCATTTACAAAAATTGCTTCAAGCATGACAATATCTGCAGGTGTTTTAATATTATAACAGAAAATATATATTTTTAGATGATTATCATATTAAACTTTATTCCGTAAAGAATGAAGTTAAAAGACTAATGATATCAGTAAACTCAACTCCAACCATGTTCGCATAACACATTTTTCTTCATATTCGAAAAATGGAGCACATAAATATATATTTTTAGTATCATATTAAAACTTTAATTCTAAGATTTTTAAAACATTGCTAAATATCTTCGTCATTTAAAGGATTACGGTTAAAAGTCGTTCATTGTATTATAACTTACGAAAGTTGTTTGAAAAGTTAAAATTTTATTCTAACTTGTTTAAGAAATCGACCATGTAGAACTATTGTTCATAATTTTATATAGTTTTAAGGGTATATTTGAAATTTTGTTAAATCCGTGTTCTTTCCATTCTACTTAAAATACAAACTCAAGAACACAAAGTGGAATAACCACTTTCTTCACAATGTCATCCTTTACTTTTCCCTTCCCATTCCACCCCCTTCTATTCTTTAAAATTTAGACTCGAGAACAGAGCGCTAAGAACAAAGTTGCTTAAACAATTTCATGAAGGGGCAGTTGGTAGCCATTCATGGGTCAGAACAACTACCACCAAACTCTGCAGTGTGTATTAGAGGAAGTTGAGGAAACATGTAAAACAAATGGTGAGGGAATGTGCTGTTTGTCAGAAAAACAAACCTTTGCCCTTACCTACTACCATTTAGTCTCATATTTCTATGGATTTCATTGAGAGCTTGCCTAAGTCACAAGGTAAGACAGACATACTGGTGGTGGAGGATAGGCTAAGTAAGTAGGCCCACTTCATTCCTTTATGACCTCCTTTTACTGCTATAGATGTTGCTCAAGTGTTCCTAGACAATATCTATAAGCTTCATAGGTTGCCAAACATTATTGTTTCAGATAGAGACAAGGTGTTTCTCAGTACTTTTTTGAAGGAGTTGTTCAAAATTTTGCAATTTAATCTCCACATGTCAACTTCCTATCACCCACAAACAGATGGTCAATCTGAAGTGGTGAATAGGTCATTTGAAAATTACTTGAGGTGCATGTCTGGTGAGCAACCCAAACATTAGATGAAGTGGCTATCCTTGGCTGAGTGGTGGTACAATAGCAATCATCATTCTGCTATTAATTCTACTCCATATGAAGTTGTCTATGGCCAAACACCACCTGTGCACATACCTTATGTAGAGGGAGAAAGTAGGGTGGAATCAGTGGATAGGACCTTGACAGCTAGGGAAGAAACTATTGCAACCTGTTAATTTCACTTGAAAAGAGCTCAGGATAGGATGAAATATCAAGCTGATAAGCATAGGACTGACATGGAATTTGTGGTCGGTGATTGGGTGTACTTAAAGCTGTAGCCACGTAGCTAGACAGGCAGGTTACCATTACAAAGGGCAAACAAAACAAGCGGTCACCAAAGTATTATGGTCCCTTTCAAGTGATGGATAAAGTTGGAGAAGTAGCTTATAGGCTAAGGTTGCCTGCTTCAGCTCAAATACACAGTGTGTTCCACATTTCACAGCTAAAGAAGTGCAGGGGGAACAATGAATCACAGTGGAGATTTGACAGCTTGTGATGATAATGGAGTGATGCTGGTGTGTAACACCCCCAAAATTTGGTACAGCGGAAGACTCAACAAGCTTTCGGGGTGTTACGGGGATTGGTATCCAACACAAGACATAAAAGAATGAGATAAAGAAAACATGAGAAAAACACAACCAAACGGGGTTTTAAAGTTTACATTTATCCCAAATTCATCCAAAGTCAGCCCCAAAAGTAATAAACATAGGTCCATAATTAAATATCAGAGTTTTAGAAAATAGATCCATAAACCAGGTGCCATAGCCAAGCCTTCCAATCCAAGCATCCAAATCATCACTTAATTACCTGAGAAAACGTGCTAAAAGTCAGCTTTCGCTGGAGAGATCATAGGTTTAAATTCATAATTCAATCTAGTGGACATATACGCAAAACGCTTGCTAGCTAGGCTAGGGATTAACTCAAAACCTGCGGATACCCTCTGCTCCATCATAAATACACGGATACCCTCCGTAATATCATAAATACTCGGATAACCTCCAAAGTATCATAATCCTATAGGTGCACACTATAGTATCTAAAATAAGCCAACAATAACTAGTCCACACGCGATAACACACTATGTGACTAATGTTGACAATTCATCCTAGTCCATAAGCATAGCAAGTTTTGAAAAATAAAGGCGATAATAGTCCACATAAAATAATTTGCACGTTTCTCACCCCATATATTGAAAACAAAGTTCAAGAGTAAAAAGTGGGGCTATGACTCACCTCAAGTCCAGAAATCAGCAAAAAGAAATCGGTAGAAGTAAGATGTATAGTAACTCAAATGACGGCAACTACGGACTCGGCACTTCCTAACAATATCAACTCGTTCAGAAATCATTTCCTCAAAATCAAATATTCCCAAACCCGAACGTATTCCATTTTACTTCCGGAAATCCATTTCTCGTATTAATCTCGTATTAGTTTGGAGTTTGACGTTTGGTATCCATGCGGGTGGTGGGTCGACACAACTCAAACCAAGAAGTCACAAACAAAAAGAATAATAAAACCATCTATAGGTCTAATATTAGTCCAATATATTATTTAAATAAATCATCGAAGTTTATCAAATCCGTCGATTTGGTAATCCCCCATATTTATTTACTTAATATATCACTCTAAGATTATACCCGAAACCTAAGTCATATTGCACATTGTTGGGAATTATTCTATTAGTTACCACGGTGAGTGAAGATATTACAACTGCAAGAAGATTGTACTTGCAGTGGAAACTCATTACCACTGCAAGAACAAATATTACCACTGCTCACTTGTTAGCTGTTAGAGAAACGCGTATTGATAAACATAGAAAAGATTTTGTGTATATCTTATTCTATTAGTATTATACTTATCTTGTACAAGAGGACTCCTTGTTCTATAAAAGGAGATCCTAGATGATAACTTAGATATACGTTTTCTTAGAGCTTCAAGGTGTAACCCTAGTGATATCTCAGATCACTCGTATTATTATTATTAATAATATTGGAGCTAGTTGTTTTGTTATATTCATTGTTCACACATTAATCTGTTTCACTTACAATTAATCTTCTAAGTATCATTAAGTAGATTCCGCATACTTAGTGATATCACTCAAAGTATCATTATCAACACAAGTTCAAGGTGTACACGATCCAACAAGTGGTATCAGAGCAAGGCTTTGATATTTTGATTTAGAAGATCCTATGGCAGATTCAAAAGATACAATGGAGACAGAAACAAGCCAATCTAATATTGCTGCAAAGCTTCCCAAGCTTAAAATTAATGACTTTGAGATGTGGAGGCTTATGATTGAACAATTCTTTATGGTTCAAGACTACACATTATGGGAGATCATAACGTGTGGAAATTCATTCAAACCTGGTACAACTGTTGAGACAGTTGGTGGCAAGCCAGTAACAAAAGTAAATGCTGGTCCAGTTACAAATGATGAAAGAAACCAACTTAAGAATGATTTGAAGGCTAGAGGTTTGCTATTGATGGCTCTACCCAGAGAACAAGTCCAGGCTTTTACCAAATACAAGGATGCAAAGACCCTCTTTGATGAGATATGTGAAGTATTTGGTGGTAATGACTATACCAAGAAAACTCAAAAGACTTTACTGAAGCAGACCTATGAGAATTTTGGCTCATCAAGCAATGAATCTCTTGATAGCATATTCACAAGGCTACAAAAGATTGTAACTCAGCTGACTGCTTTTGGAATTGAGGTAGAAAAGGAAGACCTCAATCTTAAATTTTTAAGAAGTTTACCTGCTGAGTTTGATACAAATGTTGCTGTATGGGAGGACAAGTCAGATCTTGAGACAATGAAGCTTAATGATGTGTACAATAACTTCAAAGTTATTGAACAAAGACTTAAGAAAGCTGGCAAGTTAAAGACAAGTTCTGCAGGAGTTGCACTCATATCATCATCAGGTAATGACAGTTCTGATGATGAAAGTGACAGTGATGATGACAGTGGTAACATGATTGTTTCCACTGGTAATGGAAATGTTTCCACTAGGAGCTCTAAAAAGCAGGTTGCAGGACTAAGTGATGCTACTTTCTATGCCTTTATATCCAGCCATGTGGGTGGTTCAATCCTCAATCATGAAGATTTGGATCAAATTGATGAAGATGATATGGAGGAGATGGACATCAAATGGCAGGTAGCATTGCTCAGCTTAAGATCAAAGAAGTTCTGGAAGAAGACAGGGAGAAAGATTCATATAAGTGGAGATGAGACTGTAGGTTTTGATAAAAAGAAGGTGGAGTGCTATAACTGTCACAAGAAGGGGCACTTTTCAAGAGAATGCAGAAAACCAAGGAAATCTGACAATAAGTCAACTTGGTACAAGAAGGAAAAGGCCAAAGAACCTACAACAGAAGAGCCAAAGGTGCTATTGGCTATTGATGGAGTAAGCTTTGATTGGAGCTTTATGGGTCAGAATGGAGAAGATGATACAGAATCTGCAATGCTAGCCACTGAGCATGCACTCATGGCTTTCTCTGACTCTGAGGTATATACTGATAATGCTTGTTCTAAAAACTGTAAGGCTGCTAAAGAGTTAGAGGTTTCTAAAACACAATATGATGAACTGATGCTAGATTTACATCATACTAATTATAATTTAGCAAATCATAAAAGAGGTCTAGGTGTTTTAGAAAAGCAGATAGAGCATTATAGGGCTAATGAATCTAAGTTCAGAGATGATATTGCTGTTTTAAAAAGAGATTTAGATTTTTATCTTGAAGTAAATAAAGCTCTTAGGGAAGAGATTGAGAAAGTTAAAAAGGCTAGTGAGAATATTGAGATTACTAAGAAAACTCTAGACCATCAATCCAAGAGCATTGACAAAATTTGGGAAGCCCAAATTGTGAGCAAAGCTAAATCAGGTCTTGGATACAATACTGTTCCACCACCTCTAAGAGGTGTTCCAGCACCTCCTGGTATTGATCTTGCTCACACAGGCTTAGAAGAGTTTCAGGATCCACCCATGACCTATGGACCAAAATTTGTTAAACCAGTTGAAACTGAAAAGGTTCAGGTTGAGGTTGAGACTTTTGATAGTGCTAGTGACTCATCTCTTAAAGATGAATGTTTGAATGTTGAGTCTAAAACTAGTGTTACTGAAAATGTTAAAGTTGAGGAGAGTAAAAGCATTCCTGAAAAAGTTAAAGAGAAGCCTAGAACACAGTCTAATTTCACTAGGTCTACTACTAGGTATGCTGAAATGTACAGGGATAGGCCTAAATCTCCTAGAGGTAACATGAGAAGTTGGAATCATGTTAAAACTAGACAGTTTGGTAGTGACTTTGTGTTTTACAATAAGGCTTGTCACATATGTGGTAGCTTTGACCATTTAGCTAAAGACTGTACCTACCACATGGGAAGAAGGGAAGTTTTTACAAGGGTGAATGGATCAAATTCTAATAAAATGACTCACCCAAATCCCCTAAGCAAAATGGTTCCCAGGTCTGTTATGCTTAACACTGGCATTAAACATGTTTCCACTGCTAGACCAGCAGTTACCACTGCCAGAAGTAATAACAGAGTTTATCCTAAGTCCCCTGTCACTTCTTTTGTTAAATCTTACCAAACAGGGAAAAAGACTTATTTTGAAAAGAATGATCACAAGAACCACATGTGGAGACCAAAATTTTCTAATCCAGCAGTTTCCACTGCTAGGCATGCAGTTACCACTGCAAGACCAATTGTTTCCACTGATGTTCAAAAGAAAAGGGTAAACTTGGGAAAAGCTGTTAAGGCCTCAGCTCGTTGGGAATGGAAACCAAAAGGAACAACAAACAATCCCAATGGTGTATCAATGACCTTTGATAGATATAATTATATTGATACACGAGGCAGATCCAAGTCATTTGTGGCTTGGGTCCCCAAAAGGTACTAATTTCTTTATATTGTGTGCAGGGACATTCAAAGACAAAAGAAGATCAAGGTTATTCAGATAGTGGATGTTCCAGGCATATGACTGGCAACAAGGCTTATCTTTCAAATTTCAAATCACTTGATGGGCAAGCTGTCAGTTTTGGAGGAGGAATTGGTGGAAAAGTTTCAGGCAAAGGTACTATCAAGGCTGGAAACTTGGACTTTGAGAATGTATACTATGTACCAGAACTCAAGTACAACCTCTTCAGTGTGTCACAAATGTGTGACAAGAAACACAGAGTTCTATTCTCAGAAGATGAATGCTTTATCTTATCTAAGGATTATAAGCTACCTGAAGAAAAAGACATTTTGCTTAAAATTCCTAGAAAAGGTAATCTATATAGCATAGACATGAAGAAGATAGTGGCTAAGGATGATGTTACTTGTTTACTTGCAAAAGCCACTCTGGATGAATCTATGCTTTGGCACAGAAGACTTGGTCATGTTAATTTCAAGACTATCAATAAGATTGTAAAAGATGGTCTGGTCATAGGATTACCTCAGAAGAGATTTGAAAATGATCAAACATGTGTTGCTTGTCTTAAAGGAAAGCAACACAGAGCTTCATGCAAGTCCAAGACAGTTAATACTATTGATCATCCACTCTACATGCTACATATGGACTTGTTTGGTCCTACTTCTGTAAGCAGCATCAATTTGAAGAAGTATTGCCTTGTTGTGACTGATGATTTTAGCAGATTTACGTGGGTTTTCTTCTTAAATACCAAGGATGAAACCACTGACATACTCAAGACTTTCATCACTGAAGTTGAAAATCAGACTGAAAAGAAGATAAAGATCATCAGATGTGACAATGGGACAGAGTTCAAGAATAGAGTAATGGATGACTTCTGCAGAGACAAAGGTATTAAAAGAGAATTTAGTGTTGCAAGAACACCTCAGCAAAATGGTGTTGCTGAAAGAAGAAACAGAACACTAATTGAGGCTGCAAGAACTATGATTGCTGATTCAAAGTTACCAGTGACATTTTGGGCTGAAGCAGTTAACACTGCTTGCTATATTCAAAATAGAGTATTAGTGGTCAAGTCAAAGAACAAGACACCGTATGAGCTTTTCAGAGGAAGACCCCCACTTTTGGATTTCTTGAAGCCATTTGGATGTTATGTCACAATTCTGAATACCATTGATCATTTGGGAAAGTTTGAAGAAAAGGCAGATGAAGGTTTCTTTGTTGGTTATTCCATGGTTAGTAAGGCTTTTAGAGTCTACAACTTAAGAACAAGAAAGATAGAAGAGAATTTGCATGTTCAGTTTCTTGAAAATAAAGCTAATATAGCAGGTTCAGGACCTGAATGGCTATTTGATCTTGAGACTTTATCAAATACCATGAATTATGTTCCTATTGCTTCAAATTCAAGTGATGTTGATCTTGAAGATTCAGAAGAGTTTATTGATGATGATGAATCTTGTCAAGATGATGAGGATGACAAAGATCAATTTGTTATGCCAATCTGGGACTTTGATGCTAATGCAGACTCACAACCTTCACAACCTTCAAAGAATACTAGTCCGGAAGATGAATTTGTGAATTTTGATGTTCTGCATGATGACTTTCCTGAAGACAGTGGTAATCCTACTACCACTGCAACACATGATGTTTCCACTGAAGGTCCAGCTGTAGAAAATATAGCTCAGGAGACACAAATTGATGATGTTGAAATCACTAATATGCCATCATCATATGATATTCCTAACACATCACAGTCTACAATTCATAAAGCTCATCCAATTAAGAATGTTATTGGTGAAATTAATTCAGGTGTGAAAACAAGAAGGCAAACAAGGATGACAGATGTTCATGGGTTCATAAGTGAAGTCTATGAGTCCAAGAATCATATTACCAAGAATGAATGTTTATTCTTCTGCTTTCTATCACAAATGGAGCCTAAAAATGTTTCTATGGCTTTAGGAGAATCAAGCTGGGTTGAAGCTATGCAGGAAGAGCTATTGCAGTTTAAGCTTCAAAAGGTTTGGGTTCTTTGTGACTTACCTGATGGTATGAAAGTGATTGGTACTAAATGGGTGTTCAGAAATAAGAAAGATGAAAGAGGCATTGTCATCAGAAACAAAGCTAGATTAGTTGCTCAAGGATACACTCAAGAGGAGGGTATTGATTATGAAGAAGTTTTTGCTCCTGTTGCAAGGCTTGAGGCTATTAGACTATTTCTAGCTTATGCATCATTTATGGGCTTTACTGTCTATCAAATGGATGTTAAGAGTGCCTTTCTTTATGGTACTATTGATGAGGAGGTATATGTTGCTCAACCTCCAGGCTTTGAAGATCCACATCACCCCAACAAAGTTTATAAAGTAGTCAAGGCTCTTTATGGTCTACATCAGGCTCCAAGGAAATGGTATGAAACCTTAGCTACTTATTTAATGAATAATGGGTTTCATAGGGGCAAGATAGATCAAACTTTGTTTATCAAGAAAGATAAGGGTGATATACTACTTGTTCAAGTATATGTTGATGATATTATCTTTGGATCTACTAAACCAGAGATGTGTAAAGAGTTTGAGAAGCTGATGAAAGATGAATTTCAAATGAGTTCTATGGGGGAACTCACATTCTTTTTGGGGCTGCAAGTTCAACAGAGTAAAGAAGGAATTTTTATTAGTCAAGACAAGTATGTGGCTGAGATTATTAAGAAGTTCAAGTTCACTGATGCAAAATCTTCCAATACCCCTGCTGACAAGACCACTCACTTATTATTGAAGAATGCTAGTGGTGTAAATGTGGATGTGCATACTTACAGGTCAATGATTGGCTCTTTGATGTATCTTACTTCCTCAAGGCCAGACATTATGTTTGCTGTGTGTGCCTGTGCAAGATTTCAAGTGACTCCAAAGACATCTCATATGACTGCAGTGGAAAAGATTTTTCGATACTTGAAGACTTATCCTAATCTGGGATTGTGGTATCCAAGGGAATCTCCTATGGAGTTGATTACCTACTCAGATAGTGACTATGCTGGTGCAAGCTTGGATAGAAGGTCAACCACAGGAGGATGTCAATTTCTTGGATGTAGATTGGTGTCATGGCAGTGCAAGAAACAGACAATGGTTGCTACTTCAACTACTGAAGCAGAATATGTTGCAGCTGCTAGTTGTTGTGCTCAGATCCTTTGGCTTCAGAATCAACTCTTGGATTATGGGTACAATTTCATGAACACCATCATCTATATAGACAATAGTAGTACAATTTGCATTATTAAGAATCCTGTGCAACACACTAAAACTAAACATATTGAACTTAGACATCACTTTATTAGAGATTGTTTTGAGAAAAAGCTCATTAATGTTGTCAAAATTCATACTGATGACAATTATGCTGATTTATTAACAAAAGGGCTTGATGTGGGTAGGTTTCAGTACTTGGTAACAGGTATTGGAATGCTTAATCCATAAATTCTTGATGTCTAATACTTTTTAGTGTAGCAGGATGGATTTTAATGTACTATTATTGTTTGTATAAGTATGAATGGCTTTTCACTAACAATTCAGTTCAGTGGAACCTATGCATCACACAGTGGAAAGATTTGCTCTCACAGTAATAACAAGAAAATAGAGAAGATCATTTATTTATTGCTTAACAAAGGTTGCAGAGTACATTCTTTTCAAAGACTACTTCAAAACACATGTCAATAACATACAACCTAACAACCTGAGATCTTCAGACACTACATAGGCTTCTTTCCTTTGTCCTCATATGTATGCTTGCTCTTAGCTGGCTTGTTCCTTTTCTCATCAAAGGATAGTTGCTTCCTTGGACATGCAAGACCAAGCACTTGTGGTGGAGGTTTCAGATCTTTTGCAGACTTTGATGACTCTGGCCACTTCATGTTGCTTATGGCAGTTTTCAGGGCAGTTGTAAGTGCTTTTGGCAGTTCCTCAGACAGGTTGAAGGTTGGATCATCTTTCTCTGAATCAATATCAATAGATGGAGCTGATGCAGTTGTTGGTGGAAAGTATCCACTCCATCCAGTAGACTGCTCCTCAGAATCTGAGTAGTAGCTGATTGCTTCATCTGAAGAATCATCCGAGGAGATATAGATAAGTGGAAACCAACTCATGATGATGTATGGGATTATGTTTCTTGAGGGATGTTGTTGATAAAAGATAAAGGTTTTTTATCCCTATTTATATGCAAAGTCAAGGTTTATGGCTAATTAATGAAGATTATTTACTTCCATCCGTTTTGGTAGGTTGAAGAAGTTATTATGGAAGATATCAAGTTGCCTTTGGAGCAATAAATGTATAAATAGTAACTTGGGTTTACTATTTTTGGTTAAGATTGGATGGTTACTTTGCATGGAGTTATAAGATGTGTATCTTAAGACACATAACAAATGGTTATTGATTCACCATGTCTAATCCACATAAGAATCAACTAGTCCTGAGCAAACGGCTACAGGTAAAGACACATCAAATCCGTTCATGGTTGATAGTTTACCAAAAACTAGGTTATCAACTCACCATACATCTTTGTGATCAAGAGTTGGCTAGTCCATAGCAAACGGCTCATGGTAAAGACATATCAAATCCGTTGATAGCTGATAGTTTGCTAAAAACTATAATTAGAGCAGAAAATTTTACATGTTTTACTTATCATTGCTCTTTGAAAAAACTCTTTTGATTTTTACCACTGCAGGTTCACAGTTACCACTGACAGTGTAAACTTTTTCTTTGGCAACACTTCATATGTCTGACTCTCACGAATTAGATATAGGTTGTGCAGTTTCTATGCCTTATGATGCACCTCTCCCAGAAGGTAATACATCTGGAAGTGCTGAAGGTAGTATGTTACCAAAAGGAATTGATGGAACTGTGTACCCCATTCTCTTAACAGGTGGATACTTATTGATGGAAGGACTTCTGAATTTTGTCTGATTATGCTGCTTATTGATGGAGATTCTCCCAAACAGGGGAGGATACAAAATTTTGATAATAATGATCAGATTCAGGGGAGGTTTGTCTTGAGAGTGTATGCAGATAATGAGAAGGTTAGAGCTTTGATTCAGAAGATTAAAGATCAAAGTGTAAGAGCTGATAAAGGATCAAGAAAAACAAGATAAGTGTTTGGAAGAATTCCCATATCCTCAGGTTTATTATATACTTGAAGAAACTTATTGATTTACAAATAAATCATAAGTTTAGGGGAGGATTGTTGGGAATTATTCTATTAGTTACCACGGTGAGTGAAGATATTACAACTGCAAGAAGATTGTACTTGCAGTGGAAACTCATTACCACTGCAAGAACAAATATTACCACTGCTCACTTGTTAGCTGTTAGAGAAACGCGTATTGATAAACATAGAAAAGATTTTGTGTATATCTTATTCTATTAGTATTATACTTATCTTGTACAAGAGGACTCCTTGTTCTATAAAAGGAGATCCTAGATGATAACTTAGATATACGTTTTCTTAGAGCTTCAAGGTGTAACCCTAGTGATATCTCAGATCACTCGTATTATTATTATTAATAATATTGGAGCTAGTTGTTTTGTTATATTCATTGTTCACACATTAATCTGTTTCACTTACAATTAATCTTCTAAGTATCATTAAGTAGATTCCGCATACTTAGTGATATCACTCAAAGTATCATTATCAACACAAGTTCAAGGTGTACACGATCCAACACACATAAAGTACTATATGGTATGTATCAAAGTTTAATAAATTCCCTAATTATGCCATCAAGCTTACCAAATTTGTCAATTTGGCAACTTCACGAGATATGTAGTAATTCATCATTCTTGTACACATACCACAACCTATGGGCGTCGTAGGATACGATGCCCATTAATATACTCAATTTATACAATTAAATAGCTCTTATTTAACCCGTCGATTAAATAAGTTACGTAGTTATCGAAAGTGAATATATTAATCGCCACATATCCGTGACAACACGAACGTCACTAAATAATAACATCGTCCACTTGGACTCAAGTGACCACAAACCCATATAACTCGATAGTTTCCTAGTTTATTTAAAAGAAGTTATTTTATTTAATATTTATTCAACGTCAAAGATTTAATCGTTATTTATAGTCGTTTAATTATAAAAACGCTCCCGACATTTATTACACTACTTTCATAGTATATTATTTATCGTCACGTTATTATAATATTCCTCGTGATCGTTTTATTTTTAATATACGCATTTATATATTTATTTATACGTTTTTCACGTCTATATACTTATATAAACGTTTATATTACCAATAATATTATTACGAGTTTTATTATTAGCGTTTGATTATAAATATTTATCGAGTCATATGAGATGGTCACATGTCCGAGTCATCACTCTCGGCTCATTGTCCAAGTCCAAAATAAAGTAACTAAGTCAAAGTCAAGCAATCCAACCCGTCCAATCAATACCCATAACACGTGCTACAACAATAGGGTCCGACTACGGTACCCGACTAACCTATCTCCATCATCTAATTTGACCGTCTCACAATCGGTCCCCATACCATATCGCCAACACAATCTCCACAATACCAAAATTTATATACCACAACGAATACATATGGTAACTAAATGTACCCAAGTCACAACGACAACAAAATAACAACAATATGAACCGGAAGACCCATTTGGGTCTCGGCTAACTCCACGAGTCAAGATGACTCAAGCCTATGACCACAAGGGTCTCGGCTTAGGCTCATACGAGCACACCAAGCTGCCCAAACGGACCATCACGGTCTCGGCAACACCAAACAACAACAACAAGGTCCATAACAATACAATTTGAGCCAAGCATCAAGCTCCAACTATCAAGGCTCTCGCTACAAGGCTACAAGGTCAAATCCCATCAATAAAAACTAAGCCATAAGGCTCGAATCATGCCAAGCCGTGAGCTACGGCTCACGGTTATCACGTCGACACCAAACAAGACCCAAAACCCGGATACCAAACGAGTTTTTATCATCAAAACATCATTTCCCAATAGTTTAAAACAAAACCCAACACGAAAAATCCATATATACATGGATTGGAGCATGAATCGAGGCACACGAGGCAAACTCGTGGCCACTCACCTTCAAATCGGCTTCAAAAACGAGTTTCTCCAAAAACCCAACAAGATCTAATAAAAATGGTGGTGTTTAGGTGGCGGTGGTGATGAGAACGAGGTGTTAGAGTGAGTTTTAGGGCGCGTGCTTTATGTCAAAAGATAGATCGGAACGAGGTGATTAAGATGGTGGTGTTATCTTGAACGTGGGAGTGGCGGTGGTCGCTGTGGTGATGGATTAAGGTGGTGGCGGTTGTGTAGTTTCAAGAGAGAGAGAGAGAGATATGAATATTTTGGTGAGGGTGGGTTGTGTTGTGTTTCCAGGTTTTATCACAAGGACGATTTGTATATACTTTTTTTTATTTTTCTTCTTTTTTATTTAATAATAATAATAATAATAATAATAATAATAATAGTAAGGATGAATGTATTATTATATTTAGGGTATGGTGGCTAGGTGTAAATTACACGGACCAAAACCCGTAACTTTTTAAAATACTCCAACTCTTTCTCGAACCGAGTTCGTTCCAAATTATTTAATATCTCACGAGACGTTCAAAATAAATAAACATATAGTCGAACCGTAATTCAAAACATGAAATTTTGGTCAGGTTATCTAGTGCCGGAGTAAACGTAGTGCCAAATAAAATCTCGAAATAAATTCTCATCACATCGAAAATTCAAATTCAATTCCATAAAAATTTTAAATATAATCAAACACAATATAGGTTTTACAAGTTCGTTACGAATAAAATTTTAAATGTAAATTTATAAACGAACTTTTAACGTAATGCGGGTTTTCAAAATGGCTCCCTAATTTGCCAGTTGTCACATGGTGGAGCCTATAGCCATTCTAGACAGAAGATTGGCTAAGAAGGGCAACTCTAATACTGTTTTTGTCTTGGTCCAATGGCCAAATGGGTCCAAGGAGGATGCAACTTGGGAACCCATTGAGGAAATTCAAAAGAAATTACCTAGTTTCAATATTTGATCTTGAGGACAAGATCAATTTGAGGGGATGGATTGATAAGTTCTTAAAGGAATAAGCTGTTAGATAAGTTGATGGCACGCGAGGTTCACATGAATAGTCCTGGACTAGACATGTGAGGTGCACGTGACTTTCTCCTCAACTGCTACTAACAACATTTCCCGCCAAAACTAAGTTTAAATAGTTGTTACATTTCATTTTACATTTTAGCTAGAAATTGTATCTCTCTTTTCTCTCAACTCATTCCAGCTATAAATTGTAACAACTTTACACTTTGTTAAGACAATTCAGTTTTGGTGATCTATTTCTCATTCTTAATTGCCCAACCATTGTAATCCAATAACGATACTTAATTGAATCCTATTGGTGTGTAACACTGAGATCATTGAGTTTTTCTCGTTTTTGATTCTTGTTTGAGTTTGGTTGTAAGTTGAGGAGATGTGGGTTTTAGATGTGGTTTGATGTTGTTTGTTTTGGTTAATACTTAATAGAATAATTAGATTGTACATTGTGGTTAAATAATTGTATATTTTGGTAAAGAGTTAAATTAAATTATATATTAATTGACCACTTTAATAGCATTAATGTGGTGTTTGTTTTTTTTAATATGTGAATTAAAGTGTTTTGTAAGTCTGAAAATTATGTGCATTAAAGTGGTGTATATTATGTTTATTTTCTTGTAAGTCTAAAAATTTGGAGAGAGAGAGTAATCCATCTATTATATTATATGTAGTATAGATATTGGTCTTAAAGGTGGTGGTTGTGAGTTATGGTTAAATTGAGGTTCAAGTTATACATGCAAAATATTTTTCATGTTTACCGAAAATCACATTTGCCAACAATTTTTACAAAATCTAATAGAACGATACACAAAATCCCCCTCTAGCTTCTTACCGTATTTTCTAGCTCTTATATTAATGTTTAAAATGAATGATTAATTAACCTCACTGAAGTGTTCCACCCTGAAAATCAGCACACTTCATAATGTTGTCTTTTATGGTACATATAGGGATCAGCCAGTCACTCCACATCCACAGGCGTTGAATCCAATTCTAGCAAAAAGACAATGTCTTCCCTTAAATGCCTTTCTTACTCACAGCTCAATTTTAAAGATATAGAATCTGCAACCAACAACTTTTCTCCTGAGAATAAGATAAAAAAAATAGAGTTGCATGGGTTTACCAAGGCCGTATGTTGCATTCCGGACAGTTCATCGATATTATTGCACGGGGGATCTATACTAAATATCGAAAAGATGAGACCAAAAAGTTTAGGATGGAGAAGTCGATGCTTTCTAGTCTCAATCATACGAATCTAGTGTCTGTTATTGGGTTTTGTGATAAGTTTCTGATTACCGTATACAAGAAGGAGGCCAACGGAAGTCTCAACAGATATCTAAGTGAAAAGACCCTCACATGGATGCAAAGGTTGAAGATATGTCTGGGCGTTGCAAATGCATTGAGTTACATCCATTATGATGTTAGCCGTGATTTTAGTGTTATACATTGCAACATCAAGAGCTCGAAAATTTTACTAGATGACAAATGGGAACCCAAGTTATCTGGTTTTGAACTTTCGTTGAAAAATACAGTAGCTCGGAGGCACCGTCTTCTTCTTACTCGTGATATTGTTAAGAATGCGTATCTAGACCCAAAATATAGAATGACTGGTGGTGTAACCCACAAGTCAGATGTGTATTCATTCGGTGTTGTATTATTTGAAGTGTTGTGCGGAAGGAGTGCAGTTCTTCCAGATGAAGAGTTGGATGAGGGGTTATTGAGTCAATTGGCAAAATCTCATTTGGATGATATGATCGATCCACATTTACGGAAACAGATGGACCCAGAAGCATTCAAAATCTTCTTAGAGACAGCATTTTACTGCATACATGAGGAAAGGGGGAAGCGTCCACATATAGATCAGGTTGTCAAAAGACTTGATAAAGCTTCAGAACATCAGTGGAGACGTGAAAATCCAGTTGAGCATACATCATTCAATCGATTGAAGGTACGTAATTAATATACTTAAACTTTTAATTTAAGGCCGATTGTCCTAATTATAAACAAGAGTTATTCTATGTTAGCAACTGTTATCATCTGATTTAACCATATAACCACTAATGACTAATACACTATGTATCCTCACTACAAATGCCAGTACGTTTCTAATCAAGTATCAAAAAATTATTACCTTACTAAAACGTGTATGTAATTTAGATTTTATATTATTATTATATTTTAACATTGTATTTTATATTTCTTAGAATATAATACCATAGAACTAAAAAGTATCATACGAATCTAAGATTTTTATGATAAATGCGGTGAACGAGTGTTACATGGTCGCGCTTCACTGGAACATGATTGCATAATAATTCTATCAGAAAAATAAAATTATTACGGTGCATAAGTTAATAATTTTGGTTTATAAATGATACAAAGTTGAGTTTTTTTTTAAAAAACTTAAGCTAAGCATGTAATAAAGTATGTAGTACGTACATTTTGGATATATACACCGAAATAATTGATTATCCCAACAAATGTTAACCATGATGGCACGATCTTTGCTTTCATAAACTAAGTTAGTTTGAAAAGTTATTGATATGAATTAATAGCTTCATATTTCTAAATAATAAATTTTTTATACTCCGTTAATAACATGAAAAAAGAAGTTAATATGATAAAAACCTTTCAAAGAGACTATATTTCTCAAGATGTACTTGTAAATATTATAAGTTAATATTAATATTAATATTAGACAAAATATGCACAATTAGACGAAATTCAAAAGTATGATATATAAAATAATAATAATGATAATGATGATGATGATGATGATGATAATAATAATAATAATAATAATAATAATAATAATAATAATAATAATAATGGTTTTTACGGAGGACATTTATGGGGACCTTAGCGTTGTCCTAGGAAAAAATAAAAAACAACATTTATATTATATTTGTAGTTATCGTTATTAGAGTAAATTTATTCTAATTCACAAAATCTTGTATGACAGACAATATATTAACATAAAAGTATCGTTATTTAAAAAAATGAACAACATATAAAATTTATATTATTTTTGTAGTTATCGTTATTAGAGTAAATTTATTCTAATAGACAAAATCCTGTATGACAAACACTATATTAACATAAAAATATCGTTATATAAAAAAATGCACAACATATCAAATTTTTGTACGCAATATCTAAACTAAAAGTTATTTATATTTGGTCCGTGTGCGCGCACTGAATTTATGACTGGTAAGTACCTGTTATAAAATTAGTTGGTTTAAAGACTTACAATCTTCATATCTAAAAGTTGAGTTTTTTCTAAACACACCAACATTAGTGACTTTGAGTATTGTTTTTCTAAGTTTAGACACTATATCTCACTTTATTTATTTATTTATATTTTTTTTAAAGTTTTGTACCTTCACACAACCACAAATCACATGTAATTATTTCTTAGCTTTCTTCTAAAAAACGGTAAAGAATTTTAGTGAATATACCGAAAAGGGGGAGGGGGATGGTTAAAAGTAAAATACAATAACTAAAGGCTCGTCTGGTTTGTATGTAGGTTTATGATTTGACATAGGTTTGAGGGACAAGATTGAGAAAGATAAAATATGATACTTTTATAAAGTTGTGTTTTATAAATCAAGATTTGAACATGCATTTTATTACTCTTTATTAAAAATCAAATGAAAAGCAATGGGATTGGACTATTAAGGGTGTGTTTGTTAAAAGAAGTGTGAGCGATAGCAGTGAGTTGTGAGAAGTAGCCACAGCTCAGTGATCACTGCTTCTTAAAGAAACATTGAAAAAATGATCATTCTTAAAAATAAGCAAAGCTCACCGCTCTTTTGCCAAACGAACACTAAAAATAAAAAAGCATGTTGCTCACCGATCATTGCCCCAAAAAGCTCCAAAAAAAGCTCCGCGCCAAACATAGCCTAAATACAATTGATAACATTATAAAAAGTTAATATATGAAAATGGGCTATGCAAGAAGTAGAAGTACAAGGTGTTGGATTATCAAATTCTCCATATTAATACGTTTTATCAATCATATATTTATAGTGCAACTACGTTACAATCCTAAAACCTTAATTAATGAACCCAAATCCCATCAGTAGGTTTGCGTCGACTAACAAAATATTGCCCAACACTCCCTCGCAATTAGAGCGGCAAAATTGTGAAATCTCGAATTGGAGAAAAAAAGAAACTAAAATTAAAGGTATAGATACAAAAAAATATAGTTGTCTTGATAAAAATTCAAGACTTTGATATCACCTAATCACAACGGTAAACATAATCCCTGGTTGGTAATGACGTCAACTAACTCTTAGCGGTTTGAGAGTTATATGCAAATCAATAAGCCAATGTTATATTTTGAGTCCAGTTGCTTGTTACGACGCGTCGTCATGGCCACTCTTGTGATTTCAGTATGCTTTTCTACATAACTTAAATACCAAAAGCTAAGCTACTTGTTATGAGGATTTTTCAAAACCTGGAATTTTAGTAATGAATTGTATTCTTAAATTTAAACCCCTATATTCCAAACGTCTATATTTTCGTTTAAGCCCTATTTGGTTTATTGTAATCTGTCGTAATTGGATATAATTGTAATATGATTATATTACGCAGGTTGTTTGGTTTGCATAATTGATGTAATTGTAATTCAAATTACATTATGTAGGTTGTTTGGTTTATAATGTAATTGTAATTCAATAATTCCAATTACATCAAGTGAGGAAATTCAAATTACATAGTAAGTTGGATGAAAGTTTTGAATTACGTTGTAATTCAATATTATATAATTTAATGCATCAGTATTTATATATTATTATTATTATTATTATTATTATTATTATTATTATCATTATCATTATCATTATCATTATCATTATCATTATCTTGTTATTATTATTATTATTATTATTATTATTATTATTATTATTATTATTATTATTATTATTATTATTAATGTTTTCTGAATTATATTACGCTGTCAGTCAACTAAACATAATGACAGATTTCATCAATTACAATTACAAGACATTACAATTCCAACACATTCCAATTCTTTGAATTACAATTCTTTCAAATTACAACTCGTATCAAAGATTACAATTCCTTTAAAAACATTCTGCCATCCAATTGTACCCTGAGAGTTTGTCATTTAAAAGTTAGGAGAACTATGGTAAATAAAGTAGTAAACCCTTAAACTAACCGCATAACAAGATTAAAAATAACACCAATCTAAATTAGGGTAAACATCCGATCGGGTTCAAGATCCCACCCGGTTCTTATCAACCAATAAATAATATTTTAGCTAAAAGTAAATTTTATCCTCCCACAATTATAGCTAAATCAACTAACTATGGTAAACCCTTAAACTAATAAACAACATAAAATGATTAAAAAAAACACCAATCTAAATTAGGGTAAACATCCGATCGGGTTCAAGATCCCACCTGGTCCTTATCAACCAATAACTAATAACAATTTAACTAAGTGTAAATTTTATCCTCCCTAGTTATAGCTAACTCAACTAACTAAAAAAACATTAAAAAAGATAGACATAAATGCGATTCCGTTTCATACATTTACAGAACTTACAATGAAAGAAGCCAAAAAAAAAAAAAAAAAAAAAAAAAAAAAATTAACTTTTTTTTTTTTTTTTTTTTTTTTTTTTTTTTTTTTTTTATGTCCCAAAATAATTGTTCACTTCTTATTTTAACTAATCAGAAATGACCTTAATGGGTAAAAATAATCCCACTTTTGTTAAACCGTGTATTTTTTTCGGGTGACAATAATTTTAGGACAAAGAAAGTGATAAGGTTAAAATTATTAAGTAATGATAATGAGATATAACTAAAATGCTTCAACTAATTCCCACTTCATTCATCACTTGAAACACGGCATATGTATATTCTTTGTTTAACTTCATTTTCAATCTTGTCACATATCTTGATCTTTTTGTTAGATGTACTTTTAGGTGTTAGTTTTAGGGATGAAAATTATCTTTTTAATAGTTAACATAAAACAAATCATTCTATTGCTTTTGAACGTTCTCATATTTTATGAAGGGTGAAGTTATGATTTAATCCATTCTTTCGAGTTAATATATAGTTTAACCAGTTAGCTTTTTTGGACAATATTTTTGTTTTTATCTTTTCTTGCGACATTTTTGTCGTTAACTATACATGACAATTTAATATATATGACAATTTAATAAATCCTTAACTAATATTGGCAAGGGTTTTTTCTTTTTACTAAATTTACATGATACTGGTTCAAATAAAGAATACTATGTCATGAATACGGATGTTAAAAAAAACGCACCCAAAAAAAGTGAGCCAGTATGCTTGATCTGAATATGGGAAAAGTTGCAAGTAGGGGTGACAATTCTAGACAAGATACATAACACAGCTTAAAACCAGCATGATATTAAATTAGTTTGAGTTAGGGATAGACAAAGTTAAAGACTAAAACATTTTCAAAAAAATTGAAGTGATTAAACCAACTCAAAGTTTAGGGATAAAACCATTATTATTTACCGTTTTATAAATATCACTTAATAATAAAAACTTCTCTTCTCTTAATATCATAACTCCAATCCTTACTAGCATTAATGTAGTGTTGCACAACTTCATAATGTTGCAGGGGAAGAGCTTGGAAAACTTGAAGATTGGACTAAATGATATCAAAGAGGCTACCAAGAATTTTGATGACGCATATTGCATCGGGTCTGGCGGATTCGGTAAAGTATACAAAGCAGATCTTGAATATTTTGATAGCAGTAGTTCCTCGTCGAAAGAAGGGGTGGATAAATGTGATTTACCCAAAAAACGAAGCACGGTAGCCATAAAGCGCATTTACAATCAAGAAGGAGAACAAGGGTTCATTGCAGAAATTGAAACTCTATCTAGTTGTAAGCATGAGAATATAATCTCTCTTCTTGGTTTTTCTTATGAAGGTAATGGTGCAATGATCCTGGTTTATGAGCATGCTTCTAAAGGAAGTCTTGAAAACTATTTGGGAAACAGTGATAGAATGATTGATCTGAATTGGTTGCAACGTCTAAATATATGTCTTGATATTGCACATGGTTTGAATTACATTCACAACAACACAGATCATGGCAAACAAAAGATGATTCACCGCGACATCAAGAGTGATAATATTTTACTGGGAGATAATTGGAAGGCAAAGATTGCGGATTTTGGACTCTCCAAATTCCACCCAGTAGATCAAGCGGCCAGCACTATCTATACCGATATGATTGCTGGTACATATGTGTATTTGGATCCAGAATATCAGAAGGAAGGTAGGTTAAATAAGAAATCAGACATTTACTCGTTTGGAGTAGTGTTGCTTGAGATCTTGACCGGGAGGTTGGCCTATGATTCTGTATACACCAAGGTGAATGAGAAGGGAATTGCACCCATTGCAAGTGATCATTTTGAAAAGGGAACAATAATGGAAATCGTTGATCACAAGATAAAGGAAGAGACAGATGAACATGTCTTTTCTTTAAGTAAAGGACCCAATAAAGAGTCTTTGGACATATTTTTAAAAATCGCATTTCGATGTGTGGCAAAAACTCAAGCGCAACGTCCAACAATAGAAGTTGTCATCAATGAACTCAAAAAAGCATTAGAATCTCAGGTAAGTCGTATTTTAAAAGACAACTTTATAATTTCTTCATATTCTTGATAGTAATATGTGACATTTCATACATAATACTTGGTTAAACAACTTTTTCTCAAACTGTTACTCAATATACGATTTTATTGTTTAAGTTTTTTCTTGGTACTTAAGTTTTGTGATTTATTTTTTGTGATCTTAAATTTATTTAACTTGGTAATTTAACTTTATGTCGGGCTACTAATTCATTGGTAAAACTCCCGACTCTTCTCTTCCGTGTATATATGTTACTAGTTTAATTTTGTTTTTAACTTAACAAAGCGACTGACTCTCCAATAATTCTTAGGAGAACCACAAGGACAACCTAAAACTGTCACTTGAAGACATAATTTTGGCCACGAAAGGCTTTAGTCAAGACGATATCATTGCACATGGAGATTCTGGGAATGTATACAAGGGAGCTACTCAAAGTACTCATGGACATAACATCATTGCTGCAAAGCGGTTGGATAAGAAGTCGGGTCAAGGAGATGCTGAAGTTTTGACAGAGCTGGCAGCAACTAAATTTATGGCAGAGTTGGACATCCTTATGGAGTATAAACATTTAAATGTCATTGGTCTTGTAGGCTATTGTGATGAAGAGGATGAAAAAGTTATTGTATATGAGTTTGCATCAAGAGGTAGTCTTGATAAGTACTTGACCGATGATAGTCTTACATGGGTGATGCGGCTTAAAATATGCATCGATATTGCAATTGGGTTGGAGTTTCTTCATGGAACTGTTTCAAGTCCAGATATAGTAATACATAGGAACATCAGCAGCAACAACATTCTATTATTTGATGACTGGAAAGCAAAAATTTCCGGTTTTGGGCTTTCCTTGGTATGTCCAACAAATCAGAAAGTAGACTATGTCATTGACAATGTTACAGGCACAATCGGCTATCGTGACCCACTACACTTGAAAAAAGGCTTCTTAACTAAAGAGTCTGATATATTCTCACTGGGTGCGGTTTTATTTGACATATTGTGTGGGAAACTATCATCTGAAAAGCTAGATGATGAGTATCTTTATTTACCCTTTTTGGCTAAACAACACTATCATGAAGGAAAACTTGATAAGTTAGTGTTCGAGGGTATCAAAGAACAAATTGTGCCACAGTCATATATTACCTTTACAAGGATTGCCTTTCTATGCTTACATCACAGGAGAGAAAGAAGACCAACAGCTGATGAAGTCGTCATACAACTCAAGAAATCATTGGAATTTCAGGTAAGTTTCAATATTTTGACAAAATTGTCTAACTTTTGATTCATATATATCTAAACTATGGCCTTTAACTGTTTTATAAACTGTAAGAATGTAACTGTAAGAAACATGACTTTATTAATTGATTATTGTTTATACAGGAGGATTATGAGAAATGGGAGCCCAAATTGTCTAAAGACTATAAAGAAATAATCCAGATGTCAAAGTGCCCTGAAATCTATTCTACCATCAAGAAAGAGGATCTTTACAACATTTTTTCGAAAGGAATCCTCCTTCAACAAGACAAAGTGGTAATCAGTTCATTCTCAATAGGGATCTTCTCATGTTCAAATGAACATAATTTATCATGTTGACCGTCATAGAAATTAAGTCTGATTTGAATTATTGTTATATAACAGTTGTTGTCATTCGTTGGTAATGGAGAAAGAAATGAAATGGTTTCAGCCACAATGTTTTCCTACATAAACAGTTGTCCACATGAGTGGAAATCTCTTCCAGAATCAAGGTTATTCCTCTAAGTACCTCTCTAACTTTATTAGATGTATATGTTAATTTATTTTTAAATTTGAATTTAGTTACTCTACCGTTTAATACATGACAAGTTGTTTATGGTAACATAATATAAATATAATTATGATCCAATTGGATCAAACTTAAGAACCCCTTTGATTTAGTTGACATTTGAATCCCTTTGACTCTATTATTCTAGAACTGCAAATCCGCTGCGCTAATCAACAAAAAAAATAGTGTTTCATCTTTAGCTCTTTTACACTTCAGACCTCATCTCATCAGGTTAATAACAAGATTAGTCCTGCATACATACACATCAACAATGAGAACTGATGTTGTACATGACAAAATAGATTTTAATACTGACTATATGATTGAGAACTATAATTTTATAAACCTTCTAATAAGTTAGTTGAGGTATGCCCCTGTTTTGAGTGCGCGGTTCTCATGACCGTGAATTATAAATTTTGCTAGCATCTTGATAGTGGTTTTTATGTTCTTACCTTTATTTAAATAGAGATTTGTCTGGTACAATAAATTCTAACATAGAATTTTAAATTTTGTTTTAGAAATTACCAAATTCAAAAGTAGAAGTGTATGGGAATGAAGGCTATGACTGATTTAGACTTGGATGTTTATAATTTGCGCAGGTTTGGGACAGTGGTGGAGATGTTAGATATTTCAAACTTGATCATCGAAATCAAGACAAGAGTTCAATTTTTATCTCCTAATGTTGTTTATGGGGTCTATTTAATCTTCAAGTTTTGTGATTCAAGAAGCTTTTCAAGTAAACCTGTGTATGTTAACCTAAAGTATAGAAAGGGGCACAAAAGTCTGCATGCATATTTCGCAACATGGAGAGATGAGCAGTGGATGATGACTGAGTTGCACCGTTTCTCGAATCAGAATGAAGATGTTGTTTTTGAGTTTCTACTTGAGAGCTTTTCATCTTACTATTGTGGAGATGATGCAGTTTATGTTGAAGGCATTGAATTTCGTGCCATTGACAAAGTAAGTTTAAAAATATCCCTTGGTTCCATTCTATGTTCTTTTCTTTAAGTTATATAAAGAGAACAAGAATGCACAATAACAAAAAAGTTCATGTTATAAGTTGCATATCTAAAAAAACTGTATACAGGTGAAACATGAAGAGATCGAAAAGTTGAAGGAAGTCCAAGAAGTCTTGAAATCAGACTTCAATGTGGATCAAGTGAAACAATTGCCAACTAACTTTGAAGAAATATTCAAGGTATGCAGAAACTATGACGAGTTGTTCTGGTTCGGCGAAGTTGATGGAAAGAAACTTCTTGTGCTTTCAGCAAAGGCAACTTTATACAAATTTTCTGATGTGGATACTTTTACATCAAAACAACCTGCACAGTGCAGGTTTGTTCTCTCTTTTCTTTTTCAATAACTAATTTGTTTAAGTCATCAAAAAATTTATTTGACTATTCAAGGTCCAAATCCTTTTCGCTCTCTAATTAACTATCTAACAGTGAATAGATAGTTTTATCACACAAAAGTCCTTGCTTTGTCTGATTTCAGATGTATAAGCTTAGATTGATGTTCTGTTTTTGGGAAATGTCCAAAACAGATTTGTATGCTTACAAGCATTGTACAATATTTGGAGTTAATAATATATTTCACCTTTGCACCAAAAAAAAAAAAACTATCTAACAGTGAATAGATATGTAAATTACATAAGGTAATCATATAATTTATTGCAAATGCAGATTTCAAGAGGTGATTGAGCTTTTGCCGCAGCAAGTATTTCATATCAACTGTACGATCAAAAGTCAAATGTTGTCACCGGATACGCAATACGTGTGCTACCTTCTGTTCAAGCTTTCAGAAAACTGTCAAGGAATGCATTGTCCAGTGAAAGTACGAGACATACTCCACCAAGAAAACAAAGAGGCTGAATTTCTCTATTTTATAACCCCAGAGCCATGGAATATACATGAGATTACTCGGGTTCCAAAACAAAGGGGAGATGGATGGATGGAGATTCAACTTTGGAAATTTAACTCAGCTCATGAATTCAAGGATGACTCTCTTTCTATGAATATGAAATTTACAAGTCTTGAAGGAACTATATCAGGTCTTGTTGTATGTGGTCTCGAGTTTCGACCAATGTAAAAGATCTTTTCCTGTACTTATTAAAACTCGTTTTTTTTACTTTGTGTTTCGATCACCTGGAGAATTATAACATAATTATGCATGAAGATTTATGTTCTCTTGTGCTGGGTGAACATTGGAGGATTTGCGCAAATGTACCTTTTCTATTATCTATGTAGGTTTAACGTGACAACTAAAATGCGATCTGCATATATATTTGTTAATTCATTTAAATTTTTGTGAAAACTACAATGTGTATTGGCAAAGATATTGTATAAGACACAAGCTTCATATGGTGAACTTCATCTTAGTGAGATATAGTCGACAGTTTTGGCAGGCTATTCAATACTAGGTGGAAATGGCTAGATTGAATTTCACACCAACTGTTTGATATGATGTCTGCGTCAATGGTGCTGTGAATTGGTCATGTTCATAAGACCCTTTGAAACTTGTTGATTAGAATTGTTTTGTGGACTTAAATCACCTTTAAGTAAATGGCATTTTATATTGGAGATTCGGTTTATATTGAGCAAAATAGGATGTATTAGTAGCACCCCTGAAACATGTTTGTTATAAAAGGGAGCATCAAATATCATGATAATGCAAACTTTCCTCCCTTAAATATTATGAGTTTGAGATTGATATGTGTTTATTTCAGTGGTGCTAGAAACAGTTCTTGCAGAGAATCTACCCTCCATAGTGATAGTTATTGCTCCAATATTGCCTCATCTGGCTGAAGATGATACACAGGTTTCTTATGAATTCCAGGATCGAAATATGTCAACACAGGTTTCTTGTAATGCATGCAAGATTGACAAAGACACGATTCATTTATTTACTACAACAGTGGTTATATTGTATTAAGAGACACACGTTACAACATTACAAGTACTAATCTATATATAGTAAACGAAAGGGTGTAACCTTTCGGTTTGTGTCTATTCGGTTTGTATAACCGACTTAACTATCAAATAACTACCATTTATAACTACTTTTAACTAACATAACCGCCATTTGGTTATAAACTATCTATCTAAGAGGTTTAGCCCTTAGGCTATACGTTTATTACATAATACAAGACTTACGCAATTTAAAAGGTCCAACAATTTCCCCCCTAATTGTTTAAGTCTTGTTCTTCGAGTCTTCATGCTCTTCTCCGCGTTAGTATCACCAAATTCCAACAACTTGTTGCTTTTCATTCGATGTTCACCCAAGTTTTTTGTTGCCTCGTTGTTGTTGTGTTTTTTTTTTAAACCAATTCGCTAATCCACAAAATGTTCTCGGCTTCTTTATTGTTTTGTGTCGAATTGTTTTTGCCTGGAACCAAACGAGTTCTCCTTTTTCATTTTTGATTTTACTAACTTTTCCTCACGTTGGCGGTTCCCTTTGTGTGTCGACTTGAATTCCTTTCTC
This sequence comes from Artemisia argyi, assembly GCA_030686995.1. Lineage (NCBI taxonomy): Eukaryota > Viridiplantae > Streptophyta > Magnoliopsida > Asterales > Asteraceae > Artemisia > Artemisia argyi. Next base: position 193,440,748 of record CM060687.1, on the reverse strand, counting down.
CACAATCCGTGCCCTAGAACTTCTTGTTCTCGGTTTCCTTCCAAACAATCAAATAATGTTTTGTTGTTGTTGTTTCTTTTATCTTGAATTCCAAGTCTCTTTCCACACAAAATACTTCAATACTTCTCTCGGTATCCTTCCAAAACAAATGAGTGTTTGTTTCTCTTCTTGTTGCGTTATATAGCAAACAAGGTTTCCTTGCTTCTTTGTTGTCGTGTGATATAGATCACCAACAAAGGTTCTTGTGACAGATCTGTTGTTCATTCCATCTTGTGCTCTATCTTTCTCTGCATTTTCCTTTTGGCCTTGTGGGTCTTCTCCCACTTCTTCTGGCTTTTCACCCCAAGGGACTCTTGCAGTCTCATGGTACACCACTATCATATCAATGAACTTCCTGTAGCAATCTCTTATTGCTTCCTCTTCACCATCTGTCAAGCCTTGTAAACTTGCAATGGTCTTCCGTTTGTCACTGGTCTCCCATTTGTCACCAAGTCTCTTCCGTTCCCAACGTGTTTCCCTTGGTGTCTTTTCCCTCTTTTGATCTTGATGATCAAAACTTGAATCACAACTTGTAATATTGCAAACCTTCGGCTCTGATGCCATTGATACACAGGTTTCTTATGAATTCCAGGATCGAAATATCTCAAACAAGATTTGACAAGAATGATTCTATATTATAAACATAAACCGTTACATTGTTATTATTGACACACATAAAAACGTACACATACTAATCTATTTATAAGGTTCCAACCGGTTCTATGTGAACCATCGTGACCCAGAATTCTGTAACTACCAACTAACTAACTACCATAACTACCATTAACCGCTATCCGGTTGTAAACCATCTAATTAACAAGTTCAGCCCTTTGGCTTTCAATTCTTATGATTTCTTGATTAATTTGATTCCAACAGAAGATGTGTGGCAAAATCTCCCTTTCGAATATAATATTGTGCTGACATGACCAAATTAATTTTGTGAATCAAAGTGGCAAACAGTAATGAAAGATGGCTTACCTTTCCTGAGGAAAGAACTCATTTCTAGGAAAACATACTCAAGGTAACGACAATAATGTCTTGCTACTAATGCACCTTTGATTTTTGAAAATTTACATTCATTATATATGGCTGAATAATTTTGACAAATCCGATTTTTATGAATTTGCTAGCTGAGAATAGAGGTATATAAAGATTTGGAGACAGCACGTACCGGAAAACTCATTGGTCCCAAGCTTGGAGGCGAAGGTGTACCTTGCTGTGAGATTAAGGAATATGTCTGCATCATGTATTCATAATGTCTCAGGTATGTCTGTTCATTTTGGACAGGTTGGGTTATGGGTTGAAACAGGCTTGAGTTGAAACATGTCATTTTTGTAGTAGATGAAACTGGCCATGTCGCATTGGGATGATTGACAAAACTATATTATTACGCTACTAATCCAAATCTTTGAATAAAAAGGATATATGACATGAACCCAGATATAGTATGGGCCACTTTCAACCTGATTGACCAATTCCCTGTCAAGCTAAACTTTTTATTTGCTCATTTGAATCGTAACCAAAATCGATACATTCATCAGTTAATAGGTCAAGATTGCGACCTCTACTACATTGCATGTGCAACAGGTTGAGGCTAATTTAATTCTATGATACTATGTGCATTTATTAATGTCAAAAAATGGCATTGGTGGAGGTTGCAAAATGTACGGGTTCAGGTAAGAAATGCATTTGCAGAAGTTGAAATATGGACGGGTTGGGTCAAAACATGTAATTGTTGTAATGCATCGGGTGGTTGAGCCAAAACACTTTGTGTCCAAAAAAAATATATAATATTGAAATAGGAAATTTTAGTTAGTGTATATATACTTTTTAAAAATACGCTTTGATCAAGTTTAGATCCATTTCATCCTTTTCTTTTTTATTTAATTTGTTCTCACGTTTACATGTTTGACCTATTAGACATAAAACATAACCTCCGACTCTACGTATTCTTAAGCATATGAGTTTCAATCCTAGTGGCTAGTATATAGTGCCGAATCACACATTGTTGCACACTTTTTAGCCTTTTAGGTTTTAATGATATATCATTTACTTTTGTTCATTGAACATTTCTGTAGGAGGATGCACCAATTAAATTATACCATGTTCTGGAGAATATTTGATTCAAGGAGAGAGGAAAATATGGACAAACGTTTCACGTGCAGAAGATTCAAAATGTTAAAGATGAACTTCTCGACTCAAGTTGGTTCTTTGCTTGATCACCCCACACTTTGCAGACTTTGCTATGATGTTATTGCTTCTCAACCACTTCCTGCTCTTGCCATCTCCTGAAAGAAATTAAATAAAAAATTATGTTATATGTGGCAATTTTGACCCATTTTCTTATGAATGGATCGATTCGGGATAGGTTTTATCCTTAATGAGCAAAACTGATAAGTTGAAAAAGCTAGCTTAAAACAAAGTTGGCTGAAACTGACTCAAACTTCCCCAAACTGTAGATTCAATGCACCAAACTTTTTTTGAACGGCTAAATTCATCAAATTTCATAAATCATTTTATTAATATAATTGAGATTATTAATGTACCAATAGAGTTTTTGTAATCACGGTCACAATCATTATCTATAAAAGCCAAAAAAATGTTTGACAAAAAAATGTTATGGGTTGACCCGCACGAAGCCTGTGTCAGCCCTAACCCAATTGACACACTAAACAACATATTTTCACGTTTATACTGTATACAACTTATACCATGTTTCTATGTCGATAATCTCAACCTAGTTTTGGAGCAATGAAGGTGAAGGACAGTCAAATCACGTAGAAAGTACCAAGAGTGCACATGCTTTTGGCCACATTTTTTGTGTCTGAAAGTGGAGTTGCTCCAGCTGTTACAACTCATTTTTTGTAAGGAATTTGATCTCATTTGAGTTAACAGGAACTCTATTAGCTTAGGATATTCATGTATACTACAAGTATACAATACATGTACACATATGGTTCATAACACTAATTTTCATTTTACTTGGTTTGTTTTAACCATGGAGGCATATGTGTGTTTGAATTTACACAAATTCAGTATAATTTTGAACACCAATTTTTTATATTTAATTATTGAACAGCCAAGATAATTTTATTAAAAGAGAACCTCATAATATGAGGACACAAGATTACACCAAAAGCAGATTTCCAAAGAGGATAGTTTCAAAGAAAGAAAGGGAACCAAAATATTCGAACACATACCCCATGTAATTAACATGAAAAAAACTAAATCGTATGAGACAGGTAGGAGGATTTGATGTTGGAAAATTTAGGTGAAAATATGGTTTTCACCAACTTTGGACACAATTAACTATAGACTCGAGTTGTCTAAATAATTAACATATTACTAAGTTACATACTTCTTGGTAAGAGCTTCATAACGATATTATAAGTGTCACAAAAAAAAAAAAAAAAAAAAAAAAACACTCAGTAGTGTCAAATAGGGTCGGGTTTGGGTATGTTTTTTAAGCCTTGACCCGAATTGATCCGACATGAATTGACCCGAACCCGACCAGGTCAACCCGAATAACACCGTTGCTATGATGTTATTGCTGGTCAACCACATCCTGCTCATAACAAATATAATATATTATACGTGGCAATTTGGACACATTTACTTATATATGGGCTGATCGGAATTATGTTTTATCTTTAGTGGACAAACCAGTAAATTAAAAAAGTTGCTTAAAACAAAATGGGGGCAATAGGTCCAAAGTCTCCTATTGAATCAGAACTCATAAATTATTTTATTAATAAAGAGTAAATTACACTGTTCGTTCTTGTGGTTTGCGTTGACAGCAGTGGTTCATCCTTCGATTGAAAGAAATGCACCGTTTGTCCATAACTATCAAACATTATCCGCCATTAGTACCTCCCTCTAACGGCCCTCCATAACCCTCGTTAACAACCCACATGTGAGGGTATTTTTTTCCTTTTAAGTCCACATATGAAGGTACGATTGTCATTTTACCCTTCTTAATCCACCTCCTCATTTCTATCTAGCATCTCCAACCTCATTGTGTATCTTCAAACACTCCATCCTATACATATCCTACCATCATCTTTCTTTATCTCTCTAAGCATCCAAGCATCTCCACCTACAATAATGACCATCTCCTCTCGAGCCCACAACCACAACCATATCCATATAACTACCTCCATCATCTCCGACCAATAACTGCTAACAACACCACCAATTTCAACCCCTCGCCGCCGCCTAAATCTCAATCCGCTGCTGTTGTCGTGGCTTCTAAATCACAAACCCATTACATTTTACTAAGTTCTTCTCATGTTTCATAAATGGCAAAACATCCATACTGCTAATGCATCCATCTAACGCTGCAATGGTGCTTTAGGTCCATTTTTATTATTTGGCCCAATGAACAATTGTACTTCCATTACCGTAGACTCATTATTTTCAGAAAATTGAGAAAAAAGAAGATAAATGAATTGATGATAGGAAAAAGAAGATTGAACTTGTAAAATAAGAAGAACAAGATATGTGTGGTTGTGATTTTGTGTATAGGTATGTGTACTTCAATCTCTATACTTCGCTCTGGCGGGATTCGGTATGTTGTTGTATGTGTACTTGTATCTGCGTGTGGGACAAAAAGAAAGAACATGGAAAAATGATAATGATGGAGAAAAATATGGGTTTGGGGGGGGGGGGGGGGGGGGTGTTTGGAATCGAAAATATCCTCACGTGGGTATCACTTAGAGTGATCTAACGGGTGTTAGTGGGGGTCGTTAGACAGAGGGACTAATGGCGGATTATGTTAGGTAGTTAGAGACACACGGTGCATTTTTTTCAGTCAAGGGACGAGCTACGGCGGTTAACACTAACCACAAGAACGAGTAGTGTAATTTACTCATTAATAAAATTGGGATTATCGATGTTCTAATACGATTTTTGTAATCATAGTCACACGAACTATCAATCAAAAGGTTTAGAAGTTGACCAAGTTCTTTTTAGGTTGACCTGTACGAAACATGCATCAGCCATAACTCATGTTAAGCCGTTACACAACCCACCCATTTGATCACATTATATATCATACATTTTTACCCTGTTTTGTGTTGATAATCTCAACATTTTTTTCTCAGCAATCAAGGTGATGGAATGTTTAATCAAAGGGTAGATTGCCAGGAGTGCATGCTTCTGGTCACATTTTCTTTGGCTGAAGATGGAGTTGTTTGTTACAGCACATTTCTGGTAAGCAATTACAATGGGTCTCATTAGAGTTAAAAGGCACTTTATGAGCTTAGAACGTTCATTTGTACTGTTGAAATTTATTTGTGGTAGATATTATTAAACCTCTTATGTACGTATAATGCTAACATCTTAAAATTGGTTGCAACTTGCACGTCTTACAATTAATTGCATGTTGCCCTTTTCACAAGCGACTCGCTTTTGGCTATAATAGAGATATTGTGCATAAAAAATATACCTTGGCATAACTTTTGAATCGTTAGACCCTTTCAACCCATTTCAAGAATATCTGAAGTCTGGGTAGCCGGTCACTTGCAGTTTTCTCATTATTTGATCTTGATAATTTAAATGTAGCATGTTCTCGTGGATCCCATCTAATATTAAATCATAGTTGCCACTGAAAAGTCGAAAGTCAAGAAGAAGATAAATGATGTGGTATGAGTTCTTCCAAATTAATTTAACATACCAATTAGAAATATTCATAGTTTCGACTGAGAATGACTTATCCAAAATCTTACCTACAAGCAAAGGAGTGGATACCATTATTGACAAGATGTCCACTCTATCAATGGTGGTGAAACAAGGTAATGACCTGGTAGCTTCAACTCCCTATCATATTGAAGCATTACAGCATATCGGATGTTGGGGAACCACGCTTTGTCAAATTTATCAAACTTCTCATACTCAAGAGCTTGGGCAGGTAGTCATACGATCTGCTTGGAAGCTGAATGTGACAACAGCATTCCCATCCATTAGGGAACCCACAGGATTCCTACTTTTATCAACATTGACAAATGAGGGTAAGTACTGATCATTACCATTGGAGGTTCCCTTATCGTCTTGATAGCCTCAACAACAATCTTAAATTTGTGTGGCGCTTCACCAAGAACCTGAGCATCCCAACCACATTTCACAAACTCCGAATCGTTCTGCAGAAGTAATATTAGGAGTTCAAATATTTGATATAATTTAGATAGATGATTTAAAAAAAAAAAAAAAAAAAAAAAAAAAAAAAAAAAAAAAAAAAAAAAAAAAAAAACCCGGATTGAGGTCAAACAGGGCGACCCGAACCCAAGTTTTTCAAACATTTTTAACCCGATACCCGACCCTATTTAGTATTCGGGTTGACCTGAATAACCTGAATAAATTTTTGACCCGAGTAACCTAACCCGAATAGGTATAGTCGGGTCCGGGATGCTCAGGTTCGGGTTGACACCAACCCAAATTGACCCAACCCGAGTTGACCCGATCCGATTTGACGCGAACCCGACTAACCCGAGTTCAAATAGGGCCGGCTTCGGACATGTTAGTTTTAGCCTTGACCCACCTTTGACCCGAACCCAACCATCCCGACCCGATTAACAACCCTTCACGAGCCTTCTCACCAATCTCCAACGCCTTCATCTTTGGTTGGACATTTAAGGTAATCCCACTATCACTTGGCATTTCCACACATTCCTAAAACTCTGAGTTAAAATATCCAGAGAGGTTCCATTCTAAATGAAGGTAACATGACCAAATTTCACCGTTTCACTGTCAATTACCAAAAAAAAAAAAAAAAAAAAAAGGCCAACTTCAGACTTCTTACACTCAACAGGAAATATCAAACTACACATAACTCCCTAATGCAATTTTATAAAGCTTTTGCTTTAATGAAATATTATCTAAAGGTGCATTTTATCAAACATCTTAACTGCACATAAAAATATTTTATTAAAAAGGTTGCAACAGCTGTCTATCTAAGGACCGATGTTTTAAAAACGTCACCAAACAGTTTTTTTTCTCTGCATAACGAATTTCTCGTTGGTTCCACTACGAAGCTTCTTGAAGTAATCGATGCTTTCGCCGATTAGTGGCCAACCATATTTGCCAGGAATGTTGGTTGATTTTTGGGCCATGAAATGATGTATAATGAATATACTGATAATGGGCAACGTTATTGAGGAAACTAGCAAGAGGGTGTCCATTTGTTTCGACTTGTATGTTGCCTTTTGGTTGATGAATATTTTTGTGTGTTTGATGAGTTTTTATGTGACTTGTTAATTTCGTGTACATATATATATACATAACAAGAATGACATTATGACAAGTTTAAGAATAAAGGATAGATAAAGACAATAATCAGAATAATACAAAAGTTAGACTTGAGAATTAAGTGGCTAAAACAAATCAAGGTATTTGCAGTTACTTAAAATTTTTAATCAGTGTTACAGATAAAAGAATATAGTTCAATCTATAACTAGTATACATTTTAGTTAGTAGAATGTCAATTTTAATTTCAATGCATGTAACATGTAAATCGAGTTGGAAGACTTAAATCTAACTATTACTTAAAGGTAAATGGATTAAGAAAATTAACACTATAACTTTATATAGTTTTTTTTTTGTCTCCCTCAAAAGGTTGGCGTAACTACTTAACAGTTTTCTACACATAACATGAATTGAACTTTGAGACATATGTTAGTGATATAGTTACAATATTGAGTGATTGTAAGAGTGGTGATTAGCATGTGAAAATATATGACTAATTTATATTTTACTAGTTTATTCAATATTTTACGTTATGTTTGTTTTTCATTTTTACATGTTTACTATTAATCTTGAGACATGTCTTAATCTCTCTTTAAGCACATAACTAAGCACGCAAATTAGTCATTTCAATTTTTTTTTTGTATTATTATTATTATTATTATTATTATTATTATTATTATTATTATTATTATTATTATTATTATTATTATTATTATTATTATTATTATTATTATTATTATTATGTTAAGTACGTGTTTTTTTTAAAAGAAAAATATGATTTAAAAAAGTATGGACATGGCGCTTAAGATTATAAGAACCTACATTTATTCATTTAAATTATAAGCTACTTCGAATATATGCTTGCTTGTCAATGCTTATCAGCTACTACTATTATTATTATTATTATTATTATTATTATTATTATTATTATTATTATTATTATTATTATTATTATTATTTTTGGTAAAGTATCAGCTATATTTAGTTTCATCTTCAATTCAATTAAATCTTTAGTTTTGTCAAACATATCATATATCTCTAGTCTCAATTTAATAAACAATTGTAACTATTTGTAACAACCGTGATTTTAGCAGGTCAGTTTGACTGAAAGTCTTGACTCGGTTGATGTTTGTTTGGTGTGTCTTAGGTGTTTGAAGTGATATAGGTGAGTTTTAGCATTAAATCCCTTTGCGTAAATGGTTTTTATTGTGATTTGGAAAGTATGGAATTTGGGAAGTTCATTTTGATTGCCTTTGTGGTGTAGAAATGACTTGTGTAGTTTTGGTGTTTTTGTGTTTTTGCATAACAAGTCTTCGTTCAAGTTAATGAGCGTAGGCGAGTTATGTGTGTTTTGTTTTTATGGGTTAAATTTCATAAAGGAGTGAAAATCTATTTTTAGAAACTTTATTTTGAAAATGATTATTTTTCCGGTTGTCGTAAAATTTAAGGTTTATCGCGTAAGACGTTAGGATTAGCTACGGGTACTTATAAAATATTAAAAGTATGAGGTTTTGAGTGTAATAAATAAATTTAATAAAAAAAAATATAAATATATATTTAATATATGTAAAAAAAATCAGTTGGAAGAGGATAAGGGGAAAAAGGAAACCTAATTTGAGTCCAAATATGATTCTTAGGCCCAAGGGTTATCCATAATTAATATAACCCTATGTTTAATTAATTTGTTATTGCGTTAATTCATGTAATATTAATTATGATGGATTTAGGGTTTATAAACTTCTGTAAAATAATGATGTTAAACATGGTAGGATCATTAGATGTTAATGGTATGATGATTAGTGAAGTTGCTTTGGTGATAAAACGTGTTAAACATTGAGTTAATTTGAGACAGCTTTGAAGGGCTGTAAAGATACGACGAGATAAAATAGTAGGAGATGAGTTAGATCACGAAATTTAAGTCTAAATTGAAGTTTAATGAAAGAGCTTTCGAAAAAGTCCGGCCACGATTAATTTTGATGTCCGGAAGTTAGTCTTTTGATTTTTCTTTGATAAGGTGTCAAAGCTGTTAAACCGGGACAGAATTTGGGTAAAAGTTTGATAGTGAATTGTGGGTGAAAAAGTGATATTAAGGTTAGCCCTTCTGGAAAAGTTGATTTTTAGGTTATCTTAGACTACCACGAAAAGGATTCGAGATAAAAAGTTGTAGAAGTATTTTATTCCAATTAATACTTTTTGGTGTGCGTTCAGATCCGAATTTGGATAGTTGACAAGTTTGATTTTTTTTGAGTACTTGTATGTGTTATTGGTCCATGGCCTTCTGGGATTAGCTTGTATGCTTATGAGAGACCATGGTAAATTTTTGGTGTGAGTTGTTGAGCTTTAATTGTTGTGATTTCATGTGGGCGAATGTACCATAAAATTCTGCGTTTTCTGATTTTAAAAGTGTAAGGGATTTAGTGAATGTTAGGTTATGGTAATGGTTAGTATGGTGTCTAGGAGATCCATGGTGGGTCATATGAGTATTAGACATCCATCACATGTGTATTACATGGGTTATAGCTTTTAGCTTGACCATGTGTAATGTGGATTTACTTTTGTGTGTTATAGATTGTGATTTGTTTTGTTGGAAGCTGCAAAGTTGAGGTGAGTTCATAGTCCCATATTTTTACTTTGTTTTAAACTTGGGATGAGAATGATGCTTGTCTTAAATGTTTGGGTTACTGTGATTATGTGTGTGTCAAAGATCTTGGACTTATAATGTTATCGTATGTATGCTATGTGTGATGATTTGATTGTGTGGATATATACGTGATTCGATTAGGAGGATGCTTATCCTGTTGCTCGCGCATGCGACCTAATTGATGCCAATTGGGATCGGAGGACACGAAACGTCCATATTTTGCCTTTGTGTGTGATTATTGGGATCGGAGGACACGAACCGTCCAGATGTTGCCTTTGTGTGTGATTATTGGTTTGCGAATACATGTAGCTTATATGATAACTATAAATTATTTGTCCAGCTATGTTTTTATAATCACAGTGAACTGGTTGCCTTGAGAGTGTATGTGTGTCTTAAACCTATGAATCTCACCAATATTATGTTGACGTTTTAAGCATCATTTTCAGGTGAGCTTTCTAAGGATAAGATAGAAGGATGTGATTAGACGAGACCCTAGTTGCATTGGAAGTGGTTTGTCATCTATGTTTGGATTTATGTATTGTTTCGGATTTTGTTTTGGTTATTTTGTTTTGGGGTATTGTTACAACACTTTGTGTTTGTACTTTGCTCTATTTTTGTGCATGTAGTTGTTTCTCTATATAGACACCAGGTGTTGTGATTATATCCATGAAGTTACACCCTCGCGTTTCCGCCTTGGCGAGGTGTGACACTATTGTTTTTAGAGTTAATTGTATTTTTGGTGCTTGTGGTTTGGCCAAATTGTAGTTTTGGTCCCAAAAACTTTAAAATTGTAGTGATAGTGCCCTTGCTCGGTGTGAAATAACCAAATTGCTCTTGCTTCTTCTGAAGAAGACAAAGGGTATTTTAGTTATTTAACTTTATCCATAGACAAAAAATGCAATCCAAACTTCAAAATGAGGAGTATCACTGCATTTTTAGTTTTTGGAACCAAGAATGCAATTTGGACAAACCACATGGATGACCCAAAATGCAGTTAACTCATGTTTTTATTATTAACATGTACTCTTTTTGTTACCCGCTCTCCGCTAAAGGGAGCGGGGTTTTAAGTGATTTTTTTTCGATACACAAACATTCCCTACATCTATCTCAGGGATCGTTTCTCAAATTGGCTCGTACTTACATGAACTATTTATGTAATTTTTGGTTTCATAAACAATCCCTAAGTTTAAGCTAGGGACTGTGTCTGTAATTGCAAGATTTCATTACACAATCCTTAAATTTTATCTTGGGAATGTTTTTGTAACCACAAGCAACACGAGGGTTTTTTTTTTTTTTTTTTTTTTTTTTTTTTTTTTTTAATAAAAAAAATTAAATTTAGGGACTTTTTTCTGCAACACTTGTAAAAATGAGGGGCCTTTCTATAGTTCTTTGAACGATTTTTAGAATTAACTAAGGGACTGTTTCTATAATCAAGAGAAAACAGTAAGGATTTTGTTTGCAATTCTTCAAGGACTATGTTTGTAATCATAAGTAAGCCACAAGGAATATTTTTGCCATTTTTGTTGGATGTTTAATTGTTAACTATTTGATGAATTGTAAACATTTTTTAAATCTCTATATATAAAATAAAATAAGATTCATGCTTACAGAATAACACTCATTTAATTCATGTAATACCTTTTGTCTTAATTTTAAATACCACTTGCGACGCTATGAAGTAGTTTAAACCCCCCTTTACAGCATAATTTCATGTATATCTTTCCCTGGCAATATACAAATCACCATGGCAATACTATCTAGGTTTGACTGTAACGTTCAAACATCATCTCTATACTTCTAGTCTTATTCACTTCATTTTCATTTCAACAATAAATCTTCTAACCCTTTATTTTAGAGTGAATTACACCGTTTGTCATTATGGTTTGCGTTTACCACAATGGTACTTACTTTAACCAAAAAAATGCGTCGTTTGTCCAAACGTTATCCACTGTTAGTCCCTTCATTTAACAGTTACGAGTAACACTCATTGAATCTCTCATGTATCATGCACATGAGGATATAATGGCAATTTTAGCATGAACTTCTCCATCTACCGGTTTGTATCTCTATCATTATCTTCATCTCATAACCACCCACTACCATCACTTTCATTTATGATGATACCAAAATCCGCATGGTCGTCCAGGTGCTTGGTTGACCGACTAACTCGATTTGACCTTGACTTTCGGGTCTTTGTTAACAGTGCTGTAAAGACAAAGAAACACCGTTAGAGAAGACCCTGGGCTGAGCCCGAGGGTACCCACTTTGACGATCAAGTTAGTATTGATCATACATGCATACAACAGTATATGCATAAGAATTCTTAGATAATCTTGGTGAGAGTGTTTAGCTATAGACCATAAGGTTGAGAGGAAGATGGTGTGTTTTCAAACTGATATGTTGGGAATTCTGCTGAATAAAGAATTCTACTGAAGTTACTGTTGATGGTTCCTGCTGAAGAGTTCGTTCTTGCTGAAGCAGTATATCTGCTGAAGACTAGTTTCAGCATATTTTGTTTCTACGGATATAGATATTCCGTGTATTTTGTTATTTAGTTAGGATATGCATGAGTTTTATTAGGAAGTGATAATGCATATCTTTTGAAGTTTATAGAAGATACGTTTCTTGTGAAATGGTTTAGGGTTCCTTGTCTATAAAAGGAACACACGATTATGTACTAGACACATGTTTTAGAATTTCAATTTCAGTATTATCAAAAGATCCATAGAGGATCAAGTATTCTTAGTATTCTGTTATTCTACTTGTGTTTATTTCCGCTTTAAAATACAAGTTATAGAGATTTTCTTTTAGTGTGTTTGTGATTACATAAACATAACTAACGATCCACGAGTGCTCAAAGATCTATCAAGGTATAAGGTTCAACAAGTGGTATCAGAGCCTCGTGAAAGTCTCTGTGATACCAAGAACATCTTTCTTACACCCTTAAAACCAAATACCATCAAAATAACAAATGGCTGGATCAGATGATGAATCAGAAGTTACTCAGAACCAAAACACCACATCCTTCCAACAACTAACTCTCATAAACAGTAATGCCAAATTCCCATACCTGAAGAATGTAAAGGAGTATGAATTGTTGGCTATGAAAATGCAAAACTAGATCACTAATATTGACTGGAATATTTGGGAAGTTGTCCGTAAGGGCAACAGTCTGAAGAAACACGTCAAAGATGCTGATGGTGTTGTTACCATTCTTGGTCCCAAAACTGCTGAAGAGATACTGGCTGTTCAGAGAGAGAATAAGGCAGAACTATTCTTCTTCCGGCTATACCAGATGACCACATGGGTGACCTTCACTTCATGGAAGATGCAAAGGACATATGGATGGCAATAAAGGCTAGGTTTGGTGGGAATGAGGAGTCAAGAAGGATGAAGAAGTCCATGCTGAAATAGCAGTTTCAAGAATTCCAAATATCTGAGGAAGAAGGCATCCACAAGGGATATGACAGGTTCCATAGGATTCTAAGCCAATTGAATCAGCTGAAGGCTAGACCAGACAATGAAGATTGCAATGCTAAGTTTCTAAGATCTCTGCCACCATCTTGGCTACAAGTAAGCATTGCACTGAAGACTAAAGGTGGATTGGATATGCTCTCTTTTGATGACCTCTATAACAGACTTAAATCTCTTGAGCCTGATGTCAGAAGTCCCATTCGTACATCCACTCACTCAGCAATTGTTAGCACCTCATCAAATCAGGTGCCTCATACCTCAAGCCCATACTCATCAGGATCATCTTCTCTCATCACCACCAAATCAAATCCTCAACCAAAATCCAGTAATATAATGGAAGATGTACTTCACTCTTTTGTTGCTGAGTATGAACATCAGAAGCAACTGGCCTATGAGGATTTTGAACAGATAGATCCACTGGATATGGAAGAGATGAACTTGAAGTGGCAGTTGGCAATGATTTCATTGAACATTAAGAGGTTTGAGAATAAGTCTGGAGAAAGTTTGGCTTCAAGGGAAGAGATCCTGCTAGATTTGACAGAAGGAAGGTTAAATGCTATACTTGTGGTCAGGTAGGTCACTTCTCAAGAGAATGCAAGGATAGGAAGGCTGGTGATCAGGTTAGATATACTACCTATCAGCAGAGTCAAAAGGAAGCTGGAACCTCTAAAGCTAGAACTTCCAAAGCTTTGGTCACTGTGGATTAACATATCAACTGGACAGTTCATGAGCCTGCTGAAGATGAAGCTTCTGGTTCTGAGCAGGTATCTATGCTGGCAAGCTGCACTATAGAGGATCAGCATGATCAAGTTGCTATGATGGGCATCTCTCAGGTACATAACTGTGTTTTTGGTTGTAGTGTAAGATATAATGAACTTAAGGAAGCTTATGATGAATTGAAACCTAAATATAATGAATGCTATGTAGAAGTTGAGGCTTATAAATAGGCTTTAAAAACTTTAGAAAGACAAAAAATATGGTTTCAAAAGAATCAGCTTGCTTATGATGAAAAGATAAGGGTGTTAGAAAGTAAATTAGAATGTACTCAGATAGATTTAAGGCGTACTGAGAAAGAAAAGGCTGATGTAGTTTCAAAAAATCTAGTGGTGAAAGAGAAACTAGATGAAGAGGTAGCTAGACATAAATCATGGTTAATATCAGGTGACAATTTAGCTAGCTTAATCTATGGTAGTCAGGTATAAATCTACTGATTTTGTCTCTTGTTCTGACAGTGAAAAATCCTCTGACCAAGGGTCTACTACTTATACCAGTTGTGATTCAAGTGAAAAGTCAGACCTTCCCAAGACCTCACCCAAGACAACACCCAAGACTCCCTACAAGCCTGTTAGAGTTTCTGCTGATTCCAAGACAGTTTCTTCTGAAGACTTGTTATTTAATTCTTTGCAAAAAAATGTTTTAAATTCTGTAAAAAAACAATTCTGTTAGTGGTTGTGGTTTGAATGCTTTTTCTTGTCATGGAACATCTTTCACTTTGAATAAATCTTCTAAAAAGAAGAAATGCTTTGTGTGTGGAAGTAAATTTCATTTGATTAAGGATTGTAATTTTCATGAGCAAAGAATGGGTGTATGTGCTAGTCAAAGGAAACCTAGACCAATGTGGAAAAATGTTAATGATATACCATCTTTTGTTCCACAAGCAACTCATAAAACCAGCAAACACAATTCTGCTGATAAACCTTCTCCTTGGAGAAGATCTGTTGCTAGACCATATGTGAGACCCACTAGTTCTTATTTTCATAATGGTTATTGGCCTAGATATTTTGATTCAATGTATGTTGGTGGAGGGTATAGGGATACTGCTGTGAAGCCCTCAGTAGGTTGTTCTTGGACTAAGAAGGGACTAATTTTCAATACAGGCCCAAGAACAATGGTGGATCTTATGCATCTACATGGCCTAACTCTTATGATCCACAAGGCAGGCTCAAGTCAGCAATGACTTGAGTCTCCAATGTGTACAAATTTTTGTATATTTTTGTTGTTGTTGTAGGATCATCCCCTGAAGAGTACTGAAGTAGGTATAGTAGATAGTGGTTGTTCCAAAAGTATGTCAGGGAATAAGGATAAGATGCATGACTTTGTGCCTATAGAAGGAGGAGGCAATGTGACTTTTGGTGGAGGAGGTGGAAGAATCACTGGGAAGGGCACTATTAAAACACCACTGTTAGATTTTGAAAATGTATATTATGTGAAGGAACTTGAGCACTTTAATCTGTTCTCTGTATCACAAATCTGTGACACTAAGAATAAAGTTTTCTTCTCTGAGGATGAATGTCTTGTGCTCTCAAAGGACTTCAAACTTCCAGAAGATACAACTGTTTTGCTGAGAGTTCCTAGAATCTTCAACCTGTACACATTCAATCTGAATGATGTTAAACCAGAAGGTGATCTAACATGCTTGGTGGCCAAAGCTTCCCTGGATGAATCTACAAAATGGCATAGGAGGATGGCTCATGTGAATTACAAGACCATTAACAAGCTTTCTAAACTTGGTCTTGTTCAGGGACTTCCTTCAAAAGTCTTCACCAATGAACATAATTGTGTTGCCTGCAACAAAGGAAAGCAACACAGAGCCTCATACAAAGCCATAACAGCTGTGAGCACCATCTCAGAACCTCTTCAGTTGCTGCACATGGATCTCTTTGGTCCTAATCCAATCAGAAGTATTGATCATAAGTACTTCTGCCTGGTAATCACTGATGATTATAGCAGGTTTTGTTGGGTATTCTTTTTGAAAACTAAAGATGAAACAACTCCTATTTTAAAAGAATTCATTACCCTTATTAAAAACCAGCTAAATAAAAAGGTTAAAGGCATTAGGTGTGATAATGGGACAGAGTTCAAAAATGTTGTTTTAATAGAACTTTGTAGGTCTAAAGGGATAAAAAGGGACTATAGCACTCCATGAACCCCACAACAAAATGGGGTTGCTGAAAGAAAGAATAGGACCTTAATAGAGGCAGCAAGATCCATGCTTGCAGACTCTAAGTTACCCACCATATTCTGTACTGAAGCAGTAAGCACTGCTTGTTATGTTTTGAACAGGGTATCTATCACTAGACCTCATTTCAAGACACCTTATGAACTTCTCACTGGGAAAGTTCGTGACATTCATTACCTTAAACCTTTTGGCTGTAAAGTGACCATTTTGAACACTAGTGATTCACTAGGAAAGTTTGATGGAAAAGCTGATGAGGGGTATATTGTGGGTTATTCAGCTCATAGTAAGGCCTATAGGGTTTACAATTTACATGCTAAAAAGATTGAGGAGACCCTTAACCTGAGATACCTAGAAGATCAGCCTAATGTTCAAGGACAAGGTCATACTTGGTATTTTGACCTAGATTACTTGACTGATCACTTGGGCAATACTAGATATGTTTCTAACCAATTTGCAGGTACCAAAGAGTCTCCCATTAACCATGCATAAAAAATATTTATATTTTATGATATAGGTTAAATGGGTTAACCGGGTCGACCCGCAAACCCATTTAACCTTTTTAATTCGTGTAATGTGGCAACTTTTATATAAAAAATGGGTTAAATGGGTCAACCCGAATCCCATGTCACCTATTTAACCAACCAACCCAAGTATATATACGGGTTAAATGGGTTAGGTTCGGGTTATGTATATATAGGTTAGGGTTGACATAGCTGACCCGATGATTTAAATGGGTCAGGTTTTGGTTGGGGTTTTCTGACCCACTAACCTGACAACCCAAACTCGCCAACCAGAACCCGACCCAAATTGCCACCCCTAGTTTTTGGGGCTTTTTTGGGTTATTAGTAACATTAAGTAGTATTAAAATACGCAATTTAATGTGGATAGGGGATATTTTGTAAACATGAGGGTGTTTTTTTAAAGTTAAGGGTGTTACGGATATATTTTTTTTGGGAGGGGGTTGGGGTTCTCAAGTACGAAAGTACATAAAAACATGCCATATTTACTCAATCATAATCTTCATTTTCAATTTTGACACACGTCTTCTTTTCACGAGACAAATCCTGAGATATTAATTTTATTGAGGATATCATTTTCCTACTAGTTACTTGAAACAAATCAACTGTTGCTTTTGAACGTTCTCATATTTCCTAAATGTTAATAAATTATAAACACTTTTTATTTTATTTCATCTAATCCTTACTAGCATTAACGAGGTGCCTAACTACGTAATGTTGCAGGACAAGAACTTTGAACACTTGAAGATTGGACTAGATCTTATAAACGAAGCTACCAAGAATTTTGACGACGCATACTGCATTGGGTCAGGCGGCTTCGGTAAAGTGTACAAAGCAGATGTTGAACATTTTGATAGCAGTTATTCCTCATCAATTGAAGGTGTGAATGAATGTGATTTACCCAGAAAACGAAGCACGGTAGCATAAAGCGCATTAACAATCAAGAAGGAGAAAAAGGGTTCATTACAGAAATTGAAACTTTAACTAGTTGTAAGCATGAGAATATAATCTCTCTTCTTGGTTTTTGTTATGAAGGTAACGGTGCAATGATCCTGGTTTATGAGCATGCTTCGAAAGGAAGTCTTGAAAGCTATTTGGGAAACAGCGATAAGATGACTAATTTTAATTGGTTGCAACGTCTAAATATATGTCTTGATATTGCACACGGTTTGAATTACATTCACAACAACACAGATCATGGCAAACAAAAGATGATTCACCGCGACATCAAGAGTGATAATATTCTATTGGTAGATAATTGGAAGGCAAAGATTGCGGATTTTGGGCTCTCCAAATTCCACCCAGCAGATCAATTGGCCAGCACTATCAATACCAATAACATTGCAGGTACAAACGTGTATTTGGATCCAGAATATCAGAAAACTGGTAGATTAAAGAAGAAATCAGACATTTACTCATTTGGAGTAGTGTTGCTTGAGATCTTGACTGGGAGGTTGGCCTATGATTCTGTATACACCAACATGAATGAGAAGGGAATCGCACCCATTGCAAGAGATCATTTTGGAAAGGGAACAGTAATGGAAATTGTTGATCACAAGATAAAGGAGGAGACTGATGAACATGTATTTTCATTAAGTAAGGGACCCAATAAAGAATCTTTGGACATATTTTTAAAAATCGCATTTCGATGTGTAGCAGAAACTCAAGCGCAACGTCCAACAATAGAAGATGTCATCAACGATCTCAAAAAAGCTTTAGACTCACAGGTAAGTCGATATTTTAAAAGAAATCTTTTTAATTTCTTCATATTCTTGATAGTAATATGTGACATTTCATACATATACTTTGTGTAAACAACATTTTCTCAAACTTATACTCAATATTTGATCTTACCGTTTAAGTTTTTTCTTTGAACGTAAGTTTTGCGATTTATTTCTTTTGATCTTAAAATTTATTTAACTTAGTAATTTAACTTTATGACGTGCTACTGACTCGCCAGTAAACCTCCTGACTCTTATCTTCAATGTACATATGTTTTTTTTTCCTTTAATTTGGAAGTTGCAACAACCAACCTTGATTTACAACCATAACATTTACAAGAACTTGGACACTGAGAACCAAAAATGCAAAATAAAAATTCGAACGAATTCTAGATGGAAAGTAGTTTCATTTTGTTTTTAACTTAACAAATCGACTGACTGTCATATAATTCTCAGGAGAACCACAAGGACAACCTCAAACTGTCACTTGAGGACATAAAGTTGGCCACGAAAGGCTTCAGTCATGACAATATCATTGGGCATGGAGATTCTGGGAATGTATACAAGGGAGCTACTCATAGTACCTGTGGAGATAACATCATTGCAGCAAAGCAGTTGGATAAGAAGTCAGGTCAAGGAGATGCTGAAGTTTTGACAGAGTTGGCAGCTAAATTTATGGCAGAGTTAGATATCCTTATGGAATATAAACATTTAAATGTCATTGGTCTTGTAGGCTACTGTAATGAAGAGGATGAAAAAGTTATTGTATATGAATATGCATCCAGAGGTAGTCTTGACAAGTACTTGAGCGATGACAGTCTTACGTGGGTGATGCGGCTTAAAATATGCATCGATATTGCGATTGGGTTGGAATTTCTTCATGGAACTGTTTCAAGTCCAGAAATGGTAATACATAGGGACATCAGCAGCAGCAATATTCTACTCTTTGATGACTGGAAAGCAAAAATTTCCGGTTTTGGGCTTTCCTTAGTATGCCCAACAAATCAGAACGTAGACTATGCTATCGACAATGTTACAGGCACAATCGGCTATCGTGACCCACAGCACTTGACAATAGGCTTCTTAACTAAAGAGTCTGATATATTCTCACTGGGCGCCGTCTTATTTGACATATTGTGTGGGAAACTATCATCCGAAAAGCTAGATGATGAGTATCTTTATTTACCCTTTTTGGCTAAACACCACTATCATGTAGGAAAACTTGATAAGTTAGTCTTCGAGGGTATCAAAGAACAAATTGTGCCACAGTCATATATTACCTTTACAAGGATTGCCTTTCAATGCTTACATCACAGGAGAGAAAGGCGACCAACAGCTCATGAAGTGGTCATACAACTCAAGAAATCATTGGAATTTCAGGTAAGTTTCACTTTATATTGACAAAATTGGGTAAGTTTTGATTCATGTATTTATTAAATTATCAATGTATATCCAGGAGGATTATTACATATGGGAGCCCAAATTGCCTAAAGACTATAAAGAAATAATCCAGTTGTCAAAGTGCCATGAAATCTATTCTACCATCAAGAAAGAGGATCTTTACAACATGTTTTCTAAGGGAATCCTGCTTCAACAAGACAAAGTGGTAATCATTTCATCTTATATCTCGTTTATTTGGTGTTTTCCAGTTTTTATATCTTTTCCTTTCTGAGGGATAATTTGAGATCACACATGCGTTTACACATGATAAAAATTGAGTCTGGTTTATATTTTATTTTATGTAACAGTTGTTGTCATTCGATGGTTATGGAGACAGAAATAAAATGGTATCAGCGGCAATGTTTTCTTACATAAACAGTTGTCCACATGAGTGGAAATCTCTTCAAGAATCAAGGTTATTCTCTTTACCTCTCTAAATTTATCAGTACATAAGTGATAAGCTTACATACGCATTGTTGTTAGATGTATATATTTCTTTTTCTTTAAAAAAATGTAGTTACTATACCGGTTTATGCATGACAAACTATTTACAGTAGCATAATAATTAGTTTACAGCCTTATGTATTTTGAACTTGCATCGTGGTTCTTTTTTCTTGCAGTGTTGTGTATTATATAACAGAAAATTTTTCCAACAAAGGTACTTTTGTCGCTCGTCAAAAGGTCTGGAAGTTAAGGATTTGACAAATTCTTAAATTTTGATAAAAAAAATTATCTTGTTTTCATGAACTGGATTTCTTAGTCGTTCTGATGAGCGAGAATTATAAATGCCGCATATCGATAAACTCGGTGCTTTATGTTACCTTTCTTGTCAATTTAATCTGTATAATACTATTAATGGGTAAATAAACCCGAGTGTAACAACATCAAATTCTTTGTTGCTTCGACTCCTACATGAAGATGGTAGATATCTAACAATGTTTCAGTGTTTTCTCGACTTGTTATAATAGTCACATATTTGGTATATGGGTATTATGTTTGATATTACCTGCTGTTTGATGTTTCGCAGCTGGATTTTTCTTTTCAAGGTGGTAGAGCTATACCCCCCTATTTTGGGTCCTCTGTTCTAATGACTGTGTTCTAATGAATATTTGTAATATGTGCAGGTTTGAGACAGTAGTGGAGATGTTTGATATTTCCAAATTGAACATCGAAATAAAGACAAACGCTCAACTTTTATCTCCAAATGTTGTTTATGGAGTCTATTTAGTCTTCAAACTCAGTGATTCAAGACAATTCTCAAGTAAACCGATGTATGTTAACTTAAAGTATAGAAACGGACTCGAAAGTCTACATGCATATTTCGCAACATGGAGACACAAGGAGTGGATGACGATTGAGTTGTACCAATTCGTGAATCAGAATGAGGATATCCTCTTTGATTTTCTGCTTGAGAGTTTTTCATCGTATTGTGGAGATGGTGCAGTTTATGTTGAAGGCATTGAATTTCGAGCCATTGACAAAGTAAGTTTGCAATTATATCCCGTGGTTCCATTGTTACTCTTTTGTTTACATTATATAAAGAGGTTGGATGCATGCCAAAAAAAATTACACTAAAACCATGTTCTATATTGCATATTTAACATGGTTTGTATATAGGTGAAACATGAAGAAATCGGAAAATTGAAGGAAGTCCAACAAGTCTTGAAGTCAAACTTTAATATGGATCAGGTGCAACAGTTACCATCTAACTTTGAAGAAATATTCAAGACATGCGGAAACTTTGACGAGTTGTTCTGGTTGGGCGAGGTCAACGAAAAGAAACTTCTTGTGCTTTCGGCAAAGGCAGTTTTATACAAATATTCTAATGTGGATCTTTTTAGTTCAAAACCATTAGCCGAGACCAGGTTTGCTTCTTATATTATAGCTATTTTTGTTACAGTTTCCTCTAACTATAGGCGGCAATTCCAGACACTACATGAAACACAACCCAAGACCGATACAGAAATAAACGGGTTATGGTTGGGTGTAAACAGGTTTCGGATCGTATTCGGGTTGGGTTGGGTTAAATAGGTCGACCCGAAAACCCACTTAAGTTTTTTTGAAAGAAAATATTAATTTTATAGTTGTTAAAGGTGTTATATGGGTTAAACGGGTTAAAAGGGTCAACCTGCTAACCCATTTAACCTATTTATTTAGTGTAACTCACTAAACCGCCAACCGAGTTAGATAAGCAGGTTAAATGGGTCGGGTTCAAGGAATGTTTAAACAAGTTGGGTTGACAAGTCTGACACTTAAACATGTCATGTTCGGGTTGGGGAATAACCCGAATCCCACATGAATTGCCAGCCCTACCTTTAACCACTAAACTTTTTTGATTGTACATTCAAATATGTAGATGTCACATGAAAAACCAGATTTTCCAACCCAGTGTTTTTTTATTTGTAGTTGACAATTAAAAATCGTGAATAAATGGTTGACAAAAGTTTCATTTCTTGGATGTAGTTTCCTGTCTTTTACAGCTTTGTTCTTGATCTATCCTACATGCAGATTTCAAGAGGTGATTGAGCTTTTACCACAACAAGTATTTCATCTTAATTGCACGATCAAAAGTCAAATGTTGTCACAAGATACAGAATACATGTGTTACCTTGTGTTCAAGCTTTCAGAAAAATGTCAGGGGCTGCATTGTCCAGTAAAAGTACGAGACGTACTGCACAAAGAAAACAATGAGGTTGAATTTGTTTATTTTATAACCCCAAGCGCATTGAACATAAATGGTAACACTCAGGTTCCAGAACAAAGGGAAGACGGATGGATGGAGATTCAAGTGTGGAAATTTAACTCAGCTCATGAATTCAAGGATGACTCCCTTTCTATGGATATAAAATTTACAAGTCATGAAGGATCTATGTCTGGCCTCATTGTATGTGGCCTTGAGTTCCGACCAATGTTTTTTGGAAACAGCGATGATATTCAGAGGCAACGAGAAAAGAAGAGAATGTTACAAGATGAAGCCCAAAACCTACACATTCAGCCTAAAAAAGGCGAGAAGACGACAGAATTATGAAACTGTTAGATCACTAGGGATTAGAATCAATCAGTCTAAGAGAAGCTTTACTTTGAAGATCTGTTCTCAATTGAAAGACGAAACATTTCTCAAGAGAAAGAAAGATGTATTCATAGTTAGCTTAATTAAGGCTTATTGCCCCGTACTAGTTTAGGAAGAAATTATAAAACTAGGATGATATATGAAAAGGTGGCAAAATGCAGGATGATTTGCTTTTTCCTTTTTTTTTTCTCAATTATCTCTATTTCTTTGCTCTGTTATTTAAAAACCATAATCTGACACTTGTAGACCACACTATTGCTTATAATGTCCAGGTATCCAAGTCTTAAACTCAATAAATACAAAACATAATGTTCAATGGAGTCATACACAAACTAAGCAATCAATTATAACCTGCAACACATTACTTAATCAAACAACAGTCTTCGAATTGAATCATAACAACATATAATTCTTATAATTCATTAAATGGTTTCATAACCTCAATCAAGAACGAATTTGCTTAACAAATCTAATTTTGTCATTTTCCAAGTCCAGACCCACAAATCAATTCATACCCAACAAAGTTACATACAAATTTACAATATATATAATAAAAATATAAATCAAACATAACCATTTACATTGGTAATTCTTGGGGGGATCGAGCCCTTAGATTGAGACGCATATGAATTTGTAGCTATGATGTACGGTAGAACTAGATCTTTTATTCGTTGTGTTTGTTACAGTCATCATTCTTGATGATCTTGATTGTCAATCACAAATTTGTTACATTAGCTATGCGAATACAGAGCCTGCCGTCCACGTGCCAACAACCCATTACCGGATTTTCCCGCCCATTTTACTAGTTTATTTGCTTCCTTTGATGCCATACGAATAGTATAACTAAATGACGTTATTCTTTATAACCCATGGATTTGAGCTGGATGAGAGGGGCTTAAATATGAGGAATTGAAGTCTTTGGGTGATGTTGTTGATCCATACACTATTATTGAAACAGGGAAGATTCAACAGGTTAGCATTAATTTTGCAGTAATTATTAATCATAATCTTTTTATAGTAAATCTATTGTTCTATACTTTTCTCTCTAGGAAGCACCTTCAAATGAAGCAGATGTGCTTAAGCTTCGGGTTTCAAGTGTCGATAATACAGGAGACGTGTTGATTGGACCTCAAGTCCTTTGACAGATGTCAGAAATTTATAGAAAACTCAAACGAACGTACTTTGCGGTTTCTTTTGGGAAATCTTCATGATTGGATAGTATGTTTCATATGTTTCTCTGATATATCTGTGTTTTAATTATAGTTGATGTAACCACAATAATGTCTTGCTACTAATGAACCTTTGATTTTTGAATATTTACATTCATTATATATATGGTTGAATAATTTTTTGACAGATCCAATTTTTATGAATTTGCTGGCTGAGAATGGAGGTATATAAAGATTTGGAGGCTGCACGTACGGGAAAACTCATCGGTCCCAAGCTTGGAGGCAAAAGTGTACCTTGCTGTGAGATTAAGGAATTTGTCTCAATCGTGTATTCATAACATCTCAGGTATGTCTATTCATTATGGACAGGTTGGGTTATGAGTTGAAACATGTCATTTTTGTAGTAGATGAAACCGTCCATGTCGGATTGAGTTGATTGACACAACCATATTATTACGCTACCAAGTACTAATCCAAATCTTTGAATAAAAAGGATATATGAGGTGAACACTAGATATACTATGGACTGCTTTTAGACTGATTGACCAATTCCCGTTAAGCTAAACTTTTTATTTGCTCGCTTGAATCATAAGCCAAATCGACCCATTCATCAGTTAATAGGTCAAGATTGCGACCTCTACTACATTGCATGTGCAACATGTTGAGGCTAATTTATTTCTATGATACTATGTGCATTTATTAACGTAAAAAAAGGCAATTGTGGAGGTTGCAAAATGAACGGGTTCAGGTAAGAAATGCATTTGCAGAGGTTGAAATATGGACGGGTTTGGTCAAAACATGTAATTGTTGGAATGCATCGGGTGGTTGAGCCAAAACACTTTGTGACCAAAAAAATATGTTCAATTGAAATAGGAAATTTAGTTAGTGTGTAATTTTTAAAAATACGCTTTGGTCAAGTTCAGATCCATTTCATCCATTTCTTTTTTATTTAATTTGTTCTCATGTTTACATGTGTGACCTATTAGACATAAAACATAACCTCCGACTCTACGTATTCATAAGCATATGAGTCGAAATTTCTATCCCTAGTGGCTAGTATATAGTGCCGAATCAAACATTGTTGCACACATTTTAGCCTTTTAGGTTTTGATGATATATCATTTACTTTTGTTCATTGATCATCTCTGTAGGAAGGATGCACCAATTAAATTATACCATCTTCTGGAGAATATTTTATTCAAGGAGAGAGGAAAATATGGTCAAACGTTTCACGTTCAGAAGGTTCAAAATGTGAAAGATGAACTTCTCGACTCAAGTTGGTTCTTTGCTTGATCACCCCACACTTTGCAGAATTTGCTATGATGTTATTGCTTCTCAACCATTTCCTGCTCTTGCAATATTCTGACAGAAACTAAACAAAAAATTATGTTATACGTGGCAATTTGGACCCATTTTCTTATGAATGGATCGATTCGGGATAGGTTTTATCCCTAATGAGCAAAACTGATAAGTTGAAAAAGCTAGCTTAAAACAAAATTGGCTGAAACTGACTCAAACTTCCCCAAACTGTAGATTCAATGTACCCAACTTTGTTTGAACGGTTTAATTCATCAAACTTCAAAAATCATTTTATTAATATAATTGAGATTATTAATGTACCAATACAGTTTTTGTAATCACGGTCACAATCATTCAAGACTACAGCTGACCGAACTTCACAAGACAAGAACAAATAAGACTGGAAAAACAGAAACTTGCACCAACGTTATAATAGAATTCGCTCTCTATTAATCTGAAACTTACAAGCTCAAGAAAACTGATATTGAATACGTACGAACAACCACAGCTCGGCTGTTGTATTTATATAGGTTATTAGAACCTGCTTTCCAATCCTACTACAATGCGTATTCTATAAGAGAATCCTAAACCGACTATAATTGTGATTGGACCCATAAGCTTGGCGTCTGCTACCCATGGGCTTGGGTCATAGTCAGACATTAGCCCAACATTCACCCCCCTAATTTCTGACTCGAGATAGAGAGGTCTTCAACTCCGAGTAGCTCTTGCATCTCCTTGAACTTAATCCTTGCGAGAGCTTTCGTCAGAATATCAGCACGCTGCAAATCACCTCTTACAAACTCAACTTGTACTTGGCCTCTCTCAACACACTCTCGGATAAAATGATAACGTGTGTTTATATGCTTGCTTCTCCCGTGAAAGACTGGATTTTTCATAAGTGCAATAGCCGATTTGTTGTCAACAAATAAGACCACCACTTTTTCTTCCATTCCGGTTATTTCACTCAACAACCCACGTAACCATATCCCTTGACACGCGGCTGAAGTTGCAGCCATGAACTCAGCTTCACAAGACGATAGAGCCACCGTGTTTTGCTTTTGTGAGCACCAAGTGATAGGTGATTTTCCTCGATAAAAAACGTGCCCTGTTGTGCTTCGACCATCATCTTGGTCCATAGCAAAACTACTATCACTAAACCCCACTAACTCCTTGGTTTTCTCTTGGTTATATCGCACTCCAAAATTCAAACTACCTTGGATATACCGTAGTATTTGTTTCACAGCTGCCATATGTGATTCTTTTGGTTCTTGCATGTAACGACTAACCAAACCAACCGAATAAGATAAATCAGGTCGTGTGTGTAGTAAATACCTTAGACAACCAACTCGTCGTCTATACAGAGTTGCATCAACTGGTTTTCCTTCCTTGTCCATGCTTAACTTCATTCCAGGTTCTAATGGACATTGAGTAGGATTCGCTTCATGCATTCCAGCATATTTTAAGATCTTCTTTGTATAGCTTACTTGACTTATTGAGATACTCGAATCCTCTTGCTTTACTTCAATGCCAAGATAATAGCTTAACTTTCCCAAGTCACTCATATCGAACCTATCTTGCATTTGTCTCTTAAATTCACCAATATCGCCAAGCTTCGAACCGGTTACTAAGAGATCATCTCCTCTATCGGTCCTTAGGGTTATAACCTTCTTTCCCGACTTCTTCTCGACTAAAGCTTTGAACTTTTTGAAGTATTCAAATGCCTCTCCTTTTTCCTTCAAGGTAAAAGTCCACATAAAGCGTGAGAAGTCATCAATAAGAACCGCCTTCTTGGTTTGTTTTCCTAACAAGCAAGATTCACACAACTTGTTCTCTTGATGAATTATTGGCAAATTTTCAACCATGCCCTTCCTTGCCATTAATTCCATTGTCTCGAAATTAATGTGACCCATCCTAGCATGCCATAACCAAGCATCATCTTCCATCTTTGCTTTGAGACACACCGGACTTCCAACTTGGAGCTTTATTTTGTAAAGTCTATTACTTGTTCTAGGAACCTTCATCAGAAGCTTGCCATCTGAGTCACGCATAGTAAGAAGATTACCTTTCATACGAATGTCACATCCGCCTTCGGTAGCTTGCCCAAGACTAATTATGTTGCTTTTTAGCTCGGGTAGGTAATAGACTCCAGTGATCAATCGTTGCTCACCCGTTTTCCCTTCAATGATTATCGAACCCTTTCCTTTTATCTCGATGTAGGAGTTATCACCAAACTTCACTCTGCCGGAGATATTCTCATTCAACTCCGAAAAATATTCTCGGATCCCCGTCATGTGATTACTTGCTCCATTATCCAAATACCAAGTGTCTTCCTCGTTTGGCTTAGTATTCAATTGGTTTGGGATAATCTTTTCTTCATTCAAGAAAACTACTTCTTGAACGCTTTTCATCATAAAAAGTGTCGGGTCATCGTCATCTTCCGCTTGCAAAAGGTTTGCTTCATTCTTTTCCTTTTGTTCACGGCGTTCGGGGCAATTAGAAGCAAAGTGACCATATTCATCACATCTGAAGCATTGAATCTTTGAAAGGTCTCGACTTTTGTTCTTCTTTTGATCCGTATTGCTCCCGGAGTTGTTTTGGTTTCCACGGTTGTGGTTATTAGCTTGACCACTACCACGAGATTTGTTTTGAGAAGAAAAGTTTTGACCTTTACCGTTGCCACCATAGGAGTTCCTTCCTCGACCTTTCTCAGCCTTGTTCTTATCATATCTTTCAGCCCTTCCGAACATCAACTTGCCTTGATCTTCAGAAGTGGTGTCAACACCCTTCATTCTTCCTTCAAAAGCTTTCAACCTTCCAATAGCTTCTTGAAAAGACATAGTATTCAAGTCAGCAAATTGTTCTATTGAGGCAACAATTGCAACAAACTTATCCGGAACGGATGCAAGCAGCTTCTTAACAAGTTTCTTGTCTGCATAAACTGTTCCCAAGCTGTTGACTCCAGTTACAATTTTGCCCAACCTAGCCGCAAAGTCATCAACTGATTCGTTGACTTTCATCTTTAAGGATTCGAATTCCGTCTCCAAGGTTTGCAACCTTGCTTCACGAACCCGATCAACACCCACATACCTGGTCTTTAAAGCTTCCCAGATTTCTTTGGCTGTGTTGAATTGTGAAACTTGAAAAACAAGTTCTTCTGGAATCGCCTGGAAAAGTAACGCTACTGCCATGTGATCTTGCTTATCAACGACTTGTGTTCCTTCCTTTGGTTCCAGTGCATCGAGTATTCCATGGACTCGGAATACCGCTTTAACTCTTATTGCCCATATGTTATAGTTTGTGCTTGTTAACATTGGACATTGAAGAGCCGTTTTAGAGTCTGTGACACGTGGTCGACTAGACTCTCCTTCTACCATCTTTCTTGTACGTCTTTTGTAAGTTATCGGTGTAGATTGTTCGACTTCCAGCCCAAGATTCTAGAGCACGATTGATTTACTTCTTGCCTAAGTAAACCAAGTCGAAAATTTTAAACCTTGATCGACTTCTTGCTTAAGTCGAAATTGTTTCCTTGATCGAAACCCTTGCTGCAAACCTGGTCGATCAGAATCCCTTTAACCTGTGTCGATTGGCAACTTCTTGCAACCAGGTTCCTCTCTATTAATCAGAAACTTACAAGCTCAAGAAAACTGATATTGAATACGTACAAACAACCACAGCTCGGCTGTTGTATTTATATAGGTTATTAGAACCTGCTTTCTAATCCTACTACAATGCGTATTCTATAAGAGAATCCTAAACCGACTATAATTGTGATTGGACCCATAAGCTTGGCGTCTGCTACCCATGGGCTTGGGTCATAGTCAGACATTAGCCCAACAATCATTATCTATAAAAGCCAAAAATTATTAGACTAAAAAATGTTATGGGTTCACCCGCACGAAGCTTGTGTCAGCCCTAACCCATCTGACCCATTACACAACATATTTTCATGTTTATACTGTATACAACTTATACCATGTTTTTATGTCAATAATCTCAACCTAGTTTTGGAGCAATGAAGGTGAAGGAAAGTCAAATCAAGTAGAAAGTACCAAGAGTGCACATGCTTTTGGTCACATTTTTTGTGTCTCAAGATGGAGTTGCTCCATATGTTACAACTCGTTTTTTGTATGGAATTTGATCTCATTTGAGTTAGGCTATGTTTGGCACAAAGCTTTTTGGAGCTTTTTTGGGCAATGAGCGGTGAACAATGAGCTTTTTGATTTATAGTATTCGTTTGGCATGAGAGCTGTGGGCTTTGCTATTTTTTAGGAAAGCTCATTTTCCCAATGCTTCTTTATGAAGCTGTGACCTTTTTTGGCTACTGCTCACAGCTACTGCTCACTGCTTTTGCCAAACATGGAACTCTATTAGCATAGGATATTCATGTATACTACAAATTTACAATACATGTACACATACGGTTCATAACACTAATTTTCATTTTACTTGGATTGTTTTAACCATGGAGGCATATGTGTGTTTGGATTTACACAAATTCAGTATACTTTTGAACACCAATTTTTTATATTTAATTATTGAACAGCCAAGATAGTTTTATTAAAAGAGAACCTCATACTATGAGGATACAACATTACACCAAAAGCAGATTTCCAAAGAGGATAGTTCCAAAGAAAGAAAGGGAACCAAAATATTCCAATGAAAAAAACTAAATCATATGAGATAGGTTGAAGGAGGATTTGATGTTGGAAAACTTAGGTGAAAATAGGGTTTTTAACCAACTTTGGACACAATTAATTATAAGTGTAAAAAATGGAGCTAGTGTGAATGCACTTAACAAATGAAAATGGGAGGTGATTTGCACACTCCTATATTTTATTGGCACACTCCAAACAGTGCATTAAACAGTTGTACTGTAAATATAAACTGCTTTAATTATTTGTACATTGAGTGTCCCAATAAATTTTTTGAGTGTGCCAATCAATGCCCAATGAAAATGGGTCAAAGTTTGTCACACACTTGTGGATGAACAAACTGTTTATGGGTTTAAAAGTAGGAGCATGGAGACTCTGGTGAATCTAAATGGTTCTAGCTTAGTCCATATGCAGCAGCCTGGACAACTACAAAAATCCAGAAACCTTTACTTGGAGGGTTTTTTTTTTTTTTTTTTTTTTTTAATCATAACAACATATTTAAATGGGTTGTTATGATTTGTTTTTAAACCATTTTATTATCAAAGTTAATTGGTAATTAAAAGTCATGATTGTTAGCATTACACTACATGTTACCACAAGGTGTTAGAACTTCTCAACTCAGGTTGCCACTTTTCTGATCACCCACACTTTGCGGATGTTGCTATTAGGGGTGTCATAAAACCCGACCCAACCCGAACACCCGAATCCGAATATGACTATTCGGGTCGGGTTACTTTGGTAAAAAATTATATTCGGATCAATTCGGGTCAACCCGAATGACCCGAGTTCTAAGTAGGTTCGGGTATGTTTTTATTAGCCTCAACCCAAATTGAACCGAACCTGACCAACTCGACCAACACTTTCACAATGTAAAAACATTGAAATAGGCCATTATTTAATCATTTTACATATACTCGGGTTGACCCGAACCCAACTAACCCGAGTTCTAAATAGGGTCGGGTTTGGATATGTTTTTTAAGACTTGACCGGAATTGACCCGAACCCGACCGGGTCAACCCGAATAACACCCCTAGTTGCTATGATGTTATTGTTGGTCAACCACTTCCTACTCTTGCAGGTGTCAGTTGAGCTTTAGGTAATCTCATAACAAATATAATATATTATACGTGGTAATTTGGACCCATTTACTTATATATGGGCTGATTGGGATTATGTTTTATCTTTAGTGGGCTAAATTAAAAAGTTGCTTAAAACAAAATGGAGTGCAATAGGTCCAAAGTCTCCTATTGCATCAAACCTCATAAATTATTTTATTAATAAAGAGTAAATTACACTGTTCGTTCTTGTGGTTTGCGTTGACAGCAGTGGTTCATCCTTCGATTGAAAGAAATGCACCGTTAGTCCATAACTATCAAAAATTATCCGCCATTAGTACCTCCCTCTAACGGCCCTCCATAACCCTCATTAACAACCCACATGTGAGGGTATTTTTTTCCTTTTAAGTCCACATATGAGGGTACGATTGTCATTTTACCCTTCTCAATCCACCTCCTCATTTCTATCCAGCATCTCCAACCTCATTGTGTATCTTCAAACACTCCATCCTACACATATCCTACCACCATAATGACCATCTCCTCTCAGGCCACCACGACAACCAACATCTCCACCTACATAATGACCATCTCCTCTCTGGTCACCACGACAACTAACATCTCCAGGCCACAACCACCACCATATCCATATAATTGCCTCCATCATCTCCAGCCAATAACTGCCATCAACACCCACCACCACCAATGTCCACCCCTCGCTGCGCCTAAATCTCAACCCATTGTTGTTGTCTTGGCTTCTAAATCACAAAACCATTACATTTTACTAATTTCTTCTCATGTTTCATAAATGGCAAAACATCCATACTGCTAATGCATCCATCTAACGCTGCAATGGTGCTTTAGGTCCATTTTTATTTTTTGGCCCAATGAACAATTGTACTTCCATTACCATAGACTCATTATTTCAGAAAATTGAGAAAAAAGAAGATAAATGAATTGATGATAGGAGAAAAGAAGATTGAACGCGTAAAATAAGATGAACAAGATATGTGTGTGGTTGTGATTTTGTTTATAGGTATGTGTACTTCTATCTCCATACCTTGCTTTGGCGGGATTGGGTATGTTTTTGTATGTGTACTTGTATCTGCGTGTGGGGCAAAAAGAAAGAACATGGAAAAATGATAATGATGGAGAAAAATATGGGTTTGGGGTGGGGGGCGGGGGAGTCGAAAATATCCTCACGTGGGTATCACTTGGGGTGATCTAATGGGTGTTAGTGGGGGTCGTTAGACAGAGGGACTAATGGGGGATTACGTTTGGCAGTTAGAGACAAACGGTGAATTTTTTCAGTCAAGGGACAAGCAACGGCGGGTCAACACTAACCACAAGAACGAGTGGTGTAATTTACTCATTAATAAATTTGGGATTATCAATGTTCTAATACGATTTTTGTAGTCATAGTCACACTAATTATCAATCAAAATGTTTAGAAGTTGACGAAGTTCTTTTTAGGTTGACCTATACAAAACCTGCATCAGCCATAACCCGTGTTAAGCAGTTGCACAACCCACCCATTTGATCACATTCTATATCATACATTTTTACCCTGTTTTATGTTGATAATCTCAACTTTTTTTCTCAGCAATCAAGGTGATGGAATGTTTAATCAAGGGTAGATTGACAGGAGTGCACATGCTTCTGGGTCACATTTTCTTTGGCTGAAGATGGAGCTGTTTGTTACAGCATGTTTCTGGTAAGCAATTACAATTGGTCTAATTAGAGTTAAAAGGCACTTTTTATTAGCTTAGAACATTCATGTATGCATTAATACATGCACACATAGGGTTCATATTGCTCATTTGACTTAGTTTGTCTTTACCATGGAGTGACACTGATGATCAGAATCATCAGATTCATACAAAATACCATATAATTTTAGACATCTTTCATTACTACTAGTACTGTCGACATTTATTTGTGGTAGATTTTATTAAACACCTTATGTATAATGCTAACATCTTAAAATTGGTTGCAACTTGCACGCCTTACAATTAATTGGATATTGCCCTTTTCACAAGCTACTCACTTTTGGCTAAAATAGAGATATTGGGCATAAAAAATATACCTTGGCACAACTTTTGAATCGTTAGACCCTTTCAACCCATTTCAAGAGTATCTGAAATCTGGGTAGCGGGTCACTTGCGGTTTTCTCATTATTCGATCTTGATAATTTAAATGTAGCATGTTCTCATGGATCCCATCTAATATTAAATCATAGTTGCCACTGAAAAGTCGAAAGTCAAGAAGAAGATAAATGATGTGGTATGAGTTCTTCCAAATTAATTTAACATACCAATTAGAAATATTCATAGTTGCGACAGAGAATGAAATATTATCTAAAATCTTACCGACAAGCAAAGGTGCGGATACCATTACTGACAAGATGTCCTCTCTATCAATGCTGGTGAAACAAGGTAATGATCTGGTAGCTTCAACTCCCAATCATATTGAAGCATTCCAGCATATCGGATTTTGGGGAACCGCGCTCTGTCAAATTTATCAAACTTCTCATACTCAAGAGCTTGGGCAAGTATTCATACGATCTGCTTGGAAGTTGAATGTGACAACAGCATTCCAATCCATTAGGGAACCCGCAGGATTCCTACTTTCATCAACAATGACAAATGAGGGTAAGTACTGATCATCACCATTTGGAGGTCCCTTTAACTTCTTGATAGCCTCAACAGCATTCTTAAATTTGTGTGGCGCTTCACCAAGAACCTGAGCATCCCAACCACGTTTCACAACCTCCCAATCGTACTGCAAAAGTAACATTAGGAGTTCAAATATTTCTTCTTTTGGATAGATAATTTTAAAAAAATGGCATATTAAAAAATTTAAAAACCCTTAAACGGGTCGACCCGAACTTAAGTTTTCCAAACATTTTCAACCCAATACCCGACCCAATTTAGATTTCGAGTTACTCAGGTTGTCCAGAATACAATTTTTGAATCGAGTAACCCGACCCGAATAAGCTTAGTTGGGTTCGGGACGGGTCGGGATGCTCATGTTCGGGTTGACACGAACCCAAATTGACCCGGCCCGAGTTGACCCGATCCGAATTGATGCGAACCCGACTAACCCGAGTTCAAATAGGGCTGGCTTAGGGTATGTTAGTTTTAGCCTTGACCCGACTTTGACCCGTACCCGATTAACACCCCTTCACAAGCCTTCTCACCAATCTCCAACGCCTTCATCTTTGGTTGGACATTTAAGGTAATCCCACTATCACTTGGCATTTCCACACATTCCTCCAATGCTGAATTAAAATATCCAGAGCGGTTCCATCCCAAAAGACGGTAACATGACCAAATTTTACCATTTCATTGTCAATTAACAAAAAAGCAAACTTTAGACTTCTTACACTCAAAGCACACATAACTCCCTAATGCAATTTTATAAAGCTTTTGCTTTAATGAAAAATTATTCACCAGATGTTCTCTCTATCAATGGTGACAAAACAAGGAATGACCTGGTAGCTTCAACTCCCTATCATATTGAAGCATTCCAGCATAGCAGATTTTGGGGAACCATCAAACTTCTCATACAAAGAGCTTGGGCAAAAGCGTAGTCGTATGATCTGCTCGGAAGTTGAATGTGACAACAGCATCACCATCCATTATAGGACCCACAGGCTTCCAACTCTCATCAACAATGACAAATGAGGGTAAGTACTGATCATTTGGAGGTTCCGTTAGCTTCTCTATAGCCTCAACAGCACTCTTAACTTTGTGTGGCGCTTCACCAAGCACCTGAGCTTCCCAACCATGTTTCACACCTCTGATCGTTCTGCAAAAGTAACATTAGGAGTTCAAATAGTTGTCCTAATTTAGATAGATAATTTTTAAACAAAGTATATTAAAAATTTTAAAAACCCTTATTCAGGTCAAACGGGTCGACCCAAACATGAGTTTTCCAAACATTTTCAACCCAGTACCCGACTCTATTTAGTATTCGGGTTACTCGGGTTGACCCGAACACATTTTTTGACCCGCATAACCCGACCCGAATAGGATTAGTCGAACCCGAGTTTTCCAAATAATTTCAACCCGATACCCGACTCTTCTGGGTTACTCGGGTTGACCCGAATACATTCTTTGACCCCGAGTAACCCGACCCGAATAGGCTTAGTTGGGTTCGGGATGCACATGCTCGGGTTGACACGAACCCGAATTGACCCGACCGAGTTGACACAAACCCGACTAACCCGAGTT
Source organism: Artemisia argyi (assembly GCA_030686995.1). Lineage (NCBI taxonomy): Eukaryota > Viridiplantae > Streptophyta > Magnoliopsida > Asterales > Asteraceae > Artemisia > Artemisia argyi. The sequence goes on along the minus strand of CM060687.1, from coordinate 193,405,237 downwards.
CAAATAGGGCCGGCTTCGGGTATGTTAGTTTTAGCCTTGACCCGACTTTGACCCGAACCCGACCGTCCCGACCCGACTAACACCCCTTCACGAGCCTTCTCACCAATCTCCAACGCCTTCATCTTTGGTTGGACATTTAAGCTAATCCCACTATCACTTGGCATTTCCACACATTCCTAAAACTCTAAGTTAAAATATCCAGAGCGGTTCCATTCCAAAAGAAGGTAACATGACCAAATTTCACCGTTTCACTGTCAATTAACAAAAAAGAAAAAGCCAACTTAGACTTCTTACACTCAATAGGAGATATCAAACTACACATAACTCCCTAGTGCAATTTTATAAATCTTTTGCTTTAATGAAATATTATCTAAAGGTGCATTTTATCAAACATCTTAACTGCACATAAAAACTGTCTAACCTTAGCCGATTCAGCAGTAACAGACTTATTATTCGACTTCTTAATAATACTTTCAACAGAGCTAGGCCACCATACTTCAACAAGCTTATTTTCATTAGAAAACAAGAACTTATTCCCTTCAGGACCGCATAAAAAAGCCATTTTCTCACCAAGGACCGATGTTTTAAACACGTCCCCAAATAGCTTTTTTCTCTGCATAACGAATTTCTCGTTGGTTCCACTACAAAGCTTCTTGAAATAATCGATGCTTTAGCCGATCAGTGGCCAACCATATTTGCCAGGAATGTTGGTTGATTTTTGGGTCATGAAATGATGTATAATGAATATACTGATAATGGGCAACGTTATTGAGGAAACTAGCAAGAGGGTGTCCATTTGTTTCGACTTGTATGTTGCCTTTTGGTTGATGAATATTTTTGTGTGTTTGATGAGTTTTTGTGTGACTTGTTAATTTCGTGTACATATATATATGAACAAGAATGACATTATGACAAGTTTAAGAATAAAGGATAGATAAAGACAATCATCAGAATAATACAAAAGTTAGACTTGAGAATTAAGTGGCAAAAACAAATCAAGGTATTTGCAGATAAAATTATATAGTTCAAACTTCAAACTTCAAACTTCAAACTTACAAGGATTAGAGGCGGAGCCAGTAGAGTGGTTGGCGGGTGCTCAGCCACCCCCAACCTGCCCTAACTTGTCCAGCGTATAGCTTGAATTTCAATCCATGTTTCATCGAGTTTTGAATTTGATAAGTCAAGTTTTATCAATTTTTATAAAGGTTTATCAATTCGATTATTGGTTCGAAAAAAAAAAAAAAAAAAAACATAAAATGTTAATACTATCCCAAAATATCCGAGCCCCCCTAATAAAAATTTCTGGCTCCACCCCTGACAAGGATACACATAATTTTCAATTTTAAATTTAATGCATGTAACATGACAATCGAGTTAGAAGACTTAAATCTAACTATTACTTAAAGGTAAATTAATTAAGAAAATTAATACTATAACTTTATATAGTTCTTGGTAATTACGGTGTTCGATTTTTTACCGATAAGTCCGAGATTTGAGTCCACCACTATACAAAAATAATGGTTTTCGAACTTTTGTCAATTAATTTATAGAGTTTGAACCTACTGTCACACATATATATAAATCAGGTAAGAGTGTTGGCGTAGCTACTTAATGGTTGTCTACACATAATATGAATTGAACTTTGAGACGTATGCTGTGATATAGTTACAATACTGAATGATTGTAAGAGTGGTGATTAGCATGTGAAAATATATGACTAATCGATATTACTAGTTTATTCAATATCTGACATATGTTTGTTTGTTTTCATTTTTTCATGTTTACTATTAATCTTGAGGCATGTCTTAATCTCTCTTTAATAATCTCTCTTTAAGCATATAACTAAGCATGCAAATTAGTTAATTCAATCAATTTTCTTAGAGTAAAATACACCGTTCGTCCTGAACTTGTCCAAAAACATCACAATGGAACATGCCTTGGCCTTTTGGTTATCGGGAGTCCCTTTTACAAGTTATTTTATTTTTTATTATTTTTTTATTTTTTTATTTTTAATATATCAATGAGGTCTCTTGGCCCGTTTTACTCAGGTCAATGTCATGTTATATGTTGTCAAATCCCGTTATTCATGCAAAATGACTATTTTACCCTCGTTTTCTTCTCGTTTTTTTTTTATTTTATTTTTTTCTTCTTCTACAACTTGTCATTAGAAGAATATTATTAGGCCCCATTATCAAGTAAGGGCTTTAGCCCATTACCTAGCTAGCTTACTTTCCAAGCTTTGTATTTCCTTTATATACGTTCATTGTTATTGATTAATGGACGGGCAATTATCAATTGTAATCAAACTATCAAAGCCTTAAAACATCCACCACCAAAAATTAATCAAACATAAACCTTAACACAGCCGCTACAATTATTCTTTTATGCCAAATTTTTTCGGCTGCTTGCTGCTATTCGCCTGTAACTATTGTTATTCGCCTGCTTTGCTTTTATTAGTTTTTCTCCTCAATTGCTATTGACCTATTGCTATACCCCTTTTCTCAATTGCTGTTCAGTAAAAAAAAAGAGTTATTAGTTTTGCTTCTTGATGATCGTGCACATACTAATTAAGAAAGAAAGAAAGAAAGAAGAAAAAGGATTGCATTTGATACCTTGTGTTTTTCTCACGAATTACACTTTACTAGCAAATAATTTTGTTGGGTTTTGCACGAGATGCAGAATTTTACATGTCAACAGTTTGTGTGGGCCACCCCACAACCAATTTGTTACATTTATGCTCAACAGCCTCACTATTGTCATGTTTGACAACACCTTTTTGAAATCGTTTAAGAGAAGTAAGCGACAAGCGAAAAGCGTTCCAGTTTTAATGCTGCGTTTAGCAACACCTCAACAGCTTGCAATCTTAATGCTTCCTAAAGAAGCTTTCCAATATACCGCTAGCATTTTACTTTTAATATTACCAATTTACCCTAAAAAAATAACATTCATTCATAAGTATATAAGTATATGCTCTTTTTCGTAATTTTATGTTTTATAATTACAACTACAGCTACATTACCAAACACGTTTTTTAAACAAGCAGCTAATGCTTACTGCTACAGCTACAGCTTACTGCTTATTGCTACTGCTTACTGCTAATCCAACCGATGGTCAAACATGCCCCGCAACAATTTATGTCTACTTTTTTAGGGGGTTATCCGTGTATGCCTCTCCCACTTCCTTCCCGATTCAAGTCCCTATGCTTCCGCAAGCATTTCATACCATGACTCCTCAAGATCCCTCTTGGAACATGGACACTGGAGCATCTTCTCACTTGGCGGACAATAGAGGTATACTCAACCTCCTTTAGTAATTTGAGCATTTATCCATCTGTATTTGTTGGCAATGGTAATTCTATCCCTGTCACTCATACAGTACATAGCTTATTGCACACATCACACAAACAACTACATCTTAATCATATTCTTGTCACGCCACACATATTTAAAAATTTAATTTCTGTTCGTAAATTTACATGTGATAATGATGTGATGTTTCTGTTGAGTTTAATGCATATGGTTTTTCTATAAAGGATTACCAGACGAGCAAGCTTCTTCTTCGTTGTGATTGTACGGGAGATCTTTACCCGGTTACTCAGTTATCTTCGTCTACATCTCCTTTTGCCCTACTTTCGTTTAGTTTTACTACGTGGAACAGACGACTCAGTCATCCAGAAGAAAATGCGCTTCGTCTTTTAGAGTCAAATCTTTTAATTTCATATAATAAATCAAAATTATCCACTTTGTGTTATGCTTGTCAGTTAGGTAAACATATCAAGCTTCCTTTTTATAGTTTTGAGTCTAATGTTGAGTCTGCTTTTGATATTATCACCTCGGATTTGTGGACATCCATGGTTCCAAGTGAAAATGGAATTAAATATTATGTTATTTTCATGGATCATTTCTCGCATTTTGTTTGGTTTTACCCCTTGCATAAGAAATTCGACTTGTTTAATGCTTTCGCTTCTTTTCGTGCTTTTGTAAATAAACAATTTAATACTGATATTAAGGCTTTGCAATGTGACCATGGGGTGAATATGACAACACCCGTTTTCATGACTTTTTTCGCCAAAATGGAACGCAATTTCTGTTTTGTTGCCCGTGCACCTCACAACAAAATGGCAAATCCAAACGTATGTTTCGCACCATTAATAACCTTATTCGTACCTTGTTTTTTCAAGCTCAAATGCCTCCCTCTTATTGGGTGGAAGCTCTCAATATGGCCGCACCCCTTTACCACCATCAATAACGAGATACCATTCACCAAAATTTTTCACCAAACATCTACATATGAACATTTACGTGTTTTTGGATGTATTTGCTATCCTCACATAGATGTTGCGCATAAACTTCAACCCCGTTTCACACCTTGCGTGTTCCTTGGCTACCCTGCAAACCACCGTGGCTATAGGTGTCTTGACTTGTCTTCTAATAAGATAATTATTTCAAGACATGTTTGCTTTGATGAGGAAGTTTTCCCATTTGGGACTATGACATCTTCTCAAAAACCTGCCTATGACTTCCTTTTGCCTCCACTTATCCCACCTGCTCCAACCATAACTCCACTCCCTAACCCAACCCTTGAGCCCACTATACCACTTGCAACTGAACCAAATAGTCCTCCCCACATATCGTCCCCCCACCAGCTGGTCCATCAGCTCAATCCTCTATCACAACTGAGCCTACTTTCCCACTACCTTCTAGCAAAATGCAATCTACTACACCCTTGAACCACACGCACGAGTTAAACCAACCCTCTTCACCGGCCCTACAAGATTCAATCCACCCTCCTTTAAATACCCAAAACCCGTTCACACATCCTATGGTCACTCGCGCTAAAGCCGGCATTTTTAAACCACTTGAACGCATGAATTGTCCGTTACCACCACTTCACCAATTTCGCAGTCTCATATCCATGCCCTTCGTGACCCTCATTGGCAAAAGGCTATGTTAGATGAATATAATGCTTTAATTACTAACGGAATGTGGGTTCTTGTGCCCCGTTCAACTAACGTTAATGTTTTTCGCTCTATGTGGCTTTTTAAACATAAGTTTCATGCAGATGGCTCATTAAGCAGGTATAAGGCTCGTCTTATTGCCAACGGACGCAGTTAACAACATGGTATTGATTGTGATGAGACATTTAGTCCGGTTGTTAAACCCGCTACCATTCGTACTGTTTTGAGTCTTGCAGTTTCTTGTGACTGGCCTATTCATCAACTGGACGTGAAGAATGATTTTCTTCATGGTCATTTATCTGTGACGGTTTCAGGACAGTAAAACTGACTGTTCTATCCATATTTCATCGTGGTTCTGACATTGCTTACTTGCTACTTTACGTGGATGATATCATACTTACAGCTTCGTCCCCAGCTTTCTTACAACAGGTTATTGCTTTGTTACATGGTGAGTTTGCTATGACGGACCTTGGTTCATTGAATTATTTTCTTGGCATTTCTGCTCAGCGGTCATCAACAGGTTTGTTTTTATCTCATAGTAGATATGATGAGGAAACTCTTGAGCATGCACATATGTAGAAGTGTAATCCATGCAGGACTCTTGTGGATACTGAATCTAAATTAGGAGCTCATGGTGATCTTGTCAGTGATCCTACGCTATATCGTAGCTTAGGTGGTGCACTTTAGTATCTCACATTTACCAGACATTTCTTATGCAGCTCAGCAAGTTTGTCTTTACATGCATGATCCACGGGAACCACATTTGGCTGCTTTAAAGTGTATTTTACGCTATATGCACAATACTCTTGATCATGGTCTTCAAGTTCATGTATCATCTACATCCCAGCTTACTATACTATACTGATGCTGATAGGGCAGGTTACCCAGTCACCCGACGATCAACTTCTGGGTATTGTGTTTTTCTTGGGGATAATCTATTGTCATGGTCTGCTAAACGACAAGTTACTTTATCTCGTTCTAGTGCAGAGGCTGAATATCGGGGTGTTGCTAATGTTGTTGCTGAGATTGTGTAGATACATAATCTCTTACGTGAACTTCATGCTCCACTTTTTACTGCTACACTGATTTATTATGATAATGTGAGTGCTGTTTATCTTTCTACTAACCCGTTTCAACATCAACGCACAAAACACATTGAGATAAACATACATTTTGTTCGTGATTTTGTGGCTTCTGGACAAGTTCGTGTTCTTCATGTTCCTTCGCGATTTTAGTGTGCTGATATCTTTACCAAGGGCGTTCCAAGTGCTTTATTTCTCGAGTTTCGCTCCAATTTGAAAGTTTGAAGACCTCACGCTCAAATTGCGGGGGAGTATTAGACGAATATTATTAGGCCCGATTATCTTTTGTAAGGGCTTTAGCCCATTACCTAGCTAGCTTACTTTCCAAGCATTGTATTTCCTTTATATACGTTTATTGTTATTGATTAATGGACACACAATTATCAATTCTATCACTTGTAACCTCACTCACTCACACTACCACCACTAACACCACCATCATCTCAGCCACCTCCACCGCCATCCACCGCCACCCACCATAATTATTATTTTTTTTCTTTTCTACTTTATGCATCTTCATCTCCAAACATCATAACCTGTTTTATCTTTTTATGTCTTGAACGGTACAGGTAGCTATTGTTTCATGTAAACTATATTGCAGTGATAATCTAATTTTTGAAATAGATTGAATACATTAGCGAATTGCAACCCATTTGATGAAGATGAAGATGTGAAACAAGAATCTGATGACATAAAACTATAACTCACCAGTCCACCACTTCAATAATCTGAAACTTTTTTTAGGGGGAAAGCAAATTACTTGGGGTATTTAATCTAGCATACAGTCGCTCCTAGTAGCACCAGCAACCACTTGTTGACTTAAACATTGCAAGAGGTTGTGTTCATTATTTGACTTCCAGCTTTATAGTAGTTGTATCAGCTTTATAGTAGTTCAATTGTCATGTTTAAGTGATCCGTCATTTGATATCATCACACCTTTCCAATGAATTAAGACGATTAATCCTTAATTCACAAAATCGATATTGTGGTTTCTTTAAATCTCACAAAACCACCCAAAATTTGACAAAATCTTGATTTTTCATGGCGCGTGATTTGGCAATTCTTTCAAAATCGCAAAAGTTAAGGAAAATCATGTTTTAAGTGAATTTTTAGTGTTTTGCGAATTATGAGTTTATTGTGTAAACATTTCTAAAAAGTAGTACATTTTGTAATATACACCACTTAAACAGAGTTAGATTAGTAATTTTCAATTCTTGTAATATTGGTTTGACCATTGGGTTTTAAACTATGCGCAGAACATTTCAACTTCAACCCAATGTTTGAACAAATATCAAAATTAGAAGAAGCACTTTACAACATTCAGTTTGAGCATCATTGGTTAGAGGCTGAAACCGATCGCCAGGCACTTGATATAACCCTGACACTTCCTTCCGTTTAAGTTTTGTGGTCAAAGCTTGTTACATTTCTTGCATCTGATTTATAAGAATTAATTTATAAGTTTGACGTTACCACATTTTATTTCCACAATGATGATAAACATGACACGGGAACACAAAATATCTTCATTGTTGCAACCATTTATGTCAATTTTGGAGTTTTGAGTCAAGTCTTACTTGACTCCAAGAGTCAAACTGTATATTCCTATGCTCACCTTTTTGAAGTCGATCCTGGAGTACCATTCAAGCTTAAAGTTGATGTGAATTCTTTCATGAAATTAACATTAGTTTTCCTATCTGTATGACTATTATAAACTTGTTCTAAGACTAGTGTATTTTCATTTATTTGACTTTTTAAAAGTCCAAGTACCTTGTATAATATGACAGTATCGATAATGATATATGGGATGATACATAGAATTTAAATTTTGTTTCACTTTGAAAGTCGGACTTGTTGATTTGTTTTTATTATTTAAATACGACTGCAGTAAATGATGGAATGAGTAAGAGAGCTGTTCACAAGGCGATAAACGAATCTGCAGCACTGGTAGGTGCCAGCATACTTCAGGTTTATCTTCTTCAACGTTTGTTTGAGCGCAAGCTCGGGACTTCAAGAGTTTAAGATGGTGACTCACATGATAACTTTGTATAAGCAAATTTTGTTTTATTATTTATTTTTTTTGCGCATTTTTAACATAATTTTGGAGTTTTATTGGCTACGAACCGGGTTGAGGAATGTCAAGAGAGATTATTTTCCGTGCACACGAGATCTTGTAATAAGTACACATTTAATCTAGAGTAAATTGCAAAAATCATCCATGTGGTTTATAGATATTAGCACATGTCATCCCTATCTTAAACCTTTGCCATTAATCATCACTAAGTCCATAAATTATCGGCACTAATCGAGCACTAACGTCATTAGTTTTACCATTAAGTTTTAAAATAATATTTGCTCGTTAGTCCCTCCGTTAATATTTTTTGCACCGTTAGTCCCCACTTTTTAAAATGAATTAAAAAAAGGTACCATAGGCACGAACTCGGATTTAAACTCGTTTTTAACCGTTTAAAAAAACACATTTTCTTCAAACCCCTACCATATTCATCAAACCCATCACTGACTCCCCTCAGCTACCACCACCACGAATCGGTGGTCGATAGTCGTTTTTAGTTTTTTTTCAAAAATGAGGGCTTTTGGTTTTCTATTAATTTTTAGGAATTGGTTGAAGGTTTGCGTTGTTTGAGTGTAAATTACTTATTTATGAGGTTAATTTTGTGATATGAGTTTAAATTCTCGGGTTACAGCTTTTAATTTTTTTTATTGCAAATTTGGGGATTGAGGTTTTTGAAATTAAAGAAATCTGTTAAAGGGTTAATGTTTGGTGTTGTTAGCTCGGTGGTTAGGTAGGCGTTAGGTGGTGGTTTCAAGGTGGCCAACGATGGTGTTGGTGAATGATGAATGAAGATGGTGGAAAGTGTTGGTGGGTGGTTAGGGTTTTTAGTTTTGCTAAATTTGTGGATTTTAGGTATTGGTTTATAATTTGGGGGTTGTTGATGGTTATGGTGATGGAGGTGGTGGTTGATGGTGTTATCTGGCGATTGGTATCGGTGGTTGTGTTTGCGTTTTTTTGAGAAGAAAAGAGATCATTGTGGTTGTAGAGAGAATTTGTGAGAAAAATGTGAATATGGGTTTTGTTGGTGTGTAACTTTCGATAACATTTGTTTTTCATATAATATAGATGAAAAGACATAAATACCCTCACATTTGACGGTCAAAGTTAGTCAAACTAACAGTTAACAAAAAATTGGACTGAACCTGTTATTGGTCGTCGGATTTTGGACCGGATCCGTTACTTTTCAAACTATTAGACTAAAAGTGTTATATCCGACAAACCAGAAGGACCAAAATTGTAGTTAACTCATATCTTTATCATCTTGATATCTGAGTATGCATTTTGTTTTAAATCACAAACATGAAAATTTAGTAGTATTTCCACATAATAATATGATTTAAGATCATTTGAGGACAAAACATTGTTTACATACCAAAGGATCAATCCTCACCTTTCATCTTCATCTCATCCAATGGATGAGATTAAATTTCCTCTTTACACTAGAGGGGTATTTTTGTCTAATATATATAGATATTTTATAATAAACTTTTCATTCAATCACACACACCTGTGTGTTTTCTTCATCTCATTATTTTCTCTCTCTACACCATTAATACAAAAACAAAACAACACAAATAGATCTAGATTCGATCAATCTTCACAAACAACATGAATTTATCTTCTTCGATTCATTAATCGATCATCTTATCATCTCGTTTTTCAATTTGTTAACATCAGGTCCATATTCTTCTTGTTATATTCATCTGATCTGTATTTTTTTTAGCTAATTCATGTGAATAAGCTTATGAATTAGAGGAAAGGAGAGTTGTATGAATAAGCATGTGAATTAGATGAAATTTTGTATGAATAAGCTTATAAGATAGAGGAGAGTTATGAATAAGCTTATGAATTATTGTGACTTGAGTTTATTGTGATGAATTATAAGCTAACTTATTAGCTTATTTTCATCACATCTTGTTATTTTATCATTTTTAGCTGATTCATGTGAATAAGCTTGTGAATTAGAGGAGAAGAGAGTTATACGAATAAGCTTATGAATTAGAGTCGAGTTTGTGTGAATAAGTTGTATTATTAGGTAGTTTTATGATCTGAACAACTTGTTATTTAGCATTTAATTGAATTAAGTTCCTGGTATAAGTTGATCTAAGCTGGTATGAAGTATATCAAATATAATTTTAGCTTGGGTTAATGTGTTTATAATTGAGGTTATTTTATATCATATATGATATCACATGTGATATTTCATTTTGTTGGATGTATCATATATGATATCACATACTATATCATACACTCTGTTTTATTTGATATATCATATGTGTTTTTTTACTTATTGTCATGAAACAACTTATTTATATTTTCATTTTTTTTATTTTTTGTTTATTCTTACAGATATGTGCAAAAAAACTATAATGACACTGACTTTAAAGAACGACAAGGTCTGGAGCAGCTTGTTGGAGTTGCAAAGCCGCTTGTAGTTGTTGTTTAAGGAGAGGAAGAATTGGTTAAAGAAGAAGAAGAGTTGTTTAAAAAATAAGAAGGCTTTGGTTCAATGATAAATTCATCAAACTAATTGATTCTTTTCACATGTGATATGCTTGGAAATTCATCAAACTAATTGATTCTTTGTATTTTACAAGTTAGTAACAAACTATCATATGTGATTTTTTTCAAAAATCATATATGATTTAACATGATCATCACTAATTTATCAAACCATTATACTTGATGTTTTCTATTCTTATGCATTTATTTACAAGTGATTATGAATGTGTGCAATAAAACTTAAACAAAATAGACATAATATCGAAAATCATATCTGTAAATACCAAGAAAGTTAAACTATATTAGCAAGACATTGTACCAGTTACACATGGTTTACAAAATCATCCATAGACGTCAAAACTCCATACAGAGATTACAAGAAAAAAATAAAAAAAAAATACATTTTAAACGTGAAATGAAGATTCATGAGCTTCTTCATTGAGATTCTTGGGCCTTTGGATTCTTGTAATGTTCAAGATGCCTTGAAAATAGTATTCTCTACACAAATAAGAAGATTTGATTTAATTTTCAAGCACATAATCATATATGATATATCATAATGGTAAAGAAGTTAACTTTGAAGCATATTATCATATATGATATCATCCACATAACTAACTTTTGATTACTCGTCAGGAGATGACAAACTTGATTGTATTTTAGTTTCAAGCACATTATCATATATGATATATTATAGTGTTAAAAAAGTTGGATTTCAAGCAGATTATCATATATGATATTATACACAAAACTAACTTTGTAGTACTCACCAGGAGATCACAAACTGCTTGTATTTTATTTTCAAGCACATTATCATATATGATATAGTATAAATGCTTAAAACCTAGCTTATATCATATATGATGCAGTACATAATTTTTTACAATTTTTTCAGGCAACTTATCATATATGATTTTTCACTAACAGGTCATCATCAACCTATTTTCTTCATAAACATCAACATACTCGATCTAAAGCTTACTTACCACTATAACATCATCAAATATCATCAAAATATCTTCTTTACAAACTGTATAAACACAATAACTTGAACAAAAATCACAATATGTTTATCACAACAAATATAAACAGTAACCTTCACCATTTATGCATATATAACATTAAAATATGCAAATAAAGTGTTTTACACCTGAATTAGTGATGTTAAGCTTGTATTTCTTCTTTTTTTTACTCGAAGCTTCATCTATAAGCTTAATCGTTAAGATTTGTTCTTCAACAACGTCATCGACATCTTTTTCTTCAATTTTTTGATGCGATTTGTGGATGATTTTATATGTGTGTGTGTGTATCTTTTGATTTGTGTAAAAGTATGTGTTGTGTGTGTTTTTAGTGTGTGTTTTGGAGAGAAAAAGTAGATCTGGAAATGAGAATGAGAAAGAGACGGGGTGTGAGTGTGATGGTGAGTGGGTAGTTGAGGAGTAATTTTACCTAATTACTCTTCCGCTTTTTATTCTTTTTTTTAATACAAAAGTTCTTTTTAATCTGCACCCTTCTTTTTTTTAGATAGATAGGTGGGATTTGTCCCTCAATATCCAAGAAAAGTATGGTTTCTTAAATAATTCCCCTCTAATAATATATGTTCAAAATTTTAAAAGTCAGGTAATTGACAAGTTCATAGTAGTTGCATATCATACTTTTAGCGTATTTTTAACTTGTGGTATATTAATGTTTCAGTTTGTAAATCTTATTATTTTCTTTCAGGAACATTTGTTGTTTTGTTATTTATGATTTTAAACTTTGAAGCACTCAATGAAAGCGAAGTTGCTTATACGATAGAGATAATTTGTTTAATCTATCTTAGGGTGAGTTTGGCGAAATGGTCTATGGCCGGAGTTGGGGCTTATATTATAAGCTGAAAGCTAAAACTTAAATTTTCATAAAGTTGTTAGGCGAATTAGTTAGAGGTGAAGCTTATTAATGTATAATCACATAAAAATACATAGAACTAATGCATGGGAATAGAGTGTTCCCACCGATTTACACCTTTTGAAGAAATTCATATATATTTTCAGTTTTTACATAATAATTTATTATATTTTGAAAGGTATTAAGTAATTTGACTAGTTATAAGCCCCCACAAGCACCTTTTAATGGCTTGAGATTATGAAAGTTTATGACTTATAAAAGCTTCCATAAGTATATGTCACAAATAAAACTTCTTTTATAAGCTTACCTATTTAAAAAGCTTAAGCGATCTATAAATTAACCTTTATAGTCTCACGCCAAAAAAAGTCTTAATGGTTAAAAAGTCAATCTTTTATTTATATAATAAAACAAAACCCTTATTGGGAATTTTCCATTTTAAAAAAATGGATTCATACTTTATTTAGTAATGATTTTATTTAAAATAATATTATTTTTTTATTAGATAACATTTTATATTTATCCATAACACAAGTAGAAGATAAATACAAAAAATATAGATAAGATGCAATTAATAATAGAATTAAAATTTTTAAATAATTATCTTTAATAATAAAAAACTATAATTAAACATTATAATTTAAACAAAACAAAGATTAAATTATTTGTTTTTTAATAAATAAAAATATATGATTCAAAAAATTAAAAAAAACCCGCGCGTGCGCGTGCGCTGGCATTAATTATAACTATATTCTTTACAATAATTCAAAAACCAGACCCATGGCTCCATCCATTAAACGTAACACAGGAACACCACACACATCCACATCTATCTATGCAATGACATAAATATCCCACGAGATCAATATTGATATATACAAAGACATAATTGATTTCTATCGCATATTCACTATCAAAAGAGATAAGATTGAAATAAAAGTCGCCAATACAACAAATTAACGACCATCTTATATGCCCTACTCAAAAGCAATATCTTTTATATAATACAAGAATTACATCATTTCGGAGTGTTTTTGCAAAACCCTTCTCAATGAAAAAAAAATTAGACCAATAGGAGAGCTCGATTTTGCCACGTAGGCGAAATCGAGCAATATGATTGGTCAATAGAAAGTCAAAATTAAATTGATTTTGGTCAAACTTAATAAATTTGGTGGAAAAATTTGGTTAAGAAAAAAAATGCATAAAAATATGGGTGTCAAATTTATGAAAACAAAAACTTAAAAAAAGAGGAAGTAATTAATAAAACTTTATTGGTTGAATTTTAAATAAATTATATAGAGCTAAGTGTAAAATTACAAATTTCCATGTTTTTTAGTAACTTTAGAAAAAACACAAATAACCCCTTACACTTTATACCCCTTATACTTTAAAATATTAAGTTTGTTTAAAATTATATGAGTATTACTCTTAGTTTTTAGACTTTCATCAATTAAAATTACAAAATTTAGAAAATACGCGAATTAGTTTTAATATTGTTAGTTTTAGACTTTCATCCATTAGAGTATGTTTTTAAATAAGGACTCGTGTTATTCTATTTAAAAGTTTAATTTATGCATACATGGGTTTGAATATTAAACACGGCTAAATTATTAGTAACATGAATATAAATATCAAATGGTAAGCACGAGTTTCTATGATATGAAAACAAATATACGCTATTCTACTTATAACAACGACTCTTGAAATCAACATATTTTGAGCACCATATTTTAACTTCATTAACGATCATTATGTGCTACTAAACTCGCACATTTTGTACAACATGATATCAATAGTTAAAGTTAAACTATAAAATCAGCATTAACCTCATCATGTTTGTCAGTTAAAAACGTTATACATAGCTAATTTACTCATTTTGACATGTGATACGCTCTATTAGGCTGCACCTTCTATTTTTTATTACTTTAGCAGAAAGTGTATTGTGCGTGTTGTTAAGTCGGAAAGAAATGATGAAAAAAAGTATACGTTTTGTGCCAATAGTTTAAGTATTAGCTGATTGATGTTTCTTTCAGGATATTTTATATACCATTTGGTCCTTATCCGTTGTTTATTCACATTAAGAGACCGGGAATACAAGTTCATCACCAAGTATGCTAAAGTAGGAACCATAAAAACCCCCGAAACTACACCTGATGCATCAAATACGGATTTACGTTGAAGGTTACTTAGAACATATATTTGGTATAATAATTTGATTATATGGTATATGTGTTTATTGAATTTTAAAATCAAGATGTCTCTTGAATTTTCATATACTTAAACAGCTAACTCACATAATCCCAAGTTAACGTTACATAAATGCCTTTGTCTCATGCACTGATATCTGTTGCATTAAACTTATTCCAAAGTTGAAAAAAAATAATAATAATAAGATAAAAAAAATAATAAGAATAAAAAATAAAAATAAATAAATAAATAAAATCTCACAAGTTTTGATGAGTTAATTGCTTTTGAATTTGTTGTAATATAAAATAATGATGATCTAGAAAGAGATGTAACTAATGTGTTTTATTCATTTGAAAATCTCTTGCGAAAAGAATGGGCCGGTTTACTAAAGTAGGACTTGCTTAAGTTATTGGAGTTTGGGACTGTTATATTCTACTAATTATACTAAGTTTTTAAAAGGTTTTGGGATCGTCTTAATAGTTAGATTCAGTGGTGATTAGGATTGTTATAATGGCTGTCTTAATGGTTATTAAAGGGTTTTTATGACAGTTTTAATTGCAGAATTCAAGGTGTTTGGGACTGTTTTTAATAGCTGAATTGATGGGTGCTTGAAACTGCCTTGATAGCTGAATTCAAGGGTGTTTGAGACTATTTCAATTGCTAATTTTAGAGGTGTTTGGAATTATAAAAATAGCCGAATACAGGGGTGTTGTGACTGTTTTTAATAGGCATTGTGATTGCAAAATAAATTTGACTTATACTAAATTAATAAATGTAAAGTTCAAAACATTTTAAGATAATATATTCGGTATTAAATACATGATAAAATTTTTATGTCAAAACCCCGTGCATGCACGGGTATTATAACTAGTATTTAATATCACTGATATATGTAGCTTTACAATCATTATCTTCATATGTTAAGATTTTCCTTATAAAATATCGACACAAATGTACACACTTACATATTGAAGTAAACACTTAGTCAATAATATAAGAAAACTATGTAGCTAGTACATATAATACCGTGTACATATAAATCAAAATCTAATTGACAAAAAAAAAAAAAAAAAAAAAAAAATGATGGACGAAAAATACAATTCTCGTTCTATCTATCAGTGAAGACTGAATTTAAGATTTGACAATTATCAATAGAATCCCTTCCTTCTTTTTTGAAATGAAGGAATTCTTTATTTATTGCAGGAATTTCTTTCAGATATGATAATAATTGATATCGCCGTGAAATCTTTCATTTTTTATTGCTTGCTTTCTTCCAATTCCTCACGTATGCTTCACTCGTTGGGTTCGAGTGTCAAATTTAAATCTTGAACAAGAATTGATCGATAGAAGTGCTAGCATGAGTTGGAAGCATGAGTTCAGAGTTAGCATCGATAGATGAAAAAAGAGCCCCGGTTGAAATGCCATCAAATCCAGAAGGCACATATAGCCATGTCATGAAATACAAAGGGCTAGCCAACAAAATGATAAGAAGGGAACACACGTGAAGCGAGGGATGGAGGATAGCCGTCCGAAGATTGAGGACGGCACATATCAAAGATAACGTATATAGAAATTGAGACTCTTTAAGTTGAACTCGGATATACTGCCAGGAGGCCTAGTTGAAAGTGGCTTTAAGTGAATTAAGACAAAAAAAAGGGTGGTACATAGACGACTCTCCTTAATATCCTAAATTTGACTTTATTTTTTTCCGAAACAAAACAAAAAAATTTATGATAGTCTAGCGTTTTGTAAACAATGTTTGTTTGAGAGCAAGTGTTTGTAAGCGTTTTGCAGCAACTAACAACTAGTGTACTAATTGTACATAATACTTGTTTGGCAACAAGCAACCAACGTTTGTGTTTTTAAATGGTCTAAATCAAAATGCTACTTTTAGTAGCATTTACTAGAGGAACCAACAACTAGCGTAGTTTTTTTCGAACGGCGATTTTATAAAAAAAACTAGCAAGAAGCTAGAAAAGATTACAAGAATTTAGTACAAGCATCAACAGGATTCGAGATCCAATCAATCCAACTCGGATTAAATTCCTATTCCTATTATCCAAGAGTGTGAGAGGATCATAATTTCTTCCACAAGAGGATCCTTACGAGGAGACTTCAAATCAAAGCAAATCCTATTCCTATGTCTCCATAGGATCCAAGTAGTTGTTTGAATAACCACATCAAAGCAAGGTTTAACCTTAATGTTGATATCAACCGCATCGGCCCATCGGATTAAGTTTTGAAGGTCCTTTGGGCAATCTTTCACTCCCCACCACGAAGAGGTAGTGTTCCACACGCCAATGGCAACCGAACAGTCTACAAAACTATGGTTTGCAGTAATTGTACATAATGCTTGTTTGGCAACAAGCAACCAAAGTTTGTGTTTTTTAAATGGTCCAAATCAAAATGCTATTTTTAATAGCATTTGCTAGCAACTAACATTTACACTTAGCAATTATAGTGATACAACTATGTTATCGAACGTTTTATTTATATAAAAAAAACCGAGATATTGTTTAGTGACACTGCTTCTTGCTATCTCTTCCTTAGTTGGACTATCTATAACGTTTGGAATATTCCTCCTTGTTTAGCACCCAGACCCACATTTTTACAAATAAAAGAGGAACGCCAAGAAAGAGAATCAATATAAAAAAGCCATAAGAATATACTGATAAATGGTTATCTGAATGCAAAATATTATCATGATCATGCAAAATATATTATCATGACAATTTGTGCATTCGATATATTTGTTAGTCGTATTTTCCTATAGGTTAGGCCCGATTATGTTCATGTATGTTAGGCTCAATTATGATAGGTTATTGTGTGTATATATACTCGATTATTATCAATAATACAACATGAATGTTTTCACAATCCTACATGGTATCAGAGAAAGTACCAATCCTTCCAACAAATCCTAACAACCCCTTTTTTGTTCCAAGTTTCTGTTTGTCGATCGTTGGTAACCTATTTGATGAGGCGAAAAATGAACCGTTTTTAGGGGTCATTTTAGCCCGGATTCGAATTTATTTGATCAAAGATTGCTCTAAATCGTTCCTTTTGTCAGTTTAGGTACTTTTTGAGTGAATTCTGGAAAATGAAGCATTTTGGACATTTTTGGAGCATAAAAGTGAAGAAAACGGCAAAGTCTTAATTTTCCTTGCTGGGAACAGTACCTGACGGCATCACAAGTTTCTTAATGACGGCGTCAAGAGTAATACAAGAGGTGGAAATGGATAAAGTCCGTGACGGTCCATAGAGTTTTGTACTAGGGACATGACGGCGTCACCATAGGCCGTCATGGTCCAAATGTTAGTGACGGCCCAGAAAAAAATTACACATGAAGGCATCAAAAGTGAATCTAGGCAATCCGATTTCATTATGGGCTGCGAGTTGACGGCGTCAGAATTTTCTTCTTGACGCTGTCACCCTGTAAAATCTATATATAGTTTTCTAAATTTCATTCATTAATGTGTAACTTTTAGTGCAACTTTGAGGGAGAAACCCTAGGTCGAATTTTTCCAGTTTTTTCAAGGGTTTCAACCCTTTGAACTTTTCATGTCAATTTGAGATAAGTACTCTTTCAATTCAATCAATATGTCTATGTGTTACTTGAATATATCTTACACTTGTCTTCAATTTAACATGCTCGGCTAGATCTCTTTTGCGTTTGCTTAGATGTAGTGAAACCTAGATGTTAATTATGGGTTGATTATTTGTTTATAGTTGTTACGGATGATTGTATTCGATGTTAGGCTTAATAAAACTGACAGACTTCCATTGGTAACATGCTTGAACGTCTTAAGAAACATGATCAGAGGTGTACTATGATTTTTGGTTGTATATAATGCGTAGGAGAATTCTAATGTTCCCATGTAAGGAGCTTCTAACGGCTCGACATAGGAGTGAAGTAGGATCCTATAGAGTTAGGGAATATTGTACACGACCCTACGACTAGTATTAAGGAATACGACCCGTCATCCATGCAATTGTAACAAATTATCAACCTGTAAAAGATATCTAGGGAGTAATGAAACCTAAGTAAACACAACTTTCCTCATTATTGTTACACCACATTAGTAATTAGATTTATTTTCATTTTTGTTATTTTATTTTGATTGCATCTTTAATCATTTGGGTTAGTTGGCTAGCAACTAATTCCCCCCACTCTTCCAAAACCGAGATTTTATTTGCTTTTATAAAATATAAAAAATACAAAAAGAATCATCCCTCACCTCTAGACCTAGTTTTTTAGGCTTTCTAATCCTAGCGACACTATTCCTGAGTTGAACGATCAATCCCCCGGTACTTGTCACTATACTATACTATAACGATCAGGTACACTGCCTGGTGCGATTCCCACGTATCACTATTCTACCAGTTGACGCTTTTTTAGTTGCTTTGGTATTGTGTTGTCGATCGTTGGTTCCTAGTGATAACCAGTCGACTGTTTAATAACTTGTTAAGTCGATCGATGGTTTTGAATTTGATAACCAGTCGACTTTGGTGTTCTTTATTAGATTGGTGTTACTTTTGTATTCCTTTGCATATATGGTGTTACTATTCCATTCCCTTGCTACTGTTCGATTGGTGTGTTACCAACCCTAGTTTCTTTTTTCATTTACAAACTTTAACTTACCTTATACCATAGTTTTTTTAATGACAGGTGACCTTGCACCCCTTGCTATTTTATTGTCGGATAAGCTCATGACAATCACAAACCTTACCACTCGTGTCCCGGTTTTGTTGGATGTGGATGTGATGAATTACTTATCATGGACATTTTTTTTTTCAAAATTTGTGTCGTGGTTATAACTTTTTGGATCATATTCTACATGCTCCGACGGATGAGGCTACTTCTAGCACCAAACTGCCACCCACAGCCGTGTAGGGATGGCAATGGGGCAGGTTTTATTATACCCGTACCCGCACCCGCACCCATTTATAATATCCAAACCCGTACTCGCCCCATTACCCGCCGAATACCCGATTAATATTATCCATTGGTTTTTCAAGTTTCCCCGCGGGTATCAGTGTCACACCTCGTCTAAGGCGGAAGCACGAGATGTAACGAAGAAGGCACATTGCATAACATTATAGTTCACACCATACATTACCTTCAATATTGGTTTACATCATTACAAAACATTTTCTTGTATAAATCTTGAAAGTAAACATGTCTCCTTTTGAAATCTTATTGCCTTGAAACCATGGTAGCGAGGTACCAAATAGTCTGACTCCAATAAACGTGCCCTCAAATACTTTAACAACGATCACATGAAAATGGTACTAGAAAATGTTAACATAATGTTGGTGAGCTCGTAGGTTTAAGAGTAAAACCGTTGAGCTGTGATAACATATTGTAGGACAAAAGTGAGCATGATAACCAATTATAAGCACAGGTCAAAACAAAATAGTGTCGCGCCAACTGAACCTACCACGATTGTCACACACATAACCAGTACACTGTGGGGAGCTACCCCGATAGATCTATCAAAATATTTTGGCTCTCAAAAGGGTTAACAGTTGCGCAATTGCATGTCCACACGAAACAAAACATTGTATAGCACATAATCGCATCATCACACATATATGTCCAAAATCATGTAAAACAATAGTTCACAGCATAAAACATTTGAAAAGCATTTTGTACCATTTCCACACTAAAGAAAACATATAAAAAGTGGGGCTACGAGAACTCACCTTAGCAATGAAGAAGCCAAATATCACAAGTAATACAAACGGTGTCAAGAAGTAAGGCACATCGGTACATGATCGACACAACCTAATAAGTATATAATTATCTCATAATATGTTTCGTAAAATAAATGAGTTTTTGAAAGGTAAAGTGTTTTAGTTTTCGTGGATTACTCGTATCAATGTTTATAAAAAGTCTAGTATCAATGTCATAATAAAGTTTAGTATAAATGTTTCGTGTGGTGGTAATAGAGCATAGACTCAAAGTACAACTCGCGCCAAAGAAGAATAAATGAAAGAATAGCCAAGGAACGTGAATTAAAGAAACATGAAGAAAGGGAAAAAGAATAGGAAGAATAAGAAAAGAATGCGTCAATGGCAAGTTTCAGTGTTTACCCAATAATCCCCAATAGTTTAGAAAGTTCGGTTAATGTTTTATAAGAAAACTGCAGTTAATAATATAACTTAACAAAAATACCTTTAGATTCTTGTCGGGTTTTATAAGAATAAAAGATTTTGAAATAAAAGTATAAGGTTAGAGAGCTTTATAAATTTCGGCATTACGCGTCCATTTATACAATTTTCCCAAGTCATCATGACTTTAATAAAATCAATCTTCTCAAGTCAATCTAATAGAAAGCTAATAAAAGTATTCATTAATTATTAGACATTATTTCCTTATTGCATATTCATCGCGAATCAAACATATTAAATTCGTCACGAGTCTAATATATTGTATTCGTTTCAAGTCCAATAAGTCCAAAATGTCCAATATAGATTAAATTGTCGAATGATATAAATCCGGTATAAGTCCAATATGTCATGCCACAATCCAATGAGTATAGTCCGTTAAGTATTTATATCGACCAAATTCACACATCAAATCCCAGAAGGAGTCCGAAATGTACCACACACATAAAGTAGAAAAAAATGACCAACGTTAGTAGATTACGCAATAACCAAAAATATATTACACAAGTAAAAAAAAGTTTCTTAACAATTTATACAAACCATACGTATCCTTATTAATGTTTTAATATTTGTAATTTTTGAGTGCGCTTGTGGACCAACAGTTAAACCAAATGCACCCTGTCACTCTTCGGGTTTCGACCCAAAGGGGTCTCGACCGAAAATAAAACTCAAACCAAACGCTAAGCCATATCTTGACAAACAAACGCAAGCACAAACCAAACTCAAATGAACAAAATAACAACTCAAGCAAATTCAAAACTAGATTCGTGACCCAAAACCAAATAAATAAGAAATCCAAATCCCACCTGTGTCCGACCTGAATCTAAACCCAATCCGTTTCCAAAATAAATTAACAACACCATTTTTATCCACACGATTCATTTACAAAAACGTTATCCATTTTCCTTTTCACGAAAACTTGTAACAAGTATTTTATCAATCGGTTTAATAAGGCTGGGCACAATAAGGAGGGTCAATCCCCCTCCTTTTCCTTGCCACGTCAGCTTTCTCTCTCCAGCGACCTGCAGGTGATTCAGTGCCCCAGTAAAGGCGAACTTAATAATATTAGTTAGAAAGTGGGTCTTTGTTTTTTATGTGTGTATACACCGGTCGTGGTCTCGAACGTTTTCGCTGCTTCCTATCCTCCAAATCGGTTGTGACCTACTAACCACAACAATGAGACCGAGTTCGATTTTGGTCGACCCACTCGGTCGATTACCTTATTACATGCAGCCTAATAGAGAAAAAGAATAAAAACAGCTCGGTGTGATCGACATACCCACAAATCGAGAGAAAGAAAGAGAGAGACGAGATGAGGCGGTCCAAAAACACAATAAAAAACATGAACAAAACCCCAAGCTAGTGCCCAAAAACCTTCGATCTACCCGTTTATTGACCCAGAAATAAAGGAGAGGCGGCTGAGTGGTGGCGCGGTGTGAAGGGAGGGGGAGAGTTGGAAGAGTGTGGCTGTGTGTATTTTTGTCAAATAAAAAAAAGTTTCTAAAACAAGTGTAAAGTTTGTAGAAATATAGGGGTGGCTGTGTAAGTTTAAGTACAGGGACTAGAATTGTAATTTTGGTTATCTTTTATAACATTATTTATTATTAAAATAGGTTTGGAAAATCATCATTTGTCACAAATGATTTCGAGTTTTATAAACAAGTATTGCCCGGAAATGCGGTTGCTACAATCGGTTATCCCCAATTAAATATTATATGGACAAAATGGTGGTATTAAGATTAAGTCACACTAAATTCACCGACAAAACAAAAGA
The DNA here is from genome assembly GCA_030686995.1 of Artemisia argyi. Taxonomy (NCBI): domain Eukaryota; kingdom Viridiplantae; phylum Streptophyta; class Magnoliopsida; order Asterales; family Asteraceae; genus Artemisia; species Artemisia argyi. Next base: position 193,382,609 of record CM060687.1, on the reverse strand, counting down.
AAACACCCTAATATATTCAAAATTTTAAAGTTATACGGAGTATAAAAAGAATATCGTATCAAACGATTTAACGCTTTTAAATAATTCATGTACAAGATAAAATGTGTTATGTAATAGAGATACTTATACAAAAAAAATATAATAGAAGAAATTATATACAATGTATATATATTCTAGTTAATTATAATATCAATAAAGCGGGAATAGTTTCGGGTAAACGGATACGGGTACGGGTAATCGGGCGGGTATTACCAGAACCCGTCATCGAACTTGTACGCGGCTAAATTTTTTTATCAATTCCCAAACCCGCATCCAAACCCGCCAACCCGCACATGAACCCGACCCAACCGGTTCGGGTTTTGGTATTCCCTGTCGGTTTCGGGTACTTTTGCCATCCCTACAACCGAGTGGCTCGCTATTAACTCTATTTACCACTATGTCTAAAACCCTACAACGACTTGTGGTTGAAATCCCTACCATGAAAAAGGAGGCTTGGGATCTTCTTTTGTTGATCTTTAATGACAACAAACGTTCTCGTTCTATATCCTTAAAGGCGGAGTTACGTTCTATGAAGCTTGGTGACTTATCCATTGATGCCTAATTTCAGAAAATTGAATCTATTGCCACTATTCTCAATAGCCTTGGCTCTCATATTAGCAATGATGATGTGATAAACATTGCTCTCAAGACAAATATCAACATGTCTCGGATATCATCATTCATCGTGATCCTTTTCCGGATCTCAAGACAGTGCGCTCTATGCTCACTACGGCGGAGATGGGCTTGAAATCACTACGTTGGGTCACCAGGGTTCAACAAAATGGGAAATCTGAAAGGATGATACACACTATCAATAACCTTATCTGTACCTTATTATTTTAAGCTCATCTACCACCCAATTATTAGACTAAAGCTCTTAATATGGCCATATATCTCTTAAATATTTTACGCTTGCGTGCCATTAATAATGAAATCCCACTTAATTGCTTTTTTGGATCAACACCTAACTATACCCTTTTACGCACTTTTGGGTGTCTTTGTTATCCACGGATTGATACTGATCACAAACTTGAAGCTCGGGCTACACCGTCCATATTCTTAGGTCATGCCACCAATCATCATAAGTATTGTTGTCTAGACCTCAACACCAATAAAATAATCATTTCCCGACATGTTATGTTTGATGAGACTGTTTTCCCGTTTGGCTCCATAAAACCCACTGCGAGTCCCTCTTATGATTTCTTGGATGACTCCACTAATGTCATTTCTAATATAATCAGATCATCACCTACTACTCAATCCACTACCCCACCTATTCAACCTGCTTCTCTAGTAACACCAACTCCAACGTCCATTGAGCCTATTACCCCAACTTACCCAACCACTTCACCTCCCCAACCGCCTCCCACCACTCCTATAACATTCCTCAATACTGAACCATCTCCATATCCACATGATCCTGTGTCTCAAGATCAACCTAGTCAACCTGTTAACCCGAATCTGGTTTCGGTTCATCCCATGGTCACACATTATCATGTCAGGACTAATCATCCCACTCAACGTTTTAATCTTCACGTGTCTTCTGTTTTTCCTTTACCTAAGTCATATAATGTTGTGTTTCATGATCCTACTTGGCAAATCTTTTCTTTTGCAACTCATTAACTTGTTAGAAATATATATGTGATAAAAACATCATAGTTACATATAACTACCTTTTTATAGCAAACTATGTGTGATGAGTATGATGCATTAATTCAGAATAAAACTTAGATACTTGTGCCTCAACCTGCGGATGCCAATATTGTTCGGTGTATGTGGTTATTTCGTCACAAGTTTTTAGCAGATGGTACTCTTAGTCGCTACAAGGCTCACCTTGTTGCGAAAGGCAATATTCAGATAGAGATTGTTGATGTGGATGAGACCTTTAGTCCGGTTGTTAAACTGGGCACAATTTGGACTGTTTTTAGTTTGGCTCTTTCTCGACATTGGCCGATTCATCAGCTAGATGTCAAGAATGCCTTTCTTCATGGTGATTTGTCTGAGACGGTTTATATGCATCAGCCACCTAGGTTTCACGATACGTATTAGCTTGATCATGTCTGTTTATTACAACGATCTCTCTATGGTCTTAAGCAAGCCTCTCAGGCTAGGTTTCAGCGGTTTTCTGCTTATATTTCTCGGGTTGGGTTTAGTCATAGTCGGTGTGACTCATCATTATTTATTTATAGAAAGGGGACAGACAGTGGTTATTTGTTACTATATGTTGATGATATTGTTCTTACTGCTTCGTCTGAGATTTTGTTGCAGCGGATTATTGCTTCTCTTAGTCAGGAGTTTTCTATGACAGATATGGGTTCACTTAACTATTTTTTTGGGATCTCTATTACACGTGATTCTACAGGAATGTTCTTATCTTAGTGTAAGTTTGCTACTGAGATTCTAGAACGGGCTCAGATGGTTGGTTGCAACCCTAGTAGGACTCCAGTTGATACTGAGTCTAAATTGAGTGATGATGGTGATCCGTTTGATGATCCTATGTCATATCGGAGTCTTGTTGTTTCCCTCTAGTATCTCACATTTACTAGACCTTATATTTCTTATGCAGTACAACAAGTGTGTCTTTATATGCATGATCCTTGAGAACCTCATTTCTCGGATCTTAATCGGATATTGCGGTATGTTCAGGGTATGTTAGACTATGGGTTACAATTGTTTTCATCTTCTACTTTATCATTGGTTGCTTTTTCGGACGCTGATTGGGCTGGTTGCCCTACTACTCGAAGATCGAATTCTGGCAACTATGTTTTCCTTGGCAACAGCCTCCTCTTGTGGTCCTCTAAGCGTCAACCAACGCTTTCTCGTTCTAGTGTAGAAGCTGAGTATCGTGGTGTTGCCAATGCTGTTGCAGAGACCTGTTGGTTGCGAAACCTGCTATGTGAGCAGCATACACCTTTGTTTTCTTCTACGCTTGTCTACTTCGATAATGTGAGTGTTGTATACTTATCTGCTAATTTGGTTCCGCATCAACGTACCAAGCATATAGAGATTCATATTCATTTTGTATGCGATTTGGTTGACGATGGTCAAGTTAGAGTTATTCATGTACCATCAAGATATCAGTATGAAGATACTTTTACCAAAGACTTACCTACAACTTTGTTTGAGGAATTTCGAACCAGTTTGAATGTCCGGTGTCCTCCCGCTCAAACTACGGAGGAGTATTAGTCGTATTTTCCTTTGGGCTAGGCCCGATTATGTTCATGTATGTTAGGCCCAATTATGATAGGTTATTGTGTGTATATATGCTCGATTATTATCAATAATACAACACGAACGTTTTCACAATCCTACAATATTATCATGATCATGCAAAATGTTTTACATAGTGTTTATATTTTAATCAACATTAGTAGTAATCAAGAGATGACCAAATAAATGAATGCTCATTGAGTATAAGGTTCCAACTGTTTACATTATTTCTTACCCTTTATTACATATTAATCGTGAATAAGAAAATCTCAAGAAAGCATTATTATCTTTATCATATCATCTCAATATCTCTGCGTGCATTTTTTTTTTCAAATCACCAACATTAATATTCATTGGTTTGTTCATATCTATTCGAATTTTTGAAATCATATTATTTATTGGAATTTCAGTCAATTGGTCAATTGGTCATGATTTGGTATCTATCAGTGGTTGGTCTTCATCTTGTCCACATCATGGTTCTCTAGCCTTTCGGAATTTTGTCTCAGTTTCTATTAGTGGTCTAATTCTCAAGGTCTTGTGTTTTATTTGTTCCTTCTCGTGACAATTTAATATGTTGGGCAAATAATAAAAAAAGGTAATATACTTGCCACAATTTCATCGAATGGGTAGTGAACTATTTTTTTTAGGGTAATTTTCTTTCAAAATTATCATCTTTAGAGTATTTTGTAAAAAATTTGGACAATTTTGCCCCTCATAGCTAATACAAATTTTTTTTCCTAAAGGGTAAAATTCTCCAAAAATTTTGCAAAATACCCTAAAGATGATGAATTTGAAAGAAAATTACCCTCAAAATGAAAAAAAATAGTTCACTACCCATTCGATGAATTTGTGGCAAGTATATTACCTTTTAATACCATTTGCCCTAATATGTTCAGGTAGGATTCATCTTTATTTATATTTCATGTTCTTTTTTCTTTGGGTCCTACTCTCGTTTAATTATCTTGCTTAATCGAGGTGGGGCGCCTTGTATTGTACGTGGTTGTTTCGGGGTTCCTTATAATATTTTGCCTTTCTAAAAAAAAAAAAAAAAAAAAAAAAAAAATTATTGGCATTTCATAAGCTTCTCATCATACTTTTGGTTTTCCACTTGTGGTGTATTATTGTTTCGGTTACATATTCAAACTAGCTTCTTTCACTGTTTGTTGTTTTGTTATTATTTTAAAACTTTGAAAGGGAAGTTTCCTATACGCTAGAGACAATTCGTGTAATTGTCAAAAAGTCTACTACAAATAATAATGCAACTACCAGACCTCCATACATTAAAGATAACAAGGAACCCACACGCTTATCCACATCTTCTATATATACAAACACATTCCGAACAAATTTATGTATATCACCCAAACACTCCTTCGCTTCTTTTTGTAACAACACATAAACCCTTTTTTGTTCAGAAGATAAACAAACTGATACACATAATAATGTCTTCAGTAAATCATGACAACTTTGCTCACTTAAAAATCCCCCTTGAAATTATACTATCCGCCACAAACAACTTTGATGAAGAAAATGTCTTTCGCGCAACTGGTTTTGGAAACTGTTACAAGGGACAGCTTTTGTGGTCCGGTGAGTTGATTAACATCGATGCTCAGAGGTTAAATAAAGAATGGGATGATAAAATTGAACAACAATTTTGGATGGAGATTTCAATGCTTTCTAGTCTCGAGCATAGAAATGTGGTTTCATTTGTTGGATTCTGTGATGAAAATGGTGAGAAGATCATCATTAACAAGTATGAGAACTGGGTAAGTCTGAACAACCTTCTAAGTGGCCCGAGGTTGACATGGGTGCGAAGATTGGAGATATCTGTCGGTGTTGCGCAAGTGTTGAGTTACATTCATTATGACGAGTCACGTGATTTTAGCATTATACATCAAAACATCGAAAGTGAGACGGTTCTATTAAATGATAATTGGGAACCCAAGTTATCTGAATTTAGACTTTCCATGAAGATTGAAGCATCCCAGAGGCATGATTCATTCCATGTTGATAAAGTTTGGGATAGGGAGGGGTATACAGACCCGGCATATATAGAGACAAAGAGTGCACACCACAAGTCAGATATATATTCCTTTGGGATCGTAATGTTTGAACTACTGTGTGGTAGGAAAGCAGTATTCAACGACGACCAAGATAATAAGTACTTGGCTTCGGTGGCTGTTACCCATTATAGGGAGAAGAAACTCGATGAAATAATTGATTGGGACCTATGGAATCAAATGGGCTCTCAATCATTTAAGATTTTCGCAGAAACAGCGTATGACTGCTTGAATAAAGAACGATCGCAGCGCCCAAATATTGATGAGATTGTCACAAGACTTGAGAAAGCGTTAGAACTTCAACTCGAACATCAAAATGAGGTAAGACGGTTTTTCCTCTTCCATCTTTCTATCATAATAAGTACTGCTATCCGTTTGAGTGCAAATTGGCTAATAAGTATGGTTATACTATGTGAGTTAGTGACAAATTTTATGAATTTCTTTTATTTACCACCTTCTAAGACTTTTTGTAAATGTCTTTTTCTTGTAATTAAATATATATTCATAGCAGTTATATCATGTAACTTAATAGTCACAAATTTTTCATATAAATTTAAAATAATAATAATAATTAGTTGTACTCTATTACCAGATTATTATTTGAATTTTCGTGTAATTATCATTTTATATTGTATGAATAAAAATAGTTATCGAACAAGATGACCATTATGAATTATTTATAATTATTTTTTAAATAAAATTACACAAATATATAGCTAAAATCCTGTGTTAGTGTGACTTATGTCACAACTATGTGCATGCATGAAGGTTTAAAACTAGTATATGAAGAATAAGAAGGAGAATATGAATATGGATTGTTAAAGTAATATTATTATTTGACCCGCCACCCACACTAAAGCTTATTAGTTAATCACCCATTTTACATAAACAACTGACTTACCAACTTGCTAAGCCAACACACGTATCGATCAGTTAAATGCCTTTAGTGAAAGTCGTCACTAAGAAATTCTACTAACAGCATAGTTAACTGCCTTTAGTGAGTTTAGTGACGAAATATCTTGTCACTAGGTATCAATAAGCTTATCATATGATATTATAAAAACAAATGCTCAATTTCTGCTATAAACCACGTTTAAATAGCTGGTAAAACTAACAATGTTCATTGAAAATTCAAAATACTAATTCCATTAATGTAATTACAACACGTTTTATGTCCAGAATACCTAAAATAACGTTCTTTACAAAAAGGAGCAAAAACAAACTCATCTATAACCTACTAAATGGAGAAATGAGAAAGCTCATGACGAGCAAGTTCCCAGATGAGATGTCTTCTAGATTATTGAAGCATGATCGCTGTTTCATCCAAACAAGTACTTGAGGACCTGCATCATATCATCTCTGACTTTGAGACCTATTTGCCAACATCTAATTGCATGATCGAAATTGCCAAAATAGTACTTTCTCCATTAGAATTGCAAAAAAGAGGGAATTGTTCACTACCAGAATTTTAACTCTTAGGAACTATTCAAGATTAAAGCATATATATTTGTCCAAACATCCAAGTTTCTGATGTCCAAACAGCATGTAATTGCTCTGAAAAACAGCATACAAACCTTTAAAGATAATTAATTGCCAATCGCTGCAAAAAAACAGCATACAAACATGTAATTGCTGCAAAAAAACATGGTTGCTGTAAAAAACTGTGTCAGAACAGCATATAAAAGCTGTAATTGCTGCTAAATTTTTCAAAAAAAAAGCATGTAATTGGTTCAAAAACTTGTTTCCAAACAGCCATGTAAAGGCTATGTCCAAACAACATATAAAATCTGTTAAGACAGCATATAAGCTTGTCCAAACAGCCCATCTTTCTGCTGCCCAAATAGCATATAGAAAGTGTTTAAAACACCATAAAAACCTGTCTAAACAGCTTTTGAAGTCTTTAAGAACTTGTAAAAAGCAATGTGCAACACATATAAAAGATTTAATGACAAACCCAGGCAGAATTATAGAATCGGGTAAAACCTGGCGGGTGACACTGGGTTTTGAATTCTTAAAAACCGTTTCTTTTGACCCGTTATCTAAGCCGCTTCGACCGGTCGAACTAGCATGGTCGAATCGGGTTTCAAAACATTCAAAAAAGAAAAGTGGTATTGTAAAAGTACTTGTTGATGTCTGCAAAAATTTGTGAGCTATGACCACCCAACCGATATTTTGATTGGACGTCCTGCAAACGTTTATATGAAACTGGGGGAGTGTCACTGGTAGACGATTAAAATTAGAAACCACGGGATTGCTGAGTTAAAAAGTAAAATCAAATTTTTATAAGTAGTATAGTTATAAAATCTATCTGTAGTTTAGCAAGTTCATTACGATATACACAAGGTAGTATGTATGGCCTTGCCCTTTTTCTTCAAAATTACATGTAAGCTACATATGAGTTGTCCGTCCCCTTTTTGTTTGTGTCTTTAACCTCAAAACTTAAACTTTTAGGGACTCTAATCTCCATGTATTTTCTCATTTCAAAATTATCTTCAAAGAAAACCACAAATATTAACCTATGATGCACCGAAACGCCATTTAGGCCGGCGTTCCCGTTTGGGAACGTGGTGGGAACGGATACGCCATCGAAACGCCACCGAAACGTTCCCAAGCCGTTTCCCGAATCTGCGAATCGTTTCGTATGAAGTATCCTTACCGTTTCTAGATTTCCTTGAAGTTTCCAAGCCGTTTCTTTTAGGTTTTAATTAAGATCGCCGGTTTAGTGAAGACTAATTTGAACATCGGAGTGTTATCGGAAGTTGCAGGTTACAATGTACGAGAAAGAAGAAGTAAATGAGAAAAAGCTAGAAGTACTGGTTTTATTGGGAATGCAACTATTTAGTTTTTGGTAAAGTAAGGAAAATACTTTAAACATAAAATAGTACAACTACTCCTACTTTAACTTTTGACTTTTCTTGTTTTTCCTTTTGTTCCATAGTTTTTCATAAAATTAATTTAATTCAAAGTTTGTTTACGTAAACAATTTGTTTTGAAAAATTCTTTGAATGAACAAACATTTTGAATGAACTAACGAATATTGGTGCAAAGCGACGGAGTATAGTAGCTATTAGTTATACTTGTGAAGTCATGATTTTGGTTTGATCCTAGATGCAAAACTTTCGGGTTCAATTTGTAGAGAAAAACGTTAATGAGTTAGAAACAAAAAAATTTAAAAGTTTAAGAATTAAACAATATTAAATGTAATGTTAGCATTTTTAATCAAGTATATAATAATCCATTAACATTACTCATTAGTGTAATTAAAGGGGTAATTTGAACAAGTTGACTACAAGCCGTGCTCAAGACTTGAACAAGTTTTTCCTTATTATATTTTTAATTTTTTTATATTTTTTTATTGCCGTATCTATGCCGTTCCCGTATCTTGAATTTTTTATTTTGCCGTTTCCCGTTCCCGTATCGTCCCCGTATCCCTTTGCCGTTCCCGTTTCGGTGCTACATAGATATTAACATACTTAATTATGACGAATTGACTGGAAGAGAAGCAAATTCCCTTTTACGGTTTGACTCATTTACTTGTAAATTTGTCAGTCCAGGACTCCAGGTTATGGTTTGTCTCTATGTGGCGATAAAAAAAAATAATAACTGATAAGGAAAAACTGAAAAAGGTCTATTAGGTCACTGGTTAAGACTCGATAGTGACCCACAGTGTAATTTTAGTGAATAAAACTTTCTAAATCCTTTTTATTAACAAAAATAAAAAAATAGATTATTACTATTGTAATAATATGGTTATAAAACATATTTGACTATCAGTTTTTCTTGGACATTTTTTTTCCAAGTCAACCCAGCCTGATCACACACTTGTAAGATATTAAACACAACATACCTAGTAACCTCAGCCAATATAAGCAACAATAATATCCCATAAGCACCATGAAACACCAAAACCTGACATGTTAAAAAGATGAAAAAGGTAGCTAAATGATGGCCAATAAACAAGACATCACGAAAATGAAACAACTACCTTGTCAATATTACCCATAATAATCCTTTTGACCTTGGTTATCTTAGTCTTCAGTTTTATCAGTATACTTAAATAATATGATCCCTCGGCCTCTTTATTCCGCGTAAGGGAAATATACTACACATAGTAGTTTCAGAAAAAAAAAATTCAACAAAATAACGTATGACATCTAAACTCATCACGCACCCGAACTCCTTATTGTTAGACATTGTAAACCCCGTAGGTATGATTTTATTATTGACCTTCTATTTATAATGGTGAAACCCTAGATACTCTCACGAAAGCTTGGACTAAAGTAGTAAACTAGAAAAGAAAAATAATCATTAACATAATAAAAACCTAACTTTAGTCGACTCGTAACAAAATTGTACCAACGGTCGACTTTAGTCGACTGGTACCAACGGTGTGACTAAGTCGACTAGTAACAATACCGTACCAACGGTCGACTTTAGGGACAGGTATGGTCATCTTTAGTGTAACAAAGCCATACGAACAATCGACTAACAAACATAAACAATATCTTCTTTATACTAGTGATCTTCGAATAATAAAAGTATGTGTCGGCTGGTATTTCTTTTGTGAATGATGTGTGTTGAAAATAGTTATTAGAATTATAGTCCTATTAGTATTAGGTTATTTAAGTAGTATTAGGGCCAAGCCCATTATGCTTAACCTAACTTAGTTTTCAAGCTAATACATAGTCTTGTAATTTTAGAGTTTTAATCAAGTTAATACGATGTAGTCGTTTGGTTCTTTATAGCTTGTCCCCAACTCTGTTTACTTGGTATCAGAGATAGGGTTTAATTCCAATTAGGGTTTTGATTTTAGTTTTTGAAGAAAGTACTTAAGATACCTATTTATTTTTTAGGGCACCCAACTACATGGCCTTTTATGTCTCATCTCCCATATAATCAAACCCAGTTATTTCCGATTGCAAAACCACCCACGCGTCACCACCTTTCCTCACTCGCTGGCGCTTCTGATTTAGTGGTTTTACTAGAGATATTTTCCAGATCCTTTTGATGTGATTCCAACCAGAATCCGGTTAGATCTTGTCGGATCTGTCAAGTCTTACTGTTTCAACTTTGTTAGGGTTCTTTGGTTCTAGCTCTTATTTAAAGGACACTATTGGTTAATATTTTTTAGGGTTATGTTAATTGGTTATGGTGATTGAGATGATTTTGATCTTAAGAATCTTTGATTTGGGGATCCAAATTTCTGTTTACTTCTGGTTAGTTAAACTGGACATTTGTTTAGTTGCTGTAGGTTTTTTTTGTTGGTTATGAATAATTTTGAGGTAGGTATTGTTACTGATTTCAGATTATGATTCTGGATTTTGAATATTGAAGATTCAGTGTTCGATCCGATGAGATCGATTTTTGGTTCACTTTCAGCTTTATTTGGGTGCTGATCTAGTTTTGATTAGTTGAGACATGTTCTCACAGGTTGCTTCGTTTCCTAAATTTTTTTGGTTAGTCGAGTCCCAAACATAAAGGGACGTAGCAAAATTTGTTGACAACCTTGACTAATTCTTCTTGACCAAATGAATATGATATAAATATAACTAGTTTTAATGTCCGCGCACGCGCGAGTTTTTTTAAAATAATTATTTAAAATTTTTTTTTTAAAAAAATTTTTTGAAATAATTATTTAAATTTTTTAATCCTATTGTTAATTGTATTTTATCTATATTTTTGTATTTATCTTCAACTTGTGTTGTGGATAAATATAAAATAAATAATCTCTTTTTTAAATATGTTATCTATATTTTTTGTATTTATCTTCTACTTGTGTTATGGATAAATATAAAATATTACTTAATAAGAAAATATTATGTTTTTTTAAATAAAATTATTACTAAATCAGGTATGAATTGATTTTTTTGAAATGCAAAATTCCCAATAAGTGTTTTGTTTTATTATATAAAAGATTAACAATTACTTAACGTCAGCTATAGTTGAATAGAAATGATATTATTAGTTAAGAGTTACTACTATCAATATTACCACAAACATACTTATTAGAATATCATTATTACTAATTAATGTTTTTAATTGGGGTATTATAAGCATACTCATGTGTCTGCAATTTCATTCACAGGTCGGATACCATAGTTTTTCCTGGATACCACTTTATCAACTTATCTTGAGTATTCCAATCTACTTTATCACCTTCTACCCGACTACCCTTGAACCTTATGCAATCTTTAGCAATTTCTCAAATTCAGAACTCTTTTGTGCCAGCAGTCTTTATCATTAATACCTTGTACTCCAATATACCTTCCAACATATTCATGTTTCTCACTGCTCTCCAATTTCATATACACTCATCTTGATATTAAGCTTGTCAACCCTTGAATATACACTCAATTTCAGATTACCAAATATCAGCATCTTACTGCTCTCTAATTTCATATCCACTAAATTTCAGATTACCAAATACCAGCATCTTACTACTAGTTTTTCTTTCCACAGCAGAAGAGTTCTTCCCTTTCAAAATCAACAACTTGGCTTTTAAAGTTTCCATCACAACATTTAATAATATGTCTCTCTACATTCCTTTCAATATCCTGAAAAATCATTCAATTCCAATATAGTCAAATAAAGTATCTTGCAACAGCTACGAAAACATGTCACTGGAAGCAACTTCAAACATCAAATGACAAAATATCAACACTAAACAAAAGTATATTGCAACGATAACAATTTACTGTTACACAAAGCACATGCCATAGTTTTTTTTCTTCTGAACACCACTTTATGAACTTATCCGGCCACAAGACAAAAACATGCCTTTGAATGCAATGAGGGAAAGTATTGCCCATGTAGATCAAATGCTTTATAACACCTTAGGAGTAAATATATTGACTACATTAACCAAGACTATATCTCAACATGAAGTCACTAATCAAAACAATTCAACTTAATAAGACCATTCACTTGATCACTTCCTAAACTTCTAAAGAATGTTAAGAGTATTTTAATTACTATCCACAAACATAATGACTATAAACTACAAGATATATGCAGAATTAGACCTAACATGTCTTAGACATGGTTCACGAATTTTATCAAACACTTTGTAGGAATTATTATACTCCCTTTTTCTAACTCACATTTTAACTTGATTATTTTACAGATAATGAATGAATTTGCTCACCTTAGAGTCCCCTTTCAAAATATCCTATCTGCCACCAACAACTTCGCTAAACAAAATGTCATCGGAGAAAGTCCATTTGATAAGAGATACAAGGGACAGCTCTTGTGGTCCGGTGAGTTGATTGATATCTATGTTCGGAGGTGGAATAAAGATATATGGGATGATGAAAAAGAACAACAGTTTTGGACAGAGATTTCGATGCTTTGTTCTCTCAAGCATAAAAATCTGGCTTCTCTTGTTGGGTTTTGTGATGAAAATGATGAGAAGATCCTCATTATCAAGCTTGAGACCAGGTATAGTCTCACCAAATCTCTAAGTGACCCGATGAGGTTGCCATGGGTGCGAAGAATGAAGATATCTGTCAGTGTTGCACATGCATTGAGCTACATTCATTATGATGAGCCACGCGATTTCAGTGTAATACATCGGCAAATCGACAGTAGCACCATTCTATTAAATGATGAATGGGAACCCAAGTTATCTAGGTTTGAATATTCCATGAAGATTAAAGCATCTAAAAGGCACCATTCATTTCATACTAATACACTTCAGTATCGGCCTGGGTATGGAGACCCAACATATATTGAGACTAAAAGTGTGAACCACAGGTCAGATATGTATTCCTTTGGGATAGTGTTGTTTCAACTACTATGTGGTAGGAAGTCAGTAAATGACGACAAAGATGATAATCATTTGGGTCTGCTCGCCATTTCCCATTATCGAGAGAAAAAACTCGTTAATATAATTGATAAGGATCTATGGAAGCAAATAGACATGCATTCATTCAACATGTTCACGGAAATTGCATACGAGTGTTTGGACGAAGAACGCTCGCGACGACCAAATATAGATGACATTGTCCCTAGACTCGAGAAAGCTTTAGAACTAGCACGCGACAACAGGCCGGTAAGACCTTTTTATTTTCTATTTTATGGTCACGCCATAATGTGTTCTCCATTTTCATCTACGTTAATTTCAACCAAATTTTAAATGAACATTATGAGATGACAAATACAAACCAATTTTAGCATATAGAATCACTTTTGATAAAACAAAGGCATATCTCCGCTATATATAAAGAGAAAAAGCATTTGTTTAAAAACTATCAAAATGAAAAATATGAAATTGTTAATCTACGCATACTTTCTATACTTTTCAATAGTACTTTACATCCATATATATTCTTTTCATGACTAATTATAAGCTGAAAGTTTGACACAATAAAGAATGTACATCCATTTCATACAGGAAACACATAACTAGCAATTTCGCAACTATAATTACTTGCCTTTTAAATTTTCGCCACTATGCACAAGTAGTCACCTAGTCTATATAAGTGGTATAATTTGTATTTAATGCTCATGTTTTATTCATATATTTTACTACTACTTGATAGTATGGTTATTTAATAATTACTAATATCTTTAGTCTTGGTCAATTATTGATTCAACCATTTTAACTCTTAAAGCAACATTTTTATTCTTAACTTTCTTTGTTCATTTAAAAAGACCGCTTAACTTTCAATGATCATTTGATAAAACCCCTTAACTTTTGATAACCATCTGACAAAATCTTTTAAGTAACATTTTGACAAGCTTTGTAATATATAATATTAAATGACCTATTACCGTTCCGACACACGTTACGTCGCATTTTTGCGGTATTTAGTTATTAGGTTAACCAGTTTTCTTGTGTTTAAATCAAGGGGACCTATAAGTTTGTTTTGACCATTATAACTTTTTAGGGTATGTTTGGCGACAAGCTTTTTAGAGCAATTTTTTAGCATTTAGCATTTGAATATTAAAGTTTGTTTGGCAACAAGGGTTTATCATTTTTGTTTTCTTTAAATGCTACTTTTTTTAATGCTCATTTATCAAGCATTTAGTATTTTAGTTTTGTTCAAATGCTACTTTTATAATTATAGTTGTATTACCAAACGCGTTCTAGTAAAACAAACTACGACTGCTAACCGCTACCGCTAACTACCACCGCTTGTTTCACCAAACATAACCTTATTCTTTTTAATGGATGTATATAGTTGACATTCTAAATCGATAACTAAAAACAAAAAATAAAATGCAAATTTGAAGAATAGTATCAACCCCCTTGAGGCCTTGATCCAAAAAATAAATAAACAAAAAAGTTAATAAAAAAAATTCATAACTTAAGCACCAAAAACCACACAGTTCAGACGTATCATGGGTCGTGTCGGGTAGTCAAAGTAATAGGTCATCTAATGTTGTAGATAAAACATTGTCAATAACATTATCAATGTAGCTGAAGGTTTGTATTAAACGGTAATTCAAAATTAGGTGGTTAAATTAAATGGTTAAACAATATTAAGGATAAAATCGTTGCTCAAAAATGTTAAGGGATTTTATCAAACGAACATTGAAGATTAAGTGATTTTTTTTTTAAGAGGAGAGTTATTGGACTCATCTCCACCGTCCATCTAAAAAAAATCAACAGTTGAGATTAAAATCATTTTAATATTTCACTATTTTTTATGCTTTAAATATCTCTTAAACCGTTAATCTTTAAGCGAAAATAATTACACCAGCGCGATGAGCATTTAATCATCTTTCTATAGACGGGCACTTTAATATACTTTTGACAAAAAAAATCATTTTTTTTTCACTTTTTTTTTGTGTCCAAAAAAATCACATGTGATATGTAATATATCACATGTGATTTTTTCGGCACGAAAAAAAATATGAAGAAAAAAAAATTTTGAAAGTATATCAAAGTGTCTATCTATAGAAAGATAATTAAATGCTCATCGTAACGGTATATTTTTTTTCGCTTAACAATTAACGATTTGAAAGATATATAATATTTGAAAAAAAAAAGATGAAAATGTGTTTTTTAAATTGTTGAGATTAATCTCATCAATTGATCACATAAAGATGGAGGGTGGAGAGTAGTCACTTGGTATGTAAAAAAATTTTGGTCGTCAAATGATGTTAAATCTTTTTTTAAGACCGTAATGCATAAAGTGTAGTGTAAGAATAAAAAAAGTTGGTGCGCAAATCAACTACTTTTTTTTAATGGTCAAACAAACTTAAAGATAAAAACATTTATAAAAAATGGAAAGTGGTTAAACCAAAATTAAATCATAATTAACAGATTTCTAAAATTTAATTTTGATGGTTTGTTAAGCACTCGTGCTTGTCAATGATTCATTCTCTCGTCCCTTTATTACAAAATCTTACCAACCAAAAATATTCCAAGATTTATGTATAGAAATTAGAAACGTGGATATATCATAGCCGCGCATTCCGACGGCTGTGCATAGGGGCTTTTATAAATGATCTATATCATGAACTGAAATATAAAAGCTGAAATTTGAAAGTAAGTACAATTGTAGTAAAAAACTAGTTATAGTGTCTACGCATGCGCGGGTTTATTTAAAAGTTTTTGAATCATATATTTTTATTTATCAAAAAACAAATAATTTAATATTTATTTTGTTTGATTTATGATGTTTAATTATAGTTTTTTATTATTAAAAATAATTATTTAAAAATTTGAATCCTATTATTAGTTGCAACTTATCTATATTTTTTGTATTTATTTTCTACTTGTGTTATGGATAAATATAAAATGTTACCTTATAAAAAAATAATATTTTTTTTAATAAAATTATTACTAAATAAGGTATGAATGAATTTTTTTTAAAATAGAAAATTCCTAATAGGGGTTTTGTTTTATTATATAAAAGATTATTTATGTCGTGTATTAGTTCATAATTTTGTTCGTCATATATCATTTTGGTAAGCCCTTCTAACAAATTTTCACACAATTGTAGGTTTTTTCATCTCATAAACAATAAATGAGAACGTCTAAATTTTTCCCAAAAAGTTATGTAATTAAAATAAATTTGCTAAATATCTATTAGATACTTGTAAAAAAGTATGTGATAAAAAGTAAGCAAGTATAAACATTTTCAAATTAATTATTTACTGCTAAAAGTTGGTACAGAAGTTTAATCGAATTTATCATATTACCCTTACTTTAAGTTGTTATTATAGAAAGTTAATTAGGTAATGAACAAAATTGTCATTATGCAATAGGAAAGAAAAACCAACAATAATTATAATTTTTTAATAATTTGCTTTTCCTAACATAGTTATTTTAACCGGTGGATGAGTACAATAAGAAATGTAATATAGAAAAGAATCTTCAGTTACACTAAATAGAAAAGAAATAAAACCAACTTTATATATCACGTAGGATTAAAAATAATGATTAAAAAAAGGATGTTGGTGGAGATCACCAATATATACATAATGATGACGCATCACATCCTTTTGTAACCCAAACTCTGCATGTTTTTGTAATAAAACCAACTTTAAATAATACTCGTATTAGTCATCCCCTTTACGTAACAAATTTTCACGCAATTGTACATTTTTTCATCTCATAAACAATAAACGAGAACGTCTAAATTTTTCCCAAAAAGTTATGTAATCATGGACGCAATTATACATTTTTATTGACTAGTTTTTCTTTTTTATAATTGATATAACGTTTAAATTTTTTTTGGTACTAATGAAACAAATTATGTGCAACACTATCTCGAAAATCTTGGGTCCATCCTTGTATGTAATTAAAATAAATTTGCTAAATATCTATTCAATACTTGGAAAAAAGTATGTGATAAAAAGTAAGCAAGTGTAAACATTTTCAAATTAACTATTGCTAAAAGTTGATAATCGAATTTATCATATTAACCTTACTTTAAGTTATTACTCCATCCGTTCCAAAATTATTGTCCCTTATTGACTTTTTCAGTTTTTTTTTCTTAACTTTGACTATAAATATTTTTGTTTGTGCTATACAATTTTTGATAAAAATTATACCAAATGAAAATACATTTAAAACTAAATTCGTTCATATATTTTGTATCAAGTATTATTTAATATAAACAAAAATACTTAAGGTAAAAGTTAAAAAGTAAAGACCGAAAAAGTCAATAGAGGACAATAATTTTGGGACATAGTTAATATTACATAAAGTTATTAGCTATCCTTAGGTAATGAACAAAATTGTCATTATGCAATAGGTAAGAAAAACCAATAATAATTATTTATTTATTTTTATTTTTATTATTATTATTTTTTTCCAAAAGTAGTTATTTTAACCGGTGGATGAGTACAATAAGAAATGTAATATAGGATATGGCGTTGACACAAACAATACAATCTTCAGCGACAATAAATAGAAAAGAAATAAAATTTATGGATATCACTTAGGATTAAAAATAATGATTAAAAAAGAGATATTCGGTGAAGATCGCCAATTATACATATATAGTATATACTGATGATGCATCACTTGCTGTTAATTTTTCATCTCGCATCCTTATGTAACCCGAACTCTACTTGCTTTTGTAATAGATACACTCTCCGCCTGACCACCTTGCTCACCTAAGAATCCCCCTTGAAGATATAGAATCCGCCACCAACTACTTTGATGAAAAAAATGTCGTCGTAGGCCCAGGTGGATTTGGAAAGGGATACAAGGGACAACTCTCTTGGTCGGGTGAGTTGATAGATATAACTGCTCTGAGGTTAATCCATACAGAATGGGATGATGAAAAAGAACAACAGTTTTGGACGGAGATTTCGATGCTATCTAGTTTCAAGCATAAGAATCTTGCTTCTATACTTGGGTTTTGTAATGAAGTTGGTGTAGAGACTATCATTTACAAGGACGTGTTCAGGGGAAGGCTCGACGGCTATCTAAGTGACCCGACGTCTCTGACATGGGTGAAGAGATTGGAGATATCTGTAGGTGTTGCGCTTGCATTGAGTTACATTCATTATGACGAGCCACGCGGTTTTAGCGTCATACACCGGAACATCAACAGTTATTCATTTCTATTGAATAATGAATGGGAACCCATGTTATGTGAATTTCAACATTCCATGAAGATAAAAGCATCTGAAAGGCACCATGCTTTCCATACAGATTCAGTTTGGTCAACCAAGGGTTATACAGACCCGACATGTTTAGAGACCAACATTGTGAACCACAACTCAGATATCTACTCCTTGGGGATAGTATTGTTTGAACTGCTGTGTGGTAGGAAATCAGTAAGTGATGATCAAGATAATAAGTATTTGGCTCCGGTGGCAATTTTTCATTATAGAGAGAAAATACTCGATGGTATAATTGATCCGGATCTATGGAAACAGATGAATCCGCGATCATTGAACATTTTCACTGAAACAGCGTATGAGTGCTTGAATGAACAACAATCGCAACGGCCAAATATTGATCAGATTGTCACAAGACTTGAGAAAGCGTTGGAACTTCAATTGGAATGTGAAAATGCTGTAAGATTGTTTTTTCTCTTTATCTTTCTATCACAATATAAATACTCTATAATACGAGCAACGTTTATTTACTTATTGTTGTATTTGTTGCCATTGATGTTTAAAGGAACACTCGTCAGTTGTGGACAAAGTTGGAGGGACATCATTCAGTCATGAAGAGGTAATTGAATTTTTATTTTATTGTTTTACTCGTGTTGCAAGCCACTACAATCTTCAAAAAGGGAAAATGTCAAAACAAGAGAAAGGATAAAGAAATATGCCAAAAGGGGCAAAATTATTTGTACACAGAAACAAAATTTGAAATAAACTATAAACTATTTTATAATACAATTTTCCAAGTTGACCGAAATTACATTTGCCAACTATTTTTGCAAAATCTAGCTATTCTTTCAAAATGATACACAAGATCCCCTCATATACTTAGCTTCTTACTATATCTTCTCTTTTGATAAACGTTAAAAATGAATGATTAACCTCACTGAAGTGTTCCACCCTGAAAATCTGCACACTTCATAATGTTGTCTTCTTTGGTACATATAGGGATCAGTGAGTCACTCCACATCCATAGGCGCTGAATCCAATTCCAGCAAAAAGACAATGTCTTCCCTAAAATACCTTTCTCACTTCAGCTTTAAAGATATAGAATCTGCAACCAACAACTTTGCTACAGAGAATATGATCAGAGAAAAAATAGTTGCATGGGTTTACCAAGGCCGTATGTTGCATTCCGGACAGTTCATCGACATTGTTGCATGGGGGATCTATCCTAAATATGTAAAAGATGAGGGAAAAAAGTTTAGGATGGAGAAGTCGATGCTTTCTAGTCTCAACCATACGAATCTAGTGTCTGTTATTGGTTTTTGTGATGATGGGGTTAGGAAGATTATGGTATACAAGAAGGAGGCCAACGGAAGTCTCAACAAATATCTAAGCGACGAGACCCTCACATGGATGCAAAGGTTGAAGATATGTCTGGGCGTTGCAAATGCATTGAGTTACATCCATTATGATGTTGGCCGCGATTTTAGTGTCATACATTGCAACATCGGGAGCTCGAAAATTTTACTAGATGACAAATGGGAACCCAAGCTATCTAGTTTTGAACTTTCGTTGAAAAATACAGTAGCTCGGAGGCACCGTCTTCTTCTTACTCGTGATATTGTTAAGAATGTATACCTGGACCCAAAATATAATAAGACTGGTGGTGTGACCCACAAGTCAGATGTGTATTCGTTTGGCATTGTGTTATATGAAGTCATGTGCGGAAGGAGTGCAGTTCTTCCAGATGAAGAGTTGGGAGAGGGGTTATTAAGTCAACTGAAAAAATCTCATTTGGATGAAATGATCAATCCGCATTTACAAAAACAGATGGACCCAGAATCATTCAAAATCTTCTCAGAGATAGCGGATTACTGCACACAAGACGAACGGGCGAAGCGCCCGCATATAGATCAAGTTATCAAAAGACTTGAGAAAGCTTTGGAACATCAGCGAAAACATGAAAATCCAGTTGACCGTACATCATTCAATCTCTTGAAGGTAATTAATTTCCTTAAAATTTTAATTTTAGGCCGATGACGAATTCTCCTAAAACAAGAGTTACTTATATTATCAAGGGTTGTTTTGTGGTTTTGATTTTTCAAATTATGTGCATGTGATTTTGATTGTACATTATTATGTTTTTTAACATTGTATTTTATATTTCATAGGTTATATTAAATTAAACTAAAACTGAAAATTTTATACAAAAATAAATTTTTGTAGTGAATGTGGTGAATAAGGAAGTATGAAATAATTTGTTATATAAAATTTTAATAGTAGGTTCATTTTGAATGCATAGAAAAGATCTTTTCCATGATGCAATTCTTAACAAGTAATGATGTAATAAACGTGTTATGTTTTACAAATTTAAAATATGTATTCAAAATAGAAATATTAAATTATTATACTATAATCATTTTTGTGGAAGACTTGAGTAAGGAATTAGTGTACCATTTACAAAAGAATAAAGTTAAGTGATTAAGCGTTTTAGCTAGGGGGAAGGACCAAGTTTGAGTATGATATAATAAGTTTGGTTTAAGGACTTAAAAAGATCATACCCAAAACTTGCAGGTTTTCTAAAGTCAACAATTCTAGTGGGTTTGACTATTCTTTTCCTAGTTTCACATACTATGACTCACTTTATCTTTTCTATCTTTTTTATACTTGTATCCCTTCACACAACCACTAATAAAATAACTACTCTTTCTGACCTTATTCTAGAAACGTCAAAACAATTTTATAAATGGCACCCAAGAAGGGGAACCAGTAACAATATAAATATAAAAACCATCAAGAGGGAGAAATAATTCATTGACAGACAAGCACTAATTTGTTATCCGAGAATGATTGAGAACAAAAGTAAATAAACCCTTAAACTAACGACATATCATTGTAAACCGTGACTTCCCTATCATTTTGAAACATGCAATATTTACTCTTTCTTAATCCTTATTTTCAATTTTGACATGAAGTTTAGGGATGAAATCGTTTTCCTACTAGTTAACTTGAAACAAATGAGCGTTTTCATAGTTTCTAAATGTTAGTCAGTTATAAATACTTTTTTTTTCCTCACTATAATCCTTACTAGCATTAATGAGGTGATGCATGACTGCATAATGTTGCAGGAGAAGAACTTTGAACACTTCAAGATTGGACTAGATCTTATAAACGAAGCTACCAAGAATTTTGATGACGCATGCTGCATCGGGTCTGGCGGATTTGGTAAAGTGTACAAAGCAGATCTTGAACATTTTGATAGCAGTAGCTCCTCATCGATAGAAGGTGTGAATGAATGTGATTTACCCAGAAACCGAAGCACGGTAGCTATAAAGCGCATTCACAATCAAGAAGGAGAACAAGGGTTCATTACAGAAATTGAAACTCTAACTACATGTAAGCATGAGAATATAATCTCTCTTCTTGGTTTTTGTTATGAAGGTAACGGTGCAATGATCCTGGTTTATGAGCATGCTTCTAGAGGAAGTCTTGAAGACTATTTGGGAAGGAGTGATAAAATGACTAATCTAAGTTGGGTGCAACGCATAAGAATATGTCTTGATATTGCACATGGCTTGAATTACATTCACACCAACACAGATCAGGATAAACAAAAGATAATACACCGTGACATCAAAAGTGCGAATATTCTATTGGCTGATAATTGGACTGCAAAGATTGCAGATTTTGGGCTCTCCAAATTCCACCCAGCAGATCAAGAGGTGAGCACTCTCAATACCAATATGATTGCAGGTACAAATATGTATCTTGATCCCGAGTATCAGAAGTTTGGAAGATTAAATAAAAAATCAGACATTTACTCTTTTGGAGTAGTATTGTTTGAGATCTTGACTGGGAGGTTGGCCTATGATCGTATTTTCACCGACGTTGATGTGAACGGGATTGCACCCATTGCACGAAATCATTTTGAGAAGGGGACACTAATGGAAATTGTTGATCACAAGATAAAGGAAGAGACCAATGAACATGTCTTTTCTTTAAGTAAAGGACCCAATAAAGAGTCTTTGGACATATTTTCAGAAATCGCATTTCGATGTATAGTAGAAACTCAAGTCGAACGTCCATCAATAGATGATGTCATCAACGAACTCAAAAAAGCTTTAAACTTTCAGGTAAGTATAACTTTATAATCTCCTCATATTCTTCATCATATATGTGACCTTTCATACATTATACTTTGTGTAAATACTATTTTTATCCTCAAACTATTACTAAATTTCCAATTTAAGTTATTTTAGACCTTAACTTTTGTGACTTATTATTTTAATCTTAAAATTTACTAATTTAGTGATTTAATTATTTTATAAATTGAGAACCTAAAATTCACGAATGCATTTTAGATAGCAAGTAGTTCATTCTATTTTTAACTTATATATGTCAACTTTAATGATTCACAGGAGAACCACAAGGACAGCCTCAAACTGTCACTTGAAGACATAAAGCTAGCTACACGAGACTTTAGTAAAGACAATATCATTGGACATGGAGATTTCGGGAATGTATACAGAGGAGTATCTGCTCATGGAGATAACATCATTGCTGCAAAGCTGTTGGATAAAAAGTCTGCTGAAGGAGATGCTGAAGGAGAAGCTGAATTTATGACAGAGCTGGAAATCCTTATGGAGTATAAACATGAAAATGTCATTGGTCTTGTAGGCTACTGTGATGAAGAGGATGAGAAAATAATTGTTTATGACTACGCATCAAGAGGAAGTCTTGATAAGTACTTGAGCAATGATAGTCTTACGTGGGTGATGCGGCTTAAAATATGCATTGATATTGCAATCGGGTTGGAGTTCCTTCATGGAGCTGTTTCAAGTCCAGAAATTGTAATACATAGGGACATCAGCAGCAGCAACATTCTACTGTTTGATGATTGGAAAGCAAAAATTTCTGATTTTGGGCTTTCCTTAGTGTGTCCAACAAATCAGGATGTAGGCTTTGTCATCGACAATGTTACAGGCACAATTGGCTATCGTGACCCACTACACTCGAAAACAGGCTCCTTAAATAAAGAGTCTGATATATTCTCACTAGGTGCGGTTTTATTTGACATATTGTGTGGGAAACTATCATCCGAAGAGCTAGATGATGAGTATCTTTATTTACCCTTTTTGGCTAAACACCACTATCATGTTGGAAAACTTGATAAATTAGTGTTCGAGGGTATTAAAGAACAAATTGTGCCACAGTCATATACTACATTTACAAGGATTGCCCTTCAGTGCTTACATCACAGGAGAGAAAGACGGCCAACAGCTCATGAAGTGGTAATACAGCTTAAAAAAGCCTTGGAATTCCAAGTAAGTTTCTATATTTTGACAAAATTGGCCTTTAACTGTTTTATAAACTGTAAGAAAGTAGTTGTATGAAACACGAGTTTATTAACTGATTAATTAATGTATATACAGGAGGATTATGAGAAATGGGAGCCCAAATTGCCAAAAGACTACCAAGAAATAATCCAGAAGTCAAAATGCCATGAAATTTATTCTACCATCAAGAAAGAGGATCTTTACAACATTTTTTCGAAGCGAGTCCTCCTTCAACAAGACAAAATGGTAATGAGTTCCTTCTCAAATCTCACTTATATTTTTTGTGCATCTTGTGTTCTATGTATCCTTTAGTTTATTAGGGCTCAATCAAATTCATACATGCATTTAAACATCCTTACGTTGAGTCTGACTTGTTTTTTCGTTGTATTACAGTTGATGTCATTTGATGGTATTGGAGAATATGCATTGGTTTCAGCGACATTGTTTTCCTACAAAAATAGCTGTCCACATGATTGGAAATCTCTTCCAGAATCAAGGTTATTCTCTCTACCTCTTTACATTTGTTACTTTGTTAGTATTAAGTGAGAAGCGTACATATGCATTGTTGTTAGAAGCATATATTTATTATACCGTTTTTAAATGTCAAATATTTGGTCTCCAGGTGTTATTTTTTATAATTAATTACCTGCTGTTTAAGTTGAAGTTCGTGGCAACAATGTTTTTTCAGCAAATTTGACAATGGTCACAATGATTTCCTGCACTATTCAAACAGAGCAATAGTCCTTCATCTTTTGCTCTTTTACACTTGAACCCAAACTTTCTACAAACCTTGAATATTTAACATTGACAATTAATTCTATCATTGATTATAACTAAACATACATATCATTGATGATAACTAATGTTGTACAAGACTAATTATAATATTCACAATAAGATTGACAATTAATTCTATAAATCTTTTAATGAGGTGGTTGACATTATTTATATCATTTATTTGGGTAAAGAATTACAAATATGCAAAAGTAGAAGTGTATGGTGATATATGCTATGACTTATTAAGACTTGAATACTTATAATATGTGCAGGTTTGCGACAGTAGCGGAGATGTTAGATATTTCCAACTTGAACATCGAAATCAAGAGAGAAGCTCAATTTTTAACTCCAGATGTTGTTTATGGGGTCTATTTAATCTTCAAATTTTGTGATTCAAAAAACTTATCGAGTAAACCTATGTATGTTAACCTCAAGTATACAAAGGACGGTGAAAGTCAACATTCATTTTTTGCAACATGGAGAGACAACGAATGGATGATGATTGAGTTGAACCGATTCTTGAATGAGAAGGAAGGTTTTGATGCCAAGTTTCTACTAGAGAGCTTTTCACCATGCTATTGTGGAGATGGTGCGATTTATGTTGAAGGCATTGAATTTCGATCCATTGAGAAAGTAAGCTTGAAGGTATCCATTTGTTCCAGTCAATATTCTTTTGTATACATTGTAAAAATGGAAAATGGATGCATGGTAACACAAAAAAAAAAGGGTAATTAATTAAAGAATAATCATTCATTTTCTATATTGCGTATTTAACATAATTTGTATACAGGTGAAACATGAAGAAATAGGAAAGTTGAAGGAAGACCAACAAGGCTTGAAGTCAAACTTAAATATGGATCAGGTGCAACAAATGCCGATTAACTTCGAAAAAATATTTAAGATATCCAGAAACTATGACGAGTTGTTCTGGTTGGGTGAAGTAGATGAGAAGAAACTTCTCATGCTTTCGGCAAAGGCAGCTTTATACAAGTTTTCTAATGTAGATCTTTTTACTTCAACACCGTCAGCGCAATCCAGGTTTGCTTTTCGGTTTGCTTTTGTTAACTAACTTTGTTACGACTTTCTTCAACCTAAAACTTATCCATATTAAACTAGGCTGTGCTCATCTATGCTTATCCATATTAAACTAGTTCTGTCTTCAATTTTAAGTTTGTTAGGTAATTGTATAATCTATATCGTACATACAGATTTCAAGAGGTGATTGAGCTTTTACCACAAAAAGTATTTCATATCAACTGTACGATCAAAAGTCAAATGTTGTCACCGGATACGCAATACGTGTGCTACCTTCTGTTCAAGCTTTCAGAAAACTGCCAAGGAATGCATTGTCCAGTGAAAGTGCGAGATGTACTCCACCAAGAAAACAAAGAGGCTGAATTTCTCTATTTTATTACCCCAGAGCCATGGAATATACATGATATTACTCGGGTTCCAAAACAAAGGAAAGATGGATGGATGGAGATTCAAGTGTGGAAATTTAACTCATCTCATGAATTCAAGGATGACTCCCTTTCTATGAATATGAAATTTACAAGTCTCGAAGGAACTATGTCTGGCCTCGTTGTATGTGGCCTCGAGTTTCAGCCATTGTAAAAGAACTATTTAGTCTATATATTTTCTCCGTTATGTGTCACCCGAGTCTAAAATCCAAGTAACCAGTCCCAAAGTATTCGAAACTTTACCAAGAATACAATGCCAATACGTTAGTCCGAAATTTAAATGACCAGTAAACTTTATATAAAAATATGTATTATACTCAAAATTTCAAATCTAGACCAAGTCATTGGGCTTTGTGGCCCATTAAAAAAACCAAACGGACTCAAATTAAATTTCGGGCTTGGCATAAACCAAATATCCAAGGGCACTCGTGATGGGCTTTTTGAGCCCAAACCAAAATTCAACACAACTCAGTCACAAAAATATAATCGCATAAATGCAAACGCAAAATACAAATTGTTCTTGTTAAATCGTACTACCCCCGTCCTATATTAAATGTCCACTTTGAATTTTCAAAGTCTTGTTTTATCAACTTTGAATTTAAATATTTTTATTTGTGATATATAATACATGATGCAAAATATATGAATGAATTGAATTTTAAATGTACTTTTATTGACATAATTTTTATCAAGTATCATATAATACAAACAAAAATATTTAAGGTCAAAGTTGAAGAAAAAAGACTCAAAAAATCAAAAGTGGATATTTAATATGGGACGGAGGGAGTATTAAGCAAGGAAATCAATGCACACACCCTTATATGTTATATTTTTGTGTTAACCAAAACAAGGCAAGGAGCTCTTTAGCGCGATAAACCCGAGACCAGAAACAACACTCCTTGGTGACATTAGTTAATACCTTTCTTTTTTACCATGCTTCCTCTTTCCAGTGATTTCTATTTGAACTAACATTCAAGTTTTAACCGAGAAGATTTCATATGAATTAACATTTTGTTCCTAAATTCTCCGCTGTGACCATTGAATCAATTGATAAATCTCTTTAAATCGAATGCACGAGTCCAGCTAGAAGTTACACACATTACACATGTGAAAATGATTATATCTCATTTTGTATCGAAAGTCGTAACAATCCATGAAGTATGTTCATATGACTTGGAACCTAAAATATATGTTTTTAAACGATTCATCATCGATCAATATACTAAGTTCTCACATTTAGTTCACCGGTTTCATATTCCATTAATCATTATGAAAACCGCATAAAGCGAAAGTCATCATCTCCAATCAAAGCACTACAAAACATATTTAAATCAAACGTCATTTGTTTGACCTCTCAATCCAACTCTGGAAAACCTATGCAACATACCTAGTAGACGGCGGCGCATGCATGTCAAATTGTCAACCGCTGAATCATAATCTAGAATCGAACTCTGAGATGAATGGATGGAACCCTATAAAATGAAATCGTTGGTAAAGTGGAAAAACAACATGGGTCATGGCCTCATGGGAGAATATGAAAACATTAAAATGGGATGTGGGGGGCATAAAAGACTTTTCCAATTCAATTTCCGTGTTCAAAGTGTTTTGTTCCGTGTAAAGCTTAATTAGATCCGTATCCAAAACGGGTCCGACTCGACCATAGTCGGGTTTAACCCGACCAGTCAACTAAACCCATCAAACAAACACTCTTTTGACAATATTTTCAATCTGTGACTGAGTCCAACAACTAGGGATGGCAAAAGCACCCGAAACCGACGGGGAAAACCGAAACCTGAACCGGTTGGGTCGGGTTCGGGGGCGGGTTGGCGGGTTTGGATGCGGGTTTGGGTATTGATATAATTTTTTAGCCGGGTACGGGTTCGGGTACGGGTTCTGGTAATACCCGCCCGATTACCCATACCCGTACCCGTACCCGTACCCGTATCCGTTTACCCGAATCTATACCCGCTTTATTGATATTATAATTAACTAGAATATATATGTATTATATATAATTTCTTCCATTATATTTTTTTATATATGTATCTCTATTACATAACATATTTTATTTTGTACATAAATTATTCAAAAGCATTAAATCGTTTGATACTATATTCATTTTTTTTAACTTTAAAAAAAATGATTATATTAGGGTGTTTTCCTTTGTTTTTCGGTGGATTTTAGTGTCACTTAATGTTAATACCGTCATTTTGTCTATATATTATTCAATTGGGGATAACCGAAACCCGCGGGGAAACCCGAAAAACCGATGGATAATATTAATCGGGTACCCGACGGGTTTTGGGACGGGTTTGGGTATGGATATTATAAACGGGTACGGGTACGGGTTCACTAAAACCCGACCCAAACCCGACCCGTTGCCATCCCTACCAACAACCGAACCCGAATCGGGTTCTAATCTGGTCCGAGACCAAACAAACAATAACAACACCAAGAAGGCATGAATCATGAAGCGGGCCTGACCCGACCCGAAACCAAAACCAATCAACAAACACTCTTTTAGTGAGATAACAAAATCATATTCGTGACCCCAAACGTCACATCCAAACCCGATCTAGCACGATCCCTTCACCCTTGTTGATGGCGGTTGCGATGACGGTGGCCAGGGAAAGGCGGTGGCACCATAGTGGTGGCGGCGACCAGATGAGAGGAGGAGGGACTGTGAGAGGGGGTGGCTGGAAAGTTTATCAAAAATGGATTAGGGTTTTGAAACCGTATAATGAAACCTATATATAGTAGAAACCTTAGGGGCCAAACTGTAAGTTTCAAATGAGAGGGGGTGGAAGAGTAAATATAAGTGCAGGGACCAAAATTGAACTTTTAGTTATCTTTTATAAATTTGAGGTTGAGGAACCATTTAGGTTAGCAAACGTTTGATTTGATTCACGAAATTACACTATTGCGTTCGGAATGATTTTTCCAATAAAAACGAGTATTCACACAACTAGTTTCTCGTAAATAATACCGAAATCAAATCAAATTGTTTATCGAGTTTATGATTGTGCTGGTACTCATTGAGTGCGGTTTTCACGATTTGCGATATAACTTCCCGTTTTCAAGTCAATTGAGCTCGAAAGAGTTCGTAAATGAAAAAGAAGGATTATTCCTTATAAAAATACGTCTGGAAAAATTACGAGGTGTTATATCAAAGCATGATATTAGTCCGTACTATGTATTCAAAACTTTGTACTAAAGTGTTACGGGTCAGCCTGAACAAACCCGGCTCATTTTTTTGACATGTACTAGAAAGTTGTCCGTTTGAACCTTAACGCTTTTGACCCATTACCAAACACACACGACTTACCCATATTGCCACTTATTATCGTTACACAACCGGTATCATCTCCTTCAAAAGCAAGGACAGGGCAAAACTTAACATAGTAGATTTCTATTCAGAACACTAAAGATTGAATACTACAAAAGTAGCATGTGAACGTTATACATGGTCAGTTAATTTAGAGGAATTCTAAAAGAGCTAACTATTCGTTGTTTTATTAATAATCCATTCCGTGAAGGAAGCTAATGGGTACCTGCCACTGTAACAGCTAATTGGGCTGCTGATCTTGAGTCAATGAGTAGGCTTGTGGTTGAGACATTCGAAAATATGGCTCTTTTAGATCCAGTCTACAGCTTGACATTTGCAGTATTCCTCCTTGTTCAGCACCCAGGCCCCACATTAGCTACACAACATATATAATAAACCGTCATATAGTATTATAGTGTCGACTTAAGATTAAATGAGAAAAAATCTTAAAATGAGAAGGATGAGAAATAACTATAATCACATATGAGAGATGCATCAACTTGATATAGATGCATCCCTAATATTTTAGATGCACCGTTATATAATTTCTAACAAAAAATTAGATACATATACATATATTATATGCATTTCATCAAGTTAGACGAATATTATGTACTAGCTTCATAACCCGCCGGATCGGCGGGTTAGCTTCTTTATATTATTTGATTTATTATAGATGGACATACATAAATAAACAATAACGGCACACATGTATTCTATGAAAATTATAATGATAATCCGAAGTACTTTGGTGAAAAACTCATTAGTAGACTTGGGTCTTGAGGTGTTCGGATAACGAATCCTATTGTTCGGAATCCGTTAATACATAATCATTATGATACAGTTCAATTATTCCTTAATCAAGTTCAACATTCCTCGCCATATACCCTTAAACAGTAACAAACTATGTATGCATAAACTCGTGAGACATATATTTCTGGGAGAAACAATGTTAAATCACCCTGTCCCAAAACTATAGTTTGACATATGTATGCATCAAGTAATGAAATCAAGCACACTAAGTAACTAAAGATAAAGAAGTTCAAATATTAGAGGATTACATTTTCAGTGTCAGCTAAACATTAACATTTTTTTTTCATTTTTCACAAAGTTTTCAATACTAAAGCAGTAAAACTTATGTGGCTCGCTTTTTGTCTACTTTCGCTTTCTCGAGCTGAAGTATCCGTTTCTGAAGTGGGGCCAATGGGTACTGATCTTCAAGCTTATGAACTTCGATGCACTTAATTTCGGCCTATGATAAGCCTCTTTTTTTTTCATCATAAGCCATATTTAGCATAAGCTTATAACAAAAAAAATATAAGCTTAGGCCAAAAAACCCCTTTCGTATAGCTGATTTTAGATTAATTTCAACATAACCTTTTCCCAGATTAAGCAAACATTTTAAGAGACGATCAACGATATTAAAACACTTTCTTAATTTTGATGAGATTAAGGAACGATAGCAAGTGTACCTAAGTGCCAACCAATGTGGCTCTAAATTGAACTCGCACTATTTGGTTTATGGGAGATAAGAGTGTGATTTCTATCTGTGCTTCCGATAAACCAAAAGAAATTAATACCTAAGAATATAAACATTGTAAAGTTATATAATTTTTTTATTAATCTGGTGCTTGCTTTAGTATTGAAAACTCATAAAATAGAGCTTCAATCAATAATATCTGGTGTAAGGTTAATGAACATGAAGCATACCTTGGTATAGAAAAATCAAATATAATGATATTAAGGTTGTGGTAATTTGCTTCTCGAGCGCATGATCTCAGTAACAAAAAATCTTTATAAACCGAATAACCCGATAACCGAACAAACCGAACCGACTAATGTAGACAATTCTTGATGGTGTTAATATTTTTATTTAGAAGACATAATTTTTTTGACTTTTAAACATGATTTTATTATTATTATTATTATTATTATTATTATTATTATTATTATTATTATTATTATTATTATTATTATTATTATTATTATTATTATTATTATTATTATTATTATTATTATTATTATTATTATTATTATAAAATGGATGATGAATTTATTATTATTATTTTAATGTGAGATTTAAAGCTATCTAAAAACTTGCATTTCAGTTCACAAGTAATCAATTTCTAGTGTTTTGCTATAAGTGATTATCAAATGCTTAGGCATTAGTAAGGGAAAATGCTAAAAAATAACAATATACTTACGCTTTTGATCCGTTTCGGTAATTTTACTTCTTTTTAGTCCATTCTGGTAATTAGGACTATCTTTCTGTGTAAACTAAGTTCTGCCGACCCTATTAGATAATTTAAGTCTTTTATCCCCGTATCAGATTAACCCATCCCAAGACTTATACTTCCCAAAAGGTATTGGAAAACTATATAATACTACAATTCTATGGCCATTCTGGTTTGCCGGTCAAATAATCATTTTTGGATAACCAATTTAGCATCATTTGCAACAAAACTAATTCATATAATCTGATTAGCTACTATTAAATCCTTAAGCACTCATATTATCACACCTTAAAATGCCACAACAGTACATAAGTTGGTAAACAGCTATGCTTATTTCTTGAACATGGACTGATTGAAATTCAAAATCATAAACACTACACCATTATCAAATTTGAATTCACTAATGTAAAACAAAGAAAAACCTCAGCCATGATAAACATCTTCAAATATTTGTTGTATACTTCTTTATTCGGCAACACTCATACACCATCCTTGAGAATTTCAATGAGTCGTCTACACTGGACATGATAGAAAAGGCTTATTAATCAAGAATTCCATCTGATGAGGTGACATGTAATACAGGGCTGGTCACAAATGTAACATAGCATGTTTAAATGCAATGACAAACATACGATACAGTTATATTACAACTTAAATATAAAAAGAATACTCGCGAGCTTTGTAATATTCCAAACGTGGTTCTGTAATATATTGGCAGCAATAGCTAATACAAAAATAAAAATTCTACTTTTTCAAATTGTTACTACAAATAAACCTTACCCTTTTGGACCACCAGATTCATAATCTTTAGGGATACTAAGTCTTACAACCTCACCCCACTTCCCAAAGTGTCCCTCGAGAGTAGCACTAAGCTGCTTGGTACCACCAAGATATATTTTTTAGCAAATTTATAAATAATTTAAGCATAACTGCAGAGTGTTGGTAAAAAGGACTTACACTATCAAAATCATTATCAGTACCAAATCCCCTATCAAAATCATTATCACCTTGTAACAAACCGGAATTTACCAAACTGATTTCTAATAATAAATTACATTTATTATTACATAAGTTTCACTTTTGAATTTTTAGGAGCTATTTAAAACTCAAAACGAGAGGTTATCTCGTTCAGTCTGAAAATGACACCACACGCGTACCGACAGTACTTTAATCACGGCAACAATACAATAATTAATAAATGGTACTATAAAATACGTTCTTATATTACTATTATTAAGACGTTTACCGCAGATATATTTCTATCACATTCGCGTCAGACCAAAAATAGTGCGTTACAGCAAAACTCAGCGAAACACGGGGTATACAAGACCCACTCACCTTAAATTGAGCATAAATGTTAAATAACATTTCTACACTATCATTTAGCATATACGTTTGTAATTAAAAAAAAAAAAAAAATGAAACGATTATATGGGGAATTAACCACACGCGTCCCATATATCTCAACACATATCTACATCTCAAAAATATAAAGTTGTACACGTTTCACTCCCTCTCTCATAAACAGATACACAGATACATGTATCTTTCCCTCTCTCCTTATCCTACGCAAAACCAGATCAAACCCTAGATCTATGAAGCTCGAATCAAAATAAATAAATAAATAACAAATGTGTAGCTACTATTGAATCTCGATTATCACACAAAGAAGACCTCCACACGTAAAGGGAATCGGATAACCACTGTTTCTCTTTCTCTCCATCCCAAGATGAGTCACGCCAAGGCAACCCTTGCACGCCAAGGAGAAGCAAGTTTTGTTTTTTTTATCCATTTTTGGTTATGATCGATTTTCAATGTTCAAAAGGTAGGATTAGGGTTTCTATTTTTCCTTCTTTTTATTTCCCAATCGAATCATAGTGCACCACATCTGAGAAACTTCTCCAAAGAAACTCATAAAGGTGTGGTTGCTTGCTTGGATTCGGTTTGGAAGTATCGGGTTCAAACTGCTTCTGGTCTTCTTCTCGAATGGACATCACACCCCTTTTGTAAGGATCTTGATTTCTTTGCACCTTGTTATGTTTCTTGATTGTTGTTGGTTAATAAATCTGGATTGTTGATTTTTGTTAATAAATCTTGCGTTTTGATTTTGTTATTGAATCTTGTGTGGCAATCAATAAATAAACCAACTAAAACTAAGTATTGGCTCATATTAGAAGTGCTTGTTTTCATCTTGCTTATTGGCTTAATTGGTTATGGGAATGAATCTGAAAATGGTTAGTTTTCTTTTAACAAGGTTAGAGTTGTGTTGGTTTTGGATGTGGGTCGAAACCCATTGTGGCCGAGTCACAGTGGTGAACTTTTGGTTTTTGCATCCGCACTTTTGGCCACAATTACACAACACTTAAATGGGGTTCCTTTTTTTTGGGTTTGTTTGTGCCGAAGTCGAAACCACAGTGGGAAAGAGTGTTTAATTTGGGTTTTCGTGGTGCGAGTCATAGAGGGTGCATTGAATTGTGTTTGAACAAGATAACATATATATAAACCTTTGTGTCGAGTATATAAAACTTTTGTGATATAAAACAATATAATGTGTAGCAATGGTGTAGCGTATACCTGAGGCGTCATGTTAATCGTGTCTCGGTTACTTGTTTTCCTCGGCTTATCTCGTCTACTCGTTCTCGACGCATTTGTTCCCGAAGTTAAGTTTATGATTACGAAACATATTTTATAAGCGGATTATTAAAACTTAAATTGTAAATCATTGGTCTCATATGGGGCCAAAGCCCACTTCACATTGATAATAGGGTGCGTGTGAACTGGTCATATAAAACATAAGTATAAAACTTTTAATATATGAAATGGCTTATGTACATTGTATGGCGAATTAAAATGTATCTTGAATTGTGATCTTTTGTGTGTCAAACCAAATTGTGTGTTCACATCGGCTTATTTCACGGCTCGTTCCCAACTCACTCGTCTTACTTGTTCTTGACATTATTACACAATGTACTCTAAAGCTACTAAACGTATCCTAAACTAGCAATTAGAACTTAACTTTTCACAACGTTCAAGCTATAACCTTAAATTATGTATCAACTAATGATAAAAACATAAATTATAACTTATTTTTGATCATGAGTTAATACGTCTTACAGTGGTTTATTTATAACGAAACTTATCTTGATATTAATAACTCATATACTCGAAAAATAACATAACAACGGGGTATTTTTATTCGTGACGTCTAGCCACCGCGTACAAACTAAAACATATACACGGGTCATGCCCGATTTTCTAAGAACCCTACACTTATAACTTACAAGTGTATTTTTAAATACAAACTCTTTTAATAAAACTATGACTTAAAGTATAATTTTTACACTTTTATTATTAACTAATGTTTAGCTTTTAAACGACATTCTCATAATCCGACTTCGTCTATCACTTACTTGTGATTACTTTCCATACACCGTCTTTCGGTTACTGTCAACCAGATATTTATTCGTCTTTGATACTTTTATTATTGTCTATCGATATACTTATACACTTCCAAGAGCCAATACTAACAAACAATCAGAAAATTGTTTTCAAACTTAATTGCTGCCACACAAGCAACAACAACACAAACACTTTAAAACTTTTAGACTTGTTTAAACTTCATCGAGTCTCAAACTTGAAACTGTAAACTAAACTTGCCGTACTAATCTAGGTCGCATGTTGGTACCGCACACTATCACTACTTGATACTTTACTCTATTCAGGCTACTTTACTGAGGTGAGTTCATGGCCCCTACTTTTACTTACTTTATAACCGTTTTGGGGGAGAATACATGCTCGTTTCTAACTAAACTCAATGCTTGTTTTATTTGAATGTGCAATAATTGACTGATTATTCAAATGCACTTATGTGTATATTGGTTGCATACTTGATTATTTTCTAACAAACACAAGTGTTTTATAAACATGCTACATACTTTATGAACTATTGCTTTTATGCAACAAACTTTATGAATTATTGCTTTTATGCTACACACTCTATGAACTATTGCTATATGCAAAACACTTTACAAATCATTGCTGTTACGCAAACACTTCTATTGAATGACAATTGCTTTTATGCAAACACTTTTATGGACCACACTGAAACTTATGCTTTATTTACACTATTACGCGGATTAGTCTAAGACACTGAATCCCACAATGCCCAAACTCATGAACCGTCAATTCCTGCTGGGAAGCGCGAACGCTATAAATAGATCTATTGGGGTTGACACCCCCGTTCGGTTTGGCCGGATAGGCAAACGCGAGCGTATAACATGTCGAAACACGAGTGTCACGGGATAGACACTTGCAAGGGCTTTATTTAACGTGCTTCTAGAGCATGCACACTGTCAAGCTTCGGTTGCATGAACTTAGTGCTAGCGTAATAGACTATTTACTACGTGACATTATATTCGTTGTAATGATCACACACTCTACTCATGGTCCACAATTCTAATTTTACTGTAAGGTAAACACTATTTTCATGGCATTGTGAGCCACACAGCGGTCACAAAACTCTTTATTGAACTCACAATACTACTGTTTTATTATAAACTATGAACTCACCAGCGTAAGCTGACCTTTAGCATGTATTTTCAGGTTTAAGGCGATAGCTAACTATTGAAGGCTTTGGCTTGGCATGGCATGGTCATAGACAACTCACATATATTTGGGACCGCCTAAACTCTTATATGGGCCTGTATTTCCGCACTATTTTTTTTAAGGATGTAAACAAAATACTTTTGACTATGAAATTTCTTTTAAACGGTTGAACTAAAAACCGTCCTTTGTACCTCATGTTATGATACCAGTTTAGTAGCACCCCAATGCATGTATGCTTCCGCTGGACCCGATTTTGGGGTTGTTACAGATTGGTATCAGAGCCTTGGTTATAGAGAACTGGGTACTTTTAAAAACTAGACTATAACTACTTTTTCAAAAACTTGACCCTATGACCGCCACATGCCTGCCTGCCGAGCCTGCTGCCTTATTATAAAACATTTTCTCTTAAAGTATGGGATATATTACTAGTGTAACTGAGCTAAGCATTTCAAAATTCATTGAACCTCGGTGGAATATAGACTGATCACCTATATTCGACCAGGGACAGTGGGACATAGCCTGATCACCTATGTCCGACTCAGAGGTGAATTTTGCGATACTGAGATTAGTTATACTAGAATTATGTCCAGATTGGTTTGCTACTTGATTTTTGAAAGTTTCAAAAATTTCTATGTGTGTACATAAACATTGTGTAACATGCACTTTCACACCTACACACAACACACTGGCATCCCGACACTTTTTCATCACAATAATTTTATTATTAACGGGAATACTCTTTTATCACAATCTGGGTATGTTACAGTCACCTCTACCCCAAACTTTACACTCAATCGATGTTGAAATTTCCTTGCTAAGTACACTACTGAGACAGCCAACTGATTGCTAGTCGCAATCAACACCTTCCTTCATAGTCGTACTCTGAACTTGCCAAACTCCCCATTCAGCAGAGATGTTATGCCTAACAGAAACCTTAAGACCTTAAGGAGCAACCTAGACCACTATATTTGGAACAGACACCTAATCCTTCATGTATCCCCCGATAATACTGGTTGTCTAACTTGCTACCCTCTTATAGGATAATAAATTGTGTTGCTATTAACATAAAAACTATTTTCAATTGTTTTACAAATCATTTTGCGATCATCCTACAAATATTTTACTGCGACTTCATGAAATCAAGATTTTGACCCTGCTACTATTTTATAAACAATAAAATGTTTCCTACTGTCCTATAAACAGTTTTACGAAACATCTTTACAACTATTTTATCATAATGTAATAAACCAACTCATTTCTATAAAGCAACAAATAGTTTCGCTAGCATTTTCTAAACAATAGTACAATTATCCCACAAGCCTTACTACATTTTACAACACTATTTTACTGCCTTGCTACTAAATCACAAAAACTAAACTACAATTTTGCTACAATTTTACAAATGAAAAATTGTTTTCCTATTACTCTATAGACTATTGTACAACCTGTTCTATAAACTATTTTGCAATCACCATGTGAACCATTTGCCCAATTGAAAAGCACTTTATGTCACTACCTCTTGGTATTGTTAAAGTAAATTGACTACTAATGTTTATGAAATTCACTTGATATTAAACATTGAACCCCGCCCAGGCTGGACAACTAGACTTCGTCATCAAGCACCTGAAATTTGTTGAAACGAACATACCTGACTACACATTTTTCCTTGACATCTTGGTTTTATTTATTTATTATTTTTAAGGACTTTCCTTTCGGAAACGTGTCTATAGAAATCACAAAACCCGTAATGGTATTTTCCCAAGATACTCATTTTGATGTGCCAAAATTTCTCGGGTCAAACTTTATTGAGACTTATGTATATTAAAGGGGTGACTAAATGTTATATTTTGAAACAAGGTTTTACCCACACCATGTTTAAAGACTGATTTTCTGAAATTATTGGTCTTTTAAAATCGCATCAGTTTACCTAACTACAAATTTTCAACAAATAATTTTGAATTACTCCCTCATAAACAAAGAGGAGCCTTTACCATCTCGTAAAACTCAAATCAGTTATGAGTACCAACACTTATCCCTATCAACACAGTTCATAGAAACTCACAAAAAGGTCCTGAATTCATGTGGGGAACGTGAAGATGAATTCTCGTGCGTATATACCCATCTCTTTTCGACAGTAATGGGTAACTTGAATTGAATCGCGAGGACGCGATTCCGTTTAAGGAGGTGTGACTGTAACAAACCGGAATTTACCAAACTGATTTCTAATAATAAATTACATTTATTATTACATAAGTTTCACTTTTGGATTTTTAGGAGCTATTTAAAACTCAAAATGAGAGGTTATCTCGTTCAGTCTGAAAATGACACCACACGCGTACCGACAGTACTTTAATCACGACAACAATACAATAATTAATAAATGGTACTATAAAATACGTTCTTATATTACTATTATTAAGACGTTTACCGCAGATATATTTCTATCACATTCGCGTCAGACCAAAAATAGTGCGTTACAGCAAAACTCAGCGAAACACGGGGTATACAAGACCCACTCACCTTAAATTGAGCATAAATGTTAAATAACATTTCTACACTATCATTTAGTATATACGTTTGTAATTAATCAAAAAAAAAAAAAAAAAAAAATGAAACGATTATATGGGGAATTAACCACACGCGTCCCATATATCTCAACACATATCTACATCTCAAAAATATAAAGTTGTACACGTTTCACTCCCTCTCTCATAAACAGATACACAGATACATGTATCTTTCCCTCTCTCCTTATCCTACGCAAAACCAGATCAAACCCTAGATCTATGAAGCTCGAATCAAAATAAATAAATAAATAACAAATGTGTAGCTACTATTGAATCTCGATTATCACACAAAGAAGACCTCCACACGCAAAGGGAATCGGATAACCACTGTTTCTCTTTCTCTCCATCCCAAGATGAGTCACGCCAAGGCAACCCTTGTACGCCAAGGAGAAGCAAGTTTTGTTTTTTAATCCATTTTTGGTTATGATCGATTTTCAATGTTCAAAAGGTAGGATTAGGGTTTCTATTTTTCCTTCTTTTTATTTCCCAATAGAATCATAGTGCACCACATCTGAGAAACTTCTCCAAAGAAACTCATAAAGGTGTGGTTGCTTGCTTGGATTCGGTTTGGAAGTATCGGGTTCAAACTGCTTCTGGTCTTCTTCTCGAATGGACATCACACCCCTTTTGTAAGGATCTTGATTTCTTTGCACCTTGTTATGTTTCTTGATTGTTGTTGGTTAATAAATCTGGATTGTTGATTTTTGTTAATAAATCTTGCGTTTTGATTTTGTTATTGAATCTTGTGTGGCAATCAATAAATAAACCAACTAAAACTAAGTATTGGCTCATATTAGAAGTGCTTGTTTTCATCTTGCTTATTGGCTTAATTGGTTATGGGAATGAATCTGAAAATGGTTAGTTTTCTTTTAACAAGGTTAGAGTTGTGTTGGTTTTGGATGTGGGTCGAAACCCACTGTGGCCGAGTCACAGTGGTGAACTTTTGGTTTTTGCATCCGCACTTTTGGCCACAATTACACAACACTTAAATGGGGTTCCTTTTTTTTGGGTTTGTTTGTGCCGAAGTCGAAACCACAGTGGGAAAGAGTGTTTAATTTGGGTTTTCGTTGTGCGAGTCATAGAGGGTGCATTGAATTGTGTTTGAACAAGATAACATATATATAAACCTTTGTGTCGAGTATATAAAACTTTTGTGATATAAAACAATATAATGTGTAGCAATGGTGTAGCGTATACCTGAGGCGTCATGTTAATCGTGTCTCGGTTACTTGTTTTCCTCGGCTTATCTCGTCTACTCGTTCTCGACGCATTTGTTCCCGAAGTTAAGTTTATGATTACGAAACATATTTTATAAGCGGATTATTAAAACTTAAATTGTAAATCATTAGTCTCATATGGGGCCAAAGCCCACTTCACATTGATAATAGGGTGCGTGTGAACTGGTCATATAAAACATAAGTATAAAACTTTTAATATATGAAATGGCTTATGTACATTGTATGGCGAATTAAAATGTATCTTGAATTGTGATCTTTTGTGTGTCAAACCAAATTGTGTGTTCACATCGGCTTATTTCACGGCTCGTTCCCAACTCACTCGTCTTACTTGTTCTTGACATTATTACACAATGTACTCTAAAGCTACTAAACGTATCCTAAACTAGCAATTAGAACTTAACTTTTCACAACGTTCAAGCTATAACCTTAAATTATGTATCAACTAATGATAAAAACATAAATTATAACTTATTTTTGATCATGAGTTAATACGTCTTACAGTGGTTTATTTATAACGAAACTTATCTTGATATTAATAACTCATATACTCGAAAAATAACATAACAACGGGGTATTTTTATTCGTGACGTCTAGCCACCGCGTACAAACTAAAACATATACACGGGTCATGCCCGATTTTCTAAGAACCCTACACTTATAACTTACAAGTGTATTTTTAAATACAAACTCTTTTAATAAAACTATGACTTAAAGTATAATTTTTACACTTTTATTATTAACTAATGTTTAGCTTTTAAACGACATTCTCATAATCCGACTTCGTCTATCACTTACTTGTGATTACTTTCCATACACCGTCTTTCGGTTACTGTCAACCAGATATTTATTCGTCTTTGATACTTTTATTATTGTCTATCGATATACTTATACACTTCCAAGAGCCAATACTAACAAACAATCAGAAAATTGTTTTCAAACTTAATTGCTGCCACACAAGCAACAACAACACAAACACTTTAAAACTTTTAGACTTGTTTAAACTTCATCGAGTCTCAAACTTGAAACTGTAAACTAAACTTGCCGTACTAATCTAGGTCGCATGTTGGTACCGCACACTATCACTACTTGATACTTTACTCTATTCAGGCTACTTTACTGAGGTGAGTTCATGGCCCCTACTTTTACTTACTTTATAACCGTTTTGGGGGAGAATACATGCTCGTTTCTAACTAAACTCAATGCTTGTTTTATTTGAATGTGCAATAATTGACTGATTATTCAAATGCACTTATGTGTATATTGGTTGCATACTTGATTATTTTCTAACAAACACAAGTGTTTTATAAACATGCTACATACTTTATGAACTATTGCTTTTATGCAACAAACTTTATGAATTATTGCTTTTATGCTACACACTCTATGAACTATTGCTATATGCAAAACACTTCACAAATCATTGCTGTTACGCAAACACTTCTATTGAATGACAATTGCTTTTATGCAAACACTTTTATGGACCACACTGAAACTTATGCTTTATTTACACTATTACGCGGATTAGTCTAAGACACTGAATCCCACAATGCCCAAACTCATGAACCGTCAATTCCTGCTGGGAAGCGCGAACGCTATAAATAGATCTATTGGGGTTGACACCCCCGTTCGGTTTGGCCGGATAGGCAAACGCGAGCGTATAACATGTCGAAACACGAGTGTCACGGGATAGACACTTGCAAGGGCTTTATTTAACGTGCTTCTAGAGCATGCACACTGTCAAGCTTCGGTTGCATGAACTTAGTGCTAGCGTAATAGACTATTTACTACGTGACATTATATTCATTGTAATGATCACACACTCTACTCATGGTCCACAATTCTAATTTTACTGTAAGGTAAACACTATTTTCATGGCATTGTGAGCCACACAGCGGTCACAAAACTCTTTATTGAACTCACAATACTACTGTTTTATTATAAACTATGAACTCACCAGCGTAAGCTGACCTTTAGCATGTATTTTCAGGTTTAAGGCGATAGCTAACTATTGAAGGCTTTGGCTTGGCATGGCATGGTCATAGACAACTCACATATATTTGGGACCGCCTAAACTCTTATATGGGCCTGTATTTCCGCACTATTTTTTTTTAAGGATGTAAACAAAATACTTTTGACTATGAAATTTCTTTTAAACGGTTGAACTAAAAACCGTCCTTTGTACCTCATGTTATGATACCAGTTTAGTAGCACCCCAATGCATGTATGCTTCCGCTGGACCCGATTTTGGAGGTGTTACACACCTCCACCAGAATGATCGTGATGAGCATCCCTAACAACGTCATTTTATATCATAATCATTATCACCCCCACCAGAATCATACATTATCAGGATAAGTCTTCTTCTCAAGTGCACTGATCTGGGAATCATAGCTCACCACCTGCCATTGTTACTAATACCTTTCATATTTTTTTCATCCATGGATCTGTAAGGCTGTGGCATGTCGACTATACATTTCACCATCCATGTATACTTTGTGAGACTGTTATGGCCTTAAACCAAATGATCAAAATGGTAATGGTGAAAGAACAAAGTACACCCCACAACCACCCCAATATTCCCATCTGCCACTTGGTCTTTACAGAAAGTGTAAAAGATTAGCTCAAGGGATGTCAAATGGAACTATGAATGGTGATGTGCCTGTTACAAACGGAAAAATACCCAATTCTGATTCATGGTATGACAAACTAATGAGAAGGTGTAGATCAGAAGTCGACCTCCAAAGTCGACAACCAGAAATAATGATGCTTAAGCCTGACACCACAAACACCAGTGGTGCTTTTTCCTCAGCTGCTAGTTAAGACTTGACACCGAAACCAAAGGCTGCTAGCCGAACCAACAGTGATGCAGACAAACTTAGGGGATTCGGTAACTACGTAGCAGAGATATGCTATGAAAGGTATTAGTAACCAATGATTATCTTCTCAAACTCATAAAGAAACCATATCATTTATAAGTATGTAATTGTGTTGAGTCAAATTGTGGTTTTCATAAGAGGGGCATTAAAATAGTTTGACAATGTCAACCTGTGTTTTTCATAAGAGGGGCATTAACAAAACTGTGTTTTTCATAAGAGGGGTGTAGACTTTATATTGTTACCCTATCTTGTCCCAAAGGGCATTCCAATATCTTCATCAAGGTTTCCCATTGGATGATACCTGAACTTTCATGTGCCTGAAATATGTCGGCTCGGCTGGTTAGATGAGCTTTTTTTATGTTCTCGAGTCACAATGCAGATTTCGCATTAGGAATGTTAGATGAGTTGAACTTATAGCTGTCATTAGACTTCTCCCTTCTACTACTTCCTACATCTCATGTACCTTTGAATCTCTTTATCAAAGCTATTAAATGATGATTCAGACACATGTGCTAGCTTAATGTTAGGATGACCCCTTGATTTATCTGAATTTTCACTCCCTATATATTTCATCAAAGGATCAACTTTTTTCCACGAATCACAATGATGGTTGCTTGGTGAAAACTGGTTAGAATGAGTGCCTACTCAATTACATTTATCAGCAATTCAAGCTCGTAAAAGTCGGTTAAATACTGTGGAGTCGACTTCTTTAGGTTAGTAGGGAATTACTTCTGCAGGGGAGCAGTCAAAACTGGTTAGAATGATTACTATATATAAAGGACAAATAACTAAGCTTTCATGCTTTAATACATAGCATTACGTGCAGGACACATACCTGAAATGTAAAAAAGGAACTCAGTGAGGACAACAGTAGGCGGGGCAGAGCGGGTCATACAGGTTACAGATCAAAAGTGTTAAAACACTTAAAATGGTTGATCCGTTTGACCGCCTAACCTATCTGGTTATCTTTCTTTATGAAATTCAGGAACAAAAACTATTACTAAAATCTAGTCATATACGATGCTAAATCTCACTATTGTCAATGAAAGCGCCTTAATAAAAATGCAAAGTATTCTTGTTCCTGATTCAATTATTACACAATTAAACCTGGAAAACCCAAACCTCTGGCACTTGTCTATCTATTATTTTGAAAAACGATAAATGAAGATTTATACTTAGCTGCCATTGTTCTAGCCTCATCGACTTGAAGACTGATGTTTATAAGGCGTAGAAATTGTGAGCTGCAATCCTCCTATAAAAAGAACGTAAATAAGAATTATAAATAACATATTCAAGTTTAGAAACCAAATATGAAAATTATGTTTTAAAGGTTTATATATTTAATGGCCAGTCCAGATAGAAATTGTACTTACTTCAAAAATATATCACGATCCACCTAGCTGAAAATAAAAACCAAAATCAAACTGGTTACATAGGTTTAGAGATAAGTGTCATCCATTAGTTAATAGAAGAAAATAAAAAGTAGATGAACCTGTATATGTCCGAAATCCATATTCATCATACAGTTACATGTACTAATGTATCGAGAATGGCTGAAAATACAAATATCGGACATATAGTACCTGCTTGTGACATCCCTTCTTCCATGTATGTTGGTTGATCCATATGGCTAGAAGCAACAGAAGTCGTCTCAATGCACTGGCCTTGTTGTGTGTGACCATCACCTTCAAGATGACATTTCTTGGGACTCAAAGAACGTGTTATATTAACCCAATGACGTCATCCAT
Organism: Artemisia argyi; assembly: GCA_030686995.1. Lineage (NCBI taxonomy): Eukaryota > Viridiplantae > Streptophyta > Magnoliopsida > Asterales > Asteraceae > Artemisia > Artemisia argyi. The sequence goes on along the minus strand of CM060687.1, from coordinate 193,338,111 downwards.
TCGTTTCCTGAGAAATGGAAATCTTTGCAGTTCATTTGCCATACAGCAATGATTCATCTGAGACATACAAACTAAAATCAATATCTAATAGGTTTTGATTAACACTGACCTTTATCATAACATAGCTAATAGGTTTTGACTAAGACATTAAAATTACCTCCTGTCTAAAAAGTGACAAACCATAGGGCAACGATCTAGTCATATAATTATCCCTTTGATTAACACTGACCTTTATCAACTCATCATAAATAAATCTTGGACACTGGACGCTAGGTTTTGATTAACACTGGACGCTGCGGTCCGTACATCATAACATAGCTAATAGGTTTTGATTAACACTGACCTTTATCAACTCATCATAAATAAATCTTGGACACTGGACGCTAGGTTTTGATTAACACTGGACGCTGCGGTCCGTACATCATAACATAGCTAATAGGTTTTGATTAACACTGACCTTTATCAACTCATCATAAATAAATCTTGGACACTGGACGCTAGGATCTAACAGACGAGCAATTTGTCTTTTGATAAAAACTTCAACATAACCTGCAGAAAAGTACATTGGTCGGTTTAAGACCTTGTAAAAACATTTTTTTAAGAAGCAAAAAGGCTACATGCATCCATTATACAGGAAAAAAGGCGCACATTATAATGAATGAGATTTAATGTCGAACTATATGTAGAGTTTTTATCACTTAAACATTATCAAAATACAATAAAAATCAAAAGTTTAATAAGAATATATAAAAGACCTTTGTAAATGATTAAGAACTTAACTATGATTGGCAAACAGTATTCTTTCAGCTCTAACCCAACGAAGGAAGAGCACAATCTGAAGCAGTCCTTTGAGAAAGTAAACGGGTTGAAATTGCAATAGCTAGGTGCAACATATATAACCAACTCCTCTTAACTCAACCTGAAGCAGTCCTCGCTATCGAAAATAGCATTTGCAAGAGCTCTGTAATTTTCTTCTTCAATAAGCTCCCAATTATTACTGTTTTAATTAGTGGTGATCTCATGTCTATAATTGTTTTCAAGTTAACATTCTAATATTCACGATTTAGGATTTGTCTAATCTGTCTTCGCCTTTCTTTAATGCATATGGGCAGTTTTCGGTGTTCCTATTGATTTGTCCCCCCGATGGTTGCTGGTTTTCAAACAGATAAGGGGTTGTTTGGATAGCCAATTAAAGGTTTTTTATTTACTTAAAAAAACCAAATAAGCACTTATAAGCAATCCCAAATAGCCTATTCCTTTAACTAAGTAATCATAATTCATTTATACATATGAGTTCACTAACAAAGTCACAACAATATAGCATTTTCTACAGTTTATATCATTTTAATAATGCAAATAAGAAAAACAGTAAGCGAATGTAAAGAAGCTTACCCTCGAAGTTGTGTTAAAGCTGCATCCTGTAGAATTTTATTATAGTATGAGTAGTCGTCTTTAAAGGTGATGGATGCTACTGCCAATGTTGCTTTAATTTCACCTGCAATATCAGACCTTGATGTGATATAATTTTCAAATACACAGATCAAAGAAAACAACCTGCTCTGTGATGATTCCATTGCCCTGCCGACCAAGAAATGAGCTTGACTTGCTACCAAGAAATCAGCACAAGAAACAATAAAGAAGATAAATACCAATTTTAAATCAATAAAGAATTTCATATACAAAATCATTAACATTCAAAAACCCATATAATCAAAACACCATAATTTGTTTGAGGGAAACACACTGCGATCACAAAACCAAACTCCATTCAATACCCACTAAGACTAAGCACAAATTAACCATCAATCAGTCAAAACAATAAAGAATTGCATACCTTCGAATAGTTTGATATGATATGAAAACATTTTTTTTACCTGCAAATTTATTCATGATTAACGTTATGATATGATATGAAAATATAGGTGAAATGAGGAATGCGATGCTACAGAATGATTACCTTCGGTATTTATAGATTAAAATTAGGGTTTAGGAATTTGAATTCATTTGAATGATTAAAATTGGAATCAATTCAAAATTAGTGAGATAAATCAGGAATCCGTGATTCATGTTATATGATTTTGGAGCGTATAACTGATTGAAGAGATTAAGGGTGAGAGGATACCGTATATTGACATAAAAGAAGATGCAGAAAAAATAGGGGAAAAGGAGTGAATGTTTTGTAACTAATTTGAAAGTCAACCATTGTGGTATGTCAATTGATTGCCTTTATTGTTATGTTTTTTCAAACATAATCACAAAAACAGCATTGGTCTAGTGGTTTGGGTGATGCTTGTTTACATGGAGACCGGGGTTCGAATCTTGTAAGTGTCAAATTTTTTAACACATTACCGAAAATTTTCTGAAATTGGAGTGCTGACTGGGCATTCCACCTAGACAGTTGAAGATTAAAATGCTGCTGACTGGACAATAAACATGATGAGTCAGCATTATCTACTTTATATACAACCTTCAACGCTTCAAGTGCAACTCATAGTTAGCCTCTTATATATATAAAGATTTTTCGTCCTCTACGGGTTAAATTTGTTGCTTGTTTTACTTTACATCATTTTCACTTCAAAATCACTTTCCAAACTAATTGGGATACATAAAAATGAATAGAGATACATCCAATTCACGTCAATGCATCTCAAATGTTTGGTTATAGTTATTTCTCATCTTTCATATCTTAAGTTTCTTCTTACTAGATCCCACCCATGGGAGTGTTTATACATGAAGTATTTAGATAAACATACTCTGCCATTAGCTACAGTGGAACTAATTATCAAAGGGGAGATGAACTACCCATTTACAAATCTTTCTACGCAATCTAAACGGACAGGAACAAACACCTAACAAATCGCCTCTTTCTATAATCTATGCAAGATTTTATGTATCGATCTCTTAAATATTGAGGATTGTAGAACAATCAAAAAACTGACAATAAGTATGTGACAACCCACTAATTTTTAGACTTAATTATACATTGCGTTATGAATAAAAATGAATAACTAAAAACTAGAAACCGGTTTAGTATATGTGATATTTTATTTTGGAATATTGTTACTTGATTTGTGAATTTTCCCCGTAGAACATGAGTTTGAGCACAACGCGAGTCGGCACGAGCCTAGACCTAATAATGCGCGAAATATTGATTTTTGGCGTGTTAAATAAATATACACATATTTATAGTCATTTTTAACAAAAAAAAATTATATATTTAAAAATATCGGCGCAACTTAAAATGTCCCACGAGTATCCTTACTAGCCTAAACGAGCTCGAGAGTCATATTACTAGAAGATTTACAAAAGTTACTAGTTAGCCCCTCGCGTTAAGTTTACCTCGCGCCCCTAAACTTAATGGGATTATGGGATTATACTGATGAGTACCAACCCTTTTAGTTAATTGGTGTGTTCGTTATGTGTGATTACTTGCACTACTACATATCTAGTCTTTAGCGACAGACATTTCCGTCGGAATTCAGTCGGTATAAGTGGTTTCCGACGGATTTGTGACGAAAACTATGTCGCTGAATCTATGGTCGGTAATTAGTATCTGCCACAATTCTGTCAGAAACAGCGACAAAGAATATCTGTCGTAATTTTGTTGGTAATTTTCTGTCGGAAGTCTGTCAGAATAATTTCTGTCAGAAAGTCATCGGTAATAATTCCATTAGAAATCCGTCGGTAAACTGTAGACGGTAAAGGGTCACATTTCCATCAGAGATAGTTTCAGAATATCATCGGAAAAAAGTAAATAGCTGGACAGATTAAAGCTCACATTTAAGTAATCCTTTATATAAAATAGCTTTAATGAAACTGGTAAATACAAAGAATCATTCAAAATTAAACATATCTATAACGAAATGTCGTCATTCAAATCAAACATACAAGATGAAATTAGCGAATCTAATCCAAATATTCATAATGATATGAGAATATCCTACTCAGGGGGACCCGGATTGTAACACTTCTTTAACATCAAGTTAATGTCGTTCAATTTTCATTGCCACTCCATGTCCCGAACTTCCTCATGAGCATTCGTAGCAATGCCCAATCCAATTCCTATATGAACCAACTTCAATGCAAGTGCGTCATTCACCTCATCTCTTGCTTGTGACGTGGTTCAGTCCAATAGAACAGGAGTCATCTTTAGACATTTTGCGTCATGATGTTCCATACATTGTCTTTATGTCATGCTTTTGAAGCTGATGTCCTCATCTTGTCGAAACACACCTAACTCACAGAAACATGCTTTTGCTGTATTCTTGTTATCTCCTATTATAACCACTAGTTATAATGCCCGAGCACGCGCGGTTTTTTTTTTTTTTTTTTTTTTTTTTGAATCATATATTTTTATTTATTAAAAAACAAATAATTTAATCTTTATTTTGTTTGATTTATGATGTTTAATTATAGTTTTTTATTATTAAAGATAATTATTTAAAAATTTTAATCCTATTATTAATTGCATCTTATCTATATTTTTTGCATTTATCTTCTACTTGTGTTATGGATAAATATAAAATGTTACCTAATAAGAAAATAATCTTTTTTTAAATAAAATTATTACTAAATAAGATATGAATCCATTTTTTTGAAATGGAAAATTCCCAATAGGGGTTTTGTTTTATTATATAAAAGATTACTTGAATGCTCTGCAGTAGTATTGTTATATCATTTTATGACCATTACTGTATACTATATAGATGTAGGTCACTGAGATACAAATGGAAACGTGAGATGTATTTACCTTTACAAGTAGCGACTTTTTCCCAATATTTGAGAACACAATAACCCCCATCAATTCCCTATCGCCATCAAATTCAAGAGTGATAATCTTGTGCCCAGTTTTAACCAACGCTTTTGAGAACAACCTTTATGTCACAGGATTATGAGTGAACAAGTTCGCACATATGCATAACCAAGTAAAAATGATACATAGAAGAGTGTCATTGTGGCATACCCATAAGGTCACTCGAACCTCTAGATGAACTACAATCCAAACCAGAAGGAAGTCCCATTTTCTCAACAAGAACCTGCACAGATACAGCCCATTGAGTTAGTTGGTACATGTGAAAATAGATCTAGTCGTTTTCGGTTAACCCACAAATATGTTTTGCCCAAAACTTGTGAAGAGTCATAAGTATGTATATATACATTTAGACCCAAAGTCGCATTTGCGTCAAACTAGAATAATTCAATAAAGTACGTGTATTCTTACGCGTCCACGGCATCATCCTATGACTTCCTTGGGAGGATTCACATCTGGTAATGTCTCTTTTTCTTTATTCACCCGAGGTGAAGAGGAAGAACTACTTAAGTCCTCGGGCTGGAAGAAACAGAAAAAAAATTTGAAATGAACTACAATAATTTCAACTATATTCACAAATTGCCAAATAGTTGCATAATTTCAACTAAAGTTACCTATATTCTGCTCAAGCCAAATGAAGGAGAAAACTAAACTAAATTTGTTTGAGAGAGACGCATCCAGTCTTAGGCGTCTCTTTGTGTCTTTTCAACTCAATCCATATTTCGTCTCTCTCATCAAAGATCAGCTTCTACAATGAAAATAGCATGCATATAATTAGTACATAAGTGTTAGGCAAAAAATACCCAAGCAGGCCAAATGATGTTCCAAGTTCCAACATCCAAATAGTTTTTAAGTGCATTAGTAAAGAGTTTATTAAATTAATATATAAACTCCAAAACGAAAACTTATTGATATTATCTTTACCATTCTGAGCTTATGTTGAAGAATGGTAACGGATCCGACAGTATGTTCTTTCCAGGATCAATCAATGTATCATTTTTAAAAACAGCGCTTAGATTAATTGGCCTAAACAAATTTCACATATGAATCTTGAAATAGTCACAGGAACAGGGCTTTATCTAGTTTTTAAATGTTCTTTCCAGGTTATAAAGAGCTTATAATGGCACAGTATGAAATAACACAAGATAATGAGCAAATACCTAATTAGTTAGCATCATATGAAAGTATTTTAGCACTCTATCAGTAGAATAGTGAGGCAGATGCACGTACATGATTAAATATATTACAGGATATATCAACTACAGTTACTTTTGAATGCTCAGTCCTATAAAAATCGGCAATTTTTTGCTATATTGGAATGTCAATGAAATTAGATGAATACCTCAACTGCATTGGAAGATGCATGCTAGTAATAAAATAAACAGATCATTCTTGTAACAGGTCGTAATGGATCGGGTCAGGTCAAAACAGATCATTCTTGTGTCATACTGTATCATTCTTGTGTCGGGTCAGAAACATTCATTCCTATTAACACTAAAGTGTCAAATATGAAAGCAAAAATCCTATTATTAAATCTTTGAATTAAATAATTTAGGATTAAAAACACACTTTGGGCGACATTAGACCCATTTGACAACTCTCTTTTTTAGCTAATTACAATTTTTAACCAATTTGGAAGAATATTGTAAAAACAAAACGTAGGTTGACCCATTTAATAACTTGTCACCTCAAGCTACATCTTATAATTTAACTCATCAAACAAGAAAAACACGAGAGTATATTTACCAGGTCAGTAATGGCAACGCCAATTGATTCATCCTAATCTCCTGAATTGCCAATACATGTCGTGCACCCACATCCAACCGCGTTGAACCCTTGCTTGCTCGAATACATCTGGAACCCACTATACAAATACAGAAAAGTCAGATCCATGCTAGTTCTTTGTTCTTTATGATTATGGGAAAAGAACTGACGAATAAACTGTTAAAGTGGTTCTTGAAAAATATACCTTTTGAGCAAATATTTTGTAACAACTCCAGAGCATGGAGCAACGGTTCCTGGGCGATAACGATGAGGGTTCTTCACTCCTCCGGTTGTCGGAGTAGATTTTTTAGCAGCCCAATAATTCTCACTCTCACTACACAAAACCTGGTTTTAATGCAAAATGCAAAGACATTTTTACTCAAAAAAAGTTATTATCAAATGGACTATCTACTTTACAAAAGCCAAAAAAGAGGTCTGCCGTTTTACCAGCGCAAAAGTACAAATTATTGATTGTGATTATTGTTGTTAAAAAGGGGTTTACCAACTGAAAGCAATCGCTCCCACCTTGGACACAGACTTAGAACTAGCCGTCACCATTCACAACCACAAGTTTTAATTGAAGGCCAGTACCTGTTAAGAGCCTGAGACAGCATACATTTCCCAGACTATAGTTAATAAGTTAAGCAGTTTTAGCAAGCATCAGCAATGCAGGGAAAAATGACATATTTGACACAGTATAATATATTTAAAAAAATTGCACAAAAGTGTTATGGGTCAATCCAGCCTACCCATTTCAACCCCCATCACCCGTTTACCTAACCAACAAGCCACCTGATCTGCCCGTTTACCCATCTTAACAAATGTATAATATAACACACCAAACAATTATCTTGATTAATAGATAATTGTATGTTGAGTACAAATTTGGGTTGCAGCAGCAGCGGCTGCAAGCTCCTTTTCGGTGAAGCTTTTACATGCATAATCACAATCAAGATCAGAATGACATTTATAGCCCGATAATTTATCTTAAGAGGTTGTTTAGTTCATAGCTAAATCAAAACATAGATTCTCTAAATTAGAAGGCATTATTGTCATAAACATAATCATCTAACCACTGCATTATTCTATCACATATAACTGGGAACAATGGTTGCTGCATCATACCAGGCGGAGCAACTGGATTTCGTGTGTACCATGGTTGCAGGCGAGGTGAGCAGGCCAACCAACACGAGGGACAAGCTCTTAATAACCCTTCTACTTTAATTTGTGTTTCTAACCCTCTAATAATTACAATCTAACATGCATCTTAATTATAACAATAAAGATAATAAGCCAACACAATACACCACCAAAGAGGAAAACAAACAAGTTGTCTACAGAAATAGCTTATACGATATTATCACACTAGCAACGTATCTTTCTTTCTTATTCAAGATTACTAAAAATTATCAGCTCAAATTGTTGTTCAGCTGATATTGTTGCTCAAAATAGCTCAAATTATCCTCGAGCAAAACTAATTTCGCTAATCCGTTTATCCGATTATTCAACTCCCAAGTCTCAGCCAAACACTCTGAAACTGTAACAAAATAATCCATTCACAACTTCAAACATCATAATCACACACAGACATTCACATAATCGGATCCATTCACAATGAAACCATAATAACTTCATAATTAGTAACAAAACACGAAATAGTGACAACAGAATCCATTAACAATGAAATTAGGGCAAAATTGAATTGAAATTTGAATGTGATGGAAACTTACATAATCGATATATGGAATTTGTTGTTTAGATCAGAGTGTGATTTGAATACTAGCATCTCATTGATTATATGCATGGAATTAGTTAAATGTGATTTGGGTGTTTTGATATTTTAGGGGAAATCTAAAAATATTTCTGGTTTTAGAGGGAAAAGCCAGAGCATAAGAGGGAACAAAAATAAATGACAATTTTAGGGGAATCTAAAAGTGTTTCCGAGAGATTAATGACGAATATGCACGGTTGTCGATAGGGCGTCGGAAAGTTGTCGGTAGGTTAAGCAAATTTCTGGCAAAATTCCGACCAATATCTTATCACTCGGAAAAGTAAAGTTCCAATTTTAGTTTATCATCCGTCGGTAATCCGACAAAGTACCGTTGGTAATTAGTGACGAAAATTGACCGTCAGAAAATCCGTCGGTGAAAGTCAACTTTCTAGTAGTGTTGGGTCAACTTCTCGCTATATCATTGTTAGTACCAAAATAATAATAATAATAATAATAATAATAATAATAATAATAATAAAATCAGGTAACTAAATCAAATATGTTAACTAGTTTATATTCTGGAGAGTATGTGATTTAAGGTGAAAAAGAAAATATGGATTAGCGTTTTACATGTAGAAGGTTTAACATGTGAAAGATGTGAAAACTTGTCAACTCAAGTTAGCTCTTATCCTGATCACCCCACACTTTGTAGACATTGATATAGTTGCTAGTTAATCACTTCCTGCCTTTGTTGTAAAAATTGGTCCAGACGGTCAATTAATCCCCGCATAATCACTGATCCCTCACTAAGCGTCTTGATTTATTATATCGGTCTATTTAATCGTTTTGATCAAAGATCGCTTAAAAATCGGTCAACAAACCGATTAATCAGACAAAATCGGTCTAATCGGATTAATTGGACAAAATTGCTTAAAAATCGGTCAACAAAATCGCTTAAAAATCAGTCAAAATCGCTTAAAAATTGGTCCACAAACTGATTAATCGGACAAAATCAGTCAAAGATCGCTTAAAAATAGTCAACAAACCAAGTAATATCTATGTTTGACTTTAAACTTTGAAGAATTAAATATAATGTTTATATTTGAACACTTGAAATATTTGAACTTTGATGCATTATGCTTATCACATACATATAATATAATATAATATATAAAATTATAATTTTGTGCATAAAAATTCCAATCCGATTAATCCCTGATTAATCCCCGCCTAGCCGATTAATCGCTAGGCCCTACCCGACCGCCTCACTAGCGCCTAGCGATTTTTACAACCTTGCTCCTGCTGCTAGGAACTTTACAAAATATACAAAAGCAAGTTAGAAAATGACACATGCGATAAAATAATCAATGAATATAAAACTTGTTCACATGTTCTTGTATATCACTAAATGGAAAGAAAACTTTTAGCCAATGTTCTATTGTAATTAACTGCAGATTAACAAAAAAGTATCACTTCATGATTTTGTGCTCTTGTGGAGTTGCGATTTTCAAATTATGTTATGTTTCCATTTAATCCATTCTAGATATTTGTCCAAAAAGAAATCCTTGATCATCACTAACCATCAATACATGGCTCGTGTTTGTTAGTCAATTCATGTTTTTGGCAACTGATAAGGATTCATTACCGTCACTACATGTAATAAATAAGCATGTTAACATGTTTGATAAAGACGCGTCACTGGAATTGTTCTTAAAATTGGAAGCCACCTGTTTTGGATTGATGCTTGACGAGACATGTTACTCTATCACTTTATGTATCGTCCGCTCTTGTGTTGGTGTTTTGGCATGATTATCGTGTTTAAACCTCGAATAGATTTGATGTTAATTTCAGAATTGAGGGTTGTCTGTTGCAGCTCATTCAAGTGATTAATAATTAAATTTGTATATTATGTTAATATTTTTATTTAACATTCTCTACGAAAATGGTTAAAATGGATACATATGTAGAGTTTAGATTCAATGATTACGCATAACACAAGTGACCATTAATTCGACCATGAGATGCAAGTGGAACCATATTCTCTCCATGTATAACTAGTAGGTACCCGCGCGTTGCAGCAGCGGGTACCCTAAAATAAATATGAACGACAACAAATATCTAGTGGCGTGTCTGCATGTCCGTCACGGACAAATCATCAGTATATCAAATACTTAACGATATTTTATAAAGTGCAATAATTGAATAACATACATTTATTGATGAGACTAAAAATTCATATGATAAAGTTTTTTACAATATATGCATATACACCCTATTGAAAATCCTACACACATTTATATTTTACTCTACACGAAAAACTTCTTGATACACAACATTTGACGTGTACACACCATCTTGATCAAATTTTTTGGAAGCTTAATGTTTTGGAAGCATAATTAGATTGTATATTGTGGTTGAATAGTTGTATATTTTGGTGAAGGGGTGTTTTTAATAGTGTATTAATAGTATGGGTTAAATAGTGTTTTTTATTTTTTTTTATTTTTTTATTTTTTTATTTTTTTGTGCTTTAAATACTTGTAAATTATGCTTATTTACTTGTATTTACTTAAAAATTTATTTTTGATAATCTTAAAAAATTAATATTAGAGAGGGTCAAAGATGTATTATAAGTAGTATAAATTACCTAACTCCCATATAATAATACTAACCAGTTAACCACATATTATCCACAACTCTTTATCATTCCCATATTTGTGTACATTCAATTAAATAAGACCATCACACACTAGCAGCCCTTAAAAACCTGTTGGCTACAAGTTGCATATCAAACTTTGAACAATTAAAAAAACCTGTTTGCGACAAGTTGCATATCAAACTTTGAACAATTCAATAAAAGGGAAGTTTCCTATATGCTATAGACAATTGGTGTGAACTTAGTACGTGTTTGGTGTGTACCTTTTAAGCATGAAGAATGGAATCAAAGAAATGACAAATGTTTGGAATGTGGGGTTCGGTTTGAAAATTAGTTATGACACCTTTGAATGAGGTATTTCATGATACCAGAGGTGGGGTTTGAGAGAACTCATTCTCGTCTGAAAAGTTGAATAGTGCCACTACTCACATTCATCTTTTCAGTTTATTTATTTCAATTGTTTATTCTATCTTTACCATTAATTATGTGGGCCACTTACTTTTTTATCACTCTTTTTTAGTTTTAAAATAATACAAATTATGATTCAATCCATATCTCATTTAACAAAACAAACGACATATAATACAGTCATACATTTTCTATTACTTTATCTCATACCAAATCTAAATCCTATTCAAAACCAACCTATAAATCAAACGGACCCTAATAGTACGTCAATAGTCTACTACAATAATAATGCAATTAGCCAATTACCACACTTGATGTGTGAACGTAAAGGTGGTTAATATAAGACATATAAGTGAAGGGGAGTTGAAGAAAAAATCCAATACACTTGATGGGCCAACCGAATATGATACTAAAGCTAGCTTCATTCAAATCTTTTTTGTATCTTTATGGTTACGTTTAGAAAACTTATACGTAACATTATCTCTTGAGTCAAGTTTTGTTAGCTAGAATATAAAATCAAAAAGCATCCAAATGATTTTCAAAACACCAGAAGGGCACATCCAATAAACCAGTCAATTATGGCAACCAATTTGATTACTAGTCTTTAAAGAACATTTCTTAGTGCCTTGTATTATCACGCTTCCAGGAAGCTTAGACCGTTTGTGTACATCAAATGCATTTCGTCACTAAATGTTCAATGAATTTGGACTCTGGAATCATTTAGAGGTTGTTGAATGAATCCCACCCGTCTTCACCCACAGAAGAAAGTTGTAAAGCCTGTAATTTGAACAAAAATAGTCAAGCTACCAAATGAAGAGATTGCCATTTCTAGTGGTCGGCAACTGACTCATTTATCTGTTGGATGACATTCATATAAAATAAACCAAGTACATCAAGTGCGCAAAGCGGAAGCAATTATAACAAGATCATATAACATGTAATTAATTAATCAATATTAAATAGTAAACATACCTTTGTGATTCTAGCCCGAACAAGAATCAATTGCAATCTTCAAATCAAGAACCCTAATTAGGGTTTATGTGGATTATAAGAATTACCCCTTACCTCTTTTGTAATTCAATCCAAGAATCAAACAATAATGTGTTTGAATCACGTTCTTGTACACACGTACTAAAACAAGTTAAAGTAATGCTAGTTTTAGAACACAAAATTAAACCAAAACCTTTTGTTTAATAAAGAAAATCGATCAACCCTTTAAGGGTGTTTGTTTGATCGATTACTAGAAAAGAAGGAGAGAAAAACAAGTTTAGGGTTTGTGTGTGTGCACAAGAGATACAAACAATGAATCCCTAACCTTGTTTATATAGTATAGTTTACTTGGAGCTCAAGTTACAAAGGAGGTGGAACTCCTTCTAGAACTTTCTTGACCTTCCAATAAATCATACACATTACTTTCCTTTTATTCGTCTAATGATCATTAGTCATTTATACTAAATAATCATTATATATTTGTGTAATAAATAATTAAATATAAACTTTTACATTTAATTATTAAACTTTAACTCTCATACGTAAAGTGTGCAATCCCGTGATCTCGAGTTCGATCCTAACATACGACTACTAAAATAATGTCCATAATCTAACATTATCCATGTTAGGTTTTATCTCTAATGAGAAATGGGTAAAATCAACAAGATTAACAACTAAGACAATACAAAGAAAGTAAGTTGCAAGTGTAATATCAACACACTGCATATTCAAAAGTTTGCCACAACAAGTTTTCCATTATGACCTGATCCCTTTTTGACTCATTATGTAACATGCACCATCCACCCATATTGCCACCTCTAATCATTGTACAACCCTTATCATCTCCTTCCGACTTGGGGGCAACAAGGAGAACTTAATGTTCGAGCCACACCCACTCCTCTTAGCTGGTTTATGTATATATCTACTATTCAATATATCCTTTATTTGAAACCAGCTCATCGAAATTGTTGACAACCACTTGGGATGCTCTTGCTAGATCTTTGTAATTAAGAAAACATGTGCTTTTACTACATCTCTATACATTGAAAAACGTATGTAAAGCTATAAATTTAATGTATGATATGTTTGTAAGTCTTCACATGTTCATTGTACACTTATGGGTTGAGTGAAAATACTTGAATCATTAGAGTCTAATCAGGACTTATGGATTAAATGAAGATAGTTGAATAACTAGGCAATCCCAAAACCCTTCCTAGTACTAATTACGATTTACGTATAAATGTAGATGTTTTCTTTTCTTTTCTGTTAAAGCCAATCTAACACATGTTATGACAAAAAATGATTAAATAAAGAAGTATTTGATTAAATTGAGACATATCCATATAAAGTTTAAGAAGCAACTAGCTCCTACATGTGACGTATCCGGGGTCTACAATTCACACTCTCTTAATTTTAAAAAGCTTTGTGTTGGGATCATACTTTTAGTATTTAGTCAAGTCTCGGTCGTTACATTTTGTAATAGGTTGCTTAGTTATTTTATCTACTTAGTTTATGTTACAAGGCTTAAGAATGTAAGTCTATGGGCCTTAAAGCCCACGTCTAAATGAAAGGAGGGAGGAAGGGAGTGTTGCCCTAGTCCTCCTCCTATATATACTAAGCTTATGTAACCTTTCATATTGTTGGTTATTAGATTATCTTAAAGAAACTCTTGCACTTTTATCTTTCATATTGTCTTATAATCAACCAAACTCTTTTCTCATCTTATTTCTCTACATATCATACTTGTGTTTACTAAATGGTGACCTAACAAGTGGTATCATTCGCCTACTAGAAATTTGAAGTGTGTTTCTTTGGTTAACGTGGAGAGTGGGGCTTATTTCTTCATCTTTTTGCATTTTTCTTTGTTTCTTTCACTCAAATCTTGAAGCTTGGACAAGTTTCAAGGTTGATATAGTGATTTGAAGCTTAGTTGTTGCATAAAGTTGTGATTTTTAAGGTTTTTCTTAGGTTTTATAGCTTCTTTGATATTGCAAAACTTGTTTTTGGTAGCTACATCTTATAAAGTTAAAGGTTTTCTAAGTATTGGTGAAGTTATTTGATCAAAAGTACCTTATTTCTAAGCATTTTTTCATCAAAAAGTCAATTTTTTGGATGAACAGTACGTTTTACGCGTAAAGTGGTCGAAAAAGTACTATTTCCAGCTGTCTACAGTGTTTTTTGGTCGGTTTACGCATAAAATTGGACTTAACCCTTTTCTTACGCGTAAAATAGGCCAAAACCCTTTTCTTACGCGTAAAATAGGCCAAAACCCTTTTCTTACGCGTAATATTGGACAAAACCCTGATCCTACGCGTAAACTGCTCTTCTACGCCTTATATCCTACGCTTAAGCTTGATTCTACGCGTAAGTCAGAGTTACGCGTAACTTGCCAGAGTTTACGCGTAAGCTTCATCTACGATCTTCTCCTCGTGTAAAGGTGACTCAGTACTTCCCTAGCTTGGATAAGTTAGTGAAATACTTCGACTACGGACATCTTTCAAGCTTGGATAAGTTTGAAAGATTTGTTTGGTTGTTTCAACCTTACGCATAAGTCTAAACTTACGCATAAGCCTAAGCTTACGCGTAAAGAGAAAACTTACGCATAAACTATTTGTTTACGCATAAACCTACTCTTTACGCATAACCTAAAGTTTACGCGTAAGATTAAGTTACGCGTAAGATTTGAACTTACCCCAAGGATTCTGCAACTTACACAAAGGAACGTGCATTTCAATCTTCTACAAAGATCCATTTCTACACAAGTGTTCTAAGATGTCTCAACCACCTAATCACTACTTCCCTTATGTTCAACAACATCCACCTTAGCAACAACAACCTCAGCAGTATCAGCAACAACATTACCTTCCGACCCAAATGAATCAACAACCTTCTCAAAGACAAACATACAATCCACTACATCATTACCTAATGATGCAACAACAACAGATCATTCCTCAACAACAACCATATCAAGTGCCACAACAAAACACTCAGTTCTCCTCCAAACAACCTCACTGGTTTGACAGAATGTGTGAAGTTATTACAACTCAACAATCCCGACATGAGGCAGGATCACTTGAAACACCTCCAATGCTTACACCTGGTAACTATGTGCAATGGTCAAGTCGATTCCTACGATTTCTTGAACTAAAGAAACCTCATGGGCAATTCTTGAAGCAAGTGATACTTGAAGGACCATTTGAGTGGCCAACAAGATTTGAAGCTGGTGATCCAAATGCTGATCCTCCACGTCCTCCTGGTGATAGACCTCTTCCAGAAACTGCACTTACTGAAGAACAGAAACTACATCGTGAGCTGATCAGTATGCAATGGCTTATATACTTCAAGGTATACCTAATCCGATCTATCGCAGTGTCGATGCTCAGAAAACAGCCAAAGCTATGTGGAAACACGTTCATCTCCTCATGGAAGGAACTCAATTGAACAAAGATGACATGGAATCCAAGCTTTACATGGAATACACTGACATAACAACTGAACCTGGAGAGTCCCTTGAATCCTACTATCATCGTTTCACAAATGTGGTCAATGATCTGGAACGTCACAAAATCACAGTACCAAGGATCGCTGTGAACTCCAAATTTGTTGGTAGTCTTGGCCCTGATTGGCATAAATATGTGACATTTGTTCGTCAGACGAAGAATCTTCATGATGCTCCATATGGCTTGTTGTATGATTTTCTGAAACACCATGAACCTGAAGTGGAAAAAGATAGAGCTCTACGAGGAGGATACACACCAACATCAACACCAAATTCTCTGGCTCTCGTAGTTCAATCTCCCTATGCTCCACCACCAATGTCAAATCATGCATATGTTCAAGAGCAGAACTACTTCAGTTATCCACAATCCTCCACCTCGAACCAAATGGTCCCTTATGATTCATCTCTACAAGATTCTTCTACTCAACTTGTTCCGTCAAACAACAATGATGCTGTGTACTACTCCAACTCCAATGATGATGACGATGATGACTTTAATACGTTGAATCAGGGACTTGCTCTTATTGCTCGTGCTTTCAGCAAATTCTCCAACAAAACGAACAACCGTCAACGTTCATCTTCTAACACAAGGAATCAAGCTGTTGTTAATGATGGAAGAGTGGAAATTCAAAATCGTAGCTATGGTCGATCTGGTTCAGGTAACTCATCAGGAAACTATGGGAATGGTCAAAGGTTTAGTAACAATGGAGGGTTCAGGAACAACTCAGGATCTTCTCAGCAAAGGTCTGAACCAGTTGCAACTAGAAACTCCAACTCAGGGAATGCAGTGTGGTGCTATAACTGCAATGAACAAGGTCATATTGCAACTGCATGTACTAAACCGCGTACTCGGGGTAGTAAGTTTCACAAGCAGGCATTACTCATGGCTCTTCAAGATGAAAAGGATGGACATTTCCCTGAACAAGACAACAACTTCATGGCAAATGTACACAATGATGATGACATGGAAGATCTAGAAGCTAATGCAGCTGTGATGCTTATGGCCAACATGCAGGAACTTAAGCTCAATGATTCAGGTCCAGTGTATGACACTGACGGCTTGTCTCAGGTACATGACCTCAATGCATGCTTTATAAATGATATTATCTCACCCTCTGCTTCTGAATCAGATATGGTGCAAGTTGTTCCATCTACATCATCTTCATCCTCTCAAACAGATGAACAAATAAGCACAGTTGTCATATTTGATGATGACACAGTTGTCTCATTTGATGATCCTATTGAGAATGATAAATATGATCAGTTAGAACAACATGAACCATCATTTGATACAGACCCTGACCTCATAATGTTATCTAAACAACTGAATGCTCAACAATTGCTAATTGCAAAGTGCAACGAGAAAAACAAAGTTTTAAAAGAAACTAATGCAGCACTTGCAAGAGACATTGAGTGTTATAAAATTCAGCTTTCTAATCAAGAAGAAAAGATTAAACACACTAAAAATTTTGAAAACGCTTTTCAAGATTCTTACAACAAAGAACAAGATCTTCAACGCAAAATGCAAGATTTAATTGAGTCAAATGGAAAGTTGATTTCGAAACTTGAAAGTGAGAAGCGTGAATTGAAAACAAAAGTTGAATGTCTTCAAACTAAACTTTCAAAAACAGAAACTGAATTGTCAAGTTGTAAAAAGGATTTTCATGAACATAAAATACGGAAAAGGAAGTACATAAATAACTTACTCGGTGATATTGTTGATCTTGAAAAACAACTCAAAGAATTTCGTCACGTTGTCTACAAACACGGGAACTCTGTCACAACAATTCAGAAATTTACTTTAAAACCGAAACCCAATACAGGATATGCACTTGGTGATTACAATTCAATGTTTCTTCACACGGCATTCAAAGAAATTCCAAAAATTTACAGTATGGATTATTTTTTTGATAATACGATTGTGCGTGCTGTTGTTTTTGATACTGAGGAGGAAGAAGAACTTGAAGAAGAGAGTCGATCTAAAATGAGTCAAGTTCAATATTGGACACCATATGACTATTCAAAAGCTCCTCCACTTTCAAAATCTTTTGTCACTCAAAAGGAATTACCTGAGAAATCATGGTTTATCGAAGAATCATATGTTTCATCTCACAATGCAGCTCCTGTCCCACCTGTAGCACAAATAAATGGTCCTTTACCATCATCCGGTGAACTTACACCTTTACCAAAATGTCGTGTCTTAAATTATTTCAAAACCTTTATGGAAGACATCGATATTTTGGAGGAAACAATTGAACGCAATTCTGAAATAAAAATTGAAACTTTTCAATCCGCTTACGAGCGAGAAAAGAGAGATATTTTTCAAAAACAAATGAAACCAATTGTTCAACACCTCCGTCTATGTGCTACACGTTGGGATCAGGAACTTCAAAAGGAGGTAAAAAATATGATAAACGTTTTCGATACTGCTGAAAATGAGATTTTGGTCCAAAAGCTACAAACAAAAGTTTTCAAAAATGATGCTGATCGACTCTTGGAACAAGTTCTCTGTGCTGATATTTTGTCTGTTATCATGAATGATCTCTATAAATCTGGTACTTCTATGCTTGTGGATGATCTCTGTGTTGATAATAATTTGTTGAACGTGGAATTAGAGACACTTAAACATGAGAATGTAAATCTGAGGAAAAAGAATGATGATGTGACAAAACAGTTTTCAAAAGAAATTTGTCAACTCAATCAACGGCTTGAATGGTGTCAAGCTCAGAGTCTTAAAATGGAATTGAAACTTCAAAGTCAAAACATTTCTAACTCTTGTCAGCTTTGCAAAACCAATGAGTCTTTCAAAAGTTTGTGTCTCAAATACGAGAATGAAATTGCGGATTTAAAAATTGAAAACGCCGAATGGCAACAAAACCGTGATGACATCAAATACTGCAATGGTTTACTTGAGTCTGAAATACAGGATAAAAATCACATCATCATTGATTTAAAAGAGAAAGTTAAGCTCCTTCAAAAAGGAAAAATGGTAGACACCACAGTGATAGCACCAGGATTGTATAAAGTAGACAAAACAACTAAAGGAAATGTTGTTCAAACCACTAATGTTGATACCTCCACTTCTACAGGACTAGTCTCCACTAATAGCGTTAGCAGACCCAAGCGTAACAGTAAAAGGAAGCATAGGCTCTGGCAACGTAAGAGAGGATCACTAGAAGCTCAAGAAGTAGAAGACCAACTTAGGAATTTGAATAAAACTCATGTTGCATCTGATTTAGATTCTAGTCTGGCAAATTGTAATCCAAATCTAAATGTAACGAATGATGAACCTTTGAATGTTTTGAATATTAATGCATCTTGTGTGTTTTGTCGTAAAAGTGTATCATGTGGTGATCATACTAAATGTATTGCTAACTCTCTACTCAATCGTCATAAGAAACGTAGGACAAGCATTCCTCCTAGGCCCACTACTGCCTCTAAGTCTATCTTAGGAAAGCCGCCTTCTATGGTTTCTAAGGACGATAATGTTACCATAAGTACAGAGAACAAGCCTAGGAATCAGCCAAACACTAGTGACTTCACAATTAAGAAAGCACGTACTAGTTGGAATTGGCAGCGTTGGTTACAGCACAAACCTGATTTTAAATGGATTCCTAAATTATTGAATACTTGTGCTTCTAACCAATTGGAACCCGCAGTTTCTTTGGGTTCCACCCTTACTTCTGTTCCATCCGTGTCCTCTTCTTGTGATGCAGGTGGTACAGATTGTTCTCTGGATTGTTGATAGCGGATGCACCCGACATATGACAGGCAATCTCAAACTGTTGAAAAACTTTGTCTCAAAGTTCATTGGCCCTGTCAGATTCGGGAATGACCATTACGCTTTGATAATGGGTTATGGTGACTATATCAGTGGAAACATCGAAATCAGCCGTGTTTACTATGTGGAAGGACTTGGACACAACCTTTTCTCCGTTGGTCAATTCTGTGATGGGGATCTAGAAGTAGCGTTTCGTGAGAAAACTTGCTTTGTTCGTGACTTACAAGGAAACGACCTCATGTCTGGCTCCCGTGGCTCCAATCTTTACACAATATCAATGTCAGATATGATTGCAACATCTCCGATATGTCTTCTCTCCAAAGCAGAATCAACTAAATCTTGGTTATGGCACAAACGTCTTTCACACTTGAATTTCAAAACTATGACTGACCTTGCTCGTTACAAACTTGTTGAGGGATTTCCAAGATTCCGCTTTACCAAAGATCACTTATGTCCAGCCTGTGAACAAGGGAAAAGCACTCGTGCTCATTTTCCTAATAAACCTGAGCACAGTACAAATCATGTTCTGCAACTGCTACATATGGATTTGTGTGGACCGATACGTGTTCAAAGTATCAACGGCAAACGCTACATACTAGTAATCGTGGATGACTTCTCCAGATGGACTTGGGTTTATTTCTTACGAAGTAAAGATCAAGCCCCTTCGATGATCATCACCTTTCTCACCAAAATTCAAGTTCAGCTTCGCAACACAGTACGAATCGTCAGAACAGACAATGGAACTGAATTTAAGAACCAGACACTTCGGTCTTATTATGAGAAAGTGGGAATTGAACACCAAACATCTATTCCTAGAAGCCCAGAACAGAATGGAGTTGTTGAAAGACGCAACAGGACGTTAGTGGAAGCTGCTAGAACTATGTTGATTAATGCTCAATTACCAGATTACTTGTGGGCAGAAGCTGTTTCAACTGCATGCTATACTCAAAACCGTTGTATGATAACAAAACGTCATCGCAAAACACCATATCAAATTGTTCACAAAAGGAAACCGAACATCGATTACTTTCATGTTTTTGGAGCACTCTGTTATCCGAAAAATGATTGTGATGATTTAGGTAAACTTAAAGCAAAGGCTGACATTGGAGTGTTCATTGGATATTGTGAAAATTCTAAAGGTTTTCGGATCTGGAATCGTCGTACTAGAGAAATTCAAGAAACCATTCACGCTAATTTTGATGAACTCACCCAAATGGCTTCTGAGCAACACAGCTTAGGACCCGAATTTAACCGTCTTAACTCTCCGGCATCTTCAGCTGAACCTTTGCCACTTAACCGCAAAGAATTAGAAACCTTGTTTGCTCCACTATTTGATGACACAATTGAATACCGTCCTACTGAGGTCTCACCAAATTCCGCTGCTCAACCTGATCACATTCAAGTACCAGACTCACCTCAACAAACTACAACAAGTGTTGAGAGAGACGGTCCTCCAATTGTATCACCATCTACAGCAGAACAAATTGGTTCTACTTCCCGCCTTTCAGCTGAAGATCCACAACAACTATCAGTTCCACACTCCGCAGAGCATGATCCTGATGCGTTCTTTAATCCATTTGCACCAGCTACTACAGTTCCTGATATAGCTGAGTCATCAACACGCAACTTGGATCCTGCCAACATGCGAGATACGTATCAACTACACCCGTCTACACACAAATGGACCCGTGACCATCCACTAGTTCATATTATTGGCCATCCAGATGCACCTGTTATGACAAGACAACGACTTCACACAGATGGAGAAACTTGCATCTACGCACTCACAGTTTGTCATGAAGAACCCAAGAACATTAAAGATGCAATGACTTATGACAACTGGATTGAATCTATGCAAGAGGAATTTCAGCAATTCATAAGATTAGAAGTCTGGGAATTAGTTGAAAGACCTGACGGAGTCTTTGTCATCGGGTTAAAATGGATCTAGAAGAATAAGCTTGATGCAGAAGGGACAGTCATCCGCAACAAATCACGTCTGGTAGCAAAAGGATACTCCCAACTTGAAGGTCTTGACTTTGCTGAATCCTTTGCTCCAGTGGCAAGACATGAAGCTGTTCGGATCTTTTTGGCTTATGCTGCACATAGGAATATGGTGGTTTTCCAAATGGATGTGAAAACAGCATTTCTGAATGGAGATCTCCGTGAAGAAGTTTATGTCAGTCAACCTGAAGGCTTCGTTGATCCTGAGCGTCCTAATCACGTCTACCGACTCAAAAAGGCTCTCTACGGACTCAAGCAGGCCCCACGGGCGTGGTATGACAAACTGTCCACTTTCTTACTGGCCAATAAATTTTCTAAAGGATCGGTGGATCCCACACTGTTTACAAAAACCTACGGGGAGGACTTACTTGTTGTTCAAATATATGTCGATGACATCATTTTTGCCTCAACAAAAAGAAGTTACTCTAATGATTTTGCAAAATTAATGAAAGATAATTTTGAAATGTCCATGATGGGTGAACTTTCGTTCTTTTTAGGACTACAAGTTCATCAATCACCCCGTGGAATTTTTGTAAATCAATCAAAATATGCTCTTGAAATTTTAAAGAAATATGGAATGATGTCTTGTGATACCTTTAATACACCAATGGGCTATACCACAAAACTAGATGCTGATTTACATGGGACTCCAGTTGACCCTACAAAATACCGAAGTATGATTGGGTCCCTCATGTATCTCACAGCTAGTAGACCTGATATAGTTTTTGCTGTCTTCATGTGCTCCCGCTATCAGTCCAGACCAACTGAAAAACACCTCAGTGAGGTCAAAAGAATCCTTCGATACATAAAGGGAACCATTAATTTGGGGATCTGGTATCCGAAGGATTCTGGCTTTGAACTAATTGCGTTTTCAGATGCTGACCATGCAGGATGCTTAGACACACGCAAAAGTACATCTGGTGGATTACAATTTCTTGGAGACAAACTTGTGTCATGGCAATCTAAGAAGCAGGACTGCACTTCACTGTCATCAACAGAATCTGAATACGTAGCCATGTCTGCTTGTTGTGCTCAAGTCATCTGGATGAGATCACAACTTAAGGACTATGGCTACCTATTCAACAAGATTCCCATCTACTGTGATTCAAAGAGTGCAATTGCTATCTCCTGCAACACTGTCCATCATTGCAAATCCTAACACATTGATCTCCGATATCACTTCATCAAAGAGCATGTGGAAAAGGGTACAGTTGAGCTTTATTTTGTTGGAACTGAGTACCAATTGGCGGACTTACTTACCAAATCCTTGGCACCATCCAGGTTTGCTAGTTTAGTTCACCAAATTGGTATGCGATGTTTGACTCCAGAGGATCTGGAAAAGTTTTTAAAACACAAGTGATCATCAAACATCAAAACTATCTTTGTAAATATTTTTTCAAAACAAAATACAAAAATATAAAACCAATGAAAAACTCAAAAATATTTTTGGTCTTTTATCTTAAAAAAAAAAAAAAAAAAAAAAATGCAAGTATAAAACTCTTTCAACACTATTTTTTCTAAAATGTCTTAAATCATTTAAAATTAGTGTTGAGGGGGAGGAAAAGTAACGTTTTTTTTCTTAATTTCTAAAAATTATTTTACCTCTTATACTTGCATTTTACCAAAAACATTTACATTTTAACAAAAATAAATACATTTTTAAGTGTTGATTCACAAGGATTTCGGGTTACTCTCCTTGATCAAAACCAATTTAATTTTACCATGTTCTAAGGTCGAGGGGGAGTACGACAAGTTGTTCTTATCAATAAAGTAATTAGGCACTAGGTTTAAATGTTGTGTTAGGTTAAGGGACTAAAACTGTCACATTGTGTAACTTGAATTAACCACAGTCAAAACATGCTTTGACCACACACATTTAATTTTTTCTGCAAAACATTTACTCCTTCACCTACTCAATCGAACGACTCTCATTCATTCTCTTGATCTAATCTACCATCCTTGAATCTGTAAGTGTTAATATGTTTTGATCATGTTTTTGTACTAAGGTTTTTAGTCTTATAACAATCCAACGGTTCTATCGATCACAATCAATTTATTTGCTTTGTGAGTTATGCGTAGAATTCAAACCCAGAAAGAAGTGTTGTTATGATTAAATTGGTACATGGGAAATGGTAATTAGATGATAATAAACATGTCTCTTAACTCCAATTACACCCAGAAACACTAATCGATCATATTTGGAAATTAGGGTTCATGCGTATGAATTGGGGGTTCTTGAGTTTGAGCAATAGGATTGTAATTTGTGATGGGGATTGTGTTTGTGTATGCCTAGGATCATTCGTATGTAGTTTAATTAGATCTTAATCATGTTTTGCTCTTGAATCTAAGGTTTAAGGTTCGAATGACACTAGCAGCTATGATTGTGTGATTGTGTGGATTAAACTTGTTATAACTTGGTCCATATGATCCTTAGGTTGTTAGAATCATTTGCCCCATGCTTAATCATACCCAGAAACATGTTTAATTAAGATTGTGATTAAGTGTTCATGCTTGTTTACGCGTTAAATGATATTAGGCATGTTTACGCGTTAAAATGTATGAATTAAGTGTGTTGGACTAAGTATTGATCAGTGGTAATGTTTGTGCACTTTCAGGAAACATACAACTCGAATTCATAAGGTGAATTTCTGGAAATGGCATGATAACGCGTTAAATGTTCATCCTACGCGTAAGATTTAATCTTACGCGTAAGATTCGACACGTGGACAAATTGTGTCTTGGATAAGACATAGTTTACGCATAAAATGGTTCTTACGCATAAGTTCTGATCTTACGCATAAGTCTAGAACTTACGCGTAAGTCATTACCTACGCATAAGTTACAATTTACGCCTAAGGGTAATCCTACGCGTAACTTCAATTTCTACGCCTAAGACTTATCTTACGCATAAAATTGATCTTACGCGTAAGTTTTACTTTTATGCGTAATATTCTATCTTACGCGTAGATTTTGCACTTACGCATTATTTCTATACTTACGCTTAAGTCAGGTTACGCGTAAAACAACTACTTACGCGTAAACTTGTCAAAATCCAAATTTTTCTAAGTATTGGAAATTTTCCAATGTGTAACTTGTTGTAAATGATAAACTTATGTTGTAACTGAATTGTTTTATGTTTCTAACAAGTAAAATAACTCAAGTTTGTCACATATCAAAAGTTTTCACACACACAAACCCCCACTGATCAATGTCAAACATGCCAATCTAGATGTAAACATGTTAAATGAATGTCTAAACTAACATCATCAACAATTGCCATGTTTGTGTGTTTATGATCTATTCAGATGGCAGAACACAATGACATCCCATACGGACCAGAACCTGAACCCATTCGTGCATGGGAAGACACCTTTCCTGAAAACTACTCCAGGAAGATAGGAAAGAACAACCTGAGAGTCAACTTCAACAAACTTACATGCAATGAGTCTTCTTGCCTTGTTACTGTTGATGCTCTCATCTATCACCCGTGCAAAGTTCTACTCACCTAATCTGCTGCAGTGGCATGCTTCTATATCCATCAGTTTTGGCACACAATCCACTTAGACCTCCTGGAATAATCCTTTACTTGTATGCTTCACATGAGACAAGTCACGGTCGATCAGGATCTTCTCCATAGTGCTCTGGGACTTCCCGAACTTGAACCCAATGAAGAATATGACCAAGTTCCCAGTGAAGAAGAATTGATTGAATGGCTAAGAGATATTGGGTATGATGAGTCTGAAGGGGTCATCACTAGGCACTCTAAGGTTAATATCAGGTTTCTTCCACAACCTTGGAGAACTCTCTACATCATCATTGCCAAGTCACTGTCTGGCAGAGACACAGGCCATGAACATCCCAAGCTCCAACATCTCAAGCTATTTTGGGCTATTGCAAATGTCAAGAAGGTTGATTATGCCAGCATCATCTGGGAAGACATTGTGTGGCATATACAACACAAAACGACCAACATTCCATTCGTCCGTTTCACTAAGCTTCTTATTGCTAGCTTCCTTCATGAATATGATGACATTCCTCAGAGATTGAATGATGAGTTTCAGCACACATACAAGAATGAGGACACACTTAGGGTCATCAAGAGAATGGATACAAGTACAAGGAAACAGGGAAAGAAACTTCCAGATAGCCTCTTAACTGACTGATGCGTGGGAATCGCACCTTGCTTTACCTCTCGAGGGATCTCGCGAGGCTTACAACCCCCACCAGGCAGTGTACCTGATCGTTGTAGTATAGTATAGTGACAAGTACCGGGGGATTGATCGTTCAGCTTAGGAATAGTGTCGCTAGGATTAGAAAACTTAATTAATAGTTCTAGAGGTGAAAGATGATTATTTTTGTATTTTTATATTTTTATGAAAGCAATTAAAATCTCGGGTTTTGGAAGAGTGGGCGGAATTAGTTGCTATTCAACTAACCCAAAAACTACTTTATAACTAATTAAACTAATGAAAATGAAATTAAGCTAATATTAAACTAAGGTTGTGAGCAGTATTTGGAGAAATTGTGTTTACTTAGACTTCATTACTCCCTAGATATCTTTTACATGTCAATTACTTGTTACACTTGTATGGATGACGGATTGTATTCCTTAATACCATTCGTGGGGTGGCATACATAACTCCCCAACTCTATGAGCTCTTATCTCCTCCTACACCATGACCCAGCACAACTATAGGGATTGTAAACAGTGGCTCATGCATTAAATACAACCAATAAAGACCTAGTACGCCTCGGTTCATGTTTCTTAAGACGTTCAAGCATGTTACCATTTGGAGATCTGCCAGTTTTCTTAAGCCTAACATATAATATCATTCATCCAAGAACAAGAATAGACAAGTAATTAACACATAATCAACATCTAGGTTTCATTAGATCTAAGCAAACACAAAGTAAATCTAGCCTAGCATAGTAGAATTAAGATAAGAACAAAAGATAAACAACCAACACATAGACATATTGATTGAATTAAGAGTATACTTATCTCAATTACAATGCAAGGTCTCAAGGGTTTGGAACCCTTGAAAAACCTGTAAAAGAGGCACCAAAATCGTCTTTAGGGTTTCACCCAAAACTTCTCTCTCTTTT
The DNA here is from genome assembly GCA_030686995.1 of Artemisia argyi. Classification (NCBI taxonomy): domain Eukaryota; kingdom Viridiplantae; phylum Streptophyta; class Magnoliopsida; order Asterales; family Asteraceae; genus Artemisia; species Artemisia argyi. Next base: position 193,311,385 of record CM060687.1, on the reverse strand, counting down.
TAAATGAAAAAACTAGAAAACTATATATAGGAAAATCGTCCTGACGGCGTCAAGAGTTAATTCTGACGCCGTCAACTAGCCGCCATAAACCTCCTCGGACGCCCTAGATCCAATTGTGACGGCCTTGGTGACGCCGTCACCACCTACGGTAAATTAATCTTTGGCCACTTTGACGCCGTCATCTCTTCATCTGACGCCGTCACCAGCTACGGTAAAATATTCATCTTGTCTGACGCCGTCAAGAGTAATACCTTGACGCCGTCACCTTGTATTTCCAGCTTGGATTTTTGGTACTTTGTCGTTTTCTTCACTTTATGCTCCAAAAACGTCTAAAATAGCCTCTTTTCCAGAATTCACTCTCCAAACATCTAAAATCACAAAAGGAACGATTTAGGGCAATATTTGATCAAATAAGTTCGGATTCGGGCTTAAATGACCCCCTAAAAACGGATCATTTTTCGCCTCATCATATACCCTTACACTTGAGATTTGCTTGTCCTCAAGCAAATGAGCTTTTATTCTACTCAAAAGACAAGTTAGGGGTCATTTAACACTAATATAAAAGTAATTACAACAAATAATCGTTCCACTAAAGACCAATAGACAAGCACGGAGGTCATACACAAGCACCTCACAAATAGTGTTTAGATACTCACATCTCTCGGGTGTAATAAAGTAATATAACATTATGGAAATGGAAGATATCTCTCACTACCTGTCATAGCAAAATAGATTACCATAGGCTTGGGAAAGGATCAAACCTCCACCACATGGCGTAAGCACCTAGGATAAACTATCAAAGAGGTCTTTTAAAAGGGGTTATAACGTTAGGTGTAGGGATATGAATTACACGGTTTTGTTGGATAAAGGGAATTTTACTGGTGGCGAGTTAACAATCTTAGTAAATTACATGTACAAGATGGCGTTGCTAAGCCAAGACTAGACTCGACTTAAGCTAATAAATGAAAAATAACAAAAATATAAAATGAACATAGAATGAAAACGGGATGGTAGTCCGTATGTTTTTTCTCTCTTTCTTTTCTATTTTTTTTTCTTTTTTTTCTTGATTTTTTTGGTTTTTTTTTTTTTTTCTTTTTTTTTTTTTTTTTTTTTTTTTTTTTTTTTTTGCATACACTCTTACCCTACTATCCAAAATAATACATCATAGAGGTATGAGCAATCCCCTTACACTTGAATCTTTACATACTTTACATTAAACTATTCTAATGACTCGAATTAAGAAAATCAAAACACTTGGAGCACTTTTAAGATTAACGTACGTATGGGGGTAATATATGTTGTTCTTCCCCATTACTCCATAAAATAAGTACTTACCCATGAGTCCCAATCGTCCCAAAACAATATGTACAAGGATATGACTCGACTTAGCAACCATGTAGTCAATTAGAAAGTTAACTTAGGGTTTAACAAATAACAATAATGCACTAAAAATGAGCGCATAAACGGAAGGCTAAGGCGATTTGGTTGTACATTTAAGTGGGGTGTAACAAATTCTTCCTTTAAGTAAAATGCTTAAAGTTAGAAACGAAAAGATAGGCTCGGAGGGGTGTACTAGGGGTATCGTGTACTAAAAATGAGTACAACGCAAAGGGTGTGGGAAAAATTAGTTGACTTAACTAGCCAAATAATATGACTTAAATGGTCAAGTAATTATGATACGGGTTTAACACAAGGGTGATCCTAATGCCTCTTATCATGTAGTAAATCCTACCACACGAATGTAGTCTCACTAGCGGTCTCGGGATGCATCACTAACGCAAGTTCTAGAATCTAAATGCTACCGGTACACTCATAAGCACCAATAATAAATGCTTTTCCTATCAAATCTAAAGGCGAACCTCACATTTTTGGGTGGAAAATTTTTCTGAATATACGGTTATGTGCTAGTCATACAACCTCCTATCCATGAGACGCTTGCTATGGCTAAAGTTTCACTCCTAAATGCTGTAAAAAATTTTAAATTTGGCGCTAAAATTACACTAACAAGTATTTCTCATAGTTTTATTACTCATCTACTATCAAACAAAACAAACTCAAGCGAAAGTGCATATGTAAGGTATCATCTTTTTACCCTCCCCTTACACTTAGGATGAACATTGTCCCCAATGTTCAAGTAAAGAATGTAAAAGTGAAATAAGTAAAAAGAATGAAGTCAAATACTCCCCTGATTCGCTCGGTATGGATTTTAGGTTGGCCAGGTTAAATCTTCCTCCAAGAAAATGAACAATCAAAGCTTCCCTTCCAGAATATAAATCATCTTCTTGTCTTAAATAACCTGTAAATCCTGACAAAAGTAGACAAGGCAACCTCGCTTAAAATCGGCGGCATCCTATATAAGTTACTAAATCCTAGAAAACAAAGTAAGATATAATGCTTGTGGAATGAAGTTTGCAGATTTCCTGGAGATTATAAAACTTAATAATTCACAAAAACCATAAGACTCCGTTAGAAAAACAAAACGGGTAAAATTTCCAGATTTTTGACTCCTGACGCCGTCAAGAGCAATTGCCTGACGCCGTCAGAATGGACCTGCAGAAATCTTTATGTTAAGTTTCCGGAAAATTTCTGGAAAAACCTTGTCCTACTTCCTGGAAAATCCTGCAAAACTTCATTATGACTCGATACAAGCATTTGACTCTAACAAATACGAATATACATGTTCATTAAATATTGTGGAGAATCATGATCGGTTTGTTTCTTAAAAACATATTTGGGGTTTCCCCTTACACTTATCTTTTGCAAAAATACCTTTAGGTTGAAGTTAAGACTAGGCCAAACAACATAATAAAGTATTTCACATTTTAATTGAGAAACATGATCAACCAACAATAAAAATAAAACATGCATACGGAAGCAAATAACAATCAAACAATTAAAATCACACAAAACATGGGTTGCCTCCCAAGAAGCGCTTTTCTTTATTTACGAGTCTTGTAGCTAGACTCAAAGTCGTGGGTTACTACGTGATTTCATCATTGGTTCCACTTTCTAGGTCATCTTCTGAACCAGTTTTGTATTCCGGACCTAGTTGCAAGCATTCTTTGTAGAAACCAAGCATCCTATTTCTAACATATTCTACTCCTCTACGTCTATCCTCCTCATTCCTATAATAAGCCGCTTGCTTGTGTTCTTTTTCGAAATTAGAGAGAAGGCGGTATTGTTCGATCTTGTAAGGCATTTGATAAGCTACCTCATCATTATCTTTCTTGAATCTAACTATCCCTAAAGTCGGATCATAACTCATCCTAGTGGCCTCAATAAATGGTTTCCCGAATACTATTTGGCTTAGGTCAGCATCAATCACTGGGCGAGTGTCTTCCACTATCATGAAATCAATCTCATAGGTGAGATTCCCTATAATCACATGCAATCCTTTCACTCTTCCTGCAAAATTACTTATCAGACTCTTACCGGGCATCAACCTAAAATTGAGTTGCTTCTTCATCACCCAATTGTAATAAGTTCTAGTCATGATGTTCACGGGTGATCTAAGGTCGATGTAAGCTTTCCATATATGCATGTGCCCTATATTACATGGGATGTTAATGTTGGAGGGGTCTCCCATTTTGATCAGGGGGTTGCCAAAGATATATGTTTTCTCGGGACTATCGAATAAATCCTTATGGTATTCCCGTTCCTCCTCGGTTGGCAACTTATCAAAGTATTCCTCTATAGGTTCTATCTCCTCTAATTTCTCATCATTTTTAACCTTAACTTCCCTACTCTCATCCTCACTATTGGCTTCTACCTTCGATTCATCCTTGTCACTCTCCTCTATCTCTCTATCTATTGGCTTAATGGTGACAACATTGACAAAGTGGACATGTTTGGATGATGAGGGGTCCTTAGCTTGAATTCCACTATTTGTGTCCCTAGTGTCCTTCCTAGGTGTGGCTAATGTTTGGTTGTTGAGGGCTTTCAACAAATTGTCGATTTTGTTGGTCATCTCCGTTTGTTGTTGGTTGAATTCGTTTTCGAACCTAACTATGCGGGCTTCTTGAGATGCCATAAATTTTGACATCAATCCTTCAAGATTGTTGGTACCACCATAGTTGTTAGAAGGATTGTTGTTGAAGGTACGGTTGGGCGGTGGACCGTTTGATTGGTAACGATTAGGTGGATTGGAAGAATTGGGTTGATTTTGTTTCCACCTAAGGTTTGGGTGATTTTTCCATGAAGGGTTGTATGAATCACCGTATGTGTTTGGCTCGGGCTTGAAAGTGTACCACTTATCTCCCGCTTCGTCGGTACGCGTGGATGCGTAGTCCGCAAAAGCTGTTCCGGGGAGTTCCATACAATCACGAGTGTCATGGGGACCACTACATAATTCGCATGAAGAAGTGATTTTGTTCACTTGGCTTGAATGCTTCGGAGCTTCGTAAGATTTCATGAGAAACTTGACTTGGTCCTCAAGTTCCATGATCCTACGGTCGGGAGTGCTTGAATTGTTCGAAGGCAAAGATATTGCCTTGACCGTTTTGTTCAAATCACGGGGATCATTCCAACTTTCGTTGTCATAGAGAGCAAGATCTTCTATGAGTTCCCATGATTGTTCCACACTAAGATCACGTAGCTTACCACCGGCCGATTGGTCAATGGTTCGCCTCGTGGGGATATCGATATGGTCATAGAAAATTTGGACATGGAGCCAAAGATCTATGCCATGATGAGGGACTTTTTGGAGTAAGTCCTTGAAACGAGTCCATGCTTCGTAAAGAGATTCATTTTGACGTTGTTGGAACATCAAGATGTCATTTCTAAGCTTAGTAGTTCTTCCCGGTGGGAAAAATTGAGCAAGGAAACGAGTGGTGAGATCATCCCATGTGGTGATGGATCCCGCGGGTAAACGCTCAAGCCATTGACTAGCTTGATCCCGTAGAGAGAATTGGAATAGGCGTAAACGGGTAGTCTCTCTAGTTTCAACACCTAGGTCTATGGAATCTACGATTTTGAGGAAGTCCTTAAGGTGTTGGTTTGGATCTTCGGAACGAAGTCCATGGAATGCACATCCGCTTTGCACCAACCGGATGGTGTCGGATCGCAAGGGAGTCACATTGGCTCCGGTGAGCTCAATGGTGTTTCGGTAGCCTTGGTGGCTAGGTCGGGAATACTCTCCTAAGGTTCGGGGCCTAAGGGGTTCTAATGGTGGGTTTTGTTGTGGTGGGATGACGGGTTCAAAGATGTTACCACCTTCCATGATGTCGGATGGTAAAGAGTTACGAACAAAGGCACGAAGAAATAAGATAGACTAAAGAAGACCTAAAAATAAAAATAAAAATCTTACTAGAAAGGAATCTAGCAAGTAGACCTAATAAAAAGAAATCCTAACCTAGACAATAACTATTCCCCGGCAACGGCGCCAAAAACTTGATGCGTGGGAATCGCACCTTGCTTTACCTCTCGAGGGATCTCGCGAGGCTTACAACCCCCACCAGGCAGTGTACCTGATCGTTGTAGTATAGTATAGTGACAAGTACCGGGGGATTGATCGTTCAGCTTAGGAATAGTGTCGCTAGGATTAGAAAACCTAATTAATAGTTCTAGAGGTGAAAGATGATTATTTTTGTATTTTTATATTTTTATGAAAGCAATTAAAATCTCGGGTTTTGGAAGAGTGGGCGGAATTAGTTGCTATTCAACTAACCCAAAAACTACTTTATAACTAATTAAACTAATGAAAATGAAATTAAGCTAATATTAAACTAAGGTTGTGAGCAGTATTTGGAGAAATTGTGTTTACTTAGACTTCATTACTCCCTAGATATCTTTTACATGTCAATTACTTGTTACACTTGTATGGATGACGGATTGTATTCCTTAATACCATTCGTGGGGTGGCATACATAACTCCCCAACTCTATGAGCTCTTATCTCCTCCTACACCATGACCCAGCACAACTATAGGGATTGTAAACAGTGGCTCATGCATTAAATACAACCAATAAAGACCTAGTACGCCTCGGTTCATGTTTCTTAAGACGTTCAAGCATGTTACCATTTGGAGATCTGCCAGTTTTCTTAAGCCTAACATATAATATCATTCATCCAAGAACAAGAATAGACAAGTAATTAACACATAATCAACATCTAGGTTTCATTAGATCTAAGCAAACACAAAGTAAATCTAGCCTAGCATAGTAGAATTAAGATAAGAACAAAAGATAAACAACCAACACATAGACATATTGATTGAATTAAGAGTATACTTATCTCAATTACAATGCAAGGTCTCAAGGGTTTGGAACCCTTGAAAAACCTGTAAAAGAGGCACCAAAATCGTCTTTAGGGTTTCACCCAAAACTTCTCTCTATTTTTAAATGAAAAAACTAGAAAACTATATATAGGAAAATCGTCCTGACGGCGTCAAGAGTTAATTCTGACGCCGTCAACTAGCCGCCATAAACCTCCTCGGACGCCCTAGATCCAATTGTGACGGCCTTGGTGACGCCGTCACCACCTACGGTAAATTAATCTTTGGCCACTTTGACGCCGTCATCTCTTCATCTGACGCCGTCACCAGCTACGGTAAAATATTCATCTTGTCTGACGCCGTCAAGAGTAATACCTTGACGCCGTCACCTTGTATTTCCAGCTTGGATTTTTGGTACTTTGTCGTTTTCTTCACTTTATGCTCCAAAAACGTCTAAAATAGCCTCTTTTCCAGAATTCACTCTCCAAACACCTAAAATCACAAAAGGAACGATTTAGGGCAATATTTGATCAAATAAGTTCGGATTCGGGCTTAAATGACCCCCTAAAAACGGATCATTTTTCGCCTCATCACTGACAAAGTCAAGGCTTGCAATAACTACAAGTACTACCTACAAGCCATTGAAGCAGAGAAAGTTGGGTTCTTGGACGAAGCTGCTCTACCTTCATACATGAAGAAAGGAAAGAAAGGTAGCAAATCTGGCAGCTCAGAAAGTTCTACCAAGTCCAAACCTAAGAAGAAACCGTCATCTAAGGTCAGAGTTCCTGCAAAGAAACCTACAGCTGAACCTGGGTGGTTTCCCTCACCACAATCTTCTCCCAAGAAATCTGACTCAGAACGGACTGAATCTGATGAAGGTCCTCAGTATAGGGAAGCATTTGCCCAACCTGAGGAAGATGAGAATGTGGAAGACATCGATTGGGATAAAAACATCGATGAATTTGCTGATAATGCCGTTTATCCCCCATACCTCAATCAAAGACCATTCACAGAGGCTCAGACATTACTGGAGGAAGAAAGGTTTAGAAGGGAAAAGATGAAGGAACCTGCTACAGTTGTACAAGAGCCTGAAGGCCTGTCAGTAGAGGAAGAAAATGAAAGGGCACTCAACCTTGGTATCCTCCACAGCAGAATTGACACCTTCAATGCTAATCAACCACCACCTCCAGTGTTCACCCAAACCACCACCGAGGCTGGCACTTCCAGCAACATTCCTGAGTCTACCACTGGGATCCATACTGAGATGGTGACTTATGACAATCCCTCAGTATTTCCCACCGACTTCGATATGACTATGGGAGAGGATGAAGAAGGAGATCCCATGGAAACTGATGCTCCTAGGCTTATGTCCATGGAAGAAATGGAGAGCAGAGAAAGGGCTCAGGAAGAAGAACTGAAAAGGAAACAAGAAGCAGAAGAGGCCAGACGGGAAGAGATTGCTCAAGCCAAACTGGAAGAGACAATCAGAATGGAAGAGAGCCGTAAAGCAGAGGAGGCAGCTAAGCTAGCTGAAGAACTACTGAAGAAGGCAGAAGAAGCTAGGCTGGCTGAGGAATTCAGGCTTAAAGCTGAGGCTGCCAATCTTGCAGAAGAACAAAGGAAAGCTGATGAAGCAGCCAAACTGGCTGAAGAAAAATTAAAGAAAGAAGAAGAAGCCAGGGTTGCTGAAGAACTAAGATTGAAAGCTGAAGCTGAAAAACTGGCAGCAGAACAAAGTGTGAAAGAAGCTGCAGCTAAAGAAAAGAAGACTGGACAACCCGAAACTAAGAAAGGTGATGACAAAGACTCCACCACCATCATTGAATCCACACAGTCATCACCTCCTGCTTCTGAATCAACACGAGACAAATCAATAAAGAAACCGAGCTCCAAAGCCTCTGCTGCATCCAAACTAATCAAGTCTGCTTTCAAAAGAGTGCATGAGAAGAAGAAAAGCAAGCTAGAAGATGAGGTTGCTACACTTGCATCCCAGGTTGCTGAACTATCTAAGCTGAACACGAACGTCAAAGAGCTACAAGACAAGGTCGATATTTTCCTAGCTAAAGACGTTACAGAGAACTTGGAAGCCGCACTAGCAGCTCAAGCACAGGAATACATGGCACAACACTTAGTGGCTAAGCTGAAAGACCTGCTGGCACCAATGAGAGACGAACTCACCAAGTTCGCTGAGCAAGCAGTTAAGAAAGTCATCCGATCAACAACCTTTACACTTCGAGCCGACAAGTCTACTGCTCCTCTACCAGGACTTTCTCTGGATGATCTGGAAGCTCAACTCTTAGAAAAGCTGGCCAACAAGTTCACCTTGACTCCAGAAGAAGCAAAAGTACTGGAAGCACTTAAAGAAAAGATGACCAAAGAGACATGCAGCACAGAGGCAGAAAAGCTGAAATGTCGAAGAGATGACGAAGACAGGGATCCCAATTCTCAGGCTAAGAAACAAAAACAAGCCAAAGGACCCTCATCTCGTACACCGGTTATTCCTCCTACCTTTACAACCTCCACACACCAACCGAAAGCATCAGGTTCTGCCCCCAAGGAACACGATCATTTTGAATACACCGGTGGTGACGACATTCCCCAAACCGATGCAGTTCCAGAACCAACAACCAAAAAGAAGAAGAAGGAAAGGAAAGGAAAACATCCTCAACCTAAACCGGACACCTCATCTAAAGGAAAGGAACCCGAGAAGACCAAAACTGTCCTTCAATGGCTCGATAAAGATGAGACTACCGAATATTCCTGGTTTGAGAAGATGATTAATTCCCAACCACCACTGGAAGCTAATCAGGAACCACAAGATGATCGTACAGTGGAATATGCTCAACTACTTCAGCACAGGTTCAAGATGAAAAAGATGAACACGAAAGAACTGCGCAGAATTAAGAATGAAGCATTCAATCTTCTCAGAGATCGGTCTGCGAACTCCATCGAACTGGAATATCATCTGGAAAACATCGCTCGAGCCATGTCAAGCGATATTGACTGGATCAATCCAGAATCATTTGTCGACCCAGTCACTAAGAAGTCAGCACCGTACATCACAGACTGGTCAAAACCACTACCGATGATTGGGAGGCCCAAAGAACCGAAGATCCCTTACATGTTCTTCTTCAACACCGATCTGGAATTTCTGAAACTCGGCAGTGCTAATGAGAAGAAGTATGTTACCTCACTCGCCTTTCTCCCGGCTGTTCGTTATCTCAACAATGCCATCGAAGAAGAAGCTACAGCATTATTCGTCGACAAACTTGTTGAGTATGACCGAAATGCACTTTACGGTATTCATCACTGGCCTAAAACCAGGGCACAATACTATCGTAGCAGCAGACTGAACCAGACAATGGGCGAAGTGACAAGTGATCTGAATATTGTCTCAATTCAGTTCATCTCAACTGTCACTCACTTCGGGTACCCCTTCCTCAGCAAAATTACACTGAAAAGGAGTGATGAAAAAGAATACGACATCTCCGAGTCAGACTTTCCACGCCTACTTCTCAACGATATCGAAGACCTGTACCTTCTCAAAGTGCAAGGCAAACTTTGTGGTTTACCCAAAGACATACAACTTGCCTTCATCCAAGCACTCCTCATTTACATCAGGCAAATCGTAACCCGAGAACGTGTCGAAGATCTTCAGTTAGGAGTGGAAAGTTACCAGAAGAAGCTCAATCTAACCAAACCGAACATGTTCGATATTCCCGATCTTCAACATCTGCCTCAGTACACCCAGATCAAACATCCTTTCGGGTTCACCTACCGTAGCATTAATGGTCGAAACTGCTTCATGGCTTACACCGAAGTTCAGAAGTTCTGTGATGAAACACTAAAGTTCGTCAGGGACGGCATCAAAAGCAGGGTAGATGACATTGCTTTGGGTAAATCGAAACGGTGGAACTCGACAGAGGTTAGGGATGCCCGCAGATTCATATCAAGGATCGAGAACCGCTTAAGGCGCAGGGATCAGTTTCGTAGGTTGGAGAGCTATGTGGGAGGCAGACAGAAATTCCCGGTGTTGACATTTCGTAGGTTGAAGACGTCTAGAGTTTCACATGTCACAAGTCAACGACAAAGATGAAGACGTCAAGCAACCGTGATGACCGACCCTTAGGGGGAGATTGTTGGGATCATACTTTTAGTATTTAGTCAAGTCTCGGTCATTACATTTTGTAATAGGTTGCTTAGTTATTTTATCTACTTAGTTTATGTTACAAGGCTTAAGAATGTAAGTCCATGGGCCTTAAAGCCCACGTCTAAATGAAAGGAGGGAGGAAGGGAGTGTTTCCCTAGTCCTCCTCCTATATATACTAAGCTTATGTAACCTTTCATATTGTTGGTTATTAGATTATCTTAAAGAAACTCTTGCACTTTTATCTTTCATATTGTCTTATAATCAACCAAACTCTTTTCTCATCTTATTTCTCTACATATCATACTTGTGTTTACTAAATGGTGACCTAACACTTTGTTTATACATTAAAACGAATTATATTGCCGATCCGAGTCATCTACTACACATAATCTTTGTCAATACACATAAAAAGTCTTAATTATATTGCCGATCCGAGTCATCTACTACACATAATCTTTGTCCATACACAAAAAAAACGGAATATAAAAATAGTAGGCATTGTTGATAATCATGTTTATTCATTGGAATATGTGAATCGTCACATGATGGCCGGCCTGGTACAATTGTTAATGTTTTCTTTATGAAAATTGGGTTATTGAAACCACAACATTTTTGTAAGAGTAAATTACATGAATGGTCCATGTGGTTTGTCGAAGATTTCACCTACCATTCCTCAAACTTAAAAATTGCATGTATGGTCCTTGTCGTTGTCAAAGAATAACATGAATGGTCCTGCAGACTAACTGTCGTTAGTTTTTCCGTTAGTCCATTTGCACTATTAGTCCTTTAACGACCGTTTGCAACAAACATTTGCACCGTTAGTCCTTTCATACATTTTTGTCTGTTTTTATACGTTTTCATCCGTTTTTATACGTTTTCGCTCATTTTCTTACATTTTCATCTATTTTCTTACGTGTTTATCTGTTTTTCTTACGTTTTTTCCATTTTCATACGTTTTCACCCAGTTTCTTACATTTCATCCATTTTTCTTACGTTTTTCCAGTTTTCATACGTTTTTGTCCATTTTCATACGTTTTCGTCTATTTTTATACGTTTTCGCCCAGTTTCTTACATTTTCATCCGTTTTTCCAGTTTTCATAGGTTTTTCCAGTTTTCATACGTTTTGTCTATTTTTATATGTTTTCGTCCATTTTTATACGTTTTCGCCCATTTTTTTACGTTTTCATCCATTTTTTTACGTTTTCATCCGTTTTTCTTACGTTTTTGTCCGTTTTTATAAGAAAAAAATATAAAAAAACCAAATTATTAGGAAAAAATTATAAGAAAAAGAATTATAAGAAAACAAAAATTTATAAACCAAATTATAAGAAAAACGTATGTAAAAGGAAAAAACGTAAGAAAAATGTATAAAAATGGATACAAACGTATAAAAATGGATGAGAATGTAAGAAAACGGGTTAAAACGTATAAAAACGGACAAAAACGTATGTAAACAGAAAAAACGTAAAAAAACAGACAAAAACATAAGAAAAATGGATGAAAACGTAAGAAAATGGGCGAAAACGTATAAAAACAGACGAAAACATATAAAAACAGACAGAAACGTATGAAAACTGGAAAAACGTAAGAAAAACGAACAAAAACGTAAGAAATATGGATGAAAATGTAAGAAACTGGGCGAAAACGTATAAAAACAGACGAAAACATATGAAAACGGATAAAAACGTATGAAAACTGAAAAAACGTAAGAAAAATGGATGAAAATGTAAGAAACTGGGTGAAAACGTATAAAAACAGAAAAAATGTAAGAAAACAGACAAACACGTAAGAAAAATGGATGAAAACGTAAGAAAATTGGAGAAAACGTATAAAAACAGACGAAAACGTATAAAACACACAAAAACGTATGAAAGGACTAACGGTGCAAATGTTTGTTGCAAACGGTCGTTAAAGGACTAATGGTGCTAATGTTTATTGCAAACTTTCGTTAAAGGACTAACGGTGCAAATGGACTAACGAAAAAAACTAATGACAGTTAGTCTGAGGGACCATTCATGTTATTCTTTGGCAGCGACAGGGACCATACATGCATGTAACTTTTAAGTTTGAGGGACGGTAGGTGAAATTTTCGACAAACCACATGGATCATTCATGTAATTTACTCTTTTTGTAATTATGCATTTTCCGTCAACTTTGTCGGCCAAAATTCTGATATTGGAATTTAATAAACACAAAGACACTCCTTCGTCATTGGTCAAGTGTCGTCTAGAGATGCACGTTGTATTACTTTTATAATAGTAATAATGTTTTGTTGGAGGACAGCTACATGCACGTTTAATTACTTTTAGCCTTTTACGGATAGGGGGAGTTTAGACGGACCTTTCTCATAGGATCGTAGGGTCCTGTGTATTGCGAGTTTATACAATATGTATCGCGATTTGTATATTTTAACCAAAATCCTTTATTATCACATCATAAGGGATCTTAATAAAATAATCCCTTACTTTTATACAATAAGGTTACATTGGGCTCCGCTACATGGTCATTGTAGTAATTCCCATAAAAACACGAACACTGAATACAGTGATACAAATTAACACCATTGCACCACCACATCTTCTTTCTACTCTTCTATTTTTATTTGTTCTTCCTTACTTTGCATCATTTTTGCAACCCAAACGCCTCTTAATTACAAAAACTCAATACAACAAGAATTTTATTTCAAATTACATACTAAAAAATAAAAATCATCACGATTTAACGTGAGTAAAAGATAAGTACACCATCTAACATAGATTTTCTCAGAAAATACTCCGTCTGTCCCATATTAAATGTCATGTTTGACTTTTCAAAGTCTTTCTTTCTTAAATTTGACCTTAAATATTTGTGTTTGTGTAATATAATGCTTGATACAAAATATATAAATGGATTAAATTTTAAATGTATTTTCATTGCGTATAATTTTTATCAAATACTATATAACACAAGCAAAAATATTTAAAGTCAAAGTTGATAAGAAAAGACTTGAGAAATTAAACATGAACATTTAATATGGGACGGAGAAAGTATATTATTTTCATGCATTACCCAAATGACCGCATGACCAACCACCGACCTATATTAGGGGTGTTCATGGGTCGGGTAATAAACTGAATAAACCGAAAAATGAACCAAACTGAACCGAAAAAAAACCGAACCGAACATATAACCGAACCGAACTTGTTAAAACCAAACCGAACCGAATTAAAAATTCGGTTTTCGGTTTGGATATGGGTTTAGCTATCTGAACCGAAAACCGAATTTATATAAATATATTTTTTTTTATATATTTATATTATTTTATATATATAAAATATCCATTAAAATTTTATAATAATATAAAAATCACTTTTTTTATGCTTGAAATATTTTTTTTTGCCAAAAATATATATAATTAAATTTAAAAAAAATATAAATATTGTAATTCAAGTATAAATTTCGGTTTTCGGTTTTGACCCATAACCGAACCGAACTTCGGTTCGGTTCGGTTATAGATATTTTCGGTTCGGTTCGGTTTTCGGTTATGACCCAAAATTTTTTTTATCCGAACAACCCGAACCGAATAAACCGATTAACCGAGAACCGAACCGATGAACACCCCTAACATATATCTTACTAATTAGACCACATTTTACCATTAGCCCAAACCCAATTTTTTTTATCTCAGCCCATTTTCCAAAATCTCTTTGTAGTAAAAGTTTTTAACCATTTGACTCTGCTTGTTAGGGCATGTTTGTTTAATTTTTTCATTAAGTCATGTTAATTAACAAATGACTTAATGCAGACAACATCTGTTTTATTACTTAATATTTTCAGTCGTCTTTCTCTATTAAGTTACAAACAAACAATTTTCATATGACTTAAACACACCCTTAGTCTTCTTTAGTTCATTTTCATGTTAAATCCAACGGTAAATCTTCTAACAATTTTTTTTTTTAATTATTTTCTTTGATGTTCTTTTTCTTTTTCTAGCTTAAAAAAATTGGATAATTATTGTAAAAATACAATTTTTGCAATCCAGTTGCACTAGTTATCCATAAAAAATTAAGTTTTCAGTAAGAAATATTGTGGGTTAACCCGTACATAACTTGTTCAGCCAAAACCCATGTTAACTATTACATAACTCACCCGTGTTAACTGTTACTTGAAGGTATGGGAAAGTTAAATCAAGCAGAAACGACCCTGTGTGACGTGCTTCTGGTCACATTTTTTTTCTGTCTGGAGATGGAGTTGTTCCGTATGTTACAGTTCGTTTTTTGTTAGCAACTGTCACACCCCCAAAATACCTGAATGGCAGCGGAATGGAATACCTGAGGGTGTAACGGATCATAGCACGCAACCAGGATATATTGAACGACCTAAAGTGTCGTTTATAAAATACATCGTTTGATTCATTCAAAATATTCAAAGTTATAAAACATAGGTCCCAAAAGTTGGAAAAGGTTTAAGGAAACAAGTTTAGTACAATCAAACGATAGTTCATAAGTGCATGAAATCCAAAAGAGACGCGTCATCCTTGATACACAAAGTGACTCCATGCAATGCCATGAGAATATGCCTTAGTTACCTGAGAAATACATTGCGAAAAACGGTCAACATAAAGTTGGTGAATAATCATAGGTTTATAAGTAAAATCTAGTGTACATATGCCATAAGTAAAGTCAAGAAATAGGATGTCCGGAAAATATATACATTGGCTCTTAAGCTCATGACCCCGAAGCTAGACGTTACTTGGCCCCAATGAGTGTTTACCAGACACTCTAATAATAAAGATATGAAATGCATCTGTAATACTGTTGGAGCAACCCAAACACAGATGGAGGAGTCACCCTCAATAGATCTATTCACTCACACTCGCTTGGAACTTAATTAACGGTTCATGATATAATAAAGGGGACTTGTCAAGACGTGGTAAATAAGGCAACTTAAGCAATGTATGAATTTTATACTTAGGCATGTACACAAAAATAAGTAATGCAATGTATTCTCCCCCGTGGGATTTGAAATCAAAATATAGAATTAAAACGGGGCTATGAAACTCACCTCGAAGTGATGATACAAAGATGGTGCAATGAGATAAAAGTAGTCGGGACAATGAGGCGCGAGTACTAGCCGCAACCTAAATGAATAATCATGATCTAACTTAGATCAAGCCGTAATGAAATGAATGCACATGCACATGATACTCATACCACTCGTAATTTGGAAATACTAGTTATCGTCATAGTAAAATAGTTTCCATACTTAGGAAAAATAATTCCATTTAGAGAAGTATATAACTTGTCATATTAACTCGTACGAAAAAGTTAGCGTTATAATCCTCGTATCAAAACCTTAGAATGACGTCGTCATGTCGTATAAATATTCCCTCGAGTCGTACGTATTCATTTGTTAAGAAAATAGTCATTAGTAACGTTGTTAGAAAATATACCATTTAGTACGTACGTTATTATTTTTATTTGTGACTATATATATATATATAGTTTTGACGATGTTAAAACGGACATAACTCGGTCGTTTTAGGCTCGTTTTCCTTGTTCTTTATGTCCACGGATTCGTTTTTGTGTATACTAGTATATTTTTGATAACTCGGCTCCTCTAGGTTACGTTTAATACCTCTTTTTACCCATTGAAATCTGCCAAACAGCAAGCAGTTTTTACAAAAAATAGTTTTCGTCGTTAAATTTGCAAAAATCATAACTCCTTCGTTATAAACTCGTTTTAATCCGTTCTTTCGCCTAAAGTTTCGTTTTTGAAAGTATTTTCTAAATCTTTGGTCAAAACTTAGCCACCATCTACTGATTTTCCCACGAAATTAAAATAGGGACAGTAGGTATATCAAAAGTTTCAAAAACCATTTCTAGGGTTCTAATCTAGTTCCATCTTCATCCAAACCACTTTCAATCACCACAAAACTAATCTAATCCTACCATACACCTTCTTAGGGTGTCATGGGTTCCTAATCATCAAAACCAAGTAGATCTAACAAGGATCTAACCACAAATCATTTCTAGGGCTTGTATGATCAAAAGTTTACAAAAATAAAGTGGTATAAGTTAATGCATGTATGAGATCTTGCAAGAAACATATATAAACATAGTAATAACTTTGTAAAAATTATGAAATGAGTTTTGTAAACTTACTTGTAAGATTAGTGAAGTTTTGGAGATGAAAACCTAATAATCCTTGAGTTTGTATCTCAAAACTCAAACAAGGATACTATAAACACAAGATTTACACTTAGATCTTTGAAAAACTTTTGGTCTTGCTTCCTTCTTGTTGTTGCCGTGGGATCAAGAGAGAAAAAGGAGAAAGAAAAGCTTTTTGAGTTGTTGCAAATGAGATAAGAAACTAGTAAAGTTTATATATGTATTATTATTATTAGTATATATCTTATAATATAAGAGTTAGTGATAGGCATTTATGAGAAAGGAGTGTGTAAGTAGATTTTGTAAGAAAATAGCAGGGGGGGGGGGGGCGGCAAAGTCAAGAGGGGGGGGGGGGGGGGTTGCATGTAGGACTTTGGTGGTAAAAATGTATTATTAAGTGTTATTGGTAGTTTTAAAATGTACCGGGTACCGGGTTAACTAAAAATAAATTTTAACGGAGTTAACCTGGTCGTAATAAAGTTATAAAAATTATAAAAATAGGTTGGATAAAATTATTGGGTGTTTAGATAATTATAGTTTAATTTCTACGAAAACCGTCGAAGTTTTAGTAAACTTAAGTTAATAATTAAAATAAATATCCAAAATACCGGGTAAATTAATATTATACATTTTATATTATAAAAATGAATATAAAAATATATTGGGATCATAGTCGGGAGTGTTGGACGTGTTAGTCACATTTATAGTTCGCGTATTAGTGTTTATTTAAAATAAACATACGTAAATCGTTAATTGTACCAAAAGTATTAATTTATTTATCCTACGAGTGGAATAGTATGCAAGTGCCCTAATGGTGATATGTCGACTATTTCTAGTCCGTATGAAATGTCCCTGATAATAATGCATGAATTCGCTCCTGAACCAATACGGTTACGCGAATTTGAACACTCGTAAACTAAATTTACGATGACATGAATAATGCACGTGAATAGTGGTTTTCTCTCGGAAATGAATAGTGTCAAGTGAATAGTAAAATTTCTGAATGTGTCTCGGAATGTCAAATTGACCTCAAAAACGATGAATAGTAAAACGATGAATAGTGATCAATGAATAGTAATTTGTGAATAGTAGAATGTCGAAGTTTAGAAAAATGACCTGAAATTGTGGGTTGTGACAGCAACTACATCCGATCTCATTAGAGTTAGAAGGAACTCTACTGTCAGTTTAGAATATTCATGTGTGTAGTTCCATACATGTAAAGACAGGGGTTGTAACACTATTTTTAATTTTACTTAGTTTATCTTTGCCATGGAGCAATACTGATGATGGGGCTTATACAAATTACCATATAATTTATAACACCATTAATTACTAGTGCTAGATGCTGTCATCTATCCATGGTAGATCTTATTAAACTCCTTATATATACAACTCCATATGTTAATAATAATGTAATGATTGTCAAGCCTATAGTTTCCGGCCATAAAGAGTTTAAAGAGACTGAAGCTCCATGTTGCGATTGATCATCTTGTCGTTGAGTAGAAAATATGAGACTGATTCAATAGAGAGGCTTTTTGAGAGGAAAAATTACAAGAAAAATATCGATTGAATTAAGGAGTGTGAATTATCGATTAAGAAATAGAAGAAATATTGAATTTTGATGCTTTGTTTCAGATTAAATGATGGTCTACGATAAATTATAAACAAAGTCTATTACTTATGAAAAGGGAACGAAAATGAGATAGTTAGAATATTTCATTAATTTATGGCTAAAAACATGTATGGAAGAACTTGGTTTTCTTATCAATTCAGGAATATTATTTCATTATATGAGTTTGTTAGATGTCTTTTATCTTTATAAAAAAAAAAAAAAAAAAAAAAAAAAAAAAAATCATCGTCATCACTTCACAAATGACAAAAGAACTATTAGGAACTTTACAAAAGATACAAAACCATGGCCAAATTTATAATATTTATTAACAATTAATTATTAAATTATTTACATGTTGTTGTATTTGTTCAGATGTTTTTATATTTGATTAAATGAAAAGAAAACTTTTAGCCAATCTTCTATTATACTAGTAGTTAACTGTAGATTTAAATGAAAATTAGCCATAACTATACTAATCATTGACTTTCTTTTTTATATATTTTTTCCTTTTACTCATTATTCACCTTTATAATTTATTTTTCCCTTTTTTGGTTCATCTATTTATTATTACAGCTATTCTTACTTTTGCCATATACAAATCAACAAATACCACAATTTCATTGAGAAAAATAATTAGAAATACAATATAAAGGATGTTACATAATTACTTTGTTAGGTCAATATTTTTTGGAGTACGAAAATAATATTCGCGAAACACATTTTGACAACTAACCTATGTGTCCTCTCATCTCGATTCGTTTGCACTTTTATATGTAATCCAAAGTGGATGAGTTAACGGTAATGGACAATCTTCGCGTAGTTCCGCTTTAATGTTATGGTTACCATTCACATGAACAATCACAATTGTCTCATGTGTTTCTGATTGTGGCAGACTCGACTAAAGCGGAAAACTCATAGTGCAACCTCGGACATTTCCTCCATGAGTTAAACTTATAACAACTCTTTCATAAGAGGCAACTCATTATCCGTTACTAAGACACGTGGGTGCATGCACTCATTTAGCGTCAAGTTTAGTTGTTCCAAGGCTCATTTATAATTATCCATTTATTCTTCACTTATAAAGACAAAAGCTATGCAAAATGTCTTTTACGGTTAATAAGTTTTTAATCGAGAAAACTCGTTTCGTCAACGTATCTACTACAACGTCACTTTTTCGGGTTTTTTTTTTCGAGTTTTGTTTTTGTGTTAAATTTTACGTCTGGAAAAATCACACGTGATTTATCTGTTATGTATCGCGTGTGATTTCACTATGATTTTTATGTTAAGAATCATGTGTGATTTCATAAAATTACATGATTCTTTTCCCATAACGATTAACGGTTTGTGATATACCGTTCTAAAAAAATGGGTTTATGAGATAATTTTTTTAAAAAAAATCGATGAAATTAAAGTGAGTTTTTTTTTGTTTTGATCAAAAAACGAATGGCTAAAATTGGTTAGTTAAATTTATAAAAAATTTGAGGTCTACATTAAACTTTCATCTAATTTAGTTTTGTTTTGAAAATCAAAATCACAAAAGTTAAAATGTTATAAAAACCTTGTGGTAATGTAAAAGTAAACTAACAATAAAACATAAAGGTAAAATACGTATATACCTCAATTTACATAATAAAGAAAAGTTACAAACTAGGTGTAGCCCACTTGATTATTACGGAGTATTTAATGTTATACAAGTATTCTAGTATCACGATTAACAAGGGCTATAAGCCTATAAGCCTATACATTTAAAATTTTAATTTCTTGGTGTAAATAGTAGTCCTCTAAACTTTTACGCTCCGTTCTCGAGTTATTTTTTAAAAGGAAAGGAAAGGAAATGATAGGAAATTGAAATTTTATTGTGTTCTCGAGTTTTTTTTGGACAGAAAGGAAAGGAAACAGGAAGGAAATGATAGGAAAATTCTAGTGATTTTCCTATAAGAATTTTCCGCCCAAATATGGGCGGATTTGGACGGAAAGTATTTTACACTCGCACTATTTAGTATATAATGACCAATATAACTTTCAATATTTACTCATATTCGACTCTTATGATAAAATGAACATATTTAAAAGTGCATAAATGTAATTATGTCTCTTTTTCTTTCTTTTCTTCCCAACTCGAGAACACAACATTATTTCATTTCCTTTCCTTTCATTTCAACTCAAGAACACGAAATATAAAATCAACTTTCTTTCCTTTCCTTTTCATTTCTTTTCTCTTCTTTTCACATCATTTCTATTCCCACCTAGAAAAACTCGAGAACGCAGCGTTAAAGAATGGAAGGGGATGGGATGAGAAGGGAAAAGTAGGGAATGACATTGTAAAGAAAGTGGTTATTTTTATTTGTGTTGTTGAGTTTTATTATAAGTTGCAAGGGAAGGAAAATAAGATACCCAAATTACAAATATACCCTCAAAACATAAATTACTCTTCTCATGAAATACTATCCAGCCATAATTCAACAAAGTGAGGAATTTCAAAAATACTCTTCACATGAAATGCAGACCATTTTTTTTCACATGAAATGCTATCCAGCCGCGCGTATGATATTACCAAGTGGATATAGATTGATATGGAAGGACCAACTAAATTTGACGAGCAAATCTTCAATACACAATAGATTTATGATACATTTAAGTGCACGCAACAAGACAATCACTTTCTTATTAATAAGATCAACGATTAAACTAGGCATTCATAGACAATCACTTTCTTGCTTCTGTTCATCCACGAGTTCAATCTAACAGACATGTGAAACAAGGATATAACTGTAATTAACCAAAGCTCATGTTCTCAGTTGTACCCATTCCTTCCTGATCATCCAAAATATGAGCGGATTAAAAATACACACAAAAGCCCATCCCTTCCATCCCTCTCACCTTCCCGTCCCCTACCTTTCCATCTTAAAAAAACTCAAGAACGCCCTTTTTTTGATTTCTCTTCCCATCCCCTTCCATTATTAGGAAAAAAAAAAAAAAAAAAAAAAAAGCTCGAGAACATAGACATGAGATCATACGCGCTTTAACGCTTACATTATTTCTTTCCATTTATTACATAATTAAATGTGATTATAAGAAAATCTCACTAAAGCCTTTTCATGTTATCATCTTTGTCATAACCAACACTAATATTCATTGGTTTGTTCTTATAATCTCTATTCTAATTTTTGAAAGTAAGGTTTCATATTGTTTATTGACATAACATGTTCATAGTAGTTGCTTAGTGTTTGTTGTTTTGCTAGTTACAGTATTACTCGGTATTTTAAAACATTGAAAGGGAAGTTTCCTATACGCTAGAAGACAATTTGTGTAATGGTCCAAAAGTCAATAGTCTACTACCATCAATAATGCAACTACCAGGCCACCATCTATTAAATATAACACTGAACACACACTCATCCACATCTTCTGTATTTACAAACACCAATCAAACACATCCAAACACTTCTTCACTTCTTTTTGTAACCCAAACACCCTTTTTTCCCAGATACACAAACAGATTCACATATAATGTCTTCACCCAGTTACGAACATCTTGCTCACTTCAAAATCCCCCTTGAAAGTATCCTATCAGCCACCAACAACTTCGATGAAGAAAACCTCATCGAAGAAGCTGATATCGGAAATGTTTACACGGGAGACCTCTTGTGGTCCGGTGAGTTGATTAAAATCCATGCTCAGAGATGGTCAAATAAAGAATGGGATGATGAAAAAGAACAACAGTTTTGGATGGAGATTTCATTGCTTTCTACTCTCAAGCACAAAAATGTGGTTTCTCTTGTTGGGTTTTGTTATGAAAATGGTGAGAAAATCATCATTAACATGTATGAGAACCGGGAAAGTCTTGACAACAGTCTAAGTGACCCGACGTTATTGACATGGGTGCGAAGATTGGAGATATGTGTCGGTCTTGCGAATGCGTTGAGTTACATTCATTATGATGAGCTACGCGATTTTAGCATAATACATCGAAATATCGGCAGTGGGATAGTTCTATTAAATGATAACTGGGAACCCAAGTTATCTGCATTTAGACTTTCCATGAAGATTAAAGCATCTGAGAGGCATGATTCATTCCATGTTGATAAAGTTTGGGGTAGGGGTGGGTATACGGACCCAACATATATAAAGACTAACAATGTGAGCCACAAGTCAGATATTTACTCCTTTGGGATCATAATGTTTGAACTACTCTGTGGTAGGAAATCTATAAGTGACGATCAAGATAATAAGTATTTGGCTCCAATGGCCATTTTCCACTATAGGGAGAAACTACTTGATGATATAATTGATCCGGATCTATTGAAACAAATGGATCCGCAAGCATTCAGTGTTTTTGCACAAACAGCTTATGAATGCTTAAATGAAGAGCGATCACAACGCCCGAATATAGATGAGATTGTCGCAAGACTTGAGAAAGCTTTGGAACTTCAACTCGCATACAATGAGCCTGTAAGACACGTTTTTCTCTTTCATCTTGCTTTTTGTAATAACTAATCTCTATTTATTGATGATATCTATACTATATATAAACTAAAAACACTTAGAAAGTGAAAAATTAAGACAATTATATACGGAAATCATAAATTTCTATTATTATTTTCGTTTAAAACCCATAAAATATTAAGAAGAGATTGATACCATTGATCACAAAGATCAACGGCTAAAAATGAATAATGGCAAATCTGTAAATATTATAAGGTTTTATTTGATACAAAAGGGTAAACTTTTTCCATCTTTTTTGCATATTACAACCGTCTTTGAAGTTCCGATTTGACGGCTAACAATTTTTCACCATCCATTATCAGAATTCATATGCATTTGTATTGCAAATCTTATAGGTTTTATAATAGGTATAATAAGTTTTAAATATATCCAACTTGCCACCTTTTACTCAGTTGTGTATCTATCTATCTATTTTTTTTTTAAAGTTAGGTACCGAACTTGCTAATCCTTGCTATCTCCTGTATGAAAAAGTGAATAAGGTTTTCAGTTTGAGTTATTTACATAAATCGTCCTTGTGGTTATAACTCTAAATGACAATTAGGACAAAATTGCAACGTTAGTCCTTATTGTCATTTAGAGTTATTTACATAAATCGTCCTTATGGTTAGGACCAAACTGCAACGGTAGTCCTTATTGTCAGTTAGTTGTTTACATAAATCGTCCTTGTGGTTAGGCCCAAATTGCAGCGTTAGTTCTTATTGGCGGGTCGCCACATGTCACCACCTGAGTGGTGCCACGTGGCATCTGGTCGGGTCGGGCTCTGAACCGGGTCGGCCAAACACCCTCTTACACTTGGCTATCTGACAAATAATATACCACCTATCCCCACCACTGTTAGCATCAAAGAATTGTATAAAGAAGTGATGGTCTTTATTATATTTAGAACTTTGTAATGTGTCATAAGTTATTGTAATAGAATAGTTAATGGGCTTATGGGATTGACTAATCTAATAAGTTAGTATTTATATGTTAAGTCCAACCCAATCCAAGCCCATCAAAGCCCATAAGCAAGCCTTTAGGGCAACATGTCTTGTACTATATAAACTCTTAAAATGACACATTTGAGGTGTGTGATTGAGTGTGTAAGTGTGTGTTTTTAGTAATAATATTCTCTCTTCATCTTACTACTTTCTCTCTCTAAAACTCATAGGTCTCTCAAGTCACCAAGGATCTTTTGTGTGATAAAGTTGTTATCTTTATGTTCTTACAACCACACCACGAAATCTCTCACACTCACATACTGAGTATGATAATCAGTCATAAAACCATATCCATTTCTTATGAACAAACTTATGCACCACACCTGCTCACATCTTTCACACAAATCACCAGGATATATAAACATAGATCTAAATAGCCACACATCACCATCACCTTCCCATGTGAACAGAACTTTGCTCCGATTTCAAATCGACACAGAAATCTCACACCCTCGATCTAAGTGAATCCATCTCATACATTCATGACATCATACTTATCTCACATATTATATTATGTAACTTTGTTTGGTATCATCCAAGTTAAAGTCATGCATCTAAGTTTTTTAAATTTTTTATTATGAAAGCATGCATCTATTATCACTCATCTTTTCTTTATACAGCAGCAAGTAAGGAGACATAATGCATCAATGCATCTATCTATTGATCGAATTAAACATAGATTCATGTAAGACAAGATGCAACAAAAGTTAGATGCAATTAACCAGTAATATTTGTGATGAACGTAAACACATGCATGTATATTACTGTTGCATATATATGATTTTGAACGTGAATGTTGAGAACAAAAAATATGAATCTGGAAAAGAAGTAGATGTGATTTCCAGAAAAAAATTGAGTGGGTTACGATTTATTAAGTAGTGTGAGAAATGTCAAAAATACCCTTAATGCTAATCAAATATGATTGGTTGAAATCACTTCTTACTCTTCTTATTTTAAGTTTCTTCTCATCTGAGCCTAATTCATTCGGGTTAAATCGTATTTAATCCCCAAAATTTTAAACTTTTATTATTTTTTGTTATAACCCTAAAGCTTTTTTTATCACTACAATTATCTGCCACTATAAAATCCCGTTGCTATGCACGGGTACTTGTCTAGTTAATGGTAACACGAGTAAAATTATTACTTAATACTATTGTTGTAAGTCACTTGAATTTTAGAAAAGTGACCTCCATATCTACACGTGTAATTTTTGAAAAACTTGGTAATGTTGTCTTGTTTGTTACATATAGGGACCATTGACCTCCATATCTACACGTGTTGAGTCCCATGTCAGCGAAAAGACAAAGACTTTCCTAAAAGATCTTTCTCACTTAAAACTTAGCTGGGAAGATATTGCATCAGCAACCAGCAATTTTGCTGTTGAGAATATGATCCAATTATATAAGCTTGGACAGATTTTCAAAGGCCGTCTCTTACATTCTGAACAATTCATTGACGTTATTGTAAGAAGGGTATATGCCAATTATATAAAAGATGAGAGCAAAAAGTTTTGGACGGAGATTTCCATGCTTTCTAATCTCAAACATAAGAATCTAGTGTCTCTTATTGGGTTTTATGAGAGCAAGGACAATCAGATTATCATATACAAAAAGGAGGCTAACGGAAGTCTCAAGAAATATCTAACTGACGAGACCCTCACATGGATGCAAAGGTTGAAGATATGTCTGAGCATTGCAAATGCATTGAGTTACCTCCATTATGATCCTGGACGAGATTTTAGTGTCATACATTGCAACATCAGGAGCTCGAATATTTTACTAGATGACAAATGGGAACCCAAGTTAACAGGTTTTGAACTTTCATTGAAAAATACAGTAGCTCGGAGGCAAGATCTTCTTCTTACTCGTGATATTGTTAAAAATGTATACCTGGACCCAAAATATAAAAAGACTGGCGGTGTGACCCACAAGTCGGATGTGTATTCATTCGGTGTCGTATTATTGGAAGTCTTGTGCGGAAGGAGTGCAGTTGATGAAGATGAGTTGGGAGAGGGGTTATTAAGTCAACTGGAAAAATCTCATTTGGATGATATGGTAGATCTGCATTTACGAAAACAGATGGACCCAGAATCATTCAGAATCTTCTTAGACACAGCATATTACTGCTTACAAGTGGAACGGGCAAAGCGTCCGTATATAGACCAGGTTGTCAAAAGACTTGATAAAGTTTTGCAACTTCAGTGGAAACATGAAAATCCAGTAAGAAAATCAACTTGTTTATCAATTTTTTGCAATAATAACTGTTCTATCTATCAACTTTATGTAATAATAACTGTTCTATTATCAACTAATCATTTACAGGAACTTCCAAGGAATGCAGTTGACGGTACATCATCTAATCACTTGAAGGTAATTAATATTTTTATAGTTTTAGTTTAAGGCTGGTCATCCTAATTAATAAGCATAAGAGTAGATTATGCGAATGACACATATGATTAGAGGCTTTTCACATTTGATCCCTGTTACGAAGATATTAGACAAGTCTTTTCTAATGTATCATATTAATAACCCTGGCAGTCTAAAATGATAACGACCGTAAACAAGTTTGTTAAATATGGGGACAACTTTTATCCAGTGGTTAAATTTATTGAGATGACCACTTCCATACCCCCTTCAATCTCCTTCGAGCCACCAACCACTTACTGGCTACCACATGATCAACACCCAAAATCAGAAATCAAAACGCCATCTCAGCCAACTACACCATAGACCTGACACAGTCACACTCACAAATCACAAATCATTTTTAAGCCGTTAGTGGTATATATTGAAGTTTAAGGAATCCATAGCCGAGGATATATTGTGGACTAAGGGTGTGTTTGTTTCACTAATTATTTTGGATCTGAATGTGACTACCACCCATCTTACTGTTAAGAGGTGGCTAGTAAGTCTCAATATGAATGAAATAATGTTGTTTGTTTTTTATAATTATCTGAATGATTTTAACTATTCATTTTTTATAAGTATATTTTAAACCATAGAAATACGATGAATAAATAGCTTGAATGTATCTTTGAATATGAATATTAGGAAAATATCAATCTTGAAATTCACAAACACACGGTTTCGGTTCACCCTTGTCAACAAACGTGTTACGGTTATCACTTCAACTCCTCAATTTCACGAAAAGTAGCTCGGTTTTTAATCCAACGAACCCTAAAAATTCAGCTCTAACACTATTTGTAGTCCAAATTATTATACCAAAATTCATATAGCCATTTTTGCCCACAAAACAAATTTATAACATACGCTGTTTGAATTGTGTTTTAGACTTGGCCCAACCAACTACCCAAATGTCTAGCCCAGCAAATACTTGTAACTAGACCAAAACCTAAAGTAAACCACTTGGTCTAGATCAAGTGGCCACTAGGGGTAACTTTGCAGGGGGGGGGGGGGGGGTGGGGTTTGTTCCCTTGGAGGTCTTGGGCTCGAGTCCTGCCAATGGGGTTTTCCTTCTAGGCGAAGCAAAAAAAAAGGAGTGGGGTTTATTCTCCTAAAGCGAAGGTTTGAGAAAGGCATACTGCCCACTTGGATGTCACTACACGACTTGAATCACTAACTACTAACTAGCCGTTCTATAAAAAAAAGTAACCTTAGTAATATAATACTCCCTTTTACCCACACAATAACACACCACACTTTTCACATATGCCGTCAACACAACTTTTGCTTATCACTCTCACAATATCCAATAACTAAAACGACTGCTACAATGTTTGTTTCATGGTACAAAAGTAGAAATAAAAATGGTTTAGTGTTGTTTGTTTCCTGGTGTTCTTCTCAAAACTGAATAACACAACTACCTTCGAATCTTGAAGTGGATTTGTTGTGACATTCGAAAAAAGGATGTATTGGAGATTGTTAAGAGGTAATCAGACATTAGCACCACATCTAACATGGTAAGATGAGTAGCCTCTTACCGCGTATGACCGAAAGAAAAATAACAAACAACCGCCATCTCTGTCTGCTTCTGACAAGGCAACAGTCACAGGCAGTTTAGCGTTTTGGCGAAAACCAACACACCCTAAGAGTTTGTTGTAATAATTAACATCACAATTAGTAAAACTTTTGAATCTTTTAACATGAGTGTTTTCTTTCGGTGAGTGTTGTATTTAAATGTTTGTAATGTGGTAAAATGATTTGTGTCTTCATTATGCAAATATTTGGTATACAAATACATCACATGGGAATGTTTGGGCTTGAGTCCGATACAAATATAACTATAATAAAATCCATAGAATACGGGCTAACACTCCCCCGCAGTTTGAGCGGGAGGACACCGGACGCTCAAACTGATGCGAAATTCTTCAAACAATGCAAAAGATAATCCTTTGGTTGAAAATATCCGCATACTGATAATGTGAAGGAACATGAAGAACTCCAACCTGACTGGTAGCAACAAAATAACGAACAAAATGTATGTCATTCTCAATGTGCTTCGTATGCTGATACTAAACCGGATTGCATGATAAATAGACATCACTAATATTATCACAGTAGACAAGCGTAGTGGAAGACAAAGGTGTGTGCAGCACGAAGTAAATTCCATAACCAACAAGTCTCAGCAACAGCATTGGAAACTCCATGATACTTGGCTTCTGCACTAGAATGAGAAAGTGTCACTTGACGTTTAGAGGACCAAGAGAGTAGGTTTTTGGCAAGAAAGACACAGCATCCTGAAGTCGATCTCCTAGTGGTAGGTCTCGGACTCGAGTCCTGCCAATGGGGTTTTCCTTCTAGGCGAAGCGAAAAAAAGAAGTGGGGTTTATTCTCCTAAAGCGAAGGTTTGAGAAAGGCATACTGCCCACTTGGATGTTACTACACGACTCAAATCACTAACTACTAACTAGCCGTTCTATAAAAAAAAGTAACCTTAGTAATATACTCCCTTTTACCCATACAATAACACACCACACTTTTCACATATGCAGTTAACACAACTTTTGCTTATCACTCTCACAATATCCAATAACTAAAACGACTGCTACAATGTTTGTTTCCTGGTACAAAAGTACAAATAAAAATGCTTGAGTGTTGTTTGTTTCCTGGTGTTCTTCTTAAAACTGAATAACACAACAACCTTTGAATCTTGAAGTGGATTTGTTGTTCGAAACAAGGAAGTGTTGGAGATTGTTAAGAGGTAATCAGACATTAGCACCACATCTTACACGGTAAGATGAGTAGCCTCTTACCGCGTATGACCGAAAGAAAAATAACAAACAACCGCCATCTCTGTTTGTTTCTGACCGGGTAAGAGTCACAGGCAGTTCAGCGTTTTGGCGAAAACCAACACACCCTAAGAGTTTGTTGTAATAATTAACATCACAATGAGTAAAACTTTTGAATCTTTTATCATGAGTGTTTTCTTTAGTGAGTGTTGTATTTAAATGTTTGTAATGTGGTAAAATGATATGTATGTTCATTGTGCAAAAATTTGGTATACAAATACATCACATGGGAATGTTTGGGCTTGAGTTCGATAAAAATATAACTATAATAAAATCCATAGAATACGGGCTAACACTCCCCCGATGTTGGAACGGGAGGACACCGGACGCTCAAACTGGTGCGAAATTCTTCAAACAATGCAAAAGGTAATCCTTTGGTTGAAAATATCCACATACTGATAATGTGAAGGAAAATGAAGAACTCCAACCCAACCGGTAGCAACCAAATAAAGAACAAAATGTATGTCAATCTCAATGTGCTTCGTACGCTGATGCTGAACCGGATTGCATGATAAATAGACATCACTAATATTATCACAGTAGACAAGCGTAGTGGAAGACAAAGGTGTGTGCAGCTCATGAAGTAAATTCCGTAACCAACAAGTCTCAGCAACAACATTGGCAACCCACGATACTTGGCTTCTGCACTAGAATGAGAAAGCGTCGCTTGACCTTTAGAGGACCAAGAGAGTAGGTTTTTGCCAAGAAAGACACAGTATCCTAAAGTCGATCTCCTAGTGGTAGGACAACTAGCCCAATCCGCATCCGAATAAGCCACCAATGATGTAGT
Organism: Artemisia argyi; assembly: GCA_030686995.1. Lineage (NCBI taxonomy): Eukaryota > Viridiplantae > Streptophyta > Magnoliopsida > Asterales > Asteraceae > Artemisia > Artemisia argyi. The sequence goes on along the minus strand of CM060687.1, from coordinate 193,281,739 downwards.
GGAAGGTGCAAACAACTGTAACCCATAGTCTAATGTACCCCGAACATACCTCAAAATCTGTTTAAGAGCCGAGAAATGAGGCTCTCGAGGATCATGCTTATAAAGAAAAACCTGTTGAACGGAAAAAGAAATATCTGGGCGAGTAAAGGTAAGATACTTAAAAGAACCTGCAAGATTCTGATATAAAGTTGGATCAGATACGGGGATCACCATCATCCCCCAGCTTAGACTCAATGGCAATAGGAGTCCGACTGGGATTACAAGAAGCCATATGTGCTCTATCTAGAATCTCAATGGCATATTTGGGCTGAGATAAGAATAATCATGCAGAATCACGGCTAACAGAAATTCCCAAAAAAAAAATAATTAAGGGAACAGAGATCTGTCATGGAAAACTCCTGATGTAATGAGCGAATGATCTGCTACAACAAAGTTTCAGAAGAAGTAGTAAGTACAATATCATCAACATATAATAACATATAAGCAGTACTTGTTCCTGTCTGTATATAAATAGTGATTAGTTACAAAGACTATGATGAAACCCAACCCGAGTAATGTAAGATGCAAATCGCTTAAACCAAGCTTTAGGATCCTGCTTGAGCCCGATACAAATATAACTATAATACAATCCATAGAATAATAAGTGTATTTTCCAATTTGGATCATTAAACGCACCACGATAGGATTTTGGTAAGGGGAAACCAAAGACACCTGCATATTGAGATGCTCAGTGGGACGGTTAGTCTCGACACGATATCGTGTGACCATGGGATGAATCGAGACAGGGTTTGGGTTGTGAGCAGGAACTGGAATAATTTGGGTCATGGTAGATGGATGTTGGTGTTGGGTAGCGGCCGGTGACGGAGTTGGTGTTTGGGTCACAAGTGGGGTTAAGGGTGGCGATGGATTTGGTGTGTGTTGTGGGGCTTCATCATGTTGGGCTGCATTTGGTTGTGCAAGTGATGGGTGGGATTGTGATTAATTGCTGTTGTTGGCTCTGGTATAGGTTGAAGCACAGTCGGTTGCGTAATGGATGGAACAATGAGAGGAATTATATCAAATGAGTCGTCCAAAAAGTTTTAGGTGGGTGCTGATGGTGATTGAGATGAACCATATGGGAAAACAATGTCATTCAAAGTGACATAGGGAGAAATGATGATTTTATTGGTTTGTAAGTCAAGACAACAATATCCACGATAATTGGAAGCTTGGCCCAAATAAATTGAGGGTGTGGCGCGAGGTTCAAGTTTGTGATAAGGATATAGGTGAGGGTAACATAAACATCCAAATATCCGTAAAAGGCTATAATCCGGGTTTTGGCCAAACAGTCGGGTATAAGGGATTTTGTTGGCAATAGCACTGGAGGGCAAGAAATTGATTAAATGAACAACCACATTGAGAGCTTCAACTCAAAATGTTGGTAGAAGGTTGGCTTGAGATAGCAAAGTACGAATGAGATTATTAATGGTACGAACCATCCGTTCGGACTTGCCATTTTGTTGTGATGTTTTTGGGCATGAGAATCGAAACTGAATTCCATTGTAGGCAAAGAGTTTATGGAGGCTACGGTTGTCAAATTCATCACCATGATCACATTGAAAGGACCTTATTTCACACTTAAATTGAGTATGAACATATTTATGAAATAATACATACTTAGACAAAACATCAAATTTGTTAATTAAAGGATAAACCCAAATAAAATGCGAATAATGATCCAAGAACAATACATAACAAGTGCAATACCCGTGCGTTGCACGGGTCACACTTTAAACTTTATATATATTTTCACTACAGAATGCATACTATATCTTGTTTAACAATACCAAACCAAATAATATTAACTGAACTGAACTTAAATGTTGTGCAGTCGTCTATTTTTTACCCTTTATTTTCATCATCATTTTTCTTGTGAAAAGGAGTTACTCATATTATATTACAATATGCAACATGCAAGTATGAGAAGAAATATAGTTATCACAAAAACTTTTACAAAGACTTAAATTTGAAGTTATAACGTTGTGTTGTGATTTTTTGGTCCTGTTATATATCATCGAGTTTTACGTGTCCAACTATTAACTGTAAACAAAAGATATATCAAACACGAGCTTGTAAATAAAGGATGATAAAACATATAATGAGTTCTAGTACAATGCGTTCTACTTCTAGTACAATATACACAATCAAAATACCATATGATTCTTAGGAATACAATATAATAACATAATCAAACATGATAAAGCAACATCTAACAAAGAATGCATACCAATGATGCATGGTCAGTATATTTCTAATTCTTTGTTTTGTCTTTCCCCAAACCTTGCTATGAGCGTAACTGCGTAAACCATCAAACACACCCTGAGATTAATGTTGGCCTTTTCATTTGGTAACTGCTATCATATTGACCATCATGCCTACGACACAAACAAACATAAATTACGCATTGACAACTAATTGATGTGAAGTATTACACTCAAATTTTATAAGATTAATTACCACAATATGGTCTTACCTCGTTACCATCTTTTTTCCGTCATCATACTTCTCACTTTCCATTCCTAAAATTATTTGTTATATGTCAGATCAAATGCATGTATAATTTACAAAATGGTACGAACATCATACGTTAAATATCAAAGAAAGTAAAACATATAAATAAACATACACACATAAGTATGCATGAATCATACAGTAATAAATAAGAAATTAAATAAATTCCCTTACACACATAAATAATAGAAGAAAGCTAGCCTTGTTTTTATCGTGAGTACAAATATGAATTTAATACGAAAGGGAGATTAATTTATGAGTTGATTGTGCATATATTTGGTGAAGTTAAAGAAAGATCAACTAAAGGAGAGTTGAGGTATTTTCGGGTATATAGGTATTATAATAACAAATTCAAGATATACTTTTGACCAAACGTGTTATCTTTATACTTATCCGGCTTTGTTAAATAAAAATGTGTTTCAATTGTATCGTAGTACTCCAGAAATTCAAGGAATGAAATAAAGATAAGATTAAATCTCATTTTAAAGGGTTAAGATTGAATATTACCTTGATCTCATGGTTGAAAACTAATGCCATGTCATATTTTTTTATCACTGCTAATTTTTTATCACTGCTACGCGGGCAATAAATAAGTATAATATATAAAACCCTAATGACCCCGAATAGGTGAAGTCCATACATCTGAGTGAATAGTGTCAAAACAAGCATTAACAACAGTATCAGAACTAACAAATGGAAGCCTCACGTGTTTGCCAAGCTGGGAAGCATGACAAAGAACGGGAGGTTTCTCTTTGTTACACGGAATTAAATTATTTGAAACAAGACGACGTAACACTTCTCTTCCTGGATGTCCAAGTCGCTGATGCCAAGTTTGTTGAGTGACAGTAAAGGTTTGAGGAGTGGGAGACGGAGCCATGACTGGGTGAAGATTGCCCGTGCTATCACATCGGAGAAGCACTCGACGAGTCATGAAATCTTTAACAGAAAAACTAAACGCATCGAATTCAACAGCGCAATTATTATCATGAACAAATTGACGAACATAAATTAAATTTTTGAATATATATATGAGTAATAAGAATGTTATTTAAGTGAAGGGATCTAAAGGGAGTTGGCAAAATACTATGGCCCTTATTGGTGACAGGAATTGAATACCCGTCACCAACCAAGAAAGACAGATAAACACACGTATTAAAAACATCATTAAGACTATTAGTTGAAGCATTAAGATGACAACTTGCATTAAGATTACATCATTAAGACTATATGTAATCGGGCCTGGTGCGGGGTGAATGTACTGGGGTGTGGTTGAATAGCCAAAACAAGGGGGAGGGGTAACCTGACTAATTGGGCCGGTATAGTGGACTAGGTTGGGGTAATACATTAGGCCAGGTGAAGCGTAAAAGCCACTGGGCTAGTAAAATTGGGCTTGGTTTCTTTGGCCTTTGAAGTATGCGATTTGTCAAGGTGCCCAGCCATACCCAAATGACTCAAAAGTTGAGTCAATAATACCTCAGTGGTATTTTCTTTCATGCCTACTGCATTCTTTATTCTTTTTGTCGTGGTCTCATGCTCTTCTTTTATTTTCTTCGAACCACAGGCCCCACAAGGAACCAAATGCTTGATATTAATTCCAACCAATATAATATTTGTCCCTCTCTGTTTGCGTCAAACAACAAAGCCACCGAAAGTGACTTTTTTCACTTACCAGTGTCGAATGAATAATCACAGTAACTAAAAAAAGAGAAAAATGAACTATCCGTGACCTATCACGAATAACCACAACCGATTCATGACCTAGCATGAATAACCACAACCAATGCGTGACCTGCACGAATACCACAAGAATAGTCGTGTGGATTTGTGACCGAGCACAAATCACCAACACGTAGAATAAAGGGACGAGTGGAAAATATTTAGGGTTTATTTGCGATTGGTGTTAAGGCTTTGATACCATGTAATGTGGTAAAATGATGTGTCTGTTCATTATGCAAATATTCTGTATACAAATACATCACAAGGGAATGTTTGGGCTTGAACCCGATAAAAATATAACTATAATACAATCTATAGAATAAAGGCTAACAATGTTCACATATTCTATAGATTTCTTTTAGTTATAAAACCAATTTCTTTATAATTTAACTCCCATATCTTACTAGCATTTATGTTGTTAATGTTGTAGCAGAAGAACTTGGAACACTTGAAGATTGGACTTAATGATATAGAGTTGGCTACCGAGAATTTTGCTGACAAATATTGCATCGGGGAAGGCGGATATGGCACGGTATACATGGCACAACTCGAACATTTTGATAGCAGTAAGTCATCATGGATAGATGGGGAGAATAAGCGTGATCTTCCCAAGAAACGAAGCACTGTAGCAATAAAACGAATCTTCAATACACATGGAGAACAAGGGTTCTTTGCAGAAATTGAAGCGTTGACTAATTGTAAACACGATAATATAATCTCTCTTCTTGGCTTTTGCGATGAAAGTCGTGATCACATGATCCTTGTCTATGAGCTTACTTCTAAAGGAAGTTTGGAAGATTATTTGGGAAATAGTGATAAGATGACTAATCTATCTTGGATGCAACGTTTGAAAATATGTGTTGATATTGCACATGGATTGAATTACATTCACACCAACACGGATCAGGACAAACAAAAGATAATTCACCGTGACATCAAGAGCTCGAATATTCTACTGGGCGATAATTGGGAGGCCAAGATTGCTGATTTTGGGCTCGCTAAATTCCACCCAGCAAATCTAGAGGCCAGCACTATCTACACCAATATCATTGCAGGTACAAATACGTATTTGGATCCAGAATATCGGGAGTATGGAAGATTAAATAAAAAATCGGACATTTACTCTTTTGGGGTAGTGTTACTTGAGATCTTGACCGGGAGTTTGGCCTATGATCCTGTGTACACGAAATTGAACGAGAATGGAATTGCACCCATTGCAAGAGATCATTTTGAAAAGGGAACACTAATGGAAATTGTTGATCGCAAGATAAAGGAAGAAACCGATGAACGTATCTTTTCTCTTAGTAAAGGACCCGATAAAGAGTCTGTGGACATATTCTCAGAAATTGCATTTCGATGTCTGGCAAAAACTCAAGTGCAACGTCCAACAATAGAAGTTGTCATCAACGAACTTAAAAAAGCGTTATACTGCCAGGTAAGTCAATTCTTTCAGGATATATTTTTGAGTAAATTAGCTAGGTAGATCTGTATGTGGTATATGTCAAGCTACAGATAGATCCTTATTATCTATTATTTTAATCATGTTGACGTTACCTTTGTTTAAAGGGATTAAGTCGTAGAATAGCAATGTGTACTTTTCAAAGTGCACCGTTTTGGTATGCGTACTTTTTTAAAGTTGTAAAATAGCAATGTACTTTCATAAGTGTTCCAATTTGGTACATGACGATGACGTGTCATACACACGTCATCGTCACGTACCAAATTGGAACACTTATAAAAAGTACATTGCTATTCTACAACTTAAAAAAAATACATGTACCAAAACGGTACATTTTAAAAAGTACATTGCTATTCTACGACTTACTCACTTGTTTGAACTAGTAACAAAAATGATCTCTAGTTTTGACTTTTGATGTCCATTAAATGACTCTATTAGATCTAAGCAAGTACGAAATTACATGAGTGTAAAAAATTAACTTCACATAATTCCCTTTTCCTCAATCCCATAAGCATCATCTTCTTCTCCACACATTGCCAAATTGAGGGGCACTAAATTGCATTTTGGCTTTTATTTTATTTTATTTTATTTATTTATTTATTTTTTTACTTATCAAATCGACTGTCTGATGATTCATAGGAGAACCACAAGGACAACCTCAAACTGTCACTTGAAGACATAAAGTTGGCGACCCAAAGCTTCAGTCAAGACAATATCATTGGACATGGATATTTTGGGAATGTATACAAAGGTCATACTCATGGAAATAACATCATTGCTGCAAAGCGGATGGATAGGAAGTCTGATGAAAGAGAAGCTGAATTCATGACGGAGCTTAAATTCCTTATGGAGTATAAACATGAAAATGTCATTGCTCTTATAGGCTACACTTATGAAGAGGATGAAAAGATTATCGTTTGTGAGTATGCATCGAGAGGAAGTCTTGATAGGTACTTGAGCGATGATAGTCTTACGTGGGTGATGCGGCTTAAAATATGCATCGATATTGCAATTGGGTTGGAGTTTCTTCATGGAACTGTTTCAAGTCCAGAAATTGTGATACATAGGGACATCAACAGCAGCAACATTCTACTGTTTGATAATTGGAAAGCAAAAATTAGTGATTTTGGGCTTTCCTTAGTATGTCCAGCAAATCAGGATGTAGATTATGTCATCGACGATGTTACAGGCACAATTGGCTATCATGACCCACTACACTCGAAAACAGGCTTCTTAACCAAAGAGTCTGATATATTCTCATTGGGTGCGGTCTTATTTGACATATTGTGTGGGAAACTATCATCTGTAAAACTAGATGATGAGTATCTTTATTTACCCTTTTTGGCTAAACAACACTATCATTTAGGAAAACTTGATGAGTTAGTGTTTGAGGGTATCAAAGAACAAATTGTGCCAGAGTCATATATTACCTTTACAAGGATTGCCCTTCAATGCTTACATCACAGGAGAGAAAGACGACCAACAGCTAATGAAGTGGTCATACAACTCAAGAAATCATTGGAATTTCAGGTAAGTTTCTATATTTTGACAAAATTTGCTAACTTTTGATTCATATATATCTAAATTATGGCCTTCAACTGTTTTATAAACTGTAAGAAAGTAACCGTATGAAACATGAGTTACATGAGTTCATTAATTGATTAATGTATATACAGGAGGATTATGAGAACTGGGAGCCCAAATTGCCTAAAGACTATAAAGAAATAATCCAGATGTCAAAGTGCCCTGAATTCTATTCTACCGTCATGAAAGAGCATCTTTATAACATTTTTTCAAAAGGAATCCTCCTTCAACAGGACAAAGTGGTAATCAATTCATTTTCAAATCTGAGTTATGTTGTATTATTGGTGTTCTATGAATCTTTTACCTTTTGAAGGATAGTTCATAATCACAGATACATTTATATTACACATCATAACAACAGTCTAATTTTATTTTATTTTTTGTATAACAGTTGTTGTCATTCGATGGTGATAGAGTAAGAAATAAAATGGTGTCAGCGACAATGTTTTCTTACATAGGTAATTGTCCGCATAAGTGGAGGTCTCTTCGAAATTCAAGGTTATTCTCTCTATCTGGTCTCTAACTTTGTTAGTATTAAGTCATAAGCATACATATGCAGTGTTAATAGAAGTTGTTGGAATCGACCTTCAGCTAACCCGAAACATCGAAACGTGGAATCAAGATCACTTGATATGAATCACACAAGATCAATCCAAAGTTGACTGACTTTTAAGAAGAACCCTAAACGAACCGAATCCCATCTTGTATTCTATCCTTGTCGATTGGTATTAATAAAACACTAATCATTCGACTAACTTTGTGGTGTATGTTCTTTGTTCTCTCGTGTTCTTCAACGGGTTACATTTGAAGGTGCTACTTGTGCTCGATACAACCCGCGATCTAGCGTTCCGCAATCGAACTTTGGGTTTGTTGTCGTAATTGTTCAACAGAAGTATATTTTAATTACATTTTTAATTTTGAATTTAGCTACTCTACTGTTTAATGCATGACAAATTGTTTACGGTAGCATTATGTTATTATAATTAGACCTGCATACATACATATCAACAATGAGAATTGATGTTGTACAAGACAATTTTTTGTAAACTCACTATATGAGTGGGAACCATAATTTTATAAACCTTCTAATATGGTAGACTGGTAGTTGAGGTATGCCCCTGTTTTGGGTCCTCTTTTCCTGTGAATTATAAATTTTGCTAGCATTTGATAGTGTTTTTTGTAACATTCTTACCTTTATTTCAATACAGATTTGTTTGACACGATAAATTTTAATATAGAATTTAAACTCTTGTTCCAATAAATTGCGAAATTCTAAAAGTAGAGGTGTATAGGAATAAAGGCTATGACTCATTTAGATTTGAATATTTATAATATGTGTAGGTTTGGGACAGTAGTCGAGATGTTAGATATTACCAGCTTGAACATCGAAATCAAGACAAGAACTCAATTATTATCTCCAAATGTTGTTTATGGGGTCTATTTAGTCTTCAAATTTTGTGAATTAAGAAACTTTGCAAGTAGACCGGAATATGTTAACCTTAAGTATAGAAAGGGGACCGAAAGTCGGCATGCATATTTAGCAACATGGAGAGACAAGGAATGGATGATGATTGAGTTGGACAGATACTTGAACCAGAAAGAGGATGTTGTGTTTGAGTTTCTACTGGAGAGCTTTTCAACCTACCAATATGGGGATGGAGCGATTTATGTTGAAGGCATTGAATTTCGAGCCATTGAGGAGGTAAATTTAAATATATTCAATTGTTGTGTTCTAAATTATTGTTTATAATATAGAGTAAACTGATCCTTATGGTTTGTCCAACTCACGGGCGCAATCACTATAACTCCAAAAGTGCAAGTGCAGTTTGTTTGTTGGAACTTTCGGTGCACTTTTGTCCTGGGCAAAAGTGAAACGACTGAAATACCCTCATTTGGGTTAAAAAAAAGGGTTAAATGTGGGTATGTCAGTCATTTCACTTTCGTCAAAAGATGGTTTTTCCTCTTCCATCTTTCTATAATAATAAGTACTACTATCTATTTGTTTAAGTGTATACATACACCTTCACTCCATCAGTTCACGGTTTATCAGACCCTATAAAACTGATTATACATAATTAGTGGCCCTTTGATATCATTCCTGGATACCACTTTATCTTGAGTATTCCAATCCACTTTATCACCTTCTACCCTTGAATCTTTTGGTTTGAGTCAAAGTCTATATATACTTATGCCATCTGACTATGGACCAAATGCTATAATAACACCTCAGGAGCAAATATTAACTGCCTCATCCAAGACTATATCTCAACATGAAACCACCAACAAACATCACTTCCTAACGTTTCAGGCAATGCCGAAACCTAGTGAATAAGGCAACAAAAAGAACCAAAACATTTCAAGTTAATAAGTCCATGCACTTCCAAAACTATAAAAGGATCTTATTTTAATTTTTATCCAACAAACATAATGTGAATCATATTATATGATGGGGTCAATTTCATATTTCCCTTTCTTAATCATAACTAAGAACATACATAAAAATCGATCAAAACACATATTTATGGCAGAAACATGCATATACAATTGATATCATACAAATCATATATAGTCACAAATTATAGCACTCCAAACATACAAATCACAAATTATACAAAAACATAAATAATAATATCACAGATAGTAACATATAATATAATCACAAATTAAATCATAACAGAACTTAAACTGAAGTATAGTAATTCTTACCGAGCAAAGCAGTGGGCGAGTCAAAATAAAGGTCCACATGTAGATCATTAATGTTGTCATGAAGTAAATTTTCACCCAAGATCTTTTTATCCAGCATAACAATGATGTCTCGATCAATTGGGTAAAATAACAAACTGGGAGGATTGGGTCGTTTGGGTTGAAGATTCATCACCATTACTGATTTAGTAACTAATTAACTTTGGGTTGAATTATTGAAGGTTATTTTTTAGTGATCTTGATGATGATGTGAATATAATGTTAGACAATAAACCCCCTTAAATGTGCTCGACAATTTATAATGGCGACTACATATGAAATCCTAGAGACCCTAAACTCACAAAAGGGCTTGAGCCTATTTGTCTCCTAATATTCCCCGCAATCTGAATGGGTGGGGAAATCGCGAAAGCTCGTATTGGATTAAGATACTAAATAAACATTAAACAAAGCTAAACTAACAAGAAGAAAAAAACACAGATGAAGAAATCCGACAGCAAACATAAGCAATTCTTCAAACATCAACAAAAGCGTAACATGGTAGCAAAGGAAAAGCGGTAAAATAAATAATTAGTTTTGATGGCGACATCCGATAACAAGCGGAGATTAATCTTCATTAGCAGCAACAGCGAAACCAAATAAAAAACAATAAAAGCAAATAATATTTTTTTTATAAGGGATAAAGGGCGACTGCTAGAGTTTGACGGGGTGCATAAAAGAGGCAGCTCAACTTAGCCGTGCCTATTTATCTTCTAATATATAATAGCCTTTTAGTGTTTGAACCGGAAAATTTTGGGTGATATATTCTTGATTCACCCTTTTAATAACTGATTTTTGAAATTCATTTATTCACTTTACATGTATAGCTCAACATGTCTAAACTCCCTTTTTGTGTTAACTTACATTTTTACAGGTAATGTTTTCACCAAAAGACGAGTTTGCTCATCTAAGAATCCCCCTTAAAATTATTATATCCGCCACCAACAACTTTGATGAAGAAAATGTAAAGAGCACAGGAGGAATTGGAAACCGTTACACGGGGCAGCTTTTGTGGTCGGGTAAGTTGATTAATATCATTGCTCGGAGGTTAAATAAAGACTTGGAGGATGGAGAACAGATGTTTTGGATGGAGATTTCAATGCTTTCTAGTCTCAAGCATAAAAATCTGGCATCTCTTGTTGGGTTCAGTGATGAAAATGGTGAAAAAATCATCATTACCAGGCATGATACAAGGGGAAGTCTTGATAAGTATCTAGGTGACCCGATATTGTTGACATGGGTGCGACGCTTGGAGATATGTGTCGGTCTTGCACATGCATTGAGCTACATTCATTATGATGAGCAACGCGACTTTAGCGTAATACACCGGAACATATGCAGTGCCACTGTTGTTTTAAATGATGACTGGGAACCCAAGTTATGTGATTTTGAATGTTCCATGATGATTAAAGCTTCTCAAAGGCACCATTTATTTCATACTAATAAACTTCAGTATCAGGATGGGTATGGAGACCCAACATATATTGAGACTAAAAGAGTGAGCCACAAGTCAGATATGTACTCCATGGGTATAATATTGTTTGAAGTACTCTGTGGTAGGAAATCAGTTATTGATGACCAAGATAACAAGAATTTGGCTCCAATGGCCATTTTCCATTATAAAGAGAAAAAACTCGATGACATAATTGATCCGGATCTATTGAAACAAATTGATCCTCAATCGCTGAACATTTTCGTTGAAACATTGTTTGACTGCTTGAACAAAGAAGATTCGCAACGACCGAATATAGATGAGATTGTCATTAGACTTGAGAAAGCTTTGGAACTTCAATTGGAACAAGAAAATTATGTAAGGCCATTTTTTCTCTTCATAATATGCACCGTATATACTGTCTTTATTAGTTATACTTTACTAATTAGCGTATTTATTGCAATTTGATGTTACAGGAAAACTCAATAGTTGAAGGTGCATCACCATTCATGAAGGTAACTAAATTCTCTTTAATATAGGCCATTTTGATTAAATCGTTGGTAAATAAAAAACGGAAAAATAAGAATAACAACACAACCATCACGGGTAGAGTTTGGAGCAAACATTTTCAACGTCGGTTTTTTACATTTTGAAGGGTGTTTGATTGATCTTATTTGTAGGTTTATGAGCTTATTTGAATTAGGCTTCTATTTCATAAGCTTAACTTTTTTTGTTTATATATATATATATATATATATATATATATATATATATATATATATATATATATATATTATTTTCAGAACCCTGTTAACTGCGGAAATTGCGAGAACTCCAATTTTGCATTAGAAAACATGCATGTTCATATAAAACATGTATGTTTTCTTACATACACCTTAATACAAATACCTGCGTAACGTACATGTTCTTATAAAACCATTTTGCATTGATATGTTGCACTTAACAGGGTTTTATATGAACATGTATGTTACGCAGGTATGTGTATTAAGGTGTATGTAAGAAAACATACATGTTTTATATGAACATGCATGTTTTCTAATGCAAAATTGGAGTTCTCGCAGTTCCTGCACTTAACAGGGTTCTGAAAATAAAGATACACTATATATGTATATATACACATTACGTAAAAAGATTTTTTTTTCAAAAATTTTCTCGAAAAATTTCAAAAGATCGGGTATGTTGCTGTATAAAAATTTGTGAAGGAAGTTTTTCTAAAAGTGGATATTTTTTCCGAAAAAAATTATGAAAATATACATTTGTGCATTAAATCGTTTTTTTTTACATCAAAAATATGTTTTTGTACCCAACTTCTTTTGACTTTTTCATCAAAATAACATTGCGCATCAAACTAAAACAAGTTGAAATTTTTGTGCATCAAAAATTTTTTGCGCATCAAAATTCGTTTTTGTGCATTAAAAAAAACGTATAAAACTCAAAATTAGAAAAACTTCTTTCACAAAAGTTTTATGCACCAGCATACCCGATCTTGTGGAATTTTTTTGGTGTTCAACTTTAGTGTTTTTGGAGGTCATAGGTTTTGTTTCCAATCTTTGATAAATCATTAATATAATATCTATCAAAAAACAGTTCGAACACCTCAAAATAGAACTACAAGCTATAAAATCAGCAACCAATGAGTTCAATGATTCTCATTGCATTGGAAAAGGAGGATTTGGAAAAGTTTACAAAGGAGAACTCGTCCATTCGAAGGGGCAGTCAGTTGTTGCTGTAAAGCGTCTAGATAGTTCATATGGACAAGGGAACTCTGAGTTTTGGAAAGAAATCATTATGCTTTCTCTCTACAAGCATGACAACATTGTCTCTCTCTTAGGGTTTTGTGACGATTGTGGCGAAAAGATCCTAATATACGAGTATGCATCAAAAAAAAGCCTGAACTTGTACCTTAAGGACAAAGATCTAACGTGGGTACAACGCCTTGAGATATGCATTGGGGCGGCACGAGGGCTTGCGTACCTTCATAATCCTGCTCGAACCCAACAAAGAGTCTTGCATCGCGATATCAAAAGTTCCAATATTTTATTAGATGAAAACTGGAATGCAAGGATCGCAGATTTGGGTCTATCAAAGTTTGGTCCCGCAAACCAGCAATTCTCCTTTCTTGTCTCCAATGCTGTAGGAACATTTGGGTATATTGATCCATTATATGTAGAGACAGGTTTGCTAACTAAAGAGTCGGATGTCTACTCCTTTGGGGTAGTGCTGTTTGAAATGCTGTGTGGGAGGTTGTGTATTCGCTACTACAAGGATGAACCTTTAACCATATTGGCCCGTAAATGCTACAAACAAGACACCATAGATGACATTGTTTATGCTAATATAAAGGATGAGATAAATCCTCATTCTTTGAAGGAGTTTACAACAGTTGCTTATCAGTGTCTGAAGAGAGAAGCATATCAACGTCCATTAATGACTAAGGTGGTGGAAGTACTTGAAACTGCGCTCAGCTTGCAAGTAAGTTACCTTTTTATTTCTAATCATTCATGTTCTTAAACAACTATGTAGATATGTAACATTACAAATTGCTTATAAACAATTACGTTTGGAATTTTGATAAATAACACATCAATCAATTGTAAACTTGAGAACGTAGACAAACTACTGAGTTCTTCACCAGTTTTAGAAGATTAAGAATTTTCCAGATTTTAATTTTTCTAATCCAGCGATTTGAAGCGTGAACGTTTTTTTTTCCAACCTCTAGCTTTACATTATTAATATACTGAGTAAAGCATAATCTATACCTCTTCTTAGGTCTCTAACATGCCACAGCCACGTAGCATATCTCCAGCAGAATCTTCAGCTTCTCCAAGTGAAAGACCTTAAAGTCCGTTGAGTTTGATGCAACAAAGGTTATTTTTTTGATGATAAGAACCAATGTAACAAATCATATATTGATTTAGGTTCATTAGTATGTATTAACATTGTAGTTCTTCTTCTAAGAGTCAGCATGCAGCTGGTCCAGTTTTGAACCACACACCGAAGATGAGTGATCAACCAGAACCTGAACGTTTATGAACAAGGAGGAACATCAAGCTGCAGACTGGATCTAAAAGAAAAGCTGGACCGTAGTTTATTCGATGTTAACAACTAGTATATTCCAAGTTTTTTACGTTATTTTATTCTCTAAATGATATTTTCAAGTCATTTGTATAATGTTTCTTAAATATCCTTTTAGAAAACAATGTTTTGGGAACATGAAGATTTTTTAGCCTTATAATAATGATGTAAGAGTTGGAATTTAAGCATATTATACATGTAATATTCACGAGTAAATGTGGTGGATAATAGGATCAAGTATAACATATAATTAATTAACATAAACACAATTGATTACCTTGTTACCTTTTCTTATGCTGTTAGATGTGTACATTTATTTTTCTTTGAAAATTGTTGTTACTTCACAGGTTTATGCATGACAAGCTAATTACGGTAGCATAATAATTAGTTTACAGCCTACATGTGTATTTTGAACTTGCGTTGTGGTTCTTTTCTCTTGAGTGTTGTGTATTATATAACAGAAAATTTTGCCAAGAAAGCTACTTTTTTCGCTCGTCAAAAGATCTGGAAGTTTAGGAGTTGACAAATTCTTAAATTTTAATTAAAAAAAAATCTTATTTTTATGAACTAGATTTCATAGTCCTTCTGATGAGCGAGAGAGTTATAAATGCTCCAGATTGATAATTGTGGTGTTTTATGTTATCTTTTTTGTCAATCTAATATGTATACTAATTCATGGGTATATAAACCCGAGAGCACAAACTTGAGATTCGTTGTTGCTTAGGCTCACGGAGATGGTAGAATTCTGACATAAGGTATGTTTTTTTTCTCAACTAACTGTGTTAGTCTTGTATTTGGTATATGGGTATTATGTTTGATAAAATCTGTTGTTTCAGTCCGTAGCTGGAAGGTTTTTTTTTTTTTTTTTTTTTTTTTTTTTTTTTTTTTTTTTTTTTTTCCCAACAGTTGGTAGAGCTATGTCCCTATTTTGGGTATTATGACTGTGATTTTGCTAGCATCTTGCAAGTCTATTTTATTAAATTTTTACTTATCAAAACCGATGATTTTGAGGACAAAAAGCATTGCTTTTCATTAGTCATTTATAGCTTGAATATCTGTAATATGTGCAGGTTTGCGAGAGTAGTGGAGATGTTAGATATTTCCAAATTGAACATCGAAATAAAAACAAATGCTCAACTTTTATCTCCAAATGTTGTTTATGGGGTCTATTTAGTCTTCAAACTTTGTGATTCAAGAAAAGTTTCAAGTAAACTGGTGTATGTTAGCCTAAAGTATAGAGAGGGACTCAAAAGTCTACATACATATTTTGCAACATGGAGAGACAATGAGTGGATGATGATTGAGTTTTACCAATTCATGAATCAGAACGAAGATGTCGTTTTTGAGTTTCTACTTGAGAGCCTTTCATTGTACTATTGTGGAGAAAGTGCAGTTTATTTTGAAGGCATTGAATTTCGAGCAATTGACAAAGTAAGAATGAAAACGTATCCCGTGATTCGATTCTTAATTCGTCTGTTTATATTATATAAAGGATTTGGATGCATGCCAAAAAAAATAATAATAAACATAAACCATGTTCTTTGTTGCATATTTAACATGGTTTCTACACAGGTGAAACATGAAGATATCAGAAAATTGAAGGAAGTCCAACAAGTCCTGAAATCAAACTTCAATGTGGATCAGGTGCAACAACTGCCAACTAACTTTGAAGAAATATTCAAGATACACAGAAACTACGATGAGTTGTTCTGGTTGGGCGAAGTCGACGAAAAGAAACTTCTTGTGCTTTCGGCAAAGGCAGTTTTATACGAATTTTCTGATGTGGATCTATTTACTTCAACACCATCAGCCCAGTCCAGGTTTGCTTTATAAATGAACTAAGTTTTTTATTTTTTTTATTATTTTTTTTTGAATGGCAAATATATTAAGCCAAAATGAACTAAGTTTGTTACAATTTCCTTTAACTGTTGAACTTTTTTTCTAATCGTACATTTAAAACGTCTCACGAGAAACTATGTTTGACAAACTTTTTTCCCGATTGTACATTCAAAACGTCTCATGAAAACTATGTTTGATAATTCAAGGTCCAAATCTTCTGTGTTGTGTAGTAAAGAACTAAAAAATAGTGAATATGGATGACAAAAAAAATTAATTACTTCCTGAATTTGGTATTTTGTGTCTTCAAGTTTTTTATTTATTTTTTATTTTTTTTAATGTGACGTACGTAATCATATTATATATTGTACATGCAGATTCCGAGAGGTGCTTGAGCTTTTGCCACAACAAGTATTTTATATTAATTGCACGATTAGAAGTCAAATGCTGTCACCGGGTACAGAATACGTGTGTTACCTTGTATTCAAGCTTTCAGAAGAATGTCAGAGGCTGCATAATCCGGTTAGAGCAAGAGATTTACTCCATCGAGAAAACAAAGAGGCCGAATTTTTCTATTTTATTACCCCAAGCCAACTGAATATAAATGATATTACTCGGGTTCCAAAACGAAGGGAAGTTGGATGGATGGAGATTCAAGTGTGGAAATTTAACTCAGCTCATGAATTCAAGGATGACTCCCTTTCTATTGATATAAAATTTACAAGTCATGAAGGACCTATGTCTGGCCTCATTGTATATGGCCTTGAGTTTCAACCAATGTTTTTGGGCAATAGTGATGATGTAACACCCCAAATTTCATAATATTGATTTATCATTATATTTTAAGGCTTCCCAGTCAACTTATTTTATAATAATAACCTTTCGTTACTCAAAGGACCACCCATGTAATAGTTTTCTTAGAAGGGACCAGTTTTGCCAATTAGTGAAAGTTCAATTAAAATTTATATAACTCTTATGAGTTATCTGGAAATTACAAACCGACTTATTTCTTCCCTCTTCTGCTTCACATCACGCACCACACATACACAACAAATTCTAGGGTTTGATCTTATATTGGATTTTTGGCAAGTTTAAGAAAAGAAATCATTGTATTGAAGCTTAGAGGTGTGAATTATACCTTCCTCTCAATCAATTCGAGGTAAGAATCATACCTTGGTTCTTAAATTCGTGTTTTATGATTACCCAATAGTGGGTAATGATTAAGATGATGATTTGATGCCATATATGGGTTTTTATAGAAATTATAAGTTTATGTTAATTTGTGATTTTTTAAAAATCACCTAGATTAATCATGTGTAGATGATTAGGAATGCGATGAGAATCATGTTATGATGCCATAACACCAACTTATGGTGATAATTTTCAGAAAGTGTGTTTGTGTGGTCGTATAAACCACGAACCAAACACCCCCTTATGGCCTAGTTTATTTGTAAAGCTTGTTTATGACAAGCTAAGTCTTATATTAAGTAAGCTCCATGTTAATTATGTGTTCCTAGGTTGTAAAGGTTAGCCGGGGATGTTTACGGGAGCTCGCGATAGATTACAAGCCATATCGAGGTGAGTAACGTGTATGAGATTAGAAACGGGACTAAAAGAGTCTGTTAGATATATCACATGCGTTATGGTATTTATGTTCATGTTTTGTTGTATGCTTATTTATTACACTTATGTTACGAGTTTATGATAAGTGAGCTTATAATTATATTGAAGTATATATATATCATTAGTTGAAATGGATCTCACGATATGAGATTATATATGAAATAGCTTAGACGGGTCAAAATAGCCGTAACGACCCTGATGCGTAGAGATTGCACCAAGCTTTACCTCTCAAGGGATCTTGAGAAGCTTACAACCCCCACCAGGCAGTGTACCTGATCGTTGTAGTATAGTATAGTGACAAGTACCGGGGGATTGATCGTTCAGCTAGGAATAGTGTCGCTAGGATTAGAAAACCTAAATACTAGTTCTAAAGATGACGGAAGATTATTTTTGTATTTTTATATTTTTTAGAAAGCAAGTAAAAATCTCGGGTTTGAAGGATTTGGGCGGAATTAGTTGCTAGTCAACTAACCCAATACTAAAGATGCAATCAAAATAAAATACTAGAAATGAAAATAAACTAAATTAAACTAAGGTTGTGAGCAATAAGTGGAGAAATGTGTTTAGTTAGATTTCACTACTCCCTAGATATCTTTTACATGTTAATTACTTGTTATAGTTGCGTGGATGACGGATTGTATTCCTTAATACCATTCATGGGGTGGCGCACTTAACTCCCCAATCCTATGAGTGCCTACTTCACTCCTATGTCGAGCCGGCTAAGAAGCTCCTAACATGGGATCATTAGAATTTACTCATGCATTAAATACAACCAATAAAACCTAGTGCACATCGGTTCATGTTTCCTAAGACGTTCAAGCATGTTACCATTTGGAGATCTGGCAGTTTTCTTAAGCCTAACATCGAAATCATTCATCCAATACAACCATAAATAAGTAATCAACACATAATCAACATCTAGGTTTCATTAGATCTAAGCAAACACAAGATAAATCTAGCCTAGCATGGTGGAATTAAGACAAGCACAAGATATAGACAACCAACACATAGACATATTGATTGAATTAGAAGAACACTTATCTCAATTACATATGTAAGGGTTCAAGGGCTGAAAACCCTTGAAAAACCTGTAAAATTCGTAATAGGTTCGGCCTTAGGGTTTCTCCAAACTTGTTCCTCTTAATGAATGAAAATTAGAAAACTATATATAGAAAATTGAGTCTGACGACGTCAAGACCAAATAGGTGACGCCGTCATCTCGCTGCCAAAAGAATTCTCGGACTGCCTTGATCTACATCTGACGCCGTCATGTATTAGGTTCTTCCAGGCCGTCACGTGTTTAACTCTTGACGCTCTTCCTTGTGACGCCTTCATGTCTGCACTGGGCCGTCATGCAATTTACTCTTGACGCCGTCAGGATGGTACTCTTGACGCCGTCACCTACTGTTCCCAGCTTGAAAAATTAAGTCTTTGGCGTTTTCTTCACTTTTATGCTCCAAAAACGTCCGAATTGCTTCCTTTCCAGATTTTACTCCCAAAGTACTTAAAATCACAAAAGGAATAATTTAGGGCAATATTTGATCAAATAAATTCAATTCCGGGCTTAAATGACCCCCTAAAAGTGGTTCATTTTTTGCCTCATCATATACCCTTACACTTGAGATTTGCTTGTCCTCAAGCAAATGCGCTTTTATTCTACTCAAAATACAAGTTAGGGGTCATTTAACACTAATATAAAAGTAATTACAACAAATAATCGTTCCACTAAAGACCAAAGACAAGCACGGAGGTCATACACAAGCACCTCACAAATAGTGTTTAGATACTCACATCTCTCGGGTGTAATAAAGTATAAATTACAATATGGAAACGGAAGATATCTCTCACTATCTGTCATAGCAAAATAGATTACCATAGGCTTGGGAAAGGATCAAACCTCCACCACATGGCGTAAGCACCTAGGATAAACTATCAAAGAGGTCTTTTAAAGGGTTGTAACGTTAGGTGTAGGGATATGAAATACACGGTTTTGTTGGATATAGGCAGTCTTTACTGGTGGCGAGTTAACAATCTTGGTTAATTACATGTACAATGTGGCGTTGCTAAGCCAAGACTAGACTCGACTTAAGCTAATAAATGAAAAATAACAAAAACATAAAATGAACATAAAATAAAAAGGGATGGTAGTTCGTATGTTTTTTTCTCTCTTTCTTCTTTTTCTGTATATATATATATATATATATATATATATATATATATATATATATATATATATATATATATATATATATATATATATATATATATTTACATACA
This sequence comes from Artemisia argyi, assembly GCA_030686995.1. Classification (NCBI taxonomy): domain Eukaryota; kingdom Viridiplantae; phylum Streptophyta; class Magnoliopsida; order Asterales; family Asteraceae; genus Artemisia; species Artemisia argyi. The sequence goes on along the minus strand of CM060687.1, from coordinate 193,261,427 downwards.
ATCTTACCCTACCATCCAAAATAATACATCATAGGGAATGAAAATTCCCCTTACACTTGAATTTTTACATACTTTACAATAAACTATTTTAATGACTCGAATTAAGAAAATCAAAACACTTGGAGTACTTTTAAAATCAACGCACGTATGGGGGTAATAAATGATGTTCTTCCCCATTACTCCATAAATAAGTACTTTACCCATGAGTCCCAATCGTCCCAAAACAATATGTACAAAAATATGACTCGACTTAGCAACCATGTAATCAATTAGATAGTCAACTTAAGGTTTAATAAATAACAATAATGCACCAAAAATGAGTGCATACACGAAAGGGTAAGGCGATTTGGTTGTACATTTAAGTGGGGTGTAACAAATTCTTCCTTTAAGTAAAATGCTTAAAGTTAGAAACGAAAAGATAGGCTCGGAGGGGTGTACTAGGGGTTTCGTGTACTAAAAATGAGTACAACGCTAAGGTGTGGGAAAAATTAGTTGACTTAACTAGCCAAATAATATGACTTAAATGGTCAAGTAATTATGATACAGGTTTAACACAAGGGTGATCCTAATGCCTCTTATCATGTAGTAAATCCTACTACACGAATGTAGTCTCACTAGCGGTCTCGGGATGCATCACTAACGCAAGTTCTAGAATCTAAATGCTACCGGTACTCATAAGCACTAATAGTAAATGCTTTTCCTATCAAATCTAAAGGCGAACCTCACATATTTGGGTGGAAAATTTTTCTGAATGATACGGTTATGTGCTAGTCATACAATCTCCTATCCATGAGACGCTTGCTATGGCTAAAGTTTCACTCCTAAATGTTGTAAAAAATTTTAAATTTGGCGCTAAAATTGCACTAACAAGTATTTCTCATAGTTTTATTACACATATACCATTAAACAAACAAACTCAAGCGAAAGTGTATCTGTAAGGTATCATCATTTTACCCTCCCCTTACACTTAGGATGAACATTGTCCCCAATGTTCAAGTAAAGAATGTAAAAGTAAAATAAGTGTTAGCCTCGCTTTTTATAAAGATAACGTCACACAAGTGAAATGGACTAGATTAGAAACTACAAGGACTACTATTGTCAAGTAGGCAAACTTGTAGTGTATGGAGCCTATAAATACCCCTCATGACTCTCCATGAGGGGTGTTGGAAAGTGTGTGCAAGTTTCACTTTATTTCTTATTTATAAAACACATAGTTTCTCCACCTTTCTCTCTCTACTTTCTCTCTCTAGAAATAACCATGGTTATCATTTATTTTGATCAACCTCGACCTCCCGAAGGTGTTTCTTGGTCATAACAAGTGGCATCAGAGCTAACCGGGGGCGAATCGTGGTGTTTTTGGGTGAAAAAATCGTGTTTTTGGGTGAAATAAGTGGATCTAGTACTGTTCATCGCAATTCTTTCGAGTTTGAAGTGTTTTTATCGAGTTAGGATTTTTCTGGCGAGTTAGAATTGTTTTTTAGCGAGTTAGACTTTTTCTTGCGAGTTAGAAAAATTCTTGCGAGTTAGAAAATTCCTATCGAGTTTGAGTTAGGTTTTTAGCGAGTTTGGGTTGAGTCTTATCGAGTTAGGATACTTAAGACTTACCGAGTTTGAACTCAAGTTTGGCGAGTTAGCCTTTTACCTTATCGTTCATCGAGTAAGGTTTTTTCTTGTGGCTTATACATAGACGAAACTCTGCCAAATTTTTTCTGAGCTTATCGTGTTACAAAAGATCTTATCGAGCTTCAAGATCTTACCGAGTTTGAAATGAGTACCGAGTTTGATACGGTTACCGAGTTAGGGAGTAAGGAGCATTTATCGAGTTTGAGGTATTATCGAGTTAGGAGATTATCGAGTTAGGGGCTTTATCGAGTTTGATGGGTTTATCGAGTTAGCAAAAAAAAAAATAAATAAATAAATAATAAAAAATAAAAAAAAAAGTTTTTTGGCGGGAAAATTTGAGTAAAATTTATTTTTGAGAGGAGACTAAACGTTCAATTTTTACGCGAGATTTTAATTTTGGTATAACGTTGAAAATTTTGGCCCGAAATTCAAATTTTTAGGCCAAAATTCAAATTTTTCGGTGAAATTTGGCGTAAAAATTTTCAAAACTCAAATTTTTCTGGTAACCTTAGAATTGCATTTCATAGTGATTTCCAAATTATGGGCGAGAAATTTTTCCAATTTTATTTTTGGAGGGAAAATACGAAATCACTACGAATCACCCGAAATAGAATTTCAAGCTTCACCAAAACACACCACGGATTGCTTAAACGATCCTGATCAAGAATCACAATCAAATGACAACGGCTAGTATCGGATTTTGTGATTATGGGGATAATTCTTTATCACTTTTCTGGGTTTAAAGTTCATTTCAAGGGCATGTGGACTTATTTATCTCAAAGTCTAGGGGTGGATGGATGCATGACTTTTGAAGATACTTGTTTGTGCATTCACTAATATTGATAGTGACGAAGACTTGGATTATCTAGTTTTCATAGGTCAAGGGGTGGATGGACGAAGACCTAGATAACTATCACTTAAAGGAGTTACGTTGTAGTGCTCAGTGTCATACGAAGTTGTGGATAATCAAGAGGTGATGTACGTCTTATACTTGATGGTTGGTTGGTTGAAGAGTATAGAGTACTCAGAGATTCGATGGTGTATGAACTCTCTACACCGTTCTTTGTCACACCATAGTACAAGATTAAGTCACATATCTATGGGATGTTTACTTTATTGTCAGATTTGTTATATTGGGTTGTTTCTCTAGTTAGAGGTTATTTACTAGCTGGTTGGAATTTGAAGAGGTCGCTTATAGGTTGAAGAGAAGAGAGGAGATTGTAGATAAAGAGAGTCATATCTTAGCGACATATACTCACAGAATGTGCTCCAAAAAGCTGTTATGGCTTCTAAATTGCATTAGAAGTGTAAAGTACAGGTAATTGTATGGCATGTACACAAGAATATGATGATTCCGATGACTCGCAACCATCAGGAGGGAGAAGAACATGCCAAAAGAAGTAGTGTTTCGTCTTCAGTACGTTGGTTGATCGAGGGAACTGTGCTTAATACCAGAGAAGTACCATGAGGTACCAAGTATGTGTTCATCAGAGCTTATTACCAACCTTCTATGCAATGTTATGTGAGTTATGTTGTTATGCTGCTACCTGAACGACAACCATGGTGCAAACACTTTACAATCTACTTTATCCGCTGCAAGATGAAAAGAGAGTTGTCGGTTCAGGAAGGAGCAGAAAAAGAATAAAGGCTCACTAGTTAGGAGGGAGTAATAACCTAACTAGACCATTACAATTGAAGTTCAGAGCTACAAAGACCTTTGCCGTCAGTGTCAAAGTTCATACGCCGAGATCGTCGGAAGAGTGAACTTCAAGTCTGCCTCAGTATCTAGACTACAGAGACTCTGCGCTTCAACAACGTCAACATAGTTTACTATTGTTGTAATGTAATGTACATTGTTTATGTACTTATAGGTCTCATGTAACCATTCACGTGTGACGATATCTTCGAGGGAGATTGTTAGCCTCGCTTTTTATAAAGATAACGTCACACAAGTGAAATGGACTAGATTAGAAAGTACAAGGACTACTATTGTCAAGTAGGCAAACTTGTAGTGTATGGAGGCTATAAATACCCCTCATGACTCTCCATGAGGGGTGTTGGAAAGTGTGTGCAAGTTTCACTTTATTTCTTATTTATAAAACACATAGTTTCTCTACCTTTCTCTCTCTACTTTCTCTCTCTAGAAATAACCATGGTTTTCATTTATTTTGATCAACCTCGACCTCCCGAAGGTGTTTCTTTTGATCATCTTCTAACTCACAGAAACATGCTTTTGCTGTATTCTTGTTATCTCCTATTATAAACACTAGTTATAATGCCCCCGCACGCGCGCGTTTTTTTAAATTTTTTGAATCATATATTTTTATTTTTTAAAAAACAAATAATTTAATCTTTATTTTGTTTGATTTATCATGTTTAATTATAGTTTTTTATTATTAAAGATAATTATTTAAAAATTTTAATCCTATTATTAATTGCATCTTATCTATATTTTTTGTATTTATCTTCTACTTGTGTTATGGATAAATATAAAATGTTACCTAATAAGAAAATAATTTTTTTTAAAATAAAATTATTACTAAATAAGGTATGAATCAATTTTTTTGAAATGGAAAATTCCCAATACGGGTTTTGTTTTATTAGATAAAAGATTACTTGAATTCTAGCAGCTCTGCAGTAGTATTGTTATATCATTTTATGACCATTACTGTATACTATATAGATGTAGGTCACTGAGATACAAATGGAAACGTGAGATGTATTTACCTTTACAAGTAGCGACTTTTTCCCAATATTTGAGAACACAATAACCCCCATCAATTTCCCATCGCCATCAAATTCAAGAGTGATAATCTTGTACCCAGTTTTAACCAACGCTTTTGAGAACAACCTTTATGTCACAGGATTATGAGTGAACAAGTTCGCACATATGCATAACCAAGTAAAAATGATACACAGAAGAGTGTCATTGTGGCATACCCATAAGGTCACTGGAACCTCTAGATGAACTACAATCCAAACCAGAAGGAAGTCCCATTTTCTCAACAAGAACCTGCACAGATACAGCCCATTGAGTTAGTTGGTACATGTGAAAATAGATCTAGTCGTTTTCGGTTAACCCACAAATATGTTTTTCCCAAAACTTGTGAAGAGTCATAAGTATGTATATATACATTTAGAGCCAAAGTCGCATTTGCGTCAAACTAGAATAATTCACTAACGTACGTGTATTCTTACGCGTCAACGGCATCATCCTATGACTTCCTTGGGAGGATTCACATCTGGTAATGTCTCTTTTTCTTTATTCACCCGAGGTGAAGAGGAAGAACTACTTAAGTCCTCGGGCTGGAAGAAACAGAGCAAAATTTTGAAATGAACTACAATAATTTCAACTATATTCACAAATTGCCAAATAGTTGCATAATTTTAACTAAAGTTACCTATATTCTGCTCAAGCCAAATGAAGGAGACTCAACTAAACTAAATTTGTTTGAGAGAGACGCATCCAGTCTTAGGCGTCTCTTTGTGTCTTTTCAACTCAATCCATATTTCGTCTCTCTCATCAAAGATCAGCTTCTACAACGAAAATAGCATGCATATAATTAGTACATAAGTGTTAGGCAAAAAATACCCAAGCAGGCCAAATGATGTTCCAAGTTCCAACATCCAAATAGTTTTTAAGTGCATTAGCATTTAGCCAATAAACTAGAAATAATGAAAATAGCATGCATATAATTAGTACATAAGTGTTAGGCAAATAAATACTTTTGAGCTGCTATGAGTATGATGGTACCCTTCTGATAAAGTAATGGGTCACTTTTTTTCTTTTACCTACAAAAGTCGTCATTAGTAAAGAGTTTATTAAATTAATATATAAACTCCAGAACGAAAACTTATTGATATTATCCTTACCATTCTGAGCTTATGTTGAAGAATGGTAACGGATCCGACAGTATGTTCTTTCCAGGATCAATCAATGTAGCATTTTTAAAAACAGCGCTTAGATTAATTGGCCTAAACAAATTTCACATATGAATCTTGAAATAGTCACAGGAACAGGGCTTTATCTAGTTTTTAAATGTTCTTTCCAGGTTATAAAGAGCTTATAATGGCACGGTATGAAATAACACAAGATAATGAGCAAATACCTAATTAGTTATGCATCATATGAAAGTATTTTAGCACTCTATCAGTAGAATAGTGAGGCAGATGCACGAATATATTACAGGATATATCAACTACAGTTACTTTTGAATACTCAGTCCTATAAAAATCGGCAATTTTTTGCTATATTGGAATGTCAATGAAATTAGATGAATATACCTCAACTGCATTGGAAGATGCATGCTAGTAATAAAATAAACAGATCATTCTTGTAACAGGTCGAAATGGATCGGGTCGGGTCAAAACAGATCATTCTTGTGTCATACTGTATCATTCTTGTGTCATATTATGGGTAAGAAACATTCATTCCTATTAACACTAAAATGTCAAATATGAAAGCAAAAATCATATTATTAAATCTTTGAATTAAATAATTTAGGATTAAAAACATGCTTTGGGCGACATTAGACCCATTTGACAACTCTCTTTTTTAGCTAATTACAATTTTTAACCAATTTGGAAGAATATTGTAAAAACAAAACGTAGGTTGACCCATTTAATAACTTGCCACCTCATACATCTTATAATTTAACTCATCAAACAAGAAAAACACGAGAGTATATTTACCAGGTCAGTAATACTAATGGCAACGCCAATTGATTCATCCTAATCTCCTGAATTGCCAATACATGTCGTGCACCCACATCCAACCGCGTTGAACCCTTGCTTGGTCGAATACATCTGGAACCCACTATACAAATACAGAAAAGTCAGATCCATGCTAGTTCTTTGTTCTTTATGATTATGGGAAAAGAACTGACGAATAAACTGTTAAAGTGGTTCTTGAAAAATATACCTTTTGAGCAAATATTTTGTAACAACTCCAGAGCATGGAGCAACGGTTCCTGGGCGATAACGATGAGGGTTCTTCACTCCTCCGGTTGTCGGAGTAGATTTTTTAGCAGCCCAATAATTATCACTCTCACTACACAAAACCTGGTTTTAATGCAAAATGCAAAGACATTTACTCAAAAAAAGTTATTATCAAATGGACTATCTACTTTACAAAAGCCAAAAAAGAGGTCTGCCGTTTTACCAGCGCAAAAGTACAAATTATTGATTGTGATTATTGTTGTTAAAAAGGGGTTTACCAACTGAAAGCAATCGCTCCCACCTTGCACAGACTTAGAACTACCCGTCACCATTCACAACCACAAGTTTTAATTGAAGGCCAGTACCTGCTAAGAGCCTGAGACAGCATACATTTTCCACAGACTATAGTTAATAAGTTAAGCAGTTTTAGCAAGCATCAGCAATGCAGGGAAAAATGACATATTTGACACAGTATAATATATTTAAAAAAATTGCACAAAAGTGTTATGGGTCAATCCAGCCTACCCATTTCAACCCCCATCACCCGTTTACCTAACCAACAAGCCACCTGATCTGCCCGTTTACCCATCTTAACAAATGTATAATATAACACACCAAACAGTTATCTTGATTAATAGATAATTGTATGTTGAGTCATAATTGTATGTTGAGTACAAATTTGGGTTGCAGCAGCAGCAACTGCAAGCTCCTTTATGATCAGAATGACATTTATAGCCCGATAATTTATCTTAAGAGGTTGTTTAGTTCATAGCTAAATCAAAACATAGATTCTCTAAATTAGAAGGCATTATTGTCATAAACATAATCATCTAACCACTGCATTATTCTATCATATATAACTGGGAACAATGGTTGCTGCATCATACCAGGTGGAGCAACTGGATTTCGTGTGTACCATGGTTGCAGGCGAGGTGGGCAGGCCAACCAACACGAGGGACAAGCTCTTAATAACCCTTCTACTTTAATTTGTGTTTCTAACCCTCTAATAATTACAATCTAACATGCATCTTAATTATAACAATAAAGATAATAAGCCAACACAATACACCACCAAAGAGGAATACAAACAAGTTATCACACTAGCAACATATCTTTCTTTCTTATTCAAGATTACTAAAAATTATCAGCTCAAATTGTTGTTCAGCAGATGTTGTTGCTCAAAATAGCTTATTCAAGTTATGATGCATATGTGACCCCAACCAACATTAAGGGGGTGTTTGGTTTAGCTTATTTTCTAAACTAAATTACTTATCTACAAGCACGATTTTACTACATAATATCTAGAAACAATCAACGAAACAAATCATCACGACAAATTATCAAAACAGGTAATTAATCGATTGTAACTATCCGCCAAACACTCAAACCACTAACTATAGCTAGAACAAAACTTATAGCTCGAGCAAAACTAATTTCGCTAATCCGATTATTCAACTCCCAAGTCTCAGCCAAACACTCTGAAACTGTAACAAAATAATCCATTCACAACTTCAAACATCATAATCACACACACAGACATTCACATAATCGGATCCATTCACAATGAAACCATAATAACTTCATAATTAGTATCAAAACACGAAATTGTGACAACAGAATCCATTAACAATGAAATTAGGGCAAAATTGAATTGAAATTTGAATGTGATGGAAACTTACATAATCGATATATGGAATTTGTTGTTTAGATCAGACTGTGATTTGAATACTAGCATCTCGTTGATTATATGCATGGAATTAGTTAAATGTGATTTGGGTGTTTTGATATTTTAGGGGAAATCTAAAAATATTTCTGGTTTTAGAGGGAAAAGCCAGAGCATAAGAGGGAACAAAAATAAATGACAATTTTAGGGGAATCTAAAAGTGTTTCCGAGAGATTAATGACGAATATGCACGGTTGTCGATAGGGCGTCGGAAAGCTGTCGGTAGGTTAAGCAAATTTCCGGCAAAATTCCGACCAATATCTTATCACTCGGAAATCTGCCAGAAGTCGGTAGGAAAAGTAAAGTTCCAATTTTAGTTTATCATCCGTCGGTAATCCGACAAAGTACCGTTGGTAATTAGTGACGGAAAATTGACCGTCGAGAAATCCGTCGGTGAAAGTCAACTTTCTAGTAGTGTTGGGTCAACTTCTCGCTATACCATTGTTAATAATAATAATAATAATAATAATAATAATAATAATAATAATAATAATAATAAAATCAGGTAACTAAATCAAATATGTTAACTAGTTTATATTCTGGAGAGTATTTGATTTAAGGTGAAAAAGAAAAATATGGATTAGCATTTTACATGTAGAAGGTTCAACATGTGAAAGATGTGGAAACTTCTCAACTCAAGTTAGCTCTTTTCGTGATCACCCCGCACTTTGCAGACATTGATATAGTTGCTAGTTAACCACTTCCTGCTGCTAGGAACTTTACAAAATATACAAAAGCAAGTTAGAAAATGACACATGCGATAAAATAATCAATTAATATAAAACTTGTTCACATGTTCTTGTATATCATTAAATGGAAAGAAAACTTTTAGCCAATGTTCTATTGTAATTAACTGCAGATTAACGAAAAAGTATCACTTCATGATTTTGTGCTCTTGTGGAGTTGCGATTTTCAAATTATGTTATGTTTCTATTTAATCCATTCTAGATATTTGTCCAAAAAGAAATCCTTGATCATCACTAACCATCAATACATGGCTCATGTTTGTTAGTCAATTCATGTTTTTGGCAACCGATAAGGATTCATTACCGCCACTACATGTAATAAATATGCATGTAACATGTTTGATAAAGACGCGTCACTGGAATTGTTCTAAAAATTGGAAGCACCTGTTTTGGATTGCTTGACGAAACATGTTACTCTATCTCTTTATGTATCGTCCGCTCTTGTGTTGGTGTTTTGGCATGATTATTATGTTTAAACCACGAATAGATTTTATGCTAATTTTAGAATTGACGGTCGTCTGTTTCAGCTCATTCAAGGCATTAATAATGAACTTTGTGCGTTATATTAATTTTTTATTTAACAGTCACTACAAAAATGGTTAAAATGCATAAGTATGTAGAGAATAGATTCAATATTTACGCATAGTACAAGTGACCATTAATTCGACCATGAGATGCAAGTGGAACCATATTCCCTCCATGTATAATTACCTAACTCCCATATAATAATACTAACCACATAATATACACAACCCTTATCATTCTCGTATTTGTGTACATTCAATTAACTAAGGGTGCGTTTGGTATGCTGGGAGGAATGACAATGGGTATGAGTTTGATAGTACTCAACTATGAAAGTTTCATTCCCCACTCTCTAGCCATACATGGAGTATGGAAAATAATGGACTTTCATAGTCATAGTTGTGGGCCCAGGCACCCTAAACAAACACCAACTATCACTTTTATAGTGATAGTTGATTCCCAGAAATGGGTACCAAACGCACCCTAAGACCATTAATTAAACACTAGCAACCCTTAAAAGCCTGTTGGCGACAAGTTGCATATCAAACTTAATTTGAACAATTCAATAAAAGGGAAGTTTCCTATACGCTATAGACAATTGGTGTGAACTAGTGCGTCAATACTTCAATAATAATGCAACTTGATGGGCCAACCGAATATGATATTAGACATATAAGTAGAGGGGAGTTGAAGAAAAAATCGAATACATGCACTTGATGGGCCAACCGAATATGATATTTGAGCTCCATTCAAATCTTTTTTGTATCTTATATATGGTTACGTTTAGAAATCTTATACGTAACATTATCTCTTGAGTCATGTTTTGATAGCTAGAATATAAAATCAAAAAAGCATCCAAATGATTTTCAAAACACCAAAAGGGCACATCCAATAGTTAAAAGATTTCATTAGCACCAGTGGCGGAGCCAGAAAATTTAATCGAAGAGGGCAATGATCGACAAAAAATGACTCGATAACGGACCGAACTTTTTATAGTAAAGTTCCAAATGGGTCGGGTCGGGTTGGTTACATTAAATGCAAAAAGGACTTCTTTTAACACTAACTAAGCGAGCGATGTATATTACATGATAAAGCAATTTAATCGAATTCATTTTAAATAAAATCAACTCAACTTGTAATCTATTTTCTTTTCTCTGAACGGATATTCACTAATAAAATATAAACACACAACCAAACATATAAAACAAAGAGCTAAGAGTGTCTAAACTTGTATCGAGTTATTATATCAGTCATAAATCGCTCATATATGCTCGTAAATTTTAACATAGGTGATTTTTGTTCAAGATGCTAATGCAAAACTTTTCACTAAGAGTGGGACTTACGTTTGAAATTTGAAACTAAAACAGTAGCAGTTTTAGATTCCTAATTATACTTGCTTTTATGACTATTTCAAAACTAAATACTGAGTAACATTCAATCACAAAAAAAAAAAAAAAAAAAAAAAAAAAAAAAAAAAAAAAGTAGATAGTTTATTATATTCTATGTTACTCGCATCCCAATATTATAACTTTGGTCTCCACCCTCTCATTTCCCATCTTCAACCATCTTTTCCTGTCATTCCACGGTGTCTAGGACGAAAAAAATCGAAGCTTCAATTGGTGGTTTTTCTTTTTGAAGAGGGCACTTCAATTTCTGAGTTGAGGGCACCACTGATTTTTGCAAGAAATTTAACCATTTTTCCTACTAATTTAGCTATCCTAGTGAAGCTTTGTTGGGGGCCTTTCCCCACTACTAGCAAGGTGGCTCCGCCCCTGATTAGTCGAAAGTATATAAAAGTGCATATCTATAGAAAGATAATTTAATTCTTGTCGCGATGGTATGATTTTTTCGCGTAACGATTAACGGTTTGCTAAATATTTAATTTTTAAAAAAATTGTGAAAGTTTATTTATTTACTTATTTTGATGAAAAATAAATGGACATGATTGGTTCATTGGATTTATGGCAAATATGGAATCTTTATTTATCTCAACTCCTAGTCTTTAAAGAACATTTCTTGGTGCCTTGTATATTAATGTTACATGATGTATCACGCTTCCAGGAGCTTAGACAGCTTGTGTATATCAAATGCATTTCATCACTGAAAGTTCAATGAATTTTGACTTCAGAATCATTTAGTGGTTGTTGAATGAAATCCCACCCGTCTTCATCCACAGAAGAAAGTTGTAAAGCCTGTAATTTGAACAAAATTAGTCAAGCTACCAAATACAATACAAAGAAAGTAAGTTGCAAGTGTAATATCAACACACTGCATATTCAAAAGTTTGCCAAAAAAAGTTGTCCATTATCACCTGATCCCTACTTGACTCATTATGAAACATGCACCATTGATACGTGGGAATCGCACCAGACTTTACCTCTCAAGGGATCTTGAGAAGCTTACAACTCCCACCAGGCAGTGTACCTGATCGTTGTAGTATAGTATAGTGACAAGTACCGGGGGATTGATCGTTCAGCTAGGAATAGTGTCGCTAGGGTTAGAAAACCTAAATACTAGTTCTAAAGGTGAGGGATGATTATTTTTGTATTTTTTTATTTTTTAGAAAGCAAGTAAAAATCTCGGGTTTGAAGGATTTGGGCGGAATTAGTTGCTAGTCAACTAACCCAATACTAAAGATGCAATCAAAATAAAATACTAGAAATGAAAATAAACTAAATTACACTAAGGTTGTGAGCAATAAGTGGAGAAAATGTGTTTACTTAGATTTCACTACTCCCTAGATATCTTTTACACGTTAATTACTTGTTATAGTTGCATTGATGACAGATTGTATTCCTTAATACCATTCATGGGGTGGCGCACTTAATTCCCCAATCCTATGAGTGCCTACTTCACTCCTATGTCGAGCCGGCTAAGAAGCTCCTAACATGGGATCATTAGAATTTACTCATGCATTAAATACAACTAATAAAACCTAGTGCACGTCAGTTCATGTTTCCTAAGACGTTCAAGCATGTTACCATTTTGACGTCCGCCAGTTTTCTTAAGCCTAACATCGAAATCATTCATCCAATACAACCATAAACAAGTAATCAACACATAATTAACATCTAGGTTTCATTAGATCCAAGCAAACACAAGATAGATCTAGCCTAGCATGATGGAATTAAGACAAGAACAAGATATAGACAACCAACACATAGACATATTGATTGAATTAAAAGAATACTTATCTCAATTACACATGAAAGGGATCAAGGGCTTATAACCCTTGAAAAACCTGCAAAATTCATACCAAGTTCGTACTTAGGGTTTCTCCAAAACTTCTCTCTTTTTAATGTGAAAATTAGAAAACTATATATAGGAAATAGGGTCTGACGGCGTCAAGAAAAATCTTGTGACGCCGTCATCTCGCCGCCAAAATACTTCTCGGACTGCCTTGATCTACTTTTGACGCCGTCATGTGTTAGCATTTTCCAGGCCGTCATGCATTTTACTCTTGACGCCCTACCTTGTGACGCCGTCAATTCTGTACTGGGTCGTCATGGAAATTACTCTTGACGCCGTCAGAAATTCCTTCTTGACGCCGTCACCTACTGTTCCCAGCAAGGAAAATTAAGACTTTGGCGTTTTCTTTACTTTTATGCTCCAAAAACGTCCGAATTGCTTCCTTTTCCAGATTTCACTCCCAAAGTACCTAAAATCACAAAAGGAACGATTTAGGGCAATATTTGATCAAATAAATTCAATTCCGGGCTTAAATGACCCCCTAAAAGTGGTTCATTTTTCGCCTCATCAACCATCCACCCATATTGCCACCTCTAATCATTGCACAACCCTTATTATCTCCTTTGGACTTGTGGGCAAGGACAATTAATGTTCGAGGCAACAAGGTATAACTTGTAGTTATTCGAGTATGCTTTAACGCTAGCAATCATTTCCCAAAAGGTCAACGACGTTGGCACATGTCAGTAGAAGATTTGCTTCCTGAAAGTTATGTTGATAAAGCATCAGATTATATGGAGGTGGATGTCTGGTTCGATTAAGGTCTATTTCTAGTTACACACTTGTAACACCCCGTGAATGACGCATCATAATTACTCAATTTTAAAACTTTTACGCGGAAATAACTACACTTTATCAAACACTCTGTTACGCTTTTGACCAAAAAACCCTATAAACATTCAGCCCTTTAAAGTGTTGGTAAATAAAACTAGACTCAATTACCTTCAAAACCTTGGGTGGCATGACCCGTGACGACTTATGGCTCAAAAGATATGATTTTTAGAAAATTGTTAAATTCTGAAAATCCTTTCCAACTGCAGGTTGAAACTTTATGAGTAAACAAAGCAACTCCCACCCGCAGGTTAGGATTTCAAACCGCCGGTTGGGGGCCTGCAGCTCCCAAATCTTGCGTTTTGACAACTTTTTACGATATACCAGTTATACCACTTTCACATTACATCAAACTTTGTTGATTTCATTAGTACATTGTAAATATCATTTTCTTACATAAACATTTACCATTTGACCACCGGAATGCTACTTTACCATTTGACAGGTCTTATGTCAAAACCCGTTTTGACCCATTTACATATATAACTTATACCACTTTCATATTGCTTCAAACATCCCGGAAATCATTAGCTTAACATAATAAATCATGTTCATAATCATTAACCCGTTTACAACCTAAAATGGGTATAGTTTCACATCATTCCAAACACCCTTTAAAACATGATCATAGACACTTAAATCATGTTATAACATATCGTTTAACGACTCAATTACTTCAACGACCATGACATGTACTTTGACACTTGACAATACGTTCATAAACCATTTTAAGACTAACGGTTGTACAACATTGACTTGAGATCGGTATCTACATATGCTCCTACTTTCATACCATGCTACTAATCTTTCGCATTAATAATCCTTAAACCTTAGCTCAAGCTTACCATCTCCATCACATATAACCTACAAAACATTGATAACTTAAACCATAAGCAAAAGGCTTAATAAGTAAAACGATTATAACATAATATCATAATCATTCACACATTACGCATCATATCCCATTAATCCATTGTAATCATTGAACATTAACACATACCTTCAATTACTCAAGGTATCTCTATTCTATCTCAACCACGTCTAAGCACACTTTAACTAACACATTATTGGATAGCTACATCGCACTAAACTTTAATCCATTTTCACATAAGCACAAGCATTCATAACCTTAATGCATAAAACATAACACATAATATGATGAAGTCAATATAACAACATCTTATAACTCTTATAACTGGTTTACTTACCTCGATTCCAAGCTAAGCTAATCAAGGCATCACCATCATCATCAACAACGACACCATCAATCATTCTAAGCATCCTAGCCATATCAAAATAACACAACTTTTAATTATATAACCAAATAACCATAACAATGGTTATTCAACCATTAACCCATTTATTAATACTTAAATTCGTCATATAATCATATGTTGATTATATGATAACCATCTTATAAAATTACCCACTTTACATCAATACCATTAGCCTCATAATCTTTTACATCCATTCAATTAGCTTAAACATTCTCATTTACCCATTTCTCAAAATTAGGTACATAAACCCTAACTTCTTGAATTCAACAATTAACTTAAGATAAGGGATTGCTTACTTGAAAGGATGTTTGGTACGTACTTATTTCCTTATTTGGAGCACTAATCCTTCACCGGTTTGATCATTGGAAAACCTTGGTCTTCCTTCCTTTTCTCTCTAAACTGCCACACACAATACACACTCCTGGATAACCATGAAATGTGTATAATCCTTGAGATTTCTAGATACAACTTTCTTCATTTCAGAGTTATGTACCAAATTGACACTTTAAGCCCTTCAAGTCCATTTACTTCTATTTTAGCCAAATGTAACTTTATTACTAATGCACTACTTGACAACATTAGTCCTTTAAGTATATCTTTCTTATAATTGTGACACATTATACTTTTTGTAACCATTTACATAACATTTAGTACTTATAGTTGACTATTGGGTTGACTAACCAATACCGTAAGACCTTAAAACTTATAAATGTCATAGTCAACTATTCCAATGGCATTCTTGTAATAAGATACTTAGACCCGGTTTCAGGGTGTTATAATACTAGACATGAACCGACCTTGAGATTCACTGCTCCAAATTATACCAGGGGGAGTTGTCAACCAGTTCTTTAGCAACTACTCTCCGTAGTGAGAGTCATTGATCCAATACTGCCTCATTTTGTGGCAAAATCTCACTTTGAATATAATATTGACAATGCTCATGTGAACAAATTTCTTTCTTTTTTTTAATCAAAATGGCCCACTGTAAGTGAAAAATATATGGCTTGCCTTTCCTGAGAAAGACAATGGTTTTGGGGGGAATACTCGAGGTAACTACAATAATGTCTTCCTACTACTACCTTTCATATATTAATCTTTACATCGACCCTTTATGGGTGAAAAAATATTATGAAACTGCACATGCATCTAATTTAAGAGCAAAGGTAAATAAAACTTTGGAGATTGCGCGGACCGACAAACTCATTGGTCATAGTCTTGAGGCGAAGGTATACCTCCTTCCCTCTGATGGTAACCTTGCTATGAGATTAAGGAATATATGTGAAGCTAAAGTTGATGGGGACTTAGTGAATCGCATATTTATAACATATTAGATATTCTGATTATTATTTTGTAGATGTAGCAAGATATATATGAGCATGTCTGAAGATTCTTAAAGATTAATGAGCAAAACTATGGAGGTGGCAAAATGAGCGAGTTCCGGTAACGAAGCTAATGGCTAAGCCGAAACATTTTTAGTGCAATTTTTTAGTAAATAATTAGTGTCTCTAATATTAGTACCAAAAGTATATATCATTTTATGTGCCTTAGGATTTTTTATACATTAAAAATACACTTTTGTTGACCTTTGACCCTAAATCCATTTGATATCTCCTTTTAATATAAATTTTTGATTTTACCTATTTGACCTATTAGAGATAAAACATAATTGGAATAACCAATCTATAAGTAGATGAGTCGAATTGCCACTCTAGATTGAGATTCGGTAATGTAGATTGAGATCCTTTCAACTTTGGAGAGCACACCAGCAGAAAAGATGCCATATTGTGGAGACTTTTTGATTCAGGGATATGGTTCAAAATGTGAAACATGTTATTGCTGGCTTTGCACGACCCAAGTTGGCTATGATGTTATCGGGAGAAGATTCCCAACTCAAGTTGGCTCTTTTCTTGATCAACCCACTCTTTGCCAACTTTGCCATGATGTTATTGCTGGTCAACAACTCCTGTTGCTAGGAACTTTACGAAAGATACAAAATAGATTAACAAATGACACATGGGACGACTAATCAATGAATATATTCTACTATTAGTTGGCCAATTTAATAACAATTGATTATAAAACTTGTTCGCATGTTGTTGTATGACTTTTAGCCAATGAATATCACTTGTTCACCGTAATTAACTGCAGATTAACCAAGAAAATATCACTTCATGATTTTGCTCTTGTGACTTTTAATTAATGTTATGTTTCATTTCAACCAATTCTCGTTATTTGCTCAAAAAGAAATCCTTGATTGTTTCATAATCATCTAGTGAATGTTAAGCAGTTAACTTTTGATTCATGTACATAATTATTGCAACCTGATCTGGGATTATTATCCAAGTTATGGTAGATATTATCGAAGTTATGGTGTTCATCTGAATAGTTCTATTGTTAAGCGTTCATAAACTGTATTAGAACTTGGTTAGAAAAGCTGTGAGTATTGGTGGGAATTTCAACCCATTAACTAATGGACGGGTTGATTTGGTTATGTTTCATCTTTTACAGGTCAGGGGTATAATTAAAAGTTAAAAAGTGTACATTATAGGCTCGCTCTTTCTTTTTATAACAAAGAACGTGGACAGGTTTACGTTGAAGAATTCCTATCATGGGTCTAACTAATCATCGATACATGACTTTTGTTTGTTGATTAATTCAGCTCGTCAAGTGATTAACAATGAAATTTGTACGTTATGTTAATATTTTAATTTATTTAACATCCACTACGAAAATGGTCATTTTGTGGGTTGTGGCACACAATATAATGGCAAAAGTATGTAGAGTATCATATTGAATGTTTATGCATGGTTTAAGTGAGCATCACTTCATGAGCTGCAATTAGAACCATATTCCCCTCTTGTATAATCCCCAAATAATCCTAACCACACAACATCCACATCCCTTATCTGTTATCTGTCAAAATTTTGTATAAACAATAATAAGTGGTTGCTGAGAAGGTGCATGCATATTATTTTGATGTTTGTTGTTTTGTTATGTATTACTTTCAAACTTTGAATTATTCAACAAAATGGATGGTTCCTATACGCTATAAGCCTATAAACAATTTGTGTGATCTTAATAGTCAAAAAGTCAATATGTCTACTACAATTAATAATGCAAAAACCAGACCTCCATCCATTAAAGATAAGAAGGAACCACACACTTATCCACATCTTGCATATATACAAACACAAACCGAACATATTTATGCACATCACCCAAACACTCCTTCACTTCTTTTTTTTAACAATCCACACACCCTTTTTTGTTGACACAAACAAACAGATACTATACATACATGATGTCTTCAGTCAATCATGACGACTTTACTCACTTAAAAATCCCCCTTGCAGATGTAATATCCGCCACCAATAACTTTTCTAAAGAAAACCTCACCAAAGAAGCTGATTTTGGAAATGCTTACACGGGACAGCTCTTGTGGTCGGGTGAGTTGATTGAAATCGATATTCGGAGGTTTAATAAAGAAAGGAAGGATGGAGAACAAGAGTTTTGGATGGAGATTTCCATGCTTTCTAGTCTCAAGCATAAAAATCTGGTCTCTCTTGTTGGGTTTTGTTATGAGAATGATGAGAAGGTCATCATTATCAAGCGTGAGACCAGATTAAGTCTTGATAACTATTTAAGTGACACGATGGTATTGACATGGGTGCGAAGATTGGAGATATGTGTTGGTCTTGCAAACGCATTGAGCTACATTCATTATGATGAGCACCGTGATTTTAGCGTAATACATCGAAACATCGACAGTTTGAATGTCCTATTAAATGATAATTGGGAACCCAAGTTATCTGAATTTAGACTTTCCATGAAGGTTAAAGCGTCTGAGAGGCGTGATTCATTCCATGTTGATAGAGTTTGGGATAGGGAGGGCTATACAGACCCGGTATATGTAGAGACAAAGAGTGCACACCACAAGTCAGACATATATTCCTTTGGGATCGTAATGTTTGAACTACTGTGTGGTAGGAAAGCAGTAATCAACAATGACCAAGATAATAAGTACTTGGCTTTGGTGGCGTTACCCATTATAGGGAGAAGAAACTCGATGAAATAATTGATTGGGACCTATGCAATCAAATGGACTCTCAATCATTTAACATTTTCGCGGAAACAGCGTATGACTGCTTGAACAAAGAACGATCGCAGCGCCCAAATATTGATGAGATTGTCACAAGACTTGAGAAAGCGTTGGAACTTCAACTCGAACATCAAAATGAGGTATGACGGTTTTTCCTCTTCCATC
Organism: Artemisia argyi; assembly: GCA_030686995.1. NCBI lineage: Eukaryota > Viridiplantae > Streptophyta > Magnoliopsida > Asterales > Asteraceae > Artemisia > Artemisia argyi. The sequence continues at coordinate 193,242,257 of CM060687.1, read as the reverse complement.
TTTCTATGATACAGCAATAAATACTACTATCTGTTTCTTTGAATTTCTTTTATTTACCACTTTCTAAGACTTTTTGTAAATGTCTTTTTCTTGTAATTAATATATATTCATAGCAGTTATATCATGTTACTTAATAGTCACAAAATTTTCATATAAATTTAAAATAATAATAATTATATAGTTGTACTCTATTACCAGATTATTATTTGAATTTTCGTGTAATTATCTTTTTATATTCTATGAACAAAAATAGTTATCGGAGAAGATGACCATTATGAATTATTTATAATTATTTTTTAAATAAAATTACACAAATATATAGTTAAAATCCCGTTAGTGTGACTTATGTCACAACTATGTGCATGCATGAAGGTTTAAAACTAGTATATGAAGAAGAAGAAAGAGAATATGAATATGGATTGTTAACGTAATATTATTATTTGACCCGCCACCCACACTAAAGCTTATTAGTTAATCACCCATTTTACATAAACAACTGACTTAGCAACTTGCTAAGCCAACACACGTATCGATCAGTTAAATGCCTTTAGTGAAAGTCGTCACTAAGAAATTCTACTAACAGCATAGACGCATAGTTAACTGCCTTTAGTGAGTTTAGTGACGAAATATCTTGTCACTAGATATCAATAAGCTTATCATATGATATTATAAAAACAAATGCTCAATTTCTGCTATAAACCACGTTTAAGTAGCTGGTAAAACTAACAATGTTCATTGAAAATTCAAAATACTAATTCCATTAATGTAATTACAACACGTTTTATGTCCAGAATACATAAAATATCAACGTTCTTTACAAAAAGGAGCAAAAACAAACTCATCTATAACCTAGTAAATGGAGAAATGAGAAAGCTCATGACGAGCAAGTTCCCAGATGAGATGTCTTCTAGATTATTGAAGCATGATCGCTGTTTCATCCAAACAAGTACTTGAGGAGCTGCATCATATCATCTCTGACTTTGAGACCTATTTGCCAACATCTAATTGCATGATCGAAATTGCCAAATAGTACTTTCTCCATTAGAATTGCAAAAAAGAGGGAATTGTTCACTACCAGAATTTTAACTCTTAGGAACTATTCTAAGATTAAAGCATATATATTTGTCCAAACATCCAAGTTTCTGATGTCCAAACAGCATGTAATTGCTCTGAAAAACAGCATACAAACCTTTAAAGATAATTAATTGCCAATCGCTGCAAAAAAACAGCATACAAACATGTAATTGCTGCAAAAAAAACATGGTTGCTGTAAAAAACTGTGTCAGAACTCAGAACAGCATATAAAAGCTGTAATTGCTGCTAAACAATAACATACAAATATGTAATTGCTTTTTAAAAAAGAGAGCATGTAATTGGTTCAAAAACTTGTTTCCAAACAGCCATGTAAAGGCTATGTCCAAACAACATATAAAAGCTGTTAAGACAGCATATAAGCTTGTCCAAACAGTTCATCTTTCTGCTGTCCAAATAGCATATAGAAAGTGTTTAAAACACCATAAAAACCTGTCTAAACAGCTTTTTAAGTCTTTAAAAACTTGTAAAAAGCAATGTGCAACACATATAAAAGATTTAATGACAAACCCGGGCAGAATTATAGAATCGGGTAAAACCTGGCGGGTGACACTGGGTTTTGAATTCTTAAAAACCGGTTTCTTTTGACCCGTTATCTAAGCCGCTTCGACCGGTCGAACTAGCATGGTCGAATCGGGTTTCAAAACATTCAAAAAAGAAAAGTGGTATTGTAAAAGTACTTGTTGATGTCTGCAAAAATTTGTGAACTATGACCACCCAACCGATATTTTGATAGGACGTCCTGCAAACGTTTATATGAAACTGGGGGAGTGTCCCTGGTAGACGATTAAAATTAGAAACCACGGGATTGCTGAGTTACAAAGTAAAATCAAATTTTTATAAGTAGTATAGTTATAAAATCTATCTGTAGCTTAGCAAGTTCATTACGATATACACAAGGTAGTATGTATGGCCTTGCCCTTTTTCTTCAAAATTACATGTAAGCTACATATGAGTTGTCCGTCCCCTTTTTGTTTGTGTCTTTAACCTCAACAATTAAACTTTTAGGGACTCTAATCTCCAAGTATTTTCTCATTTCAAAATTATCTTCAAAGAAAACCACAAATATTAACATACTTATGACGAATTGACTGGAAGAGAAGCAACTTCCCTTTTACGGTTCGACTCATTTACTTGTAAATTTGTCAGTCCAGGACTCCAGGTTATGGTTTGTCTCTATGTGGGGATAAAAAAAAATAATAACTGATAAGGAAAAAGGTCTATTAGGTCACTGGTTAAGACTCGATAGTGACCCACAGTGTAATTTTAGTGAATAAAACTTTCTAAATCCTTTTTATTAACAAAAATAAAAAAATAGATTATTACTATTGTAATAATATGGCTATAAAACATACTTATTAGAATATCATTATTACTAAGTAATGTTTTTGGGGTATTATAAGCATACTCATGTGTCTGCAATTTCATTCACAGGTCGGATACCATAGTTTTTCCTGGATACCACTTTATCAACTTATCTTGAGTATTCCAAGCTACTTTATCACCTTCTACCCTTGAACCTTATGCAATCATTTAGCAATTTCTCAGATTCAGAACTCTTTTGTGCCAGCAGTCTTTATCATTAATACCTTGTACTCCAACTTACCTTCCAACATATTCATGTTTCTCACTTCTCTCCAATTTCATATACACTCATCTTGATATTAAACTTGTCAACCCTTGAATATACACTCAATTTCAGATTACCAAATATCAGCATCTTACTGCTCTCTAATTTCATATCCACTAAATTTCAGATTACCAAATACCAACATCTTACTACTAGTTTTTCTTTCCACAGCAGAAGAGTTCTTCCCTTTCAAAATCAGCAACTTGGCTTTTAAAGTTTCCATCACAACATTTAATAATATGTCTCTCTCCATTCCTTTCAATATCCTGAAAAAATCATTCAATTCCAATATAGTCAAATAAAGTATCTTGCAACAGCTACGAAAACATGTCACTGGAAGCAACTTCAAACATCAAATGACAAAATATCAACACTAAACAAAAGTATATTGCAACTATAACAATTTACTGTTACACAAAGCACATGCCATAGTTTTTTTTCTTCTGAACACCACTTTATGAACTTATCCGGCCACAAGACAAAAACATGCCTTTGAATGCAATGAGGGAAAGTATCGCCCATGTAGATCAAATGCTTTATAACACCTTAGGAGCAAATATATTGACTACATTAACCAAGACTATATCTCAACATGAAGTCACACTAATCAAAACAATTCAACTTAATAAGACCATTCACTTGATCACTTCCTAAACTTCTAAAGAATGTTAAGAGTATTTTAATTACTATCCACAAACATAATGACTATAAACTACAAGATATATGCAGAATTAGACCTAACATGTCTTAGACATGGTTCAGGAATTTTATCAAACAGTTTGTAGGCGTTATTATACTCCCTTTTTCTAACTCACATTTTAACTTGACTATTTTACAGATAATGAATGAATTTGCTCACCTCAGAGTCCCCCTTCAAAATATCCTATCTGCCACCAACAACTTCGCTAAACAAAATGTCATCGGAGAAAATGAAATAGAAAAGAGATACAAGGGACAGTTCTTTTGGTCCGGTGAGTTGATTGATATCTATGTTCGGAGGTTTAATAAAGATATATGGGATGATGATAAAGAACAACAGTTTTGGACAGAGATTTCGATGCTTTATTCTCTCAAGCATAAAAATCTGGCTTCTCTTGTTGGGTTTTGTGATGAAAATGATGAGAAGATCATCATCATCAAGCTTGAGACCAGGTATAGTCTCAGCAACTATCTAAGTGACCCGGTGAGGTTGCCATGGGTGCGAAGAATGAAGATATCTGTTAGTGTTGCGCATGCATTGAGCTACCTTCATTATGATGAGCCACGCGATTTCAGTGTAATACACCGGAAAATCAACAGTGGCACCATTCTATTAAATGATGAATGGGAACCGAAGTTATCTAGGTTTGAATATTCCATGAAGATTAAAGCATCTAAAAGGCACCATTCATTTCATACTAATATACTTAAGTATAATAAGTATGGGTATGGAGACCCAACATATATCGAGACTAAAAGTGTGAACCACAAGTTAGATATGTATTCCTTTGGGATAGTGTTGTTTGAACTAGTGTGTGGTAGGAAGTCAGCAAATGACGACAAAGATGATAATCATTTGGGTTTGCTCGCCATTTCCCATTATCGAGAGAAAAAACTCGTTAATATAATTGATAAGGATCTATGGAAGCAAATAGACATGCATTCATTCAACATGTTCGCAGAAATTGCGTACGAGTGTTTGGACGGAGAACGATCGCGACGCCCAAATATAGATGACATTGTCCCAAGACTCGATAAAGCTTTAGAACTAGCACGCGACAACAGGCCGGTAAGACCTTTTTATTTTCTATTTTATGGTCACGCCATAATGTGTTCTCCATTTTCATCTACGTTAATTTCAACCAAATTTTAAATGAACATTATGAGATGACAAATACAAACCAATTTTAGCATATAGAATCACTTTTGATAAAACAAAGGCATATCTCCACTATATATAAAGAGAAAAAGCATTTGTTTAAAAACTATCAAAATGAAAAATATGAAATTGTTAATCTACGCATACTTTCTATACTTTTCAATAGTACTTTACATCCATATATATTCTTTTCATGACTAATTATAAGCTGAAAGTTTGACACAATAAAGAATGTACATCCATTTCATACCGGAAACACATAACTAGCAATTTCGCAACTATAATTACTTGCCTTTTAAATTTTTGCCACTATGCACAAGTAGTCACCTAGTCTATATAAGTGGTATAATTTGTATTTAACGCTCATGTTTTATTCATATATTTTACTACTACTTGATAGTATGGTTATTTAATAATTACTAATATCTTTAGTCTTGGTCAATTATTGATTCAACTATTTTAACTCTTAAAGCAACATTTTTATTCTTAACTTTCTTTGTTCATTTAAAAAGACCGCTTAACTTTCAATGATCATTTGATAAAACCCCTTAACTTTTGATAACCATTTGACAAAATCTTTTAAGTAACATTTTGACAAGCTTTGTAATATATAATATTAAATGACCTATTATCTTGATTACCCGTTCCGACACACGATACGTCGCATTTTTGCGGTATTTAGTTATTAGGTTAACCATTTTTCTTGTGTTTAAATCAAGGGGACCTATAAGTTTGTTTTGACCATTATAACTTTTTAGGGTATGTTTGGCGACAAGCTTTTTAGAGCAATTTTTTAGCATTTAGCATTTGAATATTAAAGTTTGTTTCGCAACAAAGGTTTATCATTTTTGTTTTCGTTAAATGCTACTTTTTTTAATGCTCATTTATCAAGCATTTAGTATTTTAGTTTTGTTCAAATGCTACTTTTATAATTATAGTTGTATTACCAAACGCGTTCTAGTAAAACAAACTACGACTGCTAACCGCTACCGCTAACTACCACCGCTTGTTTCACCAAACATAACCTTATTCTTTTTAATGGATGTATATAGTTGATATTCTAAATCGATAACTAAAAACAAAAAATAAAATGCAAATTTGAAGAATAGTATCAACCCCCTTGATCCAAAAAATAAATAAATAAAAAAGTAAATAAAAAAATTGATAACTTAAGCACCAAAAACCACACAGTTCGACGTATCATGGGTCGTGTCGGGTAGTCAAAGTAATAGGTCATCTAATGTTGTAGATAAAACATTGTCAATAACACTAGTTATAATGCCCGCGCACGCGCGGGGTTTTTTTCTAATTTTTTGAATAATGTATTTTTATTTATTAAAATATAAATAATTTAATCTTTGTTTTTGTTTTATTTATGGTTTTTAATATTGTATTATACGATGAAGAGAGCTCGACTATGTGTAGTTATAATGTTCGTAAAAGCAAGAGTTTTTTTTTTTTTTTTTTTTTTTTTTTTTTTTTAAATAATAAGACACTGAATATTTATCATAAGTCATTGCGTTATACCGCATGTAAGTTTGTTTTTATAAACTTGGTATGAGCATATGTGAGATTTTTAATGATAATTTATCAAATAATATGTTGAGCCGTTGTTATATGTACAATATCGTGTATTCATTTGTTTACCACGGTAACATGTGATTACGCTTTTATATTTTTAATCTCGTACATATGTAGAGTTTTGTGTATTTTGATTAGCGTAATCTGATAATGATAATGATAATGATGATAATAATAAAAATATCAGTAATAACAATGACAATAATAACAAAATAATAACACTAATTACAATAAAAGTTATGGAATATTTGGAAATTATAGTTTTATTAAAATTATAAACTTATTATTATATATTTTCTCTAAAGTTTTATAAATTACCTCCTCATATTTTAAGTATTTTTACTTTAGATATGTCATATTCTGATAAACTTGGTCATTACACTGATTTGCCTTCTTTCACACAAGCTTTATCAACAAAAAAATGTGTTGATTGATGCCTAGCATATTGCTATGCCATATGATTATAGAGAACATACTTTTTTTTAACCATGATTTCAGACCTTTTGATCGACTAATCCACCGGGGTTTGAACCCACCGCCACATAGAAGACAACGTATTCTTGGTTTACAAAACCCTGGTTTAAAGCATTTACAAAAGATTGTATTATTGGTTTACAAAACACTGGCTTAAAGCATTTACAAAAGATTTATAAAATATGTACATTATGCCCATTGGAAATTTTTTGTTGCCTAAGAGCGCTCGGTATAATAACGCCCCAACGACGTTATTGTTGACTTGGCCGGTGTTGATGCCGCGTTACCACACCAACATAGCTAGCATTGGGGCTGCGTTACCAATGGCGTGGCTACAACAACGTAAAATGAAACGCATGTGGGGACAAAAAAAAAATTACAAACACACCATTGCTACTTGTATATTAACATGTGTGCATTTTTTTTCACTAAAGTGAGTTGTGAAATCAAAAATTATTTATACTTTAAAACATTACTAATTTTGCCCTTAACATATATGTCATTAGCTTAGTGGGTTGTGAAAAAATGGGCCCGGTTACTACAACCAATAAATGATTGTCACATAGATTTAGGCATAAGTTTTAGGTCTCACAATCACTTCTCGTTATTTAATTCAAAAATACTATTGTTCGTCCCAAATAAAGTACATCGAAGAAAAATATAATAGTAGTGATTGTCAAAAGCTTGAAGAACCATTTAAAAATTGTATCAAAGACATTCACTTTTAGTTATAAGAAAGGGTTCATTAATAAGTGGTATGTCAATATCTAATTCCATATTTACACATGTACAAACACACTGTAATAGAAGTAGCAAAGGATTGCTCAGCACCAACTTTTAGTAATTCATTTCTAAGTTGCTTTCATCAGTAGGCCGTATGCTATTCAATATCTACAATGACATTTGATGACAATATAAAGGAAGTTGTCGTTTAAGACCATAACTCAGTATCAATAAGCATTCAAGGAAATAAGTAAACAAATTGAACTTATCCAGCCAAATCCTCGAAGCAAAAAGATGAGGGATACAAACCACAAAAAGGCCACAAGCAAACCCTACAATCGCAATAAAATATGGAAGCCTCATGGCATTATCGACTTATCGTCCCTCAAGAGCACATAGGTAGTCTACAAAAAATGACATAACATGTGGTTACTTTTATGTATGCCCATCTTTAAGGCTTTAACAGCACCTAAACAATTTGGGTAATATAAAATCATGTTGGTATATATACCTTAAAGTGCTTGACCAGCCAAAATGACATAACCCACATTGATCATAAAAAGGTTTACATATATCCATGTAAGAGAATAAGCTTTCGGGCCTGCAATAAACTAAAAGCCTTCATCATTTTTCTACATTTAGTACCCACTAACTAACACACACGAAGAAAGATATATTAAGAAGTTCATTAATTACCATATACGAATCCTACAAGATCTCGGTATCTAATACGCCTCTTCCCACCAAATTCGTGAAGCTTTGCAATGAGAGCATTTGCGTAGAGTGAAATGGCTGTAGCTAAAATTAAACCGACTACTCCACCTAGCCAACCAAGAGGAACCATGACTGCACCTGAATATCCACACACATTTGCACTGTTAATACCAGTTGTAAGAACAAAACTGACTTGAAACCATGAATCTACATCAAAAGAAAACTTAATAGTTAACTTCTGCATATTATAAAGGTAATGATAAATTAATTGTGTTATTACCATAATCTTCAACTACTTAAGTAGGGTTCTTAGTACCCTCTTGTTTACTACTTTGACTAACATGTAACTTTTAGTAAAAGTGTGACCATTTAACGTTGTCCACTATACCCTTCAATAATGATAAAATACGAAATATACTGAGCAAAGTTTATAATTTCTAAGCTTGACTACGGAAATACTCAGAAAATTTACTAAAACAAAACACTTTGCAATTTCACTTTTCATGGGACATCTCACATGAAAATTTAAGAAATACTCATAGCATCGAGGAGAGTTAAAGCATAGTTACATTTTCAATTGGCCAATAGGAGGCTTGATATTACAATTCAGCTCTCCTATTGGTCAATTGAAATATCCAATTGGCCGAAAAAGATTTTTTCCCTTATTGTATAAAAGATGAGATGGCTCTAAAATAACTAATTTTCTATATAAAAAGACTAAAACTACTAAGGTAAAGATATAATAGCTACTAAGATATTTTCAAAAATCCTTTTGACACCGTAATCATTAGATAGCGTTTTTAAAGTAAAAGAGTGTTTACATGGTTGAGTATATCACGATAAAAAGAAGGTCGAACGCACAATCTAGAACACAAAATTGATTTTGTTATAGGCCATCAAGCTAAGCATACAGTAACAAATATCTCTCTTTGTCTTTCAGCTCTTTTCTTACTTCTCAAAACCTCTTAAGTTTGTGCTGTTTTTTAGACGTCTTTCATCGACACTGTCTCCTTTAAATGACCTATTCCATAATATCTTTTAAAGTTACACATCTTAAACACCATTTCAATCATAAGTTTGGTAATATAAATTAACGCATAAACATGTAGAAACAAAACTGTAGCTTACATAGATAATATAGATTTTCCATCTTGGTCCTAATTGAGCTCTTGTGGGTTTTATTTGCTCTGTTGCCTTCCTCGATCTACATTCAATCTTTCACAAACTAATAGACCGACAAATTAATGAGATTGTAAATTACCATTCATTTTGTTTATGAGAAGCCATTGAAGTCGAGACTCCTTGCTATTGTCCCTTTGATGGTAGATAGCAAATCATCAAATAGAATTCTCTTGCAATTTGGTTGGATTTACCTAAAAACCCTATAGGAAAAAAATAGCCTGATCAATAGCATGTTGGGATACAGTAATTTACTTGAATTAACATATTAAATTTACCTAAATTGACAAATCACGAGGTTCCAACGCATTACACACTTGCTTAAATTCATCTTAATAGTTGATCACGAACTGAAGTAGCTTCTTCTGCACACCAAGATCGTTTGCTACTTGGCTCATCTTCATGATGTTTTCCTGATCCTTCCGTCACTGAAATCTCAACTTGCTCTTCTTCCCCATTACGACTGACCTTACATTCAATCCCAATTATGTATTCTTCCTTAACTTCCTCAATATGATCCTCTGATCTTACAGGACCGGTAACTTCTTCCAAGTTGTCTTCGGTGTGATCGTCTGAACTTGAAGGATCAGCTTATAAGGCTCTTTCTTGATCCAATAGCTCCTCTTTTTGGATTGTAATATACTGATTTCCAGCCTTGGCAGTGAATAGATAGTCCTGTTATTACATCTTCGACGGGACATTCGTATTTCAAACCAACCTATAATACAAAAGTACATTGCAATAATGTTAAGTTGCTGAATTATGATGATGATTTACTTCTCAAAAATCAGATAGCATGGGCCTAGAGATGGCAAAATGTCAAAACGGGTAATTTTTGTATTTGTCATAACAGGCCACGTTGTGTTAGATTGGCTTAGAATTACAAACGGAAAACAAAAAAAGTAAAACCTCTTTGCCCCATTCAGTGTCAGTTTCGAAGGTGTATGTCTCAAGCTTTTTTAGTTCTTCATTTGTGTTTCCACATGTCATCTCTTTGTGATCATTAGCCAGGTTCCAATGATTCTTTTTCTATCATATAAACTTTTCCCTGGAAGAATTTATCTCCGGTGAAAGCAATACCATGAAAACCAATCTTCTACGATCAACAAAAACCTATTAAACGCTCTTAGCGACATTTTAAATAAATCAAACATTATACGTGTATTTATATAGTTCAACTCACGAATTACTCTAATCGAACCACCATAAAGTTCATTTTAGTAAGGTTTTCAAAAGATTGTGGGTACTGAACATAAGCATTCTCATGGCCTTTCTCTTCGTCCATGAAGTAGCAAAGCGTGTCTCTTATAGTATCACTACTATCTGAGTACATATCACAGACATTCAGGATTATTGGTCTATTGCATATCTTTGATGACACCTGTATCTGCATTAAATTGTAATGTCCTCCAAGTGATTGAGACAAAAATCTGAACACTCTTATAACGATAGTAATTAGCAAATACATACCAATGCATTCATGGCTCCAGCTTTAAAGTCATAAACTGATCTGCATCCTTCAATGCAAGCTGAATAATAAAAGTTCAAGTATTAAAAAAAATGGTAACTAAAAATATACAAATCGACAACAAAGCTGAGCTTGACAATAAAGATCACTTACGCTAGCATGGGTTGTAGGATCAAGCCCACTCAACGATCTGCGTTCAGACACCACTGCAGCAAGAAGGTTTCTTATAAGATCTTCTTCTGAAAAGTTTGCCTTCATGAATGACAAGTGAATAATTCCTGTTTTGTCTGCTCTGAACTTAACTTTCCCCTTCTTAAATTCCTTTATGGTCTGCTATACACAAAAGTAATACTTTGGTTTGACTAATCATCCTATGTGATTCTTTGCAGTTCATGTTGTCAGGAGGCAGATGAGTGTGATAAGGGAGCATATCTCACGTCACTAATTTCTAAGGCACTTCTTCAAAGAGTTAAGAAGTCAGAAAAAAATGCCTCAACCAATCCCCTCAATTAATATGTTATCACAAAACATTAACTTTTGTTTCATTCATATCATTAAATCAGTTTCTTTATCACAATAACCTAAAAAATTAATCAACTTTAAACTAACAAACCAACAAAATCCTAACATATAGCAATAATTAACAAAAGCGAACAACAAAATTAACCATGCCTTTGAAATCAAGCAGAACCTTAAAACAATAATGCCTATATCAAGCACAAAAATTGATAGATCAATATTGAGGTTTATAATTGAACTAACCTGTTATTAAAATATAAGGTTCAATTAATGCCATGGAAGAATTCGTAATTTTGGTTTTTAAATTGTTGATTTAGGGTTTGGTTGTGTTGATGAACTGTGGTTTTGAGTGTTGATTATATGAATCGTGTCATGGATATGTGTTTTTGATAGTAGAGTCCGTGTTTTTCTAAGTTACACTTTTGACCCACAATTAAAACAAATATCATTGAGACCCATGTGTATTTTTAATTTTTTTTTTACGTACGAATAAAAAACATTTTTTTCTTTAATTTTAGGCAAATTAGGAAATAAATAGCTTTTAATATCCTTTTACATATAAAAATAAAAATCTAATTAAAAAAAATATTACTAAATAAGGTATGAATGCATTTTTTTGAAATGAAAAATTCTCAATATGGGTTTTATTTTATTATATAAAAGATTATCAATGTAGCTGAAGGTTTGTATTAAACGGTAAATGGTTAAACAATATTAAGGATAAAATCGTTGCTCAAAAATGTTAAGGGATTTTATCAAACGAACATTGAAGATTAAGTGATTTTTTATTTTTTATTTATTTATTTTTTTATTTTTTATTTTTTTTTAAGAGGAGAGTTATTGGACCCATCTCCACCATCCATCTAAAAATAAATCAATAGTTGAGATTAAAATCATTTTAATATTTCAATATTTTTTATGTTTTAAATATCTCTTAAACCGTTAATCTTTAAGCGAAAATAATTACACCATCGCGATGAGCATTTAATCATCTTTCTATAGACGGGCACTTTGATATACTTTTGACAAAAAAATCATTTTTTTTCACTTTTTTTTTGTGTCCGAAAAAAATCACATGTGATATGTAATATATCACATGTGATTTTTTCGGCCACGAAAAAAAATATGAAAAAAAAAAATCGAAAGTATATCAAAGTGTCTATCTATAGAAAGATAATTAAATGCTCATCGTAACGGTATATTTATTTTCGCTTAACGATTAACGATTTGAAAGATATATAATATTTGAAAAAAAACCGGATGAAAGTGTGTTTTTTAAATTGTTGAGATTAATCTCATCAATTGATCACATAAAGATGGAGGGTGGAGAGTAGTCACTTGGTATATAAAAAAATTTTGGTCGTCAAATGATGTTAAATCTTTTTTTAAGACCGTAATGCATAAAGTGTAGTGTAAGAATAAAAAAAGTTGGTGCGTAAATCAACTACTTTTTTTTAATGGTCAAACAAACTTAAAGATAAAAACATTTATAAAAAATGGAAAGTGGTTAAACCAAAATTAAATCATAATTAACAGATTTCTAAAATTTAATTTTGTTGGTTTGTTAAGCACTCGTGCTTGTCAATGATTCATTCTCTCATCCCTTTATTACAAAATCTTACCAACCAAAAATATTCCAAGATTTATGTATAGAAATTAGAAACGTGGATATATCAAAGCCGCGCATTCCGACGGCTGTGCATAGGGGCTTTTATAAATGATCTATATCATGAACTGAAATATAAAAGCTGAAATTTGAAAGTAAGTACAATTGTAGTAAAAAACTAGTTATAGTGTCCGCGCATGCGCGGGTTTATTTAAAAGTTTTTGAATCATATATTTTTATTTATCAAAAAACAAATAATTTAATATTTATTTTGTTTGATTTATGATGTTTAATTATAGTTTTTTATTATTAAAAATAATTATTTAAAAATTTTAATCCTATTATTAGTTGCATCTTATCTATATTTTTTGTATTTATCTTCTACTTGTGTTATGGATAAATATAAAATGTTACCTTATAAAAAAATAATATTTTTTTTAATAAAATTATTACTAAATAAGATATGAATGCATTTTTTTAAAATAGAAAATTCCTAATAGGGGTTTTGTTTTATTATATAAAAGATTATTTATGTCGTGTATTAGTTCATAATTTTGTTCGTCATATATCATTTTGGTAAGCCCTTCTAACAAATTTTCACACAATTGTAGGTTTTTTCATCTCATAAACAATAAATGAGAACGTCTAAATTTTTCCCAAAAAGTTATGTAATTAAAATAAATTTGCTAAATATCTATTAGATACTTATAAAAAAGTATGTGATAAAAAGTAAGCAAGTATAAACATTTTCAAATTAATTATTTACTGCTAAAAGTTGGTACAGAAGTTTAATCGAATTTATCATATTACCCTTACTTTAAGTTGTTATTATAGAAAGTTAATTAGGTAATGAACAAAATTGTCATTATGCAATAGGAAAGAAAAACCAACAATAATTATAATTTTTTAATAATTTGCTTTTCCTAACATAGTTATTTTAACCGGTGGATGAGTACAATAAAAAATGTAATATAGAAAAGAATCTTCAGTTACACTAAATAGAAAAGAAATAAAACCAACTTTATATATCACGTAGGATTAAAAATAATGATTAAAAAAAGGATGTTGGTGGAGATCACCAATATATACATAACTAGCTTATAAGACCCGTGGAATCCACGGGTTTTTAGAAGAGATATTAAAAAAAGAAAAAAAATAGTGTGTAAAGAAAAGAAGGAAAAGAATAAGTAAACAGACTAAATCATTTATTCCAAAAGGAATATGAAGTAATAAGTCAATGAGAGTATAGAGTACAATGCTTGTAACTAATAATGTAATAAACGTCCATACACGTAGCCTCCAATCTTGATCGCCTTTAAAAAGCAAATGTATGTAGTGGGAAGTTGATAAAGTGATTAGCCAATGAACATTTCGTGACCACCTAATAAAGTATAAAAATAAGGTGTAAATAAAATATTTGTGTGATTGATAAAAACATGTAAAAAACAGCATATCACATGATACGAATATTCGTACATACCTCATGAAACTTGATCATAGACCGTGAAAAACCTCTTTGTAGAATACATTTGTAGTAGTCTTTGATAAATTACCATCGGCATCAAAAACAACAACCTTCAAACCCTTTTGCTTTTGACGCGTGAAAGAGCCACATATAATTGTCCATGTGTGAAAACAGGACGTGGTAGGTATAAACCAACTTTCGAAATTGATTGGCCTTGGCTCTTGTTTATTATCATGGCAAATGAAACTGACATAGAAATTGTGTGCGCACAATCTTGAGCGGTAAACGTTTATCTAACGGAGTAATTTTAACCTTGGAAGGATAACCGTATTCCCAAAATGTGTCCTATTAATTATTTTGGCTTGAATAGAAGTTCGTGTTAATTTAGTGACTTGAAGCCTTGTCCCATTACATAATCCTTGTGATTGATTAATATTTCTCAGCAACATTATTGGGACACCCACCTTTAATGCAAGCCTATGGTTTGGAACACCTGAAAATTAAAAAAAAAAAAAAAAAAAAAAAAAAAAAAGTATGTAAGAGGAGTTTGTGTAATCATGATCTTTAACTTATAGACCAGTGGAATCTCACGAAATGCATGTGTAATCATTATCTTTAACTTATAGACCCGTGAAATCACGGGAATTTTGTAATTGTAGTTGATACATGGTGATTTTATGCAAGACATGAAAGTTAATTGGTTTAAATTAGTGGCAATGGGATGAGATTTATGATTCAACATGATATAGTACAGTTAAATGCAAACAATGTTCTAAGAAGTAATGTTATAGTTGGGGAGGATGGAATCAGTTGGTTTTTAAGTCGAACTAAAAGGTAAAAATTTCTTCAATATGTCTTAAAAGGTAAAAGCAAACTCTTAACTTTCTGAAGTCCCATGAGCAGGAACGAAAACAATAGTTTTTGCTTGTCATACTCCAATTCACATAACCAAGTGAGACTACCAACTAACGATCTATAGAATTATAATCTAGAAACGAAGTAAAAATAGATCATGCAGAACCATTATAAAGAAAATTAATGCTTAAAGCTTGTTTGTTTGAACGTAACTTACATATAAAACTATAAAAAAACACAACAAAAATGCAATCATAGCCTAATAGAATTGTAATATTTTCGTATTGTTGGTGTTTCCATAACTACACTTAGTGTAATGTTTTTTCAACTAAGCTTAAACATCAAATGTACGCATCAGTAAACTTAACCTACACCATTTCATGACCTCTCTACCTCAGCTCCTACACAACTTCGGTTTAAGCCAAAATCAGTTTATAAGCTAAAAATACTTAGCTATTGCGTTTTAAACTACTTCATACGACATAATACATACTACCGAATTCATCCTGCACCTCTTCATGACCTGGACCACTTTAAGACATGAACTCACTTTACATATGTAGCAAACACCTACAACACTTCAGCGCCTAAATCCATTTAGGCCTAGAACACAGCCTGCACGACAATACCACCTAAGAAAAAATTCACTTATAGTCTCTTTATTCTTCTATTCAACCCATAAACTTCCTATGGCATCTGCACACGATTACTTGAACAAAATAGGCAACAAAAATATGACATTATACATAAGACTCAAAGCACACAGTTTTTGGCTATAAAATTCTAACCATTTGCATCCGCTCCACGATCTTGTTGTGCGCTTCTTTAGTCAATCCTGTAATGAATATTGAGAAACTTGCAAATTTGCTACTCTTAATTTAAGACATAAAACTTTATGATCATAATATTGATCAACTCTTAAGATATTAGGTGTATTGGATGAAATCTTGAAGTACCAAAGTTTTCTCATATTAAACCATTACTCTAAAGATACATATCCAAACACCCTTAATAAATCAACATTGGGTGAAATAAGTTCAGAAGTAATAAGAAAATTCCAGCACATATATTTCAGCAACCAAACACCTTTAGTAGTGGCTAGGTCGACCTTGGCTTCTATCTCCACCCCTTCCTCTTCCTCGACCACTTTCATTGGCATGGGGAGTCTCGGGCTGCAACTACAAAAATAATATAATTATTTTAAAAAAAAAACTATTGTACTTTTTATTAAAAAAAAATAGTATAACTATTTTTATGATCTCACTTTTACATCATTTAGGTTTAAAAAAAGTTCAAACGTAAAGTGCTTCATTTCCATCCGACCCAACCATACCAAAAATACTCGCTTTGACCCATTATCCATACCAGCCAACCCGCTCAAGCTCTTACCTTTATATTAAAACTGTAAAGGGAAAGAGCTAAATTCACCTTGAAATATTTGGTAATTTGAATCACCTTGGGCTGAAATAGATTAAAACAAACATATTATATAAGGTGTTGATACTTATCCACCATTAAAGATTTTGTCAATGTATTCACACATAAGTTCACATTAATTGCCTGTGAAAAGCCTCATAAGTGAGCATAAATCACAACTAAGGAAGGAAGTAAAAATAGCATAAAAATAAGTAATCCCAAACACCCCTTATTACCTGGACATTATCAGACAATCACATATTTAAACAATAAAGGGTAAATTCTCATGTGATTTTGTTATATGGCAGACATATAAGGTCCATTTAACTTACCTCCAATAGTTACACTTATAGGGTCATCTTGACCACCCCCAACGCGTCTGAGAATATATAGTCCATGTTGCATGCTTCTCAAATACCATCCCTATTGCGAATTTTTCTAGCAGTGTTACCAATCTTGAGGGTACCAGCTTGAATCCTACCAACCGTTGCTGGTCCGATAAAAACCTATAACAACCATTAGTCTTACTTAGGCTGAGGCCCATTATAAAGGGCAACACCTATTAATTTACAGAGATCATGTGAAAACATTCGAAAATAAAGCTTACAGATCACAATAAGTAGAATAATAAAAAAACCTCTTATAACCTATAAAAGCTCTCGACTTTATATGCTTTTCAGCGGATATTAGTAAAATACAGAAAACCACGTTTTTTCCCCTTCCCCTTGCCTCAATTTCAGCAACCAAACACACTATTTTTAGCCCTTTCACAACCATATATAACGAAGAAGAAATAAAGATAAAATAAAATAATAACTTTCACACAGAAGACCAAGTTCATACACTTTCCAATAGCAGAATGTGACTTTTTATCTAAAAACCCAAAACTCAGACATTGGCGCATTGCTTATGGACTTATCCACTCCCATTATCTAATTTGAATCAAAGAGAAACCCGCGTTTTTATTGATATTTCTTGAAAAGTCAAAATATGGTAAAGTGGGAAACTTTAAAGCGCAATGGACCAACTTAGGAGTAGGTGCAGTAACATACCTTGAATTATCAATGCTCGACTTCCATCTCTTGAGTTTAAGGTCTTGTCTATCATTACACAGGTGGCACCATTTTGTATCTACACAATATGGGAAAGGGTTTTCAGACTTCATTAGAAAATATGTACCAAGATTTGATGCAACAAAGAATTATGAATAACCGAGGTAGTACATGACATGCAGATTGATAGCATTTTTTTCGCAATTTTATATAGCCATTATAACAACAATACCATATATTGACAAAAACTCGTAAGGAAAAATCGTGAACCGACCCGTGGCCATACGCATGCGCTGCCACATATTAGGCATTTTAAAACATCTATTAAGTGTTGCATATGTACTTGGTCATGCATCTCTTCTGGTTCATAGGGACAGCAGGTTGACCGTAAAGGGTATTGCAAGACACATATATGTAGAAAGTAATAAATCTTCAATATAAACTTATGCCCAAGTTACTTCAGGTCATGCAAATATGCAAAATTTCAAAATGTAGCAATTTATACACCTATATCACCAAACCATAAAAACTTATTCCCTGACACCCTTCTCAAATTTCAGCGTTAACGGCTTAATTCAGACTACTTGTTTTAGTTTCTTGTCACAAATTCCGAACACCCCCTAACAACCCAATTCTTCAAATAACAATCTTACTAATTACATAATTACAATTCAATAGAAATATATAACAAAAGGGATAAAAAAGACATTATTTGAAGCTGAAGTAGTCATATAGTTTGGAACCTGCTATATTTGTGCAAAATATTTAAAGGGACTACAAAATGTGGCTGATAAAGAAATTGAAGGGAAAAAATTAATTTAATAAAGCATTAAATCACTCGTATATGAAAAAAATTACTAATGAGGTTTACTAAAGAATTATCTATTAAACACATACCTTGCTTATCGGAAATATACCATCAAGTACACGGTCCAAACAAACGTTGATTGATCTTCACCTGCAAAAGAAACATAGCAAATAAAAGCCACCTACATAGCCAACCATATCCAATTTATAGAGCACTAACATTATAGTTTCACTTTTAAAGGTTAAAAATCAGAAACACATTAAATCACACAGAAACCATCACAAGTAGATAAAATTGGAGCACATTATAAATAAACGGATACATCATTTATTCTTTAATTGTATTCTTTAATAAATAGAACTCCTATAACGTGTTACTAAAAACTCATATCAATATCGAAGTATTATGTTTTGTGTAACCATATCAGAGAAACACACTTTGTATACTCAAATTAATAATTTGAGTATAAAAAGTGTTCATGGTCTGAGTATCTATTTCAACCCGTTCCAATAGTTACTCACTGTGACCCAAACATCCTTTGATCCATTTACTTTTAAGCTAAAAGAAGTTCATATTTACTCTAGTTCTATATTTGGACAACAACTCAAATGCATTGTGATTCACAAAATCTTAAACTGCAAATTTTAAAATGCCAACATAGAGTGCATGAAGATATGTACTTATAAGCTCTTACAGTTGTATGTGACTTTTTGAAGCCATGTGGATTACCTGCCCAAGGACCTTTTCACCATAGTTCTGCTTGATCGCAGACATGAACTCTTATTCCTGCAGAACATAAGATTTAAAAGCGTACCCTCTAAACTATAGCAAAGAAAATACATCATTAAGGTAAGAAACAATAAACCTAGAGAATTGGTAACCATGATTTAAAATAATCATTATAAAATACTCATTATAAAATACTCGATTATCCATGTTAAAAAGTTGATACTATAAAGAATAAGGTGTAAAGTAATGATTTTGTAGTAGAATTAACACAAAAGATTTCGTGTGGATTTACAGATTTTAGTCATTGAGTGTCATTGTGGCATACTTTTTCTTCAGTTAGCACAAAAATTTCCAAATGAGCCACCAACACAAAAGATGGAAGTTTAAACTTCGAGGTTGTTTACCCGCCACAAATTCAAAACACAATTAGCCCTTACAAACCACGATTACGTTGATCTAGAAAAGCAGCCATAAAACACAAATTCAAAACACAATAGCAATATTCACAGAACAGTGGGATGAAAACAAACAAATGAACTTCAAACGTGCATAACTTTTGACACACGATGAATTAAAGAAACATAATATAATGGGATTTATCATCGCATCCGTTTCTTTTTGGCCATGTGGTGCAGACGAAGTGAATTCACATGTTGTCCTTCTGTAAAACTACAAATCACCCAAAACTATCATTATCGAAAGAGAACTAAATCGATATTAAATTGCAATTACATGACATTGGATCCCTAAAACAACAAACTTAAGGGGACGAATCCAATTCATATTTGGTTCATACATACATTCCATCAAACACTTTGTGGGCATACAAAAGACACATAAATTAACATGTATCTTTTGTGCATTAAACACCCACAAACAAAACAACTAATCTTTCATTCAAATTGTAATGAATTTACCTTCATTGATTCAGACAATGTGTGCTCTTCAATTTCTTCATGGTTTCTCGTTTTGACTTATGCACCGCAAAATCCTACAAATACATAAGAACTGATCAACCTTATTTTCACATATTCCTCGTTTGAATCAACTAACATCCGGAACAAAAAATGATCAAAAAAATCCAATTCGTTACCTTTTTTAATTTGATGAACCCAGAAAATCAAATCCAAGAATGATTTGAGATGGAATTGTTTTTGAAAGGTTATTGATATCTCTAAACTTAAGAAGGAGGAGCGTAGCATTCATTCAAGAAAAATGCTCCACCAGTTAAATGATAATAATTACTTTACAAAAATATCATATAGAAGAAGTCATAGAGTTCACGCTGAAGATGGGTAGTACTTTCCAAAGATACCGTGAAATATGGTGCGAGACACATCAGCGCATTGAATTTTTAGAAGCTTTAAAGGGTGGTACAAAAGTGCATTATATTAGAATACATAGATGATGACGCATCACATCCTTTTGTAACCCAAACTCTGCATGTTTTTGTAATAAAACCAACTTTAAATAATATTAGTCATCCCCTTTACGTAACAAATTTTCACGCAATTGTACATTTTTTCATCTCATAAACAATAAACGAGAACGTCTAAATTTTTCCCAAAAAGTTATGTAATCATGGACGCAATTATACATTTTTATTGACTAGTTTTTCTTTTTAATAATTGATATAACGTTTAAATTTTTTTTGGTACTAATGAAACAAATTATGTGCAACACTATCTCGAAAATCTTGGGTCCATTCTTGTATGTAATTAAAATAAATTTGCTAAATATCTATTCAATACTTGGAAAAAACTATGTGATAAAAAGTAAGCAAGTGTAAACATTTTCAAATTAACTATTGCTAAAAGTTGATAATCGAATTTATCATATTAACCTTACTTTAAGTTATTACTCCATCCGTTCCAAAATTATTATCCCTTATTGATTTTTTCGGTTTTTTTTTTCTTAACTTTGACTATAAATATTTTTGTTTGTGCTATACAATTTTTGATAAAAATTATACCAAATGAAAATACATTTAAAACTAAATTCGTTCATATATTTTGTATCAAGTATTATTTAATATAAACAAAAATACTTAAGGTAAAAGTTAAAAAGTAAAGACCGAAAAAGTCAATAGAGGATAATAATTTTGGGACATAGTTAGTATTACATAAAGTTATTAGCTATCCTTAGGTAATGAACAAAATTGTCATTATGCAATAGGTAAGAAAAACCAATAATAATAATTATTTATTTATTTTTATTTTTATTATTATTATTTTTTTCCAAAAGTAGTTATTTTAACCGGTGGATGAGTACAATAAGAAATGTAATATAGGATATGGCGTTGACACAAACAATACAATCTTCAGCGACAATAAATAGAAAAGAAATAAAATTTATGGATATCACTTAGGATTAAAAATAATGATTAAAAAAGAGATATTCGGTGAAGATCACCAATTATACATATATAGTATATACTGATGATGCATCACTTGCTGTTAATTTTTCATCTCACATCCTTATGTAACCCGAACTCTACTTGCTTTTGTAATAGATACACTCTCCGCCTGACCACCTTGCTCACCTAAGAATCCCCCTTGAAGATATAGAATCCGCCACCTACTTTGATGAAAAAAATGTCGTCGTAGGCCCAGGTGGATTTGGAAAGGGATACAAGGGACAACTCTCTTGGTCCGGTGAGTTGATAGATATAACTGCTCTGAGGTTAATCCATAAAGAATGGGATGATGAAAAAGAACGACAGTTTTGGACGGAGATTTCGATGCTATCTAGTTTCAAGCATAAGAATCTTGCTTCAATTCTTGGGTTTTGTAATGAATTTGGTGCAGAGACCATCATTTACAAGGACGTGTTCAGGGGAAAGCTCGAAGGCTATCTAAGTGACCCGACGTCTGTGACATGGGTGAAGAGATTGGAGATATCTGTGGGTGTTCTGCGTGCATTGAGTTACATTCATTATGATGAGCCACGCGATTTTAGCGTTATACACCGGAACATCAGCAGTGAAACTGTTCTACTGAATAATGACTGGGAACCTAAGTTATCACAATTTCAGCATTCCATGAAGATAAAAGCATCTGAAAGGCACCATGCTGTCCATACTGATTCAGTTTGGTCTACGAAGGGGTATACAGACCCAACATGTTTAGAGACAAACGTTGGGAACCACAAGTCAGATATCTATTCCTTTGGGATAGTATTGTTTGAACTATTGTGTGGTAGGAAATCAGTAAGTGACGATCAAGATAATAAGTATTTGGCCCCGGTTGCAATTTTTCATTATAGAGAGAAAATACTTGATGATATAATTGATCCAAAACTACGGAAACAAATGGATCCGCGATCACGGAACATTTTCGCGGAAACAGCGTATGATTGCTTGAATGAAGAACGGTCCCAACGCCCGAATGTAGATGAGATTCTCACAAGACTTGAGAAAGCTTTGGAACTCCAATTGGAACGTGAAAATGTTGTAAGACTATTTTTTTTTCTCTTTATCTTTCTATCACAACAACGACTCTATAATACGTGAAACGTTTATTTACTTATTGTTGTATTTGTTGCCATTGATGTTAAAAGGAACACTCGTCAGTTGTGGAGGAAGGTGGAGGGAAATCATCCAGTCATGAGGAGGTAATTAAATTTTTTTAGCTCTTGTTGTACACAGAAAAAGAATCTGAAATGAACTTTAAACTGTTAGGTGATGATAACTCTATAATGCAATTTTCAGCTTCAAAATTTTGTTATTGACTGTGAATAATAAGAACTCACAGGGTGGACTCAACAAAGAAGCTCAAAGTTATATTTTTAACAAAATTTTATTCTTATTAATGTTAAAAAAAACAATGCTGATGGATTGCTTAAAATAAACAGTGACCCGAAATGGTTGTTGTCATTGTTGTTTGGTACTTCTCAAAAGTATATTGGCTATTTTGAGGTTTAAAAGAAAACAAAACAAAAAATGGGTACTACTGGACAAGGATATAACTGTCTTTTCCTAGTTAATATTTTGTGTACAAAATAAATACACTCCGTTCACAGATCACTCCCATAAACTATTATATTTGTCTTAAAGGTGTTGGTTGTGAGTTATGGTTGAATTGAGGTTCAAGTTATACATGCAAAATATTTTCCATGTTGACCGAAAATCACATTTGCCAACAATTTTTGCAAAATCTTAAATGTTCTTCAGAATGATACACAAAATCCCCCTCTAGCTTCTCACCGTATTTTCTAGCTCTTTGATAAATGTTAAAATTGAATGATTAACCTCACTGATGTGTTCCACCCAGAAAATCTGCACACCTCATAATGTTGTCTTCTTTGGTACATATAGGGATCAGCGAGTCACTCCACATCCACAGGCGTTGAATCCAATTCCAGCAAAAAGACAATGTCTTCCTTCAAATTCCTTTCTCACTCAGAACTCAGCTTTAAAGATATAGAATCTGCAACCAACAACTTTGCTCCCGAGAATATGATCAGAGAAAAAACAGGTGCATGGGTTTACCAAGGCCGTATGTTGCATTCCGGACAGTTCATCGATATTGTTGCACGGAGGTTCTATCGTGTGTATCGAAAAGATGAGAGCAAAAAGTTCAGGATAGAGAAGTCGATGCTTTCTAGTCTCAATCATACGAATCTAGTGGTTGTTATTGGGTTTTGTGATAAGAGTACGATTACTGTATACAAGAAGGAGGCCAACGGAAGTCTCAAAAAATATCTAAGTGACGAGACCCTCACATGGATGCAAAGGTTGAAGATATGCCTGGGCGTTGCAAATGCATTGAGTTACATCCATTATGATGTTGGCCGTGATTTTAGTGTTATACATTGCAACATCAAGAGCTCGAAAATTTTACTAGATGAAAAATGGGAACCCAAGTTATCTGGTTTTGAACTTTCGTTGAAAAATACAGTAGCTAGGAGGCACCGTCTTCTTCTTACTCGTGATATTGTTAAGAATGTATACCTAGACCCAAAATATAATAAGACTGGTGGTGTGACCCATAAGTCAGATGTGTATTCGTTCGGTGTGGTGTTATACGAAGTCATGTGCGGAAGGAGTGCAGTTCTTCCAGATGAAGAGTTGGGAGAGGGATTATTAAGTCAAGTGAAAAAAACTCATTTGGATGAAAAGATCAATCCGCATTTACGAAAACAGATGGACCCAGAATCATTCAAAATCTTCTCAGAGATAGCGGATTACTGCACACAAGAGGAACGGGCGAAGCGTCCGCATATAGATCAAGTTGTCAAAAGACTTGAGAAAGCTTTGAAACATCAGTGGAAACATGAAAATCCAGTTGAGCGTACATCATTCAATCGCTTGAAGGTAATTAATTTCCTTAAACTTTTAATTTTAGGCAGATTACGAATTCTCCTAAAACAAGAGTTACTTATATTATTAAGGGTTGTTTTGTGGTTTTGATTTTACAAATTGTGTGCATGTGATTTTGATTTTACATTATTATGTTTTTTAACATTGTATTCTATATTTCATAGGTTATATTAAATTAAACAAAAACTAAAAATTTTATACAAAAATAAATTTTTGTAATGAATGTGGTGATTATGGAAGTATGAAATAATTTGTTATATACAATTTTAATAGTGAGTTCATTTTGAATGCATAGAAAAGATCTTTTCCATGATGTAATTCTTAACAAGTAATGATGTAATAAACGTGTTATGTTTTACAAATTGAAAATATGTATTCAAAATAGGAATATTAAATAAGCGTTTTAGCTAGGGGAAGACCAAGTATAGGACTATTCTCCAAGTATAGGACTATTCTAAATGTTAGTCAGTTATAAATACTTTTTTTACTCACTCCAATCCTTACTATAGGACTATTCTAAATGTTAGTCAGTTATAAATACTTTTTTTAGTCACTCCAATCCTTACTAGCATTAATGAGGTGATGCAAGACTCCATAATGTTGCAGCAGAAGAACTTTGAACACTTGAAGATTGGACTAGATCTTATAAATGAAGCTACCAAGAATTTTGATGAAGCATGTTGCATCGGGTTTGGCGGATTTGGTAAAGTGTACAAAGCAGATCTTGAACATTTTGATAGCAGTAGCTCCTCATCGATAGAAGGTGTGAATGAATGTGATTTACCCAGAAAGCGAAGCACAGTAGCTATAAAGCGCATTCACAGTCAAGAAGGAGAACAAGGGTTCATTACAGAAATTGAAACTCTAACTACATGTAAGCATGAGAATATAATCTCTCTTCTTGGTTTTTGTTATGAAGGTAACGGTGCAATGATCTTGGTTTATGAGCATGCTTCTAGAGGAAGTCTTGAAGACTACTTAGGAAGGAGTGATAAAATGACTAATATAAGTTGGGTGCAACGCATAAGAATATGTCTTGATATTGCACATGGCTTGAATTACATTCACACCAACACGGATCAAGAGAAACAAAAGATAATACACCGTGACATCAAAAGTGCGAATATTCTATTGGCTGATAATTGGACCGCAAAGATTGCAGATTTTGGGCTCTCCAAATTCCACCCAGCAGACCAAGAGGCGAGCACTCTCAATATCAATACGATTGCAGGTACAAATATGTATCTTGATCCAGAGTATCAGAAGTTTGGAAGATTAAATAAAAAATCAGACATTTACTCTTTTGGAGTAGTATTGTTTGAGATCTTGACTGGGAGGTTGGCCTATGATCGTATTTTTACCGACATTGATGGGAACGGGATTGCACCCATTGCACGAAATCATTTTGAGAAGGGGACACTAATGGAAATTGTTGATCACATGATAAAGGAAGAGACCAATGAACATGTCTTTTCTTTAAGTAAAGGTCCCAATAAAGAGTCTTTGGACATATTTTCAGAAATCGCATTTCGATGTATAGCAGAAACTCAAGTCGAACGTCCATCAATAGATGATGTCATCAACGAACTCAAAAAAGCTTTAAACTTTCAGGTAAGTATAACTTTATAATCTCCTCATATTCTTCATCATGTTTGTGACCTCTCATACATATACTTTGTGTAAATACTATTTTAATCCTCAAACTATTATTCAATTTCCCATTTAAGTTATTTTAGACCTTAACTTTTGTGACTTATTATTTTAATCTTAAAATTTACTAACTTAGTGATTTAATTACTTTTTAAATTGAGAACCTAAAATTCACGAATGCATTTTAGATAGCAAGTAGTTCATTCTGTTTTTAACTTATATATGTCAACTTTAATGATTCACAGGAGAACCACAAGGACAGCCTCAAACTGTCACTTGAAGACATAAAGATGGCTACACGAGACTTCAGTGAAGACAATATCATTGGACATGGAGATTTCGGGAATGTATATAGAGGAGTATCTGCTCATGGAGATAACATCATTGCTGCAAAGCTGTTGAATAGGAAGTCTGCTGAAGGAGAAGCTGAATTTATGACAGAGCTGGAAATCCTTATAGAGTGTAAACATGAAAATGTCATTGGTCTTGTAGGCTACTGTGATGAAGAGGATGAGAAAATAATTGTTTATGAATACGCATCGAGAGGAAGTCTTGATAAGTACTTGAGTGATGATAGTCTTACGTGGGTGATGCGGCTTAAAATATGCATTGATATTGCAATCGGATTGGAGTTCCTTCATGGAGCTGTTTCAAGTCCAGAAATTGTAATACATAGGGACGTCACCAGCAGCAACATTCTACTGTTTGATGATTGGAAAGCAAAAATTTCTGATTTTGGGCTTTCCTTAGTGTGTCCAACAAATCAGGATGTAGGCTTTGTCATCGACAATGTTACAGGCACAATCGGCTATCGTGACCCACTACACTCGAAAACAGGCTCCTTAACTAAAGAGTCTGATATATTCTCACTAGGTGCAGTTTTATTTGACATATTGTGTGGGAAACTATCATCTGAAGAGCTAGATGATGAGTATCTTTATTTACCCTTTTTGGCTAAACACCACTATCATGTTGGAAAACTTGATAAATTAGTGTTTGAGGGTATTAAAGAACAAATTGTGCCACAGTCATATACTACATATACAAGGATTGCCCTTCAGTGTTTACATCACAGGAGAGAAAGACGGCCAACAGCTCATGAAGTGGTAATACAGCTTAAAAAAGCCTTGGAATTCCAGGTAAGTTTCTATATTTTGACAAAACTGGCCTTTAACTGTTTTATAAACTGTAAGAAAGTAGTTGTATGAAACACGAGTTTATTAACTGATTAATTAATGTATATACAGGAGGATTATGAGAAATGGGAGCCCAAATTGCCAAAAGACTATAAAGAAATAATCCAGATGTCAAAGTGCCCTGAAATCTATTCTACCATGAAGGAAGGGGATCTGTACAACATCTTTTCTAAAGGAATCCTCCTTCAACAGGACAAAGTGGTACTCAGTTCATTCTCAAATCTCACTTATATTTTTGTGCATCATCTGTTCCATGTAACCATTGATTTATCAGGGATGAATCAAAACCACACATGCATTTACACATTGTAACATAGAGTCTAACTTGTTTATTTTGTTGTATAACAGTTGCTGTCATTCGATGGTATTGGAGAAAGAAATGCAATGGTTCCAGCGACAATGTTTTCCTACAGAAACAGCTGTCCACATGAGTGGAAATCTCTTCCAGAATCAAGGTTATTCTCTCTACCTCTTTACATTTGTTACTTTGTTAGTATTAAGTGAGAAGCGTACATTTGCATTGTTGTTAGAAGCATATTTTAATTATACCGTTTTTAAATGTCTAATATTTGGTCTCCAGGTGTTATTTTTTATAATTAATTACCTGCTGTTTAAGTTGAAGTTCGTAGCAACAATGTTTTTTCAGCAAATTTGACAATGGTCACAATGATTTCCTGCACTATTCAAACAGAGCAATAGTCCTTCATCTTTTGCTCTTTTACACTTGAACCCAAACTTTCTATAAACCTTGAATATTTAACATTGACAATTAATTCTATCATTGATGATAACTAATGTTGTACAAGACTAATTATAGTATTCACAATAAGATTGACAATTAATTCTATAAACCTTTTAATGAGGTGGTTGACATTATTTTTATCATTTATTTGGGTAAAGAATTACAAAAATGTGAAAGTAGAAGTGTAGGTGATATATGCTATGACTTATTAAGACTTGAATACTTATAATATGTGCAGGTTTGAGACAGTAGCGGAGATGTTAGATATTTCCAACTTGAACATTGAAATCAAGAGAGAAGCTCAATTTTTAACTCCAGATGTTGTTTATGGGGTCTATTTAGTCTTCAAATTTTGTGATTCAAAAAACTTATCGAGTAAACCTATGTATGTTAACCTCAAGTATACAAAGGACGGTGAAAGTCAACATGCATTTTTTGCAACATGGAGAGACAACGAATGGATGATGATTGAGTTGAACCGATTCTTGAATGTGAAGGAAGGTTTTGATGCCAAGTTTCTACTAGAGAGCTTTTCACCATGCTATTGTGGAGATGGTGCGATTTATGTTGAAGGCATTGAATTTCGATCCATTGAGAAAGTAAGCTTGAAAGTATCCCTTTGTTCCGGTCAATATTCTTTTGTATACATTGTAAAAAGGGAAAATGCATGCATGGTAACACAAAAAAGAATATTAATTAATTAAAGAATAACCATTTTCTACATTGCATATTTAACATAATTTGTATACAGATGAAACATGAAGAAATAGGAAAGTTGAAGGAAGACCAACAAGTCTTGAAATCAAACTTTATCGCGGATCAGGTGCAAGAATTGCCGACTAACTTCGAAGAAATATTTAAGATATCCAGAAACTATGACGAGTTGTTCTGGTTGGGTGAAGTAGACAGAAAGAAGCTTCTTATAGTTTCTGCAAAGGCAGCTTTATACAAATCCTCGAATGTGAACCTTTTTACTTCAATACCATCAGCGCAGTCCAGGTTTGCTTTTCTAAACTAACTTTGTTATGACTTTCTTCAACCTAAAACTTATCCAAATTAATTAAATTAGGCTGTGCTCATCTATGCTTATTCAAATATTTAAGGTCCTAATTTTCTTTATTTCCGAGTAAGATATTGAAGAATAATTTATAGATGGTTGATTTGGTTCTGTCTTCAATTTTGACTTTGTTGAAGAATAATGTATAGTCAATATCGTACATGCAGATTTAAAGAGGTGATTGAGCTTTTACCACAAAAAGTATTTCATATCAACTGTACGATCAAAAGTCAAATGTTGTCACCGGATACGCAATACGTGTGCTACCTTCTCTTCAAGCTTTCAGAAAACTGTCAAGGAATGCATTGTCCAGTGAAAATACGAGATATACTACACCAAGAAAACAAAGAGGCTGAATATCTCTATTTTATAACCCCAGAGCCATCCAACATACATGATATTACTCGGGTTCCAAAACAAAGGGGAGATGGATGGATGGAGATTCAACTTTGGAAATTTAACTCAGCTCATGAATTCAAGGATGACTCTCTTTCTATGAATATGAAATTTACAAGTCTTGAAGGAACTATGTCTGGCCTCATTGTATGTGGCCTCGAGTTTCGGCCATTGTAAAAGAACTATTTAGTCTATATATTTTCTCCGTTATGTATCATCCGAGTCTAAAATCCAAGTAACAAGTCTGAAAGTAACCGAAACTTTACCGAGAATACAATGCCAGTACATTAGTACGAAATTTAAATGACCTGTAAACTTTATATAAAAATATGTATTATACTCAAAATTTCAAATCTAGAGTGACCAAGTCATTGGGCCTCTTGGCCCATTAAAATAGCAAACAGACTCAAATTAACTTTCGGGCTTGGCCTAAAACCAAATATCCAAGGGCACTCTTGATGGGCTTTTTGAGCCCAAACCAAAATTCAACACAACACAGTCACAAAAATATAATCGCAGAAATGCAAACGCAAAATACAAATTGTTCTTGTTAAATCATATTAAGCAAGGAAATCGATGTACAGACCCTTATACGTTATATTTTTGTGTTAACCAAAACGAGGCAAGGAGCTCTTGAGCGCGATAAACCCGAGACCAGAAACAACACTCCTTGGTGACATACTTATTAAACCGAAAATTTAACAACAAATAAGCCATAACGAGTTTATTATAAACCAACAAGTTTTACTTCCAAAATAAACCAAAATGTAACAAATAAGCAAATCCAATTCTCTTTAAGCCCTACGGCTTCGACTCGAACCCAAACCAGGTTTTAAACTTGATCTGAATCCTCACAAAAATCAATACACTCGAATAAGCAAAAGCTTAACTAGATCCGTATCCAAAACGGGTCTGACTCGACCCTAACTAAACCCATCAAACAAACACTCTTTTTACAATCTTTCCAATCCGTGACTAATCCCTATATAATACGCAACTAGACTGAGTCCACCAACCGAACCCGAATCGGGATCTAATCCGGTCCAAGACCAAACAAACAATAACAACACCAAGAATCATCTATCTATCGATTAAAACCAAACCAACAACCGAAAATGAAGTGGGCCTGACCCGACCCGAAACCAAAATCAATCAACAAACACTCTTTTAGTGATTTCACCACACGATAAACAAATCTAAAAGTTTTAACTGATCTAGCACGATCCCTTCACCCTTGTTGATGGCGGTTGCTACGACGGTGGCACCATGGTGGTGGCGGCAACCGGATGAGAGGAGGAGGGAGATAACTTCATGTTTTCAAAAATGGATTAGGGTTTTCAAAATCTTATAATGAAACCTAAATGTAGTAGAAACCCTAGGTGCCAAACTGTAAGTTTCAAAAGAGAGGGGGCGGCGGAGTAAATATAAGTACAAGGACCAAAATTGAACTTTTAGTTATCTTTGAGGTTCAGGAACCATTTAGGTTAGCAAATGTTTGATTTGAGTCACGAAATTATGCTATCGCGTTCAGAATGATTTTTCCATTAAAAACGAGTATTCACACGACTAATTTCTTGTAAATAATACCGAAATCAAATCAAATTGTTTTCGAGTTTCAGATTGTACCGGTACGCATTGAGTGCAGTTTTCACGATTTGCGAGATAACTTCATGTTCTCAAGTCAATTGAGCTCGAAAGAGTTCGTAAATGAAAAATAAGGATTATTCCTTATAAAAATACGTCTGGAAAAATTACGAGGTGTTATATCAAAGCATGATATTAGTCCGTACTACGTATTCAAAACTTTGTACTAAAGTGTTACGGGTCAGCCTGAACAAACCCAGCTCATTTTTTTGACATGTACTAGAAAGTTGTCCGTTTGAACCTTAACGCTTTTGACCCATTACCAAACACACACGACTTACCCATATTGCCACTTATTATTGTTACACAACCGGTATCATCTCCTTCAAAAGCAAGGACATGGCAAAACTTAACATAGTAGATTTCTATTCAGAACACTAAAGATTGAATACTACAAAAGTAGCATGTGAACATTATACATGGTCAGTTAATTTAGAGGAATTCTAAAAGAGCTAACTATTCGTTGTTTTATTAATAATCCATTCAGTGAAGGAAGCTAATGGGTACCTGCCACTGTAACAGCTAATTGGGCTGCTGATCTTGAGTCAATGAGTAGGCTTGTGGTTGAGACATTCGAAAATATGGCTCTTTTAGATCCAGTCTACAGCTTGACATTTGCAGTATTCCTCCTTGTTCAGCACCAAGGCCCCACATTAGCTACACAACACATATAATAAACCGTCATATAGTATTATAGTGTCGACTTAAGATTAAATGAGAAGAAATCTTAAAATAAGAAGGATGAGAAATAACTATAATCACATATGAGAGATGCATCAACTTGATATAGATGCATCCCTAATATTTTAGATGCACCGTTATATAATTTCTAACAAAAAATTAGATACATATACATATAGTATATGCATTTCATCAAGTTAGACGAATATTATGTATTTTTCGTCCTCTACGGGTCAAATTTGTTGCTTGTATTACTTTGCATCGTTTTCACTTCAAAATCACTTTCCAAACTAATTGGGATGCATATAAATGAATAGAGATACATCCAATTCACATCAATGCATCTCAAATGTGTGGTTATAGTTATTTCTCATCTTTCATATCTT
Organism: Artemisia argyi; assembly: GCA_030686995.1. Lineage (NCBI taxonomy): Eukaryota > Viridiplantae > Streptophyta > Magnoliopsida > Asterales > Asteraceae > Artemisia > Artemisia argyi. The sequence continues at coordinate 193,210,016 of CM060687.1, read as the reverse complement.
AAGTTTTCTTCTTACTAGATCCCACCCATGGGAGTGTTTATACATGAAGTATTTGTTGGTATTTTAGTGTAAAATAGATTAAGTTTAATATGCATATAAGGGTCGACACTTATATGGATATTAACTGGACTAACGGGGGTTCCAAGGGGGCGGTAGCCCCCTTGGTGGGGGTTCGGGGGCAACGCCCCTGAGAGAAGCAGGGTCCAAGGGGCAGCGCCCCTGGCTGGGGTCGAAAAATTCCTCAGAAAATTATATTTTCGGAAATTGAGGGACTAAATTTGACAGCTTGAAACCTTGAAACTGCCAAAAGGCAGTTAACCCTAAATAACGTTTTATCACATAAACGGTTCTGATGAAGATACAGAAAAAAACAGAAGCATACAGAAATCCTTCTGATTGCAAACATAACGATATACACAAACTTGAATCAATTAGATTTTATCCGGTCGTTAATTGGTATCCACTCCAATTTAATCGATCTGAAAGCGTTCATACTCGTGACTTCTAATTGCTATCAGGATACCCATACCCCACATAAACAACAATATTTAGATAAACATACTCTGCTATTAGCTACAGTGGAACTAATTATCAAAGGGAAGATGAACTACCCATTTACAAATCTTTCTACGCAATCTAAACGGACAGGAACAAACACCTAACAAATCGCCTCTTTCTATAATCTATGCAAGATTTTATGTATCGATCTCTTAAATATTGAGGATTGTAGAACAATCAAAAAACTGACAATAAGTATGTGACAACCCACTAAATTTTAGACTTAATTATACATTGCGTTATGAATAAAAATGAATAACTAAAAACTAGAAACCGGTTTAGTATATGTGATATTTTATTTTGGAATATTGTTACTTGATTTGTGAATTTTCCCCGTAGAACATGAGTTTGAGCACAACGCGAGTCGTCACGAGCCTAGACCTAATAATGCGCGAAATATTGATTTTTGGCGCGTTAAATAAATATACACGTGTTTATAGTCATTTTTAACAAAATATATATATATATATATATATATATATATATATATATATATATATATATATATATATATATATATATATATATATATATATATATATTTAAAAATATCAACGCAACTTAAAATGTCCCACGAGTATCCTTACTAGCCTAAACGAGCTCGAGAGTCATATTACTAGAAGATTTACAAAAGTTACTAGTTAGCCCCTCGCGTTAAGTTTACCTCGCGCCCCTAAACTTAATGGGATTATGGGATTATACTGACGAGTATCAACCCTTCTAGTTAATTGGTGTGTTCGTTATGTGTGATTACTTGCACTACTACATATCTAGTCTTTAGCGACAGACATTTCCGTCGGAATTCAGTCGGTATAAGTGGTTTCCGACGGATTTGTGACGAAAACTGTGTGGCTGAATCTATGGTCGGTAATTAGTATCATCCACAATTCTGTCGGAAACAGCGACAAAGAATATCTGTCGGAATTTTGTTGGTAATTTTCTGTCGGAAGTATGTTAGAATAATTTCTGTCAGAAAGTCATAGGTAATAATTCCATCAGAAATAAAGGGTCACATTTCCATCAGAGATAGTTTCAGAATATCATCGGAAAAAAGTAAATAGCTGGACAGATTAAAGCTCACATTTAAGTAATCCTTTATATAAAATAGCTTTAATGAAACTGGTAAATACAAAGAATCATTCAAAATTAAACATATCTATAACGAAATGTTATCATTCAAATCAAACATACAAGATGAAATTAGCGAATCTAATCCAAATATTCATAATGATATGAGAATATCCTACTCAGGGGGACGCGGATTGTAACACTTCTTTAACATCGAGTTAATGTCGTTCAATTTTCATTGCCACTCCATGTCCCGAACTTCCTCATGAGCATTCGTAGCAATGCCCAATCCAATTCCTATATGAACCAACTTCAATGCAAGTGCGTCATTCACCTCATCTCTTGCTTGTGACGTGGTTCAGCCCAGTAGAACAGGAGTCATCTTTAGACCTTTGGCGTCATGATGTTCCATACATTGTCTTTATGTCATGCTTTTGAAGCTGATGTCGAAACACACCTAACTCACAGAAACATGCTTTTGCTGTATTCTTGTTATCTCCTATTATAACCACTAGTTATAATGCCCGCGCACGCGCGGGTTTTTTAAAATTTTTTGAATCATATATTTTTATCTATTAAAAAACAAATAATTTAATCTTTATTTTGTTTGATTTATGATGTTTAATTATAGTTTTTTATTATTAAAGATAACTATTTAAAAATTTTAATCCTATTATTAATTGCATCTTATCTATATTTTTTGCATTTATCTTCTACTTGTGTTATGGATAAATATAAAATGTTACCTAATAAGAAAATAATCTTTTTTTTAAATAAAATTATTACTAAATAGGGTATGAATCCATTTTTTTGAAATAGAAAATTCCAATAGGGGTTTTGTTTTATTATATAAAAGATTACTTGAATTCTAGCAGCTCTGCAGTAGTATTGTTATATCATTTTATGACCATTACTGTATACTATATAGATGTAGGTCACTGAGATACAAATGGAAACGTGAGATGTATTTACCTTTACAAGTAGCGACTTTTTCCCAATATTTGAGAACACAATAACCCCCATCAATTCCCTATCGCTATCAAATTCAAGAGTGATAATCTTGTGCCCAGTTTTAACCAACGCTTTTGAGAACAACCTTTATGTCACAGGATTATGAGTGAACAAGTTCGCACATATGCATAACCAAGTAAAAATGATACATAGAAGAGTGTCATTGTGGCATACCCATAAGGTCACTGGAACCTCTAGATGAACTACAATCCAAACCAGAAGGAAGTCCCATTTTCTCAACAAGAACCTGCACTGATACAGCCCATTGAGTTAGTTGGTACATGTGAAAATAGATCTAGTCGTTTTCGGTTACACAAATATGTTTTGCCCAACACTTGTGAAGAGTCATAAGTATGTATATATACATTTAGAGCCAAAGTCGCATTTGCGTCAAACTAGAATAATTCACTAAAGTACGTGTATTCTTACGCGTCAACGGCATCATCCTATGACTTCCTTGGGAGGATTCACATCTGGTAATGTCTCTTTTTCTTTATTCACCCGAGGTGAAGAGGAAGAACTACTTAAGTCCTCGGGCTGGAAGAAACAGAGCAAAATTTTGAAATGAACTACAATAATTTCAACTATATTCATAAATTGCCAAATAGTTGCATAATTTCAACTAAAGTTACCTATATTCTGCTCAAGCCAAATGAAGGAGACTCAACTAAACTAAATTTGTTTGAGAGAGACGCATCCAGTCTTAGGCGTCTCTTTGTGTCTTTTCAACTCAATCCATATTTCGTCTCTCTCATCAAAGATCAGCTTCTACAATGAAATAGCATGCATATAATTAGTACATAAGTGTTAGGCAAAAAATACCCAAGCAGGGCAAATGATGTTCCAAGTTCCAACATCCAAATAGTTTTTAAGTGCATTAGCATTTAGCCAATAAACTAGAAATAATGAAAATAGCATGCATATAATTAGTACATAAGTGTTAGGCAAATAAATACTTTTGAGCTGCTATGAGTATGATGGTACCCTTCTGATAAACTAATGGGTCACTTTTTTTCTTTTACCTACAAAAGTCGTCATTAGTAAAGAGTTTATTAAATTAATATATAAACTCCAGAACGAAAACTTGTTGATATTATCTTTACCATTCTGAGCTTATGTTGAAGAATGGTAACGGATCCGACAGTATGTTCTTTCCAGGATCAATCAACGTAGCATTTTTAAAAACAGCGCTTAGATTAATTGGCCTAAACAAATTTCACATATGAATCTTGAAATAGTCACAGGAACAGGGCTTTATCTAGTTTTTAAATGTTCTTTCCAGGTTATAAAGAACTTATAATGGCACAGTATGAAATAACACAAGATAATGAGCAAATACCTAATTAGTTATGCATCATATGAAAGTATTTTAGCACTCTATCTGTAGAGTAGTGAGGCAGATGCACGTACATGATTAAATATAGGGAAAATTGTCTAGAAATACATCAAACTTGCCACCTTTTACTTTTGTATACCATGAACTCTTTTTTTTCCTGTTGCATACACGAACTTTCTTAATCTTCCTATTTTATACATGAATCTGACGTGGCATAGAGTTAATTACATAAATTTACATGAATCGTCCCTGTGGCTCAAAACAATTACACCATTCGTCCTTGAAACAATTACATAAAAGGTCCCTGTAGCTCAAGAGTTAAAATATTTGCATCGTTAGTCCACATTGAGTTAAAATATTTGCATCGTTAGTCCTCACTGCCACCCACCGCCACCACCACCACCACCGCGGCCCACCACCGCCACCCACCAACACCCACCGCCACCACCACCACCTCCACCCACCACCGCCACCGCCACCACCACCCACCTCCACCTCCGCCACCCACCACCTACCAACACCCACAGCCACCACCCACCACCCACCACCGCCACCGCCACCGCCACCACCACCCATCACCACCACCAACACCACCATCACCACCCACCACCACCCATCGCTACCACCACCAACCCACCACCGCCACCACTACCCACCACCACCACCACCCACCTCCACCTCCGCCATCCACCACCCACACCCACCACCTACCAACACCCACCACCCACCGCCACCTACCAACACCCACCGCCACCACCACCCATCACCACCACCAACACCACCATCACCCACCATCACCACCACCACCCACCGCTACCACCATCGCCATGCAAGTTACAAAACTCACGTTAACATTATTTTGAAACACCACATTTAGCTTAGCCCTTTTCTTTTGTTTTTTTTTCTTGTCGTGACCCACAACCAAACAAAACCCTTTGCTGTTTTCTTTTTAGTTCGACAACACACAGGTACAACACACCCTTTATTCTTTTTATACACGGCTATATATTATAGTTTAATATGTAAAAATCGACATACCACAAAGACCAACACCGTACATCTTAACCTTAATACTTTTAATCAGTCGAGTACCATGTTTACTAGCTTAACTAACTCGACAAACATGAACCCTAACCTACATATGTTAAAGATTAGCACCAAATCTGTTGTACATGCTCAATATGGCTCGACCATCTCAGGTATTACGGTGGCGGAGGTGGAGGTGGGTGGTGAGTAGTGGTGGGTAGTGGTGGTGGTAGCGGTGGGTGGGGGTGGTGATGGTGGGTGGTGGTGGGTGGTGATGGTGGTGTTGGTGGTGGTAGCGGTGGGTGGGGGTGGTGATGGTGGGTGGTGGTGGGTGTTGGTGGGTGGCGGTGGTGGGCGGCGGCACAACAAACTCAAGGGTAATTGGTGGTGGTGGCGGGTGGCGGTGGTGGGTGGTGGTGGGTGTTGGTAGGTGGTGGGTGTGGGTGGTGGGTGGCGGAGGTGGAGGTGGGTGGTGGTGGTGGTGGTAGGTGGTGGTGGCGGTGGTGGGTGGAGGTGGTGGGTGGTGGCGGTGGGTGTTGGTAGGTGGTGGGTGTGGGTGGCGGAGGTGGACGTGGGTGGTGGTGGTGGTAGGTGGTGGTGGCGGTGGTGGGTGGAGGTGGTGGTGGTGGCGGTGGGTGTTGGTGGGTGGCGGTGGTGGGCGACGGTGGTGGTGGTGGGTGGCGGTGGTGGTGGCGGTGGGTGGCAGTGAGGACTAACGATGCAAATATTTTAACTCAATGCGGACTAACGATGCAAATATTTTAACTCTTGAGCTACAGGGACCTTTTATGTAATTGTTTCAAGGACGAATGGTGTAATTGTTTTGAGCCACAGGGACGATTCATGTAAATTTATGTAATTAACTCCCTGTCACGTCAGATTCATGTATACAATAGGAAGATTAAGAAAGTTCGTGTATACAATAGGAAGATTAAGAAAGTTCGTGTATACAATAGGAAAAAAAAAAAAGTTCATGGTATACAAAAGCAAAAGGTGACAAGTTTGATGTATTTCTGGACAATTTTCCCATAAATATATTACAGGATATATCAACTACAGTTACTTTTGAATACTCAGTCCTATAAAAATCGGCAATTTTTTGCTATATTGGAATGTCAATGAAATTAGATGAATACCTCAACTGCATTGGAAGATGCATGCTAGTAATAAAATAAACAGATCATTCTTGTAACAGGTTGAAATGGATCGGGTCGGGTCAAAACAGATCATTCTTGTGTCATACTGTATCATTCTTGTGTCATATTATGGGTCAGAAACATTCATTCCTATTAACACTAAAGTGTCAAATATGAAAGCAAAAATCATATTATTAAATCTTTGAATTAAATAATTTAGGATTAAAAACACACTTTGGGCGACATTAGACCCATTTGACAACTCTCTTTTTTAGCTAATTACAATTTTTAACCAATTTGGAAGAATATTGTAAAAACAAAACGTAGGTTGACCCATTTAATAACTTGCCACCTCAAGCTACATCTTATAATTTAACTCATCAAACAAGAAAAACACAAGAGTATATTTACCAGGTCAGTAATGGCAACGCCAATTGATTCATCCTAATCTCCTGAATTGCCAATACATGTCGTGCACCCACATCCAACCGCGTTGAACCCTTGCTTGCTCGAATACATCTGGAACCCACTATACAAATACAGAAAAGTCAGATCCATGCTAGTTCTTTGTTCTTTATGATTATGGCAAAAGAACTGACAAATAAACTGTTAAAGTGGTTCTTGAAAAATATACCTTTTGAGCAAATATTTTGTAACAACTCCAGAGCATGGAGTAACAGTTCCTGGGCGATAACGATGAGGGTTCTTCACTCCTCCGGTTGTCGGAGTAGATTTTTTAGCAGCCCAATAATTATCACTCTCACTACACAAAACCTGGTTTTAATGCAAAATGCAAAGACATTTACTCAAACAAAGTTATTATCAAATGGACTATCTAATTTACAAAAGCCAAAAAAGAGGTATGCCATTTTACCAGCGTAAAAGTACAAATTATTGGTTGTGATTATTGTTGTTAAAAAGGGGTTTACCAACTGAAAGCAATCGCTCCCACCTTGGACACAGACTTAGAACTAGCCGTCACCATTCACAACCACAAGTTTTAATTGAAGGCCAGTACCTGCTAAGAGCCTGAGACAGCATACATTTTCCACAGACTATAGTTAATAAGTTAAGCAGTTTTAGCAAGCATCAGCAATGCAGGGAAAAATGACATATTTGACACAGTATAATATATTTAAAAAAATTGCACAAAAGTGTTATGGGTCAATCCAGCCTACCCATTTCAACCCCCATCACCCGTTTACCTAACCAACAAGCCACCTGATCTGCCCGTTTACCCATCTTAACAAATGTATAATATAACACACCAAACAGTTATCTTGATTAATAGATAATTGTATGTTGAGTACAAATTTGGGTTGCAGCAGCAGCGGCTGCAAGCTCCTTTTCGGTGAAGCTTTTACATGCATAATCACAATCAAGATCAGAATGACATTTATAGCCCGATAATTTATCTTAAGAGGTTGTTTAGTTCATAGCTAAATCAAAACATAGATTCTCTAAATTAGAAGGCATTATTGTCATAAACATAATCGTCTAACCACTGCATTATTCTATCACATATAACTGGGAACAATGGTTGCTGCATCATACCAGGCGGAGCAACTGGATTTCGTGTGTACCATGGTTGCAGGCGAGGTGGGCAGGCCAACCAACACGAGGGACAAGCTCTTAATAACCCTTCTACTTTAATGTGTATTTCTAACCCTCTAATAATTACAATCTAACATGCATCTTAATTATAACAATAAAGATAATAAGCCAACACAAAACACCACCAAAGAGGAATACAAACAAGTTGTCTACAGAAATAGCTTATACGATATTATCACATTAGCAACGTATCTTTCTTTCTTATTCAAGATTACTAAAAATGATCAGCTCAAATTGTTGTTCAGCAGATATTGTTGCTCAAAATAGCTTATTCAAGTTATGATGTATATGTGACCCCAACCAACATTAAGGGGGTGTTTGGTTTAGCTTATTTTCTAAACTAAATTACTTATCTACAAGCATGATTTTACTACACACAATATCTAAAAGGTGCATTAACAATGAATATGCACCTTAATTATAACAATAAAGATAATAATCCATTAACAATGAAATTAGGGCAAAATTGAATTGAAATTTGAATGTGATGGAAACTTACATAATCGATATATGGAATTTGTTGTTGTTTAGATCAGACTGTGATTTGAATACTAGCATCTCAATGATTATATGGAATTAGTTAAATGTGATTTGGGTGTTTTGATATTTTAGGGGAAATCTAAAAGTGTTCTGGTTTTAGAGGGAACAAAAATAAGAGGAATGACAGAGCAAAAATAAATAAATGGGCACTCAATGATTGGCTTATAAAAGTAAAGAGAGAGAAAGTACAAAAAAATATACACTAATCATAGAGTGCCAAATCCTTTTGTGGATAGTTTTGTGGATATATTTTTGTGGTTCTATCGTTTCTCCAAAAATAAATGACAATTTTAGGGGAATCTAAAAGTGTTTCTGAGAGATTTATGACGAATATGCACGGTTGTCGATAGGGCGTCGGAAAGCTGTCGGTAGGTTAAGCAAATTTCCGGCAAAATTCCGACCAATATCTTATCACTCGGAAAAGTAAAGTTCCAATTTTAGTTTATCATCCGTCGGTAATCCGACAAAGTATCGTTGGTAATTAGTGACGGAAAATTGACCGCCAGAAAATCCGTCGGTGAAAGTCAACTTTCTAGTAGTGTTGGGTCAACTTCTCGCTATACCATTGTTAATACAAAATAATAATAATAATAATAATAATAATAATAATAATAATAATAATAATAAAATAAAATCAGGTAACTAAATCAAATATGTTAACTAGTTTATATTCTGGAGAGTATGTGATTTAAGGTGAAAAAGAAAATATGGATTAGCGTTTTACATGTAGAAGGTTTAATATGTGAAAGATGTGGAAACTTCTCAACTCAAGTTAGCTCTTATCCTGATCACCCCACACTTTGTAGACATTGATATAGTTGCTAGTTAACCACTTCCTGCCTCTGGTGTAAAAATCGGTCCAGACGGCCGATTAATCCTCGCATAATAACTGATTGCTCACTAAGCGCCTTGATTTATCATAATCGGTCTATTTAATCGTTTTGATCAAAGATCGCTTAAAAATCGGTCAACAAACCGATTAATCGGACAAAATCGGTCTAATCGGATTAATTGGACAAAATTGCTTAAAAATGGGTCAACAAAATCGCTTAAAAATCAGTCAAAATCGCTTAAAAATTGGTCCACAAATTGATTAATCGGACAAAATCAGTCAAAGATCGCTTAAAAATAGTCAACAAACCAAGTAATATCTATGTTTGACTTTAAACTTTGAAGAATTATATATAATGTTTATATTTGAACACTTGAAATATTTGAACTTTGATGCATTATGCTTATCACATACATATAATATAATATAATATAATATCTAAAATTATAATTTTGTGCATAAAAATTCCAATCCGATTAATCCCTGATTAATCCCCGCCTAGCCGATTAATCGCTAGGCCCTACCCGACCGCCTCACTAGCGCCTAGCGATTTTTACAACCTTGCTCCTGCTGCTAGGAACTTTACAAAATATACAAAAGCAAGTTAGAAAATGACACATGCAATAAAATAATCAATGAATATAAAACTTGTTCACATGTTCTTGTATATCACTAAATGGAAAGAAAACTTTTAGCCAATGTTCTATTGTAATTAACTGCAGATTAACAAAAAAGTATCACTTCATGATTTTGTGCTCTTGTGGAGTTGCGATTTTCAAATTATGTTATGTTTCCATTTAATCCATTCTAGATATTTGTCCAAAAAGAAATCCTTGATCATCACTAACCATCAATACATGGCTCGTGTTTGTTAGTCAATTCATGTTTTTGGCAACTGATAAGGATTCATTACCGTCACTACATGTAATAAATAAGCATGTTAACATGTTTGATAAAGACGCGTCACTGGAATTGTTCTTAAAATTGGAAGCCACCTGTTTTGGATTGATGCTTGACGAGACATGTTACTCTATCACTTTATGTATCGTCCGCTCTTGTGTTGGTGTTTTGGCATGATTATCGTGTTTAAACCTCGAATAGATTTGATGTTAATTTCAGAATTGAGGGTTGTCTGTTTCAGCTCATTCAAGTGATTAATAATTAAATTTGTATATTATGTTAATATTTTTATTTAACAGTCTCTACGAAAATGGTTAAAATGGATACATATGTAGAGTATAGATTCAATGATTACGCATAATACAAGTGACCATTAATTCGACCATGAGATGCAAGTGGAACCATATTCTCTCCATGTATAACTAGTAGGTACCCGCGCGTTGCAGCAGCGGGTACCCTAAAATAAATATGAACGACACCAAATATCTAGTGGTGTGTCTGCATGTCCGTCATGGACAAATCATCAGTATATCAAATACTTAACGATATTTTATAAAGTGCAATAATTGAATAACATACATTTATTGATGAGACTAAAAATTCATATGATAAAGTTTTTTACAATATATGCATATACACCCTATTGAAAATCCTACACACATTTATATTTTACTCTACACGAAAAACTTCTCGATACACAACATTTGACGTGTACACACCATCTTGATCAAATTTTTTGGAAGCTTAATGTTTTGGAAGCATAATTAGATTGTATATTGTGGTTGAATAGTTGTATATTTTGGTGAAGGGGTGTTTTTAATAGTGTATTAATAGTATGGGTTAAATAGTATTTTTTTTTATTTGTGCTTTAAATACTTGTAAATTATGCTTATTTACTTGTATTTACTTAAAAATTTATTTTTGATAATCTTAAAAAATTAATATTAGAGAGGGTCAAAGATGTATTATAAGTAGTATAAATTACCTAACTCCCATATAATAATACTAACCAGTTAACCACATATTATCCACAACTCTTTATCATTCTCATATTTGTGCACATTCAATTAAATAAGACCATCACACACTAGCAGCCCTTAAAAACCTGTTGGCTACAAGTTGCATATCAAACTTTGAACAATTAAAAAAACCTGTTTGCGACAAGTTGCATATCAAACTTTGAACAATTCAATAAAAGGGAAGTTTCCTATATGCTATTGACAACTGGTGTGAACTTAGTACGTGTTTGGTGTGTACCTTTTAAGCATGAAGAATGGAATCAAAGAAATGACAAATGTTTGGAATGTGGGGTTCGGTTTGAAAATTAGTTATGACACCTTTGAATGAGGTATTTCATGATACCAGAGGTGGGGTTTGAGAGATAACTCATTCTCGTCTGAAAAGTTGAATAGTGCCACTACTCACATTCATCTTTTCAGTTTATATATTTCAATTGTTTATTCTATCTTTACCATTAATTATGTGTGCCACTTACTTTTTTATCACTCTTTTTTAGTTTTAAAATAATACAAATTATAATTCAATCCATATCTCATTTAACAAAACAAACGACATATAATACAGTCATACATTTTCTATTACTTTATCCCATACCAAATCTAAATCCTATTCCAAACCAACCTATAAACCAAACGGACCCTAATAGTACGTCAATAGTCTACTACAATAATAATGCAATTAGCCAATTACCACACTTGATGTGTGAACGTAAAGGTGGTTAATAGTAGTATAAGACATATAAGTTAAGGGGAGTTGAAGAAAAAATCCAATACACTTGATGGGCCAACCGAATATGATATTAAAGCTAGCTTCATTCAAATCTTTTTTGTATCTTTATGGTTACGTTTAGAAACTTATACGTAACATTATCTCTTGAGTCAAGTTTTGTTAGCTAGAATATAAAATCAAAAAAGCATCCAAATGATTTTCAAAACACCAAAAGGGCACATCCAATAAACCAGTCAATTATGGCAACCAATTTGATTACTAGTCTTTAAAGAACATTTCTTGGTTCCTTGTATTATCACGCTTCCAGGAAGCTTAGACCGTTTGTGTACATCAAATGCATTTCGTTACTGAAAGTTCAATGAATTTGGACTCCAGAATCATTTAGCGGTTGTTGAATGAAATCCCACCCGTCTTCACCCACAGAAGAAAGTTGTAAACCTGTAATTTGAACAAAAACAGTCAAGCTACCAAATTAAGAGATTGGCATTTCTAGAGGCCGGTATAGGCAATTGACTCATTTATCCATGTTAGGTTTTATATCTAACGAGTCAAACGGGTAAAATCAACAAGATTAACTACTAAAACAATACAAAGAAAGTAAGTTGCAAGTGTAATATCAACACACTGCATATTCAAAAGTTTGCCACAACAAGTTTTCCATTATGACCTGATCCCTTTTTGACTCATTACCAAACATGCACCATCCACCCATATTGCCACCTCTAATCATTGCACAACCCTTATCATCTCCTTCGGACTTGGGGGCAATGACAACTTAATGTTCAAGGCAACATTGTATAACTTGTAGTTATTAGAGTATGCTTTAACGCTAGCAATCATTTCCCAAAAGGGCAACGACGGTGGTACATGTCAGTAGAAGATTTGCTTCTGGAAAGTTATGTTAATAAAGCATCATATTATGTGAAGGTGGATGTTTGGTTCGATTAAGGTCTATTTTCTAGTTACATACTAAACATGAACCGACCGTGAGATTCATTACTCAGAATTATACAAGGAGGAGTTGTCAAATAGTTCTAGCATAGCAACTACTCTCCGTAGTGAGAGTCATTGATCCAATACTGCCTCATCTGGCTGAAGATGTGTGGCAAAATCTCACTTTCGAATATAATATTGACAATTCTCATGTGAACAAATTTCTTTTTTTAATCAAAATGGGCCGCTGTAAGTGAAAGATGGCTTGCCTTTCCTGAGAAAGACAATGGTTTTGGTACTCGAGGTAACCACAATAATGTCTTGCTGCTACCACCTTTCATATCTTAATCTTTACATCGACCCTTTATGGGTGAGCAAATATTATTAAGCTCATTGGCGATACTTTAGATCGAGATCCTTTCAACTTTGGAGAGTGCACCAGCAGAAATGATACCATATTGTGAAGACTTTTTTATTCAGTAATAAGGTTCAAAATGTGAAGCATGTTATAGCTGGCTTTGCATGACTCAAGTTGGCTATGATGTTATTGGGAGAAGGTTCCCAACTCAAGTTGGCTCTTTTCTTGATCAACCCACTCTTTGCCGACTTTGCCATGATGTTATTGCTGGTCAACAACTCCAATTGCTAGGAACTTTACAAAAGATACGAAACAGATTAGCAAATGACATATGGGATAACTAATCAATGAATATATTCTATTGTTAGTTGGCCAATTTAATAACAATAGTATAAAACTTGTTCACATTGTTGTATATCATATCAATAAATGGAAAGAAGACTTTTAGCCAATAACTTCATGATTTTGCTCTTTTCTAGCTATATCACTTGTTCACTGCAATTAACTGCAGAATAACTAAGAAAATATCACTTCATGATTTTGCTCTTGTGGCTTTCAATTAATGTTATATTTCATTTCAACCAATTCTCGTTAAGAAAATATCACTTCATGATTTTGCTCTTGTGGGATTATTATCCAAGTTATGGTAGATATTATCGAAGTTATAGTTCTACTGTTAAGCGTTCATAAACTGTATTATAACTTGGTTAGAAAAGCTGTGTGCGTTGCTGGGAATTTCAACCCATTAACTAATGGACGGGTTGATTTGGTTATGTTTCATCTTTTACGGGTCAATGGGTATAATTAAAAGTTAAAAAGTGTACATTATCGGCTCTTTCTTTTTATAACAAAGAACGTGGACAGGTTTACATTGAAGAATTCCTATCATGGGTCTAACTAATCATCGATACATGACTTGTGTTTCTTGATTAATTCATGTGTTGGTAAGTGATAAGAATTCATTATTATCACTACATGTAAATAAACATGCATGTAACGTGTGTGATGAAATGTGTCACTTTATGTTTTTGCATGTTTATCTGGTTACGCCTCAAACAGATTTTATGTTAATTTTTGTATCGAGGTTTGTATTTTTCAGCTTGTTCAAGTGATTAAAAATGTAATTTGTACGTTATGTTAATATTTTTATTTAACATCCACTACGAAAATGGTCATTTTGTGGGTTGTGGCACACAATATAATGGCAAAAGTATGCAGAGATAATCACTAAAATAGACCGGGCAACCATGGTGAATTTGGTTCCTGCCCTCAGATCGGAAAATGTCTTTTTTAGACAGGACAACTGGGCAACTGATGAAGTGTCACTTTCTGCAAGTGACAAGTGTTGATTGTCTGTCAGTTTTCTAGGCAACCTGTCAGTTTTTTGGGCAACAGCCGCCAATTTTTGGGCAACTGGGAGCACTTGTCATCATATGGGTCGAATTGCCAGTTGCCCTGTCTAAAAAAGACATTTTTGAATCTAGGGGCAGGAACCGAATTCACCATGATTTCCTGATCTATTTTGGTGATTATCGGAATAAATAAAGAGACCATTAGTCAGGAGCAGCCTTTAAGCGATTGCTGAGAAGATGCATGCATATTATATTGATGTTTGTCGTTTTGTTATCCATTATTTTCAAACGTTGAATTATTCAACAAAAGGGATGGTTCCTATATGCTATAGACAATTTGTGTGATCTTAATAGTCAAAAAGTGAATATGTCTACTACAATTAATAATGCAAAAACTAGTCCTCCATCCATTAAAGATAACAAGGAACCCCACACTTGTCCACATCTTGTATATATACTAACACAAACCGAACAGATTTATGCATATCACCCAAACACTCCTTCACTTCTTTTTTTTTAACAATCCACACACCCTCTTTTGTTCAGACAAACAAACAGATACTATACATACATACATGATGTCTTCAGTCAATCATGACGACTTTGCTCACTTAAAAATCCCCCTTGAAGATATACTATCCGCCACCGACAACTTCGCTGAAAAAAAATTCGCCGGAAAAGGTGGATTTGGAAATCATTACGTGGGAGAGCTCTTGTTTTCCGGTGAGTTGATTAAAATCCATGCTCAGAGGTGGAATAAAGAATGGGATGATGAAAAAGAACAACAGTTTTGGATGGAGATTTCAATGCTTTCCAATCTCAAGCATAGAAATCTGGTTTCATTAGTTGGGTTTTGTGATGAGAATGATGAGAAGATCATCATTTACAAGAATGAGTTCAGAGGAAGTCTTGATAACTATTTAGATAACTATTTAAGTGACATGATGATGTTGACATGGGTGCGAAGATTGGAGATATGTGTCGGTATTGCAAATGCATTAAGTTACATTTATTATGACGAGCCTCGCTATTTTAGCATTATACATCGAAACATCGACTGTGAGACAATTTTATTAACTGATAATTGGGAACCAAAGTTATCAGAATTTAGACTTTCCATGAAGATTGAAGAATCTCAGAGGCATGATTCATTCCATGTTGATAAAGTTTGGGATAGGGAGGGGTATACAGACCCGGCATATATAGAGACAAAGTTTGTGAGCCACAAGTCAGATATTTACTCATTTGGGATCGTAATGTTCGAACTACTGTGTGGTAGAAAATCAATAATCCCCGATGAGAGTAATAAGTATTTGGCTCCAACAGCCATTCTCCATTATAGAGAGGAAAAACTAAATGAGATAATTGACTGGGATCTACATAATCAAATTGATCCACAGTCACTCAAAGTTTTCGCTGAAACGGCGTATGCCTGCTTGAACGAAGAAAGATCTCAACGGCCGAATATAGACGAGATTGTCACGAGACTTGAGAAAGCATTGGAATTGGCACGTGCAAATAAGCATGTAAGACCCTTTTTTTTTCCCTTCCTTCTATCATATAATATCTGTTTGTTTTTATTTATCTTTATATCAACCCTTATTATCAATTGTTGAAAATGTTTCAAATGAGTAGTATAATTAGGTTAAAATGGTTTCTTAACAGCATAAAGGAAGGATAGTATGGTATTTTGCTTTATTAGATTATATCTTGTATTAACTTAATAGGTATCTCTTTAACATATATCTCATGATTCTTTTAGTTGTCACTTTCTTATTACTTTTATTTTTAATATCATATGAGAAATTGGATTGGTGATCATGAAAACTGGATATGCAGTATGATAAGTGTATCATGATATGTTAGTTTTGGTTGGCATCAATCCAATTTCTTTTTTATGTTTCAATCATATTTAAATATTAAAATTTATTTAGTAAAAAAAATAAAAAATAAAAAAATTGTGTGACCGTTTATTATAAATTATAGTAAAGCTAGAAAACACATTAACGGGAAATTACTAACCCCGATTAGAGCTTCATCAAGCAATTTGTTTTAGTAAAGCTCAACTAAAAAAGTATCATACTTGTCACTATTTCCTCTTGTGCGTAGCGAACAAAAATATTTGCTTTTGTGCGTACTTTTCTTTCGAATTCATCTTTTTAGGGTATTTTACGAAATTTTTGAACATTTTTGCTCCTCTTAGCTAATAGAAATTTTTTCCGCAAAGGGCAAAAATGTCACATAGTACCCTAAAAAGGATGAATTTGAAAGAAAAGTACTAACAAAAGCAAAAAAAATTGTTCGCTACCCACAAGATAAAATGATGACAAGTATGATACTTTTTGTAATCATTTGCCCTATTTTTTTAGTTGACCATAGCTCGATTGAATCTTAAATATTAAAATTGTAATAGTATTATTAAGGTAGTATGAGTTGAATAAGTATTTTGAGCCAACTCAACTAGATCGGATAATACGGTAATCATTTTCATATCACCACTGATCTAGCCAAATGTCCCGACCTCCTTATTAGACATAAAATTAGTTTTATAAGTTAGTCATGCCAATCTATACAAAATTTTTAATAAATAAGAGGTATAATCGATATAGTGTATTTGATATCTAGTCTTTTGCTTAATCTGTTATACTTAAAATTCATCTAAACTAGCTTAAGAATGTTAAATAAACCTTTTATTTGATATACATGTAGCATGTAATTATTATTTCAGATTTCATTTTTTATTCTTACTAAGTTACAACTTACAAGTTACAACTATCTAAATAATCCAAAAAAATCTAAATAATATTTTGGTTAGATTTTATTCTAATACATATGTATTTTTTTTTTTCTTTTTAGTTAATAACAAGTTCATACATTTAAATAAGTTCTTCCTTTTACAAACTAGCCATAAGTCTCACACACGCATGAGATTTCGACATAAATGGAAGTTAGTGAATATTTGTGGTTATATCTATCTTATAATCACGTGCATACTTGAAATTTATTATAAAAGTAAATAGGGTTGTCTAACAAGTGCCCTCAGTGCATTGGTTAGGTTGCATCAATCCATCCCGAACTTTGCTTTTAAATTAAAACTTGTTTTTAATACGCGTTTATTAAACTTATAAATTATCGTAATTAATTATGATTTTTAATTTAATAAGCATAAATTCTCATATATAATCATCTTAACCAATGCCTTGAGGGCACTGATTAGATAAACCTAAAGTTAATTTAATTTCACAATAAGATTATAAAGATTGTTCTATTTAGAAAATTGATGCCAGAAACCATGCCTACCCCTTTCACTGTGGATGCTAGTTGAGTGATATGGGTAGGAAAGGTAAGCTGGAAATGTAAGCTGGATGGTTATGTGCATTTAAAGGTGACTTCAGAGCAGTCTGTGGTGGTGTTTTGTCTTGATGCCAGCCTGTTCTAGTTGTATCAGATATCTGGTATATGTCTTGATTGATAATTATCAGATGTATTGCTGTTATGTTGCATTAGATTTAGGGTATGTCCAAATCTTAATGTTATTATGTGTTCTCAAGTATTGGAAGATAATATAAATTCACCTTTGCGCGCGCGCGAAAAAAAAAAAAAGGTCTATCCTATATGCTACTTCAAGAAACATAAACTATCAATTCCTTCCTGCTTATTGACTTCATATTTCTAAATTCCATAAGGGAGATGATTTGCACACTCCACCAATTGATTGGGAGACTCCAATTAATTGTGTTTGGACATTTATACCCTTACATGGGTGAAAGTATAAAGGTAACTGTGAGGGTATAACTATCCAACCACAATTAATTGGAGTGTCCCAATCATTTTAGGGAGTGTGCAAATCACCTCTCATTCCATAACTACCTTTGTCATAACTTTTGACCAAGACCAAGTAGTCCCATCTTAAACAAATGATTAACTCCTATTCTGCAATATTTTCCAATTTCTGCACAATACTTTCCAACATACTCATGTGTCTTAGTGCTCTCCGGTTTCATTCACAGGTTGGACAATCATCTTGATATTCAACTTGTTAACCATTGCATACATCTCAAACTTTCTTTGCAGTATACACCTTGTATATTGCAACAGCTAGAATTAATCTTCTTAGAATGTCTATGAGAATCAAGTTCACTCTTACACAAAGAACACACCATAGCTTTTCCTAGATATCACTTTATCACCTTTACCCCAAATGGAGGAGCTCCACTCACCACTATGCAAAGTGCCACCATCTAATTCTGGACTAAAATACTTTAAAAACACATCAGGAGCAAATGGTAACTGCATTATCCAAGACTAGATCTCAACATAAAATCACTAACAAACATCACTTTCTAAACTTTTCAGGTAATTTTGAAACCTAGTGAACACTTCAAGTTATTAAGATCAAGTACTTCCTAAACTATAAATGGATCTTATTTCAGTCATTATCCACAAACATAATAACTATAAAGTACAACATGTCTTAGAATTTATATATAAACATGTCTTAGAAAAAGGTTTAGGAATTTCATCGAACAGTTTGTAGGCGTTATTATGCACTTCAATAAAGTGCCTTTTTGTAACTCACGTTTTTACATGACTATTGTATAGATAATGTATTCGCTCATGGATGATCTTGCTCACCTCAAAATCCCCCTTGAAAGCATACTATCTGCCACCAACAACTTTGCTGACGAAAATATCATACGGACAAGTGCATTTGGAAAGAGTTACAAGGGACAGCTCTTGTGGTCCGGTGACTTGATTGAAATTGATATTCATAGATGGTTAAGTAAAGAATGGGATGATTTAATTGAACAACTGTTTTGGATGGAGATTTCCATGCTTTCTACTCTCAAGCATAAAAATCTTGTTTCATTAGTTGGGTTTTGTGATGAAAATGGTGAGAAGATCATCATTTACAGGTATAGGATGGCCAGGGGAAGTCTTGGCCTATATCTAAGTGACCCAATGTCGTTGACTTGGGTGCGAAGATTGGAGATATCTATCGGTCTTGCGCATGCATTGAGTTACATTCACTATGACGAGCAATGTAACTTTAGCGTAATACATCGGTTCATTAGTAGTAGCACAGTTCTATTAAATGATGATTGGGAACCCAAGTTATCTAGTTTTGAATTTTCCATAAAAATTAAAGCATCTCAAAGGCACCATTCTTTCCATACTAATACACCTCTGTATCTGGATGGGTATGGAGACCCAACATATATTGAGACTAAAAGTGTGAGCCACAAATCAGATATGTACTCGTTTGGGATAGTATTGTTTGAACTACTATGTGGTAGGAAATCAATAATTGACAACAGAGATGATAATCATTTGGCTCTACTAGCCATTACTCATTATCGAGAGAAAGAGCTCGATAAAATAATTGATCCTGAACTATGGAAACAAATAGACTTACATTCATTCAACATGTTCGCAGAAATAGCGTATGAGTGTTTGGACGAAGAACGATCACGACGCCCAAATATAGATGACATTGTCCCAAGACTCAAGAAAGCTTTGAAAGTAGCACGTGAAAACAGGCCGGTAAGACCTTTATATTGCCATATTATGTATTCCCTTTTCATTATATTAGTTTCAACCAATTTAAATACTAGTAAAACATTATGAGATGACAAAAACAAACCAATTTTAACATATTCAATCACTTTTGGTAAAACAAAGACATATCTCTATTGTATGGAAAGAGACCCATTTGCTAAAAAAAACTTTCAAAGTGAAAAATGTGAAATTGCTAATCTGCCTTATTCCCTATTTCTTTTAATATTGTACTAATTTATATGCATGTATTTTCCTTTCATAGCTACTTATAAATTAAAAGTTTGACCCGATGAACAATATATATCCATTTCATACACAAATCACTTAACATCAATTTTGCAACTATAATTACTTGTCATTTTAAATTTCCGCCGCTATATACTGGTACTCGTTTAGTCTATATAAGTGGTATAATTCGTATTTAACACTTCATTTTTTATTCATATTATTTTCTGCTTTGTAGTACGGTTGTAAATTTTAGGGTCAAGTGTCTTTAATCTCTTATATTTTTGGTCAATTATTGATTTACCCATTTAACTTTTTCTTGCAACGTTTTTATTTTTAACTTTCTTTGAACATTAAAAAAGACAACATAACTTTAAGTGATCATTTGATAAAAACCTTAATCTTTTAGCAACGTTTTTATCGTTAATATTATTTAATCATTTGATACAACCCCTTAACTTTGAATAATCATTTAACAAAATCTTTCAACTAACATTGACAATTTTTTTTATCTTTAACATTAAATGACCTATTATATTTATTATCCATTTTGCCACATGATATATTTTGTTTTGCGGTTTTTAGTTATTAGGTTATCGGTTTTTATTCTGTTTAAATCAAGGGGACAGGTAAGTTTGTTTTCACCATTATGACTTGATATTCCTTGAAACGGGCATGTACAGTTGACATTCAATATCAATATATAACTGAAAAAATTTGCGGCTTTGAAGAATTGTATCAATCCTTTAATACAATCAAAAAAACAAAATTGATAACTTAATGACATAGAACGGAAGCGTGAACACAAACCTAACAAGGTTTAAACAAATCACAAATAATTTAAAGACTCAAGTCGTGAGTTTTATTAATTATTCAATACCAACACGATAAATCCAAGCCCTATATTTATAGGAAAGCTAAGCTAAACTTGGGGAAAAAGTTAAACTAAATTATTCTAGAACAAACAAAGGAACTTATAATAAAAGTCACAACCAAATCAGTAGTAATAGGCCATTTAATGTTATAGATAAATAAAAAATTGTCAACAACATTATCCATGTTGGTTGAAGGTTTGTACTAAACGGTTATCCAAAATTAGGGGTTAAATAAAATGGTTAAACTATATTAAGGATAAATCATTGCTAAAAAATGAGTTTTTTTTTTTTTTTTTTTTTTTTTTTTTTTTTTTTTTTTTGTCATACGATCATTGAAACTTCAGTGGTCTCTAAAATAACTACCTCAAAGTTTAATCGAATTTCATAGTACCTTTACTTGAACTTATTATTACATATTTTTTTAAAAAGAGAGGTAATGAACAAAATTGTCATTATGCAATATGTTAAGAAAGAAAAAACAAAAAACAATGATAATTATATCTTTTCTTAATTATTATCAAAGAATAGCTATTCTAGTGCAATAAGAAAGAGAGGTGATTTGTACACCATTTTTTTTACCATCCACCATTAAATTATGCATAGCTGTGTTGTACTGTATGCATTACTGGTGTGATTTAGTGGTGTATAACATGGGATATTTTGTGCACCAATTATTTTTGCCATGCACCACCAATTTTTCGGGGAAGACTATTTTACCCTTAACATAAGTATCTTTTTTTTTTTTTTTTTTTTTTTTTTTTTTTTTCAAGACTTATAACTGAATCTCTATACATACGTTTTCTTAGCACATTTACCTTTTGTTTTTCATATTCAACTTTAGGCTTTTCACTTACTTACTTCATCCAATATTTCATTATTGATACTTTTCCCTGTTCTAACTTTACATCTTTTAGGCTCTCTCTTTTAGTCTTCGAGAACATGGCAAAATTTTATGATAACCACAATACAATACACTAGGATAATAAAGTACTACATACACTAGGCTAATAAAGTACGCAGTTAACATTCTACTAAAAGTAAAAGGAATTTGATTAATTGAGAAAAGAAGTGTATTCCAACTGAACAAATTAAAACCAACCAGCAGAAAATTAAACTCGTAAACCAAGTATGATCGAAGAAAAAGAGATTACAATCCAACTCAACATAAAATAATAATAATAATAATAATAATAATAATAATAATAATAATAATAATAATAATAATAATAATAAAGACGGTTCTAACATCATCAATGGTTTATGTATATAGTATATTTCTCGCACTCCATGCTTCTAATCAAACAGTTCGCCATAAGAAAGATATTGGCTTCTTGTCAAAGGTGAGTGACTAATCTTCTACTCAACAACATAATTATATAAAGTCGCTTGGAGATTCTGGATATAAATTCAAATCAACCATGTTGTTCTCACGATGGATATAGCTGAGCTCATTCGTTACCTCATTGCTTCTTTGGTGTACACGAGCAGAACTTGAAGGATTGTGTTACCTCATTGCTCCTTTGGTGTACACTAACAATCAAATTAAAATATAATATATATTACTCAGTAAAGAAAAAGGTATTATTTAAACTAAATATATTCTGGTTAAATCATACTTGTGTGTTCATAATTAACACGCTTCAAAAACTAGGAGAAAATTATTGGTAATGATGACAGCAAGATGATGGTGTGGAGAGAACGATCAAATCCATTGTAGGTGTAAGTAGGGCAAATCCATTGGTAAAGGAATAAGAAAATTAAATAGGTTAAGGGTAGAATAGTCTTTACGAAAGATTTGGTGGTGTATGGCAAAAAAATATTGGTGCACAAATCATCTCCCTTATAAAAAATGATTAAAAAAGGGACGTTCGGTGGATATCGCCAAGATATCGTCATCTCACATCTTTTTGTGTATTAATTGAATATCGTCATCTCATATCTTTTTGTAACCCAATTAAACTCTGCTTGTTTTTGTAATAGATTCACTCTCCGCCCAACCACCTTGCTCACCTAAGAATCCCCCTTGAAGATATAGAATCCGCCACCAACTACTTTGATGAAGAAAATGTCGTAGGCACAGGTGGATTTGGAAAGAGATACAAGGGACAGCTCTCTTGGTCCGGTGAGTTGATAGATATCATTGCTCGGAGGTTAATTAATAAAGAATGGGATGATGAAAAAGAACAACAATTTTGGACGGAGATTGCAATGCTATCTAGACTCAAGCATAAGAATCTTGTTTCTATTGTTGGGTTTTGTAACGAAGTTGGTACAGAGACCATAATTTACAAGTACGACTCCGAGGGAAGGCTTGACAACTATCTAAGTGACCCGGTGTTGTTGACATGGGTAAAAAGATTGGAGATATGTGTCGGTATTGCGCATGCATTGAGTTACATTCATTATGATGAGCCACGCGATTTTAGCATTATACACCGGAACATCAGCAGTCACACAATTCTATTAAATGATGATTGGGAACCTATATTATGGGAATTTCAGCATTCCATGAAGATTAAAGCATCTGAAAGTCATCATTCTTTCCATAGTGATTCAGTTTGGTCTACAAAGGGGTGTACAGACCCAACATGTTTAGAGACCAACATTGTGAACCACAAGTCAGATATTTACTCCTTGGGGATAGTACTATTTGAACTATTGTGTGGTAGGAAATCAGTAAGTGACAATCAAGATAATAAGTATTTGGCTCCAATGGCGATTTTTCATTATAGAGAGAAAATACTTGATAGTATCATTGATCCGGATCTATGGAAACAAATAGATCTGCGATCCTTGAACATATTTGTGGAAACAGCATATGACTGCTTGAATGAAGAACAATCCAAACGCCCAAATGTATATGAGATTGTCACAAGACTTGAGAAAGCTTTGGAACTCCAATTGGAATGTGAAAATGCTGTAAGACTATTTTTTCACTTTATCTTTCTATCTTAGTAACTACTCTATAATAAAACGAATAACAATTATTCACTTATTGCTGTATTTGTTGCCATTGATGTTAAAGGAACTCTCAATAGTTGAGGCGGAAGCTGAAGGTACATCATCTAGTCAAGAGAAGGTAATTAACTTTTTTAACTTTTGTTATGAGTCACTGAATCTTTAAAAGGGGGAAATGTCAAAACTAAAGGATACACAAAGATGCAAGTAAATACACTCCATGTACATGTCACTTACGTAAACTATTATATATCTTAAACGTGGTGGTTGTGATCAAGTTATGGTTAAATTGAGGTTCAAGTTATACATGCATCATAATTTAGTAGAGAGATAACATTCAAATATAAGAATATCTTTTCCATGTTGACAAAAAATCACATTGCCGACAATTTTTGCAAAATCTAACTGTCTTCAGAACGATACACAAGATCCCCTCTTATACTTACTTGGCTTCTCACCATATTTTCTAGCTTTTTGAGTTTTTGATAAATGTGAAAAATGAATGATTAACCTAGCTTACTGAAGTGTTCCACCATGAAACTTTGCACATTTCATAATCTTGTCTTCTTTGATACAAATAGGGATCAGCTAGTCACTCCACATCCACAGGCGTTGAATCCAATTCCAGCAAAAAGACAATGTCTTCCCTAAAATATCTTTCTCACTCACAACTCAGCTTGGAAGATATGATATCCGCAACCAACCACTTAGAAAATGTCCTCAAATTTAAAGAATTTGGATTTGTTTGCCAAGGCCGTGTGTTGCATTCCGAACAGTTCATCGATATTATTGCACAGATCATTTATCCTGAAAATCAAAAAGACGAGAGCAAAAAGTTTAGGACGGAGATATCAATGCTATCTAATCTCAAACATAAGAATCTAGTGTCTTTTATTGGGTTTTATGATAAGGATAACCATATGATTACCGTATACAAGAAGGAGGCCAACGGAAGTCTCAACAAATATCTGGGTGACCAGACCCTTAAATGGATGCAAAGGTTGAAGATTTGTGTTGGTGTTGCAAATGCATTGAGCTACATCCACTATGATGCTGGACGGGATTTTAGTGTCATACATTGCAACATCAGGAGCTCGAAAATTTTACTAGATGACAAATGGGAACCCAAGTTATCTGGTTTTAAATTTTCATTGAAAAATACAGTGGCTCGAAGGCATCGTCTTCTTCTTACTCGTGATATTGTTAAGAGTGTATACCTGGACCCAAAATATAAAAACACTGGCGGCGTGACCCACAAGTCAGATGTGTATTCACTCGGTGTTGTATTATTCGAAGTCTTGTGCGGAAGGAGTGCAGAAGACGATTATGATGACAAAGACGAAGGCGAAGACAAAGGCAATGAGCTGGGAGAGGGGTTATTAAGTCAGCTGGCCAAATCTCATTTGGATGATATGATCGATCCACATTTCCGAAAACAGATGGACCAAGAATCATTAAAAATCTTCTCAGAGACAGCATATTGGTGCATAAAAAAGGAACGAGCAGATCGCCCATATATAGATCAGGTTGTCAAAAGACTTGAGAAAGCGTTGGAATTTCAATGGAAACATGAAAATCCAGTAAGAACATCAGCTTTGTTTGTCATCTTTATGTAACAATAATTGTTATATTTTTCAACTCATTTCCTATTCTATTGCAAATATCATTTTAGGAACTTCCAAGAAATGCATTTGACGCCACATCAGATTATTTGAAGGTAATTATTTTCCTTAAACTTTTAATTTGTAGCGGTTACTAACTGTTATTGTTTGGTTTATTGTATAGCCACTATATCCTCACTATACCATTTTTTAGTTCTTACAAATAGGTCTATTCTATGTCAAACAACTGTTCTTGTCTGGTTAACTCTATAACCACTAACTGTTATTGTCTGGTTTACTATATTATCACTATATCGTCACCAAACAAATTGTACCATATCTGAAAGTTGAGGGTTTTTTTTTTTTTGTTTTTTTTTTGTTTTTTTTTTTTTAATAATGAAACTAAGATTTTTATAAATAAGATTGATTGTATAAAACATTAAAACTAAGATATTTATAGCAGATGTGGTGAATAAGATTGTATAATGAATGTGATCATTAGCTTGATTGTATAAATAGAACATGCACAATGGTGGAGCTTTTAAAAAATTTATAAACTAGTCATGTCATCAAACTATAAACCTTGTGCCATATGTGAAATTTGGGGTTTTATTAAAAATCCACTAACCTTAGTGGGTTTAATATTCATTTTTGGATTATTTTGATAAATGGAAAAGAATTGTATAAAATGCACCTAAGAAGATAAACAGATATCATCATGAGATACAAACCTTCAAAAACAAACTAGCATCATTGTTATGTCAAT
Source organism: Artemisia argyi (assembly GCA_030686995.1). Classification (NCBI taxonomy): domain Eukaryota; kingdom Viridiplantae; phylum Streptophyta; class Magnoliopsida; order Asterales; family Asteraceae; genus Artemisia; species Artemisia argyi. The sequence goes on along the minus strand of CM060687.1, from coordinate 193,183,619 downwards.
TCAGCTTTGGATAGCTAAATATATGTTCTAGGACTATGTTTTAAGATGGTATAGCTAGGGGTGAGCATAAGAACCGATAAACTGAACCGAAACCAAAAAACCTGAACTGAAAAACTGCCCCAATTGATAAACCGATGGGGTGGTTTTGATTTTAATAAAAAAACAAATGTTTGGGGGGGGGGGGGGGGTTTGGTTTTGTTAAACTCAAATTTGACCTATTTTCTGATAATATTTTTTTTGTTTTCAAATATAGTGCTCTTAGTGTTTTTGTTGAGGAAAAGTGGAAAGACTTGCATTTTATATTTTATATTATTCTTTGGTTGTTTTGTAGGTTTGGATTGTTGAACATTATACTACTGTTGGTCTTTGTTAAAATATTGTTGTTTGAAAACTTAGAATTGTAAAGTTTATGTAAGATGACAACTTGCTTGTTGTTAAATTTGAGAAACCTGATAAAAAATCAAAACTGAACCGATTCAATGTCAAAAACCAAAACGAAACCAAACGGTTTGTAGTTTTTTTATAACCAATATATACGGTTCAGTTTTTGCTTTTGTATAAAGCCGCCCCACCCCGCGGCATGCTCCCCCTAGGTCTATCATTTATAGAACTTTGATGAAGAAAAGGCTATAAAATGGTTGAGAAGATAGTGAAAACCTTATATAAAGTGTCGGTTTCAAACTTCAACTGCGTATAAAACATCTTAAACCATGTATAAAGTAATTTATTTTATGCTAATTAACCCAAGTTTGAATTATTCTAATTGTTTAGCTTTTTTTATTAGGTTAATAAGATTTTAAATTCACCGGAATTACATACACATAGCACCTGCTTTTCTTTCACACTTTTTCCACTTTGTTTTATAATATAAATACCAAGTTCAACATTATAACTTCTATATTGATCATCGATACTAATTTATCCATCTATTGAAACTATATGTGCGCCACCACAACGTGCGGCCATGAAAACACATGTTTCTTCATTTCATACATTTATCATACCTATACCAAAAGCGATATACCCAATAACAAACAATGTCTAATTCATTTCAGGTTATAGTTTAGGGATGAAAATTATTTTCAGAATAATTAACTTAAAACAGATCAACTGTTGTTTTAATTTGGTGCTACATAACTCCACAATGTTGCAGGGGAAGAACTTGGAACACTTGAAGATTGGACTAAATGATATAAAAGAGGCTACCAAGAATTTTGAGGAAGCATATTGCATCGGGTCTGGTGGATTCGGTAAAGTATACAAAGCAGATCTTGAATATTTTGATAGCAGTAATTCCTCGTTGAAAGAAGGGGTGGATAAATGCAATTTACCCAGAAAACGAAGCACAGTAGCTATAAAGCGCATTCACAACCAAGAAGGAGAACAAGGGTTCATTTCAGAAATTGAAACTCTAACTAGTTGTAAGCATGAGAATATAATCTCTCTTCTTGGTTTTTGTTATGAAGGTAACGGTGCAATGATCCTGGTTTATGAGCATGCTTCTAAAGGAAGTCTTGAAGAATATTTGGGAAGTAGTGAAAAAATGACTAATCTTACTTGGGTGCAACGTATAAAGATATGTCTTGATATTGCACATGGTTTGAATTACATTCACAATAACACAGATCAGGGCAAACAAAAGATGATTCACCGTGACATCAAGAGTGCGAATATTCTATTGGGCAATAATTGGAAGGCGAAGATTGCGGATTTTGGGCTCTCCAAATTTCACCCAGCAGATCAAGATGCCAGTACTTTCTATGCCAGTACGATTGCAGGTACAAATACGTATTTGGATCCGGAATATGAGAAGTCTGGCAAGCTACATAAGAAATCTGACATTTACTCTTTTGGAGTGGTGTTATTTGAGATCTTGACTGGGAGGTTGGCCTATAATTTTGATAAGGGGATTGCACCCATTGCACGGCATCATTTTGAGAAGGGAACACTAACGGAAATTGTTGATCAAAAGATAAAGGAAGAAACTGATGAGCATATCTTTTCTTTAAGTAAAGGACCCAATAAAGAGTCATTGGACATATTTTCAAAAATTGCTTTTCGATGTATAGCAGATACTCAAGTCGAACGTCCATCAATAGATGTTGTCATCAATGAACTCAAAAAAGCTTTAAACTTTCAGGTAAGTAATGGATTTAAACTATAACTTTATAATCTCCTCATATTCTTCATGTATGTGACCTATCATACATTACACTTTGTGTAAATTATGCTCAAACTATTACTCAATTTCCTATTTAAGTTATTTTAGACCTTAACTTTTTGACTTATTATTACAATCTTAAAATTTACTAACTTAGTGATTTAACTATTTTATCAAATTCAAGCAATTGTAAACCTCCTCAGCCCAACCCCTCCCCCCCCAATCATATGTGTGTGTGTGTGTGTGTGTGTATACTTTCTTCTTGACATGAACTTTAAGTTTGAGAACCTAAAATTCAAAAACGCATTTTAGATAGCAAGTATTTTTTAACTTATAAAATTGACTGACTGTCTAATGAATGATTCACAGGAGAACCACAAGGACAACCTCAAACTGTCACTTGAAGACATAAAGCTGGCTACACAAGACTTCAGTGAAGACAATATCATTGGACATGGAGGTTTTGGGAATGTATACAGAGGAGTAGCTGCTCAAGGAGATAAAATCATTGCTGCAAAGAGGTTGGATAGGAAGTCTGGTGAAGGAGAAGCTGAATTTATGACAGAGCTGGAAATCCTTATGGAGTATAAGCATGAAAATGTCATTGGTCTTGTAGGCTACTGTGATGAAGAGGATGAGAAAATAATTGTTTATGATTATGCAACCAGAGGAAGTCTTGATAAGTACTTGAGCGATGATAGTTTTACATGGGTGATGCGGCTTAAAATATGCATTGATATTGCAATCGGGTTGGAGTTTCTTCATGGAAATGTTTCAAGTCCAGAGATGGTAATACATAGGGATATTAGCAGCGGCAACATTCTTCTGATTGATGATTGGAAAGCAAAAATTACTGATTTTGGGCTTTCCTTTGTATGTCCAACAAATCAGGATGTAATAACTGACAATGTAGCAGGCATAATCGGCTATCGTGACCCACTACACTTGAAAACAGGCTTCTTAACTAAAGAGTCTGATATATTCTCACTGGGTGCGCTTTTATTTGACATATTGTGTGGGAAGCTATCATCCGAAAAGCTAGATGATGAGTATCTTTATTTACCCTTTTTGGCTAAACACTACTCTTATGTAGGAAAACTTGATAAGTTAGTGTTTGAGGGTATTAAAGAACAAATCATGCCAAAGTCATATACTACATTTACAAGGATTGCCCTTCAATGCTTACATCACAGGAGAGAAAGACGGCCAACGGCAGGTGAAGTGATTATACAACTTAAGAAAGCATTGGAATTCCAAGTAAGTTTTTTTAATTCTTTCAAATTAGGCGACCATTTCTTTCACATACAAAGCTAAAACTATATTTGTGGGTATTCAAATAAGTTGTACACTTCTATTGTTCAAACAAGTGTTGTTTAACCATAAAACATGATAAAAAAAAAAAAAAAAAAAAAAAAAAAAAAAAAAAAAAAAAAAAAAATCGTAAGACAGTCATTTTTTATCACTCAAAACAAAAAAATAAATGTCAATACTGAATAAGACAACAAGTTTACATGATCCAGAAAAAACATGTGTTGTTTATGTTTAGTAGAAAATCTTTAGTAGTTTCTTCAACGGTAGAAATGGAAATGTACGAAATATGAGCTTATTAGTTGTTTAATTAATGTGTAGGAGGATTATGAGGTATGGGAGCCGAAATTGCCTAAAGACTATAAAGAAATAATCCAATTGTCAAAGTGCCCGGAAGATTATTCTAACTGCAAGAAAGAGGATCTATACAACATCTTTTCTAAAGGAATCCTCCTTCAACAGGACAAAGTGGTAATAAGTTCATTCTCAAATCTCAGTTATATTTTTGTGCATCCTATGTTCTATGTAACCATTGATTTATCAAGGATGAATCAAAACCACACATGTATTTACACATTCTAACTTGTTTTTTTGTTGTTGTATAACAGTTGTTGTCATTTGATGGTATTGGAGAAAGAAATGCAATGGTTCCAGCGACAATGTTTTCCTACAGAAACAGCTGTCCACATGAGTGGAAATCTCTTCCAGAATCAAGGTTATTCTCTCTACCTCTTTACATTTGTTACTTTGTTACAGTGTAATGCATTATATAATCTGAAAAATTGCCAATACATTTACTTTTTTCTCTTATCAAAATGACTGGACTCCTTTTAACAGAATGATTGTATTTTTTTTACCCAAAAAAAATCTACAAAAATCTGTTTTGTCAAGAAGTGAATTTCGCAGTTCTTTTTTAGCAAGCAAGTAAATTTTGCTTTTTATGTTTCCTTTATTAGTAAACCAGCTTCAAATCATAAGTTTTCAGGGCTTACTAGAGTATTTTTATTGTGTATAATATTTGACGTCCAGGTGTTATTTTTTATATTTACCTGCTGTTTAATTTGACAATGGTCACAATGATTTCCTGCACTATTCAAACAGAGCAAATAGTCCTTCATCTTTTGCTCTTTTACACTTGAACCCAAACTTTCTACGAGTAATTAATGTTGTACAAGAGTGAGAATTAATTCTATAAACCTTTAAATGAGGTAGTTGAAATTATTTATATCATTTATTTATTTTGGTAAAGAATTACAAATGCAAAAGTAGAAGTGTATGGTGATATATGCTATGACTTATTGAGACTTGAATATTTATAATTTGCGCAGGTTTGAGACAGTAGTGGAGATGTTAGATATTTCCAACTTGAACATCGAAATCAAGACAAAGGCTCAATTTTTAACTCCAGATGTTGTTTATGGGGTTTATTTAGTCTTCAAATTTTGTGATTCAAGAAACTTTGCGAGTAAACCAATGTATGTAGATCTAACTTATATAAAGGGGCGCAAAAGTCTTAATGCATATTTTGCAACATGGAGAGATAACGATTGGATGATGATCGAGTTGTACCGATTTTTGAATGAGAACGAAGACGTTGTTTTTGAGTGTCTACTTGAGTGCTTTTCATTGTACCATTGTGGAGATGGTCCGATTTATGTTGAAGGCATAGAATTTCGAGCCATTGAGAAGGTAAGTTTCAAATTAATCCTTTGTTTTTATACTATATTATTTTGTTTATGTTGCATAGAGGGGGTGGATGCATGGAAAAAAAATAGCTCATGTTCTAATTTTTCATTTTCATAACATGATCTGGTTGCAGGTGAAACCTGAAGAAATCAAAAAGTTAAAGGAAGTCAACCAAGTCTTGAAATCAAACTTTAATGTGGATCAGGTGCAAGAATTGCCGACTAACTTCGAAGAAATATTTAGGATATCCAGAAACTATGACGAGTTGTTCTGGTTGGGTGAAGTAGACGGAAAGAAGCTTCTTACACTTTCTGCAAAGACAGCTTTATACAAATCCTCGAATGTGAACCTTTTTACTTCAACACCATCAGCGCAGTCCAGGTTTGCTTTTCTAAACTAACTTTGTTATGACTTTCTTCAGCCTAAAACTTATCTAAATTGATTAAATTAGGCTGTGCTTTTCTATGCTTATTCAAATATTTAAGGTCCTAATTTTCTTTATTTCTGAGTAAGTATAGATGGTTGAAAAAAGTGTCACTTAGATTTGATCCTATCTTCAGTTTTGACTTTGTTGAGTAATTGTATAGTCTATATGGTACATACAGATTTAAGGAGGTGATTGAGCTTTTACCACAAAAAGTATTTCATATCAACTGTACGATCAAAAGTCAAATGTTGTCACCGGATACGCAATACGTGTGCTACCTTCTGTTCAAGCTTTCAAAAAACTGTCAAGGAATGCATTGTCCAGTGAAAGTACGAGACATACTCCACCAAGAAAACAAAGAGGCTGAATTTCTCTATTTTATAACCCCAGAGCCATGGAATATACATGAGATTACTCGGGTTCCAAAACAAAGGGGAGATGGATGGATGGAGATTCAACTTTGGAAATTTAACTCAGCTCATGAATTCAAGGATGACTTTCTTTCTATGAATATGAAATTTACAAGTCTTGAAGGAACTATATCAGGTCTTGTTGTATGTGGTCTCGAGTTTCGACCAATGTAAAAGATCTTTTCCTGTACTTATTAAAACTCGTTTTTTTACTTTGTGTTTCGATCACCTGGAGAATTATAACATAATTATGCATGAAGATTTATGTTCTCTTGTGCTGGGTGAACATTGGAGGATTTGCGCAAATGTACCTTTTCTATTATCTATGTAGGTTTAACGTGACAACTAAAATGCGATCTGCATATATATTTGTTAATTCATTTAAATTTTTGTGAAAACTACAATGTGTATTGGCAAAGATATTGTACAAGACACAAGCTTCATATGGTGAACTTCATCTTAGTGAGATATAGTCGACAGTTTTGGCAGGCTATTCAATACTAGGTGGCAATGGCTAGATTGAATTGCACACCAACTGTTTGATATGATGTCTGCGTCAATGGTGCTGTGAATTGGTCATGTTCATAAGACCCTTTGAGACTTGTTGATTAGAATTGTTTTGTGGACTTAAATCACCTTTAAGTAAATGGCATTTTATATTGGAGATTCGGTTTATATTGAGCAAAATAGGATGTATTAGTAGCACCCCTGAAACATGTTTGTTATAAAAGGGAGCATCAAATATCATGATAATGCAAACTTTTTTTCCTCCCTTAAATATTATGAGTTTGAGATTGATATGTGTTTATTTCAGTGGTGCTAGAAACAGTTCTTGCAGAGAATCTACCCTCCATAGTGATAGTCATTGCTCCAATATTGCCTCATCTGGCTGAAGATGATACACAGGTTTCTTATGAATTCCAGGATCGAAATATGTCAACACAGGTTTCTTGTAATGCATGCAAGATTGACAAAGACACGATTCATTTATTTACTACAACAGTGGTTATATTGTATTAAGAGACACACGTTACAACATTACAAGTACTAATCTACATATAGTAAACGAAAGGGTGTAACCTTTCGGTTTGTGTCTATTCGGTTTGTATACCCGACTTAACTATCAAATAACTACCATTTATAACTACTTTTAACTAACATAACCGCCATTCGGTTATAAACTATCTATCTAAGAGGTTTAGCCCTTAGGCTATACGTTTATTACATAATACAAGACTTATGCAATTTAAAAGGTCCAACAATTTCCCCCCTAATTGTTTAAGTCTTGTTCTTCGAGTCTTCATGCTCTTCTCCGCGTTAGTATCACCAAATTCCAACAACTTGTTGCTTTTCATTCGATGTTCACCCAAGTTTTTTGTTGCCTCGTTGTTGTTGTGTTTTTTTTTTCAAACCAATTCGCAAATCCACAAAATGTTCTCGGCTTCTTTATTGTTTTGTGTCGAATTGTTTTTGCCCGGAACCAAACGAGTTCTCCTTTTTCATTTTTGATTTTACTAACTTTTCCTCACGTTGGCGGTTCCCTTTGTGTGTCGACTTGAATTCCTTTCTCCACAATCCGTGCCCTAGAACTTCTTGTTCTCGGTTTCCTTCCAAACAATCAAATAATGTTTTGTTGTTGTTGTTTCTTTTATCTTGAATTCCAAGTCTCTTTCCACACAAAATACTTCAATACTTCTCTCGGTATCCTTCCAAAACAAATGAGTGTTTGTTTCTCTTCTTGTTGCGTCATATAGCAAACAAGGTTTCCCTGCTTCTTTTTTGTCGTGTGATATAGATCACCAACAAAGGTTCTTGTGACAAATCTGTTGTTCATTCCATCTTGTGCTCTATCTTTCTCTGCATTTTCCTTTTGGCCTTGTGGGTCTTCTCCCACTTCTTCTAGCTTTTCACCCCAAGGGACTCTTGCAGTCTCATGGTACACCACTATCATATCAATGAACTTCCTGTAGCAATCTCTTATTGCTTCCTTTTCACCATCTGTCAAGCCTTGTAAACTTGCAATGGTCTTCCGTTTGTCACTGGTCTTCCATTTGTCACCAAGTCTCTTCCGTTCCCAACGTTTTTCCCTTGGTGTCTTTTCCCTCTTTTGATCTTGATGATCAAAACTTGAATCACAACTTGTAATATTGCAAACCTTCGGCTCTGATGCCATTGATGCATAGGTTTCTTATGAAGGATCGAAATATCTCAAACAAGATTTGACAAGAATGATTCTATATTATAAACATAAACTGTTACATTGTTATTATTGACACACATAAAAACGTACACATACTAATCTATTTATAAGGTTCCAACCGGTTCTATGTGAACCATAGTGACCCAGAATTCTGTAACTACCAACTAACTAACTACCATAACTACCATTAACCGCTATCCGGTTGTAAACCATCTAATTAACAAGTTCAGCCCTTTGGCTTTCAATTCTTATGATTTCTTGATTAATTGGATTCCAACAAAAGATGTGTGGCAAAATCTCCCTTTCGAATATAATATTGTGCTGACATGACCAAATTAATTTTGTGAATCAAAGTGGCAAACAGTAATGAAAGATTGCTTACCTTTCCTGAGGAAAGAACTCATTTCTAGGAAAACATACTCAAGGTAACGACAATAATGTCTTGCTACTAATGCACCTTTGATTTTTGAAAATTTACATTCATTATATATGGCTGAATAATTTTGACAAATCCGATTTTTATGAATTTGCTAGCTGAGAATAGAGGTATATAAAGATTTGGAGACAGCACGTACCGGAAAACTCATTGGTCCCAAGCTTGGAGGCGAAGGTGTACCTTGCTGTGAGATTAAGGAATATGTCTGCATCATGTATTCATAATGTCTCAGGTATGTCTGTTCATTTTGGACAGGTTGGGTTATGGGTTGAAACAGGCTTGAGTTGAAACATGTCATTTTTGTAGTAGATGAAACTGGCCATGTCGCATTGGGATGATTGACAAAACTATATTATTACGCTACTAATCCAAATCTTTGAATAAAAAGGATATATGACATGAACCCAGATATAGTATGGGCCACTTTCAACCTGATTGACCAATTCCCTGTCAAGCTAAACTTTTTATTTGCTCGTTTGAATCGTAACCAAAATCGATGCATTCATCAGTTAATAGGTCAAGATTGCGACCTCTACTACATTGCATGTGCAACAGGTTGAGGCTAATTTAATTCTATGATACTATGTGCATTTATTAATGTCAAAAAATGGCATTGGTGGAGGTTGCAAAATGTACGGGTTCAGGTAAGAAATGCATTTGCAGAGATTGAAATATGGACGGGTTGGGTCAAAACAACTAATTGTTGGAATGCATCAGGTGGTTGAGCCAAAACACTTTGTATCCAAAAAAATATATTTAAACGCATTGGTCAAGTTTAGATCCATTTCATCCATTTCTTTTTTATTTAATTTGTTCTCATATCTACATGTTTGACATATTAGACATAAAACATACCTCTGACTCTACGTATTCATAAGCATATGGTCGATATTTCTATCTCTAGTGGCTAGTATATAGTGCCAAATCACACACTGTTGCACACATTTTAGCCTTTTAGGTTTTAATTATATATCATTTAATTTTGTTCATTGATCATTTCTGTAGGAGGATGCACCAACTAATTATACCATGTTCTGGAGAATATTTGATTCAAGGAGAGAGGAAAATATGGACAAACGTTTCACGTGCAGAAGGTTCAAGATGTGAAAGATGAACTTCTTGACTCAAGTTGGTTCTTTGCTTGATCACCCCACACTTTGCAGACTTTGCTATGATGTTATTGCTTCTCAACCATTTCCTGCTCTTGCAATATTATGACAGAAATTAAATAAAAAATTATGTTATGCGTGGCAATTTTGACCCATTTTCTTATGAATGAATTGATTGTGGGATAGGTTTTATCCCTAATGAGCAAAACTGATAAGTTGAAAAAGCTAGCTTAAAACGAAATTGGCTGAAACTGACTCAAACTTCTCCAAACTGTAGATTCAATTCACCAAACTTTTTTTGAACGGCTAAATTCATCAAACTTCATAAATCATTTTATTAATATAATTGAGATTATTAATGTACCAATACAGTTTTTGTAATCACGGTCACAATCATTATCTATAAAAGCCAAAAAATGTTTGACAAAAAACACCCGCACGAAGCCTGTGTCAGCCCTAACCCATCTGACCCATTACACAACATATTTTCACGTTTATACTGTATACAACTTATACCATGTTTTTATGTCGATAATCTCAACCTAGTTTTGGAGCAATGAAGGTCAAGGAAAGTCAAATCAAGTAGAAAGTACCAAGAGTGCACATGCTTTTGGTCACATTTTTTGTGCCCGAAGATGGAGTTGCCCCATATGTTACAACTCGTTTTTTGTAAGGAATTTGATCTCATTTGAGTTAACAGGAACTCTATTAGCTTAGGATATTCATGTATACTACAATACATGTACACATATGGTTCATAACACTAATTTTCATTTTACTTGGTTTGTTTTAACCATGGAGGCATATGTGTGTATGGATTTACACAAATTCAGTTTACTACTATACTTTTGAACACCAATTTTTTATATTTAATTATTGAACAGCCAAGATAATTTTATTAAAAGAGAAGCTCATAATAAGAGGACACAAGATTACACCAAAAGCAGATTTCCAAAGAGGATAGTTCCAAAGAAAGAAAGGGAACCAAAATATTCAAACATATACCCCATGGAATTAACATGAACGAAACTAAATCATATGAGACAGGTAGAAGGAGGATTTGATGTTGGAAAATTTAGGTGAAAATATGGTTTTTCACCAACTTTGGACACAACTAGTTATAGACTCGAGTTGTCTAAATGAATAACATATTGTACTAAGTTACATACTTCTTGGTAAGAGCTTCGTAACGATATTATAAGTGTCAAAAATGGAGCTAGTGTGAATGCACTTACCAAATGAAAATGGGTCAAAGTTTGTCACACACTTGTGGATGAACAAACTGTTTATGGAGACTGGTGAATCTAAATGGTTCTAGCTTAGTCCATATGCAGCACCCTGAACAAATTCTGAAATCCAGAAACATTCATTTGAAGGGATTTTTTTTTTTTTTTTTTTTTTTTATTATTATTATTATTATTATTATTATTATTTTTAAATCATAATAACATACTACGTATCTAAATGGGTTGTTATTTTTTTATTTTTTATTCTTTTATTTATTTTTTTATTTTTTTTATCAAAGTTAATTGGTAATTAAAAGGCTTGATTGTTAGCATTACACAATTTACACTACAGTTTACTACAAGGTGTTAGAACTTCTCAACTCAGGTTGCCACTTTTCTGATCACCACACACTTTGCGGATGTTGCTATTAGGGGTATCATAAAACCCGACCCGAGCACCAAACCCGAATATGACTATTTGGGTTAAGTTACTCGGGTTCAAAATTATATTCGGATCAATTCGGGTAAACCCGAATGACCCAAGTTCAAAATAGGTTCGGGTATGTTTTTATTAGCCTTAACCCGAACCCGACCAACACGACTAACCCGACTCGGCTAACACTTTCAGAATGTAAAAATATTGAAATAAGCCATTTTTTAATCATTTTACATATACTTTGGTTGACCGGAACCTGACTAACCCGAGTTCTAAATAGGATCAGGTTTGGCCGTTTGGGTATGCTTTTTTAAACCTTGACCCGAATTGACCCGAACCCGACCGGGTCAACCCGATAACACCCCTAGTTGCTGCTATGATGTTATTGTTGGTCAACCACTTCCTACTCTTGCAGGTGTCAGTTAAGCTTTAGGTAATCTCCTAACAATATAATATATTATACGTGGCAATTCGGACCCATTTACTTATATATGGGCTCATCAGGATTATGTTTTATCTTTAGTGGGCCAAACCAGTAAATTGAAAACGTTGCTTAAAACAAAATGGGCTGCAATAGGTCCAAAGTCTCCTATTGCATCAAACCTCACAAATTATTTTATTAATAAAGAGTAAATTACAGTGTTCGTTCTTGTGGTTTGTGTTGACCGCAGTGGTTCATCCTTTGACTGAAAGAAATGCACCGTTTGTCCGTAACTATCAAACATTATCCGCCTTTAGTACCTCCCTCTAGCGGCCTTCCATAACCCTCGTTAACAACCCACATGTGAGGGTATTTTTGTCCTTTTATGTCCACATATAAGGGTAAGATTGTCATTTTACCCTTCTCAATCCACCTCCTCATTTCTATCTAGCATCTCAAACCTCATTGTGTATCTTCAAACACTCCATCCTACACATACCGTACCATCATAATGACCATCTCCTCTCAGGCCACCACGACAACCAACATCTCCACCTACATAATGACCATCTCCTCTCCGGTCACCACGACAACCAACATCTCCAGGCCACAACCACCACCATATCCATATAACTGCCTCCATCATCTCCAGCCAATAACTGCCATCAACACCCACCACCACCAATGTCCACCCCTCACTGCGCCTAAATCTCAACCCATTGTTGTTGTCTTGGCTTCTAAATCACAAACCCATTACATTTTACTAATTTCTTCTCATGTTTCATAAATGGCAAAACATCCATACTGCTAATGCATCCATCTAACGCTGCAATGGTGCTTCAGGTCCATTTTTTATTTTTTGGCCCAATGAACAATTGTACTTCCATTACCATAGACTCGTTATTTCAGAAAATTGAGAAAAAAGAAGATAAATGAATTGATGATAGGAGAAAAGAAGATTGAACGCGTAAAATAAGATGAACAAGATATGTGTGTGGTTGTGATTTTGTTTATAGGTATGTGTACTTCTATCTCCATACCTTGCTTTGGCGGGATTGGGTATGTTGTTGTATGTGCATCTGCGTGTGGGACAAAAAGAAAGAACATGGAAAAATGATAATGATGGAGAAAAATATGGGTTTGGGGTGGGGGGCGGGGGAGTCGAAAATATCCTCACGTGGGTATCACTTGGGGTGATCTAATGGGTGTTAGTGGGGGTCGTTAGACAGAGGGACTAATGGGGGATTACGTTTGGAAGTTAGAGACAAACGGTGAATTTTTCCGGTCAAGGGACGAGCAACGGCGGGTCAACACTAACCACAAGAACGAGTGGTGTAATTTACTCATTAATATATTTGGGATTATCAATGTTCTAATACGATTTTTGTAGTCATAGTCACACTAATTATCAATCAAAATGTTTAGAAGTTGTAAAAGTTCTTTTTAGGTTGACCTGTACGAAACCTGCATCAGCCATAACCCATGTTAAGCCGTTACACAACCCACCCATTTGATCACATTCTATATCGTACATTTTTACCCTGTTTTATGTTGCTAATCTCAACTTTTTTTCTCAGCAATCAAGGTGATGGAATGTTTAATCAAGGGTAGATTGCCAGGAGTGCATATGCTTCTGGGTCACATTTTCTTTGGCGAGTTGTTTGTTACAACACGTTTCTGGTAAGCAATTACAATTGGAGTTGTTTGCACGCATACGGTTCATATTGCTCATCTGACTTAGTTTGTCTTTACCATGGAGTGATACTGATGATCAGATTCATACAAAATAATTTTAGACATCTTTCATTACTACTAGTACTGTTAAAATTTATTTGTGGTAGATATTACTAAACCCCTTATGTATAACGCTAACAACTTAAAATTGCTTGCAACTTGCACGTCTTACAATTAATTGCATGACGCCCTTTTCACAAGCGCTTTTGGCTATAATAGAGATATTGTGCATAAAAAATATACCTTGGTGCAACTTTTGAATCGTTATACCCTTTCAACCCATTTCAAGAATATCTGAACTCTGGGTAGCGGGTCACTAGCAGTTTTCTCGTTATTCGATCTTGATAATTTAAATGTAGCATGTTCTCGTGGATCCCATTTAATATTAAATCATAGTTGCCACTGAAAAGTCAAAAGTCAAGAAGAAGATAAATGATGTGGTATGAGTTTTTCCAAATTAATTTAACATACCAATTAGAAATATTCATAGTTGCGACTGAGAATGAAATATTATCTAAAATCTTACCTAACAGCAAAGGTGCGGATACCATTATTGACAAGATGTCCTCTCTATCATAATGAACTGGTAGCTTCAACTCCCTATCATATTGAAGCATTCCAGCATATCGGATTTTGGGGAACCACTCTCTGTCAAATTTATCAAACTTCTCATACTCAAGAGCTTGGGCAAGTAGTCATACGATCTGCTTGGAAGTTGAATGTGACAACAGCATTCCCATCCATTAGGGAACCCAGAGGATTCCTACTTTCATCAACAATGACAAATGAGGGCAAGTACTGATCACTACCATTGGGAGGTTCCCTTATCGTCTTGATAGCCTCAACAACAATCTTAAATTTGTGTGGCACTTCACCAAGAACCTGAGCATCCCAACCACATTTCACAAACTCCGAATCGTTCTGCAGAAGTAACATTAGGAGTTCAAATATTTGATCAAATTTAGATAGATGATTTTTAAAAAAGTGATTGAGGTCAAACAGGGCGACCCGAACCCAAGTTTTTCAAACATTTTTAACCCGATACCCGACCCTATTTAGTATTCGGGTTGACCTGAATAACCTGAATAAATTTTTTGACCCGAGTAACCTAACCCGAATAGGTATAGTCGGGTCCGGGATGCTCAGGTTCGGGTTGACACCAACCCAAATTGACCCAACCCGAGTTGACCCGATCCGATTTGACGCGAACCCGACTAACCCGAGTTAAAATAGGGCCGGCTTCGGGTATGTTAGTTTTAGCCTTGACCTACCTTTGACCTGAACCTGACCGTCCCGACCCGATTAACACCCCTTCACGAGCCTTCTCACCAATCTCCAACGCCTTCATCTTTGGTTGGACATTTAAGCTAATCCCACTATCACTTGGCATTTCCACATATTCCTCCAACTCTGAATTAAAATATCCAGAGCGGTTCCATTCCAAAAGAAGGTAACATGACCAAATTTCACCGTTTCACTGTCAATTAACAAAAAAAAGCCAACTTTAGACTTCTTACACTCAATAGGAAATATCAAACTACACATAACTCCCTAATGCAATTTTATAAAGCTTTTGCTTTAATGAAATATTATCTAAAGGTGCATTTTATCAAACATCTTAACTGCACATAAAAACTGTCTAACCTTATGTAACACCCCAACCCGACATGGGTCCCGAGCGCTACAGTATGGTGACATATCAAAGCATACAAAGCATACAACGCAAGCGGAAGACTTAAAACAAAAGGTTACAAGGGAAAAATCTAAAAGTACAAAAGAAATATTAAAACTATAAAAGAAAGGAAAATACAAACTAAACAAAGTCTAATCTTTTCCAAGTCCAAACTAGTCCAGATGTAATGGGCTTCTAGTCCATGGGGTAGTCCACTAAAGCTTCTATGCTTTCTCTTCACCCAACCCCAACTTCCAATCTAAAACCTGCCGCAGGAAAAGAAATGCGGCTGAGCTTAAAAAGCCCAGTGAACAGATATATAACATAGCAAACGAATAAACAAAACGTATATAAGTATGAGAAATGAAATCATAAGCTCCTTTTGAAATGAATATCATCTGTCAAGTGCATAAGAGATCAACGATAACTGAACAATTATCATAAGTCAAATGAATAATGAGTATGAAGAGTCAAGTGGTAATATGAATCATATAATAACCAGAGTCAAAGAGCACGTATCAACAAAGGCGCGTCTAACGAGATACTCGAATAGACACAAGAAACATAGGAAAGCCACGAGCCGACCTAACGAGATACTCGAATAGGTCTCCATATAATCACATATCCGTCAAATCATAAGTGCACGAAGAGGGGAGACCTCTAAGTACCAAATGGAGTAGCTAGCTCTAACGTGAAGAAGTGTAAGCACACACTCACATTCACCCTACACAAAACAGAATACCTAGGATGCATCCATACGCCCCCCCTACAAAGCAAATCATACATATCATAATAATCCAGAGCTCATAACATATCATATCAAATGGGGACGCCGTGGATCAATCACACCTCCACAGAAAGTGTCATGCCATTGGTGCTTCAATGACACGCCCATGGTACCTCCATGAGTAGAATAAAAACTCGGGCATCAGAACAGAACAAATCATATCATATCCAACAATTATATCATATCCAATAGAACATAGCAATTGAACTGAATCATATCATAGCAAACGAATAGCAGACGGATATCAAATCATAGAATCATATTAAAGGAATCATATCAACGAATCATATCAAATGAATCATATCAAAGCTCATATCAGAAGGATCATATCAAAAGCTCATAACCAAGGGATCATAGCAATGGCATATCGAAAGGGAATCATAGCAGTTTCAAGGATCAAGAGAGTCATGAGAAGTCCCTACTGAAAAGGGAAGAATATCTGTACCTCAAACCGCAACCAAAACCATATCAGAACACAAGGATAGGAAGTTACTCCTTCTTGAACGAATCTACACGAATTAATGATCGCCTTATTATTAATAAGTTCATTTTAAATAAAATTACTCATTTTAGGTTTCTTTCTATTTTTAGAAACTTCTTATTTTTAGTAACTTTCTCGAATTAGTAAGTTTTCATAATTAGTAAGTTTTCCGAATTAATAATTTTATACGTTAGAGTTATAAATGACAATTAAATAAACTTAAAGGTTTAATAATAACAATATAGTAGTTTAGGATTAAATATGTCAATTTAGTAAAGTTTAGGGTCAAAATGTAAACTATCAAAATTAAATATTAAAAATGTCAAACAAAATTATTTTTAAGGTTTATACTATAATTTTATATTAAGATGATAATTTTAGGTCCCGTTATTTATGATTATTTAATGTACCCTCGACATTAAAATTTAGACCGCGACAACCCAAAATATTATTATCACATGCATGAATTGTATTTATACTTGACACACTCTCTTTTTAAAACAACAATAATTTTCCATGTCTTATATATATTAGATATACAAAACCGTGTTTTTAGCTTTCATAACACTTCCTTTAATGCAACTTACATCAAGTTATATTATTGTCATATGACTCGCATGTATTACCAACACCTGATCAGTTGCCACTAAAATACCACACAAACGTCAAGACAAACAAGGTTGGTCTCCAAATTACCATGCATGCATACAAACCAAATACCATAATACCAACATAACCTATTATACGCATATGTAGTTGTAAATCAAATTCATGATTTAATTCCCATTTCCATGTCTCATTAATATGCTCTCCATTTCCAAAACTCATCAGGTTCGACCCTGCATGCGATCAATATTAAACCACGACTCGACACTACACACGATCACACATTTTTACAAACGTACATCAGCTATTCTCACGCCATGTTCGACAATGAATGAAGCATGCATGCGTTCGAATTTACCCCCTTCGCGAGACATGATCTCAACGAGACTTAACATGCGAGACCAAAATTAAACCACAACCCTCGCGAGACCAAGACAAGCTTAACGAGACACACACTTCCACTGCACGACACAAAAAGCCCGTAAACTCAACATACAATGATTATTTAGACGTACACTTATTATGATTTCATGTGACCCTTTTTTTTTGTGCTAAACGTATCATAGATAGTTCACAGACTCGCGACAGAAAACAATAATCAATAAGGAGCATAACTTGTGATTTCAAGTGAGGTTCTTTTATGATTTTATGTGAATCTGATTCGTATACATGTTTACATAATATCCGATTCATTTTGCTGGTTAATGAGACATGTTGTACGTGTATCAAAATGAAAGAAAAACAAAGAACGTAGGTGTGATACCTTGTGCCGAATAGAAAACAGGATAAGGACCAAAGGATCAAGCCGAAATCAAACCAAACTACACCCTCTTCAACTTGGTTATCAACACGTTCATACACCACTTTGTACCAACTATTTATACGAACCAGAATCACCTTCTTGAAGCCTTGTACACACCCCTTTTTGATCGGATGGGAGGGAAAAATTTATGCCGCCACTTGTTTTGCTACTAGGGTTTTATGGGTGCTAATAATTGTGAAAATGATATACGGTATAAATGAGATAGAGAGGAGATAAATGGGGTGATTTGACCGATCAAGTAGGGAAGTCAAGGGGACCAATCTCTTCCAAAAATACCAAAGTACTATTATTCATTAATTTGAATACAAAGTTGTGTATGATATATATATTATATATTTTTTTTTTAAATTTCCGGCCCATTGAATGACTTTCAAACGTGTGATGCTAGTCTAGAAATTAAGTGCACCAATTTTCTTTATCATACTTAGGTCATAGATTATGTATTGGTAGCTCTGAATTTATAAGGCTTTATTCCTTAGGTTTAGTTCACAATACTTAGAAAAATTTCAAATTATATGGGAATTTTGGCAAAATGGATTTTCGGGTTTTACAAGTCTTCCCCTCTAAAAAGAAAATTTCGTCCGTGAAATTGGCGTTGCACAAGTTAAACAGAGGCGTAGAAAATCACAAAAGAGACTACACAATTAGCCTCACGCTTGGGGAGGCCCTTCCAACAGAATCTTCACAAACAGAAATTTTCTCATGACTCGATCCAGACAACAAGGATAGCCCCAGGCTCTCCACAGAACACAAAGCGTAACAAATCCGATCCAACGAATGCGAAACAAATGTGTAGCATATGACAGATGACAAATGACAGATGATAGTTGAAATCTCATAAAGAGATACATGAAACACATATACCTACGAGACAAATACGGAGATAGTGCTAACTGATAAAACTTCATCAATTCCTACTAAATTCTAAACGAACAAGAGATCTTGCAAAAGTCAGAGGAGCACAAATCAAATCATCAAACGTATCAAGAGTCTTATAAAGAGATGGATAATAATTTTGTACTGACGATCATAATCACAAATCAGAGTATCAAAACGTATCAGAAGGCATAACAGAATAGGTAGAATAATCGCACGGATAAGAAAGAATCCGAGATCTAACGCGTCGCGAACCAAAACTTCCTCAAATGCCAAGACGTCTAACTCTTCTATGCAAAATAATCATACGGAACCACAACTCACAGCCTAAATCTCAAATTCCTCCTCTACAATACTATCTAATCCATTTGTTGTTGTAATCAATTCTGAACCTCCAGTAAGTAGCTCTCCGACCTTATTCCAACCAAAAGGTATTCCACCTCTTCATTCATACAAAATCCTAGAATAACCTCTTGTCACTTGCATGCCATCTTCCTTAGTGAGCAACCACAACCAAGCTAAACACTTGTCAATTTCCCGCTCAACACATCTTCCAAGTTCAAATAGTTGATCTGTCTGTCCATCCTTCTGAAGGTGAGAAGTTGTGCTAACATCCCGAGTCGGATTCCCATAGTCTTCTGTACCTCTTCTAAAAGTGTAAACCAAAAATGTGATCCTTGGTCACGATCATCATAGGCGCATCATGTAGCTTGAATAATCTCCTGCCGAGAGAAATCCCCGCCAATCTTCCAAGCAAGCCGTCCTAGTCGATGCTCCATTGCAACTATACTTGTGTTGTCTCTCTTCCTGTGCGTGGAAATCTCCGATGTAGTCACCACCATCTTCATACCATCCCGTCTGGCTCCTGCTTCAAGACTCTATACATATTAATACAACTAAGATGAATAGAGTTGATAAGATCGTTCACTTCAAACTGCTCCCTTCCATCGTAGAAATTCAACACCGAAAACGAAGATGAGTCTCGTGTTTCTCTTTCATCTCTGAACACCCTAATATGTCATACTATGACAATTTGTCAAAGTATTCATGAAAAGCACGATTTATCAATTTTATAGGAATAGTTGTAGTGGTAGCCAATACAATTAGCATTACGACGTTCATAGAGGTCACAACAAATACGAAAAGAATTTCTAAGAATATCCCGTTCTTTTCACAAAATAAGACATGATTCAGCTTCCAACAATAAATACCATCATCATTCTCCTTCACGAATAAAACAAAAACACACAAAGATACACAACGAACGTTCCCAACAAATCGAATAACTCTCGAGGCGAGTTTCATCAGAGAAGTATCTTCACAGCAGTGGGGAAATCAACGCACGAGTTTTAGAACAAGGTGTTCATAAACGATTATTAGGTTAAGAATCATGGTTTAGAATATGAACTTCAGAGAACGTCAAAGGTGACAAATATAAAATGACAGTCGTCATCATCATCATAGTCAGGCAACAAATCAAAATCCAGAATAACATCAAATCGAACATCTCCAATGTAAACAGATTAGCACAACAAAATCGTCTCCAATTATCTCCAGAACACGTCGGACAATCGAATATACACAATGAAAAATCACAAAACGTTCATAGGGGTGGAATAGGTAAAAAAAAAATAAATAAATAAATAAAAAAATAAAAAAAAAAATAAAATAAAATAAATCTGCAATGAAGAAAGAATCAAAAGCAAGGAGAAGTCATAGAATGTATCGAACATGTAGGATTCATATAGACGCGAATCTCCAAATGAACAAAAGGCATCTAAACGAATGACAAACAAATCAAGAATCGAAGTTCAAAAGGATAAATCTAGAGAAAGAAACCTATGAGGCACACTATGAAGTCTAAAGGCATCCTAAACGCATGTCACAAATCCTGATAAGTCTTCTAAGTCTCCAAAACAAATGATCTAGTAAGAGCTTAACAAAAAGTAAAGGCATAAATCAGAGTAAAGTGGAAGCAAGAAAACCAACGTCTGATCATATATCTACCCAATCCTCACCGGTCATACTAAAGCTCTTAAGGGGAGAAACTTAAGGCAAAACCTTCCAAAGTTATTCCTAAAGCTTCCAAGGTGCAAACCTAAGGGTCCAAATCTTCACAGGTCATAACTTATGTACTACAAGTCGCAGCCTGGGCTCTGATACCATAATTGTAACACCCCAACCCGACATGGGTCCCGAGCGCTACAGTATGGTGACATATCAAAGCATACAAAGCATACAACGCAAGCGGAAGACTTAAAACAAAAGGTTACAAGGGAAAAATCTAAAAGTACAAAAGAAATATTAAAACTATAAAAGAAAGGAAAATACAAACTAAACAAAGTCTAATCTTTTCCAAGTCCAAACTAGTCCAGATGTAATGGGCTTCTAGTCCATGGGGTAGTCCACTAAAGCTTCTATGCTTTCTCTTCACCCAACCCCAACTTCCAATCTAAAACCTGCCGCAGGAAAAGAAATGCGGCTGAGCTTAAAAAGCCCAGTGAACAGATATATAACATAGCAAACGAATAAACAAAACGTATATAAGTATGAGAAATGAAATCATAAGCTCCTTTTGAAATGAATATCATCTGTCAAGTGCATAAGAGATCAACGATAACTGAACAATTATCATAAGTCAAATGAATAATGAGTATGAAGAGTCAAGTGGTAATATGAATCATATAATAACCAGAGTCAAAGAGCACGTATCAACAAAGGCGCGTCTAACGAGATACTCGAATAGACACAAGAAACATAGGAAAGCCACGAGCCGACCTAACGAGATACTCGAATAGGTCTCCATATAATCACATATCCGTCAAATCATAAGTGCACGAAGAGGGGAGACCTCTAAGTACCAAATGGAGTAGCTAGCTCTAACGTGAAGAAGTGTAAGCACACACTCACATTCACCCTACACAAAACAGAATACCTAGGATGCATCCATACGCCCCCCCTACAAAGCAAATCATACATATCATAATAATCCAGAGCTCATAACATATCATATCAAATGGGGACGCCGTGGATCAATCACACCTCCACAGAAAGTGTCATGCCATTGGTGCTTCAATGACACGCCCATGGTACCTCCATGAGTAGAATAAAAACTCGGGCATCAGAACAGAACAAATCATATCATATCCAACAATTATATCATATCCAATAGAACATAGCAATTGAACTGAATCATATCATAGCAAACGAATAGCAGACGGATATCAAATCATAGAATCATATTAAAGGAATCATATCAACGAATCATATCAAATGAATCATATCAAAGCTCATATCAGAAGGATCATATCAAAAGCTCATAACCAAGGGATCATAGCAATGGCATATCGAAAGGGAATCATAGCAGTTTCAAGGATCAAGAGAGTCATGAGAAGTCCCTACTAAAAAGGGAAGAATATATGTACCTCAAACCACAACCAAAACCATATCAGAACACAAGGATAGGAAGTTACTCCTTCTTGAACGAATCTACACGAATTAATGATCGCCTTATTATTAATAAGTTCATTTTAAATAAAATTACTCATTTTAGGTTTCTTTCTATTTTTAGAAACTTCTTATTTTTAGTAACTTTCTCGAATTAGTAAGTTTTCATAATTAGTAAGTTTTCCGAATTAATAATTTTATACGTTAGAGTTATAAATGACAATTAAATAAACTTAAAGGTTTAATAATAACAATATAGTAGTTTAGGATTAAATATGTCAATTTAGTAAAGTTTAGGGTCAAAATGTAAACTATCAAAATTAAATATTAAAAATGTCAAACAAAATTATTTTTAAGGTTTATACTATAATTTTATATTAAGATGATAATTTTAGGTCCCATTATTTATGATTATTTAATGTACCCTCGACATTAAAATTTAGACCGCGACAACCCAAAATATTATTATCACATGCATGAATTGTATTTATACTTGACACACTCTCTTTTTAAAACAACAATGTCACAACTCGTAAATTCTGGTCTTTTCCCGAACTTTCACATTTACTATTCATCGGTTACTATTCATCGATCACTATTCATCATTTTACTATTCATCATTTTTTAGGTCAGTTTGATATTCTGAGAAGCGTTTTAAAATTTTACTATTCATAAAACACTATTCACCTCCGGAGAAAATTTGTCATTTATACGTGGGTTGCGTCATTTTTTGTAAACGTACGATTATCAACCTAATAAACGTTATCTTATGAGCTATTATTTTAAATAATTGATCCGTCAATCCCAACTATGGTCCTAACACATTTTTATACTCATAATAATAATATAAAAATTTTATTATTAATTTACCCGGTGTTTTCAAATCAACTGTTACGTTTTCCGGTCGGAGCTTATAACTCCGTCGGTTTGCGATATTTCAACCCGATCATTATTTTAACTTCCGATTCTCATCAGGAATAATATTTTACAACTTTTACAACTTCGTCGTATTTTATTTCACCTCTTTAACATTTATTTTTAGTTAACTCGGTACCCGATAACTCCCAATACACAACTAAAACTAAACATATACATGTGTTTTGAAGACAAGATCATTAATTAGTCCCCAACTTTCTTCCTTTTCTTCCATTTTGCATCCCCCCCATGACTTCCTCCCTAAAAACATGGATCTTGTCTTTTGTAATAATATATATAACCTAAAAACTACACATTTCATTCATTTTTCA
Source organism: Artemisia argyi (assembly GCA_030686995.1). Classification (NCBI taxonomy): domain Eukaryota; kingdom Viridiplantae; phylum Streptophyta; class Magnoliopsida; order Asterales; family Asteraceae; genus Artemisia; species Artemisia argyi. Next base: position 193,160,126 of record CM060687.1, on the reverse strand, counting down.
CCAAAACAAACTAGAAACTCTTTCTTTTTCTCTCTTTGGGGTGGTGATCGGCCAACACAAGAAGAACAAGGAGGATCCATCATTTTTCCAAGATCAAGTGTTAATCTTGTCCCTTTAGTTGTCCTTGTTTGAGTTTTGTAATAAAAACTCAAGGTTTCTTAGGTTTTGCTCATCTAAGCTCTATAACCTCTCTATGTAAGTTGTCAAACTTTTGTTCATAATTTTTTCATGTTATTTTGACGGTCATATGATCTCTATTCAAGATCTACATGCATATGTTAGTTATACCACTCATTTATATATATAACTAACTTTTGATCCCTAGAAATAGATTATAGTTAGATCCTTGTTAGATCCACTTGGTTTATGATGTTTAGGAACCCATGACACCCTAAGAAGGTGTATGGTAAGATTAGACTAGATTTGTGGTGATTGAAAATGGTTTGGTTGGATTAGAAACTAGATTGGAACACTAGAAATGACTTTTAAAACTATATTTGTACCTACTGTCCTTGTTTTGAAATCATGGGAAAATCAGTAGGTGGTGGGTAATTTTTGACCAAAGATTTAGAAAATACTTTCAAAAACGAAACTTTTGGCGAAAGAACGGATTAAAACGAGTTAATAACGAAGGAGATATGATTTTCCGAATTTAACGACGAAAACTATTTTCTGAAAAACTGCATGCTGTTTGACAGTTTTCGACGGACAAATAGAGGCGTTAGACGTAACCTAGAGGAGCCGAGCTATCGAAAATATATTAGTATATACTAAAACGAATCTGTGGATATAAAGAACGAGTAAAATGAGCTTAAAACGACCAAGTTATACATTTTTTAAAATCGTCAAAACTATATATATATTTAGTCACTACTAGAAATAATATAACTACGTACTAAATAATATATTTTCTAGATTTCTTATTCAAGGGGTTTATTTTTAATTAACGAGATACGTACGACTCAAGGTTTATTTATGCGACTACTAGACGATATCTTAAGGTTTTCAAAACGAGGAATATAACACTAACATTTTTATATACGATATATTACGAAAAGTTTTTATAAGCCTAGTTGGACTTATTTTTCCTAAGTATGGAAAAATACTTTACTTTGACTATAACTATTATTTTCAAGTTACGAGTGGTATAGGTATCATGTGCATGTGCATTCATTACATCCTTTCATGATCTAAGTAGATCACTATCATTCATTTTAGGTTGCGGTTAGAGATCGAGCCTCATTTCTGTGTATCCACTTTTGTCATCGTAGCTATTCGCACCAGGTGAGTCATAGCCCCGCTTTTACACTTTTTATACTCTTTTAACTCTTTGGGGGAGATACATGCTCAACTACTTGTTTTTACTTGTACAAATATTTAAAACATTTATACTTGATTACTTTTATACTTGATAACACTTATACTTGATTTTATACATATGTGATTGTGTTATACTTAACTGTGTTATATTTACTTGATACTTGAAACGTTTAAACTTTTATGCTTTGGGAAATGGCACCCAGTAATCTGTCAAAGGAGAGGTATTGATAGTACTATTATGGGGAAACACCCCCCACCCAAGTCCAAAAACAGATGCGACGTTGGGTGACAGGTACTATTTGGGATGGTGGTTCCCCGCCTATGGGTCCAAAACAGACGTGACCATGGGTGAATATAATCCTGAGAAACTATAATTATTAGCAGTGGGTTGTGAACACACAGGTTACAAGTCTCTTATGGCGGGACTTGTAACTGAGTGGATTTACGATGCCTTTGCTGGGAAACCTTCATACATATGCATAAACTTTATTTGTTAAACAAACTCTATGAACTCACCAATCTAGTGTTGACACTTTAGCATGTATTTTCAGGTTTTAACCTATGGCACGCTACTGGAGGTTTTGGCAGGGCATGGCATGGTCATAGAAGACTCTGATTATTTATATGGGGACCGTTTTAAACTATTTAAGGGCCTACTTTCGCACTACTTTTAACGATGTAAATTCAACATTTTTGATTAAACGATTTTATTCTAAATGATTAAAATGAAAACCATTTTTGTACTTGTGTCGCGATACCGATTGAGTTACACCCCAGCTACATGTATGCTTCCGCTGGTCCCGATCCTGGGGGTGTGACAAACAATAATTTTCCATGTCTTATATATATTAGATATACAAAACCGTGTTTTTAGCTTTCATAACACTTCCTTTAATGCAACTTACATCAAGTTATATTATTGTCATATGACTCGCATGTATTACCAACACCTGATCAGTTGCCACTAAAATACCACACAAACGTCAAGACAAACAAGGTTGGTCTCCAAATTACCATGCATGCATACAAACCAAAGACCATAATACCAACATAACCTATTATACGCATATGTAGTTGTAAATCAAATTCATGATTTAATTCCCATTTCCATGTCTCATTAATATGCTCTCCATTTCCAAAACTCATCAGGTTCGACCCTGCATGCGATCAATATTAAACCACGACTCGACACTACACACGATCACACATTTTTACAAACGTACATCAGCTATACTCACGCCATGTTCGACAATGAATGAAGCATGCATGCGTTCGAATTTACCCCCTTCGCGAGACATGATCTCAACGAGACTTAACATGCGAGACCAAAATTAAACCACAACCCTTGCGAGACCAAGACAAGCTTAACGAGACACACACTTCCACCGCATGACACAAAAAGCCCGTAAACTCAACATACAATGATCATTTAGACGTACACTTATTATGATTTCATGTGACCCCTTTTTTTTTGTGCTAAACGTATCATAGATAGTTCACAGACTCGCGACAGAAAACAATAATCAATAAGGAGCATAACTTGTGATTTCAAGTGAGGTTCTTTTATGATTTTATGTGAATCTGATTCGTATACATGTTTACATAATATCCGATTCATTTTGCTAGTTAATGAGACATGTTGTACATGTATCAAAATGAAAGAAAAACAAAGAACGTAGGTGTGATACCTTGTGCCGAATAGAAAACAGGATAAGGACCAAAGGATCAAGCCGAAATCAAACCAAACTACACCCTCTTCAACTTGGTTATCAACACGTTCATACACCACTTTGTACCAACTATTTACACGAACCAGAATCACCTTCTTGAAGCCTTGTACACGCCCCTTTTTGATCGGATGGGAGGGAAAAATTTATGCCGCCACTTGTTTTGCTACTAGGGTTTTATGGGTGCTAATAATTGTGAAAATGATATACGGTATAAATGAGATAGAGAGGAGATAAATGGGGTGATTTGACCGAGCAAGTAGGGAAGTCAAGGGGACCAATCTCTTCCAAAAATACCAAAGTACTATTATTCATTAATTTGAATACAAAGTTGTGTACGATATATATATTATATATATTTTTTTTAAATTTCCGGCCCATTGAATGACTTTCAAACGTGTGATGCTAGTCTAGAAATTAAGTGCACCAATTTTCTTTATCATACTTAGGTCATAGATTATGTATTGGTAGCTCTGAATTTATAAGGCTTTATTCCTTAGGTTTAGTTCACAATACTTAGAAAAATTTCAAATTATATGGGAATTTTGGCAAAATGGATTTTCGGGTTTTACACCTTAGCAGATTCAGCAGTAACAGACTTATTATTCGACTTCTTAATAATACTTTCAACCGAGCTAGGCCACCATACTTCAACAAGTTTATTTTCATTAGAAAACAAGAACTTATTCCCTTCAGGACCACACAAAAACGCCATTTTCTCACCAAGGACAGATGTTTTAAAAACGTCACCAAATAGATTTTTTCTTTGCATAACGAATTTCTCGTTGGTGCCACTTCGAAGCTTCTTGAAATAATCGATGCTTTCGCCGATTAGTGGCCAACCATATTTGCCAGGAATGTTGGTTGATTTTTGAATCATGAAATGATGTATAATGAATATACTGATAATGGGCAATGTTATTGAGGAAACTAGCAAGAGGGTGTCCATTTGTTTCGACTTGTATGTTGCCTTTTGGTTGATGAATATTTTTGTGTGTTTAATGAGTTTTTGTGTGACTTGTTAATTTCGTGTACATATATATATATATATATATATATATATATATATATATATATATATATATATATATAGTGTAACTTTCAAACGAGAACCATTTTAACTGCGAGAACTTAGAGAACCATAAAAAACATACATGCACGCCTTCAATAATTGTATTTTTAGCACATATGTTTTAAAAACAACACATATGTTTAAAAAAAAAACATAGTTGTTCTAAAGAATTTGATAAGAAATTGAAAATACAAAATTTTTCTTTGAAGGTGTGCATGTATGTTCTTATAAGACGTGCAACGACAATATTGCGGCCGTGGGTAAGGTTTTTGTGAAAAAAGATGATGAGTTCATAATGATATTGAAGAACATAGGTGGATGTTTACGATTATTGATGATTTGCATGTATTTTTATTTTATTTTAAAAGGCGTGCATGCATGTTTTTGGTGGTTCTCTCAGTTCTCGCAGATAAAATGGTTCTCGTAAGAAAGTCCCCCTATATATATATATATATATATATATATATATATATATATATATATATATATATATATATATATATATATATATATGAACAAGAATGACATTATGACAAGTTTAAGAATAAAGGATAGATAAAGACAATAATCAGAATAATACAAAAGTTAGACTTGAGAATTAAGTGGCAAAAACAAATCAAGGTATTTGCAGATAAAATTATATAGTTCAAACTTACAAGGATTAGAGGCGGAGCCAATAGGGTGGTTGGCGGGTGCTCAGCCACCCCCAACCTGCCTAACTTGTCCAGTTTATAGCTTGAATTTCAGTCCATGTTTCATCGAGTTTTGAATTTGATAAGTCAAGTTTTATCAATTTTTATAAAGGTCAGATATATAGTAATTTGAGGGTAATAGGTTTATCAATTCGATTATTGGTTCGAAAAAAAATACATAAAATGTTATTATAACTATCCCAAAATATCCGAGCCCCCTCTAATAAAAATTTCTGGCTCCGCCCCTAACAAGGATACACATAATGATAATAGTTAGTAGAATTTCAATTATAAATTTAATGCATGTAACATGACAATCGACTTAGAAGACTTGAATCTAAACTATTACTTAGAGGTAAATTAAGAAAATTAATACTATAACTTTATGTAGTTTTTGGTAATCACGGTGTCCGATTTTTTACCGATAAATCCGAGATTGAGTCCACCACTATACAAAAATAACGGTTTTCAAATTTTGTTAGTTAATTTATAGAGTTTGAACCTAGTGTCACATATATATATAAATCAGGTAAGAGTGTTGGCGTAGCTACTTGATGGTTGTATACACATAATATGAATTATGGTTGTATACACATAATATGAATTGAACTTTGAGACGTTGCTACCCGCTGCCGTATTGCGCGGGTACGGTGCTAGTTAGATAACACAGGACAGGACAGGGAGGCTCATCCACAACCACATATACAAAACGCATACTAATTAAACACATTTATTGTCACCACATACCCGAATCCGACCCTATTTGAACTCGGGTTGGTCGGGTTCAGGTCAATTCAAGTCGGGTCAAGTCAGGTTCTGGTCTGTTCCATTTATATAATGGAAATTTGTAAGTTGTATTGTAACCATGCATGATAACAAGCTAATAATGCCATGAAACTCTATAAGAATATACATGAAGAAAAAAAAATCAACTATATAAATCACTTTATAGTAACCATTTCATTTGCATTATTTTGGTTAACTTATAATCTCTTAGTTAATAATGTCAGGGAAAAATAATTGAGACAGGTAGTGTTGATGTATTCCTATGAACTAGTTTCATCTTATATTATATTTATTAAAAAACCAAATGCACTGTCATGTATGATAATTAATGAAGGTATTTGTCTCTGTTTTTTTTTCTCCGGTTACTCAATGCAAACCGGTATTTCTTATCGTATAATTTACATACAAAGCCCTCATATAATGCTAATCACTAAGATGACTCCAATGCTACTTCCTCCGCTACGTTAAATGTGTCCATAATGAATGTGAAACACAGGTATAGTAAAGTCATTGTCAACAAATAATATGTCACATTTTGTGTTTTTATTATGAGACAATGGAGTACATATATAACATAAACAATAAAAATGCAATCAGATACAAGTGCCCGTCACTGCAGTAGCAATAAAAATCCAACCATAAGAATTTCAAACTAGATAGCAAGAAGAAAAACAATTACATCAAAAAAAAAAAAAAAAAAAAAAAAAAAAAAAAAGTCTGGTTAGTCGGGTTGACCCGAACCTGAATAGGCAAGTATTTTGAATCTGATACCCGACCCTAGTTCGTAATCAGGTTAGTCGGGTTGACCCGATTGACCCGAGTTAGAATTTGGACCCGAGTTTCCTTATTCGGGTCCGGGTCCGGGTCGGGTCAGGTTTTATGACACCCCTAATACCGGTCTCGTACCGATCCCGTATCGAATTAGTGGTACCGATTTTTTCCCGAGCATAAATTAGTGGTACCGGTACTGGTACCGTACCGAACGAGATTCAGATATCGGTACTAGAAAATCGGGTTTTCCCCATTTTTTTCGGGAATTTCCCGATTTGGTACCGGTCCCGTACCGAATTAGTTGTCCCAATTTTTTCCACCTTATTTTATAGTCCCGGTAACGTACCGTATATCGGGATCAGTACCATTTCGGTACGGTACCGGTAAGGTTCCGGGATTCGGCTCGAAATGCTCATCCCTATATTATAGTGTCCTTCACCACAAAATCAAATTGCCCTCACACCTAAGCCCAAAAATGTAAAAACCTTGTATTTTTATCTTCATTTTTGCATGCACAACGACTTTTGTCAAAGTAATTTTTTCTCCTTATCTTCTAACTTTCTGGTTCCGCCACTGATTTTCCTAATATACATTTTGAGTTTTAGATGGATTAAAGAAGTCTTTGTGTAAGAGCATCTAAGTTGGTAGTTTCATCAAAATGTTCCTAATTATTCTTCTCGTTTGAATACTTTCCCACATCATACTCGTTATAGTACAATAATGCAAAAAAGCACACCTCCATGTTCACATCGACATCTTAGTAGTTATAGTACAATAATGCAAAAACAACCACTCCTTAGCTCCTCATTTGGGGCCCACAGGGTGTCACATCACCTTAAATACTCTTCACAACTAACCCCGCATCACTAACAACTAACCTTAACTTACTCATTTGGGGCTCATCACTTACAACTATATTTTATTTTCCATTAAAAAAAAAAGAAAAAAAAAAAAAAGAAGAAGTATAAATGTGTCAGGTGGTTTGCTTTGTCGTGCAGACAAGCAACCTTCAAGTGAGGAGATGGGGGGGAGGGGTAGCCATGAAGAGCTCCACGTAGGAGTGGCGAAACAACTTAATGAGTTGCACCTTGTGCTCTTATTTGTGTGATGTTAACATAGTCAATGGTCTTTTAATAATAATAATAATAATAATAATAATAATAATAATAATAATAGAAAATCACAAAAATAACCATTTTCACAAACACATTTCTCAAAATAACCATTTTTTTGGAAAAAGCAAAAATATCCATAAAATTCGCAAACTTTGCGATTTAAAGAAACTCGCAATATTTTCAAAAAATCGCAAACTTTGCCATATTTTTAAGAAATCTCGCAAAGTTAGCGATTTTTTTTTTTTTTTTTTTTTTTTTTTTAATATCGCAAACTTTGTGATTTTTTTTAAACAATAAAAAGGAAACGAGTTATTTACTAGCTCACTAGTTCAAATCCGGACGAAGCGTACCTTGTTAACTGAAAGCAAGTAAAAGAATAGGGGGTCTATGAAAATGGCTAACAAGCAAAGAAATGACAATAAATTGGTTCCATTGCTGAGCTACTTTTGCATGCGGATTCATCACCCCAAATATAAAATGTCTCTTTTGCACCTCCATATACAAGAAGCTGCAAAATAACATAAACGAAGTGCAAGAACTAATAAGCATTCTAATATAGAAGGAGACTATAAGTACATTAGGTAAATTAAAAAAAAAAAGTAATAATAAAAAATAATAATAATAAATCGCAAACTTTGCGAAATTTCTTAAAAAAATTGCAAACTTTACGAAATTTCTTTAAAAAATCGCAAAGTTTGCGAATTTTATAGGTATTTTTACTTTTTCGAAAAAGTTATTTTGTGAAATTTGTTTGTGAAAATAGTTATTTTTGTGATTTTCCCTAATACAGTAATAATGATAATGCAAAGACAGACTGTATAACACAGGACGGGACACAGAGGCGCATCCACAACCACAAGTCCACAACTACAAAACGCGTACTAATTAAACACATTTATTGTCACCACCAGCTACCCAACTCCTTCTTTGTCTGATGTTAATACAGTCAATATAGTCTTTTGATATTAATATAATAATAACAATGTAAAGACTTACTCCTGTATATATAGAAACACTTGATGGACACAGAGGCTCATCCACATTCCACAACCACCTATACAAAACACACATTAAACACACCACCAACCTCTCACTCCTTCTCTCTCAGAACTTGTTCTTCCGATCTTGTGACAAGTACTCCTTCAATTCGCATCATTTTTTTAACCCAAATTAAACGCCCTTTTTTTTAGTCATGACTTCTCATGAATACAAAGACATGATGTTTTCACACGATGACTTTGCTCACCTTAAAATCCCCCTTGAAGATATACTATCCGCAACCGACAACTTCGCTGATAAAAATTCCATCGGAAAATCAGATTTTGGAAATCATTACCAGGGACAGCTCATGTGGTCTGGTGAGTCGATCAAAATCCATGCTCAGAGGTGGAATAAAGAATTGGATGAAAAAGAACAACAGTTTTGGATGGATATTTTCATGCTTTCTACTCTCAAGCATAAGAATATTGTTTCCATTGTTGGGTTTTGTGATGAGAATGATGAGTTGATAACCGTTATCAAGTTTGAGACTAGATTAAGTCTCGAAAACTATCTAAGTCACCCGATGTTGTTGACATGGGTGCGAAGATTGGAAATATGTGTCGGTGTTGCTCATGCATTGAGCTACATTCATTACGATGAGCCACGCGATTTTAGCGTTATACATCGAAACATTGACAGTGAGATCATTGTATTAAATGATAACTGGGAACCCAAGATATGTGATTTTAGACTTTCCATGAAGATTAAAGCATCTGAAAGGCATCACTCATTCCATGTTGATAAAGTTTGGGATAAGGAGGGGTATACAGACCCGGCATATTTAGAGACTAAATGTGTGAGCCACAAGTCAGATATTTACTCCTTTGGGATCGTAATGTTTGAACTACTGTGTGGTAGAAAATCAATAATCCCGGACGAGAGTAATAAGTATTTGGCTTCAGCAGGCATTCTCCATTATAGAGAGGAAAAACTAAATGAGATAATTGATTGGGATCTACAGAAACAAATTGATCCACAGTCACTCAAAGTTTTCGCTGAAACGGCGCATGCCTGCTTGAACGAAGAAAGATCTCAACGGCCGAATATAGACGAGATTGTCACGAGACTTGAGAAAGCATTGGAATTGGCACGTGCAAATAAGCATGTAAGACCCTTTTTTTTTTTTTCCCCTTTTATCCTTCTATCATATAATATCTGTTTGTTTTTATTTATTTTTAGGGTTGTGTTAGGGACCGTCGGTTAACCCACCCCTATCTTTATATCAACCCTTATTATCAATTGTTGAAAATGTTTCAAATGAATAGTATAATTAGGTTAAAATGGTTTCTTAACAGCATAAAGGAAGGATATATATGGTATTTTGCTTTATTAGATTATATCTTGTATTAACTTAATAGGTATCTCATTAATATATATCTCATGATTCTTTGAGTTGTCACTTTCTTTTTTTTTTTTTTTTTGAACTTAGTTGTCACTTTCTTACTAGTATTACCTTTGTTTTAATATCATATGATAAATTGGATTGGTGACATGAAAACTGGATATGCAATATGATAAGTGTATCATGATATGTTAGTTTTGGTTGCCATCAATCCAATTTCTTTTTTATGTTTCAAACATATTTAAATCTTCAAAATTTATTTAGTAAACAAAATAATTATATGGTTAACTTTAATCATATCAAAACAATTAGCATCACTAAGATTATAAATTTTAGTAAAGCTTAACTAGAAAATACTTTAAAGAAATTAATAACCTCGATTAGAGCTTCATCAAGCATTCTGTTTTCAAGCTTAAGCTCGATCTATAAATTAATATTTTTTAGTTGATCATAGCTCGACTCAATTTTAAGGTAGTATGAGTTGAATAAGCATTTTGAGCTAACTCAACTAGATCGGATAATACGGTAATATTTTCGGTATTAGAGTTGAGATTGCATTATTAAATTATGTATTAATCGACTTGATATTGTGATCTCAAGTTCTCAACTCAACTTGATTACTAGGCAATATGCCAATATACGTAATTGTAAAACTGTAAGTATCGATTCAATGAGACAAACAAGTATCAATTCAAATAGAATCCAGTTGATATCAATTTTAACCAATTTATTAAGAAATTATAAGGTGACAAGAATTAAACTAATTTTGACATTTTTTATATAGTATAAATGAAATACTAGTGGTGAAATTTAGTTTTACCATTTTAAATCCTTTTTGGTCAAGGAAAATGATTCTTATGTCTAAAGCTATGACTAAACAATTTATTGTGCGACACATGGATTGCACTAGTTCTTCTTTTTCATATCACCAATAATCTAGCCAAATGACTTAATCTCTTTATTAGACATAAAATGAGTCTTGTAAGTTAGTCATGCAATCTATACAGAAATTTAAATAAGAGTAAATGTCATTTTTCGTCCTTGTGGTTTGCTGGGTCAATCAATATTAGTCCCTGCCATTAAATTTCTTCGGATTTGATCCTCGTGGTTTACAAACCCTACGGGTTTGGTCCCTTGACCGTCATTGACCGTTAAATATATGCAAAAAGACAAAAACACCCTTAGTTATATATATATATATATGCAAACCACAAGGACGGATCTTAATTAAAAAAAAAATTTAATAAAAAAATTCTAAAAAAATTTTCTTAAAAAATTTTCAAATTTTTAATAAAAAATTTTCTAAAATTTTTTTTTAATAAAAATTCGAAAAACATTCTAATTTTTTTTTTTAAATTACACTAGAAAAATGAAAATAATATTTGGAAAAATCTAAAATAACTTAAAACTAATTTTAAAATTAAATTTGTATTTTTCTGACTTTTTAAATATTTATTATTAATTAAAACTAATTATTAATTAATAAAAACTAAATTAAATTATGAAAAGTATTAAATGAAAAGAGAAAAATCTGAAAAAATTACTAAAAATATTACAAGATACCAGGAACCTAAGAAAAATATAAAAATGAAAATTGCTTTTACAAAAAGCTGAGAATAAGCTAAATAGCTTGAATAGAAGCTACCACTTCTATTATTTTGGTCTTTTTTGGATTTTTCTTTTTCAAATCTGTTTATATACTATTTATAAGCAACTTTAATAAAGGAAGTTTGGCTGAGTATCAAGAATAAGCAAATGGTGAGCTTATGAACAAGACAGAATAAGCCAATGGCTTATTTGGATTTGGAATTGCTTGAATAAGCTACACTATTGAGCCACAACCCAAAATTAACCAACAACTAACAATAATATGAAGAAATAAGCACAAAAGATTCAAATAAGCATTCACAATAAGCCAGGAAGGGCAAATAAGCACTTAGCTTATTGACAGACCAAACTAGGCTAAATTGGCCTACCTGCAGCCCTCTGTGGGGGCCACAAGGGGGGTCAGGAGTCCAAACTTAGGGTTGAACCCTCAAGTTGGACTGGGGGCCTTCACAACAAGCCAATAAGCAGGCAGCTCACAATAAGCTTTTAAAATAAGCCAAGTAGACTGGAGGTCTCAGTATGCAAGGCAAAAATGGGCAACTTGCAGGCCTGTATGGGTTCCACACAATGGACCAAGGATCCAATTTTAAGCCTGAACTTTGAAGATAAGCTATATGGCTTTCAAATAAGCCAAGAGTCAAGACCTAACTCCCACAAATAAGCCAGATAAGCACTTATGAAAATGAGACAAAACCTGAGTAGCTCACAAATACAAAATAAGCCCTGATTCAACAACTTGGTGGTCTTAAAAGCACTGATTACTAGGTCTAAATAAGCTCACAAATACAAAATAAGCCCTGATTCAACAAATTGGCTTATTGGGGTTTCCAAAAAGCCAAAAAGCTAAGGGTGGATCCCACTAATGAACAATTTATGGACTTATGAAATTGGTGGTCTTATACTGATGACTCGATATACCTGAGTGAAATAAGCAATCTTTAAAGACAAAATTAGCTATGCTACTCAATACTGAGATCCAATTTTATTCCAAATCTAAAAAGTACTACTGAAGAGCTTTTCAAAAAGCTAAAAAGCAAGACCTATCATTTTGATTTGCACCCTTGAGGGGGGTTTGAACTTTGACCAAAAACACAAAGGTGCCCTGGTGCAAAGTGAGACTTGACCCTGTAGGCCTTTTCACAAGCTTGAATAAGCACTTAGAAAAAATCCCAAAAATAAGCCAACTATGGATTTTCAAAGATTAAGTGGAGGACTTTAATATCTGAAAAGCTCAAGGTCTGAAAGTTACTACAAAATTCTTGAAAATTCTTTGAACTTTTGGTTTTCTGCAAGCACTAAGAAATTTGATTTTTTGATTTTTGCTTTTAGTTGACTAAAGTGAACTTTGATCTTGATTTTTGCTTAAAAAATTTTCAAATTTTTAATAAAAAATATTCTAAAAAAAAATTTTAATAAAATTTTTTCTTAAAAAATTCGAAAAACATTCTAAAAAAGTTTTTATTAATTTTTTTTAGAATTTTTAATTAAAATTTTAATAATTTTTTTTTATTAAAAAAGAATTAATTAATTTTTTTTATACTTTTTTTTGAATTTTTCAAGAATTTTGTAGTATTTTTTGAATTTTTCAAGAATATTTTTAATTAAAAATTTAATTAATTTTTTTTTTGAATTTAAAAAAAAATTATTAAATTTTTTTCGAAATTTTTTCTAATTTTTTTTCGAATTTTTTTCGTCAAATGACAAAAATACATTTTTTCGAATTTTTTTCCGTCAAATGACAAAAATACCCTTCAGAAGACTGGTCAAGGGACCAAACCCGTATGGGTTGTAAACTACGGGGACCAAACCCAAAGAAATTTAACGGCAGAGACTAATATTGATTGACCCGGCAAACCACAGAGACGAAAAATGACATTTACTCTTTAAATAATTAAGATGTATAATTGATATAGTGTATTTGATATCAGTTTTAGCCAATTTAGTTAGAAATTATAAGGTGGCTAGAATTAAACTAATTTTGACATATCTTTATAAGTGAAAAATTAGTGGCGAATTTAGTTTTACCATTTTGAATCATTTTGGTAAACTAAAATAATTCTCATGCCTAACTCATATGTCTAAAAATATGACTAAGTAATTCATTGTGTGGCATATGGATTGCACTAGTTTTTCAGTTTTCAGTTTTCTAGTTTTCATTTTTTCAGGTTTTTTGTATTTCAGTTTTTCTGCAATTAATGTTTGAAATCCTTCTTCAATCAGTATTTGAAATCTTTCCATAATAAGAAATTAAAAGTCTAAATTTTAAACATTTTTAATTATATAATAGTATCAAATGCATTATAATGTACTAGTAGTATAGATAAATGTCATTTTACCTAGTCTATTTGTTCATACGATAAAATATAATAAAATACAAAGAGTATCAAGAATTGTTTACAAAAATTGTTGACATGTTTGATCATGTATTTCTTTTGAATTTATCTCATAAGCAACTTTACTAAGCTTTAAATACGTGAAGTGAAAAATCTGTTACCTATTGGCATGGTATAATCATTTACAAAATTAATGTACGCATCATGAAATTGTACTACGAACATATGAACTAAGCACCAAATTTAAGAAAATTGTAGCTGGCATTGAACCTATAGAAACCAAAATGGCCAAATAATAAAAAATATTATAATTTCAAGTCTTACTTGTGACAAAATTTTCGGTAATGTCAAAACCTAGTGAACACGACAACATTAAGAACCAAAACACTTCAAGTTACTAAGACCAAGGACTTCCTAAACTATAAATGGATCTTATTTCAGTCATTATCCACAAACATAATAACTATAAAGTACATGGTATATACAGTTTTAGACTCAATATAACATAGAATGCAGATATATATATAGAGAAAATTCTTTTAAAACGTACCATACTTGTTCAAAAAATCACTTTTGAGTATCGAACTTTTTTTTTCCTTATTTGGGTTACTAAACTTTTATTTTTGGCCTCTTTTACGCACTTTGGGACGTTTTTGCCCTTCAAAATTTTGGAAATCCAGGGCGAAAATGTCATAAAAATGTCTCAAAGTACGTAAAAGAGGCCAAAAATGAAAGTTTAGTACCGCAAAGACGAAAATAGAAAGTATGTTACTCAAAAGTGATTTTTTGACAAGTATGATATGTTTTGAAAGAATTTTCCCATATATATATATATATATATAGCTCAACATGTCTTAGAAAAAGGTTCACGAATTTCATCGAACAGTTTGTAGGGGTTATTATGCACTTCAATAAACTGCCTTTTTGCAACTCACGTTTTTACATGATTATTGTACAGATAATGTATTCGCCCATGGATGATCTTGCTCACCTCAAAATCCCCCTTGAAAATATACTATTCGCCACCAATAATTTTGATGACGAAAATATCATTGGAGAAAGTTGGCTAGGTAAGAGATACAAGGGACAACTCTTGTGGTCCGATGAGTTGATTGAAATTGACGCTCGGAGGTTTAATAAAGATGAATGGTTTGGTGGACTAGAACTAGTGTTTTGGATGGAGATTTCAATGCTTTCAAGTGTCAAGCATAAAAATCTGGTTTCTCTTGTTGGGTTTTGTGATGAAAATGGTGAGAACATCATCATTATCGAGCTTGAGAACAGGGGAAGTCTCAGCCAATATCTAAGTGACCCGATGTCGTTGACTTGGGTGCGAAGATTGGAGATATCTGTCAGTCTTGCGCATGCATTGAGCTACATTCATTATGACGACCCACGCGACTTTAGCGTAATACATCGGCTCATTAGCAGTGACTCGGTCCTATTAAATGATGCCTGGGAACCAAAGTTATCTGAATTTGGACTTTCCATGAAGATTAATGCAACTCAAAGGCACCATTCTTTCCATATTGATACACCTCTGCATGTGAATGGATATGGAGACCCAACATATATTGAGACTAAAAGAGTGAACCACAAGTGTGATATCTACTCCTTTGGGATAGTATTGTTTGAACTACTGTGTGGTAGGAAGTCAGTAAGTGACGATCAAGATAAGAAGTATTTGGGTCCGGTGGCCATTACCCATTTTAGAGAGGAAAAACTCAATGAAATAATTGATTGGGATCTATATCAGCAAATGGACTCGCAATCATTCGGAATTTTCGCAGAAATAGCATATGATTGCTTAAATGAAGAATGGTCGCAACGCCCAAATATAAACGAGATTGCCCCAAGACTTGAGGAAGCTTTGAAAATTGCACGTGTGAATAGCCATGTAAGACTCTTTTTCCCTTTTTTTATCACAATACGTGTTTTCTTTTTATTAAGATAAATTATAAAAATGCCTCAATACCTTCATCATTTTACCAAAATGATTAAAAAAAAGGCATTTATCAAAATGTCTCACACCCGGCGGGGGTACATCGTACGCCAGTGCGCCATCTACGTAGAACATTTTAAAAACCCAAGTTGTAGATCTCTTTCTTCAGTACCGCGATAGTTTAAATTATCAAAACGAAGTTCGTCTGTCGGGTGTATTAGAACATGTTCGTAATTTGCTCTTATATTTACGTCAATTTCAACCAAATTTAGTCGGTTTATTATAAGGTGGCAAAAGTGACCTAAATTTAACATATTTAGATTATAGGAATAAAAAAAATAGTAGTGTAAATTTAGTTTTATCATTCTAAATCATTTTGGTAAAATGAAAAATATAACTAAACGAAAGTAGTAATTAATATTTTACATTTGATTTTTAATATGTTATACTTGGGTTCATCTAATACTTAATATTAGTTTTAGAACTGAAAATTTAAATGAGCATTAAAAAATAAGGCATTTAGGTAAATAAAATAAATATAAAGACAAAAGAGTACCTAGAATTGTTAACATAATTTGTTCACATGTTCGATCAATTATATGTAATTTTTTTGACTTTATCTCATAAGCAACCCAATTAAGCTAGCTTTAAATATGTGAAGTGAAAGACTACTAACTTATTAATATGGTATACTAGTTTTGCTAAGTTGTTATTGATGTATTTACCACCAAAATGTATTACAATCGTATAATATAAGTATCAATAAAATTTAGAAAATTGTACCTGGTATTTGGCCTACCCTAAAATATATATATATATATATATATATAGTAGTTTTGAAAATCCCAAATCCCGTCCCGACAAAGCCCGAATCCCGACAGGCTTGAAAATCCTAACCGAATCCCGACCCGAGTCTAGCCCGAATCGTCTCGAATCCCGAAACGAAACCGATTTGTATGGTTTTTCTTTGTAATACCGACTTCGTCCCGACTCCCGACCCGAATCCCGATAAGCTGAAAAACCGAAACCGAGTCCCGACCCCGATTATGGTCGGTTCAGGATTCGGGACGTCGGGATCAGGACGGGACGGTTTGTCGGGTGTCGGTCGGGTTTTGCTCAACCCTAGTTTCAAGTACTCTCACTTGTGACAAAATTGTATTAAATTAATAGTGAATGACATATGTTACTATATATTTTCCTTTCAAGAAAACAATCTAATAAAATTTGTAAGAAGCTAATAGTTTTAACCTTTTCCATTTTAGCTGGCTTTTGGGACCATTCGAACCGAAACTTGTAAGTTTACAATTGAGAAGAAAGTAATTATAATGGGCTTAAATTATAATTGAGTTAAGCTCTTAAATTATAATGGGCTAACATGACAAGTGGGCCAAAAACTAATGCCCAAAATATAAATATAATCTACTAATAAAAAGGAGGCTACAAGAAAATAAGCTTTAGTGACTAACAAGGAACATGATTCGATACTTACCAATGAGTCATTGTGAGCGTAACCAAAATTACATGTGTGTTACCGCCAATTTACCATAAAGGTGAAAAAAATAAAATAAAATAAAAATACAGTAGTACTACTTGAAGTAAAAACCAAACGACCTAGCCAAAAAACATATATACCAGCACCACATGAGATTATGTTTAAGTTTACCAAATATATATGGACACTCTAGTATCATCGTATTAAATTATTCATTGCTTTTTCACGATCTAATCTCTAGTTAGTTGGAGTAGTTTACATTAGTTCTACGTTCCAGAGCTTCATTTGATGCTTGGAGATCTAATTCGATTAAATCACAACTATAATCAATCTAATATAGTCATTCATCATTTAGAAATAAGCGCAATTTTATTTACCTAGTTGACTCAATCAACACTGCTCTAATAATCTATAATCATTCAGCAATCAACGACATGCAGAATCATCACGTTTCTATACATCTAGATTCAAGCAGTTTCAAAAATACTTAGCAGTATCAAACAGTTCAAATAAGCAGTTTGTTTATACCAATTCGAATAACTAGTGTGGATACGAATGCAATATCGTGTCAGATTCGTAGAATACTTACTTGCTCCTGTAACAAGTAAAAGGGATAAAAATGACTATAATACTTTAGACATGTTTTGTACTTTTAATTTCCATAATTGCCTTTGTCATAACCAATACGAAGTAGTCCCATCCTAGACCAAATCTATCCAATATACTCATGTGTCTTAGTTCTCTGCATCTTACTACTAGTTTTTCTTTCCACAGCAGGAGAGTTCTTCCCTTTCAAAATCAGCAACTTGGCTTTTAAAGTTTCCATTACAACATTTAATAATGTCTCTCCATTCCTTTCAATATCCTGAAAAATTCCCCCAATTCTACTATCTATATATATATATTACCTTATAATGTATTTAGGACATCTATATTTAGAAGTCTTAAAATGTTTAAGACCAAAAACATTTCTTTGATAGGAAAAATGCATACATGCTTGTAATTTTTTAAGACTTACAAGAAAAGAAGCAAAATTTATACCACTTTAATACACATAATTTACAGACTTACAAGACAAGAAGCATAGTGTACACCACTTTAATGCACACATTAAAAAAACATTAATGCTATATAATATAATCCATTAATTAATTGGTTAATAAATACAATTAATACAGTTATTAAAACACCCCTTACATAAGAAATACAAATTATCAAGCATATGGTACAACCAAATTAAACACAATTCCAACATTAAATGTCATTAATACAAATAATAAAGCATATTATTCAAGCCCAAACAGGTAACGGGTCAAATGGGCTTGAGCCCGAACGGGTGCGGGCCAAACGGGCCCAACGGGCTCGAGCCCGAACGAGCTCGGGCTAAACGAAATTCTTGATATCCATAAATTTATCTATACTACTATATAATGTATTTGGGACTATTCTATAATTAAAACGGCTTAAAAATTCAGACTTTTACTTACTAATTATCGAAACAACCACCCCTGACAATCACCCCCAACAATTTATAACCACCTCAACAACCACCCCCAACAATTTATAACCACCTCAACAACCACCCCAACCACCACTTTCCACCACCCCACCTCCCTCCTCTTCACCCCAACAATCCACCCCCGCATCGCGCGGGCACCTTTCTAGTTATCAAAAAAACATAATAAACTAAAATACATAGTTCACCGAAAAATTTAATTTCAGAGTACCCACCGCTGCAACGCGCGGGTACCCTGCTAGTTGTCAAATAAAGTATCTTTCAACAGCAACGAAAACATGTCACTGGAAACAACTTCAAACAAGAGATGACTAAATATCAACACTAAACAAAAGTATATTGCAACGTCAAACAATTTAATGTTACACAAAAAGTACATGCCATAGTTTTTCTGAATACCACTTTATGAACTTATCTTATGTAGTCGATCAACACGCCCTTAATTGTCAATCAAAAGACAAAAACATGTCATTGAATGCAATGAGGGAACCAAAGAAAACTGCATCAGGTAGACAAAGTATCGCCCATAGTCCATACTTAGACCATCTGATTTTGGACCAAATGCCTTAAAAACACCTTAGGAGCATTTTACATGAAAAATCCTCCAATTCCTCTATTGCCAAATAAAGTATCCAGCAAGAGCTACGAAAACATGTCGTTGGAAACAACTTCAAACTCAAGATGACTAAATATCAACACTAAAAAATAAATTATATTGTCAAATTAGGCCTAACATGTCTGAAACATGGTTGAGGAATTTTATCGAACACTTTGTAGGCATTATTATACTTCCTGTATCTAACTCACGTTTTTTCTTGATTAACAGCCAATGTCTAAAGAATTTGCTCACCTCAAAGTCCCCCTTGAAAATATCCTATCTGCTACCAACAACTTCGCTCAACAAATTGTCATCGGAAAAGATATGTTTGATAAGAGATACAAGGGACAGCTCTTGTGGTCCGGTGAGTTGATTCAAATTGAAGCTCGGAGGTTAACAGATAATGGAGAACAACAGTTTTGGAGGGAGATTTCCATGCTTTCTAGTCTCAAGCATAAAAATCTGGTTTCTCTTGTTGGATTTTGTGATGAGAATGATGAGAAAATCATCATTACCAGGCTTAATACCAGGGGAAGCCTTGAGAACTATTTAAGTGACCCGATGTTGTTGACATGGGTGCGAAGATTGGAGATATCTGTCGGTGTTGCGCATGCATTGAGCTACATTCATTATGACGAGCCACGCGATTTCAGCGTAATACACCGGCTCATCGACAGTTCTAGAATTCTATTAAATGATGACTGGGAACCCAAGTTATCTCGTTTTGATTATTCCATGAAGATTAAAGCTTCTAAAAAGCGCGATTCATTTCATACAAATAAACTTGTGTATGTGAATGGGTATGGAGACCCAACATATATTGAGACTAAAAATGTGAACCACAAGTCGGATATGTATTCGTTTGGGATAGTTTTGTTTGAACTGTTGTGTGGCAGTCAATCAATAATTGACAACAGAGATGATAATCATTTGGCTCCGCTAGCCGTTACCCATTATCGAGAGAAAAAGCTCGATAATATAATTGATCCGGGACTATGGAAACAAATAGATTTGCATTCGTTCAACATGTTCGCGAAAATTGCGTACGAGTGTTTGGACAAAGAACGATCACGTTGCCCAAATATAGATGACATTGTCCCAAGACTCGAGAAAGCTTTGAAACTCGCACGCGAAAATAGGCCGGTAAGACCTTTTTTATTTTCTATTTTATGGTCACACCATAATATGTTTTCCCTTTTCATTTACGTTAATTTCTACCAAAATTTTAAATGAAAATTATGAGATGAGAAAAACAAACCAATTTTATCATATTGAATCACTTTTGGTAAAACAAAGACATATATCTCGACTATATATAAAGAGAAAACGCATTTGCTTAAAAATTATCAAAGTGAAAAATATGAAATTGTTAATCTATGCAAACTTTCTATTCCTTTCAATATTGTACTTTACATTCATATATATTCTTTTCATGACTAATTATAAGCTAAAAGTTTGACACAATAAAGAACGTACATCCATTTCATACACGAAACACATAACAACAATTTCGCACCTATAATTACTTAGCCTTTTAAATTTTCGCCACTATGCACAAGTAGTCGCCTAGTCTATAAAAGTGGTATAATTTGTATTTAACGCTTCATGTTTTACTCATATATTTTACTACTACTTGATAGTATGGTTGTAAATTTTAGGGTCAATTATTATTTAATAATTAATCTCTTTTGTCTTGGTCGATTATTGATTTAACCATTTAAACTTTTAAAGAAACGTTTTTATTCTTAACTTTCATTGTTCATTTAAAAAGGCCGCTTAACTTTTAACTTTATTTGTTCATTTAAAAAGACCGCTTAACTTTCAAGGAATTTGTTAAACAATGCCCACTGGGTAATGCTTAAGGCAATAATTAATATGAATATAAAATAAAACTTGAACTTTGTTAAATTAAAAATGACGTATATTCAAGTTAATTTTTATATTCATTTATTGTGTATTAAATACATACCAATTTTAAATATAGAAAGAATATATTATTTAATGCGTCTTAAATATTATCCGGTGGACATTGTTAAGCAAATCTCAACTTTCAATGATCGTTTGATAAAACCCCTTAGCTTTTGATAACCATTTGACAAAATCTTTTAACTATTTTGTAATCTATAATAACAAATGACCTATTATCTTGGTTACCCGTTCTGAAACATGATCGATACGTCGCGTTTTGCGGTATTTTGGTTATTAGGTTAACCATTTTTCTTGTGTTTAAATCAAGGGGACCTATAAGTTTGTTTTGAGCATTATAACTTTATTCTTATCAAAAAAGTAGGATGTGTAGTTGACATTCTAAATCGATGACTAAAAAAAATTGCAAATTTGAAGTATAGTATCAATCCCCTTGATCAAAAAAATAAAAATAAATAAATAAATAAATAAAAATCTGATAACTTAAGCACCAAAAACCACAAAATTCGACATATCATGGATCGTGTCGGGTAGTCAAAGTAATAGGTCATCTAATGTTGTAGATAAAACATTGTCAATAACATTATCAATGTAGGTGAAGGTTTGTATTAAACGGTAATTCAAAATTAGGTGGTTAAATTAAATGGTTAAGCAATATTAAGGATAAAATCGTTGCTCAAAAATGTTAAGAGATTTTATCAAACGAACATTGAAGATTAAGTGATTTTTTTTTAAGAGGAGAGTTATTCGACTCATCTCCACCATCCATCTAAAAAGAAATCAATTGTTAAGATTAAAAACATTTTAATATTTCACTATTTTTTATAATTTAAATATCTCTTAAACTGTTAATCGTTAAGCGAAAATAATTACACCATCGCAATATACTTTTGACAAAAAAAATCGTTTTTTTTTTCACTTTTTTGTGACAGAAAAAAAATCACATGTGATAGTAGTGTAATATCACATGTGATATGTAATATATCACATGTGATTTTTTGGGCCACAAAAAAAAATGTGAAAAAAAAAAATTGTCGAAAGTATATCAAAGTGCCTATTTGTAGAAAGATAATTAAATGCTCGTCGTAACGGTATATATTTTTTCGCTTAAAGATTAACGATTTGAAAGATATATAATATTTGAAAAAAAAATGAAAGTGAGTTTTTTAAATTGTTGAGATTAATAAAGATTGAGGGTGGAGATTAATCACCTGGTATGTAAAAAAAATTTGGTCGTCAAATGATGTTAAATCTTTTTTTTAATATCGTAATGCCTAAAGTGTGGTGTAAGAATAAAAAAAAAGTTGATGTGCAAATCCACTCCTTTTTTTTAATGGTCAGACAAACTTAAAGATAAAAACATTTATAAAAAATGGAAAGTGATTAAACCAAAATTAAATCATAATTAACAGATTTCTAAGATTTAATTTTGTTGGTTTGTTAAGCACTCGTGCTTGTCAATGATTCATTCTCTCATCCCTTTATTACAAAATCTTACCAACCAAAAATATTCCAAGATTTATGTATAGAAATTAGAAACGTGGATATATCATAGCCGCGCATTCCGACGGCTGTGCATAGGGGCTTTTATAAATGATCTACCTGAAATTTGAAAGTAAGTACAATGGTGGTCATTTATATCGTGTATTAGCTCATAATTTTGTTAGTCATATATCATTTTGGTCATCTCTTTTAACAAATTTTCACAAATTGTATATTTTTTCATCTCATAAATAATAAATGAGAACGTCTAAATATTTCCTAAAAAGTTACGTAATTAAAATTAATTTGCTAAACATCCCTTCAATACTTGTAAAAAAGTATGTGATAAAAAGTAAGCAATTATAAACATTTTCAAATTAACTATTGCTAAAAGTTGATAATCGAATTTATCATATTACCCTTACTTTTAGTTATTATTACACAAAGTTATTAGTTAATTGGGCAATAAACAAAATTGTCGTTATGCAATAGGTAAGAAAAACCAATAATAATTATGTTTTTCTTAATTTTTTTTAAAGAATAGTTATTTTAAGGGAAAATGGTCTAAAAATACATCGAACTTGCCACTTTTCCCTATTGTATACATCGAACTTTTTTTCCCCATATTGTATGAACGAACTTTCTTAATCATCCTATTGTAACAATATTACGATTTACAGGTTTTCATTCTATTTATTACACCGTAATTAGTGTGATTAAGTATTGCCACGTTATAACACACCCGTAATATTGTTACAATAGGAAGATTAAGAAAGTTTATGCATAAAATAGGAAAAAAAAAAGTTCAATTTATATAATAGGAAAAAGTGACAAGTTCCATTTTTTTAGACCATTTATTCGGTGGATGAGTACAATAAGAAATGTAATATATGATATGACGTTGACACAAGCAATACAATCTTCAGTGACAATAAATAGAAAAGAAATAAAACCAACTTTATGGATTAAAAATAAAGATTAAAAAAGGGACGTTCGGTGGAAATCGCCAATTATACATATATAGTATATACTGATGATGCATCATTTGCTGTTAATTTGTCATCTCGCATCCTTATGTAACCCAAACTCTACTTGTTTTTGTAATAGATACACTCTCCGCCAAACCACCTTGCTCACCTAAGAATCCCCTTTGAAGATATAGAATCCGCCACCAACTACTTTCATGAAGAAAATGTCGTCATAGGCCCAGGTGGATTTGGAAAGGGGTATAAGGGACAACTCTCTTGGTCCGGTGAGTTGATAGATATAACTGCTCTGAGGTTAATCCATAAAGAATGGGATGATGAAAAACAACAGTTTTGGATGGAGATTTTGATGCTATCTAGTTTCAAGCATAAGAATCTTGCTTCTATTGTTGGGTTTTCTAATGAAGTTGGTGCAGAGACCATCATTTACAAGGACGTGTTCAGGGGAAGGCTCGAAGGCTATCTAAGTGACCCGACGTCTCTGACATGGGTGAAGAGATTGGAGATATCTGTGGGTGTTCTGCGTGCATTGAGTTACATTCATTATGATGAGCCACGCGATTTTAGCGTTATACACCGGAACATCAGCAGTGAAACTCTTCTACTGAATAATGACTGGGAACCTAAGTTATCACAATTTCAGCATTCCATGAAGATAAAAGCATCTGAAAGGCACCATGCTGTCCATAATGATTTAGTTTGGTCTACGAAGGGGTATACAGACCCAACATATTTAGTTTCTAGCAGTATGAACCACAAGTCGGATATCTATTCCTTTGGGATAGTATTGTTTGAACTATTGTGTGGTAGGAAATCAGTAAGTGACGATCAAGATAATAAGTATTTGGCTCCAGTGGCAATTTTTCATTATAGAGAGAAAATACTTGATGGTTTAGTTGATCCGGACCTATGGAAACAAATAGATCCACGATCATTGAACATTTTTGCGAAAACAGCATATGACTGCTTGAATGAAGAACGATCCCAACGCCCGAATGTAGATGAGATTGTCACAAGACTTGAGAAAGCATTAGAACTTCAATTGGAATGTGAAAATGCTGTAAGATGGTTTTTTCCCTTTATCTTTCTATCTTGTAACGACTCTATAATACGTGTATTTACTTATTGTTGTATTTGTTGCCATTGATGTTAAAAGGAACACTCGTCAGTTGTGGAGGAAGTTGGAGGGACATCATCGAGTCATAAGGAGGTAATTAAATTTTTTTAGCACACAGAAAAAGGAACACTCTATATGTTGTACACAGAAAAAGAATCTGAACTGAACTTTAAACTGTTTGGTGATGATAACTCTATAATGCAATTTTCAGCTTCAGAATTTTGTTATTGACTGTGAATAATAAGAACTCACAGGGTGGACTCAACAAAGAAGCTCAAAGTTATATTTTTAACAAAATTTTATTCTTATTAAGGTTAAAAAAAACATTTCTGATGGATTGCTTAAAATAAACAGTAACCAGAAATGGTTGTTGTCATTGTTGTTTGGTACTTCTCATAAGTATATCGGCTATTTTGAGGTTTAAAAGAAAACAAAACAAAAAATGGGTACTACTGGACAAGGATATAACTGTCTTTTCCTAGTTAATATTTTGTGTACAAAATAAATACACTCCGTTCACATATCACTCCCATAAAACTATTATATTTGTCTTAAAGGTGTTGGTTGTGAGTTATGGTTAAATTGAGGTTCAAGTTATACACAAAATATTTTCCATGTTGACCGAAAATCACATTTGCCAACAATTTTTGCAAAATCTAACTGTTCTTCAGAATGATACACAAAATCCCCCTCTAGCTTCTCACCGTATTTTCTAGCTCTTTGATAAATGTTAAAAATGAATGATTAACCTCACTGATGTGTTCCACCCAGAAAATCTGCACACCTCATAATGTTGCCTTCTTTGGTACATATAGGGATCAGCGAGTCACTCCACATCCACAGGCGTTGAATCCAATTCCAGCAAAAAGACAATGTCTTCCTTCAAATTCCTTTCTCACTCAGAACTCAGCTTTAAAGATATAGAATCTGCAACCAACAACTTTGCTCCCGAGAATATGATCAGAGAAAAAACAGTTGCATGGGTTTACCAAGGACATATGTTGCATTCCGGACAGTTCATCGATATTGTTGCACGGGGGTTCTATCGTGAGTATCGAAAAGATGAGAGCAAAAAGTTCAAGATAGAGAAGTCGATGCTTTCTAGTCTCAATCATACGAATCTAGTGGTTGTTATTGGGTTTTGTGATAAGAGTACGATTACTGTATACAAGAAGGAGGCCAACGGAAGTCTCAAGAAATATCTAAGTGACGAGACCCTCACATGGATGCAAAGGTTGAAGATATGCCTGGGCGTTGCAAATGCATTGAGTTACATCCATTATGATGTTGGCCGTGATTTTAGTGTTATACATTCAAACATCAAGAGCTCGAAAATTTTACTAGATGAAAAATGGGAACCCAAGTTATCTGGTTTTGAACTTTCATTGAAAAATACAGTAGCTAGGAGGCACCGTCTTCTTCTTACTCGTGATATTGTTAAGAATGTATACCTGGACCCAAAATATAATAAGACTGGTGGTGTGACCCATAAGTCAGATGTGTATTCGTTCGGTGTGGTGTTATACGAAGTCATGTGCGGAAGGAGTGCAGTTCTTCCAGATGAAGAGTTGGGAGAGGGATTATTAAGTCAACTGAAAAAAACTCATTTGGATGAAAAGATCAATCCGCATTTACGAAAACAGATGGACCCAGAATCATTCAAAATCTTCTCTGAGATAGCGGATTACTGCACACAAGAGGAACGGGCGAAGCGTCCGCATATAGATCAAGTTGTCAAAAGACTTGAGAAAGCTTTGGAACATCAGTGGAAGCATGAAAATCCAGTTGAGCGTACATCATTCAATCGCTTGAAGGTAATTAATTTTCTTAAACTTTTAATTTTAGGCAGATTACGAATTCTCCTAAAACAAGAGTTACTTATATTATTAAGGGTTGTTTTGTGGTTTTGATTTTACTAATTGTGTGCATGTGATTTTGATTTTACATTATTATGTTTTTTAACATTGTATTTTATATTTCATAGGTAATATTAAATTAAACAAAAACTAAAAATTTTATACAAAAATAAATATTTGTAATGAATGTGGTGAATATGGAAGTATGAAATAATTTGTTATATAAAATTTTAATGTTTATTTAATTTTGATTGCATAGAAAAGATTTTTTCCATGATGTAATTCTTAACAAGTAATGATGTAATAAACGTGTTATATTTTACAAATTTAAAATATGTATTCAAAATAGAAATATTAAATTATTATACTATAATCATTTTTGTGGAAGACTTGAGTAAGGAATTAGTGTACCATTTACAAAAGAATAAAGGTAAGTGATTAAGCGTTTTAGCTAGAGGGAAGGACCAAGTATGATATGATATAATATGTTTAGACCCAAAACTTGCAGGTTTTCTAAAGTCAACAATTCTAGTGGGTATGAATTTTCCACTCTGTTCCCGAGTTTATTTTTTTGAGTGAAAAGGAAAGGTTTGGGATGGTAGTAAAAAAGAGTTGTGTTCCTGAGATTTTTTAGGAGGGGAGAGGAAAGTAAAGGATAGTAAATTACATCAAAATTACTCTCCTAATTTACTTCCTAAATTGGGATGAAATGGAGTGAAATTAATTTTAAAGCTCTTTTTTTGTTACTTCCTTCTCTTTTCTTTCCAACTCGGGAACACAAGATAAAAAAATAATTTCTTATTCCTCTCCTTTTTACTTCACTCCTTTTTTCCTCTCCATCTCTTTTCTTTCCGCTTTATACTCGGAACAGAGTGCTTTTCCTAATTTCACATACTATGATTCACTTTATCTTTTCTATCTTTTTTATATTTGTATCCTTACCCACAACCACTAATAAAATAACTACTCTTTTTTACCTTATTCTAGAAACGTCAAAACAATTTTACAAATGGCACCCAAGATCATATAAAAACCATCAAGAGGGAGAAATAATTCATTGACAGACAAGCACTAATTTGTTATCCGAGAATGATTGAGAACAAAAGTAAATAAACCCTTAAACTAACGACATATCATTGTAAACCGTTCGACTTAATATTCAATTTGACTTCCCTATCATTTTGAAACATGCAATATTTACTCTTTCTTAATCCTTATTTTCAATTTTGACATGAAGTTTAGGGATGAAATCGTTTTCCTACTAGTTAACTTGAAACAAATGAGCGTTTTCATAGTTTCTAAATGTTAGTTATAAATACTTTTTTTTCCCTCACTCTAATCCTTACTAGCATTAATGAGGTGATGCTTGACTCCATAATGTTGCAGGAAAAGAACTTTGAACACTTCAAGATTGGACTAGATCTTATAAACGAAGCTACCAAGAATTTTGATGACGCTTGTTGCATTGGGTTTGGCGGATTTGGTAAAGTGTACAAAGCTGATCTTGAACATTTTGATAGCAGCAGCTACTCGTCGATAGAAGGTGTGAATGAATGTGATTTACCCAGAAAGCGAAGCACAGTAGCTATAAAGCGCATTCACAATCAAGAAGGAGAACAAGGGTTCATTACAGAAATTGAAACTCTAACTAGTTGTAAGCATGAGAATATAATCTCTCTTCTTGGTTTTTGTTATGAAGGTAACGGTGCAATGATCCTGGTTTATGAGCATGCTTCTAGAGGAAGTCTTGAAGACTATTTGGGAAGGAGTGATAAAATGACTAATCTAAGTTGGGTGCAACGTATAAGAATATGTCTTGATATTGCACATGGCTTGAATTACATTCACACCAACACGGATCAGGACAAACAAAAGATAATACACCGCGACATCAAGAGTGCGAATATTCTATTGGCTGATAATTGGACTGCAAAGATTGCAGATTTTGGGCTCTCCAAATTCCACCCAGCAGACCAAGAGGCGAGCACTCTCAAAATCAATACGATTGCAGGTACAAATATGTATCTTGATCCAGAGTATCAGAAGTTTGGAAGATTAAATAAAAAATCAGACATTTACTCTTTTGGAGTGGTATTGTTTGAGATCTTGACCGGGAGATTGGCCTATGATCGTATTTTCACTGACGTTGATGGGAACGGGATTGCACCCATTGCACGAAATCATTTTGAGAAGGGGACACTAATGGAAATTGTTGATCACAAGATAAAGGAAGAGACCAATGAACATGTCTTTTCTTTAAGTAAAGGACCCAATAAAGAGTCTTTGGACATAATTTCAAAAATCGCAATTGGATGTATAGAAGAAACTCAAGTCAAACGTCCATCAATAGATGTTGTCATTAACGAACTCAAAAAAGCTTTATACTTTCAGGTAAGTATAACTTTATAATCTCCTCATATTCTTCATCATGTATGTGACCTTTCGTACATTATACTTTGTGTGAATACTATTTTAATCCTAAAACTATTACTCAATTTCCCATTAAGTTATTTTAGACCTTAACTTTTTGTGACTTATTATTTTAATCTTAAAATTTACTAACTTAGTGATTTAATAATTTTATATATTGAGAACCTAAAATTCACGAACGCATTTTAGATAGCAAGTAGTTCATTTTGTTTTTAACTTATGTAAGTCAACTTTAATGATTCGCAGGAGAACCACAAGGACAACCTCAAACTGTCACTTGAAGACATAAAGCTGGCTACACGAGACTTCAGTGAAGATAATATCATTGGACATGGAGATTTCGGGAATGTATACAGAGGAGTATCTGCTCATGGAGATAACATCATGGCTGCAAAGGTGTTGGATAGGAAGTCTGCTGAAGGAGAAGGTGAATTTATGACAGAGCTGGAAATCCTTATGGAGTATAAACATGAAAATGTCATTGGTCTTGTAGGCTACTGTGATGAAGAGGATGAGAAAATAATTGTTTATGACTGCGCAACAAGAGGAAGTCTTGATAAGTACTTGAGCGATGATAGTCTTACGTGGGTGATGCGGCTTAAAATATGCATTGATATTGCAATCGGGTTAGAGTTCCTTCATGGAGCTGTTTCAAGTCCGGAAATTGTAATACATAGGGACATCAGCAGCAGCAACATTCTACTGTTCGATGATTGGAAAGCAAAAATTTCTGATTTTGGGCTTTCCTTAGTGTGTCCAACAAATCAGGATGTAGGCTTTGTCATCGACAATGTTACAGGCACAATCGGCTATTGTGACCCACTACACTCGAAAACAGGCTCCTTAACTAAAGAGTCTGATATATTCTCACTAGGTGCGGTTTTATTTGACATATTGTGTGGGAAACTATCATCCGAAGAGCTAGATGATGAGTATCTTTATTTACCCTTTTTGGCTAAACACCACTATCATGTTGGAAAACTTGATAAATTAGTGTTCGAGGGTATTAAAGAACAAATTGTGCCACAGTCATATACTACATTTACAAGGATTGCCCTTCAATGCTTGCATCACAGGAGAGAAAGACGACCAACGGCAAGTGAAGTGAGAATACAACTTAAGAAGGCATTGGAATTCCATGTAAGCTCTTATAATTATTTCAGATTAGGCTACCATTTCTTTCACATACAGATCTAAACTATATTTATGGATATTCAAAAAAGTTGTACACTTCTATTGTTCAAACAAGTGCTGTTGAACTATAAAAGATGATTAAAAAAAAACTTATTTCTTAAAAAGACAGTCTTTTTCTATCACTAAAAAAAAAAAAAAAAAAGTGTCAAAACGAGAAAGACAACAAGTTTACATGATACAGAAAAAAAATAAAATGTGTTGTCCATGTTAGTAGAAGATCTTTAGTAGTTTCTTTAACGGTAGAAATGTGATTGTATGAAATATGAGCTAGCTTATTAACTGTTTAATTAATGCACAGGAGGATTATGAGATATGGGAGCCAAAATTGCCTAAAGACTATAAAGAAATAATCCAAATGTCAAAATGCCCTGAAGATTATTCTACCATCAAGAAAGAGGATCTTCACAATATCTTTTCTAGGGGAATCCTCCTTCAACAGGACAAAGTGGTAATTAGTTTATATAATCATATGTCAGTTATTTTGTGCTTGCTGTGTTTTATGTATCTTTTACTTTTTGAGGTAAAGTTCAAAATCACACATGAATTCACACATCACAGAAATTGAGTCTGATTTTCTTTTGTTGTATAACAGTTGTTGTCATTCGTTGGTAATGGAGAAAGAAACGAAATGGTCTCAGCGACAATGTTTTCCTACATCAACAGTTGTCCACATGACTGGAAATCTCTTCCAGAATCAAGGTTATTCTCACTACCTCTATACCTTTGTTGGTATTAAGTGATAAGCGCACATATGCATTGTTGTTAGAAGTATATTTTAAAATTAGTTTTTTAAATGTTAAATTTAGTTACTATACTGTTATATGCATGACAAATTGTTTACAGGTAGCAAAATAATTTTCAATGTGGAATAACCAAGTAAACTAACTTCAAATTACAAGTTTTCAGGGTTATCTGGAGTGATTTTTATAGTCTAAAATTTAGTGTCTGGGTGTTATATGTTTGATATTTACCTGCTGTTTGAAGTCACAAAACTATAATCAAACACTTCCATTATATTTCTAGAACAAGAACAAATAAAAGACACAAGTAGATCCTCAGCAAACGCCCTTAATCTCACCAAAAAAACAATGAAAATTAAGAACACATGTGACTATGCTCTCATTTTTTCCCTGCATTTCACTTAATTATCACAAAACATATTTGAATCGCATTTATTATGTTCTGTTGGCAATGCTGATCCCTGCACAAATCAAATAGCTAATTAGTCATTCAGCTTTTTCTCTTTTACACTTGAGACCAAACTTTCCATATTACTAAACTTTAGACCTCATCTCATAAGCTTAATAACTAATCTTGTGCAAGAAATATATAATACTAACTATATGATTGAGAATTGATTGAGAATTGTTTGGGTCCTCTGCTCTCATGACCGTGAATTATAAATTTTGCTAGCATCTTGAATGTCTTTTTGAATAGAGATTTTACTATACAGTAAGTTTTAATATAGAATTTAAGCTCTTGTTCCAGAAAATTATTTTTGTCATTTGTTTGGGTAAAGAATTACGAAATTCAAGAGTAGAAGTGTATGGGAATAAAGGTTGTGACTCATTAAGGCTTGGATAATTACAATATGTGCAGGTTTGGGGCAGCAGTGGAGATATTGGATATTTTCAACTTGAACATCAAAATCAAGACAAGAGCTCAATTTTTATCTCCAAATGTTGTTTATGGGGTCTATTTAGTCTTCAAATTTTGTGATTCAAGAAACTGTTCAAGTAAACCTATGTATGTTAACCTAAAGTATAGAAAGGGACACGAAAGTCTGCATGCATATTTCGCAACATGGAGAGATGAGCAGTGGATGATGATTGAATTGCACCGTTTCTCGAATCAGAATGAACATGCCGTTTTTGAGTTTCTGTTAGAGAGCTTTTCAACGTACTGTGGAGATGGTGCAATCTATGTTGAAGGAATTGAATTTCGAGCCATTGAGAAGGTAATTGCAATTAAAATTTTCTTTCTTCCATTCTATATTCTTTTATTTATATTGTATAAAGGTGGTGGATGTATGGAAAAAAAAAGTTCATGTACTATCTTCTAAGTTACTGTTTATAAGATGATTTTTATACAGGTGAAACATGATGATATTGGAAAGTCAAAGGAAGTCCCGTGCGTCTTGAAATCGAACTTCATTTTGGATCAACTGCAACAATTGCCAACAAAGTTCAAACGAATATTTACGTACACAAACTATGACAAGTTGTTCTGGTTAGGCAAAGTAAATGGAAAGAAACTTCTTATGATTTCAGCAAAGACTGCTTTACAAAAATCTTCTAATGTGAATCTGTTTAGTTCAATACCATCAGCTCATTCCAGGTTTGTGTTTTCGAATTAACTTCGTTACAGTTTCCATTAACCGCTTTTCTAATGTTACATTTACTATGTGCTCATCTATTGAAAGTTTGAAACCCAAATAGTTGAAAATTTCTCCATGAAAAACTATTAAACTAGATTTGATAACTTTATGTCCTAACCTTCTATGTTTGCATAATCATATTATATCAATCATGCAGATTTCGAAATGTGATTGAGCTTTTACCACAACAAGTATTTCATATCAATTGCACGATCAAAAGTCAAATGTTGTCACCGAATACAGAATACGTGTGCTACCTTGTATTCAAGCTTTCAGAAGTATGTCAGGGGCTGCATAATCCGGTGAAGGTACGAGATCTACTCCACCAAGTATACGAAGAGGCTGAATTTTTCTATTTTATTACTCCAAGCCCATTGAATATAAATGATATTACACGGGTTCCAAAACAAAGGGAAGATGGATGGATTCAACTGTGGAAATTAAACTCGACTCATGATTTCAAGGATGACTCTCTTTCTATTAATATGAGATTTGCAAATATGGAAGGAATTATGTCTGGCCTCATTGTATGTGGACTCGAGTTTCGGCCAGCGTAAGAAAATTTTCCCCATTAATTAAAATTCGTTATTACGTTGAGTATCAGCAAGAAGCTCTTATTTTAGGTGTATTAAAATGTACTCATAGCATACTATATCATTCTAAACATGGTTATGAGTTTACACGGACTTATTGTGTGGTTATCTAAATTTGTAGGGTTAAAGTCGAGCTTGCTGGACTTCAGCTTATTTCTGGATTCTTCGCAGACTGAAAGTGACAAGCTGAGGAAGTCTGGATGGCTGCAGAATCATTTTTAATATGTCCAAGTATATATACATCGTATATATGTGTGTGTTTGTTTTGCCTTTAGTGCGTGCGATTGTTCTAAGTCTTTTGCATAAAAAATGGTCGTAAATTATATACGATGTTATATGGCCGGTGTGATTAAGTTCAAATAATGGTTTTATACTCGTTATTTTCACAATGTGACACCTGGATAATTATACACTAACTATGTACGTGTGAAAGGTTTATGATCTCTGTCCCGTGTGCACACCTGGATGTGTACGAATGACGAAATGAACCAATTCTTTTTATTTACGTGTGTTTAATGTAACAACTAAATGGGATCTGCATAAATTTACTTTATCAATGAATGCTTTTGTGACAACTACAGTGTTATTGGGAAAGATATTGTAAAAAACATGAGCTTTGTTTTTGGGTAAAAGGTCAAAAGACCCGGTAAATATATTACTTCAAAAAACGTTTGAGTACAAAGGATATGGGTGAATCCCATATCTCAGCCTGTTACATAGGCGGAAAAGCTTACATAACAAGATCGTAGAACTGAGCCGCATAGTTGTCATACTCATATTCATCATAATCATCTTCACGATCATGACCACCACCAAATAGGTTTGTTGACAAATCAAAAGTGTTCTCAACGTCCTCATCATCACTGTCAAAAATATCAATCTCTCCCACCTTAGAGAATGGGTTAACCCTCTTAGTAGAAGAAATAGGCGAAGCCGGATAATCAACCTTTTTAATAGGATGACCATCATCATCCACGAGAGTCGTTTTCCCATCAATAAGTAACTTTTCAAGCTCTCCAATTTTATCAACAATAGGCATAGGCTCATCATCCTCACTAGGCTTAGGGGCCCCAGCCTGGTCCTTCTCTTTCAAAGCACTCACAATAGGTTCTTGTGAGGTATTGCCAGTCTTTAAAGACCCATCCTTTGTAGCTTACATTGTGGTACCAGATTCCACTTCCTTGACACAGGTAGGAATACCAAAATCATCCGTATCATCCATATTAAGGGCATCAAACTGATTAGAGGTAGTAATCTTTGTACCACTAGTACCAATTCTTGCTCCACTAGTCCATGGCACATTAGCATTCTTCTTCTTATTGGCATCCACATTATTGGGTTCAGGAGGAGTTGCTTTGGGTCTATATTGCATCTTCTTACCCACACTAGGCTTTGTAAAACCTCCTTTATTAGGACCAGATTGACCACCACTATTACTCTTCCTCTTATTATTGACCGTTTGGAAACCATCATTAACACTCGGTATAGGTTGAGTAGTAGTTGGGACAAAATTATGACAATCAACAAGAGTATGACCAAATACCTTACACTTATCACAACGAGGCGGTTTCCACTCATATTCAACCCGAATCTTTTCAATAGTCGAACCCATTCCATCAAGCAAAGGTATTTCAACAGTGAGACTATCCCGAAGAACCTCCTCCGCCTTCACTTCAATCATGCACCTTGCAAAGCTACTACGTCCCCATGATTCCTTGTACATTTGGCTAGTATATGCATCTAACATTTTCGGCGTACCAATCAATGTAGCAAGAAGACTCAGCCCATCATCCAAGAACATGGCTAGAGGAACATCATGAAATTTAACCCACACCGGAATGTTAGTCAAATCCTCTTTAAGTAAGTTGGTGTTCAATGTCCATGGTTTAAGGATAATAGGTGATTTTCTAATCAGCCATGGACCATTTTCAAGAACATCATCAACACCTTTCTTCGAAGTGAACTTAAAGAAAAAGAACCCCTTGGCATTCATCATAACCTTCTGTAATCCATACTTAGCCCATACATTACGAACATAATAATCCACAACAAGAAAAGCAATGCGATTGCCAAGAAAATAACCGTATAGAGTATTCTCAAATCTAATGTTCACTTCTTCAACAACTTTCATCGGGACAGAAAGATCAACACCAGTCTTTTTATTGCTACATTCCAACCTACGAAAATTGGACACATGTTTATTTTGATTAGTAGAAGTAGTACCAGCATAGGAAACTGATTGCACTCCACTTCCACTCTTATTAGTAGGCTGCTCCAAATCACTATTAATGTTAGCATTAGAAACTTTATTAGCGACAATCTCATGTTGGACATTATTCATAGCTTCATCAAACTTCTTACGCACATTTAGGACCAACTGCTCAACATTAACTTGACTTGAATTAGTAGATACATCATTACCAGCATTCACCGACTCCACATTAACATTAATACCTCCATCAGCCTGTGTTGATAGTGAATAAGAGTTTGGCACCTGAGACTTAATATCAATGGGTCTCATTTGACCAGCCATTGGCGCAACACGGACACCATCACCTTGTGGCAAGTTAGCTTCACCACTATCCGAAATATTACTCACAAGGTCTTCGTTCAGCAGTCTAGTATGATCGGCCACACTAGACGAGGGATACTTACTCGTACTATCACTACCACCAGACAATATACCGCCACTTTTCGTAGCTTTGGACGCACTATTGTTAATCAGAAAACCCTTCTCCATAATATTGTGTCACAACCCACAATTTCAGGTCATTTTTCCAAACTTCGACATTCTACTATTCATAAATTACTATTCATTGATCACTATTCATCATTTTACTATTCATCGTTTTTGAGGTCAATTTGACATTCCGAGACACATTCAGAAATTTTACTATTCACTTGACACTATTCATTTCCGAGAGAAAACCACTATTCACGTGCATTACTCATGTCATCGTAAATTTAGTTTACGAGTATTCAAATTCGCGTAACCGTATTGGTTCAGGAGCGAATTCATGCATTATTATCAGGGACATTTCATACGGACTAGAAATAGTCTGCATATCATTATTAGGGCACGTGCATACTATTCTACTCGTAGGGTATTCAAATTATATTTTTAATATAATTAACGAATTTCGTATGTTTATTTTTAAATAAACACTAATACGCGAACTATAAATGTGACTAACACGTCCAACACTCCCGACTATGATCCCAATATATTTTTATATTCATTTTTATAATATAAAAATTATAATATTAATTTACCCGGTATTTTGGATATTTATTTTAATTATTAACTTAAGTTTACTAAAACTTCGACGGTTTTCGTGGAAATTAAACTATAATTATCTAAACACCCAATAATTTTACCCAACCTATTTTTATAATTTTTATAACTTTATTATGACCCGGTTAACTCCGTTAAAATTTATTTTTAGTTAACCCGGTACCCGGTACAATTTAAAACTACAAAACAACACAATAATACACAAGTTACAAAAATCTTACATACATCCCCCCCCCCCCTTGACTTTGCCGCCCCCCCCCCCCCCCCCCCCTTGCCATTTTTCTTACAAAGCTACTTACACACTCTTTTCTCATTAATGTTTATACTAACCAAATATAATAATAATAATACAAATAATACTTATAAACATTACTAGATTTCTTATCTTATTTTCAACTAGCAACTTTCATTTTTTTCTCTCTTTTCTCTCTTGATCCCACGGCCACAAGGAAGAAGGAAGGCAAGACCAAAGTTTTTCAAAGATCATATTGTAATCTTGTTCTTATAGTAGTCCTTGTTAGAGTTTTGAGATATAAACTCAAGGATTGTTAGGTTTTTATCATCTAATCACACCACATCTCAAAGTAAGTTTACAAAACTCATTTCATAATTTTTACAAAGTTATTACCATGATTATATATTTTTCTTGCAAGATCTCATACATGCATTAACTTATATCACTCCATTTTTGTATATATTTAACTTACAAGCCCTAGAAGTGATTTTTGGTTAGATCCTTGTTAAATCTACTTGGTTGTAATGATTAGGAACCCATGACACCCTAAGAAGGTGTATGGTAGGATTAGATTAGTTTTGTGGTGATTGAAAGTGGTTTGGATGAAGATGGAACTAGATTAGAACCCTAGAAATGGTTTTTGAAACATTTGAAATACCTACTGTCCCTATTTTAATTTCGTGGGAAAATCAGTGGTTGATGGCTAATTTTTGACCAAAGATTTAAAAAATACATTCAAAAACGAAACTTTGGGCGAAAGAA
Organism: Artemisia argyi; assembly: GCA_030686995.1. Lineage (NCBI taxonomy): Eukaryota > Viridiplantae > Streptophyta > Magnoliopsida > Asterales > Asteraceae > Artemisia > Artemisia argyi. The sequence continues at coordinate 193,122,518 of CM060687.1, read as the reverse complement.
CGGATTAAAACGAGCTTATAACGAAGGAGATATGATTTTTGCAAATTTAACGACGAAAACTATTTTTGTAAAAACTGCTTGCTGTTTGGCAGATTTCGCCGTGTAAATAGAGGCATTAAACGTAACCTAGAGGAGCCGAGTTATCTAAAATATACTAGTATATACAAAAACGAATCCGTGGACATAAAGAACAAGGAAAACGAGCCTAAAACGACCGAGTTATACCCGTTTTAAGATCGTCAAAACTATATATATATATATATATATATATATATATATATATATATATATATATATATATATATATATATAGTCACAAATAAAAATAATAACGTACGTACTAAATGGTATATTTTCTAGAGACGTTACTAAGGACTATATTCTTAACAAATGAATACGTATGATCCAAGAGAATATTTATACGACTTAACGACGTTATTTTAAGGTTTTCGATACAAGGATTATAACGCTAACATTTTCGTACGAGATAATACGACAAGTTATATACTTCTACATATGGACTTATTTTTCCTAAGTATGGAAACTATTTTACCATGACGATAACTAGTATTTCCAAATTACGAGTGGTATGAGTATCATGTGCATGTGCATTCATTTCATTATGGCTTGATCTTAATTAGATCACGATTATTCATTTAGGTTGCGGCTAGTACTCGCGCCTCATTGTCCCGACTACTTTTACCTCATTGCACCATCTTTGTACCATCACTTCGAGGTGAGTTCTCATAGCCCCGTTTTTAATTACTTATTTGATTCCAAATCCCACAGGGGAGAATACATTGCACAATTATTTTGTACATGCCCAAGTATTACAAATTCCATACATTGCTTAAGTTGCCTTACTACCATGTTAAGTCCCCTTATATATCATGGACCGTTAGTTATATTGCTAAGCGAGAGTGAGTGGATAGATCTATCGAGGGTGACGCCTCCATTCGCGTTGGGTTGCTCCAACGGGACGAATGCATTTCATGTCTTAACGAATTGAGTGTCTGGTAAACACTCTGGTGGGGCCATTACAAAGTCTAGCTTCGGGGTCATGAGCTTAAGAGATAATGTAGCATTTTTGACATTCTTGTTGGTTTACTTATTACTTGTGGTATATGTACATACGATTTACTTACAAACCTATGATTATTCACCAACTTTATGTTGACCGTTTTTCGCAATGTATTTCTCAGGTAACTAAGGCACATTCTCATGGCATGCATGGAGTCATTTTGTGTAACAAGGATGATATGGCTCATTCGGACTTTCTTGCACTTATGTTTAAATGTCGTTTGATTGTACTAAACTTGTTTCCGTAAACTTTTCCAACTTTTGGGACCTATGTCTTTATAACTCTAAATATTTGAATGAATCAAACGACTTATTTATAAAACGACACTTTAGGTCGTTTAATATATCCTTGCTTGTGTGCTATGATCCGTTACACCCTCAGGTATTCAATTCCGCTGCCATTCAGGTATTTTGGGGGTGTGACAGATTGGTACCAGAGCTAAGGTTATAGCGAACTAGGTTGCATCATGGACCCTAGACTATAACCACACCATCATAGCATATCATCATTTCATCATAAGTGCATATTTACTTATTTTTAGGTGATGCCATTATACGAGTTACTTATTTTTATTTCACCTTGATTATCACAGAGACATGTCTTCGAATCCCAACACTGTTGTACTTTACACTATATCCGACTCTGGTGATAAGGGCTCTATGTCCTCTACTGCTGTTTCACCACTTGTTTCTCCTACACCTGAGTTGCCACTTTTGGCGTCAGATGATGACACCGAGCCTTTCGAGGAGGAGGAGATGGCTCCTACTCCCCATGTCCATCCTACTATACCTACTGACATACCATCATCTCCTACTACTACTATCCATTCAGAGCCGAGACTTATGTTTCCTAGGGATAAGACTATCCAGGTTGCTAGGAAGAGGGTTCGTTATGCTACATCTACTTATAGGAGTCTCCCTAGTCCTACTGTGCCTACACCACCACCACCAGCCATACCCACTACCACTCCTATACCTACCTCACTCTTGCCGCTCAGGAGGCGTGCAAGGCTTACCACTCCAGATTCACCTATTACCGAGACTGCTGACCTTTCACCACCACCAGTGTACCACATAGGTGAGAGTTCTAGAGCAGCTGCGGCTAGGGGGCCTACAGCTGCTACACTAGAGGATCAGTTGGATGCTCAGCAGGAGCAAGTCGATAGCTTGGGGTATAGAGTTGATGAGATTATTACTACTCGACTTGAGACTGTCGAGGAGCAGGTTGAGGATTTGATTCAGGGCAGAGTTAGTATTGATGTGTCTTACCATGGACTCGAGGCACGACAGTTGAGGCACCAGGAGCAGATTGAGCTACTTAGGGATGAGTTACCTGAGATTCGAGATAGAGCTCAGGCGACACAGGAGACTCAGTGGGAGCAGGTAGACCAGTTGACATTGCTTCGAGAGAGGTTAGTTGTATTGGAGCGCAGAGATGCTTCTTTTCAGTTACGAGTGGAGCATCTAGAGGAGATCGTGGTGGCGATGGATCGTGAGATTCGCCGCTTGAGGGGAGAGCCTGGACCATCTAGAGCACCTGGAGGAGCCTAGACGTAGACTGGTATTATATTAGCTTTTATTATTTTCCTAGTCCCGGGGTGTGGGACATAGTTCAAGAACTTGTAGTCTTTTGGTTGTTGTACAAACAAATATATCAAGTGCGACTCTACTATGTTGGAAATGTTGTGCTATATATTATATCGGTCCATGTAGGCCGAAATTTTCATGTATTATATTCATGTGTTGTGATTATATTTATGATGTTTCGTGGTTGCTCTTTATTATTATCGCATTTATACAGGTTGTGGTTGTATTTATACAGGTTGTGGTGGTATATATACATGTCGTGGTTGTATTTATACAGGTTGTGGTTGTATATATACACGTCGTGGTTGTATTTATATTTGTTGTGGTTGTATATATTGATACATGTTGTGGGTGTATATCTTTGGTTCGATGACTATTTCTATTATGATTTTTCTCATGGTTATTTCCATTGTGATTTATCAGAAGTATGGCACCAAGGAAGAGTAAGACTGCACCAGAAACCCCCACTATGACTCAAGCCGCTATCCGCAAGTTGGTCAGGGATAGTATTGCAGAAGCTCTGGAGGTTGAGAGAGCTGAGGTTGCTGCTAGGGCTGCTGAGACTGCTTCTAATACAGGAACAGTTGAACCACCCACTAATAAGCGGGAATGTACATGGAAAGATTTCAAGATTAGTGATCCCATCAAGTTTAAGGGCACTGAAGGAGCGGTTGCTTTGATCCGCTGGTTTGAAAAGACTGAGAATGTATTCCTTATGTGCGGATGCCCGGATGTCAGCAAGGTAAAATTTGCTACAGGTATGCTTCTTGATGAAGCTATGTCTTGGTGGAATTCGTATGCTCAGCCGATTGGTATGGAGAATGCTTACAAGCTCACTTGGGAGGAATTCAAGAAACTGATGTCTAAGAAGTTTTGCCCTCGTACTGAGATACAGAAGTTGGAAACAGAATTTTATGAGCTTGTGACTAAAGGTGATGACGTCGAGACCTACTTTAGGAGGTTTCAGGAGTTGGCTGCACTATGTCCAACTATGGTTCCCGATGATGAGAAAAAGATGGAAAACTTTGTTGGTGGATTGCCTGAAAGTGTTCAAGGAGATGTGATTTCTTTTGACCCTCAATCAATGGAAGAGGCTATTCGTATAACTCAGAAACTCATGGTCCAAGTGGTCAAAGGGAAAGCTGCTGTCAACAACAATAACCGATCAAACAACACCAACTACAACAACACTCGAAACAACAACAACTATAACAACAATCGAAACCGCAACTATCCCAATAACCGAAACAACAATCCAAACAACAATAACAACAACAAGAGAAGGTTTGATTACAACCAAGGTGGAAACGCTGTTCAGCCGCCACCTAAGAGGCAAGAAGTGGCAAAGGCCTATGCTGCAGGACCGACTGAAAGGAGAGGATATGAGGGTAATCTACCCAAGTGTGAAAGGTGTCAGAAGCATCATAACCCAGGACGTTGCCCAGATCTATGTGGCAACTGCAAGAAGGTTGGTCACTACACCAAAGATTGCAAATTTCCAACCTTTGGTGGCAATCAGAAACCACCGGTAACATGTTTTGGCTGTGGAGAAATTGGACACTATAAGGGAGAGTGCCCAAAGAAGAAGAATCAAGGAACTGGAAATCAAGATGGAAAGGCTCGAGGAAGAGCTTATGTTATGGGAGGAGACGATGTCAAAGAAGACCCGAATGTTGTTGCGGGTACGTTCCTCGTTAATAATCGTTATGCATCCATTTTATTTGATTCAGGAGCGGATAGAAGTTTTGTTTCTATTACATTTGCACCTTTACTTAACATAGAACCGACCCCATTAGACATTTCCTATATCGTTGAATTAGCCGATGGGTCTTTAGTTAACACCAACACCATTGTCCGTGGTTGCACCATAAATTTCCTAAACCATCCATTCAATATAGACCTTATGCCCGTAGAACTTGGAAGTTTCGACGTTGTTATCGGTATGGATTGGTTATCTCGGCATCGAGCGAGAATTATTTGTGATGAGAAAGTTGTTCACCTTCCTTATAACGGTGAAACTTTGGTTGTTCGTGGAGAGTGAAGTGGAACTAGACTCAGTATTATATTGTGCATTAAAACCGAGAAGTACATAAAGAAGGGTTGTTATGCATTCTTGGCTCACATCACGGAGAAGAAGTCGGATGAGAAACGACTTGAAGATGTGCCAATTGTTAAGGAATTTCAAGAGGTTTTTCCGGAAGAATTGCCAGGACTTCCGCCTACACGCCAAGTTGAGTTTCAAATTGAATTAGTGCCAGGAGCTGCACCAATTGCAAGAGCACCGTATAGACTTGCACCTTCGGAAATGCAAGAATTGTCAAATCAATTACAAGAACTTTTGGACAAAGGATTCATTAGACCGAGTTCCTTGCCTTGGGGAGCGCCGGTTTTGTTTGTGAAAAAGAAGGACGGAACTTTCAGGATGTGCATTGACTATCGTGAGCTGAACAAGTTAACGGTGAAGAACCGTTATCCACTCCCCAGAATCGACGACTTGTTCGACCAGTTACAAAGTTCTAGTTTTTATTCCAAGATTGATTTAAGATCCGGTTACCATCAACTTAAGGTTCGGGAAGAGGATATCCCGAAGACGGCATTCAGAACACGCTATGGTCATTATGAGTTTCAAGTGATGCCTTTTGGATTAACCAACGCACCTGCGGTATTTATGGATCTCATGAATAGGGTGTGCAAACCGTATCTTGATAAGTTTGTGATCGTATTCATTGACGATATCTTGATTTATTCCAAGAGTAAGGAAGATCACGAAGAACATCTCAGAACAATCCTGGAACTACTCAAGAGGGAGCAATTGTATGCCAAGTTTTCAAAGTGTGATTTTTGGATACGAAGAGTTCAATTTCTTGGCCATGTTATTGATAGCCAAGGTTTACAAGTCGACCCAGCAAAGATCGAGGCAGTTAAGGATTGGGCTACGCCCAAGTCTCCTACGGAAATTCGTCAATTCCTAGGACTTGCCGGATATTACAGAAGATTTATCGAAGGGTTTTCTAAGATAGCGAAGTCGTTGACGAAGCTGACACAAAAGAATGAAAAGTACGAGTGGGGAGAAAAACAAGAGTCCGCATTTCAATTATTGAAACAAAAGCTTTGTAGCGCACCGATTTTGTCACTACCTGAAGGTATTGAGAACTTTGTGGTATATTGTGATGCTTCGCATCAAGGACTTGGAGCTGTGCTAATGCAAAACGAGAAAGTGATAGCTTATGCATCTAGACAGCTTAAGATACACGAGAAGAATTACACTACGCACGACTTGGAGTTGGGTGCGGTAGTTTTTGCACTCAAGATTTGGAGACACTACCTTTATGGTACTAAGTGTGTAATTTTTACCGACCACAAGAGCTTACAGCATATACTTGATCAGAAGGAACTTAATATGAGACAACGTCGTTGGCTAGAATTGTTGAGTGATTACGATTGTGAAATCCGATATCACCCAGGAAAAGCAAATGTTGTAGCAGATGCACTTAGCCGAAAAGAACGACTCAAACCTTTGAGAGTTAGGTCGTTGGGAATGACTATCATTTCGCCACTACCATCAAAAATTCTAGAAGCTCAGATTGAGGCTCTCAAAGAAGAAAACCGACCACATGAGAAACTTTATGGTATGCCAGAAAGCGATAATGGCTTTGTAAAGAGATCAGATGGAGTGTTATGCTTCAAGGACCGAAGTTGGATACCACTCTATGGTGGAGTACGAGAATTGATTATGCATGAATCACACAAGTCGAAGTACTCTATTCATCCAGGTTCTGATAAGATGTATCAGGATCTCAAAAAGCTTTATTGGTGGCCGAACATGAAAGCAGAAATAGCTACGTATGTCAGCAAATGTCTTACTTGTGCTAAAGTGAAAGCCGAGTACCAGAAACCGTCAGGGTTACTTCAACAACCAGAAATTCCACAATGGAAGTGGGAACGTATTGCTATGGACTTTGTCACTAAACTTCCAAAGACGTCAGGAGGTTTCGATGCTATTTGGGTAATCATTGATCGACTTACCAAATCAGCTCATTTCATACCCATTAGAGAGACTTATTCCATGGAACAACTTGCTAGACTTTATGTCAAGGAAATAGTCTCAAGACACGGAGCACCAGTTTCCATCATTTCCGACAGAGATAGTCATTTTACTTCAAACTTTTGGCGGTCATTACAAGATTCTTTTGGATCCAAATTAGACATGAGCACTGCTTACCATCCTCAGACCGATGGTCAGAGCGAGAGAACTATTCAGACACTTGAGGACATGCTTAGAGCATGTGTGATTGACTTTGGAAATGGTTGGGCTAACCATTTGCCGTTGATCGAGTTTTCCTACAACAACAGTTACCATTCGAGCATTAAGGCTGCACCATTCGAGGCACTTTACGGTCGTAAGTGTCGATCTCCAGTTTGTTGGGCCGAAGTCGGTGAAGTACAATGTACTGGCCCGGAAATGGTACAAGAAACAACAGAAAAGATAATTCAGATTCGAGAGAGACTCGAAACTGCTAGAAGTCGACAAAAGAGCTACGCAGATGTTCGACGCAAACCATTGGAATTCCAGATTGGAGACAAAGTCATGTTGAAAGTCTCGCCTTGGAAGGGCGTGATACGATTTGGAAAACGCGAGAAGTTGAACCCGAGATACATTGGGCCATTCAAGATCCTGGAGAGGATTGGTCCGGTTGCTTACAAGCTTGAACTTCCATCAGAACTTAGCAACGTACATAACACGTTTCATGTTTCGAACCTCAAGAAATGTCTTTCGGACGAGTCTGCTATTATACCATTAGAAGAAATACAACTTGATGACAAGCTTAACTTTGTGGAAGAACCAGTTGAAATAATGGACCGCGAGATCAAACAGTTGAAACAAAGTCGAATTCCGATCGTGAAGGTTCGTTGGAATTCTCGAAGAGGACCCGAGTTTACTTGGGAACGAGAAGACCAAATGCGACGCAAGTATCCACAACTTTTCACCGAGCCAACTACCGAGACCAACACTAACTGAATTCAGGGACTGAATTCCTTTTTGGATGGGCGACTGTCACAACCCACAATTTCAGGTCATTTTTCCAAACTTCGACATTCTACTATTCACAAATTACTATTCATTGATCACTATTCATCGTTTTACTATTCATCGTTTTTGAGGTCAATTTGACATTCCGAGACACATTCAGAAATTTTACTATTCACTTGACACTATTCATTTCCGAGTGAAAACCACTATTCACGTGCATTACTCATGTCATCGTAAATTTAGTTTACGAGTATTCAAATTCGCGTAACCGTATTGGTTCAGGAGCGAATTCATGCATTATTATCAGGGACATTTCATACGGACTAGAAATAGTCTGCATATCATTATTAGGGCACTTGCATACTATTCTACTCGTAGGGTATTCAAATTATATTTTTAATATAATTAACGAATTTCGTATGTTTATTTTTACATAAACACTAATACGCGAACTATAAATGTGACTAACACGTCCAACACTCCCGACTATGATCCCAATATATTTTTATATTCATTTTTATAATATAAAAATTATAATATTAATTTACCCGGTATTTTGGATATTTATTTTAATTATTAACTTAAGTTTACTAAAACTTCGACGGTTTTCGTGGAAATTAAACTATAATTATCTAAACACCCAATAATTTTACCCAACCTATTTTTATAATTTTTATAACTTTATTATGACCCGGTTAACTCCGTTAAAATTTATTTTTAGTTAACCCGGTACCCGGTACAATTTAAAACTACAAAACAACACAATAATACACAAGTTACAAAAATCTTACATACATCCCCCCCCCCCCCCCCCCTTGCCATTTTTCTTACAAAGCTACTTACACACTCTTTTCTCATTAATGTTTATACTAACCAAATATAATAATAATAATACAAATAATACTTATAAACATTACTAGATTTCTTATCTTATTTTCAACTAGCAACTTTCATTTTTTTCTCTCTTTTCTCTCTTGATCCCATGGCCACAAGGAAGAAGGAAGGCAAGACCAAAGTTTTTCAAAGATCATATTGTAATCTTGTTCTTATAGTAGTCCTTGTTAGAGTTTTGAGATATAAACTCAAGGATTGTTAGGTTTTTATCATCTAATCACACCACATCTCAAAGTAAGTTTACAAAACTCATTTCATAATTTTTACAAAGTTATTACCATGATTATATATTTTTCTTGCAAGATCTCATACATGCATTAACTTATATCACTCCATTTTTGTATATATTTAACTTACAAGCCCTAGAAGTGATTTTTGGTTAGATCCTTGTTAAATCTACTTGGTTGTGATGATTAGGAACCCATGACACCCTAAGAAGGTGTATGGTAGGATTAGATTAGTTTTGTGGTGATTGAAAGTGGTTTGGATGAAGATGGAACTAGATTAGAACCCTAGAAATGGTTTTTGAAACATTTGAAATACCTACTGTCCCTATTTTAATTTCGTGGGAAAATCAGTGGTTGATGGCTAATTTTTGACCAAAGATTTAGAAAATACATTCAAAAACGAAACTTTGGGCGAAAGAACGGATTAAAACGAGCTTATAACGAAGGAGATATGATTTTTGCAAATTTAACGACGAAAACTATTTTTGTAAAAACTGCTTGCTGTTTGGCAGATTTCGCCGTGCAAATAGAGGCATTAAACGTAACCTAGAGGAGCCGAGTTATCTAAAATATACTAGTATATACAAAAACGAATCCGTGGACATAAAGAACAAGGAAAACGAGCCTAAAACGACCGAGTTATACCCGTTTTAAGATCGTCAAAACTATATATATATATATATATATATATATATATATATATATATATATATATATATATATATATATATATATATATATATATATATAGTCACAAATAAAAATAATAACGTACGTACTAAATGGTATATTTTCTAGAGACGTTACTAAGGACTATATTCTTAACAAATGAATACGTATGATCCAAGAGAATGTTTATACGACTTAACGACGTTATTTTAAGGTTTTCGATACAAGGATTATAACGCTAACATTTTCGTACGAGATAATACGACAAGTTATATACTTCTACATATGGACTTATTTTTCCTAAGTATGGAAACTATTTTACCATGACGATAACTAGTATTTCCAAATTACGAGTGGTATGAGTATCATGTGCATGTGCATTCATTTCATTACGGCTTGATCTTAATTAGATCACGATTATTCATTTAGGTTGCGGCTAGTACTCGCGCCTCATTGTCCCGACTACTTTTACCTCATTGCACCATCTTTGTACCATCACTTCGAGGTGAGTTCTCATAGCCCCGTTTTTAATTACTTATTTGATTCCAAATCCCACGGAGGAGAATACATTGCACAATTATTTTGTACATGCCCAAGTATTACAAATTCCATACATTGCTTAAGTTGCCTTACTACCATGTTAAGTCCCCTTATATATCATGGACCGTTAGTTATATTGCTAAGCGAGAGTGAGTGGATAGATCTATCGAGGGTGACGCCTCCATTCGCGTTGGGTTGCTCCAACGGGACGAATGCATTTCATGTCTTAACGAATTGAGTGTCTGGTAAACACTCTGGTGGGGCCATTACAAAGTCTAGCTTCGGGGTCATGAGCTTAAGAGACAATGTAGCATTTTTGACGTTCTTGTCGGTTTACTTATTACTTGTGGTATATGTACATACGATTTACTTACAAACCTATGATTATTCACCAACTTTATGTTGACCGTTTTTCGCAATGTATTTCTCAGGTAACTAAGGCACATTCTCATGGCATGCATGGAGTCATTTTGTGTAACAAGGATGATATGGCTCATTCGGACTTTCTTGCACTTATGTTTAAATGTCGTTTGATTGTACTAAACTTGTTTCCGTAAACTTTTCCAACTTTTGGGACCTATGTCTTTATAACTCTGAATATTTGAATGAATCAAACGACTTATTTATAAAACGACACTTTAGGTCGTTCAATATATCCTTGCTTGTGTGCTATGATCCGTTACACCCTCAGGTATTCAATTCCGCTGCCATTCAGGTATTTTGGGGGTGTGACATATTGAAACCCCCGTACAATAAAAAAACAAGTAACAAAAAACACAACCAGCATGCAGCAACAACCAAATCAATAAAGAAAACCCTAACTCAAAGTTAGGGTTTTAAACGTATGAAGCACCAAAACCTAACCCATCTTACAGATCGTACCAAATAAGAATGTATGAAAACAGTAATAAGTACGAGTACAATCAATCCAATCAGATGAAGAATTAATAAGAAGAGCAGCTCACATGCAAAAGCACAAACGAATAACAAATCTTACCCAAAAAATAGCGAACAAGAATTAAATCCTACACCCACCGACCCATGATTGAGGATTAATTAATGTAAACCAATAAACAATAATGGGCAACAGAGATGAGAATAACAATTGATCGACCAGTAGGAATAAGGGATTAAGAATCGTATTCGGTTTGTCGCCAGAGAAGGTATCGACTTTTAGACTTTTAGGGTTTTTTGACAAAAAAAAACATGAGCTTTGTATGACGGGCGAACTTGATTTTAGTGAGATATAATTGGCAATATTAAGCTCACTTGGCTTTTTCAATGCTCGAGTGGTAATGGCAACTGTGCCCAACTTGGAGATTTCTCAGGTTAAAATCACCAATCGAAAAATATATATATCAGGTGGTACCAGTTAACCGAAATTGTATTTCATTTGTGGGTAAATACTAATATGGCTTCAGGTAATAATCGACTTGCGCTTTTTTAACAATAATATTGCCAGATAATCTTTCAAATTTGGGCTACAACTTTGTAAAATCAGGTTCTTGAATCCTAACCAAAAAGAGCTTTAGTAATCAAGAAGATGGTAATTTTTAAATGCTCATAGAGTTTGAGATTGCTACTTCATACGAGAGTTGGGTTGTATAACAAGTGTTTTATGAAATGTCTACTTGAATAGTGATACAAGTTGGTCATGTTACGTTAGATCTATTAACTTCGCTTTGGTGGAAGATTTGGTTATTATGAAACGAGATCGGATATATAAGATAGTAGCTACTAGTTATAATGCCCGCGCACGCGCGGGTTTTTAAAAAATTTTTGAATCATATATTTTTATTTATTAAAAAACAAATAATTTAATCTTTGTTTTGTTTGATTTATGATGTTTAATTATAATTTTTTATTATTAAAGATAATTATTTAAAATTTAAATACTATTATTAATTATATCTTATCTATATTTTTTGTATTTATCTTCTACTTGTGTTAATTGTATTTGTATCTTATCTATATTTTTTTGTATTTATCTTCTACTTGTGTTATGGATAAATATAAAATGTTACCTAATAAGAAAACAATCTTTTTTTTTTAAATACAATTATTACTAAATAAGGTATGAATTGATTTTTTTGAAATGGAAAATTCCCAATAGGGGTTTTATTTTATTATATAAAAGATTAAATGTCATTATAATGGGAACTCTTTTTGTTGCTAAGGTTATGGTTTAAGACGTTATATCGGAAGTTGATAATTTTTTTATGCTTATAGAGCGTAAGGTTCATGTGTTTATTGGCTAATTATGAGAGTTGAGTTTTATAATCTTATGATGACCGTTTGATTGTTCACTTGAGGTGTTCTTACATTTCTTTGATAATCTTATCATTTTTTGTGCTCAAAGCAATAGGTGTGGTAATTTTGGGTCTCACGACGTACCACATCACTATAACAAACCCTCTTCTTCAACCCCATTAGAGCTCTAGGTGTAGTGAGTAACCAAAAATCCTCATTTGAGTCTCACGGGGTGCCATATCACTTTAACAAACCCTCTTATCACAATTAACTACAACTTACTCATTTTGATCCCACAACTTACAAACTTTGTTTTCATAAACCCACTTCCACAATCCAGCCATCAGAACTCAAATCCAACACAACCCCACTTCCAAAACCACTTCAATTTCATAACCCAGAAACCAATTTCAAATCCATCCATGGATTCATCAGATGATGAAGGTGAAAAAAAAATAAGTAACTCACTTTGGGCCCCACAAACAGTAACTTTGTCAGAAATTTTGGTTCGTCGTGTGCACGACGAGCTCCTTTGTGGCAAGGCACAACGAATTTGGCTGGTATGGTGGCGAACCTCGGCGAGAGTGCCATATCACGATGGCGAGGTCCGGCAAAGGCCACACCTAGAGCTCTTATCACAAATAACCATAACTTACTCATTTGAGTCCCACCACTTCCTATTTTATTTTATTTTTCACATCTCCAATTAAAATAAAATTAATTCATTAAAATAAAAATACAATACCTCATATTAAAAAACATACGAAACATAAAATAACGATACGAAAAAAAAGATACGGTAAAAAAGCATATGCAACTTAAGAAATACATCAAATTATAAAGAAACTAATTATTTTGCTGTTGCTGATGTTGTTGAAATTGTTCGCATTGATGTCGTTGCCAAACATGCTCGATCATTACAATTCCCTGGAGACACCCAGTTTGCGTGAATCCCGTTCCAGGATGCCATTTTTGAAAATCAAGCATGTTGTTTATTTCTGTTCTTGTTTAAATTTCTTGCATCTAATAAAAAGTCAAAACGGGATGATCTTGGTATTTTGGTATCCTTTCATTACTTTATATGATTGGATTGCTAGGGACTAGCAATAGTTTAGTGTGGAGAATTGATGAGTGTGTAAATATTCATCATTTTATACCCACTTAAACTGTAAAAACAGCTGAAAACACTCAGATATGTCACATAATACTGCAAATATCCTTATAATGTGTTTTTATATGTTTCAGGTACAAAAGGATTGAAAACAGATGAGAAACGAGCAAAATTTGCAGATTTGGTAGAATCGGTCCCTCAACTTTCAAGAATTGTCAGAATTGGTCCCTGGAAGATTTATTTTGAAGAAAAGTCAACAACAGTTCCCCAAAAATCAAGAAATGACATTTTTGACCCTTGGAGTGCAAATTTCAAAGATTGGCAGTTTCAGTCCCTCAAGTTTGGAAATTAGCAATAATGGTCCCTGGGAATTTCATTTTTGGAAGAAAAACAATATTGGTCCTTGGATAAATGAAATGTGGCAAGAAAAGCCCTTGGGATAACTTTGGAAAGTTGGTCCCTCATTTTCAGCAAATTACAAAATTGGTCCTTATGCTTATTTAGTTACTAAACCAAATGGACCCTTTGTAATAAATCAAACCCATTTAATAAATTACCAAACCCAAACAACCAAACCCGCTGGCTCAAAATAACCAACCCAACACCCCCTGAGTTATAAAACAGGGTCAAAAAGTCAAACCCTTTCACCCCTTTCCCTCCCACTTGCCACCTGCACAACCCCTGCCACACTCCATCCTCCATCACCTCTGCCCAACTTTCCCATTCCATGTTCCCTCCACCAACACTAATATCCAAGATGCATTTATTGCACATTTAACCTAACACTCCACTGCCAATTGGCTTAAAACAATTTTCCCGCCAAAAACATTTTCAAGGGTCAGGATCAGCTACAAGCCATCCAATGGCTGAAAAAGAATTGGGAAAGACAGAGAAACCCTTCTTGGTCCATATAAGTGAAGAAAAGAGAGAGAAGAAGGGAGTAGTTAGTAGTAGTAGTTCTTAGTGTAGTTTTCAATGTCGTTTTAGTTAATTTTCTATCTTTCAGTGTTCTCATTAGCTTCTAAGTTGTACTTTTAACATTTTCAGTGTAATAATAATCCATTTCCATCAGTTAATCAAGTTCATTTTACTTAGGGTGAAACCTAAAAACACGCAACATACTTATTCAAAACACTCGATGTACGTAAGGAACTTTCAAAATTATCATTGTACGCAAGTTATTTTCAAATTTCGTACAATTTGCGCAATATGACCTAGAACCAGCTGGTTACCAGGTTTCAAACTTTAAAAATTGACAGAAATTGTCCCTGTGGTTTGCGTTGACTTACATCGGTCATCCATTGACTTTTATCACATAGAAAATTACACGTTTGGTCCATGAATATTTATAGGCGTTTCATGCACAGTCCATCACAAAAAAAAAAAAAAAAAAAAAAAAAATCCAAAAAAAATATTTTCAAAAAAAAAATATAATTAAAAAAAAAATAGAAACTAAAAAAAATATATAAAAATTAAAAAAGAAATAGAAAATAAAAAAATCAAAATTTTTTATTGAAAAATAAATCAAAATTTTTTAAAAAAAATTAAAAAAAATATATATTAGAAAATAAAAAAAGAATAAAGAAACTTAAAAAAATAAAAAAATTTTAAATTTAAAAAAATATAATTTTTTAAATTTAAAAAATATATAAAAAAAATTCGAAAAAATTAAAAAAAAAAAAATTTATAAAAATTTCAAAAAAAAAAATTCGAATATTTTTTAATAAACAAAAATTAGAAATACAAGTATTCCGAAAAAAAAATTCAAAAAAAAATTGAAAAATAATATTTTTAGAAATAATTATCGTAAAAACAAAATTTTGGAAAAAAATTTGAAATTTAGAAAAAAATTATCTTTTTGTCGATAATTATTTTTAAAATAATTTTTTCTAAATTTGAAAATTTTTTCCAAATTTTTTTTTCGGATAATTATTTAAAAAAAAATTATTTTTCAATTATTTTTGAAATTTTTTTTTCGGAATTTTTGTATTTTCTAATTTTTGTTTATTAAAAAAATATTTTCAATTTTTTTTTGAATTTTTTATAATTTTTTTTTTAATATTTTCAAAAGTTTTTATTTTATATATTTTTATAAATTTATAAAAATATATATACTTTTTAAATTTTAAATTTTTTTTTATGTTCTAATATTTTTTAAAATTTTTAAAAAAAATTGAAATTTTCTATTTTTTTTAAAAATAAATGATTTTCTTATTTTCTATTTTTTTAATTTTTAAATAGTTTTTTATTTTCAAAAAATTAAAAAAAAAATTTCTATATTTTTTTTCGAAAATATATTTTTTGGAATTTTTTTTATGGTGATGGACTGTGCATGAAATGCCTAAATCCGCCAAAAATGCAAGAAAACGTAAAAAACGAACGAAAATGGAAGCCACAAGGACCATAAGGACCATAATTGTAACTTTTCTAAGTGATAAAAAGTCAATGGATGATCAGTGAAAGTCAACGCAAACCACAGGGACTATTCCTGTCAATTTTCAAAGTTTGAAACCTGGTAACCTGCTAGTTCAGGTCATATTGCGTACATTGTACGAAATTTGAAAATAACTTGCGTACAATGATAATTTTGAAAGTTCCTTGCGTACATAGTGTGTTTTGAATAAAAATGTTGCGTGTTTTTAGCTTTCACCCTTTTACTTATATCAGTATTTGCCAAAAATTGTTCAAAATGTCGTTTTAGCTTAAAGTGAATTGAAAGTGGTTGTTTACAGTTCTAATAGCTTCTATAAGCTAATTAGTAAGGTTCCACAAGTTTATCTTTGTTCTTAAACTAGTTTCACTAAATTACTTGAAAATACTCAAAAATAGTTCAAAAATTCAAAAATCAGAGGAAAGGGAGAAGAAAGGTTGGAGCAGGGTTCATAATGGATGGTCCTTGTTTTTAGAACCTCAGGGGAGTTGTTAGGATAGTTGTGGTCTCTTGGTTCTTTATTTTTAGCTTGGAAAGCCTTTGTAAGCACCTTTTTCAACTTTATGCATTTACTGTAGAAGAGCTGATATAGTGCTTATCTTTGGTTCTTGGTGCTTCTTTGGTTCATGTTAGTTGAAATATTGCTTTATGCAACTTAGTTGTTCAAAAGAATCCTTTTTTGCTCTATTTCTCAATATCACTGTCAAATAGCATAGTTATTATCCATGAGTCTTAGTTGTTATAGTTGGTGTTTCTGTATTAAAATAAGCTCATTACATCACATAATAATCTTTGGAATCAGTTTCCTGGCCTAAATTACTCATTTACCTCAAAAACCTCAAAATCAGTTGTAAGTAGGAGTGTTTGGTTTAAGATGATTATTTATGTTCCAGTGAGATTTGTTTGATGTTTTTAGTTGCAGTAAGTCACATTAGGTTACAATAGATCATATCAGTCTTAAAATACAAGTGTTCTTTGTAAAAAAGTCAAAATCAACATTTTATCTCATATTTTCCTTCACTGTTAAATTTTTAAGTCTCATGCTCATACATTCCATAACTAGGAAGTAATCAAAGTTCAAAATAATCAACTTAGTTCATAATTTCAAAAAGTCAAAAGTTGCTTTGTACTCAGTTTTTCAAATTATTGAGTGATTTTTCATGATCACAATTTTCATTTTTAGCCTTTGAGCTTTTGTATTATTAAAATTTGGAAGCTCATTTTCACTGTCCTTATTTTTGCTTAATTTTATGATTTTTTTAAAATGCTTAATGGAAGGATTATTTTGACTTGTTTTCTGAAAAACACCCCTGCACCAGGTTCATAAGCCCTTTTTCTTAAGCTCATACCTTGCTCAATATTGCACCTCAATCTGTGATTTTTGTTGTTTTGGAAAGCACACAGTACCATCTTTCATTTGCCCCCTTGTTTTCCCCAAAATCAGCTTATTTGGGTGCTTAAAAATAAGCTAGAAGTAGGTCACTTAAGCCTTATAACTCAAACTTCATAAATACTCGATTTGGCTCTAGGGCTTTTCTAAGGTTTTTCAGTTTAATTGAGTTTGTTTAGGTATATTACACCCTCCCTAAGCTTTTGGTGCATTCTAGTGGTTATTTGCTTATTTGAAGTGCTTATTTAAACTGCTTGTTTACCCAAGTCAGCTTATTAATGGGCTTATCTAACTTTTTATATTTTTCCTAGGTTTAGTATAATATTTTAGATTTTCCATAAAATTTCCAGATTTTTCCTAGCTCATTTAGTACTTTTCTTATATAATATTAGTTTTTTAAGTATTTTTAAATCATTTTAAATTCATAAAAATTAAATAAAAACCCAAAAAAAATAGTTTTTTGTTTTAAAAATAATTTTTAGTTATTTAAGAATTTTAGAAAGTAAATTTGCATTTTTCTCACTTTATTTCATATTTCTTTACATTTTTATTACTTTTTAAATCTTTAAAAGTAGTTTTTAATTAATAATAATTAAATTAAAAGTTTAAAAAATAATTTTCTTTTTCCTAAAATTTTCTTTCATAATTTGGATTCTAAAAATATAATTTTCACATCCGTGGGATTTATATTGGCCAGAATTCACGTTTTATTTTGTACATGTACGTTAATTTTAATTTAAACATACGTTTTCAGTTTTAAATTCGTTTTTAGATTATTTGGTTTCACGTTCTTATTAATATAGCTTATTTGAGCTATTATATTTTATATTTCCTTAGCGTAATCACCATTATCCCTTTTTCATTCAAAATCACCCGAACACAAATTCGTTTTATTACAATTTCACGCCTCGTCGGGACATAACGACCCAGGGAAACACTATCCTCCAGGGAGATTTGGCCCAAATAGGTTTGACCTAGTTGACCACATCCGTGGTTGATTTTGGACTGACTGTTTGCGGCCAGTCACTACCTGCCCATTTTTTCAACTAAGTTGCATTTTTTTTTCTTGTTTGTCCCTCCCATGTAGAGAATAAACTACTATCACCCGAAGCTAAGGAAGCCGCTGCTACCATCGAACAACATCTAGAGCTCGGGGTCAAAGCTCTTTGACATTTTTATTTAAGTCCAATCCTAACCCACCGGGAACCTCAGAAATTCAAGAATAAAAAATGGCCTTTTCCATGTAGCGGCTTCTTCTCGGCACATCCCAAACCAGTTGGTTTTAGGTGACCAGGCTTTTGACACCCCACGGAGACTAGTATCATAATTGGCGGGATTTTAATTCAAAGATTTTTGATATTCCTCGACAAGTTAAAATTAAAAGTAAATAGATAACAACAAGCGATCATTTAGAGATTAAAGAAGCAAAGATGAGATCACTCCATGTGGAGACTTTCTTCTCAGCTTGTCCTTTTAGCCGAAGCTTAGGAGGCTAGGTTTTTTGTTAGCATTAAAAATATTTATATAGAAGTGATGGTCATTCTCATATTGTAACTTTGTGTAGTTTGTTAAGTTTAGTAATAGTTTAGTCATTGGGCCTTGGACTTGGTAAGCTAATATGTTATGAGTTAGTTTATGTAAGCCTTGTTATTTTATCATGTATCCAAGTCCAAGCCCAAGCCCATAGAAAAGCCTTTGTATGGAACTATAAAAGGCACCTTACCTCTCATTTGTAAGGTGTGCTTGTGTGTGTATTGTGTGTGTTTTTAATAAAAAGTTCTCTTCATCTATTACTCTCTTTTATACATCTTAACGCCACACATATCATATCAAGTCACCATCTTTCCTTATTCTAGTGCTTATATTTGTGTTAAAGTTGATTTATCTAAGGTCCTACAAGTGGTATCAATCGCCTAACAATGATTTAGGAGTGTTTTCATCAAGTTTTTTGTTAAAAAGTTACACTTTTCATTCATTTTGTGTATTTTTTCTTCAAAAAAGTTTTGATCTTTAAGTGTTTTTGTGTTAAAGTTATTGTTTTTATTGAAGCTTTAGTGATTCTAAGTGTTTTGGGAAAGATTTGATCAAAAGAAACAAGTGGAAAAAGTGTTTTTGGTTGAAAAAATCGGATTTTTGAAGTTTTCTGGTCATCCTACGCGTAACTTTTGGGCATAGTACGAATATCCAGCTGTGAACAGTACTTTTTGTCCTTTTTACGCATAAATTTTGGCCTAAACCCTTTTCTTACGCGTAACTAAGTTCAAAACCCTTTTCTTACGCGTAACTCTAGTCAAAACCCTTTTCTTACGCATAAGTCTGATTTCCTACGCATAAGTGAAAATCCTACGCTTAAGTTCCTACGCAGAAGTTCTACGCATAAGTTCCTACGCATAAGATCTACGCATAAGATCCTACGCATAAGTTTTCTTCAACGATCAGAGCTTACTCAGTACTTCCCTGACTTGGATAAGTTTGTGGAATACTTCGACATGGGATATCTTTCAAGCTTGGATAAGTTTGAGAGATCAATTTGGTTGAAAAAACCCTACGCGTAACAATTCTTACGCATAAACTCTAAGTTAACGCGTAAAATCAAAGTCTACGCATAAACATTATTGTTTACGCATAACTTAGATCTTACGCATAACTTACAGGTTACGCATAACATCTTACGCGTAAGATTATTCAAGGTTTACGCGTAAAATCAAGCTTTACGCGCAAGTTTTTGACTTTTTGACTACCAAACTTCAAACGGCCATAACTTTTGAGCCGTAACTCCGTTTTCGACGAATCAGCTGTCAAAACGACCGCGAGACCGAGAAGAAGGACACATTGAATTAATTTATTTATTCAACCCATGTTTCGAGGCCTAAAAACGCTCCGAGAAGAAGTTATTGAGGTTTCAAGGTTTCAGATCAAATTTTTCACCATAATAACTTGCATCAACTTACACTAAACACAACTCCTACTTCGTTGAATCGATCCAAGAATCAACTTTATCAATATACACTTCATCAATGGCAACTCAGCAAGACATTCATGCTGCCGGTGCCGAAAACCGACCTCCCATGCTGTCAAAGGGTGGATACTCACAGTGGGCTAGTCGTATGATGCGTTATCTTAAGAGCAAAGCAAATGGAAGTCTTCTCATTAAATCCATTGTGGATGGACCCTTCAAACCATCACAAGTACTAGACCCTGGTGATCCAAATGGTACCCCCCCAGTACAACCATACTACAGAGAATAGAATGAGACTGAATACACTGTGGAAGACAGAAAACAGATTGAAGCTGATGATCAGGCATTTCATTACGTCGTTCTTGGTTTACCTGAAACCATTTATGCTACTGTTGACAGTGAAGTAAGTGCTCATGCAGTCTGGGAAAGAGTCAAGAGGTTAATGTATGGGACAGACATCGGGAAACAGGAAATGGAAACACAACTGCTTAAGGAACTTCGCAAGTTTACTTCAATTCCTGGTGAATCCATAGAGACGTACTACCACAGATTCTGTAAGATCATGAATGATTTATCAAGACACAACCTCAGTCAGACAAATATTGCTAACAACACCATTTTTCTGAATGAGTTACAACCAGAATGGGGAAGATATGTCACTATTGTTTATCAGACAAAGAATTTGCATGAAGTGACTTATGATCAGGTGTATGACTTCTTGAAGCAAAATCAAGATGAAGCTAATGAAGTAAGAGCTGAATTACTAGCTAAAAAGCATGATCCTCTAGCATTAATTGCTGATACACCAACACCTATACCAGTGAACACACAACAACAACCATCATCATCTTCCACTCACAACTACTTGCAACCATCCTACATTCAACAACCAACACCGGTCTACCAACAACAATTCTACCCACAGCAACAACAACATCTTATTCCACAACAACAATACCCACAATTTCAAGAACCAGAATTCACTGAAAATGATAAAGCTACTGCAGCATTGACTCAAGCGTTTGCTTTTCTGACAAAAGCTTTCCAAGGACGCTATTCTACACCAACAAACAACAACCAAAGGATTTCATCGAATACTCGCAACAGGCAGATCGCTCAGCCGAGTTTCAATATGGGCAATGGAGGCCAAATGGTTGGAGTTTATGGTAATCAGCAAGGATATGCAACTGGAATTAACATGGGTAATCAGAATATGCAGAATGCAGGTCAATATGCAGGGAATCAGTATGGTCAGTATGCAGAGAATCAGATTGGTCAGCATGTTGGAAATCAGAGGGGTCAGAATGTTGGTAATCAGGCAATGGGTAATCAGAATAGGAATGTGGCAGCTCCAGTTGTTGGGAATTATGGAAATGTGAATCAGGGTAATCCGGTAAAGTGTTTCAACTGCCAAGGAGTAGGTCATATGGCAAGGAACTGTCCTACTAAGCCGAAAAAGAAAGATCTAGAGTATTTGCAGAAAGCAGTTCTGTTGGCACAAAAAGAGAAGGCAGGGTTTCAGTTGAATGCAGAGGAACATGATTTTATGGCTCTTATGGATGAAATGGAAGACAGAGAGGATATCGATGCGAACTGCATATTCATGGCGAATCTTCAGGAAGCTAAGTATGACACGGACTCTGACACACTTCCTGTTTATGACACCAGTGCACCATCTGAGGTATCAAATTTCAACACATGTCATAATAATGATATATTTGATATGTCTCCTCATGAGAAACAGCATTCTGAGAAGCAAGCACCCACTTATGATACATACCTGGACACGCCAAGTAGTAGCAATACTTCTTCAGCAACTCCAGATGTGAATCATAATGGAGGCTTCGTTTCACAGCATGCTGAGAATGATGAGGAAACAGGTGCTTTATTTGAATCATTATTAAATAATTGTGGTATTGAAATCGAGAAAGTGAAAAAGGTCAATCGCGATGTTAAGGCCGCGAATGAGAAATTGACCACTGAGCTTGAGAGATACAAGGAAAATGCAAAAAGTTTTCAAATTCCCAAAGATCGCGAGTCTGAATTTGAAATTGGTTATAAGAAGTTACTTGTTAAAGATAGGGAATGGAAAAACAAGT
This sequence comes from Artemisia argyi, assembly GCA_030686995.1. NCBI lineage: Eukaryota > Viridiplantae > Streptophyta > Magnoliopsida > Asterales > Asteraceae > Artemisia > Artemisia argyi. The sequence continues at coordinate 193,100,249 of CM060687.1, read as the reverse complement.
TTGCTAATCTTGAAATAAGTTCAACAAAAACCATCAACTCTTTAAATCAAGAAATTTCTGAGTTAACAAACCAACTTTCAAAACAAAAAATAGCTTATACCAATCTTGAAAAAGAAAGGGATGAGTTGAAAAAGGACTTCGCAAAGAAAGAAGATAAACTTTTGGAAGAAATCGTAGAGTCAGAACACATGATTGCTCATTTAGAAGAGTTAGTGGTTAAAAAGGGTCAGTCAAGTCAAACAATGCACATGATTGCTAATTAAACTAATCCGATTTACCACACAAAACATAAAATGGCTCTTGGTAACAAAACTCCTTGTAATCTCAAGAAAGCTCAGCAAGCTCAGAATTGTTTGTTTAATGGAAATGTTTTGTTGGCTAAGCATGATCCTCCCATTGTTCGTGATTCTGTGGAAACGATTGAATTGGCCGAAGAGAGCATTAATAAAATGAAACAAAAGAATCCTGATTTGAAACCGATTGATTACAACAAATTGAACAAACTTTCGGGAATTACTTTTGTTCCACAAAAAGAACCATCAGTGTTTTCCATAAAACGTCCATTCTCAAAAATGTTTTCGAAAAAGGTAGTTGCTTCCAAATCGATTTCAAACATGGAACAGATTTCTTCAAACAACACTTTTAACACAAGTGCTGCAAGAGGATATCTTGATGATCTTAAAACCAGAATTGGGCAACTTAAAACGACTTTAGAATCTAAAACAAGACTTAATGAGATCAACTGGAATTCCACGGTTCATTTACAGCTTAAAAAGATTCTCGAAAATGAATTTGCTCCTCAAATTAATAACATCCATGCTCGAGTAATTCATTTTGAACAAGCATTTTTGAAAGAAACAGCTGACTTCGTTACGGATCACAAGTCCCTGATAAACAAGGCAAATGAATCTTTTGAGCAAATCAATGTTTTGGAAAACCTAAATGATTCTCTCTTCGAAGCTGTTATGACCACCGATATTATGTCCATCATTTTACAAACATATTCTGTTCAAGACGATGAAAGACTGAGAGCTGAGACCTCCGACATTGTTTCAAAATATGAAAATGCTCTCATTAAACTTGAAAAAGAAAATGTGTCATATTTTAAACAACTTGATCGAAAAAAGGAAGAATGCAAGTATGACAAATTGTCGTATGAGCGTGCCTTAAAGAAAATGAAAGAGCAATATGATTTTTTGAGGACTCAGTTTGAAAGTCAAAAAGGAAAGGGTGAGGAAACTAAGTTTGCAAAACTGTCAACTTCGGAGAAACCAAATGTTTCAAACACGGTTCAAAAACCAAAAATGTCAATTTCAAGGTTTGCTCCAAAAGTCGATGAGAAAAAGGATTTGACAAAACCAGTCACTCCAACACCCTTGCCCACGAAAAGTGAAAATGAAAAGATTGTTGAAAAAGGAAAAGCGGTTGTCGAAACACCAAAAGTGATAGCACCTGGCCTTTTTAGGATTAGTCCCACTAATGCGTCTGCCTCCACTTCTAAGACAAATGCGTGCAAAAAGGATAATTCTAAAGAGTCTAGTGATGCTAAAAAGGACAACAATATAAATCCTAATGTGTGTGCCTTACCTTCTACAGGATTAGAATGCACCTCTAGGAGCAGCAGACTAAAGCCTAGGAGCAATACAAGGAACAATAGAGTCTCGCCTGTTTCTACGAAGTAGTAGCAAGAATAAAGTTGAAGAAGTAGAAGAACACCCTAGGAATTTATATCTTTGTAATAAGAAACATGATTCATCTAAATGTAATGTCGAAAGTACTGGTTCTAATGCATGTAATGACTCTGTTTGTTTAATATGCAAGAAATGTTTAATTAATGATGTTCATGATGAATGTGTTTCTAAGAATGTGAATGTTACGCCTAAACAGAAGTATGTTCCAAAGGGAACTAGTGCCAGATCTAGATCTATAGAAAGATTAGTTGCACGTTTTAGGTCTACCTCTAGTAGTCGAATGCCTAGGAACTACCTTAAGTTTTGTATGTGGATACCAACGGGTAGAGAGTTCACTCTTCAGAACGGCAAATTAGAAATAACTCAAGCTAAAAAAGTAGCAACTGTCCATGAGTGTGATTCTGCTTTTACTCCTAACCCCATGGAACCCAATTCAATACGGTTTCCAAATACAAACTCTTCTGTTCTTGGCAGGTTATCGAAATATGTCTTTGGATCGTCGACTCGGGTTGCTCCAAGCACATGACCGGGAATTTAAAGCTGCTGATCAATTTCGTCTGGAAATTCATGGGAACTGTACGCTTTGGAAATGATCATGTAGCAGCTATCCTGGGTTTTGGAGATCTTCAGTTTGGGAATTTTTTGATCACTCGAGTTTACTATGTCGAAGGGTTGGGACACAACTTGTTTTCAGTTGGGCAGTTTTGTGATGCAGATTTAGAAGTTGCATTCAGGCGAAACACGGTTTTTATAAGAAATTTGGTTGGTGCTGATCTCTTAACTGGTAAACGTGGTACAAACTTGTATGCTATCGACATCAACCAAATGGCTTCTACATCACCAATTTGTCTTATGACAAGGGCAACCGAAACTAAGTCCTGGCTGTGGCATAGAAGATTATCCCATCTCAATTTCGACACCATCAACAAGTTAGCCAAAGACAACATCGTCACCGGACTTCCTAAGTTCAAATACACCAAGGAACACCTATGTCCATCATGCAAACAAGGAAAAAGCAAAAGAGCATCATATAAACCCAAAACCGTACCTAGTTCGGAAGCAAGGTTACATATGTTGCACATGGACTTATGTGGCCCAATGAGAGTTGAAAACATTAATGGGAAGAAGTATATTCTTGTTATTGTTGATGATTATTCAAGATATACTTGGGTAAAGTTTTTGAGATCAAAAGACGAAGCACCAGGCATCATCATCACCTTTCTGAAGCGTATTCAAGTTCTACTTCAAGCTCCAGTAAGGATTATAAGAACAGACAATGGCACAGAATTTACAAACCAGGAGTTAAGAACTTACCTCGAAGATGTTGGAATTACACATCAAACATCAGTTGTTAGAACTCCACAGCAGAATGGGGTAGTTGAAAGAAGAAACAGAACTCTTGTGGAAGCTGCTCGCACAATGCTAATTTATTCTAGTGCACCACTATTCTTATGGGCTGATGCTGTAGCCACTGCTTGTTTCACTCAAAACCGATCCCTAGTACATCCAATATTCAATAAAACCCCATATGAGCTTGTGAATAACCGGAAACCTGACATCTCTTAACTTCACGTGTTTGGCGCTTTGTGCTATCCGACGAACGACAGAGAAGATCTAGGAAAGTTGAAAGCTAAGGGTGATATTGGAATCTTCATTGGATATTCAGAAAACTCGAGGGCATTCAGGGTGTATAATAGAAGAACAAAAAGGATTATGGAGACGATGAATGTGAAGTTTGACGAGATTTCACAAATGGCTTCTGAGAGATACGCTCTAGAACCCGCGCTTAATCCAATGGCTTCTAATCAAAATGGATTAGGACCCGCACCAAACCAGCAGACTTCTGGACACATCAGTTCAGGACTCGTACCTCAAGGAGCTCAGTCAACAAACACGGATAAACCTTCAGAACAAGAACTGGAAAATTTCTTCGAGTTAATGTTTGATGAATATTATGGTGGAACTTCGACAAATGCATCTCAACAACATTCCGCTGCACCCGCTCAAAACCATCAACCACCACCACCATCACAAGATGCATCTTCAACAATCGAAGCAGAAGCACCAACTCCCTCAGCATCATCTACATCTACTCAAGCAACTCCAGTACTTGAAACTGTTCTACCAAACGTTGATGAGCAAAACCAAAACACAAATTTTCAAGAAGAACCTACAAATAATTCAAACGATGTTGCGTTAGAAGAAGAAGAAGAAGTATTTGAAAACCCGTTTGCATCAGACTCTGCTGAATCTTCTTCAAGGTTACAAGAACCATCTAACACACACTCGTTCAACCAAAGGTACCCTTCTACGTTTCAATGGACAAAAGACCATCCAATAGAACATGTTATTGGTGAACCATCAAAGCCAGTTCAGACAAGGAGACAACTTGCCACCGATCTCGAATTGTGCATTTACATTTGCTCAATCAGCATCAAAGAACCAAAGAACATTCGAGAAGCAATGGCAGAAAACCCTTGGATTGAAGCGATGCAGGAGGAATTTCTTCAATACCTGTTACATGACAGTTGGGAACTTGTTGAACGACCACTTGATAAACGAGTTCTTGATCTCAAGTGGTTGTGGAAGAACAAACTGGATGAGGAAATGACTATTATTCGCAACAAAGCTCGTCTCGTGGCTAAAGGATATCCACAAGAAGAAGGGATAGATTTCGAAGAATCATTCGCGCCTGTAGCTAGACTTGAAGCAGTCCGGATTTTCTTAGCCTATGCAGCTCACAAAAACATCATAGTCTATCAGATGGACATTAAGACAGCTTTCTTGAATGGAACTCTGAAAGAAGAAGTGTATGTGAGTCAGCCAGAGGGATTCATCGACAAAGATCATCCAGACTACGTCTACAAGCTTAAGAAAGCAATTTATGGTCTAAAACAAGCTCCAAGAGCGTGGTATGACGAACTATCATCTTTCTTGCTTAAAAAAAATTTCATAAAAGGAACGGTTGATGACACCTTGTTTATCAAAAAATTCAAAGATGACATTTTGATCGTTCAAATTTACGTGGACGACATTATTTTTGGATCAACCAATCCTAACCATTCAAAACATTTTGAAAATCTCATGAAAAGCAAATTTGAAATGTCCATGATGGGGGAACTAAAATTCTTTCTTGGTTTACAAATACATCAATCCCCTCGTGATATTTTTATCAATCAAGCTAAATATACAATAGAGATTTTGAAAAAACACGGAATGAAAAATTGTGATTCTGTTGGTACACCAATGGTCACTTCACCAAAAATAGGTGCTGATTTGTTTGGAAAACCAATCGATCCGAAGAAATATCGGAGCATGATCGGTTCTCTCATGTACCTAACTGCTAGCTGACCCGATATTCAATTTGCTGTTTGTTTATTAGCACGGTTTCAGGCAAAGCCTACCGAACTTCACCTCAAAGAGGTTAAACGGATCTTTCGGTACCTACGAAGCACCATTAACATGGGACTCTGGTATCCGAAGGATTCGGGGTTTAATCTAACAGCATTTTCAGATGCAGACCATGCTGGTGATCAAGTTACAGCAAAGAGTACATCAGGTGGAGCACAATTTTTGGGTGAAAAACTAGTAAGCTGGTCGTCAAAGAAACAGGATTGTACTGCACTATCAACCGCCGAAGCCGAGTATGTGTCTCTATCTGCGTGTTTTGCCCAAGTTCTTTGGATGCGGACACAACTCACAGATTATGGCTTTACTTTTGACAGAATACCTATGTATTGTGACTCAAAAAGTGCCATAGCCATCTCGTGCAATCCCGTACATCACTCTAAGACGAAGCATATCAAAGTCCGCTACCATTTCATCAAAGAACACGTGGAAGAGGGTACTGTTGAATTATTTTTCGTTAAGACTGATTACCAACTCGCCGATCTATTTACTAAAGCCCTTCCAAAAGAACGGTTTGATTATCTAGTTCGACGAATTGGCATGCGAAGCCTAACTCCTGAGGAGCTAGAACGTCTTCTCGAATCTTCTTGAAAAAAGTTTTCAAAATCGCTTCGCTGTAAATATTTTTGAAAAAAACAAAATACAAAATTTGAAAAACCAACAAAAACAAAATACAAAAATATAAAATTTTCAAAAAATACAAAAACATTATAAAATCTAAAAATCCAAAAATATTCTTCTCACGACATGTCTCTCGTATAAATCAATATTCTGTACGTTTCCAGAAATGTCATTCAACAATGATACGGATATGTACAGATGCTTGAGCGGGAGTTCTTTTTAATGTTTTTCTAAAACATGTCGTTTCTCAAATGTTTTCTTTACTATGGCTTTCGTATACATCAGTACGAAACCCGTACGTTAAATGATGACTTCTGATTATATTTCAAATCAAGGACTCGTACGTTTAATGACGAACTCTTTTTCAAAAAGTTCGAGTCTAAACAAACGAAAAAGATTTCAAGTATAAACTCGTTTTCCAACAAAATTCTTGAGCACTTTTTCAAGATTGTTCAAAAGATTTCTTAAAATCTCTCAAAATTAGTGCTCAAGATAACTCCCTCAAAACCCTTAATTAATTTTAAATATGCTATCATTAAGGGGGAGTAGAAAAAGAAAATTGTTCCAAAATTCATGCAAAATAGAATCTGTCTTTCTCTCCAAAAAGCCTTTTATTAATCAGTTGACATCAAAAATATCACGCTATGCTATTTTTGAGGGGGAGAAGACATGATTAAAATGTGATCAAAGATGTTTAAAGTTTGTGACTGAATCTCCAAAGAGCTCGACTCAGATATTACCAATGAATTGACGAAGCTTAAATTGTCAGTAATCGAAAGGACTTGTCCTGGACGGGTAATAATTTCAAGCTAGTCTAACTAGTGATGTAAGCGTGTCTCGAATAGGACTTGTCTGAGTAGAATGTACCGTATCGAGAGACTTTCTTTGGACTTGACCAGGACGGGTAATAATTTCAAGCTAGTCTAACTAGTGATGTAAGCGTGTCTCGAATCGGTCATGTTCACTGAAAGTGGATCAATTCAAAAAGTGCAAACTCCTCACGCATGTGCAAATTTCTTAAAAAATTCATGAGCACATGTGAAGGGGGAGTCCTTCAGAAGTAATGCAAAACTCTCGAAGTGTCAACAATGTGTTTTATTATCATAAACACTTTGAGAGATTTTCAATAAATGGTTTCATGGCAACAATAGGATAGTCATGGAGTTATAAGGTGACTAAGGTTAGGAAAAACCGTCCTATGATCCGCCAGAGCCGGAGGGATCTACCCAAGGACAAATCCAATAGATTAGAATTAGAAGTCCTTAGGTATGATTGAAAAAAGGAGAAAATGAGAAAGGAGAAAGAAGGGGTTGAAGAATTAAAAAGAAAAGTTATGAAAAAGGGTGAAAAGAAATAGCCCTCCAAATGTTCAACCTTAGGGCAGACACCGGGTACAACTCATATGCTACTGGCTGTTACCAAGGTAACACCGGTATTGAAGACAAAGACGTCATGGACCCAGTGACGCACTGCACTAAACCTTCTTAACCACTCAAGTTCTCTTAAAAGAGCTTGTTTCATTCTCACGGGGAACCGGCATAATCTATCGACCTGTCTCTTAGAGATGGTTGATATTGAAGCAGGAGACCTCTCCCTAATCTCCGCATAGGAAATCAAATGTGCACTTATCGAGTCTAGAGCCCCGAGATTCATCAAAAGATCTCATAGGAACACATGATATTTCTACACTGGTTGTTCATCATTAAGGACGCCAGATGTAAACTTTAGAGTCCTACGCAGATCTTAGCAATTTGCCAGAACATTTATGAGAGGATTCACTTTTGTGATTCTCAATGATTGAATGGAAATTCCTGCCAGGGTCAACATCAAGCAGCCCTGACAGCAGGTCACTTCGGTAATTCTTTATGGGTTACGCTTAGTGTTCGCGGTGGTTTCAAACGGTCTACAGTCGTGGAGTGATCCCCAGCGACTCACCCAGTCATTGAGCTACTAAGTAGGTCTTGTAAGCTCTCTCGAGAGTATCTGACATGGGAACGGCCTTGGTAAGGGTTAGAAGGAGTCTTCACACTATGCTGTTGACGATCTCTAATTCTTATCTGTAAGTACCGGATGTTTTATTGCTAACTGTTTATATGCAGGGACACTTCATCTCCATGGCGACAGATTCCACATGCTCATACATGCATCTCGAAGTCAAAGGAAAGTTCTCACAAAGATCAAAGCAAAGAAAGGTTCAAAGAAAGATTCTACGCAATGTGAAAGAATCTACAGAAGTAAAGTGACAAAGATCTATGTGAAAGAACGGGAACTACAAATGCATGTATCACAAAGACTGAAGATGTATGAGCATGTTGGAATGGCAAACAACCACCACAGACGCAGAAGTGACGAAAGGCAGATAACTCCACATCACTAAGGAACAAAGAACGATGAAAAATCAGTCATCAAAGATCACAAAGCATGAAGGAACAAAGACTAAAGACTATTCTACAACGACACACAAAGTTAAAGACAAAGAACACGGAAGACCCACTCACGTGGAGCATCATTCAAATGACCACCCCTTAGGGGGAGATTGTTAGCATTAAAAATATTTATATAGAAGTGATGGTCATTCTCATATTGTAACTTTGTGTAGTTTGTTAAGTTTAGTAATAGTTTAGTCATTGGGCCTTGGACTTGGTAAGCTAATATGTTATGAGTTAGTTTATGTAAGCCTTGTTATTTTATCATGTATCCAAGTCCAAGCCCAAGCCCATAGAAAAGCCTTTGTATGGAACTATAAAAGGCACCTTACCTCTCATTTGTAAGGTGTGCTTGTGTGTGTATTGTGTGTGTTTTTAATAAAAAGTTCTCTTCATCTATTACTCTCTTTTATACATCTTAACGCCATACATATCATATCAAGTCACCATCTTTCCTTCTTCTAGTGCTTATATTTGTGTTAAAGTTGATTTATCTAAGGTCCTACATTTTTACACCCTCGAGAATAGTATCGGAGCTTTCGGGGTCTTTCGAAATCAACAATCTCTAAATTACCGCTTAATCTTTATACAAAATTAACGAATACGAGTTCAACTTTCGATTTATATTTAAGAAAAAGCAGGTTTCATTTATTTATTTATTTTAATTCTATTCAACACATCTTTTTTTTTTTCCTTTCATTTTTCTCATTTTTTCATATTTTTCTTTCTTTTCATCATTTTTTTAATAACATAACATACTTTTTACTTTCACATTTGCATCATTCAGTAATTTTACTCACTTTCATTTTGCAATTTTATTCAATTTTACGGAAAGTATGCTTGTTCCAAAATTTAAATAAAAATTTGAACTACTACTCTATATCAAAGTTGCATAAAAACTTGTTTACATAACAAAACAATTTTTATTGTCAAAAGTTTGAAAACAGCACCTATTAAGTTCAGATTAGGAGCTACTAGGAGAAAAAGCCATATATTACTTATATAAACTCTAAAGAGAACCAACTACTCTACGCTTACCATTTTCATTTGCATAATTCGTAAAAACTTAGCCTAATAGTTAAGGAAGCAGCCAGATCAACACTCTAGCAGAGTCAGGATTCCCCTTGTTCTAGCCTAATCAAGACTAAATATATATATATATATATATATATATATATATATATATATATATATATATATATATATATATATATATATATATATATATATAGGGTAAAGTTAAAATAAAAAGACAAATATCCGTAAAAAGAATAAAAATAAATTTTTTTAAAAAAAGTTCTCGAAAAATTCCACAACATCGGGTATGTTGGTGCATAAAACTTTTGTGAAAGAAGTTTTTCTAATTTTGAGTTTTCATACATTTTTTTTAATGCACAAAAAACGAATTTTAATGCGCAAAAAAAATTTTAATGCACAAAATTTTCAACTTGTTTTAGTTAGTTGCGCAATGTTATTTTGATGAGAAATGTCAAAAAAAGTTGGGTCCAAAAACGAATTTTTGATGCACAAAAAAGCGATTTAATGCACCAACATATTTATTTATAAATTTTTTCGGATAATGTATCCACTTTTAGATAAACTTCCTTTAGAACTTTTTCATGCACCAACATACCCGATCTTATGGAATTTTTTTGGAATTTTTCGAGAACTTTAAAAAAAAAATTATTTTTATTCTTTTTACGGAAATTTGTCTTTTTATTTGATCTTTACCCTATATATATATATATATATATATATATATATATATATATATATATATATATATATATATATATATATATATTTCATCACTTTTTCACTTTTTTGTGTGCAAAGCACTTCTTTTTATTGAAAAATTTTAAAATTTTGCCAAAAACGGGGGTACTAGGGCATTAGAAGGTACATGTGATCAAATTCGCCAGAATTCCCCCCCCCCCCCCCCAACCCCACACATAAAATTGAATATTGCCCTCAATATTCAAAGTCCCGACTATTATGCCGATGCTTTGTATGTAAAAAGGTAACATTACTAGCTAAGCATACGAAGGAAACCTTTTTTTTTTTTTTTTTTTTTTTTTTTTTTTTTTTTCACAAAAAAGGTTTTATAAGTTATCCCTAGATAATCGTTAGCAAAAAGATAGGATATTGGGTGGCTGGATTGAAAACAGGTGCGTCAATCATCACGATCCAAGGGAAACCTGAAAACATGAGCAAACAAAACATGGCAAACAACAGCAGAGGAAACTCCCCCACACTTAGTGTTAGAAAATAGAAAGAAGACAGAGATATGGTTGTCACCCGTATGGTGCTAATGTTTTTGTTTACCGAGTCACTAGCTTGACTCGACCTCGAATTCATTGGTTCTTGGGGAAGCAAGTGGAAGAGACAATCTCCATCGGACTTTCATTCAAGATGTTTGGATAAACATTGAAGTATGTGAAAGTTCCACACCGATGAGATATACCCGACTTTGAATAGTAGAAGCTATAAGCGGTGATACCGGGGTCAAAGATGGTATCCTCACTCCCGAATAGGTTGAGAAGAGGGAAAGTGACGGGATACATGAAGAAAAGAAAGAAAGTCATGATAACCATCATGACAAGATCTTCATCTTCAGGATCAAGTGCAGCTGCACTAATCTGGATTTTATCGGTTAAGCTCTTTGGTTTAGAAAACATCCCGGGTGGGAGGGTGGGAAATTTTGTCATCAAAATACAAATTCTTATGATTGAGAACCTTTCCTCCCGATGATGATTTTTCTTGCCATCATACTCTGGAGGAGTCTGTAACAATTCGCATTTTCAGGATAATTACTATTCCCGAAAAATTTCACTATTCACTTTTTACTATTCACTTTTTTACTATTCACTTTTCACTATTCATCTCAGAAATTTTTATTTCATATTCTCGTAAGTTAAACTATTTTAACGATAATCCGAGAGTTTGACGCTCGTCGGATCATTTCTGCAAAAATCACAAAGCCGTGTCCGAGATTTACTTTTAGGTTTAAACGTCCTTCCAGCATCCCGATATATCCATAAAACATTATAAACAATAGAAATATGATTTTCTATCATTTTATGACAATTCCAAAAGTTTTGGAATTTTACGTTTTCCAGTTCAGCGTTTTACGCGAATTACACGTTTTAGACCCGTGTTTCCAGTTTTAGCAGGGTTTTACCACCCAATTGGAACCTACCACTCATTTTATATTTTATTATGGAACATATGGACATGTTTATCAATACTTTCAAATTCCATAATTTTACGACACCCGGTTTTACGTTTTGAGGCCTAATCATTTACGGTTGGCAATTCCCGGAGTCAAGTTTCATCCTAATACTTAGGATATTATCAACCAAGGCACACCTCACCCCCCTTATCCATCTTAAACCGCCATAGGGGGGGGGGGGAGTCACACCTTAAGGTGGCTTGATCTCCTTCCTTATGCTCTTGGATGATTACAAGTATACAAGCTTCCTTTGTAAGCTTTGACTAGTCTTTGAAAGTAACCTCCTCAAGCCCATATAAATACCCCCTCCCCCCTCCTATTTCGTCCACAATCACACACCAAAACACTCCACACTTAGCTTAAAATACTTCTAGTTTTATGCAAGATTCAAGAGCAAGTTCAAGGTAGAAACTCTAGTTAGGTTATCATTCATCAAAACACTTCCATAACCTCATATACTTGGTGATTTCTCTTGAGTTTGAATCCACTCAAGTCACCTCAACTTTCATCATCCATCTTTCAAGATTACAAGAGTAGAAAGATTGCATGAAGTGAAGTGGGTTGAAGCAAGTCTATCAAAGTCCTATCCTTACATGTTAACTTCCTTTCATCTTTGAAAGCCAAAAGTTGTGAGCCAAACCCTAACATGCTTCTTGTTATTTAATCATGTTCATATCATTTACATGTTATTCTTGCTATATTATGTCTTGTATGCATGTCCATGATGTATAAAAATGACTAAAACATGTTGTTGTAATTGATTGTTAAGATAAGTTACTAAAACAAGCAAACTAGTGACTTTCTTGGTAAGACCTGATCAAAATGGGAAAAATTATGATATTGGATTATTACATATTACATTAGAGGACTCAACAAGGAAACCATAGCAATTTGAACCACCTAAAAAGAGTAAACGAGTCAAAAGTTATGGCGATTTGAAGTTACCAAAGATTTCCGGCAAAACTGCCTAAATAGCATTCAGATCAAATTTTGATTTTGAAAGTCCCACTTCTGGTCCGATTCATCAAAAAGTTAAAACACGAAAGTTGTCCGGAACGCCGTTTTCGTTCAGGAACAAAGAAGCTCGAGCCCTGAAAACGCTTTCCGAGTGATAAAATTCTTCAAATTCTAAACAGCCCATTTTTAGGCCAAAGTCACTATATTATGGTTATACTTTAAAAGGAACAAGAGGTCTTATGACCTATAATCAAGACCACCACCATGGCTAAAGCCAAGGTTGTGTCTCATGACCTTGGAACAAGGACCAAAGGTCATGGCTAGGCCATGACGAAATGACCATACCAACTTACTTAGGCGAAAACATGAAACAAGGAATTGGCGACAACTTGAACAAGCAATTTGGATCTACTTCACCTAAAAGGAACCATGAGATATTACAAAGAAAAATGGTCATACAAGTTATATGAAACTTACCCTAATAACAATCTTCATGTACAAATAAACTTTCCTAAGTTTATTCAAATACCGGACATGTAACTTTTCGGATCAAAACTTATATCTATATACTTTATCAACTACTACAATAGTAGGGAGCCTCATGTGAGGAGTTCATTATGTAAGCCGTCGAGATGAGTTGTGGATTTACAAATTAAAGTGTCCTGGCTCCTCAAACGTTTACTAACATGACTTCTGAATTATGTCGGCCCGAACGGTAGTAAACGATATACAAAACATACATGTTTCATGAACCATTTCTTTTCAAAGACTTACACTATACATCATACCACATCATGGACTTAATTGCAAGATATATATAGGCACATGTTCATATTCTTTACTCAAATCCTAAGTCGCAACATTCTATTATAGGTTGCTCGTAGAAACCTACACGATCCAACCATCACCTTCATTACTTGCTATCCTACTTAAGGTGAGTTCATAGCCCCACTTTCCATTACTTAATTGTTTTACAAACCCTTGGGGGAAATACATGCTATTTTTAACCGAGCACAATGTTTTTAAATTGTATGCTTGCCTGATTGTTTTATTATCACTAAGTACCAGCCTTGCTAAACCGAGATCCTTTATTATGAACCATTTAGTCACTAGCAATAGTGAGCGCGAATATTGTGAATAGGCCTATTGGGATTGACGAATCCCATTTGTATTGACTAAGTTCAAACAAATGCACTAATATTTGAGATTTAGGTATGCTAGCAAAGTACCTACCGGGATAAATCTGCCGATCGATATTGGTACACGTTAACATTTTGGTGTCATAAGCTTAGTGTATAATACATTTTATGGGCGTATAATAATGTAGCCTGCCTGTTTTGTTTTCCAAACATTGGTGTGAGTCTATAGCTCACACTACCAACATATTGTGTTCAAACATTAAACAAACTCTATGAATATCACTCAACCTTTGTGTTGACCTCTCAAGCATGTATTTCAGGTTCATGACGATCAAGGATGGCACGGAAGGGCACGGATACTCAAGAAGGCTATAAATTTTATTATCATTCAAAAACTCATTTAATGTAAATTGTAAACATGGAACCATTTGGGACCTCATTTTGTAATCTCTGATATTTATACAATTTGAATGATAAATCTTTTAAAACGACTCAATTGGAGTTTGTTTTCTATTATTGTGACTATTGTGCCGTCGAGTAACACCCAGTTTGAATTCCGCTGCAACCATGAATTGGGGGTGTTACAGATTGGTACCAGAGCCATGGTTATAGAGAAACGGGTCTAAGTGAGACCTAAACTATAACTACAATCACAAGCAAAAACATTTTTATAGCCTTCCGCTCTCCGTGTCTTCCATCCTCCAGACAATTATGGACTTAGCAAGCATGTTATGCTACACAAACATATTAGTATATTCATATATACCCATTTTGAGCATTTCCCCATAGACATTTTTATGCTACACAAACATAATTGCATATTTATATATATACCCTTAAACATAATTGAGCATTTCCCCGTAAGCATTTTATACTACATGAACATATTAGTATATTGATATGTAAACTCGGTTTATTTTCAATCATTTATCTAAACAATGGACTAAACATACCTGCGTATGCCTATTCTAGGGCATTTCGGCACAACTACATTCTCCCAATCATGTTCCTACTCCAACATTTTATGTCCAAGACATTGTAACTGATTGCAATGGTCTTTCCTATTTTCCAAGACATTGTATTATACAATGGTCTTAATCATTTCTCAAATGTTTTGAGTCACATAATGGTTTAACCTACTTCCCAGACATTGTGAATTGCACAATGGTCTAACCTACTTCCGAGACATTGTGATTTGTGCAATGGTCTCTGGAATTATTTCACGACCTCATCAATATCATTTCATATGATATCAAAAACCCATCACAATCTAACGATTTCCAAACAAGAAATATGAGATTTCTAAAGGACAAACTAATCCATCATCGACAAAAACTGAACTTTCTCTACATTCATCAAAGTTTTCTTATGAAACCTTCATTATTAAAAGTTCGTGATCCTGGCCAAGTATGTTCTATTTTAGAACTACTTAAAACTTCCTTTCCATACGTATCTACCCTTACTACCTTCTATGCAATGGAATATGAAAACATACGTTACAAGTCTTGTATAGCCGGGACTTGCAATTTAGGGGTTTGACATCGCCTTTGTTTAGTGGACAGTTTCCCGAAAGCAACGGACATATCAAAAGTATACCTAATTTAGGTATTTGAAAATTTTATCGAACCTTGGCTAAATATAGACTAGTCACCTATATTTAACCTAGGGACAGTGGAATATAGTCTGACTAACTATATTCGACTTAAAATTTTCAAATATTGAGAATAGTTGTACTAGGGTTATGTTTAGATTGATTTCCTACATGAACACGATAAACCACCAGAATACATTAAAACAATCTAGAGACACGATAGTGCCTTACCACTCAGCGAAATCTTAACACTTTATTTGTACTACCTAACTTCATTCTTGAAAGTTTTCATTTATGAGATAATCCGAACTACTATCTTGGGATAGTTATCAATTATTCTCTTCATCCTGTAGAAGTACTATCCTGTTTAGGTCCTAAGGATACCATTCCATCATAAACCTTTAAAATCTCTTAAGATTTTTAAAGCAAACTCAACATCTATACCTAAGAGTATTAATGTTAAGCATACACTACACACTTTTGTTCATCAACATATCACATCATTATCTTCACAACCGTTACAAACACAAGCTCATTAACAGATCTTGATGCACTTTTAAAGCTCAAATCATCCTTAGTTACACCACAAGCACCCTCATCAGCTTTACAAATTTGAATATTCATCTTGTACTTTTGGAACACCAGTATCATCTCGTAATACCCTACCTTGTAACTCACCGACTAAGTATGAATGTTGTGTAGGATGATTTGTAATTATTTGAATGGATTGGGATGCCTTTTCATTTAAATAAAGACATTGTAAATCACCAAACCATAAGTTTATATTTCCTTATTTACATTGTTTGGGATGCCTCTCTATGTAAATAAAGAATTATAAACAAGTGGGCTTATTTGTATTCGAAATAACATAAGTATGAAGTCAATAAACACTAGGTACAACAACCGATTACCTACTAGGCTATGATTGCAACTACTATCTCAATTCCTATTAATATTCGACTGCTATATCAATTTCCTTTGATATTCGACTATTACCATACCTTTCCTACATAAAAGTAAGCCTCATCCTACACCATACATTGAAATGACAAATCAAACTACATCACCGGTAATCCCAGACTCTAGTCCTCATAAGTAACCACACATCTTCATTGACACGACTCCAACGTATAACACACATAGAACTTCGGGACGAAGTTCCCCGTAAGGGGTAGAGACTGTAACAATTCGCATTTTCAGGATAATTACTATTCCCGAAAAATTTCACTATTCACTTTTTACTATTCACTTTTTTACTATTCACTTTTCACTATTCATCTCAGAAATTTTTATTTCATATTCTCGTAAGTTAAACTATTTTAACGATAATCCGAGAGTTTGACGCTCGTCGGATCATTTCTGCAAAAATCACAAAGCCGTGTCCGAGATTTACTTTTAGGTTTAAACGTCCTTCCAGCATCACGATATATCCATAAAACATTATAAACAATAGAAATATGATTTTCTATCATTTTATGACAATTCCAAAAGTTTTGGAATTTTACGTTTTCCAGTTCAGCGTTTTACGCGAATTACGCGTTTTAGACCCGTGTTTCCAGTTTTAGCAGGGTTTTACCACCCAATTGGAACCTACCACTCATTTTATATTTTATTATGGAACATATGGACATGTTTATCAATACTTTCAAATTCCATAATTTTACGACACCCGGTTTTACGTTTTGAGGCCTAATCATTTACGGTTGGCAATTCCCGGAGTCAAGTTTCATCCTAATACTTAGGATATTATCAACCAAGGCACACCTCACCCCCCTTATCCATCTTAAACCGCCATAGGGGGGGGGGAGTCACACCTTAAGGTGGCTTGATCTCCTTCCTTATGCTCTTGGATGATTACAAGTATACAAGCTTCCTTTGTAAGCTTTGACTAGTCTTTGAAAGTAACCTCCTCAAGCCCATATAAATACCCCCTCCCCCCTCCTATTTCGTCCACAATCACACACCAAAACACTCCACACTTAGCTTAAAATACTTCTAGTTTTATGCAAGATTCAAGAGCAAGTTCAAGGTAGAAACTCTAGTTAGGTTATCATTCATCAAAACACTTCCATAACCTCATATACTTGGTGATTTCTCTTGAGTTTGAATCCACTCAAGTCACCTCAACTTTCATCATCCATCTTTCAAGATTACAAGAGTAGAAAGATTGCATGAAGTGAAGTGGGTTGAAGCAAGTCTATCAAAGTCCTATCCTTACATGTTAACTTCCTTTCATCTTTGAAAGCCAAAAGTTGTGAGCCAAACCCTAACATGCTTCTTGTTATTTAATCATGTTCATATCATTTACATGTTATTCTTGCTATATTATGTCTTGTATGCATGTCCATGATGTATAAAAATGACTAAAACATGTTGTTGTAATTGATTGTTAAGATAAGTTACTAAAACAAGCAAACTAGTGACTTTCTTGGTAAGACCTGATCAAAATGGGAAAAATTATGATATTGGATTATTACATATTACATTAGAGGACTCAACAAGGAAACCATAGCAATTTGAACCACCTAAAAAGAGTTAACGAGTCAAAAGTTATGGCGATTTGAAGTTACCAAAGATTTCCGGCAAAACTGCCAAAATAGCATTCTGATCAAATTTTGATTTTGAAAGTCCCACTTCTGGTCCGATTCATCAAAAAGTTAAAACACGAAAGTTGTTCGGAACGCCGTTTTCGTTCAGGTTTAAAGAAGCTCGAGCCCTGCAAACGCTTTCCGAGTGATAAAATTCTTCAAATTCTAAACAGCCCATTTTTAGGCCAAAGTCACTATATTATGGTTATACTTTAAAATGAACAAGAGGTCTTATGACCTATAATCAAGACCACCACCATGGCTAGAGCCAAGGTTGTGTCTCATGACCTTGGAACAAGGACCAAAGGTCATGGCTAGGCCATGACGAAATGACCATACCAACTTACTTAGGCGAAAACATGAAACAAGGAATTGGCGACAACTTGAACAAGCAATTTGGATCTACTTCACCTAAAAGGAACCATGAGATATTACAAAGAAAAATGGTCATACAAGTTATATGAAACTTACCCTAATAACAATCTTCATGTACAAATAAACTTTCCTAAGTTTATTCAAATACCGGACATGTAACTTTTCGGATCAAAACTTATATCTATATACTTTATCAACTACTACAATAGTAGGGAGCCTCATGTGAGGAGTTCATTATGTAAGCCGTCGAGATGAGTTGTGGATTTACGAATTAAAGTGTCCTGGCTCCTCGAACGTTTACTAACATGACTTCTGAATTATGTCGGCCCGAACGGTAGTAAACGATATATAAACAATACATGTTTCATGAACCATTTCTTTTCAAAGACTTACACTATACATCATACCACATCATGGACTTAATTGCAAGATATATATAGGCACATCTTCATATTCTTTACTCAAATCCTAAGTCGCAACATTCTATTATAGGTTGCTCGTAGAAACCTACACGATCCAACCATCACCTTCATTACTTGCTATCCTACTTAAGGTGAGTTCATAGCCCCACTTTCCATTACTTAATTGTTTTACAAACCCTTGGGGGAAATACATGCTATTTTTAACCGAGCACAATGTTTTTAAATTGTATGCTTGCCTGATTGTTTTATTATCACTAAGTACCAGCCTTGCTAAACCGAGATCCTTTATTATGAACCATTTAGTCACTAGCAATAGTGAGCGCGAATATTGTGAATAGGCCTATTGGGATTGACGAATCCCATTTGTATTGACTAAGTTCAAACAAATGCACTAATATTTGAGATTTAGGTATGTTAGCAAAGTACCTACCGGGATAAATCTGCCGATCGATATTGGTACACGTTAACGTTTTGGTGTCATAAGCTTAGTGTATAATACATTTTATGGGCGTATAATAACGTAGCCTGCCTGTTTTGTTTTCCAAACATTGGTGTGAGTCTATAGCTCACACTACCAACATATTGTGTTCAAACATTAAACAAACTCTATGAATATCACTCAACCTTTGTGTTGACCTCTCAAGCATGTATTTCAGGTTCATGACGATCAAGGATGGCACGGAAGGGCACGGATACTCAAGAAGGCTATAAATTTTATTATCATTCAAAAACTCATTTAATGTAAATTGTAAACATGGAACCATTTGGGACCTCATTTTGTAATCTCTGATATTTATACAATTTGAATGATAAATCTTTTAAAACGACTCAATTGGAGTTCGTTTTCTATTATTGTGACTATTGTGCCGTCGAGTAACACCCAGTTTGAATTCCGCTGCAACCATGAATTGGGGGTGTTACAGAGTCATGATACGAGTGAGTTCACCAGAGAACTCCTCGTGAAGAGAATCAATCACATGATGTAAATCTGTGAACTCTTGTTCCGTTACGGACTCATTAATTTCCTCATTCTGAATATCAAAGATTGGATTATCAGAAATTAAAGTGAATTTAGATTCAAAATCAAACAGAGGATTGGTGATAGTCGTATTGAATGTTTTGGAAATAAGGTGATCAACATTATCTTCTAGGCTGACTAGCTCAGAAGGTAATTCCTCTACATAATTGATGTCTCCATAAGATAAAGAATTTTCATCACTATGTGAATCACTAAGCTCGATGTTAGAATAAGAATTGAGTGATGGATCATGATATAGAAGACTTTCAATTTCTTCCAGATTGGCTTCGAAATCAAAGAGATCATCATCACTTCCCGACGGAAGTGGATTGATGTGAGTGAGTTCACCGGCGAACTCCTCAAGAAGAGAGTCATCATCATAATGAGGATGTGATGCCTCAACATACTCAATGTCTCCATAAGATGTACAATCATCGTTAGAATTGGATAAAGTATCAAAATGATCTTTTGAACACTCAAGAGGGGAAAGAAAATCACACATATGATCAAGAATTCCCTGGAACTCACTTGGGATTGGGACAAGGTTCTCAACACTAGACTTTATGAATTTGTCCGATTCCTTTTAAGAAATTGTGTCAAGATGCTCGTCCCCCATACTTAGAGAGTTAGTGGGATCTTCGGGTGTGATAGCAGCTGATTGAGGGAGTTGAGAAGGGCTAGCATACATGGATTTTACAATTTCCATTTGTTCTTCTGCTAGTAATTCCTCCATACACTTTTCTCCCTGTTTTTCAACGGATGGAATCCCAACTGATGAACTTGATGAATCTTTATAAAATTGAAAAATATCAAGGGTGTCTTCATCATCACCATCATCATCGTCATCAAGAAGAGCAGCATTGCGAGATATGGCACGTGTTCTAGTTGCCTGGTCTTAGACTAGTAATTCCTCCATGCTTTTTTTGTTTCTAGTAGCTCGTTCTTCAGCAAGTAATTCCACAATGGATTTTTCACGAGAATATTGAATTAGTGGAAATTGTGGGGGTGTGGGTGTGTCAAAACCGGAAGGTTGTCATTGATAATCATCATGAGGACCCCACAATATACACAAGAAGAACTCGGTGCATTTTGAAACAACGTATTAGTTAACTCCTCCTTAAGTTCTTTCAATAAGTCTAGAGCCTTTAGACAAAGGTCTTGCGGGATTTGAGGAGTTGCTTGAATCATTTGGCACTGTGGAGGTTGCTCATGATACGAACAATCGTAATTGTTACAAGGAAATGGATTCCTTGTTTGACAATCGGAGCTGAAGTGTGGACCTCCACAGTACTCACAACAGTATGGTTGTTGTGACTGGTTTGGTGAATAATAAGGAATTTGGTCATTTTCAAAGTTCTGATTGTCACCAGAAAACTGTTCATAGACAAACGTGTTTCGGTTTGACACTCAAATCCTTGGTGTGGACCTCTACAAAATTCACACGAATATCTATGTATCTCATGATGTGGGAGCTGATGGAATAAATCAGTTGTGTCATGGCAAGAATAGGGATCCTGGTTATAGACAGACCCGTTTCCTGACTCTACCACACCACAACTGGGATAATTACCACCATTATGAGGGCCACCACACCATTAACAACCCAAATGGTGTGGATACGACATAGAAAGAATCAAATGGTTACAGAGGGTAAGGGATAAAGAATCAAAAAGGTAAGAGGGTAAAGGTGAATATTTTTGGAGTTTTTGAAAAACATTTTGTAAAAACAAAGAAGGAAAAATATTTTTGGAGTTTTTGTGTTTGTTGAAAACTGAATACGATGTTTTTGGTAATCGATTCGTTAAACTAAATCGTTTCCACTTAGATCACAGTTAGTAATCCCTGAGTAATCTGAAACGGTAAACTTCACGATTTGTTTTGTTTTATAGAAAAATAGGAATAAGGATGGTAAATATACAATGAGTGATTATCCAGAATCACTAATCTTCAAATCGTTTAGATACGCAGCACACCTCCCCGGCAGCGGCGCCAAAATTTGACTAGCCGCAAACAGTCAGTCCAAAATCAACCACGGATGTGGTCAACTAGGTCAAACCTATTTGGGCCAAATCTCCTTAGAGGATAGTGTTTCCCTGGGTCGTTATGTCCCGATGAGGCGTGAAATTTAATAAAACGAATTTATGATCGGGTGATTTTGAATGGAAAAGAGATAATGGAGATTACACTAAGGAAATATAAAAGATAATAGCTCAAATAAGCTATATTGACAAGAACGTGAAACCAAATAATCCAAAAACGAATTTAAAATTGAAAACGTATGTTTAAATTAAAATTAACGTACACGTATAAAATTAAACGTGAATTCTGGCCAACATAAATCCCACGGATGTGAAAATTATATTTTTAGAATCCAAATGATGAAAGAAAATTTTAGGAAAAAGAAAATTATTTTTTAGACTTTTTATTATTAATTAAAAACTACTTTTAAAGATTTAAAAAGTAATAAAAATGTAAAGAAATATGAAATAATGTGAGAAAAATTCAAATTTACTTTATAAAATTCTTAAATAACTAAAAACTATTTTTAAAACAGAAAACTATTTTTTTTGGGTTTTTATTTAATTTTTATGAATTTAAAATGATTTAAAAATACTTAAAAAAAACTAATATTAAATAAGAAAAGTACTAAATGAGCTAGGAAAAATCTAGAAATTTTATAGAAAATATAAAATATTATACGAAACATGTAAAAAATATAAAAAGTTAGATAAGCCCATTAATAAGCTGAATTGGGCAAATAAGCAGTTTAAATAAGTACTTCAAATAAGCAAATAACCACTAGAATGCACGAAAAGCTTAGGGAAGGTGTAATATACCTAAACAAACTCAATTAAACTAGAAAACCTTAGATAAGCCCTGGCCGCAAGCCAAATCGAGTATTTATGAAGTCTGAGTTATAAGGCTTAAGTGACCTACTTCTAACTTATTTTTAAGCACCCAAATAAGCTGATTTTAGGGGAAAAAAAGGGGGGAAATGAAAGATGGTACTGTGAGCTTTCCAAAACAACAAAAATCACAGATTAAGGTGCAATATTAAGCAAGGTATGAGCTTAAGAAAAATACAAATTTACTTTAAAAAAATCATTAAATTAAGCAAAAATAAGGACAGTGAAAATGAGCTTCCAAATTTTAATAATACAAAAGCTCAAAGGCTAAAAATGAAAATTGTGATCATGAAAAATCACTCAATAATTTGAAAAACTGAATACTAAGCAACTTTTGACTTTTTGAAATTATGAACTAAGTTGACTATTTTGAACTTTGATTACTTCCTAGTTACTGAAAATGATGCAATAAGTTAAAATGAGACTAAAATAAGCTGTTATATCTACTTATGCAATGATATGTATGAGCATGAGACTTAAAAATTTAACAGTGAAGGAAAACATGAGATAAAATGTTGATTTTGACTTTTTTACAAAGAACACTTGTATTTTAAGACTGATATGATCTATTGTAACCTAATGTGACTTACTGCAACTAAAAACATCAAACAAATCTCACTGGACCATACATAATCATCTTAAACCAAACATTCCTACTTACAACTGATTTTGAGGTTTTTGAGGTAAATGAGTAATTTAGGCCAGGAATGTGACAACTGGCAAATTAGGGAGCTATTTTGAAAACCCGCATTACGTAAAAGTTCATTTATAAATTTATAATTGAAATTTTATTCGTAACGAACTTGTAAAACCTACATTATGGTTGATTATATTTTTAAAAATCTTTATGAGATTTGAAGATTTATTTCAAATGATCTGATATGGAAATATATGTGGTGATTTAATTTGAAATTCTCATTTGGCACTACGTTGACTCCGGCACTAGGATAACCTAACAGAAATTTTATGTCTTGAGTCTACGGATTCGACTATATATATATTTATTTATTGAACGTATTGTGATATTTTTGGGAACGAGCTCGGTCCGAGAAAGAGTTGGAGTATTTTCTAAAGTTACGGGTTTTGGTCCGTGTATTTTACACCTAGTCACCTTACCCTAAATATAATAATACTTTTATTATTATTATTATTATTATCATTATTATTATTATTAGTATTATTGTTATATAAAAGAAAGAAAGGAAAGAAAATAAAGAAAAGAGTAAGCTACAAAGCGTCCTTGTGGTTCCCTGGTTTTTCACACAAAACACAAAAGCAACTTTATATCTCTCTCTCCCATCATCTTCTTCTCTCTTACAAACCCTAGCCACCACAAGCAGCCGCCGCCCACTGCTGCTCCACCGCCACCACTATGACCACACCGCCACCATAAAAATAATCCCCATCACTAGATCTATTAGATCCATTAATTCACGCGCGGTTTTTCTTAATTTTTGAAGATTTTCGAGACCTATTCCTTGTGATATCGAAGGTAAGACGAGTCACTAGTGTTGGTGACTCATATTTTTGTTAAAAACGTGATTTGGGAGGTCACGAGTTAAATATTTTTGGTACGGGTTTGATTAAAAACGCGAAATACAAGTGGGTTTTGATTAAAAAAACGGGTTTATAACTAGTTTGGTATCCAGGTTTTCGTGTTTTTGTGTGGGGTCGAGACCTAACCGAGAGCTATTGCTCTCGGCTTGTGTTTATATTGGCTGATGAACTCGAGGATGTTGGTTGCATATTTAAGTTTATTTGATTTGATTTTGGTTGAGACATTGTATACTATTGTTGTGGTTATTGGATTGGCGAGACCAGATGGTCCGTTTGGTTTGGTTAGTGCTCGGATGAGCTTAACCGAGACCCATGTGGTCTCGGGGTCATCCTTTTGGCGTGACTCGTGTAACCAAGCCTAGACCCACTTGGGGCCTCTCGGCCTGGTTTTGGTTCGATATATGGACCCGAGACATATGTTGCTTGATGTTCTTGTTGCATTTCTTTTATTGTGGTTACTGTTATGATTATTGTTGTTGTTTTGAACTGTTGGCTGAATGGGAAGAAGAGCTGAGGCCCTTGAGGTCTTGGCAATGGACTTATTGTTTTGTGGAGTTGTTGTTGAGGGAATGAATTGGGGACCGATTGTGAGACGGTCACTTAGAATAACGGAGATAGGTTAGTCGGGTGCCGTAGTCGGACCCTATTGTTGTAGCACGTGATATGGGTATTGTTTGGACGGAGTTGGATTGATTGATTTTGACTTGGTTATATTTTTATTTTAGACTTGGACAATGAGCCGAGAGTAATGACTCGGACATGTGACCATTTCGTTCGATAAATATTTATAATCAAATGCAAATAATAAAACTCGTAATAATATTATTGGTAATATAAATGTTTATATAAATATATAGACATGAATAACGTATATATAAATATATAAATGCGTATATTAATAATAAAACGATCACGAGTAATATTATAACAATAACGTGACGATAAATATTATACTATGAAAGTGGTGTAATAAGTGTCGGGAGCGTTATTATAATTAAACGACTATAAATAACGATGAAATCTTGACGTTAAATAAATATTAAATAAAATAATTTCTTTTAAATGAATGAGGGAAACTATTGAGTTATACGGGGTCGCGGTCACTTGAGTCCAAGTGGTTTATTATTATTTGTGACGTTCGTGTTGTCACGGATATATGACAATTAATACACTCACTTTCGATAACTACGTAACTTATTTAATCGACGGGTTAAATAAGAGCTATTTAGTTGTTTAAATTGAGTATATTAATGGGCATCGTATCCTACGACGCCCATAGGTTGTGGTATGTGTACGAGAATAATGAATTACTAAGTATCTCGTGAGGTTGCCAAATTGACGAATTTGGTAAGCTTAACGGCATAATTAGAGAATTTATTAAACTTTGATATATACCATACAGTACTTTATGTGTAATGTGTGACCTAGGATTCGGGTATAATCTTAGAATGGTATATTAAGTAAATAAATGTGGGGGATTACCAAATCGACGGATTTGATAAACTTAGATGATTTATTTAAATAATATATTGGGCTAATATTAGACCTATAGATTGTTTTATTATCCTTCTTGTTGTGACTTCTTGGTTTGAGTTGTGTCGACCCACCACCCGCATGGATACCAAACGCCAAACTCCAAACTAATACGAGATTTATACGAGAAATGGATTTTCGGAAGTAAAATGGAATACGTTCGGGTTTGGGAATATTTGATTTTGAGGAAATGATTTCTGAAAGAGTTGACATTGTTAGGTCGTGCTGAGTCCGTAGTTGCCGTCTTTTGAGTTACTATACATCTTACTTCTACCGATTTCTTATTGCTGATTTCTGGACTTGAGGTGAGTCATAGCCCCACTTTTAATCTTGATCTATGTTTTCAATACTTGGGGTGAGAAACGTGCAAATTATTTTATGTGGACTATTATCGCTTTTATATTCTTTCTAAACTTGCTATGCGTATGGACTAGGATGTATTGTCAACTTTAGTCACATATTTTTGTGTGTACTATTCAAGGTTGGCTAATTTGGATATCGGTGGATTGTCAACTTTAGTCACATAGTTTCGTGTGTACTATTCAAGGTTGGCTTATTTAGATACTATAGTGTGCACCTATAGGTTATTAATACTTCGGAGGTTAACCGAGTATTTATGATATTGCGGGGGTTACCCGAATATCTATGTTAGAACGGAGGGCATCCGTGTGTTATGTTGGAGCGGAGGGTATCCGCAGGCTTTTAGTGAATCCTTAGTCTAGCTAGCAAGCGTTTTGCGTATATGTCCACTATATTGTTAGCTGAATTTAAACCTATGATCTCACCAGCGAAAGCTGACTTTTAGCACGTTTTCTCAGGAAATTAAGTGATGCTCTATGGATGCTTGGATTGGAGGCTTAGCAATGGCACCGGTTATGGATCTATTTTTCTAAAACTCTGATAAACTATTGTGGACCTACGTTTATTTCTTTTGGGCCTTACTTTGGATAATTCTTGGGATAAATGTAGACTTTAAAACCCGTTTTGGTTGTGTTTTTCTTATGTTTACTTTATCTCGTTCTTTCATGACTTTGAATGGATACTAATCCCCGTAGCACCCCGAAAGCTTGTTGAGTCTTCCGCTGTATCAAATTTTGGGGGTGTTACAGATTGGTATCAGAGCCGATGTTATAGAGAACTAGGTAAATGGACACCTAAACTATAACTGATTTTTATAGAAAACGATCCTCAACCATTGCCCGCCAGCCCGTCAAGCCGAAGCATCATTGTTTATATAGAGGTATATTGAGATGATTATTGGATATGGGATTCTTGAGATGATTTGAGGATTTGAGGTTTATTGATTTAGTGATATGATGGCATTTTGAGGAATTATATGCGTTTTGAGGAATTATATGTGTTTTGAGGAATTATATGGCTTAATTATTTTATGAATGATTTTAGTAATGCGGTATTTTAAATCTTTCTTGATATATATGATTGGGAATTATATGATGATTTTGATATGGTATTTTGAGTTCGCGGTTTAGTTGTTTTGAAACACTTACACCTACCCTACGCCGTTGTGACAAACCATGACCTCCTATTCGTACGATGTTATTGAGGATGTTTATGCTGGTACGCGTCGCCCCTCGTAGATCACTATGGCCCCTGATGACCCATATGTGTTGGTCATGCGTTCGGCCACTACTTTATCGTCTCATTGACGCCCTAAGTCACCGATTTTATCGCCTCGTGGTTCACCTGCTCAGAGATGACGATTGATGGAGTACCCCTCCGACGAGGAGTATGAGGAGGAGTACGAGGGTGAGCAGAATGATAACCCTCAAGATGAGGAAGAGAATGATGACCCTCAGGATGAGGAAGAGGATGATCCTCAGGAGGAGGAGATGCCTGATGATGATGGGTCGCTAGTACATTCAGTTCATTCTGCGAAGCCCGATTCCCCGATACATCCGTTAGAGCCGGTTTCACCTGATCATCCATTTTTGTTTGATTCACCACCTGGTAGCCCTGTGGCGTCGGATGCACCTTCTGAGGTTTCTGTTGAGCATGCAGAGTTAGGTGAGACTGGTAGGATGTGGACTTGGATTACTGTACAGGGCGAGAAGATCTCGCGGGTGTCTGACTGACTTGAGATGGTTATTTTATCCCTTAAGTCATGTTATTCGGATTGTATGTTCGTTTCGTATGGAACGATTAGTATTTATTATGTCTTTTGGTATTTTGGAGCGAAGTATCGACCGCCACTTGTATGGACGATGGTGATTTCGTATGATATTCTACGGTTTTTGGCATACATGGAGAATTGTGTTCCTATTTGCGTGGCTGATATTGTATTGGTATTATGTTCGTATTTCGACTTTCACCAATCCGATTCTTGTTAGACGTTATGGTACGTGTTAGTGGAGACTCACGAACCTTGTATTGTGACTTATGTTAATTGCCTCACGACGAAACCCTGTTAGAGCTACCAGAACTGGTCCTGCAACGACTACCCCTGGTCGTCGAGGACGCCGGCCTACTCGAAATGTTGAGACCCCTACTCCTGACAACCTGGACACTACCAACCGCAACAACAGGAATCAAAATGTTGATGTTCAGGGAGACAATGATCATGTTCCACTTAATGCACCTACTATGGATCAAACAATGATCAATCAACTTGTGGAGCAACGAGTTGCTGAGCTACTAGCTGAGTCAAATCATTCCAACAATTCTGCTGGAACATTCCCACCTGTTTGTGCTAATGGATGTAACTACAAGGAGTTTAAAATTTGTGGACCCATTGAGTTTGGTGGAACTGAAGGAGTGGTATACTTGGTCAGGTGAATAGAGAAGACTGAGTTAGTGTTTAATGTCAGTGGTTGTGCGGAGAATGCGAAGGTAAAGTTTGCTTCTTTTACTTTCAAGGATGAAGCTTTAACTTGGTGGAACAATTACCGTAATTCGGTTGGAAGTGATGTGGCTTATGCTACGACTTGGGAGCAATTTAAGTCTTTGCTGATTCAGACTTACTGCCCAAGAAATGAGGTTAAGAAGCTGGAGATTGAATTTTGGAATCACAAAGTGAAAGGTACTGATATGGCGACTTACAATCGTCGTTACCAGGAGTTGGCCTTGCTTTGCCCCGATATGGTTAGAACTGAGACTCAAAAGATTGAGCGGTATACCGATGGGTTGCCTGTGGCTACAAGGAATGATGTGATTGCTGCTAGACCTGCAAATATCCATGAGGCCATCACAATTGCTCAACAATTAATGGATTCATTGGAATTGGAAGGAGCTGATAAGGATAAGAATGGAAAGAGAAAGAGAGACCATCACCCTAAGGGTAATGATCACCGAAACAAGCGACAAGCTGTTGCTAAGGCTTATGCTATTGGGAATGGAGATAAAAGGAACCAAAATGGTAATGCACCCAAGTGTGGTCGTTGCTACAAGAATCGTACAGGACAATGTACTGTGATTTGTCAGAGTTGCTCAAGGAGAGGACATGTAGCTAGGGATTGTAGAGCACGACCCCTTGCTATGGTTCAAGCTACTCCTGAAACTATGAGTAAGGCAAATGTTACTTGTTATGGATGTGGAAAGAAGGGACATTATAGGAATGAGCGTAGAGAATCGTGGAACTGAGGAAATTAAGGATCGGGTGGTAATGGGTACAATAATGGAAACCGTGGAGCTGGAGGAAACCGTGGACAACAAGATAATGGGGACCAACGTGTGGAAGCTGGAGTTGCTCATGGAAGAGTGTATGCACTTGGAAACGAGAGAGTAGAAGATCCGAACGTCGTTACTGGTACGTTCCTTCTCAATAATCGTTATGCTTCCAAACTATTTGATACTGGTTCCGATAAGAGTTTTGTGTCCACTAAGTTTGCACCCTTACTAGAGAAACCCCCGATGGCCTTAGGAATTGGTTATGATGTAGAGTTAGCTAATGGGAACATAGAAAGGATTAGGACTATCATTCGCGGTTGCACGTTAAACTTTCTGAATCGTCCTTTCAACATAGAT
This sequence comes from Artemisia argyi, assembly GCA_030686995.1. NCBI lineage: Eukaryota > Viridiplantae > Streptophyta > Magnoliopsida > Asterales > Asteraceae > Artemisia > Artemisia argyi. Next base: position 193,070,804 of record CM060687.1, on the reverse strand, counting down.
CTTCTACCCGTCACATTAGGAAGTTTTGATGTCATTATTGGTATGGATTGGTTGTCGAAGTATCATGCTCATATACTTCGCGATGAGAAGATCGTGCATGTGCCTTACGGCAAGGAGATTCTGAACATACCAGGAGATCGAAAGGAATTGAGAGGCCCATCTAGATTAGCGGTCATATCTTGCACTAAATTACCGAAGCTAATGGAAAAAGGATGTTGCCTTTTCTTAGCCCAAATTTCTGAGAAAGGAGGGAAGGAGAAGAAGGAAAGATGCTTTGGAGATGTGTCTATAGTTCATGATTTTTCGGATGTGTTTCCCGATGATTTGCTGGGAATCCCGCCTACTAGACAAATAGAGTTTCAAATTAAGTTGATACCTGGTGCTGCACCCGTGGCACGAGCACCTTATCGTCTTGCACCTACTGAACTGGAAGAGTTGTCGAAACAATTAGCGGAGTTAGCCGAAAAGGGATTTATAAGACCAAGTTCTTCGCCTTGGGGAGCCCCGGTCTTATTTGTGAAGAAGAAGGATGGATCGTTTCGTATGTGTATTGATTATCGAGAGTTGAACAAGTTAACGGCGAAGAATAGATACCCGTTACCGAGGATCGACGATTTGTTTGATCAGCTTCAAGGATCGAGTGTGTATTTAAAGATCGATCTGAGATCGGGATATCATCAGCTACGAGTTCACGAGGAAGATATTCTGAAAATGGCTTTCAGAACCCGTTACGGGCATTACGAGTTTCAGGTGATGCCGTTTGGGTTGGCTAACGCACCAGCGGTATTCATGGATCTCATGAATCGGGTGTGTAAGCCATATTTAGATAAGTTTGTGATCGTATTCACCGACGATATTCTAATCTACTCGAAGAGTGAAAAGGAGCATGAGGAGCATCTAAGGCTTATCTTAGAATTGCTCAGGAAAGAGAAACTGTATGCCAAGTTTTCTAAATGTGAAGTTTGGATTCCGACGGTACAATTTCTGGGTCATGTGATTGATAGACAAGGAGTTCATGTAGATCCTGCTAAGATTGAAGCAATTAAAGATTGGGCTGCACCAACGACCCCAACTGAAGTTCGTCAATTTTTGGGATTAGCCGGTTATTACCGAAGATTCATTGAGGGATTTTCGAAGATAGCAGAACCGTTGACCAAATTGACTCTAAAGAGTGTTAAGTACGAATGGGGAGATAAGGAAGATGAAGCATTTCAGTTACTTAAGGAGATGTTGTGTAGTGCTCCTATCTTAGCGTTACCTGAAGGTAGTGAGGATTTTGTCGTCTATTGTGACGCTTCTTATAAAGGTTTAGGAGTTGTGTTAATGCAACGAGAAAAAGTGATAGCTTATGCTTCCCGACAGCTCAAGAAGTACGAGAAGAACTGCACCACCCATGATTTGGAGTTAGGTGCTGTGGTTTTTGCTTTAAGGATATGGAGACATTATCTGTATGGTACCAAATGTGTTGTATTCACGGATCACAAAAGTCTACAACACATCTTGAATCAAAAAGAGCTCAACATGAGACAACGACATTGGATTGAGTTGCTAAGCGATTATGATTGTGAAATTCGCTACCATCCTGGTAAAGCAAACGTTGTTGCTGATGCTCTTAGCCGAAAGGAGAGAATACCACCGCTACGAGTTAAGTCATTGGGAATACTAAATCGTATCGCCGTTACCGTCTCAAAGAATAGAAGCTCAAATGGAAGCGTTGAAAGCAGAAAATCGACCTGCTGAGAACATATTTGGGATGGCAGAAAATGAGAAAGGATTTGTTAAGCGTTCTGATGGAGTATTATGTTTTGGAGATCAGATTTGGGTACCATTATAGGGAGGAATCCGAGAGTTGATTATGCATGAGTGATGCGTGGGAATCGCACCTTGCTTACCTCTCGAGGGACCTCGAGAAGCTTACAACCCCCACCAGGCAGTGTACCTGATCGTTGTAGTATAGTATAGTGACAAGTACCGGGGGATTGATCGTTCAGCTTAGGAATAGTGTCGCTAGGATTAGAAAACCTAATTAATAGTTCTAAAGGTGAGGGATGATTATTTTTGTGTTTTTATATTTTTATAAAAGCAAGTAAAATCTCGGGTTTTGGAAGAGTGGGCGGAATTAGTTGCTATTCAACTAACCCAAAACTAAGATGCAATCAAAATAAAATACTAAAAATGAAATTAAACTAAATTATACTAAGGTTGTGAGCAGTGGTTGGAGAAATTGTGTTTACTTAGACTTCACTACTCCCTAGATATCTTTTACACGTTAATTACTTGTTACACTTGTATGGATGACGGATTGTATTCCTTAATACCATTCGTGGGGTGGCATACATAACTCCCCAACTCTATGAGCTCTTATCTCCTCCTACACCATGACCCAGCACAACTATAGGGATTGTAAACAGTGGCTCATGCATTAAATACAACCAATAAAGACCTAGTACGCCTCGGTTCATGTTTCTTAAGACGTTCAAGCATGTTACCATTTGGAGATCTGCTAGTTTTCTTAAGCCTAACATATAATATCATTCATCCAAAACAAGAATAGATAAGTAATCAACACATAATCAACATCTAGGTTTCATTAGATCTAGGCAAACACAAAAGAGATCTAGCCTAGCATAGTAGAATTGAGACAAGAACAAGAGATAAACAACCAACACATAGACATATTGATTGAATTGAAAGTACACTTATCTCAATTACAATGCAAGGTCTCAAGGGTTTGGAACCCTTGAAAAACCTGTAAAAGAGGCACCAAAATCGTCTTTAGGGTTTCACCAAAACTTCTCTTTTTTTTAATGAAAAAACTAGAAAACTATATAGAGGAAAAGTAGGCTGACGGCGTCAAGAGTTACATGTGACGCCGTCACCTCGCCGCCATATACTTCCTCGGACGGCCTTGATCCACTTATGACGGCCTATGTGACGCCGTCACTGACCACGGTATTTTATTCTTGCCACTTTGACGCCGTCACCACCTACGGTGTTTAATTCCTCATGTCTGACGCCGTCAAGATGGTAGTCTTGACGCCGTCACCTTGTATCTTCAGCATGGAAATTTGGTACTTAGCCGTTTTCTTCACTTTTATGCTCCAAAAACGTCCAAAATGGCTTCTTTTCCAGAATTCACTCTCCAAACACCTAAAATCACAAAAGAAACGATTTAGGGCAATATTTGATCAAATAAATTCGGATTCGGGCTTAAATGACCCCCTAAAAATGGATCATTTTTCGCCTCATCATATACCCTTACACTTGAGATTTGCTTGTCCTCAAGCAAATGCGCTTTTATTCTACTCGAAAGACAAGTTAGGGGTCATTTAACACTAATATAAAAGTAAATACAACAAATAATCGTTCCACTAAAGACCAATAGACAAGCACGGAGGTCATATACTAGCACCTCACAAATAGTGTTTAGATACTCACATCTCTCGGGTGTAATAAAATAATATAACATTATGGAAATGGAAGATATCTCTCACTACCTGTCATAGCAAAATAGATTACCATAGGCTTGGGAAAGGATCAAACCTCCACCACATGGCGTAAGCACCTAGGATAAACTATCAAAGAGGTCTTTTAAAGGGTTATAACGTTAGGTGTAGGGATATGAATTACACGGTTTTGTTGGATAAAGGAAATTTTACTGGTGGCGAGTTAACACTCTTGGTCAATTACATGTACAAGATGGCGTTGCTAAGCCAAGACTAGACTCGACTTAAGCTATCAAATGAAAAATAACCAAAAACATAAAATGAACATAGAATGAAAACGGGATGGTAGTCCGTATGTTTTTTCTCTTTTTTTTTTTCTTTTTTTTTAAATTTTTTCGATTTGTTTTTTTTTTTTTTTTTTTTTTTTTTTTTTTTTTTTTTTTTTTGCATACACTCTTACCCTACCATCCAAAATAATACATAATAGGGAATGAACATTCCCCTTACACTTGAATCTTTACATACTTTACATTAAACTAATCTAATGACTCGAATTAAGAAAATCAAAACACTTGGAGCACTTTTAAGATTAACGCACATATGGGGGTAATAATATTATGTTCTTCCCCATTACTCCATAAAATAAGTACTTACCCATGAGTCCCAATCGTCCCAAAACAATATGTACAAGATATGACTCGACTTAGCAACCATGTAATCAATTAGAAAGTTAACTTAGGGTTTAACAAATAACAATAATGCACTAAAAAATGAGCGCATACACGGAAGGCTAAGGCGATTTGGGTGTACATTTAAGTGGGGTGTAACAAATTCTTCCTTTAAGTAAAATGCTTAAAGTTAGAAACGAAAAGATAGGCTCGGAGGGGTGTACTAGGGGTTTCGTGTACTAAAAATGAGTACAACGCAAAGGGTGTGGGAAAAATTAGTTGACTTAACTAGCCAAGTAATATGACTTAAATGGTCAAGTAATTATAATACGGGTTTAACACAAGGGTAATCCTAATGCCTCTTATCATGTAGTAAATCCTACCACACGAATGTAGTCTCACTAGCGGTCTCGAGATGCATCACTAACGCAAGTTCTAGAATCTAAATGCTACCGGTACACTCATAAGCACTAATAATAAATGCTTTTCCTATCAAATCTAAAGGCGAACCTCACATATTTGGGTGGAAAATTTTTCTGAATATACGGTTATGTGCTAGTCATACAATCTCCTATCCATGAGACGCTTGCTATGGCTAAAGTTTCACTCCTAAATGTTGTAAAAAATTTTAAATTTGGCGCTAAAATTACACTAACAAGTATTTCTCATAGTTTTATTACACATCTACTATCAAACAAAACAAACTCAAGCGAAAGTGCATATGTAAGGTATCATCTTTTTACCCTCCCCTTACACTTAAGATGAACATTGTCCCCAATGTTCAAGTAAAGAATGTAAAAGTTAAGAGGTAAAGAGAATGAAATCAAATACTCCCCTGATTCGCTCGGTATGGATTATAGGTTGGCCGGGTTAAATCTTCCTCCAAGAAAATGAACAATCAAAGCTTCCCTTCCAGAATATAAATCATCTTCTTGTCATAAATAACCTGTAAATCCTGACAACAATAGACAAGGCAACCTCGCGTAAAATCGGCGGCATCCTATATAAGTTACTAAATCCTAGAAAACAAAGTAAGATATAATGCTTGTGGAATGAAGTTTGCAGATTTCCTGGAGATTATAAAACTTAATAATTCACAAAAACCATAAGACTCCGTTAGAAAAACAAAACCGGTAAAATTTCCAGATTTTTACACGTGACGCCGTCAAGAGTAAACTCGTGACGCCGTCAGAAGTGACCTGCAGAAATTCTTATGTTAAGTTTCCGGAAAATTTCTGGAAAAACTTCGTCCTACTTCCTGGAAAATCCTGCAAAACATCATTACGACTCGATACAAGCATTTGACTCTAACAAGTACTAATACACATGTCCATTTAATATTGTTGTGGTTCATGCTCAATTTCGTTCTTATAAACAAATTTGGATCTCCCTTACACTTATCTTTTGCAAAATACCTTTATATGCAATTAAGACGAAGTTAAAAACAAAATAAAGCATTTTCACAATTTACTTTGAAACATGAGCCACAAACAACAAAAATAAAACATGCATACGGAAACAAATAAAATTAAACAAACAAACAAACAAACAAACAAATAAAAACACACAAAACATGGGTTGCCTCTCAAGAAGCGCTTGTTTTTGTTCGAGTCACGAGCCTGACTCTACCCTTATTTAATGGAAATAGGGGAGGTTCTCCCTACACTCAAGATTAAGTGTGGGTGAAAATAGCGATACACACCCTTAAGGTGTGAATATGCCACGTGAGGTGAAGGGGGTGAGTGAATGGCTTCCTTCATCCTAAAACTACCCGGATAATATTGGTTGATGGGTGGATCGGTTCCTCTTTTGTCTCCTAGAAATATATCTAAGGATGGAAAGGTGTGTAAATATTGAGGTTCCGGTTCATCAACACTAGGAAATTCCCTAGAACTAGGAGTAAGGTTATCACTACAAGTGTTCAAACCTATATCCTCAAGTGGTGCTTGGTCCAAGGGTTCTACCTCCATTGGAATTCCTAAAGTTTCTTCTACTTCTTCCGGGTAAGTCACGGGCGGTGCGTGTGCCTCAAATGATGGTTGAGTATTTTGTGGGCTTATGTTATTTACCTCATCATTCCACGTGTCACGATCACCTATATCCTTAGGTAATGATAATAACAAACCTAGTGCTTCATCCAACTTATGGTTTATTGATACGGCTCTATCCATAATTCCTTGGCAAACTAGGTCGCTTTTTCTATTAGCCTCACTAAAACGAGATCCTAAACATGGAGGTTGTTCATAAGAATCTATCCTAGGTGAAGGCTCATATGATTCATAGGTGTCTCTAAATGAGGTATTTTGAACTCTTTGGTGTGTTAGCCGCTCAACCCTATCTTGCAATCATAGAAGTCTAAGTGTAACGTCCATTTGAAGCAAATTACAAACAAAATTACAAAGAAAAGATAGACTACGAGAAAGCTACAAAAGAAAAAATCTCACTTGATAGGAATCTAATGAGTAGACCTAATAAAAATCAAATTCAACCTAAACAATAACTATTCCCCGGCAACGGCGCCAAAAACTTGATGCGTGGGAATCGCACCTTGCTTTACCTCTCGAGGGACCTCGAGAAGCTTACAACCCCCACCAGGCAGTGTACCTGATCGTTGTAGTATAGTATAGTGACAAGTACCGGGGGATTGATCGTTCAGCTTAGGAATAGTGTCGCTAGGATTAGAAAACCTAATTAATAGTTCTAAAGGTGAGGGATGATTATTTTTGTGTTTTTATATTTTTATAAAAGCAAGTAAAATCTCGGGTTTTGGAAGAGTGGGCGGAATTAGTTGCTATTCAACTAACCCAAAACTAAGATGCAATCAAAATAAAATACTAAAAATGAAATTAAACTAAATTATACTAAGGTTGTGAGCAGTGGTTGGAGAAATTGTGTTTACTTAGACTTCACTACTCCCTAGATATCTTTTACACGTTAATTACTTGTTACACTTGTATGGATGACGGATTGTATTCTTTAATACCATTCGTGGGGTGGCATACATAACTCCCCAACTCTATGAGCTCTTATCTCCTCGTACACCATGACCCAGCACAACTATAGGGATTGTAAACAGTGGCTCATGCATTAAATACAACCAATAAAGACCTAGTACGCCTCGGTTCATGTTTCTTAAGACGTTCAAGCATGTTACCATTTGGAGATCTGCCAGTTTTCTTAAGCCTAACATATAATATCATTCATCCAAAACAAGAATAGACAAGTAATCAACACATAATCAACATCTAGGTTTCATTAGATCTAAGCAAACACAAAAGAGATCTAGCCTAGCATAGTAGAATTGAGACAAGAACAAGAGATAAACAACCAACACATAGACATATTGATTGAATTGAAAGTACACTTATCTCAATTACAATGCAAGGTCTCAAGGGTTTGGAACCCTTGAAAAACCTGTAAAAGAGGCACCAAAATCGTCTTTAGGGTTTCACCAAAACTTCTCTTTTTTTTAATAAAAAAACTAGAAAACTATATATAGGAAAAGTAGGCTGACGGCGTCAAGAGTTACATGTGACGCCGTCACCTTGCCGCCATATACTTCCTCGGACGGCCTTGATCCACTTATGACGGCCTATGTGACGCCGTCACTGACCACGGTATTTTATTCTTGCCACTTTGACGCCGTCACCACCTACGGTGTTTAATTCCTCATGTCTGACGCCGTCAAGATGGTAGTCTTGACGCCGTCACCTTGTATCTTCAGCATGGAAATTTGGTACTTAGCCGTTTTCTTCACTTTTATGCTCCAAAAACGTCCAAAATGGCTTCTTTTCCAGAATTCACTCTCCAAACACCTAAAATCACAAAAGGAACGATTTAGGGCAATATTTGATCAAATAAATTCGGATTCGGGCTTAAATGACCCCCTAAAAATGGATCATTTTTCGCCTCATCAATGAGTCGCATAAGTCAAGGTACTCTATTCATCCTGGGTCTGACAAGATGTACCAGGATTTGAAGAAGTTATATTAGTGGCCAAACATGAAGGCAGATGTAGCGTTGTATGTTAGTAAGTGCTTGACATGCTCTAAGGTTAAAGCCGAACATCAAAGACCGTCAGGATTATTGACGTAGCCAGAACTTCCAATTTGGAAATGGGAGCGGATTACAATGGACTTTATTACCAAATTACCGAGGACAGCTAGCGGTTGTGACGCTATCTGGGTAATTGTGGATCGATTGACTAAGTCTGCTCATTTCCTGGCGATTAGTGAAGATGATAGTGTCGACAAACTTGCGAGGTTGTATGTGAAGGAAATTATTTCTCGACATGGAGTCCCGATATCGATTATTTCTGATCGCGATAGCCGCTTTACGTCAGCTTTGTGGCGATCACTTCAAACCGCTTTGGGGACGAGACTTGATATGAGTACTTCATATCACCCCCAAACCGATGGTCAAAGTGAGAGGACTGTTTAGACTTTGGAGGATATGCTTCGTGCATGCATCATAGACTTTGGTAAAGGCTGGGAGAAATATCTACCCCTGGCGGAATTCTCCTATAACAATAGCTACCACACAAGTCTAAAAGCTGCACCATTTGAAGCTTTATATGGACGTAAATGTCGTTCGCCTATTAGTTGGGCTGAAGTTGGAGATAGCCAACTCACAGGCCCTGAACTTATATTGGAGACTACTGAGAAAGTGACTCAAATTCGTGATCGATTGCAAGCAGCTAGAGATAGGCAGAAAAGTTACGCTGATCAGAGACGTAAACCCCTAGAGTTCCAGGTTGGAGACAAAGTGATGCTGAAAGTCTCGCCTTGGAAAGGTGTGATACGTTTCGGGAAACGTGGGAAACTCAACGCCCGCTACATTGGACCATTTCTCATTTTGGAAAGAATTGGGCCCGTGGCTTATAGGTTGGAATTACCACATGAATTGAGTAAAGTTCACAATGTGTTTCATGTTAGTAATTTGAAGGAGTGTCTTTCTGATTAGATGCCGGTTATACCGATGAAAGATTTTTGTGTTGATGAAAAATTGAACTTTGTGGAAGAGCCGATTGAGATTTTGGATCGTGAGATTAAGCGACTCAAGCGAAGTCGCATTCCACTTGTCAAGGTTCGTTGGAATTCCCGACATGGATCGGAATTTACGTGGGAACGTGAGGACGAGTTCCGAAAGAGATATCCGAAGCTTTTCACTTTGTAGATGGATTGTTCCGAGAGAAACCCGGGACGGGTTTCTTCTGAGGCTGGGAAGATGTGACAACTGGCAAATTAGGGAGCTATTTTGAAAACCCTCATTACGTAAAAGTTCATTTATAAATTTATAATTGAAATTTTATTCGTAACGAACTTGTAAAACCTACATTATGGTTGATTATATTTTTAAAAATCTTTATGAGATTTGAAGATTTATTTCAAATGATCTGATATGGAAATATATGTGGTGATTTAATTTGAAATTCTCATTTGACACTACGTTGACTCCGGCACTAGGATAACCTAACAGAAATTTTATGTCTTGAGTCTACGGATTCGACTATATATATATTTATTTATTGAACGTATTGTGATATTGTTGGGAACGAGCTCGGTCCGAGAAAGAGTTGGAGTATTTTCTAAAGTTACGGGTTTTGGTCCGTGTATTTTACACCTAGTCACCTTACCCTAAATATAATAATACTTTTATTATTATTATTATTATTATTATTATTATCATTATTATTATTATTATTAGTATTATTGTTATATAAAAGAAAGAAAGGAAAGAAAATAAAGAAAAGAGTAAGCTACAAAGCGTCCTTGTGGTTCCCTGGTTTTTCACACAAAACACAAAAGCAACTTTATATCTCTCTCTCCCATCATCTTCTTCTCTCTTACAAACCCTAGCCACCACAAGAAGCCATCGCCCGCTGCTGCTCCACCGCCACCACTATGACCACACCGCCACCATAAAAATAATCCCCATCACTAGATCTATTAGATCCATTAATTCACGAGCGGTTTTTCTTAATTTTTGAAGATTTTCGAGACCTATTCCTTGTGATATCGAAGGTAAGACGAGTCACTAGTGTTGGTGACTCGTATTTTTGTTAAAAACGTGATTTGGGAGGTCACGAGTTAAATATTTTTGGTACGGGTTTGATTAAAAACGCGAAATACAAGTGGGTTTTGATTAAAAAAAACGGGTTTATAACTAGTTTGGTATCCGGGTTTTCGTGTTTTTGTGTGGGGTCGAGACCTAACCGAGAGCTATTGCTCTCAGCTTGTGTTTATATTGGCTGATGAACTCGAGGATGTTGGTTGCATATTTAAGTTTATTTGATTTGATTTTGGTTGAGACATTGTATACTATTGTTGTGGTTATTGGATTGGCGAGACCAGATGGTCCGTTTGGTTTGGTTAGTGCTCGGATGAGCTTAACCGAGACCCATATGGTCTCGGGGTCATCCTTTTGGCGTGACTCGTGTAACCAAGCCAAGACCCACTTGGGGCCTCTCGGCCTGGTTTTGGTTCGATATATGGACCCGAGACATATGTTGCTTGATGTTCTTGTTGCATTTCTTTTATTGTGGTTACTGTTATGATTATTGTTGTTGTTTTGAACTGTTGTCTGAATGGGAAGAAGAGCTGAGGCCCTTGAGGTCTTGGCAATGGACTTATTGTTTTGTGGAGTTGTTGTCGAGGGAATGAATTGGGGACCGATTGAGAGACGGTCACTTAGAATAACGGAGATAGGTTAGTCGGGTGCCGTAGTCGGACCCTATTGTTGTAGCACGTGATATGGGTATTGTTTGGATGGAGTTGGATTGATTGATTTTGACTTGGTTATATTTTTATTTTAGACTTGGACAATGAGCTGAGAGTAATGACTCGGACATGTGACCATTTCGTTCGATAAATATTTATAATCAAATGCAAATAATAAAACTCGTAATAATATTATTGGTAATATAAACGTTTATATAAATATATAGACGTGAATAACGTATATATAAATATATAAATGCGTATATTAATAATAAAACAATCACGAGTAATATTATAACAATAACGTGACGATAAATATTATACTATGAAAGTGGTGTAATAAGTGTCGGGAGCGTTATTATAATTAAACGATTATAAATAACGATGAAATCTTGACGTTAAATAAATATTAAATAAAATAATTTCTTTTAAATGAATGAGGGAAACTATTGAGTTATACGGGGTCGTGGTCACTTGAGTCCAAGTGGTTTATTATTATTTGTGACGTTCGTGTTGTCACGGATATATGATAATTAATACACTCACTTTCGATAACTACGTAACTTATTTAATCGACGGGTTAAATAAGAGCTATTTAGTTGTTTAAATTGAGTATATTAATGGGCATCGTATCCTACGACGCCCATAGGTTGTGGTATGTGTACGAGAATAATGAATTACTAAGTATCTCGTGAGGTTGCCAAATTGATGAATTTGGTAAGCTTAACGGCATAATTAGAGAATTTATTAAACTTTGATATATACCATATTGTACTTTATGTGTAATGTGTGACCTAGGATTCGGATATAATCTTAGAATGGTATATTAAGTAAATAAATGTGGGGGATTACCAAATCGACGGATTTGATAAACTTCGATGATTTATTTAAATAATATATTGGGCTAATATTAGACCTATAGATTGTTTTATTATCCTTCTTGTTGTGACTTCTTGTTTTGAGTTGTGTCGACCCACCACCCGCATGGATACCAAACGGCAAACTCCAAACTAATACGAGATTTATACGAGAAATGGATTTTCGGAAGTAAAATGGAATACGTTCGGGTTTGGGAATATTTGATTTTGAGGAAATGATTTCTGAAAGAGTTGACATTGTTAGGTCGTGCTGAGTCCGTAGTTGCCGTCTTTTGAGTTACTATACATCTTACTTCTACCGATTTCTTATTGCTAATTTCTGGACTTGAGGTGAGTCATAGCCCCACTTTTAATCTTGATCTATGTTTTCAATACTTGGGGTGAGAAACGTGCAAATTATTTTATGTGGACTATTATCGCTTTTATATTCTTTCTAAACTTGCTATGCGTATGGACTAGGATTTATTGTCAACTTTAGTCACATATTTTTGTGTGTACTATTCAAGGTTGGATTATTTGGATATTGGTGGATTGTCAACTTTAGTCACATAGTTTCGTGTGTACTATTCAAGGTTGGCTTATTTAGATACTATAGTGTGCACCTATAGGTTATTAATACTTCGGAGGTTATCCGAGTATTTATGATATTGCGGGGGTTACCCGAATATCTATGTTAGAACGGAGGGCATCCGTGTGTTATGTTGGAGCGGAGGGTATCCGCAGGCTTTTAGTGAATCCTTAGTCTAGCTAGCAAGCGTTTTGCGTATATGTCCACTATATTGTTAGATGAATTTAAACCTATGATCTCACCAGCGAAAGCTGACTTTTAGCACGTTTTCTCAGGAAATTAAGTGATGCTCTATGGATGCTTGGATTGGAGGCTTGGTAATGGCACCGGTTATGGATCTATTTTTCTAAAACTCTGATAAACTATTGTGGACCTATGTTTATTTCTTTTGGGCCTTACTTTGGATAATTCTTGGGATAAATGTAGACTTTAAAACCCGTTTTGGTTGTGTTTTTCTTATGTTTACTTTATCTCGTTCTTTCATGACTTTGAATGGATACCAATCCCCGTAGCACCCCGAAAGCTTGTTGAGTCTTCCGCTATATCAAATTTTGGGGGTGTTACAAGGAAACTGATTCCAAAGATTATTATGTGATGTAATGAGCTTATATTAATATAGAAACACCAACTATAACAACTAACACTCATGGATAATAACTATGCTATTTGACAGTGATATTGAGAAATAGAGCAACAAAGGATTCTTTTGAACAACTAAGTAACATAAAGCAATAATTCAACTAACATGAACCAAAGAAGTACCAAGAACCAAAGATAAGCACTATATCAGCTCTTCTACAAAAAATGCATAAAGTTGAAAAAGGTGCTTGCAAAGGCTTTCCAAGCTCAGAATAAAGAACCAAGAGACTACAACTATCCTAACACCTCCCATGAGGTTCTAAAACCAAGGACCATCCATTATGAACCCTGCTCCAAGCTTTCTTCTCCCTTTCCTCTATTTTTGAACTATTTTTGAGTATTTTCAAGTAATTTAGTGAAACTAGTTTAAGAACAAAGATAAACTTGTGGAACCTTACTAATGAGCTTATAGAAGCTATTAGAACTGTAAACAACCACTTTCAATTCACTTTAAGCTAAAACGACATTTTGAACAATTTTTGGCAAATACTGAGATAAGTAAAATGAACTTGATTAACTGATGGAAATGGATTATTATTACACTGAAAATGTTAAAAGTACAACTTAAAAGCTAATGAGAACACTGAAAGATAGAAAATTAACTAAAACGACATTGAAAACTACACTAAGAACTACTACTACTAACTAGTCCCTTCTTCTCTCTCTTTTCTTCACTTATATGGACCAAGAAGGGTTTCTCTGTCTTTCCCAATTCTTTTTCAGCCATCGGATGGCTTGTAGCTGATCCTGACCCTTGAAAATGTTTTTGGCGAGAAAATTGTTTAACCCAATTGGCAGTGGAGTGTTAGGTTAAATGTGCAATAAATGCATCTTGGATATTAGTGTTGGTGGAGGGAACATGGAATGGGAAAGTTGGGCAGAGGTGATGGAGGATGAAGTGTGGCAGGGGTTGTGCAGGTGGCAAGTGGGAGGGAAAGGGGTGAAAGGGTTTGACTTTTTGACCCCGTTTTATAACTCAGGGGGTGTTGGGTTGGTTATTGGGCTAGCGGGTTTGGTTGTTTGGGTTTGGTAATTTATTAAATGGGTTTGATTTATTACAAAGGCTCCATTTGGTTTAGTAACTAAATAAGCATAAGGACCAATTTGTAATTTGCTGAAAATGAGGGACCAACTTTCCAAAGTTATCCTAAGGGCTTTTCTTGCCACATTTCATTTATCCAAGGACCAATATTGTTTTTCTTCCAAAAATGAAATTCCCAGGGACCATTATTGCCAATTTCCAAACTTGAGGGACTAAAACTGCCAATCTTTGAAATTTGCACTCCAAGGGTCAGAAATGTCATTTCTTAATATTTGGGGAACTGTTGTTGACTTTCCTTCAAAATAAATCTTTCAGGGACCAATTCTGACAATTCTTGAAAGTTGAGGGACTGATTCTGCCAAATCTGCAAATTTTGCTCGTTTCTCATCTGTTTTCAATCATTTTGTACCTGAAACATATAAAAATACATTATAAGGATATTTACAGTATTATGTGACATATCTGAGTGTTTTCAGCTGTTTTTACAGTTTAAATGGGTATAAAATGATGAGTATTTACAAACTCATCAATCTCCCACACTAAACTATTGCTAGTCCCTAGCAATCCAATCATATAAAGTAATGAAAGGATACCAAAATACCAAGATTATCCCGTTTTGACTTTTTATTAGATGCAAGAAATTTAAACAAGAACAGAAATAAACAACATGCTTGATTATCAAAAATGGCATCCTAGAACGGGATTCACGTAAACTGGGTGTCTCCAGGGAATTGTAATCATCATCCTCTTTTTTATACTCCCAACAAAGATTAAAAACCCTTGTGCAAACGTTTTTGTAAAATGCTAACACTACTTATACTAATAATCTATGTAAGACAAGTCTTAACTTTTTACTCCCACAATTTATCAAGTTTAGGCGTGTGTGCTTATTTTCAAAAGTTTGACCACAAAAATCGACACTCATTACGGTTGTTTTGTCAAAACCAAAACGGATGCACATGCTTTACTGACTTGTACAAAAACCAAGGTTACATCCTAACTCCGCATAATGGCAAAGTTTGTGTAAGCAAACTCCAACCTTTATTTTCATCATCTTTACTTGTTATTTCATTTTTGGGTTATCATGAAAAGAACCCTATATACTTTCACCAAAAATGCGGTTTAGTTCTTAAGCATTTTGTGTGGTTGATTCGGTTACAAAAGAAATAAGATATAGGGACGTAATCGGCAACTAAGTTAGAAAGAAGAGTATTAAAACCACTCACGTAATCAGTGACTAAGGAATTAAATGTGTATTTTGGCGAAAGTTCATTTTCCCTTCTAAAATATACCCTCTATTTTTAGTAATATTTTAAGGGTTAAAAGACTTAAATTACCAACGAACTTTTCAAAATTTCCAAATACGAGTAGTGTACTTTTTAAAATACTGTAATCACCAACCAAACTTGTTGATACAGTAATCACCAACACTCCAAAATGATTTTCCACCTAATTTTTTTTATATACGTGGGATTTCATTTTTCCACCTAAGTAAATTAGACCCAGTTTTTGACCCGTTAAAGGTCGGATCTTTTCCCCTACCTCTAGCATTGTTATTAAATCAAAACCACTGCCACACACACAAGTCAAACATGCATTTGAAAGAACATCTAACTTTCAGTCATCATTCATCAAAACTCAAACACGCATTCAGTTGTTGATAAGATAAAAGAACATCTAACTTAAAAGAAATAGCAGATAAGGAAGAAGGAAAAGAGACGCGAGTATTTTTTACGATGTGATGAAGGAATCAAAAGCCATTTTCATTCACGTCATTATCTTTTTATCAATGGCAGTGGGAATCAAAAGTCAAAAGTCTGCTTAAGGAAGCAAGAAGTGTATGTGTACATGAATATTTGTAGCTGATATTAATAAAATGGAGGTGAGGTGGACAAAAAGAAAAAAAAAATGAAGTGGAAGTTTTTATATACTGAAAAAGCAATAGGAATACTAGAGCCACAAACAAACTTCCATAAAAACATCCGCAAAATGATGTGTTGGTAGTTAATTGGTGCATTTTGTAAGAGTTTCTCTCTCCTTTCTCTAATTAAATCAATCAATCAATGACACATCATTTTTGGGATGGTTTCGTGGAAGTTCTTATGTGGTTGTAGCATTGCTCATAAAATAAAATGACATGCTAACCGCTGACGTGGCGGTTTTTTTTACTTGGCAACCGGCTATAGCCGACCACTTTTGAGAAAGTTGGTGGTATTTGAAAAAAATGTAAAGTTCGGTTGGTGATAATAGTATTTCAAAGAGTACGTTACCCGTATTTGAAATTTTTGGAAAGTTTGTTGATAATTTAGGTCTTTAACCCATATTTTAAACATAAATAACTTAAACATGTGATATTGAAATATGTATGTACACCACAAGACATGCTCAAGTAGATGTTCCATGTGAGTTACCTCTACTGGTTGGAGAAAAACATTAGGCTTAATTCCATAGCCATATCTAACAACTTTGCTCCTCGGGGAATGCTGCATATATCATTAGAATATGTAGAAAGGGTATTTAATCATGCTAAACGTGACGGGGAGCTTGCAGGCAGGGTGTTCAAACGGTCGGTTTTCGGTTGAATGGAGTTATACGGTTTGGTATATTCGGTTTTTTAAGGAAAAAAATGCACCCAGAAAAAAAAAACTGAAAATGAACAAAACCGAACCAAACCACCCAAATTAACAATCGGGTATACTGGTTTGGGGCCCATTAAACCAAATTGGAAAAGGTGGACCGTGAAATTTATTTTTTAAAATCAAATCCAAACCAAAAACTGTAATATAATTTCTGTTGAAACCGGTTACCTGCCCAAACCCAAATAAGCCAAAACCAAATAAACCATTTTAATTTGGTTCGGTTTGGTTTTCGGGTCAAACCGTTTAATGAACACCCCTACTTGCAGGTTGGGTAACCGACAATCTTGTAGCTAAGCCTTTACCTCATAGAATCCGACCTGACTACTATTAAAAATTTCCCATAACGTATACAAAAGCTAGGTGTAGAAAATTTCGAATGAATATGGATTACTAGAATAGTGGATTTTGGAATATAAGTTGGATTACCAGCTGATAAAGACTTGTACATGCTAACCGTAGAATGATTGTTGTTGATTTGGATGTTTCTTTTTTGATTTACAATATTTCGTGTTTGGCTAATGATAGTTAAAATACCCAAAAATCGACTCCTTTATCATATCAGTACCCAAGGCTGGATTTTAGCATGTGCGGGGTGTGCGATCACACAGGGCTTCTAAATTTGTAAGGGCACCATAATTATAGCCATCGGTGCTCATTTAGTTTGTTTTTTAGCATAAAACTTATTGGAATGTGTTTAAAAGCTTAAGATATTTTAAAATATTCAAAGGGTAAGAAGAAAAGGAATTATTTTAAGTGATTTACGAAAAAAATTTAAAACAGGTGATAGAGATTTGATGGAACGGGTGAATAAGATGATATGTTTGTGTTATTTTCAGTTTACACTACATAGTTTTTGAGATTTTCCACTTTTTTCAAAAATGACAGTTTCAACCCAATATTATAGAAACATTACCAAAGGCCTATTATGTTTGAAATCACTTAATGTATTATGTATTGTCAAAGAAGATTTAAAAAGTGGCTCATATTATTATGTGATAAATTTAAATCATTTGCCTTTAAGTTTTATATTGAATAGGCTTGCTAAAATTATTTTTTCACATTTTCTTTTATGTATGCATAAAGTTTTTATGTTCGAGGCATGCAGTGTAACTTCAGTAAATTGTAGTTCTCGCACAGAGCCTCTAAAACCATCGACATTTCTAGTTATGTCTCATTGACTTTTTGTTGGTCTGAGAGGTTATATATCATGCTAATGTTAATTGACGATTCTTTCTTTAGAGTATATTAGCCAAATGTGAACGACTTACAACATCAATGTTCATTTCAATCAAGTATCGTTGATTAAATGTTGATAATCCTTTATATGTAGGGGATAGCATGGCTACAAATATCGGCTGCAATCCTCCAACAAAATAAACAAGAAAATGAATTAGGGACCCACAGAAAGAAGTTAATGACCCGCAAAATAACTTAGGGACCCACAATTTGTCGAACAAATTGTAAGGAATTGGTTACAGTTTAATTGTAGTTAATATATTCCCATATTTTTTCAACATCACACCTAAACTTTAAGGGCCAGTTTGGTTTGTAAGTGGGTTTAGAATTGAATTTGGATTTAGGAATGATATGGAAAAAAAAAAATAAAAGTGAAAATATGTAATCATATAAAAATATATATTATTTCCAAATAATTTAAAATTTAAAATTATTATATGTAAAAGAATAAAGGACAAAAAGAGAAGATTTGATTAAAATATGGCAAAATATGTAGACTAGAATGTGCAAAAGTGAGAATTGTCATAAATACTTGAATAATTGCATGAAACCTACCATTTTAGAATAAAAAGACTTTTAATAGATTGATTTCTTTTGATAGATTGATTTGTGGATTTTTTTTTTTTTTTTTTTTTTTTTTTTTTAGCCAAACCATAAACAAAATTAGTTTTTTATATGTGGATCCCACCAAACCCATTCAAAACCCATGAAACAAACTGCACCTAAAGCCTGTACCAATTTAAAATCCAAATTATAATCTTGATCCTAAACCTAAACCCATCTACAAACCGAACAGACGCTTTAAGTGCAACATATCAATGCAAATGGTTTTATATGAACATGTATGTTACGCAGGTATTTGTATTAAGATGTATGTAAGAAAACATACATGTTTTCTAATG